>OZ007500.1:63161775-66151775 GCA_963931805.1 Microdon myrmicae | reverse complement strand
TGGATGTTCCCACTTTTTCAGTGACTACGTTTTTCTCTTGATAAATAGTTCAAAAATCCAGGGGAATTTGGCATTTTTATTGCTCTGACAGGAGGTGCTTCTGTTTAATTCTGGTTGAAAGATATTCAAGAAAAGTGTTTAATAAGTCTTTAGGTCATTACGCAGACTTTGAAAACTTGTAAGTTCATCATAAAGTTTTTTTTTCTTCTCATGATAACAGAAACAGATGGAAATCATACAAAATCATTTGGCTATTTTCTGTAGGCATTTTATCAATATCAAATCAAAATAAATCCTTTATTTTCTTATTAGATTTTTTATGTCTTGTACTCCTGTTACTTTTGACAATCGAACAATAAACAACTTAGTCATACAACACTGTAAGGCACAATAGGGTTTTATTAATTGTAGCTTAAATTCCCAACTGTCCCATATATCCTTACGGCTAGATTTTTGAAAAGTATTTGACCAGCTTTAGATTATCTATCTATATTTTGACTAATGTTTTCTTTTTGTGGAATATTAAGAAATTTCTAAATTTGTTTCTCAATCATCTCCTTTTCAATAGCTTCCTGCAAATGTATATATTGTTTTATATTTAATTAAAATTCTGGCAATAAAAAACACTGTTAGGTCGGTTCCGGGTGCTTTATGTGTTCTAATCTTTAAAGCCAATGATTTTAAGCGGATTCGTTTACCTCTTGAAAATTTTATAAGTAGTAATGCCTTCCTAATTATATTTAGTAATTTTTTGTACTAATTTTATTTAGCATAATTGAGTTTCTACAGTTTCATATTTTTTGAATAACCTTTTTATTTTTCGATTAAATGAGATCCAGTCTCGTTTCCGACATAAGAGAGAAACGACTTTTATTAAATTTAGTTTGGCTGCTAAATAGTTTATGTATGACATTTAGATTCTTTAAAAAAATGTTTTAGGGGACTTTATGTTTCAGAATTTTAAAAAAAGTCGACTTAAAAATTTTTTTTTTTTTGTGTTGATGAAAAGACAATTCTATTTTGAAATAATTTGTCTTGCTTTCAATAGCCCTATACATATAATATGAAGGACACAAATTCGTTAACCTTTATCATTATTATTATCTTTAGTTAAAAAAAAATTGTAGTTTATAATAATTATATTCTTCGAACATCATTTTTGCGTTATAATTACATAAAATTCTGTGTTTCTGCTGACCATATGGAAACTAAATGAATAAGAAGTGGAGTTAGCTAAATAAATTGCTCTAGTTTTTTCCCAAGAAAAACATATCTCAACTTCGAACGACTTGTTTTGTTTATATTTTCGTTAATTTGTTTAGTACGAAGGAGTGATTAAACTATTTTAAAATCACTGAATTTTCTATAATATTAAAACTGCATTTTGCAAAAACATACATGATAAATTGCTAAATAATATTTTATTTACTGTCTTCAAAAAAAAAAAACAAAAGTTAAATGTATGTATATAAAAAAGCCGAAAATCAGGGATGACACTACGTGATTTAAATTAATTTTTAAAACTAAAGAATCATCTAAAATCTTAAACTAACATACACAAAAACTAGACTAAAACGATGCAATATTTAGGGAAGAAACAAATACACCAATAATTATATAAGTATATATTAAATGCAGCTCAATTGGAGCTAAAATTTGCCAATATAATTGTGAACGTGTTAGTTTAAGGTATGTATCCATACATACGTATGTATATACATATATATATGTGTAAATATATATCTACATATATATGCATTTATATACATACATATAAATATGTATATATACATACAAAAGAAAAGAAGAAAACTAAAGAGATTTGCGAAATATTTGTGAAATCTATATAGGGAATGATGAAATACAATTTGAATAATCAATACAATATATTTTCTTCCCCTTTTCTATAATAATTTCAAACATTTGAATTAATAACATAATTGTATAAAGAAACCGAAAAGAAAAACATATACAATTATAACAAAAACTATTTGAATTAGAAATATAAAGTATATATTATATATTCTCTGTGATTTTGTATTATTGAACTAAATAAAAAGCAATAAAAGAAATCTACAAAAAAAAAAAATAAATAAAAAAGGAAAATTTTTTTAACAAAATTAACACAAATAATAAAAAAAAAAGTAAAACAACCAAGTTTCTGTATATATAAGTATATCTAAAGTACCTATATGTGCATATGTATAATTTTTAACATAAACGAATAGCAATTGTGCAATGTAAACAACTAAAAAAAAAAAATACAACAAAAACAAAGAATGAAGAGAAAAAAATGAATAAATCAATAAATTCATGCCAATGAATCAATTGCCTTTCGAAATTATAATATCAATCAAAACAAACAAATTCATACAAAACCAAAACAAAAAGAATATACAAAAATACACCAAAAACAAGCCTTAAGCTCACGTAGAATATATGATTCTTAATTGCCTTGAACTACAGACACAAGTAAAAATAAATGATTAAAACACACAACAAAACACTTCCAAAAAAAAAAGAAGAAAAAACACCAATAAAAATAAACATAAACTTCTTAGTACTTCAATTGCAGTTAACTAAATAATACTACAAAGTTATTTGGACTAACAATAGAAAAAAGAGGAATAAATATTCTAGCGCTCAAAACTTCAATTAGAAAAAAATTATCAAATTTAATTGGATTTTACATTAATGTATAAAATAAATTAAAAACAAATTAAGAAAGATAAACAGAATTAAAACCAATCAATTTAACACAAGTATTATATGTAAAAGAAGCTATAAATAAGAGAAAACCTAATATTTCGGTTTTGGTTTAAAAAAATTTAATTTTTTTTTTGAAATTGTTTTTTTTTTGTTTGTTTTTATGTGCGTAAGGTGTAATTTTCTTTGTAGATTTTTGTCATTGGTTTTGTAATTCAAAAATTTAATAAACCTGTTTTTATCGTTTTAGTTTTTATTATTTGATTTTGTTTTTTCTTCTCTTTCTTCAAACAAATTGGCTTAGGTGAAATAACACTCACCAATTTAGAAAAAAGAACAAAAAAAGAAAACAAAAAACTTTACAAAGAAAAATGATTGTTATTGTGATTATATATGTGAATTTTCGAATTAATAAAATACAAGACAAGTTATTCCAGTGAGATAAGATAAGACACCGTAAAAATAATGAAAATTTTTACAGTTAATTAGCAAATACAAAAGGAATAATTTATCTTTTTTACATGAAAACATATTTTAAAGTAATAAAAACATTAGAAAACAAATTTTTCTCACTAATTTAAGTACCTATACAAGCTACCTTCAAATACCTTTCCCATAATCCTTTTTCACTCTATCCCTTTTACCCAATCCCATCCACATCATATGATTACCATGAACTTGCACTTTTCCACAATTTATATGGTACCTTTCTTTGGTAATATAATCTACCAGAGGAGGGCGACTGATATTCAATCATTCCTTCCTTATCCCTATACTATCCTCCCGTAACTCCCACAATCCCAAAATGTTTTATAAAGAGGTTGAAAGATTGATTTCATAAAAAAAAACAATACGTACCAACACACTGTGCTTTTCAGCACAAGTTTTTCGTGTGTAATATCCAGTTCGATGGAATGCAGCACAACTTGAATCCACGAGGTTGCCCCCAAAACAATGGCTGTACTATATTGAAGGTTTGTATTACATTTTATATCTAAGTTATAAAAACTAAATATAAAAAAAAAAATAAAAAGAAATTAATAAAAAAAAATTGATAAAAAAAAATTGATAAAAAAAAATTGATAAAAATGAAAATGAATCTCCTTAGTTAGGATGTCTATGGGGAGTTGTCCGACTATAACATATGCTGCTTCGTCGGAGATCGGTCTGAAGCTGCATGTAGTCCTTAATGCACAAAGCATGTGTATTGCTCTCATCATTCCTCTCAGTTGTTTTGTTTATAGGGCTTCTGTCCAAACTGGTGTGCCTTAGATTACTACTGATGCGACCACCCTTGCCAAGATATTTGCATAGCCTGGAAAGTAATGCACATTTGCTTCTAAAACGCAAATGAAATAATCTTCAGAAGCGCGCCTGGCGACAAATGGATGTAACGTTCCCTCTTAATCCGTGTAGGCAGGCTCGAGGTCGAGCGTTCATCCAGTGTCTTTCGCGATCAGAAAATCGGCGGCGTGTTCTAGTGTTACGTCAACGTGACTTAAAGAGCGTGCTAGTATCGAATTTTTAGCTTAGAAAAAGGGACTCCTACCGAAATTCATCATCATTTACAAGCTGTTTAAAGGATAGACAATTTATTGTTAAAGGCGGCAACGTGACATCCACTTTTGTTTATAAAATAAAGAATGGCCTGCAACAGGGAGCGGAACTATAATCAATGGAAACTCAAAATCAATGTCCAGAAGCTTGCATTGGGCTACCTCGGATACAAGTGAAAATTCCTTATCATGGGACCTTACCAACAGACAATACATACAAAACATGTAGTCAAATACCTGAGGATTGGGGTGGACCAATAGCTATACTTTAACAAACTGCTTTGACCGAAGCAATGAGAACTGTTTATATGAAGAACAGGCGATTTCACAGCAGCCAACTTGACAATCGAGTTAAAGTCATATGCTACATGGTTCTTATCAGGCCAATGATCACCTATGGGTGCCCAGTGTGGTTTAATGTAGGTCCACATCTATTGTAGAAGGCTCGGGTTTTCGAAAAACAGCATTAGATAATATAATTATCAAATTAATCCGAGGACATGCTGCAAGAATACTGTGACGCATATGACAACCAGTACTGGAATCTTCGAGAAAGTCCGAAACAAAGTACTAGATTATTTTAGAAAGTACTGGAAAACTGGAATAGAAAAGTCGAGACTATGGAACGGACGGAAACGAAACGCCAAATCAGAATGAGTAAACGGTATAAATACGTCGCACGCAGATGAGTAAGGAGTAAGAAGTAGAAAGTGAAGCAAGCGATAAGTGTGGTAGTAAGAAGTAATAAGTAGAAAGTAAGAAGTAAGCAGTGAAGCAAGCGATAACTAAGGAAGCAATAAGTCAAGAAATCGTTATGTGTACGGTAAAAGTAACGGTTGTTATTAACGGACTAATGAAGTGTTAGATTAATTCAAAATCGATTTAACGGCTCTTATTTATTTTAAATAATTAATCCAGCGATCCCTAAGCTCTCTACAATACGTTTGGTGTATTTTACCATACAATGATAGAAGGAGCTGACATCGAAGTATCAAAAGACGCCTTTGATATGAACGCTTGGGCGCCACAACCCAATTATCGCCGTGGTAACTTTTCTGACAAGCTGTTTGTAAGAAAATTGATTGAATTGATATAACAATATACAATGTTGATGGATGCGGAAATGACTCTGTGGGAAGTAGTATGTGCGCCGGCGTACGGCGCTGGTTCGCTTCACTCCTCCAACGGCACTTTATAAATCTCCAACAAGAAACACCGCTAGCCGGATGGAGGACAAAACACTGAGCAACACCGCCAAAGGGTTCACCGAGAATCAAGCTCCAAAGCACTGAGCGGACACCACACAGGAATAAAACACGGCATTATAGTTATTGGTATATTTTGTATTTATTGTAGGTTCTTATGCACTAAACTGTTTCTTGATTATGCGCTAAGCAAAGTTTACGCTAACGACCACACGATTCGTTAATTTACGCAACCGCTATTAAGGACGAACTTGACTCCAAAATGACTAACCCCGACTCGTTAACGATTACTCGTGGTTGAATTTCGCGTCCCCGTGCGCACCGGGGAGCGGGAGTGACATGATCACGACCTGCTCGGTCGGCGGATGTAAAAGGACTCAGCGATATTCATTCGCTGTCAAAAGAAATTCGGCCAGTGATACTGGGTCTCTTAAATTAAGGATGCATTTCCTATTCCAAGAGATACGTAAAGTCACTCTTTGGAGGTAACCAACCAGCTCTCATAGAGAAGATCATCACGGTACACATGTATGTGTGTACATTGGTTCTTTCATGGGACAAAGCCATGAGAATGAATCTGAAACAAAGAAAGGGCATAATGTGCATCCATGAGATGTGAGTTTGACTAAGCAAACAAGCCGGGTGCTATTGGAGGTTTCTGTTTGTTCATGCCGCTAGTCATGAGAAGCAGATCCAGAAATATGGGAAGGCAAAGAGATCGGGTAGATCATTGTCTAAGCTATGCATTGCAGCTGTAATGATAGCCGCAATGCGCCATGCACATGGTGCTAATTGGTTATAGTTTATTTACAGGGAATTGGTGTTTATTGCATCGCTGCCAAGGGTAAGTATACCATACCTATTTGCATTCATGCCTTAAGGGTACATTCTCATCAGTAAGGCCGAAAAATAAGCTATTTTCATGTTTTTTTTTTTGAGGAAAGTAAAAATCTAGACACGCGATATTGTACTTTTAAGTAGCTTTTAAAAAATTTTCAATTAATTTCATGATAACCCCGAGGTAGGGGCACGTTGCGCCGTAGACCGCTGGGAAATAAAGGACCTCGATGGCGACTGTCCTACAGGTCATAAGATTTATCTGAAACAAAAAATCGAAAAAGTTTACTTATTTAGTATGAGTGTGGTTATGGCATGAACCACGAAAAATGAAATCTATCCAAAAATAACAAAATGGCGACGTTTTGAAATTTATGTGCGCTTTTAATGAACGTTTTCGTTCTTTTTTTTTGTTTATAAAAAAATCAATTTACAACGTATTGGCATAATTATGGTTCATGCGATTTAAAAAAAAAAACATTAAGATTCGTTGAAAATTGACTGAGTTATCACAGTCGCCAGCTCGAAAAAGTTGTTTTCCAGAAAACGCGTTTAAAATTTTAAGTGTAGTTATTTCTGCTTTGACTCAGTCGGCTCCGAGGCTCACAACTTTTTAACCGTTACGAATTTTAGTTATACAGTTATAGCTACCGAATTCCGCAAAAAAAAAAATTTGACCAAAATTTGACCCAACTGATGAGAATGTAGCTCCTCAATAGTATACTGGTTAGTATACCCGCCTGTCACGCGGGAGACCGGGGTTCGATTCCTCGTCGGGGAGCCTCTGGCGCAAGACTAATGACCTTGCCCGGAAAAAAACAAATCATTATGGAAAATTCAACAAGCCTCAGGGCTTGCTAAATAAGGCCTAGACCGGTTCCCGGTTGTAGTGCCGATGATGATGATGGTGATGATGAGAATGTACCCTTAAGACGCAAGATGCGTATATTTGCCTTTCTCCCTTGGGTTTAGGTCGTCAGACAATGTGTATGTAAGGAATTTATTATACACATGGTGAGGCTGGGAATAGGCAACGCAATGTTTATGATCCCTGTTATGATGGTTACATTATATGTAAACCAAATTGTTTTGTTTTCAGGAATTGGACTAAGGAAAATGCGTATGTAAGATTGAGATTTGCCTGGCAACTGAAGGTGCCGAATTGGGCTTGGGATTAATGAAGTTTGGAACAGAATTCTTATAGGGAATTTTGAATTCGAATAAGTGAATGAAGGTAAGAATTCTCTTCCAGGAGCTTTTAGCTAATACATTTGATAGACTTGATGCGTGAAGCATTTACAGGTGCTAATGCGATTGCATTAGCAGAAACTTATGAAGGTTGGGTTGTAGTTATGGGGGTTCTTCGGGTATGTAGACAGTGGGGTTTGGCGGAACCGCCACAACTCCAACTTTAACCCAGGTATCCTTTTATTTCAAAAACTAAAATACCAAGTGATTGACATTTCCTACACCAGGTAACAGATGGAGATTAATAAATTAATTCAACGTTCCGCATCTCGCATTGGCACGAACGTTTTCTCTATTTCTTTCTTGGCATTAGCAAACCAAACGCTTTCTTTGAAAGACATAAAAACCATGGAAACTCACGGATACGACTCAACTCGAACGTAGACTCTTGCTTAAATAAAAGCATACGCGATAAAATTACCTATAAAAGGAAATAATAATAATACTTGTATAATGTTTCACGTGGGCTAGCACCAAAGCTGTCGAACGCATTTAAGTGGTAATCTCGGTTATAGTCAGGTATAGAAAGACCTAGGGGTCTCTATTGTTAGTTGAACGGTATTCGAACGAGACTAGATTCACCTCATCTGAGATATTGTGTTACTTTGCCATTGTTAAATTGTTTAATTACTCATTTTCAAGTGGCAATGTTGTTACTTTCTGCTATCTCAGATAGAAAACACAGAGAAAAGCGACATAGAAGAAATTATCTTCGCAGTGTTTAGATGAAAGCCAGTGAGGGACTTAAATCGCTTTACGCTATAATGTGAGGCCGTACTTTATGAAGTGGTATGGTATCCATGACGTTGATAGCCGTTAGTAGTAAAAGCGTAGATCTCACTAGCAACAATCAGTTTGGTTCCACTAACCAAAACAAAAACAAAACTTTTCCTCTTCCTTCCTGTTTTCAATTGATTGCAAAGCCTCCCCTATGCTAGGAATTCAATTTAGTGCTCTGCCTCCCGAAGCTGGCAAAAATTCAGTGTGTTTTGGGCAGGTAATGAAAGGTTTTTAATTTGACGGTCAGCCATCAGTTTATAAGAAATATCTGTAACAAAAACATTCACCGATATTCCTCTTTTTAATTCTTCTTTAGGTATTTATTTACGAATATTTATTAGGTTGAGTAAAAAATCATTACGTATTTTTTGCATGTTTTTATAAAGTCATTTATTTATATAGAGGACAGAGATCAATCAAAGATATATTTTCCGTTTTGTTTGATGACCTTTTGCCATTTTTCGATGAGCTACATAATTGATAATTGATAATTTTTTTCTTGGGCAATTAATTGATAATCGATTTCTTGGGCAATCTCCACTGGGGTCACTGGTTTGATTGTTTGCTCAGTTTGATACCCGAGTGAAGGATCAATACTACTGTGGATATTGTGTGGTTTGATCACTGAAGCCAGGTGTTGTGCAAATATTTCAACTTTATCTTCAGTTCTGCGTAACCACAGTCCCTGCGTATCTTTTATAGGTGGCACTTGGATAAGGGGACGTTTAAATTTACGTGTTGCCTTCCAGAGAGAGTAATCCGTATCCGCTGACGGACTTAGTTCACTTAGATACTCATCTATATAACTCTGTTTATGGTCTTTAATTAATTTGTTAACTAGATTGCTCACCTTGTTGAATATTTTTTTATCGTTAGGTGTTGTATCCAACAAGCGTTGAATACAACGCGGTCAAGAACACGATGGTGTCTCCTGGCCAAAGAGATTGGTGGGTCAGGCAAGCGCTGATCACACTCGGTTGGAACACGATGGTGTCTCCTGGTATTTAAATTATCTTGATTGTGTACGGCAACACAGCAATGGCGGCAGCAATTTGATTCCTGAAACCAACTTGATATTAAATGAAAAAGTGACGGAATACCTGATCAATTCCAGTAAAGACTCTTAATCCATCACCCAACAGTGAAACGCGGTGAAGTGATTGTTTTAATAAATTGATTTATTCAGAGTATGGACTCTATTTGTTCAGATTACAAAATCGTCGCTGATAGTTGATTGACATCCGTTCGTCACGAGAAATTAACGAAGAAGTAAACAAAAACATAAAAATGGTTGTCAAGTGACAACCAACAGAATTCATAAATGTCAGCTGATCGCTGACATTGTTAAAGGTGAGGCCACAAATTTAAATATTGCGAATTCGCCGGTTGTTTCGAATGCGAATCCGCAACATTAGGGTGTCTGGATCTGTGCCAGGTTCGTCTAGCTTTGCGCCTGTCTATGATTAGATCTCTAATCTCAATAGGGTATGTGGTTGCTGGTTCTGGTTTATCACTTGGCACCGGAGTTGCTGTTGCGGCTGCCCTTTTCAATGTTTCGATAAATTGTTGTACTTGTTGGTCCAATTCTTCACAATCTTGAAGTTTAACGTTTATTTCAATCTGATTGTCAAGCTCTGTTCGGAATTTATATATATTTGTTTGTAAGTTTTCTGTTCTTTCTGGGAACAGCTGCATTCAGTTTTAGTAGTACTGGAGTGTGGTCAGACGTTAAATCAACTGAACTATCCGTTTCAATATAATTCGATGACACTCCTTTCGAAATAAGGAAATCGATCAGGTCAGGAGTTTTGTTGCTATTAGTAGGCCAGTATGTTGGTGAACAAGACGAATGAAATTCGCACTTTGCTTCTTTGATGGCTGTAAGCAATTCTTTTCCCTTGCCTGGAGAATCAACCTTGACCCCCAAACAGTGTGCTTGACATTGAAATCTCCACCAATTATAAACCTTGGTCCGAGCTTCTTGAAGATATCCCTGAATTGTTGTTTTGAGATTGTGTGTCTAGGTAGGCAATATACAGCACCTATATTTAAATCAGCTCCATTAAGGTTGATAGTAACAATGGAGGCTTGAATAAAAGTTTCTTTTATTTCTTCTTGTTGGAAGTGATGTATATTTTGTTTTATTATCAGAGCTGTACCTCCACGCGCACGGTCGCTGGGGTGCGTAGTCCAATAGGCCATATAACCCCTGATTTTTATGAAGCTCATATGAGAAAAGTGTGTTTCTGATATCAACGCAATATCTATGTTGTGCTCTCTTATAAATATTTCTAGTTCTTGAACTTTTTGGTTGAGCCCATTTGCGTTCCAAGTGATTATTCGTAGCCGATTACTCATTGTCTTTATTTCTTGGATTTCTTGGTCGGTAGTATTTAATTAATAATAATAATTTTCAAGTTTACCTACCCTTTCTGTTAGCTGGTTGATGCTGTTTTTGATGTCGTCCTGGAATACACTGAGCATCTTCATCATATCCATGATGGTAGGCTCGTTATTGACAGGTTGTTGTCTGCTTTTATTGTCGTGGTTGTGGTTGGCCCCGCTCGCTCTGTATTTTTTGGATGTAGGCTTTGAGTAACTGTAGTTTTCTTTGATTGCTGAGCTTTTAGTTTTTGTTTTTATACTCTGAGCATCCCTTGTAACTAGGTGGGTGGCTATTCTCGTGGCAAAGCGCAAATGTTGCCATGCTGTTGCGTTGTTTCGAGCATTGGGTTGTGTGGTGAGGCCCAGCACACAACACATCTTGAATTATAGTTGCAGACATTTTTTTGTATGACCAAGCTGTTGGCAATTATTACATTGAGGTATCGATCTGACCTTTTTGGGTGGTTCAATCGATGCTTTGAACCATAATAATTCTTGGATTTCATAAACTGATTTGTTATTCTCTTTTTGAACTATATCGACATAAATGGAAAGGCTTTAAAGATTTTTTCTCCATTATTTGACGTGGTGCTTTTTCTGATGTTTGTTAGCTTTACCACTTTATGATTTAGTGAGCATAATTCATTTGCAATCATATCTACGGACATTGAAGCTGGAAGTCCTCTGATTACGAATCTAAATAGCTTCTCACGTTTTAGTTGGTAGGTATGATACTCTTAGTATACCCGCCTGTCACCCGGGAGACCGGGGTTCGATTCCCCGTCGGGGAGCCCTGGCGCAAGACTAATGACCTTGCCCAGACAAAATAAATCATTATGGAAAATTTAACAATCCTCAGGACTTGCTAAATAAGGCCAAGACCGGTTCCCGGTTGTAGTGCCGATGATGATGATGATGATACTCTTAGTCTTGGGTTCTTACATCCGTCTTAAGGGATTATAATTTCCCTTTAACTGCTCTGTATGCATTTTCTGTTTCGCATGTTATTTTTATGTCATTATTAGATAATGCTTTGAATTGAATTTTGTCTTTCACTACAGACAAGATGGCATTTCTAAATGCATTAAAATCCCTTATATTCCTCACATTGATTGGTGGTGGCAGGGGAATTTCCCTTTCTTTGGTAACCTCATTTGTTGATTCACGAACTAACGTCATATTGTTTACAGTTGGTATTGTATTTTGTTTATAACTGTTATCAGTTTTTCTTTTCTTAGAAACTGCAGAGGTTTCCCTTTTTCATTTTTCATTTTTAAAACATTTTTTTTTATTTTCATTTTATCTTCTTAGTTTCTAAATTACATGCTAGTCAAAAAATTCTAGCTTAATTATCTTATATTATAACTTACTGGTCCTTCGCAGACGCTCTAAGCTAAACATTACTTAACTATTGTATAATTTGCCTTTCGGCGACAGAATTTTGTTTGTGGGAGTACTTATAATAATTTAAAAGACAAAGAAAAATTTTGAAAACTTTGTGTCGAAATTTTTTTTGTTTTTTCCTTAAAATTTAACCTACTTTTTTTTTTTTTTGATATAATTTTATTTAAAAAACTTAACTTAACTTAACTTAAATCTTATACTACCTTAATTCTAGAAAAGCTAAGTCTATGTAAGCTGTCTGATAATAGTGTTATTCTTTACCGACTTTGGTATCCAGGTCTTTATATGCCAATCAACCACCAGAACTGTTGACGCTGTCTAATACTATCGTCCCGGTCTCTGTGGGAGATAGCCCTACTGAAGCGCAGGAGCTCTTCTTCGGTGCGCGTTACTTCCCGGTCGTAGCACAATCGCCTGTCTACGGATGATCTACTTACATGATAGATCAGCGGAATTCCGGATTTATCCTGTATAAGTCCTTTCATGTCCAAGTCAAGGAACGCCTCTGGTGGAACAAAGCCGTTGCGACTCACGCTCCCATAGTACAGAGTGTTTGGATAATAGGCCCCGAAAATTAGTTCATTGGACGAACTTATTGCTCTCGCAATATGTCCTCTGATTAATTTAATCCTAAAATTATCCACCCTATTTATGTACGCTTCATTATATAAAGTCTCATTTGCATAGTACTTCTTATAGTCCGACTCCGGTGTCCGATATAATCTGAGACAACTTCTGAGACACTTCCTTTCGAACACCCGGATGTTTTCCATCAAATTTGGACCTATATTAAACCATACTGGACAACCATATATGAGCATTGGCCTGATTAGCGTCATGTAGCATATGACTTTTACCCTGCTGTCAAGTTGGCTACTGTGAAATAGCCTCTTTGTCATAGCAAACGTTTTTCTAGCCGCCTCTACATGTCTGTTGAAATACAGATATTGGTCTAGCCAGATGCCAAGGTATTTAACTAAACTCTTGGTTTCCAGTTTATCTCCATGCGGTCCCACGATAACTAACTTTCGCCAGTTTTTCCTTGTGTCGTTCGTGGCTTTATACATTGGAGTTCTAAATAGGATGGCTTCACATTTCTGGAAGTTGATCTTAAGTTTCCAGTCATCGCAATAGCGCTGCACGTTTTTGAAGTCTCGCTGTATTAAACTATTTATGATCTCAACTTTCGGAGCTGTTCTGTAAATTATGAGATCGTCTGCGTACGCAATAGCCTGCGGAAGTCCATCTAATAAGTCGCTAATGTAAATGTTAAAAAGAATCGGAGAGAGTACCGCGCCCTGTTGCAAGCCATTCTTGATATTATACGTTTTATTAGAGGTCACATTACCACTTTTGACCACGAACCTCCTGTCCTTTAACATATCGTAAAGTACATATAGTAAAGGCTTATGTATGCCATGTCTGACCAGTTTGTAATATAACCCTTCGATCCAGACGGTATCAAAGGCTTTTTCCAAGTCGATCAGACAGACACATGCGCATTGGTTCCTACATTTATTCCATTGTATGCCGGAGATCAGTTTAGCTGCGGCATGTGTGGTTTCATGACCCGCCTTAAAGCCAAACTGGTTATTTGGAATAATGTTGTTGTCGTCTACCCATTTTACCAGAGCTTTGTTAATGGTTTTTTCAAATAGTTTACTGATGCTTGGGAGTAAACTTATCGAACGCATGTTCATTGGGTTTGTACAGTCTTTGCCCTTTTTTGCGATGGGCTGAATGATTGCCGTTTTCCAACGCGCGGGATAATACGCATTATTCAACGCGTTGTTAAACAAGACCGTGTAGGGTCTTGAGTACGATGTTAGGTACTCCATATATTCCCACTGACTTTTTGCTTCTTAATGAGTCGAATATAGTCTGGATTCCTTCCCTTGTGATTAAAAGGCTATTAGCCCCACCATTGGCATTAATGTCAATTGATAGATTTTCGTCACTGAATTCGGTAAAACCCGGATTCTCCGATTGCCAAAGTGAAATTTCATTCCGGAGGTGCAGGTGATTCAGTAGAACTCTGTCCTCCAGGTCGTGATTTCGGCGAATGCTTTCATTCACCTTGTACATTTCCTGAAAGACAGCTCCCACAGCGTTCACCTTTTCCAAAGGATCTTCGATCACGAAGAGCTCACCATTGAGGATAGCGTTCTCTGTATCTATACCAATTTTGGTTAGCAGCTGCTTGTTTCCATCAGTACGTGGAATTCGTTTTGATTATTTCTCGTTTTGATTATTTCTCCTGAATATTTTATTTATTTGTGGGACCATATTCGGGTTATTAGTTTTTATAGCTCGAATTCTGTTGTTCCAATACAAATTTGTTGCTAGTCTATAGTTAGCTTTAAGTAATTGTTGGAGTTTTTTTAATCGGGATTTCAGTGATATTATCTCCTGGTCTTGTCTGTCTGTAAACTGTCTGTGTAATTGTTTTAGTTTCGATGGCAGTCTGCTCTTTTTCTTGTGGAGTGCGTTTATTGTTGTGTTTCTGTACATGTTTATGTGATCTGTAACTGTTGTTTTGGGAATTGTTTTGTCCATTGTTCGTTTTACGGTTTCGTCCATTTGTTGGATGTATTTGTCGATTTCGTCATTTGTCAGGTTTCTGTTTACTGGCAGATTAAAGTCATTCGAACGAAGTTCTCTTGTTAATGATCAGGTGAACCGCGGCCATCGCATTGCCCCGTAGTTGTAGGGTTGCGGGATCACGAATTCCTCCAGATCTGCGAAATCGCTCGGAAGCTCCATTACTGCCGTGAATGCACAGTGGTCACTGTCGTATTCAATCGTCCGTACACAGTTTCTGTTTCGTTTGTTGGTGTTAGGTAGTCTCAGTCGTGAATCAATTAGCAAGATATCTAAGAACGATCTACCTCTAGGGAACGATGGATATTCCGTAGCTAGCAGGTCAGTTCTATATTCAATATGATACTGATCTAACCAGCCAACCAACTGATTTCCTCTGGCATTAGTTTTACATTTTCCCCAATTTCTATGCTTGGCGTTCATATCTCCCCCTAGGATAAAGTAGTTTTTGTCCAGGTGCAAATGTAAGCATCGAAAGAATGTCTCGAGCTCCGCTATAAATAGGTTATGTTGGTGCTCCTCAGGTGCATAGACTGCAATCGCATACAAGCCCCTTCCTTGCTGAAGGGGTATGCGTACGATACAGGCTTCCAGCACCCGGAACCTGCGCACTTCTCCACTATGATGGATTCCTATTCTAATAAAGATTGCGACACCCCCCCCCCCCCCTTGAGTGGAGTTAGGTCGGTCTCTTCGTATAATATCGTAGTTTTTATGCCATATCTTGTGTCTCTGGTTTAACTTTCTGTTCATCTTGCAACAGGTTGAAAAGATTGGCTCTTCTCTCAGCTCTTATTAGTGAATTTACATTCACGACAAAGCTTTTATTGATGTTGTGGTTAGAGGGTTTATATTGACTTTTTGTTTAGATTGGGCAAGTACGAGTAGATCTCGTTTATTTGATTTTGCAGCTGTGTCATCTGTCTCTGCAGATTAAGCAGAACCGTGACCACGACTGCTTGCGATGTTGTTTCTGCTGCTATTACTATTGCTATTGAAATGGGGGAGGTTAAAATCGCCGAGAACAACGATATCACCAAGGGAAGTACTTAACTCGGTTAGGAGATCAATTGATACTATTCGAGGGCCTGGCCATTCATCTACAGCTGTGGAACCGATGATCCAATTTTCTTGGTGAATGTTGTATATTGTGTCGTCGTTGTGTTGAAGTCGACGAGATTGCCCTTTCCCCACCGCAGGACCTTATACATATCCCGATTCAGAGAGTCGATCTGGCTACATCTCAGCTGGTGCGACGTTGATGCACTTATCGGCCGGACAATCGAAAAAGAGGAAGGCGTACTATCATCTGTAAAATTGAGCACCTTGTTATCCGTTGACTCCAGCAAATCATTTATGTGAAGCAAAAACAAAGTTGGAGCCAAAATAGAACTTTAAGGTACCACGGAATTAACAGGATATAGATCCGAAGACTCACCGTCCACAACAACCCGGATCGATCGATTTTCGAGAAACTTGTTCGTCCAGTCGCAAAGCTGCTGGGAAAGTCCATATGAACGAAGTTTGCCCAGCAATGCCCCGTACCAGAGGCGGTCAAAAGCCTTGAAGATATCCAATGCGACCGGCCTCGAATCACCACCCCCTCAATCGCAAAAGTTCATATATCGGTTATAAGGGTCAAAAGGTCTCCCGTGGATCGCCTGGATCGGAATCCCTATTGACGATCGTTCAGAAGTCCATTGCACTCCAAATACTTATTTAACTTGACATTGATGACCTTTACCATCACCTAGACAACATAGACGGTAATGCTATCGGCCGTTAATTTTGTGGGAGACACTTTTTCCCGTCTTTGGGATTGGCTGAACTCGAGTCATTTTCCAGTAGGCAGCAAATGTCTTCCGTACATAAGATAAGCGAAAGCGCTTGCCAAGAACCGGTGATAGTTCTGGAGCACAGTGTTTAGGGACTATCGCTGGTATTCCGTCCGGGCTGGTTGCATGCCTACAGTTCAGTCACGTATAATGCGTTGAATAGTACGCGGGCGGAACCTCACATCCCGCATCGAAGACCTTACCGGCGCGATCATAAGTGGCTCCAAAAGACCGACATCGAGATTTGAATTCGCGAACACATTGGTTTTAACTTTTGAATTTGTGATTAACGTCCCGCTGCCCGTTACTAACGGAGGAAAAGAGGAGGACGCGAAGTCATTGCTGACAGCCCTTGCCATTGACCAGAAGGGACACGAACCAATAGGGCACTCAAGGAATTTATTGGTGACTCTGTCGCTGTAGGCCTTCTTCGCGGTACCAATAAGGAAAATTTAACAAGCCTCAGGACTTGCTAAATAAGGCCAAGACCGGCTCCCGGTTGTAGTGCCGATGATGATGATGATGATGATGATACATACCTCTGCTGTTCTTTGCTCTGGCATTTTCTATGATTTTTTCGATCCGAATCTTCTCTCATTCGCGTTTTTTGCGTTTGAAAAGTCTAGTTGTTTCTTTCCGAATTGTCGCGTATCTTACTGCGTTGACTTCATCATATGCTTCTAAGTGGATCATTCTGAAGCGTTTACGTTCTTCGATCTTTGCCCTGTACTCATCGTCAAACCAAGGTTTGGACTTAGTTGTTCTCTTAAATCCTAATACCTTTTGGGCTGTTTGTTTGATTGTGTCTCTGATCGATGCCCATTGAGTGTCCACACTATTGGCTTCCTCTTCCTCACTACTGTCATTCTCTAGGATGCTAAATCTATTCGTTAGTTCGTCTTGATATTCCGTCCTTTTACGTAGGTCTTTTAGTTTATCAATCTCGAACTTTTTGTTTGTCTCCCGTGACTACCCATGTGGGTTTGCTGCGAGCCGACTTCTAATTTTGCCCATCACTAGAAGGTGATCGGAGTCGCAATCTGCTTCTCTATATGATCTTACGTCAAGGCTATCCGAGTGGTGTCTTCTGTCTATGAGGAAGTGGTCTGTTTGGTTACGCGTTACACCGTCGGGTGATATCCATGTGGCTTTATGAACTTGCTTGTGCTTGAACATCGTGCTTTTCACTACCAGATCTTTTTACGCTGCGAACGTGATAATTCGAATACCATTATCATTTGAAACGTCATGTAGGCTTTCTTTACCTATTGTTGGTTGGAAGATATCTTCCTTTCCAATTTTTGCATTGAGGTCGCCGAGGAGGATTTTAACATCGAATGATGAGATCCCATCAAATACTTCCTCTAGGGTCTCGTAGAATGTGTCCTTCGTTTCTTCGTCGGTAGATTCTGTTAGGGCGTGTACGTTTATAAATACATAATTGTACCATGGGCCCTGTATTTTTAGCACAGACATTCGGTCATTAATAAATTTCACATCTTTTACATGGGGCGTAATCTTTTTGCTTATGATGAAGCCGGTTCCGAGGTTTTGTGTATCGGTACCTCCACACACCAGTGTAAACCCGTTGGTTTCGATTACTTGATGTGGGAGTCGGACTTCCTGAAGCACGACGATGTCCATTTTATATTGTTTCGCGTTTTCTACGACCGTTTGTATCGCGCCTGGTTTATATAACGTTCGAACATTCCACGTGCTGACGTATATCCCGCTTTTTCAGTTTTTCCCCACGTCTTCTTTTTGCCGAGTCGGTGTTTTCTTGATGATTTTTTTCCTTATGGGTAGTGTCGGCTCATCACACCTACGCCTACCGGGTTTTTACATGGGGTAATGGGAAGATAAATGGTGGCGTTCTAGGGAACCGCCACAAGATAGTGAATGTACTTGTCCATCCTTTGACAGTTACGAGGGTTGCCTTTTATATTTCGGGGTTAGAGAACAAAAACAAATATTGATCATCGAAAATCACTTTATTGTTTTTCAAAATATTTTCCATGAAGATCTATACACTTTTGCATACACATGCATTCTGAATGCAGCAACCGCTTCTTCAGGTGTCGAAAAACGTTGACCTCTCAGTTTGTTTTTTACGTACGGGAATAAAAAGAAGTCATTCGGTGCCAAGTCAGGACTATACGGCGGATGACCCATCAAATCGATGTTTTGGGTGGTCAAAAATGCAGTTGTCGCACCCGATGTGTGAGAGCTCGCATTGTCGTGGTGAAGAGTGATCCGTCTTCGGCGGTTGGTTTTCCTGATTTCTTGGAAGACACCTGGCAAACAAATGGTTGTGTACCACTCAAAATTGACTGTTCTGCGTTGTTCTAGTGGTACGGTTGCGACATGTCCAGTTTTTTCGAAAAAACAGGCGACCATTTGCTTGGAAGTGCTTCGTGCGCGAACAACTTTTGTTGGATTTGGCTCATCTTGAAACACCCAGACAGTCGTCTGCTGTTTACTTTCGGGCTCATACGCGTAAATCCACGATTCATCACCTGTCACGATGTCATAGACGTGTTTCAAAGCACTGCGACCGTATTTTTTGAGCATTTCTTTCGACCAATTGACACAAGCCTTTTTTTGGGCGATTGACAAATTGTGTGGGGTCCAACGCGAAAAAAATTTTTTGACGGTCAAATGTTTATGCAATATTGAATGTATGCTGGTCCCACTAACGCCTAAGGTTGTCTCAATCTCACGATAGGTCACATGACGGTCTTCCAATATCAGTCCGCGCACAGCATCAATGGTTTTCGGAACAACAACTGATTTTGGACGACCTTCACGAAATTCATCTTGGAGTGAACTACGACCACGATTGAATTCACCATACCATCGATAAACACTGGTCCTTGATGGAGATTCATCGCCAAAAATTGAATTAAGTTCATCCATGCACTGTCGCTGAGTTAATCCACGCCGAAAGTTGTAAAAAATAATCGCACGAAAATGTTGACGATTTAATTCCATTTTTGGGCCGAGATGAATCTTTTAAGTTACTGTAAACAACACAAATAGCGCTCGTATGTCAAAACGTTCTGAGTGCGTATAACCTCAAAAATGTCCAACTTTACGACAGAGCTGTCAATTGCCGGATTGCAACACTAGGGTTGCCAAATCCCGAAACATAAGAGGCAACCCTCGTACTTACCAAAATTTCAGCCATTTTGGACGGGTAGTTGTTATTTGACAGTCGTTTGAGTAAGTCTCAAACTTTTCAGACCACCCTCGTAGATACCATATTGTTTGATATACTGCGAGCATCTAGAAATTAAGAAACCTACAACTGAATTGAAATTGGTTTCACAAAGTCGTGGTTTTAGAGGAATTATGAAGTTTTCGTTTCCATTTGCCCACCTTCCTCTTGCCCATCGGACAAGAAAGTCACAGTAGTGCATGATACGGTGAACTTTCCAACCACACATGAGGGATGATTCTTCAGCCTAACAACACAAATCGCGGACATGATGCTCGTCATATTTCCCCCACAATGTCAACGCATTTAAGGCTAAAGGTTCAGATTTCTTACCGCATGTAATGTATCATAATCTTTCGGTACCATAGACCTTTAATGGGGGAGTTCATGTACACTCACAGTTATAGAGGCACGTAAATAAGTAATTAAAATATTTATGAGTACAAATTTAATAAAAAACACATGATTCTTATTATCTTATAATATAAAAATTAAGCCCACGTCATTATTTAGAGGAAGTCATTCCAACTATTAAGTTGGTTAACAATCTGACTTGTGGTCATTACACTTTCCATGGTACTAATTACATCTTAAATCGGTTTAAACGTACAGAGCACACGATTTCCACACATTCGTGCACAGCATTAAAATTCGTAGTCTGATTTTGGTGTTATTACTTAAAGCGGATACAAACTATTTGCTTTATCTGAACCTATACAGCAAGCTTATGGTCTACTTAAAGTAACGAACTTCATTTACAGCACAAACTAACATAGCAGCTATACCAAATAGTTGCCTCATTAAATTCTAAACTTATTTCTTACATGGTTTCGTTTTTAATCTCACTATCGAACAGCAGTCATTTGGATTTCATATACATTGCTTAACTCGGAGCGTTTTTGACGTATGCAATCAAAGGTATTAGTTAGAGGAATTGAAAACAAAAGCAATCACAACTAGAAGGCAACTCTTCCGGGACAAAATATAATTTAAATGACCTCAAGCCAGCGTAGCAAGAATGAATCAACGAAATCTTATTTCCTCTCAATTTGTTATATCTGACAAAACTCTTAGTTGAACTATTCTTCCCAAGTAGGTATCAAGGTAAGCCGCCCCTTTAACCCCTGTATCTATATATACAACAAGTTGATGAGTGAGCTATTACGTTGATTTTCATCACGGAACACAACTGTTTGTGACTTTCTTAGATCCCCAGCCGTATCCCATCTGGTTAACTAACATTTATTTGCTTACTTGAATTGTGTTTTAACCATAACTCTAATGATAACTTTCCATTTCAATCAAATTTGATAATGATACTGTCGCTTCTAGGAGTTTCTAGAGATTTAACGCAATTCCGATGTATTAGTGTACCACCCAATCGAACCTGGTTGCGGAACCAAAAGGTTGGCCTCCACGCGGATTGAAGAATTGCTAAGTAATTCGTTTCATGAATTCATCCGCATCTTCATTTCTTGAAAAGCTATCCTTCAATGAATATGGAAATTTCTACATTTACGTGTTTTGAAAAACAATTTAATAAACATGAAAACTGTTTTGCAGATCGTGTAATTCAGTTGCTACTTCACTGAATAATTTACTTCTATGAATATTTTAAATTTGGTAGCTTCGTTCGATATTCATGAGATACAGCGTTTATTTAATCAGCGGATCGGGTGCATAACTTTGCACGATTGCAACAGGCCCCATCAGTAGATGACAGACTACTGTCTGTTGAATTGACACAACTTCAGAGAACAATTAATTTGAGAATGTTAAAAGGGGCCGGATTTCAACTTTAGAACACCGTTAGATCCAATAAGCCAACTTGTTACTAAATTCAACCTACAAGATGATATTTATAAGATGCCGTCACATATGAATCCAGCAAGTAACCACATCATCAAATGTTGAACAAGAAATCTCGTAAATAATTGTAAAGAATAACGCACGTAGGAATTTCTGTCAGCAATATTTCACGATGTGACCCAAGACATGTTCTCGGTAACATTGATCATATGTGTTTAGCCATCGGTCAAATAAGGAAATAAAAGTACAAGATTGCTGTAACAATTCCAAGCTAATGGTAGTGTTGCTGAAAAGAAATGACTAAAATTGCGGACGGCGCTTTCTCCGGCGACGTCTCAACTTCCCTTCGTGTGTACTGTAAATCCGGCACTGGCCGGCCAACGATGATTCCTAAATTGGGGGACCGTACTTCCAGAGCAGGACTCTGCTCTGGACGAACGGGCGTTGGTGTCTTGCCCAGTACAAATCCCTAAAATCTACAAAAATGCAAACAACGCTGTGGACAAGAAAGAAACAATCCAGTACGCTTATTTACTATTCTTTATTGGTTGACAATTCCCTTCTTATCTTTAAAATTGGTCTCGTTAAGACAGTTCATTGAGGAGTTCCTGTGACGAGCCCTGCTGTTCTTTTTTTTTTTTTTTAAACTCTATTTATTAACCATAATTTTAATATGTACATTTAAGTAATACAGTGACATAAAACTCGTGGGCACAAAAGTGAATAATCAATATACAAAAAACAATCTCACGGAAAACCCGGTAGGCGTAGGTGTGATGAGCCGACACTACCATAAGGAAAAAAATCATCAAGAAAACACCGACTCGGCAAAAAGAAGAGAGGGAAAAACGGAAAAAGCGGGATATACGCGTCGGCACATGGAATGTTCGAACGTTATATAAACCATGGGCTGGATACAGACGGTCGTAGAAAACACGAAACAATATAAAATGGACATCGTCGCGCTTCAGGAAGTCCGACTCCCACATCAAGTAATCGAAACCAACGGATTTACACTAGTGTGTGGAGGTACCGATACACAAAACCTCGGAACCGGCTTCATCATAAGCAAAAAGATTACGCCCCATGTAAAAGATGTGAAATTTATTAATGACCGAATGTCTGTGCTAAAAATACAGGGCCCATGGTACAATTAGGTATTTATAAACGTACACGCCCCAACAGAATCTACGGACGAAGAAACGAAGGACACATTCTACGAGACCCTAGAGGAAGTATTTGATGGGATCTCATCATTCGATGTTAAAATCCTCCTCGGCGACCTCAATGCAAAAATTGGAAAGGAAGATATCTTCCAACCAACAATAGGTAAAGAAAGCCTACATGACGTTTCAAATGATAATGGTATTCGAATTATCACGTTCGCAGCGTAAAAAGATCTGGTAGTGAAAAGCACGATGTTCAAGCACAAGCAAGTTCATAAAGCCACATGGATATCACCCGACGGTGTAACGCGTAACCAAACAGACCACTTCCTCATAGACAGAAGACACCACTCGGATAGCCTTGACGTAAGATCATATAGAGAAGCAGATTGCGACTCCGATCACCTTCTAGTGATGGGCAAAATTAGAAGTCGGCTCGCAACAAACCCACATTGGCAATCACGGGAGACGAGCAAAAAGCTCGAGATTGATAAACTAAAAGACCTGCGCAAAAGGGCTGAATTTCAAGACGAACTAACGAATAGATTTAGCATCCTAGAGAATGGGAGTAGTGAGGAAGAGGAAGATAATAGTGTGGGCACTAAATGGACAACGATCAGAGACATAATCAAACAAACAGCCCAAAAGGTATTAGGATTTAAGAAAACCATTAAGTCCAAAACTTGGTTTGACGATGAGTGCAGGGCGAAGATCGAAGAACGTAAACGCCTCAGAGTGATCCACTTAGAAAGATATGATGAAGTCAACGCTGAAAGATACACGAGAATTCGGAAAGAGACAACGAGACTTTTCAAATACAAAAAACCCGAATGGGAGAAGACTCGGATCGAAAAAATCCCAGAAAATGCCAGAGCAAAGAATATCAGAGGTATGTATGCCGGCATAAATTCAATTAGAAATGGTTACCGAGGGAGAGCCAAAATAATTCGAGACGCAAACGGCTGTCTGGTGACAGAAACAAAAAATATCGTGACAAGATGGAAGCAGTACTTTGAAAACCTGCTCAATGTCCGCACCCATCAACCACAAATAAACGCACCAGACGGCTCCTCGATAGTATAGTGGTTATTATACCCGCCTGTCAACCGGGAGGCCGGGGTTCGTTTCCCCGTCGGGGAGCCTCTGGCGCAAGACTAATGACCTTGCCCAGAAAAAATAAATCATTATGGAAAATTTAACAAACCTCAGGACTTGCTAAATAAGGCCAAGACCGGTTCCCGGTTGTAGTGCCGATGATGATGATGATCATTGCTCCCAGCCACATTCAAAATACTAACAAATGTCATACTGGCGAGAATCACACCGTACGCAGAATATATATTGGGAGACTACCAATGCGGATTCCGTAGGAACCGGTCAACGAGCGACCAATGTTCACAATAAGGCAACTACTGGAAAAGAAGTGGGAATACGGCGACACGGTTCACCAACTGTTCGTCGACTTCAAAAAAGCCTACGACTCAGTCGCAAGACAAAAACTCTATCATATTGTAGTTGAGCTGGGGATCCCGAAAAAATATGCCGCCCTCATTCAAATCTGCATGAACGGAAATAAAGGGCGAGTTAGAATAGAAAACCACCTCTCAAAACCATTTGAAATCCGGGACTGACTAAAACAGGGCGATGTCACCATGTCTCTTTAACCTTGTCCTCGAGTATGTCATCAGAAAGGTACAAGACGACAACTCGGCCAAATCATCCCTGAACGGGGTCACACAAGTGCTCGCATATGCAGATGACATCGTCGTTTTGGGCGATAATCTCAAAACTATTAATAAAAACTGTGAAATCATCATGCAAGCAGCAGAAGAGGTGGGCCTAGAAATAAACGAAGACAAAACGAAATACATGATTACGACGAGAGCAGGTGGACCTCAGAGAATACATATAAACATCAGGGGCAAGATATTTGAAAATGTCAAAGAATTTAAATATCTGGGAACGATACTGACGACCAGAAACGAAACGTCAAAGGAAATTAACAAAAGACTACATTCCGGCAACGCTAGTTGGCATGCAGCCAGTAAACTATTAAAATCCAAACTGCTATCACGTAATATAAAGCTCCGTGTCTATAAAACCATAATCATGCCGATTGTCCTATATGGATGCGAAACATGGACTCTCACAAAACGGGATGAAAACAAATTCCGTGTATTCGAGAATAAAGTCCTATCTACCTACTATAGGGAATCTTTGGCGGTAAATGTGACGAGGAGGCAGGACAATGGAGGAAACTCCACAACCACGAATTGGAAGAGCTATACCGCAAACCTACAATAGTGAGAGTGATCAAGTCGCGAAGATTAAGATGGGCCGGACACGTAACGCGAATGGGCGATGATAGGACCGTGCATAGCATTCTTGACGGTAAACTAACGGGGAAGAGACCGACAGGACGGCCGTGACGGAGATGGGAGGACAATGTTAGATTGGACCTCGAGGAGATCGGATCGAATGATCGAACGTGGAAGGAGAGCGCACAGGACAGGGAACAATGGCGGAGCCGAGTCGGTGAGGTCATGAACTTCCGGATTCCTACAGGCCAGTAAATAATAATAATAATGATAATAATAATAATAAATTACCCCCTGTAAAAACTCCCACCTAGGGCATACAAACCTGGAAAGCAAGTACTCACCTGTTTATAGTTGAACCATAAAGCCTTAAAACGCAGAAAATCACAATATTTGCTCATGCTAAATTCATCAGCACCCAACAGGCATGATTCTTATGGGCAATTTGGTTGCACCACCACGCAACCAACATGAACCGAAGCAATTCTTTGAACATGTCTCGGTTCGATTTCCATCATGTAACAGGTATCTTCCACACAATAAAGGCAATTTGGTTGCATCACCTAGCAACCAACATTGCCCGAACAATATCTATGAGATGTAACTTTACGCGCCAGCCGCACACATGCAGGAAGTGTTTTATCTTTCCCTTTGGCATACATGCCCACATCGATTGGTCATCCGACCGACAAATACATGAGGGCATAGGGCCGACCGCCCAAGCAAGTCGAGTTCTCAAAATACGACTACGTGGAGATGCCACCAACATCTCCACGCTCAGCATAAATGCTTTACGCAGTTGCTGATCGTGCAAACACTTCAGCCCCTATGATGAGATACTTGCACCAGCTGCAACCTAATAGATTTGATCGATCCAAGGTCCGCATACTTGTGGACACACACGATGAGCAGCAGAGTGTGTGTGTCTCCCCTTTCTGGTTGGACCAAATGCTAAAGAGAATCTTACCTTATATTATATGGTCATCGAAGCGATGAATGGAATTTTTGGTAATTCTGTCACTTCGGTGGCAGTGGTAATCACGTTCTGGATTCTGTGGAGGCACCTCGTTGCCTCCACGTTAAATAAACACAATACTCTGTTGTCAAGTTTTGGAGTGTGAATTTCAATGCTGTAGATCGGTGTCGGGAGCCAGTTTATGAATTGTGTCTTTATTTTTGGTGTAACGAAATGAAACCTTTTATTTAGTGATCGAACCTTTAATTTATGAAATAAATTGTATCGAAATTAAATCTTTTATTTAGTGATCGAACAGTTGATTTATGAAATAAATTGGTCGAACTTTTAATTTATAAAATAAATATGTGTCATCCGAAAAAGGAACTTTAAGCGTCACCAACCTAGGATTTGTGTCTTTATTTTTGGCGTAACGAAATGCAACCTTTTATTTAGTGATCGAACTTTTAATTAAGCACCATTGATAATAGTTGAGAGATCAAAGACAGCTGGGCTTAGCGTTTCACTGGAACAGCGTTCGGGTAATTTAGTGAATCTGTGTCCGTGCGGCACATTATTAAAAAACCCAACGACGAACCGGAACGTAAAAATCACCACAAGCTTTTATCGACTAGTGCTGCTATCTTCACGTTGAGGTTGGAAACTTTTCAGCCCACCCATGTATTTATTTATACGTTTAATCTGGTCTTAGCTTCCAGGAATCTCTGTTTTTAGAACTCAATATTTCGAGCCTATGTCATCCAGTTTAGCATCGCACTATTTACCGCAAACGATTTTCGCCTTCTATTATACAAGCTGGGCCTGAACTATATGCCTATTTTCAATATACAATTAAAAAACGATTACGGAACTTAGAAATGCCTTAATGTCATTTTTAAAAATCACCAAAACTGGAAATCATATGTAATGTTTCAAAGTTATATTTTCCAAGTGACTTTCATCAACTTATTAACATTGTTCAACTTGCATTCACAAATACTCAAAAACCCGTTGATGATCTTGCAGCGGCGTTGATTTTCTGTGCAATGTTTTGTTGTAACAAATCTGTTGTTGTAGGACTATCTTCATAGACTCCCGGTTTTAAGTATCCCCACAGAAAATAATCACACAGAGTAAGATTCGCGTGTCGACCATTCAATGTCTTCTCTTTGTTACACACGAAACTGTTGCACAATATTGAATAATAAATGTATGTGGGTACTCACGTGTAGTTCGTAGTTTACCCTATTTCGACTTGCCCGACTTCTCGATGACTTCTAATGGATTCCTTGCTGACCTCCTTCCCCATTTCCAAACTCTTCATTAGCGAACTGCACAGGAAACACGCTTCAACAATCGTATGTGTCTTTAAGTTTTAATTTAACTTACTTTTGAATTTAGAAAGTCCACAGTTCACGAAATCAATACACCGTTTAATGTTTGTCTTTACTTTGTTGTATGGTTTATTTATGTGTTCACAAAAATAATTAAGTTATTGCTGCGGTAACATTTTCATTTAAATTTAATGTTAGATTTTTATCAAAGAGAATATTGCATATTGATTTTTGTGCCGCACTATGTGTTTTTGATAATAAACAATTTAGGAACAAGAAATTTACGGTATTGTATCGACTTGTGGATAAATTCACGTGGAAAAATAAACTAATAAATTCATAGAGTTGGAAAATAAAACATCTTTTTTTTTTGTTTTGACTTTCGACTCTTGTCACTGACTTTCTTTTACGACCGTTAAATATCGACTTTTTTGTTTCGACTGCCACCTACTGATGTGAAACCACACAGTTGTTTTGGTTGCTTTTCTTGCCCACCGTTATCTCAACGAGGAAACTGGGTTATACCACGTAACCGTTATCGTATGACCCAGTCAACGGTGATGATCGATCTCAACTTTATCGGAGATATCATCGCCGGTGTAATTACTGGGCGTTTGTATGCGCCAGTTTAATGTTTAATGTTTTAATTCTATATTTTAAGTGTTAAAAATTGTATGTGTGTTTTACGTTTAATTTAATGTTTTGTGTATTACGTTTGATTTGAAAAGTGTAAGTTGTGTTTTGTATTTAAGTTTATTTTTGTGTGTATGAAAATGCAAAAATTAATGTTTTGTGTATTACGTTTTTCTTTTATATGTTATAATAATATACTTCTCTCAGGAGAGGCGAAACTATACCGCCGACACGGCGCCCCAATATGCCACCAAATAACTGTTGTAGTCCTTCTTGAACAGTTGCAAGTTGTAACGCTCCAGAAAAACTCGCACGGGAAGGAAATTCCACATCTTTCCCATTCTGTAATGGAACGAGTTCTGATGCAGGGTTGCCGTTGGAGGATGAACCGCAAATTAGTGCGACCGGTCGGATTGTCTCGTACAGCACATATAACCGAATTGCGCGGAACAATACCACGAATCTCCGAAGAAGAGCATCTGTGATAATATCTGACAGAGGTCAACTAGCATCGTCGATGTGATAGCGACTGTAGTCCCGATGTTAGCGCCGTGTCACCGATCAGGCGGATCACTCTCCTCGGTATTCTCTCAAGTAGGTCGAGGGTATGTTTAGGAGCAGAGCTCCAAAAATAAGAGTAATACTCGAGCGCGGGTCTGATTTGGGATTTATACAGGAGAAAAGTTGGGCCGGAATGAAATATTTATTGGCTTCAAAAAGATAACTCAGTTTTCCGGACACGGACCCGGCGATGTTCGACACGTGTTTATGCCACGATAGATTCCCACAGTTCCTGAGAAAGGTTGGCGCAAAGCTAATAACCTTGCCCGTAAAAACAAATTATTATCTCCACCTAACACCCCTGGATAGCTACTTTGGCACCCGCCAAGTAGTGAACCAATGCATGCACCGACATCCTGAGAAAGGTTGGCGCAAGGCTAATAACCTTGCCCGGAAAAACAAATTATTATGGAAAATATAACAAGCCTCGAATATGGACCGGATACACGACGACGACCACGAAAACGAAAATGGCTAAACGATTTGAGAATTTTCTCATGGAACGTCCGCTCACTATGCAGAGCTCGAGCTGCACAACAGCTAGCCGATGCCCTGTCCGAATATAAGGCTGACATAACAGCATTACGGGGAGTGGTGTTATTCAAAGAAACGAGTATGACAGTTATTACAGCTGTCATGCAACACACCATGTGCTCGGGGTAGGCTTTCTAGTCAGCCAAAAACTGAAGCCTGCCATCATCGGCTTTAATGCACTAAACGAAAAGGTATGTACTCTTTCCGTGCGAGGTAGGCTTAAGAACATAAGCCTCATAAACGTTGACGGCCCTACAGAGGAGTCCCCTGACGACGAAAAAGAACAATTCTACGAGAACGTCAAACGGGCCCTCAATGGCTGCCCAAGATACGATGTGAAAATCGTTCTTGGTGATTTGAATGCGAAAAAAGGTCGGGAGCCGGTTTTCAGGCACTACGCAGGTTCCCATCGTTTTCATGAGAACACTACTGACAATGGACTACGAGTCAAAGAAGCATCAAAGAGCTTGGTGCTTGCGAATACCAGGTTTCCACAAAGCCACCTGGGTATCACCTGACGGAGCCACTCGCAACAAAATTGACCACGTGTTGATAGATCGCCGTCACTCCTCGAGCCTGATGACGGTACGAACGTACGGAGGTGCCAACATCGACTCGGATCACTATCTTGTTGGTATGGTTTTCCGAGCGTGGATTGCCTTACGGAGACGTATGGATCAGGTTCGAATCAACACGGAATAATTTGCCCCATACATAAAAAGGGAGATCTCACACTGTGCAGCAACTATTGGGGTATAACATTGCTGAGTACCGCCTATAAGATACTCTCCTCTATTCTACAAGACCGGATAGCCCCATACGCTAAAGCCATTATTGGTCAATATCAGTGTGGCTTCATCCCAGGCAAATCAGCGATTGATCAGATATGCACCCTTAGGCAGGCGATGGAAAAATGTCTGGAATTTAAGATTCCATTATATCATCTATTTATAGACTTTAAAGCCGCCTACGACAGCATACTCCGGGTAGAACTATATAATGCTATGAGAGAATTTGGCATTCCAAACAAATTGACACGACTTTGTAGGTTGACCATGAACAACGTAACTAGTCAAGTAAAAAGAGCGGGATTGATGTTTAAAACCAATAAATATCTTTAATGAACTCAGACAAGAGGACGGTCTGGCCTGCTACCTCTTCAACCTTGCGTTGGAGAAAGCAATCCGTGACTGGCGTTACAACTAGACGGACTATTGTCACCAAGTCCAGCCATATACTTGCCTACGCAGATGACATCGTCTTCATCGCTAGATCTGATTCGGCTGTACACGACTCCTTTACCCAGATCAAATAGGCGGCACAAAAGCTGGGACTGCACATTAATGAGGGAAAAACTAAATACATGGTTGCAACATCTACGAAGAGAAGACTTAACGTTGGTCAAACTATCAGGGTAGTGGAGCACGAATTTAAAGTAGTGCAATCCTTTAACTATCTTGGGTCAATAGTATCAGCCGATAACAATATGGAAGAAGAAATACGCGAACGGCTGATCAAATCCAACAAAGCCTACTATGGTCTATCACGGCTCTTCAAATCCCGAAATTTATTCAGAACATCCAAGCTACTACTGTACAAGACCATGGTCTTACCAGTACTCATGTATGGATCCGTGACCTGGGCTCTTAATAAAAGGCTGCCTGAATTCACAGCCGCGTTCGAGAGGAAGGTCTTAAGGATAATTGTTGGCCCCGTATATAAGGGTGGACGATTCCGGGCACGCTACAACCATGCGTTGTACGCGATCTACCTTGAAGCTAATGCTGTAAGAAAAATCAAGCTCGGTAGAGTCTGCTGGGCGGAACCCCTGGCTCGAATGAGAGAAGAGGAGCCTGCCCGGAAAGTCCTTTGTGGCAGGATGTATGGAAGGAGACAGCGCGCCAGACCTTGTCTGCGATAGAGGGATGGTGTAGACCAGGACGCCCAGAGCCTGGGAGTGCCAAACTGGATGACATCGGTTCGAAATCGGGACCGGTGGAGAAATTTGTTAAATAAGGCCAAGACCGGATCCCAATTGTAGTGCCGATGATGATGATGACAACATTCTCACAGACCGTGACGCCGAGCAATTTCAAGCTTTCCCCAGATTCGACGACCCGGCCATTCATCATCAGCTGTGCAACCGATGATCCACTTTTCTCTGTGAATGTTCTATATATTGTGTTCGTTGTATTGAAGTCGACGAGACTGGCTTTTCCCCACTGCAGGACCTTATCCAGATCCTGATTCAGATCTGACTACATCTCAGCTGGTGCGACGTTGATGCACTAATCGGCCGGTCACTCAAAAAAGAGGAAACGAGCGTAGTATTATTCGGCAAAACTGAATACTCGGTTATCCGTTGACTCCAACAAATCATTGATGTGAACCAAAAATAAGGTTGGAGCCTAAATAGAACCCTGATGCATCCCGGAATTAACAAGATACAGATCCCACGACTCGCCGTCCACGACAACCCGGATCAATCCATCTGCGAGGAAGCTCTTCGTCCAGTCATAAAGCTGCTGGGAAAGTCCGTATGAACGAAGTTTGCTCAGCAATGCTCCGTGCCAGAGGCGGTCAAAAGCCTTCGAGATATCCAATGCGACCGGCATTGACTCACCATGTACTCGAGCGATTTTCCAGCAGGTAGGAGAGGTCCTTCGTTTATAAGATAAGCGAAAGAGTCTGCCAAGAACCGGCCATAATTCTAGAACATAGTTCTTAAGGAGTATTGTTGGCATTCCGTTCGGGCCGGTTGCCGTCCTACAATCCAGTCCACGATGAATACGTTGAAGCCCGGCGCGATCACGGGTGGCTCCAAAAAACCGGCATCCTGGTTTGAGTTCGCGGGAGATAAATTCAGGAACACATTGGTTTTATCTTTTTAATTCGCGATTAACGTCCCGTCACTACTGGAAGAAAAGAGGAGGAAGCGAAGTTACCACTGACAGCCATTGCCATTGACCAGAAGGGACGCGAACCAGACAGGCACTGAAGGAGTTTATTGGTCACTCTGTCGGTGTAAGCTTTTTTCGCGGTATCAATCGCTTGATTGCACGCGTTTCTGATTCTAACAAAATTCGTTCTTTTAACATTGGTGGGATTGGAGCGCCATTGGTTAAAAGCTCTATTTTTGCCGCTGTAGTCTGCTCGCATTTTTTATCAAATCAACGCCTATGAGATGCACTTCGTTTGATGGAATGTGGAATGTAGATCACCATTCCGAGAAGAATAATCCCTCTGACCGAGTCTGCGCAAGTGTTAACATCGGAGTCTTCGAAGCACACCTCTGACCATGGAAAGGATGCGAAGAAATCTCGCAAATCGTCCCAGTAAGCAGCCCTTTGGCGGTATTTTGATGTTGTTGATTGGTAGATTTTGGCGAATATTTTTTTTAAGAAATCTAAATCCACAGCCCCATACATCCATACTTGGCGAAGCTACTTAGGTCGGTTATTCGCTTAGATGTAAGTGGTTGTGCAACCGACACCAAGCAGTGATCTGAGTTTCCCAGTGGCGCAGCAGCTTCCAGGGTATGAACGCTCGGCTGGGGTGTCAAAGACAGATTCAGGGTGTTCGCATAATCACCTCGGGCATCCGGCACTCGCATGGATTCGTCCACGAGTTGAGTCAAATTGCGGCTAACAGCGAACATCTCCGCCAGCCTCCCAGCCTCCCACCCTTGTCGGTTCTGTTAGAATGCACCAATCAGCCGAAATTGTGTACACTAAAATCGCCAAGGACGACAATTTCAAAAACCAGGTGGTTTATCTGTATCCAGTCGACAGTACGTGAAAGATGTTCGAAAAATGTCGCTGGTCAATCGACATTCGGGGAGCGGTCAAGACAACAAAGAAATTTAACAGAATTCCTCATCACGACCCTCAACCACATCATGACCATGTTATTGGGTTCTAGCGTGTCCATCCTCTGGCAATCCAGGTGGGACCGTGCGAAGACGCAGATGGATTCCTTAAAACGGAATCTTGGATGTAAGTCATATCCTGAGCAACGAAGGTATATCGACTCAGTTGACGAATCGACCTGGGTCTCGGTCAGGACAAGGATATCAAGTTTCGCTGTTTGCAAATATTGGTGAACGGCGTTTACATTCGTATTGGTGAAACCGATGCCCCTGATATTACAAAATGCCGTTATCAGTCGAGCGTCGACAGAGGCTTGTAAACGAGCCCGATTATGCGATGACGAACTTCTTAAATTTGGGTTATTTATCAAAATATTTGCATTATGGCGCCCCTGGCATAGTCCCCCCGGAGATCCGAATGGGAAACTAGTTTACCTCGAGAATTCTGTATCTCAGAAGGTACCATCATGACTTATCTCCGTGTTGGTCTTGGCCATCAGCCATACATCCACGAGATTCGTGGCATTGTTCCGCGCAATTCGGTTTATATGCGCTCCACGAGACAATCCGACAGATCGCACCAGTTTGCGGTTCATCTCCCGACGGCGCGAACATCCCTGCCTCAGAACTCCTTCCGTTACAGAGCGGGAAAGATGTGGGAGTCCCTTCCGGCGCGAGTGTTCCAAGAGTGTTACAACCTGTAACTGTTCAAAAAGAACTCCAACAGTTATTTGGTGGCATTTCGGGGCGCCCGAGAGAAGTGTAAAAAAAAACAGTCGAATATTTCTCCCGACGATATCGCGGAATGTTCATCGTGACGGGGTGGTATCTCACCTTGGGACCGACCACCACCTAAACCAAACTTTTCCCGAACCGGTCCATCAGCCAAGCTCCGCGAAAAATACATATAACCATAGCAACTCCATCACCGGCGACCAATAGTGGAGATTCTGACGCGATCTGTACACACAGCAAACACACTTTATCATAGTAAAACGAGGATGTTACGTCAGTTCCTTGCTCAGCGCGCACGACTCATTCTACCCGTTTTTAGTGGGACTGTGGGGAGGAAGTATTGTGTCAGACATGCGCACTCCGTTCACTTCCATCCCCATCGTCTATTGTCACTAAAGTTCCGACACGTATCGTTCCCGAGCCAACAAACCGAACACCAAAATACGGAGCGGGCAATACAGAAAATAACGCACAGGTTTAATTGGTGATCACCGTTTTTTATTTCTTTACTTCGAACTTATATTAGTATTAAATTGATTTTTAAAAATGTTTTCACAAGGTGACACTCTTTTTCTTAACACGACTTCGCGTTCTACGCGCTTATCCGCCGCGCGACGGAGAGCGGGAGCGACAACGACCGTACTGGTCTGCGGATGTAATTTGACTCCTCGATATTAAATCGCTGTCCAAGAGAAATTTGGGTGCATTCACTTTTACGGTGGTGATAGTGGGATCGCATAGAGGAGATCATCATGGTACACATGTATATGTGTACGTGGGTTCTTTTCATGGGTCGAAGCCATGATAACGAATCTGAAACACAAAGAAGGGGTATAATGTGCATCCAGGAGATGTGTGTTCGTCGAAACAAACAAATCGAATCTCGTGGGATGCTAATGGGTATGTGTTTGATTATGCATCGAGGTAATGAGGAATGGATTCAGGGCAATTACAGATAAGGGGAAAAGCGACCTAATGCATCGTTCGGTAATGAGGGTCAGCTGGATAAATAGCAGCCACTCATTAAATGAAAAATGCCTTTCGGATACCACGAACGATATGGTTGTTTATGGTATCGCCAGGAACCCTATGGAGGAACAGCGTTCTTTTGTTTTGCACGTGGTGCGAGTTAGGGAAATTGGCTTCAGCATCGATTGCCCTAATTGCATGCAGCTGCTTGGGTATTTTATTGCTGGGAGAAAAAGGTCGCCGGCCAATGTGTACGTTAAAAGATTTATCATACCCATGGCGAAGCTGAAAAATAGACAGCGCAATGTTTATGGTCCCTGGTTAAGGTTACATAGTATGTAATCCAAATCCTTTGTTATTAGGAATTCGTCTAGGGAAATCTGCCTGGCACCGAAGGTTTGGAATTCCTAATAAGTTGAGCAAGAAATCTTACGGGGAATTGTATGCGAAGGGATGCATAAAAGGTAAGTTTTCTTTTACAGGGACTCTTAGGTTAAAGATTTGATCTATTTAAAGCGTGAAGCATTTAAAATACTAATGCGATTGCATTAGTGAAGTTATGAGATTGGGTGGAAGTTATGGGGGTTTTTTAAGTAAGCGAACCGTGGGGTCTGGCGGAACCGCCACAGGACTACCGCCATATATAAAATCTTACAGCAAGCCTACCTCTTACGGCCTAGCTTACGAACTAACCAGAGCATTAACGTAGAAATCGAATATGGTACACGCTGCCATGGTCTGATGCGTTCGTGTTTTGCTTCTAATTTTTTCATAGCGTGGGTTCGAATCACGTTCTTCATTACTTCGCAAAAATGTTATTGCCGTCATAATTTTCAGTTGGAGATCTTTTGTTCTACTCAACATACAGGAGAGCGGGAGTTCCGCTAAGAAACGTAGTGCCTCTATGGAGGTATAGCATGCATTGTATATGGTACAAGAGACACTCCCCTGCAGCTAGGGTAAGATCTATATATACAAAGATTTGCAATATTTTAACGAACAGTAGCGAAATCCTTACATCGTTGATCTTATATTATTTGACGCAATGTCGGCTGTTTGGATAGTTAATAGAATATTCTTGATTTACTTTATTAATAGATTCACACCTACACTACTTCATAATTAAGTTTAAGTCATGTTATTAAATAATAATCAATCAATGACATTGTTATTATACGTCATCAATACTCAAGTAAAAGCTGCACAGGGTGTTGCAGATAAACATATAAATTGTATATAGGATCACTTAGTACATTGCTAAAGACTGCAAACGAGTTGGTGTATATTGGATATAAACCTACAGAATTAGCTTTTCTAGAATTAGGGTAGTATGAGATTTAAGTTAAGTTCCTTTAAGTATTAAAAAAAATTGAAGTAGTTAAATTTTAAGTAAAAACAAAAAACAAATTCGGCACAAAGTTTTTCTAATTTTTCTATTTCCTACAAATATACATAAATGAAGACACACAAAAAAGGTTCTGTCGCCGAAAGGCAATCTACTCAACAGTCATGTAATGTTTAGCTTGGAGCGTTGCGTAAGACTAGTAAGTTATAATATAAGATAATTAAGCGAGAATTTAAGCATTTTTGTCTAGTCAATAATTTAGAATCTAAGAATATAAAACGAAAATAAAAAATGTTGCAAAAATGAAGGAAATGAATCACTTAGTACATCAATTAACACCAACTTCCTAAACATTTTTATACCTTATTTCTACGTACCTGCCCTTAATCGTACTCAACAAAAACATTCAAAGATGGCATCGAGGTATGAAAAATATATATACATATATCACCCTGTCCTAAAATGTCATCAAGATAATAATTATTTCCAGAGGTGCTTATCTAATCTCTGGGAGGCCGCCAATATTTCCAATTCAAAATACGCAGTTCTTTGTTTACCAAGCAAACAAAAAATTCCAGAAACATCAACAACTACGCGTTTTGGTTCTATAAATAGTGTTCTCCACGCCGGCCGCAAAGTGTCGTAGCGCTTTCTAGTGGTCCTATCTCGACGTTTCAGATCGTCTTAGCACAGTCACAGTAACAACTGAGTGCCATTCCTTACGAGATAAGACGATTCATTAAGATTTTATAACACTTGAGTTATTTTTAATAATTCGGTTTAAAATTTTATTGAACTTTCGTGCATTCTTTGCTTGTAACGTCGGCGATGACTCCGCAAGGCCGACGGCATCGTTAAAGTGTGGAACCTACTAAAGGCGTACACTAGATACAATTCCATTCTGTCAAGGACTGCCTACATTTCGTATATTTATCTTTTATATATAGATTTATGTTATACGACTATTATACATGATTTAATTATCTCAATGCAATAAGCTTAAATCTAACTATGAGCGAAGGTAGTCACTAGTTATCCCCTGTCGCCGACAGGGGTTTTATTTTGCTTTATTTTGATTTATTTTATGTTTTGACCTCGCTTCAGGTTTTATTCGGATCATGTTAGAAGAAATGCGCGTTAGGTAGGAAGTCGCTTGGAAACTCGACCAAAAGGGTGTGTACTGGCTCACTGCCTTGTTGACTTGTTTTCATAAACTGTCGCTATTAGTTTTGATTAAAAGGCCGTGGCAGAGGACGGGTGGCAAATCGAGACATCAATGTGTGCCGGCTGTTTTCTATTGCTTAACGTGAGTAGTATGTTTTGGAGGCTTCTAGGGCAGGACAAAGGTGATCGTGTCGTCACGCGGGCGATATATATATATATATATATATATATATATATATATATATATATATACACATATAACAACAATATATATATATATAACAACCGGGCACCGGTCTTGGCCTTATTTAGCAAGGCCTGAGGCTTGTTAATGATTTGACCCTTCACCTTTGACCTTGGGGCCAGGGAGTGGCGTCATCCGAGGGACTCCCCCACGTGTTTCTTTGGTTTGATCTGTCATCATAAATCTTCGATATTTTGTCACGAATTAATTTCTAAAAATTGCATCATGTCGCAGAGACCCTACCCCTTGAGGAATCTTCCATTGAACCTTCAAACTACCGCACAGCTATCCCACTCGTTTTTCCAACTCCACCATTGAAGTGGCTGGAAACCAGTAGTTCTCAGATCTTCCAGGTGAAGTTACGAACAGAGCTACAAGATCCATCTTTTGGGTTCATTTACAGTGTACATTTATTGAAGTACCCTCTTTATTGCCCTTGTATCGACACCTAAGTGTTTTCGACGACAGAAATTTCATTGTAGGCCAAAGATAAGTGACGCGCACTAAGAAAGTTTAACGAAAGTTCTTCTGTCCAGACAATCTAAGAGTCAAATAAACGTTGACAAGAAATAGGATGTAAACCCGGGTGCAAAATGCAGATCAACGTCTGGCTGATTTGCAATTATAGATATCCGGGTATCTGCGTCTCACCTTCAATCGATATTTTCACATAAAATATCCGACTATTCCGCCAACGCAGTCGTTCTTTCTTGATTTGTTATTGAAATATAGCTCCGCAGTTGCAACGGGCGGTCGATATCACATTGCTTGCATCATAATCTAGTGCGCGATACACACGTATACTGAAAACCATGCTGACACTAGGCTTATGATTAATTCAAACGAAACGACGACGATATTAAACCGAGGAGACGTAATCGAAATTGCAAAAGAATCAGCAGACACGGCATCGAGAATACGATTACAATGACATTTAATCATGATTCAATATATGCGTCCGATAAATGGCAACCGCAAATCAAACTTACACAGTAGTTGGTTTCGGAGAAAGCCTTTCACCTATTTGAGTCTATAATTTATATTGCCTCAATTACATTTTTGATTTTAGGATTCTAGAAATGAAAACATCTGACAGGGAATGAAAATCGTATCGAATTTCCCAAGAAAATCGCTTCTGTCGCAGGATATTAGATCCACAGGTGAGAAAGAGTAGGTATAGATATTGATGAGCACGTTAGTAGTATGTTTTGGAGGTTTCTGGGCCAGGTCAAAGGTCGTCGTGACGTCACGCGGGTGATATATACATATATATATATATATATATATAATATATATATATATATATGTATATATATATATGTATATATATATATATATATATGTGTGTATATATATATATGTGTGTGTATATATATATATATATATATATATATATATATATATATATATATATATATATTTATATATATATATATATTTATATATATATATATATATATATATATATTTATATATATATATATATTGGGTTGTACCACATGAAATGTCAGAACATTTAAAAGCCAATATACGATGGATGCGGAGAATATCAAATCTCAACTGCTACGGTTTTGCACCATTACTTGTGAGGTATGGGGTCTAGCATTGTCATGCAAAAGGATCCGGTCGTGCCTATTGACCAACGCAGGGTGCAACAACATGAAAATCATGGCGTGGACTCAGCAAATGACTGCCGCATTGGGCAGTAATTAAACACATTTTAACACTACAATTTAACCTTTATTACTATTTGAATTTTCACAACGAAACGATTTAAAAACACGTTAAAAGGTAAAACGATACATCAAAAATCTGTTCTTCATTTTTTATAAACGATTAGAACCACATCCAGAACGTAACAACTGTGTAGCACACTGTGTAATCTACTAACGTTAAGAAAAAAAGCAGGTGCTGAAAGCACCGTATACAAAACAAGATTTTAACATTAACATTAAAAACAAACTGTGAGAGAACAGTACAGTGGTAAAATATATCACACTTCTTTGTTCTCCTTCATGTTATTTTAAGGAATCTGCTGGTTGTCATTGGCAGCGTTCAGTGCCAATGGTGTTTTTTTCCGTAATGGTATAATGTATAATGGCTCCTCGATAGTATAGTGGTAAGTATACCCGCCTGTCACCCGGGAGACCGGGGTTCGATTCCCCGTCGGGGAGCCTCTGGCGCACGACTAATGACCTTGCCCGGAAAAAACAAATCATTATGGAAGATTTAACAAGTCTCAGGACTTGCTAAATAAGGCCAAGACCGGTTCCCGGTTGTAGTGCCGTTGATGATGATGATGATAATGTATAATACATGTTGCGGAACTGCAACATCTTCCCGGGCCGCGACAATGGACCCAGTAGTCCTACTAGTTGGCGTCACCAACGTTTCGTGTCAGCGCCGTGGGAAATGGCGGTTGGTATTTGTGGTTGAGCTCAGAGACCTTAATGCTCGTGTTGCTTATACACCGGTATGGTGCAGAGGTAGGTTGGCAATAATTAATTATGTTGACTAGAACTAACTATTAATTGAATTAATTTGTTATAAAATATACTTAGTTATTGTTTCAATTTCTAGTCAATTATCAGTGTTGGTGTGTGTGTGTGTGTATGTATGTATGTGTGTGACCGAAGGTCCAGTTGGCCATTGATTGCTAACGTTGTAGCTTGATATAAGGCCGTCGTTGTTTGTTGTTGATTTATGCTTTTAATGTTGAATGTTGGATCGTAAATCCCTGGTGTCATCGATGATCTTCTTGGACGTAGTCCTCTCTTTGGATAGTGAATCCGTAAGTAGCAATTATTAAGTTGGACGTAGTCCCATGTTGGATCGTAAATCCATTGGAAATAATTGATATCTTGGACGTATGCCCCTGTTGGATCGTGGATCCGTAGGTATAGTTTAAATAGTTGGACGTAGTCCTATGTTGGATCGTGGATCCATGAATGGTAATTAAGCGCTGTGGTCGCCAATATGTTGAAGTTGATGGGTTGTAATTCCACTATCTTCTCAGTATGTCCAGCCTGTGCCGCTACCAGAAATGTTAGTAATACCGCCAACTGCATAGAATCATCTGCGACTCGAATCCAAGTTGATTGCTCTGGCTGATGCTGTTGCAGTTGGGGATATGTCCCACCTACGCCGCTAAACCAATGCTCGGCGTTGGGCGAATTTCTTGATGGGAACTGAACTCTCTGTCGGCAGCGTTACCTGTGGTCGTATTTGATGAACTGGTTGAATGATGGTGCTGGACATGGTGGCTTTTTCTCTTTTGTAGTGTTGTGGTTGAATCCTTGCGGCATATCCTGTTGAACTACAACTGACACTTAATTGGTTTAGAGAGATTGTGCATCCAGGTCACTATTAGGAAGAATAATCAGTTGATCAATAGAATCCCGTTTTAATTGTGTCGCAGGATAAAATAGTACCAATGCTAGGCGTTTTTCTTCGTTGACGGGTGGCTGGACCTTGTGTACACCGTTCGCCTTTCGTTGGTCTGATTTCCTGAAGGGTGCCGGCATCTTTCCTGTTCTTCTCCTTCTATCTTCCCTAATCTTGGCACCGAAAGCCTATCTTAGACACCGACTCCGTTGGAGTGGTGCCCCCGTGGCAGCTACGTGCAATGGGCGGTGTTAAGAGGGTGCCCCCAGAGCATTTCGTCCAGGCGGCAAATGCGAAGAACCCCAGACACTTAACAGCGATGTGCCTGGGTGGCGAGAAGCGACAAATTCAGGCTGCTCGAACGACGAGTCCAGGTGACGAGAAGCGGTGCACTCTAAACGGTGACAGCTTTCCGTTGACACGATTTTCTGGTGGTTGCCGGCATCTTTACTGTTCCTCGTTTTCTTTGTCCCTTCATCTTATTTCCGAAAGCTTGTCTTCGACACCGACTCCGTTGGTGTGGTGCCCCCGTGGCAGCTATGTGCAATGGGCGGTATTAAGAGGGTGCCCCCAGAGCATTTCGTCCAGGCGGCGAAAGCGAAGAACCCCAGACACTTAACAGCGATGTGCCTGGGTGGCGAGAAGCGACAAATCTTGAATGCGTGAACGATGCGCCCAGATTTCGAGGAGCGGTGCCCCGGGAACAGATGTAAATGAGGTGGTAAAAATCACAATTCCCAGGGTTCTTGGACTTATTCATCTGCAAGTTCGATGTTTGAGATGACACTTGCAGGTACAGGACCGGAAGTGTCTTCGTTGACGAACTTTGTCTTAGTACTGACCGCTTAGATTGAAACGCTGAAGCTTAGTTTTCTACCGAAAGGAAGTTTCCAAAACTCTCCCGTTTCCCTGATGTTGTTGCAGGTGATGCTTGCTTTTCGGTGAGAGCTTCTTGCTCTGTCGTTGTACTTGATTTCACACGCTTAGGTTTCATTGACTTGTCCTCTCGACTATTCTGTCCGATGGGTCATCGTCCTTTTCTTGAGTTTCTTTTAATGTGCGCGGAGCGTATCTGAGTTATGTATCGTGGTCGTGCCAAGTACCTGCAACTTCTTTAAAAAAGGAGCCGAATGATGTCCTCAACCGAAATACTGAGACCAATAGAAAATTTCTGATTTACCTGCGTTGACTTCTGCAGAATGAAGAGAAATGAAACAACCTTGGATATTATAAGTGGACTGTATTTTGGCTTTGTAAAGTTGATTATTATTTAAATTGTTGTTTAACTGTGTTAAAGTTGAAATGATGTTTGATGGATCGTAAATCCATTTATGTCATCGATGACTTCTCGGACGTAGTCCTCTTTTGGATCGTGAATCCTTCATGTCATCGATGAATCCTTGAACGTAGTTCTAAATTGGATCGTAAATCCATACGCGTTCCACTCGTCAGAAACGCAAACAATGTTTATTCTATTTATATTGGAGGTTTATAATATTGGTAAAATAGGAAATATCTATTAATTCATTCTATTTACCGTCGATTGCAATAGAAAAATTATTAAAATAAATAAGCAGGTGTTAGTTTGTTTTGCAAACCAGTACGGCTGATATATGTCAGTCCGATTTAAAACTCGGGAAATAGATATGTGGTAAGCATATTCCACTTGACCACGGTATCTTCGTTTTTTCAGAAGCATATCTGCCAGAGTTCCATTCACATGAAGTGCTCCATCACCTTGATTATCATCAGCGCTTGGTGATGTAATAACCTGCTTCATGCTTCCCATTGGTTTCGGTAGAATTTCTTTCTGCGTTCTACCTGATGTTGAAATATTTGTTCTGCAGGACCTGGACACTTAAAATCTGCAAAAAATGTTATATGTTGAAACCGACTGAATACATTCCTGTGGGTCGCCTTCCCAGAAGTCTTGGTCAGATTCTGTGAAGGAAGTTATTAGAAATATAACATCTTCAATATTGCAACCATGTGACGTTTAATTAACTTCTAGGAATAGACATGAACCACCGCATTTTTTTAGGTACATTGAAAATGTGTTAAGACTCGTTGTGACAAAGCTCCGTGCTTACGAGTTTGGTCGAAATCCTTGAGTGAAATCGAGAACATTTGACGTGAACGCAAGAAGATACCACTTCGCATATCTCCGATAATTATTATCAACGGTTTCGGGACTTCTGTATCTTCCAAATATGCGTACGATTATGTCAGGAGCATGCACAACTGCATCCATAATATTGTTCCGAATCATTGCACAGCACTGTTCATTAATTAAGAAGGTGATTGTTTCGCCAGGTTTGTCTCCTTGTCGTACCAGCAGGACGAAGTGAACTTCTTGAGGTAGATAGCTCCAGCTTGTCTAGCTCGTAGTTTTACATTGTTCTTCATAGCCTGTAAAATAGTTGGAGAAATTCCTAGAATTCTATGACTCTGGGATAGTTGTTTTCGGGCGAACTTTCGTTGTTCAGGAACATCAGCTATTGTGGCACGTATCAATTCCTTCCGTTTGTTCAGGTTCATTTTTAATCGTTGTTGTTAGGTTCTAATTGAATAGCTTCGTATAAGCGTCTATGGCTTCATCGTACTTTCCTGTATTGAGCTATACATCTCCCATTCGGCCATATGCTTTGCTGTAATTTGGATTGTAGAACAATGCAGAGTTGCAGTCTTTAATCGTACTATCATTTTCTGTTACACGGATATATGCTGCAGCTCGATTACAGTAGAATATTGGGTTTTTCGGATCGAAACTAATGGCCCGGTTGATTAAAGTACCATTTCTTCATATTTGCATTCCTTAGTCAGGCGGTTGCCTTCATTCTTAATCTGTTGGCTGTTTCAAGGGATTGCGTTCGATAAACATGATCCGGCTCGAAGGACCAAAATGTTCAGCATCGAGAAAGATTCCTCGACGTGACAGCAAAATGAAAATCATGGCGTTGACTCAGCAAATGACTGCCGCATTGGGCAGTAATTAAACACATTTTAACACTACAATTTAACCTTTATTACTATTTGAATTTTCACAATGAAACGATTTAAAACACGTTAAAAGGTAAAACGATACATCAGAAATCTGTTCTTCATTTTTTATAAACGATTAGAATCACATCCAGAACGTAACAACTGTGTAGCACACTGTGTAATCTACTAACGTTAAGAAAAAAAGCAGGTGCTGAAAGCACCGTATACAAAACAAGATTTTAACATTAACATTAAAAACAAACTGTGAGAGAACAGTACAGTGGTAAATATATCACACTTCTTTGTTCTCCTTCATGTTATTTTACTGATAACAGGCTCGTTATCAGTCCGATGAATCTGCTGGTTGTCATTGGCAGCGTTCAGTGCCAATGGTGTTTTTTTCCGTAATGGTATAATGTATAATACATGTTGCGGAACTGCAAGAATAGCGCTTATCGTTTCTCTTGCTTGAAGAAATGAAAAGTGGATTGGGTACCCACTTATCGAGTTTCTTTACCTTTCCTGTGAGAGAAAGGTGTCGACTCATTGTTATTGGGGATACTGTGGGGAGGAAGTATTGTGCCAAACACGGACTCCGTTCATCTTCCTCCTCCATCATAACTTCTTCGAGTAAAACGCTGAACCAAAAGAACGAAACGCCGCCACGTTTGTCCACAACCGGGAGGATGAAAAGTACGCACTGGGAGAGAAACACAAGCGAAACTCCACAATGCCACGTCCATAACAGGAGAAGGACACACACTTATTCCGTTTTATTCTCTTTAAAATTGTGAAGGATAATTCTCTTAATAAAAACCTATTTGTTCTCAGCCATTATCAAATATGTTAGTGTTTTTATACTTCACTTAAACTTATTATTAATATTAAATTGATTTCTTATAAATTTTAGACACGGTGAAACACTTCTATCTCGACACGACCTACGCTTCTCCGCCGCGCGACGGAGAGCGGGAGCGGTACGACCGTGCTGGTCTGCGGATGTAACAAGACTTCGCGATAAACGGCTCGTGCAGAGCCGACTCGCGGGTGAGTTTGTGGTGTGGTGGTAGATATCCTCTCCGCTAAGGATATGTTTTTACTTACCACCAGAAAAACGTAAAGTCTCTCTTGGTGGAATAAAAAACCAGATCTCGTAATGAAGATTATGGTGGCATGTGTGTGATCGTTCAGATCTATGTTGTTTACTCATGCAGGAAGGCTATGGAAAAACAAAGCAGACAAAGGAATCGGGGAGATCATGGTTTATGATGTGCATCGCGGCTAAAATAGACGACGATGCATCGAAGAGATGTGATAAAAGCAGATATGTGGCGAGGGCATCATAAAAGTCTTAGATGAGTGATGCCCTTGTGTAAATAGGCGAATAGCCATTGGGAAAAGGTGCTAATGGGTTGGTGGACGAAACGAATCCCTTGCTTGCATTTGTATATGCAGGGAAATTCGTTAGTGGGAAACGGATTCTATATTTGCATTGTTTATGCTTTGAGTTCAATCCGGCGGCTATGCGCGAAGTCGGTGATTGTTTGGAGATTCAAACAAAGGAACATTTCTGGGTAAAGTGTTTGCAGCTGTAGTTGCAAGTCATTGCAAAGCAGATTAGATGGTTATACAATGACGGTTTGTTATATACCATCTGTGTCAATTGTACATGGCATCTATGGCGACGCTAGGATCGAACTCTAGTGTGAATATCTACACTAATTGGAAATTCGGTTCTGGGCTAATGCAGAGATGCATTGATACATGTATGAATGCCCTTGTAGGAAAAATTCTTTGCAGGCATTTCCAGGTAATGCATTGAAAGCATTAATTATCCTTGGGAAGGGAATGTTTTTGCTGCGGGGAGATTGCAGTGCAGGTGTGGAAAGGTTGGAATTTGCCTGGCAACCGAAGGTATCGAATAGGTTTTGTTTTATGCTCCCGTATAATGCAAAGAATTCTTGTACGGAATTTGTATGCAGAGACATGCATGAAAGGTAAGAATTATTTTACAGAGACTTTTAGGTTATATAAATTTGATCTATTTGATGCGTGAAGCATTTAAGGTGCTAATGCGATTGCATTAGCGAAACTTATAAGGTTGGGTCGAAGTTATGCGGGTTCTTCAGGTAAGTAACAGTGGGGTTTGGCGGAACCGCCACAATACTCCCATGCTTTGTGCAATATCTCACACCGATTTCGTTGGGTCCGCATTCACCGTTGCTCTTAAAACATCGTCGTCAACTAACGTTTCCGGCTTCCCGCGGATTGATAAGAAAACCATCCACAGAACATATCAACCATAGGTCAAACCACTTATCAATATCACTTAGTTCATGGACTAAACCACAACAAAATTAGAAGCCCCCACCAATACCACTTAATTCATGGATCAAACCACAACAACAAAATTAGAATCACTTACTAATGTCGCTTAATTCATGGATGCGCCAACAAAAAACTGGTCAACGAAGTGATCGTTCAAAAACCGGTTATCAATATAATTCATAGGTCAAACCATAACAAAATTAGAACCACTTATCAATGTCGCTTAATTCATGGACGCGTCACAATTTATAAACCAAGGTCAATGATGAACTGATAAGAAAACCATATACAGAACACGCCATCCACAGATCAAACCAAAGAAACGCGTGGGGGATTCCCTCGGATAGACGCCATTCCCTGGCCCCAAGATCAAAGGTCTGAGGTCAAAGGTCAAATACGACGACATCACGATAACGTCGTGATAACGCCACGCACGATAACCTTTGACCTGGCCCAAAAGACTCCAAAACGTATTACTAACGTGCTCATAGTAGGTCAATATCTACACCTACTCTTCCCCACTTGTGGATCTAATATCCTGCGAGAGAAGCGATTTTCTTGGGAAATTCGATACGATTTTCATCCTCTGTCACATGTTTTTATTTCTAGAATCCTAAAAGCAAAAATGTAATTGAGGCAATACAAATTATAGACTCACACATCCAAGTCACGTAGGAAGGACGTTCCTGGCATATCCCTCGATTAAAATATAAATGAATGCAAGTCAAATGAACCTGAACGAAAGAGGCGAAAGGCTTTCTCCGAAACCAACTACTGTGTAAGTTTGATTTGCGGTTGCCATTTATCGGACGCATATATTGAATCATGATTAAATGTCATTGTAATCGTATTCTCGATGCCGTGTCTGCTGATTCTTTTGCAATTTCGATTACGTCTCCTCGGTTTAATATCGTCGTCGTTTCGTTTGAATTAATCATAAGCCTAGTGTCAGCATGGTTTTCAGTATACGTGTGTATCGCACACTAAATTATGATGCAAGCAATGTGATATCGACCGCCCGTTGCAATTGCGGAGCTATATTTCAATAACAAATCAAGAAAGAACGACTGCGTTGGCGGAATAGTCGGATATTTTATGTGAAAATATCGATTGAAGGTGAGACGCAGATACCCGGATATCTATAATTGCAAATCAGCCAGACGTTGATCTGCATTTTGCACCCGGTTTTGCATCCTACTTCTTGTCAACGTTTATTTGACTCTTAGATTGTCTGGACAGAAGAACTTTCGTTAAACCTTCTTAGTGCGCATCACTTATCTTTGACCTACAATGAAATGTCTGTCATCGAAAACACTTAGGTGTCGATACAAAGGCAATAACACGGGGTACTTTAATAAATGTACACAGGAAATGAACCCAAAATATGGAGCTTGTACCTGTAGAAACTTCACCTGGAAGATCTGAGAACTACTGGTTTCCAACCACTTCAGTGGTGGAGTTGGAAAAGCGAGTGGGACAGCTATGCAGCAGTGTGAAGGTTCAATGGAAGCCTCCGTGATGTGATGCAATTTTTAGAAATTAATTCGTGACAAAATCTCAAAGCTTTATGAATATTTTTTTAATATAGGGTGGGCTATACATTTTGCAAATGGCAACACTTGATTTCTTAAAAACCGGTAGAGGAAGGGGCGCGCTAGTGGCGAGGAATTGGTTTTTACGTTGTTGTTGAAATTATTTATACGTTTATTACGCCCCGCCACTCGCCCCCCACCCCCCTCAACGGTTCTTAAATAATCAAGTGTTGCCTTTTGCAAAAATTTATGGCCGACCCTATATTATTAAGTCTTGTACACTATAAAAAATGTCTCAACGAAATTTTAGCGCAAAGAACGTGAAAATCGCCGAAATATCCCCCATGATTTCAGGCGAGGTCAGATAGTCTACATGAAATCATGAAGAAAGGTCGCCTGAAAAGAAATGACCTTTACCTTCATTGTACGTCTTTTGGCCACATCGAATTTTAGCTCGATAAAGCGTAAAAAAAATTCCTGCATTTTGTTTTCATTTTCAGTTTTTTTTTAAATTTAAAATTTTAATGTAGATCAAGATTACAGATTTTTCTTAAGACTAAATTTTAAATTCTATTTTAATAGGGGTGCAAGTACAAACTCGGCTCTGAAGTTGGTTGCATTAAAAACATTTTTGAACGCATCCATTTTGCTCGCTATTTTGGATATATATAGGTGTTTTTATGACTAAGTTTTAGTTATTTACAAACTGTCATTCCGTGTGCATCAGTTCTACAAGTGTAGTGTAACAACATGCCCACGAAATGTCCATGAAGAATCATATCAAATAATTCAATTGCCCTTGTCACAATTAGCAAGTTTCATGTAACCAGCATTCGTTGCCGACAATAATTCAAGGTCGATTCTTTTCATTGAGTAAAAGAAACGAATTGCTCCAGTTACGATTTGAAGGAATCATATGACACCCGCTTGCGGTGATTCACAAATAATTGGGTCAACTCGTGTCATTGTTCTTACACTATGCGCTAAGCTGGTGATAGGAAATAAAATAGCACAGTACGCAGAATTATATTGAGTGGATTACCAATTAAGACTGAAATAGTTTGTTAAGCAAAATCTGTACGAGTGAATTAACAAATTTGTAAATAATTGAGTGATTGATTGGGAGTATAAATACCCCAGCACTTTTAATAATAAATCAATCAAATACCTAATCTGGAGTTTGATTCACTACCTACGGTGACTTCGCCATATACTTTTAGCGGGCTGCGCTTGATACAGCACAAAATAGGGAAGTAGGGTTTTAGTAGGCTACTTCTGATAATCTTAATATTACAACCAATATTAATACTACATGGCGACTCTGCAGTTAAACATTACATAAGATACAAGATGTCGATAAGCAACATTCACACTATTGCATTCTATTCTGTTTTCAAACGAAATGCTGCTTAATCTATGGAATTGATTAATTCGACTTTGGGTGAACATTCTGTGAGTCATTCAACAGTAAAAAAGTGGTGTGCAAGATCTCGTAAAGGCAATTTGAGTCATGAGGACTCTCCACTTTCAGGTGCAGTAAAAAATTGTTTAGGATGCAGACCTCCAAGTTTTACTGGATGAAAAGAAGAAGAGCTTGCTGGAGAGTTAGGAGTTTCTCACCAAGCAATATCAGTTCGATTGCTACAAATATCTTTCCCAATAAAGTTAAATTTAACAAAAAAGCCGCATTTCTACTTGCAACCCTATTAACATTGTCGTTGTTTCCAAGAGTTTCATTCTAATTTTACGAGGACGTTGCTAGACTGCTGCCCTGTATTCCGTTTGCCTGAAATGATTGAAGATACTTACTGGAGCGGTGTCTCTGGCGTTGCATCCATGAAGAACCTGTGGGGGTAAAAGTATGGTTGCCAGCGTATGGCATAGGATTCACTTACCACCCCAACTCTTCATTGGGTAAAATAAAACTGGATTCCGCTACAACGCACGTTCACAAAAATTAGCAAGCAAAACAAACACTATTTATTTTGTTGGTGGTGTTGATGTGTTCTTTTGTTTTATTGTTATATTAACGTATCCAATAACTTTACAAAAATTGTTTTCTTATGTTTGCTGCCACACACGTTCACAAAAATTGGCAAGCAAAACAAACACCATTTATTTTGTTGGAGTTGATGATTTGTTCTTTTGTTTTATTGTTATTAATTTTACTATTTTACACTTTGTATTTTTTCGCGACGCATTTCATTACTTGACTCTAAAAGGTTGCCATTACCGCCTCGTAAAACAGAAGGAAAACTTTATCACTGCCTCACACTCATATACGTGTGTGTACGCCAATGATTAATAAACGACTCTTGCGTGAACGCTCGGCGTTGCGTGTGCATGCGATGGTGGATGGAAAATGACTGATCTGAATTAGGGTGGAAATCGTGATTTCTGCTTTTTACACATTGATCTGCCAATGGTAATCATGCTCTCCTGTGTGTTCCCCAACTCACCACACTCACCCAGGTCGAAACGTACTTGTGTATTCGTTCGACGTCGATGGGCGTGGCCAGAATGGAGAAATCAAAAGGGAAAGCACAATAACCCAGGGTTGATCTGGCTAGGTGTGTGTGCGTCAGTGCCGTGTATACGGCTGGTCTACTGACCTAGTGATAATCTCTTAGGTCATCGCACTATAGCAAGACAGAAATACGAGAGAGAGGAAAACCTAGCTAAGGTTATTCACCAGCAAAAAGAGATTATTGATCCCAAGCGAATGGGTGATCTGGGAAAAGTCAATAGGACGCCGCGTCGGCTGGGTATATAATACCATTCTGTGGAATGTTCGATAAATACCCAAGCCTATGAACTATGACGCAACCGCGTCGCTTGGTTTGACTTGGTTGTTGCTAACCAATACGAATGGAATTTCCGGTGGAAATCCCATGGTTAGCGCAATAGTGTTGCCGTATGTCGTTGATTGTAGCTAAACTCAATTATGCATTATCTGCATAGAATAATGAGTTTAGCTATGACATGTTTTACAGGTAAATAACTTATCAAGGAAATGGGTAGGTATTGTGGTTGGAATTGTGGGCTGTTTCTCCTATAGGATAGAGAAACCCCTACAAACCCATCCTACACTGGGAAGTGAGACGACCGGTTCGAGGCTTGTTCCTTTCTTTAAGGGGGAAACCACATTAGGAGGCTGATTTTGTATGCTTTTTTGTGAATTTTTTTTAAAGGAAGGACTAATTAAAAGTGGTTGAGGCTTGGAGGTCATTTTATTTAATTTTTAACTATGTTAGAACGTCGACCACCCAACAAAGAAAAAAAAACCCTGCCCTACATGTACAAGGAAAAATACACGCTACATGGCATTTCATCCTAACTCCCGATTGTTTGCCTTCCATACTCAAATAAAGTCAGTGACCGCACACAGCTTGTCTGAGCTCTCCCATTTTCACTCATTAAATTTCGCATTGATTAAAAAAAAAGAAAACAAAAATAAGACTAAATGCTTCAATATTTACAGTTATTGATCTTAATTAACTTATTGGGTCTTCACAAGCAAAACTTTTTCTTTTGCCTGGCAAGCAGCATTTCACTTATGCAAAGTCGGCGTTTAACGTCTCTCGGCTTCAGTTCGTATGGAACCCAATTTCCTTGATTTTTAAATTTTAAACTAGAACCATAATCATGCCGATAGTTCTATACGGATGCGAAACATGAGCTCTCACAAAACGGGGAGAAAACAAATTTCGCGTATTGGAGAATAAAGTTTTGAGGAGTATTTTTGGCGGTAAATATGACGAGGAGGCAGGACAATGGAGGATACTCCACAACCACGAATTGGAAGAGCTATACCGCAAACCTACAATAGTGAGAGTAATCAAGTCGCGAAGATTAAGATGGGCCGGACATGTGGCGCGAATGGGCAACGATAGGATCGTGCATAGAATTCTTGACGGTAAGACAACGGGAAAGAGACCGACAGGACGGCTGCGACGGAGATGGGAGGACAATGTTAGATTGGACCTCGAGGAGAACGGATTGGATGGTCGAACGTGAAAGGAGAGCGTACGCGACAGGGAACAATGGCGGAGTCGAGTCGGTGAGGTCATGAACTTCCGGGTTCCTACAGGCTAATAAATAGTAAATAATATTGAAATTTTAAACGATGTGAAATTGCTTGTTGAATTACATCTAATATACGTGCAAGTTCTTTTTGCGTTTGAGATGGATCTGTGGGGAGGAAGTATGTTGTGCGGGCGTACTGCACTGGTTCACTTCCTCTCCCATCATCACTGCCACTAAGATTCATAGTACTCGACAGAAACAGCAAAACTCCGTCAAAACCGATCACGCAAAGTCAGGAAACACCAACACAAGAAGTAAACCAGACACTCACAGGAACAGTCAAGTGAAAACAATGAAAACACTGTACACGGATAAAAATTAAAAGACATTGACTAATCATCTATATTGGTTTTATTAAGGTTATTTTTCGTGTTCAGCGGTATTTTGAACATATTAATAATGTCAATTGACCGAAGACGTAATTACGCGACTTTACTGCACTGTACAAAATGTATTGGGAAACGTCTTGTTTATAAAAGGCACAACACTATGACTACGACTCCGGGAAAACCCACCGTACCGCGCCGCTACGGTGGATGGCGAGCGACCCCACCGCTCGGAAGATTGAATTGCGACTCCAGGGTGTGCACTCCGAGCACACCCTACACGGGATAATGAACGGCTCGACCGCTCCGTTCAGTGGTTGGTATAAGACTCAGTGAGGATAGAACTCTGACTTGAATTCTATCTTCAATTAAGGGTGAGATATGGAGGGGAAAGAGAAAATGTTCTCTTAAGGGTGTGGCCACTACGAAAAAGCGATCTTTTTGGTGCAGTGGTATATGTGCGCGATCGAACAGATTCAATGTCGTTGCACGTGTTCGAAAGCAGTGGAACGACGAGAAAGGCAGTCGGCGAGAACAAAAGAAAAGGCGACCAAATGGTTCGCTCTTTAATGAGGGTCATGTTTATGCAACGTCGCTATGACGGACGTTGGAAAAAAGGTGTTAATGGGATACGATACTTTATACCATGAAAATTGTATATTCTATCTTGGGTTAATTGCCGATACGCATCCCTTGCTTGCATTTAGGTATGCCAAGCAATTAGTGGTGGCGACGAAAGAAATGCATTATTGTTTGTCTATTGAATCGCTAGTGTTGCAGTGATGATGGGAGAGGAAGTGAACCAGTGCAGTACGCCCGCACAACATACTTCCTGCCCACAGATCTTCCTCCAGTATTGCTTCCAATTCTTCGTCTTCGTACACTTTCGGCCTTCGACTTCGTTCTTTGTCCTCCATGTCAAACTCATCGTTTTTAAACTGTTGAAACCACTCACGACAACTTCTCTCACTCAAAACAATCCCACCATATGCTTCTACAAGTAATCGATGCGAGTCAGCGGCAGATTTCTTCAAATTAAAGAGGTAAATCAAAAGTTACCGCAAATGACGCTTATTTGGCACAAAACTAGACATGTCACTCACAATGTCACGTTTGACATCGGACAATTTGTACATAATTTTCTGGTGGGGCTATCCTTTACGAAACGGCTGAATCTTATTTGTACACCTAATATCATTTTAACAATATCAATAAAAAATGTAACAATTTGGTTGGTTTAATAATTTAATTAACGCTGTATTTCTCTATTTCTTTTCTTTTATAGAGTTCTTTAACGGTTGGTTTAATAATTTAATCAACACTGTATTTCTCTATTTCTTTTCTATTATAATACTATTGTTCTTTATTTTAATATACTGAATGCTCTACTGAACTTAATTCACACACGCTTCATTTGCATATTTTCAACTCGAACTCCTTGTCGCTTACTTTACCAACAGCTTCCATTGGCGTCGCATGCAAACAAAATACATAAAAATAAGTCATAAATAAAAACTCCATGGGTCCTTTTTCGTCTTCACGCCACTACTCATCTTCCCATGAACCATGTAAATACTTCCACCTAGAGCGGCTGAAAACCGATAAAACAACCACTGATTGCTTGCCTAGCAATTAACCATGTACTTACCTTTTTGTCACCCACCTAAAGTGTCTCCTAAACCATATTTTCGCTAATCAATAGCACGAACCACAAGAGACATTTTCCTCACGGGCATCATGCGCTAGAAAGTAATTCGTCGGGTGTATGTTGCATCATCGGATTTCCTAGTATGAAAGTATAACATGCGGCATACACCAAGCAACCAACATGAACCGAACCAATTCAGTACACATGTCTCGGATCGAATTCCATCAGCAATTGTAGGTATCTTCCACGAGTAAGAGCAATTTGGTTGCACCATCAAGCAACCAACATTGCCAGAACCAAATCAATGGATACGAGGGTTGCCTTTTATATTTCGGGATTAGAGAACAAAAACAAATATTGATCATCGAAAATCACTTTATTGTTTTTCAAAATATTCCCCATGAAGATCTATACACTTTTGCATGAGTTTGAACCAATTGTCGAAGCACTTTTGCCACTCTGATTGAGGTATCTCCAACACATGCATTCTGAATGCAACAACCGCTTCTTCAGGTGTCGAAAAACGTTGACCTCTCAGTTTGTTTTTTACGTACGGGAATAAAAAGAAGTCATTCGGTGCCAAGTCAGGACTATACGGCGGATGAGCCATCAAATCGATGTTTTGGGTGCTCAAAAATGCAGTTGTCGCAGCCGATGTGTGAGAGCTCGCATTGTCGTGGTGAAGAGTGATCCGTCTTCGGCGGTTGGTTTTCCTGATTTCTTGGAAGACAACTGGCAAACAAATGGTTGTGTACCACTCAGAATTGACTGTTCTGCGTTGTTCTAGTGGTACGGTTGCGACATGTCCAGTTTTTCCGAAAAAACAGGCGACCATTTGCTTGGAAGTGCATCGTGCGCGAACAACTTTTGTTGGATTTGGCTCATCTTGAAACACCCAGACAGTCGACTGCTGTTTACTTTCGGGCCCATACGCGTAAATCCACGATTCATCACCTGTCACGATGTCATAGACGTGTTTCGAAGCACCGCGACCGTATTTTTTGAGCATATCTTTCGACCAATTGACACGAGCCTTTTTTTGGGCGATTGACAAATTGTGTGGGATCCAACGCGAACAAATTTTTTTGACAGTCAAATGTTTATGCAATATTGAATGTATGCTGGTCCCACTAACGCCTAAGGTTGTCTCAATCTCACGATAGGTCACATGACGATCTTCCAATATCAATTCGCGCACAGCATCAATGGTTTTCGGAACAACAACTGATTTTGGACGACCTTCACGAAATTCATCTTGGAGTGAACTACGACCACGATTGAATTCACCATACCATCGATAAACACTGGTCCTTGATGGAGCTTCATCGCCAAAAATTGAATTAAGTTCATCCATGCACTGTTGCTGAGTTAATCCACGCCGAAAGTTGTAAAAAATAATCGCACGAAAATGTTGACGATTTAATTCCATTTTTGGGCCGAGATGAATCTTTTAAATTACTGTAAACAACACAAATAGCGCTCGTATGTCAAAACGTTCTGAGTGCGTATAACCTCAAAAATGTCCAACTTTACGACAGAGCTGTCAATTGCCGGATTCCAACACTAGGGTTGCCAAATCCCGAAACATAAGAGGCAACCCTCGTATCCCCTTACGAGTCAGCCGCTCACGTGCAGTCACCCGACCGACAAATACATGTTGGCATACGGCTGACCGCCCAAGGAAGTCGAGTCTCCTAAATGGAAAATTACCATCGAGAATTCGACTACGTGGAGATGCCGCCAAGATGTGCACGATCAGCATAAATGCTCTACGCAGTTGCTGATCGTGTAAACACCTTAATCTCTATGTCGAGATATTGGCACCAGTTGCAACCATGCCAGCTAATGTTCCCCTTATGGAATTATTATATCCACGGTCCGCTTGCTCATGCACAGCATGAGAGTGCGAGGTAACCGCATCTATGTGTGTGCACATCCTTTCGGTGATCATCTTCTAAGATCATCCCTTATATGGTCATCGGGGCGATGGATGAAAATTTTGGTGTTCTGTCGTTTCGGTTGATATAATTAATCGTGATACGGATTCCGTGGAGGCAAGTCGTGCCTTCACGTTAAAAAAAATTATATAGCAGTCGAGTCGAGTGAAGTGTCAGCTAGTGGACGGCGAATAAAAGGCTCCTCCTTCCTATTAAATTAACCATGTTAAAGCCGCAACGGATCGTTCTTGAGTTCTCCAATATTTTCAATTCAAACAGTTGTGTATAGTATTCGTATTGAATTAAATAATTTGAACAGTTTTGCTTTAGTTTCTGTGGTGTATAATAGCCGTGTACCATAAACATACCAAGTTCTTGAGTAACCAATCTCTTTTATTCAAACAGTTGTGTATAGTATCCGTATTAAAATTAAATAATCTAAACAGTGTGTCCATTAGCCTTAAATATTGTAATTCATCATAGTGCTAAGAGATTATGTTACTTTAATTATAAGTTTTGTCAACCGACATCGGACTTACGTTATGTAAGATTTAGTTTGTTATCTTATCGAATAATAAATAAAAAAAAAATCAACATGGAGTTTTACTTATTTGAACTGAAAGCAGTGACAGGGTATAGAGGTGAACCTGTTCCCCTGAGGCATCTTACCACTAAAGACAATATAACCAAAATAAAAAGTCATAAATAAAAACTCCATGGGTCCTTTTTCGTCTTCATTTATTATTATAGTTAATACTTTTCTTGTCTATTTCTATTTCTATTATTAGGGTCTTTAACGATTGATTTAATAATATAATTCAGACTGTACTTCTCTATTTCTTTTCGGTTATAAGGTTCTTTAACTGTTTGATTTAATAAATTACTTAACACTGTTCTTTTCTATTTCTATATCTGTTCTGTAACTATTTTGCTTTATTTTAATATAGGTTTTAAGGGACGACCGAAACGTACATCTTTTCATCTGAATTTTTTCCGACACACAACTTGTCGACTACTCAAATTCATAAATTTAAATTTTTAACTTGTGCGGAGCGACCGACCACACTCACTCAACGCGCTACGAACAAGAGACCTCATCCTCGTGTCGCTATCTGCATATCGTCTTTTTCCTTCTTTCTGCTTCGTTTCCTTTTCACCGGAAACAAACACAGGAAGAGTGATTGGGGACACTATTTGTATGTTCAGTCTATAATATTTGGGACCTTTAAGTCGCACCAAATATTATCTACTGGGATAGGGATCTAGGGTTGTTATATTATTTTAATTTTTATCTATTGCATGTTGGGAAGATTCTATTGTAGTGGATAAGCGATGTTTTGATAATGGGGAAGGATATGCAGATGCTAATATTTTATGTATTTTAGGGGGGGTGATAATTAAACGATTTTAATTATGTAACAAGGTCAAACCTAACATTGTCCTCCCTACAATATCAAATAGTTTCGTTCTAGCCATACAATTTATGACATCTTTGGGTACCGTCTGGAAGGCACAGATCTTAATGATGGCAGTGTATGTGCTGTCGGCCTTTAGTCGCCTTTTACGACAAGCCCGGCTAGCTGTGAGTATATTTTGAAGTCCTACTCACAGGGTGGATTGACCACTTAGATCGTGAGATTTAACTCCTTTTTTCGAAATAAGGTGAGATCTCCTTCGTGAACAAATACAGTGGGAAGCAGAATTCTCAATTGTGGAGGTGTTGCAAGTTACAATGTTTTTTTATAACTTTGTGACAGACGTCATTATCTTCATTTGTGAGACAGTTACGCTTGTGTTTTTTGAGCAACAAAACTGACATTGGCGATTTTTACAAATAATTTGTATTCAATTTTGGTCTGCATAATAGTGTAACCACAATTCGACGGCTGATCGAATAGACAGACCAGCAGTCCATTTTCATTTCTCTATTAGGAAGGAAAGTGCAATCGAAAATTTAAACACGTTGTTGGAGGTTTGCCACAAAACTTGTCGAAAATTTGGTCATTATTTTCTAGCATAGCATGTGCCAATAATTAGGTCTAAAGTGTTGTATTGTCTACTTTTGTTTTGAATTCCTATTGAGGCACACGTTTTTGTAAGGTGCTATTTCAACAAATCTTGTTGATACTCTTAAACGTCCAAATCAGATTTCATAATTGGACAGTCGACTTTGTATACATTTTTGGTGCAAGTAAATAAAAGTCGACAAATAAATAACTGACTTAATTCAGGTGAGGTCGTCATGACACCCGAAGAGCTGCTTTGAAACAACTTACACAATGTATTCGTGTACACATTTGCGGCATTCATTTTGGCCACTTGAGTTTGTTCATGGATTTAAAGTTGGCACCAAGTAAGTAGTAGCATCCATTCGCTGCAGCAGTCGTCACGGCGAATTGCACAACAAGTTCCACCAACTGACTACAGCTCAATCTGTATGTGAGACACAACCCCGCGCAAACGTCGCCCAACTGCAAATGTGTTTAAGCCCAAGTTTGGTGGGTTTTGTAACGAGTTCTTTGACCCAAAAACTATTTCGAAACCTCCATTGAAAACGTTTGTTGTTGGTAATTTTTGATTTTGGATTTTACAATTTTTCGCTTTGTCTTCGTTTTTCAAATTGTCTATTTGAGTGTGTTTTGAAATGTTTACTCGATCAGTTTCGTGGGCGAAAGCTTTGCAGGGATTAGTTGCCTGGGCACGCAACTATTTTAGAGCATCAAATTAACTAAAGTGTCGCATCTGTTCGTTTTCTTTGTACTTAAATAATTATTCGTGATGAGTTTATTTCCTTATTTAAATTTCAAAGAGCTCCACTGATCAAAGCATCAAGGTATAGGAATACGATTCGAGCAATCGCACGATTATCTGTGATAATGAGCGGGTTTGTTCGTCTAGTAAGATTGACGCCACCAGCGCACACTCACTTCATAAGTTTGTAACCACAAAAACTTGGGTATGATGCACACTTATCAGGTGCTGATGAGAGTGACGGGAGTATGTGTTGAAGGTGAGGTGTTTTGTTGGTTAAGCGACTGACATTGCGGCTGTCACGTAGTCACAAAATTATTTTACACGAAAGCCCTTCTAAAATAAACCTCTAGACTTTAATAAACATTTGACGGCGGATTTGAATGAGATAAGCAATGAGAAGAAAATAAAACAAAAAATCATGCGGAAATTTCCACAATGACGGAGTTTTGTTTTTAGTTTTACTTTCCCTTGCGTAGAACGAAAAGATGCACTAGATTGAAAAGAAGGCCAGGGCTATCGCAAGGTACCAGGTAATATCTCTAGACTCGCATTTAGTTTTACGAAATTACTTACTTGTGGCTCACAGGGCGGTAGTTATAATAATTGTAGAGTCTTTGCTAAATTACTTTTCGTACAATGCCTAAATTTATTCATCAGTTGCGACTTTATTTCATTTAACCTTCAAATCAGAGTGTTTACTCTATAAATTGCGTATTTCGTATAACACGGTTTTGATTGTTAAAGATCATTATGGGCTGAATTGTTGGCAGTAAATGAAACGCATTGCACTCTTATTGCTTGTGGAGCTTTAATTTCTTGGACGATCCTCATATAGTGGTGTATTAGAGGTTTCCTTTCCATATGACCCTAATTAACTGTGTGCATCATTTGTAGTGAATGATTTTAAGGTAACGAAGGTTAAGGTTAACTTTAAATAGTGCTAGACAGTCAACTAGCTAATGTTCTAGTTGTTCAGGTAGTTTAAGTACGAATAATACGCTGCACAATCACAGTCTCGGTTCTTGACTGCATGCCACTATCATTTAAGGGAAGCGCTCCTGGACCACTCCAACGTAGTCCATGCAGAGCGAATCGGATGATCCTACGCTTGATAAGTTCATTTTTCATTTTCATATTTAAAACATTTTTTTTTATTTTCTTTTGATATTCTTAGTTTCTAAATTAGATGCTAGACAAAAAATGCTTAAATTCCAGCTTAATTATCTTATATTATAACTTACTGCTCCTACGCAGACGCTCTAAGCTAAACATTACATAGCTATTGTATAATTTGCCTTTCGACGACAGAACTTTGTTGTGGCAGTACTTATTATTATTTACATGACAAAGAAACATTTTGAAAACTTTGTGTCTATTTTTTTTTGTTTTTTTTTTATTTCTTAAAATTTACCCTACTTTTTTTTCCATTTTCTTTTAAATATATATATATATATATATATATATATATATATATATATATATATATATATGTACATATATTTATAATTTTTTTTTTTATTAAATATTTTTTTTAAAACAACTTAACTTAACTTAATCTAAATCTTATACTACCTTAATTCTAGAAAAGCTAAGTCTATGTAAGCTAGCTGATGATACTGTTATTCTATACCGACATTGGTATCCAGGTCTTTATATGCCATTCAACCACCAGTACTGTTGACGCTGTCCAATACTATCGTCCCGGTCTCTGTGGGAGACAGCCCTACTGAAGCGCAAGAGCTCTTCTTCGGTGCGCGTTACTTCCCGGTTGTAGCACAATCGCCCGTCTACGCATGATCTACTTACATGATAGATCAGCGGAATTCCGGATCTATCCTGTATAAGCCCTTTCATGTCCAAATCAAGGGACGCCTCTGGTGGAACAAAGCCGTTGCGACGCACGCTCTCATAGTACAGAGTGTTTGGATAATAGGCCCCGAAAATTAGGTCATTGGACGAGCTTATTGCTCTTGCAATATGTCCTCTGATTAATTTAATCATAAAATTATCCACCCTATTTATGTACGCTTCATTATATAAAGCCTCGTTTGAATAATACTTTTTATAGCCCGATTCCGGTGTCCGATATAATCTGAGACAACTTCTGAGACACTTCCATTCGAACACCCGGATCTTTTTCATCAAATTTGGACCTATATTAAACCATACTGGACAACCATATATGAGTATTGGCCTGATTAGCGTCATGTAGCATATGACTTTTACCCTACTGTCAAGTTGGCTACTGTGAAATAGCCTCCTTGTCATAGCAAACGTTTCTCTAGCCTTGACCAGAGCAGCCTCTACATGTCTGTTGAAATAGAGATATTGGTCTAGCCAGATGCCCAGGTATTTAACTAAACTCTTGGTTTCCAGTTTATCTCCATGCGGTCCCACGATAATTTTCCTTGTGTCGTTCGTTGCTTTATATAATGGCGTTCTAAATAGGATGGCTTCACATTTCTGGAAGTTGATCTTAAGTTTCCAGTCATCGCAATAGCGCTGCACGTTTTTGAAGTCTCGCTGTATTAAACTATTTATGATCTCAACTTTCGGAGCTGTTCTGTAAATTATGAGATCGTCTGCATACGCAATAGCCTGCGGAAGTGCATCTAATAAGTCGCTAATGTAAATGTTAAAAAGAATCGGAGAGAGCACCGCGCCCTGTTGCAAGCCATTCTTGATATTATACGTTTTATTAGAGGTCACATTACCACTTTTGACCACGAACCTCCTGTCCTTTAACATATCGTAAAGTACATATAGTAAAGGCTTATGTATGCCATGTCTGACCAGTTTGTAATATAACCCTTCGATACAGACGGTATCAAAGGCTTTTTCCAAGTCGATCAGACAGACACATGCGCATTGGTTCCTACATTTATTCCATTGTATGCCGGAGATTAGTTTAGCTGCGGCATGTGTGGTTTCATGACCCGTCTTAAAGCCAAACTGGTTATTTGGAATAATGTTGTTGTCGTCTACCTATTTTACGAGTATCCATTGATTTGGTTCTGGCAATGTTGGTTGCTTGATGGTGCAACCAAATTGCTCTTACTCGTGGAAGATACCTACAATTGCTGATGGAATTCGATCCGAGACATGTGTACTGAATTGGTTCGGTTCATGTTGGTTGCTTGGTGTATGCCGCATGTTATACTTTCATACATACACCCGACGAATTACTTTCTAGCGCATGATGCCCGTGAGGAAAATGGCTCTTGTGGTTCGTGCTATTGATTAGCGAAAATATGGTTTAGGAGACACTTTAGGTGGGTGACAAAAAGGTAAGTACATGCTTAATTGCTAGGCAAGCAATCAGTGCTTGTTTTATCGGTTTTCAGCCGCTCTAGGTGGAAGTGTTTACATGCTTCATGGGAAGATGAGTAGTGGCGTGAAGACGAAAAAGGACCCATGGAGTTTTTATTTATGACTTCTTTTTATGTATTCTGTTTGCATGCGACGCCAAAGGAAGCTGTTGGTAAAGTAAGCGACAAGGAGTTCGAGTTGAAAATATGCGAATGAAGCGAAATATAAAAGGCAACACTCGTAGCAGAGCTTTGTTAATAGTCTTTTCAAATGCTTGGGAGTAAACTTATCGAACGCATGTTCATTGGATTTGTACAGTCTTTGCCCTTTTTTGCGATGGGTTGAATGATAGCCGTTTTCCAACGCGCGGGATAATATGCATTATTCAACGCGTTGTTAAACAAGACCGTGTAGGTTCTTGAGTACGATGTTAGGTACTCCATCTATTCCCACTGACTTTTTGCTTCTTAATGAGTCGAAGATACTCTGGATTCCTTCCCTTGTGATTAAAAGGCTATTAGCCCCACCATTGGCATTAATGTCAATTGACAGATTATCGTCACTGAATTCGGTAAAACCCGGATTCTCCGATTGCCAAAGTGAAATTTCATTCCGGAGGTGCAGGTGATTCAGTAGAACTCTGTCCTCCAGGTCGTGATTTCGGCGAATGCTTTCATTCACCTTGTACATTTCCTGAAAGATAGCTCCCACAGCGTTCACCTTTTCCAAAGGATCTTCGATCACGAAGAGCTCACCATTGAAGATAGCGTTCTCTGTATCTATGCCAATGTTGGTTAGCAGCTGCTTGTTTACATCAGTACGTGGAATTTGGAGACACTGAATCTCGTTTTGATTATTTTACCTGAATATTTTATTTATTTGTGGGAACATATTCGGGTTATTAGTTTTTATAGCTCGAATTCTGTTGTTCCAATACAAATTTGTTGCTAGTCTATAGTTAGCTTTAAGTAATTGTTGGAGTTTTTTTAATAGGGATTTCAGTGATATTATCTCCTGGTCTTGTCTGTCTGTAAACTGTCTGTGTAATTGTTTTATATGTATTCAATATGAAACTAATCTAACCAGCCAGCCAACTGATTTCCTCTGGCATTAGATATATAATTTCTCCAATTTCTATGCTTGGCTTTCATATCTCCCCCTAGGATAAAGTAGTTTTTGTCCAGGTGCAAATGTAAGCATCGAAAGAGTGTCTCGAGCTCCGCTATAAATAGGTTATGTTGGTGCTCCTCAGGTGCATAGACCGCAATCGCATACAAACCCCTTCCTTGCGTACGATACAGGCTTCCAGCACCCGGAACCTGCGCACTTCTCCACTATATATAACTTTATGATGGATTCCTTTTCTAATAAAGATTGCGACACCCCCCCCCCCCCCCTCCCCACCTTGGGTGGAGTTAGGTCGGTCTCTTCGTATAATATCGTAGTTTTTATGCCATACCTTGTGTCTCTGGCTTAACTTTGTTTCCCCCGCCAGAAGTACATCAGGCTGTTCATCTTGCAAGAGGTTGAAAAGATTGGCTCTTCTCTCAGTTCTTATTAGTGAATTTACATTCACGGCAAGAGCTTTTATTGATGTTGTGGTTAGAGGGTTTATATTGACTTTTTGTTTAGATTGGGCAAGTGCGAGTAGATCTCGTTTATTTGATTTTGCAGCTGTGTCATCTGTCTCTGCAGATTGAGCAGAACTGCGAGCACGTCTGCTTCCGGTGTTATTTCAGTCTGTGTGGGAGTAGTACCAGTGTTGTAGCCTGATTTGGTGTTCTCCCACCCGACGCAAATTGTGCGTACGACCGCCGCGATGTTTCGGGTCTTGTTGTTGTACGAGCTGGCTCTGTGTTTTTTTGGCGACTCACAGTTCTTGCCATTATTTCTCGGAATTTAGGACATCCTCGATAATTCGCGGGATGTCCCTCATTCCGACACACTGCGCACTTTATAAGGGCTTTGTCTTCTACCCTTTCTTTTTCCAGAGAGCATTCTTCTGCCTTATGGTCCTTTCCGCATTTTACGCAACGGTACTGCATTTCACAGTTCGCCGCCGCGTGACCAAACCTTTGGCAGCGGACACATTGCAGGATGTCTCTGCCTTTTTTTTAATTTGTCCCATGTGAGAACTTGATGATCCAAGACTGTAATTTTTCTTAGACCACCAATTCTACTGCTGGGTGTTAGTTGAACTAAAAAGAAGGGTAGCTTGCGGTTTTCCCTTCTTGCTTTGGTTGTTTTACCGCGGTAAACTCGAGATCTTCGTGCTTCAGCTTTTGAAGCATTTCGAGCAGTGCCTCCGGTTCCATCTCAGGGTCGACACCCTTTAATAGAACCGTTACGCTCTTCGTTTGTTTCGGCGTAAACGAGTAAAATTCCGCGGTGGCTCTTTTTAAGACTGTGGCGGTTCCTTCGAACGCTACTAACCAATCTTCCAATAAACCTAGGTAAAAACCCCCAAATAGGGCATACAACAAAAGAGAAACAAGTACCGTGGGAGTTCCATTGAACGCCACTACTTACCTTACAGGTATACAAGGTGACCGTCCCTGAAATTCATTAAAAGCCTGTACTTACCTTTGTACTGTACCTGCAAAATACAAGAAAACTCTGTGAAACATTAAGTCGCGCTGAAGTGAAATTACAACGGCATCAAACGCTATATTCTTCAAGGCAATTTGGTTTATCAACCAACCAACAATATTGCCTGTGCAAATATCTACACGATATTCTTTAGCACGCCAGCTGCACACTAGCAGAAAAAGGTATTTTGCCTTAGCACGCATGCCTACATCGAACGACCGATACATGAGGGCATCCGGCTGGCGCCCCAGCAATCGAATTCGCAAATGGAAAATTACCATCAGAGTTCGATAGCAAGCATATACAGTGAAATGTACACGATCAGCAATAATGCTTTACGTAGCCACTGATCGTGTAAACATTGCAACCCTTTTGCCATTGATATACTCGCACCTGCTGCGAACTTTTAAAGGGGACTTATGCAATGTTTGCATACTTGCGGACGCACACGATGAGCAGCGAAAGCAATCATTGTGTGTATATTTCCACCCCCTTTTTGAGTGGCATCTAAGCAAAAGAGAATACCAAATATGGTTATCGAAGCGATGATAGGATTTTGGTATCCTATCGCTTCGACGAAATAATTTAATCTCGGTTCGGATTCCGTGAGGGCAGGCCGCCCCCTCACGTTAATTCACATCCCTCGTGGGGCGTCCCAAGGGATCTAATACGAATCTGATTTTGTCGTTGGAATGGTGCGTGTGTTGAGCGAAAATAATATATTACGCCGCCCTTTGATTTGCAAGCTTATTTAACTTTAATCGTAGAAAGACAAGAAGTGTCACCAACAATTTAATGTGCAAGTTTATTTAACTTTAATCATAGAAAGACCAGAAGTGTCACCAAGAGTTTAATTTGCAAGTTCATTTAACTTTAATTGTAGAAAGACAAGAAGTGTCACCAACAATTTAAGTTGCAAGTTTATGTAACTTTAATCGTAGAAAAACAAGAAGTGTAACCAACAATTTAATGTGCAAGTTTACTTAACTTTAATCGTAGAAAGACAAGAAGTGTCACCAACAATTTAATTTGCAAGTTTATTTAACTTTAATAGTGTAAGACACCTGTGTATACATTTTATGTTTAATCATCATTAATGACAATAAAGAACAGCCTTTTAATTGGGACCGTGTGTTACACTTTCTTTCTGTTTGTTGTCAACTACGAGAGGCATGGTTTTGTGATCAATTGGTCGTGAACTGGAAAGTAAGGACATTCCCGTCCACCAGTGCCTTCGGCGGTACATAACCAAAGACAGTGGACTCGAAGTGAACCCTGTGCCGTACGCGGCACTCCCTACTTTTACCCCATAAGACCTCTTTGATTTTGTCGTGGTCTGCCAACGCATAGGTTTGAATGGCATGCCTGTGACCTGCCAGTCTTTTCACTACAAAATTGTTTCCTATAGCTAGCTTACAGAGACTTACCAATTCCTTACATTCAATATCTATAGTGTTGATTTAGTTTATTTTTTCGTTGTTATTGTTGCTTTGCTGCTGCTGTGTTGCTTGCTGTTTCGGTGGCCGAATTTGTGTTGGTAGTTGCTGTTGAAGTTGATGTTGATGTTGCTGTTGATGTTGATGTTGATGTTGATGTTGATGTTGATGTTGATGTTGATGTTGATGTTGATGTTGATGTTGTTGCTGTTGGCCGATTTTTGGCTTCGGCGTTTGTTGTTGTTGGATGTTTTTTTCCTGTTCGAGAGCTGCTATTTTTTTCTTTCGGCACCTCTCTTCCAGTCGAGCTCTTGCCATCGCAAGTTTCGCCTCCAATTCACTTATTTCCTCTTCTTCATCCTCAGACTCTGAGGATGCAAGAGAAGCGAATGAATTATTTGCCCCATACATGTTAAAGTTGGAGGGGGAGGGAAGCTCACTGTCCTCCTCCAATTGTTGATCTATTTTCTCCATTGTTAATTTCGCGGTTTTACTTCGCGACACAATGGAGTTTTTCGGAGCACCTTTTCGTTTGTGTGTTGTCGCGTTTTTATCTTCTTCCGTGTTCATTCTGGTTCTTTCCAGTTTATACGCTTGAAATCCTGTGAATATACAAATTTGATGATAATATTTTACTTGGGTACTCAAGATTAATTAACTGAACTAATATTATGTAGAACAACTTGGCGATGTTCAGTTTGAAGATCTCTTTAAGTCAACTTCTTAAGAAACCAACCGCTCGATTTACTTTGGATTTTATTTGTGCGCAGTGCACTCTGAATTTCAGCTGCATTACAGCGGTGATCCTAAATCACCACTCTCACCCAATTCCTATCAAGCCTCAACTAAATTAGTTTTTCCCAAAAGATGCGTCATAGGACGAACCTTATGTTCATACTGTGCGTTAAACAATTCCCTGGAATGATAACATCATGAAATGCGTATTTTCAAATGCATTTCATGGTTGTGCCTTCCGGGAAGTTGCTCAAACCGAAATCCCAATCATGTTCCTCAAGTGAATCATATGCGCGACAAACTAAACCAAACATCCCTTTGTCGCACATTGATTCAATTCTCATTAACATCATGAAATGCCTAACTCCAAATGCATTCATTCATCATCATCATCGGCACTACAACCGGGATCCGGTCTTGGCCTTGTTGCGGTTCTACTGATGCCACTGCTACCTTTTCCACTTACCTCCAAATCTTCCTGCCCTAAAGCTCTAGCGACCTCATTGTTTTTCGCTTATGCAAGCGCATTAACACCCTCAAGCATTCTCCCACCGACCTCATAGTTTTTCAATTAATGCGTTATATCATTTTTCCTGGAAGAAATCGGTACGCCAGTACCGTATACATCAAGGCATTTCAGCATTGTTCTAAAAAGAAAACATTTCGGTTGCCATACTAGATAACCGAAATGAATTATAGAAACAATCAGCAGATCCCCTGTCTGCCTGCATTTGCTGTCCCACACGTGCGCGACAGATTTTTATAGTCTATCCGTACCTAGGGCGGCTTTTATTCAACCTACAAAGCATAGCGCAACTCGCGCCTAGCTGCCAAGAGCCGAATTCTTAGCCAGTGTAAATATTCACACTGGAATTCGACCCTTGACTCGCTATGGATGCAATACACAATCGACGTGGATGTGAACACAACCGTCATTGTGTAATCATCCCAAACGCATCCTAATCACCAGCACCATATTTAAACAGCTGTAAACACTTCGTCCAAAGGTGCTCTTTCATGTGAATTTTCATTCCCACGGTTCGTACACCCAAGCGCTCGCGTCACGAGCAAACAAAGTGATCCGCGCGTAGGTGGACACGCCCTCGTTAGGATCTAAGTACCGGAGATCCACTCTGATTGGGCGGTCCAAGAAGGAAAATTTCTTTGACCTTTTCACCACACCGCCCAACTCACTCCAGCTGAGAGCGAATCACCAGTCGAGTTTGATACACAGTGGAGTGCACACCTCAAGAGGCGAGTTTTTTTAACCATAGATTCTGTTAGTTTTCCGCGTGAATAGAAAGTTCTCTTTTAATCCGTCAATTAATTAATACCGAGTTTACGCGGGTCTAACAGTTCCTGTATAAATAGTGACTAACTTATAGAGTGCAGAATTTTTTAATACGGTGGTTCACGGTGGAAGTTAGTAGCTGTCGCTATAGACATAGTAAAAAGGCGACGATCGTGTGTCATGTTTATTAGAAATGTTAAGTAAGAAGGAGATCAATAGAATTAATTGACACATTAAGAGCCACCAGCCCAGTGTATTAAGTGTATGTATTGTGGCCGAATATTCCAGCATCAATTGCTACCTTGTCTAGTTTTCTTTTGTACAGAGGTTCTCCTCTATTATTGTGAACAGAGATACAGTGACATTTTTTAAATTGTGTAATATCAACCCACAGCAATTTGTCAAACTTGTAATAAAACATTTAAGTCGAAATAAAAATAACATTAAACCACAAATCCACTAGTGCATTTTGTTTTTTATTTCCACTGTCGAACAGCGTGCGAGTGAACTCGGTTCTTCGGAATTCTATTGAACTAGTACGTTAGGAAGCTTAGCGAACCTTGCCAATGCCGGCACATAACTAAGTGAAACAACTACAGTCTTATTTAACAAATCTCTCCAACGGTCCCGATCTTGAGCCGATGTCATCCAGTTTGGCACTCCCAGGCTCTGGGCGTCCTGGTCTACGCCATCCCTCCATCGCAGACAAGGTCTGCAGCGCTGTCTCCTTCCATACATCCTGCCTCAAAGGACTTTCCGGGCAGGCTCCTCTTCGCTCATTCGAGCTAGGTGTCCCGCCCACCGGAGTCTGCCGAGCTTGATTTTTCTTACAATATTAGCTTCAAGGTAGATCACGTACAACTCATGGTTGTAGCGTCTCCGGAATCGTCCTCCCTCACATACGGGGCCAACAATTCTCCTTAAGACCTTTCTCTCGAACGCGGCTAAGAGTTTATTAAGCACCCAGGTCTCGGATCCATACATGAGTACTGGTAAGACCATGGTCTTGTACAGTAGTTGCTTGGGTGTTCTGGATACATTTCGGGATTTAAAGAGCCTTGATAGACCATAGCTCCTCAATAGTATACTGGTTAGTATACCCGCCTGTCACGCGGGAGACCGGGGTTCGATTCCCCGTCGGTGAGCCCCTGGCGCAAGACTAATGACCTTGCCCGGAAAAAACAAATCATTATGGACAATTTAACAAGCCTCAGGACTTGCTAAATAAGGCCAAGACCGGATCCAGGTTGTAGTGCCGATGATGATGATGATAGACCATAGTAGGCTTTGTTGGATATAATCAGCCGTTCGCGTATTTCTTCTTCCATATTGTTATCGGCTGATACTATTGACCCAAGATAGTTAGAGGATTGCACTACGTCAAATTCGTGCTCCACTACCCTGATAGTTTGACCAACGTTAAGTCTTCTCTTCGCAGAAGTTGCCACCATGTACTTAGTTTTTCCCTCATTAATGTGCAGTCCCAGTTTTTGTGCCGCCTGCTTGATCTGGGTGAAGGATTCCTGTACCGCCGATTCGGTTCTACCGATGATGTCGATGTCATCTGCGTAGGCAAGTATCTGGCTGGACTTGGTGACAATAGTCCCTCTTGTTGTAACGCCAGAGTCACGGATTGCTTTCTCCAACGCCAGCTTGAAGAGGAGGCAGGCCAGACCGCCCCCTTGTCGGAGTCCATTATAGATGTTTATTGGTTTGGACAGCAATCCCGCTACTTTTACTTGACTAGTTACGTTGCTCATGGTCAACCTACAAAGTCGTATCAATTTGTTTGGAATGCCGAACTCTCTCATGGCATTATATAGTTCTACCCTGGCTATGCTGTCGTAGGCGGCCTTGAAGTCTATAAATAGATGGTATAATGGAATCTTAAATTCCTGGGTGAATATCTGATCAATTACTGATTCGCCTGGGATGAAGCCACACTGATATTGACCAATGATGGCTTTAGCGTATGGAGCTATCCGATCTTGTAGGATAGTGGAGAGTATCTTATAGGCGGTACTCAGCAATGTTATACCCCTATAGTTGCTGCACAGTGTTTTATCTCCCTTCTTATGTATGGGGCAAATTATACCACGACGCCAATCTTCCGGCATCTCCTCTTGCTCCCATATGTGTACCACGATCTCATGAATTGCGTGATGTAACGCTGTCCTTTCTTGTTTGATCAGTTCAGTTGGTATGCCATCAGCTCCGGGCCTTTATTTGATTTGAGCTGTCTAATGGCTTTTAATGTTTCCTCAATGCTTGGTGGCGGCAACATTTGGCCTTGATTTTGCATTGGTGCACACTCCAATTCTTCTGTGAGCTGACCAATTAGCAATTCATTGAAGTGCACTTCCCATCGCTCCATAATGCCTTCAGGATCGGTGATCAAATTACCCTCTTTATCGTTGCAGTAAGTGCAGCGTGGTGTATACCGCGTCATACGGCAGACTCTTTGGTAGAACTTCTACGCCTGGTGCGGACCTCGCTCTCTACTTTTCTGTATTTCACAGACTAGATTTTTTTCCCAGTCACTTTTCTTTTGTCTGTGAAGTCTTTCTTCAGATCTTCTGAGCTCTTTGTATTTCTCCTCGGGCACCCGCTTCCTATGAGACTGCTGCATTGCCCGGTATGCAGCATTCTTACGTCCAGTCGCTAGTTTGCACTCATCATCAAACCAGTCGCTCCGATCTCTACTGTTATATAATTAAGTTCAATTAATTATCACTCCCCCTTTGAATAATTAACATCTCGTGTCTTCTCATACATATCCTTCACTTCCCTCCAAATCACTAATTTACCTTTACAATAGAATATCCCCAAATACAACAGTAGATAATTTAAATAAAAGTAAAACACTCTTTTTAAAACCTCACTCACATTGCAATAGTCACATTCTTTTTATTAGCTATAGTCTCCCCCTATTAGCCAATTCCGCTTCCTAGAAATAACTATCGTGGAAGCGGAACGAAAAAGGATATGTGCCGAAAAGACACGAGATTCCTTCTTGTTGTAATTGTGCGGTGACGGGATATAGTCGATCCAAAGAGATCGAACTTAGAATTTCAACGTGTGTCTATTAAAAGATTTTAACGTGTAACGATTAAAAGATTTTTATCGATTGTCGAAAAGAAAAAGATTGACTCCTGCGATTATAGCGGACGTGTGCGCGGTGGAAGTTCTTCATGACTTATTTAGGAATGATTAAAGGAAAAAAAATTATGAAAGAAAAATAAAGTTAAATAAATATGAACAGTGGAAAAATTAAAGATAATAATGTGTTGTGTTATTGTGCAAGTTTGATCCGACCCAGAGTGCAGCGAACAGCAGCGTTCCTAACCAGGAGCAAGCAACGCAGGGGTAAGTTCTGTGAAAGACATATTAATTGTTGTAGAAAACTAATCCAACACAACGGCTACTGCCTAATATGGAGTTGGCAGTACTAATGACAGTATTCTTAATGCGTGTCCATTTCTCTTCTACGCCCGGCATTCTGGCACCAGGACTTACTCTCCCTCCGTCGAGTTCTTCGAGGGCAAGTCTTAACGCATGACCAAAGATGATACTGGTATTCTTATTGCGTAAGGCAGCCGTGTTGATTCGAATCTGATTCGCGGATGCAATACGTCTCCGCGTTCGGAAAACTGTACCCACAAGATAGTGATCCGAGTCGGCGTTGGCACCTCCGTACGTTCGTACCGTCATCAGGCTTGAGATCTATCAGCACGTGGTCAGTTTGGTTGGGTGTGGCTCCATCAGGTGATACCCAGGTGGCTTTGTGGATATCTTTACGCGGAAACATGGTACTTGCAACGACCAACTTTTTCGATGCTGCCAGTTCGATTACTCGTAGTCCATTGTCATTAGTGTTCTCATGCAAACTATGGGAACCTGTGTAGTGCCTGAAAACCGGCTCCCGACCTATTTTCGCATTCAAATCACCAAGAACGATTTCACATCGTATCTTGGGCAGGCATTGATGGCCCGTTCGACGTTTTCGTAGTATTCTTCTTTTTCGTCGTCGGGGGACTCCTCTGTAGGTCCGTGAACGTTTATGAGGCTTATGTCCTTAAACTTGCCTCGCACGCGAAGAGTGCATAGCCTTTCATTTATTGCATTAAAGCGATGATGGCAGGCTTCAGTTTTTGGCTGACTAGAAAGCCTACCCCGAGCACATGGTGTTTTGCATGACAGCTGTAATAAATGTCATACTCGTTTCTTTGAATAACACCACTCCCCGTCCAGCTTATTTCTTGTAATGCTGTTATGTCAGCCTTATATTCGGGCAGGGTATCGGCCAGCTGTTGTGCAGCTCGAGCTCTGTATAGTGAGCGGACGTTCCATGAGAAAATTCTCAAATCGTTTAGCCATTTTCGTTTTCGTGCTCGTCGTCGTGTATCCGGTCCATATCCGAGGCTTGTTAAATTTGCCATAATAATTCATTTTTACGGGTCTGGTTATTAGTCTTGCGCCAACCTTTCTCAGGATGTCGCTGCATGCATTGGTTCACTACTTGGCGGGTGCCAAAGTAGCTATCCAGGGGTGTCACGTGGCGACTGCATGTCAACTTGGATTGAACAGGGACAAGGATCGTCCTGGCCTTCGCCGGGTTGAAAGCAATCAGTAACTGTGCCCTGTATGTTCGCACCCATCCTCCCATTTCATGATCTTACCTTCCGGGAATTTGTTCAAACAAATTCCCTTTTCAAAATGTATGCACAATAAATGCTCAAATTTGGAAAAGAATATATGAAACAGTTTTTTTCTAAAAAAAAATCCCCAAATCGTTTTTTTTTGGCCTTCTACACCAGGATACCCCATTAATGTTCCAGCTCGCAGATAGTTATCTTGTAGAATATTTTAATTAATTATTTGGTAAAGTCCGTGGCGATTACGGTTACTTAGTTTCTAGTCATGAATATATGACTTCGCTTCGAGTGTTGTCTTTAAGCACTAAGTTTAGTGAGGGCAGAACCCTCAATTATTTAGCTTAATGCAAGCTTACATTAACTTAAATTAAATTAATATAAAAGCCTTACAGACTATTTTAAATCTAGAGTAAGAAGGAGAAAAAAAGAAAAAAACCAGGAAGGTGAAGATGACTGTGCGATAGGAGAGGTAGGAGGCTAGGGAAGAGCGAGTGTATGTGGGGTGGTAAATTCGGCATTTGTGAGACAGTGACAGTGAAGGGCATGTCTTCGTACTGGTAGGGGGCGGGAAGAGGGTTGGGACTGGGGGAACTATTTTGATGGTAGGAGAGGAGAGGTAGGATTGCAGGGTAGAGGGGATTATTGGAGGGAGGCGGTGGTTTTAGGACGGGTTTATTCTGGGACGTCGTTTAAGAGCGGGAGTGGAGATGTTGAAATCGAAGGAGGTGGGGAAAGAGTTGACCTGTCGTAGCATATGCGCGAGACTAATGTTGTGGCTGGTTTGTTGGTGTATACCTTTTCCTTCAACTACCTTTATAGGAAACAAATTAGAGGTATCAAGTTAGTGGATTGTGGGAATCATTCGATTTCACTACTTTTTGACATTATTTGTTCTGGAAAAAATTCCCACAAAATTTTCATTGTAGCACGAGTTTTGTGTGGCACCGTCTTGTCAGTCATACATGACCAAAATAGAGCACGCACGTGTGTTCAGTTCGATCGGCGGAATTAGTGACCAGTCTAAACATATTGTATGTTAACGGACAAAGTGAGTCATGTATAAATAAGCATAACAAAAATTAAACATTAATGTAATTGGTGCAACATACAAGAAATCTACTGCGCGAGTTATAAATCTAACCGGGGCCATACTGTCTTGCTTCTTAACCTAATGGTTAATTAGTGGTTCAAAACAGAAAATGCCAAAAAAATAATATTAAAAGTACACAAGAGTGCACATTGCATACAAATCATAAGGAAGTATATAATATTATTAGCACAGGTGATTGTTTTTGCTTGATATATCGGTGGCGCACAGAAAGCACCATGACCAATGAAGAAAAAAATTAAGACAAAAACCAAATAAACAAAACAAAGAAAAGAGAAAACTAACGATAACAAAACGATCGACAAATGCAACGAAGAAATTAAGGTCAACAGAAAAAACTAACGAGCAAATAAACAGCACAATAATGACACACAATAAAGCCGCAAAAATGATGTTGGAGCTGTTGTGTATAATAAAACGACTTATTTAAGGTCTCACATAAGACTGGTTTATTGGTATTAACTTTGCATTTGATATGGGTTATCGATAACAGTAAATCTACACCTAATTAGGAAGAGAGTCGTTTGATATTATTACATAACACTTTCCCCTAGGAAAACATATATAATTCATAACAAATTCTTAATTCATATAATTCTGTTTATGCTTTCCAAAAATGGTAAATAAAATATAAACTTAATACAAAATATTACATCTAGCAATATAGTAAATAAAATATAACTTACTATTTATTGGCCTGTAGGAACCCAGAAGTTCATGACCTCGGCGACTCGACTCCACCATTGTTCCCTGTCCTGTGCGTTCTCCTTCCATGTTTGACCATCCGATGCGATCTTCTCAGGATCAGACCTAACATTGTCCTCCCATCTCAGTCGCGGCCGTCTTGTCGGTCTCTTTCCCGTCGGTTTACCGTCAAGAATTCTATGCACGGTCCTATCGTTGCCCAATCGCACCACAAGCCCGGCCCATCTTAATCTTCGCGACTTGATTACTCTCACTATTGTAGGTTTGCGATATAGCTCTTCCAATTCGTGGTTATGGAGTTTCCTCCATTGTCCTGACTCCTCGTCATATTTACCGCCAAATATACCCCTTAAAACTTTATTCTCGAATACGCGAAATTTGTTTTCTTCCCGTTTTGTGAGAGCCCATGTTTCGCATCCGTATGGAACAATCGGCATGATTATGGTTCTATAGACACGGAGCTTTATAAAATAAACAAAATATAACTTAACATATAATATTACATCTTTTAAAATTCTTTAATATATGCCATAACAGTCATCTTCGTTCGCCTTCCTTTATTATCAGTCGTACTCGTATTAAAATTTCGAATGACCCCAGCGACTTAGTGATTTTCTTGATCGAGCTGATCTATGTTTCAGCCCTAATTCATCCGAGATTATATTTGTTGGGTTAAGACCCTTTCCTGTGGCTTGTTTTTCAGTGCCATCTTTCAGAATACTCATATTGCCTGTATATACGAGGGTGGACTAAAAAAGTTTCCGACCGCAACGTGAAGATAGCAGCATTCGTCGATAAGTTAGTTGGTTCGTCGATGTTATTATTGATCTTATTATTATCATAGGTTTCCTTTTAACTGCAACTGATATTACGCTGGTTTCGACTTTTATTGTTCTTATTCTTAACATGGGTTTCCTTTTAACTGCAACTACCTTTGCCTCCGCGTGCGGTGACGATTCTTAACAGCGACACAAAAGATTACTCCTTGCACAACTTTTCACGACTTGGCTAAGACAACTGATCGAAGGAAACAATTTGAATATAACGTTAAACCTTGCAGCACTTAATGTCCTCGACTTCTCTCCTCGCGATTAGAAAACTGACTCGTCGTAAGCTGCGCGACGCTGACCCAACCTCAGTGAGTGAGTCGGGTTTCCACTCATGCCGTGACAGAGGAAAGCAATCTTTCCTTCTCCCCAACGACCAATGAAAACCGATTCGCGTCCCATTGGAGGGTTCCCATAGACATCGTTCAGATAGGTTGAATGTCTTTACCTTGGAAAGAAAGACAAACGAAACATGCGTTGGGTGAAGGAAAAGAAAACCATCCTGCAACTATTCAAATAAATGAACGTGCTTGGAGGCTGGAAAGTTTTTTCTCTGTTGATGTTAAGTCAACAGAAACTTCGCCTACGATGGCAAGGGTCTAGGATGGTTGGGTGCATGTTTGTTTTAGAAAAACGATCGTGGGATGATCATTGGTATGATTGTTTGAATAACAATCATCATCATCATCATCATCGGCACTACAACCGGGAACCGGTCTTGGCCTTATTTAGCAAGTCCTGAGGCTTGTTAAACTTTCCATAATGATTTGTTTTTTCCGGGCAAGGTCATTAGTCTTGCGCCAGGAATAACAATCATGGTCGTGTCCAATTCGATGACTGGTTATCGGTTAGCGACCGATCATGGGAAATTTGGCTGCAGCTGTTGAAAATTTAATATACATGGGAACATTGGTTGTTTACACGATCGGCTCACATTGCTAACGTCTCATCGGTCGATCTGTCGGGTGTGTGTTTACATTGAACAACACTTGAATTCCCTGTAAATTGCCAGCAATGAGTTGTGCTGTTGATTGTCGTTCGAACGATCGACCGATGGGTCTGCAGATAGGGCAAGGGTGAACATGTCATGCACGTGTATGGGAAAATGCTTCTTAGTTATGCGCATTAGCATGTTCGGGGGTTAATGTCGGTTACATGATGAGGTAACCGAATTAGATTTCAGGAACATGATGCGTTGTATGCAAGCATGCCCCTGGGTGAAAGTTTGTAGATGCTAATGCAACAGCGTTAGCAAATGGCAATTATTCTAGGTGACTTAGGTGCTTAGAAGATTTCTTAGCGTAAATGATGGTAAGGTAAGTAATCGCTTTACAAATGGACTTCCCAATAATACTTGTCCTTAACTCTAGGAGTAAGTTACTTGATCGTAATGGGAAGGTAAGTAGTGGCGTTCAATGGAACCGCCACAGAGCTATACAACAAACCTATAATAGTGAGAGTAATCAAGTCGCGAAGATTAATATGGGGCGGACATGTGATGCGAATGGGCAACGATAGGACCGTGCGTAGATCAATGGGAAAGAGACCGGTCCGACGGCCGCGTCGGAGATGAGAGGACAATGTTAGGTTTGACTTTAAGCAGATCGGATCAGATAGTCAAGCGTAGACGGAGAGTGCACAGGACAGGGAATGATGGCGGAGTCGAGTCGGTGAGGCCATGAAATTCCGGGTTCCTACAGCCCAATAAATAATATAATAATATTGATTTTTGATAATTTTTGCAGGTGCTAGAGCGGCCAACAGTAAGGTACCTTCTTCCGAGACGGTCACATTACAAGGCCTGTCAACAATTATTGTCACTATATTTTTTAATAAAAAAAATTTCTTTTGTACTTTAGAACATATTAAACAAATGAGGAAAAGGTTGAGTTCCTTATTTATTTTACTTCTACGAGAAAAAAATTCGAGAAAATGACTTTTTTTAGGCTATCAGATGAGAATCACCCATTAAGAAATTTTATACATGTGATCGGACTTTTCGCAACTTCAAATATGTGATTCTGTCGACTCAAAGCTGAACCAATTTGATTGTTGAGAATTTATAGTTCCTTGTGTTCGACGATGCAAATGCCTTTTGTCGACAATATATCCACAATGGGGTTCATCTAGTTGACGCCTATGACAAAAAAACATCGAGAAATATAGGTTTTTTTGGCTCTCAGATGAGAAACTTCCCTTAATAGACGAGTTCTTTCGAAAATCTGGAATTGAAGGTTCGTAAAATGTGATTTAAAAATAAAGTGCCGGGGTAGGTTCTACTTTTTGTGTTGACGATTTATCTCCCGGAAGTTCATCGGCTAATTGTCAAGGGCTACACTACCTGACTCCGTTGCGAATGTTTTTTATTTATTTTTGCTTTATTTTTGAACAAACCTGTGTAGGATTAAACTAAATATTCGAGATTTAGTAATCTTATATCTAGTTATACTTCGATAAGTTCATTGAGTAGTGTGGGGATTCTCTATATCACACGGAGAACCAACCCACAATTCTAACCAACCTTGACCGCTAACAGCGCGTCACCTTAACCCAACTCCCCATGCAAAATCGGCAATAGCATACATTCCAAACTTTGCAATAAAACACACTCCAAAACCTGCAACAGAATACAATTCAACAGAATATATTCTAAATCACCCCCGCATACATTTTCCCAAAATTGCTTCGGTCAATCCTTTACTAAGTTATATTCCTTCCTTGCGACCAAGCAATTTTAATTCCCCGAAATTCATATGCTGTAATAAAACGTATATTTAAACCTACAACGGAACATTAACCATCACCACCAACTATACTGAGCCGCATACATTTCCCCGAAATTACTTGGATTAACATCTTATCTAAACGACATTCCTTGCTTGCACCCAAGCAATTCCAATTTCCCCCGAAAACTACTTCGCTTCATTTCCTCCTTAAATTATACTTCTCGTCTGCAACAAGCGACAGCTAATTTTTCCACGAAACAATCACAACGACCAAGACCCTTGATCATACTTGGCTATGCCAATTTCCTGGTACACACAACCAACGAATCCAACTCAGCTTATACGGCGAGGATTCTCTGGAACTGAATTCCTATGCAAGCATAGTGTAGCGATCCTAAATCGCTACTCCCATCCAAATCCCCAATATTATCAAATCCTAAAATTCCTAATTGCATATTGAATCGTATGAGCAATAAATTAACCCAAAGCTAATTTATCATTCATTGATTCAATTCCACATAATAAACCCAAATCCCAAATTTTCCATTGCTTCATTTCAAATTCCATATTAAGTCACATGAACAACGAATTTAATCAAAAGTTAATTCGTCGTACATTGACTCAATTCCCAAAACTTTGACATCATGAAATGCTTAATTCAAAACGCATTTCATGATTCCCATTCCTAGAACCCATCCAACTAAACTTCTAGCAAATTCCCAGAACACAACTCAAATTGAAACGCAAACTCTTATGTGTGTTTCTGGGAATTTTGACCATAAAATAGTTGACAATTCTCAACCAAAAAATCTATAAAAGGGGAGTGAATTTCAATTTAGTGATCAGTAGATCACCAGATGTCGAACCGCTGACCGACCAGATTATTAGCAGATCTCCAGAGGCCGAACCGCTGGCCGTATAAAAAATTAAATATAGACCAATAAAACCGAAACTAAAAACACGAAGAAGAGTTGACTGTTTATTCAATAACATCAAAAGGCCACCCTCGCTGTCAAGGAGCCCGCAACAGCCGAGTGTCCCGTCCATAAGCTGCAACGCCACAGAAGGAAGTTGCAAGGACACATCTCTTGCGCCGCCCATGTACATTCAGAAAACGCCCCCCCCCCCCCCCCCCCCAGCAGGAACCTTTACAGGAACAATCTAGATATCCACCAAAGAAGGTAAGCCGCCCCTCTTGCAGTTTTTACAGATGATACCCCAACAATAGCAACTCTTCTCGAAATTCCTCGTAAGTGGCAGTGAGTTTATTTTAGCTATGACTCCACTGCCATGACGCGATGAACCTTTTCCTTCCATTCATTAGTCAGCCGAGTAAAAACCACCCCAGAGGACAGACGTCCCTTCACACCCTCCAGTGCGCATCCCCGAGTAGTCGGGTCGTCGAGCTCAACGAACTGTCGTCGCAAATTGATGGGCGTGTATTTAAGATAGCGTGTACGAGTGTAGTCTTTACACTATTTACCGGCGTCATTAACTCAAACGGTTGTGCTGTTCCCATGTCACCTGGTTCAGAATCCCTACGCGCGACGTGTGTACGCAATATTTAAATGGCTAGGTGTTTGATTAACTACGCTCACCATTATGTGAGACTGTGACACTGTAATTTTCAATTACCAACTACTTAAAATTCACGAACTTAATTGGATTAGAATTAGTTCCAAGTGCGAGGAATTTACACAAATGGATTTTGTAAAGTTAATACGTGATAAATAAATGAACGTTAATTCAAACAACATACCAGTGCTTGACTTTTTTTACTTTTCGAAAGCCTGCGGGTGAACTTGGTGCCTTTCGCTCTCGGTGGAACAAGTAGGTGGGAATATCGATGAACTCGTGTCCTTGCCGACACACATACCTATCCCCCACAGTAGCATTAGACTAATGTAATGTTGCATTGTCACTAAACTTCCCGAGAGCAGGTATTCCCAAAATGTATAGCTAAGCTTTGACCTTTTATTTAGAAGTATTATTGCTAAATCCTTCTATAAAAATATGTAACTTTCGTTCCAGTGCTATGGTTGGTCAACCAATCTAATCAGCTGAACGTGGTATTATCTTTAAAAATTTATATTTGTAGACCTTTGGTTATATATAGATATAGACGGAAGATGCCCTTCGGGAAACTGTCTCTAGATAGCATTCACTATCCATGGTTACGAGTATGGGTCATTCGCCTTTTATTCATTTTTGTAATAGATTGCACACATAAAAGGGTTTTCTTACGGGGCTTAATGTTAGGCTATCACAGAAGATACCATTGTTAGCATAACTTGATCTACTCAGCCCGTAAGAATTTCGCACTCAGCTTTGCAACAGTCTTCATTGTATCATAAAGGGCACTCCTGATCCGATCTGGTTTGGCGTTCTTAGGTTTCCGCAATGCAGCAAATTATCAAACTACTACTAAAAGTTAATCAGTGCTCTGCCCTGTTGTGGTTTTGATATCAGTATACGGATATAGAGCCTCTTGCATGACTGGTCCAAGTGACAACTCCCTCGGCATGTGTCACACACGCTATTCCATTCGTGTAAGCAGGTCAGCGTGGACAAATGCACACGCTTGTTATACAAAAGAGGAGTTCGTGACTAAACCAAGGCTATTCTAGGCATTCAGCATTCTACACTCTAAACGTTTCCAGTACTATGAACTGGGGCCGACCATGTGTGCCTACGCAGTATAAATGATTCTATCGAATCGTGTTAATAAATATTTAAAAAATTATCTCTAAATAGATAGGTTGTTGTTGTTTGGCCACTTGGTGAGATTTTTTCTTTTTGTTTTGATTGCTGTTTTCCTTTCTTTACTCGAAGATTTGGTTCGGAATGTCGATTGCGTCAATGAGCAGCGAGATTGAATCATAAAATAAAAACATACACTGTTCGAGATAGAATGGCGCCATACCCACTCTGAGAAGACGTAGCGATGCGTAATGACTAGCCTAATGAAAACACCAGCTGGTAATTTCTAGTAGACTTTCGAAAGAATCTTTTGGGCTATAAGGCGTGACGTTGGCATATTTTCGCTACATGGGCCCTAGCACCTCTATCAATTACGGCCATTAACCGATACGTCGATGCCAGACAAAAGAAATGTAAATCACGATTAAATGTTTCTATGTGTTTCACTGTAATCGAGTTCTGCTACAATAGATAAGTGGACATAAATTCGTCGGTCGGATAGCGTACGTGACAGAGTGCCCGCAAGCCAAAAGTAGTGGATACTAACAAAGAATCCATTCGGGAAGTGATGTTTTGTGTTGCTACAATAGGCATCGATGGTGAATCACATTAGGTTGCGGTGAGCAATGATGTCAGAGAGGATAGACTTGCAACTTCGGACTAGGTGCACCTAGTTCTGCAATGATTGATCAAAAATAAGCCGCGAAAAAACATCGATTCAAATAATGAATCCGAAATACCACGTCGTAGCAGAGAAGTATGCCGAAGGTTTAGAAGACACATGCCTAACAAATCTTCAATGGTTTAAATTGAACATCGGCATAATTTGTCGAGTATTATTAACTTTTTTTTTTTTATAAAAAAGGATACAAGGCAAATGTGAAATTGGAGAATAGATAGTGAAGATTGATAAGTAATTCAAGTAGATTAAAAGCAAGCACATTGGGTGCTGAAGGCAGCGAGAGGTTATTCAAATGACAAATTTTTCAAAGTCCCAACAGGCAAGAAAAAATAGAAACAAATGAGTGCAATAGTACTTTGGTTCTGTATATCTGTTAGTCGTTCAATGGGAAGACAGGTTTTTGGTATGTTCATCAGTAAAGATCATCCCAACAATACAAAACCACACCGCCCAACCGCCACATCACTAAACAAAGCGAAAGAGTGTAGTTTAGTTTAATGAGGGCAGAACCCTCATATATTCAGCTTAGTACAAGCGATAAAACTTAACAACTATCTTAAAACTATTCTTATATGTATATAAACTATGATTAAAAAGGGTACCTGGCTGACTTTCAAACAGACAACTTGTCTCACAGTTTTGCTCGTGCTAGTTATCTTAATCAACCGTTATTTTCACAATTTAATTATCATTATCTTGTTTTCTTTGCCTCGTTTTCCGCATACAAAAATTTGAACAAGTGTTATAACCGTTAAGTTATGGCCCCTGGGCCACGTGTATTAAATAAAATCAAGCGCAAACGGTTGCGTTACGACCCCGTTATTGGAGGCCAAACACCTCCCGATAAACTTTCAAAAGTGAACAATAAAGTTCTAGAAAAATCTAAAATGTGTTCAAACACTAACTTTTTTCAACCACTTCAAAGTCTGATGGAAGACTCTCCTGAAATGGATCCGACCAATGACGAACAGTGCGCAGAACTTCCCAAAGAAACCGTTCCGCCAATTGTGGTATTAAAAACAACTAGTGCTCAAGTGCGTGATATTTTGAGCAACATTAAGATAGACAAATACTTAATCAAAAACATTTCGCTTGGGCAAAAAATATGTGCCCCAACAATGGACATTTATAATAAAATCAGAACCGAACTCTTACGGTTAAAATGTGAGTTTTTCACCCACTCGCGTAAGGAAAATCGTCCATTAAAGGTAGTGTTATCCGGGCTAGACTTAATTAGCAACGATGTAGTGAAAAATGAGCTAATTGCACTCGGGATTAAGTGCCTAGATGTTAAAACCATCACATTAAATCCGTCAACAAAGGCCCTGTACAAACACTACTTGTACATCGTCTACATTCAACGCGGTACAGTTAAATTAAACGAACTAAAACGGAACTACTCCACCTTGTTCAAAACCATCGTTCGCTGGGACTTTAAAAAACATAATCCAGGTAAGGTCACACAATGTCACAATTGCCAGCTTTATGGTCACGGCTCGATGCATTGTCATATAAATAGCTTCTGTGCAATATGTTCGGGAAACCATAAAACATCCGACTGCAAAACAAATGAGGTCATCAAGTGTGCAAATTGTAGTGGGCCACATAAATCCACCGATCCAGAATGCATAAGCCGAAAGCAGTACATAGACATTCGCCGCAAATTATCCCCACGCGGACGTGGTACAGGAAATACAACCTTCCTACAGCCTCCGAGTGACAAACAGCAGCCAGTGCCCGACCGATTATCCATTGATAATTTTCCTCCACTACCCCGATCTGTGCGTCAACCTTCACTTCCTTCATCCACCTGGGCTTCTGGCCTCCATCAAACCCAGCAACCTTCCAATAGTGATACGACATACACGAAGAAAAATCCGTCAGAAACATTAACTAATGATAACCTGTTCTCATTTAGCGAGATAAACTCTCTTCTTAATGAAGTTGTAACCAAGCTTAGTGCTTGTCAAACCAAAGCTGACCAATTTAACGTCATTACTTCATTAGCTATTAAGTACATATACTCGGAAAAAACATGTTAAGAAATTCTCTTAACATCATAACTTGGAATGCGAGAAGCATCAAAAACAAAAAGCATGAATTTTTTAGTTTCTTGATAAATTTTAATATTGACATTGCACTTGTTTCAGAAACCTGGCTCAAACAAGACATTTCTTTCTCACATCAAAATTACATATGTTATCGCCTAGACAGGGTACATGCTAGTGGTGGAGGTGTCGCCATTGTTGTGAAAAAATGTATAGAACATTCCTTGCGTCCTTCATTGCGTCTTAAGTTAATTGAGGAAATTAGTATAGAGGTAACATTAAGTGACAATTCCAAGGTGAGTCTTTTTTCGGTCTATTTCCCTGGAGGAAATAGAAACCTAGAGAAATCTACTTACTTTAAGCGGGATCTGCAAAAATTGTATAGAGTCAACACTCGAAACAAGGTAATTATTGGTGCGTTAAGTTCAGACCACCTTCCGATCAGCCTCACAGTGAATCATACAGTAGTTGTAAATCGTACCAGTTTATACCACAACTATTCCGCCGCCAACTGGAATTGTTATAAATCATATATAAACACGAACTTGGTTCTAGGTGATACCAGCCTAAATTCTATAACCTGCAGCGAGCACATTGATATCCTATGCAACAATTTTGTTTCTATTATCAATAGAGCGGCCGATCTTGCGATACCTAAATGTTCCACTGCTCCAGTTGATAAGGCACCGCTTCCTGAAAATATCTTACATCTGATTAGGCTACGAAACTCTGAAAGAAGAAAATGGCTGCGTTATAGAATCGATTGTTTTCTAGTTAATGTTAAAGTCTTAAATAATATCATTAAAAACGAAATCTCAACATATAGGAACAAGTGTTGGAATAAACACCTTTCCTCTCTTGACAAAGCAAGCAAACCGTTCTGGAAAATATCAAAAATTATGAAAAAGAGAGGGTGCAGTATTCCTCCGTTTAAAGTTCACGACAAGTTGTTTATTTCTTCAGTGGAGAAATCGAACCTACTTGCTAACACGTTTAGTAAGAACCACTCCATATCTATGCATCTAAGCGACGCGTATACTGAAGCTGAAGTTGCTAACACTATCTATGTACTTTCTCAAACACCAGCTGAAAGTACTTACGCAACTAATATCAGCAAAGTTAAAGAATTGATAAAAAAATCGAAATCAAAAAAGGCCGCGGGTCTCGATAATATTAACAACAAATTAATCAAAGCACTTCCACCTGCTGCAAGTAACTATTTAACATTCATTTTCAACGCTTGTCTTAAGAATTGTTATTTTCCGGACTGTTGGAAAACAGCAAAAGTAATACCTATCCCGAAACCCGGCAAACCGAAGAACAGCCCCGAAAGCTACAGACCTATTAGTCTACTTAGCTGTCTAAGTAAGCTCTTAGAAAAAATCATTAAGGAAAGGATTGATCGTTTTGTGGAAGACAATAACATCTTACCAAACTTTCAGTTCGGTTTCCGTAGTGGTCACAGCACAATCCACCAAGTCTTGCGCATTAAAAACCACATAGCTGGTAAATTCATCGACAAGGAGTCAACGGGACTAGTTCTTCTAGACATCGAAAAAGCTTTTGATACGGTATGGCACGATGCCTTGATTTATAAGCTACTAAAACTTAAGCTGCCAATACCGCTTATCAAAATTATCCAGAGCTTTCTTCGTTCGAGAAAATATGTTGTGAGTTTAGGAACCGACATATCCTCTACTCACCAAATCCACCATGGTGTACCCCAGGGCTCGGTCCTTGGTCCCATATTATTTACATTGTTTGTCGCAGATTTACCATGTCTAGGTGAAAACATTCAGGTAGCTATGTTTGCCGATGATACGGCCATTTTCTCTTCGGGTGCCTTATTCACTAATGTCTACAACTCTTTGCAAGCAGCCCTTGACAAGCTAGCAGTATATTACAGGAAATGGAAAATAAAAATAAATGGTAATAAAACACAAGCTGTCTGGTTTTCGAGATGTAGGAAACACTGTTACCTACCAAATGGCACTAAACTCAGTATGTGTGCAGTTGATATTGATTGGTCCGAAGAGTGTAGATATCTAGGTATTATTCTAGATAAAAAACTCATCTTTCAAAAACACATCACTACCACAATTGACAAAATAAACAAAGTCGTAAGAGTTATGTATCCATTAGTGTGTAGAAAATCAAAGCTTAGCATCGAAAATAAAATTATAATATTTAAAACTATTTTTCAAGCTATACTCCTGTACGGGGCGCCTGTATGGTGTAATTGTGCTCGCACACACAAAATAAAATTGCAAAGGTGTCAAAATAAAATATTGAAAATGTTGCTGAATTTGCCATGGCATTATTCGACACATGAACTACATGAAAACGCCAACGTTAAACCGGTAGAGTTCCTTATTGACAAAATCAATCGAAACTTCTTCGACAATTGTTCTTTTTCTGACAATGTTCTCGTTTCCCGTCTTGCGTTATCCTAAGTCACTACATATGTACTCTGTCTATGAAAATTATATCGAGGTCATTACTACATAAAATAACCGGAAGCTCGTGCAATATTAGTCTTAAGATACAAATAAGGGTTTTTTATTGTAGTTTTCCCTTAATTTATTATTTGTTATTCATTAAAATTGTGCTATTGTCGTTATATAGATTTAAGATTATAGTTGTAAAGGAATTGCTATCCTAAATCTCTTAAGTACTAGTTGTAAAATATACCATAAATGTAATTATCTACTAAATAAAAATTGAATTGAATTGAATGATTAAAAAGAAAAGAAAAAGAAGGGGGGGGGGGGGGGGGGGGTATGTTTGGCGAGTTGGTTACTGGGTTTATCCATCAATTATCACTCGTTCATTCACCTCGTTTAGTACAGGATGTAAGAGTGTAGACGGGGAGTGGGTTCATTAGAGCCGTAAGAAGTGTGGTGGGTGGGTTGATAGAAGAGATGAGGGTTTCGCAGGTTACGGGGGTTAGTGTGAAGTGGAATGATGGAGAGCAAACTTGAGCAGTTGATTGTGCCTGGAAGGAGACGGTGGACGAAAAGGATATCGGCATGAGTTCTGCGCTCCTCAAGTGTGTTGAGGTTAATCAGACGGAGCCGGCTTATGAATGGGGGGAGAATCCGAGGATTCGCCCAGTTCAGTCCCAGTTCGGAGGGCAAAACGCAGAAAACGACGTTGCACGCTTTCGATTCTGCATCCATGGGACGAGTAGTGTGGCGACCAGACCTGACTGGCATATTCAAGAAGGGGGCGCACGAAGGATATGTAGAGAGAACGGGAAACGTAAGGATTAGAGAATTCTTTAGACCACCGTTTTACAAACCCAAGGACAGAGTTGGCCTTAAGAATAATGTCATCAATATGCGGGATGAAGCTAAGCTCCCTGTCAAATAAGATCCCGCGGTCGCGTATCGAGGGTGCAGATGATATCTTCTGGTTTAGCAGGAAGTAGGAGCGCGGGTGGGGGCGGGTGGGGGACGAGGCAGGGGGACGTTTGCGGGAAAAGGTGATGGAGTAACATTTGTCCACATACCCTGTGCGCACCAGGGTAGCGATAGGAGACACGACCTGCTCAGGTCGAAGGATGGCATAAGACTCCCCGATATCTTCCCTAATAAGGATATCGTTTTTACCTACCACCAGGGAAACGTAAAGTCTCTCTTGGTGGTATAGGAACCCAGATATTGTAATAAAGGTCATGGTGGTATGTGTGGGATCGTTCAGATCGTTGCTATTCACACGTGCAGTGGAACAACGAAACAGGCAGGCAAAGACAATAGGGAAAAATGACCAAATGCGCCGTTGGTAATGCGGGTCATTGTTTACACGATGCCTCGTCGCTATTTTCGACGTTGTGAGAAAAAGGTGCTAAAAGCAAATTGGATGTTTATGGCATCTCTGGCTGCAGTAGAAACCGGGTTCATATTTGCATTAGGAAATGCTGGAGAATTTGGTTTCGGCGTCTATTGCGCTAATTATATGCAGCTGCTTGGGTTGTTTATTGATAAGACAAACAAAAAAGGTTGCCAGGCAATGCGTATGAAAAGGTACATGACGCGGCTGGGAAAATAGACGGCGCAATATTTATGGTCCCTGTCATGACGGTTACAATGAATGCAATCCGAATTATTTTGTTTACAGGAATTTGTCTGGTGCCGAATTGGTTTAGAATACCAGATAAGCAAAGAAAGAAATCTTACGGAAATTGTATGCGAAGGAATGCATGAAAAGGTAAGTTATTTTTATAGGGATTTTAAGATTATAGATGGTGATCTATATAATGCGTGAAGCATTTACAGGTACTAATACTGTTGCATTAGCAAACTTAAGGGAATTGGGTAGTAGTTATGGGGGTTTTTTTCAGGTAAGTAGACCGTAGGGTTTGGCGGAACCGCTACAGTATTTAATAATGGAGTCAACATTATTGATGGTAAGGATAAATAGGAGGGGACCTGGATGACTGCCTTGCGGAACCCCTGACGTGGGAAGAAAAGGATTGGACAGCGAGGATCTGAATTTGACACGGTAGGATCGATCTTTCAGATAAGAAGATAACCACTTGACCAATAGGGGTTCGAAACCTAGGGACAGCTTAAAAAGGATGAGATTATGGGAGATTTTGTCAAAGGTCTTGCTGAAATCGGTGGTGATTACATCGACTTCGTTGCCATTCTCTAAGGCACGGAGAGTATGGGATGAGAACTCGATCAGATTCGTTGTGGTCGACCTGCCCGAAAGGACACCATGCTGGTTGGATGAGATGATGGATTTACAACGGAAATATAACGCGTTATAGAGAATTCCTTCGAACAGTTTGGAGATAAGAGACAGTTTGGCGATGGGACGGTAGTTGCTTATATCGGTTTTAGGTCCCTTTTTATGTATAGGGGTGACATAGGAGGATTTCCAAATACTAGGGAAGATCCCTTGTGAAAGGGATAGATTGAATATCATTGATATCGGGAGGGAAAGAGAAGTGGAACATTTCTTTAAAAATACAGCCGGGAGTCCATCAGGCCCAGGGCTGAACTCGTCTTTGAGTAAGTTTAATTTCTCCTCAACTACGTGACGGTGAATAATTTGAGGGGTGAAGGGGCCGAGGGAGAATTCGGGCAGGTCTTTGAAGTTAGACGGATTGGGTTCGAAGGAGATGTCTGTGAAGGATTTATTGAAAAACGAAGCGAATAGATTGGCAGTAGTTAGAGTGTCGGCTGAAGTAGTCGCACCATAAGAAAGGGAGTTAGGATAGGCGTCGGATTTACGTTTGTAGTTTATGAAGTGGAAAAACGATTTGGGGTCATTGATCAAATTAGATCGTGTTTTTGTAAGGTAGTTGGTGTAGAGGGAGTTGTAGAGCTCGGAAAATTTATAAAAGGAAGCGAGATAGTTGGGGTAGTTTTGGAAGGAACGCGTTTTGAGGAAAATGTTCTACAAGTTGCGAGTGTGGGGTTGTACCATGGCGGCGATGAAACCGATGAGCTGTGATAAGAATAGGGGACATATAAGGCGACGGCATAGTAGATCTCCTTATAGAGAGTGGCAGTAGCTTCCTCTACCCCCAAATGATCAAAGCGAAACGCTGTTTTGCTAAGATGCTCATTTAAAAGGCGGAAGTTAGCTTTGTGGAAGTTGTAGGAAAAGCTGTCATGAGGCAGAGAAGGCTGTGTTTCATGATCAGGGTATATGGATAAGAGCAGCGGGGGGTGGTAATTATCAATGGTGGAGAGGGCGTGTGGACTAGGGGCAACTGAGGACTTGTGTGGGTCCGTTGTGAACACGAGGTCCAGTTGTCTCCCCATATGATTTGGGACATTGCTTACTTGATGGAGTGAGACTGTTTATAAAAATACGTTCCTTGGAGCTAGTGGCGTTTGAGACGTAGAAGGCTTGTTCGTCAACCAACGTCAATTGGAGATGGGGGAGGTTAAAATAGCCAAGAACGACTATATCGTCTATTGAGGTGCTTAACTCGGTTAAGTTTTCTACCGCTTCCATTGCGAGTTCGTATGACATGCTGGGTCGCGAAGGAGATATATAGAAGCAGATAATGAAAAGAGACTTAGGGCGCTTGTCGATTTTTATTGCGACGTAGTCAAGATCCGGAGAAGAAGAGATGGCAATTAGAGACGAAGGGGGTCTGTTGTGAGTGGTAAGCAGCACTCCACGGCATGGGGAGTTGGGATCTTCTCGATGAGCGTTATCATCGCGAAAAACATTGTATTAGCCGGCGCAAGGCTAATAACCTTGCCCGGAAAAAACAAATTGTTATGGAAAATTTAACAAGCCTCGGGACTTGCCAAATAAGGCCAAGACTGGATCCCGGTTGTAGTGCCGATGACGATGATGATGTTGTATTAACTTACTGGCTCTTCACAAGCATTTTAAATTGTACAATATGTCCTTTTGCTTTGTTTTGCCTTTCGGCGTACAATATTTTCTCAATTAACATTTAATATTATATATATATATTTATTTATTTTTTTATTAATTTTTTTTTTGTCCGAACACACAAGAATTTCAGAACCAAACGAAGCATCATTAGGTATTAAAATAAATTAGAATCGACGGATATAATACTAACACTAATACTACGTTAATGCAAGGGAGATGACAGCGTTGCGCCTGAGAGGCATATTATATTTGGGGACGTTCTTTCTTCGTCACACACCTGTGGGGATTAGGAGTATTGTGCCAAACACGGACACTCGGTTCACTCCTATTCCCATCCGACTGTCATTAAGGTTCCAAAAACTGTTCCGCCAAACACTGAAAGGAAACTGTTCATCAAACGCGGAAGGATAACGATAACATCTTGGAAACCGCAGCAAATGAGAGTAAAACAAGCGAAACTCCACAACACAACGTCCACGAATTGTTCTAAAGAGGAAAGTTGTCCACCGTAGACGTTCGGAAATAAAACGCACTGTTTAATGGATGATCACCGCCTTTTTATTACTTTACTTAGAACTTATATTTAATATTGAATTGATTTTTATAAATTCTAAACACGGTATGAAACACTTCCTTTTCAACACGGCATCGCTTCTCCGCCGCACGACGGAGAGCGGGAGCGGCACGACCGTGCTGGTCTGCGGATGTAATAAGACTCGGCGATAAAACCTTCATTTGGGGTGAGTTTGTGGTATGGTGGTAGATATCCTCTCCACTAAGGATATGTATTTACTTACCACCAGAAAAACGTTAAGTCTCTCTTGGTAGAATAGGAAACCAGATCACGTAATGAAGATCATGGTGGTATGTGTGTTATCGTTCAGATCTGTGTTGTTTACTCATGCGCGGAGGTAATGGCAAAACAAAGCAGGCAGGCGGCAAGGACAAAGGGATCGAGAAGATCGTTGATACTTCGTAGAAATGTGGTAAGAGAAAAGATGAGACGAGGGCATCATAAAAGTCTTAGGTGAGTGATGCCCTTGTGGGAATATACGCATAGCCATTCGAAAGAGGTGCTAATGTATTACAATACTTTATACAATGAGAATTGTATATCGTATCTTGGGTCGGTGGCCAAAACGAATCCCTTGCTTGCATTTGTATATGCAGGGAAATTCGTTGCGGCAGAGAAAGGAATTGGAGATTGTTTGTTAGTGGGAAAACAAATCATTGGATGGATATTATGCATGTTTACATGCGTAGGAATTCGGTTGGACAAAGGGTCTGCAAGATACGTGCATGTGGGAAGATAAGGGTGCACATGAGGAACAAAATTGCTTGGCAAACAATGGTGCCGGTATAGTTTTCCTACTTATAATACATGTATGCAAACGAATTATTTTCCAGCGAATTCTAATGATGCATTAGATGTGTGAACAGAATCTTTCAGGAATTTTCATGTAATGCGTTGAAAGCATTAATGTCCTTGTAGTGGGAAATGTTTATGCTGGGTGGAGATTGCGGTGCAGGTGTGGGAAAGTTGGAATTTGCCTGGCAATCGAAGGTACCGAATAGGTTTTGGGATTCCTGAAAAGGTAGAAAAGAAATCTTACGGGGAATTGTATGCGAAGAGATGCATTAAAGGTAAGTTTTCTTTTACAGGGACTTTTAGATTATGAATTTGAGAACCTAGATGCGTAAAGCACTTAAGGTGCTAATGCGCCTGCATTAGCGAAACTTATAAGTTGGGTCGAAGTTATGGGGGGTTTTTCAGGTAATCGAACCGTGGGGTTTGGCGGAACCGCCACACACCCACCACCTCTTGGGATGAGATCGGTCTCTTTTAGATTCATCTCTTTTACTGATCACTATACTGAAACGATCTTGAACATTAGAGATACCGCTATTATGGAGAATTCCTTTATCCCCACGGAAAGCGTGATATATAATAGGGGTCCATGCTTGTTTTGGATAAGACCTTTTATATTTAAGAAGAAGAATGCTTTCGGGGGAATGAATCGATTCTGAAGAGTACTCTCCAGGTGCATATTATTGGGATACAATGCTCCCAAAATAAGATTATTTTCACTGCATATTGCCCTTGCAATGTGACCAAGGATGATTTTGATTATGTATCCTGTTTAGTCCTAATTTGTATTACAGGACTTTATTGGGTTAGAACTTCTTATGTTGCAACTCTGGTGTTCTATATATTTCAAGGCAGGAACGCAAACACTGCCTCTCGAACACCTGAAACTTCTCCACGTAGAATGGGGATATGTTATAACACACCGAGCAGCCATACACTAACACTGGTCGGATGAATGCCGAGTATGATATTATTTTAACTTTGGAGCCTAGAAGAATACTATAGAAGAGACTTCTGGTCATTGCATATGCGGTTTTGGCTGCGGTAAGAGCTGCTGTTATGTGCTTATCAAAGTAAAGTTACTGATCAAGCCACCAAGGCATCTGACTACAGTTTTTTCTTGTAGGGGAAGATTCTTTTCTAATTCTTTTTGGTATCCCTTGATGCCCTGGACAGGGTCGATCTGAAAAGTATAGTCTCTGTTTTTTGGAAATTTATTTTTAATTTCCAGTCGTCGCAAAAATGCTTGATTTTGTTGAAATCATTTTGCAGAAGTCTGTTGATGACATCAATCTTTTCTCCAGATCTATACACCACAATGTCGTGGGTAAAGGCAAGTGCATGGTTGAGGGAACCCACTAGATCACTAGTGTAAATGTTAAATAAAATGGGAGAATTCACTGCTCCCTGTTGTAGGCCGTTTTTGATGTAAAAGGTCTTGTTAGAGATTATATTTCCACATTTCACCACAAATTGTTTACCCATTATTATATCGTATATAATGTATAATAAATATTCGGGCATACCTAGATTTGATAACTTATATACAAGCCCTTCTAACCATACGGTGTCGAAAGCCTTTTCAAAGTCAACCAAACAGGCCCATCGCAGGTGCATTGTCGCTTCGCCTTATTCGACTGTATGTCGGAAACAAGTTTTGTCCCAGTATGAACGTTGTCATGTTGCGATCGGAAACCAAACTGGTTGTTCGGAATCACACCATTTTCCTCACACCAGTTAGTCAATGCTTTATTTATAATTTTCTCGAATACCTTGCTGATGTTCGGAAGCAAACTAATCGTGCGAAGATTGGCGGGGTTGCCCCTGTCCTTGCCTTTTTTGGGGATGGGATGGACTACTGCAGATTTCCATTGGATTGGATAATATGCATTATTTAGAGCGTTATTGAACAAAATAGTGTAAACCTTCACTATTTCAAGAGGTAAATGCTTTAGAACAACGTTTGGAATACTATCTATTCCAGAAGAGTTTTTGTTCTTAATCGATCTAAGAATGACCGTCAGTTCATCCTTGTGTATAAATATGCTAGTGTTTAGATTTCTAAGCGGGGAATCCGCTCTATTAATTTCACCAAAGATAGTGAAACTTCGACTTAAGAGACGCCATCTGTTAAGTTCATTGCGTAGCGAAATATGTTTTTGAAGAGCCCTACTTTCCAGGTCATTCGCATCTGGCCCTTCGAGCCGGATCACTAACAATCATAACGCCGTGCTCTGGTATGTACACCAGAAGAGTTCATCACAACGACGTTCAATCACGCACAATCCAAACAAACCACCACTTAGCAAAGGCGAAGGTGAAGATCTCACAAAAACTGTCGCAAGTGTATGACAGATTGACTCGACCAATCCATACTTCCCTTAATCCACTGTTTACAGTTTTCGTCAACATAAACATAAAGATGTCATGCACGTCGGACACAACTGACAGCGACCAAGTGGAACACCCATATGGTGCGTTTATCAACTCGATGTTTTGGTTGATATTCATCCTTTATTTGACAAGCCGGCACAACTGTGAAGATATTTCGATACCAAACAGGTCTTGCTTGACGACGTTAAGTGTACATTTAGAGGACTAATGATGAGGTGCGTACCGCCACCTACCCCACTATTCATTATCATCATCCATTCAATTATTTTCCGATGAGAGCACCTGCGTTTTACGTACTCATTCGAATACGTTTTATTGAGCTCATTAAACTTCACATTCAAGCAAGTGTATGTGCTGAGCTCGTTGAGTTTGATCTTAATAAGATATACCAATGAACGTTGTCTAAACGAGGTGAATTCAATACCTCCAAAGTAGTGTGAATATAGCGATTCTGGACCAGGAAGTGACGTAGGAGCCGCCATTTTGAAAAGCTCTCAAAAGCTGGCCGTTAAATTTGAAAATGTTGTTTTTGTGTATTCCACTTCCGGCGATTAAGTTTGAAAATTCTGTTTTTTATGTATTACATTTGATCGTTGAAATTGAAAACACTGGTTTATGTATAGCATTTGCTCGCTAAAAGTTGAAAATACTGTTGAAAAAGCGCTGCAAGGCGGAGGGGGGGGGGGGTGGTATTTATTTAAGTGATCTTAGAAACTTCGTTCCTGTTTCCCAAGTCTTCATTCGCAAAGTATAGAATGTTGTGCCAGATCAGGTTACCTTGCGCGGCTACAACCAACAGGCACTCGCGGCCCATTGTGCCTCGACACCTCCTTTCCTAATCCCCCCGCTCTTAATCCACCCGTCCTGTGTATTGTTAGTTAATGGTGAAAGATAATCGCTTTTTAAAGAACTGTTTAATATTGAAGTAAAGTCTCAACAAGATTTATAGTAGTTATTTGAATTCGCGACAAGTGAACAGACAGAAAGTTAACAGTCCTAATTTGAGCCTTTTTTGCGATGGCGGTGAAGAATGTGACTCAAATTCACGCTGTGAAAAGGCTACAACCAAAACACAGATGCATCACTTTACGGCCGCGTGTATGCGAGCATATTCTAACTTGCTACATAAGCTGTGATTGCTATGTTCCTGGTAGCGATTTTTTCGACTCTCTTTTGGTGGTGGGTTTTTCCCTCCTGTTTTATGTGTGGAATTTTCGAAATCGCCACAGTGCCATTTGGACGAGCATGTCCTGACATTTATTGATTATAAAATCACTTAGTAATTCTTATGCTATTTTTGTCAGATTTACATCCAAACATCGTTGGCGATATCCCTAAAATTCACAAAAAACCCTTAAGACCTTGACCTCTGTGCTAAATAGCTTCTAAACTTTTTTCACACGATTAGGCATTATAATCACAAGAGATATGAACAGCGTATGACACTAAAAACTCCAAGCCAGAGTCATTAGTTTAAGCTGACAATGTCTCTCGCAATGTGCCTTGACTGCCTTTCACGCTTTTTACCCATCTTTTTATCCGATAAACCAACTTTCGCAAAACCTACACAGCTCAACCATAATTAATGACTAAATAAATTCTTATTTGCGTCCACCCGGATTCGTCTGGCGGATCCCGATTCGTTGTGACAGCAGAAAAAAGGGGTCTATTGTAATTAACGGATTTTCCTGGGTCTCCACTTCATTTTCATGGCCATTATCATCAGTGGAAGTAGAAGCGGTGCCTGAGATTGGCTGCATAAGTTCCTACCGCAGTTGCGGTCAGTTGGGGGAAGTGAGCCATGCAGCAAAGAACATATGTATTATGCGTCTAACCACAGGCCTGTCATCTGATGCATAATCACACGAACAGTATTGCCACAGGCTTACATATTAAGCTGTGCCTGTCGTTGGTTTTTATAGACTTACAACGAACTTCTGTGGACAGATGATTCCCGCAAGCTGCGGTTGAAAGTGAATAAGAAAAAAAAAAATGGTAAACTCACAATCGTGTACGCAACTATGGTTTCGCTTAGCTGATCCAAAGATAGTGTTCGAGAGGTACAATCTGGTTTATCGCACCAAGATTTTCTCTCCTGTTTCTCTGGGTTTAGTTTCTATGGTAAACTGAATAAGAGTTTGGAGTTTTTATTTTTTTTTCAATGTCAGATTTTCTTTAAAGAGTCCGCCTACCAATGTCTGCTAGGTGTTCCAAGGTAAGGATGAAAGTAGATTTGGAAGAAACGTCGTCCGACTCTGACGGATTGTTGTGGACACTAGATGGTTATAGTTCCAGTATTAATTTTAGTTTCCAACCAACAAGGTAACTAGCTGCTTTTTCATCCACATCTTTTACGATGCTAAGATTCTGAAAACTTTTGAAACAAAATAATTATGATAGACGAAGCGTTTCGGTTCAATGTTATATTCCCCTCTTTCCCACAATCAATGCCACTGTTACATCCATTTATTTATTTTCAGATTAATCGAGTGGTTTGGGATTCCGCAAATCCGACCAACGACTTTCTGGATGTTAGTCAGTGGGCGCTGCATAGACTGGATAACTGACAATTGGTGGAGAAACGTTTTTTGACTTAAACACGTAGCTCTCTTTCTATTGTATTGTGTCCCATTACCATAGTATTATGTTATAGCAGTATGTGCCAGGAGCATAATAAGAATAATCATATCCGAAAAAAAACGATACATGTGGAGAAACAATTTCCTTTATATTGATTCTCAAGAATTTTCATACATCACCCAATATTTTCATACTCACGTTTGTAAAAAAAAAGGATTTTTAATTACTCTATATGGCGTGATACGCTGTCCTGCACTTCTCTATGATAAGTGATATACGGTTTGGAATAGCATAATCGAAGATTATCATACCACACAATCCGAAGCGGTATTGCTTTTTCGTGACAGTTGCAGAGATACGGGAGTTTCGCGTCGACTATTGCAACATTTGCATACCATGAACCAAATTCGATTTCGAATCTATATTGTTGCCTGAGTATTTAAAGAGCTGAACATTAATAAACATGTTGGTCTGGACGCATTATTTTGAATTGATGTTCGTCTCCGCTCGTTAAACTTGGACAAAAGCTCTTCCATCTGCCCTAATCAACAGGTCAATCTCTAAATAGATGGAGGTTATACCAATGCCCGAAATAGGCCATTTTCCTTTTTTTATCGCCCCTTGCATAAACTTTTATTCTTCCGAAGGTTGTGTATTTACCTATTATGTGAACTTTCAAAATATCTGGCAAAAACGGCTTCGTTAGTGGCACCCATTATGGATCTCGAAACACAAATCGCATTCTTATGGAGTGGACAATTCCCTAATCCAATGGATAAGAGAACATATTTTTGGCCGTTCAATCCAAATGGTTCTTGATGGTATCAAATCTGTGTCCCATCAAATTAATGCAGGTGTTCCCCAGGGTTCGGTACTCTCGCCCACCCTCTTCTTCATCTTTATAAATAATCTCTTGTCCATTATACATAACCCAATTCACTCGTTTGCTGATGATCTGCCCGAATTCTCCCTTGGCCCCTTCATCTCTCAAAATTACTTAGCATCGCCTAGTTGAAGAAAAATTAAACTTATTTAAAGACGAGTTCAGCCCTGGATCTGATGGAATTCGGGCTGTCCTTTTACACAAATGTTCCCCATCTCTTTCTCTCCCGCTGTCAAAGATATTCAATCTATCCCTTACATAAGGTGTCTTCCCAAATATTTGGAAATCCTCTTTTGTCACCCCCATACATAAGAAGGGACCATAAAACGATATTAGTAACTACCTTCCCATCGCCAAACTGTCACATATTCCAAAACTGCTCGAAGGTATTCTTTACAACGCGTTATGTTTTCGCTGCAAATCCATCAGCTCACCCAACCAGCACGGTTTCCTTACGGGTAGGTCGACAACCATCAATCTAGTTGAATCCTCATCCCACGCTCTCCGTGCCTTAGAGAACTGCAACCAAGTCAATATAATCACAACCGATTTCAGCAAGGCCTTCGACCAAATTTCACACAACCTCATCCTCTTTATGCTATCCTCGCTTGGCTTCGAACTCCTACTGATTAAGTGGATTTCTTCCTATCATAACGATCGAACCTAGCTTGTAAGATTTAGATCCACTCTTTCTAATCCTCTTCTTCCCACGTCAGGGGTTCCCCAGGGCAGTCACATTGGACCCTCCTATTCATTCTTACTATTAATGATATAGACTCCAGTATCAAGCACTCCTCCATCTCTCTATACGCGGACGACACTAAACTCTTCAAGACGATCCGGTCTTCTGTCGACACCTCACTTCTCCAAATGGATCTCGACAGCTTTTCAACTTGGTCCCAAAATAACTGCCTCGAAATAAATATTGCCAAATTTCACTCAATCACCTTCTCCCGTAAACGATCCCCCTCCCCGCTACGCGCCTAGGTCCTACTCAACCAATAGATGACATCTGTACAAATGATTCATGACCTTGGCATCTTATATGCTTAACTTCATCGCACATATTGATGAAATTATTCTCAAGGCCAACTCTGTCCTTGGTTTTGTGAAACGCTGGTCGAAAGAATTCTATAATCCCTACGTTTCCAGATCGCTCTATATAGCCTTTGTCCGCTCCCTTCTTGAATACCCTAGTCAAGTTTGGTCTTCTCATTACTCGTCTCAATTCACAGGGTCGAAAGCGTGCAACGTCGTTTTTTGCGTTTTGCCCTCGGAAGCGCTAGGGAGAGCGGGAGGTGAAGCGACCGGATCGGCGGTTGCAAAAAGACTCAACGATATTAATTCCCTGGCTAAGGAAATTTGGCCAGTGGTACTGGCTCTCTTAATTGAAGGCTGCATTTTCCATCACAAGAGAAACGTGAAGTCTCTCTTTAGGGGGTAGGTAACCTGATCTCATAGAGGAGATCATAGAGATACACATGTATGTGTGCACATTGGTTCTTTCATGGGACAAAGCCACGAGAACGAATCTGAAAACAAAGAAAAGGGAATAATGTGCATCAATGAGATGTGAGTTCGGCTAAGTAAACAGGCCGAATCTCGTTGGGTGCTAATTGGAGTTTCTGTTTGTTCATGCCGCTAGTCATGAGAAGCAGATCTAGAAATATGGGAAGGCAAAGAGATCGGGTAGATCATTGTCTAAGCTATGCATTGCAGCTGTAGCGATAGCCGTAATGCACCATGCACATGGCGCTAATTGATTCTACCTTATTTACAGGGAATTGGTGTTTATTGGATCGCCGCCAAGGGTAAGTACACCATACCTATTTGCATTTGCCTATGCTGTAGGGCTTAATTTATGGTTTAAGACGCGAAATGCGTGTATTTGCCTTTCTCCCTTGGGTATAGGTCGCCAGCCAATGGGTAAGGTGAGGCTGGGAATAGGCGACGCAATGTTTATGATCCCTGTTATGATGGTTACATTGTATGTAAACCAAATTGTTTTGTTTTCAGGAATTCGACCAGGAAAAATGCGCGTGTAAGATTGAGATTTGCCTGGCAACCGAAGGTGCCGAATTGGGCTTGGGATTAATGAAGTTTGGAAAAGAATTCTTATAGGGAATTTTGAATTCGAATAAATGAATGAAGGTAAGAATTCTCTTCCAGGAGCTTTTAGCTAACTACATTTGATAAACTTTATGCGTGAAGCATTTACAGGTGCTAATGCGATTGCATTAGCAGAAAACTATGAAGGTTGGGTTGTAGTTTCGGGGATTCTTCGGGTAACTAGACATTGGGGTTTAGCGGAACCGCCACAATACCCCCATACACAAGCCGTTTTCACCTAATTAGCCTAACATACTTGTAGAGCGCAGAATTCATGCCGGCATCCTCTTCATCCACCGTCTACTCTCAGGCTCAATCAACTGCCTACCCTCCTCCATCACATTTTCCATTAATCCCCGAAATCTGCCAAAACCTCGTCTCTTCTATTTGCCCGCCCATCATACGTCTTACGGCTTTAATGAACCCATTTCGCGAATGCAGGGGTGGGCAAACTCTCAACCCGCGTTCTTTGACTTCAATCGAACCTCTCACGCTCTCAAATGCGGTTTCCCCCCTTACCCCTCCTGAAGCTACCCGGGTCACCGTCTACACTCTCCCGCACTCATACTCACACCCTATCATATGGCTTATCCTCGCCCTTCCCTGTCCCACCACTTAAATTATTATTCTATCCATCTTTGTTGAGTTCCCCATTCCATTTTTAAGTTACTTTAAAATTAGTTCACCGCCCCCAACCCGCATGCCTTAGTTTTTAAGGTAGTTCGTAAGTCTGGTTATTAGTGTATATTTTGTTACGACTTGTACTAAGCGAAATAAACTGAGGGTTCTGCCCTCTATTCATTTATTCATTCATTCATTGAGTTTCTCATACTCATATGAACACTCCCGACCAGTTTATGTTTGATACATTGAATTCAGACCTCAACAAGATATATTAGTGGGGATTATCTAACCGAGTAGAATTCAATGCCTTAAAAACTCAGTGCTGGCTGTTGTCAACAAAGGCGAACCCCAAAGTAAATATACTGTCGGCACTTGCATCGACGAAACCAAGGAACTATCGATCCTCGGCACTCGAATTAATTCGACTCTTAATTGGATCGACCACATTTTTGAAGCTGGGAAAAGTCCAGCCAAATGTATGGGATTCTTCAAGAGAATAAAGAATTCTGGAGGTATACTAGTCTCCCATTCGGATCTCCGGGGGGACTATGTCAGGGGGAACATCATGCAGATATCATGATAAATAATGGAACTTTAAGAGGTTCGTCATCGCATAACCGGGCTCGCTCTCGAGGCTCTGCCCACGCTCGACTGGTGACCGCATTTTGTAACAACAGGGGCATCGGTTTCACCAATACGAACGTAAACGCCGTCCAACAATATTTGCAAACCACGAAACCTGGTATCCTTGCCCTAACTGAGACCCAGGTCGATTCGTCAACTGATTCGACATACCTTCGTTGCTCAGGATACGACTTACATTCGAGATTCCGTTTTAAGGATGGGGTCTGCGTCTTCGCACGGTCCAACCTGGCTTGCCAGAGGATGGAGGCGTTGGAACCCAATAATATGGACATCATATGGTTGAGGGCCGTGCTGAGGAATTCCGTTAAATTTCTTTGTTGCTTTACCGCTCCCCGAATGCCGATCGACCAGCGACGCTTAGTACAAGTCGTAACAAAACATCTTTCACTGGATACAGATAAACCACCCAGCTTCTGAAATTGTTGTCCTTGGCGATTTTAATGTCCACAATTCCGGCTGGTTGTTACATTCTAACAGAACCGACGAGACTGGGTGGCTGGCGGAGATGTTTGCTGTAAGCCACAACTTGACTCAACTCGTAGGGGAGCCAACGCGAGTGCCGGATGCCCGAGGCGATTATGCGAACACTCTGGATCTGTTTTTGACATCCGAACCCAGGATTTATACCGTAGATGTTTCTGCGCCACTGCGAAACTCAGATCACTGCTTGGTATCTGTCGCGCAAGCACTTGCATATCAAGCGAATAACCGGTCTAGGCAGGTTCGCCATATATGGAAGTATGGGGCTGCTAACTGGGGCGATTTGCGAGATTTCTTCGCATCCTTTCCATGGTCAGAGGCGTGCTTCGGAAGCTCCGATGTTAAGGCTTGCGCGGAGTCGGTATCAGAGATTATTCTTCTGGGGATGGAGATGTGTATTCCACATTCCATCAAACGAAGTTCGTCTGATAAACCTTGGTTTGATAAAAAATGCGAGCAAATTACAGCGGCAAAAAATAGAGCTTTTAAGCAATGGCGCTCCAATCCCACCGATGTTAGCAGAACGAATTTTGTTAGAATCAGAAACGCGTGCAACCAGCTATTGATACTGCGAAGAAAGCTCACAACGACAGGGTGATCAATAAGCTCCTTCGGTGCCCAACTGGTTCGCGCTCCTTCTGGTCAATGGCAAAGGCTGTCAGCGGTAACTTCGCATCCTCCTCTTTCCGTCCGTTGGTGACAGACAGCGGGACATTAGTCACGAATTCAAAGGAGAAAGCTAATGTGTTCGTGAATTTATTTTGCGCGAATTCAAACCTCGACCCCGGCCTATTGGAGCCACCTGTGACCTCGCCGGTACGGTCTTCCATGTGGGATGTGAGATTTCATCCGCGGACAATTCAGCGCATTCTACGTGAACTGGATTGTAGGAAGGCAACCGGCCCGGACGGAATACCAGCAATAGTTCTTAAGAACTGTGCTCCAGAATTATCGCCGGTTCTTGGCAGATTCTTCCGCTTATCTTATGCACGGAGGACCTTCCTGCCTGCTGGAAAATCGCTCGAGTTCAGCCAATCCCAAAGACGGGAAAAAAGTGTCTCCCACAAAATTACCGTCCGATAGCATTACTGTCTATTTTATCTAAGGTAATGGAAAAAGTCATCAATACAGAGTTGGTTAAGTATTTGGAGTGTAACGGACTTCTGAATGATGGTCAATACGGATTCCGTGGCACGCGGTCCACGGGAGACCTTTTGACACTTATAATCCATATACGGACATCTGCGATTGAGCGGCATGGTAAGTCAAGGGCGGTCGCATTGGATATCTCCAAGGCTTTTGACCGCGTCTGGCACGGGGCATTGCTGAGCAAACTTCGTTCATATGGACTTTCCCAACAGCTTTGCGACTGGAACAAAAGCTTCCTTGAGAATCGATCGATCCGGGTTGTTGTGGACGGCGAGTGTTCGGATCTGTATCCTGTTAATTTGGGGGTGCCCCAGGGCTCTATTTTGGCTCCAACCTTGTTCTTGCATCACATAAATGATTTGTTGGAGGCAACGGATAACAAAGTGTTCAGTTTTGCGGATGATAGTACGCTTCTTTCCTCCTTTTCGAGTGTTCGGCCGATTGGTGCATCTGCGTCGCATCAGCTGAGATGCAGACAGATTCACTCTCTGAATCAGGATCTAGATAGGGTCTTGCAGTGGGGAAGGGCCAATATCGTAGACTTCAATGCAGCGAAGACACAATATACTACATTCACAAAGAAAAGTGGATCATCGGTTCCACACCTGATGATGAATGGCCGGGCCCTCGAGGCTGGGGAGAGTTTGAAATTTCTCGGCGTCACGGTCTGTGGGAATGTATCATGGCATAAACACGTGTCGAGTGTCGCCAGTTCAGCCTCAGGAAAACTAAGCTATCTTTTTAGAGCCAAGAAATATTTTACTCCGGTCCAACTTCTTCTCCTATATAAATCCCAAATTAGACCCGCGCTCGGATATTGCTCTCATGTTTGGAGCACGGCTCCTAAACATACCCTCGACCTACTTGAGAGCATACAGAGACGAGCGATCCGCCTGATCGGGGACTCGGTGCTGACGTCGGGACTACAGTCGCTATCACATCGAAGGCGCGTAGCCGACCTCTGTCTGTTTTACGGATATTATCACGGGTACTGTTCTTCGGAGATTCGTGATATTGTTACACGCAATTCGGCTTATATGCGCTCCACAAGACAATCCGATGGATCGCACCCGTTTGTGGTTCATCTCCCGACGGCGCGATCATCCCTGCATCAGAACTCGTTCCTCTACAGAGCGGGGAAGCTGTGGGACTCCCTCTCCACGCGAGTGTTCCCGGAGCGTTACAACCTGCAACTGTTCAAAAAGAACTGCAACAGTTATTTGATGGCATCTCGGGGCGCCCACTCGGCGGTATAGGTAACAAAAAAAAAAAAAAAAAAAAAGATGCAAGAAATACTTCACTTCATCCAATCTGGCAACTCTTTACAAGACGTATTCAATTTCATCAATTCAATTTTATTTGGTAGATAATTACATTTATAGTATATTTTACAACTAGTATTTCAGAGATTTAGGATAGGAATTCCTTTACAACTATAATCTTAAATCTATATAATGACAATATCACAATTTTAATGAATAACAAATAATAGATTAAGGGAAAACTACAATAAAAAACCCTTATTTGAATCTTAAGACTAATATTGCACGGGTTTCCGCTTATTTTATATAGTAATGACCTCGATATAATTTTCATAGACAGAGTACATATGTAGTGATTTAGGATAACGCAAGACGGGAAACGAGAACATTGTCAGAAAAAGAACAATTGACGAAGAAGTTTCGATTGATTTTGTCAATAAGGAACTCTACCGGTTTAACGTATATTGGTCCCAAAATGGAGTTCAACTCCCATATTTGGTCACGCGCATCCAAAACTACACTACACGTGCTCGATACAGAAAAACGAGCAGTGAAACTTATTGGGGACCCAGCTGTAAGTCGCTCAATTCCGTCGTTAGAACATAGGCGCAAAGTAATATCACGGTCGTTGCTCAATTGAACTTGCTGAATGTGTTCCGCCCCTTCAGACATTTTCCCGCGATACCCGTCAATCTGTGAATGCGCACCAGTTCCGTTGAAAGTGAACATCAGGATAGAGAGTCATTCTTTAGCCGAACCACACGAATGTGGAATGCTCTACCTGATCATGTGTTTCCTCGTTGTTGTGATGTCCAGACGTTCAAGAACAATATACATAGACACCTTCTTTCCTTATCCCGTTCTTCTCCATCCGCTCGCACTGTGCTCCGGCATTTAAGGGTACTTCAAAATCACTTTTTGTGCGCGCGTTCGTGTAAAAAAGAAAAAGCAGTCATTTAATGGCATCTTGGGGCGCTGACTCCGCGCTATAGGCTCGCATCTCCTGAGAAAAGTATCTTAAAAAAAAACAATAAAACTTCAATTCGCCCCAATCTAATACTGCTACCGTTTTTGAACTATATTCAAACAGTCTTATAGCTTTTGAAATAATAGTGAAGAAGATCGTGTGATTCGAACTGACGCTATGACAGCTTGAATCACGAAAAAAATTTTACCCATCAGGCTACTGACCGTGTTTAGAATTTGATTTTTAAACTCGATTATACTCCACTGATGTGAATTGTTATGTTATCGCTAGGTATACGGTTCTGATGTATTTTCTTATTCGATTTTCGTTCAGTGTCCTTCACTATTTTGCTTGTGAATTGTGTGTATCTGTTAGAGATGCTATAGCGTTTGAAATAATAGTGAAGAAGATCGTGTGATTCGAACTGACGCTATGACAGCTCGAATCACGAAAGAAATTTTACCTAAGCGTTACACACCAGGCTACTGCCCGTGTTTTGAATTTGATTTCCAAACTCGACTAGATTCCACTGGTGTGAATTATTTTTATTTATCGCTGGTATACGGCTCTGACGTATTTTTCTTATTCGATTTTTCGTTCGGTGTTCTTAACTATTTTTGCTTGTGAATTGTGTGTGTATCTGTTAGAATCGCTACAATGCCACAGGCTGACTCACTGGAAATAATTACTCGATACCTAAATTCAGACTATGAAAAATAAAATAATTACCCAGTGTCAGTTCCCACTGCTAAAAATTCGATGCAGTATGACGAAATGCAAACACGCAATAGCTGAAGAACTAAAATAGATTACATTCGTAGATAGTGTGCCCTGTTTGGAATGAATCATAACTGAAGGCCAAAAATAATTTGAAAAATTACACATACACCAACACGGCCGAAAATATGTAGGAGGTCCTTCTCAAATCGTCTACCGAAATAGTTGTTTTTCACAATCGCCATGTTTTCGTAAAATAACAAAACTCCCGGCCATAGAAAATAGGATAAAAACTCTGTCGTCCAAACTAGCCGCAAAGTTTCCCGCAATGGCCTCAACACCCATTTTAGAGGACATTAAACGAATACTTAAGAGAAAACGCCCTCAAAAATATTCTTCGGCCTTAGGACACTCAATAGAACTGGCAAAAGAACTGCTCGCCACACCTACACCACAAAGACAACGAGCACATTCTCCCCCGTGGCTAATACCAACAGATTGTGTAATAGAAGACCTATCACAGCTCCCCAAAAGCACGACTAACCAAGAAGTATACCAACAACACTTCCAATTATTACGAAACAAACACCGGGAATGGGACCTACTCTTTACCGATGGTTCCAAAACAAAAGAAGGTACAGCATTCGCCGTAGTAAACAGAACAGATACAGTCATCAGAAAAGGACTTTTACCCGAATTCTGCTCCATCTTTTCAACCGAAGCAACAGCAGTGCTGGAAGCAATCAAATTAGTTGAGAAAAATAAAACACTAATTTGCACCGACAGCCTGTCCGCCATACAAGCAATACAGAACCCGAATAACAAAAACCAAATAATCCACATGATTCAGGACAACTTAATCCGGAAGCAATCCAAAGTAAAACTGCTCTGGGTCCCTGGTCATAGTGGTATAAGGGGAAATGAAGCAGCTGATATCGCAGCCAAATTGGCTAAAAAGGAGCCATTAACAACTTTCTACATGTACAACAATAAGGACATAGACAAGTACTTTGAAAGGGAACTACGAACGATAGAACAATTGAAATGGTTAAATTACAATCATATATATGTAGCAATAAACCCTAATAGACAACCCGTCATCTACCCGACAACATCGCCCGTGCAACAGATCAAATGCTTTCTCCGCCTGCGCCTTGGACATACACGTATAACCAACCAGTATCTCATCAATAAAACCAACCCACCCACATGTCACATCTGCAGATCTAACTCCACATTGTCATCCAAACACATCCTCTTGGAATGCGAAGGCATAAAAGCCCTCGCTCTACCACCTACTAACCCTAGTTAAGCTTCAAAACGTAATTTAACAAAAAAAAAAAAAAAAACAAAAAAAACAAATGTACACATAAATATTTAATGCCAAACTAGCCGAAAGCCTTAGTTGCTAGCGCTATTAGATTTAAGTTATTATGTAATTTACTTACATGGTAATAAATAAATAAAAAAAAAAAAAAAAAAAAAAAAAACAGTCCGCCGACCGAGATGGTCATAAAGAAATAACAGTCGGATATAAAAAGAGTCGATGAAAACAGTCGGGTTTAAAAAGGGTCGAAGTTGTGTGTGTGAACAGTGAAGTGTTGAGAAGTTCTCCTTTTTGCCGCAAAACTCGACGTTATTAACAATGCGATGAAAAAAGCTGCTTATACTTCGGGGCGTCGGGGAGCCTCTGACGCAAGACTAATGACCTTGCCCGGAAAAAAAAAATCATTATGGAAAATTTAACAAGCCTCAGGACTTGCTAAATAAGGCCAAGACCAGTTCCCGGTTGTAGTGCCGATGATGATGATGATACTTCGGGGCAATATATATTGGATTTTGAGCTTGCTTATGATACTTCCTCGTAGATGCATTACCGTCTTAAACTACACTCATTCTGTTCAGGTGACGCCACCTGCTGTAAACAGCAAGAATTCATTCAAGTACCTAGAAGATAATCACATATCTAGCTAAAGCTAAGAGAGTTTCGTCTCATTCTGTTTCCCTTGTGTTCAAAACCTAAATGCCAAAAACCCAACTAACAGTTTTCGTAAGATCTCTGATTATCTCAATGAATTTTATGTGTTTATATAAACATGCAACCGAAAACTCTTAGTGGATCATTCTTTACATAGAAATATATTGAAATAAAATTAAATAAAAATTTGATGATGGTTTCTTACAGATAATCTAAAAATTACTTCCAGACAAAAACGTGTATAATCCAATTGAAACATCAGAAACTTGACTGGCTAATCTGAAAAACCGTCTTTTGAAAGTCAATCCGGTCAAGGCGCGACCACAAATGAATTAGACATCATATATAGTAGCACAATTCCTTCCAATAGAACTTGATGAACTGGCAGTGTCAGGCACGATAACCGAAAACAGAAATTAACAAATTGGCATCATACTCCCACAGTAATCGCCTACATCCTTCTACCCAGGACCTGATATAGCCCTTCTCCCAGCCCCAGTTCAGCCTTGATAAAAGTGGCATAATGGGAGTATCTCGTTACAATCTCGCAGCCCTGTTTCGCCTGATATAAGAAATTACTTTAATTTAACCTTATCTATTGCCAACGATGTTTTGCTATATTTTTTAATGAATTTTTTCTGTTGTTTTGTTTCGGTTTATTTCTTGCTCGCCCCGATTGTGTTCTCCACGCCAAATAGAACAAAACACCAAACGAAATACATAAATAAAGCCAGAGGAGTGTTTTGCCGAAAAATTTATTCTAACTGCGTACTTTTTGGGATTCCCCTTCGGCGCCCGAAGAAAGTAGAAAAGCGGTTTAAGGCCCGGTGCTAGAGAGGTAGCTAACGGCTAGATGACTGTATCTACGCCACCCGGTTTGAATGTGTGTATGAATCGGTTTATTAAGAATCTAGATACATTTGTTTTGAAACACGAGTCGTTCGTGTTTAATTCGTTAATAGAAAGTTAATTTGTTGGTTAAATTGAGAATAACGAACATCGTCATGCGTCGATTTGTTCGTTTTTTTATTTCGTATAAGTGGCACCAGTCGGTGGCAATAAATATTTAATGACAGCACATGCAATGTGGGCGAACGCAGTTTAAACAACTTGGCTCTGAGTTAATTGCAATCAATTGCTAAACTGAAATCGTTTCGAATCGCTTTAACGTAATAAATGTTCCAATCGATGAAATATTGAGTCATGCAATTAGTTAGAATTTTATCAGGTGTAATGGAGTAAATCATTCTTGGTAAACGGCTGTGCAGCGGTCATATGATTCGAGAAACAGTGAATTGCACAAGATCTGGAAGCGCGATATATGAGAAGGTTTGAAAAAACCGCGCAAAGTATGATAGCTGGCAGCGTTAGTAAACTCGTACTTGAAAACATTAATTTAACCAAACTACAAACTTACTTATGTGAGCCCACATCCGGGATCCTTCAACTATCACCTCCATTAGCAGCTTTGAATTGTTACAATCCATCGCCTCTGTGGTCGTAAGGTATCTGAGATTTGTTGGGATACTGTGGCGGTTCCGCCAAACCCCACGGTTCACTTACCTAAAAAACCCCCATAACTGCAATCCAATCATATAATTTCGCTAATGCAATCGCATTAGTACCTTAAATGCTTTACGCATCTAGGATTATCTAAGGTATAATCTAAAAAGCTTCAGTAAAACAATTCTTACCTTTTCTTGCATCTCTTCGCATACAATTCCTTTAAGAGTTCTTTCTTCATCATCATCATCGGCACTACAACCGGGAACCGGTCTTGGCCTTATTTAAGCAAGTCCTGAGGCTTGTTAAATTTTCCATAATGATTTGTTTTTTCCGGGCAAGGTCATTAGTCTTGCGCCAGAGGCTCCCCGACGGGGAATCGAACCCTGATCTCCCGCGTGGCAGGCGAGTTCTTTCTTACCTTATCATAAATTCCCTGTAATAAAATTCATCGGTTCGCATATCACACGACCGCATATCAGGGAATCTTACTCTTGAGTTGGCTAAGCCCAGCCTTAATATGTGTACATAAAAACTATCTATGCACACATCGGCTGTCGGCCCTTTTAGCCAGCGATAAATAGTCCAACATGTAATTAGCACAATCCACGTTGAGACTATTTCACTAACTCGCACCAAGTGCAAACAAACAATGCTGTTCCCCCATAGGCTTCCTGGCGATACCATAAACAATCCACATCGTCTGTGGTATCCTAAACGCAGTTTTGTTTTAATGAGTGGCTGCTTTTTATCCAGCTGACCCTCATTATCGAATGATGCATAGGTCGCTTTTCCCTTTGTATTGTAATTGCCTTGAATCCATCCCTCATGACCTCGACGCATAATCAAGCACAAACCATTAGCATCCCGCGAAATTCGATTTGTTTGTTTCAACGAACACACATCTCCTGGATGCACATTATGCCCCTTCTTGGTGTTTCAGATTCGTTGTCATGGCTTCGACCCATGAAAAGAATCGACGTACACATATACATGTGTACCATGACGATCTCCTTTATGAGGTCCGGTTATCGCCACAGTGAAAACGAATGCACCCAGAATTTCCTTAGCCAGCGAATTGAATCGAGGAGTCAAATTCCATTCGCTGACCGCAATGGTCACGCGATCCCCCACTCCCCGGTGCGCACGGAGACGCGAACATCCCACCGAGTCGTGTGTGTAATAATTTAATCTTAATAATAAGTTAAGTGAAGTATCGGTAAAGCTTTTTTTTTTTCTAGTACGGTGTGCACTAAAATAAATTTAAATCTACCTTAATTGAAGCATTAAATGAACAATATAAATAAAGAAAGCTTGGAGCAATAAAATACATCAGCGCGTTTTATTACTTGTGTGCAGCTTGTTAAGTGGGTGAACAATTTATGATGGAGGAGGAAGTGAACGGAGTGTCCATGCTAGGCACAATACTTCCTTCCCACAATACCATTGGCTTTAATGAATCTTCCAAAACTCTTGGTTTATCACCAGTGATCGTGAATTCTATAAGGAAGACGTAAATGTTAAACCTTACTTTTGTCTAGTCACAAGGGAAAATCTGGCAACTAATATATTCAATACTTACGCCTTCGTGGGCTTTCTGACTCCATGATGTTTCCTTACGTCTGTTTGGCCTGCACCATTAAAATGGCCAGGGTGGGATCGAACATACAGGGCAAAGTCACTCATTGCTTTCAACCCGGCGAAGGCCATGACGATCCTTGTCGCTGTTCAATCCAAGTTGACATGCAGTCTCCACGTGACACCTCTGGATAGCTACCTTGGCACCCGCTCATTGACGAGTTGAGTTAAACTATTTGAATCAACAAGGAGGGCATACTGACCTTCGGGTGTTGTGTGTTCGGAGTGGCGAATCCACTGAGAGTTTTGCACATTGAAATCACCCGCAATAACAATTTCAGTGTGCGAATATGTGGTCAAGTTCATATCGATAGAATCAGATAGAGGATCAAATTCAATGTTGGGCTCCTTGCGTCCAAAAATCTCTTACAATACCATATTCAGGAATCCTTCCACAGGAGCATTCACTTCAACATAGGTGAATTCTAATCAGTTAGAAAACTACGAAATGCCCTCTGTTCCTACTGTCTTAAGGTGAAATATAACATCATTATATAATCAGAATCCCTGCCGAATATTCGTGTGAAAGTCAAACGTCCTTGTAAATGTTTAACATGATAATGTGGGTGACCAACATTCATGTGGATACTTAACATTTCTGCGGATGACCAACACCCAAGTGAATGTCCCACATGGTTGGGATGCTTACTTTTCTTATTGATGACCAACATACAGGTAGATGCTCCGCATCGTTGTGGATGCTCATAATTTCTGTGGATGACCAATATCCATGTGGATGACCAACATCCATGCGGATGATCCACATCGTTGTGGATGATCCACATCGCTGTGGATGCTCATAATTTCTGTGGATGACCAACAGCCTTGTGGAGGCCCCGCATCGCTGTAGATGCTTAACATTCCCGTGGATGACCAACATTCATGTGGATAGTCCATATCGTTGTGGATGCTCAACACTCCTGTGGATGAGCTTCATATCGCTGTGGGTGTTTAACATTCCCATGGATGATCAACAGCTATGGGGATACTCTACATCGCTGTGGATGCTTCATATTCCGGTGGATGCCCAACATCCACGTCGATGCTCCACATCGTTGTGGTTGTTCCACATCGTTGTGGATGTTCCACATCGTTGTGGATGTTCCACATCGTTGTGGATGCTCCACATCGTTGTGGATGTTCCACATCGTCGTGGATGACCCACATGATTGTGTATGGTCCACATCGTTGTGGATGCTCAACATATCTGTGGATGACCAACATCCATGTGTATGGCCGCATCGCTGTGGATGCTTAACATTTTTGGGGGTGACCAACAGCTAAGTGGAGTCCCCACATCACAGTGGATGCTTAAAATTCATGTGGATGACCAACATCCATGTGGATGCTCCACATCGTTGTGGATGCTTAACATTTCTTTGGATGACCAACACCCATGTGGATGCTCCGCATCGCTATAGATGATTAACATTCCCGTGGATGACCAACATTCATGTGGATACTCCACACCGTTGTGGATACTTAACATTTTTGTGGATGACCAACGCCCATGCGGATGCTCCGCATCGCCGTGGATGCTTAACATTCTTGTGAATGATCAACATCCATGTGGATGCCCCACATCGTTGTGGATGCTTAACATTCTTACATTCTTGTGTATGACCAACATCCATGTGGGTGCTCCACATTGCTGTGAATAGGTATAGTACTTATGGATGTCTAACATTTTTCTTAAATGTTTAAAATCCTAGTTTATATCTAACATCCCAGTGAACGTCTAACATCTCTGTGAATGTTCAATTTTACTGTGGATTCTATCCGGGGATATAGAGATTCCTTATCCCGTTTTTAGATGTCTAACATTCCTATGAAAATCTAAAACTCTTGAGAATATCTATCATCCCTGTGCATGTCTAACATCCCCGTGGATGTTCCAAATCCTTGCCGCCTTAATGGCTGAGTTGGTAAGGAGGTTGTGTCATGCGTTTGATTGTGCAAACGTAGGTTCAGTTGACGACTCTTGCTATTGTGTAGTTCGGCCCCATTACTGAGTGGTAGGTTGGCTCCCAAGGGCCAGCCGTCCGGTGAAATGCCATCCCATTAAACTATAGGCTAAGTGAAATGGTTGGCAAAAATCCTTGGTTATCTTTCGGAGTTTGGTTGATGGATCTGGTGAAGAAAAAACTAGCATCCCGGGGTGTGGACTCTGCGCTACAAGTTTGCCTTCTTGAGAGAAGTAAAATAACAAAAAAAAAATATATATGTATACATATATATATATAAATATAAATATAAATCTATATATATATATATATATATATATATATATATACATATATTGAATTCTTGTAGATGTCTAACATCCCCGTGTTCAAACACAGGAGCGATTTGCTTATCTTTAAGGTTTTTTTTTCATGTTTATCCTTAATGGTTATCTTAACCATAATGGTTCTTTAATGCCGAATATTGGCAAGATTTCCGCGAAGGAAAACCCAGTCGGGGATGTATAAAATATGATCATAAAAATTGATTAAGCTTGATGCCTCTCCTATTTCACGTTAATTGCCTGGGATTTTGCAGGCTGTCAGCATAGGGTGATGCTACAGTTGACCAATTTGTTTACCCAGTAATTCGGTCGTCAGGAAGTTGTAGTTTTACAACATTTGTGGTGCGATATAGATGTGGCATATGGCGCACGTATCACTAGGTAATCGTGAGGCAGGAAACACGTGAGAGAAATGACTCATTTCCTTGGTGAATGGTTTGCAGGCTTTTCCAGCTTGTGTGGGTTTTGTAAAGTCCCCAAAATCTCAAGCAAATTACAATACTTCGTTCTCCAAATTTCGTTGACGGCATTCCTATCACACAGAACGTCTTCTGATCATCACCCTGCAGGCTACAGATTATTATAAGCTAGAAACCGCATAAGAACAGAAAAGAGATTATTGTAATATGTTAATCACGATTTTGGTCAGATTGAATAATAAAAACATAATTTAAAAACCCCAGAAACTCTACAATTAAGTCCGACTTGTGTGTCTTCCTGTCGAACCTACACGATTCCAAGTGTTTTCAACATGATAACGTGACATCACAAAGAAAAGAGCTTTCTGTAGTGTAACCGGAACTCGCGTATGTATTTTGAGGTTAAAGACGGCAATCAATAAGCAATAGATAAGCGTAACAATTCACCTCACAGTATTGCGAGGCCAACCATAAAACTTTTGACATATGTACTGTGTAATAAACGTTTATGATGCGTGAAAAAGAAGAAATTCAGCATAAATGTTGAGCTCTAATGACTTCAAGTTGTGCGATGCCACGTCCAGACATAACTTAGCATAGCTAAAAGTAAGACATTCGCTAACAGCCAATTAGTTACTTTGTTAGACACACATATGTATGACTAAGACGTGCCTGGCTTTTTGGGCCAAGTCGAAATGAATTTATTTCGGCCACGTTTTTATCCTAATAGCCGAGTCAACTAAATTCGTTGCATCTTTCCAGAAACGTCGCCATGCGAGATGTTACAAAGTAAAGGCCAAGCATACACAAAACTAACCACAATCTAACCAAGTGTAAATCATGCGCTAAGACTTTTACTAAGACTTCATACAAATGAACGTGCTAGCGGATGTGGCTCATGATTTGCCGCCTCTGTCTTCGCCAACTTTTGCATCACGCGACTGTTTATTTAAAGCATTTTGTAATTCCCAAAACAAAAACATGAAATACATATGCTAATTTAATATAATGGCGTTGCATCCGATTTGAATTTCAAAACCAAGTTCCGGATAAACGAAGTTGACTAATGCTGAAGCCGCGACAACTATAGTTAGAGCCGTCACTAAAGCTGGACTTGCCCCCTTAGCTACAGCAGCCTTCAAAGCCGCTTCCAACGCATAGGTGAATCTAATCGTTGCCGGAGTTATAGCTATATTTGAGAGCCTTGGAAAACCATTTTCTTGCTCTATGCTACTTTAACACCGCTCAGGCTAATGGTGACGATTTTAGAAAGTTCACACAAATGATCTGCTGACGAATATCTAAACGTTTCAGACAAAGACAACAAGACACGCGATTCATACTCGAGGTTTAGTGATGGATACAATTACCTTGTCGGCCTGACCCGTAGATTCGACTCACGCAAATACGATTTTGTGTTCGCGTTGAACTGATTGGCTAAGATGTAGCGCATGATATTGATAGATAAGCCATGAGTCGGATCATAACTACGCTTTTCAGACGCAAAACATTTTATGGCTGAGCTGTTTACGTCTGTACGGTCGTGGAACTGGGTGTCGTCTTAAGTGGCTGTTTATGCAGACCATTTCCCCATCAAGACGCCACGCAACCTGATGGGGTGCATTATTAATTTGACATATTCATGTGATCAAATGAAAATTCATGAGCTGGAGAAGCAAAAATGTAAATATAGACGTGAAACGTCAATTGGGTCTCCTCTTACTGAAGTTACAGGATTCAATGTCGGATTGAAAAACAGCCACTGTTTTTATGGTACTTACGAGCAGGAAACCTACATACATTTGTTAATGAGAATTCGGTGCTGCCAAAAGCATGAGAATGCGGAGCCATGAGCCCCTTGTTTATTTATGCCAACTACAGTAAAACGGTAGCTAGACTTATTTCCGAAATTCAGGTCATGCTATCCATAAAGGCATAGAACGGAATACGATTCGCCCCATATATTTAGTGGACCAAACTATATAATTTTTACCGATGTAAAATGATTACATATTAAACTTGCACTTGAAACTTGCCCCTGACAATGCTTACGTATTAAACTTAGTCGATCCAATTCGTCCAAAATATGATATTCCAAGGTCACGTTACTGAGAAGTTGTTCTTATTTTGTATTACATCGCATCCTGCTGTAGGTGTCAATTTTAAGTATCCTTTTTTTCATTTTTGCAGTATTTCTTATTTCCTTTTTTCTTATTTATAATTAATTACAGGCTAGACAAAAAATGTTTAAATTCTAGCTGAATTATCTTAGAACAATTTTAGGTGTGCATCGATCCCTCTCTTCTCCAGCCGTACAGTGCTTTAACATATTTAAGCTTATCAAATAAATCCCTTTTGTTCGTATGTGATATATGAAGATGTATATATACATACTACTGTAGGTTTCATAACCCGAGTATAACTAAATAAATTAAATATAGCACCTGAAAGGTTTTCCCTTGTCCATGTAGCGTGCTAGCCTCAACTTGGGAAACTAATATCTCAACATGCATGTCGATGACTTGTACCATTGCAATAGTCCCCAAAAACTTTGGTTTAACCCTCAACAGTACTGCTACCACTAAGAGGTCTGTAGAAAACCGAAAATTCATGACCTCACTAACTCGGCTACGCCACCGTTCTCTGTACTGTGCATTTTCCCTCTGCGCTTCGTCATCTAATACATTCTGTTCGAGGTTGCGCTTTGCATTATCCTCCCAGCTCCGTCGCACCTTTAACAGTCGTCGTTATAATTCTTAATCGTAAACATTGCCAACCCAATTCTTAACTTTCGTAAGGTATTGGTATACAAAGAGGAATTATTTCTATTAGTTTCCGGAACACAGTTACATTTCTGGGAAAAATTTTAACTCCAATTATGAATTTCATCTTAAAGTGTGGTACCAGACCTGACACGTAAGTCACAATCCACTTTTTAAAAAGGGTTTATAACATCCTTTGTCTGTCGACATCATACGTGCAAATAATTTTATTTTTCGAAACACAACTTATCGAGCGATGTTTTAAACACAGCCCGAAGCTTATAATCACACCAATCCTCTGCGGAGGTGTCTCGACTATCCTCATCAGTGAGTACATCCTGCCTCTGGTATAAAAAGTCTCCTACAAAAGTCTTACCATTTGGACCATTCTCTGCGTGATGCTCTTCAATTCGAACCATCTTTTAGAATACCGAATTGAAGAATCTTCCTACAGGTGCATTCACTTCAAAAGTGGAGGATTCTAACCAGTTTGAATTCTGAGGAATGTACTCCATTTCAACTATCCTAAGATCGAATATAACATCATAATATTATTGGATACCCAAAATTCTTGTAGTTTCTAACATATTTTGTGAATGAATAATATCCCTGTAAATGACTAACATTCGAGTAAATCTTCCCAATGTAATTGGATGTATTAAATCCCTGTGGATGTCTGGTGTCCCTGAGGGAGTCTCACATCCCAATAGATGCCTAAAACTCTTATGAATGTCTAAAATTCCTGAGCATGTTCAAAATTGCTGTGGATGTTTTACACCCCCCTGCGTCCGACAACCCTGTGGTTGTCCAACGTCCCGCGGATTGGACAACCACAGGTTGTCTAACATCCCTATGGATGTTCAACATCCCTGTGGTTGTCTAATATCCCCGTAGATGTTCAACATCCCCCTGGCTGTACAAAATCTCTGTGGACGTCCAAAATCCCTGTGGATGTCCAACATACCTGTGGTAGTCCTACATCCCTGTGGTTGTCCAACATCCCTGTGGAAGTCCAACATCTCTGTGGATGTCCAACATACCTGTGGGTGTCCAACATCCCTGTGGATGTCCAACATCCCCGTGGATGTCCAACATCCCCGTCGATGCCCAACATCCCCGTGGATGTCCAACATCCTTGTGAATGTCCAACATCCCTGTGGATGTCCAATATCCCTGTGGATGTCCAACATCCCTGTAGATGTCCAACATCCCTGCAGACGTCCAACATCCCTGTGGATGCCAAATATCCCTGTGGATGTCCAACATCCCTGTGGTTGTCCAACATTCCCGTGGTTATCCATAATCTCTCTGGATGTCCAACATCCCTCTGGATGTCCAACATCCCTCTGGATGTCCAACATCCCTCTGGATGTCCAACATCCCTCTGGATGTCCAACATCCCTCTGGATGTCCAACATCCCTGTGGTTATTCAATATCGCTGTGGTTGTCCAACGTCACGTGTAGATGTTCAACATTTTTGTGGATGTTCAACATCTCTGTGGGTGGCCAACATTTCGGTAGATGTTCAACATCTCCGTGGTTGTCCATCATTTCTGTGCTTGTCCAACATCCTTGTAGATATCCATCATCCCTGTGGATGTGCAACATCTCGGGGGATGTGTGGGGGTTCTCTATACTACGCTGAGAACCGACCCACTATATCAGTTACAATTTCGCCGCAGTCTGCGCTTAACGCCAACCTTAACCCCTTCCATTGGCCTATACCTCCTGCAATAGGTACCCATTCCCAAGGGCATATTATTTATTATTTACCGGAAGTTCATGACCTCACCGACTCGGCTCCGCCATTGTTCCCTGTCCCGTGCGCTCTCTTTCCACGTTCGATGATCCGATCCGATCTCCTCGGGGTCCAATCTAACATTGTCCTCCCATCTCCGTCGCGGCCGTCCCGTCGGTCTCTTCCCCGTTAGTTTACCGTCAAGAATTCTATGCACGGTCCAATCATCGCCCATTCGCGCTACATGTCCGGCCCATCTTAATCTTCGCGACTTGATCACTCTCACTATTGTAGGTTTGCGGTATAGCTCTTCCAATTCGTGGTTGTGGAGTTTCCTCCATTGTCCTGACTCCTCGTCATATTTACCGCCAAATATACCCCTTAAAACTTTATTCTCGAATACGCGGAATTTGTTCTCCTCCCGTTTTGTGAGAGCCCATGTTTCCCATCCGTATAGAGCAATCGGCATGATTATGGTTCTATAGACACGGAGCTTTATATTACGTGATAGCAGTTTGGATTTTAATAGTTTACTGGCTGCATGCCAACTAGCGTTGCCGGAACGTAGTCTTTTGTTAATTTCCTTTGACGTTTCGTTTCTGGTTCCCAAGGGCATAACACAGGTAATCGATGCATTGTCTGAATTTATCAACTCATGCAAATAATGCACCACAGAATTCAGTTTTAATGCCATCGGCATCGTATCAAAAATCCTGAAATCAAAAACCCTGTACAAGCATTTACTGCACCACTATGGGGCAGCAACCAAAATTCCCTTAATGAAAGATCGTTCGCTTGTGTGTTGCATAACATTAATTCCTCGAAGTGATTATCAACATGCAACACACACCAGGGAAACCAATCGGCGCCACTTGCCAACATACTTACACTGCCATACACGTGCGCAGCGTATTTCTATGACTTATTCGAAGTCACCCCAAGTTTTGTCCAACCGACAAAAATTTGTTCGAGCATCTCGCCCCCAGTTACCTAGAAATCAATTCTTCAGCATTGGAACATGCACATAAGAATTCTACTTTCAAATAATCCTAAGTACTACCACAAACTTCTGTCGCCGAAAGGCAAATTATACAATTGTTAAGTAATGTTTAGCTTAGAGCGTCTGCGAAGGACCAGTAAGTTATAATATAAGATAATTAAGCTAGAATTTAAGAATTTTTTGTCTAGCATATAAATTAGAAAATAAGAAAATAAAACGAAATAAAAAATGTTGCAACAATGAAAATGAAATTAAGAATTCTACATTGGCCACCAGCATCGATACGACGCACAATGATCGTTGTGCGAGTATCTCATTAGCTAATGCCCCAAGTCGCCCTATCGATGGACAAACAATCTGTGCAGCTGCAGCTACTCTGAATGATGCCCTTCTTCCCATTTCCTTTTCTTCCATCTTCGTTGCCACGGCCAGGCAACACGAAACATCACGCACCCTCGCCTTGATCAATTCAGAGAGATCCTCTCTGATTGGTCACCGCATGAGTAACTTCACGTTGCTATCAAAAAGACTAAAACCCACCCTTAGACGATGGCGGACTCTTACGGATCAGTTTTAAGTGAGTCGTCTTTCAACCTCCGCAGTGTGCATACCGTAGTCATTTTTGCTAGTTTCGATCGGAGTCGTTACGCAACCCCCGTGGCATACACACAACACAAGTCGAGTGTAGTATCATCAAGTGTTACAGTCTTATTTTCCGTGTTATAATATATTCTTATCGTCCACGTATTAATATGTTATTTCTCTTACATACAATACCAGTGAATGTGGAACATATAACATTATTGTCCGCGTAATAATATATTATTTTCCTTACATACAATACCAGTGAATAACATATAAACAATAGACAAATAATCAAATTCAACTGTCACCCAGATCAAGCCAAATAAAAAGACTTATCAAAAACAAAAACCTACAGTGAATTTTTATTTAAACCACTTTTAAAGATCCTTGGATATATTGGTGGACGCGTGATCGGCGGAAGAAGTGTTGGGTGTATTAGTGAACAAGTGCCCCTGCCGGCACATAAATATATAACACCCCACAGATGTCCAACATCCCTGTGGATGTCTAACATCCCCGTGGATGTGTGGGGAGGAATTGTATTGTGCCAGGCATGGGCACTCGGTTCACCTTCCTCCTCCATCATAAGTATAAGTTCCGCTGATACAAAGCCGAGAGAAGAAAAACTGTTCGCCAAGATAGCGAAGGTAAATTAAACACAGGATATTAAACACTTGGAATATTACGGAATATTAAACACTTGGATTTGATTTATTAGTTCAAGATTCCTTTAATACAGGGAAATCTGCGTACACTTGTTTACAATAATTTTCGTCCTTCTTATCTTTATTATGAGTTTGATTAACGGTTAAAAGGCACAGTACAAAATGACACGGCGAACAATAATGTAACGTAAAACTGATGATTGGCTAAAATCGCGAACACTCTCGACTCTGGTTATATTATATTCGCGTCCCCGTGCGCACTGGGGAGCGGAGTGGCTCGACCGTGGTGGTCAGCGGATGTAATAAGACAAAGCGATAAACGGCTCGTACAGAGCCGACTCGCTAATGGGGTGAGTTTGTGGTGTGGTGGTAGATATCCTCTCCACTAAGGATATGTTTTTACTTACCACTAGAGAAACGCGAAGTCGCTCTCGGTGTAATAGAAAACCAGATATCGTATTGAAGATCATGGTGGTATGTGTGTGATCGTGTAGATCTGTGTTGTTTACTCATGTGCGAAGGCAATTGCTAAACAAAGCAGGCAGGCTGCGAGGACGAAGGGATCGAGAAGATCGTTGTTTATGAAGTGCATCGCGGCTAAATAAATAGACAACCATGCGTCGAAGAAATGTGGTAAAGGAAAAAATGAGACGAGGGCATCATAAAAGTCTTAGATGAGTGATGCCCTTGTATAAATATGCGAATAGACATTGGGAAAGGTGCTAATGGTTGCGGTACTTTATACAGTGAAAATTGTATGTCGTATCTTGGGTCGGTGGCCAAAACGAATTTGCTTGCATTTGTATATGCTGGATAATTCGTTTGGTGGCTAAGCACGAAGTTGTAATTGTTTGTTCGTTGGAAAACAAATCATGGGTGAATCTATTGCAGCTGGGTAAATAGCCGTGTTGCTATTATGCTGGTGATGCTAAAGCAATTAGGTATACGATGGGTGGTCGTGTACCGTATCTTGCTGAACGAAAAGGGATCGAATTTATATGCATGTTTAAATGCGAGAGAATTCGGTTTATGACACTAGGCGCTAGTGTTTGCTTTTGTCCCTTGGACAAAGGCTGCCGAGGCCGTGGAATTGCCAGGGACATGCGGTGTGCACGTGGACAGCGGAATTGCTTGGCATATCAGAGTGGCGGATGGTTTAGGGATTCATGATTAGATAGGAAAGAATTCTTATAGGGAATTTGTATGCGAAGAGATGCATGCAAGGTAAGGATTCTTTACAGGGACTTTTACATTATAAATTTGATAACCTAGATACGTAAAGCATTATAGGTGCTAATGTGATTGCATTAGCGAAAACTTATGCAGTTGGGATGAAGTTATGGGGGTTTTTCAGGTAAGTGGGCCGTGGGGTTTGGCGGAATCGTCACAGATGTCTAACATCCCCGTGGATGTCCATGATACCTGTGGACGTCCAACATTCCCGTAGATCTCCAACATCCCCGTTGATGACTAACATCCCCGTGGATGTCCAACATCCCCCTGGATGTCCAACATCCTTGTGGTTGTCCAACATCCCTGTAGATGTCCAACATCCCTGTAGATGTCCAACACCCCTGTGGATGTCCAACATATCTGTGGTTGTCTAACATCGCAGTGGATGTCCAACATTCCCGTAGATGTCCAACATCCCCGCCGATGTCCAACATGTCCCCCATGTCGATATTCGACGTTCTCGTTTATATTCAATATCTCTTTGCATGTTTAACATTCTAGTGAAGTCTTATATCCCTTGGGATACCCAATGTAACATACTCGTAGAGCATTACGTCTATGGGTGTTCAACATTTTTGTTTGTTTCATATTTCTGTGCTTGTTAACATCCCCGTGCATGCTTAATATGTCTGGATATATAAGTTCCCTGTGAATGTCTGACATTGCTGTGAGTCTTCAACATCTTTGTATATGTTTAACATCCCTCCTCAGCTTAACATGCCTATGCATGGTCAACATCCCTACGTATGGTGAACATATTCGTATATCTAATTCCCTGTGTATGTATCATCATCATCATCATCATCATCAGCATCATCATCATCATCATCATCATCATCATCATTGGCACTACAACCGGGATCCGGTCTTGACCTTATTTAGCAAGCAAAATTTGTTAAATTTTCCATAACAATTTGTTTTTCCGGGTAAGGTTATTAGCCTTGCGCCAGTGTATGAATCATATCCCCATAGAAATACCACATTCTTATGGATGTTCCACATTCCTTTGAATGGTTAGTATCCCTGGGGATGTCTAACTTCCTTAGGAATGTCTGACGTCCATATAGATCGTTGACATAATATATCTGAACTTCCCTGTGAATGTAAGACCTTTCTGTGGATCTTTGACATTGTGGCGGTTCCGCCAAACCCCACTGTCTACTTACCGTAAAACCCTCATAACATTCAGCCAATTTCCTAACTTCACTAATGCAATCGCATTAGTACCTGAAAATGCTTCACGCATTATATAGATCAAATCTATAATCTTAAAGTCCCAGTAAAGAAAACTTAACTTTTCATGCATCTCTTCGCGTACAATTTTCCGTAAGATTTCTTGCTTTACTTATCTGGAATTCCAAACCAATTCGCCACCTTCGGTACCAGACAAATTTCTGTAAACAAAATGATTCGGTTTGCATACAATGTAACCGTCATGACAGGGACCATAAATATTGTGCCGTCTATTATCCCAGCCTCAATATGTGTACAAAAACTATTTACACACACATCGGCTGGCGACCCCTTTAGCCAGCGATAAATAGTCCAACACAGATGCATGTAATTAGCACCATCCACGTTGAGACTAATGCCTTAGCAATGCACTAAGTGCAAACAAAGGAACGCTGTCCTGTGGCAGGCATCTGGCGATACGGCAAACTATAATCGTATTCCCAGTATTTCCCTATTGACAGACAATCCTCAATTTTTTTGTCGCCACAAAGCGAATTACCCGACACATACAAAGGCATGCGAGGGAGTCGTTTTTGCCACCGACTCAAGATACGATATACAATTTCCATTGTATAAAGTATCGCATCCCATTAGCACCTAACTTTTTTTCCTAACGTCTATCAAAGCGACGTTGCACAGCACAGACATAGATCATGAATCTCCTTTGTCTTTGCCGCCTGCCTGTTTCGTTGTTCGACTGCCTTCGAAGCCGTGTAAATAACATCGATCTGTTCGATCGTGCCCACACACCACTGCACTGAAAGAGTGCATTTCCTTGGCGGCCGCACTCTTAAGTGAAAAGTTCTTCTCTCTTTTCTTTTATTCTTAACTCTAATTCATGTCAGAGTTCTGTCCTCGGTGAGTCTTATTCCATCCGCTGACCATCATGGTCACGCGATCTTCCGCTCTCCGCCGGCAGCGGAGATGCGTAATATACCTCGGGGTCGTGTCGAAGTGTTTGCAACCTCCATGTCGAATATTACATTTGCGGCAGTCTTCGAAGATTGTGATTTCTTTATTGACTTCATAATGTAACTTTCACGCGGTGCTACCGTAAAATTTTAGTATGCAATAAGAAAATAAAACAATAATAAAGGAACTATTAATAATAGAAGAAAAGTGTGTTACATATTTTTACGTGTCTTGTGTTGGTGTTTGGCTTTCCCTCGGGTTGTACTGGTCGGAACATTTAGAGGAAGTTGTGGGGACGAGGTAGAACTCTCGCCCGTACGGCGTCGCGACTTCGTACCCCCACAACATCCCTATATATCTTCAACATCTTTGTACTTGTTTAACATCCCTGCCCATGTTTATTACTTTGACCCCATCCTGTATTTGCTATTCGATGTTTGTCTGAAACTATACGAATGTATTTGATCCTTTCGACATGTCCCGGGAAGTGGAGATCTAAGGAAAACGGTGATAGGATAAGAAAATAGGAACTGGTGATCGTTGACTCCATCAAGAATGCCATGGCTCAGCGCGTCATGGTAATGACGCAAACATTGTGGGTTCGATTCCTTCATGTGCCAAAATCAACATCAACTTTTTCAAGAGAAACAAAATCGTGGTACTTCGAATTCCTTTTGAGATGTATCGGCCGCTACGAGCTAAAATTTCAATATGCATTTATCAAAGGTTTTGAATGCGATTGAGTGATTTCTTTCCACTTGCAAGACATCTGTAAGATTCCAAATTAGACTTTATTCGTAACTTTGGATATATTTTTTAGGAAGCACCATTTTATGGGACATCTTCTGTCACCCCATCCTGAACTCATGTCATTAAAATGATCTATTGAAAACACTGCTAAGAATACCTACGTATACGACAACCAATTATGTCACTCAATCCCAAATTCAGCTGTTCACAAAGTCACTTGATTGACATCGCAGAACTGACATATTCTTTGTTATCCTGCGGGCTAATGGAGTCAATTACACTTCCTTCTGATGATATAATACATCAGCGAACTAAACTACATAATAGAGACCACAAAGTCATCGACGACCGGTTTCTAGTGTTTCTACGTTTCGTTACATTTTATCCATCTAGTCATATGCCTCCTAAATGACAACGAATCGAGATCAGCTGCTTATTACGGCAAGAATGAAAGCCATTTGTTCGACCCTAGTTCCTCCTCCATGGGGCGTCAAATGTCGAGCTGGACGTAATGGAAGGAAATCTCCGTGTGGACAAAAAGTCCTTTACATTCCCCTTTTTTAAACGATCGCTGTTGAGGGGTTGTCAAGAGTCCCTGTGTCGAAAGAGCCCTTATCGTAAATGTAAATGAGCTCACTGCTATCGACAACGATCAGGGGGGGAGTTTTGGAACTCATGAAAATCGACGTCGTATTAGAAATTACACTTAAATGTGTGTGAACCGGATCTGTATAATGGGCCTCCGGCAGTTGATGGTTGTAAAAGCAGTGCCATTAATTCAATAGGGAACTTTTCCGTAGCCGAAACAGTCTCTGGATGTTGTAATATCGATACATTATCTGAATCTGCTGTTTAAATAGGACGACAGAAGAGGGTTGACTGGCTACCCTTGCCTGAGTGGTCGAGGCACATGGTTTTGTAACGGAAAGTAACGGAATTATTGTGAGAACAGAATTAGAGTGTAGACGATTATTGACCCTTGCTGCGATTACAGTTCGTTAAAAGGGTCATATGTTTGTGTGATTGACATCTCCAAAAGACTGACTTGGAAGTTTAGGTATTGATGTGGTGTGAGCAGTTGTCTCTGGTGTAATCAGAATCTCCTAACGAGACAGAACTTTGGAAATGCTTTTTTGAAATTCCCTCATGAGCCAAGGAATTTAATCTATGTTATAAAAATCGGGTGAAGACCTCAAGCAAGTCCGGCACTTTTTTCTAGGTATATGATAATCATAGTTTAGCCGGTGGCCACGTATCACTTAAAAAAAAGTTTATGTTAGGACCTCGGAAATCGCCAGCAGTTATTTAATAGAAATGGTACATCAATGTACATGGGGTGTTGTGTGATTCAAGTAAGCACTAATTAACGTCAGGTTGGCCATATTCGTTGATTTTTCTTCCATGTTCCCGTGCTAGCAGGAGGCTGACCTGGATCTGCCAGAAAACAAACAGTACTTCTGTGGCGTTTCCAACAGATACACACACAATATATGAGCAATGAGTGAAGAACAACACAGAAAGAAAATCGAATAAGCAAAAGCATCAGCCGTATACCAAGCAATAACATAGGAATTCCACATCAGTTGAGTGTACTTGAGTTTAGAACTCGAATTGGTACACGCGGCAATGGACTGATGTGTTGAGCATTGGTTAAATTTTTAGTGATTCTCACCGTCATAGCGTCGGTTCGAATCACACGTTTTTCATTATCGTCGCAAACGCCATACTTCTATAAAACCGTGCTCACAATGAGTGCATAAACTTAACAGGTGATAAACTCATAAGAAAAACGGTCAAGTGACGAAACAGTGCTAACAGATGTATCTAGTTTTGCAGGTACTTTAGCGAAATCATCATCATCATCGGCACTACAATCGGCAACTGGTCTTGGCCTTGTTTAGCAAGTCCTGAGGCTTGTTAAATTTTCCATAATGATTTGTTTTTTCCGGGCAAGGTCATTAGTCTTGCGCCAGAGGCTCCCCGACGGGGAATCGAACCCCGGTCTCCCGCGTGACAGGCGGGTATACTAACCCACTATACTATCGAAGAGCTTTAGCGAAATACTCTCCCACAATAAACCAGGATTTCACGTTATTTGCACGGGTACGATTGCTGCGTCGCTCTGCAGGGTCACTGAAGAGGGAGTAATGTGGTGATTCCAGTAGCCCTGTGAGCAGGGCGTTAGAATATACTCACAACTAGGCAGGATTGTCGTAAAAGGCAACTAAAGGCCGAGTGCTAGATGGGGTCCCAACGCCCTGCCGCCCGCTGAAATAATTTCCCATCAAGCTCCGTGAAATGGAAACAAGAAATCCCTGGCCATCTTTCGGGGCTTGGTTTAGAAGGTAAGTCTGTTCCAACGTGAGATACCACCCAGTCAGGCTGTACGTTCCGCCATATCGTCGGGGGAAATTATCGACTATGTTCCTGACGTTGGCTAATGGCCCGGACTGAAATAAAGATAAGTCATGATGGTACCTTCTGAGATAAAAAATTCCGAAGGTGAACAAGTTTCCTAATCGAATCTCAGAGGTGAACTACGTCAGGCGGAATATAATGCAAATATTTTGATAAATAAACGAACTGTAAACAACTCGTCACCGCGTAATCGGGTTCGCCCGCGAAACTCTGTCAACGTTCTACTGGTAACGTCATTTTGTAATATCAGGGGCATCGGTTTCACTAATATGAACATAAACGCTATTCACCAATATTTACAACCAGTGAAACCTGTTGTCATGGCTCAAACCGACACCCAGGTTGACTTGTCAACTGACTCGACATATTTTCGTTGCCTAGGATACGACTTACATTCGAGTTTTCGTCTTCACCCGATCCCATCTGGCTTGCCAAAGGGAAGAGGCATTAGAATCCAATAACTTGAACATAATCCGGATGAAAATCGTCCTGAAGAATTCTGTTAAATTTCTTTGTTGTATCTATCGCTCCCTGAATGACGATCGACCAGTTATCCTTTTCGACCATACTTCACATATCGTCGACTGGACATAAATCAACCACCCGGCTTCTGCGATTGTCGTTCTTGGTGACTTTACACAACCCCGGCTGATTGGCACATTTTAACATGACCGACGAGGCTGGGAAGTTGGCTTGGAAGCTGCCTGAGATGTTTGCTGTTAGGCGCAATTTCACTCAACTCCTGGAGGAATCTTCGCGAATGCCGAGTGACCGATTTTATCACTGTTATTTAAAAGGACAGTGTATCTTCACGAAACTCTTTAGAATCACTTCTCTGGTCTTCCCAAATTCTTTGTCACAATTATACCACTGTTATAAATAATTTAAAAGCTGTAGTACTTAACCAATCTATCATGAAATCAAAACTGCTCATTTTATTGTTTTTTGTTACAAAGATTTAAACAGTACTTCCCCAGTTATCTTTCATATCTATTTTTATATATAAATACATGACCTTTTATATCTACATATACGAGTACATACATCACCCAAGCAGTTTTTTCTCCTTCTTCGTCAAATATACTTATATTTTATTTTTTATATATTAACGAACACCTTTATTATTTACTTATGAATGTACGTTTTTTTTTTTTAAGGAATTGGGTTGGCTAACGCACATTGGGGTGGGTGATGTACACTAGGCGTCATATTTTTCCGATGAGGAATGAGATTCTATTTTGGTCCGTGAATATTTTCTTATAAGGGTTGAGCCAATAGTTTTTTGCTGTTATTGTTATGTAGACGAATCGATAATTATTCCTATGAACGAAATATGAGTAATTATCTGAATATGATAAATAGAAACAGATGAGGGTTTTGGTATGTAACAACGTTATTGTGGCATTTGGGTAATAACCTTTATTAATACCATTTATCCCAGTCAAATTATAGCAGATTAATAAGCATTAGCAAATAATAGTGACTAAGTGACTCGTGATGTCGTTGATTTTGCACCGTATGTAATGGCAATAACACAAATACAAATATGACTGTCAACGTAACCAATTTGGCCTCCAAGAAAGTTCAATTGTAAAACCAACTACTTTCGTTAATTACATCAGCGAAATTTACATCTTGGCCTAAAGGGTTCCCCTACGCATTTCACAATTACTGATTTGATTTTTAATTTCATATAAAAAAAAAACGTCTGTAATACAAGGCACGTGGTTGTGACTATCTCTTGCCAGGTATGAGGCTAGCACATCATGTTACCAATCGCTAAATCAATTTACACTTCCGAGCTCACCGCCCCCCTTTACTAACAACGGGCGCCTTCTGGCACCATTAACCGCTGCCCTTCCTTTGAAACTGTGCTCGTTCGCAAAGGAAAGAGTCGAAGAGAAAAAGTAAATTTCCGATCATCGAAACGCTAGTTATTAACCTGCAGCGTATGTAATTCTCTATTCGAGGTCGCTTCTGTGTTCAACCCGTAAACCAAATGGCGTCAATCATCACCACTGCAATTTCTGTAGCGGCACATCTGATATCTAAGCAGCAATCTGAAACCACCTCTAGGCGAAAGAGGTATTCTAAATATACCACAAAGAATATCAAATCAAAAGAATGTCCCTTTACCGGCTACTGGCTGTTCATATGCGCTGTGCCTCAGCCCTGAAATTTGTGTAAGATGTTCGTTCCGAGGCTATGGAATAGGCACAAGAATAAGAGAGGAAAAGCCGGAAGTTGCAAGAAGCACCATTTAATCAAATCAGGGATATGAGTGGTAGTGGTGTAATAACAATTTTGACGGCATATGACGAATGATAGCGGGATTCGTATTAATGTTGATTCGATATACTTTGGTTGCGTAGCTTCCGCCCACAAGTAGAGCACCGGTATCCTAAAGGTTTTATGATACAGTGTTGGTAAAAGCCAAATCAGAATAGGCAAAGCGTATATTGGCGTTTACTATTAACAGGTTAAAAAGGGGGAAAATATGTCGGTGAACTGAAATCTTCATAGTTGTGACATCCGTCTGGAGAAACGATAACTTTGGTAGTTTGTATTTTCGAAGGGTATTACCTAACAAATCAGATCTGAATCTTCTGGATAACGTTGTGGGCCTCCTGGATAGGGCCTTTGTATGTACTCACAGTTAGGCCAGGTAGTCACAAAATGCGAATACAAGCTGCGTGGTAAATTGGGTTTGTGAAATGGTCTGGACAAATCTTTTGTCATCTTTAGGAGGTTGGTTGATAGACAGGCAGCTAAGTCGGTGCCCTAAGATGCTTTTTTTTCTTGACCGGATCCATCAACCTAGCTCCGAAAGGTGTCCAAGGATGTCGCCCAACTATTTGGCGGAGGCCATGGTTTAGTATTTCACCGGGCGGCTGAGCATTGGGACCTACCACTCAATAATGGTGCCGAAATGTACAATAGTAAGAGTCATCCGTTGAACCAACGCCTGCACAATCAAATGATGACACAACCTTTTTAGTTTTCAAGGATTAGGGTAGTATAAGTTTTAAGTTAAGTTTTAACTGCAAGCATTAAAAAGAAATTAGGCTCCTCGATAGTATAGTGGTTAGTATACCCGCCTGTCACGCTGGAGACCGGGGTTCGATTCCCCGTCAGGGAGCCTCTGGCGCAAGACTAATAACCTTGCCCGGAAAAAAAAATCATTATGGAAAATTTAACAAGCCTCAGGACTTGCTAAATAAGGCCAAGACCGGTTCCCGGTTGTAGTGCCGATGATGATGATGATTAAAAAAAAAATTAAGTTTAATATTAAGTAAAAAAAAATGGCACAACGTTTTTTAGTGTCTCTTTGTCATATAGTACAAATAAATACATAACAATGTCATGTAGTAATAATAATTAAAGAGACAAACAAAGTTCTGTCGCCGAAAGGCAATTTGTACAATAGTCGTGTTGTTTGGGATTCAAAGCTATATCTGCAACTACCCGTGAAACAATTCCCAATATTTAAATGGCAATTCTAGTAGATTCACGTTTGCCAACTGACAACGACCAACGATCACCAGTCAATGACTACAAAGGATAATGATTGTTTACTTTTGAAAAAGGACGTCTGAGGGAAGACGCCTCACTTCTCGCTGAAAGCTAAATAATATCGAACAAAGTCCAGGAGGAAGGAATTTAAATCAAAATGACCAAATCGTGTGCTTCTATTTACTTAATCAATATTTGTGTGTAATCCCATAAAGTATTTGTAATCTAAAATAAATAAAAACAGAATATCCAAAGTGAAAAGAATATATCATATCGCAGTTTTGGAAAGAGAACCCTTCATTGACTACGAAGCTGAGACACCCGCAAGGTTTACTACCACAAGTAAGCGCTTTCCAATGGGCCATCGAGCCAGAGCCAGTGGCATATGGTTGTGCCAAATATCAACGCTGTTAACGACGCATCGCGTTGTCTTTCGTGCGTGAGTGATCGTACTTGGATCGTAGCTCAGACGTCGTTCTCCCGGTTGCGTCGTTAACGAAGACTCGGAGCACTTTCACTAATGGTTCTATCGATTACAAGTGGTCACCATGGCGAAGATTGAGGAGCGTATCGCAGCGCAATCATCGTCGCAAGGCTGAACGTCTCGGGCGTTCCTCTATTTTCAGGAAAAGAAGCAACCAACGTTGGGCTCGATAGAGACTCGCAAGCGTGACCTTCACCTCGAATTGGAAGGTATTCTCAGACAGCACGAAGAAATCGTGCAGGTGGCCACCCTTGAACATCGAAACCATAGCTACTTCGCGGAAGATTTTATCGCCGAGGACGAGGAAGTGTATCTCGATGAGCATGTGAAGTTCATAGATACTCAATACGCGCTCAGACTAAAGTTCCTGGAACAATCAACAGCTTCCGCAACAATGGGACCAATGTTCAGGTCAACCCATTCCCTTTAGTGAGCTACTTTCAGCGCAGCTACCGACTTTCTCAACCAAGCAGTGGAACATGTGGCGTTTTTAATAGATACACACACAGTACACAAGCAAATAGTGAAGAAGACACAGAAAGAAAATCGACTAAGCAAAAACATTAGTTGAGTGTACTCGAGTTTAGAAATCGAATTCGCACAGGCAGCAGTGGCCTGATGTGTCGAGCATTGGTTCAAATTTTAGTGATTCTAACCGTTATAGCGTCGGTGCGAATCACATGATCTTCACTATCGTCCCAACGCTATAATCCCACCAGAAGGCTACTGGTTCCATCTCTAGTTTATGTCGCTTGTAGCCGTGTCGCGTATCCCGATGCATACAACATCGCTGGAATCGCTGAAGCAACAGGCTCCCTGTACGTTCTGCGGGATCAATTACATCTCCGCCTGCGACGGCTTTCAGTCGCTCGCACTTGACCGGCGGAAATCCTTTATCGATAAGAAGAGCCTGTGCTACAACTGCTTAGGCCGACACCGGCTGCGCTAATGCCACTCCACCGAGGTCTGCCGGCAATATCAAAGACGGGGCAAACTCGATCAACATGCCGCCCTCATCATCATCCTCAAGAGTGGGCATCGGACCCGCCTCTCCAATCGTATCCAATCAAGGGGTCTGCTAACATGCAGTCAACACCATTCCACAACCATCGTTATTACTGGCAACCGCTCGAGTAATCGCCGAATCGGAACTACAACGGAGGGTTGAAGTTCGTGCTCTTGCTGTGGTCCTTCTCTCAGGGAGCGTGTCTGGTCCTGAAAAGGACGAGGGATCTCTTTAAGATAGCTCCTGAGAGGACCCGTTGCGGTGCCGCCGTGCTTCCTCAAACCTTGAGGGAAGAGCAGCTACCGATCGAATATGGTCCTGGGAATCGGCCAGGATCAATTAAAAATACTTTTAATTTTATTAAATTTTAATTTTATTTGTTAATTCATTTTCTGGCGTCCTTACACCTAGAACGCCAATTGAGACTGAACTTCGAATCTGAAATTCATCACCCTTATAAAGAGAAACAAATCGAAATTTGTATCTCGAAAATACACAATTTCCTACAAAAATCCCGATTTTGGAATCCTGAGTGAGATGCTCAGTGTTTATTTAAGATAAGGATTCAGTTTCCTGAATTCCTATGCAACTATTGTGCAGATGTGGATATGTAAATGAATTCGGGTTTTTGTTTGTTCACTTTGATGGATTTTACCAAATTGAGATAACGTATCTCTGGTTTTTGAATTTAGATGATGCCGTGGGGCGAATATAGAATAATAAACGAATATTAGATTCGTTTATTGGGAATTTGATTTTAATTTAAGATTTTGGATTTAATTATGCCGTGGAAGCAGCTAATAAGCGATAAACGAATGTTTGATTCGTTTATTGCGAATTTTGGTTTATGTTTGGGTTTTTTTCGGGTTTTGATCGGATTTTGAGTTTTGTAGTAAAATAGCTGGGATTTGGATGTGGAAATGGAGGAAAAAAGGTGGTAGGGCTTTTCAGAGCACTACATCCTCCCCTCCTTGAAAAAAAAATTAATCTGTAAGAGATTAATTTTGTAGGAGTGACGCGATAAAAGATGAAGGGCGATGTCATCATGATTCGTTACATAATTTGGATTTCCAATTATAATGGTTACTTTAAATTTTCATTGTAGTTACAATTGCTTGCTACTTTTTTAAATGTTTGTTCTTGTTTTTAAGTATTATTCAAAATTTTGTGTTAATTCTGTAGCTTACGGTAGAGTGTTCTTCAATGTTTTGTTATGTTTTTATAAAGTCTAAGATTATGTGTTAAACTAAAGGCTTAAATTCACAATTTTTCTTATCGTGTATATAAGTACATTTTTTACGTTTTGATATTGAATTAATTAAAGATTATATATATATTAATAGTGTTATTTACAGAGTTCTTATGTTTGTTCAATATATTTAATGATAACTGTGAATTATTTTTATAAAATAAGGTTATATGAAATAAAATATTAAATTCAATTTGTGCTACAGATAAATTTTAGGTGAGCCTTAAAAGTGTATTGTATTACAACTTGTGTATTATATAGGAATTTACATTATCTCCAGAGTATATTTCTGTTTCATTTTCAGGACCATATTTATGTTTTTTTTTTTCATGTATTATAAAGACAGATTTTATTCTAAATTTTTAAGTTTGTTTTGAGTTAAGTAAAAAATGTTAGTTCCTTATTTTTCTTAGGATAGATGTAATTTGGTTAATTGAAGAATGTTACATAGTTATTTGAAATTATTATATTTCTATTTTAAAATTGTTTATTTCATAGATTTTGTTTTGTTTAGTTAAAAATTTTTTTTTTTTTTTTAACTTAGAATTATATATGTTTTTTATTTACAAATTAGGATCATTTATTTTGTTGAGCGAGTTAATATTTGTTTCATCATTTGTGTGTTAATAATATGAATTTGGGGAGATTCTCTTCATAATATAAACTATTTAAAGATTTATTTGTGTTATATTTTACTTATTATCTCCCGAATTGTTAATACAGTTGTATTATTTATAAATTTTCTTGTTTATTATAGACAATTTTCTTTTAGATACATAAATTTTCCAAATCAAAGTTGGTTGTTTTATTTTATTTATTTGCGTTATTATGTATATGTATCTATTTTGTTTTTGTACAATTATTTGTTAAGAGGGGAATTCAATATTATTAATTATATGTTTTCTATTTAATTTACATATAGTTTTTTTAATATTCTTAGATTTACAATGTCAGAATTGGTATTTTATTATTTATATGTTCATACACATATACATATATATTTGAAAGGAAAAATCTATTTGTTTCACTTTAAGTTTTTCTTTAAATTTATGGAAGACTTTCCAAACTCTCGTCGGTTTGGTTTGTGTAAAATTTTTCAAAGTTTGGGCAGTAAAACCATCTATGAAAAGCATTTTAAAGGATGTAGAATTCATAATCGATTTTGAAAGATCAACGTTTATTTTATTTGTAAACGGGGTTTTGATTATTTGTTTATTTTTAAGTTTTATTCGTAGAACCCATTTTAAAGTTTGAAAAACGAGGGAAATGATGCGGGCAAACAAGTAATTTAAAAGGAATATTTTGATACAGCTGTTCTTTACAGGCTTATATTCTGCTGTGATCTCTTGTTCCACAGTCTTACTCTTAGCTGGGAATCTTTGTTCCTCAGGCTTATCGGATGCTGGAAATTCTTGTAGTTTTTCAAGCTTAAGTTCTGCTGGGACTCTTTGTTCCGCAGGCGTACACTTAGCTGAAAGTTTTTGTTCCTCGGGCTTACAGTTTGCTGGGAGTTCTTGCTCATCAGGCTTACACTTTGCCGGGATTTTCAGTTTGTGCTCTATGAACTTGGACGTGTTGTTGCTAGAAGTCGGAGCATTTAATAATATGAAAGTAGAGAGAGGTGTTAGGATAGTATGTTCAGGAGTCTTTGTCGAATCATCAGATCCGGCCCGTAGACAAACGGATTCAAATGTTGACTGTTGGATGCGATCTTTGGCCAATACCTCCTCTATTTGGGGGGCCTCTAGATCGTCCTGCCTCTGATTTTTGTCCCTATTATCTCTAATGCCAATTTCATCCGTAGACGACACCTTGTAAGGTGAGGCATTTTCTACCTTCCTGTTTATATCATTAGCTTCTAATAACGATTGTTTAGATCTTTGGCTGTTTAATGTTCCTATATAAATTTGTGATTGCTGTACCCTACTCGTTTTGTTAATTACTCCACTTCTCCAAACGTTTGCGGTAGAAGTGGGCTGAGTTCTCAAATCATTTTTATTTGATGGAGAGTCGTTTTGACTTCTGAAATGGGACAGTCTCCTACATTCTGCTTGGGAATGATTAAATTTGTTGCAATATGTGCATTGGAGGTGTTCAAACTCTGCTTTAATTTGGGAAATAGCATTACAACCATTTTCATTTCGACGACATGTCGCAGAAGTATGACCAGACCTATTGCACGATTGGCAAATTGCTGGTTGGCTATATTTGGAATTATAAGATAAATTAAGAAGGTTTCTATCGCCTAGTAGTGGGGCCTGCTCGAGAGCGTAATTTATTGCTGCTCTAAGACTTGGGGTACCTCGTGCTTTTACTAAGAGTTTTAAATGGGAATCCCTAAGACCATCTTCAAAAGTATGCAAGGCGAGCTTATTATTTTCTTCGAGGAGATATATTCGCACCGCAGAATCGACAGTGCTTTCGAACGTGGCTTTGTTCAGCAGATGCAGGAGGTGTGCGAGTCTGTTTCCAAACTCCTTCACATCTTCCTTGCTATCTTGCTTGGCTTTCACCAGACTGTTTTGTGCCGCTGACCTTGAGGTGAGAATTTTAAATTCTCCCTTTAATTCGGAAGCAAGATCATTCCAGGTTGAAATGACCTTGTACCGGATGTGGTCGTATGCTGGCCCTTTCAGTCTGGTTTTCACCACGCTTAGATAAAAAGCATGCTGACTGTCGTCCTGTGCCTGTGAAAAAATAATATCTCCGCAAGGAACAAAATTATCCAATTCGTCCGGGTTACCGTTAAACACCGGTACGAAATCCAAAATATCCTTCAACCCGATTGTGATATTCATTGTTATTAGTTTCGCGTTTTTATAATTGGGTATTTATTTTCGCGCGCTTCAAATATTCGATTCGCGTATTATTTTGGGGGAAAAATTCCTTGAGTAAATTCATCTCCCCAAATACAAGTACACCAAAGGGCGAAGAGTAAGAAGAGAATTTTTCGAACTCAACTGAAGCGATCCTAAAGAGAAAAAAGAAAAAATGACTTCAAACCCAAACACATCGATATATCTACAGAAAATTTCGATAATACTAAAGGTAAGAGAAGATTTTTACCGACGCTGCGAAAAACAATCCTAATATGGAAGGATCCTGTAAAGGACAGATTAGCAAAAGAGATTCTTTGAAGTAAGCCAAGGGTAAAAAGAGAGGAGACTTTTATCGAGCCCAAAGTGAAACGAGCCTGCAAGTGGAAAAGATCCTAATAGATGGATATGGGAAAGAGTTCCTAAGGAATTTCGATTTAAACAGATGAAACGAAAAAGACCAACAGACAGATAAGGGTGAGGGCGGTAAAATTGTGCAGTCTCTGCCCGAGAATATGGAAAATTATCCCCGAGTAATTATTAAAAAGCATGTTATAATAATTCTTAAAATATATGTATATATGTATATGTATATATTGTATATATATATAGAAATTTAAATTTTTATTTTATGGGGTGTTTGTATCCCCTTAAAGCATATTCTAGAATTTTCCCCTTTGATGAATTTAAAAATAAATGTTGGAGAAATTTAATTATTTGAGGTTTCTAGGTGTCCTTCATGTACAAAACTAAACATTTTTTATGCGGGGCTATATTTATACCCATAGTGTAAAAGGAATTTTTTTAATGAAACCTCTAATCATTTGTCCCCTTTAATATATATATATATTGAAATTTATCAACTTTACTTTATTTTCCAAAGTTAGTTAGAAAGAGAAAAACGGAATTTTCATCTCACTTTAGCCTTTAGGAAAACGATTTAAATCAACCAAAAAACATTTTTATAATTTTATGTTGCAGGACTCTCTTTGTCTCTCTTAAATTAAGCACACTATATACGTACACAAAAAAAAAGTAATATGCATGAGTACCTGTGGTTGTTGTAGCTGCAGTTGACGTTGTAATCACCTCGTTGTTCCCATTGCTGGTGTCGTGCTGGTATAGTAGATTGCTGATGTTACTGTTGTATTGGTGTTTTTGTTACTGCCGTTGTGCTGCGGAGCTGAAGTACTAACGGCTACCGACACTAATTGTCAGTAACCGACGATATTCCATGCGCATTCTTTTTCACGTTGACTTTTTTGTACTGTTCCCGGTGTTTAGCCCCGGGGACGCTTTTGTTATTTGTTGAAGTTCTATTATTATTTTTTTTCTCACTATTCCTCCAGCCGCCTCAGATTTTCGTGGTTCTCGAGGTGGGCTTCCGGCATGATGTTGGTCAATTCTTCGCTCTCGTTGTCCTCACTGTTCACGAAGTAGTTCTCCGTTTCTTCAATCAGGAATAGGCGAGCGAGTATTTCGAAAAATGCTGCCGCTATTTTTTGTAGAACTCGTCCGGTTCGTATGGATATTCTTCTTCTTTGCTGGAATAGAGGGTACCGGGCAAATTGTAGTCCACCATTTTGTTGGTAGGGGATGTTAGTATCCCACCGCTGCCACCATTTTTGCTGTGGTCCTTCTCTCAGGGAGCGTGTCTGGTCCTGAAAAGGACGAGGGATCTCTTTAAGATAGCTCCTGAGAGGACCCGTTGCGGTGCCGCCGTGCTTCCTCAAACCTTGAGGGAAGACCAGCTACCGATCGAATATGGTCCTGGGAATCGGCCAGGATCAATTAAAAATACTTTTAATTTTATTAAATTTTAATTTTATTTGTTAATTCATTTTCTGGCGTCCTTACACCTAGAACGCCAATTGAGACTGAACTTCGAAAAAAAAAAAAAAAAAAAATTGTGGCGAGAAGGCCGAATTTGGCGAGACAGGACATATGTGTCCTTCATCTTGTCTCTGACTTCTGGTCATCTTGCGATAACCAGAATCACCCACATCCGTGAGGATATTGGGCTCGGTCTCGCGGCATCTGAAAAGAGAAGAAAAAAGGGGGGGTATCCAAGGATAGTGTGGACAGTGTTAGTCCAAGTGTTCTCTAACTACTTTTATAGCGGGATGGTGGGAAAGAAATCTTACAAGACCGGTGGGTCTTGGGTGCGGTAGTAAACGCAGATCACGTCTTTGGCGTCTGATAATCTGCGCTTTGGTCGGTGTGTATGTTTGTATTTGTGCCGTCTTGTACTGTGCGTTCGTGTGTTGGTTTGTTAATTGTAGACCCTATGGGATGGGTCCAGAAATCCTCTATTATAGAGGGGAATGTTGTTGGGAAGGGTGCTTTCTTCAGTTTTATACTGAAGAAGAAATTGTGGGGGTTGATCCGAAGAGATCGAGAGAGAGAGGGGTCAAGAACGCAAGAGTCCCGTACAAGTAGGTTCTCGCTGTTCTGAATGTTTTCGAGGTACTTATATGCTAATTCAAGCAAGTACTCGTCGATAGGGGTAATGGAGGCGCCTTCGTATAGGTGAGAGTTGGGGTAATGACGACCGTCAGGCCTTCTAGAATGATTGGTGCATCTTCTGAGGAGTTTCCTTTCGAAAACCCGAAGTCTTTCCATTTGAGCCGAAGATATGCAGGACCATATGGGAAAGGCGTACGATATTCCAGATCGGATTAGCTGCTTATAGCAGAGAAGCTTAACTTTGGTGTCAACTTTGTTCCTCCACTTCAGGATGTTGTGCAGTTGCTTAGACCGACCAAGGCCCCTTTGGAGAATGTGGGTCACATGTTTGATGAAATTCATTTTTGGGGTATAAGTGACCCCGAGATATTTCATCTTGTCCTGTGGTCTAATCGTAGTATCTCCCATTTTTATTCGAATATTCTGTGAATATCGAGAGGTAGGTTGGGAGTGTTTACTACTCAGAATTATGGCTACTGCTTTGGATGGATTAAGTCGGATTTTCCATCGACTGTAATACTGATACAGTTCGTCCAAGTGACGGTTGAGTCGATTTGTTGCGAGGTTAGGGCCTTTGGTTGACGTGTACACCAGGACGTCATCCGCATAGCATATTTGGTTTACTCTCCCGTCCGCGGGCCGGGGAATATCGGAGGTGTAAATATTGAATAAGATGGGGCCTAGAATGGAGCCCTGTGGTACGCCTGCAGCGGCGTGAAAAGTTCGGGAAAGCTTTCCATTCATTCTAACTTGGAAGGTTCTGTTTAGAACAAACTGGTAGATGATGCTACACAGCGTTCTACTGAGGCCAGTATTCAGAAGTTTAAAAGCGAGACCTTCGATCCAAGTCGTATCAAAAGCTTTTTCAATGTCTAGGCTTACCGCAACGGTGGGTTCCTTATTAAAGACCCGCACGCAGACGTGGTTTTGAAATAAGTTAAGAGCCATAGTGGTGCTGTGCGCTCTTCGAAATCCGAATTGGAAATCAGGTATTAGGTGCCTGGCACTGACAAAGTTATTTAGCTTTTCGTATATGAATTTTTCATATATTTTGCTGATGCAAGTGAGAAGCGAGATAGGGCGGAAGCTTGAGGGGTGATACGTTGGTTTCCCAACTTTTGCTATTGGGCAAATAATAGCGTGCCTCCAAGCTTGGGGAAAGTACCCCATGTTGTAAGCATGGTTGAACAGAATGGAGAGCTTTATAAAGAATAAGGCAGAAAGCCTTCGCAACGAGTGGTATGACATGTTGTCGATACCAGGTGACTTCTTAGGGTGTCGAGATTTGACCAGACTCTGTAGGGTATTTGGTGTGATGAAACCGTGACCATTATCACGTGTGTCATCGAAGTATGCACTGTTAGTTGGGTTAAAGACAACAATTGGCTCGTTGAAGTCGTCCAACTTACTGTGGACCTCTGAACTAACGATTGCATTAGTTTCCGGGTCGCCATCTTGGAGAGTGAGTTTGTGATTGTTTTCGAAGGTCTCTCCGATGATATTTGCTTTATTGGTGTCGTTATTGACAACAACACCATTGTGCATAATTGGCCCAGTGATGCGGGAAGTGCCACATATCTTTTTAACATTTTTATAAACGTTCTGGTCCATCTGAATACCCTTCAGCTTGTCTTCCAATTGTCGGGTACGATTGTTTTGGATTCTCTGTTTTATCAGTGTACCAATATTGTGAATAATGGATCGCAATAATGGCTCCCTTTGCGTAAAGCGGTGACGATATCTCATTCTGCAGAGCTTTTTACGCTCCCGGATGAGACGAAGAGTGATGTCGTCATGGGGAATCTGATAGGTCTTTTCAAGTTTATACTTCGGGACATGAGTCTCCGAAGTTTCAACTAGAATCTCGTGAAGTCGTTTTGCAACGTTGTTTATCTCAACCGTCGTTAGATTCCTGTCAGTGGGAAGAGAGAAATGGTGGAGTTTATCGTTCAATGTAATATTGAAGTTGTCCCAGTTTGTCCGCCCATAATCGGGTATGTATCTGATATGAGCCCGGGATGCTCGATAGCCGCGAATGAATGTGGTCACAGCATTGTGGTCAGATACACCCGCTGAAACTTGAGGAGGAGTGATTTGTGGAAGTAAGTCTTTGGACACAATAAATATGTCCAGAATTGAGTTACCTCGAGTACCAACAGTAGGTGCGACTATTTCGCAGTTGAGGGCATACATATTTGCGGTGTACCATTGGTACAGTTTTGTGCCATTTGGGCAAGAGACAGAGTTGTTCCAGTGGGGATGTCTGGAGTTAAAATCGCCGCCTATGATGAAGGGTGTATGCCCCGAGGTCCTTATTAGTTTGCCGATATCTTCGGGATTAATGGGGCCATTATTGGTTTTATGCGAGTGGTATACGGAGTATATATTCACTCTACCATTACTAGCCAGATGCAGTTCAACTCCAGATACCTCTATGGACTCTAGGTGTGGGAGGTCAATAGGTTCATGGCGAAGTCCGCTATTAACCAGTATACAAGTTCCACCTCCGTTGATGGTGGGACCGCCAGTGAGGGTTCGATCTCTTCGAATCATGGAGAAGTTTGGGAATACGGGACGGTGACATGGATGCAACCTAGTTTCGGTTACAAGTACCACGTCCGCCCGGCTTTCCTTTATGAAGTCAGAAACTATCATACGCTTGGAATGCGAAACAAGGGAGTTGACATTTAAGAGGATAACTTTAATTTTGGAATCCATTGTGGAGGGTATGTCTTGCATATGCAGTGAAAAGGAGGGCCTCCCTCTCTGCCTCGGTTGATAGTTTCTCATATCGGGGTCGGATATCCTCAATTAAGCGGGAGAAACTAAGTAGTTTCTCGAGCATTGAAGATTGCCCCCTCGGAGGCTTTTGCACCACCGCTTGAATTTGAGGCGTCGTGTTGGCCTTTACTGGGGCTCGCTTAGGGACTTGAATATGTTTTTGGGGGGTGGGAGTTGAAAGGGTTTTTGTATTCCTTGCCTGCTGACCCCTAAGCATGTCGGCAAATGTTAATCCATTTTGGATGAGGTTTTGTGTGGCCTGTTTTCCGAAGTCTGACTTGGCTGTTTGCTTAGCTCGAGTCTCCTTGGATCTTAGTTTAATTTCCTTATATTTAGGACAATTTCTATAACTGGCCGGATGCCCTTTGTTGCCGCAGTTGCAGCAAGTTGGCAGTGTTTTTTCATCCTGCACATTTGTTGCCGGATCGTATTTCGCTAGCGGAAGTTCGCACTTGCCAATATCGTGGGATTCTCCGCAACGAACGCAACGGCGACACATGTTGCAGTTTCGGGAGACATGTCCGAAACGTTGGCAACGTCTGCATTGAGGTATTTCTCTGTTATGAAATACCTCGAAGACAACTTGCTGATGCAAAGTTGGAAGCGACTTTGTCCGTATTATGGAATCTATGTCGGTTCCTGGGGCAAGGAGAAGCTGCCATATGTTCAGCTTGGTGTATCTTTGCGGTCTGATGTTCACAAACCGCTGTGGGGGAGAGAATTTTTTGACGTCAATGAATTTGACGTTAGGAAATGTTGCCTCAAGAGCAGTTACGATGTCGTCCTTTTCCCAAGAGGCAGCGACTCGTTTTAAAAGGATTGTCCTCGACTTTTCGTCGGCCGGAGTAAAGGTGTAATAATTCACCTCCTTGGCCTTGAGATTGTCGTTAACCGTGCGATAGGTTTCCCTATCGTAGGCTATGATTTTGTTTAGGGATGGGCTTAAGGTCTTTGCCTTAAAGTTAGAAATCCCTAGCCGGTTCATGTCACCGACGAAATTTTTTAAATTGAGGTCTCGTGCAAAGACCCCGGGTTGCTGTTTCTTCTTAGAAACAGGTGGGCGGTCCCCGACCTCTGGCTGAACAGTGTTGGGAACACCAGCAGCCTTTGGTTTTGGGTTAACTAATGGGGTTGGTCGTGGTGGGCAAGGCTGCTGCGGAGGTACGACCCTGACATGAGTTGGTGTTATCGCGGGGTTCGACAACAGTTTGGGGTGCGGCGTTGGCGGGGAGCCGGTGGCCGCACGCTTATTGGAAGGTCCTCCTTCGCAGTTTATTATGGGAAGCGGTGTTTTCCGCTTAGGGGCTCTAGACGAGTTTGGGGTGGGGGTGCGCGAGTCACCGTCATCCATTGTTTCGTCGGAACTCTCAGCGAGACTCTCCAACTCGGGCTCGCGCTCCGATTCCGAATCAGAAGCCTCCGAACTGGCACTGGACGGGGATGCGGGTGGTGCTGCTTCCAAACGCGACAATTTATCTTTCAAGGCAGCGTTCTCTGCCTTGAGAGCCTCGAGGTCCTCCCTTAATCTCTTTATGAGAGCCATCATGCCCTGATCGAGCTGATGGCCCACACCACGAGAAGAACAGGTATCCATCTATTGCGGGTACGCAAACATCGGGCACGAAAAGGAAACAAGAAACGCGTGGGACGCCAGGAAAAGTGGAACAAACAAACAAACAAAACAAACAAAAACCAAGAAGGGAAGCAAACAATCAACCTATATTGGGGAATTAAAAGAGTTAAAAAGAGTTAAGTAAATAATAAATTAAGATAAATAACAAAGTATAAATTAAATTATATAAATGTGCAAACCAGTCTCCGCGTCCTGTTCCTTCACACACTCGCAAAGTTCACAATCACTTTCACAGGCAAATTTTTTTTTTTTTTTTTTTTTTTTTTAAATAAATTTAGATTAATTGAATTTAGAAATATAGTTTATTGAAGGTTTTGAGAAACGAAACTAGAAAACTAGGCAAAACGATTTTTGTGTTGTTCTCGTCTTTTTGATTCTCACGAATTTGTATATATTTTTGTTGACGCAATGTGTTGTTCTCGTCTTTTTGATTCTCACGTGTTGATGCAATGAATGCAATGCAATGTATGTATGTTGTATACTGTATGAACGACTACAATTGACTGTGGTTGTCTAATAATGGAATGGGACTGAACTTCGAATCTGAAATTCATCACCCTTATAAAGAGAAACAAATCGAAATTTGTATCTCGAAAATACACAATTTCCTACAAAAATCCCGATTTTGGAATCCTGAGTGAGATGCTCAGTGTTTATTTAAGATAAGGATTCAGTTTCCTGAATTCCTATGCAACTATTGTGCAGATGTGGATATGTAAATGAATTCGGGTTTTTGTTTGTTCACTTTGATGGATTTTACCAAATTGAGATAACGTATCTCTGGTTTTTGAATTTAGATGATGCCGTGGGGCGAATATAGAATAATAAACGAATATTAGATTCGTTTATTGGGAATTTGATTTTAATTTAAGATTTTGGATTTAATTATGCCGTGGAAGCAGCTAATAAGCGATAAACGAATGTTTGATTCGTTTATTGCGAATTTTGGTTTATGTTTGGGTTTTTTTCGGGTTTTGATCGGATTTTGAGTTTTGTAGTAAAATAGCTGGGATTTGGATGTGGAAATGGAGGAAAAAAGGTGGTAGGGCTTTTCAGAGCACTACACTCTGGTGGACCCGTGTTCTAGGACCACTGTGGCGTTTCCCATTAACGCCACTGCTTGCCTTTTCCAGGTACGCCACAAAGACGGCTAACTAAAACACATAAGCCCTGGGAAACATTTACTCACCTTTCAGTTATTTGCTTAAAATGTCTCCTATCCACCTAAGCCATATGTTCGTTAATTCAATAGCATTAGTACCAAAAGACATTTTCCCCAAGGGCATGATTGCAGGAAACCCATCATGTGCCTAAAAAGCAATTCGGTCGTAACACCAAACAACCGATATAAACTCAAATCATATCGGCGCCCATATCCCTTGTCGAATCCTACAGCACACAAGCAGGAGATATTCCTGCTTTACTTCTTTGCTGCGACCATATCGATCGCCGAACCAATCTACAAGCAAATGCATTGGCACCCATAAACATGCCCCTGACATTCAATTCGGTTACGACATTATGTAACCGACATAAATCCTCGAACTTGTCCATGCACACAAGAAGAAAGTATTTTTCCCACACACGTGCATGGCAAGTCATATCAGCAGACCCATCGATCGAGCGTGCAATCTGCAATAGAATACCTCACCACTGGCTGCCGAAGCAAATCGAATTCTCGTCAATGTAAATACACACACGAGAGTTCGACCCTTGCAAGATGCCACAGATATGTGCACGATCAGCGTAAATGCTGTACGCAGTTGCTGATCGGGTAAACACCCCAAGTATCTTTTTCGTGATACCTGCCCAGCTGCAAACACGACATGTAACATTTCCTTTTATGGAAGACTAATATCCACGGTTCGCATGCTCATGAACACACAGCATGAGCGTGCGAGGTAACCGCATCTGTGTGCGTGCACATCTCACAATGGAAGATCATCCCATACTGGTCACCGAAACGATGGAATTTGGTATTCTGTCGTTTCGAAAGAATTAATCAGTCTTTCCACAGATTCCGTGGAGTCCAGTCGCGCCCTCCACGTAAAACGTAATACAGTCGAGATTTGCATTCCATCGCATACGATCGCTACACAGGTGTCTGGAGGGTATATAGCATTAGTTTCGCGCCGCAAGGAGTACGACGAACGAGTGTAAAATTAACAGTGGGCATGTAAATATCAAAAATGTGTTTGAACCTAGAGTGTTAAACTTTCTACTGCTAACCACAAGTGAACTAAGCTGATTTTTTGTTTTTTTACTTACCGTTGAATTGTGTTAGAGTTCACGTTAATAAAAATAAAGTGAGTCGAATGACTTTGACGTTTCATTTTGCAATAATAAACGCCGTGGCACTAGTCGCGGGACGACCGATAAACAGGGTTGGCGCTCCGCTCGATCAACTATAGGAAGTGTAGTGAACCTGTGTCCTCGTGGCACAAAACTAGAGGACCTTTCAAGACAGTGGAAATCGATAAAAAGGCCACACCACCTTTATATCGGAATCGTTCGCTCAACGGTTGCGCCAACCGTGCCAAGGATCGTCTGTTCCGGTCTACGATGTCGGAGCTAATCACGGCCTTGCTGCGAAACTGCAACCAATAATCACCTCGCATCCACAGTTCCTAACATAAGACGTTGAAAGCGTTCATCTTGTCGCGTCTCGCGGGATACGTGCCACCATCACGAAAGATGGCACGGGATCTCTCGTTTGTGGCGAATCTGGTGACAAGGCGGACCTCATCATCAGAGGAGTCCTCTACTCCGCCCTTATCCTCGAAAGGTTGATGAAAAACGAGCGTTCCGACTTTATCGCACAGGCTACTCACTTGAAATGGGTGCTAACAGGTGCAGCACCCTCTACATCATCCAGTTTCGACTAGACGAAATTTATTACCAGTCATCACCATTGATCGTGGGTTGCGAACTTACAACTCCAAATCGGACCAAATCGGACCAAATCGGACCAAATCGGTTGACTCTGCGATTGCAACTCGCGTCGCATCTCAGCGGATGCCGGCAAGGTTTCGTCGGCATCGATTCAATGAGCTATACAAAAGGTTCATGGAACAAACTATCACCATGCTTGACCACCTGTATAATACGAGCCGCGGACACACCTCGAGTCCGGCGAACCATCTTAAAGGCAAGAGGCGATTACGGGGTATGGAGAAACTCATATACATCAGGCATAAATTGCGCCGACATCTTCAACATACTATTCTAAATCCGATCCTAGTGACTCTAGCTCAATGCATTTTCAATTAATCAGGACAGCTGGTAGTCGAGGCGCGGCCCTAGACCAGCGTTATCGCACTCAACGGCGATCTTATGCAGAAGTAGCACTGTAAACAGGAGCCTTCAGTGTTCCTCATGGCGAACGGCGTCCCTCAGGAAATACCCAAACAGACATCGCATCGTCATCCAGTGAAACGGAATCAAATATCAAAATCACTCCAACAATAGAGAACCGAATCTCCAGTTCAAAACAATGTCGTTACCCTAACAGCAGACCCGAATAATCCAAACGCTATTACTGCCACCCCGCCTTGAAGTCATAAGCGGTGTTAAACTGGATCGGGTGCGATTAGATAAGATCAAAGAAGAACGTCGCCATCAACTTAAGAAAAAATATCGAACGGATTCATTCAAATCAAGAAAATCAAGAAAAAATCTGAACTGTGAGAATTCCAAAGGAACGATGATAAATTCCAATCGGAATCCTTGCGAGTGAAATCAAAGTCACAGGCTGATATGCGAATAACCTTCATCCAGAAGGATATCGATGATGACCTAATCCCAAGCTCAACCATACATCACATCACAGGCGGCAGTGGCCTAGTGCCAAGCATAAGCGATGAGAACAATCAAAACAGTTGTGACCCAGATAATCTAGTGAACCTCAACAAAAGGGATATGTATATGGAGGACCCAGTGCGATCAACAACAGGACACAAGTTCGATAGAAAATCGTTGTGTTATGATTTTTACCACCAATACCACACACTTAACAAGCATTTGAAATAAACACTTAGTTTTATTTTTATTAAACCTGGTCTTTATTAATAAAAACCCACACAGATGATCATGTATCACTCACCTAATCCAGTTCATAGTTTCAGTCACATATATTCCTCGGTCCAGATAGTTTATTAAAAAAGGATTGTCAAAATTGAATTCTTGTTTTAAGTTTAACGTTTGGTTTTTTTTTTTTGGTAAAAATTCTTCAGAGTATCTGAATAAATTATACTTTTCCCAGGGAGGGTATTTAATTATTTGTAGACGTCACACCCTCAACCGACACCTCGTCGTATGCGAACTCTGCTCCCGATGACCTTCTCGGCCAAATGTCCAGAGTCACTGTTTTTCTCTTCGTCTGCCCGAACGAAAACTTTCTCCTTCGATCCTTTGCATGACCCTGTTGCCATCTGCCATTCATTTACTTAACCTTTCCTGGATTGGGATCAAAAGAGGAAAAACAAAAAGGAACAATCAACAAAGGATCTTGCGGATGAGCATCTTTGATCCTCAATGTTGGTGGGCGGTAAAACGAACATGTGGTTCGTTTTATGGCCCAAGTTTTTTGTTTTAAATTTGGTGTATTAGAAAAGAAAGATGATGCTGATTGTGGGAATGGATTTTGGGCAAATTTTTAGGGGATCATAAAATTTCAGACACGCATTTTATGATTCTCAACAATATTTGTTTAAGAGTGGGTCTGTGGCGGTTCTTTTAGCATATCCAAGAACCACCCATTTCCCTTTATTCAATTCCCCATTCCTCACCCTATAAATACTATTAGCTTACCTGCAATCGGGCAGCGTTAAGCTACCCTTCAATCACTTCAATTACCTGTAAAACAACCCATGTCAAGATCATCATCTTGCCACAGCATTTAAGTACCATTGCTGTATTCCCCAAGCGTAATCGGTTCCTCTGGTCGGCACCCATTACCATTACGAACCATTAGAGAAGCTACCCGGGTCCTCTTGCCGGCGTCCATGCTTATCATTTACACAGCAATCCCGCTGTGTTTACTTTTCTCTAGCAACCGTTGGTCCCACGATCAGGCCATGGCAAATCGCTCGCTTATACAGCTGCAGCCAATTATCACTGATCGGTTGCATAAGCGATAAACGGACATCGAATTAGACGTGACCATAATTTGTTTACCCTAAACAACCTAGCAACGGTCACGTCCTATGGTTCGTTCGCTTAACCAAACAAATCCCATCTTAGCGCTTGCCCTTTGAAATAGCGTTTCTGTATATACAATATACCCAAATCTATATCTGCCTCCGGCGATACCGTCTATCGTTTACGATAGCAATGCTTTCACCCTTTGTGCTCGAACATATTGTTTGAACAGCTGCCTGATTGGATTCCCTTCTTAGCATCCAATGCATTTTCGTTATCCTTCTTTCCAGGGGGATGGACTTACATCAGATCCACACGATCACAACAGAAATGGTTCCGATGAAACCACAACTGATTTCTCATTGGTTGGCGGTCAAACGAGAGATGTCTTTTTCGGTTTTACTTCGCCATTGGAAACTCACCACACTGAGGAGTTGATTCCGAAGCGAGCAGTCCTCGAAGAGTCGAGTTTTACTATTCAAGGCGGACGGGTGTCAATCACGAGTCAGTGCGATAGGAATAATAAATTCGTCCTTTTCATCCTTTTGAAGTCACAAGCGATTAGACGGAAGTAGAAGTATAAGTAATACTGATTCGTAATAGTGGCTATAAAGTAAGTTCATGTGTTGTTCTTTTCTAAATCCGAAAGGATAAACATCTCTACGGTTTCAAATACCTCCGAACCGCGTAAGCAATACAAACTCTGTGGCAAATGTTGAAAAGCGGCTTAACCGAATACAAATACCAATGATTGTAAATGTTGTGGTAAGTTGAATGTTATTATACGCAAACAATAAACACATATTGATCAACGACTTGCGTTTTGTTATTGTTATTTGTGGTATGCAGTTCCAGAGAAAGGATTGTTTAGTGTGCTGATAAGTGGAGTCGCCAAATCGTGACTAGTAAGTAAAAAGTGCATCTCCCACGCAGCAAATCGGACTTGGTATCAGGGAGGCGAACATCAATCACGTGGGTGAAGAACAAACTCCCTCAGGATCCGCTATACGAAAGCATACGTGTTTGCAATTTGCGGACTTCCCTTGTGAAAGGATATAAAATACATAAATAGAGGACAGTGAAGTAAGAGTTCTTGGAAACGTGTGAAAAGTGAACTCATCCAATTTAGCGTAGTTGGCGATTTAGTAGGAAGTGAACATTAACAGTCCGCGAATTTGTTGGGAATCTTAGTGAACCCGTGCCGTACGCCGGCACACCAACTTCGACCCCCACAGGTCATCTGGTACGCATATTTGGATCCAGGGAATTTTGCGTGTAGGCAAACCAATTTAACATTCGGTTCGTTTATCACGTATTGGATTTTATAAATTGAAAACAGAAACTGTGTGATTGCTCTTTTAAAGGGTTCCCTTCTGTCACTCTTATTCATTACTGTACTATATTCCCTTGAATACTTTCAAGCAGTGGTACAGGAAATGGTTATTCAGACTTGGTAACGTATTTATATTTTCGTTGATATATTCTTTTCACTTTCGCACTTGTGTTCTATGCGTTTCAATTAATCATAATATATATTTTCTTTTTTTTTTTTGACGTTTTAACGTCATAATATAGGTGTAACAAATTTTCGAATCGTCCAGCTGATTATATCGAATGATGACATCTTTCCTGGTGGTCCAGACTCAACTATTGAAGACGAATTCGTGGCGGTTCCGCCAAACCCCACGGTCCACTTACCTGAAAAAATCCCCATAACTGCTACCGAACTTCCTTAAGTTCGCTAATGCAATCACATTAGCACCTGAAATGCTTCACGTAACAAAATTCACCAAATGTATTTAGCTAAAATCCCCTAGAAGAGAATTCTTACTTCGCATTTAAAATCCCCTATAAGAGTTCTTTCCAAACTTATCATAAATTCCCTGAAAGAAAATTCATCGGTTCATATATAATACAACCGCATAATCAGGGAATCTTAGCCTTGAGTTGGCTATTCCCAGCCTAACATGTGTACAACTTGTATTACATACACATGGATTCATTGTCCAACTGCCAAGCAGCGTCGGGCAGCTTGTTTGTTCAGCTGGCATATACCCGACCATGATCCCTCGCCTAGACGAATAAATAATCACAAATTTCGTTCTTTGCCACAGACGAATTTCCCTGCATATACAAATGCAAGCAAGGGATTCGTTTAGTCCACCAACCCATTAACACCATTTCTTCGATGCGTCGCGTCTATTTATTTAGCCACGACGCACATCTCAAACAAAGGTCCAATTAGCATCCGACGAATTTCGGTTTTGTTTGCTTTACCGAACTCGCATCTAATGAATGCACATTTTCTCTTTCTTTGTTTCAGGTTTCTTCCCATGGCCTTGTGTATGAAAAAAACCAATGTGATCTTCACTCACACATACACATACATTGCCAAGTCTTTCTTCCTTGTTATCACCACGCGAGCAACACTTTCTCTTTCGGGAAAACTCACCCCAAACGATTGAATATCGTTGAGTCGAATTTCATTCGCAGACCGAGCTGGTCGCACGATCTCCCGCTCTCCGATGGGCACGGAGACGCGTACATACCCGAATATACCCCGGAGTCGTTGCCGTAGTGTTGAGTGCCTTTTATAAACGAGACATTTCCCAATACATTTTGTACAGTGCAGTGAAGTAGTGTTCAGTCAATTGACAATTATTAGTAAGTTCAAAATACCGCTGAACATGAACAATAAACTTAATTAAATTCAGTGAAACCTTCCGTGTTTTATTTCCTTTTCCTGTTGTGGGGTTTCGCTTGTTTAATTGTCCGTGCTGCAATATCCTGTGTTTAATTTCTTCGCGTAGTCTTGGCGAGCAGTTTTTCTTCTCTCGGTTGTGTATCAGCGGAACTTATAGTGATGCTGGGGATGGAGGTGAACGGAGTACCCATGCCTGGCACAATACTTCGTAGCTCACAAATTCACTATCGAAGACACTAATCGAGACTAACTGAAAGCTTTTAACGCTACTCAACTGGCATCATCTATTCAACAATCACTCAACGTTTCGTTATATAAAGAAGTTCATCATTCAGACAACCATCATTCAGCGGTTCATCCACACCATCGTTGCCGTCCCATCGAAATTTAACCTCTACACCGTCACCGACCATCCTACACCTTCACCGACTATCATAATCACACGTTTTGGTCACAAGGACTCCTCTACCATTTGCAGGTGTTGCATCATCATCGCCAGCCACACGCTCTTCCGGCGACTCCCTCTCGACGAAAGACCTGATAGTTGTGTATCCGAACCGAAACCACCACCCTTATCAGGACCACCGGAACGCGGTCCTCTGCTTTTGAAGAGAAGCCAATAGTTGGCGAAGACGCGCAGGATGTTACGGGTTCACAGCTATATCCGCAACTATAACAATTTCCACTTTTTAAATGGTAATTCTAGTATATTCACGTTTGCTAACTGAGAACGATCAACGACCACCAGTCAATGATCTAAAGCGTAGCCATTGTTTACTTTTGATAAAGGACGTCTGACGGAAGGTATCTCACTTCTCGCTGAAAACTGAATCATATCGAACAAGGTCCAGGAGGAAGGAATTGAAATCAAGCTGTGTGTTCCTATTTACTTAATCAATATTTGTGTGTAATCCCATAAGGTATATGTAATATAAAATAAATAAAGACAGAATATTCAGAGAGAAAATAATATATCATATCGCAGCTTTGGAGAGAGAACCTTTCATGGACTATGGCGCTGAGACACCTGGGTTCTCTACATCACACGAAGAACCAACCCACAATTCCTACCAACTTCGACCGCTAACAGCGCGTCACCCCAATCGGCAATAGCACACACCTCCCAATATGCAACAGCATCCGTCTCCAAATCTGCAATCGCATACATCCCCAACTTACCAAGAATCCATTTCCCAAGCTGTAATAAAATGCATATTCAAACCTACAATGGAATATTAATCATCACCATCAACTATATCGAGCCGCATACATTCTTCCAAAAACCGGTTCGATTAATTTCCAATTTAAATTACATTTCTTGCTTGCAACCAAGCAGTTCTAATTTTCCCCGAAAATCATTCCGGCTCACTTCCTGCTTAAACTATCTCCTCGATTGTAACCAAGCAACATTTAGTTTCCCCGAAAATCATTTCGGCTCCCATCCTACCCAATACCAATTCTCCTTACTGGCAAGTCACCACCACGATGCGTTGCATTTCCCCGAAACAACCATCGCAACGACCAAGACCCACATTCCTTTATCTAACCGACAACTCATGCCCATACTTGGTTGTGTTCCCCAAAACCGATTTCCCAGTACACATAGCAACCGAGGAATCTAACCCAGCCTATACGGCAATGATTTTCCGGAACTAAATTCCCCATGCAAGCATAGCAACCCTTTTCAGGTTCCTAGTAAGTGGCAGTGAGTTTATTTAGATATGACTCTACTGCCACGACGCGATGAACTTTTTCTTGCCTTTAATGAGTCAGTGGAGCTTGGGAAGCCGCGGAGCATGCACGCCTCGAATCGCCCAGGAAATCCGGGAAGGGAATAAAAAGATCGAGTTCAACCTCGGTAGTGTATACGCGCGCAGTAGTATGAAATAAATTATCGCGACCGCAGAAAACGTAATAAACGACATCACACGTCGCTGCAGCCTCGTAACTCAGTGGATAAAGTAAAGTCGGGAATTGGCGGAGATCGATAACTTCCTTCGCGGAGGCTTGTGTACCAAGCTACTCTTTGCACCCCGTGTGCCTAAATGCTATGGAATATTAAATTGCGAGAGTGGCGCAATATTTCGTGCTGTGTAAAACTACCCTTTGTACCCCGTGTACATAAGTGCTATTGAATTGTAAATCGCGGTAATGACGCAATATATCGTACTGTACGAGGGTTGCCTTTTATATTTCGGGATTAGAGAACAAAAACAAATATTGATCATCGAAAATCACTTTATTGTTTTTCAAAATATTCCCCATGAAGATCTATACACTTTTGCATGCGTTTGAACCTATTGTCGAAGCACTTTTGCCACTCTGATTGAGGTATCTCCAACACATGCATTCTGAATGCAGCAACCGCTTCTTCAGGTGTCGAAAAACGTTGACCTCTCAGTTTGTTTTTTACGTACGGGAATAAAAAGAAGTCATTCGGTGCCAAGTCAGGACTATACGGCGGATGACCCATCAAATCGATGTTTTGGGTGCTCAAAAATGCAGTTGTCGCAGCCGATGTGTGAGAGCTCGCATTGTCGTGGTGAAGAGTGATCCGTCTTCGGCGGTTGGTTTTCCCGATTTCTTGGAAGACAACTGGCAAACAAATGGTTGTGTACCACTCAGAATTGACTGTTCTGCGTTGTTCTAGTGGTACGGTTGCGACATGTCCAGTTTTTCCGAAAAAACAGGCGACCATTTGCTTGGAAGTGCTTCGTGCGCGAACAACTTTTGTTGGATTTGGCTCATCTTGAAACACCCAGACAGCCGACTGCTGTTTACTTTCGGGCTCATACGCGTAAATCCACGATTCATCACCTGTCACGATGTCATAGCACCGCGACCGTATTTTTTGAGCATTTCTTTCGACCAATTGACACAAGCCTTTTTTTGGGCGATTGACAAATTGTGTGGGATCCAACGCGAACAAATTTTTTTGACAGTCAAATGTTTATGCAATATTGAATGTATGCTGGTCCCACTAACGCCTAAGGTTGTCTCAATCTCACGATAGGTCACATGACGATCTTCCAATATCAGTTCGCGCACAGCATCAATGGTTTTCGGAACAACAACTGTTTTTGGACGACTTTCACGAAATTCATCTTGGAGTGAACTACGACCACGATTGAATTCACCATACCATCGATAAACACTGGTCCTTGATGGAGCTTCATCGCCAAAAATTGAATTAAGTTCATCCATGCACTGTTGCTGAGTTAATCCACGCCGAAAGTTGTAAAAAATAATCGCACGAAAATGTTGACGATTTAATTCCATTTTTGGGCCGAGATGAATCTTTTAAGTTACTGTAAACAACACAAATAGCGCTCGTATGTCAAAACGTTCTGAGTGCGTATAACCTCAAAAATGTCCAACTTTACGACAGAGGTGTCAATTGCCGGATTGCAACGCAAGGGTTGCCAAATCACGAAACATACGAGGCAACCCTCGTATAAAATATCGAAGACATAAAGAACAATAACGTGGAAATCATTCAGTGCATTTCATTCGGCTTTTACCTTGTAGTGTCTCCTCCTAGGGGATGACAGCTTCGCATCAGACCTTCAAGTGCTCGCAACGTGCCTGAAGTGTGATCTTCTAGTGGGCGGCCAGGGGTGAGTAACTACGAGGTGTGATCCAATTAATCGGACCTTTAAAATAGATGCAAACGACCTAGACTGGCCCAGTGGTGACTGTTCCTTGGCCGCGAGTTCCGAGTGAGAAAAGGAAAATAGAGAAAGACACAAAGTGCGAACGGGCTTACCATTACCGGTGCTATTACACGCAACTATTTGCCGTCCTACGGATTTCTGTCGGTGGGTGAGAGCGAACCCGTGCCGTACGTCGGCACCCATACTCTCACCCGCACAGCTTACTATCGGAGGTAAGCGGATTCCAGTTCAATTTTGCTCCTCGACCCAGAGATAATCGACGTTTTTATCTAACCCATGTAAGATTTAGCTTAGAGCCTCTGCGTAGGATCAGTAAATTATAATATATTATAACTAAGGTATAATTTAAGCATATTTTGTGTAGCCTGTACTTTAGAACTTAAGAAGAAGAAAGGAAATTAAAAAAATGTTGCAAACATGAAAATACAACCTCTTTAGCAACTCAACCAGTGAGTTGTACAAGAACAGCTCAAAGAGATACATATTTCATGGCGATGACCCCCAACTCTGTGCTTTTTCTGAGAGGAGTATAAAAAGGCCTAATTCCTTTGGAATTTTTTTGTCTGTCACGAATGTCCACCATCTTCTAGGAAACTGCCAGAGTAGGGCAAAGTTGCTGGCTATGTAGAAGTACGCACTCAAAGTCCCACATTCCTCTTAACTCGACTGCTAGATCAAATGTGTGGAAAACCTCGAAAGCCACTAATACATTAACTTCAGCAACATTTGAGGTGCTCTCAATCTGTTATCTTTCCGGTGGATTAATTAAGCAATTGATTTCTTGGTCAGAACTGTAATCTACGCGCCACTGAAAAACAGGTTGAAGAGCTGTCTCATTTCTTAATAATTACAGGTCAAACAGTTTTGTCTTAATTGCATTTGAAATTTGTACATTGCCATTTGTTACACGCAGCTACATCAATGCCCCTGAATCGAATTGTAATTCTATCCCATTCCGGTCTGCATAGCTTAGCAAAACGAAGACAGACCCTTCACCTAACCTTACAATTATGAAATGGTTACGTTATGAGTTCGTTGTCTGTAAAACGTATCCACCTTATGAACTGTGGGGTGGTGTGTGTTGTGGTCGTTCTGCACATTGGATTTACGCACTCTATTCATGGGCGGCTGGACTGCACTGAATACGACTGGAAAATCCAGGTGTGGGAGAAGTCAATCTTACTACGAAACGAATCACATTTTTCATCGGGGATTATTGTTGATCTATTAATGGAAAACCCGTGTCCTTGCTAAGCTTCCGATTGAGATTGCACTTTACTTTACTAAGTGGTGTCGATACCTTGATTTTATACGAGAGCATTGTCTAGATGGAACCTTGAGTTTGAAATTTTCAATTCATATGGGACAATTGGTTAACGGAAATATTATTAGTACCAATATAAATTGTACATGATTATCGACTACCTGGTCTCTGGTATGCCTTCTTCCGGTTAACGAAACAAGAGAATGTCGAGTATTTAGTATTGTGTTTCGCCTTACTTAAAATATTTAATGTGAGACATTTTAAGTGGATTGTCGTGAAATAGCAATGCAGTCATCGGATAATATTGCGTTGCAATTTGGATGACAAACAAGTGCTGAAGGTATGCGATAAGATAGTCGCGAAATTCGAAAACAGGTGAGAATTCTAAATCAGATGATCACGTTCACTTGCTTAATAATTTGGCGCCTACTCACCTAACATCTGAGGCTTAAAAAAACAAAAACACTTTATTAAAAATGTAAAATATGTTTCTTTTAAATCAAACCATATAAATTAGGTTAAGCATTTTTTCTTTTTAATTTTAGTTTAAAAATGAAAAAAACAGAAGTAGGTTTAATTCCAGTTTCTTGATTTACATTACTATATTTATTTTGTAAAAGTAGTAAAGTTTATATTTTTATTATACTTTTATTCTTTGACTCATAACTATTCAGGAAAACAAAACATGCCTTTTGTAAAAGTCGCACCGTTTCCGAGTTGTTTGGTTTTTTTCAGGTTTCGAAATATCCATTAGAAATATTTATGGCAGGTCCACATTAAAACATCTATGGTCATATTTTGTTTTGCTAAAAATGTGTCATCGAATGGAAAATGTCTGTTGCTACTTAAAATGTTTGTGAAGAAAAAAAAATGTTTCTCCACTTTCTTCTTTAGAGAATTGTCATCGGTAAATTTTGAGCTATTGTGGTGAACAAGAAAATGACTGCAGTGCGATGACAAATTAATTTAAAAACATCAGGAATTTATGAAAATTTCAGAAAGGTGCTGTGGCGGTTCCGCCAAACCCCACGGTCTACTTACCCGAAAAACCCCCATAATTACAACCCGGCTTTCAAAAGTTTCTGCTAATGCAATCGCATTGCCACCTGTAAATGCTTTACGCAACAAATTTATCAAACGTATTCAGCTAAAAGCTCCTGGAAGAGAATTCTAACCTTCATTCATTTAATCGAATTGAAAATTCCCCATAAGAATTCTGTTCCAAACTTCATTAATCCCAAGCCCAATTCGGCACCTTCAGTTGCCAGGCAATCTCAATCTTACACACGCATTTTCCCTAGTTGAATTCCTGAAAACAAAACAATTTGGTTTACATACAATGTAACAGCATAATCAGGGAATATTAACCTTGAGTTTGCTATTCCCAGCCTTACATGTGTACAACAATGTCTTACATACACATTGGCTGGCGATTCCATTGTCCAACGGCCAAAACAGCGTCGGGCTGCTTGTTTGTTCAGCTGGAATATACCCGACCACGATCCCTCGTCTAAACGAATAAACAATCACCAATTTCGTTCTTTGCCACAAACGAATTACCCTGCATATACAAATGCAAGCAAGGGATTCGTTTCGGCTACCGATCCAAGATACGATATACAATTTCCATTGTATAAAGTATTGTAATCCATTAGCACCTTTCTCTAATGGCTATTCGTCTATTTACACAAGGGCATCACCCATCTAAGACTTTTATGATGCTGTTACGTCTCCAGCGCCGTGCTTCCTCTTTCGAGGGAAGAGCGTGGGGGTTATACATTTATTAAAATATCTTTTCTTTATAATTATAGTTTTTATTTCTTTTATTTGAACTCAGCTATCTCAAGCTGAGCTCTATTCTGAACTACTTTTACAATACAAATTTTCCTGTTTTTATAGAACATTTTGTTCCAACTAACTGTGTCGTATAAAATGAACAAAACAATCCAGAAGTCTCTGTTTAAAATTTTGAATAAACTTTGAACGAAAATTAAAGTGGCTATGTTTTGAAATGAAAAATGTGCTTGTTATGAAAAGGGGCGTGTTTTTAAATGTGCTGTAAGTGACTGGGGGCTCCTCGATAGTATAGTAGTTAGTACACCCGCCTGTCACCCGGGAGACCGGGGTTCGATTCCCCGTCGGGGAGCCCCTGGCGCAAGACTAATGACCTTGCCCAGAAAAAATAAATCATTATGGAAAATTTAACAAGCCTCAGGACTTGCTAAATAAGGCCAAGACCGGCTCCCGGTTGTAGTGCCGATGATGATGATGAAGTGACTGGATATAGAATATTGTGTCTGTTTATTTATGAATTGTATTAAATGAGAATGTAAGATATGTGCGGATGTAGTTTTAAAGGTCGTGTTAGAAAGGACATGAGATTAGTGCTAAAGCGAATAAGGGTAGTATTCTGGAATACAACAATGCCCTGGTCCCATCTTTTCTTTTAGCACATTTCCTTGATGCGTTGCCGTCTATTTATTTAGCCGCAATGCACACCATAAACAGAGATCTTAACGTCCCTTTTGTCTTTACCGTTTTCCTGCTTTGTTTTTCCATCGCCTTGGCGCATGAGTTGAACAATATGATCTTCACGATCACTCACACACACATATTACCATGATCTTCATTACGAGATCTGGTTTTCTATTCCACAAAGAGAGACTTTACGTCTCTCTTGTGGAAAGTAAAAAATATCCTTAGCTGAGAGGATATCCACCACCACCGAATCGAGGGTGAATCATGAGCTAGATTCTAACCCTCGATTGAGTTTTATTGCAACCGCCGACCCGGACGGTTCATCTCCCGCTCTCCATAGCGCTGCGGAGATGCGCACATCCAACAGTCGTTTTCCAACCAAAGTAGTCGGTCAAGTTTTTTTTTTTTTTAATTTATCCAACCACCGTAGCTTTTGCACGCGTACCGAGTCTTAAAGTAAATATAAATATCGTTTACGTAAAGTAAAACACCATAAACAATCAAAATGACAATTAAAGTCTGCTGCTCGATAAATCAAGAAACTGTGTCGCGTATAATTACTTATGCAGTGAATGTGCGTACTGAGTTGTAGAGTAAAGATGACAATGTTACACGCTGTCCTACAATAAACTCAAATTAATAACAACTACTAAAACTGTGTATTCATTTTGCTGTGCTGTGTCCGCCCCACATCCTACTCAACTGCCGCATCATCTGCACCATGTGAACAATAAAATAAAATTAATAAAATTAAAAATCCTTTAGTGTTTTTATTCTTCTTGAGGTGATCGTTCTCTCCGTATTTTGAAACTTGAGCATTTTTGCGGCGTTGCACAGAGTTGTGTCCAGTGAACAGTTCGTGGGACGAAGTAGAACCCCGTGTCGTACGCCGGAACCACGACTTCGTACACCACACTCTAATCCTAGAAAAGCTAAATTTATGTAAGTTGGTTGATGTTGGAGTTACTTTACCGACTTTGGTACATATGTCTTTATTTGCCATTCAACCACCAAAATTGTTGGTGCTGTTTAATAATGTCATCCCGGTCTCTATGGCAAATACGAGGGTAGCCTTTTATATTTCGGGATTAGAGAACAAAAAGAAATATCGATCATCGAAAATCACTTTATTGTTTTTCAAAATATTCCCCATGAAGATCTATACACTTTTGCATGCGTTTGAACCAATTGTCGAAGCACTTTTGCCACTCTGATTGAGGTATCTCCAACACATGCATTCTGAATGCAGCAACCGCTTCTTCAGGTGTCGAAAAACGTTGACCTCTCAGTTTGTTTTTTACGTACGGGAATAAAAAGAAGTCATTCGGTGCCAAGTCAGGACTATACGGCGGATGACCCATCAAATCGATGTTTTGGGTGCTCAAAAATGCAGTTGTCACAGCCGATGTGTGAGAGCTCGCATTGTCGTGGTGAAGAGTGATCCGTCTTCGGCGGTTGGTTTTCCTGATTTCTTGGAAGACACCTGGCAAACAAATGGTTGTGTACCACTCAGAATTGACTGTTCTGCGTTGTTCTAGTGGTACGGTTGCGACATGTCCAGTTTTTTCGAAAAAACAGGCGACCATTTGCTTGGAAGTGCTTCGTGCGCGAACAACTTTTGTTGGATTTGGCTCATCTTGAAACACCCAGACAGTCGACTGCTGTTTACTTTCGGGCTCATACGCGTAAATCCACGATTCATCACCTGTCACGATGTCATAGACGTGTTTCGAAGCACCGCGACCGTATTTTTTGAGCATTTCTTTCGACCAATTGACACGAGCCTTTTTTTGGGCGATTGACAAATTGTGTGGGATCCCACGCGAACAAATTTTTTTGACGGTCAAATGTTTATGCAATATTGAATGTATGCTGGTCCCACTAACGCCTAAGGTTGTCTCAATCTCACGATAGGTAACATGACGATCTTCCAATATCAGTTCGCGCACAGCATCAATGGTTTTCGGAACAACAACTGATTTTGGACGACCTTCAGGAAATTCATCTTGGAGTGAACTACGACCACGATTGAATTCACCATACCATCGATAATCACTGGTCCTTGATGGAGCTTCATCGCCAAAAATTGAATTAAGTTCATCCATGCACTGTTGCTGAGTTAATCCACGCCGAAAGTTGTAAAAAATAATCGCACGAAAATGTTGACGATTTAATTCCATTTTTGGGCCGAGATGAATCTTTTAAATTACTGTAAACAACACAAATAGCGCTCGTTTGTCAAAACGTTCTGAGTGCGTATAACCTCAAAAATGTCCAACTTTACGACAGAGCTGTCAATTGCCGGATTGCAACACTAGGGTTGCCAAATCCCGAAACATAAGAGGCAACCCTCGTAGCTCTATTGAACCGCAAAATCTCTTCTTCCGTCGGCGTGACTTCTCGATCGTAGCACAATCGCCCGTCTACGAATGATCTACTTACATGATAGATCAGCGGAATTCCGGATCTATACTGTATAAGCCCTTTCATGTCCAAATCAAGGAACGCCTCTGGTGGAACCAAACCATTGCGGCGCAACCTCTCAAAATACAAAGTCTTTGTATAATAACCTCCGAAAATTAGGTCAATGGACAAAACTATTGCTCTCGCAATATGTCCACTGATTAATTTGATCATAAAATTATCCACCCTGTTTATGTAGGCTTCGTTATATAAGGTCTCATTTGGATAATACCTTTTGTAGTCACATTTCGGTGTTCGATATAATCTGTGACAAGTTCTAAGACATTTTCTTTTGAACACCCGAATCTTTTCCCTCATATTTGGACCTATAACCACACTGGGCATCCTTATGTAATCATGGGCCTGAGGAGAGCCATATATCACATAACTTTTACCTTGCTATCAAGTTGGCTACTATGAAATAACCTCCTTGTCATAGCAGGGTTTTCTTGGCCTTGACCGAGGCTGCCTCCACATGTTTGTTAAAATACAGGTACTGAGCAAGCCAAATACCAAGGTATTTAACCACACTCTTGGTTTCCAGTTTGTGTTCATGCGGTCCCATGATAACTAACTTTCGCCAGTTTTTTCTTGTGTCATTTGTGGCTAAATAGAATAGCTTCACATTTCTGGAAGTTTATCTAAGGTTTCCAGTCGTCGCAATATCGCTGCACTTTATTGAAGTCGCGTTGTAGTAAACTGTTTATGATTTCAATTTTCGGGGCTGTTTTATAAATTATGGGTGGGATGGGAGCGAACATACCGGGCAAAGTCGCTGATTGCTTTCAACCCGGCGAAGGCCAGGACGATCCTTGTCCCTGTTCAATCCAAGTTGAAATGCAGTCTCTACGTGACACCTCTGGATAGCTACCTTGGCACCCGCCACGTAGTGAATCAATGCATGCAGCGACGACATCCTGAGAAAAGTTGGCGCATGGCTAATAACCTTGCCCGGAAAAACAAATTATTATAGCAAATTTAACAAGTCTCGGACATGGACCGATACAAGACGAACACCGCCGAAACGAAAATGGCTAAACGTTTTAAGAATTTTCTCATGGAACGTCCGCTCACTATGTAGAGCTCGAGATGCATAGCAGTTAGCCGATGCCCTGTCTAAATATAAGGCTGCATTGCAAGAAATAAGATGGACGGGGAGTAGTGTTATTCAAAGAAACGAGTATTACATTTATTATAGCTGTCATGCAAAACACCATGTGCTTGGGGTAGGCTTTCTAGTCAGCCAAAAACTGAAGCCTGCCATCATCGGCTTTAATGCAATAAACGAAAGGCTATGCACTCTTCGCATGCGAGGCAAGCTTAAGAACATAAGCCTCATAAATGTTCACGGACCTATAGAACGGGCTCTCAATGCCTGCCCAAAATACGATGTGAAAATCGTTATTGGTGATTTGAATGCGAAAAGAGGCCGGGAGCCGGTTTTCAGGCACTACGCAGGTTCCCATAGTTTGCATGAGAACACTAATGACAATGGACTAGGAGTCATCAACTTGGTCGTTGCAAGTACCAGGTTTCCACGTAAAGATATCCACAAAGCCACCTGGGTATCACCTGATCGAATCACTTGCAACTAAATTGACCATGTGCTGATAGATCGCCGCCACTCCTCGAGCCTGATGACGGTACGAACGTACCGAGGTGCCAACGTCGACTCGGATCATTATCTTGTTGGTACAGTATTCCGAGCACGGATTGACTTTCGGAGACGTATTGCATCCGCGAATCAGGTTCGAATTAACACGGCTGACTGACGCAATGAGAATACCAGTAACACCTTTGGTCATGCGTTAAGACTCGCCCTCGAAGAACTCGACGGAGGGAGAGTAAGTCCTGGGGCGAGAATGCCGGGCGTAGAAGAGAAATGGACACGTCTTAAGAATACTTCGCGCATTTATTGAATGCTTTGGATCTCTGTTTGGTTTAACACATTTCCAGATCCAAATTCTTTCTTTTTTATTTCTAAGACGTGTTTAAATACTTTCTTTGAAATCAAATCTCTAAAACTGACCAACAACTCAGACTGCGAATAGAATCCGCAACTGAAATTCCGAAGTATTATACCCTGTCGCGTAAAATTAGGGACAAGTTGCAATTTCCAAGAAAATTAAGGCAAAAAAAGGATTTATAGTTATTTAGAATCTTCGTAGAAATTGGTCGTGAACATCTAACAGCAATATATGCACTACACATGGAACAAAATTATCGAGAAACGCCGAAATCAAGTGGGTGTCTCAACCATTTTTCGCGGAGTGTACGAGTATTAGCAGTTTGATGTTATAATTGCTATAATTTTTGCTTCCATTATCCTTTCGGTGTTATCCTTCACTATGGTGCTATATTTGTATTTATTTGTTGGATAGGCGGCCGCTATTCTTCCCTTTCGGCAGATGTTGAAGATGCCTACGCTAAATTTCCTTATAAACAATCTGATTATCGTTCAATTAGTTTCATTCACAACAAGGAGCAGGACACTTCAAAAATCACAAGTATCTGGCACCAGTGATCAGGTCGCGTCATATTGCAGTAAAATATGTTACGCAAAAGTTCGGAGATGTGGAACAATCCATCAATCTGCCCCTAGTGATGTTTGTGTGTATTCACAATCAATATATCTCGTCGACCAGGCACAATGGCTTTCCCCCTTTACCAGTAAGATTGTGAAGGTAATCGATCGGCTGGCAATCGTTTCCCTATTGTTTGTGCATTGAAAAGACAAGAAAAAAAAAAAAGAAAAAAAGAAACTTAGGCGAAGGTTTTGCTGACAGTTCATCATATCGACGACCGGATATTATGCTATTAACCGTAACCGTCACGAAGATAAAACATAATGCTTTTATGCTGGCAGATGCACAAGCACAGGCACAAGCCTTTGATGTATTGCTCTTCATAATTTATAGCAGAAGAGAAGGTACCCTGAAGGAGCATTTACGGGTGTCACAGAGGAAGTGCAGATAAGGCGAAAAGTCAGTGCCAATAAGTCAGGATTGTGAGAAGTCTCAGGGAGGGAGACTGTTGACTCATTGAACATTTTATTGATTTTTCTTGTAGATTCTGTGGAATTAAATATTGTCCATCGATGAACTGTAAACATATTTCATTACAGCAGTCGACTTATCGCCACTGTCGTATTCCCAAGTACGTTGAAGTGTGTAAGTGGAATCAATGTCCTTTCTAAAGTGTCGAACTAATACACAGACTAAATTGTTACCGTACTTTAAGAGAAATGATTTCAAACCAAAACCAGCTTAAATAGTCTCAGAGCTTATGTATCCTTAATGCTGTAATCCTTCAGTTGACATTGCGACACTTTCACATGGCTTCAATATTTGCCAAATACCATCTGCCGCTCGTTTAATTTGATTTCCCATTTAAAGTTTCCCCCGAATGCCAACAAACACACGCTTTCTCAAGGAATTTGGCAAATACCATTAACAGCAGTGCGAATATTACTGAACCGTAAAAAATATACTGCTCTTTAGTTTCGAATGATTGACCACTTCATATCTCCAGAAATAGAACCTCTCTGTTGATCCGTCCTTTGCATTTTTGGCAGCGATTCTAAAAGCCACTTGAAATGCACTTCTTGATTTGTTGGCGCTTCAAAAATGTCTCTATAGCTTGTACTCGAACACGAACCCCTGGCGATGTTTACACATCCAAAGGAGATCAGAAGATTTTTTAAATGTCAAAAATATGTGCTGTTTTTAGCTGAAAAAAGTGCAAGCGGTGTTGATAGCTTGACGTCGATTGAGAACTCGGTAGTGAATTTTCGTCAATATCTGGAATTCGGTGAATTTGAAACAAATCTCAAAAACACGGAGTAACAGATGTATGGCTGCTTGGCCATTCGAAAATGAAGACCATGGGAAACCAGCACTTCTTCCGAGAAGAGGCAATTAAAAAAGAACTTAGGAACTAGGTTAACTAAACTTAACGAAAAGTCAACGAGGGCCGGTCTGAGACGAGAGTTTTTAAAGCCAGGCTAGAACAGGGAAACTTAAGGTTAGTAACCTTAGTAACTTGAGGGGTGAATTAGTAAGAGCCAAGTTTAGGGTCTGAGGCTAAAGTCAAATGAGGTGAGATAAGGGTTGGCATGGTACGGTAGATAGATTAGACGTATATAGATGAAGCGAAGATTCCGTGAGAGGCAGGGGTTGGTAGTAAACGGGAAAAACGAGAATGGAGTTGCACAATTGACCGAACCTGAGAGAAAACTTTTTTTTTTTAACATACTGTGTTTATTTGATCAATAATCAATGTTTGCATTAAGTACTACAGCTAACTTAAAATTCTAGTGATACAATTGTTTACATGCATACATTACACATTTTTCAAACATGACTGAATGTGTGAATAACTATTCGAGTATTATAGGTTTTAATATTAATAGTTTTCCTGGAAAAGGTCAGAACACCAGGATTTTTATTTTTTTATTTAATCTAATCTAATACTTAACTTAACTCTAACTTATTCTAACTTAACCTAATTTATATTATAATAAGTTAAATATGTAATGTGAATTGGGGAATATAGGGATTGATGGTTATGGAAGTAGGTTGGCGTGGGATATGGTCATTAGTGGTCTCGGGTGCGGTAACACTTTCCGGTTGTTCGTTAAAACGCAGAATGTTGGAGAATGGTTGTATGTTTCAGTATTTGAACTGATTGGGTGCCAGCTCGGTGTTATTTTTTTTTTTTTTTTATTAGACTACTCTCGGGAGAGGCGAACCTATAGCGTCAAGTGGGCGCCCCGAGATGCCATCAAATAACTGTTGCAGTTCTTTTTGAACAGTTGCAGGTTGTAACGCTCCGGGAACACTCGCGTGGGAAGGCAGTTCCACAGCTTCCCCGCTCTGTATCGGAACGAGTTCTGATACAGGGATGTTCGCGCCGTCGGGAGATGAACCACAAACGGGTGCGATCCGTCGGATTGTCTTGTGGAGCGCATATAGACGGAATTGCGTGGAACAATGCCAAGAATCTCCGAAGAACAGCACCCGTGATAATATCTGTAAAACAGACAGAGGTCGGCTACGCGCCTTCGATGTGATAGCGACTGTAGTCCCGACGTCAGCGCCGAGTCCCCGATCAGGCGGATCGCTCGACTCTGTATGGTCTCAAGTAGGTCGAGGGTATGTTTAGGAGCCGAGCTCCAAACATGAGAGCAATATTCGAGTGCGGGTCTAATTTGGGATTTATATAGGAGAAGAAGTTGGGCCGGGGTAAAATATTTCTTGGCTCTAAAAAGATAACTCAGTTTTCCTGAGGCTGATCTGTCGATACCCGATACGTGTTTATGCCATGATACATTCCCACAGACCGTGACGCCGAGCAATTTCGAACTTTCCCCAGCCTCGAGGGCCCGGCCACTCATCATCAGCTGTGGAACCGATGATCCAGTTTTCTTTGTGAATGTTGTATACTGGATCTTCGTTGCGTTGAAGTCGACAAGATTGGTATTTCCCCACTGCAGGACTTTATCCAGATCCTAATTCAGAGAGTCAATCTGTCTACATCTCAGCTGGTGCGACGTTGATGCACTAATCGGCCGATCACTCGAAAAGGAGGAAACAAGCGTACTATCATCTGCAAAACTGAACACTTTGTTATCCGTTGTCTCCAACAAATCATTTATGTGAAGCAAGAACAAGGTTGGAGCCTAAATAGAATCCTGGGGCACCCCCGAATTAACAGGATACAGATCCGAACATTCGCCGTCCACAACAACCCGGATCGATCGATTCTCAAGGAAGCTTTTCGTCCAGTCGCAGAGCTGTTGGGAAAGTCCATATGAACGAAGTTTGCTCAGCAATGCTCCGTGCCAGACGCGGTCAAAAGCCTTGGAGATATCCAATGCGACCGCCCTTGACTCACCATGCCGTTCAATCGCAGATGTCCATATATCGGTTATAAGTGTCAAAAGGTCTCCTGTGGACCGCCTGCCACGGAATCCGTATTGACGATCATTCAGAAGTCCGTTGCACTCCAAATACTTAACCAATTCTGTATTGATGACTTTTTCCATCACCTTAGATAAAATTGAGAGTAATGCTATCGGACGGTAATTTTGTGGGAGACACTTTTTTCCCGTCTTTGGGATTGGCTGAACTCGAGCGATTTTCCAGCATGCAGGAAAGGTCCTCCGTGCATAAGATAAGCGGAAGAGTCTGCCAAGAACCGGCGAAAGTTCTGGAGCATAGTTCTTAAGAACTATTGCTGGTATTCCGTCCGGGCCGGTTGCCTTCCTACAATCCAGTTCACGTAGAATCGTTGAATAGTGCGCGGACGAAATCTCACATCCCGCATCGAAGACCGTGCCGGCGAGATCGCATGTGGCTCCAAATTTCCGGGATCGAGGTTTGAATTCGCGGAAAATAAATTCGCGAATACATTAGCTTTATCCTTTGGATTCGTGACTAATGTCCCGCTGTCTGTAACCAACGGGGGGAAAGAGGAGGATGCGAAGTTACCGCTGACAGCCCTTGCCATTGACCAGAAGGAGCGCGAACCAGTTGGGCACCGAAGGAGCTTATTGATCACCCTGTCGTTGTGAGCCTTCTTCGCGGTATCAATCGCCTGGTTGTACGCGTTTCTGATTCTAACAAAGTTCGTTCTGTTAACATCGGTGGGATTGGAGCGCCATTGCTTAAAAGCTCTATTTTTTGCCGCTGTAATCAGCTGGCATTTTTTATCAAACCAAGGTTTATCAGACGAACTTCGTTTGATGGAATGTGGAATATACATCTCCATCCCCAGAAGAATAATCTCTGATACCGACTCAGCGCAAGCGTGAACATCGGAGTTTCCGAAGCACACCTCCGACCATGGAAAGGATGCGAAGAAATCTCGCATATCGTCCCAGTTAGCAGCCCCATACTTCCATACATGGCGAATTTGCCTAGGCCGGTTATTCGCTTGATATTCTGTGCTTGCGCGACAGATAGCGAGCAGTGATCTGAGTTTCCCAGTGGCGCAGAAACCTCTACGGTATAAATACTCGGTTCGGATGTCAAAAACAGATCCAGGGTGTTGGCACAATCGCCTCGGGCATCCGGCACTCGCGTTGGTTCCCCCACGAGTTGAGTCAAGTTGTGGCTTACAGCAAACATCTCCGCCAGCCTCCCAGCCTCGTCGGTTCTGTTAGAATGTAACAACCAGTCGGAATTGTGCACATTGAAATCGCCAAGGACAACAATTTCAGAAGCTGGGTGGTTGATCTGTATCCAGTCGACGGTATAGGAAAGATGTTCGAAGAATGTCGCCGGGCGATCGTCATACGGGGAGCGGTAAAGACAACAAAGAAATTTAACGGAATTCCTCAGCACGACCCTCAACCATACGATGTCCATATTATTGGGTTCCAACGCCTCCATCCTCTGGCAAGCCAGATTGGACCGCGCGAAAACGCAGACTCTGCCCTTAAAACGGAATCTCGAATGCAAGTCGTATCCTGAGCAACGAAGATATGTCGAATCAGTTGACGAATCGACCTGGGTCTCAGTTAGGGCAAGGATATTAGATTTCGTTGTTTGCAAATATTGGTGGACAGCGTTTACATTCGTATTGGTGAAACCGATGCCCCTGATGTTACAAAATGCCGTCACCAGTTATGGTACACTACCTCGTTGGAGTCATTAACCAATCTTCCAGAGGTGAAGAGACTTCTGGTGTGGAGACAATTCAGATAGTGAGCCTGTGGGGGTACGAAGTCGCGACGCCGCACGGGTGTTAAGTGTGTCGATGACGTTATACCCAAAGATAACGTGCAAGGGGTCATTGATACACTTAATAAAAAAAGTACCACCAGATTCTGAACTCCAATAACCCTAAAGTCCAACGAGTGCATCAGAATCATCATTTAATAGGAATCAATCGGAAAACGATTAATCGCGATTTCCTAAAAAAACAATTACAGCCAACTTAGCACTTCATGGGCAATTGTCAAACAATTAAAATGAAGAAAAAAAAGAAAAACAATTAAATTCATTTCCCTAAAGCAATTATCATATGCATAAGCCAAATTGCGAAAGCAATTAAACGGCATATCATAGCTTAGAAAAAGTGTAAAGACCAAGAAAAGAAGTTGTAATAAAGATAATAAAAAGAAAAAGAGTGACTATTACAAACTAGTTTTTATTTCTACCTGGAAAGACTCATAGAAACCATAACTCGGGCGAGAGTTCTACCTCGTCCCCACAAACTTTTCATTAACACTCCGATCTAGATTGTTCCACCGCAGCAACAAGAGAAAACTGTTCAACAGGAGAAGACGGAAATACACACAAACACTTCAGGAACTGCAGCCGGGAAATTAAACACGCGGATTTAGTTCATTGTTTTATTTTTATTCCTTAATACTTTCATTTGGTTTGGAGGTATTCAAGTATTTTGATTCACACAGATTTTACGGGGTTAAAACGCAAAAGGAACGAAAGTGATATTTTATACATACTCAACTACCCACTCGACTACGGGAATTTTATTTACGCATCTCCGCTGCCGGCGGAGAGCGGGAGTGAACCGACCGCCGCGAATGGTGGTTGTAATAGGACTCCGCGATCATCGTCTCATGCGGAGATTATTTCGCTAAAAAGGGAAATTTAAGGAAAAAGGAAGAGAGAGAAAAACTTTTCTCTTAAGGGTGTGAATATATTCTTGCCAAGGATATGTTTTATCTACCACGAGTGTAACGTAGAGTCTCTCTTGGAACAAGAAAACCGGATCTCGTAGTTGAGATCATGGTTGTGTGTGTGGACGTTCAGATCCGATGTTGTTGCACGTGTTCGAAAACAGTGGAACAACGAGAAAGGCAGTCGGCGAGAACAAAGGAAAAGGCGACCAAATGGTTCGTTCTGTAATGAGGGTCATGTTTATGCAACGTCGCTATGACGGACGTTGGTAAAAAGGTGTTAATGGAATACGATACTTTATACAATGGAAATTGTATATCGTATCTTGGGTTAATTGCCGAAACGTATCCACGATTGTTTGTCTATTGAATCGCTAGTGTTGCAGCTGTAAAAACAAGCTGACCGACTTAGTATTTCAACTCAGACAAAGGGTGCCGAATGTTTGGTATTTATGGTCCATATGCACATTAAGGAACAATTTTAGGAATTTCAGATAATGCTTGAAAGCATTACATGTCCTTGGAAAAGGAAATGTTTTCTGGGGCAAATGCAAATGCATTGGCGGGAAACAATGGGAGTTATGGAATTCCTAAAAAGCTCATGAAGAATTCTTACAGAAAATTGTATGCGAAGAGATGCATGAAGGTAAGTTTTCTTAACAGGGAATTTAAGATCGTGGGTTTGATCTCTTAAATGCGTGCATCGTTTTTGTGTGCCGAATGTGATTGCATTGGCGAAATTATATGGGAATATGGGTGTTATCGGGGTTTTTAAGGAAAGCGTACCGTGGGATTTGGCGGAACCGCCACAAGCCCTGTTATCTAGAGGAGTTGGTAGTAGTGAAGTTATTATGGGGTTGGGATTATTTGGGAGGTTTTCAATAAATTTGATAGACTAAGAAGCATCTGTCGAGACGGTCAATATTAGCGGCATTGTATAGCAAGCTGTTATTGCAATACTTGTAAGAGTTGGGTTGTCGGTTGAGGCCAGTAACCAGCCTGAAGCATTTCCTTTCGAAAGTGCGTAGCTTCTCCATTTGGGCTGGTGTTATATGATATCACAGTGGCCACCCATATGTGAGTGTGGGTCTGCTTATTTGTTTATAGATGAGCAGTTTGACTTTGTGAGAGAGACCGTTGGGTTTCCACATCACTCTTCTACAGAGATTCAGTTGTATTGTGGCTTTACGTAAAGTATTTTTAATATGGGTGGAGAATGAGAGGTCATTGGAAAAGGTTATTGCCAGATATTTTAAAGTTTTTTTTTGGTTGAAAAGAACGAAAATAGGGACTAGATTTGACGGGAGAAGTCTTTTGTAAAGAAGGTTTGGAATTCCATCTAAACCTGCCGACTTCTTTGTTGTTGCGTGATGGTATAAATTCAGATAATTCGCCTGCTGTTAGGAAGCTCGCATTATCCAGAGGATGAGACGCTTTGTTTGTTTCGTTGAATTCCGCGATGAAACTGGTGAAGGGTGGGATCATTGTGCGTGAGATGTAGTCGTTTACAGTACCTTGAAAGTTGAAGACTGAGAGGGAGTCGTTTTGTTGATAGATTTTATAAAAGTGATTAGCTAGACAGTTTGCTATGTCAATATCTGATTGGACTGGGTGATTGTTAGTCATCATCATCATCGGCACTACAACCGGGAGCCGGTCTTGGCCTTATTTAGCAAGTCCTGAGGCTTGTTAAATTTTCCATAATGATTTATTTTGTCTGGGCAAGGTCATTAGTCTTGCGCCAGGGGCTCCCCGACGGGGAATCGAACCCCGGTCTCCCGGGTGACAGGCGGGTATACTAACCACTATACTATCGAGGAGCCCGGTGATTGTTAGTAGGGTTGATAATATAATCGATTCGGGGTTTGTATTTTCGACCCGTTAGTCTGTTGAGATTTTTGAATAAATCACGATTGGGCTTAATATTTTTAAGTATAGACGTGTAAGCCTGGTTGGCAAATTGTTTTAGTTGTCCATTTATCAGGGTAGTCAAGAGTTGGATTTGATTTTTAATAAGAGGGGAGTAACTGCTATGTAGTTTTCGTGTAAGCTGTTTTTTTACGCGTAACAGTTTTGTAAGGATGTTGGGTAAAGATTTTCCTAGGTGATTATGAGGGATGGATATAGGTGTGTGGCTGAAGAGGGCATTTTAAGTATTTGCTCTATTCTTAAGGCTGCTTGATCAATTTCAGCAGGGAGTAGATTTGAAGTCTCTGGCAAAGTATAGTCTGTAAAACTGGTAGCAATGTCCCTATTGAATCTTTTCCATTTTGTCCTGGAGAAATTCGGGATCGGATTGAATGAGTAACATGGTTCGAGGGCTGGGATTTGGACAGTGGTGTGGACGGACCCATGATCGGATGGGAATTCGAAGGATACTGTAGGGAGATTAGGTGAGTAGACGTCTACGGATTTTAGGAAAAAATCTATTGTTGATTTAGTAGTATTGGAGATACGTGTTGGCTGTATTGGACAATCCGCATAGGTATAAGGATGGATTTGAAGGAGGGCTAGAAGTTGTCAACCGTATTTATTGCACTTAGTGTCGTTAAATGAAGTATGCCGAGCATTCCAGTCTCCTCCTATTATGAAAGGTGCAGGTAGAGACTGTTGGATTATCTCAGTGATGTCGGAACTAGGGAAGTTTGGGTCCCGAGAAGGGTGAATGTATACGGACGACAGTACAAGCACTTTGTTACTTTTGCAAAAGATTTTAATTGCCGTGTACTCAATATTATTTATATTGGTGAACCTAATTTCGGAAAATTGGAATTTCTTGTGTATTAGAATTCCAGTACCTCCACGAGGTCCAGTGGTTCGTGGATTAGAAACAAGTGTATAATTCGGGATAGATACACGGGAGTTTGGTTTAAGCCACGTTTCTGAGAGGAGGAGGATATCTGGAGAAAACTTGTCAACGAACAATCGGAGGTGTTGTCTGCGAATATTGGAATATATGGACTCGGCATTGAGGGAAATTATGGTTAAATTAGCCAATAAGGGAGAGGATATGTAAAGTTATAAGAGATAAAATCTAACCTTTTTTTCTATTTCTGAGCTGTGGTTCAGCGTGGGGAGCATCTTCTGTAAGCTACTTATGTATCCTGTGTTGTCGAGGTTAAGATCGTTACTGTTGGATTTCTTGTCATGTTATGGAAATCCTTGACAACCTTAGCGTATGACATTCCTGGACTTGTAGGATTTATTGATTGAGGTCATGTTGTTTTAGTTGGTGAAGGTTTGCTCGTTGCCATGGGTGTTGTTCGCCTTTGTAGAATCCTCAGCTTATAAGGACATTGCGAGAAGTTGGCAGGGTGGGGTCCTCCACAGTTACAGCATGTCACTGTGATTTTCTTCGTTGTAATGGATCCATCGGGGTTTGTTGTTTGGATTGTTCCTGGTTCCATCCCAGGCGGGCTGACCTTACATTTTCCAGGTAGATGTTGCTCTGCACACTTTACGCATCGTACGCTTAGATGACATGCGGCCACCAAGTGTCCTGAACCTTGGCATCTTTTGCAATGAAGGACGTTTTTTTTTATATGGTTCCTCAATCGCAATTTTATGCGTGAATAGATATTTTATTTGTTTGAGCCGGGTGACATTAGTTGGAGGAATTTGCATGATACGTAAGTGCAGAGTCTTGTCAGTCCGCATGTTTTATTATTATTATTATTTATTGGCCTATAGGAACCCGGAAGTCCATGACCTCACCGACTCGGCTTCGCCATCGTTCCCTGTCCTGGGCACTCTCCTTCCACGCTTGACCATTCGATCCGACCTCCTCAAGGTCAAACCTAACATTGTCCTCCCATCTCCGTCGCGGCCGTCCTGCCGGTCTCTTTCCCGTTGGCCTACCGTCAAGAGTTCTATGCAGGGTCCTATCGTTGCCCATTCGCGCCACGTGTCCGGCCCATCTTAATCTTCGCGACTTGATTACTCTCACTATTGTAGGTTTGCGGTATAACTCTTCCAATTCGTGGCTGTGGAGTTTCCTCCATTGTCCTGCCTCCTCGTCATATTTACCTCGAAAGATACCCCTTCAAAACTTTATTCTTGAATACGCGGAATTTGTTCTCTTCCCGTTTTGTGAGAGCCCATGTTTCGCATCCATATAGAACAATCGGCATGATTATGGTTCTATAGACACGGAGCTTTATATTACGTGATAGCAGTCTGGATTTCAGAAGTTTACTGACTGCGTGCCAACTAGCGTTGCCGGAATGCAGTCTTTTGTTAATTTCCTTCGACATTTCGTTACTGGCCGTCAGTATCGTTCTCAGATATTTAAATTCTTTAACTTTTTGAAATATCTTACCTCTGACGTTTATATGTGTTCCCTGGGGTCCACCTGCTCTCGCCATAATCATGTATTTTGTTTTGTCTTCATTTATTTCTAGACCCACCTCTTCTGCCGCTTGCATGATGATTGCACTGTTTTTACTAACAGTTTCTAGATTATCGCCCAGAACGGCGATGTCATCCGCATATGCGAGCACTTGTGTGACCCCGTTTAGGGATGATCCGGCCATGTTGTCGTCTTGTACCATTCTGATGACATACTCGAGCACAAGGTTAAAAAGACACGGTGATAGACCATCTCCCTGCTTTAGTCCGTCCCGGGTTTCAAATGGTTCTGAGAGGTGGTTTTCTATTCTACCTCGCCCTTTGTTTTCGTTCATGCAAATTTTAATGGGGGCGGCATCTTTTTTCGGGATTCCCAGCTCAACTAGAATATGGTAGAGTCTCTGCCTTGCGACTGAGTCGTAGGCTTTTTTGAAGTCAACGAACAGTTGGTGAACCGTCTCTCCGTATTCCAACTTCTTTTCCAGCAGTTGTCTTATTGTGAACATTTGGTCGCTTGTTGACCGGTTCCTACGGAATCCACATTGGTAGTCTCCCAATATTCCCTCTGCGTAGGGTGTGATTCTCCCCAGAATGACATTTGTATGCGGTTGGGAGCAATGATATTCCTCTGTAGTTTTCGCAGTCAGATCTGTCACCTTTTTTGAAAATGGGGATGACTATTGAGGTTTTCCATTCTTCCGGGGTATCTTCCGTCCGCATGTATGGCGTTTGGAAGTAGTCCAACCTGTTTATTTTCAGTTCCGGACAGATCCTGGATATTTCTGCTGCAAGTTCCTCGTTGGTCCATGCTGGATCAATATGTCTTAAAATGAAAGTCGCTGGTTTCAACTGTCCATGTTGAAAAGTGAAAAATTCAAGCTTATGTTGCGCAAGTTTTTCTACCGCTTTGTTGTGATCCGTTAAAGTTGTTGTTGTGATGGTAGTCGAAGCTCCTCTTGTGTTTGTGGTGAAATTGCGGTGGCCTAAGGTACTTTCGAGCATTCTAATTAGTTCCTTAATGTTTGTTATATTTTTAATATAGATGGGTGGTGGTCTTGTATTTTTGGCGTGCGTGTTAGGCATTTGATTCCCGGCTGTCTTCTTTTGTTGGGGAGATGGTGTTTCGGGGGACAACAATTGTTGGCTTGGAGATGATGGAGCTAGTCCGGGGTGTTGAGCAGGCGTCTCTTCCATGCAGACGTCATCTCTGATTTTATTGGTTGCTTTTAGGGAGCGAATTTCCTCGTGGAGTTGTTTCATCTGGAGTCGAAGTGTATTGATATAATCCACGGCTTCCAGATACTTTTGTTGGTAGTCCATAGCTTGTGTCTCCATGGTTGTTGGTTTCTTTGTTGCGCTCAGTAAATCGTAGGAGACTCTTCTTTTACGCTCTATGATGAATTGTTGGTCATCACTGGGGCCGTCGCCCAGCATGCGTTACTGTTGGTTTTCACTGTTTTCATTGTTTTATTACTAAAAGTATTTTTACACGTGCGTTTTACACACTTTCACAAACACGAGTTTCAGCTATGCTATGAGCGAACGTCTGTTCGCTCTGAAGTACTCGATAAGAATGTGAGAGAAAACGGTGGATAAGGAGAATATCGGGATAAGATCAGCGTTCTTCAAGGGCGTTTACGTTTTTGAGGCGGCTTATATAAAGGTTTAGGATCAAAGTGTTTTCCAATCTTAGTCATTGGAGCACAAAACGGAAGTACCGATGTTGAATGCTTTCCATTCTTAAATGTAAACATAGCTACCATATTTTAACAGAGAGCGAATAAGGGAAATGTAGATGGATCGTGTCACGTAATGTTTCGAAAATTCTTTTGACCAGCATTTAACGAAATTTAAAGTGGAATTGGTCTTGAGAATTATGTCATAAATATATGTGAAATGTAGCTCTTTATCACATAAAATGCCCAGGTCTTGTCTCTATTTAGTGTAGTTTAGGTTAGTGGGGCTATCACCCCATTTATTGGCTTAATCCAACAATGTTTATGTTTTCATAGAGCGCAAGGTTAATAACCTTGGACAATTTAACAAGTCTCGGATAAGGACCGGATACCGGTGGAGAGACCCGTTAAATAAGCCAAGACCGGATCTCATTTGTAGTGCCCATGATGATGATGTTTTCATAGATGTTTATTTCTTGGCCATATTTGTATCGCATGGGATCTTTGATGGTTGTCGGCGTCTGGTGCTGTGGCGTCCGGCCACTTGTATTTACGCAGGTAATGGGTTGCCAAACAAATTCGTTTTTGGTGTATTGTAGTATCCTTCAATAACCGTGGAGGCATGAGGAATTGGGCCCACATGTCCTTGAATACATGGTGTTGAGGACACCGGTATGTATGGCTCCTTTAGCTGGAAGAAAATGTATTTAACCCCACAGTGATGGTTGTGAGGTTCGCAGGACCGCCACAGTGCCAACTGTAGAAAGAATAAGTTTCAAGTTTGAAGTGCAAGTTGTTTATTATTTCTTTGACAGCCATCAATAGTGAACGCTCTCAGTGAATTTGTAAATATGGAAAAATGCAAACATCCGTTATTGCAGTTTACCACCGAGCCTTTTCTTCAAGTTTGGAAAGAGCAAATAGTCCGAGGGTGCTAAAGAAGTAAGTCGCATTTCAAATCATTGCTTTTGACCACTGCAATAACAGATGTGTGAACATGTGTGAATTTTCCAAGTTTACAAATTCACTGAGAGTGTTCAGTTTCTTCTCGGTTTTTTTTTATTTAAAAAAAAGAGTAATGTTTATTATCACTTTAAGGGTAGCCGGTTATTTTTTTATAAAACAAAATTTATAATTATAAAGGTGTTACGGCTCCAACGCCGTGCTTCCTCTTTCGAGGGAAGAGCGTGGAGGTTATTATTTATTACAGAATAAAAGATCTCTTTTATTTAAATATTTTATTTTTATTTTATTGAACTCAGCTATCTCAAGCTGAGCTCCCTTCTTTCTACTTTTTTCAAAAAAAAAAAAAAAAAAAAAAAAAAAAATTGTGGCGAGAAGGCCGAATTTAGCGAGACAGGACATGTGTGTCCTTCATCTTGTCTCTGACTTCTGGTCATCTTGCGATAACCAGAATCACCCACATCCGTGAGGATGTTGGGCTCGGTCTCGCGACATCTGAAAAGAGAAGAAAAAAGGGGGGTATCCAAGGATAGTGTGGACAGTGTTAGTCCAGGTGTTCTCTAACTACTTTTATAGAGGGATGGTGGGAAAGAAATCATACAAGACCGGTAGGTCTTGGGTGCGGTAGTAAACGCAGATCACGTCTTTGGCGTCTGATAATCTGCTCTTTGGTCGGTGTGTATGTTTGTGTTTGTGCCGTCTTGTACTGTGCGTTCGTGTGTTTGGTTTGTTAATAGTAGACCCTATGGGATGGGTCCAGGAATCCTCTATTATAGAGGGGAATGTTGTTGGGAAGGGTGCTTTCTTCAGTTTTGTACTGAAGAAGAAATTGTGGGGGTTTGATCCGAAGAGATCGAGAGAGAGAAGGGTCAAGAACGCAAGAGTCCCGTACAAGTAGGTTCTCGCTGTTCTGAATGTTTTCGAGGTACTTATATGCTAATTGAAGCAAGTACTCGTCGATAGGGGTAATGGAGGCGCCTTCGTGTAGGTGAGAGTTGGGGTAATGACGACCGTCAGGCCTTCTAGAATGATTGGTGCATCTTCTGAGGAGTTTCCTTTCGAAAACCCGAAGTCTTTCCATTTGAGCCGAAGATATGCAGGACCATATGGGAAAGGCGTACGATATTCCAGATCGGATTATTTGGTGTCAACTTTGTTCCCCCACTTCAAGATGTTGTGCAGTTGCTTAGACCGACCGAGGCCCCTTTGGAGAATGTGGGTCACATGTTTGATGAAATTCATTTTTGGGGTATAAGTGACCCCGAGATATTTCATCTTGTCCTGTGGTCTAATCGTAGTATCTCCCATTTTTATTCGAATATTCTGTGAATATCGAGAAGTAGGTTGGGAATGTTTACTACTCAGAATTATGGCTACTGCTTTGGATGGATTAAGTCGTATTTTCCATCGACTGTAATACTGATACAGTTCGTCCAAGTGACGGTTGAGTCGATTTGTTGCGAGGTTAGGGCCTTTGGTTGACGTGTACACCAGGACGTCATCCGCATAGCATATTTGGTTTACTCTCCCGTCCACAGGGCGGGGAATATCGGAGGTGTAAATATTGAATAAGATGGGGCCTAGAATGGAGCCCTGTGGTACGCCTGCAGCGGCGTGAAAAGTTCGGGAAAGCTTTCTATTCATTCTAACTTGGAAGGTTCTGTTGCGAACGAACTGGTAGATGATGCTACATAGCGTTCTACTGAGGCCAGTATTCAGTAGTTTAAAAGCGAGACCTTCGATCCAAGTCGTATCAAAAGGTTTTTCAATGTCTAGGCTTACCGCAACGGTGGGTTCCTTATTAAAGAGCCGCACGCAGACGTGGTTTTGAAATAAATTGAGAGCCATAGTGGTGCTGTGCGCTCTTCGAAATCCGAATTGGAAATCAGGTATTAGGTGCCTGGCACTGACAAAGTGATTTAGCTTCTCGTATATGAATTTTTCATATATTTTGCTGATGCAAGTGAGAAGCGAGATAGGGCGAAAGCTTGAGGGGTGATACATTGGTTTCCCAACTTTTGCTATTGGACAAATAATAGCGTGCCTCCAAGCTTGGGGAAAGTACCCCATGTTGTAAGCATGGTTGAACAGAATGGAGAGCTTTATAAAGAATAAGGCAGAAAGCCTTCGCAACGAGTGGTATGACATGTTGTCGATACCAGGTGACTTCTTAGGGTGTCGAGATTTAACCAGACTCTGTAGGGTATTTGGTGTGATGAAACCGTGACCATTATCACGTGTGTCATCGAAGTATGCACTGTTAGTTGGGTTAAAGACAACAATTGGCTCGTTGAAGTCGTCCAACTTACTGTGGACCTCTGAACTAACGATTGCATTAGTTTCCGGGTCGCCATCTTGGAGAGTGAGTTTGTGATTGTTTTCGAAGGTCTCTCCGATGATATTTGCTTTATTGGTGTCGTTATTGACAACAACACCATTGTGCATAATTGGCCCAGTGATGCGGGAAGTGCCACATATCTTTTTAACATTTTTATAAACGTTCTGGTCCATCTGAATACCCTTCAGCTTGTCTTCCAATTGTCGGGTACGATTGTTTTGGATTCTCTGTTTTATCAGTGTACCAATATTGTGAATAATGGATCGCAATAATGGCTCCCTTTGCGTAAAGCGGTGACGATATCTCATTCTGCAGAGCTTTTTACGCTCCCGGATGAGACGAAGAGTGATGTCGTCATGGGGAATCTGATAGGTCTTTTCAAGTTTATACTTCGGGACATGAGTCTCCGAAGTTTCAACTAGAATCTCGTGAAGTCGTTTTGCAACGTTGTTTATCTCAACCGTCGTTAGGTTTCTGTCAGTGGGAAGTCTACTTTTTTCATATAAATTTCCTTTTTTTTTTTTTTTTTTTTTTTTTTTTTTTCATATAAATTTACTTGTTTATATAGAACATTTTGTTCTAACTGACTGTGGCGTATAAACTGAACAAAACAATCTAGAAGTCTCTGTGACTTAGAATTTTGAATAAACTTTGAACGAAAATCAAAGTGGCCATGTTTTGAAATGAAAAATGTGCTTGTTATGAAAAGAGGCATATTTATGAAATGTGCTGTAAGTGACTGGATATAGAATATTGTGTCTGTTTATTTATGAATTGTATTAACTGAGAATGTAAGATATGTGAGGATGTAGTTTTAAGGGTTGTGTTTGAAAGGACATGAGTTAGTGTTAAAGCGAATAAGGGTAGTATTCTGGAATGCAACAAAGGCTATGAACAATTATTTCTCGAGTCTTTGACCTCGTGAACAAGATAACCGGAGGCAGGATCATCTGAAAACAAAAAACGAAAGGGATTCTATTAGCATATTCCTCTATTTCGGGGATGGGCGAAGGATTTCAAAAAAAAAAAATAATTTTGGATTCTTTAGAGAAATTTAAATTCAAAATCACGAATTTAATTTAGAAAAATCGGCAATTTTTATTTTTGTAAAACAAGTTCTAATCATTGAAAAAAAATCCTTCGTCCACCACCGACTAAATCTTACCGGAAAGAAGTGTGTAAAATTGTAGAGAGATCTGTTCATTATTTTTTGAGACCATCGACTTTGAAAAAGCTCTTTTGAAATAATCGCGTTTAAAGTTTGCAATAAGAATAGGAGCCGGTAGGAAGAACGGTAGGAAGAACGGGACTGCTCCATCTCATTAAATTTTCATCGAATCGACTCGAAATTCCTGGAGAACATTTCTGAGATGTCGCACTTTGATAAAAAAAATTATTTTTTATTAATGATATGTATATATGCCCCCGTAAGGTGGAAATTAGCGAATATAATGCGAACAATGACCATAGGGCCAGGTGGAGTTAAGCGCAATGGGAGAAAAAAAAATAAGAAAAGGAGTGGGTAATAGTTGTCAATAATTGGAAGGGTGTGGAGACTAAGTGCAACTGAGGTATTAACAGGAACAGTTGTAAAGATAAAGTTTAGCTCTCTACTCATGTAATTGGAGATATTACTGACTTGACAAAGGTTTGAGTCGGCAAGATGATCTACGAAGTGACATTCGCTACCCATGGAGGGATATAGGGAGATTGTTTATCTGAGAATATGTACTAAAGTTGTGAATGACGCCCCGTTATCCTGGGGAATCATTGGTCTTGATTATGTGGTCGATTGGTGATTTATGGACAGGGATGAAAGAATGTAGAAACAAAGGACATGTATAGTTTTTAAGTGTTCATTTTATGTTCATTAAGACATAATTGAGTTTGGTAGAGGAAAAGACAACAATGAGGCTTCTAACAAGGTTGTTTTGGATAGTTAAAGCGCTCAAATAGTGGTCAAATCTGGACTAAAGGCCAGTAAAGTTGTGCACTTGGTGGAATTCGAACGGAATTATCGACTATGAGCTATTTACATATAGCCAAACATTTATTGCATACTTTTGTCGTCAACAATTGGATCGCTAAAAATTAGCAATTACCCAGGAAGGATTTGAATCGATCAACAGGAGATGTGTTGTGTTCAATCATTACAACACCAGGGTAAGTACATCTACAATGTCTTGCCAGATTCTTCGGAGGTTGGTTGGAAAGTTTTGAGGCATCCAGCTTATAGTCCGGACCTAGTACTGTGGGGGGCGAAGTTGGTGTGCCGGTGTACGGCACGGGCTTCACTTCTGCTCCCATCATCACAAATTATAAGTTCAGCCAAAATTGTTCTCAGGAATGGCCCAAAACACACAGTTGGTAGTCACCGGGAAATCCAAAAATAAAACGCACTAAATGTTATTCAGGTATTATTTTATTGATTTACTTTTATTAAATTTAATTGTTTCATATCTGACACTCCACTAACACCGGGTACATTTTGGGTTGGTAATTGTTCGTTTTTACGGTAGGTTTAAACTTAATAAAGATTGAAAATTAACTGTATAACACGCGCGACTGGGAGTTATTACTCGACTCGGGTGAACGCGTCCCCATGAGGGCTACGGGGAACGGGAGAAAAACTGACCGACTTGCTTGGTGGATGGTAAAAGACTCCTCGAGGGTTGGAATCTGGCTCTTGATTCACCCTCGATTCAGCGGTAGTGGATATCCTCTCCGCTAAGGATATGTTTTTACAGAAAACCAGATCTCGTAATAAAGATCATGGTGGTACACATGTATGTGTGTACATTGGTTCATTCATGGGACAAAGCCATGAGAACGAAACTGAAAGAAAGAAAGGGCGTAATGTGCATCCATGAGATGTGAGTTCGGTTAAGCTCATTGGATGCTAATTGGGTTTGTGTTTGCTTATGTGAGAAGGTCAATGGTAAACGGATCCAGGAATATGTAGGACAAAGGGAATTTATTTTCTGAGAGTTCAACTGAGTAAACAAGTTGCAACTCATTAGATGGTAGCTGAATTTGGAATACTTGAATGGTTTGAATTGTTTGCGGTATCGCCAGAATGCCTGCTGAAGGACAGGGTTCTTTTGTTTGTACATGGTACATGCTAGGGAATTCGTTTCAGCGTCTATTGCGCTAATTATATGCCGCTGCGTTGGACTGTTTATCGTTGGGTAAAAGGGTCGCCGGCCAAAGTGTATGTAGGTAAATTTATTGTACACATGTTGAGGCTGGGAATAGCCAACTCAAGGTTAAGATTCCCTGATTATGCGGTTGCATTATATGTGAACCGATGAGTTTTCTTTCAGGCAATTTATGATAAGTTTGGAGAGAATTCTTATAGGGAATTTTTAATTCGAATTAATGAATGAAGGTAAAAATCCTTTTCCAGAAGCTTTTAGCTAAATACATTTGGTCTTTGTTGTGTGAAGCATTTACATGTGCTTAATGTGATTGCATTAGCAGAAAGTTATGATGGCTGGGTTGTAGTTATGGGGGTTGTTCGGGTAAGTGTACAGTGGGGTTTGGCGGAACGGCCACAGTACCAAGCGATTGCCATCCATTCAACCATCGGCAAGTTTCCTTTGTAACAAACAATTTATGTATGAAGAGAAGATTGTGAAAGTGGCTTTTTCGTTTTTTCGCCAGGGATTAAGGCTTCTGTCGGACAGACATTATCTACTCACCTATAAAATTGCAACAAATTATAAAACGGTGTAGATTTGACCCAAATCGGACTATCCGGACTGTGCTAAATAAAGTACTACGCCGCTGCCTGATAGTATGATATGTGAGAATGAAATGAGTGCTGATAGATTGTTTTCTGATTTAAAAATGTATCATTATACATTATTTGTATTATTTTTAATACGCCTGTTAATAAATAAATAATAAAAAAAAAGAAAAAAAAATCGTAAATATAATGGACTTACCCTACTGCCATAATTTCCCATGAATCGAGTCACGTTGAAATTTTTCTGTTGGCTCTTAAACTAAGTAGAATACAATCATGTGAACACACCCACGGACTTTCTTTTTGAACTTGGTACGCGGAGGTCAATGTATTGTATCGTATAGTAAATAAGACAATTGTTTCATGCACTCAGATTTAATCGACTTCTTTATCATTAAGAGGGACGAGCAATAAAAACCAAGCAAATAATTAAAATGAAGTGTAATAATTTAAATTAAGTTGAAGTCAGAGTCTGCAATTTTCCCCAATTTTATGGCATTAAATAGTAAGTTTTAGTTCGGATCAAAAGTATCAATCAGACATCAAAAGTATCAGTCAATCGAAAATGCGCACCGCTATCAAAGTACTCTCCTAACTTCACAGCTGGAATACACCTACTTTCTTCCAAATGGTAACACTCTTTACATTCATTGCACAGTTTTAAGGACCTTTTCCATATACTCATAGTGCCAACCTGCCTGCCAGTCCAACAATGGATGTTGCGATGTTGTATTGTATTCGTTACGTTAATTTAATGATATTCTGAATGCAGACGTATTCACAAAATTTTGTTTTCGAATGAACTAAGAAATTGTTTTGCCTCATCAAATTGCTTACCACTTATTCTGAGGTTATTACTGTTTAATCGTTCCTATAAATGCCTGGCTAGTTCATCCGAGCTCATGTTCCATTTTCCGAATCGTTAAAGTGCCTTGTTCTCCTATAAAATAGATTTATGTGATACTTGCGGTCTGTTTAGTTTATTGTTCAGGATATTCGTTTGACCAAGACCTTGTTTATGTTCACTCCTGTCGATTAATGAGAGGATTAAAGTTTAAGTTATGCAACAGAATGTCGCCTCGTATAATAAATGCGTTCTGTGCCAATCGCTGCCACGGCGATAAAATTCAAATGATTTTAGGATTTAATTGCAAAATTTATTCCTCCCATGGCGTCAAATTGAAAACGTCCACGTCGATGAATGATTATTAGAGACAATTAAACTGCGGGATTCATTAAGCTGCGTTAGTGAGACAATGCTTTCCTTTTAGATTTTTTTTGGAATGCCAGTTTTATGATTAACTGGAATTTTTCGTATATATGTTTTGGTTTTTTATTTATTGCAATGCACTCGGTCAATAATGGTTTTGGGACTCCTTATACAATTTGCTTTATATTTTGTTTATAGCTACAAAACATCTGTCCCATGCAAAAACAGTCACCCTAAATATTTACCCATTGAGGATGCCCCGAACAGTAAACGGATTCACTTAACGTGATTTTTTCTATGTTGAGTAATTTGTGTTTAATCAACATTACCTATAAAAATGTATAAAACCTGATATGCAGAGGCAAACAAATTATAGAATCCAGATACCCACATCCCGGAAAACTCTGTGAGAAAAAAGTAAATAAATGCGAAACAAATAGTGCTACTCACAAAATAATCTATTAAATGGAAACAATATCAGTAGCAGTAGTGGTCGTCACTTTTATTTCTTATAACATTCGAATTTTTACATTAGATGAGACAAATTCGATCGTTTTCAATCCGAATAGTAGGTGTAGTAAAAAGAAATCTGTTATATTGGCATAAAATTGGAGGAGTTATTTAGCATAGTTGGAATGATCCGATCTAGGTCAAATATGCACCGATTTGTTTGCTAAATTGTTGCCATTTCGAAGGTAATTTCATTATGCCTCTCTCAAAGAAACCCTTGTCCCTATTGTTAAAAAGCTAGGACTGTTGATTTTCACAAGCTTCTCTTGAGGCAAATTTTTCACCAGAAGAATTATTCGCCATAGACGGGAACAGGTGGTAATCACTTGGTGCCAGGTCCGGACTACAAGGCGAAAGCATAAGAACCTATGTCAAGGGGAACATTAAGCAAATATTCTAATAAATAACCTAACTTTAAGAAATTCGTCATCGCGTAATCGGGATCGTTCTCGAGGCTCTGTCGACATTCGATAGCGGCATTTTGTAACATCAGGGGCATCTGTTTCACCAATACGAATGTATATCCCGTCCACCAAATTTTGCAAACAGCGAAACCTCATGTCCTTACCCCAACTGAGACTTAGGTGGATTCGTTAACTGATTCGACACGTCCTCTTTGCTCAGGATACGACTTGCATGCACCTCCGAGATGAAATTTCACTTTGGCAATCGGAGAATCCGGGTTTTACCGAATTCAGTGACGATAATCTGTCAATTGACATTAATGCCAATGGTGGGGCTAATAGCCTTTTAATCACACGGGAAGGAATCCAGAGTATCTTCGACTCATTAAGAAGCAAAAAGTCAGTGGGAATAGATGGAGTACCTAACATCATACTCAAGAACCTGTCCCAATGGCAATAGATATATACACGGTCCTGTTTAACAACGCGTTGAATAATGCATATTATCCCGCGCGTTGGAAAACGGCAATCATTCAGCCCTTCGCAAAAAAGGGCAAAGACTGTACAAACCCAATGAACATGCGTTCGATAAGTTTACTCCCAAGCATCAGTAAAGTATTTGAAAAAACCATCAACACAGCTCTGGTAAAATGGGTAGACGACAACAGCATTATTCCAAATAACCAGTTTGGCTTTAGGGCGGGTCATGAAACCACACATGCCGCAGCTAAACTGGTCTCCGACATACAATGGAATAAATGTAGGAACCAATGCACAGGTGCGTGTCTGATCGACTTGGAAAAAGCCTTTGATACCGTCTGGATCGAAGGCTTGTATTACAAGTTGGTCAGACATGGCATACATAAGCCTTTACTATATGTACTTTACGATATGTTAAAGGACAGGAGGTTCGTGATCAAAAGTGGTAATGTGACCTCTAATAAAACGTATAATATCAAGAATGGCTTGCAACAGGGCGCGGTACTCTCTCCGATTCTTTTTAACATTTACATTAGCGACTTATTAGATGGATTTCCGCAAGCTATTGCGTACGCAGACGATCTCATAATTTACAGAACAGCTCCGAAAGTTGAGATCATAAATAGTTTAATACAGCGAGATTTCAACAACGTGCAGCGCTATTGCGATGACTGGAAACTTAAGATCAACTTCCAGAAATGTGAAGCCATCCTAGTTAGAACTCCAATGTATAAAGCCACGAACGACACAAGGAAAAACTGGCGAAAGCTAGTTATCGTGGGACCGCATGGAGATAAACTGGAAACCAAGAGTTTAGTTAAATACCTGGGCATCTGGCTAGATCAATATCTGTATTTCAACAGACATGTAGAGGCTGCTTTGGTCAAAGCGAGGAAAACTTTTGCTATGACAAGGAGACTATTTCACAGTAGCCAACTTGACAGTAGGGTAAAAGTCATATGCTACATGACGCTAATCAGGCCAATGCTCATATATGGTTGTCCAGTATGGTTTAACATAGGTCCAAATTTGATGGAAAAGATCCGGGTGTTCGAAAGGAAGTGTCTCAGAAGTTGTCTCAGATTATATCGGACACCGGAATCGGACTATAAAAAGTGTTACTCAAATGAGACTTTATATAATGAAGCGTACATAAATAGGGTGGATAATTTTATGATTAAATTAATCAGAGGACATATTGCGAGAGCAATAAGCTCGTCCAATGACCTAATTTTCGGGGCCTATTATCCAAACACCTTGTACTATGAGAGCGTGCGTCGCAACGGCTTTGTTCCACCAGAGGCGTTCCTTGACTTGGATATGAAAGGGCTTATACAGGATAGATCCGGAATTCCGCTGATCTATCATGTAAGTAGATCATCTGTAGACGGGCGATTGTGCTACGACCGGGAAGTAACGCGCACCGAAGAAGAGCTCCTGCGCTTCAGTAGGGCTATCTCCCACAGAGACCGGGACGATAGTATTAGACAGCGTCAACAGTTCTGGTGGTTGAATGGCATATAAAGACCTGGATACCAAAGTCGGCATAGAATCATACTATCATCAGCTAGCTTACATCGACTTAGCTTTTCTAGAATTAGGGTAGTATACGATTTAAGGTAAGTTAGGTTAAGTGCTTTTACATAAAATTAAATTAAAAAAAAAAAAAAAAAAAAGTAGGTAGGGGAAGTAAGTTAAATTTTAAGAAAAAAAAACAAACAAAAAAAAATTGACAAAGTTTTTCAAATTTTTCTTTGTCTTTCAAGTAATTATAAATACTGTCACAAAGTTCTGTCGCCGAAAGGCAAATTATACAAATGTTAAGTAATGTTTAGCTTAGAGCGTCTGCGAAGGACCAGTAAGTTATTATATAAGAAAATTAAGCTAGAATTTAAGCATTTTTTGTCTAGCCTTTAATTTAGAAACTAAGAATATAAAAAGAAAAATAAAAAATGTTTTAAAAATGAAAATGAAAATGAAACGACTTGCATTCGAGATTCCGTTTTAAGGGTGGAGTCTGCGTCTTCACGCGGTCCGATCTAGCTTGTCAAAGGACGGAGGCGTAAGAACCCAATAACATGGACATCATGTGGCTGAAGGTCGTGTTGAGGAGGTCCGTTAAATTGCTTTGTTGCCTTTACCGCTTCCCGAATGACGATTCACCAGCGACATTTGTTGAACATCTTTCACGTATCATCGACTGGATACAGATCAACCACCCACCTTCTGAAATTGTCGTCCTTGGCGATTTTAAGGTACACAATTCCGGCTGGTTGGTGCATTCTAACAGAACCGACGAGGCAGGGAGGCTGGGGGAGATGTTCGCTGTTAGCCACAATTTGACTCAACTCGTGGAGGAACCTACGCGAGTGCCGGATACCCGAGGTGCTTTTGCGAACAGCCTGAATCTGTTTTTGACATCCGAGCCGAGTCTTTCTACCGTGGAGATTGTTGCACCACTGGGAATCTCGGATCACTGCTTGGTGTCGGTCTCATGGCCTCTTGTATTCCATATACAACCGACCGAAGCCCCTTCGCCAAGTATGGGGCTGCCAACTGGGACGATTTGCGTAATGTCTTCGCATCCTTTCCATGGTCGGAGGTGCGCTTGGGAAACTCCGATGTTAACGCATGCGCGGAGTCGGTCACAGAGATTATTCTTCTCGGAATGGAGATTTACATTCCGCATTCCATCAAACGAAGTAATTCTCACAAGGCTTGGTTTGATTAAAAATATCTTGGTTTGATAACAAATGCGAGCAGACTACAGCGGCAAAAAATAGAGCTTCCAAACAATGGCGCTCCAATCCCACCGAGGTTCACAGAACCTATTTTGTTGTATTCAGAACCGCCTGCGAACAGGCGTTTGATACCGCGAAGAAGGCCTACAACGAAAGATTGAACAATAAATTCCTTGAGTGCCCCTGGTACGCGTACCTTCTGGCCAATGGCAAAGTCTGTCAGCAATAACTTCGCTTCCCCTCTTTCCCCCGTTAGTGCCGGACATCGGGACACTAGTTGCAAATTCAAAAGATAAACCTAATGTTTTCGCGAATTTGTTTTCCGCGAATTCAAACCTCGATGCCGGTCTTTTGGAGCCACCTGTGATCACGCCGGTGCAGTCTTCGATGCGGGATGTGAGGTTCCGCACGCGTACTATACAACACATTCTACGTGGACTGGACTGTAAGAAGGCAACCAACCCGGACGGAATACCAGCAATAGTATTTAAGAACTGTCGCTGGCTCTTGGCAGATTCTTCCGTATACCTTATGAACGAAGAAGCTTTCCTACCTGCTGGAAAGTCGCTCGAGTTCAGCTAATCCCAAAGAAGGAGAAAAACTGTCTCCCACAAAATTACCGGTCGATACCATTACTGTCTATGGGGTCTAAGGTGATGGAAAAGAACATCAATGCTGAGTTAATTAAGTATTTGGAGTGCAACGGACTTCTGAATGATCGTCAATACGGATTCCGTGGCAGGCGGACCACGGGAGATCTTTGATACCTTATAACCGATATATGGCCATCTGCGATTGAGAGGTGTTGCATGCATATATGATATTAACTGTCATAAATTAAACAAAACCAAATCATAATTATAACAAATAAATTATGTTGCATGCATACATTACATTAGCGGTCAGACATTAAAGTTTTAATAAGTTTAAACCAAAATTAATTCCCTGTTACAACCGACGGAAGTTTTTCAGTATAGCATCTGTGAAACCTTATCACACGCCTACTTTTTCCTAAATGCAAATTCCTATCATGCAGTAGCATATGCTATGACTACACATACATTTTCCATTCCCACGACGTTCCATCCTATCGTAGCCTTCTGTTCACATCACCGTGAATCGGTTGACGCCTGATCCGTTGCCCCAAAATTTTGTCATAGACTTGGGGTAAAGCTGCAGCCAGAGTAGATGTAAGGTTGCCATCTCATTTTTTTTACACTAACGCGCGCACAAAAGGGGATTTTGAAGTACCCTAAATGTCAGAGCACAGTGCGGGCGACGGTGAATGGCGACAATATTGCAACGTTGCAGTTCCCATCGTCGTTGGCATGGTCTGCGACTGGGCTGTCATCGGGTAACTGTTCCAAGGTGAACGATGCGATCGTGGGAAGGAATGTGAAATGATTTTGGGTATATAAAAGGGGTTCTGTTAGAGGCACACGGGGAGTCGTAAACTAAGAGTAACAGGTTGCAGGCCTGCATTGGTACAGCGGGCCTGTTACTCTGAGTAAAATAATAGTATAATTAAATAAGTTCTCCATAAAATAAAATAAAGACAACAAACCTTAACATACTTCTAATTATTTCCACTCTACACTGGGACACGGAACGGAAAGGGCGGCCCCCTCAACCAGTCAGGTAAGGTGTAAATTAGTAACCTTACTATTTGGCGGAGCCGGCATACATACTGTCGGTGCCAAGTAAATAATTTATGTTGATACCTTTTTTATGGTGAGTTAAGGGGGATCGCATTCGATATCTCCAAGGCTTTTGACCGCCTCAGGCACGGGGCATTGCTGAGCAAACTTTGTTCATACGGACTTTCCCAGCAGCTTTGCGACTGGACGAAGAGCTTCCCCGAAAATTGATCGATCCGGGTTGTTGTAGACGGCGAGTATTCGGATCTGTATCCTGTTAATTTCGGGGTGCCCCAAGGTTCTATTTTTTGGCTCCAACCTTGTTTTTGCTTCACTTAAATGATTTGTTGGAGTAAACGGATAACCGAGTGTTTAGTTTTGCAAATGATAGTACGCTTGTTTCCTCCGAGTAATCGGGCGATTAGTTCATCAACGTCGCACCAAGTGAGATGCGGCCAGTTCGACTCTCTGAATCGGGACCTGGATAACGCCGTGTAGCGGGGAAAGCCCAATTTCGTCGACTTCCGACTTCAATGCAACGAAGACACGATGTACCACATTCACAAAGAAAAGTGGATCATCCGTCCCACGGCTGATGATAAATCACTAGGCCCTCGAATGTGGGGACAGCTTGAAATTGCTGGGCGTCACGGTCTGTGGGAATGATCACAGCATAATTACGTGTCGAACGTCGCCAGGTCTTTTTAGAGCCAAGAAATATTTTACTCTGGCTCAACTTATACTCCTGTATAAATCCGCTCTGCTCCTAAGCACACACTCGACCTACTTGAGAGCATACAGACGAGCGATGCACCTAATCGGGGACACGGCCCTGACGTCGGGATTCGTCCCGTTAGAAAGGGGGGAAGCTGTGGAACTCCCTCCATGTGCGAGTATTTCCGAAGCGTTATCGCGTTTGCGACGATAGTGAAGAACGTGTGATTCGAACTGATGTTTTGATGGCTAGAATCACTAAAAATGAAACCAATGCTCAACACATCAGGCCACTGCCCCGTGTACGAATTCGATTTTTAAACTCAAGTGCACTCAACTGATGTGGAATTGTGATGTTATCGCTATGGTATACGGCTCTGATGCTTTGCTCATTCGGATTTTTTTCGGTGTTCTTTACTATTTACTTGTATATTGTGTGTGTATCTGTTAGAAACGCCAGAGCGTTACAACCTGCAACTGTTCAAGAAGTACTGCAACAGTTGTTTAGTGACATCTTGGGGCGCCGTGCCGACGCTATAGGTTCGCCTCTCCTGGGAAAAGTATATATATATATATATATATATATATATATATATATATAAACCTCCTATTTAGCCTCCCGTAGCTTCTGGCGAGTCACTATCGATCTGTGTAGCGTCGCCTGGTGGAACATAATTCTTCTTCTATTGGCCAAAGCTGGTTGCTTCTGGGCGATTGCTTCCTTCATACGGTCCAATTGTTGACAGAAGACGTTCGAAGGAAGAGTTTGGCCGTAGGGGGGCAAGTCATAGTAGATAATTCCCTGCCAATCCAACCAAACATACAGCAAAACCTTCCTGACCGTCAATCCTCGCTTGGTCATCGTCTACGTCGTCTCACCGCGATTTGACCACCACAATTTGCTTGACTTTGTCGTAAGTGACCAACTTTTCATCACCAGTCACCATCGGCTTCAGAAATGGGTCGATTTTGTTCTGAGTCTGCAGCGACTCGCAGATGGAAATACGGTCCAAGTGTTTTTTTTTTTGTGACACCCATATATCGAGCTTCTTTTTGTATCCAGCCTTATTCAAGTGGTTTCAAACGGTTTTTGTGGAATGTTTAACCCCTGACCAATCCAAACAGTGCTTACAAGACGGCCAAACTCGACGATTTCCATGATTTTATCGATATTTTCGACAATGGAAGGCCTAGACCGTGGTGCATCTTTGAAAATAAAATTACCGGAACGGAATTAACGAAACCAAAATTGCGCGTGTTTAGCTGTTACAGTATGGAGGCCAAAAACACTATTCACATTTTCAGCCGCCCGGATTGCGTCTCCGTCTTTATCGAAGAAATACTATAAAATATGGCGTATTTTCTCCTTGCTGGTGTCTATATTTGTCGCGGGATCAATCAAAACTGAGTTAAGTAATCACAAAACCGTCTGAACGTTTTTTTTAACACGAAACGTTATCTTTCTAACGCCATCTAGCGTAACCCGATCGCACTTATACAACGCGGGATACAGATAATTAAAGCTATCTATTGCAAATATGGCTCCTCGATAGTATAGTGGTTAGTATACCCGCCTGTCACGCGGGAGACCGGGGTTCGATTCCCCGTCGGGGAGCCTCTGACGCAAGACTAACGACCTTGCCCGGAAAAAACAAATCGTTATGGAAAATTTAACAAGCCTCAGGACTTGCTAAATAAGGCCAAGACCGGTTCCCGGTTGTAGTGCGCTTGATGATGATGATGATTGGAAATATAATGGATATATTTTTACTGCACCTTATATAAGAAAAGCAGAACATATTCAGTATTTTTATACAATTAAAAAAAAAAACGAAGTTGGATGAAAATAGAGTTCAAATTAGATATACAAAAATATACTTGGCATCATGGGTCAGTAATGGACACTTGTATAAACAATGTGTATATGACAATCTTAAACAACTTAGCATCATGATATACACGTTCCAGGTAATAAACACACGCCACTGTTCCATCACAAATCGAATGTTAACATTCTCCCTAAAATCTCAGGAAAATAAAGATGAAACAAGATGTGTATAACATACAAAAAAAAAGAGAGTCAGTACAAACACTTGTGACGAACGGCCAGATTGGTAAATCTGAGGAAGGTATGAATTTACTGGATGTCACTGTTGTAACATAAAGGGTCTCACCCAAAGACAGGAGTGTCTGCCTCACTGTAATGTAAAGGGGGCTCAGGTTGGGAGTTACCATAATTTTCCTGCGGCACTGTCGGTTACAGAAGAACAGATAAAGTTGAAAAGGTGTGCAGTCTATGTTGCCAAGAAGAATGATTAGAGTTGAAAAGGTGTGCAGTGAATGCTTTATAGAGTTGAAGAGGTGTGCAGCCTATGTTTTTTCTTGTAGACGGAAAGCGCCGGGACCAGTTATTGAGTTTGCTGCCACCTGTAGAAGTATATACTCTCGGGAGGACTAATAGTCGCTAGTGCAAAACCGATTAGAGGATGGTGGTGGGCTTGCAGGCTAGGTCGCTTAATTTATTTCTTGCGAAAAATGTGTTAAAACTTACGGAACAGAAAATGCATTTAGACGTTTCTGGCGCAACCAACCGCTTCTCCAGCTCCTGCACGGCCATATGAATGTCCCAGCACACAAACAACACGCCCTTCTAATCGTTATAATGTTTATTGTTCTCTTAGTGATAAACCCAATTCTCGGGTTACAATGTTGAATCCATATAAGTACGTATAATTAACAACCGGAACGTTGATTCTCCCTTCCTTGTCTTCCACTCGCTTTGATCCCTTTATTGTTCCTATTTTTTTTTTTTTGTTAAAAAGAACATGCACTTAAATTGATATAACGCGTTACAAGTGTTCGCTAGTTTTCTTCGGAAATAAGTGACGAGGAATTATTGATCACATGGATTGTTCTTATTGTTTCTACGACACCTGGTAGGCGACAATGGTTAATGAAAACTCGGATTGCACCTAATAATTCTTGCACGCACGTAATTACCGCAAAACACAACTCTAATGTCCTGAGCGAGGATCTTGGGTCGGCGCGCGTTGAAAACCGAATATATGTTTTTGATGTTGCCGTCGGTGGCAGTTCGGACTAATACTTTGTTCACTCGCGTACCTTAGTGTACGTTGCACGTCGTTATTTTTCAACTCTATGGCACGGCGCGGATTTACTTCCTCTAAGGGATTCTGTAACTGTACTAACTCGTGCGCTGAAAATTCTCATCCCCATTTCGAATTTTTCGTCCCCTCATCTGCAAAAGAAAATTTCCCATCCAATCTGAAAAGAAAATTTCCCATCATAATGATCATTCTCCTTTACGTCTTCTTATCGGAATCTTGTTCCTTTGCTTGGAAAATCGAGCATACCGCCACTTATTTTCCGATCTTTTCGTGGGATTTGTTTGTGTTACCCATCTGGCTTAAGACATCACGGTTCTTGTGCGCTTCAGATGGGTATCAAAAGAACCCTGGGATTGGTATAGGTTTCTAATTGCATTTCCATATCATAAACATCTAGCGTGAGATCTACGTCAGGATGTTTATAATTGCATGGACTGTTGGCCGGCGGCGAATCGTCATCCTTTGTTTGCACAAGTGTGCCTTTTAGGTTTTGGGTCATGCTAGGAATTTAGGTGCTAATTGCTATTAGCTACAAGCGGAGATATTCGTTGTTCGGTTTGTTTAACGAAGAACGCGTTTAATAGAAGCATTGCATTGATGCCCTGAATTGGATGGATGCGTTGAATTCAATATTAGAGACTTTTGAACGTTTAGTTCAATTGATTTTCACTATTGAATTCGATGTTGGTGTTTTAGTTTCAGGTGGGAGTAAGGACTTTTTGGACACGTGTAATGGATAAAGGTGAGTATGTTCCTTGGTGGAAAGGACATCTCAACCTATAGTGGTTTGTGTGGTTCGTAGAACCGCCACAAAATAATTGTTGTAAACGGTCAAGCCCGCATGGAATTGTTCTGTGACACTGTCAGTATGAACAGTAGGCGCCAAGTCCGCTTCTAAGAAACGGAGCTAAACTTTCAAAGCTAGACGAAATTTTACTTCTGTACAACTTCTTCTCCTTTACAAATCGCAAATTAGACCCGCGCTTGAAAACCGTTCACATATTTATGCTATTAAGCAGCTCCTTCAGAGACAAACAGGCCATTTCATTGACAACAAAACACTGAAACACTGGCTTAGTCACCGAAAACGTGTGTCAGATCTTTGTTTATTTTACAGATTTACCACGATGACTGGAGATACGCGACATCATTGCCAGGCATTTTGTTTATTTACGTCCCCCATGCAATCCGAAATATCTCCCCAAATTGCTATTCATCTCTCAATGACACACACATCACTTTTTCAAATTTTTATCAGAACGGGACAACTGTGGAACTCCTTTCCGGTACGACTGTTTCCGTAGCACTACCTTTTACAACTGTTCAAAACAAGTCCCACAGCTATCTGTTGACATCTCAGGGCGCTGACCCAGTGATATAGGCTCACCTTTCCAGGGAAGTATCTTTAGAAGATTACGCATCCTTTGGCGCAACTATAAAAAAGGGAAGTATGTAAAAGCATCCATTGGCTGAGCTAAAATTTTATGGTGTATATTCAACGTCTCTTAAAAGTGGTTCATTTGACATCAGTGTCAAGAGCGTAAAAAATGCATTTCCCAAATCAGTCCTCCTTTGTTATTTTACCCACATGGGTTCATTTGTATACGAAACTAATTATGCAGAAGAAAGAGGAACCTAAAGTCACCTTCTTGGTCATTAGTAAACAAACGTGGGATAAGCTGCCACATAAAAGATATGCAACGCCTCTGCCTCACTCTGAATGCACTCAAACCGGCCAAAAAGCCTGCGGAGGCCCTAATGATGGAGAGTGTTTCATAACCATCGAAAACAAGGCAAGAGCTAAGGTAGGAAAATACCATAAGCCTACCACTCGTGATCTTAAGGTGGGCGGAAAGCTGCCAAATAGTTTTCATATTCTTTTGACTTGAAACTTATGGCTTAGTAATCATGGTTCTTCTAAGTTTATTGATTTGTCGCTATGGGAGACAAGAAGGTTCTGCACTCATAACACCTGCCCGTAATGGAATGTCGGACAGGGGAGCGGGTAGTCGTAGTTTCCTCTTATCAGCCCTTATAGGGCTATACGTATCATTATTGTAATATACCATCTATCTTTTTTAATATACTGAATGCGTCGGTTGAGCGATAAGAAATTTATTTCCATCTGGTTCAGACGATTAGCATGTAGATAGTGGTAAGGAACGCGATCCCTGGGGCCAGGGGCTGGCGATTTATTGTTTAGTTATTTTGCTTGGGGCTATGACCCATCGATGGCTCTGGCTTGGGTCTGCTTTTTGAACGGCTGGTCTTGCAAAATAAATGGATGAGTAGTAGTATTGCACACGTAGTTGTAAGATCACTTTATCGCTGTAGTCGCTGTATTCACGTTTGACGTATATTTCAAGTAGAGCCTGACCTTTGAATATTGTTGGGGCAAATGTATTTCATAAGAGCCGTCGTACAGACGTTATACTGTGACTTGAGCTCTACACAGCTGCTAGATTGGTGTGTGTCTTCGAGTCGAGAATCGATAACAGAGACTGTTTTAATGAGCAGCATGCCATTATTTGTTGTCAATTTGCTTAATGTTATAGTTAATATATGTGCAGTAAGGTTTTCAGCGATTCGGTGATATGTTGATTTCTCAAAAAGTACGTAAGCGCGACGACGCGTGAATCAGACCGGTCTTGGTGTTTTGCTGCAACGCAATTTCTAAATGGGTGTTGTCGCCACGAATCCATTAGAACTGATTAAAACAACTATGTTCGGGAGTGGTTTTATTTAGCTACAACCTGAAAATTAAATATTTTTATTTCGATGGCATTAAGGTTCCTTTTTTCTACCCTACTGTTTTGTAAATGTTTCGAACTGTAACAGACTAGTTATGTGAATGTCTGGTAATGTGGGGGAACTAGCTATTTCAGTGGGCTACTGGAAGCATGTGACTTGACTAGGTTCATTAAGAATTTATTTTTACACGTTTTATTCCATCAACCAGAAGATTTGGTCATTAAGCTAAATATTGGCAGATGATTATATATAGATTTTGAGGTACGTTAATTACTGGGTCAATTTTCTACAGTGTTGAACCTTCTGTTAGACGCAGCAATAGACGTTTTACGACGTCTTTTTAGGCTTTGTACAAATATTGAGTAATGAAAGACCAGAAACAGCGTAGAAACGCGAATGGATTCTAAAAAAGTCACCATTTTGTGTGGATTTCTGGATGGGACAATTCTAGAAGTTTTTTTTTCTTGAAATTTCGAATGGATGTTTTGTTAGGCACATCTTGCCATCTTGAATATATAGATATGGATAGGATGAGGTTTCAACATAATTGCGTTCCACGCATCGAATATGGTTGTACAATCGTTTTAGTGAATACATATATCTCATTTGGTTGTTGGCCACATAAAAAGCAGCCAACAACCAAATATATTGTCTAATTTTCAGGTCAATCGGTTGGTACGATTTCGATTTTTGCGATGAAAAACGAACGTAGGCTGAATCTTTATATATTTTTATATATAATCCGATGGGGCAGTGGCTACACGATAGTCATAAAAAGACTACGCAACAACAGTATTCAAATGCAAAACAGTAAAAGTGACGTGGCTAGAATTGTTGTTGTCTTTTTCCCGCAGTATGATGAGGTTGTCCTTGGCGATTTTAACATGTCAATTGAAAAGTCCCCGGCCTTCCATAGTAAAACACATTTTTTTGGCAAAATTCGTTTTTTTTTATTCAACATAATTCCCTTCGAGGGTGATACACTGATTATAGCGACCGTCCAACTTTTCGATACCTTTTTTGTAGTACGATTTGTCCTTTGCTTCAAAATAGGCCTCAGTTTCGGCGATCACCTCTTCATTCGACGAAAATTTCCTCCCAGCGAGCATTCTTTTGAGATCTGAGAACAGGAAATAGTCGCTGGGGGCCAGATCTGGAGACTACGGTGGATGCGGAAGCGATTCGAAGCCCAATTCATGGATTTTTGCCATCGTTTTCACTGACTTGTGACACGGTGTATTGTCTTGGTGAAGCAGCACTTTCTTTTTCTTCAAATGCGGTCGTTTTTCGGCGATTTCGTCCTTCAAACGGCCCAATAACGCTGTGTAATGGTCGCTGTTGATGGTCCTTCCTTTTTCAAGATAGCCAATGAAAATTATTCCGCGCGCATCCCAAAATACAGACGCCATAACCTTGCCAGCCGACTGTTGCGTTTTCCACGCTTTGGGGCGGGTTCATCGTGTGCAGTCCACTCGGATGACTGTCGATTGGACTTCGGAGTGAAATGATGGAGCCATGTTTCATTCATTGTCACATATCGACGCAAAAACTCGGGTTTATTACGCTTGATCATCTCCAAACACTGCTCCGAATCATCAACTCGTCGTTGTTTTTGGTCAAAAGTGAGCTCGCGCGGCACCCACTTTGCACAGAGCTTTCTCATACCCAAATATTCGTGAATGATATGATGTACACGTTCAGTTGATATCTTTACAGTGCCTTCTATTTCATTCAATTTCAATTTACGGTCATTCAAAATCATTTTGTGGATTTTTCTAATGTTTTCGTCGGTAACAACCTCTTTTGGGCGTCCACTGCGTTCACCGTCTTCGGTGCTCATTTCACCACGTCTAAACTTAGCATACCAATCCTTGATGGTTGATTTTCCTGAGGCGGCGTCTGGAAACTCGTCATCAAGCCAAGTTTTTGCTTCAACTGTATTTTTTCCCTTCAAAAAGCAATATTTTATCAACACGCGAAATTCCTTTTTATCCATTTTTTTCACAATAATAGAAGTTGCTTCACTCAAAATACTATAATTCACAAACTAATGATCCGACATCTGTCAAATTTCTACACGCGTCTTTTGAAGATTAGGGCTAACTAAAAATTATATGGATTTAATTCTAGTGCCGCCATCTATGTCTCAGGCCGGGGACTTTTCATTCACAATTCCGGCTGGTTGTTACATTCTTGCTCCACGATAGTATAGTGGTTATTATACTCGCCTGTCACGCGGGAGACCGGGGTTCCATTCCCCGTCGGGGAGCCTCTGGCACAAGACTAATGACCTTGCCCGAAAAAAACAAATCATTATGGAAAATTTAACAAGCCTCAGGACTTACTATACCGGCTACCGGTTGTAGTGCCTCATCATCGGCGTGTGGGGTTTCTCAATTCTATATGAGAATCAACCCACAATCTAAACCACAATTGCCACCTTATTTCGACCGCTTTCAGCGCATCATACATACCCATTTCCCTTATAAGTTATTCCCTGAAATACATAATTTCCCTAAGGACGCATAGCTAAACTCATTATCCTATGCAGATAATGCATAATTGAGTTTAGCTACTATCTTCGCCATACGGCAACACTATTGCTCTAACCATGGGATTTCCACCGGAAATTCCATTCGTATTGGTTAGCAACAACCAAGTCAAACCAAGCGACGCGGTTGCATCATCAACCATTGGCTTGGGTATTTACCAACATTTCACAGAGTTTTTCCCATGGTATTATATCCCCAGCCGACGCGGCGTCCTATTGACTTTTCCCAGATCACCCATTCGCTTGGGATCAATGATTTTTGATTTTGCAGGTGAATAACATCAGTTAGGTCCTCCTCTCCTTCGCAGTTCTGTTTTTCCACGGTTCAATGCGCTCTGACTACACCATAGCCGTACCACTGGGTCAGTAGGTCATGTCAGTAGCTGCATTTGATATCAACACACACCCTGAGATCACAGCACATCATGTTTCTGTTCTCTCATTCTCCATGTCCGGCAATTACCCTATTAACAAAAGTTGCGCACACTTCGCCGGGCGTGAAGTTGAGAGAGCAGAGGCGTGGTCTCTTTTGGTTGTCCTGTGTGTGGAATGAAATACGAATTTCACCCCTGATTTGAGTCAGTCCCTATTCAACCGCTGTCGCATGCAGTAACGTCGTCGTTCGCGCTAAACTTTAATCTTTTAAAGGAAAATTATAGTCAGCTGGCGGAGATGTTTGCTGTAAGCCACAACTTGACTCAACTCGTGGGGGAGCCAACGCGAGTGCCGGATGCCCGAGGCGATTATGCGAACACCCTGGATCTGTTTTTGACATCCGAAACCAGGATTTATACCGTAGAGGTTTCTGCGCCACTGGGAAACTGAGATCACTGCTTGGTATCTGTCGCGCAAACACTTGCATTTCAAGCGATTAACCGGCCTAGGCAGCGTCGCCATGTATGGAAGTATGGGGCTGCTAACTGGGAGGATTTGCGAGATTTCTTCGCATCCTTTCCATGGTCAGAGGCGTACTTCGGAAGCTCCGATGTTAAGGCTTGCGCGGAGTCGGTATCAGAGATTATTCTTCTGGGGATGGAGATGTGTATTCCACATTCCATCAAACGAAGTTCGTCTGATAAACCTTGGTTTGATAAAAAATGCGAGCAAATTACAGCGGCAAAAAATAGAGTTTTTAAGCAATGGCGCTCCAATCCCACCGATGTTAACAGAACGAATTTCGTTAGAATCAGAAACGCGTGCAACCAGGCGATTGATTCCGCGAAGAAGGCTCACAACGACAGGGTTATCCATACGCTCCTTCGGTGCCCAACTGGTTCGCGCTCCTTCTGGTCAATGGCAAAAGCTGTTAGCGGTAACTTCGCTTCCTCTTTCCCCCGTTAGTGGCGGACATCGGGACACTAGTTACAAATTCAAAAGATAAAGCTAATGGTGCATTCTGACAGAACCGACGAGGCTGGGAGGCTGGGGGAGATGTTCACTGTTACCCACAATTTGACTCAACTCGTGGAGGAAACTACGCGAGTGCCGGATACCCGAGGTGCTTTCGCGAACAGCCTGAATCTGTTTTTGACATCTGAGCCGAGTCTTTCTACCATGGAGATTGCTGCACCACTGGGAATCTCGGATCACTGCTTGGTGTCGGTCTCACGACCTCTTGTATTTCATATACAACCGTCCGAAGCACCTTCGCCAAGTATGGAGGTATGGGGCTGCCAATTGGGACGATTTGCGTAATTTCTTCGCATCCTTTCCATGGTCGGAGGTGCGCCTTGGAAACTCCAATGTTAACGCATGCGCGGAGTCGGTCACAGAGATTATGCTTCTTGGAATGGCGATTTACATTCCGAATTCCATCAAACGAAGTAATTCTCATAAGCTTTGGTTTGATAACAAATGCGAGCAGACTACAGCGGCAAAAAATAGAGCTTCTAAACAATGGCGCTCCAATCGTACCGAGGTGAACAGAACGAATTTTGTTGTATTCAGGACCGCGTGCAAACAGGCGATTGATACTGCGAAGAAGGCCTACAACGAAAGATTGACCAATAATGTGTATTGTAAAGTTAAAATCGTCTGTTATTATATAAGTTTAAAACGGAGGAAGTTAGAGTCGCCAATACAGACTAATTTTTGTTTTTATTTTTGTTTTTAAATTAATTTAATTTATTCACATTATATTAAAAAGCGACGTTTCGATCATTGTATTTGATCGTCATCAGGTCTAAAAAAGTGTAAAATGATGTTAACACTTAATATGTGTGTCATTAATTAAACCAAGATTGACCAATAAATTCCTTGAGTGCCCCCCTGGTATGCGTACCTTCTCGTCAATGGCAAGGGCTGTCAGCAATAACTTCGCTTCCTCCCCTTTACCCCGTTAGTGTCGGACATCGGGACACGAGTTACAAATTCAAAAGATAAAGCTAATGTTTTCGCGAATTTGTTTTCCGCGAATTCAAACCTCGATCCCGGTCTTCTGGAGCCACCTGTGATCACGCCGGTAGAGTCTTTGATGCGGTATGTGAGATTCCGTCCACGCACTATTCAACGCATTCTACGTGAACTGGATTGTAGGAAGGCAACCGGCCCGGACGGAATACCAGCAATAGTTCTTAGGAATTGTGCTCCAGAACTATCGCCGGTTCTTGGCAGACTCTTCCGCTTATCTTATGCACGGAGGACCTTTCCTGCCTGCTGGAAAATCGCTCGAGTTCAGCCAATCCCAAAGACGGGAAAAAAGTGTCTCCCACAAAATTACCGTCCGATAGCATCACTGTCTATTTTATCTAAGGTAATGGAAAAAGTCATCAATACAGAGTTAGTTAAGTATTTGGAGTGTAACGGACTTCTGAATGATCGTCAATACGGATTCCGTGGCAGGCGGTCCACGGGAGACATTTTGACACTTATAACCGATATATAGATATCTGCGATTGAGCGGCATGGTAAGTCAAGGGCGGTCGCATTGGATATCTCCAAGGCTTTTGACCGCGTCTGACACGGAGCATTGCTGAGCAAACTTCGTTCATATGGACTTTCCCAACAGCTTTGCGACTGGACGAGGAGCTTCCTCGAGAATCGATCGATCCGGGTTGTTGTGGACGGTGAGTGTTCGGATCTGTATCCTGTTAATTCGGGGGTGCCCCAGGGCTCTATTTTGCCTCCAACCTTGTTCTTGCATCACATAAATGATTTGTTGGAGGCAACGGATAACAAAGTGTTCAGTTTTGCGGATGATAGTACGCTTGTTTCCTCCTTTTCGAGTGTTCGGCCGGTTGGTGTATCTGCGTCGCATCAGCTGAGATGTAGACAGATTGACTCTCTGAATCAGGATCTAGATAGGATCCTGCAGTGGGGAAGGGCAAATCTCGTCGACTTCAATGCAGCGAAGACACAATATACAATATTCACAAAGAAAAGTGGATCATCGGTTCCACAGCTGATGATGAATGGCCGGGCCCTCGAGGCTGGAGAGAGTTTGAAATTGCTCGGCGTCACGGTCTGTGGGAATGTATCATGGCATAAACACGTATCAAGTATCGCCAGCTCAGCCTCAATAAAACTGAGCTTTTTAGAGCCAAGAAATATTTTACTCCGGCCCAACTTCTTCTCCTATATAAATCCCAAATTAGACCCGCGCTCGGATATTGCTCTCATGTTTGGAGTTCGGCTCCTAAACTTACCCTCGACCTACTTGAGAGCATAAAGAGACCGGCGATCCGCCTGATCGGGGTCTCGGCGCTGACGTCGGGACTACAGTCGCTATCACATCGAAGGCGCGTAGCCGACCTCTGTCTGTTTTACAGATATTATCACGGGTACTGTTCTTCGGAGATTCGTGATATTGTTACACGCAATTCGGCTTATGTGCGCTCCACAAGACAATCCGACGGATCGCAGCCGTTTGTGGTTCATCTCCCGACGACGTGAACAGCCCTGCATCATAACTCGTTCCGTTTCAGAGCGCGAAAGATGTGGAATTCCCTCCGCGCGCGAGAGTTTCCGAAGCGTTACAGCCTTCAACTGTTCAAGAGAAACTGCAACGGTTATTTGGCGGCATCTCGGGGCATGTGGGGGCGCTGCTATAGATTCGCGTCTCCCGAGAGTGTAATATAAAAAAAAAAGAAGTATAAGCATGCTAATAGCCCATACTGCTTGTATTGTGGATGCAAAATAGAAAATGCTCACAGAGTGCGTGAGATTCGAGACCGCACGATTGGTTTTGGAGAGACAAATAGGATAGGCGTAACAGAATACATGCTAAGTTCCAAATAAGCATGGTCCGTAACAAATGGTATTCTATGTGACATAATCCAGTAGTTGCGATGCGATGAGCGAAGTAACCCATAAACCCCGGCCCGGCCCGCGATGGAAAATCTAAAAGAAAATTCCGGAAGAAACAACGAGGAATATATGTTGCCGGGAGGTGGTTTTAGTCGGTAAAAATCCGGCATGCCTCGCCCACCTTCCTACCGAAACCACGGTTTGACACCCTTAACACCTTACTTACTTACATTTACTTACGAGGGCAGATCCACAACTAATCGGCCTGGGACATAGATGGCGGTAGTTATTAAAATATATTGACTGTGGTAAACAAACTTGAAGACGCTACGTTGTTCATTACTTGTTTGACAGTCATCAATAGCAACGCTCTCAGTGAATTTGTCAACATGGAAAAAATTCAAACATTCGTTATTGGAGTTGCTTTCAGTTTCGAACACTAATTTAGCGGAGATCATCCTCAACTAATCTTTGAAATTTCAGGGTAGATTTTAAGGATCGCTTGGAACGAGGGCAGATTGAAACGACAGTTTAGAAAAATGGCTTTTTGGGGGAACGCTAGTTTGGGTGAAGAATAGTCTGGAAAAACGACAGTTTCAGAAAAGGGCATTTTGGAAGAAGGACTACTTGGAGAGAAGAACACTTTGGGCAAATAACCCGTTGGGAGAAAGACCTGTGGCACCTCTAACAGATACACACACAATTCACAAGCAAAATAGTGAAGAACACCGAACGAAAATCGAATAAGAAAATACATCAGAGCCGTATACCATAGGGATAACATAACAATTCACATCAGTGGAGTATAGTCGAGTTTGAAAATCGAATTTCAAAATCGGCCAGTAGCCTGATGGGTAACGCTTAGGTTCAATTTTTTGTGATTCAAACTGTCATAGCGTCAGTTCGAATCACACGTTCTTCTTCACTATTATTTCAAACGCTATAGACCGTTTGGAGGAAGAACAGACCGAAGAAGGACAGATTGATAGAAAGCTAGCTTGGGAGAAAAACAGTCTTGTACAAGGACAATCTGGGAGAAGGACCGCTTGTAACAAGGGCAGATTAAAAAGACAGTTTGGAAGAATGGTATTTAGGGAGAAGGCTAGTTTGGGAGAAGAGGAGTCCGAGAGAAAGAGAGTTTCACAATAGGCCAATTTGAGAGCAGAAGAGTTTAGGAAAAGAACAGTTTTGGAGAAGGATGCATTGAAAAAAAAAAACAGTCCGGAAGGATGACAGTTTGGAAGAACAAGGGTTTGAGGAAAATACAGCTTTCGAAAAAATAGTACCACTTTGCGCTGAAGTCGGAACTAAATTGAAGTGATGTCAGAACGGTATATTAGAAGGAGAGTGTAGCCCGGGTAGTGTCTTCAATATCTCCATTCCGTATTTCCCATCTTTTACTCCGATAGGATTGTTCCTCAACAATTATGTATATCAGAAAATCACTTTCTTGAACATATTTCGTATATAGAATTCTTGTCTTAGCTGTTAGCTGATGAACATAGTCTTTATTATGCCTAAGATGACGATCCCCTTAGTTACTCTCGAAGCTTTAGGTCGTGAATAGAAACTATAATTTGAACAAAAGCCTCTGACTACGTAGAATTTTTTCCAAATGCTTAGCGAACTCACAATAGCAACAAAATCCGTTCGAAGTGCTAGAAATAAGAAGCTCACTGATCCAAGGCCTCATGGGCTCATTTCGTATAACCCATAATACGGTGGTTTTCTTTCAGTCACTACTGTCAGTGCTTATTCTTCATTACCGTGTCTACTTTACCAAATACCCGATGAAACTATGTGAATTCTGTACTTTAAAGGCTTTGTGACTGCAAAACCTGAAAAGCAGATATCCACATTGGACCAGCAGCTGCAAATACACATACAAGGCATTTTGGTAGAGGCTTCCAGTAGGAGGGTTCTCCTGATGGCTACTGCTCGGTGCCATCAGGAGAACCTTATTCATACATACAACCGTCGCTTTGCCATGGTATCCTTGGTGCTCTTGTTTCCTACGCCCAGATCAAAAGGAGTAAGTTGAAACCAGAAATCTCTTCAAGTGAGGGAACTGTACTATTTACCAACAGCTCCGAAGCAGTATTATCATCTTGCAAATCGGTCTCCCTGACTACAACGTTGCACGGCAGCGTCGGCTGCTGTCGATACGATATTATCAGGATTGTAGTCTCGTTATAAAACTTCACTCAACATTTCGGCTTCATGTAAGATGCTCTTAACTTACTCCTTTGGTGTGCTCCGAAGAACGGCCAGATTGGAGACGCATACGTGATTCACCCTCTGAAACGACGGGGTCTTAACTTTATTTCGATGAGAAAGCAATTAAGATGCGCTAATTATTCTTAAACCGGTTCAAAGCAGTACAACTGCCGAACATACATACTAATTATTTATTATATAGCGTAATAAAAAAAACAGCAAACATGAATGTTGTGTTGAAGCAAGTGATTTCGGAGCTTGTCTCCTACGAGGGAAACGAATCCAATGAAGTTTGTCTTGTGTTAGATGTAGACATAAAGTCTAACTCAGCGCTTACTAGGGTCTAGCGTAGAGGCGACATGAACTCAGTTTGGGTGTAAGATTGCGTCGTCTTAATCTCAATTGAATATTACTTGGACATAGTTTTGCCGTAAATACTAATTAGATTATGCCTCAGATATGAATTTTCCGGCGATTGTGTTCCTTCGGAGCTTTCATTGATATACGGTCTTCTGCAGAATGGTTGAAATTGAAGTTTAATTTTTATCTTTTATCGTAGCCGAGTGAGAGCAGCATTTTTTTATAAACCGATCACGATTTTATGTCGGAAAGTAAAATGCAGGCTAGAGAAGTGAGAGAATAATAATTTTTTAATGTTATATAGGTATTTGTTTGAAATCATTTTTAATATTGAAACCATATACGGTGCTGATGGACATAAAGGAACAACTTAATGGGGATAGCGATAGTAGAAAGGAATGTAATATTACACAACCGTCTTACGAAATGTGTGGTCTCAAAAATTGTTTCGCTCATTACGTGATATTTTTCATCAGCATCATGGACATAAGTACTATGTTTTGGAGACTTCTTCAATATATGTGTGGCGGTTCCGCCAAACCCCACTGTCTACTTACCCGAAGAACCCCCATAACTACAACCCAACCGTCATAGTTTTCTGCTAATGCAATCGCATTAGCACCTGTAAATGCTTCACGCAATCAGTTCATCAAATGTATTTAGCTAAAAGCTCCTGGAAGAGAATTCTTACCTTCATTCATTTATTCGAATTCAAAATTCCCTATAAGAATTCTGTTCCAAACTTCATTAATCCCAAGCCCAATTCAGCATCTTCGGTTACCAGGCAAATCTCAATCTTACATACGCATTTTCCCTAGTCGAATTCCTGAAAACAAAACAATTTGGTTTACATATAATGTAACCATCATAACAGGGATCATAAACATTGCATCACATATTCCCAGCCTCGCCATGTGTATAATAAATTCCTTTACATAAACATTGGCTGGCGACCTATACCCAAGGGACAAAAGCAAATATACGCATCTCGCGTCTTAAACCATAAATTAAATCCTGCAGCATCATCATCATCATCGCCACTACAACTGGGAACCGGTCTTGGCCATATTTAGCAAGTCCTGAGGCTTGTTAAATTTTCCATAATGATTTGTTTTTTTTTCCGGGCAAGGTCATTAGTCTTGCGCCAGAGGCTCCCCGACGGGGAATCGAACTCCGGTCTCCCGCATGACAGGAGGGTGTACTAACCACTATACTATCGAGGAGCCAAATCCTACAGCATAGGCAAATGCAAATAGGTATGGTATACTTACCCTTGGCAGCGATGCCATAAACATCAATTCCCTGGAAATAAGCCAGAAACCCAACTAGCACCCAATGAGATTCGGCTTGTTTACTTAGCCAAACTCACATCTCATTGATGCCCATTATTCCCTTTCTTTGTTTTCAGATTCGTTCTCATGGCCTTGTCCCATGAGAGAACCAATGTTCACACATACATGTGTATCTCTATGATCTCCTCTATGAGATCAGGTTACCTACCCCCAAAGAGAGACTTCGCGCTTCTCTTGGGATGGAAAATGCATCCTTTAATTAAGAGAGCCAGTTTCACTGGCCGAATTTCCTTAGTCAGCGAATTAATATCGCGGAGTCGTAGTAGCCCCCCGGTCACCGTAGCGCTGCGGTGGCGCCTTTTATTTACCCCGCGTTGGAGTTAGTGTTGCGTTCTTTAAAATTACAGTAATTGTAATCAATGAAAAGTAATATGTTTTGTAAACTAACTAAATGTCAAACTATTGTGTGGATAAAAAGAGCCTCTTTACAAGAAACTAATTCAGTGTGTTCCTTTTTTGCCTTATGTGGACGTTGCGTCGTCGCGTTCTGTTTGTGTTTTTCCTTTTGTGTGCGGCGGAACAATCACAATTTGTGAATTATGATGGAGGAAGAAGTGAATCAGCGCCGTACGCCGGTGCACAATACTTCGTACCCCACATATGTGTATATATATATATATATATATATATATATATATATATATATATATATATATATATATATATATATATATATATATATATATATTGTTATGGATACTTCGAATTCATTGCAAATATTGAATTCAAGGACATAGAAAATCGCTAAATCCACAAAATACGCACATCAAATAAAAAATTCCATAAAGACCCAATTCATGTAAAAAGAGTTAAACATCAAGAACATTTTAAACCCAAATCCCATGAGAATCGCAAAAATTGCAAAAAACACCCGAGCCAAATCCTACCCGCATAAAATAAAATAAAATCCAAAGCCTATTGGAAACCCTTGAATGAAAATCCAACACAAATGTCCATGGCGGTCGAAAGTCGCTTAAGCCTGCGTAAACCCGAAACTTATGAGAGACACAAAATTTGAAAGTTCCCACACACCCGGCCGTATTGGGCATCAAGTTGTAACAGTATCCACAATTTCAAGTTCGCATGAAAGACACAAAACTCAAAAAAACAAAAAAAAAAGCAATGCGATCACAGGTAGCCCAACAAATGAGGTCAAATGTAGGCATAGAGAAAACATTTAATCGAATTATTAGGCAGAAGTGAATATGTGGGGGTTCTTTAAGCATTTCCAAGAACCACCCATTCCCTTTAAATCAACCTGCCTTTCCCTCACTCATAAGCCACTTACTTGCATATGAGCTGTTCAAAGCTCTCAATCGATTAGTTCATACCTGAAACATAAGCCCACGGCAAGATTACCATCTTGCCATGGCATCAAGTAAATAGCATCAATTAAACCATCTTGGTTCATCTGTCATGAACCGATCGGTTCCTATGGGCGGCCACATGCCCATCAAACACATGCCAATCCTTCTGTGTGTTCTTCTTCCAACAATCCGTTGGTCCAAAAGACAAGCCATGGCAAATCGCTTGCTTATACAGCTGCAGCCCATTATCCCTGATTGGTTGCATAAGCGATAAACTGTCATCGAATCGGACGTGATCAGAGTTTGTTTTCCCTAAACAATCTAGCAACGGTCACGTCCCACATTGTGTTCGCTAATACAAAGCATAGCGCAACTCACGCTGTCAAGAGCCGAATCCTTCGCCACTGTAAATATTCACACTGGAATTCGACCCTTGACTCGCTATGGATGCAATACACAATCGGCGTGGATGTATACACAACCGTCATTGTGTAATCATCCCAATCGCATCTTAATCACCAGATCGTGTCCCACGATACGTATTTCCTAAAACAAGCACGCACCCATGCATTCTAGCCTTTGCCATCGTAAGCGAAGTTCTGTTGACATAACATCAACAGAAAAACGTATCCCGGATCGTTTATGATGGCAGGGCAGCCAGCCGACCTACATCGGTCATCATATTTGACCAGCTGCATGTTTGCTTTCGCTTTTTTCACCCAACGCATGTTTCGTTTTTCTTTCTTTCCTAGGTAAAGACATTCAGCCTATCGGGACCATGTCTATGGGAACCTACCAATGGCATGCGATTCGGTTTCTCATTGGTCGTTGGGGGGAAGCAAAGATTGTTTTCCCCTACGATGACATGAGTGGAGCGCACCACCAGTTAAGTCAGAGTCGGCCATTCAATCGAGGAGTCCAATTTCAACCGTCAAATCGCGCACACGCGTCACTGAAGAGGCATTCAGAGGAAAAAATCATAAAACGTGGAGTAAAGGAGTCGGAGTTCGCCTGTCGGTTCGGTGATCCCTTATTGTTCTACTCCATACTGTGTCAGAGTGAGTTGGTGAGTGACGAAGACAATATCGGAATAATGTTCGAATAACAAAAACTCATTACGTCGTACGATTCCTTAGTGATAATAAGTTATAATAGTTCCAGAGAGAGACTTACCAGATTGCAGATTGTGAATGTTAATGTTCAAGAAATTCCAACCAACCCACAAGCGTTGTCCGAACCAGTGTATTGTTTTAAAAATAAATGTTGTCCGAATCTATGTATTGTTTTAAAACTACATGTTCACCGAACCAGATTTATTGTTTCATAAATAAAGAAATTAAAAGTATACGACAAAAAATCGTCCAGCGCCTTTTACTTGCTGCATAATTGTGGGAAAAGTTATCTTCAGTATATGTTGGGGAAGTTAGTGAAACTAGTGCCCGTGCCTTGGCACAATCCCAAATACGTCTCGGCACAAGGAACATCCAGTCTCCTGTCCCGAATGAAAATGAAAATTATTAAAAAGTCGAAAATATTTGGAATCAAAAATAGTTGAACAATAAAAATTAAAGTTATTCAAAAGTTAAAAGGTAAATCAAGAAAAATAATCCTGCAACTTACTTAGAATAGAATAATAGCATAAGCATAATCCTGTAACTTACTTAGAATAAAAAAAATAATTTGGAATTAGCTAAATATTGTATAAGCATCTTGTAACTTAGTATTAGAAAAAATTGTAATTAGCATAAACTTTTTTAGAATAAATTCAGAAGTCAAATATAAAGGGTTAAGTAAGCTAAATAAAAGAAAAATAATTTTCCGGCGGTGCTCCTTGGATCAGCGTAATCGTCATCTTGCTCCATTTTCCGACTCTCCTGGTCCAACGGAAACGCCAGAGGTTCTCCCCACAAACCGTATCTGGCCTGAGCACTCAGTTGGTGCACTATACACGGTGTATATCCCGATTGCGGCATAACTATATATCTATATATACACATATATATATATATATATATATATATATATATATATATATATATATATATATAAACCCAATCACTAGGATGAGGCCACAAGTTTGAATAGGTACGTATTTTCCCAAAAGAAATTCATCAAATTAAAGGGTAATTAAGAAACGATCGTTTGAATTTCCCAAGATCAAATATTAAACTACTTAAAAAAGGTATAAAAAAGTGCGTCTCTTAGATAAGACCATTGCGAATATTTCGTTGCAGGAGTGCACATGAGCGGTTTTTTAAAATCTTTTGTTTAGAATATTTAAAAAAGTGTTGAAAAGAACTGTTTATATTTAATTTGAAACACAAATGGGTTTCGGAAAGAAGTTGACAGTAGTTTACAAGTATTTCATCCAATGTGAAGCCCTAAGGTGATTGCACATTTAGGGTGACTATGGTTTATTACTCCGGGGTGATCCGCATCGGAAGGACTGATTTTAGTCAGGTTTTGGAATGGAAGAAGTCGGACTTACACACATTTACGGGCATTACTATATCCTGGTTTATGTGCGCCTATTGAGAAAAAAAGTAAACAAGAACAACAACAAAAATATTCGGAATACAGGATCAATAACAGTTCGTCTATGGTGGCGCATGTGGTACAAGGGAGTGATTCCGAGTTAAAGAGGGTTGAGGTTAACAGAGATAAAGGCTTTTCGAATAACGACGATATGCTTTTACAATTAAATAAATTACAAAATATTACAGACAAAAGCAAACCCTTTTTTGTTTATTCAAATACTGACCATTGCTTCGTTTGCAGGATCGAATCCGACGTAGTAGTAGCAATCGTTTTCATTTCTTATTCGCCGCTTCGTATCGCCTTACGGTCAATGAATGTCGTGTTAACTTTTAGCTAAACTTAATTTAGGATTTTATTAACATAATAATATAAAAACAAAAAATTTATTAAGTTCAATAGTTTATTAGAATAATATATATAAAGAAAATAAGAATTCAATATAAGTACAAATTTCAAGTATTTCAATCGCGTGTCAGCAAAACATTTGCCTTATAATTGAAGTGGTTCTTGATGGTTTCAAATCTGTCTCCCATCAAATTAAAGCAGGTGTTCCCCAGGGTTCTGTGTCAAACTCTTCGAATGTCATTACCAACCAGCAACTTATGCTTGATACATTGACTTTAGACCTCAACTAAATATATCAGTGGGGATTATCTAACCGAGTAGAAATCACTCCCTTAAAAACACAGTGCTGCCTCTTGTCGTCAAAGGCGAACCCCAAAGTAAATATATTGTATATGAACGGCACTTCCATCGACGAAGCCAAGGAACTATCAATCCTCGGCACTCGAATTAATTCGACTCTTAATTGAACCGACCACATATTTGAAGCCGCGAAAAGTGCGGCCAAATGTATGGGATTCCTTCAGAGATGCAAAACATACTTCACCCCATCCAACCTGGCCACTATTTACAAGGCATATATTCGTTCAAAAATGGAGTTCAACTCCCATATTTGGTCAGGCGCATCCAAAACTGCACTACACGTGCTCGACAGGATGCAAAAACGAGCAGTAAAACTTATTGGGGACTCAGCCGTAAGTCGATCAATTCAATATATATATATATAAACCCAATCACTAGGATGAGGCCACAAGTTTGAATAGGTACGTATTTTCCCAAAAGAAATTCATCAAATTAAAGGGTAATTAAGAAACGATCGTTTGAATTTCCCAAGATCAAATATTAAACTACTTAAAAAAGGTATAAAAAAGTGCGTCTCTTAGATAAGACCATTGCGAATATTTCGTTGCAGGAGTGCACATGAGCGGTTTTTTAAAATCTTTTGTTTAGAATATTTAAAAAAGTGTTGAAAAGAACTGTTTATATTTAATTTGAAACACAAATGGGTTTCGGAAAGAAGTTGACAGTAGTTTACAAGTATTTCATCCAATGTGAAGCCCTAAGGTGATTGCACATTTAGGGTGACTATGGTTTATTACTCCGGGGTGATCCGCATCGGAAGGACTGATTTTAGTCAGGTTTTGGAATGGAAGAAGTCGGACTTACACACATTTACGGGCATTACTATATCCTGGTTTATGTGCGCCTATTGAGAAAAAAAGTAAACAAGAACAACAACAAAAATATTCGGAATACAGGATCAATAACAGTTCGTCTATGGTGGCGCATGTGGTACAAGGGAGTGATTCCGAGTTAAAGAGGGTTGAGGTTAACAGAGATAAAGGCTTTTCGAATAACGACGATATGCTTTTACAATTAAATAAATTACAAAATATTACAGACAAAAGCAAACCCTTTTTTGTTTATTCAAATACTGACCATTGCTTCGTTTGCAGGATCGAATCCGACGTAGTAGTAGCAATCGTTTTCATTTCTTATTCGCCGCTTCGTATCGCCTTACGGTCAATGAATGTCGTGTTAACTTTTAGCTAAACTTAATTTAGGATTTTATTAACATAATAATATAAAAACAAAAAATTTATTAAGTTCAATAGTTTATTAGAATAATATATATAAAGAAAATAAGAATTCAATATAAGTACAAATTTCAAGTATTTCAATCGCGTGTCAGCAAAACATTTGCCTTATAATTGAAGTGGTTCTTGATGGTTTCAAATCTGTCTCCCATCAAATTAAAGCAGGTGTTCCCCAGGGTTCTGTGTCAAACTCTTCGAATGTCATTACCAACCAGCAACTTATGCTTGATACATTGACTTTAGACCTCAACTAAATATATCAGTGGGGATTATCTAACCGAGTAGAAATCACTCCCTTAAAAACACAGTGCTGCCTCTTGTCGTCAAAGGCGAACCCCAAAGTAAATATATTGTATATGAACGGCACTTCCATCGACGAAGCCAAGGAACTATCAATCCTCGGCACTCGAATTAATTCGACTCTTAATTGAACCGACCACATATTTGAAGCCGCGAAAAGTGCGGCCAAATGTATGGGATTCCTTCAGAGATGCAAAACATACTTCACCCCATCCAACCTGGCCACTATTTACAAGGCATATATTCGTTCAAAAATGGAGTTCAACTCCCATATTTGGTCAGGCGCATCCAAAACTGCACTACACGTGCTCGACAGGATGCAAAAACGAGCAGTAAAACTTATTGGGGACTCAGCCGTAAGTCGATCAATTCAATATATATATATATAAACCCAATCACTAGGATGAGGCCACAAGTTTGAATAGGTACGTATTTTCCCAAAAGAAATTCATCAAATTAAAGGGTAATTAAGAAACGATCGTTTGAATTTCCCAAGATCAAATATTAAACTACTTAAAAAAGGTATAAAAAAGTGCGTCACTTAGATAAGACCATTGCGAATATTTCGTTGCAGGAGTGCACATGAGCGGTTTTTTAAAATCTTTTGTTTAGAATATTTAAAAAAGTGTTGAAAAGAACTGTTTATATTTAATTTGAAACACAAATGGGTTTCGGAAAGAAGTTGACAGCGACAAAAAGAGGTGTTTTTAAGGATTTAGGACTCTCAGGCCAAGAAATAGCAAGGAGGCTTAACAGAAGTAAGACTGTTGTAAACAGTTATTTTGAGGGTCTTTGGGGGTTCTCTAAGGCTCACCCGAAGAACCACCCATCGTCTTAACCAACTCCCCTTTCCCAACCCGCAATACCATTACCGATCATAGCCTCTTACCTGCATATGAGCAGTTAAAAGCTCACCTCCAATCATTTCTTACCTGAAATATAAGCCCACGGCAACATCATCATCTTCCCATGGCATCAAACAAATCATACCAACCAAACCATTGCGGTTCATCTTTCATGAATCATTTAGGAACCTGATCGGTTCCTCTGGGCGGCAAGATGACCATCAAACACACTCCAATTCTCCTGTGTTTACTTGTTCCAACAATCCGTTGGTCCAAAAGACAAGCTGGGCAACTTGCTTGCTTGCACATCTGCAAGCCAAACTTCCTACGATAGAACGCCTAAACCGATAAACGATCATCGAGTTGGACACGACCGTAATTGTTGTCCAAACAATCATATCAAGGGCCGTTTCCCACGATCCGTTTTTCTAAATCAAACACACAGTAATATCACTGCGTTTATTTTTCCCTACCACCCGTTGGTCCATAGCCAAGCTGGGTAAGTTGTATGCTTGTACATCTGCAAGTCAATTTCCCCATCATCGGTCGCCCAAGCCATAAACGATCATCGAGTTGCACACGACCCATAATTCATTATCGAAACAATCATATCAATGGTCATGCCCTATGATTCGTTCCCAAACCAAACATGCACCCATCGATCCTAGCCCTCGCCATCGTAGACGAAGTTTCTGTTGACTTAACATCAACAGAAAAATCTGGCCTCTATCGTTTATGATGGCAATGCAGCTAGCTTCCGTACACGATCATATATTTGACCAACTGCATGTTTGGATTCTCTTATGAGCACCCTTCGCATTTTCGTTTGTCCTGGCTTCCAGTGAATGGGCATTCAACCAGATCTGTACGATCACAATGGAAATACTTCTAATAAAACCCAAATCGATTGTTCATTGGTCGTCACCAGAGAAAAAGATCTGATTTGCTCCTCACACATCGGTGGAAATCCACCCCCGTTGCGAATGGTGGTATGTTCCGTGCAACAGCCAGTTGAGTCAGATGTTAGCTACTGAGCCAGAGGCGCGTATCGTGGACGTTGTGTGTAAAAGTCGTGATTTAAGCAGTCAATCGCGAAGAGTCCAAATACACAGTCGAGGAAGTCGGTGAAATAAATTAGTTGAATAACGTGTCGTGAAAAGTTAGTCTGTTGACTATTTAAATTACCTCAAGTCGGTCTTACGGTGCATATTCAAATTTAAATTCCTGTGGACAGAAAAACAAAAAGACAAATGTATAAATAAAATTTAAAGACCGCATCTACATCATTGACTTGTAGTACATCGAAATTAATGTTAGAGTTACGTTGTTGTGTTTTGGTTTTATCAATTGGATTATTCATATAAAGTTTTCAATAAAAATCAACTCTAAGCAACAATTACCACCGTTTTTTATTGTGCCTTACTTATCTCGGGTGAACAACTTCTTTGTATTTGGTGGAACAATATCGTGGAGAGTATGTGAAACAGTGTCCGTGTTGACACCCCAACATACTTTACCCACAGATCTACAAAAATATGGGTACAATCAAAAAGGACGCACATCTGAAGCAACAACATCACGAGAAAAGCGGTTGATTCTACGGCTTGCCTCAAGTTCTACTTTACCAGCGACTAAAGTAGGAGCCAAAAGCGGAGTATCAGCCAGCATAGCAATGGTCCGAAGGATAATAAAAAAAAGTGTTACTATTAAGAGAAAAAAATTAAAAAAGAATTCTGTTTTGAGGCAAGTACAAAAGGAACATCGAATGAATTTTGCAAGAGAACATGTCGCTTGGACCAGTGAATGGAAACGCGTTGTCTTTTCAGATGAAAAAAAGTTTAACATTGACGGTCTCGATGGTTTCGACTTTTATATCCATGATCTGAGAAAGGAGGAGCTTATTTTGGCATGACATCATACCCGTACATCAGGTGTCATGGTGTGGGGAGCCATTACCTACTATGGCACAATCGAGGTGGAGTTTTTGTCCACAACAATGAACGGAAACAACTACAAATGTTTGCTGGAACGGTCATTTCCAAAAATTAAAAACATTTTCGGACCCCTGTCTTGGATTTTCCAGAAGACAAGGACACCTTAATCGAAGCTATTCGTGATTCCTGAGACCGAATTTTCCTAGGCTATTTAAAAAGACTATGATTCTATTCCATACCGTCTTATAGAGGTCATATCCAAAAACGGCGGACATACTTATTATTAATGTAGAACAACGATATAAATAAATGTTTTAAATTCATAAAATGTAAACATTTCATTAATTTTTTCCTTCTTTTCTAAAATTTTGCATGTGGCCTCATCCTAGTGACGCAGTTTTTTATACCCTTTTTAAGTAGTTTATTATTTGATCTTGGGAAATTCCAACGGTCGTTTCTTAATTACCCTTTAATTTTATGAATTTCTTTTTGGAAAATACGTACCTATTCACAGGTAGTATATGTTTCCGGGTACAAAATTTCCAACAGGTATAAAGAGCGGAAATCAATTGCAAAACTTGTAGCCTCATATGTGGAGTATATATATACACGTCATCATGACGCCATCGTGATGTAATGGTATTTAACCCTTGACCTTTGACCTTTGACTCTTGACATTTGCCCGTTGACCTTTGACACTTGGCCTTTGACCCCTGACCTTTGACCTTTTCCCTTGGGGCCAGGGAGTGGCGTCATCCGAGGGAATCACCCACGTGTTTCTTTGGTTTGATCTGTGGGTGGCGTGTTATGTATATGGTTTTTTTATCAGTTCATCATTTACCTTGGTTTATGAGTTGTGGCGCGTCCATGAATTATGCGACATTGATAAATTTTTCTAATTTTGTTTTTGTGGTTTGGTCCATGAATTAAGTGATATTGATAAGGCCTTCTAATTTTGTTGTGGTTTAGTCCATGACCTAAGTGATATTGATAAGTGGTTTGACATATGGATCATGTTCTGTGGATGGTTTTCTTATCCGTTCGTTGACCAGTTTTTTATATCAGTATCATCATCATTGGCACTACAACCGGGATCCGATCTTGGCCTTATTTAGCGAGTCTCTCCACCGCTATCCGGTTCATATCCGAGACTTGTTAAATTGTCTATAATAATTTGTTTTTCCGGACAGTGTTATTAGCCTTGAACCAACTTTTCTCAGGATGTCGCCGCATGCATTGGTTCATTACTTAGCGGGTGCCAAAGTAGCTATCCACGGATGTCACATGGAGACTGCATGTCAGCTTGGATTGAACAGGGACAAGGATCGTCCTCCCCTTCGCCGCGTTTAAAGCAGAGACTTTTCCCTGTATGTTCGCCCCCCCCCCCCCCCCGCCCGGGGTCTTTTTCCAGTCTTTAACTACTTGGGTGGAGGGATGGTGGGATAGAAATCATACAAGACCAATAGGTCTTGAGTGCGGTAGTATACGCAGATTACGTCTTCGGCGTCTAATTATCTTGTTATATGTTAAGCTCAAATACGATGACGCCACGATGACGGCACGCATGGTAACCCGTCACACACCTATGTATATATATATATATATATATGTATATATATATATATATGTATATATATATATATATATATATATGTATATATATATATATATATATATGTATATATATATATATATATGTATATATATATATATAAATTGTTTCGGATTCATAACTATATGCTCGGGGAAAATCTAGTACATCGTCTAGTACTTTTGTGGGGGGTTTCTCTATTCTACATGAGAAAGAACCCACAATTCCAACCAACATTTCCACCTAATTTCGACCGCTTTCAGCGCGTCATACTTACCAATTTCCTTTATATGTATTCCCCTGTAAAACATTTCAAACGGACGTATGGCTAAACTCATCATCCTTTGCAGATAATGCATAATTGAGTTTAGCTACATAAATGTCATACGGCAACTCCATTCTTGCTAACCATGAGTTTCCCATCGGAAATCTCATAATGTCGGTTAGCAACAACAAGTCTAAAAGAACGACGCTGGTGCATCATAGCAAAACAGCTGGGGTAATTTCAGCGTCTTAGAGTCTGGTTCTCACGCGAATTATTTCCCAAACATCAGCGGCGTCCTATCGACTTTCCCTCAGATCACCCATTCGCTTGGGATCAATGATCTCTCTTTGCAGGGGAGTAACATCCCCTAGGTTTCCCTCTCATTCGTATTTCTTTCCACGGATCAATGCGCTCTAACTACACCATAGCCGTACCACTGGGTCAGTAGGTCGTGTCAGTAGCTGCATCTGATACCAACACACACAACCAAAGCTACCCCGAGTTCACAGCATATCATGTTTTCTGTTCTCTCATTCTTCATGTCCGTCAATTACCCTATTAACAAAAGTTACTGATACTTTGACGGGCGTGAGGTTGAGAGAGCCGAGGCGTGGTCACTTTTGGTTGTCCTGTGTGTAGAAAGAAATATGAATTTCAACCCCAATTCACACCAGTCACTATTCAAACACCATCACGTGCAGTCACGCTGCCGCAGCAGTCGCCATCCAATCTCTACAGTGTCACGTCGCGCCGCCGCTCGTCTGTATTATTTCGTTATTTCGTCTCTATTGCCAAAAGTTTCTATGTTTAGGAGAAGTTTTATTATTTGGGTGTGAAGCAATTGTGTATTGAAAATATAGCGTGATAATACTCGTAGAATTAAAAGTACAAACAAAATAAAACTAACTTTTAGTAAAGACAGTGCGTTTTTATTTATCGTGCCCCTTTGAGTGCTGGTGTTTTCCATTTCCTTCGGTGGAATCTTTGCTTGTGGGTTAAAAGTGAATCTGTGCCATACGTTGGCAATCATACCTTTTACCCCCCACACTTTCCCCGACAAATATTCACCACAGCAGCCGGCAACACGACGACAGTGCAAAACAACTGTCAATACATTGTTTACTGCTTTTGGTGTTCTTTCAAGATATACTAACGTGTTTGTTGACTTTTTTGGTGCTTTAATCCTATGAACAAATCATAAGACATTTATATTCGCACGCCACCATGTGGCCCTTTAATGTTAAATAAATAAAGTTCTCCATCGAGAACTCAGTCGAACATTATCTCTATTCATTTAAAGGCATTCGCCAGTCGCATCGGCTTTACTTAAAATTTAGTAAATGAAGTTCTAACTTTCCTACTTAAACACAAATTCCAACAAATACATCAGCGCGGGAACTTCAACCAGGTTGCAACCTGGACCGGATTTCGACCACAAAGGTATTACTGTTCCTTTTTTAATCCAAACCTTGTTTCAGGCAACGTTGGTTCAGACGCCATTGCGTCAACCCATCAGCAATTTCGCTCGAACAACGATCTCGGCCGACGACATTCCTCGTGCGGCATCGAGATTCATCGCACATATATATATATATATATATATATATATATATATATATATATATATATATATATATATATATATATATATATATTGGCGCAAGACTAATGACCTTGCCCGGAAATACAAATTATCATGGAAAATTTAACCAGCCTCAGGGCTTGCTAAATAAGGCCAAGACCGGTTCCCGGTTGTAGTGCCGATGGTGATATATATATATATATATATATATATATATATATATATATATATATATATATATATATATATATATATATTCTTTTTTTTACACTAACGCGCGCGCAAAGGCGAATTTTGAAGTACCCTTAAATGTCAGAGCACAGTGCGAGCGGATAGAGAGGGAGTGGATAAGGAAAGGGGGTGTCGATGTAAATTGGTCTTGAATGGCTGGACATCACAACGACGAGGAAACACATGATCAGGCAGAACATTCCACATTCGTGTGGTTCGGCTAAAGAATGACTCTCTATGTTTACTTGTGCGTCTGAAGTCCAATTTCAACGTGAACTGATGCGCATTCACAGATTGACGGGTATCGCGAGAAAATGTCTGAAGGTGCGGAACACATTCAGCAAGTTCACTTGAGCAACGACCATGATAATACCTATAGGAAAGAGATAGGCATGATACGTTGCACTTATGTTCTAACGACGGAATTGATCGACTTACGGTTGAGTCCCCAATAAGTTTCACTGCTCGTTTTTGCATCCTGTCGAGCACGTGTAGTGCAGTTTTGGATGCGCCTGACCAAATATGGGAGTTGAACTCCATTTTTGAACGAATATATGCCTTGTAAATAGTGGCCAGGTTGGATGGGGTGAAGTATGTTTTGCATCTCTGAAGGAATCCCATACATTTGGCCGCACTTTTCGCGGCTTCAAATATGTGGTCGCTTCAATTAAGAGTCGAATTAATTCGAGTGCCGAGGATTGATAGTTCCTTGGCTTCGTCGATGGAAGTGCCGTTCATATACAATATATTTACTTTGGGGTTCGCCTTTGACGACAAGAGGCAGCACTGTGTTTTTAAGGGAGTGATTTCTACTCGGTTAGATAATCCCCACTGATATATTTAGTTGAGGTCTAAAGTCAATGTATCAAGCATAAGTTGCTGGTTAGTAATGACATTCGAAGAGTTTGGACGGGAGTGCTCGTATGAGTATGAGAAACTCATCAGCAAACGAGTGAATTGGGTTGTGGGTAATTGACAAGAGGTCATTTGTAAAGATCAGGATGAAAGTGGGCGGGTGTACAGAACTCTGGGGAACACCTGCTTTAATTTGATGGGAGACAGATTTGAAACCATCAAGAACCACTTCAATTATAAGGCAAATGTTTTGCTGACACGCGATTGAAATACTTGAAATTTGTACTTATATTGAATTCTTATTTTCTTTATATATATTATTCTAATAAACTATTGAACTTAATAAATTTTTTGTTTTTATTTTATTGTGTTAATAAAATCCTAAATTAAGTTTAGCTAAAAGTTAACACGACATTCATTGACCGTAAGGCGATACGAAGCGGCGAATAAGAAATGAAAACTATTGCTACCACTACGTCGGATTCGATCCTGCAAACGAAGCAATGGTCAGTATTTGAATAAACAAAAAAGGGTTTGCTTTTGTCTGTAATATTTTGTAATTTATTTAATTGTAAAAGCATATCGTCGTTATTCGAAAAGCCTTTATCTCTGTTAACCTCAACCCTCTTTAACTCGGAATCACTCCCTTGTACCACATGCGCCACCATAGACGAACTGTTATTGATCCTGTATTCCGAATATTTTTGTTGTTGTTCTTGTTTACTTTTTTTCTCAATAGGCGCACATAAACCAGGATATAGTAATGCCCGTAAATGTGTGTAAGTCCGACTTCTTCCATTCCAAAAACTGACTAAAATCAGTCCTTCCGATGCGGATCATCCCGGAGTAATAAACCATAGTCACCCTAAATGTGCAATCACCTTAGGGCTTCACATTGGATGAAATACTTGTAAACTAAATTTTAAACTAAAATTAAGATGATCGTAAAGGTTGTATTAACTGAAATAAGTAAATTGACATGTGATATGTTCAACACGCTGCGCACCATCCAACCAATTTACCTACCACTAAGGAATGTGGATAAGAACATCAGTCTTTAAAGTGTCGATAGAATATTGTGATGAAAATGTTGATTCCAAGAGGACCTGACCTGCGAACTTATATTCCCCAAAGGTTAGCTGAAAGGAAATACTTGAACTTCCAGACTTAATTATTTTCAATCCAATTACACCTGCTCACCATTGTTTGTGCTCAAGTGACAGCAACAAGTGCGTCACGACTTCCCAGCAAGCCCAACTAGTCTATCGTTACCTGTCAGAGGCTTGTGCTAACGTCCCGACAATCGCCCACCTGAGGTAATATTTACCAACCGTTAATTATAATCAGTGATGGCTTGAAACTTATGGACGCCACTGTATCCGGTTTGCACTTGAAACGCAGCGAAGGCACGTTCGATGAAGATACATGTCGTCTACCTGAGTATGCGTGTTATTATTACTGTCACACCTATACATCTAGAGAGAGACTTGGCTACAATTCAAGAACCTGATTTATGAAGCACGAATGTTGTTTTTACACGACTCACGTCTAGGTAGGTCTAGGCGTATGCGAGGGGCCGCGGTAAGAGGTGGCGGTGTTTTTATTTTCCTAAAAGTTGTTCCATTCATTTTTTATCGCTCCTCGATTGGATAAGAAGTTGTGGACTGACGGGGCAAAGGTGGGGGTGAATATGCGTAACATATGCGTATGTTCGGATTGCTTAGCATGCTGCAGGGGGTAGGTGAGTACGTGGCTGAATGCGCACCGTCAACGAAATGTGATTGACACCAGGGGCGACTTATATTATTCTAGGGGCTAAGGTCTGTAAGGAAATAGATAATTAATAGTTAATGAGTTTAGATAACTTTCTGATGGTAATTGGAAGGCATTGTAGACACGTTGAGGTAACCTTCATTAAGGCGAATTATAATTTGTACACGGTTTCTACAGCCAAACACCATTCATGAGTCCATAAAGATGGCAATCTAATAAAAGCTATGCAAAGCAGATGGAAAGTGACTCATCGTACTCCAAAGCAAAAATGAATGTGCTGCGTCAGTACGTAGTTTGCTTCGTCTATAGACAATGTGTATACTAATGTGAAAGGCAATGCCCAGGCATAAAACAAGTCAAATATGCAACAAGACAAATGGTGTACGTCGTGTCTAACCACAAGTAAAATTTATACACGACACTACAGCAATGAATAAAAAAATTGACTAGATCCCCTTGGAGTAGAAAAATGTCCAAGAGGTCCAATGAAATGCACTTGTCTAGGATGCCAAGTAGTAAACCTTTCACGGGATACCATATTGATAATTTTTTTATGTTACTTACTCATTTTGCTTATTACAAAATATACTTTCATCGACGATTTACTTATATATTTTGTTTTTTCTTTCACACACAAACGGTATGGGACCGAATTTTGTGAAAGCCTTAAATGTCAAAGCACAATGGAAGACGGGTGTGAAAGGAATCCCGGCAAGAGTTCTGCCTTTTTCAAGCGCGTTTAGGTTAATTAGTTTGTATAGGGAGATTGGACGTAAAGGTCTTACCAACTCAATCTTGGGAATCTTTGAATGCCCTCAATTCTGCGAATGTGAGTCTTATGATGAGGGTTCCGACCCCGTTGTGTTAAAACAGTATAAAGTTCCTGATAATTAAATTTAATTTCGCCCACGGTTATGCCCCTATGTCCGAGCGTTTAAACATGCAAAAGATAGTGTTGCGGAATCGCCCTTGAAACAACCGGCGAATTCGCAATTAAATACCTGTGGCACCACCTGAATAAGATATGTGGCATCACCTTAAACAATGTCAGCAATCAGCTGACATTTGTGAATTTTCTGTAGGTTGTCACATGACAACCATTTTCACTTTTTCTTTCTTTTTTTTTCTCCTTGTCATTGGCGCTTGACCAATAGTTGATCCTATCAAATCAAAGCCATCTTATTAATTGAAATAAAGATTGTGACTCAGAGTTGAGTATTTAAACGTTAAAGAACTTGCCTTTCATTTATTTAAGAAATCCTGCTAGATTGTGGATTTTACAACTTTAGAGAAGTCCTGCTAGATTGTGGATTGTTTACAACTGTAGAGGTATTCGTTGTAATTTGCCCATTAACATCCCAATTAGTTTACAGCAGTCATCAATCAAGGAAACACAATCAAGTTTGTTCTCAACTCAACCCACCAGGAGACCCCACCGTGTTCAAACCCCGTGTGTTCAGCGCTTGTCTGACACACAAATCTCTTTGGCCAGGAGACACCACCGTGTTCCTGACCGCGTGTATCCAACGCTTGTTGGATACAGATGGCGCTTGCAGTATCACAAATGGTTTGCTTTTAGGAAGCATAATTACTCACTAGCCTCTGGATCGGATGTTCAGGCGTGGAAGGAGAATGCACAGGAGTGGGAACAATGACCCTGTAAGTAGGGCGTTAGAATATACTCACAGCTAGGCCGGCTTGTCGTAAGAGGCGACTAAAAGCCAAGTGGTAGGTGGGGTCCCAACGCCCTATACCCGGGCGGACTATGTCACACTATGTGATAAATAACCGAACTTTAAGACGTTCGTCATCGCATAATCGGGCTCGCTCTCCAGGCTCTGCCCACGCACGACTGGTAACGGTATTTCGTAACATCAGGGGCATCGGTTTCACCAATACCAATGTAAACTCCGCCCACCAATGTTTGCAAACAGCGAAACCTGATATCGTTGCCCTAACTGAGACCCAGGTCGATTCGTCAACTGATTCGACATATCTTCGTTGCTCAGGATACGACTTACATTCGAGATTCCGTTTTAACACTAAAGCTACCGACATTTCATATATACCTATTTGTACCAGTGGGGTCAAATGACCCGTGTTTTAAAAATAATATATAATTTTATTTATAGCATGTAATAACTCTTAGGCTCCTCGATAGTATAGTGGTTAGTATACCCGCCTGTCAAGCGGGAGACCGGGGTTCGATTCCCCGTCGGGGAGTCTCTGGCGCAAGACTAATGACCTTGCCCGGAAAAAACAAAATCATTATGGAAAATTTAACAAGCCTCAGGACTTGCTAAATAAGGCCAAGACCGGTTCCCGATTGTAGGGCGGATGATGATGATGAATAACTCTTAGTCCAATTTATTGTATGAATAGAACATTTTCAATTCCATCTTCTTTATTTATTAAATTGAAAGAAACATAAAAATCTTCAATTTGGAAATAAAAAATGTATAAAACTTATGTACGTTCACCGCACGGGTCAATTGACCCGTCCGTGGCAGGTTTAATGTTAAGAGTGGAGTCTGCGTCTTCGCGTGGTCCGATCTAGCTTGCCAGAGGATGGAGGCGTTGGAACCCAATAACATGGACATCATGTGTTTGAGGGTCGTGCTGAGGAATTCTGATAAATTTCTTTGTTGTCTTTACCGCTCCCCGAATGACGATCGACCGGCGAAATTTTTCGAACATCTTTCACATACCGTCGACTGAATACAGATCAACCACACAGCTTCTGAAATTGTTGTCCTTGGCGATTTTAATGTACACAATTCCGGCTGGTTGGTATATTCTAACAGAACCGACGAGGCTGGGAGGCTGGCGGAGATGTTTATTGTTAGCCACAACTTGACTCGACTCGTGGAGGAACCAACGCGAGTGCCGGATGACCGAGGGGATTCTGCGAACACCCTGGATCTGTTTTTGACATCCGAACGGAATATTTATACCGTAGAGGTTTCTGCACCACCGGGAAAACCAGATCACTGCTTGGTATCTGTCTCGCAAGGACATGCATTTCAAGCGAGTAACCGGCCTAGGCAGCTTTGCCATATATGGAAGTATGGGGCTGCTAACTGGGACGATTTGCGAGATTTCTTCGCATTCTTTCTATGGTCGGAGGTGTGCTTCGGAGACTCCGATGTTAACGCTTGCGCGGAGTCGGTCACAGAGAATATTCTTCTCGTGATGGAGATCTACATTCCGCATTGCATCAAACGAAGTTCATCTGATAAGCCGTAGTTTGAAAAAAATGCGAGTAGATTACAGCGGCAAAAAGTACAGCTTTTAAACAATGGCGCCCCAATCCCACCGATGTTAACCGAACGAATTTTCTTACAATCAGAAACGCGTGCAACCAGGCCACTGATACCACGAAGAAAGCTCACAACGACAGAGTGACCAATAAACTTCTTCGGTGCCTGACTGCTCCGCACTCCTTTTGGTCAATGGTAAAAGCTGTCAGCACTAACTTCGCTTCCTCCTCTTTGCCTCCATTGGTGACAGACAGCGGGACGTTAGTCAGAAATTCGAAGGATAAAGCCGATGTGTTCCCGAATTTATTTTGCGCGAATTCAAACTTCGATGCCGGTCTTTTGGAGCCACCTGTGATCGCGCCAGTACGATCTTCCATGCTGCATGTGAGATTTCTCCCGTGTACTATTCAACGCATTCTACGCAAACTGGACTGTAGGAAAGCAACCGACCCGGCCGGAGTACCAGCAATAGTCCTTAAGAACTGTGCTCCAGAACTATCGCCGGTTCTTGGCGGACTCTGCCGCTCCTTATGTACGTAGGACATTTCCTATCTGCTGGAAAATAGCTAGAGTTCAGCCAATCCCAAAGACGGGAGAAAAGTGTCGCCCACAAAATTACCGTCCGATAGCACGTCTATGTTATCTAAGGTGATGAAAAAAGTCATCAATACTTAGTTAATTAAGTTTTTGCAGTGCAACGGACTTCTGAATGATTGTCAATTCGGATTCCGTGGCAGGCGGTCCACGGGAGACCTTTTCACACTTATAACCGATATATGAACATCTGCGATTGAGCGGCATGGTGAGTCAAGGGCCGCCGCATTAGGTATCTCCAAGGTTTTTGAGCGCGTCTGGCACGGGGCATTGCTGAGCAAACTTTGTTCATACGGACTTTCCCAGCAGCAATCGATCGCTCCTGGTTGTTGTGGACGGCGAGTGTTCGGATCTGTATCCTGTTAATTCTGGGGTGCCCCAAAGTTATATTTTGGCTCCAACCTTGTTTTTCCTTCACTTAAATGATTTGGTGGAGACAACGGATAACAAAGTATTCAGTTTTGCGGATGATAATACACTTGTTTCCTCTTTTCGAGTGTTCAGCCGATAGGTGCATCTACGTCGCATCAGCTAAGATGTAGACAGATTGCCTCTCTGAATCAGGATCTAGATAGGCTCCTGCAGTGGGGGAAGGCGAATCTCGTCGACTTCTATGCAGCGAAGACACAATATACAACATTCACAAAGAAAAGTGGATCATCGGTTCCACAGCTGATGATGAATGGTCGGGCTCTCGAATCTGGGGAAAGCTTGAAATTGCTGGGCGTCACGGTCTGTGTGAATATATCGTAGCACAAACACGTGTCGAACAGCGCCAGGTCAGGCTTAGGAAAACTTTATATACATAATAGTGTAATAGTAGTTTTCTTTTCCAGGGACTTTTAGATTACAGATTTGATCTCGTTAATGTGTGAAGCATTTAAGGTGCTAATGCGAGTGCATTAGTGAAGTTATGAGATTTGGTGGAAGTTATGGGGGATTTTGAGGTGAGTGAACCGTGTGGTTTGGCGGAACCGCCACATAATCAATACAAAAACCTGGTGTAAATAGTTAGTTTTGATTGACAGTTTTGATAGTGAAAAAATAAACAAATGAATTAACATAAAAACAGTGTTTGAAGTCGTTTTCTGAACCCTTTTTATTAAGCAATTGGATTCACTAGTGGTACAACACACAGAGGTTCCCAAAGGCTGAACAAAAAGGAACATATGGGGGTATAAGATGGTGGATGCCAGCGTATGGCACGTATTCCTTATATCTCCCAACGATGTTGCGCGGTTGCGAGTATAGTCCACACAGGATAACTGGAACTTTAAATAACACTCTGGTGTTTGTTTGTTTGATAATAATTTCCTTTTTATTTGATTTTGTCGAACACTCTCATATTGTATTTTTAAATTTGTTTGCCGACTTTCCCGCAGGGGTACTTCGGAGTACGATTTCAAAGTAGCGTTTTGCAAATGTAAATATGTTTAATTTCAAGGACTTCACAAAAATTGCAACTAATTAAAACAGTTAGTAATAATGCAATTACACTAGCACCGTATACATTCGCCATTTTTCATCGGTATAATTACTATTTAGGTCTCTAAACTTTACACTTCTTCTGTGAATCTCTGCGGACAAGCGTGTGCATAAGCATGCACACGCGGCGGCGGTTAGCGACACAACCTCTCTCCGGTAATCACGTTAATCGACTGTCTGAAAAGGGAAGAAATTGAATACAACCAAAAAAAGAACATACTTCTGCTCTCTCATTGCCACGTTCTTCGATGTGTGGTAAGTTACATTGGTAAACTGATGATCGAAGAGAGCGGGACAATGAGAGAACAGAAACACGCTGTACGATTATCTTGAGGTGGATTTGGTTGTACGAGGGTTGCCTCTTATATTTCGGGATTTGGCAACCCTAGTGTTGCAATCCGGCAATTGACAGCTCTGTCGTAAAGTTGGACATTTTTGAGGTTATACGCACTCAGAACGTTTTGACATACGAGCGCTATTTGTGTTGTTTACAGTAACTTAAAAGATTCATCTCGGCCCAAAAATGGAATTAAGTAGTCAACATTTTCGTGCGATTATTTTGTACAACTTTCGGCGTGGATTAACTCAGCAACAGTGCATGGATGAACTTAATTCAATTTTTGGCGATGAAGCTCCATCAAAGACCAGTGTTTATAGATTTCTCCCGTGTACTATTCAACGCATTCTACGCAAACTGGACTGTAGGAAAGCAACCGACCCGGCCGGAGTACCAGCAATAGTCCTTAAGAACTGTGCTCCAGAACTATCGCCGGTTCTTGGCGGACTCTGCCGCTCCTTATGTACGTAGGACATTTCCTATCTGCTGGAAAATAGCTAGAGTTCAGCCAATCCCAAAGACGGGAGAAAAGTGTCGCCCACAAAATTACCGTCCGATAGCACGTCTATGTTATCTAAGGTGATGAAAAAAGTCATCAATACTTAGTTAATTAAGTTTTTGCAGTGCAACGGACTTCTGAATGATTGTCAATTCGGATTCCGTGGCAGGCGGTCCACGGGAGACCTTTTCACACTTATAACCGATATATGAACATCTGCGATTGAGCGGCATGGTGAGTCAAGGGCCGCCGCATTAGGTATCTCCAAGGTTTTTGAGCGCGTCTGGCACGGGGCATTGCTGAGCAAACTTTGTTCATACGGACTTTCCCAGCAGCAATCGATCGCTCCTGGTTGTTGTGGACGGCGAGTGTTCGGATCTGTATCCTGTTAATTCTGGGGTGCCCCAAAGTTATATTTTGGCTCCAACCTTGTTTTTCCTTCACTTAAATGATTTGGTGGAGACAACGGATAACAAAGTATTCAGTTTTGCGGATGATAATACACTTGTTTCCTCTTTTCGAGTGTTCAGCCGATAGGTGCATCTACGTCGCATCAGCTAAGATGTAGACAGATTGCCTCTCTGAATCAGGATCTAGATAGGCTCCTGCAGTGGGGGAAGGCGAATCTCGTCGACTTCTATGCAGCGAAGACACAATATACAACATTCACAAAGAAAAGTGGATCATCGGTTCCACAGCTGATGATGAATGGTCGGGCTCTCGAATCTGGGGAAAGCTTGAAATTGCTGGGCGTCACGGTCTGTGTGAATATATCGTAGCACAAACACGTGTCGAACAGCGCCAGGTCAGGCTTAGGAAAACTTTATATACATAATAGTGTAATAGTAGTTTTCTTTTCCAGGGACTTTTAGATTACAGATTTGATCTCGTTAATGTGTGAAGCATTTAAGGTGCTAATGCGAGTGCATTAGTGAAGTTATGAGATTTGGTGGAAGTTATGGGGGATTTTGAGGTGAGTGAACCGTGTGGTTTGGCGGAACCGCCACATAATCAATACAAAAACCTGGTGTAAATAGTTAGTTTTGATTGACAGTTTTGATAGTGAAAAAATAAACAAATGAATTAACATAAAAACAGTGTTTGAAGTCGTTTTCTGAACCCTTTTTATTAAGCAATTGGATTCACTAGTGGTACAACACACAGAGGTTCCCAAAGGCTGAACAAAAAGGAACATATGGGGGTATAAGATGGTGGATGCCAGCGTATGGCACGTATTCCTTATATCTCCCAACGATGTTGCGCGGTTGCGAGTATAGTCCACACAGGATAACTGGAACTTTAAATAACACTCTGGTGTTTGTTTGTTTGATAATAATTTCCTTTTTATTTGATTTTGTCGAACACTCTCATATTGTATTTTTAAATTTGTTTGCCGACTTTCCCGCAGGGGTACTTCGGAGTACGATTTCAAAGTAGCGTTTTGCAAATGTAAATATGTTTAATTTCAAGGACTTCACAAAAATTGCAACTAATTAAAACAGTTAGTAATAATGCAATTACACTAGCACCGTATACATTCGCCATTTTTCATCGGTATAATTACTATTTAGGTCTCTAAACTTTACACTTCTTCTGTGAATCTCTGCGGACAAGCGTGTGCATAAGCATGCACACGCGGCGGCGGTTAGCGACACAACCTCTCTCCGGTAATCACGTTAATCGACTGTCTGAAAAGGGAAGAAATTGAATACAACCAAAAAAAGAACATACTTCTGCTCTCTCATTGCCACGTTCTTCGATGTGTGGTAAGTTACATTGGTAAACTGATGATCGAAGAGAGCGGGACAATGAGAGAACAGAAACACGCTGTACGATTATCTTGAGGTGGATTTGGTTGTACGAGGGTTGCCTCTTATATTTCGGGATTTGGCAACCCTAGTGTTGCAATCCGGCAATTGACAGCTCTGTCGTAAAGTTGGACATTTTTGAGGTTATACGCACTCAGAACGTTTTGACATACGAGCGCTATTTGTGTTGTTTACAGTAACTTAAAAGATTCATCTCGGCCCAAAAATGGAATTAAATCGTCAACATTTTCGTGCGATTATTTTTTACAACTTTCGGCGTGGATTAACTCAGCAACAGTGCATGGATGAACTTAATTCAATTTTTGGCGATGAAGCTCCATCAAGGACCAGTGTTTATCGATGGTATGGTGAATTCAATCGTGGTCGTAGTTCACTCCAAGATGAATTTCGTGAAGGTCGTCCAAAATCAGTTGTTGTTCCGAAAACCATTGATGCTGTGCGCGAACTGATATTGGAAGATCGTCATGTGACCTATCGTGAGATTGAAACAACCTTAGGCGTTAGTGGGACCAGCATACATTCAATATTGCATAAACATTTGACTGTCAAAAAAATTTGTTCGCGTTGGATGCCACACAATTTGTCAATCGCCCAAAAAAAGGCTCGTGTCAATTGGTCGAAAGAAATGCTCAAAAAATACGGTCGCGGTGCTTCGAAACACGTCTATGACATCGTGACAGGTGATGAATCGTGGATTTACGCGTATGAGCCCGAAAGTAAACAGCAGTCGACTGTCTGGGTGTTTCAAGATGAGCCAAATCCAACAAAAGTTGTTCGCGCACGAAGCACTTCCAAGCAAATGGTCGCCTGTTTTTTCGGAAAAACTGGACATGTCGCAACCGTACCACTAGGACAACGCAGAACAGTCAATTCTGAGTGGTACACAACCATTTGTTTGCTAGTTGTCTTCCAAGAAATCAGGAAAATCAACCGCCGAAGACGGATCATTCTTCACCACGACAATGCGAGCTCTCACACATCGGCTGCGACAACTGCATTTTTGAGCACCCAAAACATCGATTTGATGGGTCATCCGCCGTATAGTCCTGACTTGGCACCGAATGACTTCTTTTTATTCCCGTACGTAAAAAACAAACTGAGAGGTCAACGTTTTTTGACACCTGAAGAAGCGGTTGCTGCATTCAGAATGCACGTGTTGGAGATACCTCAATCAGAGTGGCAAAAGTGCTTCGACAATTGGTTCAAACGCATGCAAAAGTGTATAGATCTTCATGGGGAATATTTTGAAAAACAATAAAGTCACTTGCGATGATCAGTATTTGTTTTTGTTCCCTAATCCCGAAATATAAAAGGCAACCCTCGTAAGTGCATGAATCAATGTAGTTCTGAGCGGAACCCTTTGACATGATTCGGTAGTATGGTGAGTTCAGTGTACATTGATCCATACGAAGACAGAACTGAGAAAGAGAGGAGAATTAAGCTGATGATATCCACCTGCAAAAAGAGAACATTGATCCCCAGCGAATGAAGTGTCTGGAGAAAAGCCGAAGTAACACTAGGGAAATATTATCACGTGATTCAATCGAATGTTTTGATAAATTTCCCCAAGCGGTTCTGCAATGATGCGACAACTTCGTCCGGCTGGATTTGGTTGTCGCTAATCGACATGGACACGAGTTGCCGTATGGCAAAAAAGGTAAGCTAAACTCACTTATGCATTGTCTGCGTGGTACAATGAGTTTAGCTATGTGTCCTTGGTGGAAACATGCTTTGCAGGTGAACAGGTAAGTAGGGGGAAATGGGGTTGATTTGACGCGCTGTAAGGCGGTCGAATTTAGGTAGGAATTGTGGTTGGAATTGTGGGTTGTTTCTCATATAGAATAGAGAAACCCCCACAAAAACACCTCTCTGCAAACAGCCACCCGGTTCAACAACAATAGCAGCAACGTGAGTACACTCTCAATATATAGTTATATGTTTTATGTATTGTGGAAAAAAAAAGTTACAGATGAAGACGGTGAAATTCGCCGACAGGATGATGATAGCGTTATTTTGAGATGCACATGGAATCATCTACATGGATTAAAAAGCATAAAACAATAATTACAGAGCATTTTGCGTCGCCATCGCACTGGTTGAGCGAATAAATCAAGAAAAAACGTCCTTATAGGAAAATCTTTCTCCAAGGACGTATTCAACGACCCTCGTATCACATGAAAAGACCCAAAAGTTCTCTCCAACTTGAACAGAGTTAATGCATAAAGCAGGTTTTTTACTTCAAAATACCTGTGGGAGGCTCTTATGTATTTCTGTCACGATTGCCAATGACTGACCCCATTACCCTACCGATGTGAAAAGGTAAATTGAACCACTGCAAGCCTTATACTACAAGGACAAGATGACATTAAATACAAAAAAAAAAAAAAAGCAACCAACTTTGAATGCTACACTTATGAGGGAATATATTCCTTCTCCGCAGGTACCTCAATTTTGTATTGGTTGAAGCCCCACATGACAGCAATAAAGTAGATCTATTCAAAGGAATTGACTACAGAAAGCCACAGATTCAGTGTATTTGGTCGTTCCATTATCTTTTCTGGTGCCCCCGTGCTGAAGTAAGCAGAGGCAATTCATTTTTCCACGGCTTATTACCCTCGTCGTTCACGTAAGCTGAAATCCTTATGCGTACGAAATACCATAATCAATAGAAATGTCTGAAAAGACTAAAAGGTTTTATAAAGTAGATATCACAAAGTATCAGACAACATCGTCGATAAAATGGCAAAAAAAGAAGAATCTCATTTTTCAATAAGAGTGTTCCAAATCAATTCAATAGATTTCTTAGAAGGACAAATATCAACAACCCCGCCCAGAAAGTCACCAAGCTCAAGGTTACCACGCACTTCGTGATTTTAGTTTGCTAGACGTCTACCAGAACAAAGAACGTTTTACGGTAACCGAATATCGTTAGCAACACAGCATCAATAGAGGTATAAGTATAAGCGCATCAACTCAGTTTCATTCAATTTAGTCTCCGTATTTTCCACCCCAAAATGCAAACAACTCTCGTCGTCTAGGCGAATGGGGCAAGTTACGGTTTAATAATCTCTCTGACATGAAGAGCACCTAACAACTGATGTATTTTTTACATCGAAATTTGTATCTGTTGCCTTTGATACTTTTTCTTTGAAGATTTCTGCGAGCTATGAAATTGCTAATTAATTGGCCCAACAATAAATAATAAAATATGCGCCAGATTAGTCTACCAACAAGAATTATGACCATGGTTCTTAACTCTATAAAAGATTCATATCGGCAGAACAGATTAAATCGTGAAATTACACCAATTGCTTAACACCAGGTTGATTTTAAAAGGGGATTACAAACGTAAGACATACAGACATACTACTTTTATACGACATACTACTTTTATTACTTTTTTGAGAATTTATGACTAAACACCACACGCAGCATTAGCAACATTTATTTTCCGCCGTTGGTGTTCGACCATCACTTGAATAAGAACTCTCTTCTGAAAGGGTTAACCACTACAGACAAGATGAAATGTTATAGCACATTGGCCTGTTCAAATGAAGTAGGCTGCGTCTAACATGTAGGCAATGAATTTTGCAACCATTAAAAATACCATAGAAGCTACTGGAGATATCAAATTTAGTCAAACCCTACCGATCTTTGTACTAACTATTCAAAGTAAGTATTCAACCAGTCTATTTCACATTCACACATGGTGTATGGTTCACATTTGCCCCGCTATGATACGGACAAGGCCGATTATTTATCCCCAAAAATAAAAGATGTTCCATTGCAGACACCACCATATACCGATCTTTTCAAAAGTTACCGGATTAATGATTAGACGGCTTTTTATGAGCCGATGGTTACGCACTTCTCCATAAAGCTGCACATCACAGAGTTGGGCTACCACACAAACGCTAATAAGGTCCTGTGTGGAAAAATAAAGGTGATTGCTGTGAGAGGACATTACCAAAACATTGATTTTTTTTTGTAAACTTTGCCGAGGTAGGCAATCCACTAACTTATTTGCTATTGGATCTTCACCGGATGGTATTTGATTACATTCTTACCTTTACCAGTTGCATCTTGAGTGAAACGTATATCAAAACACCCTCACACCAATAAGATAAAGGTTCTGATATTACATTAACGTCACCCATAATTTTGTTTGTTACATAAATGTCCGTCCACTAACAAAAGAGTTAAAGTACGAACTACCAAACAAACCATATGGCTTGATAAGGAAGTCAAATGGATGAGTTTGAACAACTTCCTTATGAGGTTAACTTGGTACTTATCTCTCCTCAATTTGGACGGTAATGCTTTGAATGACCCAATATTACGCACCATTCGCCTTGCCATGGGATACTAATTTCATACCGATTGAAGGGGAGCTGAGTCCAACATGTCGATTTCACATGTAAGGTATTTCTGATGACAAAGAGCTTGAGCATGCGTTTTGTAAGTCACACAGTACAGTGAAATACTTAAAGAAATTCCACATACAAGTTCCTCTGGGATACGGAAATAAGACCAGGGATTTTACACTGTTCCACAACAATTTCTGGGCAGAGCGTCATGAAGAGGCGTAAAGAACCTCAAAGAACTGGACCTCCTCACCAATAATATTGATCTTAGCTAGTGAGAAAGAGGGAAAGAGGATCTATTTATTGCAAATTTCACAGCCATCACTTTCTGTTACCACATTAGCTACGGATCTACTAGAAGGCAAACGACACTCCACACAACAGCTGCATTCGAACTGTTGACCGAGACTTCGGCTGTGTTTACCCACCTAAAGTGAAGAACTTGATCCGAATCCACGCTATGAAAAGGTTAGCAGCAGAGCACAGACCCATCAAGCCACCATCGCGTATGTGCGGAGATGTTTTAGGAAATATTTCATTCTTCTAGTTCATGTATATCTTTACAAAAGGGTGTTTATTAACAGGAATTACTGCAACTAAATGAACTTTATTGATTAACATTTTCTTTTACTAGTATAAGGCTTCCCTTTAGTTAGAATATATTTTTATTTTATATATATTCTCTCCGTGCGTCCTTTTTTACGAGTATTTGTGCTTGCCAAGTATATTTTGGCGTTAAAAAACTTTTAGGCATCGAGACTTAATACTAACGCGTATGTAAAATGGTTTTACAGCTGCTGAAACACCATCTCTTGTGTAAAACAAGTTGTATCGCCGCCACAATGTCTCAACATGCTTCTTAGACTGTAGATTCGGATGATTTCTCTTTTCCTGTTAAGTTATTCACTACAGCTGCTTGTTCGTGTGTGTCTTTTGGGGCCGCCATCCAACTCCTTCTACAGCAACTGTGGGGGTTCTCTATACTACATGGAGAACCAACCCACTATTTCAGCCTTATTTCTATCGCTAACAGCGTGTCAAAGCAACCCCAATTCCTCCCACCAACCTATTTACCTGTAAAAGAAGCATTGCCGGAAGACATTTATTCATTTAGTTAATGCACAACAGCATTCAGTGTTTTTTTGCCATACGGCAACACTTCTGCATTAACCCAAGCGATTTCCACCAGAAATTCGAGTCATTTTGGTTGGCAACAACCATATTCGACCAAACAACGCGGTTACATAATCATGCAACGGCTGGGGTAATTCCAAAGTCTTCGAGTTTGGTTCCCACGATAATATTATCCTAGCCGATGTAGCGTCACTTCGACTTCCCCCAGACATGCTATCCGGTTGGGATCAATGTTCTCTTTTTGCAGGTGAATAACACCAGCCATTATCCACTCTTTCCCATATTTATCTTCCTACAGTTCAATGCACTCTGAGATCACCACATCCGCCGAATTAGGTCAGTGGGCTATCCTCAGAGTTGCATTGGTACATGCACACAAAAACCCAATCCACCCCGGGATCATTGCACATTGTGTTCCGGTTCTCTCATTCTCCCTTGTCCGTCCAGATGGATTTAATCAAAGCGTTTACCCACATCGATGGGCGGGGAACATGAGAGAGCACCGAATGTAAAGATGATCTCGATTGGTTGTTTGTGGTGCAAATGCAAAATCCAAATTTCATCCCTAATTGGGATCAGTCTTTATCCATCCGCCATCGAGGTAGGTCATGCAACCCTGAGTTATATTAAAACACCACAGCATACATCGCTGATAGTCTAATCTCACTTTGGAGCAAGGGTGCACCAGTCGTGGGTCATCACCACGGACATCGTTAATTAATTGTATTTTAAATTTCACCATCGAAGTTTTATTCGAAAGTTCTATTCCGTTCGTCTACGCATAGACTCGATCAATTTTATGAATGTCTATGCGCTGTGTTTCGGCAATAGGTGCAAGTGGTTGTTAAATGTTACTTCTAGTTTACAATAAAACTGTAATTAAAAACCATCAGTATCTTGTACACAATCAAAGTAATCGAAAAAGTGTGATTTAAGAACAAAAGCAGTATCTGTAAATAAGACACCGACCAAAAATAAAAATGAATAAAAATTGTAAATATCAAAAATACAAACATCATTCAAGTGTTTCATTTGTTTTTCTTGGACATACGTGTGGCAGCAGAACTCGGTTCGTTTTACTCAGCAAACCAACGTTGGGGAGTAATGGAAATCAGTGTCGTGCGTCGGCACACATACATATATCCCCACACAACTATGTGGTAATCACTTTGTGAGCCAAACTACGAATCAGGCTCACCCTGCCTCAGTACAAAAAATCCCATTCTCAATACAAAAAGTCACTTTTGTGTGTGGGTATTATAGAAAAAAAACACTAATCAGTTGATGATATTTCCCCCAGAATATTGAAGTGATTCTCTTCTTCACTCGTTAAACAGCCACTGAAGCGTCTCTATCTGTCGTACTGAAGTGTGAAATAGCCAACTCCTTGTATATCTGAGGCCGCCAATATACGATTAATCCCCTAAGTGACAAAATCAATCCCCTTTTCCTCATCAGGAAGTTGTGACGATTATTAACAGATTACGCACACGAACCGTATTGAAAAACACAACACAAATTATAATGGCATTAAAGAACCGATAAGAGTAATTTATCGCAGTTCCTATATTATGGCACACCGCACTTTCCACTGAAAGATAGAGATGATCCATCGTTGTAGTGTGGCGGTCCCACTAAACGCCAGTACTCACCTTCCCAAATTACCTAAAAGCTTCCAGTCCTGAAGCTGCCCTAGCCCCTTTGTTCTTTGCAAATGCAACTGCATTAGCACCTGCAAATATTCCCCACATCAAAAGCATTTACTTTCTCAAGGACAATTAATGCATTCAACACATTACCTGAAAATTCCTGAAAAGGATTTCTCCCACAAGGGCATTCTCGCAGGCATCAAGGCAACTCAGCATTAGCAACCAAGAACTGAATTCTATATCGATGTAAATATTCACACTGGAATTCGACCCTTGAGTTGCCATAGATGTCATATACAATCGGCATAGATGTTATACACAACCGTCATTGTGTAACCATCTAAATTGCTTCTTAATGACTTGCAACTATTGACTGTACTGCAAGAACTTCTCCTAGAAATGGTCCTTTGCTTGATTCTCCAAACAATCACCAACTTCGCGCTTAGCCGCCGGATTCGAATTCAATAGCATAAACAAATGCAAATAAAGAATCCGTTTCTTACAACGACCAAAGATACGATATACAAATTGTATGATGTATTCCAAACCTATTAGCATCTAACGAGTGGCAGCGTATTTACTTAGCTGAGCCCTCATTACAGAACGATGCCTTAGGTCGCTTTTCCCTTTGTTCTTTTTCCCTTGTAAACGGTAAACTCCGTCCCGCCCCGCGATGGAATATCTAAAAGAAAGTTCCGCGGGGATCAACGGGAATATGAGCCTGGCGGGAGGTGGTTTTAGTCGGTAAAAACCCGTCATGCGTCTGGATCGGTCTAGAGGTATCTTTTGAAGATTTCCACCTTCCTACCGAAAAAAAAAAACACACATCGGAATTTAGCCAGCAGGATCCCTTTACTGGTTACTCCCCATAGGGAGAAATCTTCTCTCTTTCCTGAATAACTCACCACCGAATCGAGGGTGAATCAAGAGTCAGATTCCAACCCTCGATTGAGTCCTAATACATCCACAGCCTGAGTCGTTCGGGTCGTTTTCCCTCCGCCGTACCGTAAGCACGGTACGGTGCAAAGTCGAGTGTGTTTCAATTTTTTTTTACTCGGCCATGTTTAAGCGCGTGTGTAAATCAAGTGTCAAGACGCTTCTTGGAAAAAGTGCGAAAATTGCGGTGAACGCAAATTGAGTCAGATTAAGTAAATAGCAAAGATATTCAATTAAAAGTAATTTTTCTTGCGACCCCAGTATAAGACACAAAACTAATCATAAGTAAAAACAAGGTCCTTAAGTGACCAATAAATGAAAGAACAATAGTTACAAAAAACAATATTCCGTGCGTTTCATTTCTCTTCTGGTGCATATCGTGTGACGGAGTTTTGCTCCTTGTGTTGGCGAACATTTTTGGCTGCTTGGATACTCAGTGTCTCATGATGGGTTGCTTGAGATATTCGGCTGAACTTTCAGTGATGATGGGGAAAGAAGTGAATCCCGTGCCGTACGTCGGCGCAACATACTTCCTCCCCACAGTAGTGTTCGACAATAAACAAAGCGAGTGAGGATAAGCTACCATAGATCATAAATAATACATTGGAAGTTAGTAAAAAAGAAAACCAACCACAGCAAAAGTGTGAAAATACAACATGATACGTTTCATATCTTACGCCATACATAAAGTATGCGATGGAGAGGGGCTGCCATAATCTATAGCATAGATCATCAATAACATAGCGGATGCAATACAATCATTCTCCAACACACATAAACAATGTGAGTTAAGGGAGGCTGCGATGGATCTTCAATCACAGAGCAGAAAGTTGTTTCAGGTTAAAGTCCACTATGATCCTTATTGCACCTTCGCGACACATAAGCAATGCGACTAAGCAAAGGCCTTCATTATAAATTATAAAACGGAAAGCTGCTTCAAAAAGAAATACTTCCAAAATGCGAAAATCCTGCATGGTCCTTATCGCATCCTCGCCACCAATAAACAATGAGAGTGAAAAGAGGCTACGATGCATAATAAATCAGATGAAAATCCCATATGATTCTTGTTGCATCGTCCGTCACACATAAACAAGGCGACTGAAGAAAGGCCACCATGTATTATAAACCACACAAAGTAAAAGTGCTTCAAAAAAGAAACTGCCAAAGCGTGAAAACCCAACATGATATGGATCGCATCTTACGACATACATAAAGAATGTGATGGAGAGGGGCTGCCGTCATCTATAGCATGGATCATCAATAACATGGCGGGCTGCTGTCTCAAAAAAGAAACACTGCCAAAATGTGAAAATCCAACATGGCCCTTATCACATCTCCCGCCACTCATAAACAATGCGAATGAAGAGATGTATCATCATCATCATCGGCACTACAACCGGCATTCGGTCTTATCTTTATTTAGCAAGTCTGTCTAGCGGTATCCGGTCCATATCCGAGACTTTTTTTTATGTCATGAGAGAGTTCGGCATTCCAAACAAATTGATACGACTCTGTAGGTTGACCATGAACAACGTAACTAGTCAAGTAAAAATAGCGGGATTGCTGTCCAAACTCACATACACCTTTAATGGACTCCGACAAGGGGAAGGTCTGGCCTGCCTCCTCTTTAACCTGGCGTTGGAGAAAGCAATCCGTGACTCTATTGTCACCAAGCCCAGCTAGATTCTTGCCTACGCATATGACATCGACATCGTCGGTAGATCCGATTCGGCTGTGCAGGACTTCTTCACCCAGATCGAATAGGCGGCACAAAACCTGGGACTGCACATTAATGAGGGAAAATCTAAGTACATGGTGGCAACTTCCGCCAAGATAAGACCTAACGTTGGTCAAACTATCAAGGTAGCGGAGCACGAATTTAAATTAGTGCAATCCTTTAACTACCTTGGGTCAATAGTATCAGCCGAAACCATATGGAAGAAAAAATACGCGAATGGCTGATCAAATCCAACAAAGCCTGTTGTGGTCTATTGAGGCTCTTCAAATCCCGAGATTTATTCAGAATATCCAAGCTACTACTGTACAAGACCATGGTCTTACCAGTACTCGTGTATTGATCCGAGACCTGGGTGCTCAATAAAAGGCACTCTGAACTCTTAGCCGTGTTCGAGAGGAAGGTCTTAAGGAGCATTGGAGGCTCCGTATGTGAGAGGGGACGCTTTCGGAGACTCTACAACAATGAGTTGTACGCGATCAACCTTGAACCTAATGTTGTAAGTAAAATCAAGCCTGCTAGCCTCCGGTGGGCGGGACACCTAGCTTGAATGAGCGAAGAGGAAAAGTCCTTTGTGGTAGGATGTATGGAAGGAGGCAGCGCGGCAGACCTTGTCTGCGATGGAGGATGGCGTAGACCAGGACGCCCAGAGCCTGGGAGTGCCAAACTGGATTACAGCGGCTCGAAAACGAGACTTGCTATTGTTGAAGTCCGGCGCCGTGCTTCCTCGGTTGAGGGAAGAGCGGGGACCTTTTATTATTCCTTTTCTTCTTTTGCTGGTCCTGTACGCACAACAATCTTATTACAACTTTTCCACTCTGCTGATAGAAGGCAGTCACATCCGCAAATAGTTAAACCAATTAGATCACTCGCTCTGGTTCCTCAGAATTCTCCACGTATTATGATCCGCGTCCCAGGCGGACCTTCCTTTGGTGAAAGTCCAGTTACAACTGGCTGAGGCGCCATTAACAAGAAAAACCCCTTTTTTAATTCAACGGCTCTTAAAGGGTTTTAGATGATATTAAAACTCAAATATTATCACTATATTTAATATATTTATACCAACTTAGGGGTTCTTAACTCAACTTTCCAAACTCACAATTCAACTTACAATCTCAAACGAACTTTATGAACTGAATTTTTTCTCTATTCTGTTTTTTCTTCTGTGACTTTTCACATTCAATTCGGACGAAAATCCAAGTTGCTATGTTTTCAATAAATAAAAAGGTGCAGGTTATTAAGTGTGCTGTAACTGGTAATATTGTGAATGTTTATGAATGGTATGTATTAAGTGAGAATGTAATATATGTTAAGTGAAGTTTTTAAGGATGTGTTAGGAGATTCAGTGTTAAATTTAATAAGGGTAGTATTCTGGAATACAACATCCCACCCTTCTTCGAGAAAGAAAATTATCCTTGAAGAGAATAATTTTCTAGTAACTATATATTAAATTAAGATTAATTAAAAACTTGGATTTTCGTTCAATTACATTACAAAGGTTTTCAAAATTAATCTTACATCAAAGGTTACAATAATCAAAAAGTTCTTAATACTAGAAAAATAATCTATTTACATTATATATTAACTAAATTTTTTCAATAATCAAAAAGTTCTAAACACTAGAAAAATAGTCAAAATAGTCTATTTACATTACATATTACCTAACTAAATTTAAATATTTCTCCTTGGAACCTTTTGTTTTCTTATCCAAAAGTTATTATTACTTATTATATTAATTATATAATATTAATATTATTGTTTCAAAATTCTCATTTCCGTTCGAATATATATATTAATTCCAAAATTTCCAATACATATATTACCTCTAAAATTTCCTTTCTTTCCTTTTCCGTTCGAATATATATAAATTCTAAAATTTCCAATATATATTACCTCTAACATTTTCTTTCTTTCGTCCCCCTCATTAACTTTTTTTTTTTTTTTTTTTTTTCATTTCCGTCATTTCCTACAATTGTTAGATTATTTCATATATATTGAATAATAAAACAAAGGCCATTTGTTATGTGTTTATCTTTTCCTTAAATTTATGGAAAAGTTTCCAAAACCTTTCTGGGCCTATTACTATGATGATTGAATAAAGATGATTATTACCAAAAATCTTCTTGAAAAATGATCTTAAATAATTTAAATGACGGTGTAACCTTTTATTTTTTTGTATTTTGCATTGGAATAAATTTTTATTGTTGAAAAAAAGGACTTGTAATGTATTTATATAGTTACTCTTTACAATACCTATTTTAGTTAAATTATTATTTTCATTTTTTATTATTTCGTGTTTGAGTAAGTGTTTGTGTTTGTTTTCGTTGTTTAAAATATTTATTGTTTTCGGCTTAGTGTTGTCATTGTCCATAGCTTTAACTGCTGTCGGAACGTCTACCTTTTCAGTCTTACTCACTGCTGATGGATCGTTTAGTTTCTCAGTCTCATTTACTGATTCGAATAGTTCTTCAGACTTATTAGCTGTTAGAACATCTTGGTTCCCAGTCCTATTTGCTGTTTGAACTATTTCTTCAGTTATATCTGCTGTAGAAACATTCAATCCTTCAGTCTTTGCTGCAGAAAAGATTTGTTCATCAGTATTAGCTGCTGAACTGACTTGGGTTTCGACTTTTATTGCAACTATTGGGTCTTCAGTCTTTAACACTGCTGAATTTTCAGTCTTTGTTGCTGAAGTGCCGTGGTTGTCTATTGGGATAGCCGGAATATTAGGGGTTTCTGTTTGTATATTTTCTGCAGGATCCGAATTTTCAGTCTTTAATACTGCTGAGTTTTCAGTCTTGGTTGCTGAAGTGTCTGCGTTGTCAATAGGAATATCTGAGATATTAGCGATTTCAGTCTTTAATACTGCTGAAAATTTCGGATTTTCAGTCTGTGTTGCTGAATTGTTTTCCAGAATGGGAGTATGAATCGGAGTCTTTATATTAGGGACAGGGTTATCTTCGTTTATATGGCTTGGTTTATAGGAGTATGTGGGCTCAGGGTAAATTTGGCTAGGAGCTTCATTAAAATGGTCGTTATCTATTTCCAAAGATCTAATGCTGTAAATAGAAAACTTTGGTCTGTCTTCCATAAATTTTGGTTGGCGTCAGGCCTCGTTTTCCGACTCTTGCACCCGAGAAAAGTGAACATTTTGTCTATCGTTTTGTCTATTGGTGGTCCTAGAATTTTCACCAAAACGATTTTCAGAGTTTGTAGGATTATTTCGGAATGGGTTACGCGTTTTTGTACCTTGTTGGTAATTTGTTGAAGCCGATCCATTCCTAGATATCTTGTATCTACACTCATTCTCTGTGTGATTATTCCGTCCACAGAAATTACATACAATGTTATATTCCCTTTTTATGGGTTGTCTATTCGGAAAAAAGTTGGATTGCATGTTCCGATAACATGTGTCCTGTGTATGCCCTGGCTTACCACAGGTTTGGCAGACTATACGATTGAATGTAGGTTTTTCGTTATATTGATATGACCTGGGAGAGTTGTCCATTCGAGCACCATGTGATACTACATGTGCAATCGACTGTTTTAAATTATTTCCCCCATGGACTTTAGCTAGTATCTTTAGCTGTTCGTTCATTAGTCCATCTTCAAATGTTTGTACGGGCAATTTTTTGTTTTCTTCCATTAAGAATTCCCTAACCACCGCGTCTGCTGTTATTTCACACGTGGCAGAGTTTAGAGTCCTTAGGGCATTCGCGACTCTATCGCCGTATTCCCGGACGGTTTCTCTGTAGCGTTGTTTCAGAGAAATCAACTCATTGTGTGCCGTCGACGGAGATTGCTCCTCTTTATATTCCGATTCGAGTTTATCTTTTAAATCCTCCCACTTAGCGATTTGGCTATACCTAATCAGATCGTAAGCATGACTCTCTAGTCTATTTTTGACTAGCTCTAAAAACGTCTCGTATATATCCGGGTCTGCCTTCTTTATGGATCTAAATAAAACGTCTCCCCCGGAAATAAATTTACCTAAGTCGCAGGGTTTCCCGTCAAAGGTAGGGACGATTCTGAAAACATCAGAAATTCCGACAGAAAGAGCCATTTCAGGGGGTTTAATGTGTATCGGTTGATAGTGGATTTGTTCTTCCCCCTGCCTAGCCGCCTGTCTCGTGTAATATGGACTCGTAATAGTGAAAGTTTAAAATAATGTATGGCGAAAATTCAATTCTTAAAATATGGTTAACTTAAAAATATGGTTATGGAAAAATTGGCCTTTCTTTTGGTTATTCAATATATATATATATATATATAGGAAAGAAAAATAAATTGGTCCCAAAACTGAAAAGAAAGAAAATTCGACGAGAAAGAAAGAAAAGAAACGGAAATGTCTTCGAAATACTGAAATGAGAATTTGCAAATAATTTAGATAGAAATTTCTATCCAAAAAATATTCTATTGGGATAAGGAGAGCTTCCAAGTAGAAAATATTCCTAAAAAAAATAGAGAGAAAAGTCGCTAAAAAAAATTCTTACTCTACTAAAATGTTGTCGTTGTACTGTTGATAGCAGTCTTGAGTGTTGCTGTTTTGTTTTTTTTTTCTTCAGTTTTCCTTGGTTGTTTCCTTTGTGTGGTTCTTTTTCTTTTTAGATTTTTTTTTTTCTTTGGCGCCAGGCAGACTTCACGTCCTAAAGTTGATTGCTCATCCTGGTCTTTGCTGCTTTCCTTTTTTTTTCTTTTTATTTCGTTGTTTTATGTCGAGGTTTTTTTTTTTCTTCTTCTTATTTTGGTTTGGTTATTTCTCCTGTTTTTTTTTTTCTCTCTTTTCTTCTTGAAAAAATTTTTTTTCTTCTTCTTATTTGGTTATTTCTCTTGTGTTCACTTTAATTTTTTTTTTGTTTTAAATTTTTTGTTTACTTTGTTTTTCGTTGTTTTATGTTTACTTTTTTCTTCTTCTTATAAACATTTTTTTTTGTTGTTTTAAATTTTGTTTTGTTTAAAAAATTTTTTTTTCTTGTTTTTTTTCTTCTTATTTTCTTCTTTTTATTTGGGATCCTTTGGTTGTATCCCACCGCTGCCACCAGTGTTGAAGTCCGGCGCCGTGCTTCCTCGGTTGAGGGAAGAGCGGGGACCTTTTATTATTCCTTTTCTTCTTTTGCTGGTCCTGTACGCACAACAATCTTATTACAACTTTTCCACTCTGCTGATAGAAGGCAGTCACATCCGCAAATAGTTAAACCAATTAGATCACTCGCTCTGGTTCCTCAGAATTCTCCACGTATTATGATCCGCGTCCCAGGCGGACCTTCCTTTGGTGAAAGTCCAGTTACAACTGGCTGAGGCGCCATTAACAAGAAAAACCCCTTTTTTAATTCAACGGCTCTTAAAGGGTTTTAGATGATATTAAAACTCAAATATTATCACTATATTTAATATATTTATACCAACTTAGGGGTTCTTAACTCAACTTTCCAAACTCACAATTCAACTTACAATCTCAAACGAACTTTATGAACTGAATTTTTTCTCTATTCTGTTTTTTCTTCAGTGACTTTTCACATTCAATTCGGACGAAAATCCAAGTTGCTATGTTTTCAATAAATAAAAAGGTGCAGGTTATTAAGTGTGCTGTAACTGGTAATATTGTGAATGTTTATGAATGGTATGTATTAAGTGAGAATGTAATATATGTTAAGTGAAGTTTTTAAGGATGTGTTAGGAGATTCAGTGTTAAATTTAATAAGGGTAGTATTCTGGAATACAACACTATATAAGGCCAAGACCGGATCCCGGTTGTAGTGCCGATGATTATGATGATGGCGAACAACACAGAAACGGGATCGAACAACCAAAGGCATCCGCCGTATATCAAGCAACAAGATAGCAATTTCACATCAGTTGAGTGTACTTGAGTTTAGAAATCGAATTTGTAAACGCGGCAGTGACCTGATGTGTTAAGCATTGGTTCAATTTTTAGTGATTCTAGCCGTTAAAGTGTCGGTTAAAATCACACGGTCTTCACTATCGTCGCACACGCTATAATTGGTGACACCGACGTGATCTGTGTACAAACAGCACACAATCTCCCATAGGTAAACAGAACTTTACTACTATGATCCCGACTTCTGCACAAAGCAGCGGCTCACTCGCCTGCTCAAACACCGCCCCGTAAACCATTCGCATCCCCTATCTTAAGCGGTGCTTCCTACACTTTCCACTCTAATCTGCTCTCACCACCCGCCCCTACTTATGCCTTTATAGTTTGACCTGGTCACCTTAGGGTTTGCTTAGTTAAGTCAGTGTAACAATGTAAGGATTATCTTAACAATTAATATATGTTGAATTTGTATCACAGAACTTACCCCCGTGGCGATGACTTACATCCGTGGCGATGACTTGTTCAACTTTTGTTATTTGTAAAACCTCTTTTTCTGTCGCTTCGTTGTTATTTGTTTTATGTTGATTCACAAATAAATAGTTTTAAGTCCATTTAATTACAAACACACAAATAGTTTTAATTATATTTAATTACAACACATCAATTTAGTTTCAACACACGCATTTATTTCATATTCACAAATAAATAGTTCTAAATCAATTCCATTGCTTTTCATTCAAGTTAGTTTCAACACACGCATTTATTACAACCGCCTCGCGGGGCCAGAGTTAATTTTAATATTTTGGGAGCACACGACTACTCTCCATGAACACACATTTAACAAGAACGAATCTCGTGTCTTTTCGGCACATATCCTTTTTCGTTCCGCTTCCACGATAGTTATTTCTAGGAAGCGGAATTGGCTAATAGGGGGAGACTATGGCTAATAAAAAGAATATGACTATTGCAATGTGAGTGAGGTTTTAAAATGGGTGTTTTACTTTTATTTAAATTATCTCCTATTGTATTTGGGGATATTCTATTGTAAAGGGAAATTGGTGATTTGGAGGGAAGGGAAGGATATGTATGAAAAGACACGAGATGTTAATTATTCAAAGGGGGAGTGATAATCAATTGAACTTAATTATATAACAACTCTTTAGTTTTTAAGTCTTATATATACTTTAGTTTGTAAAGATTTATATTGCATGGATTAAGCCAATAAAAGGGGCGGTAGCCCCACTAAACTATAAACTGCGCATGTGTTTGGGTAGTTGTAAAATTTAATGAAATCTAGACAATAAACGATAATTAAAATGAAGAAAATGTATCGTGTCGGACAAGCCGGGAGACGAAACTCGACAAACTTCTGATCCATGAAATCACTAATAAATCATCAATTTTTGAAATATCACGAACCATTTGATCTCCTTAGTAGCCACCATTATAACTCTCACAAGTATAGATCCATATCATTTTTACTGAACAGTTTAACTTTAGTGCAAACATTTCCTGCACAATCTTGGCGAAAAGAAAGAGCTTAGCAAGCGACTGCTTTATCGAAACAGTACTTTTATTGAGTTGATGAATCTCTCACTCAATGGGCAATCTCTGACTTATGGACGGCCCCTGTTGATGGTATATGATGGAGCTAAACCTTAATCTTGAAAAGTTAATCCTGATAGCATAGCGTTTTTTCAATACTCTCCTACAATCCCCTTCAAATAAGAGTGATTAATCCAAACTTATTATATTTACCAATACTCATATCCAAATCAAGCAATCGAAATCATATAATCCTAAGTAAGTGCGCGATAAATTGAACCAAATTTTCGAGATGAGTGATTCCCAGGACGATATCGTAGTCCTTGGCGACTTTGACCCCCCTCAACGTCAATGGAAGCTATCAAACAATCAATCTTTTTACATCTCATATCCCACTAGTGCCACCGAAATTCTCTTACCGAATCAAGCCTTGTCTAGTCAGCAATATCTGAAATCATATGGGCAGACAACTTGACCTTGGATTCGCAACTGAACCTACTAATTCCGGAATTGCACTTAATCCTCACAACTTCTCAACAACTATCTCCTCCCCTGTCTCTTTACCACGACCCTCCCCTGAACCCCATCTCATCCTGCCATCATTTTTTTTTATAAATTCCACAAAACCAATTTCCACATTATAAACGAGTATCTTATCAAAGCCACGTTTAGTGTTGACAATTTAACGGTAGGGGACACTGTCACCGTTGTCTATAAAGAAATTTTCAGTTCCATTTCCCTTTGTGTTTTCCATTCTAGATATACTCGTAAAATATCAGTTTCGTTGTCCTCTGGAATAACCACAAACTGTGGAACATTTTCCTGAAAACTCGTTATCTCCACGACTATTTTCAACTTTCTCGGTTCCTGAACTTTATAGGCTACTATATACCATAATTATACTGGCGCAAGACTAATGACCTTGCCCGGAAAAAACAAATCATTATGGAAAATTTAACAACAGGACTTGCTAAATGAGGCCAAGACCGGTTCCCGGTTGTAGTGCCGATGATGATGATACCATAATTACCTTATTAAAACTTAATTAACGACCACGAAACTTTTTTTCACTTTGTTAATTCTATTAAAAATGTAAATCTGATGGAGATCCCTCCTACCTTTCCTATAACTCAGTTAATTTAACCGGCCCACAAATGATTGCCAATCTTTTCGATCACAGTTTTCAAACAATCCTTCACCATTGACTTTTGTACCTTTTTAGTTTTTATTTTTTTTATATATAGTTCTGTCGTAGCTTCCAAGATGATGAGGAAGAGCTGATGGAACAGCGTCCAGGGGATGAGGATAAACGAATAGGCAGCGTCCAGGATGATGAGGCAAAGCCAATATAGCTGTGTCCAGAAAGAACGTGGCGATAGCGCTGAGTCCAGAAAGTATGCTGTAATAGCCGTGCTTCCAGAAGGAACGTGAGGAGGTTAAGGCCGAGCGTCCAAGAAGGCACGCGTTGACGTAATAGCGTCGAGAAATACTTCCCCAGGCAAGCTCGAGATGATGAAATGAGAGAAAACCGTTGGGTGAATTTTTTATTGTGACGCTTAAGTGGCGTCCCTTAGTAGGTACATTTATTAAGCTAGGTGGTTCTATCACCATTTGAATGGTGACAATTCACACCTAGTGATGACATCTATGTATCAACCCAAGGGCTTATGGAACAGCCTACTACATTTGTAGTAGTGCATCAACACCTCCTTCCTTTATCTACTCCCTCTTTCCGCAAGTACACTTCGCATTGACGTATCGAAATTCTTTTGTGCGCGCATATTATGAAAAAAGTCCTTATCCACTGATTTGGATAATCAAGGTTTCTTAGCCTCTACAAAGATAGTTCATTGTGAATACTAGGTGATTTAATAAGGACTTAAATGCGTTATATTGTTACCTTAATATGGTTATGTTTCCATTGTGTTACGTTACACGTTACTTTTATGTAGAAAATTTACATTTCTATAGAAAAATTAATCAAAATATCTGCCTACAATAAAATGTTGCGTTGTGCGTAACCTCATAAACTACAGAATCCCACCCCATGGCCTTAAATAAAGTGATCGTTCCGATATATTTTCGAATGGGGATGTTGACCTCAGCTTTCTTTCTACTCGAGTAGGATACGTCGCGTAACTAAAGTGCATGGTTAAAGTAAAAGTGTCAACAAAGTGAAAGGAAAATCTCACTAAACCAATTAAACCAAGCGTATCCGTCTAAGTCAGATGATCAAGGTCAAGTTGCTACAAAAAACCTACAATTCCACGGTAAGCCCATCAACACCACATCGACCTCAAGCAACATAAGCAAGATATCGGCATTGGACTCACATCCTCACCTCAAACGAAGATAAAATGTCGTCTACATGCAGTACATGGCTCGACTGAAAAGTTTCCGACCTCAACGTGAAGTTAGCAGCACTCGTCAATAAAAGCTAGTGAATGTAGTTGTGCATCTTTTGACAGTTACTCACTAAAATTTCATCCAATTTACCCGCGTAGTTTTTATTTGACACTCGTTTGAGTGAGTCGATGTGTGTTTTTGTGAAAATGGACAAAATTGAGTATCGATTTGTGTCATTCATTTTTTTTTTGAAAGGCAATACGGCCACGCAAACGAAAGATGAGTTGGGCTCTGTGTATGGGGACTTTGTACCATGATTTACCACAGTGAAATTTTGGCCAGCTGAATTTAAACGTGGCAGTGAGAGCTTGGGAGACGATGAACGTTCGACACGTCTAAACAATTGACGATAACATCGCTAAAGTTCACCAAATGGTGCAAGATGAACGCCGAATTAAAATGAGAGAGATAGCAGAGGCTATGAAAATGTCCAAAGAACGTGTTGGTCACATATTAATTACGTTCACCAAGCGCTGAGCGTAACTTCCACTCACAATGGTCTTGTTGGTGGGCCGTGGGGATGACGTCAGGAGCACTGAACTGCTCCTGGCGTGCCACGTGGTATAGTTTTGTGCTGAATCAAACTTTCAATTGAAATGTTGGAGAAATTGCAATGTTACCTCTGTGCCAGGGGAATATGTTAGATGTCATCAGGAACCCAAGAAGAACCTCTGCTGTTTACAATAACAACTCGGAATGCGTTAAACGTTGTTAAATACTTTTATTTCTGATGATTCCGCTGATGTACAAGGATTAATATCGTATCTATGGTCTGTATTCGTCAATAGCTAATTCAAGAAGAAGTTTATTAATTGATTCTGACATTTGTTATTTGGTTGCTAAGGGTAGCATTTAGTTGCGAATTCGCTGCTTGTGTCCAGTGCGAATCCGCAACATTCCGCCCGCCTTCGCCAATCATTGCTGAATCTTTTGGCTCCAGAGGATAGTCGTCCGGAGCTTGGTAGGGGGTTCCTCCTCCAATGGAAGGATGCTGATTTTGGCGATGGTTCTCATGAGTGAGCTGGTAGCGGTCCGCCGCAGTCCACCTTCACGTCGATGGTCGATTGGGAGAGAGCCGCTCCCCCTGAAGAGTGTTGAAGACGCAGGTGTCTTGGACGGCCCGGTCCGGAGGGTTGATGATTACGGGGTGGTCCCCCTCGTTACTGGTGGCTGTTATCTTTTGTTGTCACGGAACTGGTCATGCTATCTGGGTTGGAGTTGTAAGTTCGCAACCCACGATCGGTAACCACGTGATGGCCGGTGATTGGTCTCACTAGCTCGAGATCAGTAATGGAGACAAATGCTGCGTCCATTGGCGCCCGTCCGAAGGTAGTTGCCGACGGGATGCAGCCTTTGGCATGTGAGGCCGCAATGTTGAGTCTGGTGCGACGTCTTCCATGGCACAGTCCGCGGGTCCTGGCGGAATGACAGTCGCAGACCCAGCGCCTACTGGGCTGATTGGAGTACCGCCTCTCCTGGATTACTGAGAGGCGTGCTGGTTGGCTGGGATTCGGTCGATCCCTGGATGCTGGGGAGCGCCGCCCGCCAAGCGGGGCATTGCGCGCTCCTATCCCTGGTGTGCCTACATATGGCAGCGGGCGTCGTTGCTGATTCCGGCCATTGACCAGAGTTTGGGCATCCGGTGTCTCAGTTAGGTTGCCTTTACTACTGGCAGTTGCTGAGAGACCACCGATTGATGGAAGATTTCCATACGAGTTCGATATCACCGATAGATGAGTGAATGACAACTGCGTTTGGTCTGCTCCTAGGCCAGATCCTGGTGAATCTTGTTGCTGCTGCTGCTGCTGCTCAAGGTGGACCAGTTCCTCTGGGTCGGAGTTGTAAGTTCCGAGAATCGGGACAGGGGCCGGGTTGAGCTTTGGGCAGGCGGTGCTCCGGTCGGCGGTCTGCTGGTTCTTACTCATTGGGAGTATGTGCGGTTCCTTAACCGCTTGTTTGGTGGCGACTTCTGGCAGCTCCACCGAGGGCAGCTTGCTAATGTCGATTTGGTCGGCACTGTTCGCCGTAGTTGAGGAGACTGGACCGAGCGCGAACTGGGCCCCGAGCAGCCTCGATGGTAGGGCAGGTTTCTCTGCAGCAGGCTTCTTTCCTTCTTTCGTTATATCGGATTTCTTGGCATCTTTCTTGGCTGGCGCTGGTGCCTTCGTGCTGAACTCAGCCTTCCTTTGTAGTGTCACGTTAGCGGTGGGTGGTGCTGCTGCAGTAGTTTTCACTTCTTGCGCTGCCTCTGGAACCTTCTTGATGTCCTTAGCGACGTTATTTGCAAGCTGTTGCGACATCATTGGCGGCGAACGAATGTGTGCTTGCCTGACGGTGTCCGCCGCAGTCTTGGATGCGGACGGAATGTCGGCGGTGAGGGCTTGCCTTGCCTCAACAAACTTGGTGGCCTCGACCAGATAGATCTCCTCGGCCTGATTGATGAATCGTTCCACGAAGTATCGATGGCCGCTGGTCATCTCTGGAGTGGCAAGGAGTTTTATTTCGTCGTGTGTCAGTCGAATGTCCTCCCAAGTGATCTGGAGGTTGTGCTGGCGTATTTCCACCGCGAAGAAGGATGGCGGACCTCTCATTTCCAGATTGAGGAATGCACCCGACATTCGTTCCTGGGCGGCGAACTGAGCGCTGATTAGTTGTTCGGCCATGAGTTGGTCTTTCTTACAGCGACCCTGGCCATTGTTTTGATCCTCGGCTGGATAGGGAGCGTTGTCTTGGCATTCAGGGTGTACTTCCACTCTGGCCAGACTTTGGCGTTCACCTAATGCGCCCTTTGCCGTTTTCGATCTGGCGTTGTTCGATAACGCCGGCATTTTCTTGTAATTTGACACATTTCCTCACCAATGTAAACTGGAACCTAGTGACGGTGGGTCTTCGCGTCTGGACTTTAATATGCTGCGAACTGGCAGCAGTAGATTCGATCCACAGATTGGATCCGACTCGAAGGACCAATATTTACGTTCACGTTGTTAAATACTTATATTTCTGATGATTCCGCTGATGTACAAGAATTAATATCGTATCTATGGTCTGTATTCGTCAATAGCTAATTCAAGAAGAAGTTTATTAATTGATTCCTTGACAACCAGTTATTCGATTATGTCAGCTGGTTGCTGACATTTGTTATTTGGTTGCCAAGGGTAGCATTCAGTTGCGAATTCGCTGGTTGTGTCCAAAGCGAATCCGCAACGCATATTAAATCAAGATTTACGCATGAGAAAGCTGGCTGCTCGTTGGGTGCCGCGTTTGCTCACGTTAGACTGTGGCAGTTCCGGCAAACTCCACGGTACGCTTTCCTTAAAAACCCCCATAACACCCATCGTCCCATATAATTTCGCCAATGCAACCGCATTCGGCACACAAAAATGCTGCACGCATTTCAGAGATCAAACCCATGATCTTAAATTCCCTGTTAAGAAAACTTACCTTCAAGCATCCCTTCGCATACAATTTTCTGTAAGAATTCTCCACGACCTTTTTAGCAATTCCATTACTCCCATTGTTTCCCGCCAATGCATTTGCATTTGTACCAGAAAACATTTCCTTTTCTAAGGACGTGTAATGCTTTCAAGCATTATCTGAAATTCCTAAAATTGTTCCATGATGTGCATATGCACCATACATACCAAACATTCGGCACCCTTTGTCTGAGTTAAAATACTGTGTCGGTCAGCTTGTTTTTACAGCTGCAACACTAGTGATTCAATAGACAAACAATCATACATTTCTATCGTCGCCACCACGAATTGTTTGGCATACCTAAATGCAAGCAAGGGATACGTTTCGGCAATTAACCCAAGATACCATATACAATTTCCATTGTATAAAGTACCGTATCCCATAAACACCTTTTTACCAACGCCTATCATAGCGACGTTGCACAGCATAGACATAGATCATGAATCGCGTTTGGCTTTGCCGCCTGCCTGTTTCGTTGTTCCACTGCTGTCGAGCACGTGTGAATAGCATTGATCTGAACGACCGCACACATACCACCATGACCTTTATTACAAGATCTGGTTTCCTATATCACCAAGAGAGACTTTACGTTTCTCTGGTGGTAGGTAAAAACGATATCCTTATTGGAGAGGATATCGGTGAGTCGCAATTCATACACCAAGGGGGTCGGTCGTGTTTCTCATTCACCGTACCGAGCGCGCGGTGCGGTGCGATACTCAAGTGTTATTCAATACCAAGGATATAATTAAATGTTACGCGCGGACTATGATAGTCGCAGCATTGCATCTCTTTGAAGTTTTGCTAATTTCCCCCCTAGTGTAATTTATAAATTTTAAATAAAATAAACTCAAATACAATTAAAGATTGAGTAATTCCCTTCGCGCATGTAACTATATTTTGAAGCATCTAGTTTTATTGATGGCTGAATGGAATGTAACTTTTATAATAACCAGTACTGGTGTGTTCTACTAATTAATTAACTATAAGGAGAAAGGAGTCCAATAAATAAAAACAAACTTTGTGCAACAAATCAATATCCTGTGTTTAATTTTCCTCGTTGTCTTGGCGATTGATTTTCTGTATACAGTGTTAGGTGGAACTATCGAAGATGAGTGGGCAGTTTAGTGAACCCAGCGCCCTTGCCGGTGCATTACACTACATTTCCACACAAGACCAAAAAGGTGTTCGAATGAACATTTCCAACGCTCTGTTGGCGCAGTTTAGGCGCAATAAATTCGAGTTTTGGCGCCGACTAATTACTGTCGATGAAACTTGGATACACCATTATACGCCCGAAACAAAAATACAGTCAAAACAGTGGACTGCAAAGGGGGAGTCCGCTCCAAAAAAGCAAAAACATTTTTTTCGGCTGGGAAAGTGATGGCGACTGTTTTTTGGGATAGTCATGGAGTTATCTTAAACGATTACCTTCAAAAAGGAAAAACCATTACAGGAGCATACTACGCATAATTACTTGACCAACTGAAGGTAGAAATTGGGGAAAAACGGACACATTTGCAGAGATCGAAAATTATGTTTCACCAAGACAACGCGCCGTCTCACACCTCAGCGGTTGCCATGGCGAAAATCCACGAATTACGGTTTGAACTGCTTGACCATCCGCCTTACTCACCAGATCTAGCCCCAAGCGACTTCTTTTCGTTCCCTAATCTAAGAATTGCGCTCGGAGGACAGAGATTTTCGTCAAATGAGGAGGCAATCACCTTGGTGACCAGTTATTTTGCAGAGAAAAACGCCGAGTACTATTTGGATGGGTTAGAGAGATGGGAGCATCGCTGGGAGAAGTGTGTACAGTTACAAGGAGACTATGTGGAAAAATAAAAATAAATTTTAAGAAAAAATGTCTTGTATCTTTGTTAATACGGAAAATTTTCAGAATATTTAATATCCTAAATAGGAGCGGTACCCTGCTCACCAAACCGTCGAACGAATAGACCAGATCCACCATGCGCACTTTTTTATCCACTTCTAAATGTGAGAACTGTTTCACTATTTAGCATCCTCCGCGTATATTTAGAATGCTCGGCCCCGCGCAGGTATGTTGTGCAGTTGTGTTTAGATTTCTCGGATTTTACGGTCGAGACTTCAAGTCATTTTTAGTGCTCTTTCATGTACTAGTAATTCATTTTACTGGTGTCGGCTGTCCATCATTATTATTTCAATGAAGCCCCAGAAACACCGAGAGCGGGAGACGAAGTAGTAAAGTCGTATAATGGCAGCAAGTCTCAGGCCAAATTACGGATGCCGCGTGAATCTTTAGTCCCGGCAATGCCGCTGTGGCTATTCGGCAATACCACTACAGAGTTATCCACGAACTCTATGTAAATACAGGTAACTGTTTATAATACAATCTGTCACACTAAATAGACTTTAAGCCTGACAATATGGCTGAAGGCCCCCAACTCCCTTTCAAGGAGATCTCAGGGACATTCCACTGGCCAAAATGCCTATAATTTGATTTCAATAAACACAACACCAACACAACGTCGACCCCCTACTCATTGTTTTCTATGTTTATTCTTTGTCTTTTCCTGGTTGCGTCCACCCACGAGTCCGAACTCTTTTCAGGTCGGGGCAAGGGTGGTGAATGAATAGTCTTTAATTTAAGTTCAATTAAGCCCTAAGGCCGTTCCTTTCAAACACTTGTTGTTGCTCGATATTCATTTCCGGAAGGCGTTCACAACCGCCCATTACGTTAAGCTTTGCTGGTCAATGGTGCAGCACGCATAAAATTCGGGTCAATGAAAAAGGGTAACTGGAGAATGGAGAACGAAAAACACCATGGTAATGGCGGGGCGAGAATGAAGATTCATTCGTTGTTTACCAACCTTAAATTTTCACCAGGTATCTTTATGTCATGCTGAGCGATAACAATTAAATAGGTTTCGCTGTTTCATGATTCGTGTTTGTTAACATCGAAAAGACCTTGACAAGATGTTTGTACGTTGGGTAAGTGTGTTAACAGCCAAAGCCAACCTCGGTTAAAAGACTTCATCATCTGTACCATGCGTTGCTAGGGAAATTAAGGAAAATAAATAATAAATAAGAGTCTTAATCACGATTAAGAATTAAAAGGCGCCTCAACTGGAGTGGATTGAAAGTTACATTATGCTAATTGGTATATCAGTTTGGGGAAAAAGAAATCTTTGGTTTATATCTTATTATTCATGTGCCCAGACCACACAAATAGAAACCAAAATCTGTTTAAATGTTTATAAAGAGTATTTATTATACCTAATCAAAATGAATTTATTTGATTACTGAAATTAAATCCCCAGCTTGGTAGAAACCTTGACGTGGTGCGGGGGCTTAAACTACAATGAATCACTCAGGCTATGCTGACGGAAGCATACGCTTCCAGTAGGGCCACCCATGTCAGACACGCTAGCGAGGAGTAACACAGAAAGATCTACCACCCATAATCCAGGGTGTTACGCGTCACCGTTCCCATTAGATGGCGTGCAGTCAGGGCTATACCGGCTGTAGTATAACGGCTTCTCTCTGACACCGGGTCGAATCAGAGCAGTAAGCAGATCTTACCATATCAAAGAGGGGCTCTGATATGGCGGACTATTTGGAATCCAAAAAACAATCTCACGATAAACCCGGTAGGCGTGGGTGTGATGAGCCGACACTACCATAAGGGAACAAGTCATCAAGAATATACCGACTCGGCAAAAAGAAGACGTAGGGAAAAACGGAAAAAGCGGGATATACACGTTGGCACGTGGAATGTTCGAACGTTATACAAACCAGGCGCGATACAGACGGTCCTAGAAAACGCGAAACAATATAAAATTGACATCGTCGCGCTTCAGGAAGTCCGACTCTCAAATCAAGTAATCGAAACCAACGGGTTTACACTGGCGTGTGGAGGTACTGATACACATAACCTCGGAACTGGCTTCATCATAAGCAATAAGATTACGCCCTATGTAAAAGATGTGAAATTTATTAACGACCGCATGTCGGTGATAAAAATAGAGAGACCATGGTACAATTATGTATTTATAAACGTACACGCCCCAACAGAATCTACCGATGAAGAAATGCAGGACACGTTCTAGGAGACCCTAGAAGAAGTATTTGATGAGATTTCATCATTCGATGTTAAAATTCTCGGGGACATCAATGCGAAAATTGGAAAGGAAAATATCTTCCAACCAACTATAAGTAAAGAAAGCCTACACGACGTCTCAAATGATAACGGCATTCGAATTATCACGTTCGCTGCGTCAAAAGATCTGGTAGTGAAAAGCACGATATTTAAGCACAAGCCAATTCATAAAGTCACATGGATATCAGCCGATGGCGTAACGCGTAACCAAATATACCACTTCCTGATAGACAAAAGACACCACTCGAATATCCTCGACGTAAGATCATATAGAGGAGCAGATTGCGACTCCGATCATCTTCTAGTGATGGGCAAAACCAGGAGTCGGCTCGCAGCAAACCCACAGAAGCAGTCACGGGAGACGAGCAAAAAGTTCGACATTGATAAACTAAAAACCCTGCGCAAAAGGCCTGAATATCAAGATGAGCTAACGGATAGATTTAGCATCTTAGAGAACAGGAGCAGTGAGGAAGAGGAAGCCAATAGTGTGGACACTAAATGGGCATCGATCAGAGACACAATCAAACAAACAGCCCAAAAGGTATTAGGATATAACAAAACAAGTAAGTCCAAACCTTGGTTTGACGATGAGTGCAGGGCGAAGGTCGAAGAACGCAAACGCCTCAGAGTGATCCACTTACATAGATCTGATGAAGTCAACGTAAAAAGATACGCGACAATTCGGAAACAACGAGACTTTTCAAACGCAAAAAACAGGAATGGGAAAAGACTGGGATCGAAAAAAATTCTAGAAAATGCCAGAGCAAAGAACATCAGAGGTATGTATGCCGATATAACTTCAATTAAAAATGGCTACCGAGGGAGGGCCAAAATAATTCGAGACACAAAGGGTTGTCTGGTCACAGAAACAAACAGTATGGTGACAAGACGGAAGCAGTACTTTAAAAACCTGCTCAATGTACGTTCCCAGCAACCACAAATAAACGCACCAGACGTACATACAGCCGAGCCTCAGATCCCAGCGCCCTCTTTCAACGAAGTTGTAGACGCAATAAATCTATTGTAAAACAACAAGGCTCCCGGAGTCGACTGCATACCGGCAGAGCTTGTGAACCATATAGGGGAGGCAACCGCTGGAAAGATCTATAGCGTTTGAAATAATAGTGAAGAAGATCGTGTAATTCGAACTGACGCTATGACAGCTCGAATCACGAAAAAATTTTTACCTAAGCGTTACACACCAGGCTACTGACCGTGTTTAGAATTTGATTTCCAAACTCGATTATATTCCACTGGTGTGAATTATTTTTTTGTTATTTATCGCTTGGTATACGGTTCTGATGTATTTTTCTTATTCGATTTTTCGTTGGTGTTCTTCACTATTTCGTTTGTGAATCGTGTGTATCTGTTAGAATCGCTACACCACTCCCGCCGCAGTAACTTCGTTACGATCAGATTCGTATGCAAACGACGGACGAACGAGAGAGAGAAACGAGAAAACGTCGGAGGCTGTGCTCTATGCGGAAGTCGTGACCGTGTGTGAAGTTCTGCTTTACTATGGGAAGTGTATGCTATGCTGTGTGTACAGATCACGTCGTAGTCACCAATTATGTAGCGTTAAGCAAGGATAGTGAAGAAGATGAATTGAACACACGATGAAACGGTTAAAAAACGAAGCAGTGAAGCATCAGACTACTGACCGTGTTTGGAATTTGATTTCCAAACTCGATTATATTCCACTGGTGTGAATTATTTTTTTGTTATTTATCGCTTGGTATACGGTTCTGATGTATTTTTCTTATTCGATTTTTCGTTCGTGTTCTTCACTATTTCGTTTGTGAATCGTGTGTATCTGTTAGAATCGCTACAGATCCACCAGCTCATCAAAACAATATGGGATAAGGAAGTTGTGGTAAAGTTAGTATTGTGCCAAGACAAGGGCACCTGTTTTACTAACCTTCCAACGATGAAGAGAAAAGTCGCAACACACCACGGATAAAAATGTCACTGCTTCGCCAAGGGAGGAGCAAATAAAACACACTGGAGGATTCCTTCTTGATTAAAGTTTTAAGACTCTTTATTTTTATTTCACAGGAGTATTAGCGCACACATACATAACGCTTTACTGGCGTTTGGCGATTTAAAGTTTTCGAGTTTTCTTTTAAATTTAAAGTTACATACCACTTGGTACACGCACGATATTTTAATTACACGAATCAGATAAATGTACGCTTAAGTTCTTAAGATTTATTACAGTACACACAAGAGTCGATTAATTTATATTACTTAATTTACTTAATAAACACACACTGTACTTCGGAGATTAACCCAAAAAGACACAACAAATGTAATTAGCCAGTTGTTACCGCGGACTAAAATAACACCTCTCCACTCGATTTAGGCAAGATACGCGACGTCCCCTTGGACGTCCGGTAGACTGGATATAGCTGACTCCCTGATGCAACGCGGCTAGAGGTGAAGATTAATGTTGAAGGGCGCGACCGTCCGCTATGGAGATTGACATCTGACTCCACGATGCAACTCACATCCATCAGATTCAATGGCCGCGAATTGCATCGATAGGGGAGGATTCTATATGTGTCCGTATAGGACAAGTACGATGCCCTGCGATGAAGGCGATGATCGGCGGACACCAGATTAAACAGACGTACGATCATCGGGGGCGATGTACCCATACATCGTTGATGATGCATGCCAGAGATCGAAATAGATTTTTGTTTCAAAGGAAACAATAACGCTATTTCACAGATCAAATGGTGGCGCACATGATGTAAAATGATGTGCCTATGATACAAGGGGTCGTCATGGTATTTGCCTAAGATTCCTTGGAAACGCCGATGTAAGGAATATCCAATCTAGCCGTATGGCTCCGGTGCACAAGGAGGCAAATTATTTTGTTGACATAAGTCAGCAGAAACCTCATCGACGGCGGCAAAGGGTCAGGCTGGATGGCTATATGTTTGATTAATATGCGGGTAAGTAAAACACACACACTGAGATACTGTATGTTTAATTTAGGTTTTCAGGCGGTCATCATAGGCATGGCATGGGTAAGGGTACCTAAACAATGATCATATCCATGCCCAAATTCATGATCGGTTGATAGCCGATAACGGGGAATTGTCGCAACTGTCGCGGACGATATACAATTGTGACTATGGAAAGAATATCGGCTACAGCTATGTCAACAATACGCTGGCCAGCGTTTGTTTATCGTAATTGAAGACAAGCTGATTCGATAGGAGATGAACTGGTTCATGGAATATGAACCAGGAAGTTCAGAATGTGTGTATGCCGTCGGGTAGGGTTTCCTTTCAGGTATGATGCTGCAGGGGAGCTTACGCTGCCCCTAATTTCAGGTAAGTACTATGGCTTTGGATGGAAAGAGGAAGGTGGTTAATTTAAGAGGATGGGCGGCTCTTAGGGAATGTATTAACGAACCGCCACAAAGTCACTCCGGAGGAATGGTAAACCTCAATAGTCGTTCCCATTTTCAAAAAAGGCGACAGATGTGACTGCGAAACTATAGAGCAATGTTATTGCAATGACATGCTCCCTAACAAATGTCATACTGGCGAGAATCACACCGTACGCAGAAGAAATACTGGGAGACTATTAATGCGGATTCTGTAGGTACCGGTCAACAAGCAACCAAATGTTCACAATAAGGCAACTGCCGGAAAAGTAGTGGAAATAAGGAAAGACGGTTCACCAACTGTTCGTTGACTTTTTGGCGGTTTTTTATGTGTGATGGTGTCAATGTGTTCCGCCGAACACTAGTTGTGTGGTGATGAAATAACGTTCAAGTAGAACGACACTCACAAAACAAGTCAAATAAAAGTCACTGTGAGCTTGGCGTGGGTTTGGCTCTTTTATTTTCTGGGTATTGACTAACAACCCCAGTAATTAGTAAAACATAAAGGTACACTATATTTATTATCGAATCTTATTTAATATTTTTACGACTTCATCGGGTATACCGCACAACAAAATGATTATTCCACATCGTTGATATTGTTTTAAAATAGATTTTCTTATTTAATATGTTTACGCTTTAATCGGTATACCGCACAACAAAATGATTATTCCACATCGTTAATATTGTTTTAAAATAGATTTTCTTATTTAATATGTTTACGCTTTAATCGGTATACCGCACAACAAAATGATTATTCCACATCGTAAATATGACTTTTAATATATGGCACACCACAACTGTTAACTCTACGTTTCACTGCTTCTCCAAGACTGATTTTTCAATTCATCCCGACTCGCAATGGTTACCTCACACGCAACCCCTTTTCTTATTTTTCCTTCTTTCTATTTTGCACACTCAGCGCCAGGACCCAAAACAGACCACTGCCCCGACCACCATATACGGTGCGCCTTTAGCTTTTTGCTAGGCGAACAAGAAAAAAGGAAAGGGTGAATACACATACATGCTAATCGCGTCGGCCGCTTACGTGCGTGTCCCCCAGCATGCAGACACGGGATCATCGCCATCCACATGACCTGCAGGTTTGCACAGGGGTTGAATTGTTTACACGATCACTACTGCTTGAAGCATTATTGTTGATCGTGCAAACTTCGCTAGTGTATCTTTCATAGGAACGACGAATATTCATACGAACGCGATCACAGCCAGGATCGCCGCCGATCGCATATCGATCGTCGTGCAAATGGTGCAGGTGGCTATTCCCTGTGTTTGGTTCTCCTTTAGGCAAGCATGTTATTACTTGCCTGTAGTTGGTTTTTGCCACCGAATTGCCCGCCGTGTTCGCTGATGAAAAAAAGGGGGCAGCTTGCCTGTGTGCGACGGTGCTGGATCGAAGATATTCTTGTCCGAATATCTCGATTGATCCGTTGGTTGAGGATGCGACCGTTTTTCTCCACTCGAGAAAGGGTGCATGTTGGCGGGAACCAATGTTGGAATATTTTCCGTTGACCGTCGGCGCCGGTTGAACTTCCCCGGTGTGTGCTGTATGTTGAGCAAATTCTATCGGATATTCATGTTGTGCTACGCACAAACAAGCTATTCATCCTTGCAGGAAATTTTACTCTTTTTCCCTATAGAACTTGATGCTCTGCGACGACCAGGCTTTTGTTATTTCCGCCCCCATGGTGCGGCACGAAAACCAAGGTCCATAGCGCATCAACCGCTCGCCCGATAATTTCGGACTATGCACCGTCGCCTGGGTTAATGCCCCTTCTTATTGGTGTTCCCGTTGAAAATGTGAGGCGGGCAGTGGCGTCGGGGGAAACCGCCACAACTTCAAAAAAGTCTACGACTCAGTCGCAAGGCAAAGACTCTACCATATTGTAGTTGAGCTGGGAATCCCGAAAAAATATGCCGCCCTCATTCAAATTTGCATGAATGAAAACAAACGGCAAGCTATAATAGAAAACCACCTCTCAGAACCATTTAAAATCCGGGACGGAGTAAAACAGGGGGATGGCCTCTCACCGAGTCTTTTTAACCTTGTCCTCAAGTATGTCATCAAAAAGGTACAAGACGATAAAATGGCCGGATCAACCCTGTACGGTGTCACACAAGTGCTCGCATAAGCGGATGACATCGCCGTTTTGGGCGATAATCTAGAAACTGTAGGTAAAAACAGTGCAATCATCATGCAAGTGGCAGAAGAGGTAAGCCTAGAAACAAATGAAGACAAAACAAAATATATGATTACGGCGAGAGCAGGTGGACCTCAAGGAATACACATAAACGTCAGGAGCAAGATATTTGAAAATGTTAAAGAATTTAAATATCTGAGAACAATATTGACGGCCAGTAGGGAAATGTCGAAGGAAATTAACAAAAGACTACAATCCGGCAACGCTAGTTGGTACGCAGTTAGTAAACTGCTGAAATCCATCTCCTGTCACGTAACATAAAGTTCCGTGCCTATAGAACCATAATCATGCCGATTGCTCTATACGAATGCGAAACATGCGCTCTCGCAAAACGGGAAGAAAACAAATTCGAGAATAAAGTTTTAAGGGGTATCTTTGGCGGTAAATATGACGAGGAGGCAGAACAATGGAGGAAACTCCACAGCCACGAATTGGAAGAGCTATACAGCAAACCTACAATAGTGAGAGTAATCAGGTCGCTACGATTAAGATGGGTCGGACATGTGGCGCGAATGGGCAACGATAGGACCGTGTGTAGATTTCTTGACGGAAGACTAACGGGAAGGTGACCGACAGGACGGCCGCGACGGAGATGGGAGGACAGTGTAAGGTTTGACCTTAAAAAGATCAGATCAGATGGTCAAGCGTGGGAGGAGAGTGCACAGGACAGGGAACGATGGCGGAGTCGAGTCGGTGAGGTCATGAACTTCCGGGCTCCTACATGCCAATAAATAGTAACTGAAATAAAATGAATTTAATTGATAAACTTTTTTTTTAATTGCTTCTTGTTTATTTAAAATATTTTTTTTGTTAGCGTTTAAACGTTAATTGATTCCAAGCATGACGAGGGGCGGTAAGCTTTGACACTAAAAAATTACAAAAAATATGGGACATCAGGGCTTACTGCTAATGTCTTTGTATATTATCACATTAGCTGCAACACTGCCAATTGTTGTGCAAAATAAATTGTATCGCCCCCACAACTCCACCATTCTTTCGTTAGGTGGCTGAAGTGATATATATTTAGTAAAGTATGGATAAAAAAATTCCGAACTGTGTTCGTTGGAAAAATGACATTGTAGAAGCTTCTTCTTCAGGAAGCGTGTCGCCTTGTCCACTTAAAAGGACGAGGGAAGAGTGTCGACCGTTCTTCGGATTGATTAAGGACAAATTAGGACTGGATACAGTGTTTTCGTTTTTATTATTAGTTAATGTCCGCTAAGTAAACACTTTTTAGCTCTTTTGGTTGATCTTTACTGAGTACTGGGTACAATATTTAATTTTATTAGTTGATATTTATTGGGTGTTGATTCGAGACTGAATGTCCATTATAAAAAGCCAGAAAAAAAGTGGCGAGAGGCCGATTTAAACGAGGCAAGGGCAAATGTACCCTGCATATTGTCTTTGGCTTCTGGTCATCTTGCGACAACCAGGATCACCCAGTATCTGAAAAATAAGGGTGGTGGGGGGGGGGGGGGGGGGGGGGGGGGGGGGGCAATGTCTACAGGGTTAGTGCAAAGGCATCTAACTACTTGGATGGAAGGATAGAGGGATAGAATTCATACAAGACCAGTAGGTCATGAGTGCGGTAGTAAACGCAGATTGCGTCTTTGGCGTCTGATAATCTGCGCTTTGGTCAGTGTGTGTATGAATTTGTTTGTGCTGTCTTGTACTGTGCGTGCGTATTTATAGTGTGTCAGCAGTATATCCTATGGGATGAGTGTAGGAGTTCTGTATTATAGAGTGGAATGTTGTTGGAAAGGGTACTTTCTTCAATTATGTACTGAAAAAGAGATCAAAGGAGAGAAGGGTCAAGAACGCAAGACTCCCGTACAAGTAGGTTCTCGCTGTTTTGAGTGCTTTCGAGGTACTTGTATGCTAATTGTACAAAGTACTCGTCGAGTTGAGGTAATGGCGATCCTCATGCCTTCTAGAGTGGTTGATGCATCTTTTGAAGAGTTTGTGGGTATGTTCAGTCAGTGCGCCGGCATGGGCGCTGGATTTGCCAAATATCCACTATTACACAACTGCAATTCTCTGGAACCTCCACGTTCTGCAAGCGCAGGTCACCAGAAATGTTTAAACAGAGACCGAGCCCCAAACGAAGAGGAAACATGAAACACTTGAATGTTATTTAGTTGAACAAAGTTTTTTTATTAGTTATTATAGGTGGTGAGTTGTTATATTGGTATTTTGTAACAACGTTCTGAATTAACTTGTTTGAGGAAATTACACAATTGAAAATAGTTTAATTTGTAACTCCGTTTTAAATTAACACCGTTCTGTATTAACTTGTTTGAGGAAATAGTTTAATTTGTAACACCGTTCTGAATTCACTTGTCTGAGGAAATTATACAATTGAAAATAATTAAATTCGAAGATACGCCCGCACTCCGAAATCGTGTGTCTTGTTCCGCGGTTAAAAACTGACTCCGTTTTAAATTAACAACAAAACGCATAGCACGACAGCATATTTGTACGCGACGGGGGTTGCAATCTGACTCCACGATGTCCGTTAATTTAAGAGGATGGGCGGTTCTTTGGGAATGTATTAAAGAACCGCCACAAGTTTCTTTCGAAAACTGGTAGTCTTTCGATTTGGCCCGAAGATACACATATAGTTGCTCAACTTCAAAATGTTATGCAGTTTCTTAGACTGAACGAGGACCCTTTGAAGGATGTGGGTCACATGCATGATGAAATTCATTTTGGGGTATAAGTGACACTATGGCGTTTCTAACACATACACATACAGTACACAAGCAAATAGTTGAAGAACAATACCGAAAAAAAAGAATAAGCAAAGCATCAGCCGTATACAATAACATAGCGATTCCACATCAGCTCGGTGTACCCGAGTTTAGAAATCGAATGCGTACACGCGGCAGTGGCCTGATGAGTTGACCATTGGTTCAATGTTTAGTGATTCTAACCTCCATAGCGTCAGTTCGAACACATTCTTCATTATCATCTCAAACGCTATAACCCCAACATATTTCATTTTGTCGTGTGGTCTAATCGTAGTATCTCCCATTCGTATTCGAATATTCCATGAATATCGAGAGGTAGCCTGGGAGTGTTTACTACTCAGTTACTGCTTTGGATGGGCTAAGTCGAATTTTCCATCGACTGTAATACTGATACAGTTCGTCCAGGTGACGGTTGAGTCGATTTGTTGAGAGTTTAGGGCTTTTGGAGGACGTGCACACTAGGACGCCATTCGCATAGCATATCTGGTCCACAGGGCGAGGAATATCTGAGGTATAGATATTAAATAGGATGGGGCCTAGAACGGAGCCTCGTGGTACGTTTGCGGCGGTGTAGAAAGTTCGGGATAGCTTTCCACTCACCCGAACTTGAAAGGTGATATTTCGAACGAAGTGTTGTCAATACCGGGTGACTTCTTAGGGTTTCGAAATTTTACTAGGTCCTGAAACGTATTTAGTGTGACGAAATCGGGATCGTTATCACGTATGTTGTCGAAGTATGCACTGTTAGCTGGATTGAAGAATACAATGCATAATGTCTGAACTAATTATTGCATTAATATCCGGGTCGCCATTCTCGAGAGTGAGCTTGTGATTATTTTCAAAGGTCTCTCCATTGATGAGACGATCCGGAAAGCCAACTCTGCCCTCGGATCCGTGAAACAATGATCTAAGGAATTCTCCGCCCATTCGTATTCTGCACCTGCGCCGACTTCCTTAAGTTAATTTCTCTGAACACGAAACCTCGCAATACGCGTAATCCCCACCTTCTCTACATTCCCTTTCATCGTACCTCATATGGTCTCAACGAACCCCTTTCGCGGATGCTGAGAAATGTCAACTCCAATTCCAACTCGTTCGACTTTGACCTCTCTATCCATACTCTCAGGTACCCCCTCTTAAACCATTCTCACCACTAGTCTTAAGCGGCGCTTCTGCACTTTACTATAACCTGCCTCCACCTCCCGGCCATACTCCCGCGGTTTTTATTTGTCCTGGCTACCTTAGGTTGAGCTTAGATAAGTTAGTTCTTATGCTCGTAACTTACGTTTGTAGGTTATATATAATTATGTTGCTGGAATTAAGCCAATAAATGGGGTGGTAGCCCAACTAAACTTCGCGTAAAGAGCCAATTCATTGTGAAAAACTCCCACGCCCTACCTGTTGACATTTTCACTTTAAGCGAAACGAACTTAATCCCCAGCATCTGTAACCTGGAACTGTTTCCTCCCAAGTTCACCGTCCTCCGCGGTGACCTTCTCAATCACGCCGCTTACTTTCTACAGCAAACGTCAGAATTTATAAGGACTTATTTTTGCAATGTCAAATCGAACACATTTTCTTGTCAGAAACTTTGGTATTATTTGAAAGGATATCTCCATCTATTGTTGGCAAAGGAAATAGTATATTGTGACGCATATGACAACCAGTACTAGAATATTCGAGAAAGTCCAAAACAAAGTACTAGAATATTCTATAAAGTACTGGAAAACTGGAGACTATGCAAGATTATGGAACGGACGGAAACGAAACACCGAATCAGAATGTGGGGAAACGGTATTGGGGGGGTTTCTCTGTTCTACATGAGAACCAACCCACAATTCCAACCACAATTCCTACCTAATTTCGACCGCTTTCAGCGCGTCATACATACCCATTTCCTTTATGTTATTCCCCTGTAAAACATGTCAAACGGACATATAGCTAAACTCATTATCCCATGCAAATAATGCATAATTGAGTTTAGCTACATTCTTGTCATACGGCAACCCCATTCTTGCTAACCATGAGTTTCCCATCGGAAATCTCATAATGTCGGTTAGCAACAGTAAGTCTAAACGAACGACGCTGTTGCATCATAGCAAAATCGCTGGGGTTATTTCAGCGTCTTAGAGTCTGGTTCTCACGCTGATTATTTCCCAAGCATCAGCGGCGTCCTATTGACTTTTCCCAGATCACCCATTCGCTTGGGATCAATGATCTCTTTTTGCAGGTGAATAACATCAGCTAGGTCTTCCTCTCCTTCGTATTTCTATCTTCTCATGGTTCAATGCGCTCTAACTACACCATAGCCGTACCACTGGGTCAGTAGGTCGTGTCAGTAGCTGCATCTGATACCAACACACACAACCAAAGCTACCCCGAGATCACAGCACATCATGTTTCTATTCTCTCATTCTCCATGTCCGTCAATTACCCTATTAACAAAAGTTACTCACAGTTTGACGGACGTGAGGTTGAGCGAGCAGAGGCGTGGTCTCTTTTGGTTGTCCTGTGTGTGGAATGAAATATGAATTTCACCCCTAAGCAGAGTTAGTCACTATTGAATAATCGCGGTGGAAGGTCGGGCCGCCGCTCGTCACATCAATTTCGAATTTCATCTCAAAATATGATGCATGCGTTAAACTTCTTGCCAAAAAAGCTGGAGCATATAGCGGAAGACCGGGGCAAATTTCATCAATAAGAAAACTAACGAAATAAAACGAAAAGTTATTAATTTGAAGCTTTCTTTAGAGTGTAAAATAGTATATTGCGTGCGTTTCGAATTCATCTATTTAAATAAGGATACCTGCAAACAGACTTGAGCTGCAAGAAAAATTTGAAATAAAAAAAAAAAAACAACAAACTAAAAGTGTTTTCGTTTTCCATTTCTTTCGGGCGAACGATTGTTTTCGCAGTAACGGTGCAGTGGGGAAGAGGTGAATCGTGTGCCCGTGCTTGGTGCAATACTTCTTACCCCCCACAGTATAAATACGTCGCACACAGCTCATGGAGACAAGTAGAAAGTAATAAGTAAGAAAGTGAAGCAAGCGATAAGTAAGAAGTAAAAGACGGGATAAGTACGGAAGCGATAAGTCAAGAAATCGTTGTGTACGGTAAAAGTAACGGTTGTGATTAACGGACTAATAAAGTGTTATATTAATTCAAAATCGATTTAACGGCTCTTATTTATTTTAAATAATTAATCCAGCGAACCCTAAGCTCGTTACAATATGAATTAATAAAAGCTAATTTCATAAATTTGATTTTTGTAATTCTAACTGACAGACAAGTATTTCCGGGAGGGATAGGGGAAAACTGGACACATCCATTATTTTGCCCTTTAATGATAGAAACCAACCCAAAAGTGCTTAGTAAAACCTATCGGAATTTAGAGAGGATGCAGGGACAAACCATCGACTTGTACTTTTCAATCTTTTGCTTTCAGCCCAGTTCCCCATTGATCACTGCTTCACATTTGGTGAAGCACCATTGACATGACAAGCGTGTGTAGCAAACACAAAGCATCAGCATCTTCGTAAGAGGCTAATGAATCCAAATTGAGTTAATGAATTCGTCAAATGGCAACCGGACTGACCGACGGCGTATATTGATAATGTTCCCAATCTATCAGTCGAGGGGCGGTCGCAACAGTATTCTGCTACCATTGCGGTGTTGCTACTATTCGGTCTGCGCCTCGCAAGCAACCTATTCCACTTTGACAAACTAATTATGGAAAATCCTACTTTTTCGCGATGATCTCGTTGGATACGACTGGCTAGATACATTCATCAATATACTTCTCAGATGAGCAGAGTAAAACAATGTTTACAGTCAATCCAGTCAATTTCCCAGGTAAAACATGAACCATTTATCTACCTAAGTACTGTCCACTGTTTTCTGGTGTCTGTCTCCTGTCTGCTGGTCGCCCCCCCTGGCCGGTCGCTTTGTCGATATCCCAGGCATAACAACTGTTATGTGTTAAATGCAATCTCGGCTAACTTGAGCTGCAGCTACCGATGGAGTGTTGCATAAAACTTGGTTATTCGAGTACGTTGAACCGTAATCGAGTCAAGAAGACGCTTTCGTTCGAACGATATCAGTTACTGTTGCCATTGGTGCCAGGGCACAGCACAGTGCGATGGGGACAACCTCTGTTCCCCATAAGACAATACAGAGTACATAGAGACAATACCAAACAACTATAACAATTCCAAGTGCCTCAGGCGGTCGTACCGAAATTGAATCAGCTCGTCGAGATACAGATAATTTCTTTATTGTCTTTCTGTGGTTTTCTTTTCAAGTTCGTCTGTTCTTTTTTCTATGTAGGCCTCCCCAAAGACTGGTCGTGAAAGAAACGACACAGCTGGCTCTGGACGTGACTTTGGTTAATAGTTCATTTATCACAATTTGCCCTAGAGAGCGATTAAGTGCTTAATTAATGGATAACGATAATCGATATATGTACTTCCTTGGTCTGTCTTGTGTGGTGGATGCGACGAAATCTCCCCCCTAAAGTAAGGACTCAATGAAAAGCATGCGATGCAGATTGTAAATTGGAGGGCACTTATTTACATGGAAGCTATATAAAATACATCTGCAAAGGATAATCACATGGTGACCATGATGCCTTGCCAAACTGTATAATTGTTCCTTGTCTTATTTTACAACTCGTGTGAGTAAAAGAAATCTTTTGATACATTAACGTAGTCCATGCAGAAAAAAAAGGATGAAGAATAAAGAACAATATGAATCTGTGGGGGTTGGTTATTGTACCAGACATGGGCACTAGGTCCACTCAACGCCCCAACACTTACCATTTTCACTGTTTCACTGTAAATTGTCCACAAATATAAACCGAACTTCAAGCAAGCAGAAAAATAAAAAATATTTAATTGTTAAGTGTTCTTTATTTTTATCTACGATATGGCATCGGCACATGCGCTTAAAACTGGGAGTTCACAATGTTTATGGCTTAATCCTTTGACGATGGACGCCTACACTCCTTCAGGATCGTTGGAAGTTTTAATACAAAGTTCACTTAAAAAGAACAACGGATTTCTTGACTTGACGACAAAAAAGAAACACTATACTCCAACTCGCACTCTGGAATCGCGTATCTTGACCGTGTTAAGAACTTGACTACTTTGTAACGCGGCTGGTGAAAAGGTAACGTTAAGCGGCGCTACCGTCCGCTGTGGTGATAGAAAGCGGACTCTTATTATTTTATGAATTAATAAAACCGAATAGCGCGACAGCAGAGACTCGACTTCTCTCCTCGCAGGATGAATTTTGACTCCTCTATGCAATCCACATCCGTCAGATTCAACGGTGGTGGATCACATCGATGTAGGAGGAGCGAAACGGATCAACTTGGCGACGGCCAATGGCGATCGGGCGATCGAGAAAGGGGTTAAATGGGAGGATTTCCCATATGCCCGTATAGGACAAGTAGGATGCCCCTTCGCCTGCAATACAGACAGCGACCAGCCCTGCACCTGTTCAAACAAATGAACGAGCATATTGGGCTGCAGGCATTGTGGTCATAAATCGCCGATGCTGCCCGCCTGAGAACGAAATAGATTTCTGTATCCTAAGTAAACAGAAACGCTATTTCAAGGGTCACGATGAGATGCACATCGTTCGTGGTTTTGCCGATGTTACATTGGGTCGTCATCGTGTTTACTCAGGTCTTCATGGTAATGCCATTGTAGGCTATACATTCTTCGGTGACGAGAGGTCAACCGAAGATTTGGATTTTGTTTACATGATAGTGCTGGTACATGGGCACAATGGCGAGGAATTAGCCTTGCAGATGTGCAAGCGTACGTCTCGCCCAGGGTGGCCATGGACCAGCGGTTGGTAAATAGCATAAACACAGTGATGCTACTGTGTGTTTGTTCGGTTTACAGGCCGGAGCATCATAAAGCCTGATCATGGGTATGATTGTCTAAACGTCAATCATATTGGTGCCCAAATCCCATGATCGGTAGATAGCCGATAATAAGGAATTGGTCGCAAGTGTTGCGAACCTAAGGGTATAGGCGCAATGGTTCAGTTATGGACCGTAGGAAGAATATCGGCTGCAGCTGTATCCACAATACGCTGGCCAGCGTGTGTTTATTGTTTATTGGTGACGAGCTGAGCCGATAGGGGATATGAAATAGTTCATGTATTATGAACCAGAAACATTCAATGCTATGCATGCCATCGGTGAAGTTTTACTTTCAGGTGAAAGCTACTGAAAGATAGCTTACGCTGCTCGATTGCAGGTAAGTATAGTGGCTTGTGGAGTGAGGGAAAGCCAGATTGACTTAAGGAAGTGGGTGGCTTTAAAGAACCCCCACAAATCATATTGGTCATGAAGATTGAAAACTTTAACAGCCTGGACACTCATGTGCGGGTAAATCGGCTAAAGAACGATCCTTTGCGTTTAAGCGAACATTCGATCTGAATTTAATTTTAACCCCTCTCTGATTGACGAGTTTCGTGGGAAATTATTTTTTGGAGAGAGATGCACTCACCTGAGCAATGACTCGGGTAACACTTATAAAAACGGTGATGGCGGGACACGTTGTCCTGTATTTCATAATCTTGTGTGCTTGTTTGTGATTCCTAGTAATTTCGGCTTACTCTCTCTATAATCTAATTGAGTAAGCAAGGTCCGATTGATGTACAATTGCCGCAATATCAATTGGTCACCAGTCATGGAAATTATTATTGAGAAGCATAATATTTCACCTACCGATGACAACATGTGCGACTTATACTAGTTCGGGGATAAAGAAATCTATTAGTCATCGGCTATAAACCCATTATGTGAGCGTCTTTTTAGATCTAGCTTTATGATGATTGTCTAGAACTCTTTGAGATCTCATTCGATCAAAATTGTAAACGATACCGAATTCTCCCTTTGCTAATTTCCACATTTTGCGTCTCACAATAGAATCCAAAATAAGATCAAATCCTGGTGATTTTTTTATATTTATATTTCGTTTAATTTCTTGCATAACTTCTCTAGGTGATACAGGCTTTATGTTGAGTTGTTCTTCTAATAAATCATTATCTGTTATAGAAGACCCATGATTTATTTGGCTTTGATTTGGTATAAATATGTTCTCTAGATGTTCAGCAAACCTTTTGCCCTTTCGTTCATTGCAAATGGCCCATTTCCCAGGCTCAATTTTTAATGGCGGGATTTGAGTATTCGGCTGTTTCATATACTTCATGGCTCTCCAGAGAAAGTAATCCGTGCTGCTGCCACTGGTTATCTTGTAAAGATAGATGTTCATTTTTTTATTATACTTCTCTCGGGAGAGGCGAACCTATAGCGCCGAGTGGGCGCCCCGAGATGCCACCAAATAACTGTTGCAGTTCTTTTTGAACAGTTGTAGGTTGTAACGCTCTGGTAATACTCGCGTGGGAAGGTGTGGGGATGTAGTAGGTGTGCCAGACAGGGGCACGAATTCACCTGTATCCCCGACACCGATTGTTTCGAAACAAACGAGAATAAATAAAAAGAAACGCACTGGAGATTCTTTTGCCGTTTTCTTTATTTTATTTATTTCACTTATTATCTAATACACTAACGGATGTATCTCTTAAAGTTTAAAGTTTAATTATTTGGTATATCTTAAGTGAATATGGGTTCTGTGGGTTTTGCTTATATTCTTATATATGTGTTGATTTTTCCAGATGTTAAGCACTTAAACTCGAACAAGAAACGTCACTTGGTTTTTAATACATAAATAGTTATTTTTGTTTTGTTGGCGCCAAGTTCTTTATTAAATAACTAACGACTCTAGAGTAGACGAAATGGTTCAAACGAACAATAACAGGCTAGTGGACCGCACCGCAATCCCCTTGCCCCTGTCGGCAACACATGCGGTACCAGCCAAGTCCACTCCCTATACTGACCCAAACCCAGCCACGACCCAGGAACTCGTCTACACGACAGTTCCAAGCCTTACCACCGCGATTACTTGGGCAATCCAAACCACCTAGATTCTAAACACACGACTCTCCTTCTGACACTTCACCTAACCCCCCTTCAACCTCTCTTCTTCGGGACTCTTGTCCTTCCCCAAGCTTCTCAACCTATGCAAACGGCAAAACTTGCCCAACTACGCTGCCACACAGGTACACCAATCTATCGCTTCGGAGCGCGCGCCGGTATTCCCTCACTAGGTTGCCTACCACCATCCAAGCGCGACCGCCGGCACCCTCAGTCCAGTCGCCTACCTCCAACCACGCGCGAACCGCCGGCATCGCCCTAGAAGTTGCCGTTCGGCCGAGTACGCAGCGACCGTATATCGAGCTTCGTCGTCGACACCGGCATCGATATACAGGTCCTCCCTCGGACGGTAAGTCGCACAACAGCGTGCCCGCCCTCTCAAGTCCCAGCGGCAAGCAATTCTCCACACTAACGTATGGACTCTGGACTCGCGACTCCTCCATCCCGCACACAGCACTCCGTCACTGCGGACGCGATCAACCCTGGCTCGAACCTCCTCCATCCCGCACACGCCACTTCGTCACTGCTACTACTCCTACTCGGACGACAAACCTGTTGACCCAAACCACCCATAACAGGTCACGCCGCACACCCCTTGCCCCGGCGGCATCAACACGGCAAGAACCGTGTCCACTCCTAGTATCGACCCAGGCCCACCATGATCCAGGAACTCGTCACTCAGGACAGTTCCAATACCCCACCCCCGCGCCTCCCGAAGCGAGAAGGGTCACCTTGACCTTCAAGCGTCTAGCCCTCCTTCCAGCACCGCACCAAACTCCTTCCTCCTCACCGCACCAAACTCCTTCCTCCTCACCAATTATTACTGGGGTGGGGGGGGGGGGGGGGGGGGTATTGTAGGGGTTCTCTATACCACGCGGAGAACCAACCCACAATTCCATACCGTCAATTCCATACCGCCAATTCCATACCGTCATTTCAAGCTATTCCACGTGTAAATCATGTTAAACGGACGCATAGCTAAACTCATTATCCTATGCAGATAATGCATAATTGAGTTTAGCTACCTTTTTGCCATACGGCAACCCCATTTCGCTAACCCATGAGATTTCCACCGGAAATCGCATCATGTCGGTTAGCAACGGCATAGTCTGATCAAATGACGCGGTTGCTTAATCATGCGACCGCTGGGGAAATTATCAAAGCATTTAAGTTAGTTCCCATGATCAGATTTCCCTAGCCAAGTCGGCGTCCTTTTCACTTTCTCCAGACACGCCATTCGCTGGGGATCAATGCTCTCTTTTCGCAGGTGAATAGCACCAGCTTAATTTTCCTCTCCCTTACAGTTCTGTCTTCGTACAGTTCAATGTACTCTGAGATCACCATATTCACCGAATCAGGTCAATGTGTTACTCTCAGAGTTGCACTGATTCATGCACACACAACCAAACCCACCCCGAGATCATAGACTTTGTGTGTCTGTTCTCTCATTCTCCCATGTTCGTCGATTATCGAATTAGACGATGTAATTCACCATACATCGACGGGCGCGCAATGAGAGAGCAGAAGTATGTTCTCTATTGGTTGTCTGGTGCAAAAATTAAATTACCCATCTTCATCCCTTTTTCAGTCAGTCAATTTACAATCATCAACAAAGTAAGTGGTTATTCATCTACCGCAGCGTGTGCACATTGGTGCACACATTCCAGTCATAACAGGAGAAGAGTTGTTAAGTGTTGTCAGACGAACGTAGTGTCCCGGTAGTTAATCAAGAAAGAGAAACGCGACGCCCTTCAAAATAGACTAATCGCGAATTATTTATTTATTAAAGCCTACTGCAAGTAATATTAATTGAGAACAATAAAAACTAAATTACAACAAACCAAGTGCATTTCATTCATTGCCTTTTTCCTGGATTTTGTGGATATTCGACGGGGATTCAAGTGAAACCGTGCCATACGTTGGCATAAATAAGTCTACCCCCACAAAGGGAGTTCCACAGCTTCCCCGCTCTGTAACGGAATGAGTTCTGATGGAGGGACGTTCACGCCGTCGGGAAATGAACCGCAAACTGGCAGGACCCGTCGGACTGTCTTGTGGAGCGCATATAAGCCGAATTGCGTGGAACAATACCACGAATCTCCGTAGAACAGTACCCATGATAATATCTGTAAAACAGGCAGAGGTCTGCTACGCCCCTTCGATGTGATAGCGGCTGTAGTCCCGACGTCAGCGCCGAGTCCCGATCAGGCGGATCGCTCGTCTCTGTATGCTCTCAAGTACCTCGAGGGTATGTTCAGGAGCCGAGCTCTAAACATTAGAGCAATATTCGATCGCGGGTCTAATTTGGGATTTATACAGGAGAAGAAGTTGGGCTGCAGTAAAATATTTCTTGGCTCTAAAAGGATAGTTCAGTTTTCCTGAGGCTGATCTGGCGATGCTCGACACGTGTTTATGCAACGATACATTCTCACAGAACGTGACGCCGAGCATTTTAATGCTTTCCCCAGATTTGGGAGCCCGACCATTTATCATCAGCTGTGGAACGGATGATCCACTTTTCTTTGTGAATGTTGTATATTGTGTCTTCGCTGCATTGAAGTCGACGAGATTGATCTTTCCCCACTGCAGGACCCTATCTAGATCCTGATTCAGAAAGTCAATCTGATGCTGATTCGACGTAGATGTGTGGCGGTTCCGCCAGATCCAACGGCTCGCCTTCCTGAAAAAACATAACCACAACCCAGTCTGCACCAGCTTTCGCTAATGCAATTCGCATTAGCATCTTAAATGCTTCACGCATCAAACAGATCCAATTATTATAACCCAAAAGTACCTGCAAAAGAATTCTTACCTTTTCAAGCATTTCCTTCGCTTACAAATCCCCTGTAAGAGTTCTTACTTTCCTTATCATAAACCATCCTGAAAAGAAAAACCCCGGTTCACATATCATGTAATCATTCCAGCCAGGAATAATTATCATTGCGTCGCCTATTCCCAGTTTTATTCATCTGTACAATAAATTTCTTTATGTATACATTGGCTGGCGTCCTTTTCTCCCAGCAATAAAATTCCCTGACTCGCACAATGGGCAAACCAAAGCAAATACGCATCTCGCGTCTTAAACCTATTAGCACCATGTGCATCGGCATTGCGGCTATCGTAACAGCTGCAGTGCATACCATAGACAATTTATATCGTTTAGGTATCCGAATCACATATTCTATTTAATGAGCGGCTGCTATTTATCTAGCCGACCCTCATTACCGAACTATGCATTAGGTCATATTTCCCTTGTCCTTTGATTCGCCGAATCTTCTCCCTTACGAACTAGATGCATAAACAAATACAAAGCCATTAGCATCCGACAAGACGCGATTCGTTGTTTCAACAAACACACATCTCTTGGATGCCCATTATGCCCCGTCCTTGAGTTTCAGGTTTATTCCTATGCCCTTCTGTATGAAAAATAAACCAATGTGATCTTCACTCACACATACACAGTCATTGCCAAGTCTGTCTTCCTTGTTTCCACCACAGAGAAACATTTTTTTCTTCTTGGGCAAACTCACCTCAAAACGAAAAATATCATGGAGTCGAGTTTCATCCAGCAATCGAGACGGTCGCTCCGTCATCCACCGTACCGACGCCGGTACGGTGTGAAACAAAAGTCGGAGAGTTAGAGTCGAAAATGAAAAAATTAATTTTTTTTGTGCCCCCCAGGTTAAAGGCAGTTTTAAGTTAAATAATTGTGAACCAGTTGCAACAGTTAAATTAAATAATAGAACTTTTAGACAGACAACCAAACCGCGTTACATTTTATTTGTTTCCTGAGTGTTTATGTGTGCTTCCGTTTTCTCGACGAACAGTTTAGTTTACGACGAAGGAATGCAGCCAAAGTAATCAGATGTTGGCGGAGGAAGGGAACGGAGTACCCATGCAGGTACATACTTCCTCCCCACAGATGCACCTATCGGCTGAACACTAGAAAAGAAGAAACCAGCGTACTATCATCCGCAAAACTGAATACTTTGTCCCATCTCATTAACATTCAACAATAACCCATCATCATCGAATACCTCGCCACTGCCCCAAGATACCCACAAACCAGAAGACCACTGGCAAACAGTTGGACAGAAATCTGCAAATAAGGTGAGACCACCCCCAATTTATATTAAAAATCCTAATAGTACCAAAGAAGTCATCAAGACGCTTGAGAATGCCCTTGGACACAGAAATTTTACTACGGACTCAAAAGGATCTTCGATCTCTATCAAGACGATGACTCTAACGGATCACGACATGGCAATAAGAAAACTCTCAGAGAACAAACACGAGTTCTTCACATTCCAACATGCCCAGATGAAACCAAAATCATTCATCATAAGGCACATTGATCCAGCATGGACTACCGAGGAACTTACACTCGAAATCTTGAGGATATGCCCGTCAATGAAAATCCACAGATTAGGACTACTTTCAAACCCCACACATGAGGGAGAATAATATTAGGAGCTTGCGAATCATACAGATCCCACCGAACGGTGATGTCACCCAACTTAAACAAATAAAATATTTGTTCACACACAAAATCACGATCGAGGAGCCACATAAACAGAGCATTCTCCATTGCAAAAGGTGTCAAGGATCAGGACACCTAGCAGTTGCGTGCCACCTAAGTGCACGATGCGGAAAATGTGCCGAACAGCATATACCAGGAGAGTGCAAAGTGAACCCGCCTGGCACAGAACCATCAATAATTCAGCAAACAAACGCCGATGGATCAACATCCAAGAAAAAAATTACCATAACTTGCTGTAACTGCGAAGGACCACATCCAGCTAGTTTTTCACAATGCCTCGAAAAGCTACGGATTCTGGAGAGACGTTCGTTACATACGGTAACTAATACGGCCAAACCAGCTGCAACGAAACCCTTATCACCACAACCATCCCATCTCAGGGGGTCAGGAACATCATATGCAGAAATTACGAAAAGTTCCCGTAGCTGCCCGAAATCTCAACAACCTAACCCCAACGTTCTCAACCTGGATATCTTGGGATACATCAGGAGCCTGGAGACACTACTACCAACCTTAAAACACAGTTCCGAATTGGAAAAAAAGGTCAGATCTTAAATTTAATAACTTCCCACATCCTTTCCCTTAATGTATAACTTAACCCTTATCTCCCTCAACTCAGAGTCCATTCATTCCCACACCCGTAGACAACACCTCCGACTGTTTGTTGAAAAGCTCTCCCCAGATATTCTTCTGCTTTCAGAAACTTGACTGAAATCCACTTCTCGAGTCTACATACCTAATTACACATTTGTGTCCAACCCACGAACCTCTGGCCCTCATGGAGGTACGGGAATCCTAATACATAAAAAATTCCAATTTACTGAGATTAGATTTGCTAATATAACTAGTGTCGAATACACGGCTGTTAAACTTTTCTGTCGAAATAATAAAGTACTGGTCTTGTCCTCCATATACATTCACCCTTCTCGTGAACCAAACTTCCCTAGTGCAGACATCTCACAAATAATCCAACAGTCTCTGCCAGCACCTTTCATAATAGGAGGAGACTGGAACGCACGTCATACTGCATTTAATGACATCAAATGCAACAAATACGGCTGCTCCGCTGACTTCATCCATATGTCTACGCAGACTGCCCGTTGCAACCTACTCGAATTTGCAGCTCAACCAAGTCAACAATCGATTTCTTCCTAAAGTCTACAGATAGCTATTCATATAATCCTCCCACAGTGTCCTTCACATTCCCTTCGGATCATGGCTCTGTCCACACCTCGGTTCAAATCCCCTCGCTTGAACCACTCTACACTCTGAATCCTATTCCAAATTTCACAAAAACAAACTGGAAAAAAGTCAATAAGGATATTGCTGCTAGCTTTTCAAAATTTTCTTTACCGGAATCTTCTAACCTGCCCCCTACACAAATTGACCAAGCAGTGGCCCAAATAGAGCAAATACTGGGAAATGCTCTCTTCAGCCATACTCCCACTATCGTTTCTCATAATCACTTAGGAAAACCCCTACCCAACCTACTTACAAAATTATTACGTATAAAAAAACAACTCCGACGAAAATTGCATACTAGCTACTCATCTTTTATTAAACAACAGATCCAGCTATTGACCTCCCTGATAAATAGACAACTAAAAGTTTTCACTAATCAGACCTACACATCCACCCTAAACAGTATCAAACCAAATCGCGATCTATTTAAAAACATAAACAGACTAACGGGTCGCAAACTCAAGCCTCGAACAGATTATCTTATTAACCCAACTAATAATAACATCGTCCAGTCGGACACTGATATAGCAAACTGTCTCGCTGAACATTTCTGCAAAGTCCATAAGCAAAACGATACCCTCCCAGTAACAAATTTCCACGATACCGTGAACGATTACATTCCACGCTCACTGGAGCCATCCCTCACACCATTTATCACTGAATTCACCGAAACCAATAAAGCATCACACCCCGTAGGAATCGACACATTCCTAAGCCTTGAAGAACTATCCCAAGTCATTACTTCACGTAACAATAAAAAATCGACTGGCCTAGATGGAATCCCTAACCTCCTATTCAAAAGACTCCACCCAGGTAACTTTCTCCCGATTCACGTTCTTCTCAACCACATAATAAACGCTTCACATTTCCCTAAAAGTTGGAAAACAGCGGTGATCGTCCCTATTAGCAAATCTGGGCCCTCCAAGTACCCGGATAACTTCCGTCCGATATCGCAGCTAAACTCGCTTAGCAAGATTCTTGAATGTAAAATCTACAAAAATCTTCTCTCATTTGCCAGGGATAACTCCCTCATTCCGAACTCTCAATTTGGCTTCCGCTCACAACACTCCACTTGCCATGCTCTCTTAAAACTGACACATGATGTGACGACCCACCTCCAAAACCAGTCCCCAACGGTATGTGTCTCCCTAGACATAGCTCAAGCATTCGACTGTGTCTGGATCGCAGGACTTTTATACAAACTTCATTCAATGTATGGATTAAACATCCACTCCACAAAACTTTTCGCTTCTTACCTCTCTGATAGAAAGTTCATGGTGAAAATAAACTCAACTCTCTCGACACCTTATAGCATAACCGCAGGAGTTCCTCAAGGATCCATCGTCGGCCCACAACTATACCTTCTTTATACATCAGACGCACCGCAGCCACTGTTACCCAATACAACGATGCTCAACTATGCCGAGAACACCTTCATTTATTCAAGCAACAAGCTTGTCAAGGAGGCAAGAAACTGTATTAACAGATATCTCCCAATCCTGTCAGCCTACTTTACCAAGCGGAGAATTCAACTAAATCCAACCAAAACTCAGCTCATAGTTTTTAAAGGCAGAAACGCGAGTTGTACAAACAACACTATTCGCTGCCATAATAAAATCAGAATTAAAATAAATAACAATATAATTAAACCCTCCAAAACCTTAAAGTATCTAGGTATAACCTTTACCAACAATCTGTCATTCTCCGCCCACATTAAAAATACGATTCGTAAAGCCACAACCCAACTGAACCTCTGCAGAAAAGTCATGTACAAACCGAATGGTCTCTCTCCCAAAGTCAAATCACTTATCTACAAACAAATAATCAGAGCCACTCTCACATATGCATGCCCGATATGGTACCATATCACACCCGCCCAAATGGAGAAGCTACGCATTTTCGAAAGGAAATGCTTCAGACTTATCACTGGCCTCAACCGACATCCTAACTCCCACAAATATTACAACTGTAGTTCGCTCTACTATGCCGCTAATATTGAACGTATAGATCGACGCTTCCTCCAGCTGTCCATCAAATGTATCGAAAATCTTCCCAATAATCCCAATCCGATAATAAATGCGCTCACATCGATTCCGTCAGACAACCGAACTGCCGTGTCCTCTGTAAAAATATAGGTCACACTGCTAATTTTAGAGGATGTCCTATATTTCAACAAATGAAATTAAAATTGGAATCCAAAAAGAAACAAGTTGAAGAAGAGAAAGAAATGAAAACTCGTTCCTACAACAATTTCGTGGCCCCTCGTGTGCCATATGCACAAATGGCCGGTGCTCCTAAGCTACCAGCATCCATGGAACATACATATAGTAATGGGAAAATGCCTGCACCAGAGGCACATTCAAAAATAATAACAATGTTATTAACCATGCAAGGACAATTTGCCGAATTTCAAAGAACACTGACTGAACAAAGAGCACGAATAGATACTCTCTATTCAACCCTGTTCTCAAATAACTCTCCACATCAAAATCTTCAACTCTCCGTCTGAACTTAACCTAAAAATTATAGCTGTGAATGTAAATTCACTAATCCACATCGAAAGAAGGCAATCTGCTCCAAGTCGAATGCCCAGATGTGCTCTTGGCTAGCGAAACAAAGCTAAACCAAAGGCACAAAATGGGCTACAAAAATTATAACATAATTAGACGAGATCGACCACACTCTACTCGAGAGGGTGGGGTCGCTATCTTAGTTAAGAAAGGTCTTCACCATAAGGTCGTTTACAGCACGGAAGTACACAAATTCCAGGTGCTAGAGGCATGCATTATAGACATTCCGCTAAAAAGTCAAAGGCATCTATATATAGTCGCTGCTTACGCTCCTGAATCTGTTCAAGGTACCCAATTTATCAGTGAAATCGATACGCTTTTCCGAAGTCTCAAGTTAGACTCGGAAAACAATTACTTTTTAATGGCAGGTGATTTTAACGCCAAGCACAGTGCCTGGGGCAATCTGACCTCGAACACCAGAGGCAATGCCTTGTTTGATTGGTGGCAAGCAAATGCGATCGAGCATAAACTAGAATTGTACGCTACAAGTACACCGTCTTATCCAAGAGGTAACTCCTTCCTGGATTTACTTATGACAGATGATCGAATTCAGTTACCAGATACCGAGGTAACTACTCGAAATTGTCTTCGCACAATTGAGTACGATAGCGATCATTACGGACTTGAAGCCGTAATACACGTGCCAAACGAGTACCATCTACTTGAGCAGTACGACCAGGTACACTCTTTCGATTTCCGAAAAGCACATTGGTCGCGTTTCGATCGCGTAGTAAAAAGAGAAATTCGCAACATTGGCATAGACCCACCGACTAATAGAAACCTCCGTAATGATGAAATCGATCATTACCTCCTAACTATGAACGATATTGTTACTAACACAATGAATCGTTCCATCCCCAAAGTAGCTCATATGGATGGCTATACCCACCGATCCAGAAATGCAACTATCGATGCTTTGTATAGGCAAAAGAGCACCCTGCTCTCAAAGCTGAAATTGTGCTATAGGCAGTTCAGTGACCCAAATAGCAATGAAATCAAAACTATCAAGTCCTTGATTAAAAATCTTCAAAAACTGATCCGGGATAATTACTGAGCAGTAATAAATGAGGAGTGGAGCAACAGAATTCGAGCTGTCCAAGCAAACGGACCGAACGTGTTTTCACAAATCAAGAAAATATGTCGAAGAAAAGAACACAATGACATTCCCTGTCTCCGAATTCCACGGACTCCCGAGAATTTTCAGATACTGCTGAACGCAGGACTCACCTTAGAGCACATCAACTCCAATGATGAAGTAATAGTAGTCGAAGATCCGCAAAAGAAAGCGAATTCAATTGGAGCCTGTTTCGAAGCAGTGTACAGAGTTAACGAATCAGTTCATGCTAACACTGAAATTGAAAGCAATGCCCGTCAAAGACATTGCTCGCTGTGCAACCAACTTCACAACTGGCGATCCGAAAACCATAGTTTCATCACATTCGGTGAAAATAATAGAGCGGATTCTCCCGTCAGAAATGAAAATACAAATAGGTTTGTGCGCAAGGATGAACTTAGAAACATACTTAGCTCAATAATAAATAACAAATCATCTGGAATAGATAGCATTCCAAATGTGGTTCTAAGGCATTTGCCTTGCGAAGCAGTGAACATATACACTACTTTGTTTAACAACGCTCTAAACAATGCACACTATCCAACCCATTAGAAGACTGCAGTAGTTCACCCTATCCCCAAAAAGGGTAAGGAGAAGAGCAATCCAGCTAATCTGCGCTCGATCAGCCTGCTTCCCAATATCAGCAAGGTCTTCGAAAAAATTATAAACAAAGCACTGATAGGTTGGTGTGATGAAAACGATATCATCCCCAACAACCAGTTTGGCTTTCGAGCGCGACATGATACAATTCATGCAGCGACGAAACTTGTTTCCGATATACAGTGGAACAAGGCAAAGCGACAATGTACAGGCGCCTGCTTGGCTGACTTTGAAAAGGCTTTCGACACCGTATGGTTAGAAGGACTTGTCTATAAGTTAACAAACCTGGGTATGCCGCAATATCTGCTATACATTATTTATGATATGATAATGGACAAACATTTTGTGGTGAAATGCGGGGACATACTCTCCAACAAGACCTTCCAAATTAAAAATGGCTTACAGCAGGGAGCTGTGAATTCTCCCATTCTATTCAATATTTACACTAGTGATCTAGTGAGTTCTCTCGAAAACGCCATTGCGTACGCCGATGACATAGTGGTGTACAAAACAGGAGGAAAAATAGACGTCATCAATAGGCACCTCCAAGATGACTTCAACAAAATAAAACTATTTTGCGACGACTGGAAATTACAGATTAATTTCCAGAAAACCGAGACTATTCTTTTCAGAACGCCCCTATCCAGGGCCTCGAGGGATACGAAATACAACTGGAAACACTTTTCTATTGTAGGTAACAATAACCTTCCACTGCAAGTGAAAACTCTAGTTAGATACCTTGGTATCTGGCTAGACCAGTATTTATATTTTGACAAGCACGTAGCAGCGTCCCTCTCCGCAGCTAAAAGTGCATATTCTATGACAAGAAGTCTATTCCGGAGTAGTCTTCTTGACCCCAGAGTCAAAATAATTTCGTACTCGGCATTCATCCGACCAGTTTTGATTTATGGCTGTCCAGTATGGTATAATATATCTCCACTTTATATGGAGAAGTTTCGTGTGTTCGAACGGCAGTGTTTGCGTTCCTGCCTCGGACTTTATAGAACACCAGAGTCGCAATACAAAAAATTCTATCCCAACAAAATCCTGTATAACAAATCAGGGTTAAATAGGATAGACAATTTCATAATTAAAATTATTCGTGGTCACACAGCAAGGGCAATGTGCAGTGACAATAATCTTATCTCGGGAGCATTCTATCCAAATGATATGTATCTGGAGAATACCCTCCAGAATGGGTTTATTCCCCCAGAAGCGTTTCCTTTCTTGGATCAAAAAGGCCTTATCCAAGACATGCATGGAGTCCCGATTATTTACCACGCTCTCCGTGGTGCCAGGGACAAACGAATTCTCCATGATAGTGATATCTCCAATGCCCCAGACCGCATGCGTTTTAGCACGGCGATCAGTGAAACAGATAAATCAGCCAAAGATCGAACATCTCCCAAATGGTGGTGGCTTCTCAACGAGGAGAGGACTTCACTTCCTCAGATATAGTATGCCTCTCAAGAGCAACGCTCTCTTTGCTCTTGTCCCCCCTCCCCCTGTCCGCCTTTTCCAATTACTTTTGTGTAGCTATTCTATTTTATTTTTTATTTCTTATTTTATGTTTTATTCGTTTTGTTTTGAAGTTTTTGTTTGTTATAATAATTTAAAAAAAAAATTGTAATAATAATATATACATATAGATGTAAACGAGGAGTCCCTCTAATATATGACTTATTTCATATATATATATATATATATATATATATATATATATATATATATATATATATATATATATATATATATATAAGAAACAAAAAAAAAAGATGTACGCCGAAAGGCATATATAAAAATCAAGTTACAATGTGTAATTTAGAGAGCTCGCATAGAGCCAGTAAGTTAATTTAAGGATTGTGATTGTAGAAAAGGGTTTAACATTTACCCCTAATATTATACATGTAAAAAGAATTAGGAAAATAAATGCGGTTTAAAACACTAAAAAAAAAAAAAAAACAACCGAACTGCCTACCCGAACTGTCTCCACACCAGAACCCTCTTCACCTCTGGCAGGTTGGTCAACAACTCCAATGAGATTGTATACCACAATACTGAACTCTCACCTCACCAGTTTAAATATTGTAATATACAACCCTTCTCTAATATCTTGCGTTTCAACGACCAATCGGAAAGTGTTCCCCCAACCCATATCCCCGACTGATAGTACCCACCCTAACCCAAATCCTACCCATCGACCACTATATCTCCCGCCCCACCGTACTCTAACTTATTGTAATAATAATAGATTTAATAATTAGATAAGCTAGGCTAACCTAAGTTAAGTTAAGTTAAGCAAATTAGTTATAGGTTAAGTAAATAATTATATCCTGGTTTTCTGACCTTTTCCTGCTCCTATCTTGTCCACCCATGAAATATGTAACTTTATAATAATGTTTGAAAAATGTACTAGCAAGTATGTGTAAACGATTAAAGCTAAGCTAATTATAAGTTATCTGTATTACTTATTGTAACAAATCATTTATGGTCAATAAAAACAGAAATGTAAAAAAAAAAAAAGAATACTTTGTTATTTGTCCATTGTTCGTTTTACGGTTTCGTCCATTTGTTGAATGCATTTGTCGATTTCGTCATTTGTTACGTTTCTGTTTACTGGCAGATTAAAGTCGTTCGAACGAAGTTCTCTTGTTAATGATCTGGTGAACCGTAGCCATCGCATTGTCCGGTAGTTGTAGGGTTGCGGGATCACGAATTCCTCCAGATCTGCGAGATCGTTCGGGAGCTCTATTACTGCCGTGAATGCACAGTGGTCTCTGTCGTATTCAATCGTCCGTAAACAGTTTCTGTTTCGTCTGTTGGTGTTAAGTAGTCTCAGTCGTGAGTCAATTAGCAAGATATCTAAGAACGATCTACCTCTAGGGAACGATGGATATTCGGTAGCTAGCAGGTCAGTTCTATATTCAATATGATACTGATCTAACCAGCCAGCCAACTGATTTCCTCTGGCATTAGTTTTACATTTTCCCCAATTTCTATGCTTGGCGTTCATATCTCCCCCCAGGATAAAGCAGGTTTTGTCCAGGTGCAATTGTAAGCATTGAAAGAGTGTCTCGAGCTCTGCTATAAATAGGTTATGTTGGTGCTCCTCTGGTGCATAGACCGCAATCGCATACAAACCCCTTCCTTGCTGAAGGGGTATGCATAAGATACAGGCTTCCAGCACCCGGAACCTGCGCACTTCTCCACTATATGGTATATAACTTTATTATGGATTCCTTTTCTAATAAAAATGGCGACACCTCCCCCTGAGAGGAGTTAGGTCGGTCTCTTCGTATAATATCGTAGTTTTTATGCCATATCTTGTGTCTCTGGTTTAACTTTGTTTCCCTCGCCAGAAGTGCATCAGGTTGTTAATTTTGCAACAGGTTGAAAAGATTGGCTCTTCCCTCAGTTCTTATAAGTGAATTTACATTCACGACAAAAGCTTTGATTGATGTTTTGGTTAGAGGGTTTACACTGCATTTTTATTTAGACTGGGCAAGTGTGAGTAGATCTCGTTTATTTGACTTTGCAGCTGTGTCATATGTCCCTGATTGAGTGGGATTGTGAACACGTCTGCTTGCGATGTTGTTTCAGTCTGTGTGGCAGTATTTGTGGCTACCAGTGTTGTAGCCTGTTTTGGTGTTCTCCCGCCCGACTACGACCGCTGTGATATTACGGGCATTGTTTTTGTACCAGTTGGCTCTGTGTTTCTTTGCCGAGTCACACTTCTCGACAGTATTTCTCGGAATTTAGGACATTCTCGATAATTAGCGGGATGTCCCTCATTCCGACACACTGCGCACTTTAGAAGGGCTTTGTCTTCTATTCTTTCTTTTCCCAGAGGGCATTCTTCTACCTTATGGTCCTCTCCGCATTTTACGCAACGGTGCAGCATTTCACAGTTCGCCGCTGCGTGACCAACTCTTTGGCAGCGGACACATTTCAGGATGTCTCTGCCTTTTTTTAGTTTGTCCCATGTGACAATTTGATGATCCAAGACTGTAATTTTCCTTAGACCACCTGCTGGGTGTTAGCTGGACCAGAAAGAAGGCTAGCTTCCGGTTTTCCCTTCTTGCCTTGGTTGTGGTGAACGGTTTTACCGCGGTAAATTCGGGATCTTCATGCTTCAGCTTTTGAAGCATTTCAAGCAGAGCCTTCGGTTTCATTTCAGGGTCGATGCCCCTTAATAGAACTGTTATGCTATTCGTTTGATTCGGCGTGAACGAGTAAAATTCCGGGGTGGCTCTATTTAAAACCTCTTTAATTTTGTTACTGTTACGCTCTTCGTTTGTTTCGACGGGATCGAGTAAAACATCACCCTGGCTCTTTTTGAAACCTCTTTAATTTTGTTGTGGTCTTCCACCGCATAGGTTTAAATGACATGCCTGTTACCTGCCAGTTGTAGGCGCTGCCCCATGGGTTGTTATTCAATTCATCGATTAGGGAGCAGAACGCGTCATATTTACTTTTGCGGATTACATTCCTCAACTCCTTCCGTTTGTTGACGAATTCCTCATGTAAATGTGGGTAGGTGTTACGGTTTTTTGCTCTTTGTTGCAAGCGTCGTAACCTGTTGCACTCCGATCGCACATTGGTGATTCCTGGGTTTCACCAATACACTGGTTTGATAGCCCCTGCTGATTGTCTTTGTCGTGACATAGAAGCATCACATGCGATTAACCAGTTAATGACGGCCTCTGCGTCAAACTGTTCGATTTGGTCTTCAAGTATATAATCGAGCAGTTCCGCATCGAGGTCCTTCTCTTTCCACAAATTTTTCTGGGCTTTATTCGCCAATTTGTCAGTGATGAATCCCCTGTGTGGAAATATTTCGTACATCACGGCTTGGTGGTCACTATGGGTGTAGGTGTCCAAAACTCGCCACTCCATACTTCTTGCCAACATGGAGCTGGCAAATGTGATGTCGATTTTGGATCGGCCTCTCTCGTTTATGAAGGTGTCATCAGCACCATCATTAAGTAACACCACATCGAAGACTGCGAAGGGTTCGAGTAGTGCCTGGTCTCTACTGTTGGTCCTTGTGCTTCCCCATTCTACTGCCCAAGCGTTGAAATCTCCAGCAATTATAGGAGGGGTCTTATCTCTAGCTTCTTGTGTTAGCCTGTCCAAAAAGCATTTGAATTCTTCTATTTCCCATCTTTGCGGAGCGTAACAACAGTAGAAATGAATTCCTCTGATCTTCGCATAGGAAATTTCTTCCAGCCGCTGGACACTTCTGCATTCCATCGGGGAATTTCTAGTTGTTCAGGTGGCCGCGGTCCCGCTGCTGTCTTCCTCCCATGTAATAGTACCAGTGCGGAGCATCCTGTACTGCTCATTGATGAGTACAACCTCAGCACCATATTCCCTAACCGTTTGGAAAGGGAGATCTTGTGCGGGTCCACAATGGTTTAAGTTAATTTGAATGCACTTAAACCTGTCGATTTTAATTCAGGAGATTGGACATCACGATTTTAAATGCTCGGCATTTGTAGCTCTCTGTTGAGTGTTCGTTAGCGCCTTTGCATCTGTGGTGTAGGAGGTCGCGACGCCTGCCTGGGCAAGATTTCTATCGCCAACCCACTCGCTGCTAACAAAGCTCTATCGCATACCACCGAACGAAACACACAAACACGAACCTCAGCAACGCACCGGCCACCAATGGAGAGAGGAAAAGTGGAACACGGATGTACTGTTTATTTATTGAAAGTTTACTTTATTGGTTAATTCGATTCTTTTTATTTAAAACTGTTATCGAAGAACTAAGGTTCTTTATTCACAACACGTCTTATTACATTTAATTTGCTTTACTGAATGGCATTACACTGGTGCCACAAGAAAAATTACTTTTAATACAACATGAAGTATTTAATCATTTTAATCCCGACTACAGGATGTACGCGTCCCCGGACGCCCCGGGGAGCGAAAGACGGACAGACCGGCTCGGTCGGGTGATGTAAAACGACTCAGCGATATCAATTCGCTGGCAAAGGAAATTCGACCAGTGGTACTGGCTCTCTTAATTTAGGGATGCATTTTCTATCCCAAGAGTAACGTAAGGTCTCTCTTTGGGGGTAGGTAACCAGATCTCATAGAGAAGATCGAAGTGGTACACATGTATGTGTGAACATTGGTTCTTTTATGGGACAAGGCCATGAGAACGAATCTGAAAACAAAGAAAGGGAATAATGTGCATCAATGAGATGCGAGTTCGGCTAAGTAAACAAGCCGTATCTCATTGGTTAGTAATGGATTTCTGTTTGCTCATGCCGCGAGGTCATGAGAAGCAGATTCAGAAATATTGTAGGACAAAGGGATCATATAGATCATTGTCTATGATGTGCCTTGCAGCCGTATTGATAGACCGCAATGCAGGTGGACATGGTGTTAATTGGTTTTAGCATATTCACAGGGAATTGGTGTTTGTGGGATCGCTGCCAAGGGTAAGTACACCATTCCTATTTGCATTTGCCTCTGCTGTTGGTTTTGGTTTCAGCGTCGTTTGCGCCAATTGTGTGCAGCTGCGTTGGATTGTTTATAGTAGGTAGAAAAAGGTCGCCAGCCAATGTGTATGTAAAGGAATTTATTGTACACATTATGGGACTGGGAATAGGCGACGCGATGTTTATTATCCCTGTTATTATGGTTACATTATATGTAAGCCAAATTGCTTCATTTTCAGGAACTCGTCTTGGGAAAATGCGTATGATAAGATTGGGATTAGCTTGGCAACCGAAGGTGCCGAATTGGACTTGACTTCAAGCTCGCATCCCTCTTCTTTCCCTTCTGGGCAATTATAAGCCAATTGTAATTGGGTGACTCCTCATTAATCTGTCCGGGATCCTGCATACGTCAGTGTGCGAGTTTTGTTTTCGTTGGATTTGCAAGTTCCACTGCTTGCTTCAGCCGGCGCACATGGTTTATTTAAGCCATTCTCCACTTCCTTATCATAGACGCAACCAATGATCTTGACCCACTCTCGCACGGCATTAGTAATATGCCTTTGCTTTTTAATTTTGATTGTCCTTGTCAATTTTGCAATCCGCTCTCCGAGCTGTCCGAACAGCAAAGAACCATCATCACCTCCATCACGGTTCTGACCCGTGCTCGTCTCCCTGCTTGTTGCCGCTATCAATTATCCAAAAAACTCTCCTTTGCACAATTGTCTCTGAAAATCCCGAATCCAAAATCCAATTTGATATGACAAAATATGTATATGTTTGTGTATATATGTATATATATATATATATATATATACGAGGGTAGCTGGAAAGTTTCCGACCTAACAAAGATACAAGACATTTTTCCTTAAACCTTATTTTTATTTTTTTACATGGTCTCCTTGTTGTTGTTTTGTGTCGAAGGGGATCAGTTATCAAACATAATAGGTCTCACAATTAAGGGACGGAATGAAACCGACAGTTGCCACTCTTTTGAATTAAAAACTGTGAAATCATCCTGCAAGCGGCAGAAGAGGTGGGCCTAGAAATAAATGAAGACAAAACAAAATACATGATTAGGGCGAGAGCAGGTGGAACTCAGAGAACACACATAAACATCAGAGGCAAGATATTTGAATTTAAATATCTGGGAACCATACTGACGGCCAGTAACGAAATGTCGAAGGAAATTAACAAAAGACTACACTCCGGCAACGCTAGTTGACACGCAGTCAGTAAACTGCTGAAATCCAACTGCTGTCACGTAACATAAAGCTCCGTGTCTATAGAACTATAATCATGCCGATTGTTCTATACGGATACGAAACAAGGGCGCTCTCATAAAACGGGAAGAAAACAAATTCCCCGTATTCGAGAATAAAGTTTTGAGGGGTATCTTTGGAGGTAAATATGACGAGGAGGCAGGACAATGGAGGAAACTCCATAACCACGATTTGGAGGAGCTATATCGCAAACCTATAATAGTGAGAGTAATCAAGTCGCGAAGATTAATATGGGCCGGACACGTGGCGCGAATGGGCAACGATAGGACCGTGCATAGAATTCTTGATGGTAGACCAATAGGAAAGAGACCGGTAGGACGTCCGCAACGGAGATGGGAGGACAATGTTAGGTTTGACCTTGAAGGAGAGTGCACAGGACAGGGAACGATAGCGGAGTCGAGTCAGTGAGGTCCTGAAGTTCCGAGTTCCTACAGGCCAATAAATAAAAAAGAAAAAAAAAAAACATAGTTTCCTTGCAACTCTACACACTTCTCCCAGCGATGCTCTCATCTCTCTAATCCGCCCAAATAGTACTCGGCGTTTTTGCCTGTAAAATAACTGTTCACGAAGGTGATTGCCTCCCCATTTGACGAAAATCTCTGTCCTCCGAGCTAAATTAGAGAACAAAAAGGAGTCGCGTGGGGCTAGATCTGGTGAGTAAGGAGGATGGTCAAGCAGGTCAAACCGTAATTCGTGGATTTTCGCTATGGTAACCGCTGAGGTGTGAGACGGTGCGTTGTCTTGGTGAAACAGGATTTTCTTTTTCTGCAAATGTGGCCGTTTCCCCCCCAATTTGTGCCTTCAGTTGGACAAGTTATGGTGCGTGGGATGCTCCTGTAATGGTTTTTCCTCTTTGAAGATAATCGATTATGATAACTCCATGACTATCCCAAAAAACAGTCGCCGTCACTTTCTCGGCCGAAAAATGTATGTTCTTAAACTTGAGTCCCACGCGAAGAGTGCATAGCATTTCGTCTATAGCATTAAAGCCGATAATGGTAGGCTTCAGCTTTGGCTGACTAGAAAGCGTACCCCGAGCACATGGTGTTTTGTATGACAGCTGTAATAAATGTCATACTCGTTTCTTTGAATAACACCACTCCCCGTCCATCTTATTTCTTGTAACGCTGTTATGTCAGCCTTATATTCGGACACGGCATCGGCTTGTTGCTGTGCAGCTCAAGCTCTGTATAGTGAGCGGACGTTCCATGAGAAAAGTCTCATATCTCATATAGCCATTTTCGCTTCCGTGGTCGTGGTCGTGTATCCGGTTCATATCCCAGGGTTGATAAATTTGCCATAATAATTTGTTTTTCCGGGAAAAGTTCTTATCCTTTCGCCAACCTTTCTCAGGGTGTAGCTGCATCCATTGATTCACTACTAGGCGGGTGCCAAAGCAGCTATCCAGAGGTAACACATGGAGACTGTATGTCAACTTGGATTGTACAGGGACAAGGATCGTCCTGGCCTTCGCCGGGTTGAAAACAATCAGTGACTTTCCCATAAATGTTCGCTCTCATTCCCTTGGGTCATTTTAACTATGCTAAATAATGCCTTAAATTTAATGCCAAAATAATGGATTTACTTTTGCTACACTTATTATAATTAATTTGCTGAGAAAAACACTTGATGAACGATTAATATCAAGAAATAGACTTGTGGGGTACGAAGTCGTGTTGTTCGTTGGTCGCTGCACTCCTGAGAGATCGAAACACTGGTCGCACCAGTAAAAAAAAAAAAAAAAAAAAAAAGAAAGGGAAAAATGTGCATCCATGAGGTGTGAGTTCGGCTAAACAAACAAGCCGAATCTTATTGGATGCTAATTGGGTTTGTGTTTGCTTATGTGAGAGAAGGTCAATGGATCCAGGAATATGTAAGACAAAGGGGCCGTTGATGATCGTTGTCTACAATATGCATAGCAGCTGTATTGCAAGCCGCAATGCATCATGAACATTGTGCTAATTGGTTTTAGCTTGTTTACCGGGAAATGCGGTTTATGGCATCGCTGGTACGGGTAGGTATTCAATTCCTATTTGCATTTGCCTATGCTGTAGGATTTAATTGATGTCTTAAGACGCAAGATGCGTATATTTGTTTTTGTCCCTGTTATGATGGTTACATTGTATGTAAACCAAATCATTTTGTTCTCAGGAATTCGTCTAGGGGGGAAATGCACTTGGTGAGATTGGGATTCCTGATAAGTTAGGAAAGAATTCTTACAGGGAATTTGTATGCGAAGAGATGCGTGAAAGGTAAGGCTTCTTTACAGGGACTTTTAGATTATAAATTTCCTCTATTTAATGCGTGAAGCATGTAAGGTGCTAATGTGATTGCATTAGCGAAAACTTATGCAGATTGGATTGTAGGGATGGGGGTTCTTCAGGTAAGTAGGCAGTGGGGTTTAGCGGAACCGCCACGGACTTGTGAATTGGCCACCGCGATTGTGTGTTTTAACACCGCTGGACTATTTTTGTTTTTGTTGGCATGTCTGAACTAATTTGCCGGTGCTGATAAGTCTTGGAAGCCAACATTCGGCGCGTTGTAGCCGAAATGCGACCAGAAATGCTCTAAAGAGTGATGGAAAATTGTATCTACAGATTACGCCATGGACGCACTAGCCGTGGCAGCACCATCTCCGAAATAATATTTTATTATTATTATTTATTGGCCTGTAGGAACCCGGAAGTTCATGACCTCACCGACTCGACTCCGCCATCGTTCCCTGTCCTCTGCGCTCTCCTTCCACATTCGACCATCCGATCCGATCTCCTCGAGGTCCAATCTAACATTGTCCTCCCATCTCCGTCGCGGACGTCCGGCCGGTCTCTTTCCCGTTGGTCTACCATCAAGAATCCTATGCACGGTCCTATCGTTGCCCATTCGCGCCACGTATCCGGCCCATCTTAATCTTCGCGACTTGATTACTCTCACTATTGTAGGTTTGCGATATAGCTCCTCCAATTCGTGGTTATGGAGTTTCCTCCATTGTCCTGCCTCCTCGTCATATTTACCACCAAAGATACCCCTTAGAACTTTATTCTCGAATACGCGGAATTTGTTTTCTTCTTTCTGTTGTGAGAACCCATGTTTTGCATCCATATAGAACAATCGGCATGATTATGGTTCTACGAGGGTAGCCTTTTATATTTCGGGATTAGAGAACAAAAACAAATATTGATCATCGAAAATCACTTTATTGTTTTTCAAAATATTCCCCATGAAGATCTATACACGTTTGCATGCGTTTGAACCAATTGTCGAAGCACTTTTGCCACTCTGATTGAGGTATCTCCAACACATGCATTCTGAATGCACCAACCACTTCTTCAGGTGTCGAAAAACGTTGACCTCTCAGTTTGTTTTTTACGTACGGGAATAAAAAGAAGTCATTCGATGCCAAGTCAGGACTATACGGCGGATGACCCATCAAATCGATGTTTTGGGTGCTCCAAAATGCAGTTGTCGCAGCCGATGTGTGAGAGCTCGCATTGTCGTGGTGAAGAGTGATCTGTCTTCGGCGGTTGGTTTTCCTGATTTCTTGGAAGACAACTGGCAAACAAATGGTTGTGTACCACTCAGAATTGACTGTTCTGCCTTGTTCTAGTGGTACGGTTGCGACATGTCCAGTTTTTCCGAAAAAACAGGCGACCATTTGCTTGGAAGTGCTTCGTGCGCGAACAACTTTTGTTGGATTTGGCTCATCTTGAAACACCCAGACAGTCGACTGCTGTTTACTTTCGGGCTCATACGCGTAAATCCACGATTCATCACCTGTCACGATGTCATAGACGTGTTTCGAAGCACCGCGACCGCATTTTTTGAGCATTTCTTTCGACCAATTGACACGAGCCTTTTTTTGGGCGATTGACAAATTGTGTGGGATCCAACGTGAACAAATTTTTTTGACAGTCAAATGTTTATGCAATATTGAATGTATGCTGGTCCCACTAACGCCTAAGGTTGTCTCAATCTCACGATAGGTCACATGACGATCTTCCAATATCAGTTCGCGCACAGCATCAATGGTTTTCGGAACAACAACTGATTTTGGACGACCTTCACGAAATTCATCTTGGAGTGAACTACGACCACGATTGAATTCACCATACCATCGATAAACACTGGTCCTTGATGGAGCTTCATCGCCAAAAATTGAATTAAGTTCATTCATGCACTGTTGCCGAGTTAATCCACGCCGAAAGTTGTAAAAAATAATCGCACGAAAATGTTGACGATTTAATTCCATTTTTGGGCCGAGATGAATCTTTTAAGTTACTGTAAACAACACAAATAGCGCTCGTATGTCAAAACGTTCTGAGTGCGTATAACCTCAAAAATGTCCAACTTTACGACAGAGCTGTCAATTGCCGGATTGCAACACTAGGGTTGCCAAATCCCGAAACATAAGAGGCAACCCTCGTATAGACACGGAGTTTTAAGTTACGTGATAGCAGTCTGGATTTCAGCAGTTTACTGACTGAGTGCCAAGTAGCGTTGCCGGAATGCGGTCCTTTGTTAATTTCCTTCGACACATCGTTCCCAGATATTTAAATTCTTTAACTATTTCAAATATCTTGCCTCTTACGTTTATATGTGTTCCCTGAGGTCCACCTGGTCTCGCCGTAATCATGTATTTTTTTTTGTCTTCATTTATTTCTAGACCCACCTCTTCTGCCGCTTGCATGATGATTTCACAGTTTTTACTGACAGTTTCTAGATTATCGCCCAGAACGGCGATGTCATCCGCATATGCGAGCACTTGTGTGACCCCTTTTAGGGATGATCCGGCCATGTTGTCGTCTTGTACCATTCTGATGCCATACTCGAGCACAAGGTTAAAAAGACACGGTGATAAACCATCTCCCTGCTTTAGTCCGTCCCGGATTTCAAATGGTTCTGAGAGGTGATCTTCTATTCTAACTCGCCCTTTGTTTTCGTTCATGCAAATTTGAATGAGGGCGGCATATTTTTTCGGGACTCTTTGCCTTGCGACTGAGTCGTAGTCTTTTTTGAAGTCAACGAACAGTTGGTGAACCGCCTCTCTGTATTCACACTACTTTTCCAGAACTTGTCTTATTGTGAACATTTGGTCGCTTGTTGACCGGTTCCTACGGAATCCACATTGGTAGTCTCCCAGTATCTCTTCTGCGTGCGGTGTGATTCTCGCTAGAATGACATTTGTTAATATTTTGTATGCCGTTGGGAGCAATGATATTCCTCTGTAGTTTTCGCAGTCAGATCTGTCGCCTTTTTTGAAAATGGGAACGACTATTGAGGTTTTCCATTCTTCCGGAGTGACTTCCTTCTCCCATATTGTTTGAATGAGTTGGTGGATCTTTCGAGCGGTTGCCTGTCTTCCATGCTTCACAATCTCTGCCGGTATGCAGTCGACTCCGGGAGCTTCGTTGTTTTTCAATCGATTTATTGCGTCTACAATTTCGTTGAGAGAGGGCTCTGGGATCTGAGGCTGTATGTACGCTTGGTGCGTTTATTTGTGTTTGATGGGTGCGTACATTGAGCAGGTTTTCAAAGTACTGCTTCCATCTTGTCACGACATTGTTTGCTTCTGTGACCAGACAGCCGTTTGCGTCTCGAATTATTTTGACTCTCTCTCGGTAGCGATTTCTAATTGAATTTATGCCGGCATACATACCTCTGATGTTTTTCGCTCTAGAATTTTCTAGGATTTTTTCGATCCCTCCGAAATAATATGTAAATATTAATGGCATATAATTACCGTTCAAATAAAATCGTATTTGTGGCCATTAAATTTATTTTCCTGGGTTTTATTTAGATTAAATTTCAATACTTTGAAATAACTCACGTACAACAGGCATCAAGCAAAAATAATAGATTTCAATATTTCATGAATACTTTGACAACTTACTGAGGTGGAACCGCGAGAAAGAGACATTGGAGTAATTCAATCTCTTTTTCAAGCTCCAATTCCCGACTGTTGTTGGCTATGACCTCTTCAATATTTCCACATCGCCCGGGGAATTAAGTTTACTAGAAACCCTTTCTTTGTCACGTGATTATGACTATATGTGAGGTACGCGAGATCAGAAAAAGAATCTACTATACGGTTAAATGTTTTCCTCCTTATGGTCGTGATATCTCTAAGATCAACATCCTTTGCCGTATTTTACTTTATATTACCTCCCCTTTTCACAAACCACTGTCAAAATCTGGGGATTATTCAGAAATCCCCTTAACACTGTCAGATCATTTCAAAATGTCCCTTTTGTGTCTTCTCTAATGGATACCGAAACAGCGTTTACTTAATTGATATCCAAAAATCTACCTTCAACCCATTAACCTTAATCCTTGTCCATGACTTTATGCTATCAGTGCTACTCATACCTCTGTTCAGGACTAAAAGCCTCCAATTAATGCAGAGCAGCGTCAGGAATATATTAGATCGGCAATTGCTGTAATCGAATCAACCCATCAGGTTTCTTAGAATTTCATGTCGATTTCTATCAATTCAACGTTGTCTCCTGACCGTTCAGGTGTGCAATGGACTAGGTAACCCATTCATGTCCCAGAATTAATCAGTTGTGCAATAAATTGGTACGCCTCCCTTCTTCAGCGCCTTTGTCACATGAGCACTTTCCGTGCTCAGAAATCGAATATTGTCTACAGGTGAGCTCTTGAATAGAACCATCGCATCGGTTTCACGTATTTTACTCACTTGTTATTCTTAAATTACACCAGCAGCCGTACTCGTGTCCTTTGTATACCTAAACAACAAACAATCACGAGAAAAGGAAAAAAACGAAAAAGAAAAAATAGAAGAGCGTGAAAAAGAGTAAAAAGTAGTCAAGTGTAAAGAATATCGTACGTGTTCGGCATGTTTATCGAGGTATATAAAAGTACGAGGCAGGATAAAAGCGGTAACAGGGATAAAAGCAATTATGGCGCAGACGGAATTGTAGGCTTTGAAGTTGCTGGTATTGAGTACATAGCGTTGTGTTCCATCACTCAAACGTCGCACTTTGTCAAATAGAAAACACGCAAAACAAGCACCGGGCTGGGTTAACACATGAGAGGACATACAAGTTCGGGTTGTAGACGTAAGGGACGGCCTTCAAATCAATACCATGTTTTCTAAGACTACAGATTTCAGTGGACAGGTTTCGTCACATGCCCGGAAACAAGATGGACGATCGTTTTGGCGTAGAATATAAGGTAAATAAAACCCTCCACTGTTGCTGTGTTTAGTGCTGGTTCATGTTGCTTTTTGCTGCTTTTTGGTGCAGGGATTCTTAGTCGTTAATTGGTATTGAGTGTTGAGTTGGGTAGCTATTGGGTTTCATGCGACGTTCATCTTGTGTAACTTTAAGCAGGATCACATGAATCTAGAGAGCGACATGAACGCTCGTTTTGCACGACATGTTGTAAATGAATTTCTGTATTATAAATGTAGCATGAAATTACCTTTTTGTACAAAGGTAATCGGTGAATGTTATAAAAATGCGACGGTATCTTAATGAGAAATAACACTATTGGGCTACTCCCTCTGCTACTCGTATCTATCACACACTTATCGACTCAAGCGGCGCAGAATACGAAATATGCTAGGTCCACTGGACATAATGTGGAAAATATTGACCCAAGCTTGCTATCGGCGGATTGAAGAGTCAAAAAGATCCAAAGGAACGTGTGACCAAGATAAAGTCCAAAACTATCAGCTCAAATGAAAAGGCGATAAAAAATGTTTGGCTCGGGACAAAATTTAGAAAATACTCTGATAAAATATTATTAATCAAAAAAGACCAAACACGCCGGAAAAAAATATAGAAAATATGGATCCGATGGAAAGTGTCCCTTGATCATAGCGGCCAAGCGGACCAGGACTAAATGATATACACTTCAGTTCTGATGTGTAGGAGAGCCCGGTATGAACGAGGATATGAGCAGGATTCAATGTAGAAAACATCGATTCAGATAGGAAGATCGAAACACAAAGATAACCTGGGAAGAAATATAGAAAACTTCGACTTACGTGGAGTCTTCGTCTTAATCAAAAAAACGAGCAACGCAGAAAAAATTTATAGAAATTAGAGGAGTTTAACTAATCAGAACAGTTCTGCAGTTAAAAAAGGAAACGTTGACTAGAATGGAGAGGCACAATTGAGCATGCGGCCAAGGCTAAGTGAAGAGAATATCGAATCAGATGATCTGATCCGAAAAACAAGCAAAAAAGAACAAGGTTGGCGAATCCAACTTAGTGAGGTCATGAACTTTGGGGCTTTTACAGAACAATAAATCGAATAGTAATTCTACCGAGAAGATTCAAGCAAAATAATCATGCAGTGTCCTTACTATCCTTGTAATGAATCTTTTTTCACTCCTTTCAACAACCACCTACACTTTAATTAAAACAACTCGTATATTTATATTTCTTTGTTTTTTTATTTTTATTATTAAGTATTTTACACAGACACACTGATACCCGGACACGTTAATGCGTTATACAGATGATGATTTCAACTAAACTATTTCTTATACTCCTCCAGGGAGATGTATCGGATTGTTTTAAAAAGAATAAATTGAAATGAAGAACCACGTTGAAAACAAATTGCTAATTTAAATCGACACCTCGGCGTACGCGAACTCTTTTCCTATGTCCGTTCCGGACGAAATCTTACCACCAACTCCTCGTCCGTTCTGGACAACTGTCAAAACACAACTCCACTCTATCTCGATCGTTTGATCGGAAGGAAACCTTTTTTCCACGTTACCTAAAAGCAACGTGTTATTTTCCTTTTTTGTTTTCTCGTTGGCCTCACATAAAATCCTTTGTATCCGGATCTCTATTGTGAGCCATCGATCTTTTGTTTGATCCTTCGGTAATTTTCCTAGGATCGACAATTACCATAGGTCATTAAACATTACTTGGGTTTTTTAGTAATGTTTCGGACTGGTATTTACCACGGGTGTTTTTGGTAATTACTTTTTAATGGACAACGGTGCCAAAGATATTTTGTACATCTTAATGCTATTGTTGTCCATCAATCCTATTTACATGCACCGCTCTTTTTCCGTTTAGGAAACGTATCCTTAGAATGGATTAAAGGAAACGGTGTCGCCATTGAGTATTGTTTTCAGATGTATGTCTGGACTCTATGGTTATATTTTCTTAGCTGATTGGTACATTAATCAATCTGCCTGGGATTCACTATATGTGATCCGAAATTGATTGGGGCTTCGCCCGGTATGAATGTTTGGGGGGGTGGTTTTTGGTACGTAACATACCTCCCTCCTTTATAAAATTAGTATTATTCTTTGAAGAGGAATAATACGTCTTGGATGTCTATAGGATATGTGTGAAGCGTGGGGTTTGTGTTCGTGACGGGCTACAAAGCAAATGTATTTATTTTTGTCTCTAATTTATTTTATATTTGTTTGGTTTACATGTGTTGGGACTATAGTTTATAATGTTTTACTTATTGGTTGTTGTCGCATATATTTGTTTTTATATAATTCCTTTGTTTCATTTTTAGATTTAAGTATACAGTATGTATTTTATGGTTGTTTATGTGTATAATATCAGTGTTCTTGTAAACTAACATGTTTTTATATAAGCGTTTATATTTATAAGTTTGTTTATTTTCTACTTAGTTTATATATTTTATTATTTAATTTTAATAATAGTAAAAAATTTGTAATATTTTCATGCTGGTGAATGTTTTATTAATAATAACCCAAAATAATTTCCTAATATATATTTACGAGTACCAATGAAAAGTTTTTTTTTTTTTTTTTTTAATTTTTATTATTTTCGTAAGGTAATGCTAGATTTATGAAGCGATTAAAGTAAAGTATATTTTGTATTTATTTGTTAACAGGGAATCATAATACTGAAACCCATGTTTTTCTTATATATGTATCTATATACTAAAGTGTATTATTTTATTATTTATTAGTAGTTTATTCATTTACAAATTTGTTTAATTTTAATAGTAATAGTTTTGCTTACTAATTTAAATAGTATCTATATTTGTAAAAATTATTTGTACACTATTTTGTATAATAATTGTATGTGCAATAATGTTCACTCATTACAGCATGAATTTAATTTTAACATTAGTGGTAATAAAAGAAATTATTTGCTTATTAGCTCTAACAATATTAGTTGATATATATATATATTATATAATATTTTGTATTTATCTCTATATCTTTGAGTATTTATTTAAATGTTGTGAATGATGATTGAAATGTGGTTACATTTAGTGTATTGTTGCTTGTTTTCTTAGTATTAAACGGTTTTTTATATTGTAATTACTTAATAGGATTTTGTGTATTATTTATTTTATTGTACATGTATTTAGGTATAATATTGATGAATCTTTGACCCTTACTTCTGTCATTTATTTTTGTCCATATTGTTATTCATTTTAATTTTGCGTATTTATTATTTTTGCTTTGGACTAAGATTTTGAATTTGCAATCCCTCTTGGGAATGATAATTGTGTAGACTTTATAGGGGACAGGAAGTTGGGATTGTTGAGGATGGGGTTTTAAAAGTACGGTTTTAACCTATTATTGTGAACTACCACTGATCTTCGGCCCATTTTGATAAGCGTATTTACTGGGCCTTTTATAGCTATGACTGGGAAGGGTCCCTTCCAAATAGATGTGTGTTTGCCTTTGTGGTTTTTACACCTCATTAACACCATGTTTCCCACATGAAACGTTTGCGGTTTCGTTTCACTTCCGGAGCATGTGGTTGCCTTCAACGAATGGCATTCCTCACACTGCTTCTTATATTTTCTAATATCGGAGAGCATGGATGGCCACCAGTATCTTTGTCGTATTTTATTATACGATTTGGTGATGCTCTGATGTCCACCGGAAGGGGAATTGTGATAAACCCTGAGTAAGGTTGCAATCTCTTTGGGGTTTGTTATTTTTTCGGGTGTTTCGGGCTTTTGCCATAACTTTTTGTTTTGTTTATTTTGCGAGCGGGGGAGCGAGTTTGTTGAATTTGCTGACGCAGTGTCAGTTATTTGGTTATTATATTTGTTATTACCGCCTGGCTCCTTAGGGTTCCTCTTTATATGGTTACTATTTAACCTGAAGGTTTTGACTTTATCTTGGGCTTGCTCCTGTTTCCCTTTATGGTATTTGTTTTCAGGTACCTTTTTCTCAACAGTTGAGAATTTGATCGGTACACTAAATACCGTTGGGTTCATTTCCATTCGAGGAAATGTGATGCACTGTTTGGGGCCTTCCACATTGCAATTTCTCGACAGGAAGTCATTTCCAAGTAGTCCGTCTTCTGGTAGATCGGGCATACTGCTCACTACTTGAAATTTGCATGTGAGTTTAGGCTTACCATTCAGTTGAAAGTTCACCTTGCAACTTCCCAAGGTTCGGACACTTCCAAACGGCATTTGTAAGGTGCAAGCTTCTCGCCGATTAATCTTAACGTCTGATTCGTTGAGGCTACTTTTGGTGATCAGACTTATCTCAGCGCCAGTGTCCACTACTAGAGTTGTGTTTTTCTTAACACCTACATCTATAGGTAGCTGGACAGTTGGGACGCTGGTTATTGTTGAGCATGGAGTCCTAATGTGATAACTCTTTTTTACCACCAAGGGTTTTGGCTTACTCTTTCTTGTTGGTCGTGAAGGAGGGGAGTTTGTTGGAGCCTGGCATTGAACTCGCGCTTTCCTTGTCAATTTTCGTTGACAGGATCCTAGACTGTGGCCGTGTCGGCCACAGAAGTCGCAAATCTGCCTTATATGCAAAATCCTTTTTCCCTCCCTTAATCGCCAGCAATCACGGATATCGTGATTTACTTGCTGACAGTGTGTGCAAAAGGGTGTGTTTTTCCTTTTCACACAATCCTGGTAGGTATGTCCCCTTTGGTGGCAGTAACTGCAAGTTTCTTTGATGATGGAGGCATTTTGGGTTATTGCTCGCCCGGCCTGTGGTATTGGTTCTTGCTGTTGCGGAGTCCCCTGCGTGACAGGTTGAACGTGTGGTAACTCTTCTACATTTGGAGTGTTCGGTATTGTTTGTGGGAGTGGTGCCGATGTAATGGAGAAAGGAGGATTTACCGTAGACTGCGGAAAGTTAGGTGGCAGCTGAGGCTGCTGAATTTGTTCCAATTCCAACGTCCTTTGCATCAGAATGTCAAGAGGTACCTCACCCATCAACAATAAAAATTGTCGATGGTATGGATTTACCAACCCTTGTTTATATACATTCCTAGCGAAGTCGTTCAGTTGTACTTTTACACCCTCAGCGTGCTCGGTACTATATTTCTGTTCCGCCGCTTTCTTACACTCCGATAGTGTTTTCTTCACCCGCAGCTGGAACAATATGACCGATTCTGCAGGATTCTGCCGAGTAGATAACAATTTGTTGACCAAATTTTGGTAACTTTCTACTGGCAGATAGACTTTTCTTAGTAAGTCTTCGGCTTCCTGAAAGGATGAAAACGGAGTGGACGCGAACAATGCAGATGCTTCTCCTCGCAACCTGGTAGGGAAGATCTGCAAGAATACATTGTGTTCTTCCACTCGGAGACAATTTAGGGCTCTCCTACTACAGTCTAAAAATGTGTTGAGTTCGGCACCTAAATGGGGGTTGGGTTCGCCAGAGAAGATAGGAATTAGCTGTGCTGACAGCTTCGCAACCTTTGTATAGTCGACCAACATGATATCGAGTTTTAACTCGTGCGTTCGTGAGTCCGTTATGGTTTTCTTTTCCGCGGGGGGATAACTGGTTTGTTCAGAGAGAGATGTAGGAGTTTGTCCCGTGAGAGGGGTAAGAGTTAAATCAGGGTCGTTGAAGTCCAATTTCCTCCTACTTACCTTGTCTATTTCCCCTAATCGTTCGGTTCCGCTTCGAAGTCGCCTTGGCGAGTTAGGTGAGACGTTCCTAGGATTGTGGCTTGGTTCGCGTTCCATAAACGGACAGGAGTGGGGTTGGGTATATAAATGGAGATAAAAAAAAGTTTAAGGGTATTCCTTTTGGAAAGTTCTTTTGGAGGTGTTTGCAATATTTAATTATTAAAATCACGTGGCATTGTATATATATATGTAGATGTGGAAATACTTCCCAATTATAGAGTGCTTTTGTTTGTAAGACCGAAGAATATGGATAAATATAAAAACAGATGCTAAAATGTAATAATCAGGGGAAACAAAATTATACCCAAAAGAACATGAAAGAAAATGAGTTCGAGCTCAACCACTAAATTAAAACCGTTTTCTTCCACAGATTAAAAGAAATCGTACCAAACTATTATATAATATATATACATGTATGTTTTAATGAATGTTAATTAAAGAAAGAAAAAAAAATATAAATGATCAGGATATTTATCATACATATCGTATTTAATGAATATTCTAAAATATGTTATTTGTCGTAAGGCATTGATAAATATAGAATTAGCACAAGCAAAACACTTTAAGTTAGAAGTTATTGTAAGAGAGTTACGGCCAGATTCTATGGTATAGAATTTAAATTATTGTCTTGTTTCAAAATAAAAAATTAACAAGTACGACGATATTTGATTTTAAATTTGCACTTATTTAATTATTCGATTTATTTTTTGCGCAATGATGGTTGCTTTCGATTTTCGATATTAATTTACTTATTAAATTGATGTCTAACATGATATTGGTTTTCATATAGAAATGACAGAAACTTAATTTTGTTTGTATTTGGTTTTTTAAACGATAAATTATGTGTAAAACTGGTGTAAAAGTTATTACTAATATCTCTGAAAAAAAATGTTAATATACAACAGATATAAGGTTACTTAACTTAAGTCCGTGGCTGTTGTTGGTAAAGCTGATGCTGTCAGTTGGTACTGCTGCTGTTGTAATTGCTTATGTCATTTGGTGGTCCGCTGCTGTTGTTTTATCTCCTGTCCGTTGGTATCTGCTTTTTTTAATGTGGTGCTTTATTTGTGTTTGGTTTAATTTCTGTCCTTTCTCATTTTAAAATTTTTTTTTTTTTTTTTGTTTAACTGGTTTGTTTATATTTTAATTTATTTAGATCCATAGATTATCCAGAATTGTTGATTGTTTGTTGAGATTAACTTTTTTAGTTTATTAGTGTGTGGTTTTCTTTCTACTTTCACTTTACCAAACAATTTTTTAATTCACTTGTGTTTTTATTTTGTGTTTGGGAGCTCTGTCGTTCTTTTCGACACAAGGCTTTTCAAGCACTTACGAGATATGTTTTCTCGGGCTTCCTTGGGCTCACCGGCTGCGCCATTTGTAATGAATCTTTTTTCACTCCTTTCAACAACCACCTACACTTTAATTAAAACAACTCGTATATTTATATTTCTTTGTTTTTTTTATTTTTATTATTAAGTATTTTACACAGACACACTGATACCCGGACACGTTAATGCGTTATACAGATGATGATTTCAACTAAACTATTTCTTATACTCCTCCAGGGAGATGTATCGGATTGTTTTAAAAAGAATAAATTGAAATGAAGAACCACGTTGAAAACAAATTGCTAATTTAAATCGACACCTCGGCGTACGCGAACTCTTTTCCTATGTCCGTTCCGGACGAAATCTTACCACCAACTCCTCGTCCGTTCTGGACAACTGTCAAAACACAACTCCACTCTATCTCGATCGTTTGATCGGAAGGAAACCTTTTTTCCACGTTACCTAAAAGCAACGTGTTATTTTCCTTTTTTGTTTTCTCGTTGGCCTCACATAAAATCCTTTGTATCCGGATCTCTATTGTGAGCCATCGATCTTTTGTTTGATCCTTCGGTAATTTTCCTAGGATCGACAATTACCATAGGTCATTAAACATTACTTGGGTTTTTTAGTAATGTTTCGGACTGGTATTTACCACGGGTGTTTTTGGTAATTACTTTTTAATGGACAACGGTGCCAAAGATATTTTGTACATCTTAATGCTATTGTTGTCCATCAATCCTATTTACATGCACCGCTCTTTTTCCGTTTAGGAAACGTATCCTTAGAATGGATTAAAGGAAACGGTGTCGCCATTGAGTATTGTTTTCAGATGTATGTCTGGACTCTATGGTTATATTTTCTTAGCTGATTGGTACATTAATCAATCTGCCTGGGATTCACTATATGTGATCCGAAATTGATTGGGGCTTCGCCCGGTATGAATGTTTGGGGGGGTGGTTTTTGGTACGTAACATACCTCCCTCCTTTATAAAATTAGTATTATTCTTTGAAGAGGAATAATACGTCTTGGATGTCTATAGGATATGTGTGAAGCGTGGGGTTTGTGTTCGTGACGGGCTACAAAGCAAATGTATTTATTTTTGTCTCTAATTTATTTTATATTTGTTTGGTTTACATGTGTTGGGACTATAGTTTATAATGTTTTACTTATTGGTTGTTGTCGCATATATTTGTTTTTATATAATTCCTTTGTTTCATTTTTAGATTTAAGTATACAGTATGTATTTTATGGTTGTTTATGTGTATAATATCAGTGTTCTTGTAAACTAACATGTTTTTATATAAGCGTTTATATTTATAAGTTTGTTTATTTTCTACTTAGTTTATATATTTTATTATTTAATTTTAATAATAGTAAAAAATTTGTAATATTTTCATGCTGGTGAATGTTTTATTAATAATAACCCAAAATAATTTCCTAATATATATTTACGAGTACCAATGAAAAGTTTTTTTTTTTTTTTTTTTTAATTTTTATTATTTTCGTAAGGTAATGCTAGATTTATGAAGCGATTAAAGTAAAGTATATTTTGTATTTATTTGTTAACAGGGAATCATAATACTGAAACCCATGTTTTTCTTATATATGTATCTATATACTAAAGTGTATTATTTTATTATTTATTAGTAGTTTATTCATTTACAAATTTGTTTAATTTTAATAGTAATAGTTTTGCTTACTAATTTAAATAGTATCTATATTTGTAAAAATTATTTGTACACTATTTTGTATAATAATTGTATGTGCAATAATGTTCACTCATTACAGCATGAATTTAATTTTAACATTAGTGGTAATAAAAGAAATTATTTGCTTATTAGCTCTAACAATATTAGTTGATATATATATATATTATATAATATTTTGTATTTATCTCTATATCTTTGAGTATTTATTTAAATGTTGTGAATGATGATTGAAATGTGGTTACATTTAGTGTATTGTTGCTTGTTTTCTTAGTATTAAACGGTTTTTTATATTGTAATTACTTAATAGGATTTTGTGTATTATTTATTTTATTGTACATGTATTTAGGTATAATATTGATGAATCTTTGACCCTTACTTCTGTCATTTATTTTTGTCCATATTGTTATTCATTTTAATTTTGCGTATTTATTATTTTTGCTTTGGACTAAGATTTTGAATTTGCAATCCCTCTTGGGAATGATAATTGTGTAGACTTTATAGGGGACAGGAAGTTGGGATTGTTGAGGATGGGGTTTTAAAAGTACGGTTTTAACCTATTATTGTGAACTACCACTGATCTTCGGCCCATTTTGATAAGCGTATTTACTGGGCCTTTTATAGCTATGACTGGGAAGGGTCCCTTCCAAATAGATGTGTGTTTGCCTTTGTGGTTTTTACACCTCATTAACACCATGTTTCCCACATGAAACGTTTGCGGTTTCGTTTCACTTCCGGAGCATGTGGTTGCCTTCAACGAATGGCATTCCTCACACTGCTTCTTATATTTTCTAATATCGGAGAGCATGGATGGCCACCAGTATCTTTGTCGTATTTTATTATACGATTTGGTGATGCTCTGATGTCCACCGGAAGGGGAATTGTGATAAACCCTGAGTAAGGTTGCAATCTCTTTGGGGTTTGTTATTTTTTCGGGTGTTTCGGGCTTTTGCCATAACTTTTTGTTTTGTTTATTTTGCGAGCGGGGGAGCGAGTTTGTTGAATTTGCTGACGCAGTGTCAGTTATTTGGTTATTATATTTGTTATTACCGCCTGGCTCCTTAGGGTTCCTCTTTATATGGTTACTATTTAACCTGAAGGTTTTGACTTTATCTTGGGCTTGCTCCTGTTTCCCTTTATGGTATTTGTTTTCAGGTACCTTTTTCTCAACAGTTGAGAATTTGATCGGTACACTAAATACCGTTGGGTTCATTTCCATTCGAGGAAATGTGATGCACTGTTTGGGGCCTTCCACATTGCAATTTCTCGACAGGAAGTCATTTCCAAGTAGTCCGTCTTCTGGTAGATCGGGCATACTGCTCACTACTTGAAATTTGCATGTGAGTTTAGGCTTACCATTCAGTTGAAAGTTCACCTTGCAACTTCCCAAGGTTCGGACACTTCCAAACGGCATTTGTAAGGTGCAAGCTTCTCGCCGATTAATCTTAACGTCTGATTCGTTGAGGCTACTTTTGGTGATCAGACTTATCTCAGCGCCAGTGTCCACTACTAGAGTTGTGTTTTTCTTAACACCTACATCTATAGGTAGCTGGACAGTTGGGACGCTGGTTATTGTTGAGCATGGAGTCCTAATGTGATAACTCTTTTTTACCACCAAGGGTTTTGGCTTACTCTTTCTTGTTGGTCGTGAAGGAGGGGAGTTTGTTGGAGCCTGGCATTGAACTCGCGCTTTCCTTGTCAATTTTCGTTGACAGGATCCTAGACTGTGGCCGTGTCGGCCACAGAAGTCGCAAATCTGCCTTATATGCAAAATCCTTTTTCCCTCCCTTAATCGCCAGCAATCACGGATATCGTGATTTACTTGCTGACAGTGTGTGCAAAAGGGTGTGTTTTTCCTTTTCACACAATCCTGGTAGGTATGTCCCCTTTGGTGGCAGTAACTGCAAGTTTCTTTGATGATGGAGGCATTTTGGGTTATTGCTCGCCCGGCCTGTGGTATTGGTTCTTGCTGTTGCGGAGTCCCCTGCGTGACAGGTTGAACGTGTGGTAACTCTTCTACATTTGGAGTGTTCGGTATTGTTTGTGGGAGTGGTGCCGATGTAATGGAGAAAGGAGGATTTACCGTAGACTGCGGAAAGTTAGGTGGCAGCTGAGGCTGCTGAATTTGTTCCAATTCCAACGTCCTTTGCATCAGAATGTCAAGAGGTACCTCACCCATCAACAATAAAAATTGTCGATGGTATGGATTTACCAACCCTTGTTTATATACATTCCTAGCGAAGTCGTTCAGTTGTACTTTTACACCCTCAGCGTGCTCGGTACTATATTTCTGTTCCGCCGCTTTCTTACACTCCGATAGTGTTTTCTTCACCCGCAGCTGGAACAATATGACCGATTCTGCAGGATTCTGCCGAGTAGATAACAATTTGTTGACCAAATTTTGGTAACTTTCTACTGGCAGATAGACTTTTCTTAGTAAGTCTTCGGCTTCCTGAAAGGATGAAAACGGAGTGGACGCGAACAATGCAGATGCTTCTCCTCGCAACCTGGTAGGGAAGATCTGCAAGAATACATTGTGTTCTTCCACTCGGAGACAATTTAGGGCTCTCCTACTACAGTCTAAAAATGTGTTGAGTTCGGCACCTAAATGGGGGTTGGGTTCGCCAGAGAAGATAGGAATTAGCTGTGCTGACAGCTTCGCAACCTTTGTATAGTCGACCAACATGATATCGAGTTTTAACTCGTGCGTTCGTGAGTCCGTTATGGTTTTCTTTTCCGCGGGGGGATAACTGGTTTGTTCAGAGAGAGATGTAGGAGTTTGTCCCGTGAGAGGGGTAAGAGTTAAATCAGGGTCGTTGAAGTCCAATTTCCTCCTACTTACCTTGTCTATTTCCCCTAATCGTTCGGTTCCGCTTCGAAGTCGCCTTGGCGAGTTAGGTGAGACGTTCCTAGGATTGTGGCTTGGTTCGCGTTCCATAAACGGACAGGAGTGGGGTTGGGTATATAAATGGAGATAAAAAAAAGTTTAAGGGTATTCCTTTTGGAAAGTTCTTTTGGAGGTGTTTGCAATATTTAATTATTAAAATCACGTGGCATTGTATATATATATGTAGATGTGGAAATACTTCCCAATTATAGAGTGCTTTTGTTTGTAAGACCGAAGAATATGGATAAATATAAAAACAGATGCTAAAATGTAATAATCAGGGGAAACAAAATTATACCCAAAAGAACATGAAAGAAAATGAGTTCGAGCTCAACCACTAAATTAAAACCGTTTTCTTCCACAGATTAAAAGAAATCGTACCAAACTATTATATAATATATATACATGTATGTTTTAATGAATGTTAATTAAAGAAAGAAAAAAAAATATAAATGATCAGGATATTTATCATACATATCGTATTTAATGAATATTCTAAAATATGTTATTTGTCGTAAGGCATTGATAAATATAGAATTAGCACAAGCAAAACACTTTAAGTTAGAAGTTATTGTAAGAGAGTTACGGCCAGATTCTATGGTATAGAATTTAAATTATTGTCTTGTTTCAAAATAAAAAATTAACAAGTACGACGATATTTGATTTTAAATTTGCACTTATTTAATTATTCGATTTATTTTTTGCGCAATGATGGTTGCTTTCGATTTTCGATATTAATTTACTTATTAAATTGATGTCTAACATGATATTGGTTTTCATATAGAAATGACAGAAACTTAATTTTGTTTGTATTTGGTTTTTTAAACGATAAATTATGTGTAAAACTGGTGTAAAAGTTATTACTAATATCTCTGAAAAAAAATGTTAATATACAACAGATATAAGGTTACTTAACTTAAGTCCGTGGCTGTTGTTGGTAAAGCTGATGCTGTCAGTTGGTACTGCTGCTGTTGTAATTGCTTATGTCATTTGGTGGTCCGCTGCTGTTGTTTTATCTCCTGTCCGTTGGTATCTGCTTTTTTTAATGTGGTGCTTTATTTGTGTTTGGTTTAATTTCTGTCCTTTCTCATTTTAAAATTTTTTTTTTTTTTTTTGTTTAACTGGTTTGTTTATATTTTAATTTATTTAGATCCATAGATTATCCAGAATTGTTGATTGTTTGTTGAGATTAACTTTTTTAGTTTATTAGTGTGTGGTTTTCTTTCTACTTTCACTTTACCAAACAATTTTTTAATTCACTTGTGTTTTTATTTTGTGTTTGGGAGCTCTGTCGTTCTTTTCGACACAAGGCTTTTCAAGCACTTACGAGATATGTTTTCTCGGGCTTCCTTGGGCTCACCGGCTGCGCCATTTGTAATGAATCTTTTTTCACTCCTTTCAACAACCACCTACACTTTAATTAAAACAACTCGTATATTTATATTTCTTTGTTTTTTTTATTTTTATTATTAAGTATTTTACACAGACACACTGATACCCGGACACGTTAATGCGTTATACAGATGATGATTTCAACTAAACTATTTCTTATACTCCTCCAGGGAGATGTATCGGATTGTTTTAAAAAGAATAAATTGAAATGAAGAACCACGTTGAAAACAAATTGCTAATTTAAATCGACACCTCGGCGTACGCGAACTCTTTTCCTATGTCCGTTCCGGACGAAATCTTACCACCAACTCCTCGTCCGTTCTGGACAACTGTCAAAACACAACTCCACTCTATCTCGATCGTTTGATCGGAAGGAAACCTTTTTTCCACGTTACCTAAAAGCAACGTGTTATTTTCCTTTTTTGTTTTCTCGTTGGCCTCACATAAAATCCTTTGTATCCGGATCTCTATTGTGAGCCATCGATCTTTTGTTTGATCCTTCGGTAATTTTCCTAGGATCGACAATTACCATAGGTCATTAAACATTACTTGGGTTTTTTAGTAATGTTTCGGACTGGTATTTACCACGGGTGTTTTTGGTAATTACTTTTTAATGGACAACGGTGCCAAAGATATTTTGTACATCTTAATGCTATTGTTGTCCATCAATCCTATTTACATGCACCGCTCTTTTTCCGTTTAGGAAACGTATCCTTAGAATGGATTAAAGGAAACGGTGTCGCCATTGAGTATTGTTTTCAGATGTATGTCTGGACTCTATGGTTATATTTTCTTAGCTGATTGGTACATTAATCAATCTGCCTGGGATTCACTATATGTGATCCGAAATTGATTGGGGCTTCGCCCGGTATGAATGTTTGGGGGGGTGGTTTTTGGTACGTAACATCCTTAGTGTTTTTGGACGCATGGCCATGGAGCCTTTAGTTGCATTTTACGACAAGCAGGCCCAACTGAATACTCTAGCATTCCACCTTATAGCCTACTGTTGGTTGTCAGACAAACATTGACCAAGACCTCAATACCTGAAATTACGTCATGAGGGAACCGTTCTATTGTTTTACGTCGGCCGACATAGAATTGAATATATCATCGTGTAAGCACGATCTAATATCTATATATATATATATATATATATATATATATATATATATATATATATATATAACTCGTCTTACCTTAATATATAACTGCCCTTTTTCGTTCCTAAACTCCCACATCCTCTACCCTTTCCCAAAACCGACCGTTTAGCTCCCCTTACCCTCTATTATCAGAACGTCAGAGGTCTTCGCTCAAAGACCCAATTCATTTTGAAAAACTCCCATGTATTATCTGTCGACATTTTCGTTTTAAGTGAACCGAACTTAATCCCCAGCATTTATAACCTGGAACGGTTTCCCCCCACAGTCGTTACCAACACGTCAAAGAGATAAGACGTATACCTGACAAGAGGAGAAAGCAAAAGAAAAGAAAAAAAAATATAAATAAATAAATTCGTCGCGCGAGTGTAAGTGAACAAGTGTGGATTACACAGTGTGGCCGCCACTGAGAGCGGTTGTTTAAAAAAATAAATAAAAAAAATAAAAAATTATGGAAACAAACAAAGTGCCTAAGAGCTCGTCGCCTTTCATGAAAAGGGGCCAGGCAGACCTGAAAGCGATGACACGGAGCCGACTCAAGCGACAGCCGAGTATTATAACAAAGCGGCACAAGCCAAATTCAGACGGCGAAAAAAATGCAAAAGGAAAGAAAAACGAATACACAGGCGCGAATTGGTTGACCTTGACCCAAGTGAAAACGAATTACCTGCTGAAGAAGAAAACAATATCACAGGTACTGCAACAGATCCGGCGGAATTAGAAAAACTCCTTGCGGATATTGACACAAAAAAAGAGGAACTCAATAAACAAAGAAAAGCAATCCTCAAATTAAAAGACCTGGTGCAGCAACAACAAAGCCAAGAAAATACAACAGCACAACGGAAAAATCAGGAACAACATCAGGAAGCAAACAAAAGGCAGCAAACAATCAAGATGCAGAAGCAGCAAACAAACCAGAACATCGTAACCAACAAAAAGGAAAAGGCGCCGCCTATAATACTTACGTCCATGGAAACAAAGGACGTTATAAAATTAGGTGAGTTAACTTGCAAAAATTTCAAAACAAAAAAAATTATTAATTCTAAAATAAAATTAATGTGCGATGATATTGAAGGTCATCGCAAAGTAATGACTGCTTTGGGTAGGACAAAAAGCGAGTACTACACGTACACCCCGAAATCGGAGAAAATAATCTCCATGCTCCTAAAAGGCGTTGATCCATGTTTTTCCCCTGAGGAGGTATTAGAGGAATTAAAAAATGTCTAAACCGACAATTTAAAATTTACGGGTGTGAAACCCTTCTCTACCGCCAACTCCAGAAAACACAATTGCAAATTGCCTTTCTTTATTGTATCACTGAGTCCCAACAGTAAAGTTGATGCTCTCCGATACATCAAACACCTCAACCACCAAACAATAAGTTGGGAAAAAATTAGAAAAATCGATAGCGTATTGCAGTGTATGCGTTGTCAACGCTTCGGGCACGCGGCATCAAACTGCCACATGCAATTCAGGTGCGTAAAGTGCCTCTCCGACCATATCATTGGTGAATGCCCCTTGGGCAAGGAACAGCTTCCAGATAGGAAAACACTGTCCTGTGTCCTCTGTAAAAATACAGGTCACACTGCTAATTTTAGAGGATGTCCTAAATTTCAACAAACGAAATTAAAATTGGAATCCAAAAAGAAACAAGTTGAAGAAGAGAAAAAAATGAAAACTCGTTCTTACAACAATTTCGTGGCTCCTTGTGTGTCATATGCACAAATGGCCGGTGCTCCTAAGCAACCAGCATCCATGGAACATACATATAGTAATGGGAAAATGCCTGCACCAGAGGCACATTCAGAAATAATAACAATGTTATTAACCATGCAAGGACAATTTGCCGAATTTCAAAAAACACTGACTGAACAAAGAGCACGAATAGATACTCTCTATTCAACCCTGATCTCAAATAAGTCTCCACATCAAAATCTTCAACCCTCCGTCTGAACTTAACCTAAAAATTATAGCTGTGAACGTAAATTCACTAATCCACATCGAAAGAAGGGATAATTTAGGCAATCTGCTCCAAGTCGAATGCCCAGATGTGCTCTTGGCTAGCGAAACAAAGCTAAACCAAAGGCACAAAATGGGCTACAAAAATTATAACATAATTAGACGAGATCGACCACACTCTACTCGAGAGGGTGGGGTCGCTATCTTAGTTAAGAAAGGTCTTCACCATAAGGTCGTTTAGAGCACGGAAGTACACAAATTCCAGGTGCTAGAGGCATTTTCATTTTTCATTTTTTAAACATTTTTTTATTTTCTTTTTATATTCTTATTTTCTAAATTAAAGGCTAGACAAAAAATGCTTAAATTCTAGCTTAAATATCTTATATAATAACTTACTGGTCCTTCGCAGACGCTCTAAGCTAAACATTACTTAATATTTGTATAATTTGCCTTTCGGCGACAGAACTTTGTGGCATAACTTATAATTATTTGAAAGACAAAGAAAAATTTGAAAAACTTTGTAAATTTTTTTTTTTTTTTTTTTTTTTTCTTAAAATTTAACTTACTTAACTTACCTAAACTTATCTACTTTTTTTTTTTTTTTTTTTTTTTTTTTTTTATGTAAAATCACTTAGCCTAACTTAACTTAAATCTTATACTACCCTAATTCTAGAAAAGCTAAGTCTATGTAAGCTAGCTGATGATAGTGTGATTCTATCCGACTTTGGTATCCAGGTCTTTATATGCCATTCAACCACCAGAACTGTTGACGCGGTCTAATACTATCGTCCCGGTCTCTGCGGGAGATAGCCCTACTGAAGCGCAGGAGCTCTTCTTCGGTGCGCGCTACTTCCCGGTCATAGCACAATCGCCCGTCTACAGATGATCTACTTACATGATAGATCAGCGGAATTCCGGATCTATCCTGTATAAGCCCTTTCATATCCAAGTCAAGGAACGCCTCTGGTGGAACAAAGCCGTTGCGACGCACGCTCTCATAGTATAAGGTGTTTGGATAATAAGCCCCGAAAATTAGGTCATTGGACGAGCTTATTGCTCTCGCAATATGTCCTCTGATTAATTTAATCATAAAATTATCCACCCTATTTATGTACGCTTCATTATATAAAGTCTCATTTGAGTAATACTTTTTATAGTCCGATTCCGGTGTCCGATATAATCTGAGACAACTTCTGAGACACTTTCTTTCGAACACCCGGATCTTTTCTATCAAATTTGGACCTATGTTGAACCATACTGGGCAACCATATATGAGCATTGGCCTGATTAGCGTCATGTAGCATATGACTTTTACCCTGCTGTCAAGTTGGCTACTATGAAATAGCCTCCTTGTCATAGCAAAAGTTTTCCTCGCTTTGAGCAAAGCAGCCTCTACATGTCTGTTGAAATACAGATATTGGTCTAGCCAGATGCCCAGGTATTTAACTAAACTCTTGGTTTCCAGTTTATCTCCATGCGGTCCCACGATAACTAGCTTTCGCCAGTTTTTCCTTGTGTCGTACGTGGCTTTATATAATGGAGTTCTAAATAGGATGGCTTCACATTTCTGGAAGTTGATCTTAAGTTTCCAGTCATCGCAATAGCGCTGCACTTTGTTGAAGTCTCGCTGTATTAACCTATTTATGATCGCAACTTTCGGAGCTGTTCTGTAAATTATGAGATCGTCTGCGTACGCAATAGCCTGCGGAAGTGCATCTAATAAGTCGCTAATGTAAATGTTAAAAAGAATCGGAGAGAGTACCGCGCCCTGTTGCAAGCCATTCTTGATATTATACGTTTTATTAGAGGTCACATTACCACTTTTGACCACGAACCTCCTGTCCTTTGACATATAGTAAAGTACATATAGTAAAGGCTTATGTATGCCATATCTGACCAGTTTGTAATACAACCCTTCGATCCAGACGGTATCAAAGGCTTTTTCCAGGTCGATCAGACAGGCACCTGTGCATTGGTTCCTACATTTATTCCATTGTATGTCGGAGACCAGTTTAGCTGCGGCATGTGTGGTTTCATGACCCGCCCTAAAGCCAAACTGGTTGTTTGGAATAATGCTATTGTCGTCTACCCATTTTAGCAGAGCTTTGTTAATGATTTTTTCAAATACTTTACTGATGCTTGGGAGTAAACTTATCGAACGCATGTTCATTGGGTTTGTACAGTCTTTGCCCTTTTTTGGGATGGGCTGAATGATAGCCGTTTTCCAACGCGCGGGATAATATGCATTATTCAACGCGTTGTTAAACAGGACCGTGTATATATCTATTGCCTTTGGGGGCAGGTTCTTGAGTACGATGTTAGGTACTCCATCTATTCCCACTGACTTTTTGCTTCTTAATGAGTCGAAGATACTCTGGATTCCTTCCCTTGTGATTAAAAGGCTATTAGCCCCACCATTGGCATTAATGTCGATTGACAGATTATCGTCACTGAATTCCGTAAAACCAGGATTCTCCGATTGCCAATGTGAAATTTCATTCCGGAGGTGCAGGTGATTCAGTCGAATTCTGTCCTCCAGGTCATGGTTTCGGTGAATGCTTTCATTCACCTTGTACATTTCCTGAAAGACAGCTCCCACAGCGTTCGCCTTCTCCAAAGGATCTTCGATCACGAAGAGCTCACTATTGAGGATAGCGTTCTCTGCTTCTATGCCAATGTTGGTTAGCAGCTGCTTGTTTACCTCGGTACGTGGAATTTGGAGACACTGAATCTCGTTTTGATTATTTCTCCTGAATATTTTATTTATTTGTGGGAACATATTCGGGTTATTAGGTTTTATAGCTCGAATTATGTTGTTCCAATACAAATTTGTTGCTAATCTATAATTCGCTTTAAGTAATTGTTGGAGGTTTTTTAATTGAGATTTCAGTGATATTATCTCCTGGTCTTGTCTGTCTGTAAACTGTCTGTGTAATTGTTTTAATTTCGATAGCAGTCTGCTCTTTTTCTTGTGGAGTGCGTTTATTGTTGCGTTTCTGTACATGTTAATGTGATCTGTAACTGTTGTTTTGGGAATGGTTTTGTCCATTGTTTGTTTTACGGCTTCGTCCATTTGTTGAATGTATTTGTCGATTTCGTCATTAGTCAGGTTTCTGTTTACTGGCAGATTAAAGTCATTCGAACGAAGTTCTCTTGTTAATGATCTGGTGAACCGCGGCCATCGCATTGCCCCGTAGTTATAGGGTTGCGGGGTCACGAATTCCTCCAGATCTGCGAGCTCGCTCGGAAGCTCTATTACTGCCGTGAATGCACAGTGGTCACTGTCGTATTCAATTGTCCGTAAACAGTTTGTGTTTCGTCTGTTGGTGTTAAGTAATCTCAGTCGTGAGTCGATTAGCAAGATATCTAAGAACGATCTACCTCTGGGGAACGATGGATATTTCGTAGCTAGCAGGTCAGTTCTATATTCAATATGATACTGATCTAACCAACCAGCCAACTGATTTCCTCTGGCATTAGATATATAATTTCCCCAATTTCTATGCTTGGCGTTCATATCTCCCCCTAGGATAAAGTAATTTTTGTCCAGGTGCAATTGTAAGCATCGAAAGAGTGTCTCGAGCTCCGCTATAAATAGGTTTTGTTGGTGCTCCTCAGGTGCGTAGACCGCAATCGCATACAAACCCCTTCCTTGCTGAAGGGGTATGCGGACGATACAGGCTTCCAGCACCCGGAACCTGCGCACTTCTCCACTATATATTACTTTATGATTGATCCCTTTTCTAATAAAGATTGCGACACCCCCCCCTTGAGAGGAGTTAGGTCGATCTCTTCGTATAATATCGTAGTTTTTATGTCCTATCTTATGTCTCTGGTTTAACTTTGTTTCCCCCGCCAGAAGTACATCAGGTTGTTAATTTTGCAACAGGTTGAAAAGATTGGCTCTTCCCTCAGTTCTTATAAGTGAATTTACATTCACGACAAAAGCTTTGATTGATGTTTTGGTTAGAGGGTTTTGTTGTATTCCAGAATACTACCCTTATTAAATTTAACACTGAATCTCCTAACACATCCTTAAAAACTTCACTTAACATATATTACATTCTCACTTAATACATACCATTCATAAACATTCACAATATTACCAGTTACAGCACACTTAATAACCTGCACCTTTTTATTTATTGAAAACATAGCAACTTGGATTTTCGTCCGAATTGAATGTGAAAAGTCACAGAAGAAAAAACAGAATAGAGAAAAAAGTTCAGTTCATAAAGTTCGTTTGAGATTGTAAGTTGAATTGTGAGTTTGGAAAGTTGAGTTAAGAACCCCTAAGTTGGTATAAATATATTAAATATAGTGATAATATTTGAGTTTTAATATCATCTAAAACCCTTTAAGAGCCGTTGAATTTAAAAAAGGGTTTTTCTTGTTAATGGCGCCTCAGACAGTTGTAACTGGACTTTCACCAAAGGAAGGTCCGCCTGGGACGCGGATCATAATACGTGGAGAATTCTTAGGAACCAGAGCGAGTGATCTAATTGGTTTAACTATTTGCGGATGTGACTGACTTCTATCAGCAGAGTGGAAAAGTTGTAATAAGATTGTTGTGCGTACAGGACCAGCAAAAGAAGAAAAGGAATAAAAAAAGGTCCCCGCTCTTCCCTCAACCGAGGAAGCACGGCGACGGACGTCAACAGTTTACACTGAATTTTTATTTAGACTGGGCAAGTGTGAGTAGATCTCGTTTATTTGACTTTGCAGCTGTGTCATCTGTGCCTGATTGAGTGGGATTGTGAACACGTCTGCTTGCGATGTTGTTTCAGTCTGTGTGGCAGTATTTGTGGCTACCAGTGTTGTAGCCTGTTTTGGTGTTCTCCCGCCCGACTACGACCGCTGTGATATTACGGGCATTGTTTTTGTACCAGTTGGCTCTGTGTTTCTTTGCCGAGACACACTTCTCGACAGTATTTCTCGGAATTTAGGACATTCTCGATAATTAGCGGGATGTCCCTCATTCCGACACACTGCGTACTTTAGAAGGGCTTTGTCTTCTATTCTTTCTTTTCCCAGAGGGCATTCTTCTACCTTATGGTCCTCTCCGCATTTTACGCAACGGTGCAGCATTTCACAGTTCGCCGCTGCGTGACCAACTCTTTGGCAGCGGACACATTTCAGGATGTCTCTGCCTTTTTTTAGTTTGTCCCATGTGACAATTTGATGATCCAAGACTGTAATTTTCCTTAGACCACCTGCTGGGTGTTAACTGGACCAGAAAGAAGGCTAGCTTCCGGTTTTCCCTTCTTGCCTTGGTTGTGGTGAACGGTTTTACCGCGGTAAACTCGAGATCTTCATGCTTCAGCTTTTGAAGCATTTCAAGCAGAGCCTTCGGTTTCATTTCAGGGTCGATGCCCCTTAATAGAACTGTTATGCTATTCGTTTGATTCCGCGTGAACAAGTAAAATTCCGGGGTGGCTCTATTTAAAACCTCTTTAATATTGTTACTGTTACGCTCTTCGTTTGTTTCGACGGGATCGAGTAAAAAATCAGCGTGGATCTTTTTGAAACCTCTTTAATTTTGTTGTGGTCTTCCACTGCATAGGTTTAAATGACATGCCTGTTACCTGCCAGTTGTAGGCGCTGCCCCATGGGTTGTTATTCAATTCATCGATTAGGGAGCAGAACGCGTCATATTTACTTTTGCGGATTACATTCCTCAACTCCTTCCGTTTGTTGACGAATTCCTCATGTAAATGTGGGTAGGTGTTACGATTTTTTGCTCTTTGTTGCAAGCGTCGTAACCTGTTGCACTCCGATCGCACATTGGTGATTCCTGGGTTTCACCAATACACTGGTTTGATAGCCCCTGCTGATTGTCTTTGTCGTGACATAGAAGCATCACATGCGATTAACCAGTTAATGACGGCCTCTGCGTCAAACTGTTCGATTTGGTCTTCCAGTATATAATCGAGCAGTTCCGCATCGAGGTCCTTCTCTTTCCACCCATTTTTCTGGGCTTTATTCGCCAATTTGTCAGTGATGAATCCCCTATGTGGAAATATTTCGTACATCACGGCTTGGTGGTCACTATGGGTGTAGGTGTCCAAAACTCGCCACTCCATACTTCTTGCCAACATGGAGCTGGCAAATGTGATGTCGATTTTGGATCGGCCTCTCTCGTTTATGAAGGTGTCATCAGCACCATCCTTAAGTAACACCACATCGAAGACTGCGAAGGGTTCGAGTAGTGCCTGGTCTCTACTGTTGGTCCTTGTGCTTCCCCATTCTACTGCCCAAGCGTTGAAATCTCCAGCAATTATAGGAGGGGTCTTATCTCTAGCTTCTTGTGTTAGCCTGTCCAAAAAGCATTTGAATTCTTCTATTTCCCATCTTTGCGGAGCGTAACAACAGTAGAAATGAATTCTTCTGATCTTCGCATAGGAAATTTCTTCCAGCCGCTGGACACTTCTGCATACCATCGGGGAATTTCTAGTTGTTCAGGTGGCCGCGGTCCCGCTGCTGTCTTCCTCCCATGTAATAGTACCAGTGCGGAGCATCCTGTACTGCTCATTGATGAGTACAACCTCAGCACCATATTCCCTAACCGTTTGGAAAGGGAGATCTTGTGCGGGTCCACAATGGTTTAAGTTAATTTGAATGCACTTAAACCTGTCGATTTTAATTCAGGAGATTGGACATCACGATTTTAAATGCTCGGCATTTGTAGCTCTCTGTTGAGTGTTCGTTAGCGCCTTTGCATCTGTGGTGTAGGAGGTCGCGACGCCTGACTGGGCGAGATTTCTATCGCCAACCCACTCGCTGCTAACAAAGTTCTATCGCATACCACCGAACGAAACACACAAACACGAACCTCAGCAACGCACCGGCCACCAATGGAGAGAGGAAAAGTGGAACACGGATGTACTGTTTATTTATTGAAAGTTTACTTTATTGGTTAATTCGATTCTTTTTATTTAAAACTGTTATCGAAGAACTAAGGTTCTTTATTCACAACACGTCTTATTACATTTAATTTGCTTTACTGAATGGCATTACACTGGTGCCACAAGAAAAATTACTTTTAATACAACATGAAGTATTTAATCATTTTAATCCCGACTACAGGATGTACGCGTCCCCGGACGCCCCGGGGAGCGAAAGACGGACAGACCGGCTCGGTCGGGTGATGTAAAACGACTCAGCGATATCAATTCGCTGGCAAAGGAAATTCGACCAGTGGTACTGGCTCTCTTAATTTAGGGATGCATTTTCTATCCCAAGAGTAACGTAAGGTCTCTCTTTGGGGGTAGGTAACCAGATCTCATAGAGAAGATCGAAGTGGTACACATGTATGTGTGAACATTGGTTCTTTTATGGGACAAGGCCATGAGAACGAATCTGAAAACAAAGAAAGGGAATAATGTGCATCAATGAGATGCGAGTTCGGCTAAGTAAACAAGCCGTATCTCATTGGTTAGTAATGGATTTCTGTTTGCTCATGCCGCGAGGTCATGAGAAGCAGATTCAGAAATAGTGTAGGACAAAGGGATCATATAGATCATTGTCTATGATGTGCCTTGCAGCTGTATTGATAGACCGCAATGGAGGTGGACATGGTGTTAATTGGTTTTAGCATATTCACAGGGAATTGGTGTTTGTGGGATCGCTGCCAAGGGTAAGTACACCATTCCTATTTGCATTCGCCTCTGCTGTTGGTTTTGGTTTCAGCGTCGTTTGCGCCAATTGTGTGCAGCTGCGTTGGATTGTTTATAGTAGGTAGAAAAAGGTCGCCAGCCAATGTGTATGTAAAGGAATTTATTGTACACATTATGGGACTGGGAATAGGCGACGCGATGTTTATTATCCCTGTTATTATGGTTACATTATATGTAAGCCAAATTGCTTCATTTTCAGGAACTCGTCTTGGGAAAATGCGTATGATAAGATTGGGATTAGCTTGGCAACCGAAGGTGCCGAATTGGACTTGACTTCAAGCTCGCATCCCTCTTCTTTCCCTTCTGGGCAATTATAAGCCAATTGTAATTGGGTGACTCCTCATTAATCTGTCCGGGATCCTGCATACGTCAGTGTGCGAGTTTTGTTTTCGTTGGATTTGCAAGTTCCACCGCTTGCTTCAGCCGGCGCACATGGTTTATTTAAGCCATTCTCCACTTCCTTATCATAGACGCAACCAATGATCTTGACCCACTCTCGCACGGCATTAGTAATATGCCTTTGCTTTTTAATTTTGATTGTCCTTGTCAATTTTGCAATCCGCTCTCCGAGCTGTCCGAACAGCAAAGAACCATCATCACCTCCATCACGGTTCTGACCCGTGCTCGTCTCCCTGCTTGTTGCCGCTATCAATTATCCAAAAAACTCTCCTTTGCACAATTGTCTCTGAAAATCCCGAATCCAAAATCCAATTTGATATGACAAAATATGTATATGTTTGTGTATATATGTATATATATATATATATATACGAGGGTAGCTGGAAAGTTTCCGACCTAACAAAGATACAAGACATTTTTCCTTAAACCTTATTTTTATTTTTTTACATGGTCTCCTTGTTGTTGTTTTGTGTCGAAGGGGATCAGTTATCAAACATAATAGGTCTCACAATTAAGGGACGGAATGAAACCGACAGTTGCCACTCTTTTGAATTAAAAACTGTGAAATCATCCTGCAAGCGGCAGAAGAGGTGGGCCTGGAAATAAATGAAGACAAAACAAAATACATGATTAGGGCGAGAGCAGGTGGAACTCTCTCAGGCCATATAACTATAATGACAGATTTAATCGAATAGTCTGCCAAACCTGCGGTAAGCCAGGTCATTCTCAGGACACTTGTTATCGGAACAGGCAGTCCAACAATTTTCCGAATAGACAACCAATAAAAAGAGAATATAACATTATATGCAATTTCTGTGGACGGAATAATCACACAGAGAACGAGTGTAGATACAAGATATCTAGGAATGGACCATCCTTAACAAATTACCAACAAGGTACAACAACGCGTAATCCATTCCGAAATAATCCTGCAAACACCGAAAATCGTTTTAGTGAATATCCTAGAATCACCAATAGACAAAACGATAGGCAAAATGTTCACTTTTCTCGGGTGCAAGAGTCGGAAAACGAGGCCTGACGCCAACCCAATTTTGTGGAAGACAGACAAAATTTTTCTATTTATAACATTAGATCTTTGGCAATAGATAACGACAATTTTAATGAAGCTCCTAACCAAATAACTAAAGCGATACAGATAAACGAAGAGAAAACAAGCACTAATATAAATATTCCGATTCATACTCCAATTTTGGAAAATAATTCAGCAACACAGACTGCAAATTCGAAATTTTCAGCAGTAGTAATGACTGAAATCCCTAATATTTCGGATATCCCTATTGACCACACAGACACTTCAGCAACCAAGACTGAAAACTCAGCAATATTAAAGACTGAAAATTCAGAACTTGCAGAAAATACACTAACAAAAATCCCTCACATTTCGGCTATCCCTATAGACAACCCCGACACTTCAGCAACAAAGACTGAAAATTCAGCAGTGGTAAAGACTGAAGATCCAAAAGGTGCAATAAAAATCGAAACCCAGGTCAGTTCAGTAGTTAACACTGAAGAACACCATGTTTCAGCAGCAAAGTCTGAAGGATTGAAGGTTTCTACAGCAGATATAACTGAAGAAATAGTTCAAACAGCAAATAAGACTGGGAACCAAGATGTTCTAACAGCAAATAAGTCTGAAGAACTATACGAATCAGTAAATGAGACTGAGAAACTAAACGATCCATCAGCAGTGAGTGAGACTGAAAAGGTAAACGTTCCGACAGAAGTTAAAGCTATAGAAAATGATGACATTGAGCCAAAAACACTAAACATTTTAAATAACGATACTAAACACCAACATGAAGTTATGAAAATTGAAAATAATAATTCAATTAAAGAAGTTAAAGCTATAGAAAATGATGACAATGAACCGAAAACACTAAACATTTTAAATAACGATACTAAACACCAACACGAAGTTATGAAAATTGAAAATAATAATTCAATTAAAATAGGTATTGAAAAGAAAAACCTTATAAATACCTTACCAATTAAATTTTACAACAATAAACATGTATTCGAACACAAAATAAGAAAAAATAAAAAGGTACACAGTCATTTAGGACAACTGAGATCATTTCTTAAGAAAATGTTTGGTATTATGCAATTCTATGCAGTCATCATAATAATAGGCCCAAAAAAGTTTTGGAAAATTTTCCATAAATTTAAGGAAAAGATAGACACTTAACAAATGGCCTTTGTTTTTATTCAATATATAAAACAATTGTAAGAAATGACGGAAACGAAAAAAAAAAAAAAAAAAAAAAAAGGTAAAAAAGGGGAAGAAAGAAAGAAAATTGTAGAAAAAAAAATTTATTATATACTGGGATATAATACATTTTAAAATATATATTGGGATATAATTCGAACGAAAAAGAGAATTTTGAGAAATAATATTAATTATATATATAGAAAAAAAAAAGTTGTTGGGATAATAAAAGAAAGGGTTCCAAGTGGAAATATTAAGTTAGTTAGAAATATTTAAAGTTAGTTAAAAGATAATGTAAGTAGACTATAAGTAAACTTTTAGATTATTGTAACCTATTTTTCTAGTATTAAGAACTTTTGGATTTTTGTAACTTTTGATATAAGATTAACTTTGAACGCCATTGTAATTGAACGAAAATCCAAGTCGGTAATTAAACCTAATCTAAGCAATAGTTAACAGAAAATTATTCTCTTCAAGGATAATTTTCTTTCTCGAAGAAGGGTGGGATGTTGTATTCCAGAATACTACCCTTATTCGCGTTAACACTAACTCATGTCCTTTCAAACACAACCCTTAAAACTACATCCTCACATATCTTACATTCTCAGTTAATACAGCACATTTCACAAATAAACAGACACTATATTCTATATCCAGTCACTTACAGCACATTTCATAAATATGCCCCTTTTCATAACAAGCACATTTTTCATTTCAAAACATGGCCACTTTGATATTCGTTCAAAGTTTATTCAAAATTCTAAGTCACAGAGACTTCTAGATTGTTTTGTTCAGTTTATACGCCACAGTCAGTTAGAACAAAATGTTCTATATAATCAAGTAGATTTATATGAAAAAAGCAGAAAGAAGAGAGCTCAGCTTGAGATAGCTGAGTTCGATAAAACAAAAAATAAATAAAAATATTTAATGAAAAGAGATCTTTTAATACTATTAATAACTTAATTTAATAAATATTATAACCTCCACGCTCTTCCCTCGAAAGAGGAAGCACGGCGTTGGAGCCGTAACACTTCACACTCTCAGCGCTAGAGCACGGTAATGAGGTCGACATGGTCTCAACCGACCTCAGTAAAGCATTTGACCAAATCTCCCACAATCTAATCCTCTTCAAATTATCCGCCCTCAGCTTCGACCCTGGATTGCTGAACTGGATTTCTTCCGATCTAAAGGATGGAGTTTATTCCTCTCGGTTCAGGTCCACGAAATCCAACCCCCTTCTTGCCCCCTCTGGGGTCCACCAAGGTAGCCACCTATGTCCTCTCCTATTTTTACTTGCCACTAATGACATCGATAAGGTCATTATGTCCAGCTTATCCGTATACGCTGATGATACCAAGTTATACAAGATTATCGAGTCACCACTTGATTCTGCACAGCTGCAATCAGACCTCGACGGTTTTTCGACAAAATTTGCTTTATACTTAACATCGCCAATCTATAACTTTTTCCCGAAAGCGTATTCACTCATCTTCGAGTCCCTATACCCTTCATAACCAACCCCAGATCATCGTTCAATGTATTTGAGATCTTGGGATCCTTTGCGGTGTAATATGATGGGTAAGGTAACTGCTATATGATGCGTGCCTTGCACTTTTGCTGTGGAGATCTAGTTGGTAAATATTAGTTTTGTGACCTGCTAATCAAACACGTAAATGGCTTATATAAAATCGGCCATTCAGGTAACTTTCTCCAACAGGTGTCGGTTACGCCAACGGTTCTCCCAGGTGCGGTTACCTAGTTATTCCTCTCGACGTCCCGTTGTTGAGCCACGATCTATCGGCTCCCGGTTCCAACCGGTTTAGAGAACTTTTGCTTTTGCTGCAGAGGGATCATTACGTGTCGTCTTTTATTTTCGAAATGTGTTTTAGTTTTCCATTTGCTGAATTTGCAACACCATTTGCAACACAATCTCGTAAACACTGAATTGTGTATCCACTGAGATCGCCCAATAGGTAACACAACGTTAAATGTCTTCTTGTTCAAACCCAGCAATGTTTTTTGAAATCTCTCAATTTAAATACTGCTTCTAGTTGAATGAGCCGTTGTTAAGTTCAAAATCAGATCCAATACAAAATAATGCGTAAAACAAGTCCACACTTTATTAGGTACACATTAAACTATAACAGAAGAAATATACGGTTAACTATGTTTGGTTTCCGTCGGTTTTCTCCCTTTTCTTCCGAACACCGAACATCTACACGATTCACAGGATATCTGATCTCACCCAACAAAGTCCGATTTTTACACTGCCCGACACAGCCACAACTGTTCTTTTTAACTCTAGCACACGACTGCTTCGAAAAAACTCTCCCTCTCTCAATCTCCAAAAATCGAACTCGAACCCGCCCACGATCCACACTCGAATCGGGGTGTGTTCGAACACTCACAAGTGGATCATGCACTTCTTCCACCACCTTACCATCACACCACATTAAAACAAATTATATTAAAATTATAAATTATTAAATGATGGCGGTGGCGGAAATCGCATGTAACAGCGGCAGGGAGCCTAATTTCCTCTCACATTGATGAGACGATCCGGAAAGTCAATTCTGCCCTCAGATTCGTGAAACAATGGTCTAAGGAATTCTCCGACCCATACGTTGCTCGATCCCTTTACCTTACCTTTGTCCGTCTATTGCTTGAATATGCTAGCCAGGTATGGTCTCCTCCAATAGATCCATATCTGTAGAATCGAAAGTATTCAACGTCGCTTCCTTCGGATAGTAAAACGTCTTAATCCTTCCACGGTACATTAGCCGTCTCAAATTAATCAACCTCAGAACCCTTGCTTGGAGTACAGGGTCTGGCTGACATAATCTTCATTCATCGGGTCCTCTCTGGCTCGGTCGACTGCGCCTACCTCCTTAACTTAATTCCTCTGAACACCAACCCTCGAAATACGCGCAATCCCCACCTTCCCTACCTCCTCCTCACCGGACCTTTTATGGTCTCAACGAACCCCTTTCGCGGATTCTGAGAAGTGTCAACTCCAATTCCACCTTGTTTGACTTCGACCTCTCTACCCATACTCTCAAGCACCGCCTCCTAAACCAATCTCGCCACTAATCTTAAGCGGCGCTTCTACACTTTACTATAACCTGCCCCCAACCCTCTCGCCCCTACTCTTGCCTTCTTAATTTGTCCTGGTTACCTTAGGTTATGCCTAGTTAAGGTAGTTCTTAAGCTCTCTAGTTTGTAACTTATATATACTTTAGTTGTAGATAATTATATTGCTTGAATTAAGCCAATAAATAGGGTGGTAGCCCCACTAAACTAAACTAAACCAATCCGTTTGTGCTTTGCTTCTAACTATTTACTTTATGCACCTGGGTAGGGTGGGGACGTAACCCACACACTCACAGACATGACTGTCGCCGCCTGTGTGACCAACGATCTGCTAGAGGTAACCTTTGGTTTTTCACTCTTTGGCGGTGTCCCTTTTTAAGAGCAATTTTCCGCTGTGGGATTTATAACCCATGATACTCTCTTCGCTCTGATTGATATGTGCAATCCTAGCGACGATTTCTCTCTTTAATTATTTGGTGGAAATATGCATTGTGCGATAAAGGGTTATCTTATTCTTAATAGTTTTGTAATGCTGATACTATTGGCCAGATTTCCGTGAAAGGAAATCCAGTCGGCGATAAGTCAAATATGATCCTGACATTTTTTTAAGTTTGCTGCTTTCCATAAGAGAATTTTTCCAACGTTGCAACAAATACACCAATACACACCCGATGGTTATATTCTAACCAATGATCTATGCATGTTTCGAATATTCTTATCAGGGAGAACTTGCCACCGCCGGTGTATAAGAGTCTCGAGAATGTATAAAGTCGGGACAAATCTCTTTTACAACAGTCTTACATTCTGGACCATTATGTCGGTTGTGCTCTTCGCGTCGGAAAACTTCTTACAATACCACATTGAGGAATCCTCCTACAGGAGCATTCACTTCAACAACAGTGGATTCTAATCAGTTGGAAGACTATGGAATGCCCTCTATTTCTACTATCTTAAGGTGAAATATAACATCACTATTTAATCAAAATCCCTGGCGAACAATCGTGTGAATGTCGTACATCCTTGTAAATGTTTAACATCCCTGGGTGTATTTAACATCCCACTGAGTGCGCTTTGGATGTCGGAATCGCCATGGATCCCCAACATTCCTGTGAACACCCAACATTCCTGTAGATATTCTACACCGCAGAAGATGCTTCACATTTCTGTGGATGACCAACATCCATCGGGATGCTCCACGTCGTTGTGGGTGTTTAACATTCACTTGGATGACCAACATCCACGTGGATTCTCCATATCGTAGTTTATGGTTAAAATTCCTATGGGTGGCCAACATACATGTTGATAGTCCACGTCGTCGTGGATGCTTAATATTACCGTGGATGACCAACATCCATGTGTATGCTCCTCATCGCTGTGGGTGCTTAACATTCCCGTGTATGACCATTATCCATATGGATTCTAAACATTCGTGGATGCTTAACATTCGTGTCGATGACCAACATCCATGTGGATGCTCCACATCGTTGTGGATGCTTAACGTTCGTGTAAATGACCAACATCCATGTGGATGCTCGACGTCGCTGTGGATGCCTAACGTTCGTGTGGATGACCAACATCCATGTGGATGCTCGCCGTCGCTGTAGATGCTTAACATACCCGCGGATGACCACGATCCATGTGGATGCTCCACATCGTTATGGGTACATAGCATTCCTGTGGATGAACAAGGTCCATGGGGATATCTCACATCCATGTGGATGCTCCACATCGTTGTGAATGCTTAACATTCGTGTGGATGACCAACACCTATGTGGATGCTCGGCGTCGCTGTAGATGCTTAACATTCCCGTGGGTGACTAAGATCCATATGGATGCTCCACATCGTTGGAGATGTTTAATATTTCTGTGCATGACCAACATCCATAAGGATGCTCCACATCGTTGTGGATGCTTAACATTTTTGTGTGACCAACATCCATGTGGATGCCCCACATCGTTGTGGATACTTAACATTTCCGTTGATGACCAACATCCATGGGGATGACTAACATCCATGTGTATGCTGAACATCGCTGTGTGTGTTTAACATTTCCGTGGATGACCAACATCCGCGTGGATTCTATACATAGCTGTGGATGACCAACATCCATGTGGATGATCAACATCATTGTGGATGCTTAACATTCCTTTGGATGGCCAATATCCATGTTGATGCTCCACGTCGCTGTGGATGCTTAACATTACCGTGGATGACCAACATCCACGTATATGCTCCACGTCGCCGTGGATGCTTAAAATTTCTGGGGATGACCAACATCCATGTGTATGCTCCACATCGCTGTGTGAGTTTAGCATTCCCGTGGATGACCATTATCCATATGGATTTTCCACATCTATGTGGATGCTTAACATTCGTGTCGATGACCAACATCCATGTGGATGCTTAACATTCCTGTGGACGACCAACATCCATATGGATTCTCCACATCGTTGTGGATGCTTAACATCCCTGTGGATGACCAACATCCATGTGGATGCTCCACATCGTTGTGGATGCTTAACATTCCTGTGGATGACGAATATTCAAGTGGATGCTCCACACCGCTGTAAATAGGTAAAGTACCTGTGGATGTCTAACATCTTTTTTATATGTTTAACATCCCAGTTTATATCTAACATCACAGTGAACGTCTAACAGCTCTGTTAATGTTCAATTTTAATGTGGATATCCAACTTTCCGGGGATCATGTTTGTAGATGTCTAATATACCTATGATTATCTAAATCTCCTGTGAATGTCTACCATCCTTGTGCATGTCTAACGTTCCTGTGGATGTTCCAAATCCTTCCCGCCTCGATGGCTGAGTTGGTGAGAAAGTTGTGTCATGCGTTTGATTGTGCAAACGTAGGTTTAACTGACGACTCTTGCTATTGTGTAGTTCAGCACAATTACTGAGTGGTAGATTGGGTCCCAAATTCCAGCCGCCCGGTGTAACGTATTCCGCCACAGAAATTTGAATACATATAAAGGATTACCTGTCGTTATGGTGATTATTTCAGCAACTTTCTTAGCTCCCTGGTCGCGGACTGATTGGGAAATGAAGAAAATTTCCTTTGTTCCTCGTTTATCCTGTATAATGTTCAAGGGCACACGGGAGAGAGCATAAACGACGGTGCACACCCAATGACGAGAAAAACCACCGTGCATGAGTTTTGTGAGCCGGGAGCCTCTTTATGTCTCCTTTCTTTGTCCAGACTCCATTACAAGATCCTCCCGCACAATGGTGTTGCGGCCGTTTACACTTGTTCCTCTGACGCTTGCACGATCAGAACTTTCACCATCGACCGAATATGTGCTGAGTGAGTTCAGGGGGAGATCCTTTTACGAACGAAAAATCCCAATTGGCAGCATGTATTAAATCCTCATTGATTTAGTCCCATTGAATGCTCCATATTGAAGTGTAAACTTCGGGTGCGAAGAAAAAATTATCATTGAATGATGCAAGTGCAGTGATTAAGGGTGTGGACACAGAGATTTGTTCTGTCGCAGAAGCCACAAAAAACATCGAATCACTTTCACAGCATGACAAAAACGTTGTAACTCGTTCACTGGGTCTCACAACAATTATGTCTTTATTTCCAAACAATTTCTTAAACAAAACTCGAACTGTCTTTCCTTACTTCCTTTTTTACAGAACAAACTTTTATTTCACTGTTTTCGAATCAATTGCTTTTTTTCTTAATTTAATTATTAAAATCAATAACCGGGACACTCGACTCTGCTTTTCCCTCCAACTGTTTTTTCACGAACCACTACTCATCCTCTCATTTTACTTTTACGATTCAAAAACGGAACCAAAATTGCTGTTCTTTGCTCAGCTATGTAGACTTAACCTTTTTCTCCTCTCAATCTCCACCCACTCCGAAAAGGAATCCAGCTTCCACACGATCCACAATCGAACAAAGTATGTTCGTACATTCAACATGTGGATCGTGTGTTTTTTCACTACCTTACCATCTGATATTATATTATATTTCAAAACAAAACAACGATGGGGATGGCGGAAGCCGCACGTAACATAGTATTCCATTCAACTATAGGCTCCGTCAAATTGTTAGGAAAAATCCTTTGCTTATCTTTCGGGATTTGGTTGATGGACCCGGTCAAGAAAACAACTACCATCTCGGGGCGCCGACTGCAGGTTCGCCCCCATGAGAGAAGTGAAAAGATATATATATATATATATATATATATATATATATATATATATATATATATATGCGCCATCATCATCATCGGCACTACAACCGGGATCCGTTCTTGGCCTTATTTAGTAAGTCTCGCCACCGGTATCCGGTTCTTATCCGAGACTTGTTAAATTGTCCATAATAATTTGTTTTTCCGGACAAGGTTATTAGCCTTGCGCCATATATTTGCATACATGTACATATATACCATATTTATGTACATATACATATATATATATATATATATATATATATATATATATATATATATATATATATATATATATATATATCATCATCATTGGCACTACAACCGGAAACCGGTCTTGGCCTTATTTAGCAAGTCCTGAGGCTTGTTAAATTTTCCATAATGATTTGTTTTTTCCGGGCAAGGTCATTAATCTTGCGCCAGAATATATATATATATATATATATATATATATATATATATATATACATATATATGTGTATTAAATTCTTGTACATGTCTAACATCCTCATGTTCAAACACAGCAGCTATTTGTTTATACAATTTTTCTCTGGAAATATGTGTTGTGTGAAACAGCGTTATCTCACCCGTAATGGTTTTTTAATAGTGATCCTATTGGCAAGATTTCAGTGAAGGAAAACGCAGTCGGGGATATCTCAAAGATAATCATCTAAATTGTTGAATCCTCTCCTAATTTTTTTTTTTTTTTTTTTTTTTTTTTTTGTAATATTTATTTATTAACAGGCGTATTAAAAATAATACAAATACTGTACAATAAGGTATTTTTGTCCTTAATTGTCAGGCTGTCAGCATATGGTGATGCTGCAGGTGACCAATTTGTTTACCCAGTAATTTTGTCGTCAGAAGTAGTCGTTTTACAACATTTGTGGGACGATATAGCTTTGGTATATGGCGCTCGTGTCACGAGATTACCATGCGACAGGAAACATGTGAGAAAATCGCCTCATTTGCTGGGTGAAGGGTTTACAGGCTTTTCGAGCTTGTGTGGAGATTTATAAAGCCGCCATAATCTCTTTCCTTAATTGTGGTTGTTTAGTTAATAGGTTGGCCAAGTGATTTTGTCGAAGCACTTGTGATAATTTGATTTTGGAAAACTGTACCAGGTACCTTCGTCTTAGCTTAATTGTGCTGTGCTGTGTTTGTGTGTGGCTCTTTGATGTTGTGATGGGCTTCTCTGGAGAACATATCAGAAATTTGTTCCCTTACGTAACGGAGAACAGATATACAGCACCAAAGCCTTAACGCACTTATTTCTTTTTTTCTAACTATTTCCCACTTTTTCTAACCGAAATAGAAATTTTTGAAGAAAGATATTAGACCAATTTTGAGCTCGACCATAGAGGGCTCAGGCGTATAATCGATTTGGTTACTTACCGATGTGTACCAGGTATTATGCGTAGACTATGATATTCAAAATCTGGGACATGTGTTACTTTGTGACTTAGAAGTCAAGGAAATTAAACTTCTTAGCAGGAGAAGTGAATGTCAAAGGCTCAGTAAAACATCTAACCTGAATAAGATAACGATTATCGGTAAATATTTCGCATTAATCTGTTCAGTTTCGAAGTACCAAGAAAAGGTTCTGACTCCAGTCAGCCGAAGGAAACTATCTTAAATTAAATCAGACAATCCACGCCAAAAGTAAATAGCACTAAAAAACCCAATAAGATTTAAGAACCTTTACATTATGTTTCCTTATGTTAAGCTCTGCCGTAGACTATAATTTATTCACAAGTACTAACGCTGGCAGCCATAGGCTGATGTGCGATTCTGAACATTCACTCAAAAAGACTACGAAGTGATTCTTTTCATTAATTATATATAACAACTCCAGTAGGGGCCAACAAAATTACTACGACCGACCCGAACGCCACCAACCATCCCAAGCGCAAGAACCAGGGACACATTAAATACTTTAAGCGACTAAACCAGCCCAGACACAGCACAACCACGTCACCCCCCATAACCTGCTTACCAGCACGTTGGCATACGTAATGGGACCAAGCAACTTCCAGTCCTGTGCTTCTGGTACAGTTGTGTTGTCCAGGGAAGTGCGTCAATATGGGGCAGTTATCGTCAGCAAGTAACAGAAATCGATGAAGACATTTTACCACAATACGTTTGTCGGGGCGAGGGACACTTTTTTATTTGGACGTATTTTTCTACCTTCGTGTTCCTTTACTTGACAGCAGTAGCAGGTCTCTAAGTAAGTCAAATTAACTTGGACCGCTCTGTTTCGATTTATGACTTCTGGCAGTAAAGGTTGATTATTGGTCATCCTCATTGGGCTTGGAATACCCTCTTCATATGAAATCAAAGATTTGTGCATAATTTACGAACGCATACCACTGTAGGCAGACGGGCCGGCCTTGCGACGAAGTTCTGACATCGACCGTAGTATAGACGTTCAACATTTTAATGGATCTGAAATTTAATTGACTCTTTCATCCGCTGTGTAGGACCTTCGTTCCTTTTCTTTCTCCAATGGTAGTCCTGAATACAATCCTCTCCGATAGACCAAAATCCTGGAGAAAACCGAATCCCAACGACACACTGGTATTCGCAAGGACACAAACACCGACGGCACTCTCATTGAAAGAGGTTTTCTATATCAACGAGTAGGACACCAAGGAGATATGTCTGCTTATCTACTCCACAGGCAGCTCATAGCTGTCGCTATGCACAATGAAAATCACCAGGGGTTTCGGGAGAGCAAATATGAAACAGGAATAAATATTCAGTGTTGGCCAATAATGTTCAACTCTGGATATTTATCGAAGAAGTGGAATTCAATCATGGCTTACCACTGCCAGCTCTACATAGTGCATTATGGTCAGGGATAGATGTTTCTGTTCATGTTGAAAATACAGTAATTGAAAATACGAGATGGCCGGAGAAAGCTGATTATTCTGATTCAAACGAATTTGAAATAATATCTTATTGACGCAACACTTGAAAAACGTGCGAACTTCATATTGTATAGCTTCCTATAAAATCGTCAGGGGGCCGAATCGATTTTCGAAGTGAAGAATCCTAATCTAATTTACTTTCTGGAATTGCCTATTTAGTTCGCTTCAGTCTTGAGAATATGTATTCTGTTTAAATAATGTTGGTTTTATAAGGGAAGGAAATTAAAGACTTTTTTCTAAAAATCGTGTTTTTGTTTTTGTTGTTCACGTATTTCGAAATTATAGTATATTGAGAGTATACTGGACAAAAAAAAAATTAAATATATATGGTAGTATTATATCATCATCATCGGCACTACAACCTGGAACCGGTCGTGGCCTTATTTAGCAAATCCTGAGGTTTGTTAAATTTTCCATAATGGTTTGTTTTTTGCCGGCCAAGGTCATTAGTCTTGCGCCAGAGGCTCCCCGACGGGGAATCGAACCCCGGTCTCCCACGTGACAGGCGGGTATACTATCTATACTATCGAGGAGCCCGGTAGTATTATATATCCGAGGTAATTTAGAAAAGTAAAAAGATTAGCAACACTGTGAACGAAACATTCCAGACTACAGTTTACCACATTTAATAAAGGCTGCACCTCCATTCTGAGATATATAAACGCGTTGGATGTAATTGTTGGCACCGAGCCTAGAGTTTTCACCGAAAATATCAATGAGGCACGAACCAGAATGAGTTTTTCTGAGACGAAAACAGTAGCAAGTGGAAGATTGTCAAATTTTTCAGGAAGCTGGACGAGTCTGGAAGCGCTTATTGATAGGCAAGCCCCTAAAACTAGTAGTTTTATAGTACTGAAACTGTGGGGTTTCTTCAAGGCCCCGAAGAACCACCCATCGCTTTAACCCCACCTAACCTGCAATTACCACAGCCAACTTACCTGCAATCGAGCAGCGTTAAGCTACCCTTTCAATATCCTACTCCTGAAAATTAAACCCTCAGCAAGAGCATGTATTTCAACCAAACCAATGTGGTTCATTTTACATGGATCAATTAGAAATCTGAGCGGTTCCTCAGGGCGGCAACATGTCCATCAACATACTCCTATCATCCTGCGTCTCCTTGTTCCAACAACCCGCTGGTCCAAAAAGACAAGTCGGCTACTTGCTTGCTTGCACATCTGCAAGCCAGATTTCTAATAAGAATACCCTATGATATATTTTCCAATTAAAGAATAAACAAACCTTTATCCTAGCCCTGGCCATGGCGAGCAATCTCCTGTTGACCTAACATCACAGAAGAACCCATTTCCGCCGCCTGTAATATTCCCTAGTACTGTCTACAACATGGCTTTAGCCTTCAAGTACGCATATTTATTTGCATACTAGCATGACCGATTTACGATCCGTTGCCGCATCGAGGAACGATCGCCGCATCAGTTCATGACTAGGATACGTTGTCCAAACAACGAGCAGCCACGATTACCACGCTGGCTATCGGAACGGAATGCTTCCGTTTACTCAATGTAAACAGAAGAAGATATTTTCGCCTGACGGCAACATCTCTTGTATTAATGTATCCTAAAATAAATATGCACCCATGCATCGTAACCTCGATCATCTCATCGAAGTCTATTGATATAATACCAACAGAATAGGAAACCAATTCCTATGATTTATGACGGCGTGTTCCGGCAGCCTCATTATCCGACCTTTTATTTATTCAGCTGAGCATCCGAATTTTCTATGTGCACCCCTCGCAACCGCATTGTCGTTGCTTCCAATGGGTGTGCTATCCTGACTTGTACGGTCCCAGAGGGGATTCCACGATTGGAATTTCCAATTCGATCGCCATTGGTCATCACCAAGGAGAGAATCGGATTGGCCCCTCCCAGATGGATAGAAATCCATCTTCATCACGATGCGTGGATGTTGACGACGAATTCGTCGTGGAGTCAGATTTAATATCCCAACGTGCTCACACGCACTTTCGAGTTGCGACGAGTGTTTTCGTTTTTTTGTTACATCTAGTTAATGTCGGCAAAGGATCTTTACACATCTAATAAAGTGCGTGGGTAAATGTGTCTTAATTAATTGTATGGTTTGAGTTAAAGGATCACGTCCTACTACATCTTACTGTGTTGTAATTGGTGTCTAAATACTAATACCCAATAAAGGAACATTAAAATAAATTCAGTGCGCTTTGTTTTACTTTGGACTTCGTCGACATTATACGTTGGGGATTAAGTGAATCTGTGACCATGATCGGCACCACCACCGTTCTAACCCCACAAAACTTTATACGCGATTATATCGAAACTGCATTTTCAAAATCTGCTCGAGTTGTAGCTCATTAGTTATTGATCGATATGGCTGAAATTTCGAGAGGTTTCAGTTTACAACATTATCGGAAGGAGATTGCTAATGTGTTAAGGATATTGCGTAAAGAAATTGTTTTTTTGGGTAAAATTTTTCGAAAATTGACGAAAACTGCCGAAAATTGTCAAAAGTTGTCAACAATGGTCGAAAATTGGAATATTTTTATCATATTAAACCTTAAAAATGCGATTAACTCGAAACTGTATGTTCAAAAATTTATTGTTCTGCAGCTCAGAAAGTCATTGATCGATAGGTGTTGAATATCTCGTTGCCGGACGAGGAATGTCGTCGGTCGAGATCGCGGTGGTTCCGCCGAACGAAGGATGTCGTCGGGGAATATGGAGAGCACGTTGATGATGAATTGACGCAATGGCGTCCGAAACCAACGTTGCCTGAAACCAAATGGGTTTTAAGATGGACGGCACAGTAATACCTGTTTTGTAGAAATCCTGGGAACGCACGGTATGTGTTGTTATGTGCGTGATTCTCTGCGCCTGACCCTGGCAAAGTTGTGCCTCCTTATGCAGTGATGACTTGCGTTGGGCTTCAGCAGCGAATATACTTTGCAGCACGGGTAGTGGACATATTTGTATGCATGAAAGATTCTCGATTGACTTATCGCTGAACACAACTTTATTTATTAAAAACCAAAAAGCCACATGGTGGCGTGCGACAAGACAATTAAAAGTTCTTATAAATGTTGATAATGTTAAACAATCGAGCACCAAAAGCAGTAAACAATGTATTGACAGTTGCAGATAGTTGCTGGAGCACCACAACAGTATGCAATGACAGTTAGCGATGACGGTTGTTCATGCACTGTCATCGATTTGTGGTGACTATGTTTGTCGGGGAGAGTACTAGACGATGTACTAGATTCTCCCCGAGCATATAATTATGAATCCGAAACAATAGGGATAAAAATTCGTGAGGTTTCTGTTTATCGCATTATCGGAATGAGATTTTTAACATGTCAAGGATATCGGGTAAAAAAATTGTTGTTTTTTTTTGGGTAAAAATTATGGAAAATTGTCGAAAAGTGTCGAAAATTGTAAAAAAATGTCGAAAATTGGAACATTTTTATTATATTTAAACGCGATTATCTCGAAACTGTATTTTCAGAAATAGCTGGTGCTCTAGTTCAGAAAGTTATTAATCGACAGGGCTAAAATTTCGGAAGGTATCTGTGTATAAGGTTATTGGAAGGAGATTTCCAATGTGTTAAGGATATCGCGTAAAGGATTTGTTTTTTGGGTAAACATTCTCAAAAAAACGGTCGAAAATGTCTGTACGTTATTAATTAGCTACGAAAGTGGAATTGTATCGGGTTTTCTAATAGGGACTTGACAACTTTTTTTTAAAAATAAAATGCAAACCATTTGAGGTATTTCAAAAACTTTATTACATTTATGAAGGGAACTCGACTTCGTTCATATGGCCACCGCGAAAGGGTGCGTTCACAAATGAAATTCAAAGTTTTCAAGTCCCCATTGGAAAACCCATTAAAAAATTGGACGAACAAAAACACCAGTTGCGTAGAAAAACGCTTGTTTCCCGTTTTTTTCTTTTTATTTTACTTGTAGTTTAGGCACGTACGGGGGTTGCCTTTTATATTTCGGGATTAGAGAACAAAAATAAATATTGATCATCGAAAATCACTTTATTGTTTTTCAAAATATTCCCCATGAAGATCTATACACTTTTACATGCGTTTGAAGCAATTGTCGAAGCACTTTTGCCACTCTGATCGAGGTATCTCCAACACATGCATTCTGAATGCAGCAACCGCTTCTTCAGGTGTCGAAAAACGTTGACCTCTCAGTTTGTTTTTTACGTACGGGAATAAAAAGAAGTCATTCGATGCCAAGTCAGGACTATACGGCGGATGACCCATCAAATCGATGTTTTGGGTGCTCAAAAATGCAGTTGTCGCAGCCGATGTGTGAGAGCTCGCATTGTCGTGGTGAAGAGTGGTCCATCTTCGGGGGTTGGTTTTCCTGGTTTCTTGGAAGACAACTGGCAAACAAATGGTTGTGTACCACTCAGAATTGAGTGTTCTGCGTTGTTCTAGTGGTACGGTTGCGACATGTCCAGTTTTTCCGAAAAAACAGGCGACCATTTGCTTGGAACTGCTTCGTGCGCGAACAACTTTTGTTGGATTTGGCTCATCTTGACACACCCAGACAGTCGACTGCTGTTTACTTTCGGGCTCATACGCGTAAATCCACGATTCATCACCTGTCACGATGTCATAGACGTGTTTCGAAGCACCGCGACCGTATTTTTTGAGCATTTCTTTCGACCAATTGACACGAGCCTTTTTTTTGGCGATTGACAAATCGTGTGGGATCCAACGCGAACAAATTTTTTTAACAGTCAAATGTTTATGCAATATTGAATGTATGCTGGTCCCACTAACGCCTAAGGTTGTATCAATCTCACGATAGGTCACATGACGATCTTCCAATATCAGATCGCGCACAGCATCAATGATTTTCGGAACAACAACTGATTTTAGACGACCTTCACGAAATTCATCTTGGAGTGAACTACGACCACGATTGAATTCACCATACCATCGATAAACACTGGTCCTTGATGGAGCTTCATCGCCAAAAATTGAATTAAGTTCATCCATGCACTGTTGCTGAGTTAATCCACGCCGAAAGTTGTAAAAAATAATCGCACGAAAATGTTGACGATTTAATTCCATTTTTGGGCCGAGATGAATCTTTTAAGTTACTGTAAACAACACAAATAGCGCTCGTATGTCAAAACGTTCTAAGTGCGTATAACCTCAAAAATGTCCAACTTTACGACAGAGCAGTCAATTGCCGGATTGCAACGCTAGGGTTGCCAAATCCCGAAACATAAGAGGCAAACCTCGTACACATTTGATCTGAATATGTTCTTACATTTAACTTGTTTTTATTTTTTATTTTTCTATTTTTAGATTTTTTTTTACACTAACGCGCGCACAAACGGGGATTTTGAAGTACCCTTAAATGTCAGAGCACAGTGCGAGCTGATGGAAGCAGGTGTATAAGGAAAGGAGATGTCGTGTATATTGCTCTTGAATGTCTGGACATCACAACAACCAGGAAACACATGAGCAGGCAGAACATCCCACATTCGTGTGGTTCGGCTAAAGAATGGCTCTCTATGTTTATTTGTGCGCCTGTAGTTCACTCTCACGTAAACTGATGCGCATTCACAGATTGACGGGTATCGTGGGAAAATGTCTGAAGGGGCGGAACACATTCGGCACGTTCAGTTGAGCAACGACCGTGGTAATGTGGGGTACGAAGCGTTGTGCACCGGTGTACGGCGCTGATTATCTTCGCATCCCCATCATTCACTTTAATTTCCGCTGAACATTGTTCGCCGGGAATTGTCTCCAAGAAACGAAACAAAACACACAGATGGCACCGAAGCGAAAGTGAATGAAACGCACTGTTTGCACTTGACTACAAAAGGTTTCTTTTATTCACAATTAATCTTACTACACTAAATTACTTTACAGGACACAGATGCTAATTAGATTGACAACGAAACGGATGTACAAAAAGACAATATAAGACGATGCACACTACCTGTTTGACATTAAGCTTTTAATCGATAACGGCATTATACTGGAGGCACTAGCAGGCATCACTTTTTATTAATCGCGCGCTTACTCGACTCGCCTTGGTATTTACGCGTCTCCGTGTGCACCGGAGAGCGGCAGTCAGCGCGACCAGCGTGGTCGGCAGATGGAAAAGGACTCAGCGATAAACGGCTCGTGTCGAGCCTACTCGCTCATGGGGTGAGTTTTCCTGAGAGAGAAAGTGTTTCTCTCGTGGTGAAAACAAGGAAGAAAGACTTGGCAATGTATGTGCATGTGTGAGTGAATACCACATTGGTTTTTTCGTACACAAGGCCATGGGAACGAATCTGAAACAAAGGGAAAATGTGCATTCATTATATGCGAGTTCGGTAAAGCAAACAAACCGAATCTCCTTGGATGATAATTGGTTTTCTGTTTGCTCTAGCCGCTGCTGATGAGAAGCAGATCCCGAAATATGAAAAGGCAAAGGGAACGTTTGGGTCTTTGTCTGAGATGTGCATTGCAGCTAAATAAATAGGCGGCAATGCAATGTGGAAATGTGCCAATGGGTTTTGGCTAGAATACCGGGAAATGGTGTTTATGGCATCGCTGGTAAGGGTAGGGTATTGAATTCCTATTTGCATTTGCTTATGCTGTAGGATTGAATGATGTCAAGAGACGCGAGATGCATATATTTGTTTTGGTTCCTTGGGTGTAGGTCGCCAGCCAATGTGTACATTAAGAGATTTATCATACACATGGCGAAGCTGAAAAATAGACAGCGCAATGTTTATGGTCCCTGGTGAAGGGTACATAGTATGTAATCCAAATCCTTTGTTATTAGGAATTCGTCTAGGGGAATCTGCCTGGCACCCAAGGTGCCAAATTGGTTTGGAATTCCTGATAAGTTGAGCAAGAAATCTTACGGGGAATTGTATGCGAGAGGATGCATGAATGGTAAGTTTTTCTTTTACAGGGACTCTAAGGTTAAAGATTTGATAACCTAGATGCGTAAAGCACTTAAGGTGCTAATGCGTTTGCATTAGCGAAAACTTATGCCAATTGGGATGTAGTTATGGGGGTTTTTCAGGAAAGCGAACCGTTGGGTTTGGCGGAACCGCCACGGTAATACCTATAGAAAAGAGATAGGCATAATACGTTGCGCCTGTGTTCATATACTTTAATTTATTTTTATCACGTTTAAAATAATTCACCCTAATAGTGGCACATTTCAATTTATTTTATACATCGATTCGACCATCAAAAATATCCTGACCTTCTTCCAATTAATAACCGATAATGGACCGCTAATCTCTTAACATCCAAATAACAGATTTTACAAATACCGACAGTTTTCTGGGTGAACATTGTTAAGAAACTGTCGAAAATGGTTAAAAATTTCCGAAAAATTTCGAATATTGAAACATTTTTATCAACCTTTAAATGCGAATATCTCGAAACTGCATTTTCAAAGACTGCTCGAGCTGTAGTTCAGAAAGTTATTGATCGATATGGCTGAAATTTCGAGAGGTTTCAATTATCGGAAGGAGATTCCCCCGCTTGGTAGAAACCTTGACGTGGTGCGGGGGCTTAAACTACGATGAATCGCTCAGGCTATGCTGACGGAAGCATACGCTTCCAGTAGGGCCACCCATGTCTGACAGGCTAGCGAGGAGTAACACACAAAGATCTACCGCCCCTAATCCGGGGTGTTATGCGTCACCGTGCCCATTGGATGGTTTGCAGCCAGGGGTATACCCGCTGTATTATAACGGCGCCTCTCTGACACCGGGTCGAATCAGAGCAGTAAGCAGACCTTACCATATCAAAGAGGGGCTCTGATATGGCGGACCATTTGAAACCCCAGAGTGATCCAATGAAATGAATGATCAATACACAAAAAACAATCTCACAAAAAACCCGGTAGGCGTAGGTGTGATGAGCCAACACTACCATAAGGGAACAAATCATCAGGAAAACACCGACTCGGCAAAAAGAAGACGTAGGGAAAAACGTAAAAAGCGGGATATACGCGTAGGCACGTGGACTGTTCGAACGTTATATAAACCAGGCGCGATACAGACGGTCGTAGAAAACACGAAACAATATAAAATGGACATCGTCGCGCTTCAGGAAGTCCGACTCCCACATCAAGTAATCGAAACCAACGGATTTACACCGGTGTGTGGAGGCACCGATACACATAACCTCGGAACCGGCTTCATCATAAGCAAGAAGATTACGAACCATGTAAAAGATGTGAAATTTATTAATGACCGAATGTCTGTGCTAAACATACAGGGCCCATGGTACAATTATGTATTTATAAACCTACACGCCCCAACAGAATCTACCGACGAAGAAACGAAGGACACGTTCTACGAGAACCTAGAGGATGTATTTCATGGGATCTCATCATTCGATGTTAAAATCCTCCTCGGGGACCTCAATGCGAAAATTGGAAAGGAAGATTACTTCCAACCAACTATAGGTAAAGAAACTCTACACGACGTTTCAAATGATAATGGAATTCGAATTATCACGTTCGCAGCGTCAAAAGATCTGTTAGTAAAAAGCACGATGTTCAAGCACAAGGAAATTCATAAAGCCACATGGATATCACCCGACGGCGTAACGCGTAACCAAATAGACCACTTCCTCATAGACAAAAGACACCACTCGAATATCCTTGACGTAAGATCATATAGAGGAGCAGATTGCGACTCCGATCATCTTCTAGTGATTGGCAAAATCAGGAGTCGCCTCCCAGCAATCCCACATGGGCAGTCACGGGAGACAAGCAAAAACTTCGACACTGATAAACTGAAAGACCTACGCAAAAGGGCTGAATATCAAGACGAACTAACGAATAGATTTAGCATTCTAGAGAATGTGAGCAGTGAGGAAGAGAAAGCTAATAGTGTGAACACTAAATGGACATCGATCAGAGACACAATCAAACTAACAACCCAAAAGGTATTAGGATTTAAGAAAACAATTAAGTCCAAACCTTGGTTTGACGATGAGTGCAGGGCGAAGATCGAAGAACGTAAACGCCTCAGAGTGATCCACTTAGAAAGATATGATGAAGTCAACGCAGAAAGATACGCGACAATTCGGAGAGAGACAATGAGGCTCTTCAAACGCAAAAAACGCGAATGGGAGAAGACTCGGATCGAAAAAATCCTAGAAAATTCTAGGGCAATGTACGTCGGCATAAATTCAATTAGAAATGGCTACCGAGGAAGAGCCAAAATAATTCGAGACGCAAACGGCTGTCTGGTCACAGAAACAAACAATGTCGTGACAAGATGGAAGCAATACTTTGAAACCTGCTCAATGTACGCACCCATCAAACACAAATAAACGCACCAAGCGTACATACAGCCGAGCCTCAGATCCCAGAGCTGTCTCTCAACGAAGTTGTAGACGCAATAAATCGATTGAAAAACAACAAGGCTCCCGGAGTCGACTGCGTACCGGCAGAGCTTGTGAAGCATGGAGGACAGGCAACCGCTCGAAAGATCCATCAGCTCATCCAAACAATATGAGATAAAGAAGTCACTCCGGATGAGTGGAAAACCTCAATAGTCGTTCCCATTTTCAAAAAAGGCAACAGATCTGACTGCGAAATCTGCAGAGGAATATCATTGCTCCCAACCGCATACAAAATATTAACAAATGTCATTCTAGCGAGAATCACACCGTACGCAGAAGAGATACTGGGAGACTACCAATGTGGATTCCGTAGGAACCGGTCAACAAGCGACCAAATGTTCACAATAAGACAACTGCTGGAAAAGAAGTGGGAATACGGAGAGACGGTTCACCCACTGTTCGTTGACTTCAAAAAAGCCTACGACTCAGTCGCAAGGCAGAGACTCTACCATATTCTAGTTGAGCTGGGAGTCCCAAAAAAATATGCCGCCCTCATTCAAATTTGCATGAACGAAAACAAAGGGCGAGTCAGAATAGAAAACCACCTCTCAGAACCATTTGAAATCCGGGACGGACTAAAGCAGGGAGATGGTCTATCACCGTGTCTCTTTAACCTTGTGCTCGAGTATGTCATCAGAAAGGTATAAGACAACAACATGGCCGGATCATCCCTGAACGGGGTCACACAAGTGCTCGCATATGCGGATGACATCGCCGTTCTGGGCGATAATCTAGAGAATGTTAGTAAAAACTGTGAAATCATCATGCAAGCGGCAGAAGAGGTGGGTCTAGAAATAAATGAAGACAAAACAAAATACATGATTACGGCGAGAGCAGGCAGACCCCAGAGAACACATATAAACGTCAGAGGTAAGATATTTCAAAAAGTTAAAGAATTTAAATATCTGGGAACGATACTGACGGCCAGTAACGAAATGTCGAAGGAAATTAACAGGAGACTGCATTCCGGCAACGCGAGTTGGCACGCAGTAAGTAAACTGCTGAAATCCAGACTGCTATTACGTAACATAAAGCTCCGTGTCTATAGAACCATAATCATGCCGATTGTTCTATATGGATGCGAAACATGGGCTCTCACAAAACGGGAAGAAAACAAATTCCGTGTATTCGAGAATAAAGTTTTGAGGGGCATCTTTGGTGGTAAATATGACGAGGAGGCAGGACAATGGAGGAGACTCCATAACCACGAATTGGAAGAGCTATATGGCAAACCTACAATAGTGAGAGTAATCAAGTCGCGAAGTTTAAGATGGGCCGGACACGTGGCGCGAATGGGGAACGACAGGACCGTGCATAGAATTCTTGACGGTAGACCAACGGGAAAGAGACCGGTAGGACCGCCGCGACGGAGATGGGAGGACAATGTTAGGTTTGACCTTGAGGAGATCGGATCGAATGGTCAAGCGTGGAAGGAGAGTGCCCAGGACAGGGAACGATGGCGAAGCCGAGTCGGTGAGGTCATGAACTTCCGGGTTCCTACAGGCCAATAAATAATAATAATAATAAAATCGGAAGGAGATTCCTAACGTGTTAAGGATATTGCGTAAAGAAATTGTTTTTTTTTGGTTAAAAATTGTCGAAAATTGTCAAAAATTGTCGAAAATTGGAATATTTTTATCATATTGAACCTTAAGAATGCGATTATCTCGAAACTGTATGTTCAGAAATTGCTTGCGCCTTAGCTCAGAAAGTTATTGATCGATGGGGCTAAAAATTCGTGAGGTTTCTGTTTATAAAATTATTAGAAATGTGGTATAAATGAAATATTCACAATGTGGTATAAGAATATTCACTTTATCTATTCATCTTAATGTGGTATAAAAGTATCTACTAACTATTAATTTGAGCTGACGACCACTCACGAATCACGAATTGCTCGTCGAACGAACTGTGTTCTCATTTTCACGAGTGTAGTCCTCTGATTGACGGTGAATTATAGGACCACCAAAAATTAAGTTTGTCTCAATTGTCACCCTCCTTATAGCCCAGTCTTGTCTCCATGTGACCATTTTTTGTTCGCATCCTGGAAGGAATAACTTGGAGGAAAAAAAATCGAAATCCGTACGTGCGCAATTGGCTAACAACTGTCCCAAATCTTTATACGAACAAGGGATATTAAAGCTTCCAAATCGATGCCAAAAGTGTGTAGATCACACAGGAGACTATAGCGTTTGGGATGATAATGAAGAACGTGTGATTCGAACTGACGCTAGTGCGGTTAGGATCACTAAAAATGGAACCAATGCTCAACACATCAGGCCACTGCTGCGTGTACGAATTCGATTTCTAAACTCAAGTACATTGCTTGGTATACGGCTGATTTTTTTATTTGTCGTTCGGTTTTCTTCACCATTTGCTTGTGTATTTTGTGTGTGTATCTGTTAGAAACGCCACACTACTCCCTCCTCAGTAACTTTGTTGCGATCAACTTCGTGTGCGAACGACGGAGCGAGGAACGACGACCGAGAGGACGTCGGAGCAGGCGAGTGTGCCGGTGGTCTATGCGGAAGTCGTGATCGAGTGGTAAAGTTCTGTTTACCTACGGGAGATTGTGTGTTGTGTGTGTATACAGATCACGCCGGGGTCACCAATTATAGAATTTGCGACGATAGTGAAGAACGTGTGATCCGAACTGACGCTATGACAGTTAGAATCACTAAAAATTGAACCAATGCTTAACACATCAGGCCTCGTGTATGAATACGATTTCTAAACTCAAGTACACTCAACTGATGTGGAATTGTTATGTCATCGCTATGGTATGCGGCTCTGGTGCTTTTTGCTTATTCGAATTTCCTTTCGATGTTCTTCACTATTTGCTTGCATATTGTGTGTGTATCTGTTAGAAACACCACAAATCACCCATACTGCTTGTATTGCGAAGGCAAAATAGAAAATGCGGAACACATACTCACAGAGTGTGTGAGATTCGAGACCGCACGAACGATTTTGGAGAGACACATGAGACGGACAATTACTCCGGCAGGAGTAATAGAATACATGCTATGTTCCAAACAAACATGGTCTGTAGCAAATGTGTCAGGATGCAGCAGTTGCGACGCGATGAGCGGAGTAACATGTAAACGCCGTCCCGCCCCACGATGGAATATCTAAAAGAATGTTCCGCCGGGACGAACGGGAATATGTGCCTGGGGGAGGTGGCTTTAGTCGGTAAAAATCCGGCATGTCTCTGGATCAGTCCAGAGGTATCTTGTGAAGAATTACACCTTCCTACCAAAAAAAACAACAACAAAAAAAAAGTATCGGTTGCATGCCCATGTGCCTTGAGATGGCTGCGGAACGCATAGGACTATGTGTCCCACGTATCGTATGGTGTGGGACATTTGCGAGTATGGATTCCTTTTCCCGAGCGAAGGTGTGTGAGGATTCGTAGAGTCGCCATATTTCTTTCATGTCATTTTCTCAGCTTTAGTCCAGGCTATCCACCAAGGTTCGAAATGTGGTCAAAGATGTTTCTCTACGATATTGTGAATCCTTTTGCTTGACCGGCGGGTATATTGCAGAGGTGCTAGGGCTGGGGCTGACCGTGCGTCAAACTTTTTAACCAATCAATCAGTCAAGCTTGGAAAGGTGGCCACACATTTTTCCCAATCATTGCACCGAGCCTATGGCTTAATGGGGTGGTATACTACTAAGCGGATGGGCATTGGGAGCCAACGTGCTACTCCCCCTACCTGTGCGAATATTCTAAAGCTCTACTTTGCTCACTGAGTCGACTTCATGATGTTGCAATGTATAGTTACTAGTTATGAAACTAGAGGAGAAAATTGCTTTCAGATCTATCAAACTGTCAGTTTCAACATCCTGGAGCTTTTAGAAGATTTCCTCCGGCGAACTTGAAGTACATATACACTCGTTTAAGCTATTTTAAAATGGATTTGTGTGACTTAACATATGCTTTCCCTCCCTCTCAACGTCGACTTTAATTTATTGTATGCGGCAAGGTTACCACAAGCTACGCTCCTTACTCTCTTTTTAGCTTCCTTGCAACTAACAAAAATCGGTGGAACCCTTTTCTTTTACTCGTTTCGTCTGTCTATCCCCATCATCCCGTCCTTCTTTTCCCTCACATACTTTATATTTCTATATCAAAAATTCCTTGGCGTATTCGGATATTAGAAAAGTTTTGGGGGAAACCAAATTCCTTGGTTTTTATGATCAAGCTTGGTATAAACAAATTTGGTTTTTGTTGGGGTGTAGGTTTGAAATCGTGGGGGAAACCTTATAAATAAAGCAGAAGAGAGGCACAAAGATGCGGGGCTATCATGAATCTTGAGGTTCTTAACTTATTTATCTGCGGACTCTTGCGTGTTAAGTGTTGACAGACGTTATGATGACGGTCTGAGTTATTTTTGGTTATAGGCCACATCTAGTAGGTCACAAACCATGAACTAGCGTATAAATATGATGAATGCCCAGGACTCGCTATTTCAGTTCAGTTGTTGTGCATTCATAACAGACCTACGTGTTTCATGGACTATATATCCCTGACGCATGTGGGTAACAGATACATTTGTTTCGTGGTATGTAGGGTATAAAAACCACATATATATAAAGGATGCTCCTTTGCAGAAGAAAGTAATAAACTCCATCTACGTTTTATCTTACCACACTTTAAATGTGTATTGCCGTTAGGTTAATTGTATATAATAGTTCAGCAAGGTCTTCACTTATGGGCTCCTGGTGTATGATATCCTTATGGCTTTTCAATATACAGTCACAAATTCATTTCTCCTCTCCTGCCCACGCACTTCCATATCAATAACTTTTTTGCCTGTATATGCTAGAAAAGTTTTTCAAGAGGATACGCTGGAGTGAACAGTTCCGTACCAGTACTACGGATGCGACCAAGAATATTCGGGATGTCGTCTTTTTGTTATACACTAAACAAACACGCACTTACTATTGTATATAGCGCACTGACACATCTTTGCCCTACTTAACACATGATTGGGTCATTTATGAGGTACAATTTAGAATGATTCTAAAACAGTCTGAACTGTTGTTCAGGAAAAAAATGCACCACCACCTATAATCAAGGCACTACTCTTTCAAAAGCCAACAACTTTTCCAAGCGACCACAAGTTTGACGATGTCGAAAGCTTGTAGTAGAAGGCTCCGTTTTCACTTATGCAGTCCCCACCGTTCACATTAAATTAGTTCAGGCGGCTGTGGGGTAAATGATTTTCCGATACTCGGCAGGCGGTCCCCTTTGATTATATGGATAACTAGATCACAATTACTAGGCAGGCAGTTGATAACCTGGGATTTGGAGGGCTCTGCGCTTAGTTCATGGGCCGCCTGTTATACTGGTATAATTACAAACCGAGCTCCAACATACGAGGATCCACTGACCACCAACCTATTATTGTTACCCATTTGGCTTTGAGACAGATATGCAGAGTAAGCAATTGGTACTTCAGTTGTTTACTATGGGGTTTATTAGCAGAAAGCTAGTGGACCATGCAAAGGGCATTTCATTACCGATAGTGGATGACACCCCCCCGAGGGGGATTAACAAAATTAAATTCGTCGAACGAATGTCAAACAACCACACCGGAGAAAAGGCTAACTGTGTTAGGGAGTTAAATTATTTGATTGGGTGGACGCTATCTGCTGTACGCTATAGTCAGCGCTTCTGGAGAAGGGTCGCTACCATCTCATCGCTCCAAATTGCAATCCAGGGTCCAATTATATTCTGGGCTCTTATCATAAAATACCAGTCCACTGGTGAGCGAACGACAAAGAGACGACCGGAAAACTGGCAGCAACGGCAGGGAGCCAGCCCGACAGGACTGCAAATTATGTTTATCTTTGGTGTTTATCTCGCCATCCCGCTATTGCAAATTTTTCACGGAGTGAATGACCCCACACTGACGTGTATCCAATCGATGCGAAGTTGGTGTTCCATGCGTCACAACAACGAGGCTGTCCTGACACCTTCGTGTCAACTGTCGTCAGAGTGGAAAATCGTTCTTCGGTCCATTTGCAGACGAGTGTCGCTCCCGATGAGTTCTACTGGAAGAGCTGGTGGGGCAAAGCAATGTCGGTAATGGAGATTCAACTTTAACTCACCTAAGGGGAAGCACAACATATCAACTGCCGACTGGATTACTGCCAACGGACTAGGGGTAGCGAACACTCCCCTGGTCTGTCTGGCGTTAGGTGATGTTGACATGTGTCAATTGTTTTAGCTGTTCGTTGTATTGGAACTACTTTTATTGGTGTCCAAGAGGAAGGTGTTGTACACGTGGGGAGCCGTTTTCACTACGTATTGAGAGTAAATGTGATTACGGTATTGGAGTTGTGGGCCGGGGGGAGAAAGAGGATTGGAAAAATATTAAAATTTTCAACTCCAATAACTGCATAGTGATTGATTAATTAAAATTAGCGGCGAAAGACGCAAAACAGCTTCATAAATTCCAAGATAACAGTTTTCATATAAGGACCAGCGTGAGCTCAACTTGTCTGACGACCTACTTCAGAGGTACGCATACGCAGAAGAGGCAAAGGGGTTTATGTAGCGAGGGGGATTAACTCTAGGCAGACCGGCTTCATGGAACCTCGGTTTTGATAAGAGACAAATTGAAGATTTCTAGTATAAAAAAGATGCCTACTCCGGAGGTGATCGGATCAGATAGTGTCTGAGGTGTACTTGTTGAGTCCAAGTGCCGAGCGTAGAAAGAAGATATGTTGAGAAGAAATCGGTTTGAATATTTTTTGTATTTTTGAGTGCAGGGTCCGCCTACGTAATAAGCTAGTTTAGGAGTTTATTATTATTATTATGTCTTCAACAGACGCACATGGACGCGCAAACAGTAGTGTAAAAGGAAATCACCAGAGCCGAATACCAGAGCTACTGTGAGGGGCGAAGCCGTGGCGCCGGCAGGGGCGCAGGGTTCTACCTCGTCCTCACAAATTGTTCAATATTCCGCAGACTGTTCGCTGAAAATTGATCTCCAAAAGACATCGGTTCACCAGGAAAACAAACAATCAATTCTCCACAACACAAGTCATTCACCAGAAGGGAGAAAGTAAAACTCACTGGTGCTAATCTGTATAAGCTTTTATTTTTATACTTTAAGCATCAACATCATCATCATCATCATCATCATCGGCACTACAACCGGGAACCAGTCTTGGCCTTATTTAGCAAGTCCTGAGGCTTGTTAAATTTTCCATAATGATTTGTTTTTTCCGGGCAAGGTCATTAGTCACATCAACAAGCATCAACACTATTGTTTAAAGTAAATACAAGGTAACGTTACGTATTCATTGAGTCAATTATTTTCACATCGATAGTTTTTGGTATTTAAATAGATGACGGGAAACAGATTCTAACTACACTGACGATGAAACGGTTGCACAAACAAAATGTAAGACAGTGTACTCTACCTGTATGGCAATATACGGGCGGCACCAGAAAAATTACTTTTTAATTGATAACGCGTCCAAATCGAACTCGACTTTTCGTTTCACAGCGTACCGGCGCCGGTACGATGGATGGCGGATGACCCGTCCGCTTTGATGATTGTAGTCAGACTCAGCGATGTCAATTCGCTAGGAAAAGAAATTCGGCCGGCGGTACGGGCTCTCTTAATTTAGGTGTGTTATCCAATGACAAGAGAAACGTGAAGTCTCTCTTTGGGGTAGGTAAACGGATCTCATAGAGGAGATCATGATGGTATTCATGTATGTGTGACATTGGTTCTTTCATGGGACAAGGCCATGAGAACGAAGCTGAAACAATCAAAAGGGATAATGGGCATCAATGAGATGTGAGTTCGACTAAGTAAACAAGTCGTATATCATTGGGTACTAATGGATTTCTGTTTGTTCATGCCGCGAGGTCATGAGAAGCGGATCCAGGAATATTGAAAGACAAGGAAATCGTGTAGATCATTGTCTATGATGTGCATTGCAGCTGTATTGATAGACCGCAATGCATCGTGGAGATGGTGCTAATTGGTTTTAGCATATTCACTGAGAATTGGTGTTTATGGCATCGCTGACATGGGTAAGTACACAATTCCTATTTGCGTTTGCTTATGCTATAGGATTTGGCATATGCCTTTAGACGCAAGATGCGTGTATTTGCTTTTGTCCCTTGGACAATGGTCGCCAGCCAATGTGTGTGTAAGGAAATTTATTGTACACATGGTGAGGCTGGGAATAGGCGACGTAATGATCGTTATCCCTGGTTATGATGGTGACATTATATGTGAACCGAATTGTTTCTTTACAGGAATTCATCTAGGGAAAATGCCTATGGTAAGATTGGGATTTGCCTGGCAAACGAAGGTGCCGAATTGGGTTTTGGATTTATGATCCCATAAGATGGACAGAATTCTTGTAGGCAATTTTGAATGCGAATTGGTGCATGAAGGTAAGAATTCTCTTCCACGAGCTTTCAGGTTATGCGTTAGATAGCCTTGATGCGTGAAGCATTTACAGGTGCTAATGCAATTGCATTAGCGGGAAACTATGGAAGTTGGGTTGTAGGTATGGGGGGTTCTTCGGGTAAGCTAAAAAGAACCCCCACACTACCATTGTGATCCTCTGATTATGTAACGAAAAGATACATCCTCGTGCTCACGCGATCGTGGCCTGCAACGCATTTATCTTGATTCGAAACGTTTCTGCCTACGCAGCGTGCTATAATGAGGCAGAAGAGTAGACCGAAAAGCCGTATTAGTTTTTACAGCGTTTAAATTTTCCTTTATTCACAAATACATGCCACATCTATTTCATATATAACCCGAAAGGCGATAGTATAAGACGTTATCAAGTTATGCGTAGTTTATAGCGTACGTATTGAACTAATAAGTTAGTTCAGTTCTAGGATAATTAAATTGAACTTAAACATCTTTCTTAAGTGAAACTAACTTACATTTACATCAACTGAGTTCGACATTAGCTGGAATTTACATCAGGGATAAATGTCATTAAGTTGGGTCGACTTCAGCATGGCTTGGCATTAGCATGGATTGAAATTAGCTTGGACTGAAATTAGCTTGAATTGAAAATAGCTTAAACTGAAATTAGCTTGGATTGAAAATAGCTTGGACTGAAATTAGCTTGGATTGACATAAACGTGGATTGACATCTACTGGAATCGACACCAGTTTGGGTTGACATCAGCGGGGATCGAAATAAACTTGGATTGACATAACCTGGGATCGACATCAGTTTGGATCGATATCATCTTGAATTGGCATCAGTTTGGAACGACATCAACTAGGATCGAGATCAGCTTGAATCAACATCAGGACTGAATTGACATCTGGTTGGATTGACATTAGCGTGGGTAGACATCATCTTGTATTAACATCAGCACAGAACAACATCAACGTAGACATGAAGTTGGATCGACATCAACAAAAATTAACATCAGTTTGAGTCGACATCAGCTTGGATATACATAACCTTGAATCGATGACAACTTGGATCGAAATCAGTTTGGATTACCATAAGCTCGGATTGACATCAGCTTGGTTTGAAATTAGCTTAGATTGACGTCGACTGGAGATCGACATCAGATTGGATTGACACCAGCTATGATCGGCATCAGCTTGGATTGGCAGCAGCTGGGATTGACATCAGCTTGGGTTGACATCAGCTTGGATTGACATCAGCTTGGATCGACATCAGTTTGGATCGACATCACCTTGAATTGGTATCAGCTTTGATTGGCACGCTTGAATTGACATCAGCTTAAATCAACGTCAAGTTGGATTGATATCAGTTAGGATTGGATTAAATTCATCTTGGATCGATATCAGCTTTGGACGGGTTAGAGAGATGGGAGCATCGCTATGAGAAGTGTGTAGAGTGGTGACCATGTAGAAAAATAAAAATAATGTTTAAGAAAAAATGTCTTGTATCTTTGTTAGGTCGAAAACTTTTCAGCCCACCCCCATATTCACAGCGTTATAATGGCATTTCACATCCTTGTAATGGTATTTCACGGTGGCCGACCTAACCTAACCTGGAAAATTTAACAAGGCTCAGACTTGTTAAACAAGGCCAAGACCGGATCCCGGTTGTAGTGCCGATGATGATGATGATGACCTAACCTATCACTCAGCCTTTGGGCGCATTTGAAAAGCTGGTTTAGATGGGCTTGTATACTAATGAACATGAATCTTGTTCTTAAAAAAACAGATTTCTTTCAGGAACTTTGATTTGTGGTCACCGCCGTGCTTTCTCTATTCAAATGGAAAAGTGACGCAGTGATAAAAAAATAAATAAAATAGAAAACCTATATGTATATTGCGTTAGGAAAATTGTAAAAATGGAACACCTCTTGTTTATTGATTAGACCCTAAACAAAATTATAAATCATTGTACGTCGAAAGGCATAAACAAAAACTAGAGATATTATAATTTAGAGTGCTTGCAAAAAGCCAGTCAGTTAACATAAGAACAATAATTGTAAAATAGGACATGCATTTAGCCCCACATAGAGAAAAAATATATAATTTGATTATAAAAAAAATTATAATGCGCAATTCAAACTTAAAAAAAAAAAAAAAAAAAAAAAAAAAATTCACCCAGTGACTTATTTGATCCTTTATTAATATTTATATATGCATTTATACGAATTTTGCTGATATGTGGAAGCGTACGCAAAGACTGAAATTCAATTTGAATTTGAATTTTCATTTGAGTACTGAATTGTTGACGTCCACAAAGTCGGATGCCAGCCCTGACGGAGATATCGAAAAGAAAAATTCTGGTGGAAAAATCGATTTGCGAGACACAAGTACAAGTATGTCCTTCATCGTGTCTCTGTCTTCTGGCTGCCGCCCACTACACCAAGTATCTGTTCATATAGAAGATCTATAGGTCTTTTAAATAATATTCATTAAAATGTTTAATAATCTTGAGTGTGTAATAAAAACGGGATCTTCGTGGATAAGTGTATGTTCAAGCTAATTATATTACATAGATTTTCGGGAGAATTCACCAAATCAGACAGACCCATTGCCGACAATTTTGTTAACAGTTCTACTACCTCGACACCATGTTAAATAATATAGTATGGTGACGATGATGGTGGTCACCAACTTTTCTTTGGGGTGAACAGCACTTATTAACTAACTTACAAGTTCTCAATTATTCCAAATTCGATGTAGCTGTCTTATAAGCTAGGCATCTATTGCGTCTATTTACGTGTTTGTTTGGTTGTAGGTCCGAGTAGGAATATTCTTTGGAGAACGTGAATGGCGTTGAGTTTTTCTAGTCATGATATCAAAAATCAACACAATTATCTTATCGGAGCTCTTCCACTTATGACCTAACTTTATTGCTGATAATGTCGCATTGTGTCAATACCACACGTTGTATCGGTGGTATTGCCCGTGATTAGCTTAAATATCTCAAGTCGGTTCCATCAGCCCGATAACAGCAGCGTTGCGTCTGCTGAAGATGCATTTACTGTAAATAAAAATATGATAATCACGGATTAAGAAAATAGGCAAGAAACTAAGGATCAGCAACCACGTCGATATTATGTAGGGTTCGAGAGGAGAAGGTCGCTTCTTGCCTCAATAAAAATGGATTTCTTCCCGTCTCGATACAATGTATCTATTAGCGTATAGGTTGTAGAAGGGAGTTGCCTAACGGAGTTTTTGAAGGGCATATGAAGGACAGTTATATTTACCAATTCCAGACAATTTCCTTATAGGTCATTCAAGTACACATCTCAAAAACATCGTTATCCATTCACAAGGCTTCAAAGGAGGGGTTCTTCTAGGTAATACTTCTGCAAATAGTTTGGTGTTTATACAAATTGTAAATTATTCCAGAGCTACGGTGCCAGTCTGCAATAGTCGATTCAAAATCGCCGCCGATATTATCATATAATCCCTGAATAAATTGAAAATTGAAAAGAACTCAAACCTAAACCACTGTCCGGCAAGGCTCTTGTGTGCGTGCCTATGATAGCGTAATGTGAATCCTGTAGACAATTTGCAAAGAGAAATAATCCTCCAAAACGAAGTATTGTCACGTTTCATCTTGTGGGTTGAAAAGATTCACAACAAGACAAAACTTTTTGCTGTCAGTGACAAGTCCTGCCTGACACTGAGCTAAAAATATCTTAATGTTCCCATTTTCACCATCGCAAAAGCGGGCTTAGAGGAAAACTGGAAAAGCTTTGATAACGCAAATACAGCTCATTGTCAATAGCAAAACAGATTGTGATGGGGATTTCAGAAAGTTTCAGCCGTCGACTTATGTCAATCGCCCCCGCAATGAGAGTCCGATATTCTATGGAACAAAATAGAGAAATAATTTCTATCAAAAACCTCACCGAAACTTTCTTGCTTCACAAAGAGGAATTGATATTAATACCAAACCCTCAATAGCTATGGCTCGCTGGTAAATCGACTGCATCCTGAAAACTATCACGTACTCTTAAGATAAAAACAATGAGCTTCTGAGTTCCGAGGTCACAAGGAAATGGTTAAATTGTTTAGTAAGGGTTTTTTTAATAACATCAGGGAGGAAAATGTGCCCCAGAAAAGATTTATTTCCGTTTCCAGTTGCCGTATCTGCACAACGGGTATTCATTTAAAGACGGGATGTGAAACTCAGTTTCAATAAATAAATCAAAACCAAGAAAAACGAGAAGGCCACAGATACGACGATAAATAGAAGGCGACGAGGGTAGACTTGCCTTAGCTGGATTTGACATAGGTCCCATCCCAATTGCTCATCCCTGTCATCTCGTCGTTCAATGCTCACCCCAAGAGGAGATTCCACACGGAGATGCTTTAGTCGATGTTTCCTTTTAGTCCCATGAACAATATTAACAAACTTTGCACATCCTATCCGCCACCGAAGCATCCTCTTCAAAGTGCCCCGCAACACGAAAGTTAAATTGATTTAAGCGAAAGTCGGGCAGGAAATTTTGCGGCCACTGCAAATAAAATCCACTTCCGGATAATCCATTGATTTTCCAATTCCCATTATAATATTCCTTGTAGATTCTTCTGCTCGCCATTCGGTTCCACTCAATTCGACCGACATCTTCTCATAACGATATCAAAACTCTACCAACAGATCGTCAAAACTACCCCTATACTCATACAGTGCTGTGCCAAGGTCTGCTATTCGTAGACTTGAGCCAATTCCCTGGAGTATTCCAGGCAAATCTTAAAGGGAAAACCAGGACAAGCAAATAAACAATTTGCATTAGACAACAAACAGGCTCACGAGACATCTGAATGCTGATTAATTAACTCCACGAAGATGGTATCAGTACTATGGTGTTAGCATTATGGTTAGATGGATTCTGGGTCGCATTGCCTTTTCCTTTGTTTATTTGCTCATCAAATAAAGATTCATTTGTAATTCCGAAAATTAATTAATTGGCAACAGGTCCGGCGGAAGGAATCTGGGCTATAAACATAAAAACGCAACGTAATCGTTTGTGACGGAGAGTGTTTGCTGGTGGGGACGTTCAAGCAAATAAGCGAGTTAAGCAGCGTCAGCTTGAAGTCCTACAGAGACATTTAAAGGCAACGTGACTAGTTAAGATTGCCCAATAAAAGCATGAAACAAATGGTGCTTTTCCCCGTACATGGGGTGGTGTGACAAACACAGTAAGCGATTGCGTGATGTTTCGTAGTTAAATCCCTTTTTGAACTAAAAATGAAATTCTATTTTTACCACAAAGAGCTCGTAACTTGCGTCAATTCAGTTGGCCTGCGGTGTAAAACAATTGGCAGATTATACTTGATTAAGTCGGTGTTTTCTTGGTAACACCCACACCAATCAATAAATCCAATTTACGTTGCCTGCAAAAACACGTGAACTATTATATGTTTCTGAACTGAGTTATTGTGTCAAATCTAACAAAAAGAGTAGCTGGTGGTATATTGGGTATAAACTTGGGTATAAAAATGACTTAACACACACTAAACACACGTGCAAAAAGGATTTTAAGGTACTCGAAAATGTTAAAGCAAAGCGAGGATAAGATAAGGGAGTGTGAGGGAAGAGAATGCCTGGAGATTGTAATGACGAGGAAACACGTAATATACCACTGAATATTCGATGCATGTGAATATTAAGACCGTTACCTATGCCCATTCTTACATGAGTGGGACCCATGTTTGGATACTCTTGGTGGATGTGTGCCGGTTCCGCCAAACACCACGGCCCACTTACCCGAAAAACCCCCATATCCTCCATCCAATCATATAATTTCGCTAATGCAATCGCATTAGCACCTTAAATGTTTTACGCATCTAGGATTATCTAAGGTATAATCTAAAAAGTCCCTGGAAAAGACAACTTACCTTTCATGCATTTCTCCGCATACAATTCCTGTAAGATTTCTTTCTTACCTTATGAGGAATCTTAAACCAATTCGGCACCTTCAGTGTCAAGCAAATCCCCCTAGACGAATTCCTGAAAACAAGATGATTTTGTTTGCATACAATGTAACCACCATAACGGGGACCATACACATTGCGTCGCCTATTTTCCGTCCTCACCAAGTGTATCATAAATCACCATACATACACATGGAATCCTACGGCATAACCAAATGCAAATAGGTATGGTATACTTACCCTTGGCGGCGATGCAATAAACACCAATTCACGGTAATCTAGCTGAAACCCATGAGCACATTTCCACATTGCATTGCCGCCTATTTATTTAGCAGCATGCACATCTCAGACAAAGACCCAAACGTTTCCTTTGTCTTTTCATATTTCGGGATCTGCTTTTCATCAGCAGCAGTATAAGCAAACACAAACCCAATTAGCATCCAATGAGATTCGGCTTGTTTACTTAGCCGAATTCACTTCTCGTGGATGCACATTATGCCCTTTCTTGATGTTTCAGATTCGTTGTCATGGTGGGTCCATGAAAGAACCCATGTACACATATACATGTGTACTACCAACCATCACTCCAAACGATTAAATATCGTTGAGTCTTCTTCCATCCTTGAGTGCGCCCACATCGTGTCGAATTATAACCACGACAAGGGGTCGGTCGGGTTTTCTACCCTCCGCCGTACCGTCTACACGGTACGGTGAGATACGGAGTTTTTAACTAAGTGCCACCTTTATGTTTATACGTGTTTCGCGAATATTATTAAAATGAACTAATATAGATGTGAAAAATAATAACAACTACATTGCCGCGGCAGTGTACTTAGTTGTAGAAGTAATTAGAAATATAGTTTTTTATGTAAAATAAAACCAATAGAATTAAAAAGTGCGTGTCAATTATTTACTTCTGGTGGTGCCGATCGATTAATGTGGACAACAAACGTGGCGGCGTTTCGTTCTTCCCCTAGGTGACATTTTGCTGTACTTCTTTCGGTTGTTTTCGGCGAACAGTTTTTGGCGGAACATAAATAAAGTGAATGATGGGGATGCGAAGAGAATCAGTGCCGTACGCCGGTGCACAGTGCTTCGCTCCCTACAGATGAAACTTCCTCTTAAGAAAACTGCCTATCAAAGCTTTCGAACAAAGCCCACAATGACTTGTTTTCAAGCTGGCTCCTCAGCGAACTCCTTCCAGTTTGTCACTCTGACTTATCCCCAATCTAGTACAAGTTCACATTTGTATACATCCAATGCAATGGCTGTACGTGGTACGCGTTTCACTCAAAGCTGCCGCCCTTTTAAACTATGTCCCTTACAAATTGTCCTTCTCTTAAACAGCCTCCCTGACTTTTGATGCTCTGACCTGATGCAAGAAAAGGGACAAGATAAGAAAAGGACGTGCCAATGGCCATCGGCCTTGAATGTCTAAGACCCCGAGGGAGCACATAATCAGGCATAAGATTTCTTGGTTCAATCTGTTTGAATCAGCGTCAGTTTGGGGATTACTGAAGCTCATTTGAAAAAGTTACAATTTGGAAAGGTAATAGTAAATACATCAGCTTGGCAAGATGCGAGGGTTGAATGGTAAGCACCTGGCTTAGTCCAGAGACGAAGCTGGTGAAACCCCAGACTGTAAATTTGACTGATTAGAGAAATTGAAAACGTGAGAGGATACCAATCTACGAGGATGCGCGGTAGAGAAGATGTTAACTTAAGAATGCGCCCATCTGAAAACAGCGTATTTTCGAATACTAGAAAAGACGATTTAAAAGAAACTTGAAAAGAGTTGAGTTCATAAGATCACGGCCCTTTTAGGGAAAAAAGCTTACAGTCCTGCGACTTATGCTAAATTTCTGTTTCCCAGTCAGCAAATTGGTTAAACAATACAAAATAATAGGAAAGATTGTTGCCTTCCTCTCTCTGTGTCCGAGCGCTAACGGTGGTGTTTGAACAGATTTTTTACTGCATTCATCGGGGGACGAGGCTTAGTGAGGCTAGATTGAATGCCTTCGTAAATTGTATGTTTGCTAAGTTGAACGTTTCAGGAGGTAAGTTCATAACCCTGACAGCGCCTTTAAAATTCAAAGTGCTATATCTTAGTGTAATGTCACATTTAAATTGTGGGATGCAATTTCTGAACGGAGCCTATGACAGTGAGAAAACAGCAGCAAAACCATGTCTAAAGAAATATTGTCTAAAGAGATGCTGCAAGAGAAACACCGTTTGAAGAGATGTTGTTTAGAGAGACGTAGTCTTTAGCCACTCTATCTAAAGAGACAATGTCTAAGGAGATACTCTTTATAGAGACAATATCTAAAAAGACACTGTCTAAGGAAACGCTGTATACAAAAACGCTCTTCAAAGTGACGCCGTTTAAAGAGACAATGTGTAAAGAGACACTGCCTGAAGAGACAATGTCTAAACAGACGCTGTTTAAAGAGACACTGCCCAAAGCAACACTTCCTAAAGAGACACTGACTAAAGAGACACTGACTAAAGAGTCGCTGCCTAATGAAACACTGTATAAAGCAACATTGCATAAAGAAACGCTATATAAAAGAATATTCTCAAAAGAAACACTGTCTAGAGAAACAATTTCTAAAGGAACACTGCCTAAAGAGTTGGGGTCCAAAGAAACTCTGTCTGAAGAGAAAACCGAATAAGAAAGTGCATCAGCCGTATACCAAGCAATAATACAGCATTTCCACATCAGTTGAATGTACTTTAGTTTAGAAATCGAATTCGTACACGCGGCAGTGGCCTGGTGTGTTGAGCGTTGGTTACATTTTTAGTGATCAGGTAGGTAAAAACTGTCAAATCATCATGCAAGCGGCAGAAGAGGTGGGCCAAGAAATAAATGACGACGAAACAAAATATTTGATTACCGCGCGAGCAGATGGAACTCGGGGAACACATATAAACGTCAAAGGTAAGATATTTGAAAAAGTTAAAGAATGTAAATATCTGGAAACGATACTGACGGCTAGTAACGAAATGTCGAAGGAAATTAACAAAAGACTACACTCCGGCAACGCTAGTTGGCGCGTGTTAGTAAACTGCTGAAATCCAAACTGCTATCACGTAACATAAAGCTCCGTGTCTATAGAACCATAATCATGCCGATTGCTCTATACGGATGCGAAACATGGGCTTTCACAAAACGGAAGTAAACAAATGCCGCGTGTTCGAGAATAAAGTTTTAAGGCGTATCTTTGGATAAATCGTAAATATGACGAGGAGGCACCACAATGGAGGAAACTCCACAACCACGAATTGGAAGAGCTATACCATAAACCAACAATAGTGAGAGTAATCAAGTCACGAAAATTAAGATGGGCCGGACATGTGGCGCGAATGGGCAACTATAGGACCGTGCGTAGAATTCTTGACGATAGACCAACGGGAAAGAGACCGGTAGGATGGTCGAGACGGAGATGGGAGGACAATGTTAGGTTTGACCTTGAGGAGATCGGATCGGCTGGTAAAGCGTGGAAGGAGAGTGCACACGTCAGGGAACGATGGCGGAGTCGAGTCGGTGAGGTCATAAACTTCCGGGTTCATACAGGCCAATAAATAGTAATAGGAATCTCTCTAATGGGGAGTGCGATTCGAGTGGGAGCCTGAACACCGTGTTGGTGCGGGCTATAGAGTCGTCCGTCGCAAAAGTGCACAGGACAGGGAACGATGTCGGGGTCGAGTCGGTGAGGTCATGAACTTCCGGGTTCCTACAGGCCAATAAATAGCAGCAATATTCACAACGAACTAGAGTTCATTATACTCTGTCTGACACGTTTAGCAATTGAACACATGATATCTTTACAAAAATCACACCACTGACGTCGGCAATATTTTACCTACTTTTTGTTTTTCGGGATGTCCTTTTTATTTGTTTAACATTCGGATTTATTTATGAAAAAATGTACAGTTTTCACGTAAGACCAAATACTGCTCGCTTTACAGTTATTTTTTTTTATATTAACTTACTGGCTCTTCACAAGCACTCTAAATTGTACAATGTCTTTTTGGATTGTTTTGCGTTCCGGTGGCCACCATTTTCTCAATAACATGTAATATTATCTATGTATATATACATATATATATGTATACATACACACACATATATATATATATATACACAAATATATAAGTATCTATACACATATATTTGAATTTATCATCATTATCATCGGCACTAGAACCGGGGTCCGGTCTTGGCCTTATCTAGCAAGTCTCTCCATCTGTATCCGGTCCATATCCGAGACTTGTTAAATCGTCCATAATAATTCGTTTTACCGGGCAATGTTATTAGCCCTGCGCCTATATATATATTTATACGTATATATTAATAGAAGAAGCCTTCCTCTTTTAAATTTCTTAAATTCTTTTTTGCTTTTTTTTTTCGCGACATCTATTTGATTTTAGGTCTAATATATATACATATTGTCCGTCGCTCTTATTATTTAAATAAGATAAGTCGTAACATAGTAGATGTTTGGGGATGTCTTCCCCAATTCGCAGCCGATGTCCACGTCCGGTCGTGGCGGCGGCTAATGTCGAAGTGAAGTATTCGCGCCAATTGTCCACACATATGGTGTGTGTCAACCGAAATTGGCGGGAAAGATCCGGCATCGGTTCTCATTCTACGTGTGAGCGAGACCCAGAAGTACCGCGTCGACCCCACACCAATTCAGCCGTGACTCTCCTTTGTGTGTGAGGGTTACCGAGAGTGTGCTTGAATTAATTAGTCGAAAGCCACTGTCGGTGTGAGTCTTTGCTTGCGACGACTGTGTGGATGTTGTGGTTTGTGCGCCATGACACCCCCCCCCCCTCTCCCGGGGAAAAGCACGGGTCGCGCTGGGAGTGAGGTTTCTCTATTGCAATGTAGCTATGCAGTAAGGGGGCGCACTGCCTCCGTGCCGGGGCGGATGTGTGTAGTGGTTGTGTGGGTGCGCTGTGCCTGGGCGGACTCCTGAGCAGGGGTCCCGGCTTGTGGCTGGGTTGGTTGATTGGTATGGGCCCTTTCCAGGTGGGCTGGTTTGAATTGGTCGGTTGAGACGGTTTTCTCCTGGCCGTTGACGTCGATGATGACCGTTCTGTGTTCCGTCCGTCGGATAACGCGGTGTGGGCCTGTGTAAGGCGCTTCAAGAGTTTTGCGGATGCTGTCGAGTCGTCTAAAGACATGACTGCAGGTCTGCAGATCCTTGTGGGTGAACGGGTGCCCTGTGGTGTGCCGGGTTGCTGGGATAGGGCGGATGGCTTTGAAAAAGCCGGCATAGGCTCGCGACAAAGTTGGTTTTGTTTGCCTGTGCCGGTTCCGAGACGACGAATTCTCCGGGGATCCGAATGGTTGTGCCGTAGAGTATTTCTGCTGGGGAGGCTTCGAGATCTGTGGCGGTTCCGCCAAAACCCACTTCCTACTTATCTGAAGAACCCCCATCCCTACAACCCAATCTGCATAATTTTTTGCTAATGCAATCGCATTAAGCACCTGTAAATGCCTCACGCATCAAATAGATCAAATTTATAATCTAAAAGTTCCTGTAAGAATTCTTACCTTTCATGCATCTCGTCGCATACAAATTCCCTACAAGAATTCTTTCCATTATACAGGAGCATTAAACCAAAACCTATTCGGTACCTTCGGTTGCCAGGCAAATTCCAACCTCCCCACACCTGCACCGCAATCTCCCCACAGCAAGAACATTTCCTTCCCAAGGATAATTAATGCTTTCAATGCATTACCTGGAAATGCCTGCAAAGAATTTTTCCTACAAGGGCATTCATACATGTATCAATGCATCTCTGCATAAGCGACCAAAAACCGAATTTTCAATTAGTGTAGATATTCACACTATAGTTCGATCCAGGCGTCGCCATAGATGCCATGCATAATTGACACAGATGGTACACACAACCGTCATTGTGTATCCATCTAAATTACTTTCCGAAGACTTGCTACAATTGATTCAGCTGCAAGTACTTCTCGCTGAAATATTTCTTTGTTTGAAACTTCAAACAATCACCGACGTCGCACTTAGCCGTCAGATTGGATTCAATAGCATAAACATATGCAAACAAAAGAATCTGATTCTCCCAGTCGGCAGAGATACGATATACGACCTTCATTGTATAAACTATACCAAATGCATATACTATCTAATGAGTTCCAACTTGTTTACTCAGTTCAACTCTCAGAACATAAATTTCCTTTGTCCTACATATTCCTGGATCGGTTTACCATTGACCTTCTCACATAAGCAAACCCAATTAGTATCCAATGAGATTCGGCCTGTTTGCTTAGCCGAACTCACATCTCATGGATGCACATTATGCGCTTTCTTTGTTTCAGTTTCGTTCTCATGGCTTTGTCCCATGAATGAACCAATGTACACACATACATGTGCACCACCATGATCTTTATTACAAGATCTGGTTTTCTGTTTCACAGAGAGAGACTTTACGTCGCGCTTGTGGTAAGTAAAACATATCCTTAGTGGAGAGGATATCTACCACCACACCACCAAACTCACCCCAATTCATTGACTCCTATTACATCCGCCGACCGTGCTGGTCATGCCGCTCCCGCTGTCCGTAGCACTGCGGACACGCCAAATTTCAACCGTGAGTCTAGTTTCTTTTATTTGTGGTGTTGCGGTAAAGTCTTTTCGCTAGTACGGTGTACGCGAAAAATCGAGTGCGAGTCATCAGCGTGAACAAATAGTTAAAGTGAACGTTAAAATGTTACCATATATAATAAAACGTTATCAAGATCTTCGGGATCTATTGAACTCAGTAATGACAAAATATCTTGATGTAGTGACAGTTAATAAAGGTAACTTCAGTTTATGTTGTTTTGTTTTGTTACAAACAATCGTTTTTCGCCTTAAGTGGCTCCTTACAAAATGTAAAACAGAACAAAAATAAACCGAATTGTAATGAACTAAATCGTGCGTTTAATTACCCTTTACTCCTGGTCGTGAACAAACGTGCCGGCGTTTCGTTCGTTTGTCGGTGGAACAAGGGATGAACCTTTAGTGAAGATGGGGATTGGTGTGAACACGTGCCGTACGCCAGCACACATACATCTTCCCCACTGATCCTCTTTGTAGGCCGTCCTAAGTCCAGCAAAACTGTGGGCAAACTAGTGGTTGTGGCAGATCAGCCACAGATGTACTGGAAAGTGTTTCTAGAATCAATTTAAAGCTTACTAAGTAAAGTATTCCATTTACTCAACACAAAAACAAATTTAAGGCATAGAAACGACCATGTTGTTGTTTTCTCTCCTTCTTTCACTTCCGAAATTTGCTCACGAACGTTGAAACCCCATTATGAAACTATGTAAGTAGTGCAGCATTTTGAAATGTTAAGGTGGCGTAATTCAGAGCCACTACACGCAAGTAACAGTAATACTGATTACTAGTTCGATCTTTAGTAATCAATGAAGGTACACAATCCGATGAATATCGAAAAATGATCATCGTCTTTTTGCATTTTGATTTGCTTATACGAGGGAGCCTTTTATATTTCGGGATTAGAGAACAAAAACAAATATTGATCATCGAAAATCACTTTATTGTTTTTCAAAATATTCCCCATGAAGATCTATACACGTTTGCATGCGTTTGAACCAATTGTCGAAGCACTTTTGCCACTCTGATTGAGGTATCTCCAACACATGCATTCTGAATGCAGCAACCGCTTCTTCAGGTGTCGAAAAACGTTGACCTCTCAGTTTGTTTTTTATGTACGGGAATAAAAAGAGGTCATTCGGTGCCAAGTCAGGACTATACGGCGGATGACCCATCAAATCGATGTTTTGGGTGCTCAAAATTGCAGTTGTCTCAGCCGATGTGTGAGAGCTCGCATTGTCGTGGTGAAGAGTGATCCGTCTTCGGCGGTTGGTTTTCCTGATTTCTTGGAAGACAACTGGCAAACAAATGGTTGTGTACCACTCAGAATTGACTGTTCTGCGTTGTTCTAGTGGTACGGTTGCGACATGTCCAGTTTTTTCCGAAAAAACAGGCGACCATTTGCTTGGAAGTGCTTCGTGCGCGAACAACTTTTGTTGGATTTGGCTCATCTTGAAACACCCAGACAGTCGACTGCTGTTTACTTTCGGGCGCATACGCGTAAATCCACGATTCATCACCTGTCACGATGTCATAGACGTGTTTCGAAGCACCGCGACCGTATTTTTTGAGCATTTCTTTCGACCAATTGACACGAGCCTTTTTTTGGGCGATTGACAAATTGTGTGGGATCCAACGCGAACAAATTTTTTTGACGTTCAAATGTTTATGCAATATTGAGTGTATGCTGGTCCCACTAACGCCTAAGGTTGTCTCAATCTCACGATAGGTCACATGACGATCTTCCAATATCAGTTCGCGCACAGCATCAATGATTTTCGGAACAACAACTGATTTTGGACGACCTTCACGAAATTCATCTTGGAGTGAACTACGACCACGATTGAATTCACCATACCATCGATAAACACTGGTCCTTGATGGAGCTTCATCGCCAAAAATTGAATTAAGTTCATCCATGCACTGTTGCCGAGTTAATCCACGCCGAAAGTTGTAAAAAATAATCGCACGAAAATGTTGACGATTTAATTCCATTTTTGGGCCGAGATGAATCTTTTAAGTTACTGTAAACAACAGAAATAGCGCTCGTATGTCAAAACGTTCTGAGTGCGTATTACCTCAAAAATGTCCAACTTTACGACAGAGCTGTCAATTGCCGGATTGCAACACTAGGGTTGCCAAATCCCGAAACATAAGAGGCAACCCTCGTACGAGCTTTTTACCTGTCGCGTTCGTTAAAGTTGGTCTGTTCTATCACATTTTGCGATGGTAGTGAATAATGTGTCCCGAACTCACGCTAGGTTAGAATCAAAGAATGACGCCTCAGACCACGGCCGGGTGTGTGCGCGGATGTCTCAACCATCTGTTGATGATAGTATGTTAAAGTTCTAGTATACGAATTGACATGTTGCGCTTGTTGCTTGAAATTTATTATCAAACTGCTCTAGGTGAAAAGACTTGTAACTGTAATTTCGCATACAAATCTGTGTTGAACTGATGTGCTAATGTCCATCAGTTTAATTAGTGGCCTGAAAAAACATACTTGGAAATGCGACATATGGATACACCGTGATAAGTGTTGAATTACTTACGAGACGGGAATTGGGGGTTTTTGTTTTCTGCTTTCATGCAAATATGTCAGAGGGTTTATAAAGATCAACCATTTATTTACCTCCTTTTCTTGCTTAACAACCGTACACCGGTTTTTACTTTCCTCATCTATTTTTTGTTTTCCCATGTTACATACGGATCGTTAATAAATGTGAACACTCGGAACAGCAAACGACTCTGTATAGTCTTTCAACTACTGGATTGAAACCAACAACACACTTGACTTTAGTATTTGAATCTCTTAGTCAACAATAATTCCAATTAGCAGTTGGCAGTAGTGCCACACAGAACTAAATTAAACGCAGTTGTTTTTATTGTCATGACAAATGCCCATTCCACAAAATTGTCGTCTTTCTTATTATATCTTTGAGCTAATATCCTTCGCGAAACAGAAAAAAAAGTGAAATGGTTACTAAAACCCAAAAACTGAACGCCATAAGGCGACAGTCAACAGCCGAACCCAAAACCTGAAACCACACAGTATATCACTTTCCATTACGCTAAACCCGGACACACCTACGTAACGCTCTTATCTAAATAGCAGAAATGTAAACACAAACATGTCGTGCATTACTTCTGATGTTTATTATCAACAACATTGAGACAATATTGACTCGTGCGGTCTTTAGGTAAGTGTTTAGAGGAGTCTGCAATTGGCTCTACAAGATAGCAAGACCGCGACCGCCATAACTACTCTAGCTCCGATTGTACCCCGGTAACCACAGCGAACCTGACAACAGACGTTGCCATTGCAACAGCGTTGGTCAGCACCAGCTACTCGCAGGCTCAACTCTGAGGCTTCTCGTCCTCTTTCTCAGGAGCCTAATGAGGCGCCTGCCAGGCCCACCCTATACTATCATCCTTCCTCTGAATTACGCAAATTGAAAACTGTCGCACGAGAGTAATCTGTGAATTTATTTGCCTATTGCGCCAAATCAATTGGCGTGAATTTGGTTGCTTAGCTCTCTTAGTTGACACCGGCCTTATGCATGACTAGATTGGTGCCTTCGGGCTGTCGTTGAATAGCTGCACTTCGGGTCGAACGAACATGGAATTTACTTAATTGGGTATTCCACTGAGAAGTAGTTTCCAAGAACGGGTAGGTCGCCGCGTGGGTTGAGGCTTGAATCTTCTGGATCAATAGGCCTGTGCGCGTTTTTGTATTGTGTCGTGTTATGTGATGTGTGGGGGCATGATTAATCTCTCAAATCATTCAATTTAGTCCCAATTGCCTTTTATTAGAATCTCGCTAGGGGTATGCCGTTCACAAAGCCTAACGGCTGGGGTGATAGAGGCTGTTATTAGATAACGTGTCTGCAGCACATTGGAGTAGAATCAATATGCTGATGTGGGTGGATTAAGATTGTCTAAATTAGAGGCATGCTGTACGAGAAAAGTGGGAAAAGAGTGGAACGGGTGAGGGTGAAATGGTGGTGTGTATAAATGACACGTGCGAGATAAAAAAGGATTATTCAGTGGCTTGTTAATCACGACAGTCAAACTTGAAATTGAGCATTTCATGAAGATGAAAAATGAGGTTTAGTTGGTGAGTAACAAGATTTTGAAGATGTTGATGATGATGAATAACGCATTTGTTGTACAATAATTTAACAAATGTTTACTTAGGACTAAATGCTAAATCCTATTTTACAGACTTCTTCTTAAAATAATTTACTGGCTCTATACAAGCACTCTAAATTACGCGATATAGGTTTGTGTAATGCCTTTCGGCGTACAATAATAGTTTTATATTTTCTGTTATCTGAACATTTTAGGAAGAACTTCTCTCTCTATCCTCTTTTTCTTTGTTTTTTTTTTTTGTTTAACAACAAAAGATAAAAAAAAATATTAACAAAAATATTAACATACAGAGATTTTAAAACGAAAAGGCAAAGGAATCTGAATGAAAAATTGAAACGAAAAGGAAAGATAAATATATATGAGAACGGAAATGAGGAATGGGAAGGGAAAGCGTAGCGTCTGAAGATCTTACTATATTTGGGGATGTTAAATCCTTTCTTCAATCCACCACCAGTTGGGATGGGACCGGTCATTTATAGATTTATCTCGATCGTCCCTTACCATGCTAAAGGGCAAGTGAACTGCAGCATTAGATATTTCACTGTTGTATAGAATCGGTTTGTCCCTGGCACCACGAAACGCGTGGTAAATAATAGGGACTCTGTGGGGGTTCTCTATACCACATGGAGAACCAACCCACAATTCCATACCTTATTTCGACCGCTTTCAGCGCGTTATTTCTACCCATTCCCCTTATAAGCTATTCCACCTGTAAATCATGTTAAACGGACGCATAGCTAAACTCATTATCCTATGCAGATAATGCATAATTGAGTTTAGCTACCATTTTGCCACACGGCAACCCCATTTCGCTAACCCATGAGATTTCCCCCGGAAATCGCATCATGTCGGTTAGCAACGGCATAGTCTGATCAAACGACGCGGTTGCTTAATCATGCGACCGCTGGGGAAATTATCAAAGCATTTAAGTTAGTTCCCATGATCAGATTTCCCTAGCCAAGTCGGCGTCCATTTCACTTTCTCCAGACACACCATTCGCTGGGTATAAATGCTCTCTTTTCGGAGGTGAATAGCACCAGCTTAATTTTCCCCTCCTTCACAGTTCTGTCTTCGTACAGTTCAATGTACTCTGATATCACCATATTCACCGAATTAGGTCAATGGGTTACTCTCAGAGCTGCATTGATTCATGCGCACACAACCAAACCACCCCGAGATCATAGACTTTGTGTGTCTGTTCTCTCATTCTCCCATGTTCGTCGATTATCGAATTAACCGATGTAATTCGCCACACATCGACGGGCGTGGCAATGAGAGAGCAGTAGTTGTTCTCTATTGGTTGTCTGGTGCAAAAATTAAATTACCCATCTTTATCCCTAATTCAAGTCAGTCGTTATTCAATTACAGCAGCGTGTGCACGCTGTTGCACACCCTCACGCGCGAAGCAAAAGGAAAGACGTGTCTGTTTGAGTATCAACAACCATTCCCATTAAAGAGTTAAAACGAGTTTGATTTTAAATTAGATCCGTTCCAATTCCGTTCGGTCAGCAAGTTTTTATTGTTCGATTTCATAATGCACACAGTTTTAATTCGTGGAAATGCCACCGTGGCGTACTTGTAGCGGTGCCGTCAAACCCTACGGTCAACTTACCTGAAAAACCCCAAAACTACTACCCAACTCCCTTTAGTTTGCTAATGCAACAGTATTAGTACCTAAAAATGCTACACGCATTTAAGAGATCAAATCTATGATCTTTAAGTCCCTGTAAAGAAAACTTACCTTCATGCATTCTCTTCGCATACCATTGCTCCTTAAGATTTCTTTATTAACTTACCAGGAATTTCCAATCAATTTCGGCATCTACGTCGCCAGTCAAATTCCCTTAGATGAATTCCTGTAAACAAAATAATTCGGATTGCATTCAATGTAACCGTCATGACAGGGACCATAAATATAGCGCCGTCTATTTTCCCAGCCGCGCCATATACCTTTTCATACACATTGCCTGGCAACGTTTTTTGTTTGTCTTATCAATAAACAACCCAAGCAGCTGCATATAATTAGCGCAATAGACGCCGAAACCAAATTCTCCAGCATTTCCTAATGCAAATATGAACCCGGTTTCTATTGCAGCCAGAGATACCATAAACATCCAATTTGCTTTTAGCACCTTTTTCTCCTAACGTCGAAAATAGCGACGAGGCATCGTGTAAACAATGACTCGCATTACCAGCGGCGCATGTGGTCATTTTTACCTATTGTCCTTGCCGCCTGCCTGTTTTCGAACACATGCAACAACATTGAATTTGTTCGATCGCGCACATATACCACTGCGCCACTAGTTACACCCTTAAGAGAAAAGTTTTTCTCTCTCTTCCTTTTTTTTTCCTTAGCGAAATCATCTCTGCATGAGATGACGATCACCGAGTCAAATTCCATCCTTCGACCCGAGCGGGTCGCGGCTCCATCGCTACCCTGGTGCGCACAGGGAAGCGATAATAAAAAATAATCGTTTGTGTCGTAGTCTCCGCGAGTTGGTATTGAGTGCATATAAATTTAATATTAACGTGTCTTACATAAAATTAAAACAATAGTGTAAAATTCTAAAGTCGATAATTAAAACACAATAAAACAATAGCGGTGATCACCAACCAAATCAGTGCATTTTATTCCGGAGACTACCATCGGTGCGTTTTCCTTCATTCTTTGGTGACAATTTTCTGTGAATATTTTGCGGTTTGTCCTGTCGTTGTGTCCGGAGAACTGTTTTCAGCGGAATTATGATGGAGGAGGAAGTGAATCATGTACCCATGCTGGTACATACTTCCTTTCCCACATACTTATAGCGTTTGAAATAATAGTGAACAAGATCGTGTGATTCGAACTGACGCTATGACAGCTCGAATCACGAAAAAAATTTGACCTAAGCGTTACACACCAGGCTACTGACCGAGTTTAGAATTTGATTTCCAAACTCGACTACATTCCACTGGTATGAATTATTTTTATTTTATCGCTTGGTATACGGTTCTGATGTATTTTTCTTATTCGATTTTTTTCGTTCGGTGTTCTTCACTATTTTTGCTTGTGAATTGTGTGTATCTGTTAGAATCGCTACATACTCACTTAGTGTGTTGGCGTGCCTTACATTCTGCTGCTTCATCTCAACCGTATTCTTGGATCATCGCACGCACGTACGGATCAACCTCACCAAATGTGAATGTATACAAGTGTATCAACGAAAAAATAAAATAAAAGATATTTTATTAACAAAATTACATCTGTGCATCATTATTCATGGCTTTCTCAGGATATTTTTGTACCTTTTGTGAAGTGGACATTCATAGAAACTTTGATGGGGCTCCGAGTGAACCGCGTGCCCGTGTTCGGCACTCCTACTTCTACCCCCACACGCTCTCCTTCCACGTTCGACCATCCGATCTGATCTCCTCGAGGTCCAATCTAACATTGTCCTCCCATCTCCGTCGCGGCCGTCCTCTCGGTCCCTTTGCCGTTGGCTTACCGTCAAGAATTCTATGTAGGGTCCTATCGTTGCCCAATCGCGCCACATGTCCGGCCCATTTTAATCTTCGCAATTTGATTACTCTCACTATTGTAGGTTTGCGGTATAGCTCTTCGAATTCGTGCTTATGGAGTTTTTTCCATTGTCCTGCCTCCTCGTCATATTTGCCGCTAAAGATACGCCTTAGAACTTTATTCTCGAATACGGGGAATTCGTTTTTTTCCCGTTTTGTCGGAGTGCATGTTTCGCATCCGTATAGACCAATCGGCATGATTATGGTTCTATAGACACGGAGCTTTATATTACGTGACTGCAGTTTATATTTCAACAGTTTACTGACTGCGTGCCAACTTTCGTTGCCGGAATGCAGTCTTTTGTTAATTTCCTTCGACATTTCGTTATTAGCCGCCAGTACCGTTCCCAGATATTTAAATTCTTTAACTTTATCAAATATCTTGCCTCTGACATCCGTAATCATGTATTTTGTTTTGTCTTCATTTATTTCTAGGCCCACCTCTTCTGCCGCTTGCATGATGATTTCACTGTTTTTACTTACAGTTTATAGATTATCGCCCAAAACGACGATGTCATCCGCACGTGCGAGCACTTGTGTGACCCCGTTCAGGGATGATCCGGCCATGTTGTTGTCTTGTACCTTTCTGATGACACACTCGAGCACAAGGTGAAAAAGACACGGTGAGAGGCTATCCCTCTGTTTTACCCCGACCCGGGTTGCAAATGATTCTGGGAGGTGGTTTTCTATTCTGACTCGCCCTTTGTTTTCGTTCATGCAAATTTGAATGAGGGCGGCATATTTTTTCGGGATTCCCAGCTCAACTACAATATGGTAAAGTCTTTGCCTTGCGATTGAGTCGTAGGCTTTTTTGAAGTCAACGAACAGTTGGTGAACCGACTCTCTGTATTCCCACTTCTTCTGCAGTAGTTGCTTTATTGTGAACATTTGGTCGCTTGTTGACCGGTTCCTACGGAATCCGCATTGGTAGTCTCCCAATATTTCTTCTGCGTACGGTGTGGTTCTTGCCAGTATGACATTTGTTAATATTTTGTATGTGGTTGGGAGCAATGATATTCCTCTGTAATTTTCGCAGTCAGATCTGTCACCTTTTTTGAAAACGGGGACGACTATTGAGGTTTTCCATTCTTCCGGAATGATTTCTTTATCCCATATTGTTTTAATCAGTTGGTGGATTTTTCGAGAGGTTGCCTCTCCTCCATGCTTCACAAACTCTGACGGTATGTAGTCGGCTCTGGGAGCCTTGTTGTTCTTCAATCGTAAACAACAACATTATCCCGAATAATGTTGCATTTTGTATGTGGTTGGGAGCAATGACATTGCTCTATAGTTTTCGCAGTCAGATCTGTCGCCTTTTTTGAAAATGGGGACGACTATTGAGGTTTTCCATTCTTCCGGAGTGACTTCCTTATCCCATATTGTTTTGATGAGCTGGTGGATCTTTCGTGCGGTTGCCTCTCCTCCATGCTTCACAAACTCTGACGGTATGTAGTCGGCTCTGGAAGTCTTGTTGTTCTTCAATCGATTTATTGCGTCTACAACTTCGTTGAAAGATGGCTCTGGGATCTGAAGATCGGCTGCATGTACGCCTGGTGTGTTTATTTGTGGTTGATGGGTGCGTACATTGAGCAGGTTTTCAAAGTACTGCTTCCATCTTGTAACGATATGGTTTGTTTCTGTCACCAGACAGCCGTTTGTGTCTCAAATTATTTTGGCTCTCCCTCGGTAGCCGTTTCTAATTGAATTTATGCCGGCATACATACCTCTGATGTTCTTTGCTCTGCCATTTTCTAGGATTTTTCCGATCCGAGTCTTCTCCCATTCGCGTTTTTTGCGTTTGAAAAATCACGTTGTCTCAATTGTCGCGTATCTTTCTGCGTTGAGTTCATCATATCTTTCTAAGTGGGTCACTCTGAGGCGTTTACGTTCTTCGATCTTCGCCTTGCACTCATCGTCAAACCAAGGTTTGGACTTAATTGTTTTCTTAAGTCCTAATACCTTTTGGGCTGTTTGTTTGATTGTGTCTCTGGTCGATGCCTATTTAGTGCCCAGATTATTGGTTTCCTCTTCCTCACTACTCTCACTCTTTAAGATGCTAAATCTATTCTTTAGTTCTTCTTGATATTGTATTATTTTAAGTTTTAAATAATATTTTTTAGCTGCGTCCACTTTCATTTTTGTTTAGTCGGTTACTATAATGTCCATGCGAACATACAGGGCAAAGTCTCTGCTTTCAACCCGGCGAATGCCGGGACGATCCTTGTCCCTGTTCAATCTAAGTTGACATGCAGTCTCCACGTGACACCCCTGGATAGCTAATTTGGCACCCGGCAAGTAGTGAACCAATGTATGCAGGATGTCGCTCATGAGAAAGGTTGGCGCAAGGCTAATAACCTTGCCCGGAAAAACAAATCATTATGGACAATTTAACAAGTCTCGCATAAGGACCGGATACCGGTGGAGAGACTTGCTAAATAAGGCCAAGACCGGATCCCGGTTGTAGTGCCGATGATGATGATGATGATATAGATAGTTCGGAATTCGTATTCTTTTAAGTTTTTAAATAATATTTTTTAGTTGCGACCACTTTCATTTTTGTTTAATTGGTTGCTATAATGTACATGGGAACCAATTAAACAGTTAGTTATTATTGTTTTCTGTATTCTGTGGGGTTTTAAGTAGGGTGCGCCGGCGTACGGGGCTGGTTCACTAAATAACCCACCGTTCTTTTACAAAATAAAAAACGAAACTGGAGAATTTGGTTTAATGGATTCCTTTATTGATGTTATTACAATTGTTCAACAATTTTTTACTTCGTTTCCGCGGTTCGGATAAGAAATTAGCTAAGTGACGAATATTAACACTTGTCACAGTTTTCACATATAAAGTGCGATATAGTTTACTTTATCAAACTGAACTCTGACACCGGCCGATTAGGACTCCTTCGACTCTATGGCACGTGCGCACACTTCGGGGGTAGAAATCTGACTCCTCGAGCTGGGCGACGTTGACCCAGCCGCTGGTGATTGCGATGAGTTTCCACGCATGTCATCACAGGGGAAAATAGTCTTTTAAGATAAGGTGAATGTCTTTTCCTCTGCAAGAAAGCCACACGAAACACTCGCTGGGCGCAGGAAAGGAAAAACAAACATGGAGCTGGTCAAATATGATGATCGGTGTACGGGCTGGCTGTATCGCCGCCGTACGATAGGGGATCGATTTTTGATTGACGTTAAGTCAACATAGCTTCGCTGCGACGGCAAAGGCTACTAGATTTGAGTGCATGTTTATTTTAGGCATTGGATAATGCACAAGAATGCTGGCATGCAGGCAAAAATAATTTCTTCTGTTTACGTAGAGTACACAGAAGCATTTCGTTTAGAATAGCCAGCGCGAGAATAGTGGCTGGTCGTTGTTTAGACAACGAATCATTAGACATGATCATGGATATGATTGTCTAACGTCAATCATATTCGTGCCCAAATCCCATGATTGGTAGATAACCGATAAAGGAAATTGGTCGCAACTGTAGCGAACCTTGGGATTGGGTCAATATTTACTCATGAACCGTAGCAAGAACATCGGCTACAGCTGTGTCAACAATTACGCTGGCCAGCGAGTGTTTATGGTTTATAATTGCTGACAAGCCGAGCCGATTGTCTGGCACGGTTCATGTAATATGAATGAAATAATTTGTTTGATGTGCATGCCTGCTGGGGTTTTACTTTCAGGTATGAAAAATGCTGCTGAGAGCTTACGCTGCCCAAAATTGCAGGTAGGTACGGTGTCTTGTGGAGTGAGGGCAAAACAGGTAGATTTAAAGAAATGGCTGGTTCCTTGGGAACGCTTTAAAGAACCGCCACAATTCCATGCTCTGAAAATTCTTCTAGTTCGGAATTTGTATTGTTTTATGATATTTAAAATATTCTTTTCTAGGTTTGAGAATCTTAATTTTCGTTAAATCTTTCTTATAATCTTTCGGGGGAACTGTTTATAGGGTTAGATATCTTTGATTTCATTTATTCTGTGCACTGAAAATTCTTCCAGTTCGGAATTTGTATTGTTCTAAGGTTTTACTCCTTTTGAGGTTTGAGAATCTTGATTTTTGTTAAATACTTTGCTATAATTTTTGTAGGAACTATTTATCGGGTTAAACTTCTTTGATTATCTGTATTCTGTGTCCTGAGAATTCTTTCTTTTCGTCGCTTGTATCGTTTTAAGGTTTTAACCAATTTTTTTGGTGTTGAGTTTATGAGTGCTATAATCTTCGTTGAAACCAATCAAAGAGTTAGTTTTCTTGGCTTTCCTTTATTCTCTGCACCGGATATTCTCCCTCTTCGGCATTTTTATTCTTTTAGGGTGTTGAATATGTTATGTAATTTCTCTTGCAAGGCGTGATGTATTTATTTGTTTAGTTTAGTTGTGATGTAAATGGTTGTTGTAACATAAAAGGAGTCCGCAGGGCCAGTTGTGATATAATAATTCGACCTTGCTTTTGCCGAAGTTGTAAATAGTAATATATTGGTTCTTGCCGGTTGTGGTGTATTGATTTTTGTAGTATCAACAAGTTGTGATGTATTATTTTTATATGTTCTGCCGAATCACGAACTTGTAATACAATTCTCGTCCGATGAACCAGTTGTGTAGTTATTGTGTGCTTCTTCAGTTGTTATAGATTTCTTTATGCTAAATTTTGTTGTTATAGGTTTATTTGAAGTATCAATGTGACTAGCAGCGCCAGTGTGCCGAAAAACCCGTGCAGCTAGCGCCAGTTGTGATATATTTATGTGTTGTAGTTGAGTATAGTGTTACGGATTTTTTGTTGTTGGATTGCATAGTCTTATGCATTCGGTGTGTTATCACAATAGTGTTACATAATGGTATAAATAGCCAGTTGTTACAAAGAGATTTGTGCTTTTGGCAATAGATAAATGTTGTATCCGTTGCCAGCGCTGTGGCTTTTGGTATTCCTTTTTCATTCCTTTTGTCGTCCTTCCGTTGTCGGACACAGAGAACGGTATCCACCGGATACGGTATCCACACCTGCCGTTAGCGGCCGGTTATTCACACCCTGGGAAACGGAAATTTACGAAATACTTGGTCGTTGCGAGTACCAGGTTTCCGCGTAAAGATATCCACAAAGCCACCTGGGTATCACCTGATGGAGCCACTCGCAACCAAATTGACCACGTGTTGATAGATCGCCGCCACTCCTCGAGCCTGAACGTACGAACGTACCGAGGTGCCAACGTCGACTCGGATCACTATCTTGTTGGTACAGTTTTCCGAGCGCGGATTGCCTCACGGAGACGTATTGCATCGCGGGTCAGGTTCGAATCAGCACAACTGCCTTACGCAATGAGAATACCAGTAACACCTTTGGTCATGCGTTAAGACTTGCCCTCGAAGAGCTCGGCGGAGGGAGAGTAAGTCCTGGGGCCAGAATGCCGGGCGTAGAAGAGAAATGGACACCCCTTGAGAATACTGTCATAAGTACTGCCAACCCCATCTTAGGCAGTACGCGTAGAGATCGGAACGACTGATTTGATGATGAGTGCAAACTAGCGACTGAACGTAAGAATACTGCATACCGGGCAATGCAGCAGTCTCATAGGACGCGGGTACGCGAAGAGAAATACAAAGAGCTCAGAAGATATGAAAAAACACTTCACAGACAAAAGAAAGGTGCCTGGGAAAAAACCTTGTCTATGAAATAGAGAAAAGTAGAGAGCGAGGTCCGCACCAAGCGCGGAAGTTCTACCAAATAATCCACAGTATGACGCGGTACACACCACGCTGCACTTACTGCAAGTATAAAGAGGGTAATCTGATCACCGACCCTGAAGGCATTCTGGAGCGATGGGAAGTGCACTTCAATGAATTGCTAAATGGTCAGCTCACAGAAGAATTGGAGGCTCCACCAATGTAAGACCAAGACCAAATGCTGCCGTCACCAAGCGTTGAGGAAATATTAAAAGCCATTAGACAGCTAAAATCAAATAAAGCCCCTGGAGCTGATGGCATACCAGCTGAGCTGATCAAACAAGGAAGGACCGCGTTACATCACGCAATTCATGAGATCGTGGTGCACGTATGGGAGCAAGAGGAGATGCCGGAAGATTGGCGTCGCGGTGTAATTTGCCCCATACATAAGAAAGGAGATATCACACTGTGCAGCAACTATAGGGGTATAACATTGCTGAGTACCGCCTATAAGATACTCTCTACTATCCTACAAGATCGAATAGCCCCATACGCTAAAGCCATCATTGGTCAATATCAGTGTGGCTTCATCCCAGGCAAATCAGCAATTGATCAGATATTCACGCTTAGGCAGGCGATGGAAAAATGTCAGGAATTTAAGATTCCATTATATCATCTGTTTATAGACTTTAAGGCCGCCTACGACAGCATAGCCAGGGTAGAACTATATATGGCCATGAGAGAATTCGGCATTCCAAACAAATTGATACGACTTTGTAGGTTGACCATGACCAACGTAACTAGTCAAGTAAAAGTAGCGGGATTGCTGTCCAAACCAATAAACATCTATAATGGACTCCGACAAGGGGACGGTCTGGCATGCCTCCTCTTCAACCTGGCATTGGAGAAAGCAATCCGTGACTCTGGCGTTACCACAAGAGGGACTATTGTCACCAAGTCCAGCCTACGCAAATGACATCGACATCATCGGTAGAACCGAATCGGCGGTACAGGACTCCTTCACCCAGATCGAGCAGGCGGCACAAAAACTGGGACTGCACATTAATGAGGGAAAAACTAAGTACATGGTCGCAACTTCTGCGAAGAGAAGACCTAACGTTGGTCAAACTATCAGGGTAGTGGAGCACGAATTTGAAGTAGTGCAATCCTTTAACTACCTTGGGTCAATAGCATCAGCCGATAACAATATGGCAGAAGAAATACGCGAACAGCTGATTAAATCCAACAAAGCATACTATGGTCTATCAAGGCTCTTTAAATCCCGAAACTTATCCAGAACATCCAAGCTACTACTGTACAAGTCCATGGTCTTACCAGTACTCATGTATGGATCCGAGACCTGGGTGCTTAATAAAAGGCATTCTGAACTCTTGGCCGCGTTCGAGAGAGAGGTCTTAAGGAGAATTGTTGGCCCCGTATGTGAGGGAGACGATTCCGGAGACGCTACAACCATGAGTTGTACGCAATCTACCTTGAAGCTAATATTGTAAAAAAAAAATCAAGCTCGGTAGACTCCGGTGGGCGGGACACCTAGCTCGAATGAGCGAAGAGAAGCCTGTCCGGAAAGTCCTTTGTGGCAGGATGTATGGAAGAAGACAGCGCGGCAGACCTAGTCTGCTATGAAGGGATGGCGTAGACCAGGACGCCCAGAGCCTGGGAGTGCCAAACTGGATGACATCGGCTCGAAATCGGGACCGGTGGAGAGATTTGTTAAATAAGGCCAAAACCGGAATCCGGTTGTAGTGCCGATGATGATGATGAGGTTACCTTCTTTCTTTCTAAGAATGGTCCTCCACTTGCGACTCCAACCAACTCAGGAAATCCACAAGACATCAAAATAGACCACAGCTTCACTCCACTGAACATTCAATTTATTGTATTTTACACTGATTAATTAACATATTTACAAGGGACGCTTTAATTTTCAAATCTTTAATTATACAATACCAAGATTCGCGTTTAATGAAACTAAACTTCTCGCTTCGTTTTTCTTTTCTGGGCCCAAAAACTCACCAGATCTTTTCGCGGTTACTCGTTTCGCCAGCTCTAACAGACTCTACTGCTCGCAAGTTCTTTCTCGACTACTTTTTCTTCTCTCTGCATCTCTCCGAAACGAAACGAGCCGTAGTTGTTTCCACGGAGTCTACATTACGAACAAACAAAAAGGATCGTGCACTCGCTCTCGACGAATGCCACTCCGAAAATACAGATCACCGGTTCTCAAACCTTCACTATATTTTTCAGTTCCCTTCAATTTATTGGCTATTTATATTAAATCTAAAAATATATCGGCGGGACACCGGGGATGGAGGAGTTTACTACGTAACAAATATACCCCTTTTGAGAACTAAGAATCTGGATTGAATCTTGATCGTTTGGTATAATCTTCGTGGGAACCAATCAAACAGTTAGTCATCCTTGTTTTCCCGTCCCGTGAAACTAGAAATAGTTTCAGTTCGGAATTTATTTAGTTTTAAGGTGCTCAAAATATTCTTTTTGAGGCTCGAGACACTTGACTTTTGCTAAAACCTTTGTTATAATTTTCGTGGGAACTATTTTTAGGGTTAGATATCTTCGCTTTCCTTTGTTTTGTGTCCTAAAAATTGTTCGTAATTTGCATGGTTTTAAGGTTTTAAGAATTTTTTTAAGGTCCGACAATCTTCATGTTGGTTTAATCCCTTGCTATAATCTTCGTGGAAGCCAATCATATATTGATATTACTTGGCTATTCTGGATTTCCTTCGTTCCATTTCCTGAAAACTCTCCCCGTTAGCCACTTGCATTGTTATAAGGTATTGAACATACTCTTTTTGGTGTTTGATGGTCACATTTCCGCAGCTTCATATCAACCGTTTACCCCTCCCACGGGTACAATACAGGGCGACCCTTAAAACACAGCATTTCTTATAGTGCTTGCTAAATATCTACCAGCAAATGGACGTATAGCGTTTGAAATAATAGTGAACAAGATCGTGTGATTCGAACTGACGCTATGACAGCTCGAGTCACGAAAAAATTTTACCTAAGCGTTACACATCAGGCTACTGACCGTGTTTTGAATTTGATTTCCAAACTCGACTATATTCCACTGATGTGAATTATTTTTATTTATCACTTGGTATACGGTTCTGATGTATTTTTCTTATTCGATTTTTCGTTCGGTGTTCTTCACTGTTGTTGCTTGTGAATTGTGTGTGTATCTGTTAGAATCGCTACAGACGCACCCGCAGAGTTTGTCCGATATCACAAATATCGAAAATAGAATGCAATGAAATTTTTGGCCAGGACCAAATGAGTTTCAAAAGAAGGCTGAAACCGTGCTGGTTGGGCAAACATATTTCACCGCAACCCCTATTCAAATCCCACTGAATTATGAAACGACAAACAGGAATCTGTGAACCGTGCATTTAATTTGAATAAACTCCTCACCGATGTACCGCCGTGTCCAAACTAAACTTGCTCTCATGGATATTTCCAAATATCCTCACAGTTCGAGGGTGTGGCAAGTGGCTTCTGTTTTCGATGGAAAGCCTGCCAGCGTTACCTCGCGACGCTTTCACAAAGCTTCTGATCTCATATGAGTTCACATCGTTGGCTATTTCGCAGCTATCCCCCCAAAACGTAGGACCTCATTCCACAAACTTTCCCCCTAGACCCATCCGCCCAACTGGCTACAGATGAAGTTGGACTGACAACTTTCGAAAGTACCATACTAAGCATTCTGCGTAACATATTTGTTGTTCACTAATTAATTATTTATTGTTCGGACGCCAAGAGCGTGGCGTTGGACAGTGTGTAACGTGCGTGTTGGGGCTTGCCCCACCAAACACCATATTAGGTAAAGCAAGGAGCGTGCATTGGGCACGTGAAGCCGTTTTATATTTGCTTTACGTCTCGTTTCTGCCTATTAACCGCGACTGGTTGTTTGGCGTTTGCATTCTCAACGCCTCCGATATATTGCGCTTACAGTGGAGACCCATTTTTGGAGATTCATCTGCAATCACTAGTGTGATGGGTGACTTAAAACGCGTTTATCTAGTATACTAGTGAGGCTGTGTCGCCTTTCTTTGTCGGGCCCGTGGCCCAGTTGTAGTCCTCCACTTTCTGAGACTGCCCCACCGTTGTTCACACATTTTGCGTGTGCAACGTCCCGCATGCTCCTTGCAATGATGGCTGCAGTCGTTAGTGGCAGGGAGCTCCCGCTTCAAACCCCATTTACCTAACGTCGCTTTTTTCCACACTTGAGATACTTTTACCGCAACCTCTGGAGAAGCATGTTTGTTTGTTTTCTACTCGCTGTTACCTGTAATTATAAAAAAAAACTGATATCTTGTCCGGGGTGGAGAATGTAGGCACAGGAGAATGTCGAAGTAGCAGCGTTTTTCTCTTTTGGAAATCAATTTTCACCTGGGGCACCGTGTGAGTGTACGACGTTGGTCCTGTCTGGCCAAACGTTGTTGAAGGTGCTGTAACCAAAGGGGAGTTACAATTTTGGGGGCTTAGAATCGAATATGTACATCGTGGCAGAGGAGTACTCATGTCACGGTTGGTATTCGATATGTTGGCTGTTAGAGTGTTACACAAACGTACGTACTTGACTGTGTTTGACATATAGGGAAAGCTAACTACAAGCGTACACCAATTACAGTAGCTGCCAGTACATAAGGTGGATCAATGAGGTGAAACCGGCGATGCTTTTCGGGTTTGAGCGCTATAAGTGAGATACGTGTAGAGTGGATGCCAACATGACAAGTTGTGGTGGGTCTGATGATTGTTAGCTATGTTTATAGATTACACACATGAGGTTTTCCAATAATCAATTTAAGTCCATGTGTCATGTTACTATAGCTGTATCACAAATGTACTCGGGATGTACAGTAATTGAGTAGAATCCATGCTGTGGTAGGTGAAGCGAAGTACAAATAATGAAATGCACACAATCAGGATACACATGTAATTTTGAACGTACTCGGGCGTGTTCAAACTATATGTAATGAAATTCAATGTTTTCACAATAAAAATGGTGATCTGATCCTGTGGAAGTCCTTTAATTATAATTTAATTTAGAATGCACGTCCGTCTTCATTGACGAAAAGATTTTGGCTGTTTATATTTAAAACAGTACAATAATGCGTCCGCCTTGAACGCCGTTTCTCTTCAATAGTTTTATTGACAAACCGCAGTTTTAGACAGCCATTAGTGTACAACCCTTCCTCTTCTTCAATCGTGCAGATCGAGGAGACATCGATGTACTTGTTTCCAATACTTCTTGGCCTTTATGTAGTATGGGTCATTACAATCAGGGGACATTATCTAAGGATGTAATCCTTTAAGATGTATGCTTCGCAGTACATTCATTGTTCACCCACAACTTGGGCGAATTTTTACACTGCGATCCCTAATTAATCCACGGCACGTGTTTGCCACTTTTGATTCTCGTGTCACGACCCCAACTAACTTATGTTTACAGAAATATCCCATCGTGGTTTATGGGACGAAAGATATTTTTCTTATTGATATTGTTTCCATGTAATTGTTTATTTTGTGAGTAGCACTAGTTGTATTTATATTTACTTTTTCTGCTATTTTTATAATTTCATGGCCTGTTTGTGTATTTCAGATTTTATGCATTTTTACAGGTAACCATAAATACTTTGGTGTGTTGATCAAGCAATACGGGGAAATTCACTTTAAGTAAATTCGACTGATGGTCGGGGACAGTTCTAGAGGTAAGTACTTGTGGTTGGCAAGTGTTTGGGTGTATCAGAGAAGTGTAATCTGGAAAGCAGATGTGAAATGTGAAGGTGTAAGGTGAAAATATCGGGGTCTTGTAATTAAATCGAGTTTTTTTTTTTTTTTTTTTTATTAGACTTCTCTCGGAAGAGGCGAACCTATAGCGTCGAGTGGGCACCCCGAGATGCCACCAAATAACTGTTGCAGTTCTTTTTGAACAGTTGCAGGTTGTAACGCTCCGGGAACACTCGCGTGGGAAGGGAGTTCCACAGCTTCCCCGCTCTGTAACGGAACGACTTTTGATACGGGGACGCTCGCGCCGTCGGGTGATCAACCACAAACGGGTGCGATCTGTCGGATTGTCTTGTGGAGCGCATATAGACCGAATCGCGTGGAACAATGTCAAGAATCTCCGAAGAACAGCACCCGTGATAATATCTGTAAAACAGACAGAGGTCGGCCACGCGCCTTCGATGTGATAGCGACTGTAGTCCCGACGTCAGCGCCGAGTCCCCGATCAGGCGGATCGCTCGTCTTTGTACGCTCTCAAGTAGGTGGAGGGTATGTTTAGGAGCCGAGCTCCAAACATGAGAGCAATATTCGAGCGCGGGTCTAATTTGAGATTTATATAGGAGAAGAGGTTGGGCCGGAGTAAAGTATTTCTTGGCTCTAAAAAGATAACTCAGTTTTCCTGAGGCTGATCTGGCAACACCCGATACGTGCTTATGCCATGATACATTCGCACAGACCGTGACGCCGAGCAATTTCAAACTTTCCCCAGCCTCGAGGGCCCGGCCACTCATCATCAGCTGTGGAACCGATGATCCAGTTTTCTTTGTGAATGTAGAATACTGGGTCTTCGTTGCGTTGAAGTCGACAAGATTGGCCTTTCCCCACTGCAGGATTTTATCCAGATCCTGATTCAGAGAGTCAATCTGTCTACATCTCAGCTGGTGCGACGTTGATGCACCAATCGGCCGATCACTCGAAAAGGAGGAAACAAGCGTACTATCATCCGCAAAACTGAACACTTTGTTATCCGTTGTCTCCAACAAATCATTTATGTGAAACAAGAACAAGGTTAGAGCTAAAATAGAACCCTGGCGCACCCCCGAATTAACAGGATACAGATCCGAACACTCGCCGTCCACAACAACCCGGATCAATCGATTCTCGAGGAAGCTCCTCGTCCAGTCGCAAAGCTGTTGGGAAAGTCCATATGAACGAAGTTTGCTCAGCAATGCCCCGTGCCAGACGCGGTCAAAAGCCTTGGAGATATCTAATGCGACCGCCCTTGACTCACCATGCCGTTCAATCGCAGATGTCCATATATCGGTTATAAGTGTCAAAAGGTCTCCTGTGGACCGCCTGCCACGGAATCCGTATTGATGATCATTCAGAAGACCGTTGCACTCCAAATACTTAACCAACTCTGTATTGATGACTTTTTCCATTACCTTAGATAAAATAGACAGTAATGCTATCGGACGGTAATTTTGTGGGAGACACTTTTTTCCCGTCTTTGGGATTGGCTGAACTCGAGCGATTTTCCAGCAGGCTGGAAAGGTCCTCCGTGCATAAGATAAGCGGAAGAGTCTGCCAAGAACCGGCGATAGTTCTGGAGCACAGTTCTTAAGGACTATTGCTGGGATTCCGTCCGGGCCGGTTGCCTTCCTACAATCCAGTTCACGTAGAATGCGTTGAATAGTGCGCGGACGAAATCTCACATCCCGCATGGAAGACTGTACTGCCGAGATCACAGGTGGCTCCAAAAGGCCGGGATCAAGGTTTGAATTCGCGGAAAATAAATTCGCGAACACATTAGCTTTATCCTTTGGATTCGTGACTAACGTCCCGCTGTCTGTCACCAACGGAGGGAAAGAGGAGGAAGCAAAGTCACTGCTGACAGCCTTTGCCATTGACCAGAAGGAGCGCGAACCAGTTGGGCACCGAAGGAGCTTATTGATCACCCTGTCATTGTGACTCTTCTTCGCGGTATCAAACGCCTGGTTGCACGCGTTTCTGATTCTAACAAAATTCGTTCTGTTAACATCGGTGGGATTGGAGCGCCATTGCTTAAAAACTCTATTTTTTGCCGCTGTAATCAGCTCGCATTTTTTATCAAACCAACGTTTATCAGACGAACTTCGTTTGATGGAATGTGGAATATACATCTCCATCCCCAGGAGAATAATCTCTGATACCGACTCCGCGAAAGCGTTAACATCGGAGTTCCCGAAGCACACCTCCGAGCATGGAAAGGATGCGAAGAAATCTCGCATATCGTTCCAGTTAGCAGCCCCATACTTCAATACATGGCGAAGCTGCCTAGGCCGGTTATTCGCTTGGTATGCAAGTGCTTGCGCGACAGATACCAAGCAGTGATCTGAGTTTCCCAGTGGCGCAAAAACCTCTACGGTATAAATACTCCGTTCGGATGTCAAAAACAGATCCAAGGTGTTCGCATAATCGCCTCGGGCATCCGGTACTCGCGTTGGCTCCCCCACGAGTTGAGCCAAGTTGTGGCTTACAGCAAACATCTCCGCCAGCCTCCCAGCCTCGTCGGTTCTGTTAGAATGTAGCAACCACTCGGAATTGTGCACATTAAAATCGCCAAGGACAATAATTTCAGAAGCTGGGTGGTTGATCTGTATCCAGTCGACGGTATATGAAAGATGTTCGAAAAATGTCGCCGGTCGATCGTCATTCGGGGAGCGGTAAAGACAACAAAGAAATTTAACGGAATTCCTCAGCACGACCCTCAACCATATGATGTCCATATTATTGGGCTCCAACGCCTCCATCCTCCGGCAAGCCAGATCGGACCGTGCGAAAACGCAGACTCCGCCCTTAAAACGGAATCTCGAATGTAAGTCGTATCCTGAGCAACGAAGATATGTCGAATCAGTTGACGAATCGACCTGGGTTTCAGTTGGGGCAAGGATATCAGGTTTCGTTTTTTGCAAATATTGGTGGACGGCGTTTACATTAGTATTGGTGAAACCGATGCCCCTGATGTTACAAAATGCCGTCACCAGTTGAGCGTGGGCCGAGCCTCGAGAGCTAGCCCGGTTATGCGATGACGAACCTCTCAAAGTTCCATTATTTATCATGATATCTGCATGATGTTCCCCCTGACATAGTCCCCCCCGGAGGTCCGAATGGGAGACTAGTTTACCTCCGGAATTCTTTTTATCAGAAGACACCATCATGACTTATCCCCGTGTCAGTCCGGGCCATCAGCCACACATCCGAAACACCGTCGAAGATTTCTCTCGGCGATATCGCGGAATGTACAGCGTGACGGGGTGGTATCTCACCTTGAGACCGACTACCACCTAACCAACCTTTTCTCGAACCGGTCCATCAGCCAAGCTCCGAAAGATGGCCAGGGATTTCTCCCGACCATTTCACGGAGCCTAAAGCTTGATGGGGTGGTATTTCACCGGGCGCACAGGGCGTTGGGACCCCCGCTACCACTCGGCCTTTAGTCGCCTCTTACGACAAGCTGGCCTAGCTGTGAGTATATTCTAACGCCCTACTCACAGAGCCAGTTGATGATCTATGTAGTTTTTGTTGTCATTGGGTTGATATAAATTACGGTTGAACAATTCGTCTAAAAGCGATTTTTTATCGGTGGTGATATCTACTGCTGGCGCAAGACTAACGACCTTGCCCGGAAAAAAACAAAGCATTATGGAAAATTTAACAGCCTCAGGACTTGCTAAATATGGCCAAGACCGGTTCCCGGTTGTAATGCCGACGATGATGATGATGATGATATCTACTACATTTGATGAAATCTATTTTATTAGAAGAAATTGGAAGTCACCGAGGGTGAAAAGGTCGTCAGTAGGATCCATGCTTTTAAATAGTGAATGTGCTGTGTCAGCTTGGATTGGACTGAGGGAGGGTAGAACGAACATTGCAACACACGATATACGTAGGATTGAAGGAATCGTTCGTTGTTAACACGGGAAACTTCTGCTTGAAGTGTGTATGGTGTCACATCTAGACTTTGGTGAGTTGCAATTAGGATGCCTTGTTTGGTGATGGAGGAGCCTTCTAGTCCATGTTTAGGAGAGGTGTTATATTTTTTAGAGCAATTTTTGGCATGGTAAGGTTCATAACACTATGAATACTTATGGACGGTAGTCTTCTTAGTAAATTTGTTTCCTTATGACGCTAGGTTCTTCTTCGAATGTATGTCCTTTTATTGTTGTCCCCCCTATTTATCAATAATCTCTTCAGATTGATTTTCTTGTCGGCTTGATCTCCTTGAGTCAATTTTTTCTTTTCAGGATGACTGTCTTTTCATACTGACATAAAAAAAGAAGACTGAGCTCTTTTACAGGTATTCGTCTCCTTCGAGTTGAGCACATCATCTGATTGTACTCTAACTAGAGTTAATCTCCTCTTTGATTTGATCTCCTATTCGGATTGATCTTCTATTCGAATTGATCTCCTCTTCGGATTGATCTCCTCTTCGGATTGATCTATTCTTCGGATTGACCTCCTCTTCGGGTTGATATGTTCTTTGTGTTGACCTCCTCTCCAGGTTTACGTTTTCCTCGGGTTGACTACCTCCCTAGGTTAACCCCGTTGATCTGTTTGGGTTGATATGTTACTCGGAATGATCTCCATAATGATTCACAGACCTCCTTTTCGGGTTTATCTTCTAGTTGGGTATTCTTCCTATTGATCTCCTCCTCGATTTCTTTTATTGTTCGGGTTGGTCTTCTCTTTGGGTGGACATTCTCTTCGACTTATCCTCCACCCCCCGAGTTGACTGCACTTGGGGTTTCCATGCTCCCCGAGTTGAGTATCTCTTAGGGTTGATCTCATGTTCGTGTTAACCATTGAAAAGTCAAAGTCTATGAGGAGACAAAGTGAAGGGGGAGTCAAAGTCAACGAGGAGGCACAGTTAAGAAGGATACAAAGTCAAGGAGGAGACAAAGTCAAGGAGGAGACAAAGTCAAGGAGGAAACACAGTTAAGGAGGAGACAAAGTCAAGGAGGAGACAAATTTAAGGAGGATACAAAGTCAAGGAGGAGACAAAATCAAGGAGGAGACACAGTTAAGGAGGAGACAAAGTCAAGGAGGAGACAAAGTCAATGAGGAGACAAGATCAAGGAGGAGGCACAGTTAAGGAGAAGACAAAGTCAAGGAGGAGACAAAGTCAAGGAGGAGACAAAGTCAAGGAAAGACAAAGCCAAGGAGGATACAAAGTCAAGGAGGAGACACAGTTAAGGAGGAGACAAAGTCAAGGAGGAGACAAAATCAGGGAAAAGTCAAAGTCTATGAGGAGACAGTGTCAAGGAGGAGTCAAAGTCTGAATGCCTCTTTACACTAGCAATCAAGTAAAATACCGATTTTTTAAGGTGGGGTGAGTAATACTGGTTCAGGAACAGTTGTGTAATACATTCTAGAACCACACAACTTGCATAACCATTGAACATGAATTCAAAAAGAAAAATGTAGGTACAATTTGTTAAGTCGGTTGGAGGCAAATGAAAGGATACATCATCATCATCGGCACTACAACCGGGAACCGGTCTTGGCCTTATTTAGCAAGTCCTGCGGCTTGTTAAATTTTCCATAATGATTTGTTTTTTCCGGGCAAGGTCATTAGTCTTGCGCCAGATGAATGAAAGGATACAAACTATGATTAAACCAGAATACCAGAAATACAAGAATCTAAAGCAGTATAGTCCAGGCTGAAGAGGCACATCTTCACTCCTTTTAGAAATGCACCCAGGTCTTGCTAGAGCCCTGAGTGATGTAGGTAACTCATTGAACAATCGAAGTGACAACACAGTAAAGAAATCACGATATGCTGTAGTACGGAAACAGTTTACAGAAATAAATAATTACGCCTACGGTTATATCGGGAGATTAAACGAAAATTAAGATTTCCAGACCTCAAGAAGAATATCTTTAACACTTTAAAACAATACAAGTGTCTTACAGGAGGAATATTCAGGATCCTCAACAAAGGAAAGGACGGGTGCCTGGTAGGCTTCCTACAAATTTTTCTAAGAACTAAATTTGATAGGTAATGATCGATATCATTATTACGAAGGTTTCTATTGATCGATGGATCTGCGCCATTGTTGCGTAGTCATCTTTTTATTGTGCGATCATGACGTGACCCGGGTGCCTTCCGGAAATCGAACGGATAAACCTTTTCATACTGGTCGAGTGGATAATGTTGTTTTGGGACGCGTATTACGGCGCCTAAATCGTGGTGATCGCTGTCGTAGTGGATTGTGCGAAGACAATTTCGAGTTGTTAGATCCGTGTCTGGTAATTGGATACGATCGTCTATTATGAGTAAATCCAGGGACGAATTTCCTTTTGGATAAGACGGTGTATTTGTAGTGTACAATTCGAGTTTACGCTCTATAGCTTTTGTTTGCCACCAATCGAAAAGTGTCCTGTCTCTTGTGTTCGGGGTGAAATTGTCCCAAGCACTGTGCTTGGCGTTAAAATCACCCGCCATTAAGAAGTATATATTATCCGATACTAACTTCAGGATTCGGAATAGCTTATCAATTTAATTTATGAATTGCATACACTGGTTATTTTCAGAAACGTAAGCAGAGATAATGTATAGATTGACTTCTCAAATGAATATCTATGATGCAGGCGTCTAGCACCTGCAACGTGTGTACTTCTGTGGTGGGGTACGAGTTGATGTGCCGAACACGGGCACGCGGTTCACTCCTATCCCCATCATATTTTACCGCTGGTTAACGTTCACGAGAGTAAAAAGGAAACACTGGTTTTTGGTTTTATTCTGTTTTGGTATATGTTCTTTTTTTTATTTGTTGGTTTGCTTTTTGTTCAATGGAGATGATGTTCAATTCGGTGAACAATAGAAAAATACAATTATTTACAGCACAAAAACATAAAAGGGAATTAATAATAAATTCATAAAACAAGGATATCAACACGTGTTTTCTTTCTGCCCAATCACTTTATGACTAAACCTCTAAGATAACTTTTAGAGATTTGATCAACTTATTTTTGGATACACTATTTAAGAGATAACTGCAGCAATCACTGAATTACTTTAAGGGGTAAATATCCAATACAACTAATCCTCGGCAGCAAGACAACTCGGAGTACGTGTACGCACCCGCGTGCGGCCACGGCGGTAGTGGAAAGACGACTCGTTAAGCGGTGTGACCATCCGCGATGATGTTTGAGTAAAGACTAATCCCAATTAGGGATGAAGATGGGTAATTTTGCAATACGCACGGCTATTAGCCAATTATTATTGCGCTCTTCTTATGATTCTTCTCATTTGCATGTCTCAGTGAGGTGAATATCGTTCGACAGTCACTGGGCATGCGAAGGATGAAAAGAACAAAAGAGAGAGCGCAATGACTTCGGTTGGCTTAGCTTGTGTGCTTGTATCAAATGCAGCCTCTGAGGATGACCTACTGCCGTAGTGCGATGGCTGTGGTGATCTCAGAGTGCATTGAACTGTAGGGAGACAGGGTTGTGGAGGAGAGGAAAATGTAGCTGGTGCTATTCACCTGCGAAAAGAGGTCATTGATTCCCAGCGAATGGTGTGCCTGGAGAAAGTGAATAGGACGCCGAAATGGCTAGGGAAATCTGAACATGGGAACTAAATTAAACACTTTGATAATTTCCCCAGCGGTTGCATGATTATGCAAGCGCGTCGTTTGATCAGACTATGCCGTTGCTAATCGACATGATGCGATTTCCGGTGGAAATCTCATGGGTTAGCGAAATGGAGTTGCCGTACCAGTCACCCGCGAACTCTCTTATAGAGAACACCAGTTTAACAGTGCGCCAGTTAAAAAGTGAAGTGACTACATATTTAAAAAGTAAAAGTATTTCAAAAGCAATTTTTGGCAACAAATACAATTCCTAAGAATTCACAAACAAAAGACAACAAGGACACATCAGTAAACTAAATATTAATGTAACAAGCGCGACAAACAATAAATATACTCGAGTTCACGCCAAAAGTTTAAATTCAATAGACATGTGGTGACCAAAATTAAAACAGTGAAGATAGTCAAAACAATGAAATTCAGAAACCAAACAAAACAAATAATAAACGTAAAAACTTAATTGTAAATACTAAGTGAATTAAAAACACATAAATTAAAATAAAACCTAAAAGCAAATGTGCATATTGCAGTGAAGTGCGAAAAATAAAATAATAATCAACTATAAGAAACATAATATATCACCTCGGTCGCAAGCGCAAAAAACAAAAATTAAAATATATTGCTCGTTAAGCAATCTGTATTTACCAGGTGTACCGGTATAAATGCATTAAATAAAATCAAAATAAGTGCATATAAAAACAGTTGAGTGAGGTGCAAAAAGTGTTCGAGACAATAAAAACAAAAACAATAAAAAGATAACACTTCGGTCGCAAACGCGAAAATTAAAACAAACAATATATTGCTTGTTAAGAAAGCAATCTTTAAATCATCGTTTGGCGCGACTGCAAGCTTACTGACTCTTAGCAGGCGGTAGGCGAGTTCAACTCAGCTTGCAGGAGAAATCAAGTCGCCGTGGTTCAAAAGGTCGACTTTGTTTTTTTTAATGAAAACAAACTGGAAAGAACCAGAATGAACACGGAGGACGATAAAAACACGACAACGCACAAACGAAAAGGCGCCCCGAAAAACTCCATTGTGACGCGAAGCAAAACCGCGAAATTGACCATGGATAAAGGAGATAAACAATTGGCGGACGACAGTGAGCTTCCCTTCCCCTCCAATTTTAACATATATGGGGCAAATAATTCATTCGCTTCTCTTGCATCCTCAGAGTCTGAGGATGAAGAGGAAGAGATAAGTGAATTGGAGGCGAAACTGGCGATGGCAAGAGCCCGATTACAAAAGAGACGCCGAAAGAAAAAAATAGCGGCGCTCGAACAAGAACAAAACCAGCAACAACTACAAAAGCTAAAGCCAAAAGTCGGCCAACAGCAACAATTTCACCATCAACAGCAACATCAACTTCAACATCAGCACCATCAACAGCAACAGCAACAGCAACAATCAACACAAAAGCGATCAACGAACCAGCAAGCAACACAGCAGCAGCAAAGCAACAATAACAGCGGAAAAATAAAGATGCCACCAATCAACACCATAGATGTTGACTGTAAGGAATTGGTAAGTCTTTGTAAGCTAGCCATAGGTAACAATTTTGCAGTTAAAAGACTGACGGGTAACAGGCACGCCATTCAAACATATACGGTGGCAGACCACGACAAAATTAAAGAGGTCTTAAAAAGAGCCACCGCGGAATTTTACTCGTTCACGCCGAAACAAACGAAGAGCGTAACGGTTCTATTAAAGGGTGTCGACCCTGAAATGGAACCGGAGGCTCTGCTCGAAATGCTTCAAAACCTGAAGCACGAAGATCTCGACTTTACCGCGGTAAAACCATTCACCACACCCAAGGCAAGAAGGGAAAACCGCAAGCTACCCTTCTTTTTGCTGCAATTAACACCCAGCAGTAGGATTGGTGGTCTAAGAAAAATTACAGTCTTGGATCATCAAATGGTCACATGGGACAAATTAAAAAAAGGCAGAGACATCCTGCAATGTGTACGTTGCCAAAGGTTTGGTCACTCGGCGGCTAACTGTGAAATGCAGCGCCGTTGCGTAAAATGCGGAAAGGACCATAAGGCAGAAGAATGCCCTCTGGGAAAAGAAAGGGTAGAAGACAAAGCCCTTCTAAAGTGCGCAGTGTGTCAGAATGAGGGACACCCCGCTAACTATCGAGGATGTCCTAAATTCCGAGAAATAATGGCAAGAAGTGTGACCCGGCAAAAAAACACAGAGCCAGCTCGTACTACAACAATGCCCGTAACATCGCGGCGGTCGTACCAGGAGTTGCTTCGGGTGGGAGAACACCAAATCAGGCTACAACACAGGTAGCCACAAATACTCCCACACTGACTGAAACAACACCGCAAGCGGACGTGTTCGCAATCCTGCTCAATCTGCAGAGACAGATGACACAGCTACAAAGCCAAATAAACGAGATCTACTCGCATTTGCCCAGTCTAAATAACAAGTCGATATAAACCCTCTAACCACAACATCAATAAAAGCTCTTGTCGTGAATGTAAATTCACTAATAAGAACTGAGAGAAGAGCCAATCTTTTTAACCTGTTGCAAGAGGAACAACCTGATGTACTTCTGGCGGGGGAACAAAGTTAAACCAGAGACATAAGATAGGACATAAAAACTACGATATTATACGAAGAGATCGACCTAACTCCTCTCAAGGGGGGGGGGGGGGGGGGGGGGGGGGTCGCAATCTTTATTAGAAAAGGGATCAATCATAAAGTAATATATAGTGGAGAAGTGCGCAGGTTCCGGGTGCTGGAAGCATGTATCGTCCGCATACCCCTTCAGCAAGGAAGGGGTTTGTATGCGATTGCGGTCTACGCACCTGAGGAGCACCAACAAAACCTATTTATAGCTGAGCTCGAGACACTCTTTCGATGCTTACAATTGCACCTGGACAAAAATTACTTTATTCTAGGGGGAGATATGAACGCCAAGCATAGAAATTGGGGAAATTATATATCTAATGCCAGAGGAAATCAGTTGGCTGGTTGGTTAGATCAGTATCATATTGAATATAGAACTGACCTGCTAGCTACGAAATATCCATCGTTCCCCAGAGGTAGATCGTTCTTAGATATCTTGCTAATCGACTCACGACTGAGATAACTTAACACCAACAGACGAAACAGAAACTGTTTAGGGATAATTGAATACGACAGTGACCACTGTGCATTCACGGCAGTAATAGAGCTCCCGAACGATCTCGCAGATCTGGAGGAATTCGTGATTCCGCAACCCTATAACTACAGGGCAATGCGATGGCCGCGGTTCACCAGATCACTAACAAGAGAACTTTGTTCGAATGACTTGAATCTGCCAGTAAACAGAAACCTGACAAATGACGAAATCGACAAATACATTCAACAAATGGACGAAACCGTAAAACGAACAATGGACAAAACAATTCCCAAAACAACAGTTACAGATCACATTAACATGTACAGAAACACAACAATAAACGCACTCCACAAGAAAAAGAGCAGACTGCTATCGAAATTAAAACAATTACACAGACAGTTTACAGACAGACAAGACCAGGAGATAATATCACTGAAATCTCAATTAAAAAACCTCCAACAATTACTTAAAGCGAATTATAGATTAGCAACAAATTTGTATTGGAACAACATAATTCGAGCTATAAAACCTAATAACCCGAATATGTTCCCACAAATAAATAAAATATTCAGGAGAAATAATCAAAACGAGATTCAGTGTCTCCAAATTCCACGTACCGAGGTAAACAAGCAGCTGCTAACCAACATTGGCATAGAAGCAGAGAACGCTATCCTCAATAGTGAGCTCTTCGTGATCGAAGATCCTTTGGAGAAGGCGAACGCTGTGGGAGCTGTCTTTCAGGAAATGTACAAGGTGAATGAAAGCATTCACCGAAACCATGACCTGGAGGACAGAATTCGACTGAATCACCTGCACCTCCGGAATGAAATTTCACATTGGCAATCGGAGAATCCTGGTTTTACGGAATTCAGTGACGATAATCTGTCAATTGACATTAATGCCAATGGTGTAGTGGCTAATAGCCTTTTACTCACAAGGGAAGGAATCCAGAGTATCTTCGACTCATTAAGAAGCAAAAAGTCAGTGGGAATAGATGGAGTACCTAACATCGTACGCAAGAACCTGCCCCCAAAGGCAATAGATATATACATGGTCCTGTTTAACAACGCGTTGAATAATGCATATTATCCCACGCGTTGGAAAACGGCTATCATTCAGCCCATCGCAAAAAAGGGCAAAGACTGTACAAACCCAACGAACATGCGTTCGATAAGTTTACTCCCAAGCATCAGTAAAGTATTTGAAAAAATCATTAACAAAGCTCTGCTAAAATGGGTAGACGACAATAGCATTATTCCAAATAACCAGTTTGGCTTTAGGGCGGGTCATGAAACCACACATGCCGCAGCTAAACTGGTCTCCGACATACAATGGAATAAATGTAGGAACCAATGCACAGGTGCCTGTCTGATCGACTTGGAAAAAGCCTTTGATACCGTCTGGATCGAAGTGTTGTATTACAAGTTGGTCAGACATGGCATACATAAGCCTTTACTATATGTACTTTACGATATGTTAAAGGACAGGAGGTTCGTGGTCAAAAGTGGTAATGTGACCTCTAATAAAACGTATAATATCAAGAATGGCTTGCAACAGGGTGCGGTACTCTCTCCGATTCTTTTTAACATTTACATTAGCGACTTATTAGATGCACTTCCGCAGGCTATTGCGTACGCAGACGATCTCATAATTTACAGAACAGCTCCGAAAGTTGAGATCATAAATAGTTTAATACAGCGAGATTAAGTAAGTTAAATTTTAAGAAAAAAAAAAAAAAAAAAAAATATTGACAAAGTTTTTCAAATTTTTCTTTGTCTTTCAAATAATTATCAGTACTGCCACAAAGTTCTGTCGCCGAAAGGCAAATTATACAAATATTAAGTAATGTTTAGCTTAGAGCGTCTGCGAAGGACCAGTAAGTTATTATATAAGAAAATTAAGCTAGAATTTAAGCATTTTTTGTCTAGCCTTTAATTTAGAAACTAAGAATATAGAAAGAAAATAAAAAAATGTTTAAAAAATGGAATGGAGTTGCCGTATGGCAAAAAGCTAAGCATCCGTTATTGAAATATGTTTTACAGGTGAAATAGCTTGAACGATGGGATAGGGGTTGATGTGACGCGCTGTTAGCTGTTGAAATTAGTTTAGGTTTATGGGTTGGTTCTCCATGTAATATAGGGAACCCCCACAACCTTAACTAGTTTTATTACGTCTTTAGCTTCCATTGATCTAATACCTATGGGAGGCGCCTTCACTTTTTTTATTTGTTGCTCCATGTGTCTTTGTCGCTGTTGTTGTTGTTTATGTTGTCGGTCCTTTGTTTCTTGTCCCTGCTGTACCTGGGGTTCATTCTCTTCTTTCTCTTGCCGTTGTTTTACGGTGGTTTTTTTCTCTTTTTCTAATGTGAGAGTCTCATTTATTTGTTTTTGTATCTCATATCTCCTTCGGATGAGTTCATTGATAAATTTTTTTCTCTTTTATTCCATTTCTTAGAAGGTGTTGTCGTCATTTGCCCTAATTCTTTAAACTAGTTTCCCACTCCAGAGTAATAATCACTCTTGGGAAATACGCATATGTATATTGTCTACATGGCAGTTACCATCTGTCTCCCTTCCATGTTAAGCTTTATTGCACTCTTATAATTTTGTGCTAAAAAATAAACAGGAAAATAAACTACTTAGGGTATTAACAATCTTTTATAGTATTCGAAATCTAAAACCAAATTATCCAAATGCCTGCTGTTGAGGTGATTCTGTGGCTAATTTAAAGTGTAGAAACCGCGTCGGTAAAACGGAAACATGTGCAAGATAAACATCGATGTTATTGCTAATTTTTATGTATTCTAGTGACATTGTTTTAACTCTGTGGTGGGAAATGCAATTTTCTTTGTTATTTTGGGTTTAACTATAAGTTTATAGCATTACGAATTAGGTCCTTCAATCCCCATCATTCAAGTTATTCACCGAATTAATTTATTATAAGCATAGTCATGGGAAGGTTTCCCCTTATTTGTCCTTTTTTATTTATTTATAGTCCTTTTTCAAGCACAAGAGTTACATAGTACGACTGATTGAATTGTAACAACTGTGAATTTGAGGAAGAATAAACCCGCCTACGATTAGATTATGGTAAATTATTCATTTCAAGATGCCGTCTCTTTGATTACGTCCGCAGTATCTAAATTTACATTCCTCATCGTACGGGGAGTTTTGTAAGCTGCTTCATTAGTAACAAACTACAACAGCATTGATTGATTTATACTTGTTTTGTCTACTTACCTGATTGATTTACTAAATATGCAACAATAAATGTTGATTCAGTGCCGTTTGTAGCTTCGGTGCGACGATTGCATTCAAATGTAGAAGTAGTGCTTGGGTGCATGACACTCGTGACCAGATGAAGAAGAACTCGATGGAAATAGAACTCGTCGCGACGGACTGGAACATAAGAAGTTCCTTTCGTCTATTCAGGGGTGCGCAGCCTGAATAAGACCTAATTAAGCACATGGACCACTTCTGTTCGAATATGTTTAAACCTCTTCAATAGCGACGAACTTGCAACTCATTGAATGGTTTTTGCTTCTATCAAATCCGAAAAGCTTCTCCGTGTTGTTGATTCTTTGAATTAGCATTCAATACCAAGCAAATGTACAACAAGTAACTTGAGGCAATGTAGACAAAAGATGGTAATCTGATTTCATTGTCAGGAAGGTAAGCTTTGGGCCTGTGACTAGATTGTTGGTTTAGCTGCATTTGAAGTAACACTGACGATAGCATGTCTACTAATATGGCACCACCAGGATTACGCATCCATGAGAAACGTAGCGGACTGTTTTCTATTCCACTTCAATTTGCAGCTATCCTTGTGCCCGGACAAGTGTTCAGTATCATGAGGTATAACATTTCCTTCTTCGGTTATTGAGAGTCTTTTTGTTTGGTGCTCCTTTTCCTCCGCCCTAAAAACCCCTTTAGAGAATGAATTGATTGTTAAAAGAGGATTTGGATACCTATCGATAATGGTACAATAGTTGAAGTTGTGTATTTCCAATCGAATTTTGACGATGCGGCAAAGCGCCGTGGGAGGAAATTTCTCACCGGCAGTTGTGAATCCTCTTAATTAAGCCGAATATATGTATGATGAATGACGTTCTTCTCATCAATATGAAGGATTTCGGAACACAAGGAATAAAGCATATGCAGGACGAATGGACTTGCACTGTGCGGCAGTGCGTGCGTAAAACCATTCGCAATTTGTATGCCTGTGTTTTATTCAGTACCATTTCCACTTTGCCTTGTTTGTCTCCGAATATTTTTCGCATAAAGGTCTTCATTGAATGACATTAATATTAAGATACTGTTTCCTTTCAATCACCTGCCATGATCCTCATTCACATGAATGGAAAGCACTCGTGAATTGTCTGTGGGAATTTCGTTAAATGATAATACACCAAAAAAGGGTCAAGGAGTTGTCGATAAACCAATTTCTACAAGAACCAAGGCAAGTCGACCTTCCACATCTATTTGAGGTCGTTGTCCTTTCTCTTTTAAAATTAGTTCACCGTTTCCATGAGGGAAGGATATACTCGTATCGCTGAAAAAAGTACAACTGACAAAAAGTTTTTATCGAGTGAAAGGACATTTTATGAGTACACTAAATTAACTGACAGGAAGGTCCTTGTGTGCCAAACGAGAAAAAAATAAACAACAACAAAACTATATGAAATCTAAACAAACTGCCGAAAGCAGACAGAACAGTCCGAAAATTTAATTTGGTTAAAAAATAAATAAATGGCAAGTGGGGCGCGAGGTCACGTAGTAATGTTTTTTGACCCTTTGACGCAGATTTTTTTTGTAGGAAATGCCTTCACGTTGATGATTACGTTGATCTTATACCTTTCACTGTCCAGTGGTCATGTTAGTCACCAAGGGGAATTCATTGAACGTGCTTTGAAATCTTGCCATTCTTAGATTGTTCGTTTTCACTGGAAGGGTTAATAATAATTAAGATTCTCTTTGCACTAAAATGTTATAACAATGGACAAAGTGTCATGGGGCAGGAAAGGATTTGTAGATCCATATGACGAAACGTAGGATATTTAGCAGTCTAGAAGGGGGCAAGCATTTTTAAAACAAAATTTATTTTGTAAAGTTAACAACTGCAATGTAAGATGTACCTTTTGTTAATTTTTTTTTAAATCTCTGTGAGACCCCTGAGGCAGTTGAATCAACTCGTTTCTTTGGTTTTTTTTTTGTGTATCACGCGCGGAAAAAGAATTTTTTTTTTTTTTTAATTATTAGACCTCTCTGGAGAGGCGAACCTATGGCATCGAGTGGGCGCCCCGAGATGCCATCAAATAACTGTTGCAGTTCTTTTTGAACAGTTGCAGGTTGTAACGCTCCGGGAGCACTCGCGTGGGAAGGGAGTTCCACAGCTTCCCCGCTCTGTAACGGAACGATTTTTGATACAGGGACGTTCGCGCCGTCGGGAGATGAACCACAAACGGGTGCGATCCGTCGGATTGTCTTATGGAGCGCATATAAACCGAATCGCGTGGAACAATGCCAAGAATCTCCGAAGAACAGCACACGTGATCTGTAAAACAGACAGAGGTCGGCTACGCGCCTTCGATGTGATAGCGACTGTAGTCCCGACGTCAGCGCCGAGTCCCCGATCAGGCGGATCGCTCGTCTCTGTACGCTTTCAAAAAGGTCGAGGGTATGTTTAGGAGCCGAGCTCCAAACATGAGAGCAATATTCGAGCGCGGGTCTAATTTGGGATTTATACGAGGTTTGCCTTTTATGTTTCGGGATTTGGCAACCCTAGTGTTGCAATCCGGCAATTGACAGCTCTGTCGTAAAGTTGGACATTTTTGAGGTTATACGCACTCAGAACGTTTTGACATACGAGCGCTATTTCTGTTGTTTACAGTAACTTAAAAGATTCATCTCGGCCCAAAAATGGAATTAAATCGTCAACATTTTCGTGCGATTATTTTTTACAACTTTCGGCGTGGATTAACTCAGCAACAGTGCATGGATGAACTTAATTCAATTTTTGGCGATGAAGCTCCATCAATTACCAGTATTTATCGATGGTATGGTGAATTCAATCGTGGTCGTAGTTCACTCCAAGATGAATTTCGTGAAGGTCGTCCAAAATCAGTTGTTGTTCCGAAAACCATTGATGCTGTGCGCGAACTGATATTGGAAGATCGTCATGTGACCTATCGTGAGATTAAGACAACCTTAGGCGTTAGTGGAACCAGCATACATTCAATATTGCATAAACATTTGACTTTAAAAAAAAATATGTTCGCGTTGGATCCCACACAATTTGTCAATCGCCCACAAAAAGACTCGTGTCAATTGGTCGAAAGAAATGCTCAAAAAATACGGTCGCGGTGCTTCGAAACACGTCTATGACATCGTGACAGGTGATGAATCGTGGATTTACGCGTATGAGCCCGAAAGTAAACAGCAGTCGACTGTCTGGGTGTTTCAAGATGAGCCAAATCCAACAAAAGTTGTTCGCGCACGAAGCACTTCCAAGCAAATGGTCGCCTGTTTTTTCGGAAAAACTGGACATGTCGCAACCGTACCACTAGAACAACGCAGAACAGTCAATTCTGAGTGGTACACAACCATTTGTTTGCCAGTTGTCTTCCAAGAAATCAGGAAAACCAACCGCCGAAGACGGATCACTCTTCCCCACGACAATGCGAGCTCTCACATATCGGCTGCGACAACTGCATTTTTGAGCACCCCAAACATCGATTTGATGGGTCATCCGCCGTATAGTCCTGACTTGGCATCGAATGACTTATTTTTATTCCCGTACATAAAAAACAAACTGAGAGGTCAAAGTTTTTCGACACCTGAAGAAGCGGTTGCTGCATTCAGAATGCATGTGTTGGAGATACCTCAATCAGAGTGGCAAAAGTGCTTCGACAATTGGTTCAAACGCATGCAAAAGTGTATAGATCTTCATGGGGAATATTTTGAAAAACAATAAAGTGATTTTCGATGATCAATATTTGTTTTTGTTCTCTAATCCCGAAATATAAAAGGCAACCCTCGTATAGGAATAGAAGTTGGGCCGGAGTAAAATATTTCTTGGCTCTAAAAATATAACTCAGTTTTCCTGAGGCTGATCTGGCGATACCCGATACGTGTTTATTTCATGATACATACCCACAGACCGTGACGCCGAGCAATTTAAAACTTTCCCCAGCCTCGAGGGCCCGGCCATTCATCATCAGCTGTGGAACCGATGATCCAGTTTTCTTTGTGAATGTAGAATACTGGGTCTTCGTTGCGTTGAAGTCGACAAGATTGGCCTTTCCCCACTGCAGGATTTTATCCAGATCCTGATTCAGAGAGTCAATCTGTCTACATCTCAGCTGGTGCGACGTTGATGCACCAATCGGCCGATCACTCGAAAAGGAGGAAACAAGCGTACTATCATCCGCAAAACGGAACACTTTGTTATCCGTTGTCTCCAACAAATCATTTATGTGAAACAAGAACAAGGTTGGAGCCAAAATAGAACCTTGGGGCACCCCCGAATTAACAGGATACAGATCCGAACACTCGTCGTCCACAACAACCCGGATCGACCGATTCTCGAGGAAGCTCCTCGTCCAGTCGCAAAGCTGTTGGGAAAGTCCATATGAACTAAGTTTGCTCAGCAATGCCCCGTGCCAGACGCGGTCACAAGCCTTGGAGATATCCAATCCGACCGCCCTTCACTCACCATGCCGTTCAATCGCAGATGTCCATATATCGGTTATAAGTGTCAAAAGGTCTCCTGTGGACCGCCTGCCACGGAATCCGTATTGACGATCATTCAGAAGTCCCTTACACTCCAAATACTTAACCAACTCTGTATTGACGACTTTTTCCATTACCTTAGATAAAATAGACAGTAATGCTATCGGACGGTAATTTTGTGGGAGACTCTTTTTCCCGTCTTTGGGATTGGCTGAACTCGAGCGATTTTCCAGCAGGCAGGAAAGGTCCTCCGTGCATAAGATAAGTGGAGGAGTCTGCCAAGAACCGGCGATAGTTCTGGAGCACAGTTCTTAAGGACTATTGCTGGTATTCCGTCCGGGCCGGTTGCCTTCCTATCCTATCCTATCCAATCCAGTTCACGTAGAATGCGTTGAATAGTGCGCGGGCGAAATTTCACATCCCGCATGGAAGACTGTGCCGGCGAGATCACAGGTGGCTCCAAAAGGCCGGGATCGAGGTTTGAATTCGCGCAAAATAAATTCGCGAACACATTAGCTTTATCCTTTGGATTCGTGACTAACGTCCCGCTGTCTGTCACCAACGGGGGGAAAGAGGAGGATGCGAAGTTACCGCTGACAGCCTTTGCCATTGACCAGAAGGAGCGCGAACCAATTGGGCACCGAAGGAGCTTATTGATCACCCTGTCGTTGTGAGCCTTCTTCGCGGTATCAATCGCCTGGTTGCACGCGTTTCTGATTTTAACAAAATTCGTTCTGTTAACAACGGTGGGATTGGAGCGCCATTGCTTAAAAGCTCTATTTTTTGCCGCTGTAATCTGCTCGCATTTTTTGTCAAACCACGGTTTCTCAGATGAACTTCGTTTGATGGAATGTGGAATATACATCTCCATCCCCAGGAGAATAATCTCTGATACCGACTCCGCGCAAGCGTTAACATCGGAGTTTCCGAAGCACACCGCCGACCATGGAAACGATGCGAAGAAATCTCGCATATCGTCCCAGTTAGCAGCCCTATACTTCCATACATGGCGAAGCTGCCTAGGCCGGTTATTCGCTTGATATGCAAGTGCTTGCGCGACAGATACCAAGCAGTGATCTGAGTTTCCCAGTGGCGCAGAAACCTCTACGGTATATATTGATGCCCAGTGTGGGTATAATATTTTTGGGGTGCACCACCGTGTTTCCGGTTCCCCGGGAAGAGTGGGCTATCGTGGTTGTCCTGTATGGATGTGTCGATCTCGTATGTATTTGTTTTTCCGAACAAAATACCGACGGTGTTGCCGCACGATTATACTGATTTACTAGCGAGGAAACGATCAAATCGCGATTCGAAAAGCACTGTAGCGACAAAAGAACTTTTTGTTGAGCCGTAAATGAAAAGACAGACTGATACTTTTTAAAAGATTAATTTATTTTTTGATCATCCATAAGTTTGGAGGAGGTCTTCTCCTTATGCGGGCTACTCACTGACTCTTCTGCTCGACTCCCGATACAGATTTTGTCTGTATCTTTTGTTATTTTTACTTTTTTGAAATCCGGACGCCTCGCAACTTACCAACGGTCCTTTTTGGGGTTTTGTTTGTGGTATCCATCTGGCTAATGAAAACAAGAGTTTGCATGCACTTCAGATGGGTAACACAAGATCCGTGGGAAATCGGTGTGAAATTAGGATCTGGGAATCTGTGTCTATTAGCAAGTCATAAAACGTCTGGGATGTGGAGATATGTATTATGATGTATAGACTGTCTGAATTGTGTGTGGGCGGATCAAATAGACATGTTTTTGTCTAGACACGTGTTTGATTGTACATACAATGCATGTGAAAAATGTGCATTGTGATGTTCGGAATTTTGGAATTGAATTCAATGTTCGACAATTGAACGAAATTGAAATTTGGGGATATGAATGGGATTTTCGATGGGATTTTTGTAGGTGGGTGAATGTGTTTGTGGGGGGAAATGGTAGGGCTTCTTGGAGCACTACATGGGGAAAAGAAATGTGAGACTGTGTTACGGCCACAACCACCCATCCCATAATTCTCACCCCTTTGCAGCCAGTCTCCACCACTAAGTGCGATACACGCCAAAAACATCCACTTAAAGGATAAGACCCTACCAAAGCCAAAGCATTACCCCATACCACAAATGGCCCCACATCAATTGATACCAAGCAAATCGAACTAAACGTTCAATTTGCTCACATTAAAAACCTTAGACAGGATAATCGAACTAAAGGTTCGCAACAAACGTCCCCTAAGAGCCAAATGTGCGGACCAGATGCCTTTCTTCAAACGAAATCGTTGAGAATCATAAAATGCGCGACCGCAATTTTATGATCCCTTGGAAAAATGGTTACCTAAAACCATTAACATCAATCAGCGTCAGTTTCCGTTTTAACCAAACCAAGTTAAAACAAACAACAGGCGCCGTAAAACGAATTGCACACTCGTTTAGCACCTAACAACATAGAGGATTATAAATGTGCATAAGCACGATCCTCTATTGATTTTTCCTTTGTGTTTCCTCTTTTGATCCCAAGCCGGGAAAGATAAAGAAAGGAAATAGCATCTGGCAAAAGGGCCAAGCAGAAAAAAGGTCATATCCTTCGATCTGCAGGATGGAAAAAAAGGTCTTCGTGAAACGAGTTGGTTCTAGACGATTCGCGGAGACGGCGAAAGAGTTGGTTTTGAGGACTTGACTGAAACGGTCTTCGAGGGTGGAGTGAGTTCGCGTACGCCGAGGTGCCGGTTAAGATGATCTTCGAAAAATAATTAAATGATCCTCCCTGGGAAAAGTATAATTTGTTCAGATCCTGAGAACTCTTTTTGTTTACCGAAAAAGGACAAGTATTAAACTTAAACGAAGATTTCAGTTGTCACAATCATTAAACTATCTTGACCGAGGTATATGTGTCTGAAACTATGAATTAGATGTGATCATCTGTGTATATTAACGTGTCCAATTATCAGTGTGGTTTATTAATAAAGCTTAGTTTTAATTATAAAAAACAAAAAGTGTTTGTTTTCAAATGTGTGTTAACTGGGTGGTGTGGAATAAAATTACAACAACTGTGGTATCGATGCAAATTTGTGTTAAATGCTTAACCATTGTAACAACAAGAAAACAAATGATCAGGCAGAGCGTTCTCCCATGAAAAAGGATGCTTTATGTTTGCTAGATGTCTGTTGCTAATTTTCACTCTATTTTATTGATACGTATCGCCGTGTTTGTGTTTGGAAAGGTGGAATGCGACTTCACTTAAAAATTGAACATACTAATTTTGTTACACCAAATGCGTATGTTGTATCCCACTACCTAAACTCTATTTCGCGTAATATTCATCATCATCATCATCGGCACTACAACCGGGAACCGGTCTTGGCGTTATGTAGCAAGTCCTGAGGCTTGTTAAATTTTCCATAATGATTTTTTTTTCCGGGCGAGGTCTTTAGTCTTGCGCCAGAGGCTCCCTGACGGGGAATCGAACCCTGGTCTCCCGCGTGACAGGCGGGTATACTAACCACTATACTATCGCGTTATATTCACCCCAATCAATTAACATAATATCGCGAATATCCACATCAATCCAATTAACATAATATCGCACTCGGTACGATTCTTCGTTAATTGGTCACCTAATGACACACAATCATTGCCCAAACTTCACGCTATCCAATTGCAAGTACATTTTTTACCTCGTATCGCATATAGTCATTCGCGTCTAGAACAAGCCCCGCACCTGGCATGGGATATTACCAGCTCCAACAAAAATGCTGGCTAACGACAGTTGCACCCCAGATGCCATGATACCATTTAACGGAATCTCCATTAAAAAATGTTTCCGCCTACGAAAGAAAGGCACATGGATAATGACAAATTGCCACCGGTTATACGAATTGACGAAACGAATCGCTTGAACCAAGCCAATATCGTTTAAGCGAATATCAATTAACCAAAACGAATGACACGAATATTGCCCAGCAATATTACTCAATATGAGCCAAACCCGAATAAGTGAAATTGCGGCAGGGTAAATGACTTGCGCTTGGGGTTGTGGGGGTTCTCTACACCACATGGAGAACCAACCCACAATTCCAATCAACCGTGACCGCTAACAGCGCGTCACCTCAACGCAACTCCCCATGCAAAATCCGCATTAGCACACATCCCAAACCTTGCAATAAAACATATCCCAAAACTCCCAACAGAATACAATTCAACAGAATATATTCTAATCATCCCCGTATACATTTTCCCAAAATCGCTTCGGTCAATTCTCTACTTAATCCATATTCCCTCCTTGCGACCAAGCAATCCTAATTTCCCCGAAATTCATATGCCTTAATAAAACGCATATTCAAATCTACAACGAACATTAATCAAATCTCTCTCAATTACATCACCCCACATACATTTTCCCAAAATTGCTTCGGTCAATCCTCGACTTAATTCATATTCCCTCTTTGCGACCAAGCAATCTTAATTTCCCCGCAATTCATATGCTGTAACAAAACGCATATTCAAATCAACAACATTAACCATCGCCACCAACTATACCAAGCCGCATACATTTCCCCGAAATGACTTCGGTTAATATCTTATCTAAACCATATTTCTTGCTTGCACCCAAGCAATTTCAATTTCCTGGTATACACAACCAACGAATCCAACTCGGCTTGTACAGCGAGGATTCGCTGGAACTGAATTCTTATGCGAGCATGGCAACTCTTCTCAAAATTCCTCGGAAGTTTATTTCTGCTATGATTCAGCCGCCACGACGCGATGAATGGATTTATTATTTTTTTCCATTTCATTAGCCAGTCGAGATTCAATCGCTCATCGTATAGCATATCCAATCGCTAATCGTCCGCCAAACGGCGCACAACCGCAGGAGTCACACAGTCAGTCGTTGTACAACCACTACAGAGTGCACGTCGTTCCCTCTTCCTTGTCCCGTATTGTGTCGTTCTCGGAGCCAAGTCTCTATCGCGAGCAGAGTGTAGCACGATCTCGAATAATCAGTCAATTAAAGTCGCGCACGGAAATCTTGATACCTAAAACCAATGGTGCCGAACAATTAATCAACCGAGGTCGTGTACAGAAATCCTAACATTTAAAACCAATGGTGTCGAACAATCAACCAATTAAAGTCGCACACGGAAACCTTGATATCTAAAACCAATGGTGCCGAACAATCAATCAATTAAAGCCGCGTGCCTTAATATTAAAAACGGGTAGTATCTAACAATAGTATTGTCAAGTGATCAACTAAAATAGCCAACAATGTAAAAGGGAAGACAAATAAAAATATAACTAACAATACCCTAGTGCCTTTCATTTATTCTCATCTTGGTGGTCGGTTTTCGAGCGACAGTTTTGTGAATAACCCCTCGATGGGTAATGGCGAACCCGTACCCGTGTAGGCAAAATAACTTAAACCCCCACAGGGTCACAAGAATTAGTTGTATCGTTTGCGGTTCAGCCCCAATAATTTGGCAAAGTGAATAATTGAGAGTTAATCGATCAGAGTAAAACGTCGCTGCCACACATAAGTACAGCGGGCCTTTGGCTCTGAATAAATTAAGTTATGAGTTAGGTAAAACAAGCAACGGATAGCGGCCTCGCATAAGTGTTACACGCAACGCCTACCCTCCCCTAATACTCACCCTTTTTGGGGGCCACCCCCCACCATTAACAGGATTCACCTTCATGTGAAGCCCCATATGTTGATTAATCCAAATCAACATATCCAACCCAATGAGTACCTGTAAAAGTGCATTAGCTACAAAATGCATATACGGGCAAATCATGGAATCCAGATACCACATCTGGGAAAAATCCATGACGGCACAAAGAAAATAATGTGCTGCTCAAAACAGAGAATAATTCTATGGTAACGAAGCAATAAAGTATACAAAATATCTTTGCCATCGTTGACCATAAATGAACACTTGTGTAAATACAAGATTCTAAATTGTATACACGCATCCACACAATCAGATCTCGCCGATCATAAACATTTTCAATGTTTATTATTTTCAAGAAAAGTACTGCAAAGCATATCTCATGGGTATCAAAAAGGATCTATTGTGAGTAAACAATGGATGGATGTATATTTCGGTCTACACGACCGAAAGAGAGATAAGGATGTCGATGTATGAACGTCGTCCGGTTTGGACATTGATAAATTAAAAGAGTCTGATAGTATCCATCGTCCTAGACGGACAGAAAACAAAAGGTCGATCGCGTTTCAAAAGTCGCGGCGAGTAACTCTTACCTTACGACTTCCTCGAGTGCCTTTCGCGGAAAATATTTTATGTAAAAACATCGTGCTCTCAAAAGTGAACAATAATTCGAATCTTTTGGATACGCTTTCTAAATCCAATTCAGTGTCAGTGTTGTGTTCTCGCAGAATCCCAACATAAATTAATAAATGGATTCAACCCCAAAAACTGCATTTGACTGTGTTCGCTGTGAATATAATTCGGTGTACCCAATTTAAAAGGTTTAAGAACAGATTTCTGTAGATCAATAAAGTGTCAGTTAAATTAAGACTAGTTTTCTTTGTTTAATTACGTGTGTTTTCATTCTGTGTGTGCATATACGAGGGTTGCCTTTTATATTTCGGGATTAGAGAACAAAAACAAATATTGATCATCGACAATCACTTTATTGTTTTTCAAAATATTCCCCATGAAGATCTATACACTTTTGCATGCGTTTGAACCAATTGTCGAAGCACTTTTGCAACTCTGATTGAGGTATCTCCAACACATGCATTTTGAACAACTTTTGTTGGATTTGACTCATCTTGAAACACCCAGACAGTCGACTGCTGTTTACTTTCGGGCTCACACGCGTAAATCCACGATTCATCACCTGTCACGATGTCATAGACGTGTTTCGAAGCACTGCGACCGTATTTTTTGAGCATTTCTTTCGACCAATTGACACGAGCCTTTTTTTGGGCGATTGACAAATTGTGTGGGATCCAACGCGAACAAATTTTTTTGACAGTCAAATGTTTATGCAATATTGAATGTATGCTGGTCCCACTAACGCTTAAGGTTGTCTCAATCTCACGATAGGTCACATGACGATCTTCCAATATCAGTTCGCGCACAGCATCAATGGTTTTCGGAACAACAGCTGATTTTGGACGACCTTCACGAAATTCATCTTGGAGTGAACTACGACCACGATTGAATTCACCATACCATCGATAAACACTGGTCCTTGATGGAGCTTCATCGCCAAAAATTGAATTAAGTTCATCCATGCACTGTTGCTGAGTTAATCCACGCCGCAAGTTGTAAAAAATAATCGCACGAAAATGTTGACGATTTAATTCCATTTTTGGGCCGAGATGAATCTTTTAAGTTACTGTAAACAACACAAATAGCGCTCGTATGTCAAAAGGTTCTGAGTGCGTATAACCTCAAAAATGTCCAACTTTACGACAGAGCTGTCAATTGCCAGATTGCAACACTAGGGTTGCCAAATCCCGAAACATAAGAGGCAACCCTCGTATAGTTTAGTGCACAATTTCTTTACCATAAGCACAGTGGCCCCTTTGCTTTAAGTTCAAGTATTTAGTTAAAAGAAAAGATAAGGCCAAGAAAAGTTTTTGTGTTTAACTCTCCAGGGCGTGCCGGAGAAACCTCCTCCTCGCATCTAACCCATCAAAACTAGCTTGACGCTATTATGTTAATGTTAAGATACGAAACCAAATGCTAAAGGCGAGATAGTTACCTTGACACATACAATAGCGGTTCGGAAGGCACTGTTAACTGACACTTGTTGGAATTCTGCTAAGGTGATTTTTTTATTATTATTTATTTCTGTACACCTTCTGAGATACTTAAATGGTCGGTCTTTTTTTGTATGTATGAGATACGCACACAGAAATAATGTAATTTCCTTAAAGCCCAGTGTTAGCTAAAGATGTAAGTTTAGTAGGACAGCCGCCCGATTTATTAGCTTACAGCAAGCTTTGAAAAAAAATGGGTACAATCTATCCTACGAATTAGCTTAACCAAACTTAGTTAAATTAGGAACTTAATAAGGGGAGCAGCAGGAAACGAATAGATGAATGAATAGAATATCAACTAGGATTCTACGCCCCTCAATGGTTATTAGGCCGATTAATTCAAAGAGTTTTCACATCTCAGATCACGGAGAGCAAACCATAAGAAACGACGTTCAGTACATTCGATTCCGCGGATATGGATCTTTTGATAGGGGGGTAAACCTGGCCCGTGTATTCGAGTAGTGGACGGTCGAAGGAAAGCCAAAGGGATCGCGTCAAGTAGGGGTTGGAGAATCTCCTCACCTATCGTTTCACGAACCCGAGGGCGGGGTTGGCTTTCAGGGTCATCTCGTCAATATGTGAGATGAAGTTATGTGAGATTATTATGTCATGGACGGATTGGACAATGCTTAAGGGCTGGTTATGTAAAAGGAAGTTAAGCTCCTTACCACATATGATTCCAATCTCACGGATAGATTGGACCATGGTGAGGGTTGGTTACGAGGGAAATAAGAGCGGTGTTGTGCGGTTCGCTTCCGTGCTTCCCGATTAAACGAGAAAGTGAAGCGAACGATGGTTCCTGAATGGATGCTTGTTTTGTGTTGAGTCCTGGTCCCACTATGGATACGTGGATATATGGCCGCGTCTTTAATTCTTCCAGATAGCCACTATGGGATGCGCCGTCCATGTGCTGAAGCCCAGGATAATACCATTCAGTTTAGAATACTTTGGCTGCAGTTATCGATGCACACACACGAAAGAGTCAATCGAACCCAGACGCACTATTTTCCATTCTATAATGTCATTTAACACAGCGTACCACAACTTTGCTTGAGAAATAATAGGAGCAGAACATTTAAAAAGTTAAACTATGCATTCGAAGATCACGAAACTAACGCAGTTACCAAGGAACCCCGTTCACAGCCGTAGCCGTAGTAAAACACAAACTGATTCTTTTACTATATTCTATATTGTTAGGTCTTTACATCCTCTTATCTTACACCCACTGACTGCCTTCTCATCTACTTTTTCTTCTTCCTCGAAGTCTGGGCACATCGCTCCTTATCGCAGATCTTTTTGAGGTTTTTTCTGTTATCCATTAGCGTGTCTGGCAAATGCAAACAAGAGTTTACATTGCACTTCAACTGGGGTCAGAGTCCATGGGCAATGGGAATATGGATAGGAATTTGGGTCTATTTGTACATGTCATTGGCGCAAGACTAATGACCTTGCCCGGAAAAAAACAAATCATTATGGAAAATTTAACAAGCCACAGGACTTGCTAAATAAGGCCAAGACCAGCTCCCGGTTGTAGTGCCGATGATGATGATGTACATGTCATAAAACACCTGGTCACAATGCGTATGCCGGAATTGTGTGTCGGTAGATCAAATGGACATGTGTTGGTTTGGACACGGTTTTGACTGTACATACAATGCATGTGAAAATATGCATTGTGATGATTGGATTTTTGGAATTGCATTCAATCTTCGACAATTGAACGTTTGGTTTAATTTGCTTGACATTGAATTCAACGTAGATTTGGGGATATGAATATATGATATTGGATGGGAATTCGCTTAGTATCCATTATGGATGTGGGGGAAAAGGAAATATGGGAGGATAATGGTAGGGCTTCTTGAAGCAGTACAGCGGGGAGAAGAGACAATGCGCTTACGAGTAAAGCTCATAGATTGGCATTTGGCGATATTAAGTATGACGTGGTTTTTACTACACTAAGCCAAGAAGTTGTCGAGCTCAGCTTGCAACAATGCAGAATCAAGTGTTGACGCAAAGATTTTATACAACTTAAAATAAGAGCACCTCTTCGGTGATCATGAGAGGTATTTCTCTTTCAGTGATGTTCCATTCCTCTTGCGCTCTTAACACCTCGTCACACTGCGGAAAGAGGACAGCAAAAGATTCTGGCCATGTCACCTTTACTCTTTTGCATTTGACTACTGTTGTTGTGTAGTCTTTTCATGACTATCTTGTAAGCGCTACCCCATGGGTTGTTATTTAATTCATCCCTTAAGGAGCAGAATGCGTCATATTTACTATTGCGGATCACATTCCTCAACTCCTTTCGATTGTTGACGAATTCCGCATTTAACTATTGGTAGGTGTTACGGTTTCTGGCTCTTTGTTGCAAGCATCGCAACCTGATGCACTCCGATCGCACATGGGCGATTTTTGGGTTCGACCAAACATTGGTCTGATTGCCCTTGCTGCTGGTTGTCATTGTCGTAGCATAGCAGCATAACTTGTGGTAGTTAGCCACATCATGACTTTTCCAGCCTGCCTGTTTGCATCAAACTCTGCGTCAAACTGTTCGATTTGGTTTTCCAGTATATAGTCCAGCAGTTCCACATCGAAGTCCCCCGCTTTCCACCCATTTTTCTGGGCTTTCTTCCCCAATTTGCCAGTGATGAATCCCCAGTATGGTAATATTTCGTACATCACGGTTGGTGGTCACTATGGATGTAGGTGTCCAAAACTTGCCACTCCATATTTCTTTCCAACATGGAGCTGGCAAATGTGATGTCGATTTTGGACCAGCCTCTCTCGTTTATGAAGGTGTCATCAGCACCATCATTAAGTAGCACTTCATCTCGGACTGCGAAGGGTTCAAGTAGTGCCTGGCCTCTACTGTTGGTCCTTGTGCCTCCCCATTCTGCTGCCCAAACGTTGAAATCTCCAGCAACTATGAGAGGGCTCTTATCTCTAGCTTCTTGTGTTACTCTGTCCAAAAGGCATTTGAATTGTTCTATTTCCCATCTGGGCGGTGGGTAATAACAGTAAAAATGAATTTCTCTAATCTTAGCATAGGTGAATTCTTCCTGCCGCTGGAAACTTCTGTGTTCAATGGGGGAATTTCCAGTTGTCCAGATGGCTGCTGTTCCGCTGCTGTCTTCTTCCCCAGTAATTTTACCAGTGCCAGGCATTCTGTAGTGCTCATTGATAAGTACCATGTTGGCGCCGTATTCCTTAACCGTTTGGGAAAGGAGACCTTGTGCAGCTCCACAATGGTTTCAATTAATTTGAATGGACTTAAACTTCCATTTTTATTCAGCAGATTTGGCATCGCGTTTTTAAATGCTCGGTATTTGTAACTCCCTGTGAGTGGTGGTTACCGCCTGTGCACCCTGATGCGCAGAACATGCATTGGGGTTTTGCATTACAGCTCATCGCTTTGTGGCCTTTTTCATCGCATTTCAAACAGTTTTCCGAACGATCTTCTTCGGATGTGCAGGATTTCGTCAACATTTGAAACATCGTGTGGGTGTGATGTGTTTTCGTAGTCTGCATCTCACCCATCCAACCCGTAGGAAACCTGTAGACAACAGCATGCTAGCCTTTTCTCTTGGTAAGCGGATCATGGCAACCTGCGTGCCATCTGGTTTCTTCTTAAACTCTTTACCGCTTCCTTTAGGGTCATGTGCAGTGCAGGGAACTCTATAGCGATCACTGCTAGGATTTCCTCGACAGATGTAATCTCATCTATATCACGACACTCGATCGTAATTTCCCGTGACACTGTTTTCACACTAGCATCTTTCTCTAATACTTGTTGTACTTTTGCTTTCAGTGTCTCGATGGTGGCCTCTGGTCGGCGTTTCAGTTCTAGCCGCAATTCCCCCTTTGTTGTCTTTCGAACTTTAATCACGCTATTTTCGAGTTCACTTAGTTCGGGCTTGTCCTTCATGAACTTCAATATATCCGCATAGGTTTTTCCTCGGTTTTGGATATTATTATAGCGTCCGGGAGTGACCTCTTTTTTTTATAATGTTAGATTACCTGGTATCATTTTTTGGAGCCTCTTCACCTTCCAACCTCTCATCACTCTTCTTTCCTTTCTGGGGTATTGTAAACCAATTCTAATTGGGCGACTCATCACTGATCGGCCCCGGGACCTTGCCTATGTCAATGGGCGAGATTTGTTTTGGTTGGATTTGCAAGTTTCCACCGCTTGCTTCAGCCGGCGGAGATGGCTTCTTATCATAGGCAACCAATGATCTCGACCAACTTTTGCACGGCATTATTAATATGCTTCTGTTTTTTTATCGTCTTTTTTAATTTTCCGATGTGCTCCCCGAGCTGTCCAAACACCAAAGAAGCATCGATCTAATATTATTTATTTATTTATTTATTTATTTTTTTTCACTGTGCTCCTTTCCCTTTTTTTTCACTGTCACTTTTATTATATTCAAATGTTCTCAATCTAGTTATTTTTTCATTATATTATTTTTAATCTTATTTATCTGAATGTCAGTTTTCGTTCAATTTTTTCTTACACTAACGCGCACACAAAAGAGGATTTTGAAGTACCCTTAAATGTCAGAGCACAGTGCGAGCGGGGGAAGAGGAAGGGTATAAGGAAAGGAGGTGTCGATGTATATTGCTCTTGAATGCCTGGACGTTTCCTATTTGAAAACTTTGTGGGCTCTTAAGAGTTCCACTAGACAAATAATTTTCATTTTTCTCACTTTAACTTTTATTTATTATTATTACTTTTTTTCACTACCACTTTTTATTACTCATTCCGTGCTTATCAATCGCACACAATGAAATATATTATTTCTATATATATATATATATATATATATATATATATATATATATATATATATATATATATAAACAAACAAAAAAAAAAAACAATAAAAAACCTAATAATCATAACAATGTATCCAAGTTCAAGTTTTCCTTTTTCTTCTCTGATATAATTTGTAAATTTGGTTTATAGTAAAAATATTATAATAAAAAGTAAAAATACTGTACACTGACAGGTAACATTTTCGTATAGAAAACAAAATAAATGTACATAGAATAATTTAGAGTGTTCATACAAAGCCAGTAAATTACATCACAATGTTATATGTTAAAATAGGCTTAGCATTTAGCCTAATATTGTAATAAACCTTATCTGTACTTTTGCAAATAAATGCGTTAAAAAAAACGCTGATATAACATTTCTGGAACTACTCCCGTCAAATGACGTTCAAGGACTCAACTCTCAATCGGGTATAATAAAGTCCCACTAAGTCTTCGGTCCATTGTCATGTAATTCACCAAGCAGCCGCATACACAATGTTAATTTCTCTTTGAATCGATTCTACGAAACGTCCCACCGATAACATCTACTTTCATTAAATGACCCAAAAATATACGGAATCTCATCGGACTGAGGAGTCGTTCGGTGTGAAAAATATGTTGGTCGAGTCCTTGGAAACGGAATTACCACAACAGTAGTTCACACAAAAGCTAGATAATTGAATAGGAAGTCCTTCAAATGAATTTCTCTGCAGAATTTACCCAAGTCCATCTCATCTACTTTCACATTTTTTGGCCTCCTGGCACGACCCTAGAAATCGCCCCTGGGATGATTTCCTGGATGTATGCTACATACACTTACGGCCGATGATGCCGATGCAATCGCAAGGAGGTCTCACTTTCTCTTTGTCGACAGCCGTAACCAACGTGTTCAAGTACGCTAGCCGTAGATGGAGTGCGCAGCTTGTTACATCCTTAACAGGAGTGAAGAAGTCTTTCTTTTTCCTTCTTCACCAGTTACAATGACGGTGCGGCAACAAGTCAGGCGATATGCTTGGGTGGGTGGATAGCAGTTGCTACCAACAATGGCTGCTTATTTATAACGGACTATGGTGGGACGGGTTTGCCCCAGAAGTAGTAGTACCTATTGTGGTCTGGACGGAGTGGAGCAGGCGACAAGGAAAGGACATTAAGTATATTAAGATATCAACAATCAATATACCAATTGCACCACATACAACATATTAACTTTGTTTGTGTGTGATTGCGCTTTGATTTCAATAACAGAAAAACGGGGAATCAAATCAATAGGTTTTAACGTCTCCCCACTGGAGAGAGGCCAATCAAGAATTATAGTGAAGTGGGATCGGAGGTATTGTGTGGATTCTAAACATTGTGGTTTAGCGACACTGTGGATTTCAAGACTAAACTTACGGCCATTAGTTATATACCTCGTTTAATTGAAATCAGTTTTTTTGACACCCGTATTAATTTTTTTATTTATTGAAACTCTATAGCTTATTATTTACTGATGTTTTCAATACATTTTACATGTAAACTCTATTTTCAATGTACACCTTCGCATACACACGTGTCATATTTAATGCAAATTTAGTTAGACATATTTTTCTTACGTTATTCAAGTTAGAAAAATGTTCGCATGTTTAACGTGAGTTCCCTGGGGTTAGGTAATGATAGATTGATCAATTAAACAATACTGCAATAAAATCATAGAGGTCAGACAAAGATATGAAAGGAAAACTCTATAGTGGCAACGCTTTCATTAAATCTTGTTCCACGAAACATGCCCTGCCTGGCGCCGCCCATGAATATGGTTGGTTAAATGAGGTCATTAATATATATAAAAATGTCCTTGGCACCCTGGTCCACCAATAAGCTCTGGTCAATCTATTAAATAGAAATTCTAGAGCAATAAAACCATAGAGCCCAGACAAACATCTGAAACAAAAACCCTATAGTAGCATCATTTTCATTAAACACTGTTTCAAGAACCATGTCCTGGTGCTGTCCATGCATATATTCATGGAAATGAGGGCATTAACATAAACTCAAGTTAAAATGTGTATACGGTACAGGGAATAGTGGCATAGGCGAGTTAGTGAGGTCATAAATCTTCGGGTTCCCACAGACCAATAAGTAGGAGTAATAAAATAAAAATTTGTTCACCAATAACACAATTATCAAGACATCATCATGGTAAAATAAAAAAACCGGCTAAGGATCAAACATTTCGTTTGCTGGCTAGCAAAGCAAATCCCAAAAAAAGGATGTGTCATTGCATAAGCGGCAAATTTGATTTGATGAGAGTAGAACCCCCATATATTTAGCTTAGTACAAGCAATATATAACAATGTGTAATGTGTGTGATAAGATACAAGTAAATAAAAACTAAAGTATGGGGAACTAACAAAGTGGATAAACGGCGGTGTAAGTCGCCTGACAAGTGGGGGGGGGGGGGTGAGGATAGGGCGGAAGCTAAAGAAGGGAGTATGGTGGTGGGTGCGGATTGTGTGAGTGCAAGGGTGCGAGGGGTTAGTGAGGAGATGAAATTTGAGAGTAGGAGAGGTCAGTTTCATTAATTTATTTGTTTAGCTAAGTACTTTTCTGTGGAGGGGGGGTATACGATAATATACGGGGAAGGACGGGAAGGATAGTCCGAACCTAGGATGTGAGTATGATTGCGGGTGTATATATATATATATATATATATATATATATATATATATATATATATATATATATATATATATATATATATACGAGGGTTGCCTCTTATGTTTCGGGATTTGGCAACCCTAGCGTTGGACATTTTTGAGGTTATACGCACTCAGAACGTTTTGACATACGAGCGCTATTTCTGTTGTTTACAGTAACTTAAAAGATTCATCTCGGCCCAAAAATGGAATTAAGTAGTCAACATTTTCGTGCGATTATTTTTTACATCTTTCGGCGTGGATTAACTCAGCAACAGTGCATGGATGAACTTAATTCAATTTTTGGCGATGAAGCTCCATCAAGGACCAGTGTTTATCGATGGTATGGTGAATTCAATTGGGTCGTAGTTCACTCCAAGATGAATTTCGTGAAGGTCGTCCAAAATTAGTTGTTGTTCCGAAAACCATTGATGCTGTGCGCGAACTGATATTGGAAGATCGTCATGTGACCTATCGTGAGATTGAGACAACCTTAGGCGTTAGTGGGACCAGCATACATTCAATATTGCATAAACATTTGACTGTCAAAAAAATTTGTTCGCGTTGGATCCCACACAATTTGTCAATCGCCCACAAAAAGGCTCGTGTCAAAAAAGAAATGCCCAAAAAATACGGTCGCGGTGCTTCGGAACACGTCTATGACATCGTGACAGGTTATGAATCGTGGATTTACGCGTATGAGCCCGAAAGTAAACAGCAGTCGACTGTCTGGGTGTTTCAAGATGAGCCAAATCCAACAAAAGTTGTTCGCGCACGAAGCACTTCCAAGCAAATGGTCGCCTGTTTTTTCGGAAAAACTGGACATGTCGCAACCGTACCACTAGACCAACGCAGAACAGTCAATTCTGAGTGGTACACAACCATTTGTTTGCCAGTTGTCTTCCAAGAAATCGGGAAAACCAAACGCCGAAGACGGATCACTCTTCACCACGACAATGCGAGCTCTCACACATCGGCTGCGGCAACTGCATTTTTGAGCACCCAAAACATCGATTTGATGGGTCATCCGCCGTATAGTCCTGACTTGGCACCGAATGACTTCTTTTTATTCCCGTACGTAAAAAACAAACTGAGAGGTCAACGTTTTTCGACACCTGAAGAAGCGGTTGCTGCATTCAGAATGCATGTGTTGGAGATACCTCAATCAGAATGGCAAAAGTGCTTCGACAATTGGTTCAAACGCATGCAAAAGTGTATAGATCTTCATGGGGAATATTTTGAAAAACAATAAAGTGATTGTCGATGATCAATATTTGTTTTTGTTCTCTAATCCCGAAATATAAAAGGCAACCCTCGTATATATATATATATATATATATATATATATATATATATATATATATATATATATATATATATATATATATATATATATATTGTAGCGAGCTTAGGGTTCGCTGGATTAATTATTTTTAATAAATAAGAGCCGTTAAATTGATTTTGAATTAATCTAACACTTTATTAGTCCGTTAATAACAACCGTTACGTTTACCGTACACTTAACGATTTCTTTACTTATCGCTTCCGTACTTATCGCGTCTCTGACTGCTTACTTCTCACTTATTACTTTCTACTTATCGCTTGCTTCACTTTCCAGTTCTTACTCATGTCCATTATCTGTGAGCGACGTATTTATACCGTTTCCTTATTCTGATTCGGCGTTTCGTTTCCGTCCGTTCCATAGTCTTGAATGTTCTACTGTTCACGGTCTCCAGTTTTCCATTACTTTCTGGAATATTCTAGTACTCTGTTTCGGATTCTCTAGAATATTCTAGTACTGATTGTCATATGCGTCACAATATATATATATAATATATATATATATATATATATATATATATATATATATATATATATATATATATATATATATATATATATATATATATATATATATATATATGTGTATGGTGAGAGTGTAGGCGGAGAGCGTGTCCCGGTCGGGGGGGGGGGGGGGGGGGTAAAAGAGGAGACGAAGTTTGAGAGCGGGACAGGTGAGATTGAAATCAAAGAAGGCGGGGTAAAAGTTTGCCCACTGCAGCATTCGCCAAATGACTTCATTAGAGCCGAAAGAAGTGTGATGGGCGGGCAAGTAGAAGAGACGGGGGTTTCGGGGGTTATGGGGGCTTATGTGAAATGTGATGGAGGAGAGCAGGCTAGAACAGTTGATTGAACTTGAGAGTAAACGGTGGATGAAGAGGATGCCGACATTAATTCGGCGTTCTTCAATTGTGTTAAGGTTTATTCGATGGAGATGACTTGTGTATCGCAGTAGAATCCGAGGATTTTTTCCAATTCAATCCTCGGAGGTCAAAACGGCAACCAAATAACCCCAAAACGACGTTGCACGCTTTGGATCCCGCGAATATGGGAGGAGTAGTGAGGAGACCAGACATGACTAGCGTATTGAGGAAGGGGACGGACAAACGCAGGGATTAGAGAATTCTTTAGACCACCGTTTGACAAAACCTAGGGCAGAGTTGGGCTTGAGGATAATGTCATCAATATGTGGGATGAACTTAAGCCACCCATCACTTAAGATGCCAAGGTCACGAATCGATTGTACAGGTGATATATGTTGGTTGAGTAAGAAATACGAACGTAGCGGGGGGGGGGGGGGGGGGGGGGGCGTTCACGGGAGAAGGTGATAGAGTGACATTTAACAATATTTAGTTCGAGGCAGTTGTTTCGGCACCAGGTTGAAAAGCTCTCGAGATCCATTGGGAGAAATGAGGAGTCGAGAGGAGATCGGATCGCCTTGAAGAATTTAGTGTCGTCCGTGTAGAAAGAGATGTAGGAGTGCTTGATACTAGAGTATATGTCGCTAATAGTAAGAATAAATAGTAGGAGTCCAAGATGACTACCCAGGGGATCGCCTGGCGTGTGTAATGATCCAACGCCGTGCTTCCTCGACGCGACCGAGGGAAGAGCGTGGAATTTATTTTAAACAACTAAAATTAAAAAAAAACTAAACTCTCTTTTCCTCCGAACACAAGACTAGAACATGTCTGTGTTTATTTTATTTCTTTTTATATTTTTATAATTTAATTGCTTCCTTGTCGGAAGTCTAACTATAACTGAAAACATTTTCTATTTCATCCTGTATGAACGAAATTCATCTGTTACCCTTAGTTACGCCTTGTTAACAGAAAACTATTGCAAACTATCGCAGCTGCTTATGTATTTTGGCTAACGGTAGTTGTGTGAAATGTTGTTATGTAAAGGATAGTTTCAAATTGATTTTGTATGTGCATATTATGTAGATATAATGTAGATATTTTAAGTTAATGGTTTAAAATGTATTTCTAATGTAATGGATATATTGAAATATGGAAGGAATATATTCAAACGGAAAGGGATTAGGGATTTATTCAATAAGTAAATATATTGATAATATGGAATTGGATTGATATGCAAATGTAGGAACTATGTAAATTGAATTGATGGGAAATTGATTTAGTATTAAAAAGATATTAAAGGATACTAAAGTGTATAAATGTATATTTTGGCAAATTATGTTGAAATGGATATGTTTAGGGTTGAGGTTTGGATTATTGGAAGACAGTAGGACTGCGGGTAGTACTGGGATAAAAAGGATGGGAAAGGATTGATCTAAAACTGACACGGTAGGTTCGATCGTCAAGATAGGAAGAAGTCCACTTAATCAGTAGGGGTTCAAAACCAAGGGAGCATAGCTTAAACAGGATGAGATTACGGGAGATTTTGTCGAAGGCCTTGCTGAAATCGGTTGTTATTACATCGACTTCGCTGCCATTCTCTAAGGCACGGCGAGTGTGGAATGAGAACTTAACTAGATACCCATAAGGAAACTATGCTGGTTGATGGATTTTCAGCGGAAAGATAGCGCATTGTAAAGGATGCTTTCGAACAGTGTTGGAATGTGCGACAGTTTGGCGAAGGGATGGTAGTTACTAATATCGTTTTTAGGTCCCTGTTTATGTCTGGGGTGACAGAAGAGGATTTCCAAATACTTGGGAAAACACTTTGTGTGAGAGATAGATTGAAAATCTTTAAGAGCGGGAGAGAAAGAGAAGAGGAACATTTTTTTTTTTAAAGGACGGCAGGAAGTCCGCCAGGATAAGGGCTGTACTCGCCTTTATAAGGTGTATGCATACGTTTTTCCGGTTTCTTTGGTAAAAAAAAGACGTAGTTTTCTAGGGAAATTAATTTTTTTATTATTCAAATATTGGCCTTCAGCTTCTACACATTTCGCCCATCTTTCAGGTAATTTATGAATAGCATGCCAGAAAAACTGCTTGTCTTTCGAGGCAAACCATTCGTTGAGCCATTTTCCAACTTCCTCGAAATCGCTGAAGTGCTGTTCTGCGAGCGCGTGCCCTATTGATGCGAAGATGCGATAGTCAGATGGCGCCGAATCTGGGAAGTACGGCGGGTGCCGAAGGATTTCCCATCCAAGCGATTTAAAGTTGTCTTTCACTAGTTTTGCTGTATGCTGCGTACTTTTCGTTGGCACCATCTCTTAGTTAAACCAGAAAAAAACGTATGCATACACCTGGTGTTGATCTTCCCCATAGCTCGTAAGCGTCGGCTGATTGTTTCTTTGGACACATGTAATGCTTCTGCTAATTGCCGTTGAGTTTGAGTTGGGTCATCATCCAATAACTCCTGCCATTGTTCGTCTTCCCATTTTTGTGGTCTACCAGAGGGCTCACTGTCTTTCACATTGAAATCACCACTTTGAAATTGTCGAAACCATGTCTCAAATGTTCTAATTGATGGAGCGTGTTCACCATATGTGTCTTCCAGCAAATGATTACTTTCTTGATTATATAAGAAAAGCAATATGTGCCGCAAATGTTCTTTTTCAAGCACAAACGTTGACATGATCACTGACCGATAAAACAAAATCGCTAGTTTTCGGCGGACTCAACTTCTGTGTGTTTGTAGTTAAGTCTCAGAAGAACAAAATGACGTATGTGTCAAATTAATACGCTCGTACTTTTTGCTTATAAATTGATGCATACACCTGGTAAGTAAGCATAATTTATCTTCGACTAGGTGATGCTGAATAAGTTGCGAGATGAAGGAGCCAATGGAGAATTCGGGTAGGTCTTTAAAGTAAGACGGGTTAGACTCGAAATGTTTGTCTGTGTAAGACTTTTTAAGGAACGAAGCGAAAAGATTGGCAATAGGTAGGGGTTGGTTGCAGTACTCGTGTCATAGGAAAGGGATTTGGGATAGGCGTTCGATTTACGTTTGTAATTAATAAAGTGGAAAAAATATTTGGGGTCATTGTGTTTTTGTGAGATAGTTGTAGTAGAGTGAGTTGTAAAGCTCAGTGGATTTCTAAAAGGACCCGTGCTAGTTGGATTAGTACAGAGAGGAACGCGTTCTTAAGAAAATGTTTTTCTTAAGTTCTGAAAGTGCGAAGTTTGCGGTTAAACCGATATCCTATGTCGAGAGTAAGGGACATATAGGGAAAAGGGATTGTAGATTTTTTTGTAGAGTGGCAGTAAATTCTTCTACCTCTAGATGATCAAAGCGAAATTCGATTTTGCTAAAATCTTCATTTAAAAGGCGAAAGTTTATTTTTGTGGAAGTTATAGAAAAAGTTGTCGAGGGGTGGCGAGGGCTGGCGAGGGTTGGGTTAAACAGTCATTATATAGGGATAAGAGAAACAGGGCTGGTAATTGTCAATGGTTGCGAGAGGGTGAGGACTAAGCACAACTGAGGAATTATAAGAATCCGTCATAGACACAAGGTCAAGTTGTCTCTCCACATGATTAGGGACATTACTTATTTCACGGAAGTTTGAATCGGTACGACCGTTTATAAAGGGACATTCCTTGGTACTTGTGGGGTTAGAGATGTAAAAGGATTGATCGTCTGATAACGTCCATTGGAATTAAAATCGCCAAGAACAACGATATCGTCAAGGGAAGTACTTAACTCGGGTAAGATATCAACTGCTGCTATTACTATTGCTATTGAAATGGGGGAGGTTAAAATCGCCGAGAACCACGATATCGTCGTAGGGAAGTACTTAACTCGGTTAGGAGATCAATTGATACTATTCGAGGGCCTGGCCATTCATCTACAGCTGTGGAACCGATGATCCAATTTTCTTTGTGAATGTTGTATATTGTGTCGTCGTTGTGTTGAAGTCGGCGAGATTGCCCTTTCCCCACAGCAGGACCTTATCCATATCCCGATTCAGAGAGTCGAACTGGCTACATCTCAGCTGGTGCGACGTTGATGCACTTATCGGCCGGACAATCGAAAAAGAGGAAGGCGTACTATCATCTGCAAAACTGAGCACCTTGTTATCCGTTGACTCCAGCAAATCATTTATGTGAAGCAAAAACAAAGTTGGAGCCAAAATAGAACTTTAAGGTACCACGGAATTAACAGGATATAGATCCGAAGACTCACCGTCCACAACAACCCGGATCGATCGATTTTCGAGAAACTTGTTCGTCCAGTCGCAAAGCTGCTGGGAAAGTCCATATGAACGAAGTTTGCCCAGCAATGCCCCGTACCAAAGGCGGTCAAAAGCCTTGAAGATATCCAATGCGACCGGCCTCGAATCACCATCCCCCTCAATCGCAAAAGTTCATATATCGGTTATAAGGGTCAAAAGGTCTCCCGTGGATCGCCTGCATCGGAATCCGTATTGACGATCGTTCAGAAGGCCATTGCACTCCAAATACTTATTTAACTTGACATTGATAACCTTTACCATCACCTAGACAACATAGACTGTAATGCTATCGGCCGTTAATTTTGTGGCAGACACTTTTTCCCGTCTTTGGGATTGGCTGAACTCGAGTCATTTTCCAGCAGGCAGCAAATGTCTTCCGTACATAAGATAAGCGAAAGCGCTTGCCAAGATCCGGTGATAGTTCTGGAGCACAGTTCTTAGGGACTATCGCTGGTATTCCGTCCGGGCTGATTGCATGCCTACAGTTCAGTCACGTACAATGCGTTGAATAGTACGCGGGCGGAACCTCACATCCCGCATCGAAGACCTTACCGGCGCGATCATAAGTGGCTCCAAAAGACCGGCATCGAGATTTGAATTCGTGAACACATTGGTTTTAACTTTTGATTTTGTGATTAACGTCCCGCTGCCCATTACTAACGGAGGAAAAGAGGAGGACGCGAAGTCATTGCTGACAGCCCTTGCCATTGACCAGAAGGGACGCGAACCAGTAGGGCACTCAAGGAATTTATTGGTGACTCTGTCGCTGTAGGCCTTCTTCGCGGTACCAATCGCTTGGTTGTACGGGTTTGTGATTCTAACAAAATTCATTCTGTTAGCCTCGGTGGGATTGGAGCACCATTGTTTAAAACCTCTATTTTTTTCCACTGTAATCTGCTCGCATTTTTTATTAAACCAAGGCTTATCAGATGAACTGCGTTTGATGGAATGCGGAATATAGATCTTCATCCAGAGATGAATAATCTCTATGACCGACTCCGCACATGCGTTAACATCGGAGTCTACAAAGCACACCTCCGACCAAGGAAAGCATGCGAAGAAATCTCGCAAATCGTCCTTGGCGAAGCTGCCTAGGTCGGTTATTCGCTTGAAATACAAGTACAAATGCTCGGCTCGGACGTCAAAAACAGATCCAGGGTGTTCGCATAATTACCTCGGGCATCCGGCACTTGCGTATGTTCCTCCACAAGTTGAGCCAAATTGCGGCTTACAATGAACATCTCCGCCAGCCTCCCAGTCTCGTCGGTTCTGTTAGAATGCACCAATCAGCCGGAATTGTGTACATTAAAACCGCCAAGGACGACAATTTTAGAAGCGGGTGGTTGATCTGCATCCAGTTCCGCCCCTTCAGACATTTTCCCGCGATACCCGTCAATCTGTGAATGCGCATCAGTTCACGTTGAAAGCGGACTTTAGGCGCACAAATAAACATAGAGCGTCATTCTTTTGCCGAACCACACGAATGTGGAATGTTGTGCCTGATCATGTGTTTCCTAGCCGTTGTGATGTCCAGACATTCAAGACCAATATACATCGATACCTCCTTTCCTTATCCACTTCCTCTCCATCCGCTCGCACTGTGTTAAGGATATATTAACAATTATTTTAAGGGTTAAAACCACCTTTTTTAATTTTTGAGTGTTGTGGTGTATTCCTGGCTGGTAACAATCCTGTGTGGGTCCCAAAGCGGCTCTCTCTTCCCTCCACACACTATCCATTTTCATCACCAAAAAGTTCCTTTTCAGGATTTAAACTAGGTTCACACACTTAGAATTCAAAACACATTTGAGTCTTCAATATTTAACAATATTTAATAGTATTTATTTATTGTTTACAAATATTTAACTGTATTTATAAGTATTTAAAGGTATTCACAAGTAACTTCCACACAGTTACTCAATATGCAAATTTTTTGTATGACAATGGAACGAACTTCGCACGCACACACGACTCGATTCGAAAATTTGTTAATTTAATTTGGTTCCTTCTTCGGAGCGACGACAACACGCTTTCACTAACTTATTCAGAAGGAGGAAGTCTCGTGTCGTTCCATTCAATATCCTTTTAGGGGATTGTTATTTTGTGGAAACGGAATTAAGGAGACTATTAGGGAGACTATTAGGGAGACTATGGCTCTGTGCAGTATGTTCTTGATTTTGAAATAGGGGTTTTAAATGAACTTAATTATATAACAACTGTGATCTGACATTTAATGGTACTTCAAAATCCCCTTTGTGCGCGCGTTAGTGTAAAAAAAAAGATGTTCGAAAAATGTCGCTGGTCGACCGTCATTCGGGGAGCGGTAAAGACAACAAAGAAATTTAACAACATTCCCCAGCACGACCCCCAACCACACGATGTCCATGTTATTGGGTTCCAACGCAACAGACTCCACCCTTAAAACGGAATCTTGAATCTGAATCATATCCTGAGCAACGAAGATATATCGAATCAGTTGACGAGTCGACCTGGGTCTCAGTTAGGGGAAGGACAACCGGTTTCGCTGTTTCCAAATGTTGTTGGACGGCGGTTACATTCGTATTGGTGAAATCGATGCCGCTGATGTTACAAAATGCGGTTATCAGTCGAACGTTGAAAGAGCCTTGAGAAAGAGCCCGATTGTGCGATGACGAATTTCTTAAAGTTCGGTTATTTATCCGAATATTTGCATGACGTTCCCCCGACATAGTGCCCCCCCCCCCCCCCCGAGATTCGCATGGGATCTAGTTTACGTCCGGAATTCTTTATATCAGAAGGTACCATCATGACTTGTGAGTGATTCCGCGTCGGTCCGGGCCATCAGCCATACATCCGAAACCTAGTCGAAGATTTCTCCTGACGATATCGTGGAATGTAAAGCATGACGGGGTGGTATCTCACCTTGGGCCCGACTTATCACCTAAACCAACCTTTTCTCGAACCGATCTATCAGCCTAGCTTCGAAAGATGGCCAGGGATTTCTCCCGGGCATTTCACGGAGCCTAAAGCTTGATGGGGTGGTATTTCACTGGGCGAGAGGGCGTCGGGATCCCACCTACGAGTCTTACCATAATCCGGCGTAGCTGTGAGCACTCGTATATTCGAACGCCCTGTGCCTAGGCCAAAATCAATATGGATAGAAACGTCCTATCCTTATCTTCTCTTTCCCTCTCTTTCTTCTCCTCGTTTGTGTTTTGACATATAAGGGCTCCGATCTGTTATATACACGGGCCTTGTATAGTAAATAAAAGAATTTTTGGGCGTCAAATCTAAGGCCTTGATTAAAACCCATATTTTCTGACTACACACTGACTGTGTATTTTCTTTTCATCTTCTGCAACTGTGGGTTCCATGAGAAGAGTGGCGTTCTTTCAACAGTCAGCTTAAGACTAAATTAAGGTGAAGAGCCAGTAAGGTATTATACAAAAAAACCAACATTGCAATGCAAAGTTGCAAAATATATAATTGTATGTCTAATAAATGCGGTACAACAGCAAACAACGACGTATAGTAGCTCAAGTACATAGACTGTTGTCAGCGATCCGGATCACGTGGCATGGAGTTCCTGACCTAGAGTAGATATTACCGAGGGTGTTGTCATGCCTAAGGAGGACGCCATGATTTACAGCCTCCCCATCTAAGAGTCGTTTTTGTAGTGACTGCACGTCTTGCTGCAAGTCACTAGTTCCAGCTATTGTCGATGAATAAAAACAACTTCGTGTCTAAATGCAGCGTCGCTAAAAAAAAACAAAAGAAAAAAGACCAACGTAACACAATCCTATCACCTCGACCGCCTTTCAGGTCTACGACTATTGATGACGCAGACAACAATCACATTGTTACCTGTGGTAGTCGTGCAACACCTTGTATTTACCTCAATCTAGTATCGATATCGATCATCGTATCGACGATGTTTACAATGCCCGATGGGAATTTGTCCAGATAGCCACCGGCTCGGTCCGGTATCCCCGCATCACACGGTCGGCGCCGCTATATGATTATTATCTTTACCTTGTGCAGTTCAGCAACTCATCGACATCATAGGTACAGTGCATTGCACTTTATCTATTTCAGTGTTTGGTATTAGATGCACGTTTGCCATTTAGTAGGAGGCCACGTAACCGATGCGGTGTGTCACTACCTGTGGGCTGCCCTGGGCTCTTGTTCAGAAGGCACATCATCTGTGTGGTGGCGCGCCGAGGACTACTCGCGCCGCACTGGCGTGGGGTAGTGTATGTACAACAAGTCGTACAAGTCCTATTTGTCTATCTATCTACTCGTATCTGCCTGTGCCTCGCTAGCTACTGTACTAGCAACAAATATCAATCTTATTTGTTATTTATTCACATTTTGTCGTTGGGTTTTGTTGTTTTTTTTTCGTTTAATTTTTTATTTTGTGTTATTTTCTTAAAGTTGTTTTTAGTGTTTAGTTTTTTTTTATTTAAGTCTTTTTTGTGTTGACTGCAATTTTCAACGTTTGAGCCGTTGCATCGTTAGGTGCACTCGATATGAATGTGCAAAAGTGTTGGCTGGTGTATCCATGACAAGTTTATTGACCCAACAATAACAACAGAAACTGCAACGACAAACGGCTACAGCTAAACGTATGGACACAGCGGTAGGGGGTGGTAGGTTGGGTGCACTGTTATCGCGCCCTCAGATTTAGCGAAATGGGGAGCTTTCTGCCCTCGCCCGTCTTGCGTTCTTGACTTCTCCCTTTGCAATCTATATATAGGTAACGACTGCACTTATATCAAACTCTTTCCTTCTTTTTTTAATTTTTTCCCCTCAGCAGTGTGCTTCTTCTCTCAAAGGAATTGCAAACATTAAGATGCAATAATTTTGCATAATTACTCGAGAAAAGGAACGACAGTGACAAGAACTGTGGGTGCGACTACGGTTGAGTCGGGTGGTACGGACGAGGGCGAGGACGTGAACCAGAACGGTAACTGCAATTACAATCGACTTGAGTGGTGTGAATTCTTGCCTTTTTTTCTTACGGCGGAGTGCAATGGCCAAAAAGAATGCCAAGAGGAATTAGACGGTTGTTTATCCCATTGGGGCAGCGACCACAAGGCAAAATAGCACAGAAATTGTTAAAGGGCGTTGCTGTGATTTTCTGTGTGGTTTGCCCCGCTGCCATGTCAGTCTTAATCCTTCCCATTGGGGATAGGTCGTTTGCATGCACTTGCCTCGAATAATACACCAACCGCTCATAGCAAAGTTCACGCGATGTGTACAGCTGTACACTCTCAATCATAGATTCGTGTGCACACAATTTATAAAGTCGTCTCCAGTACACGAAAAGTAACCCAGTTCCCACGGTTTTTGGACGGAATCGGTGATGAGTGTTGATCGAACAAACTATAAATAATGTAGAAAGTAAACAGAAGAACGTGGTATAATTTGAACTGGGCCAGGTGGTTACAGAGCATAAGAAGACCACGATGTCCAGCAGTAAAAAAGCAAGGGATTTGTAATGCAATGAAACAGTCACTATACTTTTGATGCCCTAATTCAGGCGGTTTTGCAGGCTCTTAATAGCTTTCTCTCAGTTTGTGTCTGTAATGATTGGTTTTTCAAATCCACTGAACAGATTGAAATTGCTTATACTGCAAAATGACCAGAGACATTGAAGGGCGACTGTTGGAACTCGTTCTTAATGAAAGAGGAACAGGAATACAATATTTACCTGTAACCTGTTATTATTGCCCACATCCACTTGTTATTACTGTCCACATAGGGCACAAGGCTTTTGAAGCCCGAAATCCAATAACTTGGAATTTTACACGAATAAACAAGGAGTAAATTCCGCAATTCTACTTTGGTGGTTATGATAGTAAGAAAGTTGAGATTTACCTGCGACTGTGGGTGCAGAGGTTCAAGTGATGAGTGCGCTTTGTTTTCTTTTTTTTTTTTAATTCTTTCAGGAAAATCAAATCAATTTTTTCAGTTGAGCAACGACCGTGATAATATATATAGAAAAGAGATAGACAGGATACTCTGCACTTGCGTTCTAACGCTCTAATTGAAAGACTTCCGTCTAGGCCCCAATGAGTTCCATTGCTTACTTTTACATCCTATCGAGTGTGTGCAGTTCTATTATAAGTATACTCGACCAAATATGGGCATTGGATTAAGGGTTAGGTCGAATAAACAGTGCCCTTGCGTAGGACCTCAGAGTATTTTTACGGCTAGGCCAACTTGTCGTGAAAGATGATTAAATGCAGTATGGTAGGTAGATTTGTGGCGGTTCCGCCAAACGCCACTGTCTACTTATCCGAAGAACCCCCCATTACTACAACCCAACTTCCATAGTCCCCGCTAATGCAATCGCACCTGTAAATGCTTCACGCATCAAGTTTATCTAATGTATATATCTTAAAGCTCTTGGAAGAGAATTCTTACCTTCATGCATCAATTCGCATTTTAAAATTCCCTACAAGAATTCTATAAATCTTATCGGATCATAAATCCAAATCCCAATCTCACCATAAGCATTTTCGCTAGAGGAATTCCTGCAAAGAAACAATTTGGTTCACACATCATCATCATGATCATCATCGGCACTACAACCGGGATCCGGTCTTGGCCTTATTTAACACGTATGAGGCTTGTTAAATTTTCCATAATAATTTGTTTTTCTGGGCAAGGTTATTAGCCTTGGTTCACACATAATGTAACCACATTTCTAGAGATAATAAACATTGCGTCGCCTATTCCCAGCCGCACCATGTGTACGATAAATTCCCGTACATACACATTGGCTGGCGTCCTTTGTCCAAGGGACAAAGGCAAATACACGCATCTTGCGTCTAAAGGCAAAAACCAAATCCTTTAGCATAAGCAAATGCAAATAGGAATTGTGTACTTACCCTTGGCAGCGATGCCATAAACACCAATTCTCAGACAATATGCTAAAACCAATTAGCACCATGCCCACGATGCATTGCGGTCTATCAAAACAGCTGCAATGCACAGCATAGACAATTATCTACATGATCTCTTTGTCTTCCAATATTTTTGGATCTGCTTTTCATGACCTCGCGGCATGAGCAAACAGAAACCCATCACTTACCAATGAGATACGGCTTGTTTACTTAGCCGAACTCACATCTCATTGATGTCCATTCACCTTTTCGATTTTTCAGATTCGTTCCCATGGCCTCGTCCCATGAAAAAACCAATGTTCACACATACATGCGTACCATAATGATCTTCTCTATGAGATCCGGTTACCTACCTCCAAAGCGAAACTTCACATTTCTCTTGGGATAGGAAAGGCATCCCTAAGTTAAGAGAGCCAGTACCACTGGCCGAATTTCCCTTGCCAGCGAATTGATATCGCTGAGTCGCATTTCAACATCCAGCCACGCTGGTTGGTTCTTCTCCTGCTCGCCGTGGCGCCGCGGGGACGCAACAGTCCAGAGTCTTGTTTATCAACCCCGGAGTGTCGTCTCTAATATGTTGAGTTTCACCTAGTCAATGAAAGCCAAAAACTTAAGACGCGGTGAACAACGTGTTAAGTATCTATATTAACACTTTTATAGTAGCGGGCAGTGAATTTGATTCTACATAACTACAAAATGTATTAGGTGTCAAAATTAGAATTGTGAACTCTTAAAATATTTAAGTGTAATTTCTGTTCATGTTTTTTGTTGTTGTTTTGATTAATCAATAAAGTAACCTTTTAATAAATAGACAGTACTCAGTGTATTTTATTTCCAAGCTGCAGTTCCTGGGTGTTTTCTTTTATACTTTTCACTTGTGCGACCAGTGTTTTGATGTCTCAGCAGTGCACCAACCAGCGAACAATTCGTGGGACGAAGTGGAACCCCGTGCCGTACGCCGGCACTACGACTTCGTACCCCCACAGATTTCTAACCCAGATTTCCGGCGAAATACTACTTCATTAGGCTAATGGTCAGGAGAAATCCTTTCTTTCGGAGTTTGGCTAATGGGTCGTTGATAAAGGCTGGAATAGTTGGTAGGTCGGTTCTGGTCCTATAGTGAGTTGTTACCCCGTCATGCAAAAAGTTCCGTGATGTGTTTGGGATACAATTTTCATTACAGATCGGACGTTGGCAGACGCCCAGATTTAACGGTGGGAAAACATAATTATGTTATCCTTTGAGATAAAATATATCGGAGGGGAACTATTCCCCCCGTCAGATTTCCGGGGAGACAACGTGCAAGTAGTTTGATAATAATCCAAATGATCGTCGTCGTCACAGAATAATGTCTCATCGTGAAACACTGTCAACGCTCAACCAGTGACAGTATTTGGTAATTTCAGCGGACACGGTCTGACTAAAACGAATATAAACCACGAAGTTAGCCATTTCATGAATTTTCCAGTGTCTGTTCGCAACGAACTCTGCGTCAAACTATTCGGTATGGTTTTCCAGTATATAATCGAGCAGTTCCACATCGAGGTCCTTCTCTTTCCACCCATTTTTCTGGGCTTTCTTCCCCAATTTGCCAGTGATGAATCCCCTGTGTGGTAATATTTCGTACATCACGGCTTGGTGGTCACTATGAATGTACGTGTCTAAAACTTGCCACTCCATATTTCTTTCCAACATGGAGCTGGCAAATGTGATGTCGATTTTTGACCGGCCTCTCTCGTTTATGAAGGTGTCATCAGCATCATCATTAGGTAGCACTACATCTAGGACTGCGAAGGCTTCGAGTAGTGCCTGGCCTCTACTGTTGGTCCTTGTGCGCCCCCATTCTACTGCCCAAGCGTTGAAATCTCCAGCAACTATGAGAGGGCTCTTATCTCTAGCTTCTTGTGTTACCCTGTCCAAAGAGCATTGAATTCTTCTATTTCCCACCTTACCGGAGCGTAATAACAGTAAAAATGAATTTCTCTAATCTTAGCATAAGTGAAATCTTCCTGCAGCTGGAAACTTCTGTGTTCAATGGGGGAATTTCCAGTTGTCCAGATGGCCGCTCTTCCGCTGTTGTCTTCTTTCCCAGTAATTGTACCAGTGCCCGACATCCTGTACTGCTCATTGATAAGTACCATGTTGGCACCATAATCCTTAGCCGTTTGGGAAAGGGGATCTTGTGCGGCTCCACAATGGTTTAATTTAATTTGAATGCACTTAAACGTGTCCATTTGTATTCAGCAGATTGGACATCGCGTTTTTAAATGCTCGGCATTAGTAACTCCCTGTTAAGTTGTGGTTACCGCCTGCGCACCCTGACGCGCAGAACATGCATTTGGATTTTGCATTACAGCTCATCGCTTTGTGGCCTTTTCCACCGCATTCAAAACAGTTTTCCGAACGATCGTCTTCGGATTTGCAGGATTTCGCCACATGTCCGTATTGCCAACATCTGGAACATCGTGTGGGTCTGATGTGTTCTCGTAGTCTGCATCTCACCCATCCAACCTGTTGGCGATGCAACTTGCCAGGACAGACAAGGCAGGCACCAGCAAACAAGTTTCTGGGAAGCACAACGATCAGCTGCACACCGATTGCGGAAAACCACTGGAGAGGAAAAGGGCACTCAAGAAACGAGCTCAAGAAGAGAACAGCACTCAGGAGAAAACGAGTGAAAGAGAAGAACAGCCAGAAATCGAACGAAAGTGAGGACAGCTGCGGGCTATATAAGACGATTGCAACGACAGACCACCAGGGGCACTCTGGAATATCGTACGCCTCTACCATATGGCCCTGCAAATCTTCGACGCAAGTGGAAAGACTTCGAATTTTCGAAAGAAAACTCCCCAGAAGATGCACCAAGCGCTCTAGAAGGCCTGGCGGCCGCCATTACCCAAACTCTCACCTATACGAAGGCGCCTCCATTATCCCCATCGATGAGTACTTGCTACAATTAGCATATAAGTACCTCGAAAGCACTCAGAACAGCGAGAACCTACTTGTACGGGAGTCTTGCGTTCCTGACCCTTCTCTCTCTCGATCTCTTCGGATCAGACCACCACAATTTCTTCTTTAGTACAAAACTGAAGAAAGCACCCTTCCCAACAACATTCTCCTCTACAATAGAGGGTTCGCGGGCCCATCCCATAGGGTATACTGCTATTATGCCACACGCACGCACAGTACAAGACGGCGCAAACATGCACACACACCGACCAAAGCGTAGATCATTAGACGCTAAAGACGTGATCTGCGTTTACTACCGCACTCAAGACCTTCCGGTCTTGTATGACTTCTTTCCCACCATCCCTCCATCCAAGTAGTTAGAAAACACCTGAACTAACCCTGTCCAGACTATCCTTAGATGCCCCTCCCCCTCTTTTTTTTTCTTTTTCTCATATCTCGAGACCGAGCCCAACATCCTCACGGATGTGGGTGATTCTGGTTATCGCAAGATGACCAGAAGCCAGAGACAAGATGAAGGACACATCTGTCCTTGTCTTGCCAAAGTCGGCCTCTCGCCACCCATTTTTTTTTTTTAGAACACCAAGAGTCGTCACAGGAACTCCTCAACAAAACGGCCTTAACGAGACCAGTTACAAAAAGAATATTATAGAAAAACAGAATAAATAAAGAATTAGAAATAAGCGAATTGGTAACGGTGTATTTTCGCTTGTTTTGTTTTCGCTTTACGTCTACATCTTAATCATGGGGGCAATCGCTTCCGCGCGGTTTGTTTGGTCGTGTGGCTTTTTACTTTTTTGGTTTCGCAGTTCGCAGTGAATTGTACTGGGCAAGACACCGACGCCCGTTCGTCCAGAGCAGAGCCCGGCTCTGGAAATACAATCGACCAATTTAGGAATTCAATCATCTTTGGCCGGCCAGTGCCGGCTTTACAGTCCACGAAGAGGAAAGCTGAGACGTCGCTGGAAAAGGCGTCGCCCGCAGTTTAAACAGCAACACAACCCTGTAGATAGCAGCATGCTAGCCTTTCCTCTTGCTAAGCGGATCATGGCAGCCTGCGTGCCATCTGGTTTCCTTCTTAAACTATTTACCGCTTCCTTTGGGGTCGCGTTCAATGCAGGGGACTCTATAGCGATCGCTGTCAGGATTTCCTCTACAAATATAACCTCATCTAAATCACGACACTCGACCGTAATTTCCTGTGACGCTGTTTTCATACTAGCATCTTTCTCTAATACTTGTTGTACTTTTGCTTCCAGTGTCGCGGTGGTGGCCTCTGGCCATCGTTTCAGTTCTAGCAGCAATTTTCGTTTTGCTGTCTTTCGAACTTTATTCACGCTATTTCCGAGTTCGCTTAGTTTGGGCTTGGCCTTCATGCACTTCAATATATCGCCATATGTTTTTTCCGCGGTTTTGGATATTCATATATGTTGGCTTTCCTGGCATCAGTTTTGGGAGTCTCTTCACCCTCCGCATCCCTCTTCTTTCCTTTCTGGGCTATTGTAAACCTATTGTAATTGGGTGACTCATCACTGATCTATCCCGGGCACCTGCCTATGTCAATGGGCTAACTTTGTTTTGGTTGGATTTGCAAGTTGCCAGCGCTTGTTTCAGCCGGCGCAGATGGCTTTGTGGGGCTACGTCGTCTGTGTGCCGGCACGGGCACGGATTCACCAGTTCTCCACAGATTGTTCCACCGGATTCAGTAAAATAAAACGCTGGTAATTGTTTTAATTCTATTGTTTATTGTTCTAATGGTTGTTGGTTCTTAAGGAAGTTATTTTGCACTGTTAATTTTGTTTTAGTATATGTTTTACTGTGTATATTTTAGTAACGCAATTGCGAGGAAGATAATGGTTAGACAGATAGATGTGAATATGGCAATTAGTTAGAATACGTTTTAATCAAACGTTACTACGGTATGCACTATTTACACGCTAATAGGATTCTTTCGACTGTTTAACTCCCGGATTATGTATTCAACGTTAACGTACATTATTACTGAAGATGTAATAAACCACTACTGCAACTCCGGCATACAATTCGAAACGCACTCTCACGACTACCCACGACTATGTAATTAAATTCGGCTCGTTGTGTGGACACGCTGGTGGTTGATTTCCGACTGCTGAAAAATGACTCGTGCAGAGTCGGTCATCCTCTAAGGGTGGTTTTCACTCTCGGCAGAAACGTGCAGTTTCTCTTCGTGGTGACCAATAGGAGAGGATGTCTATGGCGATCTTGGCGGGATTATTTCGCTTGCTCGTGTTGCCAGGTCACGGGCAATCGAAAACGAGAAAAAGAGAATGAGCCAAAGGGTATCGTTGGTGGCGCAGATGCAGCTGCGTAAAACAGGCTGCTCACCAATAGTGGAACCTGTGCCACAAGGAAATGAGATACTTGCACAATGATGGTTGGGCACGGCATCCATGACCGTGAAAAGGGTCGAATTCCCTGTGTGCCTGCTCACGCTCTGGAGAATTTGATTTTTGGCGGTCAGTCGCGAGATGCGTCAACTGCTTTTGTCGGTTGGACATAAGGCCGCCGAGAATATGGGTAAGCCAGGAAAGTCTGCTGCGCACGTGTGTGGGAGGAAACCCTGGCTGACAGGGGCGCCGATAAGTTTGTTTCCCTACATATGTTGCATGTTAGGAGTTCTTTTCATGGAATTATAGTTATGCATTATCTGCATAAAATGATGAATTCTGGCGATGCATTGTCTGCATGATATGACGGCCTTGGGAAGGGGAATGTTTACAGGCAACTGCAGGTAAACGTAAGGAGTTGGGGTTGACATAGTGGGCATAATTGTGGGTGGAACCGCGTGCATTGCGGGTGAAATTGTGGTTGGCAAAAGGAGTTGGGGTTGGAATTGTGGGTGGTTCTTAGTGTAGGTTTAAAGAAGACCCACAGCTTCTTTAAACGTTTTGGCACTTCCTTATCAAAGAGGCAACCAATGATCTCGACCAACTCTCACAGATTAATATGCCCCTGTTTTCGATTTTGATCGTCTTTGTTAACTTTGGGTTGTGCTCCCCGAGTTGTCCGAATATCAAAGAACCATCATCCCTTCCATTACAGTTTTGATCCGCGCTCGTCTCTATATCACCACTGCTAGTTGCCGCTATAAGTTATTCACAAAAAAATACCTTCCATTGCACAACTAAAATGCAGTAGGTTAGTACAGCTGTCTGTTACCCAATTGGTGACAGGGATAGATGGAATAGCGATCCCTGTTTAGTAGATAGCAGAACTCACAGAACTCACCTGCGAAATAATCCCCCTTTGCTGTTGGGAGAGTACAGCTATTGTGTACTTCTATAGGACTGGTCTTTATGGTCTGAACGAACCCCTTTCCCGGATGCTGAGTAATGTCAACTCCTATTCCACCTTGTTCGACTTCGACCTCTCTACCCATACTCTCAAGCACCGCCTAAACATTCTCACCACCTATCTTAAGCGGCGCTTCTACACTCTACTATAACCTGTCCCTAGCCCCCCCCCCCCCCCCCCCCAACAAACCCTTCCATCTTCTTTTGTCCTGGTTACCTTAAGTTAAGCCTAGTTTAGGTAGTTCTTAAACTCTCTAGTTTGTAATTTAGATATACTTTAGATGTACATAATTATGTTACTTGAATAAAGTCAATAAATGGGGCTGTTGCCCCATTTATTGACTTAATTCCTGTGAGTAGGGCTTTAGAATATACTCACAGCTAGGCCAGCTTGTCGTAAGAGGCGACTAAAGGCCGAGTGGTAGCCGGGGTCCCAACGCCCTGTGCGCCCGGTGAAGTAGCACCCCATCAAGCTTTAGGCTCCGTAAAATGGTCGGGAGAAATCCTTGGCCATCTTTCGGAGCTTGGCTGATGGACCGGTTTGAGAAAAGGTTGGTTAGGTGGTAGTCGGTCCCAAGGTGAGATACCACCCCGTCCCGCTGTACATTCCGCGATATCGCCGAGAGAAATCTTCGACGGTGTTTCGGATGTGTGGCTAATGGCCCGGACTGACACGGGGATAAGTCATGATGGTGTCTTCTGATATAAAGAATTCCGGAGGTAAACTAGTCTCCCATTCGGATCTCCGGGGGGGACTGTGTCGGGGGGAACATCATGCAAATATCATGATAAATAATGGAACTTTGAGAGGTTCGTCATCGCATAACCGGGCTCGCTTTCGAGGCTCGGCCCACGCTCGACTGGTGACGGCATTTTGTAACATCAGGGCCATCGGTTTCACCAATACCAATGTAAACGCTATCCACCAATATTTGCAAAAAACGAAACCTGATATCCTTGCCCTAACAGAGACGCAGGTCGATTCGTCAACTGATTCGACATATCTTCGTTGCTCAGGATACGACTTGCATTCGAGATTCCGTTTTAAGGGCGGAGTCTGCGTTTTCGCGCGGTCCAATCTGGCTTGCCAGAGGATGGAGGCGTTGGAACCCAATAATATGGACATCATATGGTTGAGGGTCGTGCTGAAGAATTCCGTTAAATTCCTTTGTTGTCTTTACCGCTCCCCGAATGACGATCGACCGGCGACATTTTTCGAACATCTTTCATATACCGTCGACTGGATACAGATCAACCACCCAGCTTCTGAAATGGTTGTCCTTGGCGAATTTAATGTGCACAATTCCGACTGGTTGTTACATTCTAACAGAACCGACGAGGCTGGGAAGCTGGCGGAGATGTTTGCTGTAAGCCACAACTTGACTCAACTCGTGGGGAAGCCAACGCGAGTGCCGGATGACCGAGGGGATTCTGCGAACACCCTGGATCTGTTTTTGACATCCGAACGGAATATTTATACCGTAGAGGTTTCTGCGCCCTTGTACTATGAGAGCGTGCGTCGCAACGGCTCTGCTCCACCAGAGGCGTTCCTTGACTTGGATATGAAAGGGCTTATACAGGATAGATCCGGAATTCCGCTGATCTATCATGTAAGTAGATCATCTGTAGACGGGCGATTGTGCTACGACCGGGAAGTAACGCGCACCGAAGAAGAGCTCCTGCGCTTCAGTAGGGCTATCTCCCACAGAGACCGGGACGATAGTATTAGACAGCGTCAACAGTTCTGTTGGTTGAATGGCATATAAAGACCTGGATACCAAAGACGGTATAGAATCATAGTATCATCAGCTAGCTTACATAGACTTAGCTTTTCTAGAATTAGGGTAGTATAAGATTTAAGTTAAGTTAGGTTAAGTGCTTTAACATAAAAAAAAAAATAAAAAGTAGGGAAGTTAAGTAAGTTAAATTTTAAGAAAAAAAAACAAAAAAAAATTGAGAAAGTTTTTCAAATTTTTCTTTGTATTTCAACTAATTATCAGTACTGCCACAAAGTTCTGTCGCCGAAAGGCAAATTATACAAATGTTAAGTAATGTTTAGCTTAGAGCGTCTGCGAAGGACCAGTAAGTTATTATATAAGATAATTAAGCTAGAATTTAAGCATTTTTTGTCTAGCCTTTAATTTAGAAATTAAGAATATAAAAAGAAAAATAAAAAAATCTTTTAAAAATGAAAAAATGAGGTTTCTGCGCCACTGGGAAACTCAGATCACTACTTGGTATCTGTCGCGCAAGCACTTGCATATCAAGCAAATAACCGGCCTAGGCAGCTTCGCCATGTATGGAAGTATGGGGATGCTAACAGGGACGATTTCCAAGATTTCTTCGCATCCTTTTCGTGGTTAGAGGTGTGCTTCGGAAACTCCGATGTTAACGCTTGCGCGGAGTCGGTATCAGAGATTATTCTTCTGGGGATGGAGATGTATATTCCACATTCCATCAAACGAAGTTCGTCTGATAAACGTTGGTTTGATAAAAAATGCGAGCAAATTACAGCGACAAAAAATAGAGCTTTTAAGCAATGGCGCTCCAATCCCACCGATGTTAACAGAACGAATTTTGTTACAATCAGAAACGCGTGCAACCAGACGATTGATACTGCGAAGAAAGCTCAAACGAGAGGGTGATCAATAAGCTCCTTCGGTACCCAACTGGTTCGCGCCCTTTCCGGTCAATGGCAAAGGCTGTCAGCGGTAACTTCGCATCCTCCTCTTTTCCTCCGTTGGTGACAGACAGCGGGACGTTAGTCACGAATCCAAAGGATAAAGCTAATGTGTTCGCGAATTTATTTTCCGCGAATTCAAACCTCGATCCCGGCCTTTTGGAGCCACCTGTGATCTCGCCGGCACAGTCTTCCATGCGGGATGTGAGATTTCACCCGCGCACTATTCAACGCATTCTACGTGAACTGGATAGGATAAGAAGGCAACCGGCCCGGACGAAATACCAGCAATAGTCCTCAAGAACTGTGCTCGAGAACTATCGCCGGTTCTTGGCAGACTCTTCCGCTTATCTTATGCACGGAGGACCTTTCCTGCCTGCTGGAAAATCGCTCGAGTTCAGCCAATCCCAAAGACGGGAAAAAGAGTCTCCCACAAAATTACCGTCCGATAGCATTACTGTCTATTTTATCTAAGATAATGGAAAAAGTCATCAATACAGAGTTGGTTAAGTATTTGGAGTGCAACGGACTTCTGAATGATCGTCAATACGGATTCCGTGGCAGGCGGTCCACAGGAGACCTTTTGACACTTATAACCGATATATGGACATCTGCGATTGAACGGCATGGTGAGTCAAGGGCGGTCGCATTGGATGTCTCCAAGGCTTTTGACCGCGTCTGGCACGGGGCATTGCTGAGCAAACTTAGTTCATATGGACTTTCCCAACAGCTTTGCGAATGGACGAGGAGCTTCCTCGAGAATCGATCGATCCGGGTTGTTGTGGACGGCGAGTATTCGGATCTGTATCCTGTTAATTCGGGGGTGCCCCAAGGTTCTATTTTGGTTCCAACCTTGTTCTTGCTTCACATAAATGATTTGTTGAAGACAACGGATAACAAAGTGTTCAGTTTTGCGGATGATAGTACGCTTGTTTCCTCCTCCGGATCGCACCCGTTTGTGGTTCATCTTCCGACGGCGCGAACATCCCTGTATCAGAACTCGTTCCGTTACAGAGCGGGGAAGCTGTGGAACTGCCAAAAAAAAAAATTAACTTTGAAACTTTACTTTATATTATTGTAATCCCTCCCCCACCCCTCCCCACTTTTTTCACTGATCCACTTTGCTCTATTCACTTTTTTCCCCACTGATTGTCACTTTGAGGTTTTTTATTCTTATTTTCTCGTTTTTTTTTGACTGTGACTTTTTTAGTTATGTTTTCTTTATGGGCCTTTAATAAGCTTGTAATTAGCTTTTTTTCTTCACCTTTCCTCCACAACACTGTAACCCGCACTGCACTACACTCGCGTATAAATTATTCTCGCATTCTCATAAAATTTAATACTCGGACGCGTGTGTGGACATCCGTTTTCCCTTCCGACTGTTGTGTGTATTTTCTGCATTTATGAGCCTCGCGATTTGCAACGCAAGTCCGTTTTTTGTCGGTGGCTTTTTATACTGCCTCCACGTTCCCCGGACTTGTTTTTATTCATATTTACGAGTTCCACACTTAATTTTCGTGAGGATCTGTAGCGGTTTGCTTGTGAAGAATGTAGTTTGAACCTGTGGCGGTTCCGCCAAACCCCACGGTTCGCTTTCGTTAAAAACCCCCATATCTTCTATCCAATCATATAATTTCGCTAATGCAATTGCATTAGCACCTTAAATGCTTTACGCATCTAGGATGATCTAAGCGATAATCTAAGAAGTCCCTGTAAAAGAAAACTTACCCACATGCATCTCTTCGCATACAATTTCCTGTAAGATTTCTTTTCTACCTTTTCAGGGATCCCAAAACCTATTCGGAACCTTCGATTTCCAGGCAAATTTAAATTGCCCACACCTGCACCGCAATCTCCACCCAGCATACCTGAAACATTTCTTTTTACAAGGACATTTAATGCTTTCAACGCGCTAGATACAATTCCTAAAAATACTTCCTTAATGTGCATATGCAGCATAAATACAAAACATTCGGCACCCATTGTTATCAATTGAAATGCAACGACGGGCGGCTTGTTTTTACAGCTGCAGCAAGCCGACCATCGATTCGTTGTTCAATAGACAAACAATCATCAATTTCGTACGTCGCCACAAACTAATTTCCCTGCATATACAAATGCAGGCGAGGAATTCATTTCTGCCACCAATCCCATTAGCATCTTTTTTCCCAACTTCTATTATAACGAGGATACACAGCGTAAACATGACCCTCATTACCGGACGAGGCATTTGGTCGCTTCTTCCTTTGTCTTTGCCGCCTGTCTGCGTCGTTGTTACATTGCCTTCGAGCACGTGTAAACAACATCAGATTTGAACGATCTCATACACACCATCATGATCTTCATTACAAGATCTGGTTTCCTATTCCACAAAGAGAGACTTTACGTTTCTCTGGTGGGAGGTAAAAACGATATGGACAGGATATCTACCACGACACCACAAACTCACCCCATAAGCGAATCACCTCTGCACAAAATGATTATTGCTGAGTCCACTTACATCCGCTGACCCCCATGGGCATGCCGACTTCCGCTCTCCGGTGCGCACGGAGACGCGAAAAATCACCGAGTCGCGCGTGTGTAATAATTTAGAAACAAAAAAAAGAACAATAAAATAAGTAAAAATCATGTGCCTCATAGACATAACTCGCATTTCCCACGTACAGTGTAGTGTTTGCAACCGCCGTGTCGAATATTATATTTGCGGCAGTCGTCGAAGATTGTGTTTTCTTTATTGAATTCATAATGTAACTTTCACGCAGTTCTACCGTAAAATTTTAGTATCCAATAAGAAAATAAAACAACAATAAAGGAACCCTTAACAATAGAAGAAAAGTGTGTTTCATATTTTTACGTGTCCTGTGTTGGTGTTTGGCTTTCCCTCGGGTTGTGCTGTTCGGAACATGTAGGGGAATTTGTGGGGACGAGGTAGAACTCTCGCCCGTGCGGCGTCGCGACCTCGTTCCCCCACAAACCCACACGGCGAAATGGTTAGAATCATAGTAAAGGATTGAAACCAAAGCAAATCAAAACACGGCCGCGTGTAGACGACACTGCATTTCTTTTCGCTACTGTATAACTTGTGGGATATGTTAACTGCTACGCCACAGATCTACCTCAAGCCAGAACCGCGGGAACGAAGCGGCTGACTCGCGTCTCTTTCGCGTCAAACCTTCCCGATACTTGCTAAATGATGTGCCCACGTATTAAGGGGACGTTAAATAGTCACACATCATACCATAGGCAGGCAGAATCAACGTAAAATTCCTCCCTAGAATTAATGAGATTCTATTTTGTGGCCGCAGACGAAGCGTATAGAAGGGTAGATTCTTCAGGCTTTCTCACAAATCAGAAAAATATATGCTACCGAAACGAACGGGTGGAGGCGTGTCCCGAGATTGAGTACATGGCCATAAAGTGCCACAAAGTACATTTTCATGACCACAATATGAGCTATTACCACACGGGATGTATCACCAAACACAGGCGCTAATATTCTGCACTAATCAGCCAAGAGACAACAAGTCGAATGTTCCAACGAATTAGTCCCTTACATGTCACATGTCTGCACGGTCATTCTTGGGCACGCGAGGCAGTCGAACAAGGTGTTTTTCGAACCGTATATATTATCGTGGCGACCGCCGTTCATAAAATTTAAGCGATTTTATGCCACAATTACAGAATACACTTCCTGAACGGAGCATGCGGGAGTGAGAAAAGAACAGTCAAGTCACGCCAATCGTTTATAATTCTCTAGAAATTTTGATTACGTCGGTTTTTGTTGTTGTTCGCGATAAAAGAATGCATCAGTTGGCTACAGACACTCAATATCACCAGTAGTGCGGATCGTATGTAAGCAATAGTTCAACTGTTGTGCGTTGCCAAGTCTCTTTGTTTAAATAAACGTAAAAAAGTTATATAAAATTATAAACGATTGTGAATTCCGAGCTTGCGGAATAGGATAAAATCGCCAAAAAAATACCCTCTCACGTAAATCCTGTGGCTGCAACAAACATTGTTTGACATCTCTATCACTACCTGTTCATTAAGACATCTATATCACGTTCATTAAGACAACTCTATTACGTTCATTAAGGACGGTGTTTGTGCAAAAGCGGGGGGACGAGCTACTGCATATGTATGAACTCATAGTTAAGGAGTTAGCAGTCAAATACGCTATAACGATCTATAAATCGTACATAGGGTTGGCATTCAGTACCCTTTCGACCAAAACTTGAAACATTTTCATCTTTAGAAAACCTACTTATTTGGTGATTGCTGATATAGTGTGGCGTTTTCGACTCAGTACACACACGATCCCTTAGGGATGAAAACAGCACCAAAAGAGAATCGAAAAAGTAGCAATCCACAGTTTAAGTAGCGAGTTGAAATATCCTCGCGTTCATGTGATAGTGGTCTGATGCGTTGGTGCTTTGTTTCTAACCTTTTCATAGCCTCGATTCGAATCACATTCTCCACTACCATCGCGAAACGCCATAGATGTTTTTGGCTGGGGCAAGTTTTTCACAGGCAAATTGAAAGTCGAAAGCGGAGAGTGTCAAGAACATTGACGATGGGACACTTATACGCACACAATGCTTATTTATTTACCCTTAAACGATAACATGTTAACCAAAAGACACAGAGGTTTTTCATTTCATCGTAAAACGCTATACATATCCTTCTGATGCTTAAAAGTGATCCCAAAACTCATCTTACATTAACAAATCAACAGTAACTTAGGCAATTACTTGTGTAAGAGTTTAGGTTCATTCACTTTATCTTCAAGATTTATTGGTTTTGATCTCTCCACTTTCTTAACAAAACATTCAGGTATGTTTATTGTATACCACTTGTGGTTAGAATGCATATTGGGGATCTTTTCAGCCATTTATCAATCATTCGCTAATACCCGGCTGGATGCACATACCTGGTGATTCTACCTGTACGTTGGTCTAGCCAAGATCTCCATGTTCTGGATTGAGTATCACTGCTCTCTCCTAGACGTATCATTCATGGCTTCTCTGGCAAGGCAAAACCTCCCCTGTCCATCGCTCTTTGCTCCTACGAAATTCACCGATTTATCCAATCTCGTGGTGGCCATATTTGCGGTTTCCCCATAAAGGCGGTCAGGTCGGCAGCCATTGTTTATGCTGGATAACAAGACAATAAATGGCCGACTCTGCTTAAACTGTAATCAGTCCAGAATCCGGCGACATTGCGGCAATATATCATCAGAAGTGTCACTGGTTCCTCCAGAGCCGTGTTCATCACATTGAAAAATGTATGTGTCTCTTCCGGTCACAAGATCGAGTCGATGTCAACCATCCATCACATTTGTTGTTCCTGTTGGTGTCTTAACCTTAACTCCCCAAATCTATGACAAATGATGATCGATATCTATCCCAAACTTTCATCCCATGTTTACGGTTCAGGTGTCTGTCGAAAATTGTTGTAAAGGTGTGTATGCCAATTAGTGACTTAGATATTAATGGATGAGCAGGTAAGTGTTCTATAGGTCTCCCTGCCCGACAGAGTTTCAATTTTCCCCCATATCTTCTATCGCTGTTTAGTATACCATCCCCGCTCTCGCGTGATGCGGCGTCAGTAAGCATCCACAGCTCTGGAACCCTCTACCCGAGGATCTAAATGACGCACGTCTTATTAGACTTTGTCGTCTCCAAAGACTCCAGTTTCCCGTCGTGCAGAACTAGAAATTCAAAACCCAGAGCGAGTAGCCATCCCGCGTTCTACTTTTGGTCTTTTTCCTCGTTCGCATCGCTTTCGCATCGCTGTTGCAGATAAATCGACGCGCAGGGAAACTAATCGTAGCCTTTGATGGCGATTAAACCAGAAGTTGATGGACCGGTTGCGGAGTCACCTTTCCACCTTTTCACGTCCGTTCACTTCTTTGTGCTGCAACCTACGATCAGCCCACGCTGCCATCGTGCCCCAAGTAGTTGTTTCGATTACCAAAGACCGTGCTGATGGCGTCACGTCTTAGAGAAGCCGATCGCGTGTTGTTGCTGTTGTTACTATTGGCTTTTGGTCTTCAGCGCTCGTTGCCGCGGGGTTAGACGCAACAGATGATTCGTTGTGGCTGTCTGAACCTTGGTGCACTCACATTTTCCAAGTCACAGGGGGAAATTATTCATTTAGAAAATGGAAGGCTGCGTGGGCGGTGACGGTAGTCGTGGCGGTGGGGGTGACGGTGGCGGTTGAAGCACAAGTTCGACAACAAAATTTCTAAATTCAGTCTCAGTCTGTTGGTTCTCATCTGGAAAGCAGATGCTTTTGTTTGTATCTGAACCGGAATACCGCAAGGCACGTCGCTCATTTGACTGCTTCCTTCGGAGGCTCGTGTTCCTTCTATAGACTGTTTCCGTGAAGTGTGACTGGGAGATGTGAACAGAAAGCCAAGTAACTTTTAGAAGGATCCTGATATTGACTTATTTTGTTCCTTTCTACATCCGTAGAGGTACATTTTTATTGGTTTACTTTGATCGGTCTGCTAAGAGAGCGTGTTGGATTTTCGGGGTGGGTATTTACGCTTCAGGGCTTAAAGATATTAATCTCAACAATGAGACAAGTTGCTGGAAGTTGAGGGAGGCATGGAAACTCAAGTTCATTTAGGGGCAGAGTTAGTCAGCAAGGTTTGTGCACAAAATCTTGAAGACCTTACGAGAAAGACAGACCGGCAGAATGACAGAAAGACAGAAAGACTGAGAGACAGAAAGACAGAAAGACAGAAAGACAGAAAGACAGAAAGACAGAAAGACAGAAAGACAGAAAGACAGAAAGACAGAAAGACAGAAATACAGAAAGACAGAAAGACAGAAAGACAGAAAGACAGAAAGACAGAAAGACAGAAAGACAGAAAGACAGGAAGACAGAAAGACAGAAAGACAGAGAGACAGAAAGAAGAAAGACAGAAAGACAGAAAGACAGACAGACAGAAAGACAAAGAGACAGACAGACAGAAAGACAGAAAGGCAGTAAGGCAGAAAGACAGAAAGACAGAAAGACAGAAAGACAGAAAGACAGTAAGACAGTAAGACAGAAAGACAGAAAGACAGAAAGACAGAAAGACAGAAAGACAGAAAGACAGAAAGACAGAAAGACAGAAAGACAGAGAGACAGAATGACAGAAAGGCAGAAAGGCAGTAAGACAGAAAGACAGAAAGACAGAAAAACAGAAAGACAGAAAGACAGAAAGAAAAAAAGACAGAAAGACAGAAAGACAGGAAGTCAGACAGACAGAAAGACAGCAAGATTGAAAGACAGAGAGACAGAAAGACAGAAAGACAGAAAGACGGGAAGACAGAAAAAAAGAAAGACAGAATGACAGAAAGAAAGAGAGACAGAAAGACAGAAAGACAGAAAGACAGAAAGATAGACCAACATTCAGGGCAAATTCTATGCTTTCAACCAGGCGAAAGTCGAGACGATCTTTGTCCCTGTTCAATCCAAGTTGACATGCTACTTTGGCACCCGCCAAGTAGTGAACCAATGCATGCAGCGATATCCTGAGAAAGGTTGGCGCAGGGCTAATAACCTAGCCCGGAAAAATAAATTATTATGGACAATTTAACAAGTCTCGGATAAGGACCGGATACGGGTGGAGGGACTTGCTAAATAGTGCCAAAACCGGATCCTGGTGGTAGTGCCGATGATGCTGATGATTCGCTTTAAAAGACAAAATATTTATGTTCCTTTTATAAAAATCAAGAATCAGTACAGTTTAGTATAGGTCGGGAGTCTATAAGTCCAGAATCAGTAGGATAAAGTATAGATAGAGAATCTGTAGGGTATAGTATAGGTGTAAAATCAGGGCTAGTATAGGTACTAAACCGTACGCGTGGACATCAAATAAATACTAAATGCTATTTGGGAGTTGGATACTGGTTTTGGATAAGATTGAAATTTGTCACTTCTCCAAAAATGTTGTTATGGAATTTTATCCCAGGGTCATGATATCAGAGGCAATTACATTAAAGTTTATAAAAACTTGTAACTTTGCATGAGTTGCTAATGTAAGGCAATAAGGAAAAATAGAGAGGCGGAGGGTCAGACAGCCAGAGAGCCAAAGGGCCAAAGAGCCAAAGAGCCAAAGAGCCAAAGAGCCAAAGAGCCAAAGAGCCAAAGAGCCAAAGAGCCAAAGAGCCAAAGAGCCTAAGAGCTAAAGAGCCAAAGAGCCAAAGAGCCAAAGAGCCAAGGAGCCAAAAGGCCACAGAGCCAAAGAGCCAAAGAGCCAAAGAGCCAAATAGCCAAAGAGCCAAAGAGCCAAAGAGCCAAAGAGCCAAAGAGCCAAAGAGCCAAAGAGCCAAAGAGCCAAAGAGCCAAAGAGCCAAAGAGCCAAAGAGCCTAAGAGCTAAAGAGCCAAAGAGCCAAAGAGCCAAAGAGCCAAAGAGCCAAAGAGCCAAAGAGCCAAAGAGCCAAAGAGCCAAGGAGCCAAAAAGCCAAAGAGCCAAAGAGCCAAAGAGCCAAAGAGCCAAAGAGCCAAAGAGCCAAAAAGACAAAGAGCCTAAGAGCCTAAGAGCCAAAGCGCCAAAGAGCCAAAGAGCCAAAGAGCCAAAGAGCCAAAGAGCCAAAGAGCCAAAGAGCCAAAGAGCCAAAGAGCCAAAGAGTCAAAAAGGAAAGAGCCAAAGAGCCAAAGAGCCAAGGAGCCAAATAGCCAAAGAGCCAAGATAGCTTATTTCTTTCCGGGAGCTGTTCTTTGCCCAATGGACATTCTCCAATGATATGTTTGTTTGGGCATTTGGCGCATCTGAAATGCATATTGCAATTCGCTGCCACATGCCCGAAGCGTTGACAGCGCATACACTGCAATACGCAGTCGCACTTCTTTATTCTCTTCCAACATATTGTTTGGTGGTTAATGTATTTAATATATCTAAGTCCATTAATTTTACTATTGGGGCTTAGCAATCAATGAAGAAAGGCAACTTACGGTTGCGATTTCTAGAATTTTCAGACCTGTAAATTTCAAGGTATCGTTTTCGAAGCTTTTTAGTTCTTCGAGCACCTCTTCGGGAGTAAAGGAAGGATCAACCCCTTTGAGGAGCATGGAGACAGTTTTCTCCGATTTTGGGGTGTACATGTAGTACTCGTTTTTTGATTTCCCCAATGCCGATTTAATTTTATTATACCCTTCTAAATCATCGCATGTTAAACTTATATTAAAATTATTTATCCGTTTTGTTTTAAAAATTTTGCGTGTCAACTCACCCAATTTTATGAGATCCTTTGTCTCCATGTAGCTGATGTAGATAGGAGGTACTTTCTCCCTTTTTTTGACTGGCACCTGCTGAGTTGTTACCTGCGGTTGATGTGGTTCCTGCTGTTGTTGTTGATGTGATTCCTGCTGTTGAGTTTCCTTACCTTGTCGTGTTTTCTTTGTCTTCGCGGGTTGTTGTTGTCTTTGTTCTTGCAGTTGTTGTTGTACCATTTTCGTTTTTCGCTCGTTCTGGCTCAGGTTGTTTTTTAGTTTAACAACTTCCTCCATTTGTTTATCCAGTTGTTGTTTTTTAAGACTAATCTCATGGATGATTCTGTTGAGGACCTCGATCTGATTGCTAGTGTCTGCATTCGTTTCGCTGACAGCTAGTTCTTTGAATTGGTTTCCAGCGCCTAAGTACTGGGCACCATGGGTGTTGTCTTCGTCGTGGCTGTTGACAATCAACGTGTCTGCATCCTTATTTTCATTTTTTCTAAGGCGTTTAGCCTTTAGATTTAGGTCTGTATTTTGCTTTCTCCGATTTACCATTTTGGCATCCATTTGTTTTACGTCCATATTATGGACCGCGTGTTCTCACTTTTTTTTATTGTTTTTTTTTTTTTGATCTACTTTATGGAAAGTATGCACTTTTTTTTTTATTACGTTAAGGACAAACAGATTGTGGCCTGCACACACACTCACAATGTGCACGGATTCAGACGTAAACACCGTTATCGTGTTACTCACACACTTTTTGTATTAAACTATGTTCTTTGTTTTGACTTCACAACACGTGGCTTCGTTCTCTTTTAATTGATTATATTTATATATATTAACTTTGTTTTGACTGTTTTTATCACTGGAATTTATTTGTTTATAAATAGTCTTTAAATTTCAACCACTCACGACTCATGAAAGCAACTTTTTTCATTTAACTCGATCGCCGAATTGAAAACACGCCCGCACTCGGTCACTGTGTATTGTTGTCAGATCTAGGTATGCTCGAATGTTTATTATACATTATCTTCGATATGATAATGGGTAAACAATTTGTGGTGAAATGTGGAGATATAATCTCTAACAAGACCTTTCACATCAAAAACGGCCTACAACACAGAGCAGTGAATTCTCCATTTTTTATAACATTTACACTAGTGACCTAGTGGGTTTTCTCAACCATGCAATTGCGTATGCCGACGGCATTGTGGTGTATAGATCTGGAGAAAAAATTGATGTCATCAACAGACTTCTGCAAGATAATTTCAACAAAATCAAACGTTTTTGCGACGACTGTAAATTAAAAATAAATTTCCAAAAAACAGAGACTATCATTTTCAGAACGTCCCCGTCCAGTGCATCAAGGGATACAAAACGGATTGGAGAAAATTTTCCGTTGCAGGAAGTAATAATCTTTCTCTACAAGTAAAAACTGTGGACAGATACCTTGGAATCTGGCTTGATCAGTATCTTTACTTTGATAAGCACACAGCAGCTCTTACAGCAGCTAAAAACGCATATGCAATCACACGAAGACTCTTCCGTAGTAGTCTGCTGAACCCCACTGTGACAATAATATAATACTCGGAATTCATCCGACCAGTATTTGTGTATGGCTGCCCGGTATGGTATAACATATTCTACATGGAGAAGTTTCGGGTGTTCGAAAGGCAGTGTTTGCCTCGGAATGTACAGAACCCCAGAGTCGCAATACAAGAAATACTATGCCAATAAAGTCCTATATGACAAATCAGGACTAAACAGAATAGATAACTTCATTATCAAGATTATCCGTGGTCACACGAGTAGGGCGAGGTGCAGTGAAAATGATCTCAATCGGGAGCATTCTATCTCAATGATATGTATATGGAGAGTACTCTCCAGAATGGGTTCATTCCCCCAGAAGCGTTCCCCGTTCTTGGCTAAAAAAGGACTTATCCAAGACAAACGTGGAGTCCCTATTATTTACCACGCTTTCCGTGGTGCCAGGGATAATCGAATTCTCCACGATAATGATACCTCTAATTTTCTAGATCGCCTGTGTTTTAGTATGGTGATCGGTGAAAGAGATAAATCAATACAAGATCGATCCTATCGCAACTGGTGGTGGATCAGTGATGAAGAAAAAACTACACGTCCCCCTCACGCGCACCACTTTCCTTCCCCTATCCCCATTTCCCAATTATAATTTTTTATTTTTTATTTTTATTTTTATTTTTAATTTTATTTTAATTTTAATTTTTTTTTTTTTTATTTGTATTCCTTGTTTATGTTTCTACGTTTTGTTTCGTTTTTTTTTAGCTTGCTTGTCAACTCCCTATATATGTAATTAAAAAAAATATAAATAATACATGATATAGAAAGAATAGAATAAATATTAAAAAGAAAACATCAATTATTGTGACATGTTATAAAACATTAGTTATTGTACGCCGAAAGGCATAAAAAAAATTATAATGTATAATTTAGAGTGCTTGCGAAGAGCCAGTAAGTTAATGTAAGAATGATATTTGTGTAATAGAAGTCATCATTTAGTCTTAAGTAAAATCTGTAATTGAATTGTTAAATAAATGTGGAGAAAAAACAAAAAAAAATCCGATTGCAGACACCATGGAAAATTACCAAATGCGTCAAAAAGATATGACTCATAGAGGAATAGACGTTAAGCCTTACCTTATTGCATTCTATAGCGATAAGCCACTAGTCTAAATAGAAGCTAAAGCGAACCATTCGACACACTTAGATTGTTGCGGATTCGCCATGTACGCAGGTGTACAACTTTGTTTCCGCCATTTTGCAATAGATGGCTGTAGCGGTAAGTGGTAGTTGAAATAAATAGATCATAGATGTCATACAATAAGCTTAGGTATTTGTAAACATAACGCCATCGAAATATTAGTCGATTTGTGTCTGCATCATAAAGTTATTCTCGATTAAACTTGTCAGCTTACGATCCAAATTCTCGTCATTTGCAGGAGGTTTTAATTTTCTGCTTTAATATGAAATCTGCGGCTGAGGCTCATCGAATGCTCTCAAATACCTATGGTGAGGCCGCTATTAGGGAAAGAACGTGCCGAGAGTGGTTTCAACGCTTCAAGAATGGCGATTTTAACGTCGAAGACCAGCATGGCGGTGGAAGAGAGAAGGTTTTCGAAGATGCGTAATTGGAGGCATTACCTGATCAAGACTCGTGTCAAACGCAACAAGAATTGGCAGGATCATTGGGAGTGACGCAACAAGCCACTTCAAAATGCCTGAAAGTCATGGGAATGATTCAGAACCAAGGAAATCGGGTGCCGTACGAGTTGAAGCCGAGAGGTGTTGAACGGCGTTTGTGTGTTTGTGAACAGCTGCTTGCAGGGCAAAGACGGAAGGGGTTTCTGCATCGCATTATGACTGGGGACGAAAAATGGGTTCATTACGATAATCCCAAGCGCAGAAAATCATGGGGATTTCCCGGCCATGCTTCCACGTCGACGGCCTAACCGAATATCCACGGTTCCAAGGTCATGCTCAGTATTTGGTGGGACCGGCTCGGCGTAGTGTATTATGAGTTGTTAAAACCGACTGAAACAATCACAGGCGATCGTTATCGAACGCAATTAATGCGTTTGAGCCGAGCATTGAAAAACAAACGGCCGCAATACAACGAGAGACATGATAAAGTGATTTTACAGCATGACAATGCTCGACCCCATGCTGCGAAAGTGGTCAAGACGTACTTGGAAACTTTGAAATGGAAAGTCCTACCCCACCCCCCGCATTCTCCAGACGTTGCTCCCTCGGACTATCACTTGTTTCGATCAATGGTACACGGCCTGGCTGACCAGCACTTCCGGTCTTATGAAGAAGTAAAAAATTGGATCGATTCGTGGATCGATTCAAAAGATGACCAGTTTTTTCAACGCGGGATTCGTATGCTGCCCGAAAGACGGGAGAAAGTAGTGGCCAGCGATGGACAATACTTTGAATCATAAATGTATAACTAGTTTTTTACAATAAAGCCTCGAATTTCGGAAAAAAACGGCGGAAGCAAAGTTGTACACCTAATATATGCAGCGGGGAGAATCTATTACGTCCATCGTCTAGTACTCTCCTCGACAAACATATTCACCACACCTGTTGACAGTGCACAATCAACTGTCGAACATTAATTGGGTTTTTAATTTGCGTACAAAACAAGCAAGCAGCAGAGGAGGTGGGCCTAGAAATAAACGAAGACAAAACGAAATACATGATTACGACGAGAGCAGGTGGACCTCAGAGAACACATATAAACGTCAGGGGCAAGATATTTGAAAATGTCAAAGAATTTAAATATCTGGGAACGATACTGACGAGCAGAAACAAAACGTCAAAGGAAATTAACAAAAGACTACATTCCGGCAAGGCTAGTTGGCATGCAGCCAGTAAACTCTTAAAATCTAAACTGCTATCACGTAATACAAAGCTCCGTGTCTATAGAACCATAATCATGCCGATTGCTCTATACGGATGCGAAACATGGGCTCTCACAAAACGGGAAGAGAACAAATTCCGCGTATTCGAGAATAAAGTTTTAAGGGGTATATTTGGCGGCAAATATGACGAGGAGTCAGGACAATGGAGGAAACTGCACAACCACGAATTGGAAGAGCTATACCGCAAACCTACAATAGTGAGAGTAATCAAGTCGCGAAGATTAAGATGGGCCGGACACGTAGCGCGAATGGGCGATGATAGGACCGTGCATAGAATTCTTGATGGTAAACTAACGGGGAAGAGACCGACAGGACGTCCGCGACGGAGATGGGAGGACAATGTTAGATTGGACCTCGAGGAGATCGGATCGAATGATCGAACGTGGAAGGAGAGCGCACAGGACAGGGAACAATGGCGTAGCCGAGTCGGTGAGGTCATGAACTTCCGGTTCCTACCGGCCAGTAAATAATAAAATACAAAACCATGTGCCTTTTTTCAGTAAAAATTACTGCTGTGATAGTTGTGATTCAGATGATAGTTTTGAATTAAATTTATATAATTAACTAAAACAAGGACCGTTCTATTTGTTATCCTGGTTTAATTCGTTTTAATGCAACCCATCAACCAAAAGGCAAAGTGATCATCACTGCATACGGAGGGACAAGCAAGTTCATCAAATACATCCATTCAGCGCGGGACCTTCAAGCCGGAAGATTGCGACTTAAAGACGTCGAACGGCCACAACCAGGTTGCATTGTAGAATCTCGACGCGGCAGATTTCTACAAAAAAGGTATTGCTGTTCCTTTTTTAATCTAAACCTATTTGGTTTCAGGCATCGTTGTTTCGCACGCCACCATGTGGCTTTTGGACTTGTAAATAGTAATGATTTAATTGCTGCCTGCAATCTTTGGATATTCCCCGACGACATTCCTCGCTCGGCGGAAGCTCAACGATCTCGACCGACGACATTCCTCGCTCGACTACGAGATATCGCACATAGATGTACACGCTCAGACGTACTTAGCGGTAAGTTGTACTATAAATAATAAATAAAATCAGCACGCTGTCGCAGCAGTAAGCAAAAAAGCAAATGACTTTTTTTTAATTAAATTTGTCATGACATAAAAGTTAATTCTGGCAGGACGCTGAAAGGATGGCCATCCACGTCCATTCCATGACGATGACTACGTCATACGTAAAACCAAAACTTTATATATCGCATTCTCGAATCTACACATCCCGGAGCTAACCTTTGCTTCAAAGCGCTTAATTTAAATTAACAAATTAATTTGCCCCATCGCGGATATACTAGTGTCCAAAGTATGAATACGAGGGTTGCCTTTTATATTTCGGGATTAGAGAACGAAAACAAATATTGATCATCGAAATTCACTTTACTGTTTTTCAAAATATTCCCCATGAAGATCTATACACTTTTGCATGCGTTTGAACCAATTGTCGAAGCACTTTTGCCACTCTGATTGAGGTATCTCCAACACATGCATTCTGAATGCAGCCACCGCTTCTTCAGGTGTCGAAAAACGTTGACCTCTCAGTTTGTTTTTTATGTACGGGAATAAAAAGAAGTTATTCGATGCCAAGTCAGGACTATACGGCGGATGACCCATCAAATCGATGTTTTGGGTGCTCAAAAATGCAGTTGTCGCAGCCGATGTGTGAGAGCTCGCATTGTCGTGGTGAAGAGTGATCCGTCTTCGGCGGTTGGTTTTCCTGATTTCTTGGAAGACAACTGGCAAACAAATGGTTGTGTACCACTCAGAATTGACTGTTCTGCGTTGTTCTAGTGGTACGGTTGCGACATGTCCAGTTTTTCCGAAAAAACAGGCGACCATTTGCTTGGAAGTGCTTCGTGCGCGAACAACTTTTGTTGGATTTGGCTCATATTGAAACACCCAGACAGTCGACTGCTGTTTACTTTCGGGCTCATACGCGTAAATCCACGATTCATCACCTGTCACGATGTCATAGACGTGTTTCGAAGCACCGCGACCGTATTTTTTGAGCATTTCTTTCGACCAATTGACACGAGCCTTTTTTTGGGCGATTGACAAATTGTGTGGGATCCAACGCGAACAAATTTTTTTGACAGTCAAATGTTTATGCAATATTGAATGTATGCTGGTCCCACTAACGCCTAAGGTTGTCTCAATCTCACGATAGGTCACATGACTATCTTCCAATATCAGTTCGCGCACAGCATCAATGGTTTTCGGAACAACAACTGATTTTGGACGACCTTCACGAAATTCATCTTGGAGTGAACTACGACCACGATTGAATTCACCATATCATCGATAAACACTGGTCCTTGATGGAGCTTCATCGCCAAAAATTGAATTAAGTTCATCCATGCACTGTTGGTGAGTTAATCCACTGAAATTTGTAAAAAATAATCGCACGAAAATGTTGACGATTTAATTCCATTTTTGGGCTGAGATGAATCTTTTAAGTTACTGTAAACAACACAAATAGCGCTCGTATGTCAAAACTTTCTGAGTGCGTATAACCTCAAAAATGTCCAACTTTACGACAGAGCTGTCAATTGCCGGATTGCAACACTAGGGTTGCCAAATCCCGAAACAAAAGAGGCAACCCTCGTACAAATAACAAAGCATACTGTGATAAACTGTAACCAACCAATAATTAATTTGGAACTATTAGCACTACATTGTTCTTCTTACTAAAGTGATTAATTGGGGCTATCAGCCATTAAAAGAGGCATTTAATTTTGGTCGGGGGAGAACACATAAACCACCAAAAGCTTAACGTCGACTTCCCATTTTTCGTGATCCCTCGATCAATTATGCGTACTTAGTATCTTTAACTACTATGACGATATTAACGGTCCATTTAGGAAGTACACATTGTAAAAAAGGCTAATCTAATCTAAATACAACATGTGTGCGGTTGTGCACACACAGGTTCAATTGACGGCCCTGTGTTACAGAGACGATCGCGCCATATTATTATTTTTACTCGAAAAAACGTGACAAGTTACACAGCCTGAACTTTGTTTACGTGCATGTACTATGATGTACTATGGGGTGGCACGCTTCCTTTTTCGAAAAAGTATAAAAGGTAAGCTGCAATGTTCATACACGTGAATGTGAAGATAGATTCGTATCTTGTAACCAATAGTAGGTACATTTTTGTATTCAAAATTAACTCAGATATTTACATTCAGGTTTTGCAAGGATGATCTTCCTCAGTGGGCGATTGAGTGATATTCTAAAACACACATCAATCCAAGTGCAATCTCGGAATTATTTACGATTCTTACAGCCGGTCTAGATAATACACTTTCCGAATTATACACGAAGTATCATTTAACACGAATATTCAATGTAATGCAATTGCTACAAGTCAGGCCACAAGTCCTCCGTTCGCTTATGCAATTAACAGCAAACTGTGCTACACTGATAAGAACTAATTAACGAGGACACTCACATCCTTTTCCTGAATTGGGTTTGACAAGCGACTGCACAACCTGACTTTTTTCTCATGCCATGTTAATGATAAACTTAATTACATCTAATAGTAATACTAATAAAAGAACCCGCAGAGGCAACTAATCGAACAAGGAGCACGCCCCACACAACGTTTGCCCGGAGGCATTCATTTGATATCTCTCGTAGCCATGCGAGGCAGAGGCCCGACAACGTGCAAGATAAATTGTTTACGGTGTAGTAATTCCATGATGTAATATGACTAGAGCAGTCCTTATCCAATACAAAGGAGTAACATGAATAGGGAAACGATTCCTTGTAATTGGTTTCGGCTTGCTTATGTTATTTATGGTGAAAGCTTTATTCTCACATAGCTAATCTGCAACAGAATATGGAATGGAGACTGTGAGACATTGAAAAATCCCCAGTAAACAATTTGGATCTCATTAATTTTGAAACATTGTTCCTTATATCATTGTTGTTCCTTTAAAGGCATTGATCTCGTGTTTCCTGTGTTCAACATAATCCTGCTTAGGCTACTAATAGAAATGGATGATTGTGCTTTGAATTTACCATCTCCTGCTGTGAACCACAATTTCCAATTAACTGCTTCAGGATGTCGTAATACGACATTATTTATTCCAGCATAGTGATTTGAACTCTCTCTCTCTCGAACGATATAAAATTGAAACAAATACTTTTACATCAGCTCGTGCGGCGTTCAACCAGCAGTCGCGTACTATCGTAACCATTTTTCGACTGACTAATTTTCAATCACATCCATTATTCATGGTGTGACTATATTGATGTGTTCTGGTTGTTGATTTTATTTAACTAATTTAGAGAGTCCTTGCGGGGAGAAGAATTTCACACCTCCATGTTGCAATGATGCGAGAGTTTCGCGTTGGACACTGCAACATATGTGACCTAAAGATCAATTTTTTAATTGCATCACTCCAGTATTTCTTGCACATGTGGGGTATTCGTATTACTATTTTTTTGGGCCTCACTTGCATTGCGTCAAATGCTTTTAATTACACAGCTGGTTGTGTTGTGCCGTGCTAACGGTTCTGTTAAATGAGCTTAGATAAACAGCATCTTGTTGTTATAACAGAGTTGCCACCCATCTCTTTGTTTACTCGCGCCAGACACCATACACAACTTTTGTTTGTTAAACTGAACACTTTGTTATCCGTTGATTCCACCAAATCATTGATGTGAAGCAAAAACAAGGTTGGAATCAAAATAGAACCTTGAGGCACCCCGGAATTAACAGGATATAGATCCGAAGACGCGACATCCACATCAACCCCGATCGATCGATTTTCGAAGAAACCGTTTGTCCAGTCGCAAGGCTGCTGGGAAAGTCCATACGAACGGAGTTTGATCAGCAATGCCCCGTAATAGACGCGATCAAAATCCAATGTGACCGCCCTTGACACACCATGCCCCTCAATCGCAGATGTCCATATATCGGTTATAATAGTCAAAAGGTGGACCGCCTGCCACGGAATCTGTATTGACGATCATTCCCTAGTCCTTTTCACTCGAAATACTTACTTAATTCGGCATTGCAGACCTTTTCCATCACCTTAGACAACATAGACAGTAATGCTATCGGCCGGTAATTTTGTGGTAGACACTTTCTCCCCCTCTTTGGGATTGACTGAACTCGAGCTATTTTCCAACAGGTAGAAAATGTCCTCAGTGCATAAAATAAGCGAAAGAGCCTGCCAAGAATCGGCGATAGTTCTGGAGCACAGTACTTAAGGACTATTGCTGGCATTCCATCCGAGCTGGTTGGCTTCCTACAGTCCAGCCCACGTAGAATGCGTTGAATAGTACGCGGTCGGATCCTCACATCCTGCATCAAAGACCGTACCGGCGCGATCACAGGTGGCTCCAAAAGTCCGGCATCGAGGTTTGAATTCGCGGAAAATAAATTCGCGAACACATTAGCTTTATCTTTTGGATTTGTGACTAACGTCCCGCTGTCCGTCACTAACGCAGGAAAAGAGGAGGAAGCGAAGTTACTACTGGCAGCCCTTGCCATTGACCAGAAGAGACGCGAACCAGTCGGGCACTCAAGGAGTTTATTAGTCACTTTGTCGTTGTAAGCCTTCTTTGCGGTATCAATCGTCTGGTTGCACGCCTTTCTGATTCTAACAAAATTCATTCTGTTAACATCGGTGAGATTGGAGCGCCATGGCTTAAAAGCTCTATTTTTTGCTGCTGTAACCTGCTCGCATTTTTTACCAAACCAAGGGTTATCAGATGAACTTCGTTTGATGAAATGTGGAATGTAAATCTCCATCCAGAGAAGAATAATCTCTGTGACCGACTCCGCACAAGCCTTAATATCGGAGTCTCCGAAGCACACCTCTGAGCACGAAAAGGATGCGAAGAAATGTCGCAAATCGTCCCTGTTAGCAGCCCCATACCTCCATACATGACGAAGCTGAGTAGGTTGATTATTCACTTGAAATGCAAGTGGTTGCGCGACTGATACCAGGCAGCGAACTGAATTTCCCAGTGGCGCAGCAATTTCCACGGTATAAATGCTTGGTTCGGACGTCAAAAACAGATCAGGATGTTCGCATAAACCGGGTATCCGGCACTCACGTAATTTCCCTCCCGACTTGAGTCAAATTGTGGCTAACAATAAACTTCTCCACCAGCCTCTCAGCCTCCTTGGTTCTGGTAGAATGCATCAACCAGCCGGAATTGTGTGCATCAAAATCGCAAAGGACAATTTCAGAAGCCGGTTGTATCCAGTCTGTATCCAGTCGACGGTGTAATGAAGCAGGATCGCCATGTGATATTATGGCACAGTCGCCATGTACTAATTTGACTGTTGAAAGGATCTGTCTAAAACATGCATCCCTACTGGTGCTGTATAAATCGCAGCCAGCTTAAAGATCATGGCGAAGTCACCACCGCGTTGAATCAAACTCCACATTCGGTTTTTGATTAATATATTATCAAAAGTGCCGGGATATTTATACTTCCAATCAATCACTCAATTATTTACAAATTTCTTAATTCACTCATACAAATTTTGCTCAACAAACTATTTCAGTCCTAATTCATAATTCACTCAATATAATTCTGCTTATTGTGCTATTCTATTTCCTATCACCAGCTTAGCACATAGTGTAAGAACAATGACACGACTTGACCCAATTAATTGTGAATCACCTGCTAGCGGCAAGCTCGCAAGCGGGTGTCATATGATTCTTTGAAATCATAACTGGAGCAATTCGTTTCTTTTACTCAATGAAAAGAATCGACATTGAATTATTGTCGTCAACGAATGCTGGTTACTTGAAACTTGCTAATTGTGACAAGGGCAATTGATTTATTTGATATGATTTTTCATGGTCATTTCGTGGGCATGTTGTTACACTAGAACGGTATGTGAACATTTTCGAAAAATGTCGCTGGTCGACCGTCATTCGGGGAGAAGTAAAGACAACAAAGAAATTTAACAGAATAACCCAACATGACCCTCAACACATGATGTCCATATTATTGGGTTCTTATGCCTCCATCCTTTGGCAACCCAGATCGGTCCGCGATAACACGCAGACTTCACCCTTAAAATGGAAACTCGAATAAAAGTTGTGTCCTGAGCAACGAAAATTTGTCGATTCAATTGACGAACTGGCCTGGGTCTCAGCTAGGGCATGGACATCAGATTTCGCTGTTTGCAAATATTGTTGGACGGTATTTGCATCTGTGGGTCTTTGATTAAGTTATTCGTATACCCGGCCTTCTAGTTATGTGCCGCAAGGGCGCAGGTTCACTAAATTTCCTAGCTTAATAGTCCTGGATCACGGGTGCATAAAATGAAACCTTTGGTTGGTCCCTGAACATCAGTCGTAGAATAAAAAGAATTCTCTTTCTTTTCCTTATGTTTTATTCAGGTGTACGTAAACCACAATCCAACTTAATGCAAAAATAAAATGTACAATTAGTTCAAATATCAACCGTAAGCTTAGTTCACTAATTCGACATCACTTCTGTTATATACGATGTAAAGTTAAGCTTATTTCAAAAATCAACTGTTAGTTTAGTCCACTGATTCGAAAACAAATATAAGGTAAACTTAGTTCACTAAGTTCTTGTGGCGTGAACCCGATACTTTGCTCTATACCTTCTCTGCTACGCGTCCGTACTTGGTGACGGTTAAATCTCGACTCCCTCCTTTCGCAGAGACACAAAATCAATCTACATCCCTCCCTCAGCGACCAATAGCAGAAGATCTTCTATACAATGGTCCCAACAAAGGGCGCGAAACACACACACGATGATCCTTTCGGTTGCTTGTGATGTGTGTCCATGAATATTTCAACCGTGGATAAACAAATCCCCAAAGGGAAACGTCTACAGAAGTGGTTTCAACTGTGCCAGCCATCCTGAATGGTGTTTATATTAACCCACTGTGCATAGCACTTTCCTGGCTGCTCGCGCCTACCACCGTGGCGGTCCGAGGGATAGAACTCTCGTATGTATCTTTACACTGATGAGAATTCTGTTTCCTCGGCCGCAGCCGCGAAACATGAAACCACCGGTGGTCCCCCGGCTAACCAACATTCACACATTTGGGAAAAGGCGTAGTCGAAATGTGAGAACACAACCGCAAAGTTGCAGGTGTGCGATATGGTAAAGGCAGTACGTTGGATGTTTATGCGATTGGCGACTGTGCGCCGCATCTACGCCGATCATGCATCCTTCGCTTGGTAAATGATGCTGCCTTTACGTTGACGCTATGTTGATTTGGTTCACTTGGGGCAGCTAGGCATGGTTCATACATTTCCTGGTGATGGGTTTAGCGACCGAATGCTCACCGCAGAACAGTACAGAGAGAATATCCCCTGCACGTGTGCGGCGGCATTGGACGGAAGATATGCGCGTCCAAATATATTTTAACTATAACGGTTGCCCAGTGAAGCCACCGGATTTGCTTTTAAGGGAAATGAATGTTTCATGTGCTTCTTGCTATTAAGGAATATTGACGGCGCCCTGCGGTGGTTCGTGTTATGTTGATTTCTTATTGGTGAAACCGAATTGTTTTAGGAACTTAATGGCGCCTTGCGATGATGCCGTAAGTGCTTAAATAGGATTTCTCTTTCGGGTAGGTTTCGCAGGTGCATTTAATGCATATTATGGTGGGAAAACCTGTAACTGGAGAACGCCTGCAGGCGGTTGCAGTGGTCGGTTGGGCATGCTTAATTGCAAGGTAAGTAATGGCGTTCGAATGGAACCGCCATAGTACTTGTTTATAGGGTTTTTTGGAGTTGATGGAAGTTCTCGAATTATGATGGGAAGGTAAGTAGTGGCGTTCGAAGGAACCGCCACCCGTCCGTATTAGTGAAACCGATTCCCCTGATGTTACAAAATGCCGTTATCCGTCGAACGTCGACAGAGCCTCGAGAACGAGCACGATTATGCGATGACGAATTTTTTAAAGTTCGGTTATTTATCAGAATATTTGCATGAAGTTCCTCAGACAAGCCCCCCCCCCCCCCCCCCCTTAAGATCCCAATGGGAAACTAGTTTACCTACGGAATTCTTTATTTCAGAAGATACCATCATGACTTATCTCCGTGTCGGTCCAGGCCATCAGCCATACAACGAAACGGACAATATCGGGGAATGTACGGGGTGGTATCTTACCTTGGGACTGACTACCACCTAAACCAACCTTTTCTCAAACCGATCCATAAGCCAAGCTTCGAAAGATGGCTAGGGATTTCTCCCGGGCATGTTACGGAGTCTATAGCTTGTGGGGTGGTATTTTATCGGGCGACATGGCCTTGGGACCCCACCTACCAGTCGGCCTTTATTCGCCTCTTACCACAAGCCGGCGTAGCGGTGAGTATATTTTAACGCCTTACTCAGAGGCCAGTTCATCCAACTTTCTAGTAATATTTATCTATAGCAAAATGTCTATAATTTTATCACGTAAGTTTATCAGCCTTCCTTGGGCTCATCTTTTTCACGTTCAATTTGTAACTCTCGTCCGAATTTTTCGGCTTGTACTACAGAAGCTTGAATTTCCGTACATATAAACGACATAATCCTTAATGACAATCTTTCGCTCGGCTTTATCAAAATCTCTCTACATTATATAACTGGACCAATCTCTGGACCTACAAATTAATAACCAGATTATGCGGGTCCCATACCGTTTTGAGTGAGTCAGTCACGCGCGGTTCGTCTTTTAGTAAGTTCACCTACCTAAAACCGAGATCAATTAAATATGTTTCGTTCGAGGTCTGTCCTGGATCGACGTTATCCTGATTCTCAATTTGAAACTTATCAATTTGAACCATTTTGAGAAACGCAAGAATATTGCAGACATTCTCTTTTTTCGTCTACTCCTCTCAAGTTCTGTGGATTGATTTATCTCCTTAAACACTATTCTTTGTGGATTTACGATGTTTTTGTCTTGTGTATCTGCTGAACCTCTTACGACTCCAACGAACCAATCTCTCGGGCGCCGCGGTAGATTAACTTAAAGTTATCCTTGTTTGACGTCACACCTAACAATCTGGCTCTAAAATCGGTTTATCTAACTATGGTTATCTTCTTTTGGTTTTGCTCTCACACGTTAGTGTTAAGTACCCTCAGTTTAGATTAGGCTTTGCCTAACCACATTCAAACGAAACAAGTACATATATTGGAAATATAAGAGGAATGAAATTACAGTATATGTTCAGGTGTACCTAACAAACCCGAATTCCTAAAACCTGTTTTTCACCACAGAGCTTTATTTAAACTTTTCTTTCGTTGAGTTAATAACTTTTAAAGGTCATTATTTTAATTTGGTGGATTAGTTCATTGGAAAACTTTTCAACGTCTAGACTAGAGTGGTTAGGATCTTCGAATGTCGAACATTGAAAAGCTCCACATGTATTAAAAAGCCGTTGTTTTGATGGTGAAATCGCAAGTATGCAATTCGTTTGAATTACAAGGCTCGTGTTACATTTTGGAATACGTTGTCAGTATGAGCTTTTGACTTTCCTCTTCATTTGATTCCCATAAGTAAGAACCAGATTGTGGACTGTGAGTTTAATTTCGAAATTAGCATTTACCATGTTAAGTTTAGCATGGACTTCAACCATCTGCCGCACTTCTTCACAGCCCAGGAACTTAAAAAGCCTTCTTTTAGTTTTTTTTTCCATTTCTCCTCTGTAACATTCAGCATCAACGACGAACACAAAATATATTTTATTATTATTATTATTTATTACAATGCAAGTAAATTACATGGTAACGTAAAACTAATAGCACTAGCGACTAAGGCTTTCGGCTAGACACAAAATATAACAGTTGGGCACAATATCGCAAAGCTGCCAAAGGAAAGAGCTTCACCTGTTCAGTTTGAAATTTTCGTCAACCTGTAATTCTTTCTACACTGGACACCATATTCTTGACCAATAAAACTCCATATATTGACTAACACGAGTTGCACCGTCAAACAGAAGGCTGACCCAAAGGCCTATATTCCCTGTACAAAGCTGTCTAGCACATAAAAAACCAAACAATTCAACAAATAGCGTAACCAAAAAAAAAAAAACATAATTTTTGCAATAAAATATTAGAACGCCTAAAAGCCGCCCATCGGTTTGCCCTTTTGAACGTTAAAGTGTGTTCACACTAAACATATATAATGTGAATTGGAAACGATGTTGAAATGTCAAATGTGTTGAAGATTTTTTATGATTTGTGTATTTGCCACATATAAGACTTGGCAAATTGAACCACGAAGTGATACACGACCAAGCAACGCTTTGAAATAGTATAGGGTGGTTCTACTTATGCGTGCGCATAATATGGGCCAACCTATATAAACCTCTTACGAAAATGGGCGTTAAAAAACGTGAACGCACATACTTGATTTTTTTGACCAGCATTATTGTCTCTCCGAGCGGAAAATTTGGTAGGTAGTGGAAACAATTTAAAAGTACAGGATCTGGGGTAAATGTAGCCTCGAAAACATATATCCGTTCGGCCCGTACTGTCGGGAATATCTCTGCTGTGCGCGATACTTTGTGGCGATTCCGCCAAACCCCACGGTTCGCTTTCCTGAAAAACCCCCTAATTTCACTAATGCAATCGCATTAACATCTTAAATGCTTCACGCATTAATGAGATCAAATCAGTAATCAAAAAAGTCCCTGGAAAAGAAAACTTACCTTTCATGCATCCCTTCGCACACAAATTCTCTGTAAGAATTTCTTTCTACCTTTTCAGGAACCCCAGGCAAATTTCAACTTTCCCACACCTGCACTGCAATCTCCACCCAGCATACCTGAAACATTTCCTTTTACAAGGACATTTAATGCATACAACGCATTATCTAAAATTCCTAGAAATAATTCTTGAAAGTGCATATTGCATCATGGATCCCAAGCAGCTGCATTCAATTAGCGCAATCGACGCTGAAGCCAATTTCCCTAACTCGCAGTAAGTGCAAACAAAGAACGCTGTTCCTCTATAGGCTTCCTGGCGATACCATAAACAACCCAAGCAGCTGCATGTAATTAGCGCAATCGACGCTGAATCCAATTTCCCTAACTCGCACCAAGTGCAAACAAAGAACGCTGTTCCTCTATAGGCTTCCTGGCGATACCATAAAAAATCCATATTGTTTGTGGTATCCTAAACGCAGTTTTCATTTAATGAGTGGCTGCTATTTATCCAGCTGACCCTCATTATCGAACGATGCATAGGTCGCTTTACCCTTTGTATTGTAATTGCCCTGAATCCACCCCTAATGGCCCCGACGCATAATCAAATACAAAGCATTAGCATGCCACGAAATTCGATTTGTTTGTTTCAACGAACACACATCTCTTGGATGCACATTATGCCCCTTCTTGGTGTTTCAGATTGGTTATCATGGCTTCGACCCATGAAAAGTACCGACGTACAGATATACATGTGTACCATGACGATCTCCTTTATGAGATCCGGTTATCACCACAGTGAAAGCGAATGCACCCAGAATTTCCTTAGCCGGCGAATTGAATCTTTGAGTCGAATTTCATCTGCTGGCCACGCTGGTCGCACGATCTCCCGCTCTCCGGTGCGCACGGAGACGCGAATGTCCACCCCAGTCGTAAACCCGCCGAGTCGAGAAAGCGCGTCCTTTTGATCAAAATAAGTTTAACGTCCCATATGTTCTTTCTGTGCGTCCGTTTATCTTCGGTGTAATTTTTTTTTTTTAAGATATTAAAGCTCAACTAAATAGTGCAACCCGGAAACTTAATTAAAATACATTGTTATTATTAAAAGTTCAATTAGACTACATCCATACAATAAAAGAACATTTACTTTTAAAACAGTGAGTTTCATTCGATTTCCTCGGTGGACTGTGTTTTCCCCTTACACCCGGTTGTGGACGAACGTGGCGGCGTTTCGTCCTTTTCCTTCGGCGTTTTACGTGGTGGAACCTTAGTGGAAGTAGTGGGGACGGAGTAGAACTCTGCGCCCATGTCGGTGCCACGACTTCGCCCCCACAACTTAACGGAGCATCCGGGCACATCATGCCCAGGAATTGAACTTTGTACCGAACACACTATTTCAGATTTTGACGAAGGATTTCGAAAATTAGAGGACAGTACGGGCCGGAGGAATACATGTTTTCGAGGCTACGATACCACCGATCCAGTGTTTGTGAATTTTTTGCATGGACTTCCAAATTGTGCGCTCTGCAGGACAGTGATCCTCATCATCATCGGCACTACAACCGGGATCCAGTCTTGGCCTTATTTAGCAGGTCTCTCTACCGGTCCCGATTTCGAGCCGATGTCATCCAGTTTGGCACGGCCAGGTTCTGGGCGTCCTGGTCTTCGCCATCCTTCCATCGCAGACAAGGTCTGCCGCGATGTCGCCTTCCATACATTCTGCCAAAAAGGACATCCGACCCCCCCCCCCCCCCCCCCCCCCCTACCCTAACGCATTCGAGCGAGGTGTCCCTTTGGCTGTTCTTTCTAACGCCACTACTTACCTGCTCATTTACCACCAGGTAACCATTTCCACGCGCGTCCTACTTCATAAAAAGCATGTACTTACCTGCCTTAGTCATACCATAACCACAGAAAAACCTGTGAAACATAATGCCTGCTGATATGAAATTTCATCAGCAAAAACGGACATTTACCACAAGGGCATAGTCGTACGAGACGCACCATGTTACTTAAAGGCAATCCGGTTGCACATACGGCAATCAACATTGCCCAAACCGTGCCCAAGAAATACCTCCTAATGTGTCTGCCACATACCACGGGAGATATTTCCTATTTTGCGTTCTTTTCTTAATGCCCACATCGGTCGGTCACACGAACGACAGGCACATAGTGGCATACGGCGATCATCACCCCAGGAAGTCGAGCTTCTTGAAATGGAAATTTACCAGCAAGAATTCGTTTGCTGGGGGTTACCGCCAATAAATAGATGATCAGCAAAAATGCAGTACGCTGTCGCTGATCATGTAAACATTAAGTGTGATGCGACGAGGTGTGCGAATCAGCCGCAAGCACGCCAACAAGACACACACGATCAGCAACAATGTTTCGTATAGCCGCTGATCGTGTGAGCACATTTAACCCTTTTCAGGATGACTTGCACCAGCTGCGAATGTGTTTATTTTTATTTAATTTCAAGTCTATGTTCGCATGCTGGGCGACACACGCGAAGAGCAGCAAAAAGGATCATCGTGTGTGTGTTTCAACCCTTCTTTGGTAGGACAAATTCAGAAAGGGTAAATTACCAAATATGGTCATCGAGGCGATGGATGGAATTTTGGTATTCTGTCGCTTCGATGAACTTATTTAATCGCGATTCGGATTCTGTGAGGGCAGGTTGCGCCCTCACGTTAATTTACATCCCTCGTGGGGCGTCCCAAGGGATATATTTGAACAGTCAGTCTGGAATTGCAGTTGATTAAGACCGGTGAAGAGCCAATAGCGCCTGGTGATCATATGGCGTGTTAAATTATTTACATTGTGTACCGAATCTGAACTACCAATAGAATTTGAACGTTTAATTTAAGTTATTTACATTGTGTACCGAATCTAAATTGCAAATGGAATTTGAACGTTTAATTTAAATTATTTACATTGTGTACCTAATCAACACCAACAAAATCAGATGTGAACATTTAGTGTAATAAGTTAATATAGTGAATAAAAGTGAGGACAAATAGAAAACAGTCGGCGTTTTAATTCAAGGAGCCAGAGGATGAAAAAAGACGGTTGAACAAGCGTGGTGAACCTGTGCCCCCGTGGCACCGGGTATTCTGCCATACCACGTACACACCACATCCCGCCCACCGGAGTCTACTAAGCTTGATTTTTCTTATAACGTTAGCTTCAAGGTAGATCGCGTACAACTCATGGTTGTAGCGTCTCCAGAATCGTCCTCCCTCACATACGGGCCCAACAATTCTCCTTACGACTTTCCTCTCGAACGGCTAAGAGTTCAGAGTGGCTTTTATTGAACGCCCAGGTCTCGGATCCATACATGAGTACTGATAAGACCATGGTATTGTACAGTAGTAGCTTGGATGTTCTGGATAAATTTCAGGATTTAAAGAGTCTTGATAGACTATAGTAGGCTTTGTTGGATTTGATCAGCCGTCCGCGTATTTCTTCTTCCATATTGTTATCAGCTGCTACTATTGACCCAAGGTAGTTAAAGGATTGCACTACTTCAAATTCGTGCCCCGCTACCCTGATAGTTTGACCAACGTTAGGTCTTCTCTTCGCAGAAGTTGCCACCATGTACTTAGTTTTCCCCTCATTAATGTGCAGTCCCAGTTTTTGTGCCGCTTGCTCGATCTGGGTGAAGGAGTGTGGGGGTTTAAGTCAGTGTACCAGAACACGGGCACTAATTGCACTAAAATCACCAAAGATTGTTCAAAGAGAATAGTTCACAAAGAAAATCCAAGAGAAAAATAAAAAGTAGTCAACAGATTACTTTATGATGAACATATCCAACACGACTATTTTTGGCAGCAAGACGACTCTGTGGTGGGTGCGCGCTTCAGAGATTGATACTTGACTTCGAGCGGCCAATGAGTTGCATTAAATTGTAACTCGGCGGCGTGACCTGACCGCGGTGATAAATGACAGGCCACTCCTCTCCGCGAGTGTTTGTAATTGACTGATCCCAATTTGGGATAAAATTTGGGTTTTGCATTTGCACAACGGACAACCAATCGAGATCGTCTTTACGTTTTTGCTCTGTCATGTTCCCCGCCGTCGAGGTGTGGTCAACACTTCGGTTAATTGGATAGTGCACGAACAAGGGAGAATGAGAGAACAGAAACACAGATTTAAACCCCACAGGAGTGCCGTGGCATTTCTAACAGATACACACACAATATACAAGCAAATTGTGTGAAGAACACTGAAAGAAAATCGAATAAGGAAAAGCATCAGCCGTATACCAAGGAATAACATTCCTTAATTCAATAATATTCAAAAAACCTTCCAATAATTCCACATCATCATCATCATCATCATCGGCACTACAACCGGGAACCGGTCTTGGCCTTATTTAGCAAGTCCTGGGGCTTGTTAAATTTTCCATAATGATTTGTTTTTTTCCGGGCAAGGTCATTAGTCTTGCGCCAATAATTCCACATCAGTTGAGTGTATTTGAGTTTAGAAATCGAATTCGTACACGCGCCAGTAGCCCTATGCTTCAATGCTTAGCTTCTCACCCGTCTCTCTGTGTATTCAATTTACCATCTTCACTATTCTTACTTAACGCTACAGTCCTGTACAGCCGAATCGGATCAACCGATGATGTCGATGTCATCTGTGTAGGCAAGTATCTGGCTGGACTTGGTGACAACAGTCCCTCTAGTTGTAACGCCAGAGTCAGGGATTGCTTTCTCCAACGCTAGGTTAAAGAGGAGGCAGGCCAGACCGTCCCCTTGTGGGAGTCCATTAAAGTTGGTTTATTGGTTTGGACAGCAATCCCACTATTTTTACTTGACTAGTTACGTTGGTCATGATCAACAAACAAAGTCGTATCAATTTGTTTGGAATACCGAACTCTCTCATGGTATTATATAGTTCAATAGGGTTTACCAATGATAGTGAAGAAGGTGAATTGGACACAGAGAAATGGAGAGGCGAATCAAAAACATCAGGCTAACCGACGCGTGTAAGAATTTGATCGTTATACTCAAGTACACTCATTTGATGTGGAATCGTCATGCAATTGCTATGGTATAATGCTCTGATGCTTTTGCTTAATCGAATTTCTTTCAGCGTTCTTCAATATTTGCTTGCATACATCTGTTAGAAACGCCACAGTTCTACTCTGGCTATGCTGTCGTAGACGGCCTTAAAGTCTATAAACAGATGATATAATGGAATCTTAAATTCCTGATATTTTTCCATCGCCTGCCCAAGGCTGAATGTCTGATAAATCGCTGATTTGCCTGGGATGAAGCCACACTGATATTGACCCATGATGATGTGGGGGTTTCGTCTAGTGCACCTGCACGGGTGCGGATTCAGTAAAAACTCCAAAGTTCGATCACGGAAAGCCCACTGAATAATGCTGCAGACCGTTCTCCAAAGAACAAATGAAACACGCAGATTTCGATGTAAGGACTTTTATTTCGTTTTTATCGTTCGCAATCAGACCGTGGTGCTGGTGCACCAATCATACCGCCAGTCGCTATGGTGAAAAACGATTTTCGTCCTCTATCTACCCGGCAGCCAATGGAAACGCGATTTAAGTTTCACTGGAAGGGTTTCAATGGGTATCGTACAGGTAGGTTGGATGTCCGTACCTTGGAAGTGCGGACAACAAAAGAATGCGTTGAATAAGGAGAAGAGCAACCAACCAGCGGCTGTCCAAACAAATGTTCATGCACAGAAGCGGAAGGCCTTGCTATTGTAAACAATAGAGGGAATTGCCGGAGGCAGAAATAGATTTCCCTATTGGTATATTGTATATACAGCAATAAAATTTCAAAGGCAAGCGCTTAGATGGGTAATTGTTTGGTTTAGCGAACGTAACATAGGACGTGACCGTTGCTATGATTGTTTGAGGTAAGTTAATGAGGTTAATTCGTAAGCAATTCGCACTCGGAAAACTGTACCAATAAGATAGTGATCCGAGTCGACGTTGGCACCTCGGTACGTCCGTACGTCATCAGCCTCGAGGAGTGCCGGCGATCTATCAATACGGGGTCAATTTGGTTGGGGTTGGCCCCATCAGTGATACCCAAATGGCTTTGTGGAGGTCTTCATGCGGAAACCTGGTACTCACAACGACCAAGTTCTTTGATGCTGCCAGTTCGGTGACTTGTAGTCCATTGTCATTAGTGTTCTCATGCAAACTATGGTACGAGGGTTGCCTTTTATATTTCGGGATTAGAGAACAAAAACAAATATTGATCATCGAAAATCACTTTATTGTTTTTCACAATATTCCCCATGAAGATCTATACACTTTTGCATGCGTTTGAACCAATTGTCGAAGCACTTTTGCCACTCTGATTGAGGTATCTCCAACACATGCATTCTGAATGCAGCAACCGCTTCTTCAGGTGTCGAAAAACGTTGACCTCTCAGTTTGTTTTTTACGTACGGGCATAAAAAGAAGTCATTCGGTGCCAAGTCAGGACTATACGGCGGATGACCCATCAAATCGATGTTTTGGGTGCTCAAAAATGCAGTTGTCGCAGCCGATGTGCGAGAGCTCGCATTGTCGTGGTGAAGAGTGATCCGTCTTCGGCGGTTGGTTTTCCTGATTTCTTGGAAGACAACTGGCAAACAAATGGTTGTGTACCACTCAGAATTGACTGTTCTGCGTTGTTCTAGTGGTACGGTTGCGACATGTCCAGTTTTTCCGAAAAAACAAGCGACCATTTGCTTGGAAGTGCTTCGTGCGCGAACAACTTTTGTTGGATTTGGCTCATCTTGAAACACCCAGACAGTCGACTGCTGTTTACTTTCGGGCTCATACGCGTAAATCCACGATTCATCACCTGTCACGATGTCATAGACGTGTTTCGAAGCACCGCGACCGTATTTTTTGAGCATTTCTTTCGACCAATTGACACGAGCCTTTTTTTGGGCGATTGACAAATTGTGTGGGATCCAACGCGAACAAATTATTTTGACGGTCAAATGTTTATGTAATATTGAATGTATGCTGGTCCCACTAACGCCTAAGGTTGTCTCAATCTCACGATAGGTCACATGACGATCTTCCAATATCAGTTCGCGCACAGCATCAATGGTTTTCGGAACAACAACTGATTTTGGACGACCTTCACGAAATTCATCTTGGAGTGAACTACGACCACGATTGAATTCACCATATCATCGATAAACACTGGTCCTTGATGGAGCTTCATCGCCAAAAATTGAATTAAGTTCATCCATGCACTGTTGCTGAGTTAATCCACGCCGAAAGTTGTAAAAAATAATCGCACGAAAATGTTGACGATTTAATTCCATTTTTGGGCCGAGATGAATCTTTTAAGTTACTGTAAACAACACAAATAGCGCTCGTATGTCAAAACGTTCTGAGTGCGTATAACCTCAAAAATGTCCAACTTTACGACAGAGCTGTCAATTGCCGGATTGCAACACTAGGGTTGCCAAATCCCGAAACATAAGAGGCAACCCTCGTAACGTGCGTAGTGCCCGAAAACCGGCTACCGACCTAATTTGGTATTCAAATCACGAAGAACGATTTTCACATCGTATCTTGGGCAGTCATTGAGCGCCCGTTCGACGTTCTGGTAGAATTCTTCTTTTCCGTCGTCAGGGGAGTCCTCTGTAGGTCCATGAACGTTTATTAGGCTTATGTTCTTAAACTTGCCTCGCACGCGAAGAGTGGATAGGTTTTCGTCTATTGCATTAAAGCCGATAATGGCAGGCTTCAGTCTTTGGCTGACTTGAAAGCCTACCCCAGGAACATGGTGTTTTGCATGACAGCTATGATAAATGTCATACTCGTTTCTTTGAATAACACCACTCCCCGTCTATCTTATTTCTTGTAATGCTGTTATGTCAACCTTATATTTGGTCAGGGCATCGGCTAGCTGCTGCGCAGCTCGAGCTCTGTATAGTGAGCAGACGTTCCATGAGAAAATTCTCAAATCGTTTATCCGGTCCATATCCGAGGCTTGTTAAATTGTTCATAATAACTTGTTTTTCCGGGCAAGGTTCTTAGGCTTGCCCCAACCTTTCTCAGGACGTCGCTGCATGCATTGGTTCAGTACTTGGCGGGTGCCAAAGTAGCTGTTCAGGGATGTCACGTGGAGACTGCGTGTCAACTAGGATTGAACAGGGACAAGGATCGTCCTGGACTTCGCCGGGTTGATAGCAATCAGTGACATTGCCATGTATGTTCGCTCACAATGATACTGGCCAAAAAATTTACTTGTTTTTTTTTTTTTTTTGAACGCTCGTTTTCTTAAAAGGTTGGTGATATTAACTCGGCTTTAAATTCCTCCTTACTGTACGACAGCAAACTCCGATTAGAAATTTCCTCAAGGATGAGAGTAAACTGTCGTGTTTAAAACAGTTTAGGTATTTTTGATATCCACCATGTCCCGGTTGTAGTGCCGATGATGATGATGCCCTGACAAAACCTGCGTAAGGTGGTATTTGCAGTTCCCCTATAGCGTTTGCGACGATAGTGAAGAGCGAGTGATTCGAACCGACGCTATCAGAACCAATATAGAACCAAAGCTCAACCCATCAGGCCACTGCCGCGTATGAATATGGAAATGGTATACTATTGCTATGGTATACGGCTTTAATGGATGTGCTTTTGGTGGTGTTGTTCTTCACTAGTCGTGTGTGTATCTGCTAGAAACACCACACCCCTCTGAGCGCTCTCCGCAAACTTCTACGGATAGGATGAGTTTAAAGGTCTATCTGCCTTTTAAGCTGGTGTCCCATCTGACCTGCCACAAAGCGTTAGAAGCTTCTCTTTCTTCTAGTTTTGTCGTCGCCATTCCGCCAAGCACTTCATTCCTTGTGGCGATCAATATATCGTACTATATATAATCTTCTCCAGTATTTTCCCTGTTGGATGATTGGCAACCTGGTGGTTTATCCTTTGCTTTTGGCAAGAGTGCTAGGCATCGAATTTTCCACGCATCACCTCCTTCGAGGCATCTCTGCATCGCGGGTTGGAATGCCTTTGGTCTTGTTCTACGTGCTACTTTGACAGTTTTGTTTGGGATCCTATGAGGTTAAGGAGCTTTTTTATCGCGTATTGTTGTGGGTGCCCTCTGCATCTCTTTTGTCGACAGCGCTTGTTTGGCCTTGGTGTCAAAGCTTATTACAATATTGCACTCCGTGTTGGGTTTCCGAGGAAAGAGATGCTCTATTCTTGAGAGCAGCATATTGGATCAAGTTATGTGTGGGGTTTTGTGCCCCTTTAGTCTTGCCATTATCATTCTGTAGGCGGTACCCCAGGGGTATATGTTCGCCTCTGCGTAGATGTTTCTGAAGCATCTCGCCTTGCTATGTTTTATTGCCAGTTTTAGGTCCTGCCTCGGCTTTTTTTGGTATCAAGGTGTTCCTGGAAGTCAGCTCTTTCTCTTGTTCTCTGCATCCTTCGCCGTGATTCTAAGCACTGTGCTCTAGGTGCTTCAATTTCGTTCGTCCATCAGTACCATGATTTCTTCCATCCGTGGGTATCCTTCTAGGGATTGCTGTGGCACAGGCTGTATTCACCATCTTTATTAACTGATTGGCCATTTTCGCTGCACTTCTTTCGATTTTTGCGGTGTAGGACCTTGTGGCGGTTCCGCCAAACCCCACGGTCCACTTACCTGAAAAATCCCCATAACTCTGCATTAGCGACCAAGAACCGAATTTCCAATTAGTGTAGATATTCACACTAGATTTCGATCTTGGCGTCGCCATAGATGCCATGCATAATTGACACAGATGGTATACACAACCGTCATTGTGTAACCATCTAAATTACTTCTCTCGGAAATACTTCTTTATTTGAATTTTCAAACAATCACCAACGGCGCGCTTAGCCGCCGGATTGGAATCAATAGCATAAACATATGCAAACAAAAGAATCCGATTCTCCCACCCGGCAGACATACGATATACGATCTCCATTGTATAAAGTATCCCAAATGCATCTACCATCTAATGAGTTCCAACTTGTTTACTCAGTCGAACTCTCAGATCATAAATTCCCTTTGTCCTACATATTCCTGGATCCGTTTAACATTGACCTTCTCACATAAGCAAACACAAACCCAATTAGCATCCAATGAGATTCGGCTCGTTTGCTTTGCCGAACTCACATCTCACGGATGCACATTATGCCCTTTCTTTGTTTCAGTTTCGTTCTCATGGCTTTGTCCCATGAATGAACCAATGTACACACATACATGTATACCACCATGATCTTTATTACAAGATCTGGTTTTCTGTTCCACAGAGAGAGACTTTACGTCTCTCTTGTGGTAAGGAAAACACATCCTTAGGGGAGAGGATATCTACCACCACACCACTAAACTCACCCCAAACGGGGGCTGAATCGTTGAGTCTTATTCCAACTACCGATCGCGACGGTCGGTTTTTTTTCCTGCACCCCGTGGCGTGCGGGGATGCATAATCCAGAGTCGAGTGATTTTTATCCCCCGAGGTGCATGCCGTTATTTTAGTGTTGTGTCAAAACTATCCCTAAGTAATAAAAAAGACCTTAAGTCAGCAATACGTGTACGTTTAAAGTTTAAGTCGTTTTGCCGACTTTCAATTTCTAACATTAAAAATGAAAAAAGAACCTTTTATAAAAATCCAAACAAGTGTTTAATTTTCCATTCTGCAGTTCCTGGGTGTGTTTTCTTCATTGTTGTTCCCTTGGTGCCCGTGTTTTTGTATTCAGCGGTATTTGTGATGGGGTTGAGAAGTGAATCAGCGCCGTGCGCCGACGCACAATACTTCCTCCCCACAACCTCACAACCACTTCAAATGAAACTTAGTCGAACGCGCTATCATTCCATTTAGGACTTACGGTGAGGTGGCTCTCGTTACTTTCGCCAAGTTCCACTATTATGATTTGGTGTTCACTGTGGATATATTTTTCACTGAGCTGCCATTTAGCTCTCCTCATGAGTCGGTTGCCGATGAGGTTGATGTTTATAACTAACCCTCTTCCTGTTGTACGGTATGTGTTCTTCGTGCTATGGTAACTTCCAACGGTGGTAACTTCCAAAGATGGTAACTTTCACAGTGCAAATGTTTCCAATAGACGGCATCCCCTCGTGTTAGTACATTTGTTGCCCTACTCAGTCACCTATGCATTAAATCACCGACTATGACAATGGAATTTCTTTCTCACGCATCCATGAGGTTGTCCAGCATAGTTTGGTATTCGTTTGTGATCTACCTAGGCCATGCATAACAGCTGTAGAAGTAGACTCCATTAATTTTAACTCTTATGAAGCCTCTCTGTTGGTCACCAATATTTTGAAAGCCATGTGTAGTGTACCCAAAGATACCGGAACACATTTCCCCACTGGATCATAATTCATTGAACAAAATACCTGTCGACACGCACCAAGGCAAAGGTATGACATTACAATGCTCATTTCCCAGATGTTCCGATTACCGTGTGTTATGTATAATATCAGATATCGCGGTGCATTGCGTTCAGCTATATACGTGTCATCTCAAAGATGAGTCATTGTGGATAAGTCATGCTACGTGCAATACATTTGAAGTGACGAAGGTAATTGATGAAACAGCCGAAATATGATGGCTTCTAACCTACTTGTTATTGGTATGCAATATAAATGTTGGTGGGTGTGTGGCGGTTCCGTCAAACCCCACGGTCCACTTACCTGAAAAACCCCAATAACTACATCCCAATCCGCATAAGTTTTCGCTAATGCAAACACATTAGCACCTTAATTTATATAACCTAAAAGTCCCTGTAAAAGAATTCTTACCTTTCATGCATCTCTTCGCATACAAATTCCCTGTAAGAATTGTTTCCTAACTTATCAGGAATCCCAATCTTACCAAGTGCATTTCCCTCTAGACGAATTCCTGAGAACAAAATGATTTGGTTTACATACAATGTAACCACCATAACAGGGACAAAAACAAATATACGCATCTTGCGTCTTAAGGCACCAATTAGATCCTACAGCATAGGCAAATGCAAATAGGAATTGAATACCTACCCGTACCAGCGATGCCATAAACCCCATTTCCCGGTAAACAAGCTAAAACCAATTAGCACAATGTTCATGACGCATTGCGGCAATCAATACACCTCCTATGCATATTGTAGACAACGATCATCACCGGTCCCTTTGTCTTACATATTCCTGGATCCGTTTACCATTGACCTTTTCTCACATAAGCAAACACAAACCCAATTAGCACCCAATGAGATTCGGCTTGTTTGCTGAGCCGAACTCACATCTCATTGATGCACATTATGCCCTTTCTTTGTTTTAGATTCGTTCCCATGGCTTTGATCCATAAAAGAACCAATGTACACACATACATGTGTACCGCGACGATCTTGTCTATGAGATCTGTTTGGTTACCCCAAAGAGAGGCTTTACGTATCTCTAGGAATAGGAAGATGCACCCCTTACTTAAGAGAGCCAGTTTAAGTGGCAGAATTTCTTTTGACAACGACTGAATATCATTGAGTTCAATTACATCCGCCGACCACCACGGTTGTTGCCGTTCCCGCTCTCCGTCGCGTGACGTGGTCGTGTCGTCGTGCGAAGGTCAACCAATGTTTTCTTTCTCCTTGCGTAGTGAGCAGTGTCCGCGTGAACAAATGAGGATGGGGTTAGAAGTGAATCCGGTGCCCATGCCTGGCACAATACTTCTAATCCCCACAGGTGAAATGGTATTTAAGGAACGAATTTTCAAACATACTTCTTACTGAATTGTTTTTCATTCTGGCAGATATTTATGGCATTTGTGCCCTGCCCGTCGTTTTAACTAATCAATACACTTTTTGGCAGACTCCTATGGCATTCATGTCCTGCCTGGTTGGTTAAACAACAAACTATTCTTTAGGACTTTCAGCTCTTGTTGATTACTCTATCGATCAGTTAGATCCGACGTCCAATTACGCGCCACTTTTTTTACTGGATTTTGTTAGGCGATCTGGCGCTCTCCTACTCTAAGGCACAACATCGCCACAACCATTAAACATGTCTTTCGCATACCCATGCTTGTCTGGTTTTATCACTGATCTAAATACGGCTATGACCTTGCCAAAAAAAAAAAAAAACAAATCATTATAGAAAATTTAACAAGCCTCAGGACTTGATAAATAAGGCCAAGACCGGTTCCCGGTTGTCCGTCCACCACGTCGGTGTTCTCCTCCTTGGCCATTTGTGTCAGGATATCCTGAGCCGTCTCACAATGAGTTAGATTAATTTGTATAATATCTTCTCCATACCACGGCGGTGTGCGCGAGGATGTCCCAAGTTGCTTTATAAGCTGTGATTGCTGCGTTAATGCTCCTGTGGGGGTTTTCTAACCTTACGCAAAGAACCACCCATAATTCCAACCACAACCCCCTTTGCAAATCTGCAAACATTTCCTTCATCAGACAGGCGGTAAGGACAAAGGGACCGTGAAGATCGTTGGTAGTACACATGTATGTGTGTACATGGGTTCTTTCATGGGACAAACCAAGAGAACGAACCTGAAACGACGAAAAGGACATAGGGTGTATCCATGAGCTGTGAGTTCGGTAAAGCAAACAAAACGAATGTCCTTGGATGCTAATGGTTTTTGTTTGCTCATGCCGCTACTGATGAGAAGCAGATCCCGAAATATGAGAAGACAAAGGGAACGCTTAGGTCTTTGTCTAAGATGTGCATTGCGGCTAAATAAATAGGCGGCAATGCAATGTGGAATGCGCTAATTGGTTTTAGCTTGATTACCGGGAAATGGTGTTTATGGCATCGCTGGTAAGGGTAGGTATTCAATTCCTATTTGCGTTTGCCTGTGCTGTAGGATTTAATTGATGCCTTAAGACGCTAAATGCATATATTTGTTTTGGTCCCTTGGGTGTAGGTCGCCAGCCAATGTGTATGTATGCTGATTTATGATACACTTGGTTAGGACGGGAAATAGGCGACGCAATGTTTATGATTCCTGTTATGATGGTTACATTGTATGCAAAACCAATCATTTTGTTTTCAGGAATTCGTCTAGGCGGATTTGCCTGGCACGGAAGGTGCCGAATTGGTTTTGGGATTCCTGATAAGTTGGGAAGGAATTCTTACAGGGAATTTGTATGTGAAGAGATGCATGAAAGGTAAGGATCCTTTTACAGGGACCCTTCGATTATAAATTTGATCTACTTGATGCGTTAAGCATTTACATCTGCTTAATGCGATTGCATTCGCGAAAACGTATGCAGATTGGGATGAAGTTATGGAGGTTTTTCAGGTAAGTGGACCGTGGGGTTTGGCGGAACCGCCACAAGGACTCATCAGAGTCTCTCGAGGTTAATCGCCGAGTACCTCAATGAGTCGAAATACAACCACGAAACGAGCCGGTCGAGTCGTTCTTCCATCCCCTGTAGCGTGCGCACACCTCGATTCAAATTAAGTCGCTGTGCGAGTTCTCCGTACCCATTAATAAACCAATAAACAGTGTCGTGAATATATCAAAGTTAACAATAGAGTACATCAAATAAAATTAAAACTTGTGTGGTTAAGATAAAAAACAAAATACTTGCTGTTGTAATCGTTCCATCCGAATGTAAAAGCTGTTACAATTTTCATAACTTTGTTCAAAATTATTCGTTTGTGATTGCCTGCTGCGATTAGTGTTAACTTAAAGCCCCCTTTACAATAGACAAAGTAACAATCGTTTTTAATTCCCTGTGAAGACTGGTGGTAACAAATAAACAATTGCATATTGACTAAAACAGTGTATTTTATTTTCCCTTTTCTTGGCTGTCGGCGGAACTATCGTTGGGGATAGGAGTGATCCAGTTCCCGTGCCGGCACACCTACTTCATACCCCCACACTGCTGTATACAGCGCTGATGATTTTTTCGACACTCCTTTGGGGTTTTCACTACGGTTGGGTGTACGAAATGTATTGGATTCGTTATAAGTTTTCGATGATAATACAGAGGACCCTGGGACACAGGAAGGGCAACGGTTCAATCGATGCACACACTTGAAATATGACCTCAACTTGTGAATTGTGATACTACAATCGATATAATATAATAGTAGTTGTTAGTGAGCAGAGCTTTCTGTAAGGATCCTAGGGCCACTGCGAACTACAGCACTACCTAAGTAAGTGAGGAAGTTTGTTTAGTCGACCTGAGCATTTGTTTTGAGTAACTGTTACGATGGACGTTCTCAAAATCTAGTGTAATGATCCTGTGGGGCAGAAGTATGTACCAGCATGGGTACTTGGTTCACTTCCATCAGAAATACCGCCGAATACATAACACGATCACCGGAAACAATGACAGAACAACACCCAGGGAAGCTGCCGCACGATAAAAGAAACACAAGGTTCGTGTACGTTAATGATTTATTCTTTTTGATTGAAAGTTTTTATCCTATGAAACACGCAGTTTCCACTCAATTCGACGTGACACATTTTGCAATGTGGTATATTACTTTAAGCGATAACTCACAACAATTCTTTTCACTTTATATGTGTTACTGTACGCGCAACCGACTCACTCGACTCGAATTCCGTCTATTGTTTACACACCGTACCGGCGACGGTACGGTGGATAGCGGGCGACCCGCCCGCCTTGATTTTATATTACGACTCAGCGATATCTTGCTCGTGCAGAGCTCACTCGCTATGGTGATCATGGTGGTATGTGTGCATGGTTCTTTCATGGATGAGAACGAACCTAGAACAAAGAAAGGGCATAAAGTGCATTCATGGGATACGGTTTCGGTAAAGCAAATAAAACCGAAATTGTCGGATGCTAAAGGGATCTTTGTTGGAACATGTGCGTCGGGGCTAAACAAAGAGACGACGCTGCGATGTGGAAATGTGCTAATGGATTTTAGCTAGGTCACTGGGAAATGGTGTTTATGGCATCGCTAGTAAGGTGTAGGATTTAATTGATCCCAAGAGACGCGGAATGCGTATTTGCTTTGGTCCCTTGGGTATAAGTCGCTAGTCAATGTGTATGTAGGGAACATTGTTGTACACGTGGCGCGGATGGGAAAATAGACGGCGCTATATTTATGGCCCCTGTCATGACGGTTACATTGTATGCAAACCGAATCATTTTGTTTACAGGAATTTGTCTGGTACCGAAAGTGCCGAATTGGTTTGGAATTCCAGATAAGTAAAGCAAGAAATCTTACGGAAAATTGTATGCGAAGAGATGCATGAAAAGGTAAGTTTTTTTACAGGGACTTTAAGATTATAGATTTGATCTATATAATGAGTGAAGCATTTACAGGTACTAATGCCGTTGCATTAGCGAAGTTAGGAAATTGGCTGAATGTTATGGGGGTTTTACAGTAAGTAGACAAGTACCCCCCCCCCCCCCCCCCCCCCTTGTGACGAAGTCACGAAAAAAGGGTAGGGCTGAAGGGGTGCTCGAATGGGTGGTGCGTGGTGAGAGAAGGGCCGAGCGCTTGGAAAACAAGGTGGCCCTGCGTACTTTGGGAGGCGCTGCAATTTGGTTAAGGAAACTGTCGTGATGACAAGTTTCTAGTTATAGCTTGGGTCTGTGCTGATAAAAGTGGTGGACGCGGATGTTACCGCTTGATGCCGTCAAGGGGAAGGGTGTGCAGCGTGGTCCAATAGCCTGTTGTGGGTCGCTTGGACCAACAGGTTTATCGTCCGACAGGTCGGAACCTATCGGTAATCTGCCCGTGTTCGCAGTGACGAAGTAGCGTGTGCGGGACGATGCAAAAAACAAGGCGCTGGAGGTTTTAACCTGTTGTTGGCGGTACCTGCCAACAGGTTGTATCTATCTAATTCCATTAGGAGCTCGCTGACATCGTATGACGAAGTGTCAGGAGGCGGGACCTATTGAGACTCACTGACATTGTACGACGAAGTGTCAGTGAATGTAATTGGGGAGAACCGAATCCGGAGTCGGTGTCCTTCGTCCATACGTTTGTATGGCGAATTGTTTGCCGCTGGGACTGGTATAGGGGCGGACACTCAGTTGCGCGGCTTACCGATCGAGGACCCGTATATCGGCTCCGATGTCGACCGCGGAGCTCGATAAACGGCAGCTACGACCTCGACCGAACGGAAACTTGTGATGATGTGCCGGCCAGAAGCGCTTGGCTGAAGGTAGGTGACTTAGGTTATGGGGGCTCCTGGTGTATGGTTGGTTGTGTTCAACCACAGGGCGCCGTAGTATAATAGATGCGCGCTCCGAAGTGTGATGCACCTGGAAAATGGGGCGGTTTAGTGAAGCGTGTATTGCCTTTTAGTTGCCGCTTAAATTGTGCCCTGATGGCCTAATGCCTGGGCGTATTGTATGAGGTGTTCCGGTATAGCTGAGGCATTTGGAAGACATCCAGGGACCTAAGAAGGGAGGTCCTGAACTCTATGTCAGGAGGTGACGCCTGGTGTCCTGCTGTGGAGATGCTACGCGTAGTAGCTGTGGTTACATGAGGAGCCGAGGCTGTGGAACAAAGGGTGTCGAGCAGAGGCAGGCGGAGTCGCATGAAGACTGGGCTTGGCGGGCCTTGGGGGGCGTGTGCGCCAATATTTGGGAAAGAGCCGAAATAGAAGGGGTTGAAATAGAGGGCATTGCATGCCAATATGTTGAGAAGAGCGTGTGGAGTCGAGTGATGTGGGAAAAATGGCAAACCCCAATATCCTCCGTCCGTAGTCCGATAAAGTATGATGTCTACATTAGCGGAGACATCAATAGTGCATATTTTTTAAAGAAGTTTTTTTTTTTTTGCCAATCCATTAATAAGTTAAAATAAATAAACAGTGCTCCTGAACTATCAAACCAAACCAGTGTGTTTAATTTTCCGGCAGCGGTTTCTGTGTCTTGCGTTATTTTCTTGTTGTTGTTCGTTCCGTATTTTGGTGTTCGGTTTGTTGGTTGTGAACAAACGTGGCGGTGTTTCGTTCATTCGTGCTGCGGCTGAACTTTTGATTGATGGAGGAGGAAGTGAACCAAGTACCCATGCTGGTACATGCTTCCTACCCCACAAACCGTACGAACATTGTTTCATATTTGCGAGTTTGAAATTACACTTATTATAAGAAGGATCTATTTGAAGTATTGACAAGCAGTTTTCCAGTATCAGGTAGGCAAGCAACACACGTATTTATATTAATGCTTCGTTGCATGTAATTATAAATTTAGAACATTGTAGACATCTTCGGGGATGGCGAAATTTGTAATGAACTAAAGGCGGAGTCTAGTCAATATTCTGCTAGCAGATAAAGCATAAATACCACAGACAAAAAAGTACAAAATCCCTCGCTTGGTGGGAGCTGCACGGTATTGCGCACGAAGGTTCACGCTCCACAACCAACAGGTTCATCATTGATTAATCATACGAAGTTCCTGACGACATGTGAAATGTATTGCGGTTCTTTTGGCCAATTCCCTGAGCTATTTTTATCTCCAAAACACCCGATATTCAGAAATCCGCCAACATGTACCAAAAACTGCAGCGGATGGCCGGTAAATATTCTCCAAACCACTTAGACCGGCTATTCGAAGCGACAAATACACTGTCCAATGTGGGCCATCGCCAACCCGTACGCCATTGGGTCATTAGCATTAACAACAACTCGTATCTTGGAGTGTTCAAAGCCCAAAAACGATACAAACAGCACAACTAACGCCGAACAAATAAACAAAATATGTTGTCGAATTAAATTTAGAAACTTGCCGGTTTCAAATGCGCAGCATGCCGCACCGTTGCTGCAGCGAATTCCATAACACGCCACAGTATCCGTCGATCTGTGGCAATGCGTCTCAAACACACTTTTCTAGGATTGCTGCATAAGCATTAGGACTGCCTAAAGTTCTTCCCTATTTTTAGACAAACGTCCGATATACGACCCTTTTTGTCACCGCATCCAAGTCAGACGATTTAAGACCCGCCCGGGTTTGGACAGTATCTGCGGTGGTATGGACTGAGCAGTGCGTTTCCTCGTCAGAAATCCACAGCTAACGGAACAAATACTCTTAAGTCTAATTTAAAACAACAAAATAAATTTCTTGCAATGTTTCGTGTAAAAAATATTCTATTTTGTGTTTTGATTACAATTTAAAAAAGAAAGCATAGGAAAAGGGTAAAACAAAAAGAAAAAGAAAAAACAGATGGATACCAGAGAATAAAATAAAGAATAAGAATAAAAATAAAAATAAGAATACGAATAAGTATTTGAAGCTAGTGCAGCCCTGTCTCTCTGGTTTTGTATAGTCAGTAATGATAAAGCCAACGAAGAGATAAACATTCGCAAGCGAACCTAAAAGGAGTAGCCCACCCGTGGAATGTACTGTCGGAATAAGAATAAAAACGCGAGCAAGACCACAGGCTACAGAGCTTTGTATCCGTAAGGACCGAGTGACAGTGAAATGGTGTATTTCATTTGCTTTCTAATAAAGCGGTCTATGTGCGCGACAAAGTGCAGATAGTTTCCGACCTAGCATAAACATAAAAATATCTGAGGAGGAAGCTGTGCCGATAGGCTGAAGAAACGGTAAGTTAAGACTATTACGTCCTCAATGGACTCAAGGCGGAGTTTAGTCGAAATTCTGATGGCAGATAAAACATAAATACATTAAAGACTAAACACTTGATCTGTGTTTAGAGAACGAAGAACGACAGAAGTACCTTTTGTATATAAGCTTAAGAAATATTTAAATTTCCTCAAATTGTTTAGTATTCACACGCCCACATAAAATATTCATTAAACATACTCGGAATTTCGGAACTTGTTATGATTGGAGAGGTGTCTAAAATAAGCTTATTCTGAAACCTGCAGTCCTGCAGTTGAACACCTTATATCGAGGCTTAGATACATGTTGGTACGAGGGTTGCCTTTTATATTTATTTTTATTATTATTAGGATTAGAGGGATTAGAGAACAAAAACAAATATTGATCATCGAAAATCACATTATTGTTTTTCAAAATATTCCCCATGAAGATCTATACACTTTTGCATGCGTTTGAACCAATTGTCGAAGCACTTTTGCCACTCTGATTGAGGTATCTCCAACACATGCATTCTGAATGCAGCAACCGCTTCTTCAGGTGTCGAAAAACGTTGACCTCTCAGTTTGTTTTTTACGTACGGGAATAAAAAGAAGTCATTCGGTGCCAAGTCAGGACTATACGGCGGATGACCCATCAAATCGATGTTTTGGGTGCTCAAAAATGCAGTTGCCGCAGCCGATGTGTGAGAGCTCGCATTGTCGTGGTGAAGAGTGATCCGTCTTCGGCGTTTGGTTTTCCTGATTTCTTGGAAGACAACTGGCAAACAAATGGTTGTGTACCACTCAGAATTGACTGTTCTGCGTTGGTCTAGTGGTACGGTTGCGACATGTCCAGTTTTTCCGAAAAAACAGGCGACCATTTGCTTGGAAGTGCTTCGTGCGCGAACAACTTTTGTTGGATTTGGCTCATCTTGAAACACCCAGACAGTCGACTGCTGTTTACTTTCGGGCTCATACGCGTAAACCCACGATTCATCACCTGTTGTTGTGTTCTGTAGGGGTTTGTTTCAGGACGCGAGTCTCCTGATTCTTAAAAGGACAAGACGATCTCTTAAAACAGACCGCTCCTGAAATCTTGTCCTACAAGGGGTCGTTAACCGTGCTTCCTCTGATCCAGAGGGAAGAGTAACGTCCTTTTAGTTTGGCCTCAGTCTTCGCAAGTCCGCTGGTTTCCGTGGGGGGCCAGGTGATACTCCAGATCTTCAGAAGTAATCTCTTTGAGGGAGTACCTATACTTTACTCACCAGAAAAATGAAAAGAAGGCTCGTTTTTCCTTTTTGTATTTTATTTATTTCTAATTTGAACTTCGCCCTTCTCCAGGATATTTTCCTTCAGGGACAACGGACGATAATTAACTGCGGCCCGGAGATCAATATACTATTCCTTTATAAAGGAAAAGGAATCGAAAATTGTATCCCAAAGATACACATTTTGGTGCAACAATCTCGATTTTCAATACATTTCGTGCGATGCTCAATGTTTGTTTTAGATAAGATTCAGTCTTCTGAATCTTCATCAATCTATTTGCATGTGAGGATTTGAAATGATATTTGGGTATTGTTTGCTTGTGGCAAATTCGAACATCTGGTGTGATTTGCCATGGATTTGGTTTGTTTAATTTTCTAGGGAAATTACCAGATTGAAATGTATTTCTGGATTTTGAATAGAGATTATGCCGTGGGGCAAATGCAAAGCTATAAACGAATATTTGATTCGTTTATTGCGAATTTTGATTTTAGTTTTGGTTTTCTGATTAAATTATGCCGTGGGGCAAATGCAAAGCGATAAACGAATATTTTGATTCGTTTATTGCGAATTTTGGATTAAGTTTTGGTTTTTCAGGATTTTGATAGGATTTAATGTTTTGATGTAGGATTAGGATGTATGGATGGGGAAAAAGGTGGTAGGGCTTTTTAGAGCACTACACTGTCACGATGTCATAGACGTGTTTCGAAGCACCGCGACCGTATTTTTTGAGCATTTCTTTCGACCAATTGACACGAGCCTTTTTTTGGGCGATTGACAAATTGTGTGGGATCCAACGCGAACAAATTTTTTTGACAGTCAAATGTTTATGCAATATTGAATGTATGCTGGTCCCACTAACGCCTAAGGTTGTCTCAATCTCACGATAGGTCACATGACGATCTTCCAATATCAGTTCGCGCACAGCATCAATGGTTTTCGGAACAACAACTGATTTTGGACGACCTTCACGAAATTCATCTTGGAGTGAACTACGACCACGATTGAATTCACCATACCATCGATAAACACTGGTCCTTGATGGAGCTTCATCGCCAAAAATTGAATTAAGTTCATCCATGCACTGTTGCTGAGTTAATCCACGCCGAAAGTTGTAAAAAATAATCGCACGAAAATGTTGACGATTTAATTCAATTTTTGGGCCGAGATGAATCTTTTAAGTTACTGTAAACAACACAAATAGCGCTCGTATGTCAAAACGTTCTGAGTGCGTATAACCTCAAAAATGCCCAACTTTACGACAGAGCTGTCAATTGTCGGATTGCAACACTAGGGTTGCCAAATCCCGAAACATAAGAGGCAACCCTCGTATGAGTTGTAAGCAGGTTCAACTGATATCTCCGCCTTTTGTGTCGAGTGGGTGGCAAATTCGCTGCAAATTAGAGTAAGACTTCAGTTTCGACTAGAAAAAATTAAACAGAATTCTGATTCGTTGTTGTTGGGAGCAGAACTCAGAATTGTTAGGCTTAATGAACAATTAAAAAATTTCTTAATGATTAATTTAAACTAAAATGTCAGTCAGTCTAAATAATATGTAGGTAAAGGGTGGATAGTGCGTGTCGTTGATCCGGCTCGAATGGACCAATTGTTGTAGCTTAAAGGTTAAAAACGGACGCTGTAGTGGATTCTGTATAAAACTCCCAGCGCCAACTGACCAAGGATACCTTGAAGGAACAAACACTCATTAATGTAGGAGGAACGCCGTCCCTTTATGTCGTAAAGCCAATTTTCCCGTTTTTTGTTTTGTTTTATATCCCCATTTATTTAACAATTTAATTACAGATTTTACTTAAGACTAAATGTTAACTACAAATATCATTCTTACATTAACTTACTGGCTTTCGCAAGCACTCTAAATTATACATTACCATTTTTCTTATGCCTTTCGGCGTACAATACCTAATGTTTTTATAACATGTCACAATAATTGATATGTTTTCTTTTTTAAATTTTTTCTATTCTTTCTATATCAGGTTTTTTTATTTTTTTATAATTCAATATATTGGGGGTTTACAAGCAAAATAAAAAAAAAAATTAAAAAAAAGAAACAAAACGTAAAAACATAAAAGGAATACAAATAAAAAAAAATTGGGAATTGTGGATAGGGGGAAGGAAATCGGTGCGCCTGAGAGGCATACTATGTTTGGAGACGTATAGTCCTTTCTTCATCACTGATCCACCACCAGTTGGAATGGGATCGACCTTTTATTGACTTATCTCTTTGACCGATCACCATACTAAAACGCTTTTTAGCAAGGCTGAGTCGAGGGGAGCTGCCATGGGAATTTTAAGTTGCACCACGAGATTCCCTGCAGCTTCCAAGCAATAGACTTCTTGTCGGGGTTATCGGAAGACAGATTGTGGTGTAACGACTTCCTGTCGAAAAATTGCAGGGGTTTCCCCAAACAACCAGAAATCCCGAAAGCTTTCCGTTGACTTTGTAAATAATGAGACAGGAAGGGTTGAGAATAAGGCAGCTGAACGGGGAATCGTACCAAGGAGACCTAGGAGGGTCCAGACGGCGATCGGTATTCGCCCGGAGACCCGTACCCACAGAGGGGTGGGCTGCGAAATAATGCCAGACCCCGTAATTCCAATAAGGCCGGACCCCGAAGGCACAGAAGGCGTCAAGGAAGGGAAAGCTTTAGTAGAACGCTTAACCAACCCTTCCCGGCAGACCGGCCCGACTCAGGCGTCTCTCCGAATAAATCTTCGCCTTTTATCAAGGACTTTCGTCGAGAAAAGTCATTGAATGAGTTGAATTGGACATTTTTTAAGGTCGGGCGCTGCGCAACACTGTAGGCGCGAGTTATGGTTTGTGGATAACCGTTGGAACCAAAGATCACAATACCAAGAAAAAGACGACCAAAACCTCTTTTACGCCAATCAGTGAGAATTTTTCAAAACACGGAGTCTTTCTTTTATTTTCTTTCACTATTTCTTTTTTATTATCATTAAGAGAGTTTTCAGTTACACAAGTGTTATTATCTAACTTAATTACCTTACAGAGTTCGTATTCTCTTTGATTACGCCAATTACACTTAACTATTTGTGTTACGGTTCTTTTTACAGTTCTCTTCTGTTTTCAATTAATTTCTAATATTTTTTAATTTACATGATTAGATTACTATTCATTCTTTTTAGCTTGCACTTTATCTTAAAATTCACTTCTGGTTTTAGTTGAGTTCAAATGCTTCCTAAACTTATACAAACAAATTATCGTTCCTTCTTTGCAGCTTGCACTTAATTTCACAATTCATTTCAAGTGTTTATTGGTTTCAAATGTTTCTTAACTTACATAACTAGATTATCATACATTCTCTTAAAGATTCCACTTTGTTATACAATTCACTTCTAGTCTTAATTGAGCTCAAATACTTCTTAACTTATACAACTGGATTATCGTTTATTCTTTCTTTAATTTCACAGTTTAATTCTGGTTTTAATTGATCTCAAATGTTTCTTGATTTACACAACTAGATCGTCATATATTCTTTTACAGATTCCACTTTGGCTGCTCTTTAATCTACACCAGTTATTATTTTAACTTTCTGTTACTCTGCGACTTTTCTTTAGGATGCTAATTCATCTAAGACCGCACTAATTTCGAAACTCCACTATTCGCTCTCCGTTAACCATAAACGGAATCAATCTATTTCTGGACTCTCTCGGTTCATTCACTCTACCAACGATTCACAACACCACTCTATGACCAACCACTGACTGCCTGTCTTTACCACCAAGAACCAACTGCCACTTAATTGCTTCCTGTATCTTCTTGATACCTCGGGGTCAACACTTCCCGATTACGACAATGCAATTCAATTTTAATTGCCCCAATTTCCGATTGTTGGCTTTTGATTCGCAACTGCTTCAAACTGCTGTGTTAGTCAATATTTCTTCATTGAGTTGCATCACAGTTCAGTATCCGCAGTTGCGACTGACCCAATTAATTATTTCGTGCTTGATTGCAATTAATTGCCCTTCCGTGATCTGTTAATTGTTCCGGAATATGCAGTTAATTGCTTTTGCATTATTAGGCAATCGTTTTAGCAAATGCAATTAATGCATTATCTTACCGGGCGGACATCCGAGTTTAAAATTTGGTGGTGCTTTTTTGTTTGAGTGTGTCGATGATCTCCTGTATGTTAACTTAACACGCGTAAAACTATAAATCGCACAAAATCATAAGCGCAAACTTTAGTGGCAAACCAGGGCGCTCACGAAGGGTGATTGGGCAGTGGAGTTGCCAGACCAAGGGAAATTTCCGTAATTCCCCTGGGGTCGCGAGTTAACACGTCGACGGAACTCAACTCTGCTGACGGAGCGAGTAATCCCGTATCCGAGAACCAACCCTGGGAGCAAACACCTCCAACATATTAAACTTTTGTTTTCGGGTGGCAAGTCGTCAGATGAATTTATATTTCGATAGTATAGTGGTTAGTATACCCGCCTGTCACGCTGAAGACCGGGGTTCGATTCCCCGTCGGGGAGCCTCTGGCGCAAGACTAATGACCTTGCCCGGAAAAAACAAATCATTATGGAAAATTTGACAAGCCTCAGAACTTGCTAAATAAGGCCAAGACCGGTTCCCGGTTGTAGTGCCGATGATGATGATGATAATGATGATGATGATGATGAAGTCGACTATCTGAAGTGCCCAGTGCTACCTCACATCGTACCTTCACAAATATGCGTGGTCAGAGAAATGCCAACATGCATTTGAGATAAAAAAAGGGGCGAACCCTAACCATACAAACCCCTTTAATCTGGTCATGGATGCGAGCCAAGAAGCGCTCAGAGCAGTGCTATCTCAACGCGAGATAGGCAAAGACCCGCCTATTTCCTACGGCAGTCGTGCCTGGAATACGGTGAAAGGAAATCACGTCACTATTGAAGGAGGTATTAAGCTGGATCGTGTGGGCGGTTCAGACTTTCTACTGCTATTCACAACGTCGTAGATGGACGGTACACTCCGCCATCAGAGATAGGGTAAAAAGACGGGCGCTAATTCACAATACCCCTTTAAAGCCCTATGATGGACAAGCGGTACGTAGAGCAAAGTGGCCAACAAAATGGCGGTGGTCTATCACCCGTTTCCTATCGGAAAATCTTTCTTCGTTAGGGCGAAACCGTCGGGAATGGGAGGAAGACACAGTCAATTTTTTGTTTATCTTTTATATTAATATTGTCTTATCTTGCATTTCTATATATATTTTTTATTATTATTTTTTATTACTGTTTTCTTATAAACAACCAAGTGCTCTGGGATACCTGTGAAATTAAAGATGCGATTAAACGTATCTTACACCTGGTGGGGGGAAGCGTTTTGGAGCACCTGTAAAACAAGAAAAGGAGCGGATCGAAAAAAAAACTTCCGTCTGAAAATAGACCAGACATGTTCTATTCCTAACATACTCGTAAGTTTGTTTAGAGAAAATACCTACGGAGCACGATCGTCAATGCACCACTGGCTGTTGTGGTTTCGATGTGTACGGCCACTGCCGTGATTAGACCAACGCACGACTGACTGTCGTGATTTGGATGATTTCGGCTACTGGTGGCTGATGGGTCACGCACGACCATTGCATGGTCACTGCCGGATGGTAAACCACACATGGGTACTATCATGGTTTTTATGATTCCGGTCACTACGGGCTGATAATCCACCCACTTGTACTATCGTGGTTTTGATAACTCCGGCCACTACTGGCTGGGGAGTCACGTACGAGTACGGTCGTGGTTCTGATGTTTCCGGTCACTACTGGCTGGTGAGCCACACACTTTCGTGATTCTGCAATTCCGGCTACTACCGGCTGGTGAGCCACGCAGGAGTAATGTCGTGGATCTGATAATTCCGGTCACTGCTGGCAGGTGAGCCACTCACGAGTACTGTCGTGGTTCTGATGATTCCGGTCACTACCAACTGGTGAGCCATGTGTGCTGTCGTAGTTTCTCATGATTTCGGTCACTACCGGATGGTAAGCCACGCACGAGTACTGTCGTGGTTTTGATAATTCAGGTCACTACCAGCTGGAGAGTCACGCACAAGTACTGTCGTGGTTCTGATGATGCCAGCCCCTGATGGAAAGTGAGCCACGCATGAGAATTGTCGTGGTTTTCATTATTCCAGGCCCTACTGGCAGACGAGCCACATACAAGTACTGTCTTAGTTCTGAAATTCAGGTCACTACCAGCTGGTGAGTCATGCATGAGTGCTGTCGTAGTTCTGATGATTTCGGTCACTACCGGATGGTAAGCCATGCACGAGCACTGTCGTCGTTTTGATAATTCAGGTCACTAACGGCTGGTGAGCCACACACGACTACTGTTGTGGCTCTGATGATTCCAGCTTCTGCTGTCAGGTGAGCCAAACATAAGTACTGTCGTGGTTCCGATGATTCCGGTCACTACTGGCTGGTGAGCCACACACTGGGACTGTCGTGGTTCGGATGCTTCCGGTTAGTACCGGCTGGTGAGCCACGCACGAGTAATGTCGTGGTTTTGATGATTCCGGTCACTACTGGCAGGTGAGCCCGATCAGAGACACAATCAAACTAACAGCCCAAAAGGTATTAGGATTTAAGAAAACAATTAAGTCCAAACCTTGGTTTGACGATGAGTGCAGGGCGAAGATCGAAGAACGTAAACGCCTCAGAGTGATCCACTTAGAAAGATATGATGGAGTCAACGCAGAAAGATACGCGACAATTCGGAGAGAGACAATGAGGCTCTTTGAACGCAAAAAACGCGAATGGGAGAAGAATCGGATCGAAAAAATCCTAGAAAGGTCTTGGGCAAAGAGCATCAGAGGTATGTATGTCGGCATAAATTCAATTAGAAATGGTTACCGAGGGAGAGTCAAAATATTTCGAGACGCAAACGGCTGTCTGGTCACAGAAACAAACAATATCGTGACAAGATGGAACCAGTACTTTGAAAACCTGCTCAATGTACGCTCCCATCAACCACAAATAAACGCACCGAGCGTACATACAGCCGAGCCTCAGATCCCAGAGCCGTCTCCCAACGAAGTTGTAGACGCAATAAAGCGATTGAAAACCAACAAGGCTCCCGGAGTCGACTGCATACCGGCAGAGCTTGTGAAGCATGGACGAGAGGCAACCGCTCGAAAGATCCACCAGCTCATCCAAACAATATGAGATAAGGAAGTCACTCCGGAAGAATGGAAAACCTCAATAGTCATTCCCATTTTCAAAAAAGGCGACAGATCTGACTGTGAAAACTACAGAGGAATATCATTGCTCCCAACCGTATACAAAATATTAACGAATGTCATTCTAGCGAGAATCACACCGTACGCAGAAGAGATACTGGGAGACTACCAATGTGGATTCCGTAGGAACCGGTCAACAAGCGACCAAATGTTCACAATAAGATAACTGCTGGAAAAGAAGTGGGAATACGGAGAGACGGTTCACCAACTGTTCGTTGACTTCAAAAAAGCCTACGACTCAGTCGCAAGGCAGAGACTCTACCATATTCTAGTTGAGCTGGGAGTCCCAAAAAAATATGCCGCCCTCATTCAAATTTGCATGAACGAAAACAATGGGCGAGTTAGAATAGAAAACCACCTCTCAGAACCATTTGAAATGCGGGACGGACTAAAGCAGGGAGATGGTCTATCACCGTGTCTTTTTAACCTTGTGCTCGAGTATGCCATCAGAAAGGTACAAGACGACAACATGGCCGGATCAGCCCTGAACGGGGTCACACAAGTGCTCGCTGTTTCTAGATTATCGATACCGTTCTGGGCGATAATCTAGAAACTGTTAGTAAAAGCAGTGAAATCATCATGCAAGCTGCAGAAGAGGTGGGCCTAGAAATAAATGAAGACAAAACAAAATACATGATTACGGCGAGAGCAGGTGGACCTCAGAGAACACATATAAACGTCAGAGGTAAGATATTGGAAAAAGTTAAAGAATTTAAATATCTGGGAACGATACTGACGGCCAGTAACGAAATGTCGAAGGAAATTAACAAGAGACTGCATTCCGGCAACGCTAGTTGGCACGCAGTCAGTACACTGCTGAAATCCAAACTGCTATCACGTAACATAAAGTTCCGTGTCTATAGAACCATAATCATGCCGATTGTTCTATATGGATGCGAAATATTGGCTCTCACAAAACGGGAAGAAAACAAATTCCGCGTATTCGAGAATAAAGTTTTGAGGGGCATCTTTGGAGGGAAATATGACGAGGAGGCAGGACAATGGAGGAAACTCCATAACCACGAATTGGAAGAGCTATATCGCAAACCTACAATAGTGAGAGTAATCAAGTCGCGAAGATTAAGATGGGCCGGACACGTGGGTTGCGAATGGGGAACGATAGGACCGTGCATAGAATTCTTGACGGTAGACCAACGGGAAAGAGACCGGAAGGACGGCCGCGACGGAGATGGGAGGACAATATTAGGTTTGACCTTGAGGAGATCGGATCGAATGGTCAAGCGTGGAAGGACAGTGCCCAGGACAGGAAACTATGGCGAAGCCGAGTCGGTGAGATCATGAACTTCCGGGTTCCTACAGGCCAATAAATAATATTAATAATAATAATAACTGGCAGTTGAGCCGCACACAAGTACTGTTGTGGTTCTGATGATTCCGGGCACTACTGGCTGGTGAGCCACACACGATTACTGTCGTGGTTCTGGCGATTTTGGTCATTACCGGCAGGTGAGCCACTCACGAGTACTGTCGTGGTTCTGGCGATTTTGGTCATTACCGGCAGGTGAGCCACTCACGAGTACTGTCGTGGTTCTGATGATTCCGGTCACTACAAGCTGGTGAGCCATGCATGAGTGCTGTCGTAGTTCTGATGATTCCGGTCACTACCGGATGGTAAGCCACGCACAGGTACTGTCGTGGTTCTGATGATTCCGGTCACTACTGGCTGGCGAGCCACACACTAGGACTGTCGTGGTTCGGATGCTTCCGGTTAGTACCGGCTGGTGAGCCACGCACGAGTAATGTCGTGGTTCTGATGATTCCGGTCACTACTGGCAGGTGAGCCGCACATTTGTACTGCTGTGGCTCTGATGATTCCAGCCCCTGCTCCCACGTGGGCCACACACGAGTACTGTCGTGGTTCTGGCGATTTCGGTCATTACCGGCTGGTGAGCCACACATGAGTAGTGTCGGGGTTCTGAAGATTCCAGGCCCTGCTGACAGGTGAGCCACACACGAGGACTGTCGTGGTTCTGATGATTTCGGTCACCACCGGCTTGTTGGCTGAAGTGGGTGGAAGGTATTAACAAGTCACGCTCTCTGGATGCTGTTGCCATTTGGCTGTAAGCTACTGTTTTGTCATTGATGGCAATCCTTGTGGACATCGCTGATAGTGGACCTTTACTTGGTACAGTCGCTTGAATTAGACGTCAATTATCGCTGAAACTGTCAGAGTTGGCTTGCTTAAAACGCTGCAATCCAGTTTTAGAATGTCAGTAGCTTACATAAATACTTTTTTGTCGCGAGCTTCAACAGGTCTCTTTCGGCGTAGTAAATAAATGATATCCCGACGGCAGCTGAGTGTTACTCGGCGAGCACGAATTAATATGACTTATTTCGTAGCAGGAAATAGAGTGATTGGAATATCATAGGTGGGGAAATCGATTTATTTGCAATATTGGTGTAAATTTAGCAATAGCTTCATTCCGCTGTTTTTGACGAATATTTTCATTTTCCCGGGATGGTTAATAGGGCGTGCGCATAATTTGAGGATTGAGTTACTCATCTCCATGTCGATTTCGGGCTTGAGGCGCAAAAGCCAGACAAGACAATTAATTATTTCCTCGTCAAATGTCGATTAATCATGATATTGCTTTATTATTTAGTCTTTAATTTATGTTAATGAATTTTGTCATGGTTTTTATTTTGGCCATCGAAAATTTCATATATTTTGACTATTGTAAAGTTCCCCGATTTTTCAATATGTAAAATTTCTACTAGCGAAGAATAACCACGTTCTATAACTATATACCTTCTGATCACTAAAGAATTACTTTGGATCATCCGATTATTAGTCAATGAGAACATCGTGATTTTTTTGGTCATTGAAATTTTGATCAAAGACAATTTCAGATATTTATGATTAGTTTGCTGTTTTGATTGTATTGCGCTGAGAAGCGGACCGATGTTTTAATTAAACTAAACTCTTCGTGTTTTGATTTTTCTTTTACCTTTATTAAGTGTCAAGCAGACTGGATTCAGAATCCTTATTTCTATGTTGGACAAGTTTACTCTTATAACTACCGTGCGTAAATAAAGGAAATTCTAACGCTCCTAACTAGAACTTTTCATTGAGGTTCGTATACTTTTGGTAATCTGAATGATGGGGAATTAATCTTTTACGTATTTTTTGTTCATTGAAATTATGATCAAAAAAATCTTCCCTATTTGTGAATCTTCGGTTTTTACTAAATATACATTTTATTCACTTATGGTAATCTAAATCTTTTACGTATGTTTTGGTCATATAGATTATGGTCATTGATAACTTCTCGTCGTTTTTTGGGTGTTTATATTTGGACGGATCAAGGCTTGCGCTATTTGGATAATTTTTTTTGTCAACTAATTTGGTATTTTATTTATTCGTCAATAAACTCTTTATGTATTTTTTGATTATTCAAATGCTGGCCACATCATAGGCAAAATCAATTTTTAGAACAACATTTTTTTAATCACTAAAAAAACTGCTACCACTACTAAACTAAACGGAAATAATGGAAACAATAAACACGTTTTGGAAAAAGCCAAATAACACGAAATCTTGGCGAATTTTATTAGCCTCACGTTTGGCTTTTCCGATAGAATAATTTATTTTGATTTAAATCTTATTTTTATTCTTTAAATGTTGATGCGGATATGCTTAGTTTGAGCAAGGTGAGATAAGGTATAGTTCCCACCCCCCACACCAGTGGTACGGTATTTACGCGGCAGCCTTTATAAACTTAGCTCATTTGCTCGCATAATTATCCCATCGGTCGCTTTCTTATCCAAGACTTTTCACAAATTCTTAGAAACATTGAAGTCTCGCGGCAGCTGAAAACATATCTTCTGCATTCTGCATTTGACCTTGATCTCTTTTCTGTCCGGATTTTGAAATACGTTTTTGATTTCATGAACTCATTTCATTTGTATTTTTACGTAAGTCGTTTCTTTAGAGAGACTGATGATTTTAAAAATAACATAATTTTGAAATCAGTTGTGTTGTCAACACTGTAACCGGTCTTGCGCAACCTTCATGTAAGCCATCCACAATCTTCAAGCATGTGCAATTCCTGTCTGTTATTTATTGGTGTCCGTATTCATGAGAGACTAAGCTGTATGAAATATTTATGTTGTTGCTACCATCAAAGGTCGTCCTAGTTTCGGAAGTGGACGCTGGACATCTACACATATTCCTTGGCGTACTAATGATATATTTTTTTATGTAATCGGGATGATATATTATAATGCCGTGTCTGATTGTTGCATTAGAGCTCGGAAATCGCACAGATAATGTTCTAATTATGGAGACAACTGTGACACCCATATCTGCGGATGATTGAGTTGGTTTACTCACCGCATACCGAGTCCATAAAGGAGCGGTATAAATGGCAAAATGTGTTCATATTAGTTTGCGGAAAAAGCGACCAATTATTTTGACGCTTATTTCCATTTTAAAGATACCTTAATAATGCGTCTCTCGCAGAGGCCCTGATCCCTATTGGTGAAAAACTTGACTAAACGATGTTCATAACTTTCTCTTGGTACCAATTTCTTATCACTAAGGAAATGTTGCAATGATACTTCCTTGATGCGGAGTTTGTGGCGGCTCCGCCAAACCCCACGGTCTACTTACCTGAGGAACCGTCATAACTACGACCCAATCTTATAAGTTCGCTAATGGAATCGCATTATCACCTTAAATGCTTTACGCATCTCGGTTATCTAAGGTATAACCTAAAAGTTCCTGTAAAGAATTCATACCTTTCATGCATCTCTTCGCATACAAATTTCCTATAAGAATTTTTTCCTAACTTATCATGTATCCCAAAACCTATTCGATACCTTCGCTCGCCAGGCAAATTCCAACCTTCCACACCTGTACCGCAATCTCCCCACAGGAAAAACATTTCCTTCCCAAGGATAATTAATGATTTCAATGCATTACTTGGAAATGCCTGCAAAGAATTTTTCCTACATGGGCATTCATACATGTGTCAATGCATCTCTGCATTAGCGACCAAGAACCGAATTTCCAATTAGTGTAGATATTCACACTAGAGTTAGATCCTGGCGTCGCCGTAGATGCCATGTATAATTGACACAGATGGTATGCACAACCGTCATTGTGTAACCATCTAAATTACTTTCCGAAGACTTGCAACTATTGATTCAGCTGCAAGTACTTCTCGCTGAAATGTTTCCTTGTTTGAATCTTCAAACAATCACCGACGTCACGCTTAGCCGTCGGATTGGATTCAATAGCATAAACATATGCAAACAAAGGAATCCGATTCTCCCAGTCGGCAGAGATACGATATACGGTCTCCATTATTTCAATCCCTTTTAGCATCTAATGAGTGGCTGCTATTTACTCAGCTTACCGGGCGATGCATTAGGTCGCTTCTTTCTTTGTCTGTATCCCTTGTCTAGGTTTCGTTTCGCTTTTGACCTGCAAGCGTTATGTAAAGTATCTGATCTCAACGATCGACTTCACGCACACCACTACAGGACCTCACCAGTGAGATCCTCTTTTCTCGTTTTCACCACGAGAGGAAAACTTTCTCTCTCGGGGTCACTCACTCCATTAGCGAGTCGGCTCTGCACGAGCCAAATATCGCAGAGTCCAATTACATCCGCCGACCACGCAGATCGTGCCACTTCCGCTCTCCGTGATGCGCCGGGGAGGCGTAAATTCCAGAGTCGCAAAGTAGCACCCCCGAGTGTAGTCGATTGCGTCCGCGAGGTGCAGTACGAGTCAGTAGTGTTATGTTGAAGTCTATCGTGTTCTAAGTCGTGCGCCTGTATTTGAACATTGTAATGAGCTGTGTGTCGCGTTTCCAATTAAAGTACAGGAATTAAAAGACAAACAATCAGATTAAATTTAAAGTGGTGATCACCAACCAACACTAGTGTTTTATTTCTCTCGGCCGACATCTGTGTGTCTTACTGCGCTTTGCACTTAATCCTTGGTGATTGGTTAATGGCGGAACCGATGAACTAATAGTGACGTTTGGAGGATGAAGTACAACCTCGTGTCGTACGCCGGCACCACGACTTCGTTACCCACAAGTTTCTTGTAAACCATTATAGACGTACGTTGCCCGGTATAGCCTTGATGGAACACAAAAACTGTCCTCAATCTCTGATGGAGGGGAAGCCCTTTTGAAAGCAGGCAACACATTTACATTTATATGTGTTGAGCTGCAAAATACTCTGTTTGCACTGTTTGAATGACGTCAACGGCATCTTCACGTCATCTGCATAGATGGTTGTGTCTGACTCTTTCCGAACGTGAACGACATCGTTAATTGATAATATAAAGATTAGGGGACCGAAATGGCTTCCTTGGGAGACCCTCGATTGACCAGCAAATTGATCAGAAAAATCGTTACCGTATCGTACACCGAATCGCACTCAGTACAAGCGGTTTTCTAAGTACGATCTATTTATTTACTTTTGTGGGATATTTTGCCAAAAGCCTTAGAGAAGTTAAGTTTAGTTTATTGAGGGCAGAACCCTCTTATATTCAGCTTAGTACAAGCGATAAAACTTAACAACTATCTTAAAACTATATATAAGAATATAAACTATGGTTAAAAAAAAAAAAGAGGGGGGGGGGGGGGTATGTTTGGCGAGTTGGTTCCTGGGTTTATCCATCAATTATCATTCATTCATTCATCTCGCTTAGTACCGGATGTAAGAGTGTAGACGGGGAGTGGGCGTGGTCAGGAGGGGAACAAAAGGAGATGAAGTTTGAGAGCAGTCGAGATAAAGTTGAAATCGAATGAGGTAGGGTACGAGTTTGGCTGTCGCAGCATTCGCGAAATGGGTTCATTAGAGCCGTAAGAAGTGTGGTGGGTGGCTGATAGAAGAGATGAGGGTTTCGCAGGTTACGGGGGTTAGTGTGAAGTGGAATGATGGAGAGCAAACTTGAGCAGTTGATTTTGCCTGAAAGGAGACGGTGGACGAAAAGGATATCGGCATGAGTTCTGCGTTCCTCAAGTGTGTTGAAGTTGATCAGATGGAGCCGGCTTGTGTATGGGGGGAGAATACGAGAATTCGCCCAGTTCAGTCCGCGGAGGGCAAAACGCATAAAACGACGTTGCACGGACGAGTAGTGTGGAGACCAGACCTGACTGGCACATTCAAGAAGGGGGCGGACGAAGGCTATGTAGAGAGAACGGGAAACGTAAGGATTAGAGAATTCTTTAGACCAGCGATTCACAAATCCAAGGACAGAGTTGGCCTTAAGAATAATATCATCAATATGCGGGATGAAGCTAAGCTCCCTGTCATATAAGATCCCGAGGTTACGTATCGAAGGTACAGATGATATCTGCTGGTTTAGCAGGAAGTAAAGGCGTGGGGGGGGGGGGGGGGCGCTTGTGGGAGAAGGTGATGGAGTGCCATTTGACAACGTTGAGTTCAAGGCAGTTATTACGGCACCAAGTTGGGAAGCTGTCGAGGTCCGTTTAGAGAAGTGAGGAGTCAAGAGGAAAGATTATCGTTTTGTAGAGTTTGGCGTCGTCCGCATAGAGGGAGATGGATGAGTATTTAATAATGGAGTCAACATCATTGATGGTAAGGATAAATAGGAGGGGACCTAGATGGCTGCCTTGCGGAACCCCTGACGTGGGAAGAAAAGGATTGGACAGGAAGGATCTGAATTTGACACGGTAGGATCGATCTTTCAAATAAGAAGATAACCACTTGATCAATAGGGGTTCGAAACCTAAGGAGGACAGCTTAAAAAGGATGAGATTATTGGAGATTTTGTCAAAGGCCTTGCTGAAATCGGTGGTGATTACATCGACTTCGTTGCCACGCTCTAAGGCACGGAGAGTATGGGATGAGATTGTTGTGTTTAGTAGGGGTTAGTTTCAGGATGCGAGTCTCCTGATCCTTAAAAGGACAAGGCGATCTCTTAAAACAGACCGCTCCTGAAATCTTGTCCTACAAGGGGTCGTTAACCGTGCTTCCTCTGATCCAGAGGGAAGAGTAACGTCCTTTTGGTTTGGCCTCAGTCTTCACAAGTCCGCTGGTTTCCGTGGTGGCCAGGTGATACTCCAGATCTTCAGAAGTATTCTCTTTGAGGGAGTACCTATACTTTACTCACCAGAAAAATGAAAAGAATGCTCGTTTTTCCTTTTTGTATTTTATTTATTTTTAATTTGAACTTCGCCCTTCTCCAGGATATTTTCCTTCAGGGACAACGGATGATATTTAACTGCGGCCCGGAGATCAATATACTATTCCTTTATAAAGGAAAAGGAATCGAAAATTGTATCCCAAAGATACACATTTTCGTGCAACAATCTCGATTTTCAATACATTTCGTGCGATGCTCAATGCTTGTTTTAGATAAGATTCAGTTTTCTGAATCTTCATCAATCTATTTGCATGTGAGGATTTGAAATGGTATTTGGGTATTGTTTGCTTGTGGCAAATTCGGACATCTGGTGTGATTTGCCATGGATTTGGTTTGTTTAATTTTCTAGGGAAATCACCAGATTGAAATGTATTTCTGGATTTTGAATAGAGATTATGCCGTGGGGCAAATGCAAAGCTATAAACGAATATTTGATTCGTATATTGCGAATTTTGATTTTAGTTTTGGTTTTCTGATTAAATTATGCCGTGGGGCAAATGCAAAGCGATAAACGAATATTTTGATTCGTTTATTGCGAATTTTGGATTTGGTTTTGGTTTTTCAGGATTTTGATAGGATTTAATGTTTTGATGTAGGATTTCTGGGATTAGGATGTATGGATGGGGAAAAAGGTGCTAGGGCTTTTTAGAGCACTACATCCTCCCCTCCTTGAAAAAAAGAAAATTGATCTTTATGAGATTAATTTTCTGGAAAATGGTGTGGTTGAGGATAAAGGATGATAGTATCGTGATTCCGTTGTATAGGCCTGATATTTTCTAACATAGTAGCTTTATGTATACAATATTTATTATAAATGTGTAATTTTTGTAGTTTGTTTCTTTCTTATTATGAATGTATTCGTGTATCGAAGTTTCCACGATGGTTATTTATATAATTAGAATATTTTCTTTTGAAATTTTGTACAAATATAATTTGGTTTTTTAGGTTTGAATTTTCTTAGTATAAATGTGCTTAATAGTAGTTGTTGGTTATCCAAAAATAAAGTTTTTATTTTATTTTATTTTGAGTTAAGGGTATATTCGTTTAGTTCGGTTTTGGTTGTATGTACAATAGACATTTGGTTTAAAATTTCGTATAAGTTGTTTTTTTTCATGTTGGTTAAATATTGTATTAGAAGGAAACATTTGATTCTAAATATTTTCTTATTTTCTGAGTATACGTTTTAATTGTATACTGTTTTATAATTATATAAGTATTTGAATTCATTATTTTAACATTATTTCGTATTGTAACTTTTGGGTTTTTTTTTTCTTGTTTTGGTGTATTACAAGAAATTTTTATTATTTACATATTTTATCTTTTTTTTTTTTGAGGACTTTTCATTGTCCTTATTTGTCGTGCGTTTATTTATATATATAATTTTTTTTTCATGTATTTGAACGTACAATTTAATTCTACAACTTTTTCTTTTCTTTGTTTTGAGTTATACAAAAATGTTCTTACTTTCTTAGTATATCTTAGTTGAAAACTGTTTTGTACTTATATAAATATTACAAATTCTTATTTTAACATTGTTTCGTAAGTTTCGGTTTTGTATTTTCGTTTATTTTTTTTCTTCGTATATATATATTGTGTTTTTCCTTTTATAACTTAAGATTATTTATTATTACAAAAATTTTTTTTTCAATTAAGTCAGTCATATTGTCTGATATTTATAAACTTATTTTATTAAGTGAGTTACTATTTGTCTTCATATATAAATTTTTGTTTGTTTTGTTTGTTTATTTTGGTTATTTAAAATGTTTGTACAATATTTACAAAGTTATTTGTTATTTGTTTACAAGTATTTGAAAAGGAAAATGTTGAGGCAAATTTTAAATACATTATCGTGGTATTTTGGTAGTTACTTTATGATTTTTTTTTTTTTTTTTTTTTGGGTTTACTACACGTATATACATTTATTTATTTCTTTTTTTTTTTTTTGTAAGGTTGTCTATACATATATACATTTTTTTTTTCCTCGACTTTTATTTTTTCCTTTTTGGAGTTTCTCATTCGTGATTGCTTAATCCACAAATGGTTTTATATTGTTGTTGTGGACTATTCGGGTTCCTTTTCCTATTTTGAGGATTGAATTTTCTTCGGATAGGATCTTTACAACTTCATAGGGGCCTTTCCACAGGGAGGTTAGTTTGTTAGGTCTTGAGTGATTCTTTAATAGAACCTTGTCGCCAACATTAAATTTCTTACGGCCTACTTTTTGGTCGTAGTATGCCTTAGATTTTTGTTTTTTCTCTATCAGTATTCCCTTAGCTGTACGATAACCATGTTGTAATCGCATTTTTAATTCATTTGCGTAATGGTCGTAGTTATAAGTGCTTTCGGGGTTTTGTCTGAGAGAACTGGGTATTTCGGCTGGGAAACCATATAGTAATTCATGCGGCGTGTAGCCTGTATTACTGTGGGGTGTAGTATTGTACACAAACATTGCGTAAGGTATCCAGGTGTCCCAGGTGAGAGGATCCTGGTTTACATAGTGGCGGAGGTATTCCACCAGAGTTCTATGGCTTCGTTCTAGTGCTCCATTCGTTTGTGGATGGTAGGGTGCTGTGTTTAGTTTTCTCATTTTAAGTAAGGAACAAATGTCCTTAAAAAGTGCGCTGAGAAAATTTGCACCTCGGTCAGTTAATAGAGAAGATGGTATGCCGTGCTGGCAGACGATGTTTTCAACGAAAATCCTGGCCACGTCCTTGGTTTCGGCGCTGGCCAGTGCGTAAGCTCCTGAAAATTTAGTCAAATCGTCTTGAAACGTTAGTAGGTATTTATTTCCATTATAGCTGACTGGTAATGGTCCTACTATATCTAAAGCAACTCTTTCAAAAGGTTTGGAGCTTGTTGTGGTTATCTTCATAGGAATTCTAGGATTCCTTCCACTTTTATTTATCTGGCAGGAGGCACATTTTCTAATATACGCTGCAACGTCAGCGGTCATTGTGCGCCAGTAATATTTTTGTTTCAATCTATTGATTGTTCGGGTGGCTCCTTGGTGTCCTCCGAAAGGTGAGTTATGGTATTCCGCGAGTAACTTTTGTATTTCGTTAGGATCTGTTAAAAGCTTCTTTTTATTGGAGAAAACGTACATTGTCACGTTGAGGTGAGCAAAAGTTTCTTTTAGCAAGTTATTGAGTGCTACTTTTGATTCGTTTTCTATGAAGGGCACTAAAATTCCAATGGAATTGAAATTCCGGTCTTCGCAAATCCTCTTCAGATCAATAAGGGAATTCTTAGCGGTTTCCTGGTCGCTTAGGTTTCTGAAAGGCAATGGCAATGTGGTGGCGCATAACCCATCTTGCTCATGAAACGTAATTTTACCTACGTCTGGCTTGGTGAAGTTTGGAATTCTTCCTGCCAGGTTTTCTTCCTCAGCAGAGTCTATTAATGGGAGGATTATAATACGTAGTCCAAGTTTCTTCTTGGTATAGATGGACCCTGTTTGTTCCTGCCATACAAGATTGGTAGGATCTTTGTATGATTGTGCAGCCACATCTTCTTCGAGTTTGGCTTTACTTCGTGTGGTGACGAGGATATTATTTTTGATGGGATCGACTGGGGTAGTCATTGTTATACGGCTGAGAGCATCAGCATTTGCGTTTTGCTTTCCTTTTCTATGGACGATTGTGTACTCATACTCTTCGAGTAGAATTCTCCATCGCATAAGTCTGGATGTAGGATCCTTTCGTCCTATAAGCCAATGTAGAGAGCTATGGTCAGTTACTATTGTGAACTTTCGTCCGTAGACATATGGTCGGAACTGTGCTAATGCAAAAACGATTGCTAGTAATTCCTTTTCAGACGTTGTATACCGTGTTTCGGCGTCGTTTAGGGTTCGGCTAGTGAAAGCAATAGGTTTATCTTGTCCTATTGTACCTTGAGATAGGACTGCTCCTAACGCAACATTGCTAGCATCCGTGGTTATTATAAACTCCCGGTTAAAGTCTGGATAAGCCAGTATTGGTGGGGTAATAACCTTTCTTTTTAAAGCTGTGAATGCCTCATCACAAAAAGCATCCCAATGGAATGGAACATTCTTCCTGAGTAATTTGCTTAAGGGTTTTGCCAGTTCGGCGAAATTAGGGATAAATTTTCTATAGTAGCCTACAAAACCGAGAAAAGATTTTACATCTTTTTGTTTCTTGGGCGTTGGAAACGTTTTCACCGCTTTAGTTTTTTCTGGATCTGGTTTTATACCTTCCTTTGAAATAACATGCCCCAAGTAGGTGAGCTCTTTCCTTATGAAGTGACACTTTTCTGGTTGTATTTTCAGATTGTGCCTTTGTAATCGCTCGAAAACTCTGGTAAGTCGGGAATTGTGATCGTTCAGATCGTATCCGTAAATTACAATATCATCTACATAGACGAAACATTCTATTCCTTGGAGACCCATGAGTACATTATTCATAAGCCTTTGGAATGTGGCGGGTGCGTTTTTAAGTCCGAAGGGCATTCGATTATATTCGTAATGTCCGAAGGGTGTGCTAAACGCTGTTTTTGCCTTGTCTCTATTGTCCATGCGTATTTGGTGGAAACCATTTGCTAAGTCTAATGTGCTAAAATATTTAGCTTTTCCTAGCTGGTCCAAAATATCGGTAATATTGGGCAATGGATATGCATCTCCGACTGTTATTTTATTTAAGGCTCTAAAGTCGACAACCACTCTCCACCGTTTTGTCCCATCAGGTCCTGCCTTCTTGGGTACTAGTAAGAGAGGGGAATTCCAAGGACTGTAACTTGGTTGTACCACGCCATCCTGAAGCATTTCGTTCACTTGTTTGTGGATTTCTTGCTTCGAGCTATCTGGGAGGCGATATGGTCTTATGTAAAGTGGGGGCTTTCCTTCTTCAGTGATGATCTGATGCTCTATGGCGTCAGTGTGTGTGAGATGGTCGCCCTCTAAGTAAAAGAGATCGTTAAATCTGCGGCAGATGTCTAGGATAGATATCCTTTCCTCCTGGTTACAATGACGCAACTCTAGGAGTGATTCTAGCCGTTCAAGCCTATTTTTTAGAAGATTTTGGGTTTCGTCCGCCTTTAACACATTGTAGTCATCCAGATCTTCCCATCCGACTTCTATGTCGTTGGGGCTTACTTCTTGATCGGTTTCTAATGTGTTCATTAATAGTACCTTTATTTTGTTGTCCTGTGGTGTTGTCAAACTATTACCCAGATATATCCCTGGCATGATCTCGGATTTTGTTATTATCAGTTCTTGACTGAGTTTTCCTTTAAATGGAATCTCCATTATTTGTTGAGATCGTGAATGCAATTTTATGAGATCGATTTTGGCATTTCGTTTTAAATTTACTGGGGATATTGGAGTTTCAGGTTCATGTTTTCCTGAACTCAGTTTTTCGGCAGTTTCCTTACCTTTTCTGTTACCACAAACTTTATTTAAATGGGGAGAGGAAGATTCAAGGCTGGTTGGTTTCGTTGTGTTTGTCACAGCATCAGATCCGGCCCGTAGACAAACGGAATCGGATGTTGACTCACGAACGGTGTTATCCAATTTTTCAAGAATACCTGTATTATCCGTGGAAGACACCTCGTAAGGCGTGGCATTCTGGATATTTTCCTTGACCTCATTTTTGTTCCCTAAAGGCTGCTCGAGTTCTACCATGGTTCTCTTCTTCACGGCGAATTTAAGGAATCCCTTTTCAAAGTTAATGTGGCACTGGTGCTTCGCAAGGAAATCGCTTCCCAGTATGCCATCGTGTTGAAATTCTACATTGCTTCCCACTACAAAAAGGTTATGCTTAAAGGGTATGGAGTGCCTATCAGTTCTGAATTCGAACTCCCCCAATACCTTTCCGCATGTGCTGACCGTTTTCCCTGCAATGGTGGATATAGTCACTGAGTCTGAATTGTTTACAGATTGTTCAATACAAGGATTATCTAATTTGATCAGGCTGATGTCGGCGCCTGTATCGATGAGGAAAGTCGAGTATTGTTTATCCGATGGATTAAATTTTACACGTATTACTGGCTCCTTAAATTCAGGGCAGAAAAATACGCGCATTTGAAAATTTACATCGGGATGGGGTGTATATCGGCGATTGTCTGCACTCGAGAAGGATTGCCGTTGCTCGCTGCCCGAGTGAATTCGTTTCCCTGTTGTGAATTGGATACCCTGTTAATATTTTGATTTTGCCGGGTATTTCGATTTTCAAAGCGGGGCGAGTTTGTTATTGTCCTATTTTGAGATTGATTGGGCTGAGTTCTGAAAGGATTTCGACTCGTTGGAGGTTGGTCCTGGTTTCGCATATGAGCTAACCTGGTTCTGCACTCTGCCTGAGTGTGATTATACTTCCGACAGTATGTGCATTGGAGACGTTCAACCTCTGTCTTAATGCGTTGGGGGACGAAATTTGGAAAATTTGTGTTGCGATAACAAGTCGCAGAAGTATGTCCCCTCTTGTTGCATGTTTGGCAAACAATTAGTTGGTTTCTCCTAAAATTGTTAGTGGAAGTTTGCATTGAGTTATCGCTGTTCAATCTTTGAGATTGTTCCAAAGCGTAGCTAATGGCCGCTTTGAGATTTGAAGCCCTATGTGCTTTTACTAAGATTTTGAGACTGGAATTTCTTATCCCATCCTCAAACGTATTTAAAGCGAGACTTTGATTTTCAGCCAGAAGATAAGTTCTGACTGCAGGATCAGATGAACTAGCGTATGTGGCGCTGTCCAATTCATGCAGGTGGTGTGTGAGTCTATTTGAAAATTCCTTCACACCCTCCTTGCTATCCTGTTTTGTTGCCACCAAATTATTTTGAGCAGCAGACCTAGAGATTAGAGCTTTAAATTCTCCCTCCAATTCAGATACCAAATCTTCCCATGTAGAAATAATTTTATGTTTGATGCAGTCTCGCGCCGGTCCCTGTAATCTGGTCTTTACTACCCTTAGAATAAAGGATTTCTGGTTGTCTTCTTGTGCTTGTGAGAACAAAATGTCTCCACAAGAGACGAAACCCTCTAATTCATCAGGATTACCGTTAAATACCGGCACGAGTCCCAGTATGTCACTTAATCCTATTGGTAGGTTCATTCTAGAACTCTGTTCGCGTGTTTCCATACGTACGGTTTCCGATATTTCGTCCTCGCGATTTTGTATGAGCTCGGGCTCAGGTCTCGAACGCGTACCCGGTTTATTTTTGTCGCTCACGACGTATTTGTGAAACAGACCTTCCCAAATGATGGTGAAAAGGGGTAGAGAACAAAGAGATGTAATTTTCATTTTATCGTGATACGATAATCAAGAGAAAAAGACAAAAACAACAAGAATAATATATCCTCCAACTTAGTTAGTTAGATCCTATTGGGTAAAGTGTATTTTACTCCTAATTGTGAGAGAAACAATTTTCCTTTCGTTCGAGGGGAGCAAGGCCTAAAGTGTCACGGGCAAAAAGAGAAAAGGACCCTGAAATAGGTTTTTCCACAGGAACGTAAAAAGAAAATCAACACACAAAAAAGTCCAAAACAACGTCAAAGTTAAGTGCAAAGGACTTTAACTTTCCGTTTTCCTTCAGCTATCACTCAGAAACGATAGAAAATCTTCCCCAAAGAAGTTGAAATAGTTCCGAAAAGCAAATGTGTATATGTATATATATATATATATATGTGTAAAATTTTTAGAAAATTGTTAAAGATATGCGTTTAAAAATATATGTTTATTAAGAAAAATGTATTCGTATCAATTTTATGAAAATTTTTATGTTTGTTTAATTTAAATTTTGCCTCTGTAAATTGAAATATGTGTAAAATTTTGATAAATTTTAGTGTACGTTTATTTAAATTTCGTCTATAAAGGTGAACATATTTTCTATAGTTCCCTTGATTGCTTCACTATAATTTTATCCCTTCTGGGCACTTATATGGATATTCCCATTAGGAGAGGAAAAAATATATAAACTAATTGCATTTAAAAGAAAAAATCAAATTTTAGAGGGTTTTTCTTGATCATCATGTGAAAAGAACAATTTTGAAAAAAGTATCTGAACATTATTCTTGGCGTCTCCTTTAGTTAATGATTTCGAAAATTTAAAATAAAAAAAAAATTATTTATTTTGGAGGCCGATTACTACGCAAAAATGACAAACTTAAATGAATTTTATCTTTATTTGAATTATCAAATTTAGTTCACTTTCTGTTTCACTTTTCACTTTAATAATAAAAATTTTCTTTTACCTGTGGTTGTTGTAGCTGCGATAGGAATCGGTTTTTCTGCTGACTGGGGTTCGCTCCACTGGATGTATTATTTTATTCTTCTCTGGTCCTAATCACTATCGTCAGGATCTAGCAGCAAATTTCCTGATGATTATGTTGTGCTGGTGTATAAGGAAAAAGATTTTTCCTCTTTTCCACGGAACTCGTGGCAGTTTTCGTAGCACTTTGATTTTATCTACTTTGCCGGTATTCAAGCCCCAGGCAACGCTTTTAAATTTCAATATCTTTCCGGTGTCAGCCCCGGTATACGCTTTAAAAATTTAAAAAAAAAGGTTTTAATGTTACTGTTCCGGTGTTAGCCCCGGAATACGCTTTAGAAGAAATTTTGCTTCATTGTTGTTAGGGGATATCGCAAGTATTATCCCGCCAGTTTTAAATGTCTTCCTTCAAGCGCCTGGAGTGCGTGTCTTTGATGTCTTCAGGAATCAGTCATAGAGGATTTTGAAATTCTGCATTATCGGGACGTCCTTCGTGGATAATTTTTCCAGTGTTCTCTTTGGTAGGGGATTGTTGGATAATCCCCGAGTCTTCTTTGGTAGGGGATTTTGGGTATCCCACGCGCTGCCACCAAAATTTTTTGTTGTGTTTAGTAGGGGTTAGTTTCAGGATGCGAGTCTCCTGATCCTTAAAAGGACAAGGCGATCTCTTAAAACAGACCGCTCCTGAAATCTTGTCCTACAAGGGGTCGTTAACCGTGCTTCCTCTGATCCAGAGGGAAGAGTAACGTCCTTTTGGTTTGGCCTCAGTCTTCGCAAGTCCGCTGGTTTCCGTGGTGGCCAGGTGATACTCCAGATCTTCAGAAGTATTCTCTTTGAGGGAGTACCTATACTTTACTCACCAGAAAAATGAAAAGAATGCTCGTTTTTCCTTTTTGTATTTTATTTATTTTTAATTTGAACTTCGCCCTTCTCCAGGATATTTTCCTTCAGGGACAACGGATGATATTTAACTGCGGCCCGGAGATCAATATACTATTCCTTTATAAAGGAAAAGGAATCGAAAATTGTATCCCAAAGATACACATTTTCGTGCAACAATCTCGATTTTCAATACATTTCGTGCGATGCTCAATGTTTGTTTTAGATAAGATTCAGTTTTCTGAATCTTCATCAATCTATTTGCATGTGAGGATTTGAAATGGTATTTGGGTATTGTTTGCTTGTGGCAAATTCGAACATCTGGTGTGATTTGCCATGGATTTGGTTTGTTTAATTTTCTAGGGAAATTACCAGATTGAAATGTATTTCTGGATTTTGAATAGAGATTATGCCGTGGGGCAAATGCAAAGCTATAAACGAATATTTGATTCGTTTATTGCGAATTTTGATTTTAGTTTTGGTTTTCTGATTAAATTATGCCGTGGGGCAAATGCAAAGCGATAAACGAATATTTTGATTCGTTTATTGCGAATTTTGGATTTGGTTTTGGTTTTTCAGGATTTTGATAGGATTTAATGTTTTGATGTAGGATTTCTGGGATTAGGATGTATGGATGGGGAAAAAGGTGCTAGGGCTTTTTAGAGCACTACAAGATCTCGATCAGATTCGTTGCGATCGACCTACCCGAAAGGAAACCATGCTGGTTGGATGAGATGATGGATTTACAGCGGAAAGATACCGCGTTGTAAAGAATTCCTTCGAACAGTTTGGAGATATGAGACAGTTTGGCGATGGGACGGTAGTTGCTTATATCGTTTTTGGGTCCTTTTTTATGTATGGGGGTGACATAGGTTGGTGACGATTATGTCTCCGTCACTTCCGACGTCTAATGATTGTATTGAGACGGGCTTATAAAAAGACAGAGTTTGAGAGTAGAAGTGTTAGGATTGAAAGAGCCGGCTTTCCATATAAGAGTGATGTGGTGACTGTGCCGAAGAAAGTCTACATTACAGACGTGCACCGTCATTTCTTAAATGACACCATACTTAATGTCGAATTGATTTAGAAATTATTTTGTTTGGCAACTGACTGTATCGCATACGTTTCACGTTTTTCGATAACACGAAAAATCACGTCAATATTATTCCACAATCCACTTTTTATTTTTGGATGGAAAAGCATGTGGAGACATAAACGCGTCACTGTTTGCAGTTTATGCTATGCCATCTATAACAATCAAGAGATATTTACTCAGCGATTTTAAACGTTTTGGTTTTTGAGGTGGATCAGTTGGGTTGCACGGCAAACGTGATCACCGAAGATATCGTTGGAAAGGTGTACAACATGAGCGTCGCTGATCCTCGAAGCATGAACCATCGGTGTGTCACAGGGAACTGCAATGTTTTAGTGGGTGTGTGGGTATTTTCGTTATATATTGTCTTTAGTGGTAAGGTGCCTCAGGGACACAGGTTCACCTCTATACCCTGTCGCTGCTCTCAGTTCAAATAACTAAAACTCCGCGTTGATCTTTTTTTAATTTATTATTCGATAAGAACGCAAACTAAAGTTTACATAACGCAGATCCGTTGTCGGTTGACAAAACTTATAATTAAAGTAACAAAATCTCTTAGCACTATGATAATTTATGATCTTTAAAGCTAATGGACACACTGTTTAGATTATTTAATTTTATATGAATACTATACACAACTGTTTGAATTAAAAACATTGGTTACTCAAGAACTTGGTATGATTATGTGTACGGCTATTATACACAACAGAAACTAAAGCACGATTGTTCAAATTGTTTAATTTTATATAAATACTATGCACAATTGTTTGAATTAAAATATTGGAGAACTCAAGAACGATCCGTTGCGGCTTTAACATGGTTCATTTAAAGGAAGGAGGGCCCTTTAATTCACCATCCACTAGCTGATACTTGACTCGACTCGGCTGCTATATAATTTGTTTAACGTGGAGGCACGACTTGCCTCCACGGATTCCATATCGCGATTGACTGTATCAACCGAAGCGACAGAACACCAACATTTTCATCCATCGCCCCGATGACCATATAAGGGATGATCTTAGAAGATGATCACCGAAAGGATGTGCACACACACAGATGCGGTTACTTCGTACTCTCATGCTGTGCATGAGCAAGGGGACCGTGGACACTATACTTCCATAAGGGGAACATCAGCTGGCATGGTTGCAGCTGGTGCCATTATCCCGACATAGAGATTTAACTGCGACTGCGTAAAGCATTTATGCTGATCGTGCACATCTTGGCGGCATCTCCACGTAGTCGAATTCTCGATGATAATTTTCCATTTATGAGAACTCGAATTCCTTGGGCGGTCAGCCGTATGCCTTGATGTATTTGTCGGTCGGTTAAACAACCGATGTGGGCATGTATGAAGAGGAAAAGATGAAACATCTCCTGCACGTGTGCGGCTGACGCGTAAGGGTATATCTTGGTGATATGGTTCGGACAATGTTGGTTGCTTGATGGTGCAACCAAAGTGCTCTTAGTTGTGGAAGATACCTACAATTGCTGATGGAATTCGATCCGAGACATGTGTACCGAATTGTTTCGGTTCATGTTGTTTGCTGGTTTATGCCGCATGTTATACTTTCATACTAGGAAATCCGATGATGCAACATACACCCGGCGAATTAGTGTCTAGCACATGATGCCCGCAAGGAAAATGTCTCTTGTGGTTCGTGCTATTGAATTAGCGAAAATATGGTTTAGGAGACACTTTAAGTGCGTGGCAAAAAGGTAAGTACATGCTTAATTGCTAGGCAAGCAATCAGTACTTGATTTATCGGTTTTCGGCCGCTCTAGGTGGAAGTTTTTACATGGTTAATGGGAAGATGAGTAGTGGCGTTCAAGGGAACCGCCACAGGTGTGTTATATTTAAATTAGTAGGTAATTTTAAAAATGTTATATTGATAACTTTTCCAATAGCCCTCTGTAAAGGTTAACTAATTTGTTATAACTTCTTCCAACCAGATTCTGTTTATAATTTTTCAAATAGCCTTTCGTGTAAATGTTAACTAGATACTTGTACTTCTTTCAGCTAGTCGCAAAATGGAAGCAAATTCCTGGGTTCGCCCCACAAGTACACGGTGGGGTTTTAAATATATAGATATAATTGTTATACTCACGTTTTGGCTGACTTATTATTAATAATACGCACTGGCTGTCCTGCATTCCGCATGAGACCCCACCGTAAGAGGTACGCACGTCCGATCGAGCCCACGTCCAGCATCTGGTACGGTGCGTCACAGCACAGAAAAAGAAAACCTTTTCTTTTCAATGGGCGGAAAAATGCCTATTCGTTATCGCGTATAAATGTTACAAAAACTTTTTACTTCGTTAAATTTATGAACGTTGGGTAGCTCTTAATTTTACTTCTTTTAGGGTTTTTTTTGTTTTCTCTTTTTTCCCTTTACGGTCACAACACAACTTTTCCTCCCTACTTGTTAGAAATCAAATTTCAAACTCGCCACACACCGTATTTCTTTCTTTCTGCAACTTTTCCGTTCTCCCAACTGTCAGCCACATTGTTGTTCTTCCACCGTTTTTTTTTCTTCTTTTATCCACCGTTATCTCATCGTGAAAACAACGGCGATGATCGATTTCGAATTTATCGGAGATATCAACCCCGGGGAAATAACTGGGCGCTTACATGCACCAGTTCTATGTTTTTGTTTTATGTTTTCATTGTTAAATCTAAGTTAATGTTTTGTGTATTATGTATACTACGTAACAAACCTCCCCTCTCTTGGAAGGGGAATGACACATCGGCGATTGTACTAGTGGAATCGCATCAGGTGGTGCAGTTGTGGTGGCCTTGCTATTGTTGTTGCTACCTTTGGTGGTGGGTTGTTTTTAAATAATAATAAAAAAACGAACGTTCTCCATCCTCTCTTCCCCACGATTTGACCCTAAAAAAAACAAAGCAATTCAGAAGAAGAAGGGGGAAGACCACCACCATTTAGTTGACCACCTTGCACTCCTTGCACTCCGATGGTGGAGTGTACCGTGCATCTACGACTTTGTGAATAACAGTGGAAAGTTTCAACCTGTGGGGGTTTTCTATACCCACAATTTCATACCTTATTTCGACCGCATTCAGTGCGTCATTTCAACCCTTATTCCCCTTATAAGCTATTCCACCAGTAGATCATGTTAAACGGACGTATAGCCAAACTCACTATCCTATGCAGATAATGCATAATTGGGTTTAACTATCTTTTCGCCATACGGCAACTCCATTTCGCTAACCTATGAGATTTCCACCGGAAATCGCATCATGTCGGTTAGCAACGGCATAGTCCGATCAAACGACGCGGTTGCATAATCATGCAATCGCTGGAGAAATTATTAAAGTATTTAATTTAGTTCCCATGATCAGATTTCCGTAGCCAAGTCGGCGTCCTATTCACTTTTCCCAGACCATCTATTCGCTTGGGATCAATGATCTCTTCTTACAGGTGAATAGCACCAGCTAAATTTTCCTCTCCTCCACAATTCTGTCTCCCTATAGTTCAATGCACTCCGAGATCACCACAGACATCGCACTAGGTCAGTGGAACACCTCGGAGGCTACATTAATAGACGCACACTAAGCCAAGTCAACGCTGTGTTATTTACTTTCCGTTTTGATTTCTTCATCCTTTCTACGCCCATCAACGTGGAACGAATACACAAGTACTTATCCACCTCGATGAGCGTGGGGGATTGAAGGATGCAAAAGAGGGTGCAAAATCGAAAAATCGAATTTCAACCCTAATTGGGATCAGTCACAGCTCAGCCACAACTGCGTCAGGTCACGCCGCTCGAGGCTAAAGTTTTTTTATGCGTTTATTTAAGGCAGTCGCTAATTATCACCCAAATGGAGCACCCGTCTCCTGAGTCGATGTACAATCTACGGTCACGTAATAAGTTAAATCGAAATTTTAATTACTGCGGTCACAGTGTCGAGAAAGAAGTGTTTCATCTAGTATAAAATTTATAAAATTCAATTTAATAACATTAATCATAAGTTCTAAGTTAAGTTAAGAAAACAGAACAATAAAAAAAACGGATTAATATCAAAACAGCATTCCTGTGCTCCAGCGTTTCATTTACTCTTCGCGTGACACTGGGATATATTTTTGTGGACAATTTAATTGGCCACTTGGATTTCAGCGGAACTACTAGTGGGAAGGTTGTAGTGCCCATGATGATGATGATGACAAGCGGGAAGGAAGTGAACCAAGTGCCCGTGTTTAGGCATAATACTTACAACCCCCACAAACCGCCCACACGATCCGGCTAAAACCACCTTCACAGTAGGGAAGTCGTTTCCTTTCACCGTATTGCAGGTGCGACTGCGTCAGGCAATAGGCGGGTTTTACCCATTTCAGCCCGAGATAGCACGGCTCTGAGTCCTTCTTGGCTCGCATCCGTGGCTAGATTAAAGGGTTTTGGTATGGTTAGGGTTGGCCTATTTTGACGGCAAACATGATCTGTACACACATCACACATTCTTCCATAGGTAAACAGGGCTTGCTACTACGATCACGACTTCCGCATAGAGCACCGGCACACTCTCCTGCTCCGACGTTCTCTCGCTCGCTCGTTCCTCGCTGCGTCGTTCGCACACGAAGTTGATCATAACAAAGTTACTGAGGAGGGAGTAGTGTGCGGTTTCTAACAGATACACACACAATACACAAGCATATAGTGAAGAACACCGAAGGAAATTCGAATAAGCAAAGCATCAGAGCCGTATACCATAGCGATAACATAGCAATTCCACATCAGTTGAGTGTACTTGAGTTTAGAAATCGAATTCGTACACGCGGCAGTGGCTGGATGTGTTGAGCATTGGTTACAATTTTAGTGATTCTAACCGTCGTAGCGTCAGTTCGAATTACAGGTTCTTCATTATCGTAGCAAATGCTATAACGTGAATTTGTGAAGATATGATGCGAGCTATAATAGTCTGATATCTATCTATCTATCTATCTAATTACATCTAGCCTAACAGTTAGTCTAACCTCTAGTCTGACATCTGGCCTAACTTGTAGTCTGTACTCTGCCATCTACTGTAACGTTATTTCTAGATCAAGTCCAACATCCGGTACGACATCTAATCAGACATCTAGTCTGGTATCCATCTATCTATCTACGTAATTTCATCTAGCCTGACATTTAGTCTAACCTCTTGTCCGACATCTAGTCTAACATGTAATCTGTGGTCTGCCCTCTACTCTGTCGTCTATTCTGAGGTCAAGTCCAATATCTGGTTCGATATCTGCTCCCACCTCTAGTCTGATATTTATCTATCTATTATCTAATTACATCTAGCCTGACATTTAGTCTAACCTTTAGTCTTGTGGGGTAGTATTACTCGTATGCCTGCACGGGCGTGGGTTCAGTAAAACACCCACCGAGGGGAGGACGAAACACTGATCACACGAGAGAAAGTTGATGAAATGAAACACCTTGGTTTGTTCTGTTGATTAATCGTTCTTTTTATTTATGTTCACTGGATGGTGGCAAAGTATAATTTGTTGCTTCTTAACACGCTGTCATATTATGATAATTAGGCGAACTTATTAGAGTTCAGGAAGTGGAAACTTCGTTTAGTTTCTTAACACAGGTAAATTTCAAGAATGCACATCAATTTTGACATAAAATGAATACGATTGAATAAACTTCTGCAGCGGCAATGTTTTGGTCGTATTTCATCAGCAAATGTTAAGTATTCATTTCGGTTAATATGTTCACAACGGATATGAGGCGATTTTAAATAATAGTTAAGAAGCACGCACAACAACGAACTCGACATCGTATACACTTCACCGATCCTCGGATGACTCGTACGGTGCGTGCGCACACTTCGGGGGATGAAATTTGACTTTGGGGTGTACGCATCCTCGCGCGCACTACGGGGAGCGGAAGACGACACAACCGGCGCGTCTGGTGGTTGTAATGCGACTGCCCGAGGATTGAATTCCGACTTTCGATTCAACCTTCAGTTCGGGGTAAATTTGGTGGTGTGGTAAAAAGGAAATGAATTTTCCCTTTCGTCCAATGACCAATGGGAGATGATCTCTGGTACGTAGATCGTAGTGGTGTGTGTGTGGTGATCTTAGCAGTGTGCTAATGGATCATTGTTTGCTCATGCAACGAAGGTCATGAGAAACGAAATCAGAAACAAGAGATGATGACAAAGGGAAAATCGACCAAGGGCATCGTGTGTAATGTGGGGTGCAGCTGAGTAAATAAGCTATAAGTCATTAGGAAAGCATGTATGTGCTAATAGGAATAGCGATGCTTACGTAGGAAATATTTTTGTTATGGGATCTCTGCTGATGGACAGAATCGGATTCTTTTGTTTGCATATTGTGTATGCAGAAGTATTCGATTTTCGGCGGCAAAGCGCGAGAATGGTGATTGTTTGTCAGTTAGACAAACAGATCATGGGTCGGGTATATTACAGCTGAATAAACAAGCTGCCCGACGTTGCTTTTTGTCGTTAGACAAACGGGTCTCCAGCCAATGTGCAATGTAGGTGCACATGTGGGGCTGGGATTTGCCTGGCAAACAAGGGTGCCGAATGGTTTTTTTCCTCGAATTTATGCTGCATGTATAATTTAAAGAATTCTTTCAGGAGATTTGAATATGCATTGAATGCATGAATGGTAAGAATTTGTTTACAGGGTATTTTAGGCTATGCATTAGATAAACTTGATGCGTGAAGCTTTTGCAGGTGCTAATACAAAATTGTATTAGCGGAAAACAATGGGGTTTTGTAGCTTCAGGACAGGAAGCTTTTTAATTGGAAGGGTAAGTGGTGGCGTTCAGTGGAACGCCACCAGGTGTTTCCTCCGAAGGTTGGTTCTCGGATACGGGATCACTCGATCCGTCAGCAAAGGTGAGTCCCGTCGATGTTTTAACTCGTAACCCCAGGAGAATTACGGAATATTCCCTGGGTCTGGCAACTCCACTGCCCAATCATCCTTCGTAAGCGCTCTAGTTAGCCCCTATAGTTTGCGATTATGGTTTTGCGCTTATAGTTTTGGGCCTATAGTTTGGCACCTATAGTTTTGAGCCCGGCTTAAAAAAAAAATGTTTAGACTCATTTAATGGCTCTTCTCGACGAACGTCTTTAAAAAGGCGAAGATTTATTCGGAGAGAAGCCCGAGGCTTAACGGTCTGGTTAAGCGCTCTGTGGGGTAGGAGTAGGAGTGTCGCACGGACACTAGGTTCACTCCTATCCCCAGGGTCGATTTGTTCATTCGGGCACTGTTTACCCAACGCCAGTGAAGGACACCGATCGCACCGGAGAAAATAGTAGAAATAAAACACGCTGTTACTCTCGATCCAAATGATTTTTATTTTAATGTATCTTAAGCCAAATATTTTGAGGGGGTTCACAATTGGTAATTTATAAAAGAAACTTAAAACTTCGAGCGTTCATTTCGCAATACTGTTTGTTATGTTTACTAAGTGGGATTCGATGCAAACTGTTAGGCCATTTTACGGTGGAATTAAGCATTATCGTATAAAACTAATCACAGACACTGAATACGTTTTTGCTGTCGCCGCGGGTCTTACATTGATTTTTCATTAAGGGACAATTGCACGACGCTAGTGTTAATGTTTGTTAAGAGCACTCTTTGATGCGCGTTTAGCGGACATTTTATGTGGAGTGGAGAACTGACAAGTAAGGAATTCACCGGTACGGGATTAACGGGTTGGGAGGACTCGCGTAGATACTTTGTTGGCACGAAACGTACCGTGCACACGGTACGGTGGATGGTGGACACGGCCGACTCTTTTGGTCGTTGGAAAGCGGCTGATAATGATGAAGGCTAGAATCCATTAAGGGTGTCATGGCAGTTGAGTCATAGCGAAGTAAGCTCACTGCCACTTACTAGGAACTCGAAAAGGGTAGCTATGCGTGCATAGGGGATTCAGTTCCGCCGAATTACCACCGCACGGGCTGGATTGGATTCTTTGGTTGTGTATACCGGGAAATTGGTTTCGGAGTCATAGCCAAGTGCGGTCAAGAGTCTTGATCGTTGCGATGGTCGTTTGGTGGAAGGGCGATGCATCATGCTGGTAGCTTGCCAGTAAGGGGGAATTGGCGTTGTTCTACGTGGTTTAGGCGGAATGGGAACCGAAATGGTTTTCGGGGAAAATTAACTGCTGCTTGGTTGCAAGCGAGAAATATAGTTTGAAGAGGAAATGAACCGAAGTGGTTTTTAGGGGAAATGCATGCGGTTTGATTGTAGGGAATTGATGTGGTTTTACATCGTTGCGATGGTCGTTTGGTGGAGGAGCGATGCATCATGCTGGTAGCTTGCCAGTAAGGGGGAATTGGCGTGGTTCTACGTGGTTTAGGCGGAATGGGAACCGACATGGTTTTCGGGGGAAATTAAATGCGGTTGGTTGAACATGAGGGAGATGATTTAGAATGCATTTTGTTGAATTGTATTCTGTTGCGGGTTTTGGAGTGTGTTTTATTACAGAGTTTGGAATGTATGCTATTGCGGATTTGGGAATGTGTGCTTTGCGGGTTTGAATTGGGAGTTGGGTTAAGGTGACGCGCTGTTAGCGGTCAAGGGTTATTGGAATTGTAGGTTGGTTCTCCGTGTGATATAGAGAACCCCCACAGTTCTACTGAAGCTTGCCCTCCTTTGACGCCTTTTGGGCCTTCTGGGTGTGGTCTTGTTGGTGTAACGGGGCCCAGCATTGTTTCACAGTCCTCCCTTGTGTGGGTAGGGTCTCCGTGTGAATACCGACCGCGATCTGGACCTTGTCAAGTTCCTTTGGTGCGCTTCCCCGTTCGGCTGCCTTATGCTCAACCCTCCCTGTCTCATTATTTACAAAGTCAACGGAAAGAGTTTCGGGATTTCTGGTTGTTTGGGGAAACTCCAAACAACCACCCGGTTCATTGACCCTGCAATTTTTCGATAGAAAGTCGTTACTCCACGACCCGTCTTCCGACAACCCCGGCAAGGACTCCATTACTCGGAAGCTGCAGGGAATCTCGTGGTGCAACTTAAAATTCCCATGGCAGCATTCCCCCGACTTACGCTTGCTAAAAAACGTCTGGGGTGTCGTGGATTTTTGAACATCTACAACATGTGACGGGTGAAATGCCTTCAGTTTTAAGAGGCTGTTCTCAGCGCCTGTGTCCACGATTAGGCGCTTAGTGTCTCTACGGCCAATGTTCAAAGGGAGCTGGCGAATCGGGACTTTGGTTGGCAAAAGCTGAGAACAGCTTTTTCTGAGTTGCCAGTTTACTGCGGTCGGGTTGGGGTTTCCCGACCCGACCTCTGGAAGTTTTCCGACAGCCCCCATTTTGCTAATTGTCGACACACTACCGCCGTGTGTGTGCGTCGACCGCAAAATACGGACTGTTGTTGATGTACATAAAATAAAATACAACATGTTTGCATTTTAAAATAAAATATAACATTCTGGATTTCTTTTGGCATGATGCAAATAAAATAAAAGTAGGAGCTAGTCACTTGTTTTTCGCATTTGATAATTAGGGTTAAGGACGTTATCTGCGCACACTTAAGAGGAACGCTTTTGGAGAAACTAGTATTCTCTGAGAGATATCATTCATCGTTTTCCCCTTTCCAAAATCCCAATCAAATCGATAGCCGCACGCAATTCTCCTGGACCCAGTTTGTAATCTTTCTTGGAGCAGCACCTCAGAGGACCATCACCGATTGGTGATTCCAGTTAAGGACGTTATCTACTGGAAGTAACAATTGATACCAATCTTCGTCTAATTGGAAATTAAACTAGAGAGCAATTAAGATAAACAGCAGCTGCGGTGGACCAGCACCAACTCCGTGTCGACGGAAGAAATTTTATTTTGAAAAGCAGTTTTTTTGTTTGTTTTTTTTTTCCTTTCAATTTTGAGGTGTTCTTCGATTTTTTTGATTCTCTCTTTTTATTTTTTTTATCTGAACATTTTTAAATTGCAGTTCTTATTTGTTAATTTTTTTTTATTATTAATTTTTTGTTATTATTATTTTTTATTTTATTTTGCTCTTGAATTTCTGCTTGGAATTTTTTTTCTTCCCTCTTCTTTTCCGTTTTTAAAATATCATTTCACCAACTTTGGTTTATATGATAAATTAAATGTGTAAAAGGTATTGACCCGATGGCTGCCACGTTTGTTGACGAAAAAAAAAAAAAAACTAACTAACGGTGACGGGAATGAATGCTCAAATGGAAACAATTGCGCTACGAATCGCTGTTACTTTCACAGTACTCTCTGCAACATTTTTATTTCCCAAAATGAAAACATGGCTCGGAAAAACAAAATCAACTGAGCCAAGACAGCCCCACATTTTCAGGTGTTTAGCTAATAAAGGAAAGGAACAGTAGAAAACTGGAGAAATGTTTATTGAACTAATAGGAAATCATGCTGAAAAATAAAAAGGATTGTAAAAGTATTATGCTGATAAATAAAAAGGAATGTAACACTTTAATAGTCCACCACTAAAAGTTGTTCCAACCAACGCACACATGTTTTGTAAGCGGCTCTTCCAACACGGATACTTTTTGATCGACCCTATTGAATAATAAAGGTCTGATATGAGCTTGTACATTATTATCGTTTATCTTAATAGTTTTGCGTTTGTGAAAAGATTCAGTTGTGTGCTCATCCTATTTGAAATTCTCACAACTATTGTATGGCTAGTTAGTTATCAGATAGTTAGTTTCTCATATCACTTTTACCGAGAATATTTATTTATGGTCACAACAAAATACTTGAATAGTTCCGGAGTAGCATCTAAAAGTACACTCGAGATTTCGTCGGTGGTTTACAGTCACCCCCATGTCATGTGAATGTACGACCGATTTGCATCTACCAAATGGCCCCACATGCCCTGTGGCACTATGAAAGCCTTCAGCACACCCCACGCACAGTAGCAGAAAGCTTCGTCGTCACCACCACATGCCTTCGGCCAATTAAAGCCCAACAGTCAATCAGACAGTTAAAGCTTTACATTCGAAATTAGTACATCGGTGTCCGGCCGAAACGACAGATCTCACCGAAGGAAGAACACGCCGTTCTTATCCTTTTGGTTTCCGTTTGGTTTATTTAAATAAACCAATTTCCGTTTTACATTTTGGTTTTTGCTTAGTTTTTATTCGCGTGAATCCCGAGGGCAACGAATGAACAAAAAACTAGAACGCAATTCGATAAGAGCTAATTTATGCTTAGATATTAAAATAAAAATTATTTAAACCTTCGCTAAGCAAGGCAAGAATAGGAACGAGAGAGAAAGAGAAACTAAATAATTAAGTAAATTAAAAATATAATCTGCGTTAAGATTTAAACAAAAAGAGGAACCAAAGTCCGAGGAAACGAAGTGCCGAGTGAACGACAACGAATAACCAAATGAATAGAAAAGTTAAATTAAAATTTAATCATTAAACTTAAAAGTACAAGCAAGTTACCTAAAAATAAATTTTTTCACATCCGTGCAACGACTAATTGAGAACAGCGAAAAACGACAAAACCAATCACCCAGATATTTATTCAACGATTACCATTTAGAAATAATAAAATACAAAAGAAAAACCTTTTTAACTTTAACACAAGATTATATTTAGCACTAAGCAATTCGTGTGACGGATAAGGACTAGTGAATATCGCGAAAAGGACTTTACGGATTCCCAATTCAAATTGCAAGCAGTGTACCTTGCAGAACTATTGTTCGCACGTGACACAAGTCGACATTGTGAGTGTGAGTGAAGCAACAGTGCCAAGGAAGCCAGACTAAGCCTGAGGATTTAAAATACTTAGGTAGGTTTTTGACGAAATGCACAACTTATGTCCTTTTGCCTTCTTCACTAACTCACGTAGATGTATTCGCCCAATTCTGGATATATCTTCGCATTACCACGAGAATAACATGTCTAGGTGTCCTTCACGAGGTCCTAGTGATCGAAATGGTTTAGTGGTGACGTTAGAGCGTAGTGTGATGGACTCGCTGGTGCTTGGCAACGCCTGAGCCGCGAACACTGTCCACAAATTAGGTAATTGTCACACGAAACTACTATTGTCGGGGCGACTTTGATTAATGTACGGCCATTGACCTGTCTCATTTACTGGAATAAAAAAGTAATGAACGTTTATCAGCGGAATGTACGGTGGTTGCTCAATTGAGGGATAGATGTTATCGTTGGTACACTCAACTCAGGGTTTCTGGAATGGAGGGGCTCGTCTTGGAGTGTCCTTACCATCGTGTAAATTCTCCCACTGAAACTGATTTTATTTTGACCCATTTAGGATCAAAGGATGCACACTAGATATGTATGGATGGGGTTACTTGAAAGACCGCTCATTTATTAAGTTTATAATTCACATATAGTTCAGCTGCAAGGGGAGAGGGGGAAAGAGAAGACTAAGGATTTACATTGATGCATAGCGAAAATGGAAAGAGCGCGTGATAGAGGCATTGAGAGGACCTGGAAGATGGGGGGTGGTGGGGGGGCGGTGGGGGGGTAGACGGAAAATAGCGGGTTTGACATATGACGCCTACGCGAATTGATAAGCGAAAACAGAACATTGAAATAAAGAAATATGAATAGACAGATAGATGGGTAAGTGTTGGTAAGACAGACCGATGGGGGGGGGGGGGGGGGGGGGGAGTAGACAGGGTGGAGAAATGTAAACAGATTAGGAGGCGGATCAGACAAATGAAAACTAGACAGAGAGAAGGAATATATGTAGATAGATAAAAATGAAATAATGTGAGTGATAGTGGCATTGCTAGTGATGAAGGTAGACAGAGATGGATATAAGAAAAGAGAGAAGCAGAAAGAGGTAGAGATATATGTAGACATTTAAAAAAAAAATGTAATAGTGAATGAGGGTAGCGGATTGAGGGAAATGGATATTAAATGAACAAATAGTGGATAGAGAAATCTTATATATAAATAGACCGATTGTTAAAGAGTGAGAGAGTGGAGTATCTACATCATCATCATCATCGGCACTACAACCGGGTATCTGCAGGGAGATAGTTAATTTGGGAAAAAATATATTCACTATTTTGTATTTATTTCAAGCATTCACTTATTATGGTTTGTATGAAGTTAGAATTCTTGACGCGAGACGAACGGGGAATCGACACGTAGCAGTGCCGCGACAGAGATGGAAGGACAGAATCATGCCCGCTCGTGGAGAAGTCGAATCAGATAGCGAAATGTGGAGGGAAAATACATGGAACAGGGAGCGGTAGCTGAGTTAGTGCTGTTATGAACTTTCTGGTTCCTACAAACCAATAGACAGAATAAGAAATTGGGATCAAGTATGCTCTGTTTTGTTTTATAACTTGTTGCGATGTCAATGGTAACTTAAAGGAGCCTCTCTTAAAGAAATCTCTCTCTTTGTTGGTGAAAATCCGACTAAGACATAGTCTTCTTTTCATCATCATCATCATCATTGGCACTACCACCGGGAACCGGTCTTGGCCTTATTTAGCAAGTCCTGGCGCTTGTTAAATTTTCGATAATGATTTGTCTTTTTCCGAGCAAGGTCAATAGTCTTGCGCCAGAGGCTACCCGACGGTGAATCGAACCCCGGTCTCCCGCGTGACAGCCGGGTATACTAACCACTATAATATCGGGGAGCCATCTTCTTTTATTACCATGAAAATCCGACTAAACGATTTTCAGAGTTTTCTCTTGGTATCATTCCCTTATTTTAGTGGTAAAAATGTTCTTATCCGGAGTATCTTTTGGATGCATCAAAAATTCCAAGTTTCCGGAGTTTCTGGCAAGTTACTATAAAGGTGGCCTGGTGTTGTCCTGATTGGTAGCGTCATATGGTTCAATTGTTGACAACGATGTCCGAATTTGGTGTTTGACTATGTGTACAGTATATTAAGCCTTTCCAGTCTTAGCAACAACATCACTTTTGGTTATCAATTCTGGTCACTTGTGGCCAATTGCTAGCTTCAAATAGTTCAATTGTTGATAGCGATGCCCGAATTTGGTGTTTGAATACATGAACGTGGAGCACTGTAGATGGTACCTTTCCAGTCTCAGCAGTTTTTGACCTGGTGGAACATAACATCACTTTTGATTATCGATTCTGGTCGCTTTTGGCCAATCGCTAGCTTCAAATGGTTCAATTGTTGATAACGATGCCCGAATTTAGTGTTTGACTACACGAATGTGGAGCACAGGATATGATACCTTCCCAGTGTCGGCAGTTTTTGCCCTGATGGCACCCAACATAATTTTTGGTCGTCAATTTTGGTCGCTTTTGGTCAATCGCTAGCTTCAAATGGGTCAATTATTGACAACGATGTCTGAATTTAGCGTTTGACTTTGTGATCGTCGAGCATATTTGACGATACCTTCCCAGTCCCAGCAGTCTATGTCCTGATGAAACACAACCTCACTTTTGGTTATAGATTCTGGTTGCTTTTGGCCAATCGCTAGCTTCAAATGATTCGATTGTTGACAACAATGTCCGAATTTAGTGTTTGACTACATGAACGTGGATCACAGTAGACGATACCTTTCCAGTCATAGCTGTTTTTGTCCTGATGGAACACAACATAGCTTTGGTAGTCCATTCTGGTCGCTTTTGGTCAATCGTTAGTTTTGAATGGTTCAATTGTTGACAATGAAGTCCGAATTTAGAGTTTGACTACATAAACGTGGATCACAGTAGATGATACCTTTCTAGTCTCCGCAGTCTTTATCCTGACGGAACACAACATCACTTTTGGTTATCGATTCTAGTCGTTTTTAGGCAATCGCTAGCTTCAAACCCTTCAATTGTTGACAACGACGTCCGAGTTTGATGTTTGACCATGCCAACGTGGAGCATAGTAGATTCTACCGTTCCAGTCTTGGCAGTCTTTGTCCTAATGGCTTTGTCCTGATGGAACACTACATTACTTCTGGTTATAGATTTTGGTCGCTTTTGGCCAATCGCTAGCTTCGAATGGTTCACTTGTAGACAAAGATACGCGGATTTAATGTTCGACCATGTGAACGTTGGCAATAGTAGATTATACCTTTCCAGTCTCGGCAGCCTTTGTCCTGATGGAACATAACATCACTTTTGGTTATCAATTCTGGTCACATTTGGCCAATCGCTAGCTTCAAATAGGTCTGTGGCGACTCTAACAGATACACACAATTCACGAGCAAAATAGTGAAGAACACGAACGAAAAATCGAAGATGAAAAATACATCAGAACCGTATACCAAGCGATAACAAAAATAATTCACATCAGTGGATTATAGTCGAGTTTGGAAATCAAATTCTAAACACGGTCAGTAGCCTGATGAGTAACGCTTAAGTAAAATTTTTTTCGTGATTCAGACTGTCATAGCGTCAGTTCGAATCGCACGATCTTCTTCACTATTATTTCAAACGCTATAATTGGCGACTACGACGTGATCTGTACACACAGCATACACTTTCCATAGTAAAGCAGAACTTCACACACGGTCACGACTTCCGCATAGAGCACAGCCTCCGACGTTTTCTCGTTCTCTTTCCCGTCGTCCGCATACAAATCTGATCGTAACGAAGTTACTGCGACGAGAGTGGCGTGGCGACTCTAACAGATACACAATTCACGAGCAAAATAGTGAAGAACACGAACGAAAAATCGAATAAGAAAAATACATCAGAACCGTATACCAAGCGAAACAAAAATAATTCACATCAGTGGAGTATAGTCGCGTTTGGAAATCAAATTCTAAACACGGTCAGTAACCTGATGGGTAATGCTTAGGTAAAGATTTTTTCGTGATTCAGACTGTCAGTTCGAATCGCAAGATCTTCTTCACTATTATTTCAAACGCTATAGGTCAATTATTGACAAGGATGTCTAAATTTAGTGTTTAACTATGTGAACGTGGAGCATAGTAGATTAACCCGTTCCAGTCTTGGCAGTCTTTGTCCTGATGGAACACAACATAGCTTTGGTCGTCAATTCTGGTCGCTTTTGGTCAATCGTTAGTTTCGAATGGTTTAATTGTTGGCAACGAAGTCCGAATTTAGTGTTTGACTACATGAACGTGGAGCACAGTAGATGATACCTTTCTAGTCTCCGCAGTCTTTATTCTGATGGAACACAACATCACTTTTGATTATCGATTCTGGTCGCTTTTGGCCAATCGCTAGCTTCAAATGGTTCAATTGTTGATAACGATGCCCGAATTTAGTGTTTGACTACATGAATGTGGAGCACAGTATATGATACCTTCCCAGTCTCGGCAGTTTTTGCCCTGATGGCACCCAACATAATTTTTGGTCGTCGATTTTGGTCACTTTTGGTCAATCGCTAGCTTCAAATGGGTCAATTATTGACAACGATGTCTAAATTTAGCGTTTGACTTTGTGATCGTCGAGCATATTTGACGATACCTTCCCAGTCCCAGCAGTCTATGTCCTGATGAAACACAACCTCACTTTTGGTTATAGATTCTGGTTGCTTTTGGCCAATCGCTGGCTTCAAATGATTCGATTGTTGACAACAATGTCCGAATTTAGTGTTTGACTACATGGACGTGGAGCACAGTAGACGATACCTTTCCAGTCATAGCTGTTTTTGTCCTGATGGAACACAACATAGCTTTGGTAGTCCATTCTGGTCGCTTTTGGTCAATCGTTAGTTTTGAATGGTTCAATTGTTGACAATGAAGTCCGAATTTAGTGTTTGACTACATAAACGTGGAGCACAGTAGATGATACCTTTCTAGTCTCCGCAGTCTTTATTCTGATGGAACACAACATCACTTTTGGTTATCGATTCTAGTAGTTTTTAGGCAATCGCTAGCTTCAAACCGTTCAATTGTTGACAACGACGTCCGAGTTTGATGTTTGACCATGCCAACGTGGAGCATAGTAGATTCTACCGTTCCAGTCTCGGCAGGCTTTGTCCTGATGGAACACTACATTACTTCTGGTTATAGATTTTGGTCGCTTTTGGCCAATCGCTAGCTTCGAATGGTTCACTTGTAGACAAAGATACGCGGATTTAATGTTCGACCATGTGAACGTTGGCAATAGTAGATTATACCTTTCCAGTCTCGGCAGCCTTTGTCCTGATGGAACATAACATCACTTTTGGCCAATCGCTAGCTTCAAATAGGTCTGTGGCGACTCTAACAGATACACACAATTCACGAGCAAAATAGTGAAGAACACGAACGAAAAATCGAAGAAGATAAATACATCAGAACCGTATACCAAGCGATAACAAAAATAATTCACATCAGTGGAGTATAGTCGAGTTTGGAAATAAAATTCTAAACACGGTCAGTAGCCTGATGGGTAACGCTTAAGTAAAGATTTTTTCGTGATTCAGACTGTCATAGCGTCAGTTCGAATCGCACGATCTTCTTCACTATTATTTCAAACGCTATAGGTCAATTATTGTCAATGATGTCTAAATTTAGTGTTTGACTATATGAACGTGGAGCATAGTAGATTAACCCGTTCCAGTCTTGGCAGTCTTTGTCCTGATGGAACACAACATAGCTTTGGTCGTCAATTCTGGTCGCTTTTGGTCAATCGTTAGTTTCGAATGGTTTAATTGTTGACAACGAAGTCCGAATTTAGTGTTTGACTACATAAACGTGGAGCACAGTAGATGATACCTTTCCAGTCTCGGCAGTCTTTGTCCTGAGGGAACATAGCATCACTTCTGGTTATCGATTCTAGTCGCTCTTGGGCAATCGCTAGCTTCAAACTGTTCAGTTGTTGAGAACGACGTCCGAGTTTGATGTTTCACCATGCCAACGTGGAGTATAGTATATTATACCGTTCCAGTGTCGGCAGCCTTTGTCCCGATGGAACACAACATCACTTTTGGTAGTCAATTCTGGTCGCTTTTTGCCCAATCGCTAGCCTCAAATATCTCAATTTTTGGCAACGACGTCCGAATTTAGTGCTTGATTATGTGAATGTGGTACACAGTAGATGATACCTTTCCAGTCTTAGCAGGTTTTGTCCTTATGGAACATAACATCACTTGTGGCTATAAATTCTGGTCGCTTTTGGCCAATCGATAGCTTCAAATGGTTCAATGGTTGACTGCGACGTCCGAATTTAGTGTTTGACCATGTGAACAGGCATAGTAAACGATACTTTTTAAGTCTCAAGGGCATAGTAAAATGTGGTCCATTTCCTATATAGCCACCATCTGTAGAAGAAATGGGTTGATTTAGTTTCGTTTGAACAAGGCTTCGCAGATCGTTCTTTTTTGTTTCAATTTTTGTGGGACCTATACATCGCATCTCTTTTTGAATCGAAGTTTAGACAAATTTGTTGGAATTGTTTTATAGTCGCTTTAATGGCTGAGTTATAAACGAGGTTGTGTCATGGGTTTGATTGTGCATAGATGGGTTCAACCGACGACTCTTTCTATTGTGGCTGCTCGGCTTAATTACTGAATGGTAGAATGGGTCCCAGTGCCCAGCTAATACTATCCTATTAAGCTATAGGTTCCGTGAAATAGTTGGGAGGAATCCTTGACCATATTTCGGAGCCCGGATGACGCACCTGGTTAAGAAAAAATAGCATCTTTGGACGTCGGCTAGCGCTAATGATTCGTGTTTTCGGAGAGATGTATTTAAAATAAAAAGATCTTTAGGTCTTTGGCAATGCTGCGACTGCCCATATGCGCTTCTATCGAATGCGAGAGAGTTTAGCTATTAGTCAACGATTAAAAACTTGTTTTTGAGATCTCTTTTATAAGTGAGTAGTTTCCATATCTCGGAAAACGAGCCTCTAGCAAGGCAGCGTTTGAACACATTAATAACCGGAAAAGTCAAACTGAAGCAATTTTTGTCGCACATAAACATCGTGAGCCTTTTTGAATCCTGGATTATTCAGATGGTTTAAAACTATTTTGCGGTCGATATTTAACTCATCTTGTCTCTTTTTGAATACTGGTCTGAATGCACTGTTTTGTGGATGATATTTAGTTCCTGGGTCTTCCTACGACAGTTAATATTCGAGTCTATCGCGATCGTTTCTAAGGTTTTATCGATATTTTCGACAACGGGCCGACTTGTAAGAGCTGCATCTCGCAACAGAATATACTGGGACGAAATCGACGAAACAAAAGATGCGGGTAATTAGACGTGACAGTATCGGGACCATAAACACATGTTCACAGTTTAGGCGGCCTGGCTTGGATTTTCGCCTTTATCAACGCAACATTGTAAAAACACAAACTTTTCTCTTTGTTAGCTTCCATGTTTTGTACCCTATTAATTAAATCAAACGGTAAGAAAACGGTCGTGTTTTTTTCGTACGGAATATTTTGATGAATATTTTACTAGATATACAGGGTGGGCCTTAATTGTGTTCTCTGTTTTTTTCGTATATTTCGAAAAAATGTCGTTGGACGCGCTAGAGCGTGGAATTTTTAATCTCCATGGAGCCGTTCAGAAAAGTGCATATTGCGTAATTATTCTGTATTTTTAGATTAAAGTATATAAGGAAAATCGAGTTAAGACAAATAAGCGGTCTTAAATAACTATTTAAACCAACGTAAGAGACTTTGCATTTGGAAAAATCTATCAACCAAAACAAGGACCAAAAATGCAAGCTTTTTTGGTTCTTGTTTTGGTTGATTTTTTTTTTTTTTGGGTGAACAATACCTATTTATAATGTACTACAGTACTTTGTTTCTTACAAGTTTTTTATAGAGAAATTCAGAATTAAAAAATCAGTATTTTCTGGCTCTTCAATTCTTATTATCTTTTAAGAATTTGTTCGCATGGCTTTGGTGAATTGACGTTGTTACAGATATTGTGTTTTACGGTATAACCTGCCGTTTATAAGAAGGGGTTAATGTTGACCGCCCGTAAGATCATAAGATATAGTTGTCATGGTCAGAAAAGTAAGAGATATATCTGTCATTACGGGAATGTCAAGTCAACTGTATATATATTTCTTTTATGATCATATTTCATCATATTCATCGTTTACAGAAAATCCTCTAGTTCCTCGTCCTTACTGATAATTACTTAGGTCATTGAGTAGCTTCACATCTGACTCATCTGTGGACAAGCCGTACACTCTTTTAGGCGCCACATTTGTAACCCGCTAAGAGCTATCACCTCATTACCAACGAATATCTTGGATATTCTATTATACTATTTATTTGGAGACATGTACGTTATTTAGTTTCTCTCTTTCCTGACATTTTAATTAGATTTAGCCACCAATCGGTCATATGGACTATTTAGGCCACCAACGGGTTAGTATTGTGTGGGATGAGGATTCAAAGTGTAAGCAAACCAAAGAGTGAATTGTTAACAATTAAAAAAAAAATAATACCAAGGTTTCTGCACCTTCTCAAATTTGCAAATTGTTAGACAAACACCTGAGAAATATAGGTGGGCATCCGCTGTAGCAGCAAACATTCGCACACTTTCGGTAGACTCTTGTAAATCTCCGATATTATTCCTCCTCCCTCATCCAAAGATCAATATCTGCGGTTATGCCAAACCTTGCTGGAAGTGGCAACGCCTACAAAACAACTGAAAGCACAAAGCACAACTAAAAGATACTCTTGTGTCACAGCGTTACGTTCTGCGAGTATTTAATTGAATAATAAGCCACATGCTGCTGATTGCCTTGTGAATAGTTGTGTTAGCACAAATATTGGATTAGATATTCTCCTCCATTGTAGATGCTATGCGCGCAGATAAGTGAGACTGTTTACATGGGCAACAGATGACCGATATCATGAGCATTCAGGTTCCAGGTTTATTCCGGAAACTCTGATGTATCTAAAGAGGTGCCGATGCCATATGAATGCTGGTAAAATTAATGGTTTAGTTGTTGTAGCTGTGAGAACTAGTTGATTCGTAATTGTACTGGTTTGCCAGCTCTTCTGGCTTCCTATGAATAATGAATTCAGTAGATCAGTGCAACGTCTGGTAGATGTGCTAGCACTCTAGAGCTTTAGTATGGCATTTGAAACCTTGTATGATTATGGTCCACTAGGTCACAAGGTGTCTTAAATTGAAGGTGTTCGTCAATATTTTTCGGGATTAATCATCATCATCATCGGCACTACAACCGGGAGCTGGTCTTGGCCTTATTTAGCAAGTCCTGAGGCTTGTTAAATTTTCCATAATGATTTATTTTGTCTGGGCAAGGTCATTAGTCTTGCGCCAGGGGCTCCCCGACGGGGAATCGAACCCCGGTCTCCCGGGTGACAGGCGGGTATACTAACCACTATACTATCGAGGAGCCCTTTCGGGATTAATAACTCACCCATAATCCAACCACAACACTGACTACTGATGTAAGACTAAAATGTCTTGCATTTCATCATCATCATCATCGGCACTACAACCGGGATCTGGTCTTGGCCTTATTTAGCAAGTCTCTCCATCGGTATCTGGTCCATATCCGAGACTTGTTAAATTGTCCATAATAATTTGTTTTTCCGGGCAAGGTTATTAGCCTTGCGCCAACCGTTCTCAGAATGGCGCTGTATGCATTGGTAGTGCCAAAGTAGATATCCAGGGCTGTCACGTGGAGACTGGATGTGAACTTGGATTGAACAGGGACAATGATCGTCCTGGCCTTCGTCGGGTTGAAAGCAGAGACTTTGGCCTACGTTCGTCCCACCCCCTTCATTTACATTATAAATTTATATATTTATTCATTATCCACACTAGTAATTAGTAATGTTACGACGTCGTTGAATATACTGCGACCAAAAAAAGAAATGGCAAAGAATGATGGTCAAGGGATGAGGCAAGGAAAAAACGAACTAGTACGGTGTACCCACATACTTCGCTGCGTTAACGTATATGTGTGACAATTTTAATACATACGCAAACATAGTGAAGAACACAGCTGATAAAGAGAATCAAAAAGAAAATCGTCGAAGCCATATTCCAGGGCATTAATGGAGCACCTTATTTAGAGAATTTACACACAGAGAGACAAATAAGTCCCGAAACTCGAATCATGTCTCAGTAACTAGTAGTGCCACCAATGTGTTTGAAAACTGTGTCATTCTTTTTTCTGATAATATCAATTTTGCTTCAATCGGTTGATAAAGAGAAAAGTTGTGACAGTTTTTCCCATCCGGTCAATGTTGACTAAAGACGAAAAATTGATTCAATCCAATGAAGTCGATGCATACGCCAGAAATGATCCAAATTTCTTGGAATCAGTTGTTATGGCTGACGAAATATTGTGGTCTCAGTATTATTTAACAAACCAAATGTCAAAGTATGGAGTATGGAATGAAAGTCGAAAACACAAGTCAAAGAAAACCCCGAAGTGTCCAATCAAAAATCAAAACGGCACTCGTTATATACATATATATATATATATATATATATATATATATATATATATATATATATATATATATATATATATATATATATATATCTATATATATATATATCTATATATATATATATATATATATATATATATATATATATATATTTATGTATATATATATATATATATATATTTATGTATATATATATATATATATATATATATATATATATATATATACCAGGTGTACCGGTATGAAGTGAGCGTTTTCTTCTTGTTTTTTTTTTTTTTTTTTTTAAATAAAACACTAATTTTAAGTGGGAAAGTAAAAAACATTTAATCGAAGTATTGGCCCTTGCTTTCTACATATTTCGACCACCTTTCTGGCAATTTGTGGATACCACGCCAATAAAATCGGTCGTCTTTTGAGGCAAACCATTCGGAGACCCAATTTTTGTCTTTTTCGTAGGAATTGAAATGCTGCTCAGCCAATGCGTGTGCCATCAATGAAAACAAATGGTAGTCGGAAGGAGCCAAGTCTGGTGAATACGGTGGGTGGGGTAACGCTTCCCAACCGAGAGCTTTTATGGTTTCTTTGACGGGTTTTGCTGTATGACTCCGTGCATTATCATGCAACAAAATTGCCTTTTCGTGTCTTGCGGCCCATTCTGGTTGTTTTTCGATCAATACATGGTTCAAAGTGATCATTTGTTGTCGGTAGCGTTGCGCATCAACATTTTCTCCAGGTTTTAGAAGTTCATGATACACCACCCCCTTCTGGTCCCACCAAACACAGAGCATTGTCCTTTTTCCGAACCGGTCAGGCTTTGCAGTCGATGTTGCCGCTTCTCCTGGATGTACCCATGATTTTTTGCGTTTGGGATTTAAAAATAATTCCATTTTTCATCACTAGTCACAATTCGATGCAATACTGACTTCCTTTCGTGTCGTATAAGCAACGTTTCACATGTGGTGTTTCGCTTTTCCATCTGCCTGTCATTCAATTCACGTGGCACCCAGTTTCCACACTTTTGGATCTTTTCCATAGCTTTTAAACGGTCAGAAATTGTTTGTTGTGAAACATTCAACATTTGTGCCATTTGTTTTTGTAAAGTGTCATCTTGATCCAATATTGCTTGCAATTCGGCGTCTTCAAACTTTTTTGGTGGTCTTCCACGTTCTTCATTTCGCACATCAAAATCATTATCTCTGAACCGCTTAAACCATCTTTTGCATGTTGCTTCCGATAGAGCATGATCACCATAACCCTCGACAAGCATTCTATGCCACTCTGCAGCACGTTTCTTCAAATGAAAACAAAAAATTAATGCTTTCCGCAAATCATCATATTCTGGTACAAAATTCGACATTTTTAACAGGATTAAAAAAAAGGATGTTGTTTGTACAATGACTTTATGCATACTAAATATATTTAACAGATGTCGTTCTGTAACGGAACGAGTTCTTATGCAGGGATGTTCGCGCCGTCGGGAGATTGTCTTGTGGAGCTCATATAAGCCGAATCGCGTGGAACAATACTCGTACCACGAATCTCCGAAGAACAGTACCCGTGATAATATCTGTAAAACAGACAGAGGTCGGCTACGCGCCTTCGATGTGACAGCGGCTGTAGTCCCGACTCCAGCGCCGAATCACCGATCAGGCGGATCGCTCCAAACATGAGAGTAATATTCGAGCGCGGGTCTAATTTGGGATTTACACAGTAGAAGAAGTTGGGCCGGAGTAAAATATGTATTTCATGGCTCTAAAAAGATAGCTCAGTTTTCCTGAGGCTGGGCTGGCGATGCTCGACAAGTGTTTATGCCACGATATATTCCCACAGACTGTGACCCGAGCAATTTCAAGCTTTCTCTAGCTTCAAGGGCCCGGCCATTCATCATTAGCTGTGGAACCGATGATCCACTTTTCTTTGTGAATGTTGTATATTGTGTCTTCGCTGCATTGAAGTCGTCGAGATTGGCCCTTCCCCACTGCAGGACCTAATCTAGATCCCGATTCAGAGAGTCAATCTGTCTCCATCTCAGCTGGTGCGACGCAGATGCACCAATCGGCCGAACACTCGAAAAGAAGGAAACAATCGTACTATAATCCGCAAAACTGAACACTTTGTTATCCGTTGTCTCCAACAAATCATTTATGTGAAACAAAAACAAGGTTGGAGCCAAAATAGAACCTTGGTGCACCCTGGAATTGACAGGATACAGATATGAATACTCGCCGTCCACTACAACCCGGATCGATCGAATCTCAAGGAAGCTCCTCGTCCAGTCGCAAAGCTGTTGGGAAAGTCCATATGAACGAGTTTGCTCAGCAATGCCCCATGCCAGACGCGGTCAAAAACCTTGGAGATATCCAATGCAACCGCCCTTGACTCACCATGCCGCTCAATTGCAGATGTCCATATATCGGTTATAAGTGTCAAAACGTCTCCAGTGGACCGCCTGCCACGGAATGTATATTGACGATCATTCAGAAGTCCGTTGCACTCCAAATACTTAATTAACTGATTGATGATCTTTTCCATCACCTTAGATAACATAGACAGTAATGCTATCGGACAATAATTTTGTGGGAGACACTTTTTTCCCGTCTTTGGGATTGGCTGAACTCGAGCGATTTTCCAGCAGGTAGGAAATGTCCCCTGTACATAAGATAAGCGGAAGAGCCTGCCAAGAACCGGCGATAGTTCTGAACCACAGTTCTTAAGGACTATTGCTGGTATCCCGTCCGGGCCGGTTGCCTTCCTACAGTCCAGTTAACGTAGAATGCGTTGAATAGTACGCGGGCGAAATCTCACATCCCGCATGGAACACCGTACCGGCGCGTTCAGAGGCGGCTCCAAAAGACCGGGATCGAGGTTTGAAGTCGCGGAAAATAAATTCGCGAACACATCAGCTTTATCCTTTGAATTTGTGACTAACGTCTCGCTGTCTGTCACCAATAGAGGGAAAGAGGAGGAAGCGAAGTTACCGCTGACAGCTTTTGCCATTGACCAGAAGGAGCGCGAACCTGTCGGGCACCGAAGAAGTTTATTGTTCACTCTGTCGTTGTGGGCTTTCTTCGCGGTATCAATCGCCTGGTTGTACACATTTCTGATTGAAACAAAATTCGTTCTGTTAACATCGGTGGGATTGGAGCACCGCTGTTTAAAAGTTCTGTTTTTGCCGCTGTAATCTGCTCGCATTTTTTATCAAACCACGCCCTGTCCATTCCAATTGAGAGTCAGAGTGTCTTTTTAGATATCCGAACTCGAATTCATATATGCAGATTAGGAGAATCAAAGTCCTATACAGTTGTAGTTCGTATGAATTAATACCTTGATCAAAAAGTTCCTAGAACTACCAACATATAGCGGTCTCACTCTTTCAAATTGAGTTCTGTTTATTTTATTGAATTGACACACCTGTCATTGATCATCATCATCATCGGCACTACAACTGGGAACCGGTCTTGGCCTTATTTAGGAAGTCCTGAAGCTTGTCATTGATATTCCCACGAAATTTCAGTATAATATCTTGAAGTTTGTAAAAATTCATCTCCCATAGGGGGAGACTTTTCGATTTTTTACAATTTTAAATATGAACTTTTTGATTAAGATGGTAGCTTCGGGATTTGAAGAATTAAGGCGCTGTTAGATTGTAGAAAACATTCACGTATCTTCCCTTTTATAATGTTACCGGTATGCAAACAGGGTGTGTGCATCGGCTCAGACTAGAAAATAACTTCAAACATATAGATGAAGCTAGATTATTGTTCTTCAGTCGAGCCACGCGAATATGGAATGCTGTGCCTGGTTAAGCGTTCGCCATTACAATTTTTAGGAATGAAGAAAAAAATGTGGATTAGTCGCGTATCGTTAATTTGTACCTCTATAAGTCGAAAACCCCTGTAAACCGAAATTATTCCTTTGTCCCTTGAGAAAACCTTTTTATTTCCAAACCAATGAGATCTAACCTCTTCGTTGATAGGAAGGAAATAACTCACAAGATGAGGAAATCCTCTCTATAAACAAAGTTAACATTGTTAACATGAGTGTGTGTTCATAATATGTTTTCTAGAGAATTGTATCTTTACTTTCGTCGCTTGTGGGCGCGTTTTTGCCTTTGTTCCTTTTTACAATTCAAAATGAGTTCAAGAGTGTAGATTTTTTTTACACTAACGCGCGCACAAATGGGGATTTCGGAGCACCCTCAGACTACAGTGCGAGTGGAAGAAGAGGAAGTATCGATGGACATTGGTCTTAAATGCCTGGACATTACAACGACGAGGAGACACATGATTAGGTAGAGCATTCCACATTCGTGTGGTTCGGCTAAAGAATGAATCTCTATGTTTACTTTTGCGCCTGAAGTTGACTGAAAATCATTCTATCCCGCATTAAGAACAAGACTCTTATTGGCATTGAAGAAAAGGAGATGAAAAAACATGTTACAGTTCATTTCTCTTAACACTGTCTACAATTTTGAGGTCGAAAGACCATATTTTAAAATCAAGTTCCCGCAGTTCAAGGAAAAGGATTTATATGAAGGTTAAAAAAACAGGAACATCTTTTGTCTATACTGAGAAAACCAATTAACTAAACACACTTATAGTTGAGGAAACTTACCTGATTTAGTAAGTTTCCTCAACTATAAATGTGTTAGCTAGTTGGTGTTCTCAGTGTAGACAAAAGATGTTCCGTTTTCATAACTTTCAGGAATCAAAATCGTCCTTAACCAAAACCCTCTATAAATCAACACTTTTGCTTAGGCCCATGGAATTCTATATATCGAGTGTCGACTATATATTACACTATCTTCCAGAAACCAGAAATGTCTACTTTTGGAAGGACGCTGAAAACGCGATGTTCTAATGCATCTCGTGGCCAATTGTTAGACGCACCCGGCATCATCGACCCATTTAAGAAATCGCATTTCATTACTGCACTGTTAACACAAAACTCCATGAAAGTACTTCATCTCTTTGCCTCTTCTTCTGCTCGCATTGTGCTCTGACATATGATTCCGCTTTATGCGCGTTTTAGTGTAAAAAAAATCTCTGTCAGCCGTTGAACCTAAGAAACATTACATAAACCAAATTCACTTTCAATCTAGTGCTGTTTCCCGAGCACATGAAGAATTAGATACACATCAATTTGCAGGCGCTGACGTCATGCTCCCCATAATTTTATAGACTAGTTCTTCTTCCCCTGTGTTAAGGCGGCGGAAGGTATTCTGTCCCATTGAAGTGAACATATAACTGATTTCAAAATGAATGACCCTTGATACAGTCTTATATGAGCGGACAAAAACGCGAAGTCGTTCTTTAGTTGAACTACACGTTCTTCAGTCGAACAACACTACTCTGTTTGGTCATGTGTGCTTTTGCGATATGTCTAGACACCCCATTGCCTTAAAGTATCTCTTTTCTTCTACGGACACTATGCACTGACATTAACAATTTCCTTTCTTGTGTGCGCGTATTAAAAGAAACATAATGCGGATATCAAATAAAGCAGGTATTCATCACCGATATCTTCCGTACAGCTCGTGCCTTACTAGTTTTTTCAATAGGTACATATTTGGCAGCAAGAAATAACCCCTTACGGGTTGTGTGACTTATACCTAACTAGTTTGGTTGCATTCGATAGCCATAAAAGATACTCTTTGTTTGGACTCACCCAATTAGAAGAGTTATTCCCCGGTCCTAGTCAAAAGTATTGCCGGCCAGGTTGTCAATTCCTCTGATTCATCATCGAGCTCGCTGTGGCGAGTTGCCCTCCCACACTTGGAGCCCAGTCAACGAAGTGGCTCTTCTCTCATCAGAGTAAATTTATGAAGCGCTTCACTCCCTCGTCGCGGCTGATTGGACCGGCGACACATCTTCACACGTTCGTTCTAATCGCAAGAATTCTTCTATTTATGTCAGTCTATTAATAGAGCGTCATCTGTTGTTGGGAAGTGCGAATTGCTTGTCTTATTATCAGTCAGAGATGCACCTAGGCTCAATCACCTGATTAGATCGGGTTCAATTCCTTTGGGTTATGCAGTTGACCTGTAATCCATATTCGATTCATCTGAGAATTTCTTATTCGCAGTTCCCCTCTTGTTTGTCGCACAACAACAAGAGATGGCGACCCCAACCGCGTCAGTGATGTAAGCCAACTAGTGGCGTAAGACACCTACCTCACACCTCGTACCTTATGACAGGCTGTTAACTTAATTGGCTTTCGACTAAATTTGCTGTGAGTTGATGGTTATAACTTTCCCAGCGGACCGAGCTGCTCAGGTTAATCGTCTTGAAGTCCTTGAAATTACACGCAAATTAGGATACACCTAGGTGGTTGGTTGAGATGTAGGCGCGTCATGTTATTGCGTGGGCACATCCACGGACTAGTCAAATGGGGTTTTTTCAGTTTCGTTATGCGTTGAAATAATTTCGTGTTCATATGAGAGGGAATTTATTGGATGCAATCATCCGATGCGGAGTGAGAAGCGATTTGACGTCTCTGTTTCTGTTGCTGTTGATATTGTTGCAGTTGTTGTATTAAGAAACGTTCTTATCACAAATAAGCTCATGTGGTGACCTTTGTGATCTGAGGTATCGCAGGCTGATGACTGGAGGTCTAATTGAATTATTCCTGTTCAGTTGAAGCATTCAATTGTGGAACTTGAATTTAATTGATGTATTTGTTGAATCTACATAATAAATTGGGCGAAGATAGATGATGTCATCTTGGAAAGCCATGACCCAATGTAGACTAGCGCACATCTTAAATAGTTCGCAATGTAAGCGAAAGTTCATGGGAGGAGGTTTTTTGTGTTGAACAGTCGGTACAATGATGTTTGGTGACCTCAACACGAATGGGGATAAAATGAGCTTATTATAAGTACTTGCATGCTGTTGCTCCTCAATTCTGGACGTAATTTCCTCAAAGTAGAAGATTGGTAGATTGGTAGCCCCAAAGTAGAAGATTGGGTAACGCCCCATTTGCTTAATGAAATTATTAGTAATTTAACTATATAAAATCTTGTTTAACTACAACTTAACGTACGACTACGAAAGACGCAGTAAAAGACGAGTTTTGAAATAAGAACTTTAAAGGTGGAATTTGAAAAATTGATATTTGAGTTGAGTTTATTCAACATACGAGTAAGTGTAAGTAAGGGTTAGGCCTAAGGTAAGGTCATGCGAAGTACGGTAGAGGTGTAGGCAAAACATACTAAAAAAGGATATTATATTGCGCGAATTAGTATTAAAGGACATATGTGGGGTTTCTCTATACTACATGGAGAATCAACCCACAATTTCAACCACAATGTCCGCCTCATTTCGACCGCTTTCAGCGCGTCATATCAACCCCTATTCCACCGTTCAGTAATTCACTTGCAAAACATGTTTCCCAAAAGGACGCATAGCTAAACTCATTATCCTATGCAGATAATGCATGATTGAGTTTAGCTATCTTTTCGCCATACGGCAACTTCATTTCGCTAACCCACGAGATTTCCACCGGAAAACGCATCATGTCGGTTAGCAACGGCATAGTCTGATCAAACGACGCGGTTGCATAATCATGCAATCACTGGGGAAATTATGAAAGTATTTAATTTAGTTCCCATGATCAGATTTCCCTAGCCAAGTCGGCGTCCTACTCACTTTCCCCAGACACTACATTCGCTGGGGATCAATGATCTCTTTTCACAGGTGAATAGCCACAGAACATTTTCCTCTCCTTCACATTTTTATCTTCCTCGGGTTCAATGCACTCTGAGATCACCACAGTCATCTCACTAGGGCAGTAGGTCATTCTCAGAGCTGCATTGATACCGCACACAAAAAACGAAGTCCACCCCGGGAACATTGCACATTGTGTTTCTGTTCTCTCATTCTCCCGTGTTCGTCGACTATCGAATTAACCGATGTATTCACCACACATCGACGGGCGTGGCAATAAGAGAGCAGAAGTATGATCTCTATTGGTTGTCCTGTGTGCAAAAATTAAATTACCCATCTTCATCCCTTTTTCAATCAGTCATTACACAATCATCATCGCGGATGGTCATGCCGCCGCTCGGGCCCCAAAATTAATTTCTCTAATTCAAATCAGTCGTTAATAATCACTCAAAGGGAACACATGTCTTCTGAGTCGATATACAATCTACGGTCACGTAATAAGTTAAGTCGCATTTTTAATGACTGAGGCGCGCGCATTTAAAATAGAAGTACGTCTCTGCGAGAGTAACAAAGTTTTATCACTCAGTCGGACTGCAAATATGCTCAGTGGCCGTCGTTTGGAAGTGTTTATAAAGAAAGTTAGAGAAATACAACCTCCCTTTTATTGTGTTCGTTAATATCCGTTTTGTAAAAATAAACATAAGCAAATTCGCCATTGGCGTTTGGAATAAAAGTTGAATATTGTATTATTCATCACCTCAAACCTGTCTAAACAAATATAGAACAAGTTAAATAAAAGAACCATTAATTAACAATTAAATCACACCCCAGTGCATTTCATTTATTCCTTTTGGAGAACAATTTTCGACATCGGAACTGTTGGGGAGTTAAGTGAACCTAGTGCCCGTGTATTGGCACAATAACTTTACCCCCAGACATACCATCAAAAAGAGGGCAGCAGACCACCCGTAAAAATCCGATGGGTGAAGGTTAAATAGATCTATACGGACTTAAGGAGGGGAGAGATTAATACCCAAAAGTCGACCACGACAAGGCTGCAGGGAGAGGGGTTGTTGTAGCGTATTAAAGTCGTTGAATGCTTCCAGTACTAGGGATTTGATATGGCATGATATAGAGCCCATGCTTGTGATCCATACTAGCGTTCATCACAATTGTCTACTTTCTATTAGTAAACAAGCTCAATTTATGAATTCATACGTGACATATTTTCGATTCGGCACAATTACTCATTGCCTCTTACACCCATTGGAGTCTTTAAGAGATCTAAGGCAAAGTGCACACGGATTAAGACTCTACTGTTCTATCTGTTGAGATGTCTTGTAAACCTCCCACTAGACAAACACCCAAAGAATCACTGATTTTTAAAGCACACTAATAAACGGGACAACAGATCGGAAACTAAAATACGTATAAACTAGAGAAAAAACAACCACGTAATACTTTACCAGCAGATATGTCGAACAACCGACTGAATTATTGAACAAAACAGTTCCCAAAAAAAGAAGAACAATCAACATATAAGTCATAAGATCAATCACTACGGTAGACTGAGAACAGACAGGAAATTAAAATGGTATGCCCTAAATCTCGTCGAAAACAGGCGCTAGCGAAAAGAACCTGTGCGGGTTCTCTAATATCGCGCTGAGAACCAGCCACAATTCCAACCACAATTTCACCCACAAGTCCAACTACAATTCCAACCCCAACCCCCATTGCCAGGCGTCACACAATTTCGTGCATTTAATTAATCACTATCCCTGAAAACTAAACTTTAACATACACGCAACATACATTGGGAAACCGATCGGCGCCCCTCTGAGGCAGCATACCTTGCCACACACGTGCGCGGCACATTTTTCTGACTTGTCTACAATCGCACCAACTTTTGTCTAACCGGCAAAAGCAGTTCACGCATCTGCGTCTAGCCGCCAAGAATCGAATTATCTAACATGTAAACAGGCACACAAGGAATTCGACCCTTTCCATCGGCATCGATACCGTGCACAATCATCGTTGTGCAAGTATCTTATTTGCTTGAGGCACAAGTTGCCCTAATGGCATGCAGACTATTTGCGCAGCTGCATGCACACCACTATTGGGCTCCTCGATAGTATAGTGGTTAGTATACCCGCCTGTCACCCGGGAGACCGGGGTTCCATTCCCCGTCGGGGAGCCCCTGGCACAAGACTAATGACCTTGCCCAGACAAAATAAATCATTATGGAAAATTTAACAAGGCTCAGGACTTGCTAAATAAGGCCAAGACCGGTTCCCGGTTGTAGTGCCGATGATGATGATGATGCACACCACTATGGTGCCCTTTGTCTCATTTCCTTCTTCTCGTTTTCGTTCACCCATGACCTGGCAACAGGGACAAGCGATATAATCCCGCCAAGATCAATGCAGAGAGATCCTCTCCCATTGGTCGCCACAAGAGAAACTTCACGTTTCTCTCGAATGCAAAAACCCACTCCTAACCAAGGAACGACTCTGCACGAGTCAGTTCAATGAGTCGAAATTCAACCACCACCGTTGTCGGTCGTGATCGTAACTGAGTCGAGTTTCATCTGCTGGCGAAAGCGAACGAACTAACTTAAAATATCTGTGAATGTGTGCTCGAATCGGAACTTATTATTTCGTGATCCATACAATATTATTTTGGCGCAAGACTAATGACCTTGCCCGGAAAAAACAAATCATTATGGAAAATTTAACGAGCCTCAGAACTTGCTAAATGAGGCCAAGAGCTGATCCCGGTTGTAGTGCCGATGATGATGATGATACAATATTATTTAAGGAACAAACGAACTAAGTTAACATATATGTGAATGTGTGCTCGAATCGAACTTATTATTTCATGATCCATACAATATTATTTAAGCCTCTTGACTAAATCAAAACCATATGGAATTAGAGCTTATGTTGAATACTCTTATAAGTGTAACAACTATACTGTTAATAAAACTTAAGGAAAAGAAGTGGAATGTTGTTTTCAATGCGATTGTGACGTCGTGGACAACGACATACTAATCTTCCCTCGGCGGAATTTTGTTGAACCAGTGCCCGTGTTGGCACACCCACCAACAAATAGACCCACAAACCCCATTCAAAAATCTCGCCCAGAACTTACACCTAGGAATCCAAATATGCACCAATACCTCGATAAAGAACATAACAAATGTCATAGATAATGTCAAAATTGACAGTACATGATGTACTAAAAAAAGTGGTGTGCCGAACTGCTATCTCAGTATGATGAGTTCGTCTCTTCCAAGAGAATCACACAAAAAAACACAGCTAAAATAAACTGTTAGGCATAATAATAATAAGATGGACTAAGAATCTGATCAAAAATTAACTAAAAAGTAGATCTGAAGACCGACCAGAAGACACACTAAAAGACCAATCATAATAAAATAACAAATCTAAATGTGGATGAAAAATTAACACAGAATGCCGGAAAAAGAAAAATCCAATAGGAAAATTAATTGACAACATGACAGACCAAATGACTTTAGCGTATGGGGCTGTCCGATCGTGTAGGATATAGGAGAGTATTTTATAGGCCGTACTCAGCAATGCTATATCCCTATAGTTGCTGCGCACTGTGATGTCTCCCTTCTTATGTATGGGGCAAATTATTCTGCGATGCCAATCTCCCAGCACCTCGTCTTGCTCCCATACGTGCAGCACGGTCTCATGAATCGCATGATGTAACGCTGTCCTTCCTTGTTTGAGCAACTCGGCCGGTGTGACATCGGCTCCGGGGCTTTATTTGATTTGAGCTGTTTTATGGCTTTTAATGTTTCCCCAATGCTCTATTTGATTTGATGCTCGGTGGCGGCAACTTTTGATCTTGATCTTGCATTGGTGGAGCCTCCAAATCTTCTGTGAGCTAACCATTTAGCAATTCATAGAAGTGCACTTCCCATCGCTCCAGAATGCCTTCAGGGTCGGTGATCATATTACCCTCTTTATCCTTCCAGTAAGTGCAGCGTGGTGAGTACCGCGTTGTACTGCGGATTATTTGGTACAACTTCCGCGCATGGTGCGGACCACACTATCTACTTTTCTCTATTTCACAAACAAGGTTTCTTTCTCAGGCACTTTTCTTTTGTCTGTGGGGTCTTTTTTCAGACCTTCTTCTGAGCTCTTTGTATTTCTTCTCGCGTACCCGCGTCCTATGAGACTGCATTGCCCGGTATGCAGCATTCTTACGTTCAGTCGCTAGTTTGCACTTATCATCAAACCAGTCGTTCCGATCTCTACGACTACTGCCTAAGATGGAGTTGGCAGTACTAATGACAGTATTCCTAAGGCGTGTCCATTTCTCTTCTACGCCCAGCATTCTGGCCCCAGGACTGTCTCTCCCTCCATCGAGCTCTTCGATGGCGAGTCTTGACGCATGACCAAAGGTGCTGCTGGTGTTCTCATTGCGTAAGGTAGCCGTACCTATCCGAACCTAATCCGGGTATGCAATACGTCTCCGTAAGGCAATTTGCGGTCGAAAAACTATACCAACAAGATGCTGATTCGGGTCCAGGTTGGCACCTCGGTACGTTCGTACCGTCATCACGAGGAGTGGCGGCGATCTATCAACACGTAGTCAATTTGGTTGCGATTGGCTCCATCAGATGATACCCAGGTGGCTTTGTGGATATCTTTACGCGGAAACCTGGTACTCGCAACAACCAAGTTCTTTGAGGTTGCCAGTTCGATGACTCGTAGTTCATTGTCATTAGTCTTCACATGCAAACTATGGGAACCTGCGTAGTGCCAGAAAACCGGCTCCCGACCTATTTTGGCATTCAAATCACCAAGAACGATGTTCACATCGTATCTTGAGCAGGCATTGAGGGCCTGTTCGACGTTCTCATAGAATTCTTCTTTTTTGTCGTCAGGGGAGTCCTCCACAGGTCCGTGAACGTTTAAGAGGCCTATTTTCTTACACTTGCCCCGCTCGCGAAGAGTGCATAGTCTTTCATTTATTGCATTAAAGCCGATAATTGCAAGCTTCAGTTTTTGGATGACTAGAAACCCTACCCCGAGCACATGGTGTTTTGCATGACAGCTGTAATAAATGTCATACTCGTTTCTTTGAATAACACCACTCCCCGTCCATCTTATTTCTTCTAATGCTGTTATGTCAGCCTGATATTCGGACAGGGCATCGGCTAGCTGATGTGCAGCTCGAGCTCTTTATAGTGAGCGGACGTTCCATGTGAAAATTCTCAAATCGTTTAGCCATTTTCGTTTCCATGCTCGTCGTCGTGTATCCGTTCCATATCCGAGGCTTGTTAAATTTGCCATAATAATTTGTTTTTCCGAGCAAGGTTATTATCCTTGCGCCAACCTTTCTCAGGATGTCGCTGCATGCATTGGTTCACTACTTGGCGGGTGCCAAGGTATTCAGGGGTATCACGTGGAGACTGCATGCCAACTTGGATTGAACAGAGACAAGAATCGTCCTGGCCTTCGCCGGGTTGAAAGCAATCAGTGACTTTGCCGTATATGTTCGCTCCCATCCCCCCGATGACAGACCAAACATACAAATAAATGACAGATCATGTGAAAAAGTGAATGGGCGTCCAGATGACAGACCTAATGAGAAACCACATTAACAGAAGGGTCAATCGAAACACAGAATCAAAGACCAAATCAGAGACTAAATGACAGACCCAACCAAATAATAGTACCCATAATAGATCAAATGTCCGGTGAAATGACAGCCAAAGCGGCAGGCTAAACAACTAAAGCAAAAACTAAATAACAAACCGCATGCCAAACCAGATTGGCAAACTAAATGACCGACTAAATGAGAGAATTATAGACAGACTAAATGAGACAAACCAGACTGTATGACAGACCAAATGTCAGACTAAATGACAGGCCAAATGACAGGCTATAATAATAGATCAAATGTCAAATTCAACAATAGATCGAAAAGTTGAATAAACGGTAAACCAAATAAAAGACGGAACGGCAGATCAAGTGAGAATCTGAATGATAAACCATAATAAATGATAGACCAAACAAAATTGAGTGAGTGACAGTTCAAGTTAAACACTGAATAGCACACCAAATAAGAGACTAAATGACAAATCAGATCAACTAATAGACCCAATGTCAACCAAATTTCAGTCTAAATGAAGTGACAGACTAAACGTCATACCAAATGAGAGTCTAAATAACAATACAGGCCTAGCGATAGACCAATGTGATTGACAGACCAAACAACCGACTAAATAACAAATCAAATGGCAAACCAACTGACAAACCAAATCACAAATCAAATGACACCAAATGGAGGACGTAGTAACAGACCAAATGCCAAATGACATGGTAGATCAAATATCGGGCTATATGACAGACCGACAGATCGTCAAAGTGACAGACTAAATTACATACCAAATGAGAGTCCAAATAACAATCCAGATCAAATGAGAGACCTAATGAATGACCAATGTGATTAATTGACAGACCAAACGAACGACTAAATAACAAATCAAATGACAAACCAACTGACAGACCAAATCACAAATCAAATGACAACAAATGGAGCGGTAAATAACATACCAAATGACGAACGACATGGTGGATCAAATATCAGGCTATATGACAGATCAACTGAATGAAAAACCAGATGGTACACCAAATGACAGATCTGAAGATGAACAAAACAACCGTCTAGATGATTGCTTAAATGACAGACCAAAAGATATACCAGAAGACAGACTAATAAAGAGTCAAAGGATCTGATGAAAGTCGGACTAAAATTAGAGCAATACACAAACCAACGTATAGCCCAGAAATCAGACCAAAACGCAACCAGAATAGAGGACAAAAACACATGTTACTCCAAAGCAACAATACAAAATGATCAAAAGGCTGACCAAAAGACCGACCACAAAATCAACTAAAAGACAGGCCTTCTAGCCGGACCGATGCAAAAGCCAGAAAAAAAGCACAGGTATCCCAAAATTAGAGGATGAAAAACAGGCGGGCAAAATAGTGCTTCAAAAAACACAACCAGATACAAACAAAATGATTGACCAGAAATATAAATAAAAAAATATATAAAAATTTATTAACAGAAGGGTTTCGTGAACCCTTCGACCATCTCTTAATAAACTTATTGGTCGAGTTGGCTTCTGAGAGGGTTTCATTACTGTGTGAACGAAAAGTTAACATAGTGAGAAAGGACATCTAACATAAATCACTGATACGATGGAGATGTTTTGTGGGAAAGTTCTGAAGACGATCGGAACTAGAGGAGAGGTTTTTAGTCTAACGGAACACTATATAATGTCGTAGAAATTGCAATGTTTAGTTCCAGAAAATGCTTACTGCATAACGTAACGTGTAGGTTAAAATAATTGTGGTGCAAGAGAGAATCGCGACTAGAAATGATTGCTTTGAAAAAATTTGTATCTTCAACGTACAAACAAACTGCTAATGATTGAATTATATTTTCGATATCGATAATGACAAGAATAAATAAGATGGGGCCAAATCGGTTACTTTGGGGTTCTCCATAAATCGCCTTAGGAGGATTAGAAAGAGCTACTCTATATTGACGATTTTCGAAAGGTACAAGGAAGTAGTAAGTTTGACTTCTAATTTGGGAAGAGTGATTTTAAAAATATCAAATGTTGAGATACTATGTCGGAGCCTTATTAAAATCTGTTTTAATAACATGTACCTTTTTCTAGAGCAACAAGGTAGTAGGAGATGAACTCAACAAGGTTTATAGCGGTGGACCTGTGGGGATAAGATGTCGGTGTTGCGGCACGGGAACGGGTTCACTATTATCCCCAACACGTTCACTGAATAAAACACTGTGGTATTGTTTGTATAAATGTTTATTTATTTTAAATCTTTCTTTATTTTGGCAATCGATCAGTTAGTGAAATTTATAAAAGGGTTTATGGTTTGTCTATTAATTTAGTTGTATGATTTATCGGTTTTTACAAAAACTATCGAACACCTTCATGCCCTGTGAGTAGGGCGTTAGAATATACTCACAGCTAGGCCAGCTTGTCGTAAGAGGCGACTAAAGGCCGAGTGGTAGCCGGGGTCCCAACGCCCTGTGCGCCCGGTGAAATACCACCCCATCAAGCTAAAGGCTCCGTGAAATGGTTGGGAGAAATCCCTGGCCATCTTTCGGGACTTGGCTGATGGACCGGTTCGAGAAAAGGTTGGTTAGGTGGTAGTCGGTCCCAAGGTGAGATACCACCCCGTCACGCTGTACATTCTGCGATATCGCCGAGAGAAATCTTCGACGGTGTTTCGGATGTGTGGCTGATGGCCCGGACTGACACGGGGATAAGTCATGATGGTACGTTCTGATATAAAGAATTCCGGAGGTAAACTAGTCTCCCATTCGGATCTCCGGGGGGGACTATGCCAGGGGGAACATCATGCAGATATCATGATAAATAATGGAACTTTAAGAGGTTCGTCATCGCATAACCGGCCTCGCTCTCGAGGCTCGGCCCACGCTCGACTGGTGATGGCATTTTGTAACATCAGGGGCATCGGTTTCACCAATACCAATGTAAACGCCATCCACCAATATTTACAAACAACGAAACCTGATATTCTTGCCCTAACTGAGACCCAGATCGATTCGTCAACTGATTCGACATATCTTCGTTGCTCAGGATACGACTTACATTCGAGATTCCGTTTTAAGAGCGGAGTCTGCGTCTTCGCGCGGTCCAATCTGCCTTGCCAGAGGATGGAGGCGTTGGAACCCAATAATATGGACATCATATGGTTGAGGGCCGTGCTGAGGAATTCCGTAAAATTTCTTTGTTGTCTTTACCGCTCCCCGAATGACGATCGACCGGCGACATTTTTCGAACATCTTTCATATACCGTCGACTGGATACAGATCAACCACCCAGCTTCTGAAATTATTGTCCTTGGTGATTTTAATGTGCACAATTCCGGCTGGTTGTTACATTCTAACAGAACCGACGAGGCTGGGAGGCTAGCGGAGATGTTTGCTGTAAGCCACAACTTGACTCAACTCGTGGGGGAGCCAACGCGAGTACCGGATGCCCGAGGCGATTATGCGAACACCCTGGATCTGTTTTTGACATCCGAACCGAGTATTTATACCGTAGAGGTTTCTGCGCCACTGGGAAACTCAGATCACTGCTTGGTATCTGTCGCGCAAGCACTTGCATACCAAGCAAGCAACCGGCCTAGGCAGCTTCGTCATGTATGGAAGTATGGGACCGCTAACTGGGACGATTTGCGAGACTTTTTCGCATCCTTTCCGTGGTCCGAGGTGTGCTTCGGAAACTCCGATGTTAACGCATGCGCGGAGTCGGTATCAGAGATTATTCTTCTGGGGATGGAGATGTATATTCCACATTCCATCAAACGAAGTTCGTCTGATAAACCTTGGTTTGACAAAAAGTGCGAGCTGATTACAGCGGCAAACAAAAAGAGCTTTTAAGCAATGGTGCTCCAATCCCACCGATGTTAACAGAACGAATTTTGTCAGAATCAGAAACGCGTGCAACCAGGCGATTGATACCGCGAAGAAGGCTCACAACGACAGGGTGATCAATTAGCTCCTTCGGTGCCCAACTGGCTCGCGCTCCTTCTGGTCAATGGCAAAAGCTGTCAGCGGTAACTTTGCATCCTCTTCTTTCCCTCCGTTGGTGACAGGCAGCGGGACGTTAGTCACGAATTCAAGGGATAAAGCTAATGTATTCGCAAATTTATTTTCGGCGAATTCAAACATCGATCCCGGCCTTTTGCACCCACCTGTGATCTCGCCGGTACAGTCTTCCATGCGGGATGTGAGATTTCGTCCGCGCACTATTCAACGCATTCTACGTGAACTGGATTGTAGGAAGGCAACCGGACGGAATACCAGCAATAGTCCTTAAGAACTGTGCTCCAGAACTATCGCCGGTTCTTGGCAGACTCTTCCGCTTATCTTATGCACAGAGGACCTTTCCTGCCTGCTGGAAAATCGCTCGAGTTCAGCCAATCCCAAAGACGGGAAAAAAGTCTCTCCCACAAAATTACCGTCCGATAGCATTACTCTCTATTTCATCTAAGGTGATGGAAAAAGTCATCAATGCTGAGTTGGTTAAGTATTTGGAGTGCAACGGACTCCTGAATGATCGTCAATACGGATTCCGTGGCAGGCGGTCCACAGGAGACCTTTTGACACTTATAACCGATATATGGACATCTGCGATTGAACGGCATGGTGAGTCAAGGGCGGTCGCATTGGATATTTCCAAGGCTTTTGACCGCGTCTGGCACGGGGCATTGCTGAGCAAACTTCGTTCATATGGACTTTCCCAACAGCTTTGCGACTGGACGAGGAGTTTCCTTGAAAATCGATCGATCCGGGTTGTTGTGGACGGTGAGTGTTCGGATCTGTATCCTGTTAATTCGGGGGTGCCCCAAGGTTCTATTTTGGCTCCAACCTTGTTCTTGCTTCACATAAATGATTTGTTGGAGACAACGGATAACAAAGTGTTCAGTTTTGCGGATGATAGTACGCTTGTTTCCTCCATTTCGAGTGATCGGCCGATTGGTGCATCTGCGTCACACCAGCTGAGATGTAGACAGATTGATTCTCTGAATCGGGATCTGGATAAAGTCCTGCAGTGGGGAAAGGCCAATCTTGTCGAGTTCAATGCAACGAAGACTCAGTATACAACATTCACAAAGAAAACTGGATCATCGGTTCCACAGCTGATGATGAATGGCCAGGCCCTCGAGGCTGGGGAAAGTTTGAAATTGCTCGGCGTCACGGTCTGTGGGAATGTATCATGGCACAAACACGTGTCGAACATCGCTAGGTCAGCCTCAGGAAAACTGAGTTATCTTTTTAGAGCCAAGAAATATTTTAACCCGGCCCAACTTCTCCTCCTATATAAATCCCAAATTAGACCCGCGCTCGAATATTGCTCTCATGTTTGGAGCTCTGCTCCTAAACATACCCTCGACCTACTTGAGAGCATACAGAGACGAGCGATCCGCCTGATCGGGGACTCGGCGCTGACGTCGGGACTACAGTCGCTATCACATCGAAGGCGCGTAGCCGACCTCTGTCTGTTTTACAGATATTATCACGGATGCTGTTCTTCGGAGATTCTTGACATTGTTCCGCGCAATTCGGCTTATATGCGCTCTACAAGACAATCCGACGGATCGCACCCGTTTGTGGTTCATCTCCCGACGGCGCGAACATCCCTACATCAGAACTCGTTCCGCTACAGAGCGGGGAAGCTGTGGAACTCCCTTCCCACGCGAGTGTTCCCGGAACGTTACAACCTGCAACTGTTCAAAAAGAACTGCAACAGTTATTTGATGGCATCTCGGGGCGCCCACTCGGCGCTATAGGTTCGCCTCTCCCGAGAGAAGTCTAATAAAAAAAAAAAAAAAAAAAAGAACTTAATGTTTAATCAAGGGGGTTATTGCTTATGGTTTTTGTGCCACACTATATGTTCTCGATAATAACAATTTAGGATACACAACTTTACGTTATTACTTAGACTAACGGATAACTTTACGTGGAAAAATAAACTAAAACTTCCTCGAGTTGGAAAATAAAACATACACACAAACGTGCTCAACGTTACTCGTACTTCGTGGTGCACTCCACTGATTGTAAAAACTCGATGCCAATGTGTGCGCACACCCGTGCGCACGCAGCTTAACCACGAAGACGACCGACTCCTTTGGTGGTTGAATTTTGACTCTTGACTAATGCAGAGTCGGCCATCCGTTAAGGGTGGGTTTTAGTTCTCGAGGGAAACGAAGTTTCTCTTTGTCGTGACAAGTTGAAGAGGATCTCTCTGGGCTGATCTTAGCTAGTGTGCGGCTGATCCATTGTTTACTCATGCTACGAGATCGTGGGTAAACGAAACCGAGAAAAGGCAATAGAACAAAGGGCATCATAGGAGACGTGCATGCAGCTGTGTAAATAGTCTGCATGCTTTATATCGGACACCGGAATCGGACTATAAATTACTCAAATGAGACTTTATATAATGAAGCGTACATAAATAGGGTGGATAATTTTATGATTAAATTAATCAGAGGACATATTGCGAGAGCAATAAGCTCGTCCAATGACCTAATTTTCGGGGCCTATTATCCAAACACCTTGTACTATGAGAACGTGCGTCGCAACGGCTTTGTTCTGTAGCGGTTCTTTAATACATTCCCAAAGAACCGTCCATCCTCTTAAATGAACCACCTTCCAAACCCACCATACCTACCTGCAATTTTGGGCAGCGTAAGCTACCCTTCATCCTCTTTCACCTGAAAGTTAAACCTCATTAAGGCATGCATCACATTGAATTTTTCTGTTTATGAACCGTACCATATCTCCATCGGCTCGGCTTGTCAGCAATTATAAAAGATAAATACTAGCTGGCCAGCGTAATTGTTGACATAGCCGTAGCCGATGGTTTCTTGCTACGGTTCATATCCATTTATTGCCCCAGTCCCAAGGTTTGCAACACTTGCGACCAGTTTCCTTTGTCGGTTATCTACCGATCATGGGATTTGGGCACTAGTATGATTGACGTTAGACAATCATACCCCAGATAATGCCGAACGATGCTCCGGCCTGTAAAACAAACAAAAGCTACCATAGCCTAGGTCATAGGCGAACAAACCATCGGTTTGCTTATCGCCACGAAAAATCTATATCCTACAATGGCATTACCCATGAACGCCTAAGTAAACACGATGTGCAGATCATCGTGACCCTTGAAATAGCGTTTTTGTGTATCTTGAAGCAAAAACCTATTTCGTTCTCAGGCGCAGGTCATCTAAGATTTATGACCCTCGAAATAGCGTTTCTGTTTATTTAAGACACAACCTATTTCTTCCTTCGGCGATGTTTCGCCATCGCTTATCTCAACGACGCCTGCAGCTCCCAATACCAATTCATTACACCAGCCCATGTTTATTTAGGTCACAGGAAACTATTTCTCCCTTCGGCGACTACGTTATCGCGTACCTCATATTGCCTGCTATTCATTCCATGTGTATTCTGGTCTTTCTCGTCGTTGCCGATGTCCAGGCTGACGGGCAACGTACTTGTGCTGTACGCACACATACACAATCCTCCCCTATTGATGAAATTCGCGGGCATCGAACTGAAAAATGTAAATTACATTGGAGTCAGATATTAACCTTACAACCAGCAACACGTGTCGGGGTCGTTGCGTTGAAGGAGTCGATAACGACCACTTTTATAATATTATTTCGAGCCGGTGGGAACGCACAAGAGCGCGAAACAGAACCATTTATCGGTAAACCCATAAGCGGTGTCGTGACTATATCCGGGTTAACAAATAAAGTACACCGGTGTAAGAATTCAACGATTCTTTTCAGCACAATAAGATTTTTTTGTGAAACAGTTCGTCCAAGGCCGCATTTGGTAAAATCCAATAATTGTGATACCATTAAAGTTACCTTAAATAAAAGACAAACATTAAATCAACACCACCGTTCTAGTGTTTCTGTTATTACATTCTTCGTTGGCGGACAGTTCCAGTGTTTTATTTATTGTTCCTTTGTTTCCCGCGGTGGTTCTTTTTATTGAATAAGCGTCCATGTTGATGCACCTAATAAAAACTAACCACAGTTCCACCAGAGGCGTCCCTTGACTTGGATATGAAAGGGCTTATACAGGATAGATCCGGAATTCCGCTGATCTATCATGTAAGTAGATCATCTGTAGAGGGGCGATTGTGCTACGACCGGGAAGTAACGCGCACCGAAGAAGAGCTCCTGCGCTTCAGTAGGGCTATCTCCCACAGAGACCGGGACGATAGTATTAGACAGCGTCAACAGTTCTGGTGGTTGAATGGCATATAAAGACCTGGATACCAAAGTCGGTATAGAATCACACTATCATCAGCTAGCTTACATAGACTTAGCTTTTCTAGAATTAGGGTAGTATAAGATTTAAGTTAAGTTAGGTTAAGTGCTTTTACATTAAGTTAAATTTTAAGAAAAAAAAAACAAAAAAAATTGACAAAGTTTTTCAAATTTTTCTTTGTCTTTCAAATAATTATAAGTATTGCCACAAAGTTCTGTCGCCGAAAGGCAAATTATACAAATATTAATTAATGTTTAGCTTAGAGCGTCTGCGAAGGACCAGTAAGTTATTATATAAGATAATTAAGCTAGAATTTAAGCATTTTTTGTCTAGCCTTTAATTTAGAAACTAAGAATATAGAAAGAAAATAAAAAAATGTTGACAAATGGAAATAGTCTGCATGCCATCAGGAAAACTGATGCTAAGAGCAAATTAGATACTTGCACAATGCTGATTGTGCACGGTATCTATGCTGGCGGAAAGGGTCGAATTCTTTGTGTGTATATTTACACGCTGGAGAATTCGGTTTTTGGCGGCTAGACGCGAGATTCGTAAACTGCTTTTGTCGGTTGGATAAAAGGCCGCCATGACTGTAGATAAGCCAGGAAGATGTGCTGCGCACATGTGTGGTAGGGTACGCTAGCTGACATGGGCGCCGATAAGGTTTCCTAATTATAATGAATGCATGCATGTTGATGAATTCTTTTCAGGGAATTTTTTGGTGATGTATTAAATGCATGAAATGATGACCTTGGGGTTGGAATTGTGTGCAGGTGACTACGAGTTGGGGTTGGAATTGTGGGTAGTTCTCAGCGCAGTGTTAAAGAACCCCCACGGGCCTTCCCTTACAGAAACCATGCTATGTCAAAGAAATCAGTGGTTTCCATTGGAGAGAAAGCGACTCGTATAAAATGCTTTCGAAAAGCTTGGGCTTATAAGAGAGTTTTGCTCTGAGTCAACAGTAAAAGCTTGGCGTTTTTTATAAATAGGTAGTTTATTTATCTCGGAAAATGTATCAGTGGCAAGCTAGACAGATTGGTAACCGGAAAAGCCAGACTCGAGCAATTTTTGTGACACATATACATCGTGAGTCTTTATGAATCCAGGACTATTCAGATGGATTAAAACTGTTTTGTGGTCGATATTTAGGCCATTGTGTGTCGTTTTGAACCCAGGTTTGAATTTACTGCTTTTTGGGTAATATTTAGTTCCTAGGTGATAGTATGGCTGTTAACGTGCTAGTCAATTTCGATCGTTTCTATGGTATTATTGATATTTTTGACGATGGGATTACCTATGTGAGGTACATCTTTATAATAGAAATACTGGAATGAAATCAACGAAACCAAACTTGCGCTTGATTGGGTGTGATAGTTTCGGGACCTGGAGCACAATTCGTCTAGCTGGTTGATAACGAGGTTCCAACCGGATTGCCAAACATGTTTAGTGTGGGATATTAAAGGTGCTGAATTGTGTTGTGGCTAATAAAAAAAAAAATGAAGAATAGAGTAGGTGGCAATATGAACCGCTGAGGTACAGTCATTTTCAGTTGATGGAAGGCAATTACTTGGATCCAAGATTGTCTGTTATCCACTGCATCTCGAACTCTGCCTAAAGTGCAGTGTTTGCGTTTGAGAAGAAATTGATGTATTTGCTATTGGTACACTGTGATATGCGTATTATTCCTACACAAGTCTTCCAATGATCCAATTATCTAAGTTCTCCACCCACTGATGCGCCCATGAAATGTTCTCGCAAATTAGTATCCCTTTTCTGTTATCTAGAAGTAAAGCAGTCTAAATCTAATTTACCAGAATCCTTCTATACATGTTGTTATATATAGATGTTATTCTACGCAATACCATTTAATTATAGGAGAGCCGCAACATTTCCCTTCATCGGTGCTAGTCTGATGGATAGACATCTCAACACAAATTCACATTTCGTTCGCAATTTGGCCTCCATCCAAAACTTAGCTTTTGACGCCAGTCTCTTGGTATAATTTAGGAAACTCAATTTGTCTATCTATTCCGTTCATTCGGAAGAACGATAGATATTTATAATTTTTGCTACTCATGCAGAAGCTCCATTTCGCAGGAACCATGTTCACAGAACTGTACGAGTATCTGCGAAGTGATTCAGGCCGAGGTAGACCAGGCAGATGGGACGAATGTATGTGTCCAACATGAGATCTGCTGTGAGCGTTTTGTCATCGGCTAAAATAAATTGACTGTAGTGGCACAAGTGTATTTGCGGTCAAGAATTGTCGAGAGCCATGTCATCGACACGGACATGATCAAATACGCTGCTATGAACTCTGACAGGCGAAATGAAATGGCTCCATATTAAAGTACTTCGACCCAAATTTAACTAACGGCCACTGGTCGGCAGGGTTTATGAAAACATAGCCAGGAGGTGTGTCGAGAAAAGCAATTCAACCTAATTTATGAGGATACTTCTTGGGGAGCAAAATTCAATTTTAATGGCAGACACTGACCGTCATCGTGAGTTGGGGCGAATGAATATTTTCGTTTTCTAAATTATATTAGTGTGGGGCAAAAGGAAACCATTATTTCTACGTATCAACACTTTAGTTAGCATAGTTCAGGTTGTTCCATTTGGGTCAAATATGGGTCAAATAGAAGCTTACAAATTTGGGGCAAAATATTTTCGGTTTCTGTTGTTTTTCTAAATGAGAAAAGTTGCTCCCTGCGACATCTCATACATGAATGATATTTTGGGTGCATTCTAGGATCAAGCCGACTTTTGACAGGTTGCTTACCCATGACCTGTTTTTCTATTTTCACAGGAAAGATACTTTTCAAAGGCATATTTAAAATTCTTAGATATTTCGCACACAGAATTTAGTCAAAACAGAATAAAAACATATTCGACTTTGTCATAAAACAATTCAGCAGTAAGAACAACTCGAGCTTTAGCAAGGCAATGGGCCACTAACTCTATTCGCCACAAAAGTGATTTCCAATGGCATTCGTTGTTTCGGAAATTCTCTTGACAGTTCAAAACGTGTCTTAAACTTCGAAAGTGGCGTCGTTTAAAACCGCCAAATATGAAATGCGAACTTAATGGCCTAAATCGACAAGGGTTCCCATAAAATCACAAAGTAGCAAACACTTACAGGCCATTAGTGGATTTCGCCGCAATGTATATAAAGGCAAGAACTGTCTGGACTTGAGAAGGATAAGCAGCATAAGTTAATTACTTGATTTCTAAACAATGTATAGGTACCGAGTGGGCTCCTCGATAGTATAGTGGTTAGTATACCCGCCTGTTCGCGATACTGACGGTCGTAGAAAACACGAAACAATATAAAATGAACATCGTTGCGCTTCAGGAAGTCCGACTCCCACATCAAGTAATGGAAACCAACGGATTTACACTGGTGTGTGGAGGTACCGATACACATAACCTCGGAACCGGCTTCATCATAAGCAAGAAGATTACGCCCCATGTAAAAGATGTGAAATTTATTAATGACCGAATGTCGGTGCTAAAATACAGGGCCCATGGTACAATTATGCATTTATAAACGTACACGCCCCAACAGAATCTACGGACGAAGAAACGAAGGACACGTTCTACGAGACCCTAGAGGAAGTATTTGATGGGATCTCATTAGTCAATCCTCCTCGGGGACCTCAATGCGAAAATTGGAAACGAAGATATCTTCCAACCAACTATAGGTAAAGAAAGTCTACACGACGTTTCAAATGATAATGAAATTCGAATTATCACGTTCGCAGCGCGCGATGTTCAAGCACAAGCAAATTCATAAAGCCACATGGATATCACCCGACGGCGTAACGCGCAACCAAATAGACCACTTCCTCATAGACAAAAGACACCACTCGAATATCCTTGACGTAAGATCATATAGAGGAGAAGATTGCGATTTCGATCATCTTCTAGTGATGGGCAAAATCAGAAAGTCGCCTCGCAGCAATCCCACATGGGCAGTCACGGGAGACGAGCAAAAAGTTCGACACTGATAAACTGAAAGACTCGCGCAAAAGGGCTGAATATCAAGACGAACTAACAAATAGATTTAGCATGCTAGAGAATGGGAGCAGTAAGGAAGAGCCAATAGTGTGGACACTAAATGGACATCGATCAGAGACGTAATCAAACAAACAGCCCAAAAGGTATTAGGATTTAAGAAAACAATTAAGTACAAACCTTGGTTTGACGATGAGTGCAGGGCGAAGATCGAAGAATGTAAACGCCTCAAAGCGATCCACTTAGAAAGATATGATGAAGTCTGCGCAGAAAGATACGCGACAATTCGGAGAGAGACAATGAGACTCTTCGAACGCAAAAAACGCGAATGGGAGAAGACTCGGATCGAGAAAATCCTAGAAAATTCTAGAGCAAAGTACATCAGAGGTATGTATGCCGGCATAAGTTCAATTAGAAATGGCTACCGAGGGAGAGTCAAAATAATTCGAGACGCAAACGGCTGTCTGGTCACAGAAACAAACAATATCGTGACAAGATGGAAGCAGTACTTTGGAAACCTGCTCAATGTGCGCACCCATCAACCACAAATAAACGCACCAAGCGTACATACAGCCACCAGCTCATCCAAACAATATTGGATAAGGAAGTCACTCCGGAAGAATGGAAAAACTCAATAGTCGTTCCCATATTCAAAAAAGGCGACAGATCTGACTGCGAAAACTGCAGAGGAATATCATTGCTCCCAACCACATACAAAATATTAACAAATGTCATTCTAGCGAGAATCACACCGTACGGATAAGAGATACTGGGAGACTACCAATGTGGATTCCGTAGTACCTGTCAACAAGCGACCAAATGTTCACAATAAGACAACTGCTGGAAAAGAAGTGGGAATACGGAGAGACGGTTCACTAACTGTTCGTTGACTTCAAAAAAGCCTACGACTCAGTCGCAAGACAAAGACTCTACCATATTGTAGTTGAGCTGGGAGTCCCGAAAAAATATGCCGCCCTCATTCAAATTTGCATGAATGAAAACAAAGGGCGAGTTAGAATAGAAAACCACCTCTCAGAACCATTTGAAATGCGGGACGGACTAAAGCAGGGAGAGGGTCTATCACCGTGTCTCTTTAACCTTGTGCTCGAGTATGTCATCAGAAAGGTACAAGACGACAACATGGCCGGATCATCCTTGAATGGGGTCACACAAGTGCTCGGAAGAAAACAAATTCCACGTATTCGAGAATAAAGTTTTGAGGGGCATCTTTGGAGGTACATATGACGAGGAGGCAGGACCATGGAGGAAACTCCACAACCACGAATTGGAAGAGCTATATCGCAAACCTACAATAGTGAGAGTAATCAAGTCGCAAAGATTAAGATGGGCCGGACACGTGGCGGCAAGGGGCAACCATAGGACCGTGTGTAGAATTCTTGACGGTAGACCAACGGGAAAGAGACCGGATCGAATGGTCAAACGTGGAAGGAGAGTGCACAGGACAGGGAACGATGGCGGAGTCGAGTCGGTGAGGTCATGAGGCCAATAAATAATAAAATAATAAAATACCCGCCTGTCACGCGGGAGACCGGGGTTCGATTCCCCATCGGGGAGGCTCTGGCGCACGACTAATGATCTTGCTCGGAAAAAACAAATCATCATGGACAATTTAACAAGCCTCAGGACTTGCTAAATAAGGCCAAGACCGGTTCCCGGTTGTAGTGCCGATGATGATGATTATGATAGGTACCGAGTCACAATAGTACTTACTTCCTGACTGCAGATCGAGGGCTGAAGCCATTTTCGATGAACCCTTCTAATGGCTGGTTTTTCTGGTTATTGTTCGGACTGTTTATGGTTTTATTTCAATAGGCGTGGGCTCCCAATATTCCGACTTGGCCAATCATAGGGTCACCAGCAAGCTTTGGTTGAATTGTTTAGTATGCGGGGACCTTAATATTCTCTGTATCTTGTAGCATTGAACTCACTATTTTCATGTGGTGGTTTGGCGTTTTACTGGGATTTTTCAGCGAATAAAAAATAATAAATAATAATATAACCATAATAACAATAACAATAATAAACATAATAATAATAACCAAATCAATTTTATACAGAATCCTCGAAAACTCTGTTCCTCAAATAAGCCAGTAATGATAAAAGTCAAATCAATTTTATACTGAATCCTCGAAAACTGTGTTCCTCAAATACTGGCTTGTCGGTACGTAGGAACCAGTGTATTTAGACTCTCACCCAAAAAAATCTTTTTTGCTGCCTATCTGTGCTATGATTTTGAGATATCATTTCTTTTTTCAATGATTGCACACTGAGGTAAATATGCCTAACCGCAACAACGAGTGATGATGCAAGATACAAGCAAAAGGAGCCGCTGGTTGAAGTTCAAATATAGCAGCCACATGTTTGGCAAATGCTCCCGGCGACCAAAACAACCGTCTAGTGGACTTATTAGCGGCGCTGTTCCATGACGAATGTTCGATACATCGTTCTGCACGCCGACTAAATTGTGAATATATTCCAATTGCCCGTTACTACACCACAGATTAAAACTGTTGTACCTCAAGGGACCGCTTTCAGACCATATCTGTCCTAAGTTTAAAATTTAGCATTTTCTGTCCCACTCCCAGTACAATAAATTCCTTTGTATGTTAAAATTTAAGACTTCGTATTCCGCGACGACCTTCTTTTTACGTATATCATGATCACTACCCTCCGATCGTAATTGGGTGTAAAAAATGGGGGAATAATATATCCACCTTATAGAGCTGTCATCAAGTTTGTAGTTCAATAGTGATGGTGCTTACCCGATGGGCAACACGACATTCTCCCTCTATAACAGACCCGTCAAATTCTGTTGACTGCAAGAGAATACCCAATCGAAATTAATAAGAAGGTGGTGAAAAGTTTAGGTAGTTATTTGTCAACAAGGCCAACACAAGCGCTCGCATGCCTTTCATATCGACGTATCTCTCTAAACATAAATCGCTCCTTTCAAGAGCAGACAGATTATCGGCACATGCAGCTTTATATTGGGCGCAAGTTAAGTGGGGTATTCATATGCCATTCATTGACGCGTCTACTATGAGACCTTTCAAGTTCCGCCCTTGACGGGCGTCCACTGCCGACATCACACACATGTATCGCGATGCGCGCCTAATGGAACTTGGCGGTCGCAATATCGTAGACGTCGACGTATCATAATCAACCAATTAAAATCCAGATGCGTTTCGGACGCACATTAAACGCAATTACGTGAGTGCTCCAGCTGGCGGCTGTGTTGCCATTGTCGACGCTCTATCATGCACTTCCGCTGATGGGCCTGGAGGCACATGGTGGTCTTGAATGGCTATAAATGGAGTACTAGCAGGCGGGGGCGTCTGCTACAATTCAAGGCAGCATTATTGAGAGTCTTTTGCTTTCCTAGGGGATACGGATAGTAATAGAGTTGTGCTATATATATTTGCGCTTGTTTACAGGTCACAGGCATGTATAACAGTTCCTTCTTAATAGCGCTTTCAAATGGAGCTGGTAGAATAACTAGAGCGCTAAAATAGGCCATTTTCTGAACTACCTTGTGAGCAATTTGACTGTTAGGCAAAGACTTTCTTTAAAATGGGTTCACGATTCTTTTGTTGGTGATTGCCTCAATAGTCTTACAAGGCAGGGGTACCATGCTTTCTATAGAATGCAAAACTGTTTGGAGATAGCAAAAATGTAGGGATAAATGATCACTGCAAATATTTCCGGGAACTAGAGTCTGCTGTCTGAAGATCGGAAGAATGTAAAAGCTGTTCTATAGTTGATGATAATTTTAAAGAGTTTTAAAGTCCTGTGAAAAACTGTAGTATCCTCAGATGTCTCAGCGGTGATGTAAATTCAATTCTGACGCCTTTAGAAATGTCTGAAGTCGTTGACGACACTACTTCAGTCTACTTCCTTTGATCTTTATCCTTGTAATGTCAGATGTATTCCTTTACTTGGGGTCGCCGGATATCGAGATTACTGTATGATCTAACATTTTGAATATATTCCACCTCCCTACTCAATCCCGACTAATATACTATAACTGTATTTATTATCAAACAATTTGGTACCTTACTCTTAAAAAAAGGATTATTGCAAGCTAGCTAGATGTCAGACAAGATGTCAGAATAGATATCAGATTAGATGTCAGACAGGATATCAGACCAGATATCATATTATATGTCAGTAAATATCTGACCTGATGGCAGACCAGATGTCAGACTAGATGTCGGACTAGATGTCGGACTATAGATTACACCAATGTGGAATTAGATGTCGGACTAGATGCTAGGCCGAATGTGAAACTAGAGGTTGGAATAAATTTTAACCTAGATGTTAGACTAAACGTCAAACTATATGTCAAAATTCACCCCGAACTAAACGTCAGACTATATATCGGAATAGATGTCTGATTGATTATCAGAGTACATGTTACACTAGATTTCAGACTAGATTTTGGATTAGTTGTCGCACTAGTTGTCGGATCAAAAAATAGATTAGATGTTGGGATAGATGTCAGAATAGAGCTAGATGGCCAATCAGTCGGACTAGATGGCCAATCAGATGTCAAACTAGATCTCAAAGCTTATGTCGGACTATATGAGAGAGTAGATGTCACATTAGGTGAAAGACTAGATGTGGTACTAAATGTCGGTCTAGATATCGACCTAGATATCATATCATAGATAGATTGGACCAGACGTCGGACTATAGGTCAGACTAGATATTGGAGTAGATGTCAGATTACAGATTGGACTAAATGTCGTGCTACGTGACAAACTGGATGTCGGAGTACATATCAATCCATATGTCGGAGTAGATATCAGACTAGATTTTGGACTAGATGTCATAGCAGGCGTTAAGCTTAACGGTAGTCCCGATATAAGACTACATGTTGGACTAGATGTCAGACTACAGATTAAAAACCAATATTGAACTAGGTGTCGGATTAGAAGTTAGGCTAGATGTCAGACAAGAGGTTGGACTAAATATATGGCGAGACGTAATTAGGTAGACAGATAGATAGATAGATATACAGATAACAGATATATATATATATATATATATATATATATATATATATATATATATATATTGTGATACATATGACTAGAATATTGTAGTAAGTACTGGAAAACTGGAGACTATGAGCGGTACAAAATTCGAGGCTATGGAACGGACTTCCGTCCGTTGTATATATATATATATATATATATATATATATATATATATATATATATATATATATATATATTTATATATATATATGTATATGTATAAATATATATATATATATATATATATGTCGTACTAGAGTAGATGTCAAGCTACAGGCTAAACGTTAGGCTAGGTCTCAGACTAGAGGTTAGACTAAATGTCAGTCTAGATGCAATTAGACAGATAGATAGATAGATATAAGACTAGATATCGGACCGGATGTTGGACTTGATCGCGAAGTATACGTCAGAGTAGATGGCAACTACATAGTAGAGGTCGGATTCAATGTGGATCTACATAGCGGACTAGATGCCAGAGTAGATGTCGTTCAAAATGTTGGAATAAATTTCACACTGGATGTCAGACTTAAGGGAAGGTTAGATGGGAGAGTAGATGTTACCCTAAATGTCAGATTAAATCTCAGAGTAAGTGTCAGGCTAGATGTCAGACTAGATGTCAAACTAGATACCCAAATTGATGTCGAACTACATGGCGGCTGAAATCGGACTAGATGACCGAGTAAACATTATACTTAATGGCAGACTAGGTGGAAGATTAGATGTTAGGCTAGATGTTGGACAACATATTGTACTTGGCGTTCAGCTAGATATCAGGGTAGATGTCGGGCTAGATGTCGGGCTATATGTCGAGCTAAATGTCAGACTGATTGTTGTATCAAAGATTAGACCAGACGTCGAACTAGATGTTAGGCTAGATGTCAAACTAGAGGTTGCACTAAATACCAGGCTAGATGTCATCAGATAGATAGATAGCTGGCTCAATGGCTGAGTAGGTAAGGAGGTTGTGTCTTGCGCTTGATCGTGCAAACCTAGGTACAACTGACTCTTGCTATTGTGCAGTTCGACACAATTACTGAGTGGTAGGTAGGGTCCCAAAGCCCGGCCGCACAGTGAAATACCACACCATTAAGCTATCATCATCATCGGCACTACAACCGGGATCCGGCCTTGGCCTTATTTAGCAAGTCCTGAGGCTTGTTAAATTTTCCATAATGACTTGTTTTTTTTTCGGGCAAGGTCATTAGTCTTGCATCGGAGGCTCCCCGACGAGGAATCGAACCCCGGTCTCCCGTGTGACAGGCGGGTATACTAACCACTATACTATCAAGGAGCCATTAAGCTATAGGCTTCGTGAAATGGCTGGGAGATATCCTTGAATATCATTTCGAGCTTGGCTGGTGGACCCGCCCGAGAAAAAAATAGCATCTCGGGGCGCTGACTCGGCGCCATAGGTTCGCTTTTCCCGGGAGAAGTAAAATAAAAAAAGAACAGATATCGGATTAGATACGAGACTAGTTATCAGTTTAGATGTCAGACTAGAAGTTGGACTAATTGTCGGACAAGATGTCAGCCTAGAGGTTGAACTGAATATGGGCTTAGATGTCAGACCAAATGTGAAACTATATGAAAACATTCCGGCCGGACTAAATGTGGGACTTCATGACGGAGTAGATCTCGGATTGGTTATCAGAATATATATCAGAGTAAATGCTACACTAAACGTCAGACTAGAGCTTGGACTAAAAGTCGGACCAGATGACCAATCAGATGTCAACCTAGTTGTCGAAAATTATGTCCGGCTAGGCGACAAGGTAGATGCCACACTAGGTGTAAGACTAGATGTTGAACTAAAAGTCGGAATAGATGTTAAATTAGGTGTCAAAAATTATGTCGGACTAGACCTCGGAATAGATGTCTAGATAGATTGGATATCAGATAGCATGTCAGACTAGATATAAGAGTAGATATCGTACAAGATATCGTACTAGATATTGTAGTAGATATCATACTTGATATCGTAGTAGATATTGTACTAGATATCGTACTAGATATCGTACTAGATATCGTACTAGATATCGTACTAGATATCGTACTAGATATCAGACATGATTTCGGGCTAAACTTCGGACGAAATGTAGTCTTAGATATCGGACTAGAGGTGGGAGTAGATATCAGACTAGATCACAGAGTAGATGGGAAACTAGATGTCATACCAGGTGTCCTACTAGATTTTTTACTGCAGATTAGATTAGATGCCGGATTACATGTCGGACCAGATGTTAGACTACACGGAAGACCAGATGTCAGATTATATGTCGGCCTAAATGTCAAATTATATGTCAAACTAGATGTCAGAATAGATGTCAGACTACATTTCGGAGTAGATGTTTAGATAGACTGGATATCAGACTACATCTCAGACTAAATGTCGTCATAGAGATCGGACTAGATGTCAGACGAGGGATTGGACTAAATGCCGGAATACATGTCAAACTAGGTGTTAAGAGAATGTCGGACTAGAGCTCAGAGTGGATCTCTAGATAGACTGGATATCAGAGTACATGTCTGAGGAGTATATATTAAACTAGACAGAGTAGGCATCGCACTTAATAGCAGACTAGATGAAAAACTAGATGCCGGACTAGGTATAAATTTAGATATTAGACTACATATTAGACTATATGTCGTACTAGATGTCTGACTAGAGATTGTACTAAATGTCGGAGTATGTGTCCGACTAGATGTCGGAATAGATAGCAGACCAGGTATCAGACTAGTTTTCGGGCTAGATGTGGGAGGAGATGTCGGACTAGATTCTGGAATAAATATCAGACTAGATAGTGGACTAGATGTCAGTCCGGATGCTAGATGAGATGTCGCGCTAATTATCAGATTAGATTTCCAACTAGATTCCAGACTAGTCGGATGGCAAACTAGATCTAAGACTAGATGTCGAATTACGTGTCGAAATATATGTCGGTTTAGTTGTCAAAAAAAATATCGGTCTAAATGTCAACCTTGAGTAAATATCAGACCGGGTGTTGGGCAAGATATAGGACTATATGCCCAACTAGAAATCGATCTTAATGTCGGATTAGATGTTATATTAGATATCATTATATATATATATATATATATATATATATATATATATAAGACTAAATGTTTGACGAAATGTCGGATTTGATGTCAGACTATATGTTGGACTAGATACTAAATGTAGGAATAGATGTCGAACTGGATCCCGGTCTAGAGATTGGACTAAATTTCGGACCAGATATCAGATTAGGTGTCAGACTAGTTGTCAGATTAGATATAAGTCAGACTGGAGGTTGGACTAAATGTCGAAATAGAAATCGGACTATAAGTTAGACTAAACAACAAACTAGATGTTGAGACAAATTTCGAACTAAATTTTGGTCTAGCCATGGGAGCAGGTGTCAAAATTGACGTCGGTCTAGATCACGGAGTAGATGTCAGATTCGATGATCACATATATTTGTTTGCTAACTAGATGTTAAAAGTTATGTTGGACTAGACCCCAGACTAGATGGCAATATAGATGCCGGACTGGTTGCAAGACTATATGTCAAACCAGATGTCAAACTGAATATCGGAGTTGATGGCTAAATATTAGAGTATAATTCAGACTATATACCAGACTAGATTCAAGATTACATTTTGGAGTAGATGTCAGACCAGATGGAAGACCAGATGTCAGATTAGATTGGACTAAATACCAGATTAAATTTCAAATTAGATGTCAACCTATATGTCGGACTAGATGTTGGACTAGATGTTGGACTAGATGTTGGACTAGATGTCGGCCTAGATGTCGGACTAGATGTCGGACTAGATGTCGGACTATTTGTCGGGCTAGATGTCGGACTAAATGTCGGACCAGATGTCGGACTAGATGTCGGATTAGATGTTGGACTGGATGTCAGACTAGTGGTAGGATGGATGTTAGCCCGGATGGTAGATTAGAGGTCGGACTAAATATCAGATTCAATGTCGGACTAGATATAGGACTCCAACTTAGACTAGATGTTGAACTAGATGTTAGGGCAGATGTCGAACTAAGTTTTGGCCGAGGTATGGGAATAAATGTCGGATAGATGTCAGACCAAGCGGAAGACCAGATGTCGGATTAGATGTCGGACGATATGTCAAATTATATGTCAAACTACATGTCAAACTATATGTCGAACTAAATAGGAGACTAGATATTAGCGCGGAGGCCAGGTTAGAGGTCGGACTAAATATCAGACTCAATGTCGGACTAGATATAGGACTACAGGTTAGACTAGATGTTGAATTAGATGTCGGGATAGATGCCGAACTAAATTTTTGCCGAGGTATCGGAATAAATGTTGTGTTAGATGGCAGACTACACGGAAGACTAGATGTCGGACTATATATCAGACTCAATGTCGGACTAGATATAGGACTACAGGTTAGACTAGATGTTGAATTAGATGTTAGGACAGATGTCGAACTAAGTTTTGGCCGAGGTATGGGAATAATTGTCGGATTAGATGTGGGGCTGGATGTCGCACTAGATATCGGACTAGTTGTCGGACTAGATGTCAACCTATATGTCGGACTAGTTGTCGGACTAGATCTCGGACTAGATGTTGGACTGGATGTCAGACTAGTGGTAGGACTAAATACCAGACTAGATGTTAGCCCGCATGCTAGATTAGAGGTCGGACTATATATCAGACTCAATGTCGGACAAGATATAGGACTACAGGTTAGACTAGATGTTGAATTAGATGTTAGGACAGATGACGAACTAAATTTTGGCCGAGGTATCGGAATAAATGTCGGACTAGATATCGGACTAGATGTCGGAGTTAATGGTAGACTAGATGTTATCTCGGATGCCAGATTATATGTCGTACTAAACAGCAGACTGCAGGTTAGACTAGATGTTGGGATAGATGTCAAACTAAATGCTGGCCTAGATTTCGAAGTAGATTTCAAAATTTATCTCGGACTACATCACAGAATAGATGTAGTTGCCAGAGTAGATGACAGAGAAAATAATGGACTGGTAGTTAGCCTAGATGACAAATCAGATGTCAGACTCAGTACCGGAGTAGGTGGTAAATTTATATCAGATTATATCTCAAAATTATGATTGCAATTAAAACTGGAATCAAGACTAGGATCAATTTTTGGGACTTTGTGATGACCTGGATTAATCTGGCTACTGCCGTCTAGGAGGATGCAACATCAGGTTCAAATGAACAGCATTTTTACCGGATTATTTATGGGTCCGCAAACTAAGCACATTATTTATTTCAAGAAGTTAGTTTTATATTTCATATTTTGTTGTTGAGTTGCACATTGATTTATTAATTTCGAGAAGTTAATTTTGTTAACCGCGCCTTAACGCTCTCAGGAGCAATACTCCACTGTGACTTTTCTCTAAAAAAATAATGATTGAGTTTCGAACAGTATGACTCTTACTTTCGAACTTAGACACGCGTACACCGCGTCCATCTGGCAAACAGGATTCTTATACAACCTTATCGCGTCTTTTTCTGTATAAAAGAAAATATACGTCGCGATAACAATGTAACGATAAGATTATATGAAATAAGTATGTAAGATTTTTGTTGCATTTTTAGCGACTGCTTTCTTGGATAATGGATTCAGCCAGCGCGGTATCAAAGAAAATATTGTCTGTATGAATTGGGAACACGGAATTCGTATAGCGATTTTAGTGGTTGGTTGAAATGAACCCAGGCAGCGCGATATCCTTTCAATCAGATGGTAACAACGGTGAGGTAAATTGTTCCGCGAGGGATAAGATTTACCCGGAAATGGTGTTTAACCAAGTTTATTCGTTTTTTATATTCGCAGACTGTAGGAATAATTATATTGCAGTCCCAAGAATATTTGGGAGCCGCTTAAGTAGCTTATCTTAACAGCTTATACTCCAGTGTAGTAGTGTAGTGTTTTCCATGATTGGGTTTGCTACTTGATAGCACAATTTTAATTGCAAATTACAACCCCGAGATCACCAACATACTTGTTGGAAGGCGTACACCTTATCGTGATTTACATGTAAGGGCTCCAGTAAAGTTGTTTGTCTTGGTTTTCTTACTTATTGGAGGACATATAGAGGGTTTATCCTGATAAAGAAGAAGATATTCAATACGATTATAACTGTGGGTATCTCGATATTTTCCCATAATGTATACCTGTGATACTCCACTGGCTGATAACTAACGAAACAAGTAATTATAATATAAAGGGATTGGTTCGTATACCGTAGGTCAGAAACTTAAGGGACTACATAAGGATTTGCCTTTATTAACAGATGTACGATAATCAATTGGTCGACTTTGAATAGATTTCAAGGAGGAACTGCAGCAGAACCTCCTACAATAAATGCACTGGGAAATTATATTTCAACGTATACCTTAGTTTGTCCCCCACCCCTGGTAGAAAATGAGGCTTGACGACATTCGACTCAACAAGAAAGTTTTCTTTTTATTTTCTTCTGACTGCACAAATTGTTTCGACACAATTACAGTCACACCAAACTTCGGTGCGATCAACCACAACATAGGGGCGGCGACCGACTGCCGACTCAACTTAAGGTCCAGCCAGATCAAGACAATGACCTTAAGCACATCCGTTTGATATTCTTTATAATTTTTTAAAACCAAAAAAGAGGTTCCGAGCCATAAGTAAATAATGAGGGCAAGCTGTGAAGAGCTTTATACTCGGAACCATGTCCGCTTATGCGATTACCCCGTCGAGTACTCGTAGCGGAATTTATTTATTGATCTTGGCCAAGACGTCACGCCCACATCCAATAAACATACGCGCAGCAAAAGTGAATACTTTGCCTTCGGTTGAAACAGTGTCGGAATTTCAAAGGCAACATCTTACACTTCGTTTATTCTAGATATAGTGCTGTTCGAAGAACAATTCATTTCGGGAGATCGTTTAAAACACTTCTAAATATGTGAAGCAATCATTTGAATAGTTTCCTCTGGGAGTAGTGCGCATATGTGTCGAAATTTGTGGATGTAAAATTTCCTCAAGTGGTTAATTTCACGGTGGAGAGGACTTTTTTTTTCTCGGACCATGTTCGTGCTATAAAGGATTCTAATAGTGTCGATCTATGGGTGCGCAATATGCTGTAGATAGTTCGGAAGCTCTATGGGAATGGCCCGTTGGTAAATAGTAAGGCATCTGCCATTTCTTTGGCAACTCGAACGCACACATGCGAATCGTAGCTAGCTATCCTGGCGATACAAGAGATCGGTCTCGGTAAACGCGGTGAGTATTATAAACGCGTACACAATTAGAGCTCGTATTTGTGTCGTTCGGGTACAGAACAACTGTTTATTTGTAGTAGAAAATGTCGACATGTGGAAAAAACTTCTTGTTCACTTTGATGGATGAAAACGCATTTATTTTTAGGCTTTTGTCCGTGAGAAGATAATGCGTAAATTCGGATACTGTTGACTATGGCATGAACTTATCACCTTTGTTATATGGACCACTATGCAGTGAAAACAAAGTTTAAAGTAGACATCTCCCTGAAAAAAGAAACGGAGTGTCGCTATAGTTTCTCGTATGCTCACATTTATAAGCATACGTCTCATAGTTACCACGTACAATGTTCGAGAGAATGCAATGTTGTATTTTAGAAGATACGATCGCAAGTATTGATTTAAACCAAAATGGTGTAGGCATTCTGTGGGGTTTGTAAGTTGTGGTGCCGATCATGGGCACAGATTCACTTAATCCCCAACGTATAATTTCGACGATGTCCAAAAGCCAATGAAAACGCACTGAATTAATTTTAAGATTTCTTTAATTGATCTTTTGATTTTTATATTTTTACAGCAATGTGTTGATACAGAGATAAAAGTTTCATAGAGTCTTTTAATAGCACAAAATTACTTTCAACATTCGTGAGTTCGTTTAAACAGATGATTTTAACATTTAAGATTTGGTTCCTATCCAGTACAATGTTGTAGGACAAACAGAAAAATTTGCCACCAACAGTCAGTAGGCAGGGTGAAACGCTGAGATCTACCTAAAGTTTTACTTTTACACACAAACTGTTCACTTAATTATAACGCATTTACAAACACACTTGATTAGTTACGTAAGTGGACAAACTATTGGGTTGTAAATAGCACTCGTCGCGGAAAATGAAATGAACTGAGCAAGGTGACTCCTAAAAAGTAGTTGCGCCTGCTTTAAGTGATATAATCGGCCTCTTCGTGACGTCGACATTAGACTTCCTGTAAGCTGCGCTATGCTGACCCAACCTCAATGAGTGAGGTGGGTTTCCACTCATGTCATCGTGGGATGAAAACAATCTTTCCTTCCCCACAACGACCAATGAGAAACCGATTCGTATGCCATTGGAAGGTTCTCATATACATCGTCCCGATAGGTTGAATGTCTTTACCTAGGCAAGAAAGAGATACGAAACATGCGTAGGGTGAAGGAAGCGAAAGAAAACATGCAGCTGGTCAAATATGATGACCGATGTACGGAGGCTGGCTGCCCTGCCATCATAAATGATCCGGGATAGGTTTTTCTGTTGATGTTATGTCAACAGAACTTCGCTTACGATGGCAAAGGCTAGAATGCATGGGTGCATGTTTGTTTTAGGAAAAACGTATCGTCGGACACGATCATTGGTATGATTGTTTGAATAACAATCAATTTCGTGTCCGGTCTAATGGCAGCTTATCGCTTATACCAGCGGTAAGGGCTAGCGTGGAGATTGTTTAGTTTAGGAAAATGATACGTGGGACATGATCATCGGTATGATTGTTTGAGTAACAACGTCCAATTCGATGATCGGTTTTCGCTTGGGCGATCGATCATCGGAAATCTGGCTTGCAGATGTGCAAGCAAACAAGTTTCCCGGCGTGTCTTTTTTGGACCAACGAATTGTTGGAACAAGAACACACAGAAGGATTGGCGTAGTAACCGATCGGTTCATGACAGGTGAGCCGAGATGGTTTAGTTGATGCGATTTGTTTGATGCCATGGCAAGATGGTAATCTTGCCGTGGGCTTATGTTCCGGGTATGAACTGATCAAAGGAGAGCTTTGAAGAGCTCATATTCAGGTAAGCGGATTAATGGTCGGTAATGGTATTTGAAGGTTGGGAAAGGGGAGTTGGGTTAGGACGATGTGTGGTTCTTCGGGCGCCTTAAAGAACCCCCACAATTCCTTAAAATTTATCATGTGGTTATTCAAAAAATGTCTATCAGTGCCTCTATTATATCTGCAACATGTCAAGAGGTGGTTCTACGATTGGTTGATACATACCTGGTCATCTGTTGCTGTCATTTGTTGTAGTTTTGGCGTAGACAAGATAAATAAGCGAGTTAAGGGGATCAACGAAGAACAAATGCGCGAAATAAGTTTGACTTCCTTGAATTTTACGAAAAATTATTCTTCTCCCACCTACGGCCGGAGTTCGATATTTTATTCGCTAATTTTTCGCTAAAAAAGAAAGTGCTTAGGATAGATTTACATGCTATTTATACTACGTTATTATCAACCAAAGAGAGACTCATCATTATACTACATCGTTATCTGAACATGAAACAAAGAGAGACTCATCATTATACTGCATCGTTATCTTAACACGAATCACCACAGGTGGTTTTAAACACAGAGCTGAAAATTACGTATCATTGGGATGAGTAAGCGTGATAGGTTAACTCGCGCTTAAGCAGGTGTGGCTAAGTGTTGGAATGAACTGTGGAAAACCATTATATGGAGGCAAAGGGTAAAAAAAACCTGGTATTCCCTTTGCGGTGTCTTCCATTCGTGTCACCAATTTTGAGCGCAGATAGCATATATTTCAGGAATGCAAGTTTTAAAACAAGAATGTACTATATACTATAGCTAACTTTTAAACACCAGTAACCTTTCAAGTATCCAGAACACTTTCAACGTTCAACTGGTAACGGTGTGTTATAATATCAAAATACCCCGGTTTCCCCATTACGAATGCGACCGCCGTTCATCAACATCTACAAACCTCTAAACCTGATATTTTAATCGCAATCGAGACTCAGATTGACTCGTCAACTGACTCGACATATCTGCGTAACATAGTATACGAGATTTGGTTTTAAGGCTGAAGTCCGTGTCTTCACCCGGTCTGATTTAGCTTACCAAGGAGAAAATCCTTAGAAGCTAACAACATCGACATTATTTGTATGAAAATCATATTAAGAGATCTGTGGGGGTTCTCTATATCACACGGAGAACCGACCCACAATTCGAACCAACCTCGACCGCTAACAGCGCGTCACCCTACCCTAACCTGTAACCCATTTTAAAACATGTCAAACACATCCCAATCTGCAAGCGCATCCATCCCGAACTTGCAAGAATCCATCTCCCAATCTGCAATGAAAGGCATTTCCCAAAACTCCCAACAGAATACAATTCAACAGAATATATTCTAAATCATCCCCGCCTACATTTTCCCAAAATTGCTTCGGTCAATTCTTTATCTAAACCGTATTCCTTCCTGGCGACCAAGCAATCTTAATTTCCCCGAAACTCATCATCATTATTCGGCACTACAACCGGGATCCGGTCTTGCCCTTTTTTAGCAAGTCCCGAGGCTTGTTAAATTTTCCATAATAATTTGTTTTTCCGGGCAAGGTTATTAGACCCCGAAATTCATATGCCGTAATAAAACTCATATTCAAACCTACAACGAACATTAACCATCACCACCAACTATACCGAGCCGCATACATTTCCCCGAAATTACTTCGGTTAATATCTTATCCAAACGATATTCCTTGCTTGCATCCAAGCAATTCCAATTTCCCCCGAAAACCACTTCGGCTCATTTCCTCCTTAAATCATACTTCTCGTCTGCAACCAAGGAACAGCTAATTTTCCACGAAACGATCACAACGATCAAGACCCTCGACCATACTTCGCTATGCCAATTTCCCGGTATACACAACCAACGAATCCAACTCAGCTTATACGGCGAGGATTCGCTGGAATTGAATTCCTATGCAAGCATAGGAAATTCATTTTCTCGAAACTCCTCGTAAGTGGCAGTGAGTTTATTTTAGCTATGACTCCACTGCCACGATGCGATAAACTTCTTCCTTCCAATAATTAGTCAGCCGAGATTCTACCGCCACCGGGGGCACACACAGACAGTCGAGTCGCAACCACCGAGGCGCACACATACCTTTGAGCCAAATTTCAACCGCTGCAGGGGCCACGCCGGGGTCGTCAGTTTGTCAGAGCCGGGTAGCACAGCAAGTTACGTGTCAGATCCACGCGTTAATACATCCCTTGTGACAACTCCATACTCGAAAATTCGCATTCTTTCGGAAAGTATCGCTTCTCCGCCCGTTATTGCCCGCCGGGTCATTTTGCAAAACCTGATCAAAACGCAGATCGGTCGCGTCATCGGCAAAGGAATATTTATTGTATCCAAACACCAGAGTTATAAGAAGGGGAAATTGTCCTTCTGCGTCTGTGTAGTGTTTGCCCCCTTTACGTTTGTGTAGCGTCATTGTTGTACGGAGATTTCCTCTTATAGTGTAAAAGTCGATTGTAAAAAATAAGTAACGAAACTTGAGATTAAAAGGACATTTAAACAGGAAGTCGGTTGTTTTATTTCCCTTTTCTACAAGTGCACAGTGTGTGGCGGACTTTCTACTTTCGGAACAACTTTCTGCGAACAATCTTCGGTGGGAGTGTAGAGAATCCGTGCCATACGTTGGCATCAAACTGAATACCCCCACAGGTCCCATCAATTTACTTAGGTATCTCTATAGCTTCCCAAAATGACGATCGACCAGTGAAGTTCTTCGAATGTCTTTCAGACACCAAATATCAAATCAACCAACCAGCCTCTGAGATTGTCGTTCTTAGCGATTATAATGTTCACAACTCCAGCAGAGTAGACGAGTCTTGGAGGCTGGCTCAAAATAATCGATATTCGCCTAAATTTGACTCGACTGACAAAGGAAGAACTTATGCGAGCGTTGAATAACCACAGTGTTTCTGCGAATACTTTGGATCTACTTCTCTCATTCGAGCTTAACATATATTCAATGCAAACGCCAGTGCCCCTGGGAAATTTCGACAATTTTTTCATTTCTTTTGTGCATGACAAGTAGCAAAGCGGTTGAGTACATGAGTACAACCGCTGCGCTCGGATGTCAAAAACAGATCCAGGGTGTTCGCATAATCACCTCGGGTATCCGGCACTCGCGTAAGTTCCTCCACAAGTTGAGTCAAATTGCGGCTAACAGCAAACATCTCCGCCAGCCTCCTACCCTTGTCGGTTCTGTTATAATGTACAAACCATTCTGAGTTGTGTACATTAAAATCGTCAAGGATGACAAGTTCGGAAGCCGGGCGGTGGATCTGTATCCAGTCGAAAGTACGTGAAAGATGTTCGAAAAGTGTCATCGGTCGATCGTCATTCGGGGAGCGGTAAAGACAACAACGAAATTCAACCGAATTCCCCAGTACGACCCTCAACCACATGATATACAAATTATTGTGTTTTAACGCCTCCAACCTTTTGGAAGTCAGATCGGGCCGTGTGAAGGCGCAGATTCAACCCTTAAAACGGAATCTTGAATGCAAGCCGTATCCTGAGCAACGAAGATATGTCGAATCAGTTGACGAATCGACACCGGTCGATTGGTGGACGGCGTTTACATTCGTATTGGTGAAACCGATGCCGCTGATGCTACAAAATGCCGTTATCAGTCGAACGTCGACAGAGTTTCGAGAACGAACCCGATTACGTGATGACGAAGTTCGGTTATTTATTAAAATATTTCCATGCTGTTCTTCCCGACATAGTCCCCCCGGAGATTCGGCTTGGGAACTAGTTTAACTCCGGAATTCCTTTATCTCAGAAGTACCATCATGACTTATCCCCGTGTCATTTGACAACTTCAAAGAGTTTAAATATTTATGAACAATACCGTCTGTCAGAAACGAAATGTCAAAGGAGATTCTCCGCCCTCCCCGGAGACCTGAATGGGGAATTAGAACTTTTTAACTTAGAAGTACTTTTTATCTCAGAAGTACCATCATGACTTATCTCCGCGTCATTTGAGAACGTCAACGAGTTTAAATATCTATGAACAATACCGTCGGTCAGAAACCAAATGTCAAAGGAGATCCCCCCCGGGACCCGAAGGGAACTAGTTTACCTACGGAATTCTTTATCTCAGAAGTACAATCATGACTTATCTCCGTGTCATTTGAGAATGTCAAAGAGTTTAAATATCTATGAAATATACCGTCGGTCAGAAACGAAATGAATTGGGAACTAGTTTACCACCGGAATTCTTTATCTCAGAAGGTACTATTATTATATTCCTGGTGCACCACCGTGCTGCTGGGACCTCCAGGGAGAGTGGGCTACCGTATAGATCCTGATGAATACGTGGACGTGTATCTTCGATCCTTCCGGCAAATCCAAAGAATGTGCCGTCCGTGAACAGGTGAGTTTGCAGGATAACCACTATGGCCGCAAGTGTCAAAGCACACACCCGAAGAGAGTTTTTCAAACACTATCGATGGCACCGAAAACAAGCAAATCACAATACACCACATCACATCCAAAAACAAAAACTGATATATTTTGTATAACTAATTTATTTAAGTATTAAGTTTATTTTGGAGGATCCTCTCCTTGCACACGCTACTCACTGACTGCCTCTAATCTACCTTTTATTCTTCATAAAAGTTTAGATGCATCGCCCCTTATCGTAGGTTTGTGTTAACCATCTATCTAATGAAAACAAGTGTTTGCATGCACTTCAGATGGGGACAAAGTCCGTGGGAATTGGATGAGAAACTGGATGGGAATCTGGGTCTATTTGCATATCATAAAATATCTGGATGCAATGCATATGGAGATATGCATTGTGATGTTTAGATTGCCTGAATCTTGTGTGTGCATGATAAATACACATTGGGCTCATTTATCCCGTATTTATTTTTGACTTTCGATTTTGGGAATTGATAATTGAACATACAATGCATATGCATATATGCGTTGTGATGTTTGAATTTTAAGGATTTGAATGCAATATTCGACAATTGAACGTTTGGTTCAATTTGTTTGATTTTGAATTTAACGTTGATTAGGGGATATGGATGCTTTGGGTGGGGATTTTATTAGTGGGTAACATGTATGTGGGAGGGAAATGGTAGGGGTTATTAGAGCACTACACCATCATGATTTATCTCCGTGTCAGTCCGGGTCATCAGCAATACATCCGAAACATTGTCGAATGATATCACGGAACGTACAGCGTGACGGGGTGGTATCTCACATTGGGACCGACCACCACCTAGACCAACCTTTTCTCGAATCGGTCCATCAGCCAAGCTTCGAAAGATGGCCAGGGATTTCTCCCGACCATTTCACGGAGCTCGTAGCTTGATGGGGCAGATAGAGCAAGAAAATGAGATGAAGTCCTGGTTTCTAATAGGAGAGTGTTTTGTAGTCTATAGAGATCACGTCCGGCTCACAACAGATAGCGTTTAGCAAAACACTAAAAAATGTGATTCGTATAGAGAACCCCCACAAGCCCACGCCGAAAAAAGGTTAGAACCAAAGCAACGATGCAACAAACACGTTCTCGTGTATACGGAGATGAATCAACTCGTTACATAAGCTGTTATTGCTAAGTAAATAATTTGGTATGTGTCGCTGATGATTTTTTCGATTCTCTTTTAGTGCTAGTACATGATCTGTTACAGTAATCACATAGTTTAATACAATCACTTCATTCCGAATTATGAAGCCAACGGAGCGAGGAAATAATGTAAAATCCTGGTTTACTATGGGCGAGTGTTTTGCTGTGTATAGAAACCACCTCGATACGCGACGATTCGGAGAGAGACAATGAGACTCTTCAAACGTAAAAAACGCGAATGGGAGGAGACTCGGATCGAAAAACTCCTAGAAAATTCTAGAGCAAAGAACATCAAAGGTAGGTATGGCTACCGAGGGAGAGTCAAAATAATTCGAGACGCAAACGGGTGTCGTGACAATGTTGTGACAAGATGGAAGCAGCACTTTGAAAACCTGCTAAATGTACGCACCCATCAACCACAAATAAACGCACCAAGCGTACATACAGCCGAGCCTCTGATCCCAGAGCCCTCTCTCAACGAAGGTGTAGACGCAATAAATCGATTGAAAAACAACAAAGCTCCCGGAGTCGACTGCATACCGGCAGAGCTTGTGAAGCATGGAGGACAGGCAACCGCTCGGAAGATCCACCAGCTCATCCAAACAATATGAGATAAAGAAGTCACTCCGGATGAATAGAAAACCTCAATAGTCGTTCCCATTTTCAAAAAAGGCGACAGATATGACTGCGAAATCTGCAGAGGAATATCATTGCTCCCAACCGTATACAAAATATTAACAAATGTCCTTCTAGCGAGAATCACACCATACGCAGAAGAGATACTGGGAGACTACCAATGTGGATTCCGTAAGAACCGGTCAACAAGCGACCAAATGTTCACAATAAGACAACTGCTGGAAAAGAAGTGGGAATACGGAGAGACGGTTCACCAACTGTTCGTTGACTTCAAAAAAGCCTACGACTCAGTCGCAAGGCAAAGACTCTACCATATTGTAGTTGAGCTGGGAGTCCCGAAAAAATATGCCGTCCTCATTCAAATTTGCATGAACGAAAACAAAGGGCGAGTTAGAATAGAAAACCACCTCTCAGAACCATTTGAAATGCGGGACGGACTAAAGCAGGGAGATGGTCTATCACCGTGTCTTTTTAACCTTGTGCTCGGGTATGTTATCAGGAAGGTACAAGACGACAACATGGCCGGATCATCCCTAAACGGGGTCACACAAGTGCTCGCATATGCGGATGACATCGCCGTTCTGGGCGATAATCTAGAAACTGTTAGTAAAAACTGTGAAATCATCATGCAAGCGGCAGAAGAGGTGGGCCTAGAAATAAATAAAGACAAAACAAAATACATGATTACGACGAGAGCAGGTGAACCTCAGGGAACACATATAAACGTCAGAGATAAGATATTTCCAAAAGTTAGAGAATTTAAATATCTGGGAACGATACCGACGGCTAGTAACAAAATGTCGAAGGAAATTAACAAAAGACTGCATTCCGCCAACACTAGTCGGCACGCAGTCAGTAAACTGCTGAATTCCGCACTGCTATTACGTAACATAAAGCTCCGTGTCTATAGAACCATAATCATGCCGATTGTTCTATATGGATGCGAAACATGGGCTCTCACAAAACGGGAAGAAAACAAATTCCGCGTATTCGAGAATAAAGTTTTAAGGGGTATCTTTGGAGGTAAATATGACGAGGAGGAAGGACAATGGAGGAAACTCCATAACCACGAATTGGAAGAGCTATATCGCAAACCTACAATAGTGAGAGTAATCAAGTCGCGAAGATTAAGATGGGGCGGACACGTGGCGCGAAGGGGCAACGATAGGACCGCGTGTAGAATTCTTGACGGTAGACCAACGGGAAAGAGACCGGCGGGACGTCCGCGACAGAGATGGAAGGACCATGTTAGGTTTGACGTTGAGGAGGTCGGATCGAATGGTCAAGCGTGGATGGAGAGCGCACAGGACAGGGAACGATGGCGGAGTCGAGTCGGTGAGGTCATGAACTTCCGGGTTCCTACAGGCCAATAAATAATAACAATAAAAATAATAATAGAAACCACCTCAGGGTTACCAATTGTGGCATATAGTGAAGTAAAGAAGAACGTGATTCGAATCCAGAGTAGACGAGATCAGAACTAAAACATCAACACACCATACACGGCCACGTGACTGCGAGAATATCTCAATTCGTTACATAAGCTGTGATTGCTAAGTTAATGATCTGCTAAATATCACTGATGATTTTTTCGATTCTCTTTTGGTTTACTTCTTCATTACGCCTGCGCTAATGTTTTAATCGCTATTGGGCGAAAAAGAAGTTTTCATGGGCTATTCCCTATTCTCCAATAGGGAATAGCCCCTGAAAACTTCTTTTTCTTGTCATTTCAGGATTTTTTTACCAACCCACGCGAACGAGGAAGGGGACATATTGTGCTGCTTCTTATTCTTTCGGCACATTAATCCCTTTTTGTCACCTGCACTGTTATTTGACATTTCAGTTTGTCAGAAAACTCTCTTATCATACTTTATTGGTTTATATGATACAGTGGTTCATACGGCAGTAAAGTTTTGCACAAGTCCATTTGACATTCCTAGCACTTGAAGCGGTGAGGTTGGTAAAGTAGTTTATACCACTGTGCATTGGTTCAATTGACTGGTCCTTTCCTTTGAAGCGATTGGGGAAGAAATCGTTTAAAATACTGAAGTCATTTACGGAGCCTAAAAGTCATTTCGATAGATATTGGCCTTTTGCAAGTGCCATCATTTAAGACTCTATAATAGTACGGGTAATATACAAGAGAGGAAACCTTTAATTATGTGTTTTCGTAACGCCAAAACCTAGAACTATTCAGGAAGAATCCCAACAGTTATCTAATAGCATATCATGGTGCTGACTCAGTGCTTTAAGTGCTATATAAATAAAAAACCGTGTGCGTTCGTAGGAATAATTATTCCTTGGGGAAATTTTAAGTCGATCTAGACTCTACTGTTCGGTGCACTTGCAATTAATAAATATTTCGCAGAACTCAACAACACCAGCATGTGAAGGCGGTTATGAGTCGACTTAATCAAAACGTCTTTTCCCTAAAAATGATTTTTGGATGCTCAAAGGAGTGGAGTGGAATGGAAGGCAAGTAAATTCCCATTATACCGACTTCTACTTCTATGGACTCTCCAACTTAAACCACACCATGGACGATAATAGCGGTTGCAGAAAACGGAAACCTCTAAATGACCAATTATACTATTTTCGCTGGAATAAACACGAATGTGGCGCATGTTCCAAATTGAGCTCCCGTTCTATGTGAGTCTGTGATCTTCCTACCTATGCACGTGCCCTTTTGCCGATTACAAAGGTCTCACGTTGATGCTTTGCGACTTAGTTTCCTATGCTCTTTCAGTAGTAGTTGCTCAAGCCCTTTCCAATTGTTTGCAGCTTGTTTGACCAACCTACACCCGCAACATGCAAACCGGGAATGACGACACGTTTTTTACCCAGAAAAAATTCCTCGGTTTCCGCATTTGCAACACGATCCCCTTCTATTGTCTGCTACCCACACACTAATGGCCATTAGGGCCGATGTAAACTAGATAACATTATGAGCAGTTCCTCGTTCAGCAGAGGGAATAACAAATGCACTGCGAATATTGTATCGGGTTACGTATGAGGGGGTTGCGTCATCGCCACCCCAAACGGTGAGCATCGGCGTGGCAAATGACCAACAAACCCCCGAGCGGCTCCAGTCAATTGATATCAGCTTACATTGCAAATTGCTGTACATACGCCAACGGGCTGAAATCCTTTCGAAAGTAAAACACGGCCAGCATACACAGTGAGGTACTGGGATAGTGGGGTAATGTTACGCAACTACAACCCTCTTCTGTTGTAAAGTGCATTAGCTCTAGGCCCTTCCCATGGGGAATTTGATGCTTTGCTACCGCGTAACCCACTGAGGAAAACACCGAACCCAGTTAAAAATGTAAACAAAAGTCTAACGGCAGATAATTAAATGGGCGCTGGTTCCACCAGCCCTTCTATTGATTAGCCCCTGCGAGACCGAAATGTAGGTAAGCATTATGTGTACTGGACGGTATAGTGATTTAATTAACTTGGAAGGTGTTTAACTGCCTGGCTGATGTCACAGGGCGGCCATAGGCTTAGCGTCCATTCTCGGTTAGTTTTTTGCAGTTATTTTTGTCTATGCAAATAAAGAGTAGTCCCGCAAATCTTACCAAAACTATTTATGACCAATGTGGCGTCTACTTTGCCATTAACCTTCCAAATAAGTGCCAAACCAAGCACCGCTTGCGGGTGTGGCACGCTATTAGATTTTCACATGACAGGGCTCCAGATAAATTTAATTAGGCACGACCTCTTCTTGGGTTTTGATGATGAACATGGGCTCTCCATGAATACGTATTTCGAAATTAAATTCAAAATAAGAATTATCTATCAGAGCTTTTCAGTATACTCGAGATTATTCCCTGAAATATTTTAGAAATCTCTTACAAAAATATGTTAGTGCATACTCTTAGGCACACATGAGAGAAAGCAAAGCAATGTCGTAGGCAAGGTAGTGCCTGGTTTGATTTCCAGGTGATTTAATTTAATGGCTTCAGAGGGTGTGGTAAACTTGATTAAAGTGTTGGAATGTTTCGCGGAATGATTTCTGTTACGTGTGTTGGGGTTTTCGTATGTTAGGAGGGCTTATGTTCAGAAGAACTGAATCCGGCAGGTTATCGCAGTGAATCGAAACGGAGAGGGGTCGATGAATGAACAGAATGTCGGCAAGAGCTCTACGCTCCTCAAGGGTTTTCAGGTCGATACATTTGAAACGGTTAATATAAGGGAGCAGGATCAAAGGGTGTGCCCATCCTAGAGCACGGAGAGTGAAATATACAAAGTGAGTACATTCAGGTTTGCGGATATGGATCATTTGCTACTTGGCTTGCATATTCTAGCAGGGGACGGACGAAAAAAAGGAAAAGAGAAACGAGTCACGTAGGGGTTGACGAATTCTTTCCACCAATTCTTTCCAGTTGTGGTTCTGGATCATCTCGTCTATATGTGAGAGGAAGGTAAGCTCCCTGTCGCATATGACCATAAGGCCATGGATGGTTTGTACAATGTTTAAGGGTTAGTCATCCCAAAGGGGGTGAATATGCTTTAGAGAAAAGATTATAGTTAAGCACGAAGCAGTTGTTACTATACCAAGCTGAGAAGTTGTCGAGGTCAATTCGCAGTAGTACAGAATCAAACGGTGACGCGATTATTATACAGAACTTAGTCTCATCGGCATATAGGGACGCGCAGTAATACTGAACGACCTTATCGAATTCAATAGTGGCTAGCTTAAATAGGAAAGGGCCCAAGTGGCTACCTTGGGGGGCTCCATAGGCAGCACGGAACAGGTTGGATATCACGGATATGGACCGAACAGATTAAAGTATCCTTAAGAAATCCATATCAGCAGTCCAGGTTCAAAGCCGAGGGTTATTATATATATATATATATATATATATATATATATATATATACATATATATATATATATCATCATCATCATCGGCACTACAACCGGGAACCGGTCTTGGCCTTATTTAGCAAGTCCTGAGGACTGTTAAATTTTCCTTAATGATTTGTTTTTTTTTCCGGGCATATATATATATATATATATATATATATATATATATATATATATATATATATATTCGGTTCAACGATGAGTGCAGGGCAAAGATCGAAGAACGCAAACGCCTCAGAATGATCCACTTAGAAGCATATGATGAAGTCAACGCAGTAAGATACGCGACAACTCGGAAAGAAACAACTAGACTTTCCAAATGCAAAAAACGCGAATGGGAGAAGACTCGGATCGAAAAAATCATAGAAAATGCCAGAGCAAAGAACAGCAGAGGTATGTATGCCGGCATAAATTCAATTAGAAATGGCTACCGAGGGAGAGTCAAAATAATCCGAGACACAAAAGGCTGTCTGGTGACAGAAACAAAAAATATCGTGACAAGATGGAAGCAGTACTTTGAAAACCTGCTCAATGTGCGCACCCATCAACCACAAATAAACGCACCAGACGTACATACAGCCGAGCCCCAGATCCCAGAGCCCTTTTTCGACGAAGTTGTAGATGCGATAAATCGACTGAAAAACAACAAGGCTCCCGGAATGGATTGCATACCGGCAGAGCTTGTGAAGCATGGAGGAGGGGCAACCGCTCGAAAGATCCACCAACTGGTTAAAATAATATGGGACAAGGAAGTCATTCCGAAAGAATGGAAAACCTCAATAGTCATCTTCATTTTCACAAAAGGCAACAGATCTGACTGCGAAAATTACAGAGGAATATCATTGCTCCCAATCACTTACAAAATATTAACAAATGTCATACTGGCAAGAATCACACCGTGCGCAGAAGAAATATTGGGAGACTACCAATGCGGATTCCGTCGGAACCAGTCAACAAGCAGGAAAAGAAGTGGGAATACGGAGAGACGGTTCACCAACTGTTCGTTGACTTCAAAAAAGCCTACGACTCAGTCGCAAGACAAAGACTCTACCATATTGTAGTTGAGCTGGGGATCCCTAAAAAATATGCCGCCCTCTTTCAAATCTGCATGAACGAAAACAAAGGGCGAGTTAGAATAGAAAACCACCTCTCAGAACCATTTGAAATCAGGGACGGACTAAAACAAGGGGATGGCCTCTCACCATGCCTTTTTAACCTTGTCCTCGAGTATGTTATCAGAAAGGTACAAGACGATAACATGGCCGGATCATCCCTGAACGGGGTCACACAAGTGCTCGCGTATGCGGATGACATCGCCGTTCTGGGCGATAATCTCGAAACTATAAGTAAAAACTGTGAAATCATCATGCAAGCAGCAGAAGAGGTGGGCCTAGAAATATGTGAAGACAAAACAAAATACATGATTACGGCGAGAGCAGGTGGACCTCAGGGAACACATATAAACGTCAGAGGTAAGATATTTGAAAAAGTTAAAGAATTTAAATATCTGGGAACGATACTGACGACCAGTAACGAAATGTCGAAGGAAATTAACAAGAGACTGCATTCCGGCAACGCTAGTTGGCATGCAGCCAGTAAACTATTAAAATCCAAACTGCTATCACGTAATATAAAGCTCCGTGTCTATAGAACCATAATCATGCCAATTGCTCTATACGGATGCGAAACATGGGCTCTCACAAAGCGGGAAGAGAACAAATTCCGCGTATTCGAGAATAAAGTTTTAAGGGGTATTTTTGGTGGTAAATATGACGAGGACTCAGGACAATGGGGGAAACTCCACAACCACGAATTGGAAGAGCTATACCGCGAACCTACAATAGTGAGAGTGATCAAGTCGCGAAGATTAAGATGGGCTGGACACGTAGCGCGAATGGGCGATGATAGGACCGTGCATAGAATTCTTGACGGTAAACTAACGGGGAAGAGAGCGACAGGACGGCCGCGACGGAGATGGGAGGACAATGTTAGATTGGACCTCGAGGAGAACGGATCGGATGATCAAACGTGGAAGGAGAGCGCACAGGACAGGGGACAATGGCGGAGCCGAGTCGGTGAGGTCATGAACTTCCGGGTTCCTACAGGTCAGTAAATAATAATAATATATATATTCGCTTCCGGAATGGCGAGGGTTGTGTGGACGAGAGAGAGAGGGAGTTCTGTGGTGATTAGGCTTTATGTGTCACGCTGCTAACTATAGGGTCGAGTTGGTGATTGCTCCCTGAGATGCGGATGTGTAGCGTGTTGTACTGTGCTCTTGATTTCGCCCCAGTATTTCTTGTGTCACAACTAACCGTAATAGATATTGAGCTCAGAGGTTGTGACACAAGTTAACACTTTGAGTTATTTCAAAGCATTTTATGTAAGCAAAAAAAGGGATAATCAATCATCTCTCTAAATATTTTCCGGCGATATCTGTCTGTGGGAAAGTGTGAAAGAAGGCATTTATATGCTAGTTATAATACGACGTCGGGGAGCCTCTGGCGCAAGACTAATGACCTTGCCCAGAAAAAATAAATCATTATGGAAAATTTAACAAGCCTCAGGACTTGCTAAATAAGGCCAAGACCGGTTCCCGGTTGTAGTGCCGATGATGATGATGATAATACGACGTGGTTGGAGAGCCTATTCACTGGTTTTTCGCATCGGCCCGCAAGGATGTGAGTTCGAATACCAATGCTGTCGTACGATTTACTTCTTCTGTAAAAACATGGAATTGTTAAACAGGTCCTCTGCAGATGGTTAATTGCAGACCTAAGGGTAATTTGATAACAAAGATAGATTCAGATCTTGCGCGGGTTAATCAAATATAAACAGTAATTTCTTTTTATACATTTATTGAATCATGTTACAGACTAACTATACTATCAATATTGTTCAATACAATTTTCTGCGTGATCTACACACTTTTACTACCGATTTGGAGACTTTAATATCCCTTGTTCGTAGAAAGATTTAGGGCGAGTTGTTACTCAATTGCGCATGTTCTCCTCGACTGCATCATTATTTTCGATTTTTTTTCCTCCAAGTGATTCCTTCAAGGGTGCGAACAATAAAAAGTCACAGGGAGACAAGTCTGGGATATAAGGAGGGTGTTCGAGGGTTTCTCAGCCCATTTCTTTCAATGTATTACTAGTCAAGGACGCGGTGTGAGGCCGGGCGTGTCATGAAGTAGGATGACATCTCGAATGGACATACCTCGTCTTTCTATAGCTGATGCCCACTTCTGATGAGATTTCTACAACTGTTAAGCTTCGATCACTTTCAACAAGCTCTCGAGTGGCACAGATGTTGTCATCTGTACAACTTGTTCTTGGGTGTCGATCATGACTTTCGTTTTCGATACGTTCTCGCCCACTTTTAAGTTCTCTCGCCCACGTATACACACGAGACAGTGTATCATCACCAAACTGTGCCCTCAATCGAGAAAAAATGTCAGAGGGTTTAACGCCTTCATTTGTTAAACACTTTATAATAATCCGTTGCGCAACTGACCTCTTGCCCGCCCATGCCTGTACTGACTATAAAGTCTGGCCAAGCGGGTCCCCTACTCCCCATAAACCAAACAACAGCCATGCACAAGATTATCTAGCTCCCAACTTGTTGCTAAGGAAAAAAGTAAAATTACCGTTTATATTTGATCCAGCGTCACATATGCTTTCCGGTTATGTGAGACAAAATTTGTGACTAAGAGCCTAGCCGAAAATAACGGTTAATACATTAGTCTGAAAAAAGCCTATTTAATTGCCATTTACTTGAAAAAAACTGATTTATTATGTGGAGAAATATTTATATTAAAGATTTTGAAAAATAATTATTTTTTTCACTTTATATACATTTTTTATTTAATTATTTTCCTTAGTTTTTTAACTTACTTGCTAAACAAAAGATTCTAAAACTCTAGCTTATGTATTACAATAATTATTTATGTTGAAAATTGTTGATTTGTGTCGAAAAATGTTGATTGTTGTTGAAATATGTTGATTTGTGTTGAAAGATATTTATTTATTGTGCAGTATATTGAATTTGAATTGAGAAAATAATAATCGCCTCACGTATTCCTTTTGCTTTTTCAGATTTCATAGGAAACGCCAAGGATAAATCCATCGAAGTGTTCAATTGTACACAATACGACTTGTTAAAAACTAACAGAACCATTAGCCGCATAGACATATAACTATTTATGTAAATTTATTTATACATAGTGTAAACGACAAATCACATTATTGATATAACCCATCCAGATAAGGATTTCGAAGTAAACACATTACAAACTACCCAGCTGAATCAACTCAATCCAAGAGTAGAAACATTGAAGATCTCGAATAAGGTCGGACAAACCAAACCGATAGAAATTTGCCTGGTCTAAATATAATAATAGTAATACAAAAAAAAACAAAAAAAAAACAGACATACTAATAGTACATAAGTATGGAGACAATGGCAGATACAAATATTTCGACCTCCAGACAATCGCAAAAGCCCGAACAAAATCAAACGACTGAAACTGAAGATTTAGAAATCATTAGATACTCAGAAAATGAATCCCAATTGAAGGGATCAGAGCATCAAAGGCAGGAAGCCTCCAACACATTCAAACTGACTAAGATCATACAAAATAAATTGAAACGAAAGAAGAAACTATCGAGTAGTTTAACGTCTGTGAATGACATAGTTAACCAAGAGAAGCGGACTCGTATCGAAGGTATCCAGTTAAATTGTCGCGGCAAGTTGACTGAGGAATTAATAGCAGCGGCAACAATGACACCTAGATTAGAAAAACAAATATCATCTTCAACAACGTCACCAACTTCGGTAACGATGACAACACCAACAACAGCAGCACCTGTCATAACTACATCATCAAGCGCGACGACAGCACCTGCCCAACACCAACAGACAACTGTTAAGCTGGAACGAGTTCAGTCTAGAACTCCGCTACCAACACCAAAAGTGGCAGAGAAAATAATCCTTTTGCAACAGAATCATCAGCAACAAGTGGCGGGTCAACAGCAGATGTCCTGCAAAGCCCCGCCACCAAGATTGAAGCGAAAGCTTGAAGAGAATGTCAATACGATACAGAAATTGAACGCGCTAACCGAACAAATGCGATTAGAGATTGCCGATTTGAAATCACATCTCAGTACAGAGAAGAGTGCCGTTCGGGTCTTAAGGTAAGACCACGTAAATTGTGACGGAAATATTTAGGGTTAATTATTAAGCTTGGATAAGATAAAAACAGCATCACAATTGTGTACAACTTATCTTGTGGGAAAAATTGCGCGGGATTCACTACAGTTACAGCGGTAGAGATGAATAAACTGGTAGTCAAATATATGCCTTGCAAGAAAGGATATCTAAGCCACTGTCAGAAGTATATTCCGAGTCTTGTAAGGCCACTTCTGGCAAGGCCACCTATGTGCCCCTATACTACCCAAGAGAATGATTTCATCAACCCAGACTTCTGAAGTTCCTCTTAAATATACAAATACAAAACAACAAATCTCTCCACCAATCCCGATTTCGAGCCGATGTCATCGTTCCTTATCGGAGGAGAAAGTTTCGCGTTGAGCAGTCCAACATTACTTCGCTTAATATTCCCCATGTTCTCATGGAATTTCATTAACTGAACTGAAGCAAAATCGATGTTCGGCGTTACAAAGACTATAGATTCAAGCAGTTTACTTTAAGTCCACGAAATAAACAATATTCCGTGCAGATATGTCACCTTTATTATCAGGGGAGAGAGTTTCGCGTTGAACAGTGCAACATTGCTTCGCTTAATATTCCCCTTGTTCTCATAGAATTTCATTAACTGAACTGAAGCAAAATCGATGTTCGGCGTTACCGAGACTATAGAGTCAAGCAGTTTACTTTAAGTCCACGAAATAAACAATATTCCGGGCAGATATGTCACCTTTATTATCAGGGGAGAGAGCTTCGCGTTGAACAGTGCAACACTGCTTCGCTTGTTCCCCTTGTGCTCATAGAATTTCATTACCTGAACTGAGGCAAAATCGATGTTCTGCGCTACCAAGACTATAGAGTCAATGAGTTCACTTTAAGTCCAAAAAAAAAAAACAATAATCCGGGCGGATATGACACCTTTATTATCAGAGGAGATAATCTTGCGTCGAACAGTGCAACATTCCTTCGCATTATATTTTCCCTCGTTTCTATAGAATTTCGTTACCTGAACTGAAGCTAGAGCAATCGTATCCGTTGCGTTGACTGTGAAGCCAACTCTACATCACCACCATCATCATCATCGGCACCACAACCGGGATCCGGTCTTGGCCTTATTTAGCAAGTCTCTCCACCGGTCCCGATTTCGACCCGATGTCATCCAGTTTGGCACCCCCAGGCTCTAGGCGTCCTGGTCTACGCCATCCCTCCATCGCCGACAAGGTTTGCCGCGCTGTCACCTTCCATACATCCTGCCACAACGGACTTTCCGGGCAAGCTCCTCTTCGCTCATTCGAGCCAGGTGTCCCGCCCACTGGAGTCTACCGAGCTTGACTTTTCTTACAACATTAGCTCCAAGGTAGATCGCGTACAACTCATGATTGTAATGTCTCCGGAATCGTCCTCCCTCACATACGGGGCCAACAATTCTCCTTAAGACCTTCCTCTCGAACGCGGTTAAGAGTTCAGAGTGCCTTTGATTGAGGGTCTCGCGTCCATACATGAGTACTGGTAAGACCATGGTCTTGTACAGTAGTAGCTTGGATGTTCTGGATAAATTTCGGGACTTAAAGAGCCTTGATAAACAATAGCAGGCTTTGTTGGATTTGATCACCCGTTCGCGTATTTCTTCTTCCATATTGTCATCGGCTGATACTATTGACCCAAGGTACTTAAAGGATTCCACTACTTCAAATTCGTGCTCCGCTACCCTGATAGTGTGACCAACATTAGGTCTTCTCTTCGCAGAAGTTGCCACCATGTATTTAGTTTTCCTCTCATTAATGTGCAGTCCCAGTTTTTGTGCCGCCTGCTCGATCTGGATGAAGGAGTCTTGTACAGCCGATTCGGTTCTACCGTCGATATCATCTGCGTAAGCAAGTATCTGGCCGGACTTGGTGATAATAGTCCCTCTAGTTGTGACGCCAGAGTCACGGATTGCTTTCTCCAACGCCAGGTTGAAGAGGAGGCCGGCCAGACCGTCCCCTTGTCGGAGTCCATTAAAGTTGTTTATTGGGTTGGACACCAATTCCACTACTTTTACTTGACTATGTTAGTTACGTTGGTCATGGTCAACCTACAAAGCCGTATCAATTTGTTTGGAATGCCGAACTCTCTCATGGCATTATATAGTTCTACTCTGGCTATGCTGTCGTAGGCGGCCTTAATGTCTATAAATAGATGATATAGTGGTATCTTAAATTCCAGCCATTTTTCCATCGCCTGCCTAAGGGCGAATATCTGATCAATCGCTGATTAGCCTGGGCTGAAGCCACAATTATATTGACCAATGATTGCTTTAGCGTATGGAGATATCCGGTCATGTAGGATAGAGGAGAGTATCTTATAGGCGGTACTCAGCAATGTTATACCCCTATAGTTGCTGCACAGTGTGATATCTCCCTTCTTATGTATGGGGCATATTATACCACGACGTCAATCTTCCGGCATCTCCTCTTGCACGTGCACCACCATCTCATGAATTGCGTGATGTAACGCTGTCCCTCCTTATTTGATCACCTTAGCTGGTATGTCATCGGCTCCGGGGGCTTTATTTGATTTGAGCTGTCTTATGGCTTTTAATGTTTCCTCAATGCTTGGTGGCGGCGGCATTTGGTCTTGATCTTGCATTGGTAGAGCCTCCAGATCTTCTGTGAGCTGACCATTTAGCAATTCATTGAAGTGCACTTCCCATCGCTCCAAAATGCCTTCAGGATCGCTGATCAGATTACCCTCTTTATCCTTGCAGTAAGTGCAGCGTGGTGTGTACCGCGTCATACTGCTGATTACTTGGTAGAACTTCCACGCCTGGTGCGGACCTCTCTCTCTACTTTTCTCTATTTCACAGACAAGGTTTTTTCCCAGCCACTTTTATTTTGTCTGTGGAGTCAGTTTTCAGATCTTCTGAGCTTTTTGTATTTCTCCTCGCGTACCCACGTCCTATGAGACTGCTGCATTGCCCGGTATGCAGCATTCTTACGTTCAGCCGCTAGTTTGCAATCATCATCAAACCAGTCGCTCTGATCTCTACGACTACTGCCTAAGATGGAGTTCGCAGTATTAATGACAGTATTCTTAAGGCGCGTCCATTTCTCTTCTACCCTCGACATTCTAGGCCTAGGACTGTCTCTCCCTCCACCGAGCTCTTCGAGAACAAGTCTTAACGCATGGACAAATGTGTTACTGGTATTCTCATTGCGTAAGGCAGCCGTGTTAATTCGAACTTGATCCGCGGATACAAGACGTCTCCGTAAGACAATCTGCGCTCGGAAAACTGTCGACGTTGGCACCTCGGTACGTTCGTACCGTCATCCGGCTAGAGGAGTGGCGGAGATCTAGCAACACGTGGTCAATTTGGTTGCGAGTGACGCCATCAGGTGATACCCAGGTGGCTTTGTGGATATCTTTACGCGGAAACCTGGTACTCGCAACGACCAAGTTTTTTGATGCTGCCAGTTCGATGACTCGTAGTCTATTGTCATTAGTGTTCTCATTCAAACTATGAGAACCTGCATAGTGTCTGAAAACCGGCGCCCGACCTATTTTGGCATTCAAATCACTAAGAACGATTTTCACATCGTGTCTTGGGCAGGCATTGATGGCCCGTTCGACGTTCTTGTAGTATTCTTCTTTTTTGTCGTCAGGGGACTCGTCTGTAGGTCCGTGAACGTTTATGAGGCGTATGTTCTTACACTTGCCCCGCACGCGAAGAGTGCATAGCCTTTCGTTTATTGCATTAAAGCCCTTGATGGCAGGCTTCAGTTTTGGGGTGACTAGAGCCTACCCTGAGCACATGCTATAGTGTCTTCATGTGAATCAGCACACTGCGCCGAGGCAGCGTCTTTCTGGAAATAGTATGATGCGCAGCTACCAACTACTACTACTTATTGGCCTGTAGGAACGTGGAAGCTCATAACTTCACCAACTCGGCTACGCCACTGTTACCTGTCCTGTTCGTTTACAATCTCTTCAAGATCACGGTTTACATTATACTCCCATCCCCATCGCTGCCTTCCTAATGGTCCCTTTCCCGTTAGTTTTCCATCAGTAATCCTACGGACCGTTCTTTCGTTACATATTTTCGCTACATGCTCGTCCTATCTAATATCTACCATACCTCAATACCCCGGTACTTAATTATCTCAATACCATAGAACATCAATGTACCAAAACATCAACGCACTTGAACACTCCATTATCCCAATGCTCCAAATTTCCAACACTTGTGAAACTGGAACCCCACGGTGTTCCATTACTCTAATACCAATATGTCTATCACGTCCTGAAACAGCATTGCAAAGCAGAAAGTATAGCTCAAAGATAATAGCCGAAAGGCGCCTTTGTAGTAGCCACAACGCTCAATAGCTTTTGTGTTGTATTTTCCAGAGCTCAGAACGAATCGGAAGCCCGCAAATGGAAAAACGAAGTGAAGAAGCTTCAGAACGCCATGGAACTGATGCGAAAAGTGAAAAAGTCCAAGGACGAAGCCTACGCCAACTGGGCAGGTCACACAAGCAGCAGCTCATCTACAGCGTATAGCAAAGACTCAAACCCAACAAGTCAAGAAATGCAAAGGATGACGCAGGAAATTGCAACCCTTAAGGAGGCCAATAGGCACCTGGAAGAGAAACTTCAGGTAAACATGCCAAACCCTATTTTTTGTTATTGTTTTTTATTGCGTTTGGAATGCGTTTTAAGAATTGGTTAAATGTGCGAATGTGTGTGTATACATGGATTGTGTGCATTTGGGTGCATTATGTGCGCTATCTCTTAAGTAACAACCTGCGAATCGCCTTTAGACGCTTGCCATCCCATCGTTGCCGGTTGTAGACAAACATCCCGATGCCATAGAGTTGAAACACCTCATAGACTAACACTAGAATGCTAAGTGATGAACCGAGGATTAATAAGCAAAACGCCGCTTGAAGATGGATGAACCTTAAGACCACTGGATCATCGTCGTTCCGCGTAGTTCGCACTACACTCTTTCCCATTTGCTTGAACTTGGTATCCATGTATCTGGTCCAATAGTCCACGATACCATGCTCATGTGACCGTCTGACTAAGGTATTCAGGAATCCCAGATAAGGTGATCCGTAGGGTACAGCGTATACAGCTTGAAAAGGAATAAGACAGGTCGGCATCAAGTGAAAAATCGGTCGACCGTTGTATGCGTGCTTCCGACTGTTGACAAAGAAGTGGGCCAAGTGATACTTCTCCAGGTAAGCGAAGGATCGATCGTTGTTGTCAAAGCGCTCTTGCATGAAGTCGTTCGACACTGGAATAATTTTCCGCCTAATGGCATACAAATCCCGAACAGATGAATTTAGATACTTATCGACAAACTTTTGATACTTGGTACTGATAAGAATGTCATAAGGAGACTGCGCCAGATCATGGAGGGTATTCACCTCTGGCAGGGAGATGCGAAAGACTAGGTTACTTGTTAGATTACACTTGTAGGCTCCTGATATCAAAAGACTGTAGATGAACCAAAATGTCAGAAACAGTCACATGGACCTTCTTGCTGGAATCACAGCCACGGGTTGGTTTAGGATGCTGGAGAATAGTTTTATGAGCATATCGTCGGCGGTAGGCAGAAGAACGCGACAAAAGCCATAGGTAAAAAGAAACGTGAGGATAATGGCCAGCCAGACTGGAATTTGAAAGGATCGGAATAGGTTCCAAAAGAGAGAGGCTCGCTGTGCTCTCGGCACCATGATACATAGATCATCCCGTTCGTAGACCACTGACGGTTCAATCAATTTATTAAACCGATCCTGAGGAAGGAATCTCGTATTCAGAGCCATATCTGAAGCACCACTCACTGTCTGTGCTAGACAGAAGTCAGTTGTCCCATCGACTAAGTAGAAGTTTAACTTGTTTGAATCCTCAGGCACTCTGATCACACGAGTAGCATTGAAACGAGTGGCCACAAAGTTAGACATGAAGCCATCAGCGCCGAAAATCGCGCCGGAAGGTTGGAATAGTGCACGGACTTCATCAGGGAACAAACAGATTCGTAATTGACGTCTATTCATGTTCGGCATACGCTGAGGGAAGAGCTTATGCTGACTAGTCTTCGTTGGATCCAGTTGAGTAAGAAATTGGTCCGAAAAGGGCGAGTACGTATAAATTTCGGTAACATTGTTCCGTCGGAAAAGAACTACCACGTTGAGCACCCAAATGTTCCAGAAGCTTTTGAATGTTGTCCGCAGCCAATTATCATCCACTCCGTTACCCTCGATTACAACGACGACAAAGTAAGAAAGATGCTTTGCTCCGGACTTCTTCTTGACCATATCCAACTCCACTTGATTGGAAGCATCTTTTACCAGCATGAGAAGGTATATCATTATGCCGTCGTTGTGAATCCTTGCTGTTGAGTCAACTCGCTTCGAAGTCCTAGACATTAATAAAAGAAAAGTGAAAACTTTTCAGAGTCTGAATAGCTTCGTCTTCTTTGGTCGGTCTTACCTTAGCAGAATGTAAGACCTAGTACACTCACTTAGCGTTTTGAGGATAATTCTTGTGTAACCAGTAGATGCGTCGACATCGAAGAGGACATATATCGGGTTCGACTTGAAAGAACATAGAATCTGGCCAACTTCGTTCATCAGCTCCTTCGATGACGGTTGTGGTCTGGAAAGTCCAAATGTGTCAAACAGACTACAGACGCAGACACTGAACATTGTTATCAGTGTTAGGATGCGAAAAGGTTGTGCCATTCTATTGAAGGATTGCTTTGGAAAGTACTAAAGACTCACGGAATACTGCAAGTTGATGTCGGTCTTGCTAGTCCTTTTATGCCTGTGCAGACTACTTGAAAAGTAATCAATCTAATGGGCCGTTAGCTGCAATTATGATATTGGATGGACGTGAATATCCGTCACATATTTTCCTAGACTTGTTTTCTGTTGTCAAATTGTTGGTTAATTACTTTCTCGAGTGAGGGTGAATCCAGGTTGGCAAATAAGTCGCTACTTAATTACAGTGAAGTGTGAAGTTATTATTGCTCGACGAAGGTGGTTGTGGTCTTGCCCAATTTCCTGCTTGGATAATATTCGTGTTTCTGTAATATTCGTCATAGAGAAATTGTCAAGGTGAAATATGTATCTGATTAAACAAAGAGAAATTGTAAGTACTGGATGCGTCAACACGAAAAGGCGGTTGCGATGTATTTCCGAATGCAAATTAACTTAGAAGGAGTCACTGTTTTACAGTTCACGAGACGCATTAGAGCTTCTTAGCGAGTGGGTGTGGAAAAGATTTCAACGGTCTGCAGAAAACGAATTTTCTGTAGGCCCATGTTAATCTGGCTGCCCCCAGCACCTTTGTAACATTTGGATATAAACCAGTTTTACATTTATTTGCCAATATATTCAAGTTAAAGGACATCCTGAAATGGTCTTGCAATCAGTGTTGTCCTACTCTCTTGACGGTTCGTTTTTCAATCCATCAGGGTATGTAATAAGCCCAATTAGAGTCCAAGGAACAAATAATATCCCCGGCAAAGATGTTATTTCCATTATTAGAGAAGAGAGTTTCGCGTGAACCAGTGCAACATTTCTTCGTTTAATATTCCTCCTTTCTGCACAATCTAGACTATAGCGTCACTGAGTTGATTTTAAGCCCCAGAAAAAAATATTCTGGACAGATATGTCATCTTCATTATCAGTGGAGGGAGTTTCGCTCCGATCAGTGCGACATTTCTTCGCTTAATATTCCCCTTGTTCTCATAGAATTTCATTACCTGAACTGGAGCAAAATTAATCTTCTACAACTGCTTGGGCTGTGAGATCAACAAGCTTCCTTTTAGTCAAAGAAATAAAAAATATTCTGGGCAGATATGTTATCTTCATTATCAGAACAGAAAGTTACGCATGGGCCAGTGCAACATTGCTTCATTGAATACTTTCCCTTCTTTTCATCGAATTTGATTATCTGAACTGAAGCAAAATCGATATTCTGTACTGCCAGGTCTATGAAGTCAAGGAATTTTCTTTAAGTCTAAGGAATAAACAATATTCCGGATAGACATTCTCAGAGAAGAGAGTTTCATATCGACCAGTGAAACATTTTTTCGTCTAGTTTTCTTCCTAGCTTTTATAGAATTTTAATACTTGAACTGAAGTAAACTTAATCATTTGCGCTGTCTGGAGTATAAGTTTCTTTTCCATCCGAGTAATAAAAAGTATTCCGGAAAAACATGTGATCTTCATTATCGGAGGAGAAAGTCCAACATTACTTCGCAGTCCAATATTACTTCGCTTAATATTCCCCTTGTTCTCATAGAATTTCATTAACTGAACTGAAGCAAAATCGATGTTCGGCGCTACCAAGACTATAGATTCAAGCAGTTTACTTTAAGTCCACGAAATAAACAATATTCCGGGCAGATATGTCACCTTTATTATCAGGGGAGAGAGTTTCGCGTTGAACAGTGCAACACTGCTTCGCTTAATATTTCCCTTGTTCTCATAGAATTTCATTACCTGAACTGCAGCAAAATCGATGTTCTGCGTTACCAAGACCATGGAGTCAATGAGTTCACTTTACGTCCAAGAAATAAACAATATTCGGGGCGGATATGACACCTTTATTATCAGAGGAGATAGTCTTGCGTCGAACAGTGCAACATTTCTTCGCATTATATTTTCCCTCGTTTCTATAGAATTTCGATACCTGAACTGAAGCTAGAACAATCGTATCCATTGCCTTGACTATGAAGCCAACTCTACGTCACCAGCATCATCATCATCGGCACCACAACCGGGATCCGGTCTTGGCCTTATTTAGCAAGTCTCTCCACCGGTCCCGATTTCGACCGGATGTCATCCAGTTTGGCACTCCCAGGCTCTGTGCATTCTGGTCTACGCCATCCCTCCATTGCAGATAAGGTCTGTCGGGCTGTCTCCTTCCATACATCCTTCCACAAGGGAATTTCCGGGCAAGCTCCTCTTCGCTCATTCGAGCCAGGTGTCCCGCCCACTGGAGTTGTGGGGCTCTTCAGGGCCCGAATAACCTCGCATCATTTTTAACCCCATAAAAATCATTTAAACCCCATATCTACCTTTAAGCCGAATCACTGGCAAGATCCAATCGGCCTGCACCCATACCATAAGTCGCCTAACCATACGGGATCCTAAACTGAATATCGCTTTTACTGTCGATACCGGCGCCGATATTTCAGTTCTCCCGCGATCGTTTTCTCCGCGCAACCGCGTGCCCGCCTCACTTAAATTGTCAGCTGCGAATAATTCGCCGATAATTACGTACGGACGAAAAAAGCTGACACTGCAACTGGGTCTTCGACGTCCGATCACTTGGCGATTCGTCATTGCGGACGTAAACGAACCCCTAATAGGTTCCGACCTATTAGGCGCACATAATCTGTTGGTCGATACGACCCATAACAGACTAGTGGCTCCAACCGCACCCCCCTTGCCCATGTCGGCATCTTCTGCGGCAACATCTAGGGCCACAAAGAGTTTAGACCCGATACAGGCCATGGTACAGGAATTTGTCCGTACAACAATTCCTCTACCCAACCAGCGCCGCCACAATGCTACTGTGTTTCACCATATAGAAACACGAGGTCGCCCGGTAAGCCAGGGCCCACGACGTCTTCACTACCCTGGATCTCACCAGGGCATACCACCAAATCCCGGTGGCACCAGAAGACATCCCCAAGACCGCAGTCATCACACCTTTCGGACTCTTCGAGTTCAAAGTGATGACTTTCGGCCTCAGGAATGCCGCACAGACATTCCAGCGTTATATCGACACGGCTTTACGTGGTCTAAATTGCTGCCATGCATATCTTGATGACATTCTCATCGCCTCCAAAAACCAAGCCGAACATAAACGCCACTTACGTCAGGTCCTAGAGCGCCTCCGTGAATTCGGTCTTGTCATTAACCCAGATAAGTGTCAATACGCCAAGGAGCAAATCACCTATCTGGGTTACGTCGTTGACAACCAGGGCATTCGGCCACTACCAGACCGTGTGGAAGCCCCCATGAAGTATCCCCGGCCTACTAACGTGAGTGAGCTTCGTCGATTTCTGGGCATGCTTCATTTCTATCGTCCAACACTGAAGAACGCTGCCCAAGTTCAAGCTCCCCTAAATGAGTTCTTAAAAGGAGCTAAGCGTAATGATAAGCGCCCCATCAATTGGACAGAAGTCTCTGACCGAGCATTCCAACTGTCCAAAGAACAATTGGCAAATACCAGCTTACTCCGATATCCCCTCGAGGGAGCGGCACTTTCCATCCAATGGGACGCATCAGATACCGCAATCGGAGCAGTCCTCGAACAGGACATCGAAGGCCGACCGGAACCACTTGGCTTCTTTTCAAGGAAGCTGAGTCATACTGAGCGACGCTACAGCGCCTACGACCGTGAATTACTCGCGGCCTACACCGCTGTTAAATATTTCCGTCATATGATAGAAGGACGTTCGCTCTCCATCTTAACAGACCACAAACCGCTCGTCTATGCGTTCCGGAAGAAGTCGGGAAATGCCCCCCCCCCGACAAGAGCGTCAATTAAACCTCATTGGGCAATATTCTACGGAGATCAAGCACATCTCCGGTAAACAGAACGTCACGGCGGACGCCCTTTCTCGAATCGACACGATTCACTTGCGCACCGCCTTGAACAACACCGAACTTGCCCTGGCTCAACAGGAGGACGAACAGCTTAAGTCCCTCTTAACTGCGGAAACGGCACTAGAGCTAAAAAAGATTACTCTTCGCGACCCTTTGGGCGAAATTTGGTGTGATGTCTCCACTGGAACCGCTAGACCTTACATTCCCGAGAAACTTCGTAAGGGCGTGTTCCAGGTTTACCACAACCCAGCCCACCCCAGCGGCCGAGCAACAGCCGCTGCTGTCCGTCGCAAATTCATTTGGCCCCGGACGAACAAAGATCTCACCGGTTGGGCCCGTGCTTGTCTCCAGTGCCAACGCAGCAAAATAGCGCGACATAATGTACTGGAGCCAGCACAATTCAAGTTTCCCACGGCACGCTTCGCCCATGTCCACATAGACATAGTGGGACCGCTTACTCCATCAAGAGGATTTTCTTATATCCTCATAATGATGGATCGCTGCACGCGATGGCCAGAGGCGACACCCCTCCGGGCAGTTACTGCCGAATCAGTCGCCAAGGCTTTTTATTCAACTTGGGTCACACGCTTCGGTGTACCAACCACCTTAACTTCGGACCGAGGTCCACAATTCGAGGCGACAATATTCAGGCAGCTAACAAACCTCCTCGGCTGCCAAAGAAGTCGGACCACCGCCTATCACCCGCAATCCAATGGGATGATAGAGCGCTGGCATAGATCCCTCAAGGCCTCACACATGTGTCATGACGACACCCAATGGTTCGACGCCCTTCCCACCGCCCTCCTCGGCCTGAGGACATGTATTAAAGAGGACCTAGGTGCTTCGGCAGCAGAGCTTACCTACGGTACCAACCTCCATCTTCCAGGAGAACTTTTCCTGGACGGCGAAACACCGCGTGACCAACTTCATGAATTGGGACATCTCCGTGACCTGCTACGTAAGGTTAGGGCAACCCCAGTAGCCAGGCACGGCTCCAAAAAACTTTTCGTCCACCCTGAACTGCACAGCTGTACGCACGTCTTTGTCAGGGTGGATAAGGTCAAAAAACCCCTCGACCCACCTTACGATGGCCCATTCAAGTCTTCCGCCGCATCAGCGACCGCGTCTTCGAGATCGATATAAGAGGTAAACGATCCACGGTCAGCGTCGAGAGACTTAAGCCTTTCTGGAAGCTTCCGCTCCAGAACAGCCCCCATCCGCAAACACTACTACCACCCAGCCGGCAGATCCTCCCCGCACTCCCGCCCGAGCGCGCGCCCTCACTCAGCAAACCTCCTCTCAGCCTCCCTTATCTGTCTCGTGACTACGTCACTGGGGAGGGAGTGAAGTGGGGCTCTTCAGGGCCCGAAGAACCTCGCATCATTTTTAACCCCATAAAAATCCTTTAAACCCCATATCTACCCTTAAGTCGAATCACTGGCAAGATCACACAACCTTGCCATAGTATTCACCACTGTCCTAAAATGGCTGAAAACAATTCGGTTATCGCCTTAGATAACCGTCATAAATATTCCATCATAACCGAGGAGCTTTTCCTCTATACCCGACCGACGAAATGATACATTCTTGGCAGAATCAAAGTGTACACAAACACTGTCGCCATGCTCACTTAGCGTCCAGAAATACGTGCCAGGCTATTTGCTGGCTTGCACATCTGCAAGCCAGATTTCTAATAGCCCTGCAATAGGACATAATGAGCGGGATAACCCAAAGATCAATTAGCCTTTTTTTCTAGTTGCTATGGCGAGCGATCTTCTGTGTTACATCACAGAAGACCTAATTGCCGCCGCCAGCATTGTTCCCTTATGCTACACGAAACACTTCTGTCTATCCGATGTAGACAAAAGAAAACGTTTTCGTCCAGGTGGCAATTTCCTACATAAACAATGTAGTCAAAAAGGTTCATGCTCTCAGGCAGCCTTGGGTTTTTTGCCGATATTTATCACCATCATGGGAAAATCATCCTCATGATTTATGACTGCATTTTCTGCCAGCCTAAATTTCCGTCCCTCTAATTGACCAGATGTGTATTGGAATTTCCCTGGTACGCCAGAGGTACCGATACTACAAGGGAAGTTGAGGACGATTTCTACGAGGAGGCAGATTGCAACCCCAATCTCGTTTGCACGTCCTAATTATCGGTGCATTAATTCTCCGGTCTAGCTGCACAATTTTTCCGCGACGAGAGCGATTTGCGGTCAATAGTAGCTGTTTGAACATGCGGTTAATTTCTGTTAAATTCCACGTACGTGACTAGGGTGTTAGTCATCATCATCATCATCGGCACTACAACCTGGAACCGGTCTTGGCCTTATTTAGCAAGTCCTGAGGCTTGTAAAATTTTTCATAATGATTTGTTTTTTCCGGGCAAGGTCATTAGTCTTGCGCCATAGGCTCCCCGACGGGGAATCGAACCCCGGTCTCCCGCGTGACAGGCGGGTATACTAACCAGTATACTATTAAGGAGCAGGGTGTTAGTAAAGTGTTATAATTTAATGAATAGTTTGTGCGTAAAAATAGAACATTTAGTACACCTCACCAAAAACAACACAATTGCTGTAAAAATAACCAAGGAACAATTAAAGAAACATTAAATCAATTCAGTGCGTTTTATTCATTTCGCTTGGTGGTGAATGTAATATCGGTGGATTGACTTTTCGGTGCCTTCTCAGTGCTCCCGATAGTGTTGTGTAGTTTTCTCTTTTGTGGACATCGGAGTTTTGTGAACTATTTCGTTTGTTCTTGCGAAACAACATCGTGGAGAGTATGTGAAACAGTGTCCTTGTTGACATAACAACATAACTTACCCACAGAGTCTACCGAGCATGATTTTTCTTACAACATTAGCTTCACGGTAGATCGCGTACAACTCATGGTTGTATTGTCTCCGAAATCGTCCTCCCTCACATACGGGGCCAACAATTATCCTTCCTCTTGAACGCGGCTAAGAGTTCAGAGTGCCTTTTATTGAGCACCCAAGTCTCGGATCCATACATGAGTACTGGTAAGACCATGGTCTTGTACAGTAGTTGCTTGGATGTTCTGGATAAATTTCGGGACTTAAAGAGCCTTGATAAACCATAGCAGGCTTTGTTGGATTTGATCACCCGTTCGCGTATTTCTTCTTCCATATTGTCATCGGCTGATACTATTGACCCAAGGTAGTTGAAGGATTCCACTACTTCAAATTAGTGCTCCGCTACCCTGATAGTGTCACCAACATTAGGTCTTCTCTTCGCAGAAGTTGCCACCATGTACTTAATTTTCCTCTCATTAATGTGCAGTCTCAGTTTTTGTGCCGCCTGCCCGATCTGGGTGAAGGAGTCTTGTACAGCCGATTCGGTTCTACCGCTGATGTCGATGTCATCTGCGTAGGCAAGTATCTGGCTGGACTTGGCGATAATAGTCCCTCTAGTTGTGACGCCAGAGTCACAGATTGCTTTCTCCAACGCCAGGTTGAAGGGGAGGCAGGCCAGACCGTCCCCTTGTCGGAGTCCATTAAAGTTGTTTATTGGGTTGGACACCAATTCCACTACTTTTACTTGACTAGTTACGTTGGTCATGGTCAACCTACAAAGTCGTATCAATTTGTTTGGAATGCCTAACTCTCTTATGGTATTATGTAGTTCTGCCCTGGCTATGATGTTGTAGGCGGCCTTAAAGTCTAGGAATAGATGACATAATGGAATCTTAAATTCCAGACATTTTTCCATCGCCTGTTATACTGATACAGTTCATCCAAGGGACGGTTGAGTCTATTTGTTGTGAGTTTAGGGCTTTAGATGAAGTGTACACTAAAACGTCATCCGCAAAGCATATCTGATTTACTTTCCCGTCCAGAGGGCGAAGAATATCTGAGGAGTAGATATTAAATAGGATGGGTCCTAGAATGGAGCCTCGTGGTACGCCTTTAATGTTCCGCTTCATACACCCCATACAACGCACTTACACGTAAAATACAGTATTGTTATAAACGTATTGGTAGGATAGAGGAGAGTATCTTATAGGCGGTATCTTATAGGCGGTACTCAGCAATGTTATACCCCTATAGTTGCTGCATACTGTGATACCTCCCTTCTTATGTATGGGTCAAATTATACCACGACGCCAATCTTCCGGCATCTCCTCTTACTCCCATACGTGCACCATGATCTCATGAATTGCGTGATGTAACGCTGTCCGTCCTTGTTTGACCAGATCAGCTGGTATGCCATCAGATTCAGGGGCTTTATTTGATTTGAGCTTTGTTATGGCTTTTTACTGTTTCCTCAATGCTTGGTGACGGCAGCATTTGGTCTTGATCTTGCATTGGTGGAGCCTCCAAAGCTTCTGTGAGCTGACGATTTAGCAATTCATTGAAGTGCACTTCCCATCGCTCCAGAATTCCTTCAGGATTGGTGATCAGATTACCCTCTTTATCCTTGCAGTAAGTGCAGCGTGGTGTGTACCGCGTCATACTGCGGATTACTTGGTAGAACTTCCGCGCCTGGTGCGGACTCTCTACTTTTCACTTCACAGACAAGTTTTTTTTTCCAGGCACTTTTCGGTTGTCCGTGGAGTCTTTTTTCAGATCTTTTGAGCTCTTTGTATTTCTCCTCGCCTACCCGCGTCCTATGAGACTGCTGCATTGCCCGGTATGCGGCATTCTTACGTTCAGTCGCTGATGCACTCATCATCAAACCAGTTAACTCTACGTAGGACGTCAATATTCGGCCAAATTTTAAAGAAGAGATATTAAACAAGTTTTCAAAGATGTATACTTCATCTTCATCTAACACAACCACAATTGGATAATTCATACACAATCATATCCCCCTTAAACAACTTCTCAAACATTGCCATTTTTCGCATTTGTAGGTGTGTATGCCTTATTAGTATATAACAAATATGCTGGGTGAACATGTCGTTTCATTCAGTATCAGAAGAGGGAGTTTCGCGTCATCCAATACAACATTTCTTCTTTAATATTCGTCCTTGTTATATGATAATAGAATTTCATTACCTGAACTGAATTAAAAGCATTTTTTTTCAACTGCTTGTGGAATCAACAAGTTTCTTTTTAGTCCAAGAAATATTCTGAGCAAAAGCAGGGCATTTGTAAGTGTGTAGGCCTCATCAGCATATAACAAATATGCCGGGTAAACATGTCGCTTTATTCATTATCAGAAGAGGGAGTTTAGCGTCCTCCAATACAACAGTTCTCCTTTAATATTCTACATTGTTCTAATAGAATTTAATTATCTGAACTGAATTAAAAGTAATCTTCTTCAACTGCTTGTCGGACCAACGACTTTCTCTTTAGTCCAAGAAGTATTCTGGGCAAAGATATGTTTCCTTCATTATCAGGTAAAAGAGTTTCGCGTCTATCAGTGCAACATTTCTTGCTTAGATTCTCTTTTGTTCTAATAGAATTTCATTATTTGAACTGAACCAAAATCAATCTTCTGCGACTACTTGGACTGTCGGATCAACAAGTTTCTTTCCAGTCCAACAAATTAAAAATATTCTGGAAAAACCTGTGGTCTTCATTATTAGAGGAGAGAGTTTCGCGTCGAACAGTGCAACATTTCTTCCTCTTCACCGCGGCCGTACATAAACTAACTCTTGGCAAATCTCTCACCATAAGAGAAGATATAAGGAGCTATCAGCTCATATCATAGCACTCTTTAAGCTGAAAAACAGAAAGAGCCATTACTACCGAAACAGAACTCCACGCTTATTAGGATCTCTCAGATATGGCTGTTTAAAGTCATAATTAGAAACCAAGTAGTGACGTAAATAAATCATTGCCTACAAAGGCGGTTTTCCCTAACCAAACCCAATATGATGCCGGGAGTTTATAGTTGATGTTCTAATCAGGATTTTCATAAAACTAAAGTCGCTTAAGCTTAAGGAAAACCAACTCACTGATATTGTTACAGGATGATGTAATAGAAGCATTATAATCGGCGTTGCGAACAAACTCCCCTCGGAATTGTTACAGAGTTGAAAATAAATTTGTTGTGTTTTGATTATGTAATGTAATAATTGCCTTTTGCATGATATTAACCAGATTCATAGTGTTGTCACCTACTAACACCCGATTTGTAGCGTTGCTCTTGGTTATGTCCCGCATGATGTTCGCTAGTCATATCCCTGTTCTAAGACCGTGGTAAGCCCATCATCGCTTTCCGTATTGTGTTGTTTAGTTCCCCAACGTTTGCATAAAGTTTAAGACAAAGAAACTCATTCCGCAACTTGATTTCAGATAAGCAATGACGGTGAGCGACGTAAAGCAGCGGATTTACGTGAACTCAAAGATTCATATGAAATCCGATTATTACAGTTATCTAAATCTGCCAAAACTGAAATATCACGATTGGTAAGTTGACTAGTGTTCCCCACTACACCTGAATCCTGTTCATATTTTTCATATTCATCTAACTCCCTGATATGGTGTCATCGTCTCTGATACAAGTCCGTAATTAATCCTTGATAGACCAATTCGAATCCTACAGGTAATCTTTCTTCCAGTGGAGTTAAACGTAACATACGTTTATTCATAGGCCAATGGAACGGAAGCAACAGGACCGGGCATAGGACCAAACACAAGATCAGACACAGGCTCAGGTACAAGTAAGAGGTAAAAAGGCAACGACCAATGTGGCAGCTTATGCACATTTTGATTTACAACATCGCTACAGGCAGAACACTGCCAGAATCCCGCCGGAGGAACATTTTAAAGACAGAAACAAATCAGTTAATGGACATTAATTTGCGGTCGATGCACTCTGAATCCCTTGGCAAATAGCGGACAATCACCTCTGCGGACTCGTCTCATGTGCACGGCTGCGAATCTTCGGCTTGTTGTTGCTCTTATTCAAATTCTGTCCCAGAGGCTCAAAGATTTCCGAGAACTCTACATTGGTTTTCACTCTCGTTTAGCTGGCCATCTGCAATAACATAAATGTCAGCAACGGCAGAGCGCAGACTGGTGTTATGACCATTGCGACCATTGGTGCTGCTGCCACCATCGCAACAACAACTTTTGTTGCCACATCCTTATGGACCCAAATGATTGGCAATCAATTTAGTTTATACGTGAACCTTCAATTAGGTTCACATGTCTCAAATGGAGTTGTGGTTTTCGTCCTGACCCTGAGTTGTAGCTGCTTACACGCGAAGTGACTAAATACCCAGTTGCACATTGCGTTGAGATAGCCATAGCAGTCTGGGATTTTGGTAGCACTGCATCGATGTATGTAGACGCGTGTGGGCCACGAAGAATCAGTCTTTAGGGATTGGCTCTTATTTCCCACGGTCTTGATATTCGCACTGAGCGAGTGGTGATCACAATAGTCACTGCTCAATGGGGATTTGCCACTCAAACGTTTGTACCGTGGCCTATCTTAACACAGTGCTAAGTTTTATAAATGCATTGGTATTTCGTGGATGAGAAGTGATCATAAACGCTTAAAAATGTTCAAAGATGTGTTTATGAAATCAATCTACATCTACATCTACGGAACAGGCAAGGCTAAAACCTCGTAGAAGTAATTAATATTGGGTTCCGCAACTTGTTATACCTTTGCAGCACTTTATCGAGCAGCTACTTCAATGGAACAAAGTCAATACATCGGTGGGATTTACCGAAGTTACTTTTTTAATATGAGGGCCTACCAAAAGTTACCTATAGGTATTTTATGGTGCTGTGTCAGTCATATGGATCTTCCTCTCCTTAGAGAAGTACATAGATCAAAGGCATTCTTTTTCCTGGACAAAAAAAAAAACGAACCATTACAGCTCAAGTTTCAATAGAAGGAAGTCGTCAGTTGAACATGGATACAACAGAGCCATTGTACTTACTTCTTCACTGAAACTTTGACGTTTGTAAGCCTGCAAATTTCATTATCATGTGCCCGTGCTTTAAAAGAAAATTAGTTGCACATACAATCCTCATTTTTGTCACCAACTTACATTTCTGTACTAAATTATATTATACTCTTGTTATACAGGAAGGGGTATAGGAACTTGTTGATTGGAATTGGCGCCTCTGAGGCGAATGCTTCCTCTAGGAAAGTGGAGATCCATAAATGCGAGAGTGCGATGTATAAAGTTTTTGATCCGTGTAATTTAGTAATTGTCAAGAAATGGAAAAAGGCGAAACGCTCGTTCGCGATTAAGTCTTACTTTTCTCTAGGTCGCGTACCCCCATGAATGGAAATCTGCAGTAGCCAACACCTGATTTATTTTATGACAACTTACTCACAACGATTGTCCCAGTGCCATGGTCAGTTAAAGTACAACAAGCCAGGTTATGGCAAACCTACCTATCGTCATGTTGGAAAGAGTTCAACGACATTGCTGAGTTCGATTATCGCAGTGAATTGACAACAATGGATGCCATGTCCCTGATATCATCTTTAAAATTGTGTAAACAAACTCAAATAAACAAGTAAACAAACTTCAAATATTTTAGTTGCTGGTGGATATATTTTAGTTGAAATTCAAGATTTAATGGGACGTTTTGTCGGACATTGGAATTTTGTTCATCTCCTATGTTTAACAACTGGTAGCAGAATTTGTTTTATATTCTTACCATCAGCTGTGAGTGTAACCTATTTATCTGCTTCTCTTCCTAACTTTTAAAACGCGCCCGATAATCAACCTAGTCGTGTAGATTTGCTAATTTTCAGTGGCGCCATCTCTGCTTTGTCTCCATTGATCGGGTTTTTTGTTGTTGTGGTTGCGCCAAAGGATGTGTAATCTTCCAAAGATTCCTTGGCCCGAGCCTCTTGGGTGAAGATTTAAAGAGTTGTACAGTGTATAACAGCACTGCACCTACGGATTAAAACACACCCCTACATCTCCTACCACTCTCCCCGCGACACTGACTTGGGGTTTTCCTTCACGGGGCTGTTTAGCTTTTTAGGCTGGTCTCCAATTGCCTTCTGCGATTTCTTGTCTTGTTTTCTCTAGTTCGCGTTACTTTTTCTGCACTAGGATTATTGGAATGAACATACCCGTCCAGCCGAGTAGTCTGTGGCGGTTCCGCCAAACCTCACTGATTACTTACCTAAAGAACCCCCATCCCTACAACCCAGTCTGCATAAGCTTTCGCTAATGCTATCGCATTAGCACCTTAAATGTTTCACGCATCAAATAGATCAAGTTCAGTTAGCTAAAATCCCCTAGAAGAGAATTCTTACCTGCATTCATTTATTCGAATTCAAAATTCCTCTTATGAATTCTGTTCCAAACAGCGTATCCCTGAAGAGAAAACTTATCGGTTCACACATAATGTAACCGCATAATCAGGGGAATCTTAGCCTTGAGTTGGCTATTCCCAGCCTAACATGTGTACAACTTGTTTACATACACATCGGCTGGCGATTCATTGTCCAACTGCCAAGGAGCGTCGGGCAGCTGGCATATACCCGACCATGATCACTCTCCTAGACGAATAAATAGTCTCAAATTTCGTTCCTTGCCACAAACGAATTTCCCTGCATATACAAATGCAAGCAAGGGATTCGGTTTGGCCACCGACCCAAGATACGATATACAATTCTCATTGTATGAAGAATTGTAACCCATTAGCGCATTTCCACTTGCATGGCCGCCTATTTATTTACCCGCAGTGCACATCTCAGACAAAGACCCAAACGTTCCCTTTGTCTTTTCGTATTTCGGGTTCTGCTTCTCATCAGCAGCGGCATGAGCAAACAAAAACCATTAGCATTCAACGAGATTCGGTTTTGTTTGCTTTACCGAACTCGCATCTCATGAATACACTCTATGCCCTTTTCGTCGTTTCAGATTTGTTCTCGTGGCCTTGTCCCATGAAAGAATCCATGTACACACATACATGTGTACTACCAACAATCTTCACGGTCCCTTTGTCCTTACCGCCTGTCTGCTTCGTTTATCGCTGAGTCTTCTTCTATCCTTAAGTGCGCGCACATCGAGTCGTTTTTCAAACAGCAGTCGCCTGCCATCTCCCGTACCGGCGCTGGTACGGTGTGGAAACTAACACTTCGAGTTCAGTTCCTAGTCGTTTATACCAAAAATATTAATTTCGTTCTTTTGCAAATTGTATTAATAAAAAATTCGCCGTGTTTCGGAATTAAGTGCGAGTAATTGTTAAATGTGACTTCCCGCAAAAATAAATCTGTAAAAATAAATACATGTACCTCATTAAATCCGAATAAGAACTATTTGAACTAATAAACGAAAGTGTTTCATTTACTGTGCAGTGAAATCTTGTATCTTACTTGCTCCTCGTGGACATTGTGTTGTGGGGTCTTGTTTCGTTGTTCTTTCGGGTAAACAGTTTTTCTTTGGGTGCTCGTCGAACTGTTAGCATTCATATTCCTATTTGTCCCATATTCCCGAAACAGATTATCATTCTCATCGCCCCCTTGGTATAACCGCAGACTCCGCACACTTCGTAACAAGAGGGATAAGTTGTGGAATAATTTCTTAAATACGCGTTCTCCTGTGGACTATTCCAACTATCTCGGTTACTTTTACCAATTCACCGAGCTTTATAGCTCCCTTTACCACAATTACCTTTCCAAAGCCCAACTCAATCTGATCAATGACCCCAAATCTTTCTACCACTTTATCAACTATAAACGGAAATCAGATGCCTATCCCAACTCTCTTTTCTACGACTCAACTACTTCATCTGACTCCTAAACCATAACCAATCTTTTCGCGTCTTTCTTCAAACTTTCCTTCACGGACGACTCGTTCGAGCCTAACCCCTCCTACTTTACTGGCACGTCTGAATTCTCCCTTGGCCCACTCATCCCTCTACACATTCAACAACACCAAGTTAAAGAAAAACTTGAACAACTGAAAGACGATTTCAGTCCCGCCCCAGACGGTCTCCCTGCTATCTTCTTAAAAAAATGCTCCTCTTCTCTCTCTCTCCCGCTCGCGTCAATCTTCAATCTATCCCTTGCACAAAGTCTATTTCCCGACATTTGGAAATCCTCCTACATAACCCCCATACATAAAAAGGGGCCAAAAAACGATATATCCAGTTATCATCCCATTGCTAAGCTTTCGCACATTCCTAAACTGTTCGAAGGCCTTCTATACGAAGCGTTACATTTTCCCTGCACTCCCATCATCTCTCCTAACCAGCACGGCTTCCTCTCCGGCAGGTCCACTACTGCCAACGTTGTCGAATTTACATCCCACACACTCCTTGCCCTAGAAAACGGCGATGAGGTTGATGTAGTCACTACCGACTTTAGCAAGGCCTTCGACAAAATTTCCCATAACCTCATTCTCTTTAAATTATCTTCCCTTGGTTTTGAAACCCTGTTGATTAAGTGGTTTTCATCCTATCTTAACTCTCGAACCTGCCGTGCGCGATTTAGATCCACCCTCTCCGATCCTTTCTCTCCAACCTCAGGTGTCCCCCAGGGCAGTCATCTCGGCCCCCTACTATTTATCCTAACCATAAACGACATAGGCTCGTGCATCAATCACATAATTAATTTTAAGTTTAATTTTGAGCTTGCATTAAGCAAAATAAATTAGGGTTCTGCCCTCACTAAACTTCTTAAGGGTATGTCTTCATGCACCAATGACCTCCGAACAAAACTAACCGGACTCCCGGTGTCCAAAAGAGAGTAGACATTTTTATAATTAGCGCTGTTAAAATAGGGGAAACGCTCACCAGTTGTGCGGCACTCAAAGGTGTTATTATTTCTTCATCACTATCGTTGGCCCTAAGGGCATTTTTGTCCGGGTGCATGGCTCCAACTCGCCTCGGCTTCACCTTCGGGCAATTCCTATAAGCATGTCCAGTATCGAAACATCGGAAACACGAGCCTGGTGGCCTTTTCTCCTTTTGATTGATTGAATAACGCATTTATTGTACAATAATTTAACAAATGTTGACTTAGGACTAAAATGCTAAATCCTATTTTACAATCTTTTCTTGTTCTTAAAATAATTTACTGACTCTACACGAGCACTCTAAATTACACGATACAATTTTGTGTAATGCCTTTCGGCGTACAATAATATTTTTATATTTTTATATTTTTATATATTTTCTATTACCCGAATATTTTAGAAGACGAAGTTCTCTCTGGTTTTTTTTTTTTTTTTTTTTTTTTTTTTTAAATAATATAAGGTAAAAAAGTTTATAAAAAAATTAATAACAAAAAAACAAAAAATGTTAACATAAAGAAATTTTAAAACGAAAAGGAATCTAAATGAAAAATGGAAATGAAAAGGAAGAATAAATAAATATGAAAAGGGAAGTGAGGAATGGGAAGGGAAGGCGTAGCGTCTGAAGATGTTACTATATTTGGGGATATTAAATCCTTTCTTCATTGTCAATCCACCACCAGTTGGGATGGGATCGGTCATTTATAGATTTATCTCGATCGCCTATTGCCATGCTAAATCGCAAGTGAACTGCAGCATTTGATATATCACTGTTATAAAGAATCCGTTTGTCCCAGGCACCACGAAAAGCGTGGTAAATAATAGGGACTCCGTGCTTGTTTTGGATAAGACCTTTTCTATCCAATAGAGGGAACGCTTCTGGTGGGATAAACCCATTTTGGAATGTATTCTCCAGGTATATGTCATTGGGGTAGTATGCTCCCGAGATAAGATTATTTTCGCTGCACATTGCCCTTGCAGTGTGACCACGAATAATTTTGATAATGAAATTGTCTATCCTATTCAGTCCTGATTTGTCATACAGTGTCTTATTAGGATAGAATTTCCTGTATTGAGACTCAGGTGTTCTATGTAACCCGAGGCAGGAACGCAAGCACTGCCTCTCGAACATGCGAAACTTTTCCATGTAGGATGGGGAAACGTTGAACCATACCGGGCAACCATACACTAATATTGGACGAATAAATGCTGAATAGGAAATTATTTTAACTTTGTGATCTAGGAGACTATTTCGAAACAGACTTCTTGTCATTGCATATGCACTTTTAGCTGCGGAGAGGGCAGCTGCTTTGTGCTTATCAAAGTATAGGTATTGGTCCATCCAGATACCAAGGTACCTGACAACAGTTTTCATTTGCAGCGGAAGATTATTGCTTCCTACAATTGAAAAGTTTTTACAATTATGCCTTGTATCTCTTGAAGCTGTAGAGAGAGGTGTTCTGAAAAGGATGGTTTCTGTTTTTTGGAAGTTAATTTTCAATTTCCAATCGTCACAAAAGCGTTTGATTTTATTGAAGTCTTCTTGAAGAAGTCTGTTAATGGCATCGATATTTTTTTCTGATCTGTACACTACAATATCGTCGGCGTATGCAATAGCATGATTAAGAGACCCAACTAGATCACTAGTATAAATGTTGAAGAGAATGGGAGAATTCACGGCTCCCTGCTGTAAGCCGTTTTTAATATGGAAAGTTTTATTGGAGATTTTGTCCCCACATTTTACCACAAATTGCTTATCCATTATCATATCGTAAATGATGTATAACAGATATTCGGGCAAACCTAGATTTGATAGCTTATATACAAGTCCTTCTAACCATACGGTATCGAAGGCCTTTTCAAAGTCAACCAAACATACGCCTGTGCATTGTCGTTTTGCCTTGTTCCACTGTATATCGGAAACAAGTTTTGTAGCTGCATGAACTGTGTCGTGGCCCGCTCTAAAGCCAAACTGGTTGCTCGGAATGATGTCGTTTTCATCACACCAGTTTATCAATGCCCTATTTATGATTTTCTCGAATATTTTGCTAATATTTGGAAGCAGACTAATCGAGCGAAGGTTAGCGGGATTGCTCCTGTCCTTGCCCTTTTTGGGGATGGGATGGACTACTGCTATTTTCCAACGTCTTGGAAAGTATGCATTATTTAGAGCGTTATTGAACAAGGTAGTGTAAATTTTCACCGCTTCCGGAGGCAGATGTTTAAGAACTGTATTCGGAATACCATCTGTTCCAGAGGATTTCTTGTTTTTAATGGATCTTAGGATGTCCATGAGTTCATTCTTATTCACAAATATATTTGTGTGCAAATTTCTAAGCGGCGCATCCGCTCTATTGTTTTCACTGAAGATGGTGAAACTTTTGTTTTCGGAATGCCAACTTTGCCGTTCATTGTGCAGCGAAATATGGTTTTGGATAGCTCTGTTTTCGATATCGAGGTTAGAATGAATGGATTCATTCACTTTGTGTACTGCCTCGAAACAGGCGCCAATGGAGTTCGCTTTCTCTTGCGGATCCTCGACTACTATTAGTTCTTCGTTGGAGTTGATGTGTTCCGGGGTGAGTCCTGCGTTCAGCAATATTTGACAATTCTCGGGAGTCTTCGGGACTCGAAGGCAGGGAATGTCATTATGATCTATTCTTCTAAATACTTTATTTATTTGCGGAAACATATTCCCACCACTGGTTTTAATGGAGAGAATTTTACGTTTCCATTCTTCATTAATTACTGATCTGTAGTTGTCACGGATCAGCTTTTGAACGTTTTTAATCAATGACTTAATTGTCTTTATTTCTTGGCTATAAGGATCGCTGAACTGTCTGTAGAGCAGTTTGAGCTGGGAGAGCAGAGCGCTTTTTTGTCTATAGAGGGCGTCAATAGTTGAGTTTCTATATCTATTAAAATTCTCCTCCATGTGCGCCGCTTTTGGAATGGAACGGTGCATTGTTTTGATGACAATGTTGTCCATCGTTGAGAGATAATGATCTATTTCCTCATTTCGAAGGTTCCTATTAGTTGGAGGGTCGATGCCATTAGAGCATAGTTCTCTTTTTATTATGCGATCAAAGCGCGACCAGTGTGCTTTTCGGAAAACGAACGAATGTATCTGGTCGTACTGCTCAAGTATTGCATGTTCGTTTGGAACATGTAAAACGGCGCCGAGGCCGTAATGGTCACTATCATACCCGATTGTGCGAAGGCAATTTCGAGTATTTAGGTCCGTGCCTAATAATTGTAGTCTGTCGTCAATCATAAGTAAGTCCAAAAAGGAGTTTCCTCTTGGATAAGATGGTGTAGTTGTAGCGTACAATTCTAGTTTATATTCTGTTGCATTTGTTTGCCACCAGTTGAACAGTGCATTACCTCTTGTGTTCGGCGTGATATCACCCCAAGCACTGTGTTTGGAGTTGAAATCTCCCGCCAGAACAAAATAATTGTTTTCCGAGTCTAACTTGAGATTACGAAAAAGGATATCCATTTCGCTGATAAATTGCGAACACTGAGGAGCTTCAGGTGCATACACGGATACCACGTATAGATGCCTTTGACTTTTCAAAGGTATATCTATAATGCAAGCTTCCAGCAGCTGAAATTTGTGTACAGCTGTGCTGTAAACGACCTTGTGGTGAAGGCCTTTCTTAATTAAGATAGCAACTCCACCCCCTTGTGTGGCGTGTGGACGATCTCGTCTAATGACTTTATAGTTTTTGTAGCCCAATTTTTGCCTCTGGTTTAGCTTGGTTTCGCTAGCTAGAAGCACATCGGGGCATTCGGCTTCAAGCAGGTTACCTAGATTATCCCTTCTTGTCACGCGGATTAGTGAATTCACATTCACAGCAATAATTTTTAGTGTTAAATTAGTTGGATAGTTCATTGTGGTATATTGGGTTGTCTGAGAACAAGGACGAATAAATAATATCTATTCGGGCCGCTTGTTCAGTCAGTTTTTTTTCAAATCCAGCAATCTGTCCTTGTATGGCTAACAGGATTGCTCTTATATCTGAATTTGCCTCTGGAGCGGGCGCTTTTATGACGTTGCGTGAAAGTTCCGCCGCCGTTGTATTAATTGGATTACTAGCCATTTGAGAAAATGATATGCTAGGTGCGGAAGGTTTTGTGATATTACTTCCCTGTGCCGCGAAGTTTGAGTTTAATGTACTACCGGCAATTTGAGCGAATGATACACTAGGTGCAACGAAGTTATTATAAGAACGAACCTTCATTCGTTTCTCTTCTTCAAGTTGTTTTTTTTTAAATTCCAACTTGGCTTTTAGTTGTTGGAATTTCGGACAACCTCTAAAGTTGGCCGGGTGACCTGTATTTTTGCACAGGACGCAAGATAGTTTGCTTCTATCCTGAACCTGTTCTTTACCTAAGGGGCATTCTCCTACGGTATGATTGTTTTGGCACTTTACACATCTAAATCCCATACAACAGTTAGATGCAACGTGGCCGAATCGTTGGCACCGCATGCACTGCAACACACGGTCAGCCTTCCGTATTTTTTCCCAAATTATTGTTTGGTGGAAAATAACTTTAATATTCCTAAGTGCATCGACTTTGCTGTTGGGACTTAAGGAGACAATGAAGGACGGCAACTTGCGGTTGCGACTTCGGGAGAGAGAAGTGGAGAATGGCTTCACATCAATGAATTTTAAACTGTCATTTTCGACAGTTTGTAGTTCTGAGAGGAGTTCTTCCGATGAAAAAGAAGGATCAACTCCTTTAAGTAACATGGAGATAGTTTTCTCCGATTTAGGTGTGTACGTGAAGTACTCACTACTTGCTTCCCTTAGAGCAGATTTAATTTTATGATAATCATCTAAACTATCACATAAAAAACTTATTTTATTATTATTTAAATTCTTCGTTTTAAAATTTCTACATGTTAACTTACCCAATTTAATTAGGTCCTTAGCTTCCATAAAACTGACTATGATGGGAGGCACTTTCTCCTTCTTACTGGCTGCTGTTTGTTGTTTTTCCAGCAGTTGTTGCTGCTGCTGTTGCTGTTGCTTCTGCTGCTGTCGTTGTTTCTCCTCTTGCTGTTGAATATTGTTTTCCGATAATGCTTCTTTGATTTGTCGATCCAAATCGTTCTTCTTTTTGGAGAGCTCCTCTTTCTTTTTGTATAGCTCCGCAATAAATTCAGCACGTTCGGCATCTTTGTCACTCATTTCAGTATTGCTGGTTTTGTGGTCTTCAGTTGCCAGTTCTTTAAATTTATTCCCTTCTCCGGAATAATGTGGCTTGTCAGTAGTGGTCATTCCTTCTCTGCGAGTTTTTTCTTTGTTGGTTGGGTTAGCTTTATGCCGTTTGGCAAGGAGGTTTGGCTGGGCTTTGGGCCTCCTCTTTGAAATTACTTTTAGCATTACTTTTCTTTTTTCCATTATTTGTTTCGACCGTTAATTTAATTGTTTTATTTGTGAAGCAGCATGCAGAGAACATCTGCTTTCACACGCATACACATTAACACACGCACAGTTTTTTATTGGCCGTTCAGTATATACACAGCGGTAGACACGCCAGCACACACGTGTACGCGACAATATTGTAAATTTGTGTGGACGACCGGCGAACGAATGTTTTCAACGAGAGTTTTAGACAAGCACTTGGCGCATTGTCGTTTTATTCAAGTTACACCCTATTTTTGGGTTTAATTAATATTTATTTTATCTTTTACGCGCACCTTGCACAACACTTTGGCTACGAGTTCAATGACTATACAGCCGTTCTCAGTGACGGCCACACTTTCACACACAGGTGCACACACTAGAAAGACGCGGGATAGAACGATAGAACGATCCGTATCCTTCGAACGTTAGCTGAGTTGTGAGGCCTTTTCTCCTCTGGACTGCTGGATGCAAAATGACCGAATTTTGAGCAATTGTAGCATCTTTCTTGCTCTTTAGCAGATGTTATTGTGGAAGTCCTGCGTCCTCTTGCTGAAGTTGTAGGCACTGTTGACGTAGACGACGATCCTCCTTTGGTCATAAGGGACGACAGCGGTTCCGACAACTTCCTCTTTTCGTAAAGGGGAAGAAGTCTTTTAAGCTCCAGTATAGATTTGACAGCGTAAAGCATTGAGGTGCTGGATGACGTATCCCCAATACCTTCGATGATAATTCTGCCTCGTCGATGTCTGTATGCGAGGCGATTTCCTGCATGGATAGGACATACCGCAGCAGAGACTCCTCTTTTAGTGGTGATCGACGACTCAACTTGTGGTAGACTTCTCAGCGGGTCATTTTTTGGTCGAATTCCGCCAGCAATATCTCCTTAAGAGAATTCCAGCAATCAACACGAACGGTTCTCAAAAGTACTGTAGGAGCGAAGTCGTGTCACCGACATGGGCGCTGGGTTCCACTTCGTCCTCACAAATTAAAAGTTCCGCCGCGACAAACTGTGCACAAGAAAAACAACAGCACAATGAAACAAACAAACACTCAGGATTAAGTTTAGTTGAACTGGTGTTTATTGATAACTAAGCTGGGGTATATATATAAATCACTAGTCACATAACACACTGAATTATACTGTTATTTGATTAAAGGCTACAGAATACTGTGAGGAGTTCAATCCAGCGACGGACAATGATACAATATTACCGAGTGCGACGATAAAAATGGCGTGTGTAAATCACCGTACCGTGTGCAAGGTACGGTGGAGATGGAGACGACCCGACTAACTCCTGGGATGGTTGTAATACCACTCAGCGATTATAACTGATTATCGCTTCCCTCTGCGCACCAGGGTAGCGATAGGAGACACGACCTGCTCGGGTCGAAGGATGGTATAGAACTCTACGATATCCTCTCCAATAAGGATATCGTTTTTACCTACCACCAGGGAAACGTAAAGTCTCTCTTGGTGGTATAGGGAACCAGATCTTATAATAAAGGTCATGGTGGTATGTGTGGGATCGTTCAGATCGATGCTATTCACACGTGCAGTGGAACAACGAAACAGGCAGGCGGCAAAGACAATAGGGAAAAATGGCGCAATATTTATGGTCCCTGTCATGACGGTTACAATGAATGCAATCCGAATTATTTTGTTTACAGGAATTCGTCTGGTACCGAATTGGTTTAGATATTTCAAAAACTTTATTATCGGCTTGAAGTACAATCAAAACATTTATGAATGGAACTCGACTTCGTTCATATGGCCACCGTGGGCAAGTTTGTTGATTCGTTGGACCCAATTTTCGATGACTATCTCCGCTATTTCGCGTTCAATGTTGACCCTGAGTTCTTCCAACGTCGTCGGGTTGTTGGCATAGACCAATGACTTGACGTAGCCCAAAAGAAAATAGTCTAGAGGCGTTAAATCGCACGAACGAGGTGGTCAACCGACTGGCCCATTTCTTGAGATAACACGCTCATCAAACTTACTCTACAATAAATCGATTGTATCATGTGCTGTGTGGCTTGTGGCAGCGTCCTGTTGAAACCACAAGTCGCCCAAGTCCATATCTTCCACTTCGGGCCAAAAATAATCGGTAATCATGGCGCGATAACGATAGCCATTCACAGTAACGTGACGATCGTTATCGTCGACGAAAACATATGGCCCAATGACGCCGCCGCCATGCAAACCGCACCAAACAGTTATAATTTTGAAGTGGTGATTCATGAAGCACATGTGGATTTTCACCCGACCAATAACGCATGTTTTGCTTATTGACGAACCCATTGAGCCAAAAATGAGCTTCGCCACTGAAGATGATTTTGCGATGAAATTCATCATCTTGGCGCATCTTTTCCAGAGCCCAATCGGAGAACGTACGCCGCTTCAAATGGTCCATCGGCTTCAATTCTTGAGTCGGCTTGATCTTGTATGGGTGTAAACCAAGATCCTTACGCAAAATTCGCTATAAAGTGGTCTGGGCGATGCCCAATTCTGGGGAACGCCGTGGAATTGACTGATTTGTATCGTTTGCTACGGACGCCTGAACGGCACCGATATTTTCAACACTTCGACCAACCCCTTGTCTCACTGGCACGGCAACATCACACAACGAATATGTAGACTCAAATTTTTGCACTAAACTTGTTATTGCCTGTCTACTAGGGTGAGAATTACGACCGAGAATTGGAGTTAACGCTCTCAAAGTTGCGGTCACCGACTCCAAATTTCGGTAGTAAATTTTTATAATTTTCAGACGTTGTTCGTTCGTGTACTTATTCATGATGAAAATGTTGAGTTTACTGAATAAATTGACAGTGACAGTTCGATGATTAGTGAAAGGGTGCGTTCACAAAATTCAAAGTTGTCAACTCCCTATTGGAAAACCCTATATTACTGTCGTCGCCGGAGAGCAAAGGAACTGCATTCTCAATTTCGTTGAATTCCACCTTTTTTTGTAGTCACTGGAACCGGTTCCATATCATGCAGCTCCCTCTGCAGTTCCCGAATGCGTTTCCTTCTCTCCAGTCGGGCGAGTCCTCGTTCCTCAGCATCATCAGAAATGGTCCCAGAAGTTGCGTCAGAAGTTGATCTTCCGCCAGCCATCTGCTGAGCAGGTAGGTCAGAAGTCGGTGCACCGTCAGCAGCGAGCGCTTTTCCAGAAGTAGGGGCTCCACCCGAAGTGGACACTTGGTCAGAAGAGAGTGCTCCGCCAGAAGTTGTGAACACACCTAAAGTTCCGGAAGTTTTTTCGCCTGTATTTTCAAGCTCAGAATGACCAAACGCTTCCTTGTATATTGTCCGGATCCGCCCAATCGTGGCTGTGGTCGGGACATCTATCCCTACCTCGTGCAGGGCTTCCGTCATCTCGTTCTTCCCGGGTCTATTGGGGATCATTTTGATCGGTGATTAATCCGATTATGTTTGATGATCCGCTGAAATTTTATTACTTACTTTATGGTAAACCCCACACCTGATGTTTTGAGAATTATATTTTTATTTAAATTAGCGGCATTCACAATTTTAATTTCTTTCTTACGTCCACCCGCCGTGACTGCTCGAACAAGAAGAAGGCAAGGAACCGGAAGTCCACCCATTATTGTCCTATTCTACTAGATCAGTCACAATGGGTTTGTGGGGAGGAAGTATGGTGTGCAGGTGTACTGCATCGGATTCCCTTCTTCCTCCATCATAATACCGCTGTAAATAGTCAACAAGTATCCGCGGCAAAATGTTCGCCAAGAGAAAACATCACACACAGTAGCAATTAATCAAAACACATGGTCATTGCTGTTTATTAATTAAAAGGTTACTTTATTGATTGGTAAAATGAAAAATATGAATTAAAAGTCACTTGGAATTCTCACATATCTTAATCTAAGCGTTCTCATGTTGTTTATTAATGAAAAAGTTGATTGGTTAAATGAAGAATGGTGAATGTTAATCGCGCGACTCGCGGTTGACTTTCGCGTTACGCAGCGCTACGGGAGCGGAGGTGGAGACCCGACCGAGCCGGTCGGGTGATGGAAGAAAACTCCCTGAGGAAAGAACTCCGGCCTGTATTCAATCCTCAGTTAAGGGTGAGGTTCGGAGGAGAAAGAGAACATTTTCTCTTTAGGGTGTGGCCACCAAGGAAATGCAATCTTTCCTTACTGGGTGTGGCCGATGGACGGCGATCTCTTTATGCAGTGGTGTGTATGTGTGATCGTACACATCACCGTGTTTATCGATGCATTTCAGCAAGGGATAAACGAAACCTACAACGGAGGAAAGAGAACAAAGGGAGAAGCGACCTAAGGCATCGGTCTGTAATTGGGGCCAGCTAAATAAATAAGCTGCAACTCATTAGATGTGAAATGCATTTGGGATACTTCAAACAATTTGGATTGTTTATTGTATCGCCAGAATGCCTGCGGTAGAACAAAATTCTTTTGTTTGCACATGATGTGTGCTGAAGAATTTGGTTTTAGCGGCTATTGCACTAATTGTCTGTAGCTGCGTCAGTAGGGTGCTTGGAGTTGTTTTGTCGTTGGACAAAAGAGTCGCCAGCCAATGTGTATGTGGGTAACATTGTTGTACACATGGTGAGGCTGGGAATAGGTGACGCTAGGATAAGATTCCCCGATTATGTGGTGACTTGGTACGGTAACCGAATTGTTTTTTTTCAGGCGTAATGCTTGACCTTTAAGGAATTCTTCTAGGAAAATGCATATGAATTATGAATGCCTGAGAATCCTTTTAGGAAATTTTATGTCGATGCGTTTGTGGGGGTGAAAAAGTATGTGAAGTCAACGTATGACTCTGGTTCCCTTAAACCACCAACGTCACTATGCAATTGAAATGGGATCCGCCACAAACCGTTCACCGAGGAGAGACATGAATATAGAAACACTAAAATTTGTCTTGTTGTAACTTTATTTTCTTTTGTTGTTGCTTTTTGTATTTCGAAATAATTTTTGTTTATTTACATATGTACACTTTTAATTTTTGTAGTTGAAATTTTTGATACAATACAATTTCGGTTTCTAGCACTTATTCCCGTTGAAGTGTGGTAACTTCAGTTGATTGGTAATTGACGGACGTGGAGAATGAGAGAACAGAAACACGATGTGCTGTGATCTCGAGGTAGCTTTGGTTGTGTGTGTTGGTATCAAATGCAGCTAATGACATGACCTACTGACCCGGTGGTACGGCTATGGTGTAGTCAGAGAACATTGAACCGTGGAAAGACAGAACTGCGAAGGAGAGGAGAACCTAGCTGATGCTATTCGCCTGCAAAAAGAGATCGTTGATCCCAAGCGAATGGGTGATCTGGGAAAGGTCAATAGGACGCCGCATCGGCTAGGGAAATTATGGGGTGAAGTTAAGTTGTGGTCTTAGTATGTACAAACAGGTGCACGAGTCCACTAAGATCCCCCAATCCACTGTCACTACTCCACAACGCAAGAAAATAAAACGCTACAGACTCCTGTTGGTAGTTCAACTTCTTTTCTTTATTTACACAACAAACGTATCCAAAATTTAATCTAGGGTCATTTCTATTTACAATAGTCACTGCCGCAGCTTACAACACTTATTCCTAACTTAATAAAATGTAATTCAGGTTACAATGGTCACTGACGAAGCTTATTCGTAACTTAATAAAAGGTAATTCACTTTTGGTGCACTGTTCAAGTAAAACTGAATTAAACGTTCAAGCAAACTATGTAAAGGCAAATTCATTTTTGGTGCACTGTTCAGATAAAATTAAATTAAACGTTCTCACAAATTATGTAAAGGCTAATACACTTTTGGTGCACTGTTCAGGTAAAACTGAATTACTCGACTGGTTCCTATCAACCACAATTTCAGACTGCATGTAAAGTTAACGATCTCTTGGGACAGCCCAAGAGGGATGTAAATTAACGTGAGGGCGCGACCTGCCCTCACGGAATCCGAACCGAGATTGAATTATTTCATCGAAGCGATAGGATATCAAAATCCCATCATCGCTTCGATGACCATATTTGGTATTCTCTTTTGCGTTAGATTCGACTCAAAAAGGGGTGGAAATACACACACGATGATTGCTTTCGGTGCTCATTGTGTGCGCTCGCAAGTATGCAGACATTGCATAAGTCCCCTTCCTAAGTTCGCAACAGGTGCGAGTATCTCGACGGCAAAAGGGTTGCAATGTTTACACGATCAACGACTGCGTAAAGCATTATTGCTGATCGTGTACATTGCGCTGTATATTCTTGCAATCGAACTCTGATGGTAATTTTCCATTTGCGAAGTCGATTGCCGGGGCGCCAGCCGGATGCCCTCATGTATCGGTCGTTCGATGTGGGCATGCTTGCTAAGGCAAAATACCTTTTTCTGCTGGTGTGCAGCTGGCGTGCAAGAGGATATCGCGTAGATATTGCACAGGCAATATTGGTTGGTTGGTTGTTAAACCAAATTGCTTTGAAGAATATAGCATTTGATGCCGCTGGAATTTCACTTCAGCGCGACTTAATGTTTCACAGGGTTTTTCTTGTATTTGGCAGGTACAGTACAGAAGGCAAGTACAGGCCTTCTAATGTATTTCAGGAAACTGTTACCTTTTGTACCCGTAAGGCAAGTAGTGGCGTTCAATGGAACTGCCACGGTACTTGTTTCTCTTTTTGTTGTATGCCCTATTTGGGGGTTTTTTCCTAGTTTGTGGGACGATGAGTGCTGGCGTTCGGGAGAATCGCTACAAAATAATACCGTGGGAAAAACTCTATGGAATGTTGGTAAATACCCAAGCCAATGGATGATGCTGCAACCTCGTCGCTTGGTTTGACTTGGTTGTTGCTAACCAATACGGAAAACCCATGGTTAGAGCAATAGAGTTGCCGTATGGCGAAGATAGTAGCTAAACTCAATTATGCATTATCTGCATAGGATAATGAGTTTAGCTATGCGTCCTAGGGGAAAACATGTTATTTCAGGTGAATAGCATATAAAGGAAATGGGTATGTATGACGCGCTGAAAGCGGTCGAAATAAGGTGGAAATTGTGGTTGGAATTGTGGGTTGGTTCTCATGTCGAATAGAGAAACCCCACACGTTGATGCATGGAGAATGCCCTTGTGAAAGGAAATGATTTGATGCGGGGAGATTGAGGTGCAAATATTGGTTGCGAATATGGGGGGTTCTTCAGGTGAGTTTAAGAACCCCCACAGGTTTACATTATTGATGGGCTTCCAGTGTAAGGTCTAGCGATATGTTATGTATACAATTTTTTATTTTTTTTACTACATAATAAAGATTAAAATATAATAAATAAGTAGTCGAAATATATACTTTGAAAAAAAAGTATTTACAAAATCGGTGATGTTAAAAAATAAAATCTCTTATATTATATAGTATATAAATATTTTTCCCCGTCGGGGAGCCTGTGGCGGTTCCGCCAGATCCCACGGCTCGCCTTCCTGAAAAAACCCCATAACCATAACCCGGGTCTGCACCAGCTTTCGCTAATGCAATTCGCATTAGCATCTTAGATGCTTCACGCATCAAACAGACCCAATTATTATAACCCTAAAATCCCTATAGAGAAAACTTACCTTCATGCATCCCTTCGCATACAATTTTTCATAAGATTTCTTTGTTTTCGTATTTGGTATTCTGAACCAATTCGGCACCAGACAAATTCCTGTAAACAAAATAATTCGGATTGCAATCAAAGTAACCGTCATGACAGGGACCATAAATATCGCGCCGTCTATTTTCCCAGCCGCGTCATATACCTTTTCATACACATTGCCTGGCAACCTTTTTTGTTTGTCTTACCAACAAACAACCCAAGCATCTGCATATAATTAGCGCAATAGACGCTGAAACCAAATTCTCCAGCATTTCCTAATGCAAATATGAACCCGGTTTCTACTGCAGCCAGAGATGCCATAAACATCCAATTTGCTTTTAGCACCTTTTTCTCCCAACGTCGAAAATAGCGACGAGGCATCGTATAAACATGACCCTTATTAAAGAGCGAACCATTTGGTCGCCTTTTCTTTTGTCCTTGCCGCCTGCCTGTTTTGCTGTTCCACTGCACGTGTGAATAGCATTGATCTCAACGATCCCACACATACCACCATGACCTGTATTACAAGATCTGGTTTCCTATACCACCAAGAGAGACTTTACGTTTCCCTGGTGGTAGGTAAAAAACGATATCCTTATTGGAGAGGATATCGTTTGAGTCGTAATTCAATCTCCGTGGCGGTCGGGTCGCTCGCCATCCACCGTGCTCCGCCGGGTACGGTGCGAAACAATGTTTAATCCGAGTCGAGTGCGTTTATAATAAAAAAAATAATTTTTCTTGTGCGCTGATGTCGGGATGGATGAATATAATAGATCTAAAATTCTAACATTAATAAAAACCAATTGGACAGAGATTAAAAATCATCAACATCCTCTCATTTAATGTTTTTATTGTACTTTCCTTTTCTTGGTGAACGTTTTCTTTTGGTGCAATGGTAATTAGCTTCCTGTGAACAACTGAGTTGGTGTTTGTACCTGCTGCGATATTCGGCCAAACTTCGTTAGTGAATGATGGAGGAAGAAGGCAACCGAGTGCCCATGTCTGGCACAACACTTCGTTCCCCACAAGCCTCTGGCGCAAGACTAATGACCTTGCCCGGAAAAAACAAATCATTACGGAAAATTTAACAAGCCTCAGGAATTGCTAAATAAGACCAAGACCGGTTCCCGGTTGTAGTGCCGATGATGATGATGATATAAATATTTTATAAAACTTTAATTATGATTATAAAAATGAAATATAATAATGCTTATACAAACGAATTTCGGAATGCCCATCAAAAATCTTTTGACCGCAACTGTGAAAAGAAGAATATATTTTGAGGAAATGAAATTAAAAGTAAACAAAGTTTATAACAAATAATAAATATATAAATAAATAAAGAAATAAATAACAAATTACGTTGCCAATAATATCTGAATAATTGAATGAAAAGTAGTAATTAAAATAATAATAAATAAACATATTACTTAATCATGTAAATGCATCTAAAATCTCTGTACATTGAATGAGTATGATAAGTAAATTCAATAACAAGTAATTTATTTTATCCCCTGGAGGGTGTAGTGCCAAAGTAAACAACTCAGAGCATCCACTACATTTGTCATTAGTCAAGCTGGGATGTTATCAAGACCCACTATACAATGATTGTTTTTCTACTAAGGCCTCGGACCTGTGCACGACAACAAACTCACATAAATTCAATTTGCCCCAGCTGCAAGTGAAAGTAATGTATGTTTACTATCACTTTCAGCGTATCACGACGATGATGTTTGTAGCAGGAGCAACAGCTGGTCTCATTACCTTTAATGACATTGGCATCACCACAAAATTTAATAATGTTTCATGTCTAGATTTTATTTCATTCACTTTGTATTTTTCTAAATATTTGTCTTTACTTTCAGCTGGAGGAAATAAAAACTAAAGAACGAACTATCGGGCAACTTAAAAAGGAGACACAAACGTTGCAGAAACATAAAACGAACTTAACGACTAACCGCAATAAAAAGGATACCCACACCAAAAATACGCCTCATCATCCAACCGAGGTAAGTTGTTACATTTCAAAGGATCTTTGACATTTGAAGTATTTTCTCGCGGCATTGATATTCTTTATAAATGCTCTCTACACATATTAATTTTTAACTGAAAAGTATAATAAATAATAAAATATAATAGAGATTAAAATATAAAAATTAAATATAGGGTGGGTCATACATTTTTGCACATTTGAAACACGAATAGAAATAAAACTACAAGTGTTATTTTGTTGATTATTTATTTAACGTAATAAACGTTTATTGAAATTTATTTTTAAAAATGACATCGTCGAGATGTGTCCCGTTTCGTCGTTGTCACTCCTGCAATCGACTAGGCAAACTTTGGAAAACTCGCTGACACATGCTGCGAGGTATCGCGGCTATCTCCTCCTGGATGTTTTCTTTTAACCGGGATATGGTCGTCGGTTTATTAAGGTACACTCAACTTTTCAGGTATGCCTTGACTCAAGCTTTGATTAAATTAACACTTGGACACTCGTTTACACGGCGTAATCCGTATTCAATTCTAAGGCGCCGTACAGTAACGTAGGAATCGTTGTTTTTGTAAAATTGTTTTACACAAAAAGCACGCTGTTGTCCCACGAAGTGCTCCATCGTGACTAAAATGCATGAAGCGACGCACAATTCCCCACCACTCGCGCGCCCTTCCCTGTATCAGTTTTTAAGAAATCAGGTGTTGCCATTTGCAAAAAGGTATGGCCAACCCTATATATAAATATATATAAATTATAAGAAGGATAACGGGGTATGGGGGCGAGTTAGTGTAGAATGTGTATGTGGTCCGCTTAGCATCGGGGGTGTGACAGAGGAAAATGACTTAGGAGGCGGTGTTTGAGAATATGGGTAGTGAGGTCGAAATCAAACGAGGTGGATTTGGACGTTTCTCAGCATACGTGAATACGATATGCGGTGGGGGAAATGTAGAGAAGGATTACGTGTGTTCCGAGGATTTGTATTTAGGAGAATTAAGTTCAAGAGGTGGGCGCAGTCGACCAAACCACAGAGGCGTCGATGAATGAACAGAATGTCGGGCTGGACTCTATATGAAAAAATTCATAAAAGGTGGCGCTAAATTAATCACCCTATCGGAAGATGTTATAATGTTGGCAAATGTCGGCGTACGTCAATCATATTTGACATTTGTGAACTAGACAGCTGCAGTATACAAACAGACACATCCTCATATGTGAGCACTTGTGTGACCCCGTTCAGGGATGATCCGGCCATGTTGTCATCTTGCATCTTTCCGATGACATACTCGAGCACACGGTTAAAAAGACATGGTGAGAGGCCGTCTCCGTGTTTTACTCCGTCCCGGATTTCGAATGGTTCTGAGAGGTGGTTTTCTATTCCAACTCGCCCTTTGTTTTCGTTCATGCAAATTTGGATGAGGGCGGAATATTTTTTCGGGATTCCCGGCTTAACTACAATATGGTAGAGTATTTGCTTGTGACTGAGTCGTAGGCTTTTTTGAAGGCAATGAACAGTTGGTGAACCGTCTCTCCGTATTCCCACTTCTTTTCGAGTAGTTGCCTTATTGTGAACATTTGGTCGCGTGTTGACATGTCCTACGGAATCCACATTGGTAGTCTCCCAGTATCTCTTCTGCGAACGGTGTGATTCTCGCCACTATGACATTTGTTAGTATTTTGTATGTGGTTGGGAGCAATGATATTCCTCTGTAGTTTTCGCAGTCAGATCTGTCACCTTTTTTGAAAATGGGAACGACTATTGAGGTTTTCCATTTTTCCGGGATGACTTCCTTATCCCATATTGTTTTAATCAGTTGGTGGATCTTTCAAGCGGTTGCCTCTCCTCCATGCTTCATAAGCTCTGCCGGTATGCAGTCGACTCCGGAGCCTTGTTGCTTTTCAATCGATTTATTGCGTCGTCAATCAATCGGATCTGGGGTCTGCGGCTCGGTTGTATGTTCGTCTGGTGCGTTTATTTGTGGTTGATGGGTGCGTACATTGGGGGGGGGGGGGGTGTACCGTGGCGGTTCCGCCAAACCCCACTGCTACTTACCCGAAGAACCCCCAATACTGCTACCCAACTTTCATAATGTCCTGCTAATGCAATCGCATTAGCACCTGTAAATGCTTCACGCATCAAGCTTATCAAATTTATTTATTTAAAAGCTTTTGGAAAAGAATTCTTACCTTCATTCATTCATTCGAATCCAAAAATTCCCCATAAGAATTCTATCCAAATTTATCACAGATCCCAATCATACATTCATACATTCTCCTACGAGGGCATTCATGCAGGCATCAATGCATCTCTGCATTAGCGACCAAGAACCCAATTCTTGTTTAGTGTAAACAGTCACACTATAGTTCGATTCTTGAGTCGCCTTAGATGCCACATACAATTGGCATAGATGTTATACAAACCGTTATTGTGTAATCATCTGAATTGCTTCGCAATGACTTGCAACTATCTATACAGCTGCAAGCACTTTACCCAGAAATGCTCCTTTGTTTGAATCTCGAAACAATCATCGACTTCGAGCATAGCCGCCGGATTGAATTCAAAGCATAAACAATGGAAATATAGAATCCATTTCTTGCAACGAATTACCCCGCATATACAAATGCAAGCAGGGGATTCGTTTCGGCCACCGACCCAAGATACGATATACAATTTTCATTGTGTAAAGTATCGCACCCCATTAGCACCTGTTCCAATCTCTATTCGTCTATTTACAGAAGGGGGTCATTCATCTAAGACTTTTATGATGCCGTTGTCCCATCTTTTCTTTTAGCACATTTCTTCGATGCATCGTCGTCTATTTATTTAGCCGCGATGCACATCATAAACAACAATCTTCCCGATTCCTTTGTCCTTGCCGCCTGCCTGCTTTGTTTTTCCATTGCCTTCGCTCATGAGTAAACAACACAGATCTAAACGATCACACACATACCACCATGATCTCCATTACGAAATCTGGTTTTCTATTCCACCTAGAGAGACTTTACGTTTCTCTGGTGGTAAGTAAAAACATATCCTTAGTGGAGAGGATATCCACCACCACCGAATCGAGGGTGAATCAAGAACCAGATTCCAGCCCTCGATGGAGTCGTTTTTCATCACCCGACCGAGCCGGCCGGAAGGCCCGTCTCCCGCTCCCCGTTACGCGCCGCGGGGACGCATACACCTGAGAGTCGAGGGCATTGAGTGTAAGAGTTGCGAATTTTCATCTCGGAGAGTAGATCGTCGAGGAAGATTAAATGCTGATGGTGTACATCTGTTAAATCAGTGTTTAACGTTAATATGTGTTCCTTTTGTTCCAATAGAAAAATCAATTAACATTAGAAAAACAATAAAAATAATCATCACCAACAATCGAATGTGTTTTGATGTGTTTTCCTTCCTTCCGGACTTACAGCGTTTTGGTTTTCTTTTGTTGCCTCTCCCGTGTAACCTCTTAGTGAACGAGTGGGTTGGTGTTAGAACTCTCGCCCATGCTGGCGTCGCGACCTCCTACCCCACAGGTTGATTGATTGATTTATTGGTAGATTGGTGGGTAGATTGGTTGATAGATAGATTGATTGATTGAATGACTGGCCGGTTAAGTGGATGACAGATTGATTGAACGATCGAATGAACGAGTAATGGGTTGAGTAAGTAATTCGCTGGTTGATTGATTGATTGATAGATAGATAGATAGGTAGGTAGATAGATAAATAGATAGATAGGCGGGTTAATTGATTGATAGATATGTGAATTGATTGATCGATTGATTGGCTGATTGATAGATAGATTGGTCGACTTGTTGATACATAAAATGATTGGTTGAATAATTGATCGGTTAACTGATTAACAGCTTGATGGACTGGTCGAATGAACGAGTAATCGGTTGAGCCAGTAATTCACTGGTTGATTGATTGATTGCTAGATAGATAGACAGATAGATATATAGATTGATTGATTGATTGATTGGATGATTACCCGACTAACTTACTAACTGATTGAATAATCAATCGATCGATTGAAGAAGTAAGTGACTCGTTGATCGATTAATTGATTGATTGATTCATTGATTGGTCGATCGATTGATTGGCTTGCCGATTGGGTGATTGTGGTGGTTATATGGCACGTGATATAATTTTATGGACTTAGAATCAATCTGTCTTCAACTTTAATCATCAGTTGGTTTGAGTGTTGATGAATTGTAAGTCTCTTATTTTACATTCCTGTCGTCTTACTAAACTGAGACTCTTCTGGGTCGGTGCAACGATAACACACTGCCGCAGTCATTCAATTCCTCGTAACATATTTATAAAAAATCTGTAGCAAACAACTTTGTTTAACCTGCCCCATAATATCGTGAATATATATTGTATTGTAAATTAGAATTTAAAATAAGATCCGGTTAGGTGATCTTTCCACTTACGACTATTTACTATCAATCTCCCAAAGCACGCGATATTACGCTATTCGATACACTCAGCTTTTACTTTCGCTTTGTAGCTGAACGATACATATTTCAATTTCATTAACCAAACAACTTCCGATCGGAATTGAAAAAATTTTGCAAAATTATCTCGAGTAATTATATTTGTAATTAAGACCGACAGCTTTGCTTGATATAACTTTCACGGCATTTCTGTCTGCTTAACATCCACAGTACCAAGTGTCTCAAGTAATCTTGAGGGGTTATGATTTGTTTTATTTCATACCGTTGGTACTTTTAATACTTTTCAATAAGTTTAACACAATTTAAATAGGTTTTATTGGAAATAAATATACTGAAGTTACTTAAACAAAAGGTTGTATCTTGATTAGAAAGTCGACCACAGAGTGTGTATCTTATTTCTTCGGATTCGCATTTTGCGTTCGCATTCGATTACTTCACTGTTTTTAATCATAAATTATTTAATTAAGCGACGTTTTGCGTGAAATCTATGTCACCTGAAAATGAAAGCCTCATCGATAGTCGCATTCGAGAGGTGATTTCAAATCAGTGGAAGAATTTATGGTGCCTCGTAAAAAACGATATTTCGATGTTGGACATTGCATTGTGGGGACTATTTTAAAATTTATAGGCGCATGAGTGGTTTGTCGAAAACTTCGCAACAAATTAAAACCCGTCACATAAATTTGAGACGAATTCAGCAAACAACTGTCGGTGTTGTCACACTCCACCGATGGCGGTTGGTATTACGATCGCGCTGAGCACGAAATTAGGTGAATGAAAGTTATTTGGATCTTAATAAGGTCTATTTCAAATTTCTAATGTTATTCTGTGAGCTTGAATGAATGGCGGTCATTGGCATTGACATAACATGGACAAACTGGGAGTTTGGTCATCGTATAACATTAGAGTGCAACTCAAGATGGTGTGGGACGTTGAGGTTCATTGACTGATTGCTTGTCTCACAAAAATAATGAATGAAGAAACATGTACAGGGGACTTATTTATACACGAAAACATAAGATGTGGGTATAGGGTCTTATTCTTTTCTATTACTACTATTTATTGTCCTATAGGTTCTCGGAAGTTCATGACCTCACTGACTCGACTCCGCCATCGTCCCCTGATCTGTGCACTCTCCTTCCACGCTTGGCCATCCGATCCGATCTCCTCAAGGTCAAACCTAATATAGTCCTCCCATCTCCGTCGCGGCCGTCGTACCAGTCTCTTTCCCGTTGGTCTACCGTCAAGAATTCTAGACACGGTCCAATCGATGCCCATTCGCGCTACATGTCCGGCCCATCTTAATCTTCGCGACTTCATTACTCTCGCTACTGTAGGTTTGCGCTATAGCTCTCCCAGTTCGTGGTTATGGAGTTTCCTCCATTGTCCTGCCTCCTCGTCATATTTACCGCCAAAGTTATCCCTTAAAACTTTATTCTCGAATACGCGGAAGTTGTTTTCTTCCCGTTTTGTGAGAGCCCATGTTTCGCATCCGTATATAACAATCGGCATGATTATGGTTCTATAGACACGGAGCTTTATGTTACGTGATAGCAGTTTGGATTTCAGCAGTTTACTGACTGCGTGTCAGCTAGGGTTTCCGGGGTGTAGTCTATTGTTAATTTCCTTCGACATTTCGTTACTGGCCATCAGTAACGTTCCCAGATATTTAAATTCTTTAACTTTTTCAAATATCTTGCCCCTGACGTTTATGGGTGTTTCCTGAGGTCTGTTCGCGCCGTACTCAAATATTTTGTTTTGTCTTCATTTATTTCTGTTCTGCCGCTTGAATGTTTATTTCACTGTTTTTTCTTAAAGTTCCTAGATTATCGCCCAGAACGGCTATGTCATCCGCATATGCGAGCAGTTGTATGACCCCGTTCAGGGATGATTCTGCCATGTCGTCGTCTTGTACCTTTCCGATGATAAACTCGAGCACAAGGTTAAAAAGGCATGGTAAGAGGCCATCCCCGTGTTTTACTCCGTCCCGGATTTCGAATGGTTCTGAGAGGTGGTTTTCTATTTTAGCTCGCCCTTTGTTTTCGTTTATGCAAATTTGAATGAGGGCGGCATATATTTTCGGGATTCCCAGCTCAACTACAATATGGTAGAGTCTTTGCGTTGCGACTGAGTCGTAGGCTTTTTTGAAGTCAACGAACAGTTGGTGAACCGTCTCTCCGTATTCCCACTTCTTTTCCAGTAGTTGCCTTATTGTGAACATTTGGTCGCGTGTTGACAGGTCCTACGGAGTCCGCATTGGTAGACCCCCAGTATTTCTTCTGCATATGGTGTGATTCTCGCCAGTATGACATTTGTTAGTATTTTGTATGTGATTGGGAGCAATGACATTCCTCTGTAGTTTTCGCAGTCAGATCTGTCGCCGCCTTTTTTGAAAATGGGAATGACTATTGAGGTTTTCCATTTTCTTCTGGAGTGACTTCCTTATCCCATATTGTTTTGCTGAGTTGGTGGATCTTTCGAGCGGTTGCCTCTCCTCTATGTTTCATAAGCTTGGGCGGTTCTACGAACCACACAACCCACTATAGGTTGAGATGCCCTTTCCCCCAAGGAACATAGTCACCTTTATCCATTACACGTGCCCACAGACACTACCCCAAAAGTTCTTACTTCCACCTGAAACAAAAGGTAGCATTACATACACCAACATTGAATTCAATACTAAAAATCAATCGAACTAAACTTTCAAAAGTCTCTAATATTGAATTCAACGCATCCAATTCGACGCGTCAACTCAACGCATCGAAGCCAACGCACCCATTCAAGGCATCAATGTATTGCATCCATTAAACGCGTTCTTCGGTAAACAAACCGAACAACGAATATCTCCGCCGGTAGCTAATAGCAATTAGCACCTAAACTCCCAGCATGACCCAAAACCTAAAAGGCACACTTCTGCAAACAAAGGATAGCGATTCACCGCCGAACAGTCATGCAATCATAAACATCTTAACGTAGATCGCTCGCTAGATGTTTAGGGTTTGGAAATGGTAACAAAGAAACTATACCGATCCCACAGTTCCTTTGTACCCATCTAAAGCGCACAAGAACGTTGTCTTGGGCCAGATGGGGAACATAAACAAATCCCAGCAGAAGATCGAAAATTAGGCGGCGGTACGATCGATCGTCAAACAAAGGAACAAAACATCGAAACGGTGTCCTAGGTGATTAAGAGTGCTAAAGACCATAGCTGAGTTAGTGTAACAACTTTAAGAACAAACCATTATAATTTGATTATTAAACCATAAAATAAGAGGTACGTGATCAATAAATAAAAAAATGAATTTGTGTTTTATTGGTGGCAGTGTCTCCGCGTTCTGCTTGATGTATTTCTTTTCTCTGTGGAGTACAGTGTTCGGCGGAATACTCCAATAGTGAACATAGACAACAACAAAAATTACCGCCAAAGTGGTGACCCCGACGTGATCTGTACACACAGCAGACACTTTCCCATAGTAAACAGAACTTTATGACACGATCACGACTTCCGCATAGAGCACAAGCACACTCGCCTGCTCCGACGTTCTCTCGTTCGCACATGAAGTTGATCTTAACAAAGTTACTGAGGAGTGAGTAGTGTGGCGTACCTACCAGAAACACACACAATACACAAGCAAATAGTGAAGAACGCCGAACGAAAATCGAATAAGACAATGCCTCAGAGCCGTATACCATAGCGATACCATAACAAATCCACATCAGTGGAATGTACTTGAGTTTAGAAATAGAATTCGTACACACGGCGCTGGCCTGCGCTTTGGTTGCGCTTTGGTTCAATTTTTGGTGATTCTAAATGTCATAGCGTCAGTTCGAATCACACGTTCTTCACTATCAGTCCAAACGCTATAAGCTCTGTCGGTGTACAGTCGACTCCGGGAGCCTTGTTGTTTTCCAATCGATTTACTGGGTCTACCACTTCGTTGAAAGAGGCCTCTGGGATCTGAGGCTCGGCTGTGTGTTCGTCTGGTGTGTTTATTTGTGGTTGATGGGTGCGCACTTTGGGCAGGTTTTCAAAGTACTGCTTCCATCTTGTTATGATACTGTTTGTTTCTGTGACCAGACAGCCGTTTTATTTTGGGTCTCCCTCGGTAGCCATTTCTAATTGCATTTATACCTGCATACACACGTCTGATGTTCTTTGCTCTGGAATTTTCTAGGATTTTTTCGATCCGAGTCTTCTCCCATTCGAGTTTTTTGAGTTTGAAGAGTCTCATTGTCTCTTTCCGAATTGTCGCGTATCTTTCTGCGTTGACTTCATCATATTTTTGTAAGTGGATCACTCTGATGCGTTTACGTTGTTCGATCTTCGCCCTGCACTCATCGTCAAACCAAGGTTTGGACTTAATTGTTTTCTTAAATCCTAATACGTTTTTGGCTATTTGTTTGATTGTGTCTCTGATCGATGTCCATTTAGTGCTCACACTATTGGCGTCCTCTTCCTCACTGCTCCCATTCTCTAGAATGCTAACTCTATTCGTTAGTTCGTCTTGATATTTAGCTCTTTTGGGCAGGGCTTTTAGTTTATCAATGCCGAACTTTTTGCTCGCCTCCCGTGACTGCCCATGTGGGATTGCTGCGAGCCGACTCCTGCTTTTGCCCATCACTAGAAGATGATCGGAGTCGCAATCTGCTTATCTATGTGATCTTACGTCAAGGGTATTCGAGTGGTGGCTTTTGTCTATAAGGAAGTGGTCTATTTGGTTGCGCGTTACGCCGTTGGGTGGTATCCATGTGGCTTTATGAATTTGCTTGTGCTTGAACATCGTGCTTTTCACTATCAGATCTTTTGACGCTGCGGACATAATAATTCGACCCGGTGTCAGGGAGGCGCCGTTATAAAACAGTCGATATACCCCTGGCTGCAAAGCATCCAATGAGTACGGTGATGTGTAACACCCTGGATTAGGGGTGGTAGATCTTTGTGTGTTCCTCCTCGCTAGCCTGTCTGACATGGGTGACCGTACTAGAAGTGGATGCTTTCGTCAGCATAGCGTAAGTGATTCATTGTATTTTAAGCCCCCGCACCACGTCAAGGTTTCTACCAAGCGGGGGATGTTTATTTAGACTAAAAAACAAAAAAAAATTTTTTTTTTTTTAACTTTGCTTCTCACAGGAAGGGCGAACGTCTGGTTCCTGAGATGCTAGTTTTTCATAAATAAATTAATAAGTAATCATATTTAAGTAAAATAAATAAACGTTAAAAAAAAACTCTTGGGTGTCGTAACCCGTTGAAATCGATACAACTTCATGTGCCATGAATCGAGAATATTCAAGCCGTGTATCCCCATAGAGATCACGTAAGTATCAATAATTAAATACAGCAAACATGTGCTTTTGCATCCATCGGATCCTCTTTGGTTGCATCAACACTAACCAATTCACTATGATAGTATCAGGGCATGGACTCAGCCTTTCCTGAGAGTAGTGTGTACTTGCGTATCGCCCTTTAATGGCTCTACCCAAAAAATTGTCCGTAAAGTTAATTCAATCACTGCCCTTCTACAATCAAAATTCCTTTCTAACAACCAGTCAGTAATTTTTGAAGCATCAAACTCTGTGGTTACTTTAAACCGCATTCCTCTTAAGCAAAGTGGAAGAACTTACGGGGACCTTTAGTCGCGTTAACAATCATCTTTTGTTTCTATATCATCGAAAAACATATAAAAAATTAATGTACACTCGTTTGGATAATGCCACGTCATCAAGAGAACGACCACGTTACGTCGGCGCTACGAAGAACATAATTTATTCTACTTAAAATATTGACCACATTTTTGGAAACGGTTTACCTGATAGCTACAAAAGCACCAGCTGTTGAATGCATCCAGCAGTTGGACTTGGTAAGTGAAATTATAGGTCTGCCGGAAATTCGTATGAGGTGACTCAAACCGTTAAGATGTTAGAAGACTACTGATTCAACTTCGTATTAGATGCGGTCTGTGCCTAAGGCTACTTGTGAATCATTGTTTACTAATGGACTAATACTCTACAGCCAATGTTCTCATAGCAGTTGTCGCTTTTAACTCGCTGCGATTTGAAAGCGGAGAGTGGTCATTTGAAATTGTTGCATATGTTAGATAGAGCGTGTTCAAAGAGCAATAATAGTTAGAGATACTTATAACTATAAGGTTACCTTATAATATATATATAGGGTTGGGGGAAAAGAAATCCATTATTTTTAGGTTCATTTCAAGACATTTCTTAACCTGGCTCGGGTAGTACAATTTGGGTCAAATAATTTGTTGTCATTGTGAGAGTCATAATGCTTCATAATGGCTTTCTTAGAGGCAGTGATCGCTAAGGACGGAAAATTCTACTAAATGATTTTCATGATCTTTTTTTGATACAAATTTTTTATCACTAAAATGATAAGTTGGTGCTAGGTTCGAAAAACAAGGTGGATGTATCAAAAAATGTCCGGAGTTTCTGGCAAGTTATTAGAGGCATGTGTGGCCTAAGGTTTTCCTGATGAAACACAACACCTCCCCTGTGGTCCAATTTTGGGCCCTTTGGGTCAATCGCTAGCTTCAAATGGTCCAATCGTTGTCTGTACGGGCCAGAATTCAGTTTCTGCCCATAGGGAAGTAGCTAATAGTCCATGATCCCTTCTCAACCTTATTAAGTGCACAGCGAAACCTTAGTGACAGTTAATTATGGTTTGGTTATCGTTTGAGCCGCCTCACTGTCTTTTGGCCACGACCATTTTCGTACAATATGGTCGTATGCGACCCTTTCCTCATCCCTAACGACTTATTTATTATTTTATTATTTAGCCACGGACCCGCATATGGGAATTCGATCAATCGTGTTTTTTTTTTTTGCGTTAATATGCAACTGTTGTTTAATGGCATCTCGGGGCGCCGTGTCGGCGCTATAGATTGGGCTCTCTTGAGAGAAGCATATGAAAAAAAGTATGGTATCCAAACACCGAGACTTTTTTCTAATCCAGCTTTATGCAGATGCTAAAGCAGCATCCTAATTTAAAGATAAAAATTCCACTGAAAGTTACAAAACTTCCTTGATTTAACGACGCTTTATTTCTACCTGGTCCGAAAACAAGAGATACGCGTGCGTTCCAAAAAATAAAGTAGAGCCACCCCTGGTATAAGGCAGACATCGTTCGAGATTAACCAGGCAAGGCAAATATGGACAACTGTGAAATTCACAACGGCGATTACTATGGATTCTAAACTCGCTGACCAACTGACGACGGAAATGTCGTAGGAGGCAGACTTGGTTGAGAAGCAGTGGTGTTCCGACACGCGAACCCACGCTTCTTAACGATAACTATCAAGACTAAGTTCTCCAACATTAGACTACGTTGGTTTTAATTTATCTCACCCATGAAATTTAAAGTATTATAACGTAATCTGACACCACTGTAAAATTAAGGAATACTCTTCTTGAATGGAGCATGCAGGTGTCTGACAAGGGCAAACCATTTATAATTCTCTAGAAATTTTGATGGCGTCGGTTATTGTTGTTGATCGCGGAAAAAATGAGTCAGTTGGCTTTCGATATTCAGATGTATGGTCTGTCGAACAGCTGAGAGTGTAGTCGGTCGCGTGGTCTTCGCATGGTCTCTTATTTACACAGAAAATCATTCTTTAGCCGCACCACACGAATGTGGAATCCCCTACCTGATCATTTGTTCCCTCGCCGTTGTAATATTGAGGCATTTAAGACCAATGTACGTCAATACCTACTTTACTTATCCTCTACCTCTTCTTCCGCTCGCATTGTTCTCTGATATTTCAGGGCACCTCGAAATCCCCGTTTGTGTCCGCGTTCGTGTAAAAAAAATTTTCGTTCAAAATAAAACAATTTAAACGAAACTATTTATTAAAACGAAATTAATTATATAACAGCTAGAATTTTACATAAGAAGAGCACCGCCCGCACTCTGCTCTGACATTTAAGGGTTGTGGGGGTTCTCTATACTACATGAAGAACCAACGCACTATTTCAGCCCTACTTCGACCGCTATCAGCGTGTCACCTCAACTCCCATTCCCCCTACAAGCTATTCCACCTAAAAACCATGTTTTCCAAAAGGACGCATAGCTGAATTCATTATCCTATGCAATTAAAACAGTATTTGCTTTTGTGGAGCCTATTCTCCCATCGCAGTCTACTGTTTTGACTGTATTTTTGTTTCGGGCGTATAATGGTGTATCCAAGTTTCATCGACAGTAATTAATCGGCGCTAAAACTCGGATGCATTGGGCCAAAACTGCCCCAACAAAGCGTTGGAAATGTTCATTCGCACACGTTTTTTGGTCTAACGTCCAACGCGCGGCCAGCTTTCTCATACCTAAATCTTGATTTAATATGTGACAAACACGTTCACTGTCTGGCGCAAGACTGATGACCTTGCCCAGAAAAAATAAATCATTATGGAAAATTTAACAAGCCTCAGGACTTGCTAAATAAGGCCAAGACCGGTTCCCGGTTGTAGTGCCGATGATGATGAAACACGTTCACTGGACATTTTCATAGCTTCTGATATCTCTCTCACTTTAATTCGGCGGTCGTCAAGCACCATTTGGTGAACTTTAGCGATGTTATCATCAGTTCTTGCAGTTTTTTGAACATTCCGAATATTTATCGTCTCCCAAGCTCTCACGGCCACGTTTAAATTCAGCTGCCCAAAAACCCACTGTGGTAAATGATGGTGCAGGTTGGCGCAAGGCTAATAACCTTGCCCGGAAAAACAAATTATTATGGAAAATTTAACAAGCCTCGGGACTTGCTAAATAAGGCCAAGGCCGGATCGCGCTTATAGTGCCGATAATGATGATGAAATGATGATGCAGAGTCCCCATACACAGAGTCCAACTCATCTTTGATTTACGTAGGCGTATTGCCTTTCAAAAACAAAAATTTAATGACAGCTCGATACTCAATTTTGTCCATTTTCACAAAAACACTCACATTGACTCACTCAAACGACTGCCAAATTAAAATGACGTCTCCAAAATCGCTGAGATTATGGTGAGTAACTGTCAAAAGATGCACAACTACATTCACTACCTTTTATTGAAGAGTGCTGCTATCTTCACGTTGAGGTTGGAAACTTTTCAGTCCACCCTCGTATTTATTAGTCAATAGGAATCCGGAAGTTCGTGGTCTCAGCGACTCGGCTGCGCCATTGCTCCCTGTTCTGTGCACTCTCTTTTCACGTTTAACCATCCGACCCGATTTCCTCAAGGTCAAACCTCACATTGTCCTCCCATCTCCGTCGCTGCCGTCCTACCGGTCTCATTCCCGTTGATCTTCCGTCAAGAATTCTACGCACGGTGCTATCGTTACCCATTCGCGCCACACGTCTTAATCCTCGCGACATGATTACTCAAACGTAGGTTTGTGGTAAAGCTCTTCCAATTCGTGGTTGTGGAGTTTCCTCCATTACCCTGCCTCTTCATCATATTTCCCGCCAAAGATACTCCTCAAAACTTTATTCTAAAATACTCGGAATTCGTTTTCTACCCGTTTTGTGAGAGCCCATGTTTCGCATCCGTATAGAACAATCGGAACGATTATGGTTCTATAAACACGGAAGAAAGGTGGAAATCTTCAAAAAATAACTCTACGCATATTATCAGACGTCAAAGACGTCTACCGGTCTTGTATGTTTTCATTGCCACCATCCCTAAATCAAAGTAGTTAGAAACTACTTTTTGTTTACACAAACGCGCGCACAAAAGGGGATTTTGGAGTACCCTTAAATGTCAGAGCACAGTTCGAGCGGAAGGAGAGAAAGTGGATAAGGAAAGGAGGTGTCAATGTACATTGGTCTTAAATGCCTGGACTTTACAACGACGAAGAAACACATGATCAGGTAGAGCGTTCCACATTCGTGCGGTTCGGCTAAAGAACAACTGTCTATGTTTATTTGGGCTCCTGAAGTTGAGTTTCAACGTTAACGGATGCGCATTCTCAGATTGACGGGTATCGCGGGAAAACGTCTGGAGGGGCGGAACAAATTCAGCAAGTTTAATTGAGCAATGACCGTGATAATACCTATAGAGAAGAGAGAATGGCATGATACGTTGCGCCTATGTGCTAACGACGGAATTGATCGACTCACAGCCAGGTCCTCAATAAGTTGCACTGCTCGTTTTTCATCATGCCCAGCACGTGTGGTGCAATTTGGGATACGCCTCATCAAATATGGGAGTTGAACTACATTTTGGGACGAATATACGCCTTGTAAATAGTGGCCAGGTTGGATGGAGTGAAGCATTTTTTACATCTCTTTAGGAGCCCCATACATTTGGATGCACTTTTCGCACCTTCAAATATGTGTTCATTCCAATTAAGAATCGAATTAATTCGAGCGCCGAGGATTGATAGTTCCTTGGCTTCGTCGATGCAAGTGCCGTTCATAGACAGTATATTTACTTTGGGGATCGCCTTTGACGCCAAGAGGCAGCACTGATTTTTTAAGGCATTTAATTCTACTCGGTTAGATTATCCCCATTGATATATCTTGTTGAGGTCTGAATTCAATCTATCAAGCATAAGTTGCTGGTTGGTAGTGACGGTCGAAGAGTTTGGACGGGAGTGATTAGTTTCTCAACGTGCTATCATCAGCAAACGAGTGAATTGGGTTGTGAGTAATTGACAAGAGATCATTTATAAAGATCAGGAAGAGAGTGGGTGAGATTACCGAACCCTGGGGAACACCTGCATTAATTTGATGGGAGACAGATTTGACACCATCAAGAACCACTTGAATTGAACGACCAGAAAAATAGTCTCTTATCCATTGGATCAGGGAATAGTCCACTCCATACGAATGTAATTTTGATAAAAGGGCTGGATGCCAAACTCTGTGAAAGGCTTTTGAAATATCCAATGTGACTGCCTTGCTTTCACGGAAGTAGTGAATGGAATGGCTCCACTTTTCGGTAAGGTACGCCATCAAATCTCCTGTGGAACGGTTGCTACGAAAGCCATATTGGCAGTCATTGAGGAGGTCATTTGATTCCAGATATTTCTAAAGTTGACGGTTGATAAGTGATTCCATTGCCTTGGGGATAATAGAAGTTAGTGTTATGGGTCGATAAGAAGAGGGGGATGATTTGTCACCCTTTTTGGTTATTGCCTGAATGTTCACTGACTTCCATCTATTTAGGAAACGGTCAGTAGAATAAGACAAATGGAAGAGTTTCCGCTGTGGTTTAGCGAGCGAAGAGGAACATCTCTTCAAGAGGATTGGGGGAATGCCATCCGGACCAGCGGATTTGTTTGCGTTTAGCTCTTTGAGTGCGCGGGCAACAGTACGCGTTCGGAAGTGAATCCGGCTCACAGTGTGTTCAAGTTGCGACGGAACTGATTTGGTATCAGGCAGAGTTGAGTTTGCTGCAAAATCTGCAGCAAGAAGATTCGCTTTCTCTATTGTACTGGTGGTTAGTCTGTTATCGGCTATTAGCGATGGAATGGATGAGGATATACAGTTTTGGATGTTTTTCACGAATGCCCAGAATCTTCTACTACCAGTGGGAGAGTGTAGTATTCTTTGTCTCACTCTCTGATCATGTAAGAACTTGGCGCGTTGGATATACGCATTGCAGCCATTTCTCGCTCTCTTGAATCTTTTCCGATTTTCTTCAGTATTGCTTGATTTATACAACAAGAAACTCAAGTCTTTAGCCTTACTGGCATCTGTGCACCCGGAATCGAACCACATATTTCTCTTGGGTATAATACTCTTAGCCGCGTTCGAGAGGAAGGTCTTAAGGAGAATTGTTTGGCCCCGAATGTGGGGGGGGGGGGGGCGATTCCGCAGACGCTACAACCATGAGTAGTACGCAATCTACCTTGAAGCTAATGTTGTAAGACAAATCAAGCTCGGTAGACTCCGGGCGGGACACCTAGCTCGAATGACGGAAGAGGAGCCTGCTTGGACAGTCCTTTGTGGCAGGATGTAAGGAAGGAGACAGCGCGGTAGACCTTGTCTGCGATGGAGGGATGGCGTAGACCAGGACGCCCAGACCCCGGGAGTGCGAAACTGGATCATACCGGCTCGAAATCGGGACCGGTGGAGAGATTTGTTATATAAGTCCAGGACCGGATCCCGGTTGATCTCTGTGTGGAATAAAGGTTTGCATGCCAAGCGACTGTTTCGCTTCGTCTTCCACGCGTCTCTCGTGCTCGCGACTCGTCTGCGGCTGAGTGCTCGTCCTGTCGCAGCATCGCAATTTCACGTTGACCGAGCTTGAGTTCACGCTGCATTAGTTACATTTCGCGCATATGAAGTTCTTTTTCGCTTTTTGTGAGCGCTGCACTGAATTGAGATTCTGGGTTGCGATACTTATCGTCGGAATTCCTGCGCAATGGCGGAGTTCTGTGTCAGATGCGATATCCTGGTTCTCTCCTCGTTGGTGATTCTCATCCAATTGCCCATTGGATCATGTTCAACCAGTCGGATGATTATCTCGGCTCTCGTATCGCCGATGGTTAATCCACACATCTTAGCCTTTTGTCGCATTTCGCTAACTGTGAAATCTCTCGCTTCAGGCATGGTTAATTTATCCTTTTGAGGTTGGAAACTATGTTGTCGTCTTTATTCGTCGTTATACCCCTTCGTCGTGGTCTTTAGTCTTTCTTTGCCGTCTTTAGTCCTCCTTTGCCTTCTTTATTCCTTCGTCGTCGTCTTTAGTCTTTCTTTGCGATGGTTATTCCTTCGTCGTCGTCTTTATTCTTTCATCGCCGTCTTTATACCTTCGTTGTCGTCTTTATTCCTTCGATAAAATATCTGTTGAGCCCCCAAATGTGGTATAAAAATATTCACTTTATTAATCCATCTTAGAACTAACTATTACTTTGAGTTGACAATTAATCACAAAATGTGTTTTTATTTTCACGTGTTTTCACTATCAAGAGTGCCCTGCTCTAATTGGCTGTGAATTTTAAGACTAAACAAAATTCGGCCTAGGCTCCTCGATAGTATAGTAGTTAGTATACCCGCCTGTCACGCGGGAGACCAGGGTTCGATTCCCAATCGGGGAGCTTGTGGCGCAAGACTAATGACCTTGCCCGGAAAAAACAAATCATTATGGAAAATTTAACAAGCCTCAGGACTTGCTAAATAAGGCCAAGACCGGATCCCGGTTGTAGTACCGATGATGATGATGATGAAAATTCGACCTGTCTCCATTGTCACGATGTGACTGTGAACTATAAGACTAAACAAAATTCGGCCTGTCTCCATTGTCGCGATGTGACTGTGAACTATAAGTTTATCTCAAATTTACGTCCGTCATTTCTATCCCACACTATTGAAAAAATCACTTCCAGGGTCATTCTTGCTACATGAGGCCTCGGGTTGTCTTGATAGAAAAGAACACGTTTTCTATTCATGAGTGCTGGTTGTGTTTTTTACGTGAGTTTTTCGACTCCTCCGTGCAATCGTGCTGAACCTTTTCGGTAATGGTTTTACCACTTTCCAAAAACTCAGAAAACACAATCTCAGCAGTAGTCCACCATACACATCATCACCTTCCGTTGATGAAGAATAGGTGTCGACACAAAGTTCTCCTAATTTTTCTTTGTCATACATATAGTCATAAATGCAGCCACAAACTAAGCTCTGTCGCCGAAAGGCAAATTATACAATAGTCATGTAATGTTTAGCTTAGAGCGTCTGCGTAGGACCAGTAAGTTAAAATATAAGATAATGAATCTAGAATTTAAGCGTTTTTTGTCTAGCATTTAATTTAGAAACTAAGAATAAAAAAGTAAATAAAAAAATGTTGCAAAAAAAATGAAGAATAGGTTAGTTTGTGTGACGAAAGCCAAAGATTACTCGTTGCACGACGTATCACGACTTGGCTAAGACATCTGATCGGGGGAAACAATTTGAATATAACATTAAACCTTGCAGTACTTAATGTCCTCAACTACTCTTCTCGCGATTAGAAAACTGACTCCCCGAGGCGTCGTGTCAATCGTATCGCCAGACCCAGGGGGGGTGGCTTCCCCTCCGCTGTGGTGAAAAGCAAATCCGATATTTGATTCTAGCGGCAGCCAATGAGAAATCGGTCCGGTTTTATTGGAAGTACTTCCATGTGATCGTGCAGATCGGATTGGGTGTCCATGCGCTGGAAGGGCGGACAACGATGATGCATCGGCGGTTACATGTGAGGGAGAGCGATCCATCCTGTAGCTGTTCAAATAAATTAACAAGCAACAAAGACTGCGTAAACGATAGTGGTGATTGCCGGATGCAGAAATGGATTTCTGTGTATTGTGTAAACAGAAACGCTATTTCGGAGGTCAAGCGCTAAGATGCGCGTTTGTTTGCCTTAGCTAATGAAACGTGGGAACATTGGTTGTTTACACGATCGGTTAAAATCATGCCACTGTAAGCAATAGAAGATATTGCCCAAGGCAGGAATGGGTTTTTCTGTGACGTTAAGTCAACAGACAATTTGTTCACGATGGCAAGGGCTAGGGTGGAGATTGTTTGAATTAAAAAAACGGATCGTGGGACACGGCCGTTGATTCGATTGTTCGGACAACAATTATGGTCGTGTCCAACTCGATGATCGGTTATCGGTTTAGGCGATCAATCATCGGAAATTTGGCTTGCAGATGTGCAAGCAAGCAAGTTGCCCGACTTGTCTTTTTGGACCAACGGATTGTTGGAACAAGACGACACAGGAGGATTGGAGTATGTTTGAGGGACATGTTGCCGCCCAGAGGAACCGATCAGGTTCCTAAATGATTCATGTAAGATGAACCGAAATGGTTTGGTTGATATGCTTTGTTTGATGCCATGGCAAGATAATGATCTTGTCGTGGGCTTATTTTTCAGGTAAGAACTGATTGAAGCAGAGTTTTGAACTACTCATTTGCAGGTAAGGGGCTATGATCGGTAATGGTATTGCAGGTTGGGAAAGGGGAGTTGGGTTAGGACGATGGGTGGTTCTTCGGGCGAGCCTTAAAGAACCCCCACACGTCATCCATTTTTCGTCACAAACGGTCCAAAATTTGAGAATTGTTGGACCTGGTGAGCAAGGAAGAGCAAATAAGAAGTCGTTGGTTTAGTTTAGTTTAGTGAGGGCAGAACCCTCATATATTCAGCTTAGTACAAGCGATAAAACTTAAAAACTATCTTAAAACTATTCTTATTTTATTTTTTTTATTTTTAAAACATTTTTTATTTTTCTTTTTATATTCTTAATTTCTAAATAAAAGGCTAGACAAAAAATGCTTAAATTCTAGCTTAATTATCTTATATAATAACTTACTGGTCCTTCGCAGACGCTCTAAGCAAAACATTACTTAACATTTGTATAATTTGCCTTTCGGCGACAGAACTTTGTGGCAGTACTGATAATTATTTGAAATACAAAGAAAAATTTGAAAAACGTTGTCAATTTTTTTTTGTTTTTTTTTCTTAAAATTTAACTTACTTAACTTGCCTACTTTTTTTTTTTATGTAAAAGCATAAAACTATTCTTATATATATAAACTATGATGAAAAAGAAAAAAAAAAGGGGGGGGGGGTATGTTTGGCGAGTTGGTTACTGGGTTTATCCATCAATTATCACTCATTCATTCACCTCGCTTAGTACAGGATGTAAGAGTGTAGGCGGGGAGTGGGCGTGGTCAGGTGGGGGGGAAGAGGGGAGATGAAGTTTGAGAGCAGTGGAGATAAAGTTGAAATCGAAGGAGGTAGGGTAGGAGTTTGGCCGCCGCAGCATTCGCGAAATGGGTTCATTAGAGCCGTAAGAAGTGTGGTGGGTGGGCTGATAGAAGAGATGAGGGTTTCGTAGGTCACGGGGGTTAGTGTGAAGTGGAATGATGGAGAGCAAACTTGAGCAGTTGATTGTGCCTGAAAGGAGACGGTGGATGAAAAGGATATCGGCATGAGTTCTGCGCTCCTCAAGTGTGTTGAAGTTGCTCAAATGGAGCCGGCTTGTTTATGGGGGGAGAATCTGAGGATTCGCCCAGTTCAGTTCGCGGAGGGCAAAACGCAGAAAACGACGTTGCACGCTTTCGATTCTGCGTACATGGGACGAGTAGTGTGGAGACCAGACCTGACTGGCGTATTCATGTGGGGGGCGGACGAAGGCTATGTAGAGAGAACGGGAAACGTAGGGATTAGAGAATTCTTTAGACCAGCGTTTCACAAACCCAAAGACAGAGGTGGCCTTAAGAATAATATCATCAATATGCGGGATGAAGCTAAGTTGGAGTCGGTTTACAGCACTCAGGTCCTTCGGGAATCCATTTATTCATCTATCACGATTTTGCAACGGATGCAAGTGTACACGGATTGTTTTGCAACGGATGCAAGTGTACACGGATTGTTTCATCGCTTACTTCAAACCGTTGAGTAAGTTCCTGACATGTTTGGCTTGAATCCTCTTCAGTTGCTACCTTTAGTTAATTTAAATCGAGAGATTTTGGTCTACCCGGTCGAGGTGTGTCTTCGGAGGTCTCAGCGTCAGTCGAAAAGGTCTGAAACCACTTTTCAGCTGTTCCTTCATTAACAGTCCTATAGCGTTTGAAATAATAGTGAAGAAGATAGTGTGATTCGAACTGACGCTATGACAGCTCGAATCACGAAAAAAAATGTTACCTAGGCGTTACACATCAGGCTACTGACCGTGTTTAGAATTTGATTTCCAAACTCGACTATACTCCACTATGAATTATTTTTGTTTATCGCCTGGTATACGGTTCTGATGTATTTTTCTTATTCGATTTTACGTTCGTGTTCTTCACTATTTTGCTTGTGAATTGTGTGTATCTGTTAGACTCGCTACAGTCCCCTTTCCGAATCCTTCACGTATTTTTCTTGCCTTTTCGGCACCTTTTACACACAATTTGAATTCGTACAGTAAACAAGACGTAATAATGGCGTTGGACACCCACATACGTAACTACGAAGTTCTGGTCTGCCACTGTCAACCTGTCCCTTGGCCGATGCAACATGCCGATGCAAAAGCTTCCAGAAAAGCCCTAATACATGTACCCCCTTGGATAAATTTATTGTGCAGATTATTTTGTTGTTTTGAACCCAGCTTTATGTACAGGATTTAAAACGGTTTTGTGGTGGATATTTAATGCGATTAACGCCTTGATCATTTCCACGGTTTTATTGACGGGCACAACTGGACAACGTGCATCTTTAACGTCGAAAATGCCAGAACGGATACGTGGAGCCAAAAATTGGGCATAATTGAATGTGGCAGTATCGGGATCATGAACACCTTTCACAACATCATCCGCCGGGCTTAGATATTCATGTTTATCAAAACAAAATTGTACCAAATTTTCTGTTTGTTAACTTCCACATTTTCCACTCTCAACTGATTCAAACACAAAAAAAAACGCTCAAGGAATGTTTTTATAATATTGCGGAAAATTACTTTTCCAACGAGCACGAGACTGAATTTGTTTGATCAATACTTTATGAGATACATTTTATTATAAACAACCTCTAGCAAAATAAATATTTTTTTTTTAAATTTATTTATTACAATGTAAGTAAATTACATGGAAACTTAAATCTAATAGCGCTAGCAACTAAGGCTTTCGGCTAGAATAAATATTTAATTATACCACATGTTCTCTTTGCTTACTTCCATATTTCACACCCTGTCGCGATCGAAAAACTGTCAAGGAAGGTTTTTTATACTAGTACTGCATGTTGCTTTTCCCAGGAGCATTACTCCGAATTTTTGATATCAATACTTTAAGGGATATATATCACTACGGTCATCTTGCAAAAAAATAATGGATTACTTTATCTTCAGGCTAATTGTAAAATATGCCACTAATTGAGAAATCTACCGATTTTTTTCCACTTCCATATTTTAGACGCTATAACTAGTAATTGAAACGAGCGATCGAAAGACTGTCAAGGAATTTTACTTTAGTATGGAATGTCACTTTTCCAACGAGCTTGAGTTTGAGATTGTCTGATTAATGCTCTGCGAGATATAGTCACTACAGTCACCTAGCAAAAAATAATGGATTTCTTTTTCCTCAGCCTAATTGTAATACACGTCGAATTTTCGCTTTATTCACTTCCATATTTTACACGCTACGACTAGCATCTAAGTCGAGCAATTGAAAAACTGTCAATGAATTTTGTTTTAGTGCGGAATGACCATTAATTTGAATTTGTTTGATCAATACTCTACAAGGTTTATGTATATCCTTACCATAATCTAGTAGATAATGGATTTATTTATCCCCAAACTACTACGTGTAAAAATTAAAGCGAAAACAATACATCTCGAGCTTTTACTTGCGAAGCTGTTACCCTCAGCATGAAATGTTATTCCCAACAAACACCATTGACCCACCCAAAGCAGAACTAACTCCAGTTAGATAGTCTATCTGTAATGTCATCGGCAGTCAATTAACACTCTTTTCCCTAGAGAACAATAAAGACAAAAAATCCGATCCGATATCAATGGTAAAAATCTAGCCACGGTTTTTCATTTGATGTTCGTTCGGATGCCGACATTTGGAAGTCCATGAGAGCCATGAATTACCTGATCATTGGACTGGCCGATCGCTCGCCGTTGGTTGCGTCAAATAGAAACAATACGCTGATCTAAGTGTGTGCGATGCCATTCGGATAGTGCACACAAAACTTCAGTATTAATTAACATCATCGTTAGAATATCTTGAACCTGACTAATTGCATCCTCTGCGTCGAAAATTTTATTTACCTCTTCCTCCTTTTCTTGGATATTCTCACCTGTCGGAATGCAAAAGAGACATCGATCACGCGCTATGCACCCAACACGATGCAGGTATTACAAAGAGACATCGCCGCTCTTTGGCTCTCGCCGGTAGCCGCGTGAGATTGTCTCTTCAAGAGGCTAATGCCAGGTTTTGAATGAATCTGGCCGCGGGTTCCATTCAGTTTATCACTAGATACATTCAGGTGCGCATGCGGTCTTGGAGTATTGCGGTTGATATACATTTCCTATAGCGTCGCACGTGCATTTCTATAGATAGTTAGATCGTGTTAAGTGGATACAGGTCTACCGACAGACCACCTAAAAGATACTTAAAGAACGTTTTGTGCGTGATTGCAAAAGCAGAGGAACGAGTGAAAGGTGTGAGAAGGATAAAGTACACCGTGCCACATGTGAAATTTAATACAATAAATACAAAGGGGAAGAAACCAAGCAAAGTACTTGCCCTTAGACAAGGATTCAATACATCGAGTCTCGTCTCGGATTCCTCGGTGTAACCGTAGTTCCGTGGAAGTGTACACTTCGGCCCAGTCGTGACAAGGATTTATATTCAAGAAGTGATCGCGCGAAGGGATTTTCACAAAAACGGATGTGCTGTGTGTGTGTGTTTCTGAAGAAACCGTATTTTCAGATTCCCAGAAGTGCATATCAAGTGAACACCAGATCAATGCTTCAGCATCCTAACCAATTCTTAGATTGTTTTCATACTCTCCGTTGTTGTTGCGACTCGCGTTCATTCATCGCAAGCGGTACGCCCCCGCCAGTGCTGTCGTGGGAAACGGAACGAGATCAATTTTCCATAGTCCAAACCGACTAGGAGGTTGACACTATTACCTTAGCTGAGATTTGTTCCTTTACTATTACCGACACCGTCAAACTAACGTCGAATCGGGTTTGAGCTACCCGTCAGCTTCCTTTCTCATGTGCATGGCCTCCACGTCGGGCTAACTAGTGCATAAAGTCATATTCTTGGAACGGGAAGCCATAACTTTCGGGCATTGTTTATCCCACCGGAGTCTGCATGTCGCTAAAGTACAAGTGCCAAGTGTCGGGTGCCTAGTGCTGATTGTTAAGTTGAAGTGTAAACGGGTGTAAAAGGTTGTGAATGCTGGAAGCTATTTTACGACCTCTTTTATTAAGATCAGTGAAAATACATAGAGGCTACGGCCTGGTACTTAAAAAACCTTCACAAGACTATTTGATCCGTGTTAACGTGGTTTTGTTGTTTTATTATTATTATTATTAGCATACTGTTTTTTTTTAATCTAAAGCGCGAAGAGATACGTTCGCTTTCTTCTAGAAAAGATGCTACACAACCATTGAGTGTATCTTGCCCCAGGTTCAAACAATTTAACTGTTGAGTCTGTTTGAAAAGGAAACCGTAGTAGATAACTTCTTGTGTCCCCTACAAAAGTTTTACTTTGGGCAATGGACAGCGAGAAAAAGTAGAGCATCGCGGCCAGTAGTGTTTTGCTGTTGATGTTTGTTTTTCCTTCTTGCTGATTGAGGAAGCGTCGGGCTCGAGACGTCACTATGATCCGGCAGTCAACTCAACGCCATACTTAGTAATCCATCCGATAGCTGTTGTTTCAAGTGAATAACACATACTTTTAAAGGTAAGTCTTCGTTTAAATTGTAGGTGCTATACTTTACAAGTTCTCTGAGAAGGGATGATGGTCGGAAACCAATTGCAGATGAATATATTCATGAATCTAGATCGGTGATGACTAGATCGAAACATAGACTGCAGAAATCTTTCCGATCTTTGATAACTCTCCGCAAAATTCGAATGTCTTCGTTGCAATTTTTTTTACCTTTCGGACACAACGTTTTCGTAGTCAATATGTTTTGTTTCTATTAACATGTTGTAAATATGGATTTAAATGTCGTGATTTTTACAAGACCATTGATATCATGCCTCACGTTGGGCCCAATCTTTTGGAATTAATTCCAAGTTACCGACGTTGGCGCAATCTTGTAGAAGAGAATTAAGTTTGTTGCTCAACCATCGTATGAACACAGAATCATCAGTTGAATTTGCGTGCGGCTGTGTGTTCCTCCATGCACTCCAAGTCACCAAGGAGGAACTATCTTGCCGGGAATGTACTCAACATTTCAAGTAATGTAACTTCAAAGTGAATATCGTTGTTCATGTGTTCATTTTGGGTCACCGCACATGGTTCGATTAGTCACGACCTATGATCTGACGGGCCACTATTCAGGACCTAGTATATTACCTCTTACAGGCTGATAGGGCATCATCCTGAAATAGGTTATCTTACAAGACTTCAATGAGCACAACTTTGGATCTAAATGCTTTCCACCTAGAACCTGATAAGTCATTGCCTAAAAGTAAATGGGCCACTTTGCAAGATCTGCGTGGTCACTTCTCACAGCCTGATAGGTCACCCGAAGATTTGACAGGTCACCCCAAATCTTGATAGGTCACCCCAAAACTTGATAGGTCACCATGCAGGATCGGAACAGTCCCCATCCAGAACCTAACAAGTCACCACCCAGAACTACATGTAAGCACCACCTGCATGGTCGCCACTAAGGAACTGAACCTTATTCCTTAACTTGCCTGATCAGACCTCAGGACTTTACTTGTACTCTGTCTGATATTAAATATTCTTTCTATTGTGATTGTGAATTTAGCTTTTTGAGCAAAAGTTGTCTTGTTACTATTGACATGTGTCAAGCCATTCAGTTGACGTTTGACTTTGAGATTGAAGCTTTGTGTCATTAAAAATACGGTTTTCTAGCTCTGTAACCAGGTACCTCTGCATAAATTCACTGTTTATTTCTATAAATTTATAAAAAAAAAAAAAAAAACAATTTTTAGTTATTGAATCTGATTCCAAACATTATCTATTCCTCTAAATTGGTATGGGAGTTAAGAATGCCGAGTAGCTGAATGTAAATCGAAACTATGTAGCCAGATCCTGAGCCATAATATTATTTATTTATTCTAAATTGGTGTGATAGTGAAGAATGTGAAGTTGTGTAATTTGACACCAAACTTCTGGCCCGCATATTGGGCGTTCACATTATTTATTCTACTAAACTGATGTAAGGGTAAAGAGTATGGGTTTGTGGACCTACATCATGTAGCCATATACTCGTACTGCATGAGTATCTTACCATAAAGTGCTGTAAAAGGGATCAGTTTAAAGTCGTGGAATTTTATTCACATACAGGCCTACATTTCATTATTTATTCTACTATATTCAAGACTAATAACCTTACCCAGAAAAAACAAATCATTATGGAAAATTTAACAAGCCTTAGGACTTGCTAAATAAGGCCAAGACCGGTTCCTGGTTGTAGTGCCGATGATGATGATGAATCAGGTATCAAAGTAAAAAGTATTGAGTTGCGGAGTTTAAATCCACACTCTGCGTCCATAAACTGGACCAGGATCTCACTATTTATTCCTATAAAATGATACCAGGGGAAGAATGCCAACCTGTGGAATCTAAATTCATACACTGAAGTCAGAAATCTAAATTCAAACATTCTTATTGACTGGTATAAGAGCAAGGAATTTGGAGTTTGAAATCCTCACTCTGCATCCACAAACTGAGCTCTGATCTCACTACTTATTCCTATAAAATGATACAAGTGTGAAGAATGCTAACTTGTGGAATCTGATTCGAAACTTTGAAGACAGACAGTGAAACAAACTCTCATGACTTATTCTTATTAACGGGAATAAGAGTAAAGAATTTGGTGTTTGAAATCCTCACTCTGCATCCACAAACTGAGCTATGATCTTGTAGCGATTCTAACAGATACACACAATTCACAAGCAAGCAAAAATAGTGAAGAACACCGAACGAAAAAAATCGAATAAGAAAAATACATCAGAACCGTATACCAAGCGATAAAATAAAAAATTATTCACACCAGTGGAATATACCTGAGTTTGGAAATAAAATTCTAAACTCGGTCAGTAGCCTGGTGTGTAACGCTTAAGGTAAAATTTTTTTCGTGATTCGAGCTGTCATAGCGTCAGTTCGAATCACACGATTTTCTTCACTATTATTTCAAACGCTATAATCTCACTACTTATTCCTATAAAATGATACAAGTGTGAAGAATGCTAACTTGTGGAATCTGATTCGAAACTTTGAAGACAGACAGTGAAACAAACTCTCATGACTTATTCTTATTAACTGGAATAAGAGTAAAGAATTTGGTGTTTGAAATCCTCACTCTGCATCCACAAACTGAGCTATGATCTCACTACTTATTCCTATAAAATGATACAAGTGTGAAGAATGCTAACTTGTGGAATCTGATTCGAAACTTTGAAGACAGACAGTGAAACAAACTCTCATGACTTATTCTTATTAACTGGAATAAGAGTAAAGAATTTGGTGTTTGAAATCCTCACTCTGCATCCACAAACTGAGCTATGATCTCACTACTTATTCCTATAAAATGATACAAGTGTGAAGAATGCTAACTTGTGGAATCTGATTCGAAACTTTGAAGACAGACAGTGAAACAAACTCTCATGACTTATTCTTATTAACTGGAATAAGAGTAAAGAATTTGGTGTTTGAAATCCTCACTCTGCATCCACAAACTGAGCTATGATCTCACTACTTATTCCTATAAAATGATACAAGCGTGAAGAATGCTAACTTGTGGAATCTTTTTTTTTTTTGGTTTTTTTTTTAATAGACTTCTCTCGGGGGAGGCGAACCTATAGCGACGAGTAGGCGCCCCAATATGTCATAAAATAACTGTTGCAGTTCTTTTTGAACAGTTGCAGGTTGTAACGCTCCGGGAACACTCGCGTGGGAAGGGAGTTCCACAGCTTCCCCGCTCTGTAACGGAACGAGTTCTGATACAGGGATGTTCGCGCTGTCGGGAGATGAACCACAAACGGGTGCGATCCGTCGGATTGTCTTGTGGAGCGCATATAGACCGAATTGCGTGGAAAAATGCCAAGAATCTCCGAAGAACAGCAGCCGTGATAATATCTGTAAAACAGAGAGAGGTCGGCCACGCGCCTTCGATGTGATAGCGACTGTAGTCCCGACGTCAGCGCCGAGTCCCCGATCTGGCGGATCGCTCGTCTTTGTACGCTCTCAAGTAGGTCGAGGGTATGTTTAGGAGCCGAGCTCCAAACATGTGAGCAATATTCGAGCGCGGGTCTAATTTGAGATTTATATAGGAGAAGAAGTTGGGCCGGAGTAAAGTATTTCTTGGCTCTAAAAATATAACTCAGTTTTCCTGAGGCTGATCTGGCAATACCCGATACGTGTTTATGACATGATACATTCGCACAGACCGTGACGCCGAGCAATTTCAAACTTTCCCCAGCCTCGAGGGCCCGGCCACTCATCATCAGCTGTGGAACCGATGATCGGGTTTTCTTTGTGAATGTTGTATACTGGGTCTTCGTTGCGTTGAAGTCGACAAGATTGGCCTTTCCCCACTGCGGGACTTTATCTAGATCCTGGTTCAGAGAGTCAATCTGTCTACATCTCAGCTGGTGCGACGTTGATGCACCAATCGGCCGATCAGTCGAAAAGGAGGAAACAAGCGTACTATCATCCGCAACACTGAACACTTTGTTATCCGTTGTCTCCAACAAATCATTTATGTGAAGCAAGAACAAGTTTGGAGCCAAAATAGAACCCTGGGGCACCCCCGAATTAACAGGATACAGATCCAAACACTCGCCGTCCACAACAACCCGGATCGATCGATTCTCGAGGAAGCTCCTCGTCCAGTCGCAAAGCTGTTGGGAAAATCCATATGAACGAAGTTTGCTCAGCAATGCCCCGTGCCAGACGGGGTCAAAAGCCTTGGAGATATCCAATGCGACGGCCCTTGACTCACCATGCCGTTCAATCGCAGATGTCCATATATCGGTTATAAGTGCCAAAAGGTCTCCCGTGGACCGCCTGCCACGGAATCCGTATTGACGATCATTCAGAAGTCCGTTGCACTTCAAATACTTAACCAACTCTGTATTGATGACTTTTCCCATTACCTTAGATAAAATAGACAGTAATGCTATCGGACGGTAATTTTGTGGGAGACACTTTTTTCCCGTCTTTGGGATTGGCTGAACTCGGGCGATTTTCCAGCAGACAGGAAAGTTCCTCCGTACATAAGATAAGCGGAAGAGTCTGTCAAGAACCACCGATAGTTCTGGAGCACAGTTCTTAAGGACTATTGCTGGTATTCCGACCGGGCCGGTTGCCTTCCTACAATCCAGTTCACGTATATAGTATATAGTGCGCGGACGAAATCTCACATCCCGCATCGAAGACCGTACCGGCGAGATCACAGGTGGCTCCAAAAGACCGGTATCGAGGTTCGAATTCGCGGAAAATAAATTCGCGAACACATCAGCTTTATCCTTTGAATGTGTGACTAACGTCCCGCAGTCTGTCACCAACGGAGGGAAGGAGGAGGATGCGAATTTACTGCTGACAACTTTTGCCATTGACTAGAAGGAGCGCGAACCAGTTGGGCACCGAAGGAGATTATTGATCACCCTATCGTTGTGAGCTTTCTTCGCGGTATCAATCGCCTGGTTGCACACGTTTCTGATTCTAACAAAATTCGTTCTGTTAACATCAGTGGAATTGGAGCGCCATTGCTTAAAAGCTCTATTTTTTGCCACTGTAATCAGCTCGCATTTTTCATCAAACCAAGGTTTATCAGACGAACTTCGTTTGATGGAATGTGGAATATACATCTCCATCCCCAGAAGAATAATCCCCGATACCGACTCCGCGCAAGCGTTAACATCGGAGTTTCCGAAGCACACCTCGGACCATGGAAAGGATGCGAAGAAATCCCGCAAATCTTCCCAGTTAGCAGCTCCATACTTCCATACATGCCTGCCTAGGCCGGTTATTCGCCTGATATGCAAGTGGTTGCGCGACAGATACCAAGCAGTGATCTGAGTTTCCCAGTGGCGCAAAAACCTCTACGGTATAAATACTCGGTTCGGATGTCAAAAACAGATCCAGGGTGTTCGCATAATCGCCTCGGGCTTCCGGCACTCGTGTTGGTTCCCCCACGAGTTGAGTCAAGTTGTGGCTTACAGCAAACATCTCCGCCAGCCTCCCAGCCTCGTCGGTTCTGTTAGAATGTAACAAGCAGTCGGAATTGTGCACATTAAAATCGCCAAGGACAACAATTTCAGAAGCTGGGTGGTTGATCTGTATCCAGTCGACAGTATGTGAAAGATGTTCGAAAAATGTCGCCGGTAGATCGTTATTCGGGGAGCGGTAAAGACAACAAAGAAATTTAACGGAATTCTTCAGCACGACCCTCAACCATATGATCCATATTATTGGGTTCCAACGCCTCCATCCTCTGGCAAGCCAGATTGGAGCGCACGAAGACGCAGACTCCGCCCTTAAAACGGAATCTCGAATGTAAGTCGTATCCTGAGCAACGAAGATATGTCGAATCAGTTGACGAATCAACCTGGGTCTCAGTTAGGGCAAGGATATCAGGTTTCGTTGTTTGCAAGTATTGGTGGACGGCGTTTACTTTCGTATTGGTGAAACCGATGCCCCTGATGTTACAAAATGCCGTCATCAGTCGAGCGTGGGCAGAGCCTCAAGAGCGAGCCCGGTTATGCAATGACGAACCTCTTAAAGTTCCATTATTTATCATGATATTTGCATGATGTTCCCCCCGACATAGTCCCCCCCCCGGAGGTCCGAATGGGAGACTAGTTTACCTCCGGAATTCTTTATATCAGAAGGTACCATCCATCATGACTTATCTCCGTGTCAGTCCGGGCCATTAGCCACACATCCGAAAGACCGACGAAGATTTCTCTCGGCGATATCGCGGAATGTACAGCGTGACGGGGTGGTATCTCACCTTGGGACCGACTACCACCTAACCAACCTTTTCTCGAACCGGTCCATCAGCCAAGCTCCGAAAGATGGCCAGGGATTTCTCCCGACCATTTCACGGACCCTAAATCTGATCTGAAACTTTGAAGCCAGATACGGGGCCGTAATCTCATTATTATAATCTGAATAAGACTAAAATGAACGAACTTTAAATCCTCACAGTGCATTCATAAACTGAGCCATGATCTCGCTGTTTATTCCTGTAAACGAAAATGAGGGTAGAAAATGCCAACCTGTGGCATATAATTCAATACCTTGAAGCCAGATACTAGGGCACATTCTCATTATCTTGTTCTTAGAAATTGGTATAAGAGTAAAGAATGTCGAGTTGTGGTGTGTAAATTTATACTCGACCGTCGATTACCGGACCATGATCTTTTAATTTACTCCTGAAAAGTGCTGTGCGATTGACGAAAGTTAAGTTGCGGAACCTGATTCCAAACTTGAAGCCACATACAGGCCATAATATAACATTATTTATTCTTATTAATTAGTGTAGGAGTAATGAATGTCAAGTTGCGAAGTTCAAATCCACACTCAGCAGCCATATACCGACTCATGATGTAATTATTTACTCCTATTTACTGCTGTAACAGGAAAAATTTTCAAGGTAGAACCTGATTGCAAACTTCGAATCCATCATCTCATTACTTATTCTTCTAAACTGGTATAAGAGTGAAAAATGTCGAGTAGTGGAGTTTAAATCTAAACTAAGTAACTAGATCCTGGGTCATAAATATATTATTTATTTATTCTTATTTGGTATAACAGTAAAAGGTTATCAAATTGTGGAACCTGATTCCAAATTTCGAACAGACATACTGCGTCATGACCACATTATTTATGTAAACCGGTGTCAGAATAAATAGTATTGATTTCGGAGTTTAAATCCAAACTATGTAGCCAGATCTCGGTCATAAAAATCGTCATCATCATTGGCACTACAACCGGGAACTGGTCTTGGCCTTATTTAGCAAGTCCTGAGGCTTGTTAAATTTTCCACAATGATTTGTTTTTTCCGGGCAAGGTCATTAGTCTTGCGCCAGAAGCTCCCCGACGGGGAATCTCGGGTCATAAAAATATAATTTATTTATTCTTAATTGGGATATATTAGTGATCAATGTCAAGTTGTGCAACCTCATTCAAATTCCGAACCGACATATTGGCCCATGATCATATTATTTTTTTTATTGAACTGTTATAAGGGTAAACAATATTGAATCGCGGAGTTTAAGTTCACACCCTGCACCCGTAACAGGGAACAGTTTTAAGATATTGAAACGTATTCCAAACTTTGATTCATCATTTCATAATTTATTCTTCTAAACTGGTTTAAAGGCGAAGAATGTCGAGTACCGGAGTGTAAATCCAATCTATGTAGCCAAATCCTGGACCATAATTACATTATGTATTTATTCTAGCTTGGTATAAGAGTTAAAAATGTCAAGTTGTGGAACGTGATTATAAGCCTCGAACCCACATGATCTGTGCACCGCTGCAATCCAGTACATGTGTAGTGCTCTGAAAAGCCCTACCACCTTTTCCCCCACACATACATCCAAATCCCATAATCCTACACCTAAACCTAGATTAACATAAAACATTAATCCAAATCCTAAAATTCGCAATAAACGAATTAAATATTCGTTTATCGCTTTGCATTAGCCCCACGGCATAATTAAAACTCAGTCACAAACACATCCCACCAATAAGATAAAATCCCTAATAAACGAATCAAATATTCGTTTATCACATACACCCAATCCCTAAAACAAACCAAACCATGGCAAATCGAACCAGATATTCAATTCGCCATAAACAAACAAAACCCAAATTCCAATGCATATCCTCATATGCACTATAGTTTCATGAGAATTCATAAAACTGAATTCTTATCTTAAACAAACATTGAGAATCACACCCAATGTATCGAACATCGAGATTTTCCATCTGAATCGTGCGTTTCAGGATACAAATCTCGATTTGTTTCCATTTAAAAGGAAGATGCATCGCGATCTCCGGGCGGCAGTAGATAGATATACATGGTCCCTGGAGGAAGTGCTGCAGGAGACCATCAGGATAGTAAATCCTGCACAACTTTTGACTTGGCAAAATAAAGAAGACCCTGTACGCATAAATAAAACGGAGTTTTATTCTGATGTGGTGAGTAGAGCTGTGGCTCTCCCCTTTCTCTATCCACAGAGTATCGCTGACGCCGAGGATCATTTGCCCACGTAAGCCAGCAGAGTCCGTTGGGTGTTGCCCCACTCAGGTTTGAGGGAGCACGGCGGCGACCGCAACGGGTCCCCTCAGGAGCGGTCTAAATGGATCCCTCATCCTTTTAGGACAAGGAAACACACTACCTGGGAGCGAGGCCAACTATTACAGCACTTGCCCTTAACCACATTATTTATTTATGTAACCTTATAAATAAATGAAGAATTTCTAGTTATTGAATCTGATTGCAAACTCTGAAATCAGACACGCGTCACCAATCTCATTACTTATTCCTCAAAATTGGTATACGAGTAAAGAATGTTGTGTTGTGGAGCTAAAATCTACAATTGGCAGTGATATACTGCCCCGGGATATCATTATTTATTCTATATATCGTTGTACGAGGGAAGATTTCAAGATGTGGAACTTGATTCCAAACTGTAAGTCTTTTTTTTAAATTATACTTTTCTCAGGAAAGGCGAACCTATAGCGCTGAGTCCGCGCCCCGAGATGCCACCAAATAACAGTTGCAGTTCATTTTGAGCAGTCTAAACTATGTCGCCAGATCCTGGGCAACAATAGCATTATTTATTTATTCTGAATTGGTATAATTGTTAAGTTGAAGAAGAATGTTAAGTTGTGGAATCGGACTTCGAACCCATATGCTGGGCTATGATTACATTATTTATTCTGAGTTATAAGGGTAAAAAATATTAAGTTGTGGAGTTATGTTAAGCCTACACCTTGTAGCAATATATTGCCAGGGGATTTCACTATTTATTCTATGAAGAGCTGTAAGGGGGAAGAAAGTCAAACTTTGAATCCACATACCTGGTTATATAGGGTGGCGCAAAATTAATCATCCATTTTGTTTTTGAGTTACTTTTTCACTAAATAAAAAAAATGATTTTTAGTGATGGAAATCTTTATTTGGACCTTTACAATTTTTTCTGTAAAGTTAAGAGATAACTGCAGCTGCCTAGTTCATACATGTCGAATATGATTGACGTACGTCACCATTTGCAAAAATTATAACATATCCCTATAGGGTGATTAATTTTGGGCCACCCTATATATAAACCGGCATAAGGGTATAGAATATGGACTTACGGAGTTTTAATCCGATTTTCCAGCAATATACTGAGCTATAGTAATATTATTTATTTATTTTAAACTGGTAGACGAGTAAGAATGTCGAGTGGCAGAGTTTTATATCTACATTCTGCAGTCAAATATTTTATAGGTATTTCACTACTTATTTTACAATGTTCTGTAGGATTAAAATGTGAATAGTAAAAAGCGTCAAGTTGTGGAACCTGATTCCAAATTGTGAATCCACATACTGGAGCACATTCTCTTTATTTATTGTTATAAACTGGTATACGGGTAAATAAAATCAAGGTGTGGAATTTTAAATCCACACTCTGCACACTTAAACTGGACTGTGATCACACTATTTATTTATATAAAGTGATATAGCAGTTTGGGGTGTTAATTTGAGAGAATATATAGCGTTTGGGATAATAGTGAAGAACGTGTGGTTCGAACTGACGCTATGACAGTTAGAATCACCAAAAATTGAACCAAAGCGCAACCCATCAGGCTACTGGCCGTGTTTAGAATTCGATTTTTAAACTGAAGTATATTCAACTGATGTGAATTGTTATGTTATCGCTATAGTATACGGCTCTGATGCATTCTCTTATTCGATTTTCGTTCGGTGTTCTTCACTATTTGCTTGTGTATTTTGTGTGTATCTGTTAGAGACGCTACAAATTCGATTCCAAACCTTAGACCCACAAACTGGACAATGATCTCATTAGTTGTTTTTCTAAACTGATATTCAAGAAGATAAGTTGCTAAGTTTAAATCCAAACTTTGATGACACTCAGTGAACCATAGTCTCATAATTTATTCTTGAAAAATTATACAAAGGTGAAGAATACCAAGCTGTGAAGTTTGATTCCAAACTCTGAAGCCATATACTGGAATTTGTTCCTACAAAATGGGATACGAATGAAGAACGGTAGGCTGTGGAGTCTGATTCCAAAATGTGAATCCACACAGGCTATAATCTCATTAGTTGGTTTCTAAACTGGTATACGAGAAATTGATGTCGAATTGCCGAGTTTTAAATCCACATTCTGCAGCCACAAACTGGACAATGACCTAACTTTTTGCTCTCATAAAGTGATGTAAGGGCGAAGAATCTCGAATTGTGGTATTTGATTCCAAAATTTGAAGGCATTCAGTGGGCCATAATCTCAATATAACTGTCATATGAATAAAAAATGTGGCATTTTAATTCACACCCTGTTTCCACAAACTGGACCATAATTTCACTATATATTCTTTTAAAAATGATACAAGGGTAAAGAATACAAAGCCATGAAGTCTGATTCCAAACTCTGAAGCCAGCTACTGGGCCACATTCTCATTAATTCTTCTTACAAACAGGTATACGAGTAAATAATGTCGAGTTGCGGAGTTTACATGCACACTTTGCAGCCATGTACTGCACCATGATGCCAATATTTATTCCCATACAGTGATGTCAGATTGTTGAAACAAATCTAATTGTGGAACCTAATTCAAAAATTTTAAGTCAGCAATTTTTTTCTGTAAATTAGTATAAGAATAAAGAATGCCGCGTGGAACCATACACTTATTCTTATAAATAGGCATAAGGGTAAAGGATGTCAAGTTGTGGAAAATAAATTCACATTCTGCAGTCATATACTGGTTCATGATCTGACTATTTATTCCGATAAAGTGGTACGAGGGTGAAGAATATCAAACTGTGGAATGTGATTTCAAATTCCGAAGCCAGCTTACACGTAAAAAATGTCAAGTTGCGGAGCTTTAATCAACACTCTGCATCCAAAAACTGGCCCACTATCCAACTATTTGTTCCTATAAAGTAGGGTAAGAATTAAGAATGTCAAGCTGCGGTGCCTGATTCTAAACTTTGAATCCACATAGCCGCCTATAATGTTTATAGTTCTTTTAAGAACTGATCATCATCATCATCGGCACTACAACCGGGAACGGTCTTGGCCTTATTTAGCAAGTCCTGAGGCTTGTTAAATTTTCCATAATGATTTGTTTTTTCCGGGCAAGGTCATTAGTCTTGCGCCAGAAGCTCCCCGACGGGGAATCTCGGGTCATAAAAATATAATTTATTTATTCTTAATTGGGATATATTAGTGATCAATGTCAAGTTGTGCAACCTCATTCAAATTCCGAACTGACATATTGGCCCATGATCATATTATTTTTTTTATTGAACTGTTAGAAGGGTAAACAATATTGAATCGCGGAGTTTAAGTTCACACCCTGCACCTGTAACAGGGAACAGTTTTAAGATATTGAAACGTATTCCAAACTTTGATTCATCATTTCATAATTTATTCTTCTAAACTGGTTTAAAGGCGAAGAATGTCGAGTACCGGAGTGTAAATCCAATCGATGTAGCCAAATCCTGGACCATAATTACATTATGTATTTATTCTAGCTTGGTATAAGAGTTAAAAATGTCAAGTTGTGGAACGTGATTATAAGCCTTGAACCCACATGATCTCTGCACCGCTGCAATCCAGTACATGTGTAGTGCTCTGAAAAGCCTTACCACCTTTTCCCCCACACATACATCCAAATCCCATAATCCTACACCTAAACCTAGATTAACATAAAACATTAATCCAAATCCTAAAATTCGCAATAAACGAATTAAATATTCGTTTATCGCTTTGCATTAGCCCCACGGCATAATTAAAACTCAAAGTCACAAACACATCCCACCAATAAGATAAAATCCCTAATAAACGAATCAAATATTCGTTTATCACATACACCCAATCCCTAAAACAAACCAAACCATGGCAAATCGAACCAGATATTCAATTTGCCATAAACAAACAAAACCCAAATTCCAATGCATATCCTCATATGCACTATAGTTTCATGAGAATTCATAAAACTGAATTCTTATCTTAAACAAACATTGAGAATCACACCTAATGTATCGAACATCGAGATTTTCCATCTGAATCGTGCGTTTCAGGATACAAATCTCGATTTGTTTCCATTTAAAAGGAAGATGCATCGCGATCTCCGGGCGGCAGTTGATAGATATACATGGTCCCTGGAGGAAGTGCTGCAGGAGACAATCAGGATAGTAAATCCGGGGAAGGTCATTAGTCTTGCGCCAGAGGCTCTCCGACGGGGAGTCGAACCCCGGTCTCCCGCGTGACATGCGGTCGCCTATAATCACTAGTATAAGAGTAACGAGTATCGAGTTGTTGAGTTTTGCATCTACAGACTGCAGCCAAATATTGTATCGTGATCTTATTATTTATATTTATAAAGTGCTGTGTGAATGATGAATGTCAAGTTTTATATGTTAATCTGCTTACAAACTGTGTAGCCAGACACTAAGCTGTGGACTCACTATTTACTTCAATAAGCCGATGTAATGATGGAGATTGTCTAGTTCCAGCATCTGATTCTAAACTCTGCAGGCAGAGAATGGGCCATATATTCACTATTTACTCATGAAAACAGATGTAGGAGTAAAGAACATGGAGGTTTGACATTTTATATCAGCTATCAGGTTATATACCTCTTAGTGGTTCCTATAAAATTATGGTTAGAGTGAAGTGTTTGGTTAAATTGTATCGTCTTCGAAAATACAAAAGGCCATTGAAATTTAGCTTTGAAACTAGCTTGAGTAGCCTAGCGTCCCTTTGGACTCCAAGAAGGATTGCAATGGGTTGTGGATCCATTCACTAATATTGGAACGTAATATACAGGATGATCCAATTTGAAATTACGTAAATCTGGGAGCCTCATTACAATCAGTCGGCAGGGTATATTTAATTAATTGAGCTCTGTCTTTGAAACGGTATAAGACATCCGAAGTGGAATTCACAGCCTCGAAAACCAAGTGTTGCATCTTGCCATCAAAGTCGAACCGCAATGTAGATATACTATTAATGGATGGCTCTAAAATCTTCGAAATCAACGAACGTTCAAGTTTTGCGACATGAATTTGTGCGGAAGAAGTACTGTGCCGGATATGGGCACTTGGTTACCTTCTTCCTCCAGCATTCGCTCCACAGTTCAACAAGGTTCCATAAATGTTCCGCCAAACACTGAAAGAAAACTGTTCACCCGGAAGGTCATCACCCGAACAAATAAAACACTGACGCACGTTGTTCGACGTTAGTTCTTTATTTAAACATTTATTCATTAACATGTACGTTGACCATCGTATTGTGTTGACATCCAGAACAAATGATGCAGCGAGAAAAATCTGAATTAAGATTAATTTATGAAATCACACGTTTCTGGTTGATGCGCACTGTTTTTATGTTTAAAAGTACAAAAGATGCAGCGAAAAAAAATATCCACTTGATCGTTTACTGTATCCGCGACCCGTGTACTTCCACTAACGGGATTTAAATTAAATCACTTAAATTAAAGCGCGCTTTCCCGAATCGACTTCGGATATATGCGTCCCCGCGGCGCCACGAGAAGCAGGAGATAGCACGACCGTGGTGGTCAGTGGTTGGAAATCGACTCACCGAGGATGGAACTCTGACATGAATTCCATCCTAGGTTAAGGCTAAGAGACAAGGGAAGAGAGAGAAAAACTTTTGTCGTAAGGGCGTGGCCGCTGTAGGAGATGCACTCTTTCAGTGCAATGGCGTGTGTGCATGGTTCTTTCATGTATGAGAACGAACCTAGAACAAAGAAAGGGCATAAAGTGCATTCATAGGATACGATTTCGGTAAAGCAAATAAAACCGAAATCGTCGGGTGCTAATGGGATCTTTGTTGGAACATGTGCGTCGAGGCTAAACAAAGAGACGACGATACGATGTGGAAATGTGCTAATTGGTTTTAGCTAGGTTACTGGGAAATGATGTTTATGGCATCGCCAGTGACGGTAGGTATTGAATTATTTGCGTATCGCCGGAATTCCTGATGAAGGACAGCGGTCTTTTGTTTACTCATGGCGTGAGTTAGGGAAGTAGGCTTCAGCGTCGATTGCGCTAATTGAATGCAGCTGCTGGTATATTATTGCTGGGAGAAAAAGGTCATATGTACGTCAAGAGATTTATCATACACATGGCGAAGCTGAAAAATAGACAGCACAATGTTTATGGCCCCTGGTGAAGGTTACATTATATGTAATTCAAATCCTTTTGTTTACAGGAATTCGTCTAGGGAGATTTGCTTGACACCGAAGGTGCCGAATTAGTTTGAGATTCCTGATAAGGTAAGAAAGAAATCTTACAGGAATTGTATGCGAAGAGATGCATGAAAAGGTAAGTTTTCTTTACAGGGGCTTTAAGATTATAGATTTGATCTAATGAATGCGTGAAGCATTTTCAGGTGCTTAATGCGATTGCATTAGCAAAACTTATGCGACTTGGGATGAGGTTATGGGGGTTTTTAGGCAAGTGTACCGTGGGGTTTGGCGGCACTGCCACAAATTTACCCGACTCTCAATTGGAGCGACTACATATCTGAAATTGCGAAATGTGCAGCTGAGCGTATGGGGATTCTTAAGAGATGCAACTAATACTTCATCCCATTCAATCTGGGCCCAATTTACAAAGCGTATATTCGCCCGAAACTGGAAGTGAATTCTCTTATTGTATTAGGCAGATAACTCAACAACTGTGTTTCACATGTTCGATAATGTGCCAAGAAAAACTTGTTGAACACAGTAAAACTTGTTGAACATCCGTCAGAAGTCTTCCGTCATTAGAATAAAGGTATTTTTGGCGATGCGATTTCCTAGGAAAGATAAGGCAAGTGTGGGGTGTTCAACTCTTACGCCTGCACGGGCGTGGGTTCAGTAAATTCCCACCGATGTTACTCCGAACACTGCTCTCCAACATGTCAAATAAAACACACTGAAAGGGTTGTAGTGAAAGGGTTCTTTAATTGATTGCAATTGGGTTTCATTTATTAGCTTTAATACACCTTGGTTATGATCATGTTTTCCTCCCATTTTATTTGGTAAACTAACGTCCAAACACAACGAACAAACGTATGTAGCCGGGAACCATGAGATGGCAGCACACTTTCCTTGACTCTGCACTAAGAACTCCTGGATTGATGGGTGGTATACAGGTTAGTGTATTCGACGGTGCGCAGGAGCCATCTGATCAGAAATTATCTGACCTTGTATCCGCAACAATGTTTCAAGAAGTCACAGCCATTGTGCCGAACAGCTGTGACAACCCGTACACAGTTCCCCGGTGTCTATTTTGTTTTCGCCATTGAATCGGTTTCGCGTATCGTCTAAATGCTAATGGTGGTATATAATTACTACATTCTTGATGAGAACTGTGGCGCAATCAAAACCGGCTGGACAAATATGCATTTGCACAACCCTCGACGCGAATGTAGCGCCGCATAACAAGTTTCTGGTTAATTTACATGATGTCCATGAATTCTTATCTTCTACTACTTCTGCACAACTGTTAACCTAGTTCCATAGGTGAGTGGCAAGGGGCTTCATAGTATAACTGCCCTATTTGTCTATGATATCTGTTGACATGTATTCAGCCCTCCAACGAAAGTGCTGAATACATCGGCAGAATGGATCGATTAGGACAGTTGGTTAGTCTAGACATCCCTCAATGGACCTAAGGTGTACCTCAGCTATAACCATCTAACCCAATTACCCCTCTTGCCACATCGACGGATGGCTCGTGTTGTCGTCAGTAGTTTCTCAAAGAAGGGTCCCGTGGCTTAAGCCAAACTCTGGCGCGTCCACCTTGCGAAATCAAAGACGAAAAAATGATTTAATAAATGCTAATTTAAAAAGCGGATAACCAGTCGTCCTATTTGCAGGCGGGTCTATTTGGGCAGTGTGTAGAAACGATCGTCAATAGTGATCACGTCGGTTGGGTCAATGTTCCATAGGTTGATTTACGATCGTCTTGGGGTATTGTTCTGCGTTCCACTTGGTCTGTTGTTTTGTCCAGATTGTTGTATCTGATGACAGGGCCTATAACTGTATCCCACATCAAGAGGTGGAAAAAAGGAAGACGTATCGCTCCATAGAATGCACACGATCACATATCGGTGGCACAAATGAGGCGATCATTGAACCGGACGTCGATTAATTCATCGTCTCGGTGTAAGATTTCGAGAGTGAGATCAAGCAGAAGATGAGAATGTAGAAAGTATAATCCAGAACAGTTTACGGGGAGTGAGGAACATTAAACAGAGAATAGAGAACGCCAAGAGCAAAACACAGGCGTAAATCAAAGCTCTGGGCAATTTCTCAGAATGACTGCAATGCCAATGAATTTGATCATCGTAGTGGAATGCTTACTGTTAGCCACAATTGTTAGATCAGTCCATTCCATTTGCGGAAAAGAGGGGAGGTCGGGGAAGACCTTCAGTTGATGCGGCAATAATAATTATTTCTGCCAACTTAAGTTCAAGATGACAGCGACAGTGACGGTGATCGGGCAGTATTGTATTGCTGGAGACGAATGGGGCTTGAGGTTTTGTTTATAACGCGTGCTTAACCACTTAACGCATTTTCGCACACATGAATTATGGAATGAGAAGACAATATAAACCGGAGAAGAATTAACAATAAATTACTTGTTTTCCTTGTTTCTTTCAGGAGAGTTGAGAATGTTTATTTAGTATCTTTGCTTTCGATGAAATCGCTACCGCATTTAAAGCAGCTAAGAATTTTCATGTGCGACAAAAAGTTACGATATATCATATGTACACATAGTGTATGATATTAAATGAACCATAATATAAAAATACGATGTGTAATGAAATATACAACATATCAAATAGAGCATAACATAAATATGCGATATATCATATTTTTTGTTATACAAATACATGATATATCATATATCACGTATGTGGCATTGCGGTGAATATTTTGGGAATGCATTTTCAATAGAAGTAAATGAGCTAGGCAACATTTTCATGTCTTAACTATTATGGATCTCCAATAATTGTGTTATTTGCTTCCTTACGCTGAATGACATTAATTTTATAACTTTACCTCCATAAATGGCTCTAAAATCTAGAGCCGGTGTGAGCATCCAGATTTATGTAGTCTCACTACTGTTATTTCATTATACAAATGGCCAAACCATCCCGGTTCCGTATCATTTTATAGAAATAAGACGATCGACCGGCGACATTTTTCGAACATCTTTCATATACCGTCGACTGGATACAGATCAACCACCCAGCTTCTGAAATTATTGTCCTTGGCGATTTTAATGTGCACAATTCCGACTGGCTGTTACATTCTAACAGAACCGTCGAGGCTGGGAGGCTGGCGGAGATGTTTGCTGTAAGCCACAACTTGACTCAACTCGTGGGGGAGCCAACGCGAATACCGGATGCCCGAGGCGATTATGCGAACACCCTGGATCTGTTTTTGACATCCGAACCGAGTATTTATACCGTAGAGGTTTCTGCGCCACTGGGAAACTCAGATCACCGCTTGGTATCTGTCGCGCAAGCACTTGCATACCAAGCGAATAACCGGCCTAGGCAGCTTCGCCATGTATGGAAGTATGGGGCTGCTAACTGGGACGATATGCGAGATTTCTTCGCATCCTTTCCATGGTCCGAGATGTGCTTCGGAAACTCCGATGTTAACGCTTGCGCGGAGTCGGTGTCAGAGATTATTCTTCTGGGGATGGAGATGTATATTCCACATTCCATCAAACGAAGTTCATCTGATAAACCTTGGTTTGACAAAAAATGCGAGCTGATTACAGCGGCAAAAAATAAAGCTTTTAAGCAATGGCGCTCCAATCCCACTGATGCTAACAGAACGAATTTTGTTAGAATCAGAAACGTGTGCAACCAGGCGATTGATACCGCGAAGAAGGCTCACAACGACAGGGTGGTCAATAAGCTCCTTCGGTGCCCAACTGGTTCGCGCTCCTTCTGGTCAATGGCAAAGGCTGTCAGCAGTAACTTTGCTTCCTCCTCTTTCCCTCCGTTGGTGACAGAGAGCGGGACGTTAGTCACGAATCCGAAGGATAAAGCTAATGTGTTCGCGAATTTATTTTCCGCGAATTCAAACCTCGATCCCGGTCTTTTGCAGCCACCTGTGATCTCGCCGGTACAGTCTTCCATGCGGGATGTGCGATTTCGTCGGCGCACTATTCAACGCATTCTACGTGAATTGGATTGTAGGAAGGCAACCGGCCCGGACGGAATACCAGCAATAGTCCTTAAGAACTGTGCTCCAGAACTATCGCCGGTTCTTGGCAGACTCTTCCGCTTATCTTATGCACGGAGGACCTTTCCTGCCTGCTGGAAAATCGCTCGAGTTCAGCCAATCCCAAAGACGGGAAAAAAGTGTCTCCCACAAAATTACCGTCCGATAGCATTACTGTCTATTTTATCTAAGGTAATGGAAAAAGTCATCAATACAGAGTTGATTAAGTATTTGGAGTGCAACGGTCTTCTGAATGATCGTCAATACGGATTCCGTGGCAGGCGGTCCACGGGAGACCTTTTGACATTTATAACCGATATATGGACATCTGCAATTGAACGGCATGGTGAGTCAAGGGCCATCGCATTGGATATCTCCAAGGCTTTTGACCCCGTCTGGCACGGGGCATTGCTGAGCAAACTTCGTTCATATGGATTTTCCCAACAGCTTTGCGACTGGACGAGGAGCTTCCTCGAGAATCGATCGATCCGGGTTGTTGTGGACGGCGAGTGTTCGGATCTGTATCCTGTTAATTCGGGGGTGCCCCAGGGTTCTATTTTGGCTCCAACCTTGTTCTTGCTTCACATAAATGATTTGTTGGAGACAACGAATAACAAAGTGTTCAGTTTTGCGGATGATAGTACGCTTGTTTCCTCCTTTTCGAGTGATCGGCCGATTAGTGCATCAACGTCGCACCAGCTGAGATGTAGACAGATTGACTCTCTGAACCAGGATCTAGATAAAGTCCTGCCGTGGGGAAAGGCCAATCTTGTCGACTTCAACGCAACGAAGACCCAGTATACAACATTCTCAAAGAAAACCGGATCATCGGTTCCACAGCTGATGATGAGTGGCCGGGCCCTCGAGGCTGGGGAAAGTTCGAGATTGCTCGGCGTCACGGTCTGTGGGAATGTATCATGGCATAAACACGTATCAGGTATCGCCAGATCAGCCTCTGGAAAACTGAGTTATCTTTTTAGAGCCAAGAAATATTTTACTCCGGCCCAACTTCTTCTCCTATATAAATCTCAAATTAGACCCGCGCTCGAATATTGCTCTCATGTTTGGAGCTCGGCTCCTAAACATACCCTCGACCTGCTTGAGAGCGTACAGAGACGAGCGATCCGCCTGATCGGGGACTCGGCGCTGACGTCGGGACTACAGTCGCTATCACATCGAAGGCGCGTGGCCGACCTCTGTCTGTTTTACAGATATTATCACGGGTGCTGTTCTTCGGAGATTCTTGGCATTGTTCCATGCAATTCGGTCTATATGCGCTCCACAAGACAATCCGACCGATCGCACCCGTTTGTAGTTCATCTCCCGACAGCGCGAACATCCCTGTATCAGAACTAGTTCCGTTACAGAGCGGGGAAGCTGTGGAACTCCCTTCCCACGCGAGTGTTCCCGGAGCGTTACAACCTGCAACTGTTCAAAAAGAACTGCAACAGTTATTTGATGGCATCTCGGGGCGCCCACTCGACGCTATAGGTTCGCCTCTCCCGAGAGAAGTCTAATAAAAAAAAAAAAAAAAAAAAAAAAATTAAATTAATACCCAACTGTCAATATAGTACCGAGTTGTCAGTTGAACTTGCGTATGTACAGACATGTGGAACAGGCACACTTTGACACACCCCTACTAGTCAGACCATAGTGCAAGTAGAAGAGGGAGGACAAGGAAAGGAGATATCGCTGTACATTGACCTTGAGCATCTGGATATTATAATGACTAAGGACACGTAGAGCATTTCATATTCGTGCAGTTTGGCTTCTTTATGTTTATGCTTATTATGAAGTCGACTTTCAATGTGAACTAATGCTCAACTGAAGGGAATCGGCAGAGAAATGTAGTGTATACGTCAAGTTCAATTCGGTAACGTTTGTGACAAAACCTACCGAAAAGAGAAGGGCAGAATAAATGTTCCTTTATGTTGTAATGGATCCCCAAGGAGTTTAACTGCACCTGTTGCTACGAAAACCATTTTGGAGATAATTTAGGACATCATCTGATACGATATATTTCTAATAAGTGCCTCCATTACTCCCTCACCTTCGATAGAAAAGGAATTAGTACTATATGTCGATAGGAAGACAAGGATAATTGTCGCCCTTTTTGGTGATTGCTTGAACATTCGCTGCTTTCCAAGAGTTGGGAATTAGCCACCTGAATAAGGCAGATGGTAGAGCTTTCCTAGCAGGTTAGCATTCCTTCAAAATAGTTGGAAAAATGTCATGCGATCCAGTGAATCTGTGGGAGTTCTCTATATCACACGGAGAACCAACCCACAATTCTAACCAACCTCGACCGCAACAGCGCGTCACCCTACCCTAACCTATAACCCATCCCGAAACATGTAAAGACAAATCCCAATCTGCAAGCGCATCCATCCCGAACTTGCAAGAATCCATCTCCCAATCTGCAATGAAAGGAATTTCCCAAAACTCCCAACAGAATACAATTCAGTAGAATATATTCTAAAGCATCTCCCTCAATTACATCACCCCACAGATGATTTTTCCCTAAATTGCTTCGATCAATTCTCTACTTAATTTATATTCAATCCTCGCGACCAAGCAATCTTCATTTCCCCGAAATTCATATGCTGTAATAAAACGCATATTCAAATCCATAACGAAACATTAACCATCACCACCAACTATAGCGAGCCGCATACATTTCCCCGAAATTACTTCGGTTAATATCTTATCTAAATGATATTCCTTGCTTGCACCCAAGCAATTCCAATTTCCCCCGAAAACTCATGCCCATACTTGCTCGTGTTCCCAAAACCGATTTCTCGGTACACGTGGCAACCGAGGAATCTAGCCCAGCCAGTACGGCAGGAATTCCCGGAAACAAACTCTCTATGCAATTTTATTTTTTTTTATTTCTGCAATGACTCAACCGCCACGACGCGATGAATGGATTATTTCCATTCATTAGTCAGTCGAGATTCAACCACCACCGGGGCCACACAGATCCGAATTACAACCACCATTGGGCGCGCATCGCTCTCCCGCCAGTCAGTCGCGTTACTGTGGATTTACAAAGTAAAAAAAAGTTAATAACCGTTTCCAGCAACCATATCTGAAATAAGTTCCGTGTTCCAAAATCTATTTAAAACTTACAGACTATAGTGAGCAAAATTAAGTTACTGTGTTCGATGACCGGAGCTCCGGAAATCGCTATTTGTAAACGTCAGGCTTTCAAGTAAACAATCAACAATAAAAACAACTACTACAAACTACATCCTAGTGTTTCCTTTTCTAAATTTTTGATGAACAGATTCTCTTGCTGCGGTGGAACAATTACCTAATAGTGAGCGCGAACGTGTTAGTGGGTTGGTGGTAGAATCAGCACCCATGCAGGCGCGCCAGACTACCTACCCCACAAATCTGTTAATGTTCAGCTCTTGGAATACACCAGCAACAGCACGAAAACAAATGTGGTCTACGGTGTGTTGCTTGTTTCGAAGTTGAGGCTGGGCTGATATGGCCACAGGCTCCAACGAATTAACTGCGAAATGTGCAGGAAGTAAAATCGCTTTCTCTATTGCCCTCATAATTGGTCTGCCATCGATTATAAGCGAGGGTATGGATGAGGAGGTAACGTTTTTCGTGTTTTTTACAAATGACTACAAATTTTCACGGGAGAGTCTCATTTTTTGCCTCACTTTCTGGTCGTGCAAGAATTACGCGCGTTGAATGTACGCATTGCAGTTGTTGCGGATTCAAAAATATTTGTACTGGAGAAATCTAATACGTTCACGTCTGCCTGTCACTTGCCAACTGTTACCCGCCAGCCGACAACGAGTCGGTGATAGAAAAGGGACGCCACTTAAGCCTCATAATTTAAAAATCACTCTCAACGGTATTGTGGCGGCTCTGCCAAACCCCACTGACTACTTACCTAAAGAACCCCCATCCCCACAACCCAGTCTGCATAAGCTTTCGCTAATGCAATCGCATTAGCACCTTGAATGCTTTACGCATCTAGGATTATCTAAGGTATAATCTAAAAAGTCCCTGTAAAAGAAAACTTACCTTGATGCATCTCTTCGCATATAATTTCCTGTAAGATTTCTTCTCTACCTTTTTAGGCATCCCAAAACTTATTCGGTACCTTCGGTTCCCAGGCAAATTTCAATTTCCCACACCTGCACCGCAATCTCCACCCAGCATACCTGAAACATTTCCTTTTGCAAGGACATTTAATGCATACAACGCGTTAGATAAAATTCCTAGCAATATTCTTTAAAGTGCATATGGCATCATGAATCCCAAGCCAGTTAAAAGCCTATGTCGGACAGCTTGTTTTTACAGATGCCACAAACCATATTTCTACGCATGTAAACATGCATAAGATCCAACTCGTTCGTTTTTCCACTAACAAACAATCGTCAATTTCTTTCCCTGCCGCAGCTAGTTACCCGGCATATACAAAGGCATGCATGGGATTCGTTCGGCCACCAATCTCATTAGCACCTTTTTTCCCAACGTCGATAATAGCGACGACGCATCGCTTAAATACTGAACCACATTACCAACTGCGCATTTGGTCATTTCTCCCTTTTGTGTTTGCCGCCTGTCAGCTTCGTTTACCCATTGCCCTCGAGCACGTGTAAACAACTCAGATCTGAACGATCGCACGCATACCACCATGATCTTCTTACAAGATCTGATTTCCTATTCCAACAAGAGAGATTTTACGTTTCTCTGGTGGTAGGTAAAATCGATATCCTTAGTGGAGAGGATATCTACCACGACACCACAAACTCACCCCATAAGCGAATCATCTCTGCACGAGATGATTATGGCTGAGTCCTTTACCATCCGCTGACCACTATGGTCATGTTGCTGCCGCTGTCTGTAGCGTTGCAGACACGCGAGAATACCCTAAGTCGAGTTTTAATGTCATAAAGTTTTAGACGCGCGGAAGTCGGTTATCTACAGTGCAGTGTTTGCAACCGCCATGTCGAATATTATATTTGCTGCAGTCTTCGAAGATTGTGTTTCTATTGACTTCACATTGTAACTTTCACGCAGTGCTACCGTAAAATAAATAAAAATAAACAAAAGAAATAGTGTGTTTTATATTTTTACTTGTCCGGTGTTTGGCGTTTTCTTTGCTTCGGCGGAATCGTGTAGTGCTCTAGGGAACAATTAATTATGATGGAGGAGGAAGTGAACGGAGCGTCCGTGCCAGGCACAATACTTCCTCCCCACAGTATTTTCGATTCAACAATTCAGCAGCAGTTCTGCTCCTCCCGGTTTAACCATTGTTTGGACAGTCACCGTTCTTCCCTTCTGTATGCGTCAAATACTGTTTAATACAATTCCAAATAAAACAATAACTTCCATTCAACGCAACAGTTTTTCCTCTCTGTATCGTAACACTTGTTTGGATTTGAAATTGGGAAAAGTGACCAGTAAGTTGAATTTTTTCTACTTCGTTTCGTGATATTTATTGGGCCTTCGAGGTCTAGCGTTATCACTACATTGCGCGATAAATTGAACCAGTGAAAATGTGAAGGTGCGAGTCCCCGTGGTGAAAGTGCCAAACGGCAGCGGTGTTAACGACGCATTGCTTCTTGCGGACATTCATGAGCTCAGATCACAACTCAGACGTCACTCCCTCGACTGCGTCGTCGGCGAAGACTCGGGGCACGTTCACTAACGGTTCTACCTTCAAGTGGCCACAATGTCCCAGATTGAGGAACCCATCGCCGTTCAGTTCGCGGCACAGGACCGGATGTCTTGTGCGTTTCTCAATCTAAAGAAAACGGGGCCACCGACGTTGGGCTCAGTAAAGACTCGCCTGCAGAACCTCGGTCTCAAATGAGAGGATATACGGAAGCGTCATGGGGGGACCATAGGGCTGGCAACGGCAGAGATTAAATGTCAACGCTACTTCCCGGAGGAATTCATCGACTCGGCCGAGGAAATTTATCTGAACGAACAGGCAAAGTTCGTCGACGCCCATCACGCCCTCACCTCGGCCTTCTCGGCACCATCAAAGGCTTCCGTCATAATTTCCCAGGACTTCAATACACCTCGCGTCCACCCCCACAAGCTGCCCCCAGTGCAGGTACTTGGAGTGGAAGCCATTCAAGTACCTATTCCAGGCCGTACTGGAGGACCACCCAGGCTTCAAGAATACGGAACGCCTCTACTACCAAAAGTTCAGCCTCCGGGACGACGCCGCTAGGACCATCAAAAACATCCCCGTCACCGAGGGAAACTATAATCGGGATTGGGACAAACTAGGAGAACATTATGGCAACATTCGTGTCTTGGTCCACTCTGCCTTGAGCGCCCTCTTTCAGATACTTGCTATCCACAAGTAATTTGCTGTGGGCCTCAACTCCGCGACACCACCAATGAGGCTGCCGAAACCCTCAGCCCATTCGGCCGTCCCGTAAGCACCTGAGACGATATACTTGTCTATCTGACCATCCACCGCCTGGATCCACGCACGGGACGTGGTTGGCAGATAGCGCAAGGAAACACCACGGAGCCACCCCCCCCCATAAAAGCAGCTCAACACCTTCTTAAAAACCAATATCAAGGCGTTGGAGTTCGTTGGGCGGCCTAGAGTCACCGTAGATAATGATTTTGACGTGCGAAATGAAGAACGTGGAAGACCACCAAAAAAGTTTGAAGACGCCGAATTGCAAGCAATATTGGATCAAGATGACACTTTAAGTCAAAAACAAATGGCACAAATGTTAAATGTTGCACAACAAACAATTTCTGACCGTTTAAAGGCTATGGGAATGATCCAAAAGTGTGGAAACTGGGTTCCACATGAATTGAATGACAGGCAGATGTAAAAGCGAAACACCACATGTGAAACATTGCTTCTACGACACGAAAGGAAGTCAGTATTGCATCGAATTGTGACTGGTGATGAAAAATGGACTTATTTTAAAAATCCTGAACGCAGAAAATCGTGGGTACATCCACGAGAAGCGTCAACATCGACAGCAAAGCCTGATCGGTTCGAAAAAAAGACAATGCTCTGTGTTTGGTGGGGCCAGAAGGTGGTGGTGCAGCATGAACTTCTAAAACCTGGCGAAACTGTTGATTCGCAACGCTACCGACAACAAATGATCAATTTGAACCATGTATTGATCAAAAACGACCAGAATGGTCCACAAAATACGGAAAGGTAATTTTGTTGCATAATAATGCTCCGAGTTATACAACAAAACCCGTCAAAGAAACAAGAAAAGCTCTCGGGTGGGAAGTGTTACCCCACCTGCCGTATTCACAAGACTTGGCTCTTTCCGACTACCATTTGTTTTCATCGATTGGACACGCATTGGCTGAGCAGCATTTAAATTCCTGCGAAGAAGTCGAAAATTGGGTCTCCGAATGGTTTGCCTCAAAAGACGACCGGTTTTATTGGCGTGGTATCCACAAATTGCCAGGAAGGCGGTCGAAATGTGTAGAAAGCAGTGGCCAATACTTCGAATAAAATGTTTTTACTTTAAAAAAAAATATTTTTTACATAAAAAAAAAAAAACGCTCACTTCATACCGGTACCCCTGGTATGCCTCGAGCACCCCTTACCACCACTGGTGGGCGAAGCTTTCTGGGGTAGCTGAAATAAGAAGAAAAGGAGCACACCGGAGAACAACTTCCCTCTAAAACAAAGCCCTAATTTCCTCAATATAAATTTATTTTACAAAAACGAGAAGAAATACCAACGCAACCCTCGAGCTCTGCCGTAGCATTCAACGATTTAAAAAAAAGGGAGTGGCGGGAGGCCGATTTAAACGAGAGAAGGGTATATGTCTTCTTCATCTTGGGTCTGGCTTCTGGTCACCTTGCGACAACCAGAATCACCCACATCCGTGAGGATGCTGGACTCGGTCTCAAGATATCTGAAAAAGAACGCGGGAGGTATCTAAGGACAATATTTACAGGGTTATTTCGGATGTTCTCTAACTACTTGGACTGGGGGGATGGTGGGAGGGAAAGCGTACAAGGCCAGTAGGTCTTAGGTACTCAACGATTTAAAATTTTTACATGCCTTTTATACTATTCGCACATGGTCATCAATACCATGTGCCATTGTGTAGTGACTAGCTACCGCACGCGCTGCTATTGTGTCGGTCGCGTCTACCCAGGAATAGAGCAATTACGTGACGAGCAATTAGTGCTCGAGTAATTAGCGTCTAGCTGGGTAACCCGCCCATACTCTTTTTTTTTTAATTATCCAGCGTCTGGTGGTAATTGATTTGTTGGTTTTTCTTTGATGCGACGTTTTTCTAGGAGTCGGGTAATTAATGTTCCTGGGAATCCCGTGATGTATCGGGGCGGCATCTCCTCTAGACGTACAGTAACGCGTCGCTAACAGGGCCCATCGGCCCGTCTGCGAAAGATGATTAGAGATTTCTTCCAACTATTTCATGGGGCCTATAGATTAACTGAGTAGTATTTCACCAGACTGCTAGACATTGGGATTAAAGTTACTATTCAGTAACCATAATCATGCCGATTGTTCTATACGGATTCGAAACATTAACTCTCACAAAACGGGAAGAAAACAAATTCCGCGTATTCGAGAATAAATTCCTAAGGGGTATCTTTGGCGGCAAATATGACGAGGAGGCAGGACAATAAAGGAAACTCCACAACCACGCATTGGAAGAGCTATACCGCAAACCTACAATAGTGAGAGTAATCAAGTCGCGAAGATTAAGATAGGCCGGACACGTGGCGCAAGCGATGGAAAAATGTCAGGAATTTAAGACTCCATTATATCATCTGTTTATAGACTTTAAGGCCGCCTACGACAGCATAGCCAGGGTAGAACTATATAATGCCATGAGAGAATTCGGCATTTCAAACAAATTGATTCGACTTTGTAGGTTGACCATGACCAACGTAACTAGTCAAGTAAAAAAGCAAGATTGCTGTCCAAAACAATAAACATCTATAATGGACTTCGACAAGGGGACGGTCTGGCCTGCCTCCTCTTCAACCTGGCGTTGGAGAAAGCAATCCGTGATACCGGCGTCACAACTAGAGGGACTATTGTCACCAAGTCCAGCCAGATACTTGCCTACGCAGATGGCATCGACATCATCGGTAGAACCGAATCGGCGGTACAGGAATCCTTCACCCAGATCGAGCAGGCGGCACAAAAACTGGGACTGCACATTAATGAGGGAAAAACTAAGTACATGGTGGCAACTTCTGCAAAGAGAAGACCTAACGTTGGTCAAACTATCAGGGCAGTGGAGCACGAATTTGAAGTAGTGCAATCCTTTAACTACATTGGGTCAATAGTATCAGCCGATAACAATATGAAAGAAGAAATACGCGAACGGCTGATTATATCCAACAAAGCCTACTATACTATCCGGAAATTTATCCAGAACATCCAAGCTACTACTGTACAAGACCATGGTCTTACCAGTACTCATGTATGGATCCGAGACCTGGGTGCTTCATAAACTCTTGGCCGCGTTCGAGAGAAAGGTCTTAAGGAGAATTGTTGGCCACATATGTGAGGGAAGACGATTCCAGACGATTCGGGAGGCGCTACAACTATGAGTTGTACGCAAGCTACCTTGAAGCTAATGTTGTAAGAAAAATCAAGCTCGGTAGACTCCGGTGGGCGGGACACCTAGCTCGAATGACCGAAGAGGAGCCTGCCCGGAAAGTCCTTTGTGGCAGGATGTATAGAAGGAGACAGCGCGGCAGACCTTGCCTGCGATGAAGGGGGGGGGCGTAGACCAGGACGCCCAGAGCATGGGAGTGCCAAACTGGATGACATCGGCTCGAAATCGGGACCGGTGGAGAGATTTGTTAAATAAGGCCAAGACCGGATCCTGGTTGTAGTGGCGATGATGATGATGATGGACACGTGGAGTGAACGAGCAACGATAGGACCGTGCATAGAATTCTGAACGGTAAGCCAACGGGGAAGAGACCGACAGGGCGGCCGCGACGGAGATGGGAGGACAATGTTAGGTTTGACCTCGAGGAGATCGGATCAGATGATCGAACGTGGAAGGACAGCGCACGGGACAGGGAACAATGGCGGAGTCGAGTCAGTGAGGTCATGAACTTTCGGGTTCCTACAGGCCAATAAATAGTAATTCAGTAATTGTGGCAACACAAATAACGGCAAAAGTTGTCAGTTCAATCGGCGTGTGCATAATTAACGCCATGACGCAATGGACAATTGTTCGTCGCCTTTCTTTCCTGTTCCCCCTTTTATCTGCATTGTTCTTTTTTTCGTTTCGCTCCGCTTAAGTTTATTTCTCTTTTTTTACCTTTGATTTTCCCGCTGCAAACTTTTATCTGTTTTGTTATGTGTTTTTTCGTTCGCCCCCGCCTAAGTATAATACGATACAATTTACTTTCCTCCTTCCTCTCCGTTCTTCTTTTTTACATCTTTTTACTCTTTGTCTTTGCTATCCTTTTTTCTCGTTATATTCTTCTACATTTCGTAGTTGTATTCGCTCTCCACTTCCTTTTTTATTTCCTTTCCGTTTTCTTATACTTTTGGGTTTTCCTTTCCATGTCGTTTTTACTTTCCGTTTCCCGCCCCAATATTTTATCTGTTTTGTTTATTTTGTTTTTTTTTTGTTCATTCGGCTCCGTCTAAGTTTATTTCTCCAATACAAATTACTTCCCTTCTTCCGCTCCGTTCGTCTTTTTTACTTCTTTTTCCTCGTTGTCCTTACTTTCCTTTTTTCTCGTTATATTCCTTTTCGCTTCGTAGTTGTATTCGCTATCTCCTTCCAATATTATTTCCTTTCGGTTGTCTTGTACTTTTGCGTTTCGTTTTCCATGTCGTTTTTACTTTCCTTTTTTTTATTACTGTTCTTCAGCCATTTTACTCTCTTTGTTTCTTTACCTTTCTTTGAGTTTTCTGTTCTGTTTTGCCCTTCTTTTTTCTTTTTCGTTTTCGTTTTTCTTGTTTGTTTTTATTCCTTCCTCTCTTCTTTTCGTAGGAATTTCCTCATCTCTGTGTTCCATTTTTGTTTTCCGTTTTACTTTCATTTTTCTTTTCGTGTTACCGCCCCCCTTCTTTCTCCCCTATCATTTTTCTTCCCGTTTCTTCTCTCCCATTTCCTCATTTATCGTATTTTTCCCCATTCTTTCACAGTCTTTTTTGTCGTTTTTGTTCTGTTTTACGTTATCCCTTGTTCTGTTTTACGTTATTCTTTGTTCCCATAAAAGAAGAATGGAGAATTAAGGAGCAAGGAATCAGTCTCAGGTAGTTTTAGTCCTAGATGGTCGATAACGTCATTGAACTTGTCTGTTTCTTGTTGGATGCATTCTCATCTTTGTTCTTTTTGTTTTTTATTTTGATTCATTTTCGTTTTGTCTTCCTCTTTTTCATCAATTATCTTTTCCTGCATCAGGCTTATGTAAATGAAATCTTCTCCGTTATTAAGGGAGCATACTTGGATTGGCCTTGTCAGCAAGTTTTAGAAATCTGAAAGACAGGTAGTGCACAAACATTAGATTCCCTTGGAGAGAGATTATTCTAGGCAAATGCCATTTTAAACCTTCCATTCTGCAAACTGCCATGTGCAGCTGGTATGCCTTTACAGGCTTGGAGATTCTCTGAGGTCAGTTTGTTGAGTTCAGAGCGTATAGTAACCGTCGGAAATGGTAATGGGAGTCTCAGGAATCTTCTAATCTTCTATTATGGATGTCCCATGTCAGACCAGTTGTTTCTTCGTTTTAGGATCCTCGGCAATATATTTTCCAAATTGCAGCTAAGATAGGATACAACAATCATTGTTATAATGATCACGGACTCGAATCCGAAATGACATCTATTTTTGGGATAGCTAATAATCGTGTGAATATTTAGTTCCACTGTATTAGGGCGTGACCTTTGTCTACAATGAAACTCATATTCTGTCACCAAAAAAGACCGAGTGCCCCGCAACCATAGCTTATGTGCTGACTGATTTAAGATAGTCTCAATCGGCCTTCAACTGTGGTGTGGCTCTGGTACAATAGAGAGTGGTGGGACACTGAAACATATTCTTCCTGGTTCCGGTAAAATTTGAACCAACAAAGCAGCAACGACTACAAAAACAATCAAGCAGTACACTCCGATGTAGTCATTGACCAGAAGGGCCGTGACTTCCATGGAGAATATGTCACACTGCTTTTATTATGATTCAACCCCGAAGGTCTTCATTTAAAGGTGGGTACTGTTTCGGCCGGATGAGTATTATCCATTTCCTGCGCGTATAACGACCCTGCTTATTCATGATGAACGCATTTAAAAGTGACCATAAACCAGAGGGTAATGCTCCTCTCTATTTCGCAGGGTGGCAGCTCACGATCTCAAACCGTATTCGGTTGTTTCCATAGTTTCGGTTGGGTGAGCACCGCGACGCTATTCGACTGAGTGGCGGAACTTTGTTGACTTAGGAGGAAACTATTTCCAATTATTTATCGAACTGAAGACAATTAAATTTATTAAGCGCGTTGATGTGGGGGAGTAAAAAAAAAAGAAGTTGTATAAGTATATTTCCATGCGTGTGGCTCAACAGATGAGGTAACTCGAATGGTGGTCGTCCTATAGCAAACTCCTGTACGTCAGGAGTAAGGTTTGGTTTTACTCCATCCATCCTTGTGTGACTCGGATGCCGAGCGGAAAACCAAGCAAAAGTTTGTCAAAAACATTTCTGATAATTCTGTTCTTCAAATGAAAAAATCTTGTGGGAGTGATTAGGCTTAGCTTCTTACCGGATTTATTATTATATTTAAAAAAAAAATCGGTCAAATATTTACAATTCTATATTAAATAACAAACATTAATTTAACAAGAACATTTTTTAATCTAATTTATTTACTCGCCACGATTACTCGACGTTATATTATTTTTACTTTTTGAATTATTTTCTAACAATAATCGCTTTTTGATTAAAAAAAAATTAGTAAGGTGCTGGGGTAATAATTCATTTTTATATATTTTTTATGTGTGTACAATTAAATTCTGCAGAAGAACCAAAACGAGTAAACGTGCAAAATTAATATTTGTTTATTTATTCGTTGTTGAAAAGTAGTTTAAATTTGATATCAATGAATGTAACCATTATAGAACCCAGACGCTGACGGTTAATGGCTTTGTACGTATTTCATTCGGAGGTTAAATTATATTTGTATTTGAATTTGTTTATTTCTTCTGTATTATTGGGATTAGGAGTTTTAGAATATTATATTTTCATCTTTCAATAAATGCTCAAACTGAGTTAAAAATCTATATCAATTTAAGGATGTCCCAAGGACCAAAAAGCAATGTGACAGATCTCATGACAATTGGACTATAACATACTCGTGCAATTTTGCAAAAAAGAAAACGGTCACCAACCAATTTTTGTGTGTGTATTAAACATTGATTTTTATTGTTAGAAAACACTCTTCAAACTCAGCAATGACTTGAATAGTGTTATCCGGGCTTTGCTCCAACCAACCAGTTTTTGGTGGTGTGTTGATTTCAAGTTTGTCAGACGCACATAAATGATGCTAAACACTCTGGTCGTCCAAATGTACCAGTGACTTGCGATTTGTGATGAAAGATCGAGAAATGAAAGTTCTCGAGATAGCTGGGATCATGTGGATTTCAACTGGTAGAGTTTTCCCTGTTTTGCATTAAAATGTTACCACGAAAAAACCTTTTTTTTTCAAATGGGTGTCGTGTTTGCTCACAATGGAACAAAAACACAAAAAGCCCTGTCACAAGTCGCTGCAATATTGATGAGGATCCAGATAAAAGCTTTTATGAAGACACACTGTTTTGATATGTGAATTTTTTTTTCTACACGAAATGGGCGCGCAAAGGGTTTTTTATGTATCCGTAAATGTCAACGCACAACGCGAGCACACAAAGATGAAGAGGATAACGAGAGGAGACATCAATGTACCTTGGTATGAATTTAAGGAATCCCATGGTCTTGCAGAGCGTTACAGATTCTTCAGGTTTGCCTGAAGAATGAATGTCTATATTTGTCATAATGTCTGAAGTTAACTTTTAAATTGAGGAGTTTGTGCACTCCCTGATTCACAAGTATCACGGGAAATTAATTAGATACGTGAATTGTATTTGCCAACTTCAATTGAGCAGGTGATAATACTAATACTAAATAATAAAATGAAAAATTTATGGAAAATTTAACAATCCTCATGACTTGCTAAATAAGGCCAAGACCGGTTCCCGGTTGTAGTACCGATGATGATGATGAGGTGATAATACTATAGAGCAGATTGACTCTCTGATTTGGGATCTGGAAAGGGTCCTGCAGTGGAGAAAGGCCAGTCTCGTCGACTTTAATGCAACGAAGACACAGTATACAACATTCACAAATAAAGAGGATTATCGGTTCCACAGCTGATGACGAATGGCCAGCCCCACGAATCTGGGGAAAACTTTAAATTGCTCGGCGTCACAGTCTGTGGGAGTGTATCGTGGCATAACCGCGTGTCGAATATCGTCAAATTCGCCTCAGGAAAACTGAGTTATCTTTTTATAGCCATGAAATATTTTACTCCGGTCCCACTTCTTCTCCTGTATAAATCCCAAATTAAAGCCGCGCTCGAATATTGCTCTCATGTTTGAAGCTCTGCTCCTAAGTATACCCTCGACCTACGTGAGACGGGAGACGAGAAATCCGCCAGATCGGGGATACCGCGCTGATGTCGAAACTACTGTCGCTATCACATCGAATGCGCGTAACCGGCCTCAGTCTGGTTTACAGATATTATCACGGCTACTGTTCTTCTGAGATTCGTGGTATTGTTCCGCACAATTCGGTTTATATGCGCTCCACAAGACTATCCGACGGATTGCACCAATTTTTGGCCCATCTCCCGATGGCGCGAACATCCCTGCATCAGAACTTGTTCCGTCACAGAGCGGGAAAGCTATGGAATTTCCTCCCCACGCGAGTGTTTCCGGAGTGTTACAACCTGCAACTGTTCAAGAAGAACTGCAACAGTTATTTGGTGGCGTCTCTGTGCCGGCGCTATGGGCTTACCTCTTCTGAGAGAAGTATATACATATATATAAAAAAAGATTTAGGCAGGACACGTTGCACTTATTTGATAATGCCCATATTGAAAAACTTGAGCTCGGGTCACTAGAGAGTGTTACTGCTCTTTTTTCCAGCAGATGTAACTCTGCTGTATATGCGCCTGATCAAATATGGGGATGGAATTTCAGTTTAGGACAAATATCATCATCATCGGCAGTACAACCGGGAACCGGTCTTGGCCTTATTTAGCAAGTCCTGACGCTTGTTAAATTTTCCATAATGATTTGTTTGTTCCGGGCAACGTCATTAGTCTTGCGCCAGGGGCTCCCCGACGGGGAATCGAACCCCGGTCTCCCGCGTGACAGGTGGGTATACTAACCACTATACTATCGAGGAGCCCTTAGCACAAATATACGCCTTATAAATTCTGGTTGAGTAGAGTGAAATACTTCTTTCATCTCTTAAGGGAAGGTTCTCATTAGCACCGACCAAAAAATCAATTTTCTTTTCATTTTATGTAGTAAATTATATGTAGAATGTATTCCTAAGAAGTTTTTTTAAGTTATGGAACAAAACCGAGACCCACCTTTTTAATCGAAAATTGAAATCGATCGTCCATATACCCATACTATGGTAAGTAGAAGTGCTATCAGATGTCGCATGTATACTATGACTCCGCAAAAATTCGAGGGTACGACTCTACACACTGTATATTATTTTAATGTTCATCATCATCATCGGCACTACAACCGGGATCCGGTCTTGTCCTTATTTAGCTAGTCTCTCCACCGGTCCCGATTTCTAGGCGATGTCATCCAGTTTGGCACCCCCCAGCTTTGTGCGTCCTGGTCTACGCCATCCCTCCATCGCAGACAAGGTCTACCGCACTGTCTCCTTCCATACATCCCACCACAAAGGACTTTCCGGGCAGGCTCCTCTTCGCTCATTCGAGCCAGGTGTTCCGCCCACCGGAGCTTGATTTTTCTTACAACATTAGCTTCAAGGTAGATTGCGTACAACTCATGGTTGTAGAGTCTCCGGAATCGTCCTCCCTCACATACGGGGCCAACAATCGTCCTTAAGACCTTCCTCTCTAACGCGGCTAAGAGAGCAGAGTGCCTTTTATTGAGCACCCAGGTCTCGGATCCATACCTGAGTACTGGTAAGACCATGGTCTTGTACAGTAGTAGCTTGGATGTTCTGGATAAATTTCGGGATTTAAAGAGCCTTGATAGACCATAGTAGGCTTTGTTGGATTTGATCAGCCGTTCGCGTATTTCTTTTTCTATATTGTTATCCAGAATTTAATTTCTCTTGGCTAAAACTTCACGTTCGTAAGAATATCATACATTACTGCTTTTTTTACAGAAGCCCAAACTGGGATAGAAACGCATCGTTTAACGAATTTGATGCTCTTTCTGATTCTGTCGATAGGATCTTGACCCAATATCCGCACACTGAAATCGTTATGCGGGTGATCTCACCTCCCACCCAAACAAATACACAATTGAGGTTTCTTCGCCCTTGGGCACTTCAGACCACTGTGTCGTGTCAGCGAAATTTCCTCTAACCAACAGCAACGCTTACGAGTAAACTCCTAAAAGAGCAGTATGTATCTACGAGAAAGCCAACTGGGAAAGTCTGAACGACTTTTTTGGGAGGTTAAATTGGTCGTTATATTTCCTCAATAACGATGTTGACTCTATAGCGTACACATTGACAGACATGATTCTAGTTGGCATGGGAACCTTTATTCCGCACAGAGTAAAAAGTATCAAACCCAAGAGAAATATGTGGTTCGATTCCGGGTGCAGAGAAGCCATTGAGGCTAAAGACTTGAGCTTCTGGTTGTATAAATCAAACGATACTGAGGAAAACCGAAAAAGGTTTAAGAAACCAAAAACTGACTGCAATGCGTATATTCAAAGCGCAAAGTTCTTGCATGACCAGAGAATGGGATAAAAAATACTACTCTCTCCCACAGGTAGTAGAAGCATCTGGGCATTCGTGAAAAACATTCAAAACTCCGTCTCTTCATCCACTCCATTGGTTATAGTCCATGGCAGACCAGTCAATACTACAATAGAGAAGGCGAATATACTTGCTGCACATTTTGCAGCCAACTCAACGCTGCCTGATACCGCATCAGTTCCACCTCAACTTAAGCATAAGCAGCACGCCATGGGCCAGATTTGTGGGGGTTCTTTAAAGCATTCCCTAAGAACCACCCATTTCCTTAAATCAACCGGCCTTCCCCTCACTCCACAAGCCACTTTACTTAACTGGACTCGAGCAGCGTTAGCTACCTTTCATTAGCTTTCACCTGAAAGTAAAACCCCAGCAAGCATGCACATCATCCAATCATTTCATTTATATTACATGAACCGTACCAACCCAATCGGCTCAGCTCGTCAGCAATCTCGATTAGTAAACACACGCCAATCTAGCAACGTGTTCTTGTTCCAACAATCCGTTGCTCCAAGAAGACACGTCGGGCAACGTACTTGTTGACACAGCTGCAGCCGATATTTTTCCTACCATTTCTTAACCAAATATTGCCCCCATATCCATTAGGTTCGCAACAGTTGCAACCAATTCTCCTTTATCGGCCGTCAACCAATTATAGAATTAGACATGAACATGATTGTTATTTAAACAACCATACATCATGATCGTACCCATGTACCATTACATTAGCTTAATCAATAGCTACCCTAACCACCGCCATGGTAAACACTTCGGTTGACTTTTCGTCACCGAAAAATCTATAGCCTACAACGGCATGGTTGTGAGCGCTTAAATAAACACCACAATTTTCCCATGTCGCCACGCCTAAACCAGGCACACAGGAACCTGACTGTGTTTATCTTATCTACCATCCGTTGGTCCATAGCCACCCTGGGTAAGTCGTATGCTTGCACATCTGCAAGTTAAATTCCTCATGACCGGTCACCCAAGTGGCGAACAATCATCGAGTTACCATACGACCCATGATTGTTGTTTAAACAATCGCATCGATACCCATGCCCTATAATGCATTCTTTAAAGCAAACAAGGCAGCCAGCCCCCGTATCCGATCATCTATTTGATCAGCCGGGCAATTTAGATTTTCTTTCATGCACCCTTCGCATCTGCGTTGCCATGACTTCCAACGAACTCAAACCGATCGCCCATTGGCCGACGCCAATGAAAAGATCGGAGTTGCTCCTCCCAGATCGAGGTAAATTCATCTCCATGGCGGCTAGTGGATGTTGACGGCAATATCACGAGGAGTCAAAATCTATCTATCGTCCTCAACGGACATAAATTCATCAGCGGATTGTATTTTAAATATTACCAGAGAGCCGAACTTTAAGAGTCGAGTAGACAAGTTGAGGTCGTCGCGTTGTACTGGTTTTGAGAATTTATAGAGTTGCGTGTCGATCCGTGCGCAACTACACCCTTGCTGGAATTCATTATTGGAAAAATTAAAATCTTACGAGTGTTGTGTGTTTCTGTGGTTAATGTTCACCGTGTCATTGTGCGCCGATTTATTTGGTACATCAAGTGTCCTTTATTTACTAACTCTATGGATGACCAATACAAGTGAGAACTATGTGTACAAGGCTTTCTGCCTCTCCGCAAACTGCAACCTAGTGAATTTAGGAATATAAACATTATAGAGAACTTAAATGTCTCGTGAAATATTCGCCCCACTAAGAACTACCAGAGTACATATGATGCAGATTTGTTTTTTTACACTGCGGACAAGTGTATAGCATCGGATAACATTTGTGTTTTTATTGAATAAAGAATCAACCATCAACTCCTGAGTTGCATTTTCTTGTTTTCGGTTGTGCACCGTTTTTGTGAACATTAGTGTGGAGATCAGCGTGCATCGGGGCAATTTTTGTGGAGAATTCAACGGTGGTGTTTCTACTGAGCCTGCGTCCTTGTAGCCGCGCTAGTAAAATATCCACAGATTCACTTTCGAACGAGTACTGTTGCCCGCGCACTCAATGAGGTAAACGCACACAAATCCGCTGGTCCGGATGTCGTCCCCCAATTCTCTTGAAGAGATAGTCCTTTCCGCTCCCTAAAACTACAGCGGAAACTCTTCCATTTATATTATTCTGCTGGCCATTTGCGAAATAGAGGGAGGTCAACGAACATTCAGCCAATTCCCAAAGAGGGTGACAAATCATCCCTTTCTTCTTATCGACCCACATCACTAACTTCTATTCTCTCGAAAGTAATGGAATCAGTGACTGACCATCATCATCATCATCGGCACTACAACCGGCAACCGGTCTTGGCCTTATTTAGCAAGTCCTGAAGCTTGTTAAATTTTCCATAATGATTTGTTTTTTCCGGGCACGGTCATTAGTTTTGCGCCAGAGGCTCCCCGACGGGGAATCGAACCCCAGTCTCCCTCGTGACAGGCGGGTATACTAACCACTATACTATCGAGGAGCCCCAATGTATGAATACATAAGTCAAATTTGACCACTATACCAAGATTTGCATACTGATTTGGGACTGACAATCAACTTTCGAAATATCTGGAATCAAGTGACCTCCTCAATGACTGCCAATATGGCTTTCGTAGCAACAGGCCCACAGGAGATCTGATGGCGTACCTTACCGAAAAGTGGAGCCAATCCATTCACTACATCGGTGAAAGCAAGGTATTCGCATTGGATATTTCAAAAGCCTTCGACAGAGTTTGGCATCCAGCCCTTTTATCAAAATTACATTCATATTGAGTGGACAATTCCCTGATCCAATGGATAGGGGACTATCTTTCTGGCCGTTCAATTCAAGTGGTTCTTGATGGTGTCAAATCTGTCTCCTATCAAATTAATGCAGGTGTTCCCCAGGGTTCGGTACTCTCACCCACTCTCTTCCTGATCTTTATAAAAGACCTCTTGTCAATTACTCACAACCCAATTCACTCGTTTGCGGATGATATCACGTTGAGTTTCTCATACTCCTACGAACACTTCCGTCCAAACTCTTCGACCGTCACTATCAACCAGCAACTTTGCTTGATACATTGAATTCAGACCTTAACAAGATATATCAATGGGGATTATCTAACCGAGTAGAATTCAATGCCATAAAAACTCAGTGCTGCCTCTTGTCGTCAAAGGCGATCCCCAAAGTAAATATACTGTCTATGGACGGCACTTGCATCGACGAAGCCGAAGAACTATCAATCCTCGGCACTCTAATTAATTCGACTCTTAATTGCAATGACCACATATTTGAAGCTGCGAAAAGTGCGGCCAAATGCATGGGGTTCCTTAAGAGATGGAAAAGATACTTCACTCCATCCAACCTGGCCCCTATTTACAAGGCGTATATTGGTCCAAAAATGGAGTTCAACTCCCATATTTGGTCAGGCGCATCTACAATAGCACTACACGTACTCGACAAGATACAAAAGCGAGCAGTGAAACTTATTGGGGATTCAGCCGTAAGTCGATCAATTCCATCGTTAGAGCACAGGCGCAACGTATCATGTCTATCTCTTTTCTATAGGTATTACCACGGTCGTTGCTCAACTGAACTTGCTGAATGTGTCCCGCCCCTTCAGTCATTTTCCCACGATACCCGTCAATCTGTGAATGCGCATCAGTTCACGCTGACAGTGGACTTCAGGCGCACAAATAAGCATAGAGAGTTGTTCTTTAGCCGAACCACACGAATGTGGAATGTTCTGCCTGAGCATGTGTTTCCTAGGCGTTGTGATGTCCATACATTCAATACCAATATACATCGACACCTCATTTCCTTATCCACCTCCTCTCCATCCGCTCGCAATGTGCTCTGACATTTAAGGGTACTTCAAAATCCTGTTTTGTGCGCGCGTTAGTGTGAAAAAAACATTTATTATACAATACATTTAAAGATTTTACTTAAGATAAAATGTTAAATTTTGTTTTAATAATTTACTGGCTCTGGCGCAAGACTAATGACCTTCCCCGGGAAAAACAAATCATTATGGAAAATTTAGCAAGCCTCAGCACTTGCTAAATAAGGCCAAGACCGTTCCCGGTTTTAATGCCTGCATAAGCATCCTAAATTGTACACCGTTCACCGTAGCGGCTCTGCATAAGCATCCTAAATTGTACATCGTTCACCGTAGCGGCTCTGCATAAGCATCCTAAATTGTACACCGTTCACCGTAGCGGGAGGATGTATCCAAATATTGCAGTTATACTCGGACAATGTGTAAACATTATTTTTGTTGTTCGGAAAAAATATTTGGATCCCCGGGCGGGTACGCACATTATTTCGTCGCCCACAAGTCCCCCGAGGGGAGCTGTTTTTGGCTTTTAGACTTTCTTGAGTTACATTTGAGCGCTGCTGGGAACTAAAGTGCGAAGGCTTAGCATAATGTAATGTAACGTAATAAACCGGTCAACGAATAGCACAAATAGCATAGTTCGTGCATAAACATTGGAATCTTACCAGAATTAATTAAAAGATTCCGCTTGAAAGTAGTATGTGTCGGTAAGGAGAGGCTGCCATGTAATTAATCAGCCGATACAGCACTTCAAATAGTCTGCTTACCGAAATTAAATCAGCAAAGGTGATTTTTATACCGGTCGTTGGTGGATGTTAGAAGTACCTTCCCAAAACACAGTACGATTCACAACTGGTACGCCCCAAGCATTTTTTGTGTTCGCACTACATTGTCTTCTTTCTTTTTGTGCCGTAGTCCATTTCTCATTCTTTTAATTTATACTCCATTTATGCCTCCTTTCCTTATCCACTTCCTCTCCTTCAGCTCGCACTGTGCTCTGACATTTAAGGGTACATAAAAATCCCCTTTTGGGCGCGGGTAAAAACAAAAAAAAAGATCGGTGTTTTTATACTCGTTTCTGAATAAGTTTAAAAAACTGAAATCCTATATATCGTACGAGGGTTCCTTTTATATTTCGGGATTAGAGAACAAAAACAAATATTGATCATCGAAAATCACTTTATTGTTTTTCAAAATATTCCCCATGAAGATCTATACACTTTTGCATGCGTTTAAACCAATTGTCGAAGCACTTTTGCCACTCTGATTGAGGTATCTCCAACACATGCATTCTGAATGCAGCAACCGCTTCTTCAGGTGTCGAAAAACGTTGACCTCTCAGGTTGTTTTTTATGTACGGGAATAAAAAGAAGTCATTCGGTGCCAAGTCAGGACTATACGGCGGATGACCCATCAAATCGATGTTTTGGGTGCTCAAAAATGCAGTTGTCGCAGCCGATGTGTGAGAGCTCGCATTGTCGAGGTGAAGAGTGATCCGTCTTCGGCGGTTGGTGTTCCTGATTTCTTGGAAGACAACTGGCAAACAAATGGTTGTGTACCACTCAGAATTGACTGTTCTGTGTTGTTCTAGTGGTACGGTTGCGACATGTCCAGTTTTTCCGAAAAAACAGGCGACCATTTGCTTGGAAGTGCTTCGTGCGCGAACAACTTTTGTTGGATTTGGCTCATCTTGAAACACCCAGACAGTCGACTGCTGTTTACTTTCGGGCTCATACGCACAAATCCACGATTCATCACCTGTCACGATGTCATAGACGTGTTTCGAAGCACCGCGACCGTATTTTTTGAGCATTTCTTTCGACCAATTGACACGAGCCTTTTTTTGGGCGATTGACAAATTGTGTGGGATCCAACGCGAACAAATTTTTTTGACAGTCAAATTTTTATGCAATATTGAATGTATGCTGGTCCCACTAACGCCTAAGGTTGTCTCAATCTCACGATAGGTCACATGACGATCTTCCAATATCAGTTCGCGCACAGCATCAATGGTTTTCGGAACAACAACTGATTTTGGTCGACCTTCACGAAATTCATCTTGGAGTGAACTACGACCACGATTGAATTCCCCATACCATCGATAAACACTGGTCCTTGATGGAGCTTCATCGCCAAAAATTGAATTAAGTTCATCCATGCACTGTTGCTGAGTTAATCCACGCCGAAAGTTGTAAAAAATAATCGCACGAAAATGTTGACGATTTAATTCCATTTTTGGGCCGAGATGAATCTTTTAAGTTACTGTAAACAACACAAATAGCGCTCGTATGTCAAAACGTTCTGAGTGCGTATAACCTCAAAAATGTCCAACTTTACGACAGAGCTGTCAATTGCCGGATTGCAACACTAGGGTTGCCAAATCCCGAAACATAAGAGGCAACCCTCGTATTACTTTTTCCGGTTAGGCATATTCTCGTACTTAGTTCTAAAGCCACCTCAGTATATTTCTCGAACAACATGCTAACGACGTTGATTGATCTCATAGCTAAAATCTATGAATAGACGACACTTTTCAAGGTCCTGAAATTAACAATTCTAACCTCAAACCTGTCAGCATGTATGGAATAACATTGAGAACCCGAAAACGAAGCGACCTCTTCCTAAACCCCATTGACCGTGTTGTACATTTATAGCGCTGTCCTTCTTAAATCGGAAATGTGTGTATACTCTCTAGGTGAAGACTCTCATCGATCATTTATATTCTCAACGTGGCGCGGACAAACGCGACGGCTATCTACCGATTTCTCTGTGCCATATCAATAGGAGTCTTGAACGGTCAACAATAAAATAAAAAAAGTTATTCATAAGCGTGCATCAACTGATCATGTGAATCATGCGATCGTAACGGCGGTCGGCTTCGATCGCTTCAAAGACGTAGACGCGGCACCCATTTAGAAAACACTTTCCACGGAAAGCGCTGTAATCGGATTAATCTTGAAGATGCGCAATAAATTTGTAAAAGTATGAAATAGGCTTGCTTTTTATCTATCACCTGACTCGGGGCAATCTCACGGACCCGAGGATCAGCCGTATATGTGTCATTGGTTGTAAACGAAGCGAACGAAAGCGAAAGTTTGACAAACTGCTGACCTGGGTGGGTTGGATCGCCATGGGCTGGGTCTATCATCGTGTGTGAATTTTACTACTGAGTCGACGATTCAAATCTCGTTGACACGTCAGTAACCTAACACTTGTGTTTACCTTTTGCTTAAAACGTTCCGGGCTAAAAACGGGATATGAAGCGGTTAAAATGAATATCTCTGGATGGCCAGGGGAGGATCATGGTATCCGCTTTGAGTGGAGAGGGTTATACCAGATCATTTGAGTTCGGATCTTTCTTGGAAGACTTTACTATGAACAGATTCATATAGAATGATTGGAGTTAGAACCTTGACATATTAGGTCAAACTACACAAAATGATCTTCTAATAAACAGTGTTATATCAAATCATCACAAATAGAACCTTAGGCGGCATATTACCTTTCCAAAAGATGCTAGTACAAACGGCATACAGTCGTGTCCCATTTGGGTGAACACAAATCACCTGAGTGGGAATCTTGGTAGTTTCACAACAGTTTCAAGTTTTATCAGAAATCATCCAGAAAAGCAATAAACCTCGACCCACCTATAAGTTTGAAGCTCACACACGGTCGAGTTGTCTACTCCACCTAGCCGCCGGTTGTTGGCAGTGGGCACGCATCTGTACAACCGGCCCTCACTGTTGGGCCTTAACGGGCGAACGTATCGCAATCGGATTTCGATAAATTGACTGCTTATAGGATTTCGGTTGGGAAACCCTATTCCATTGCAACTTAATTTGAGGCAGTTTTTCGAATTAATATGCGACAGTCAGTTTGGTGTGCGGTGACAGTAAGCAAGCTTAATGTAGTAACATGAGCTACATTTTCGTCTTCAAATGACTTTCGCCACGGGACACTCTGGGATATGCATTCGGAATCGGGTGTGCAGCTAAATCCCGGCAATATTGAGAAGAAAATAGAAATCAGAGATGAACGGTGTGTATGTTGAGATTAAATTGATGGACAATAGGATGTCTTAAGGCCACGTTGGGGACTTCTGGAAAAGTCAGGGCATTGATCTAACAGTCTAATTCAAGGTGTCTTGGGTTACAAGTAATCAATGCGACATGTGAAAATGGATTTTCTGATCGATGTAAAATCGAATACATACCGATGGTGAGAATTTTGAATTGATCGTAGGAGAGTGGTATTTCCGTCAACGCAAACTATTCCAATTAGTCGGGCTTGTATTTGAGTAGACTTTTCCGAAAGCCGTTATACAGATTACAGATTATATCGGACCACATGTGGGGAAATTTAATTTAGGAATTAGCAAACTATTCTATTCCATTAATAAACAGTGTGGGCCAGCATGAATTGACTGCTAAAGAGCAAATAATTTTTGTGATTTTCATCTTTTACTAGAATTTTTTTTACGCACAAGCATAATCCGTTAATTTTTCTTCATTTAGTACACTGAGTCGTCAAGGATTAAAGTTGTAGAAAAAAAGAAAAAATTGCATCCTTGAACCTTATTACGACGAAGGGAAGTGGCCTTCAGCAAGCGCATATAAACGTCAGAGGAAAGATATTTGCAAACCTTAAGGAGTTTAAATATCTGGGAACAATACTGACGGCCAGTAGCGAAATGTCGAAGGAAATCAACAAGAGACTGCATACCGGCAACGCTAGTTGTTACGCGATAAGCAAACTTCTGAAATCGAAAATCAATCATTAAAACTCCCTTTGAGTCGAGAAAAAGTCGTTGCAGAACTTTTCTGGCTGAGAGGCGAGCTTTGGTCTTCACTGGGCAGCCTTCATCCGTCCTTCGCCACTCCTTACTTGCCATTTTCGTCTTGGTAGTATAATGATATACCCACGTCTCATCACATGTGACGATACGCTTCAAAAAATCTTCCCTTTCTTGTCGAAATCGATCCAGAAGTCTGTGGCGGTTCCGCCAAACCCCACGGTTCGCCTTCCTAAAAAACATCCATAACTCTATCCAATCATATAATTTCGCTAATGCCATCGCATTAGCACCTTAATTGCTTTACGCATCTAGGATTATCTAAGGTATAATCTAAAAAGTCCCTGTAAAAGAAAACTTACCTTCATGCATCTCTTCGCATATAATTTTCTGTAAGATTTCTTTTCTACCTTTTCAGGAATCCCAAAACCTATACGGTACCTTTGGTTCCCAGGCAAATTTGAATTTCCCACACCTGCACCGCAATCTCCACCCAGCACACCTGAAACATTTCCTTTTGCAAGGATATTTAATGCATACAACGCGTTAGATAAAATTCCTAGCAATATTCTTTAAAGTCCATATGGCATCATGAATCCCAAGCCAGTCGGCACCCTTTGTCGGTGTCAAAATCCTATGTCGCACAGCTTGTTTTTACAGATGCCATAAACCATATTTCTACGCATGTAAACATGCATAGGATTCAACTCATGGTTTGTTTTCCCATTAACAAACAATCTTCAATTTCTCTCCCTGCCGCATCTAATTACCCGGCATATACAAATGTAAGCAAGGGATTCGTTTTGGCTACCGACCTAAGATACGATATAGAATTTTCATTGTATAAAGTATTGTAATACATAAGCACCTCTCTCGAATGGCTATTCGTATATTTACACAAGGGCACCACTCATCTAAGACTTTTATGATGCCCTCGTCCCATATTTGCTTTTAGCACATCTCTTCGATGCCTTAGGTCACTTCTCCCTTTTTTCTTTTTTTTTCTCGTTTCAGGTTTAGTTTATCCTTGGCTAAACGCATCGATAAACACGGTGATGTGTACAAACGCACACATACACCATCGCGTCCCAGAGATCGCCTTCCATTGGTCACTGGTCAAAGGAAATTTCATTCACCACACCACCAAAAACTCACCCCAAACAATCGAATCTCGTTGAGTCGTATTGCATCCACTGACCGAGACGGTCACATAGCCGCCCACCGTACCGCCCGTCGGTACGGTGCGTACATACAAAGTCGAGTGTGAGTCGAAAGTTTACTTCAGCTGTCCTTCTTAATTGTCCTTTTCGCGAGCGCGTCTATTTGAGTATTTGCAACCGCCGTGTCGGATATTATATTCGCTGCAGTCTTCGTAGATTGTGTTTTCTTTATTGACTTCATAACGTAACTTTCACGCAGTGCTACCGTAAAATGTTAGTATCCAATAAGAAAATGAAACCGAACAATAATCCATAGATTCAAACTAGTTATTCCAATAATAGTGATTTTCTTTTAAAATAAAAATAAAACTAAACAAAGAAATAGTGTGTTGTCTATTTTTTACTTGTCCTGTGTTGGTGTTTCCTTGGTACATGTCAGAACAATTAATGACAGTCAGATGGGGATAGGAGTGAACGGAGTGCCCATGCTCGGCACAATACTCCTAATCCCCACAAGTCTTTCACTAATCTCCGAGCAGACCTGTTTTTGATTTACGGTCAATACCCTCGGAACCCATCGAGCAGTGATTTTTTGAAGCTAAGATCATCAGTGCTAATGGATTGAACACTTCCATAGCTGATACCCACTTCCGAAGAGATTTCTCTAACAGTTAATCGGTGATCACTTTCAAAAAGCTTTCGAACGGCACGGATGTTGTCATCTGTACGACTTGTTTTTGGACGTCGATAATGACTTCCGTTTTCGATACGTTCTCGCCCAATTTTAAATTCTCTGGCCCACGTATGCACACGATTCTGAGACAGTGTATCATCACCAATCTGTGCCTTCAATCGAAAAAAAATTTCCGAGAGTTTACCGCCTTCATTTGTTAAAAATTTTATAATAATTCTTTCCGCAACAGACGTATGTACCTCTTGTTCGCTCATGGCTGTACTGACCACTAAAATGAACGCGGCCGCTAGCCAAGCCAGTTCCCCTACTCTTCATAAACCAAAGAACGGTATTGTAAATAGTCATTTAAGTGGAAAATAAAGTACCGTCAAGCTAGAAGTAAATCTCTACTCGACAACAAAACAAAAGTATTTTTTCCTCTCCTTGGCGGCACGAAGAATAACTAGCGCGACAGCTAGTCAGCCAGTTTCGCTACTCTTCATAAACCAAACAACAGCCTCGCACAAGATTATCTAACTCGCAAATTGTTGCTAAGCAAAAAAGTAAAATTACCGTTTATATTTGATTAACACCCGTAAGTACTTGCAAAATACAGTATATATAACCTTACAAACTAAAGAATGTAAAACTTACTTAACTAAGCTAGCTTAACCTAAGATGAACAGGTCATACTATGAAGGCAAGAGTAGTGGCGGGAGGTGGGGACAGGTTAGTGAGAAAAGTGTAGAACGTACCACGTAAGATTAGGTGTGAGAATGGTTTAGAAGTCGATGCTCGAGAGTGTGGTTAGTGAGGTGGAAATTGAACAAGCTGCAGTTGGAGTTGACACTTCTCAACATCCGTGAGAGAGGTTCATTGCAACCATATAAGGTGCGGTGATGCGGAATATGGAGAAGCCGGGGATTATGCGTGTTACTAGAGTTTATGTTCGGAGGAATTAAGTTAAGGTGGTAGGCGACCGAGCTCGAGAGAAGTCAATGGATGAACAATATGTCAGTCAGGACCCTACGCTCCCCAAAAGTTCTGAGGTTGATTAGTTTGAGGCGGTTAATATAGGGGTTGTATTAGAGGATTTTCCCATCTTAGCCCACGACTCGATGATTTTATATAACTTAGTGTGTCTAGAGTAATATTTCTGATTCTCGACAGCTCATTTTCCTATTGTCTTTCGAAGTTGTCCTACTTTGTAACAGAGTTGCTCTTCAATATGAGCTAACCGTCTTTACAATCCAAAGGGTTTTATATGGGAGTTCCGGCGAACTTTTAAGATCAACGGGCAATAATACCTCCTTTCCTTATTCTGCCATCAATCTTCCGCCCTCATTGTGGTTTGTCATTCAAGGATACCTGTTATATGCAAAAAGGAAATAACCCTTTACATGTTACATGGAAAAGGGAAATAACCTTCTGTAAGAGATCTGTTACCTGACCTAGGCATAGTTCTAATCATACTATCTTATGATGTCTACCATAAGTGTGTTGTTCTTGCGCCCATTAAATGAGGAGTGGATGACCATGACAACTTTATATTGAACCACATCTAAGAGAAATAAAATTTAAGTTTTACCAAACCTGATATATTTCATTAGTACAGGCCGAGCAAATTTAGAACAACTGCTGTTGATAAAATTGCACAAATATTAGATCATCAAGGATGTAATTCTTATGTTTCTTTTTACAAATTTAAAACTTGCCGACCCAATATTTTACCTTTATTTTTAGAAAGTTAAGAAGTCTTTGTATGCGCTACAATATATAAAAACATGCTCTGATTAAAAAAATAATTCATTGTATTTGTGGATTTTCAATCAAGATCAAGGATTCACTATTTATTGGATTGTAGGAACCCGAAAGTTAATGACCTCACTAACTCGGCTGGGCCATTGATGCCTGTCCTGTACACTTTCTTACCACGCTTCGCGCTCAGATACGATCTCCTCAAAGTCTCACCTTACGTTGTCCTCCCATCGCCCTCAAACCTTATATTGTTTTCCCATCTCCGTCGCGGCCGTCGTACAGGTCTCTTTCCCGTTGGTCCTCCGCTAGTAATTCTACGGATGGTTGTATCGCTGCTAATTATCGCTACATGCCCGGCCCATCACAATCCTCGCGAGCTGATTATTCTCACTATTGTAGGTTTCGGGTATAGCTCTTCCAATTCTCGGTTGTGGGGTTTCCTCCATTGTCCTGCCACTTCATCATATCTACTGCCGAACATACTCCTTACATTTTTGATAATACAGTTTTCACTGTCGGCCATTTTTGCGGCTCGGTTGGCCATGGCTCTAGCGAAATTGCCCATTAGTTGGGTGAGGTTATCTTGGCTGATATACCCAGTCGAGAAAAAATAGCAGCTCGGGGGAATGATACAGAGTTTTATGTTCGTCTTTCGTAAGAGTTGTTAAGCAGAAAAAAAAGGTTCTTCACTCGTATATTGAAAAATACGTTGTGCCCCAACAAATTTTTGGAGTTCCACTGACTTTATAGATCAGAAATAAAAAACCCGTTATAAATGCTTGGCCACCACAAGCCAGTCTTCCCGGTTGTAACTTTTCTGACACCTTTTGCTAGAAACTCTTTAAACCAAACGCTCGATAGGCTGAGCTGTTGCTTTTTATCATGTTCGTATAAACGAACCTGTGCGACAACAATGAATAAGCCATCGAGTTTCTATTCGTTTTCCAGCGTTTTTTTCTCTCTTTTAAATGATTGATGACAACGTGCTGTTGAACAATGTATCGGCCAAGTTTCGTCAAAGTTGCCGAGGCATACGTCTTTCCAGTTGAGTACGCCTTCAGCGCAGTTATTGCCACAAATTTCCGAATGAGAAATGAGTCCGAATGGAAAATGAGGTTGGTTCATTTAGAGAATCAAAATCAGCCACTAAAGAGGTTTCTTTTTTAAGTATAGTGTTAGACCTGCCATTTGACCCCCCCCCCCCATTTCCCCTTTGAATCCAATGTCAAACTTATTGAATCAAACATTCAATTGTCGCACATTGATTCAAATCTTATCCAACAAAATCCAAAATTCGTGGTAAACGAACCAAATGTTCAATTGGTTCGTATACACGTGAAAAATCCCAAAACCCTAAATAAAACGAAATCTGTGAACCCGATGTTCACCCATAGACCCAAAAAACATTCTCTAGAATCATAAAATGCAGGTCCGCAAAATTTTACGATTCTCGAAGAACTCCCTTTACACAAATTCATCCCAACACAGAACCATCCCTTTTTCCAAATTCCAACTAATGCATCATTAAACGAACCACATGTTCGTTTTGTCGTGCGTCTATGTTTTGGGCCATTAAATACCCATTTGCAGATCCTCTCTCAAGATTTCGTCGATACAAAATTCTTAGCCATTGTTTCCTGCCGAAGTGGACTTACAACCGTTTGTTCCTTTTTCTTTTGCCATTTTTGAATATCGATATTCCAAAATAGATGGATGGTGCACGGTAACTCGGAGAGCAGTCGAGTTTGAGTTTTGGCGTTGTAGCATTGAGGACGACGATGAGGGGACGTGCTAGTGATCCTGAGTTGTGTTGCGATATTAAACACATATATAATTAAAATGTTTGAAGTAAATTAAAGCACAAATAATAAAGGCCAAGAAAGTTAGAAGTGAAATTAGTCGACTTTTATTTAAATCCACAACGGTGACCACTCTTACCAGAGGCTCCACAAGCACGGTGTTACACTAGGAACACCTAACATAAGTAATCAATTAAATAATAAAAGCACATCCTTTAAAGCCGTATACCATAGCAATAATATAGCATTTCCACATGAGTCGAATGTACTCGAGTTTAGAAATCAAATTCGTACACGCGGCAGTGGCCTGATGGGTTGAGCTTTGGTTCTATATTTTAGTGATTCTAGCCGTGATAGCGTCGGCTCTAATCACAGGCTGTTCACTATCGTCGCAAACGCTATAAACGCAAACCAATTTAATCAACGCCTCCAAAACTTTTTTTCACTTTGTTAATTACAGGCGCAAATCTCACACATATCCCACCTCTTTTTCCTATAACACGATTACTTCAACCCATCCACAAACGATCGTTAATATTTTCGCTTTATTCTTTAAACAATTTTTCACAGACTCGTTTGAACCTGACCTTGCCTACTTCAAAAACGTAGCAGATTTCTCCCTTAGCCCTTTCATTTCTCAACTTATTCAACAACACCGAGTTGAAGACAAATTAATCCACCTTAAAGATGAGTTAAGCTCAGGCCCAGGTGGGGCTCCCTGGTGTAAAAAAAAGTTCCCCCGCCCCACGCTTTCAACGACCTACAACCTGTCTATAGTGTTTTGTGACGATAGTGAAGAGCGCGCGATTCGAACCATAACGTTGGCTAACATCACAAAAAGATAGAACCAAAGCCTCAACGCATCAGACCATTGCTCAGTGTACGAATTCGATCGTTATTCTTAAGTACACTCAACCGAAGTGGAATTGTTATGTGATTGCCATGGTATACGGCTCTGGTGCTTTACTTATTCGATTTTTTTTTGTGTTCTTCCTCACTATTCGTTTGCTTAGTGTGTGTATCTGTTAGAAACACCACACATCCCTTTCACAAGGTGTATTACCGAAGATTTGGAAATCCACTTTTGACGCCCTCATACATAAAACGGGACCTATGGGTGGCGAGGTCGTGGCGCCGGCATGGGCGCTAGGTTCCACCATGTCCCTACAAATTGTTCACATGCGGAAAGCAAAACACACTGTATGTCTATTGTGATGAATGCACTTATTTTATTTGGTCCTTGTTAACTTATACAACTATTTATTGAGGAGAGAAAAGTACACAGATTGAACTACATTTACGTTACGTTTAGACATGATTACATTCCTTTGTTTTAATGTCGATTAGTCATATTGATTAGCAAGAACACAATTTGTAAGGAGCCTTAACAAAATGGTTCTTAACAAAAAAAAAAAAAACATAAACAGAAATTATGGAACACTCCACTGACACTGTTGTCGCTTATTCCTCTTTGACACCAATCTGTTCGTTTTAACGTTGACTGTATTTTTAAACTTCAAAATAATTGGAAACTCGCGCAACCGTAGGACACGTACGGCTGGTATAGGAAAATGACTCGGGCAGAGCCTTTGTATAACTCTAGTAGGTTTAATTCCGCGACTCTGGATTGCACGCATCCCGCAGCGCTACGGGGAGCAGAATAAGTACCGACCGACTCGGCCGGTGGTTGAATTACGACTTAACCGAGGGTTGGAGTCCGACTCTTGATTCAACCCCCAGTTCGATGATGAGTTTGCGGGAAAAGAGAAAATTACTCTCTAAGGTGAATAACCGGGGAGATGATCTTGGTGATGTATGTGTGTGTGTGATCGTGTATATCAAATTGCTTTACTCGTGCACGAAGTTCATGGGAAAGCTTCGTTGAAAGAACAAAGGGCATCGTGTGTAATGAGGTTCATCTGAGTAAACGAGCTGTATCTCTTAGGAAGCATAAGATGCTAAAAGCTATTGGGATACTTTACACAATAGAGATTGTATATCGTATCGCTAGAATGTCTGCGGAAGAACCGAATTCTTTTGTTTGCACGCGATGCATGCTGAAGAATTCGGTTTCGGCGATAATGCGCGAGATGCGGTAATTGTTTGTCGATTGGACAAACAGATCGCGGGTCGGTATATTGCAGCTGAATAAACAAGCTGCCCGACGTTGCTTTTTATCGTTAGACACAAGGGTCGCCAGCCAACGTGCATGTGAAGACAATTGCTCTGCACATGTGAGGCTGGGATCTGCTTGGCAAACAAAGGTGCCAAATGGTTTCTATAATCATGGCAGTTACATGGTACGGTAACCGAATTGTTTTCTTTCAGGAATATGATGCTTGGCCTATAAAGAATTATTTTCCGGAATTTTGAATATGCATTGAATGCATGAAATGTAAGAATTCTTTTACAGGAACATGGGATAAAACCTTAATGAAGGAAATGTGAGGGGGATTTTTTGCAGGTAACTGCGAATTTGCCAAGGGAGTTTGGGGTTGAAATTGTGGGTGGTTCTTGCGTAAAGTTAAAGAACCCCCACAGACCTAAATAGAATGTTTCTAATTATCGTTTTATTGCGAAATTAATTCAAGTTTCAAAACTGTTCGAAAGAATTCTATATGAAGTGTTATGTTTCCGTTGTCAATTCTTCAATTCAGCCAATCAAAATGGGTTCCTTACTGGTAGGTCTACCACTACCAATCTAGGAGAATTTTCATCTAACACTTTTCGTGCCTTTGAAGACGGCAACCAAGTCGATGTTGTCACAACCGATTTCATCAAAGTCTTCGTTAAAATTTCCCACAAACTCATACCTTTTAAATTATCTTCCCTCGGCTTCGAATGCCTATTGAATAAGAGGATTTCTTCCTACCTCGATCATCAAATTTACTGAGTAAGATTTAGATCTATTCTTTCCAATATTTTTCTACCTATCTCTGGGGTTCCCCAGGGCAGTCATCTCATCTATTTATACTAACCAACTCCTCTATCTTTCTATACGCGATCTACACTAAATTTTACAAAACGATCACCTCCTCACTCCATTCTTCAATTGCTTAAAAAGATCTCGATAACTCTTCGGTTTCATGCCAAAATAATTACATCGTCAAATGGCACTCAATTCCGTTCTCACGGAACCGCATCCTTCTATCCCCACGTCCTTATTTCTTACTTAATCAACCCATAATTTAATCAACCCATAACTTAATCAACCAATAACTTCATCAACCCATAACTTAATCAACCCATAAGTAAATCAACACATAACTTAATCAACCCATAACTTAATCAACCCATAACTTAATCAACACATAACTTAATCAACCCGTAACTTAATCAACACATAACTTAATCAACCCATAACTCAATCAACCCATAACTTAATTAACACATAACTTAATCAACCCATAACTTAATCAACACATAACTTAATCAACCCATAACTTAATCAACCCATAACTTAATCAACCCATAACTTAATCAACCCATAACTTAATCAACCCATAACTTAATCAACCCATAACTTAATCAACCCATAACTTAAGCAACCCATAACTTAATCAACCCATAACTTAATCAACCCATAACTTAATCAACCCATAACTCCATCAACTCATAAGTTAAACAACCGATAACATCTATACAATCGATTCTCGACCTGGGCATCATATGTGACACGGACCTAAACTTTCTCTTACATATTGATGACAAAATCCTTAAGGACAATTCTGCTCTCGGTTTTGTGAAACGGTGGTTAAAACCTATAACCTTTGTCCGCCCTCTTGTAGAATATGTTTTTTTATATGTCCCACATTCGCAGGATAGAGAGCACTCAAGCTCGCTTCTTACGTTTTGCCCTCCGAGGAATAAATTGGGAAAACCCTATAATCCCGCCTCCATACACAATCATCTCAAACTAATTAACCGTAAAGTACTTAAAGAGCGTAGAATTCATGCTGATATTTTTTTTTAACCACCGTCTTCTACAAGGTTTGATCATTTATGCCTGCTCTTCTCTTCTTCATACCAACTCAGGGAACTTGGGGAACCCATTTTTATTTTCAACTTCCCCGCCCCTCAGACCTCTTATGGCTCTTAAGAACGTATCTCGCGAATGCTACGGAATGGCAATTCTTACCTCACCTCCTTTGACTCCAACTTCACCGCTTCTGCTCTCAAACTCTGACTCGTTACTAGGCTCTCTTCTTCAGCCCACGTGTACAATTATTTCGTGTTTTATTGAAGTAGGATATTGTTATGTCCCTATAAAAAAACCCTGAAATATGGAGCGGGGCTTTCCTCTTCACTAGGTCTTGTGGTCTATTCTGTTTCCAAACTCAGTACGTATCTCCTCCTTTCTCGCTCATGATAAATCTTTCCAACCCTTCTAACCTCAAGAGTCCTTCCGGTTTTTCAGCTTACTACAGACATTTGTAGCGCTAACGCTCTTGCAAATCTCTGCTGCTGGAGTCCCTATCTTTGCCCGTACTTCGTATATCAAAACTCCTAGCTTCCCCTCTCATTAAGGGTCATTATTTTAGTAAGTGTAAATCGATAGAACTTATTGTTGCTTTTGACCACGCGAGAGTTATAACATGCCACAGTGTAGCCGCTGGAAGTTTAATTAGAACATCACAGTATATAGGGTGGGCCATAAATGTTTGCAAATGGCAACACTTGATTTCTTAAAAACCGTTTTGGGGGGGGGGGGGGGGGGGCGTTCCGGGGCGTAATAAAGGTATAAACAATCGGACAACAACGTAATAAACAATTCCCCGCCACTCACCCCCACCCCCCTCTCTCTCCCTCCTGTAACGGTTTTTAAGAAATCAAGTGTTGCCATTTGCAAAAATGTATGGCCCACCCTACACTTTGAGCTCTCAGTGGCGGCCTGTGTGCCACTGTGTACTGTACCCCTTTTATGGTGATCCTCAGGGCTCACGTAGATGTCGAAGAGTTTGTTCGTCCTGCATTGGTTATAAAGTCGACATACGTAGCCAGCTGCAATCTTTCCGGTTACTGAACTTGAAAGAATCACAATAGTGCGCTTCACCGTGGACCCCACCAAGATGCCGTCATCAGGCCAGTAGTTGTGTAGTTGCGCACATAAAACCGCGTCTGTTCTGGGATTCTATGGACTTGTATATAGTTCCCCTGTTATTGCAGAATCGTGGTCTTGCATATTTCAAGGACAAAAGGTACTTGCCACCTGAGTTAAACCGTAAAATGCTGTTGGATCGACTCGTTACACAGTTGCAGCAAATTTCAATTGTAATGGAGCTGGCTCCTTCATGCCTACCTGGTGTCCCTTTTGAAGCCGTGACTTTTCTCACCTTACACTATGGTTTATCTCCGATTCGTATATGTAGATATTCTCATTTGAATAACAGATATCGACAGGCAAGGGTGCTGTGATCCATCACCAACTCAGCTCAAGTTAATCCTCCCCACGTTCGTGTTGAACTTGCGGACAAGAGAATACTCAACTAAGCAACGCGGTTGTCCTCTGTTAGCACTGCAATAACAAAGAGTTCCGCTTTGATCTTCTTAAATTGAAAAATGAGATGAGTTTTATGAGCCTCAGTCCACCTGTGCAATTTTCTGAGTTGCAACATCTGCACGTGCATACTATTTCGGATCTTCGGTGAATTTGCGGCTTGGAGTTTATTTTATTGCGTGTGTGCTGCTGAAGTCTGGAAGTGAATGAGTAACAACGACAAGGTGGTGATTACATTGGGATCGACTGTAAACATTCGTGGAGTGACCTATGGGAACCCTCAGTAGACATGGACTTTGTGAAGTTGATGAAGACATCAGATGTCTGTTGCTTTTCTTGTCGGGTGCCAGTTGGGTCACTGCGGCAATTATGTGTAAGGTTGTGAAATATTGTCAGGTTTGTAGGACAGACAAGAACGTGGACAATAGATAATATAGCCCGACAATGGGGGTCGCCCAAATTTTAAATTATCTCTATAGCTGCAGTAAATTCTTCATGTCAAGATTTTGACATGACTGTAACTTGACCTTCGTAGGGTTAAACGTGGGACTTTTTAAGCGATTGTAGTACCACTAGCTGGAGCTATTCTCAGTTTATGATCAGCAATTTGTATTTATATTGAAAGAAGAAAAAAATACACCACACCTCTTTAGTTTTCACGGAAGATTACTTCTCCATTTTTGGAGGCATGTATGGTTGTACGAGAATTTGGTATTTTGGTTTTGTTTTGTACGCTTCTGGGGCACAAATACTTATACGAGTTGTCCTCGACATATTTTATCATCGTTCATTTGGTTTGTAATTTATTGTAGACGCAGTTCTTGTCTTGTGGAAGAGTGATATGTCACATATCGTATGTACCCACATTCGGCGTTGAATCCGAACCAAGATCAGATGTGTTTGCAAATGATGAGCGAATCTGTCGGGTAAAAGAATATTCTCGTATGTATACACGATGACGAGTGACGCTCCTTATTCTTTCCTGATCTAAAAGTGTCTCTTATATGGGTGTGCCTAATACAGATTCTTACCTATATTGTTATTGAATGTAAACATTCCCGTGGACAATGGAAACCTTTCTTATACAGTGCCCGCTCAGACCTGTTTAATAATGGGCACCTTTTAAAAAATTGTTAAATTATAGTTGTATATGGTTTTGACTCGTACTGTAAATATAACATGAATTACTTAAATACAGTACAAGTTTGATTTCATTAACACACTTTACATTTTTTCTTTTATTTTCAGGTAAGTCAAGCCATATGTGTAATTCATACGTAAGTTATATTCCTGTTAATATTCAAGACCTCTTTTTTCAAGAAATCGATTTTCTTATTTGCTTAAACAATTATTTCAACTTTTTAAAATATGACGCATATGTTTTGTTACATGTGAGAAAAATGTCTCTTTCATATGTCGAACCCTTTCTTAAAGGTGTCGAACTGCTCCCAAATGGCTGTCTGCAACACATATATAATTCCTTCTGGGAAGGTGTTTCCTCATGATTTACCTTTCCTGCTTTACCTTATTTTAAAATTCGCATTTATTTTCCAAAAAAAAAATTACAGTTTTCATTTAAGGTTAAATGCTGTGTGTTATTTTTCTTATAGTTACATACTGGGCCTTCACAAGGACTCTAAATTGTACAATGTTTTTTCGTTTTGTTTTATTTTGCCTTTCGGTGTACAATATTTTCTCAAGTAACATGTAATCCCAACTCTCTTTTCCACGGCTCAACTACTACAACTGACTACCATACCATAGCCGATCTTTTCGCGTCCTTCTTCAAACTATCCTTCCCAGACGACTCTTTCGAGCCTAACCCCTCTTACTTGGCTGGCCTGTCTGAATTCTCCCTTGGCCCTCTCATCCCACTACACACTCAACAATACCAAGTTGTAGAAGAACTTGAACAATTGTATGATTCCAGTCCCAGCCCAGACGGACTCCCTGCTATCCTCTTAAAAAAAATGTTGATTTTCTCTCTCCCCCGCTCGCTACAATCTTCAACCTATCCCTTGCACAAGATCTATTCCCAGACATTTGGAAATCCTCTTACATAACCCCCATACATAAAAAGGGGGCAAAAAACGATATATCCAATTATCATCCCATTTCTAAGCTTCGCGCATTCCTAAACTGTTCGAAGGCCTTCTATATGATGCATTATGTTTTCGCTGCACACCCATAATCTCTCCCAACCAACACGGCTTCCTCTCCGACAGGTCCACCACTACCAACCTTGTCGAATTCACATCCCACACACCCTTTCCCCTAGAAAACGGCGATGAAGTCGACTTTAGCAAGGCCTTCGACAAAATCTTTCACAACCTCATACTCTTTAAGTTATCTTCCCTCGGTTTTGAGCCCCTGCTGATCAAGTGGATCTCATCATATCCCAATTATCGAACCTGCCGCGTGCGATTTAGATCCACCCTCTCCGATCATTTTTTTCCAACCTCAGGTGTCCCCCAGAGCAGTCCTATCGGCCCCCTCCTATTTATCCTAGCCATTAACGACATAGCCTCTAGTATCAATCACTCCTTCATCTCGCTTTACGCGGATGATATCAACATTTTCAAGACAATCCGCTTTCCCCTAGATTCCTCAGTTTTCTAATGTGATTTCGACAGCTTTTATATATGGTGCCAAAACAACTGCCTAGAACTGAAAATCGCCAAATGTCACACAATTACCTGCTCTCGGAAACGCTCCCCCACCCAGCCACGCTCCTATCTCTTACTGATCCAACCGATACCATCGGTTGAATCGATTCGCGACCTAGGCGTCCTATGCGACAAGGAGCTCAAATTTAGCGCACATATTGATGACATAATCCTTAAGGCCAACGCCACCCTTGGCTTTGTCAAACGCGAGTCGAAGGAATTTCTAAATCCCTACGTCACCCTATCACTCTACATTACCTTTGTCCGCCCACTACTCGAATATGCTAGTCAGGTCTGGTCCCGGTATCAATTGTCTCACATTCTAATGATCGAGAGCGTTCAACGTCGTTTCTTGCGATTTGCCCTCTGTGGACTAATCTGGGAAAATCCGCTGACTCTTCCACCATACACAAGCCAGCTCCCTTTAATCAATCTTAACACACTTGAAGAGCGCAGAATCCATGCCGACGTCATCTTTGTCCTTCGTCTTCTGTCAGGCTCAATCAATTGCCAAAGCCTGCTCTCCACTAAAACATTTCACACAAACCGCCGTAACGTACGTAACCCTCGACTCTTTTACTTGCCCGCTCATCACACTTCTTATGGCGCTAACGATCCCATCTCGCGTATGCTACGACGAGCCAACTCTTTCCCCACCTCCATCGATTTGGACCTCTCCACTCCCGCTCTCAAACGACGTCGCAGAAGATACCCATCCTAACCTCGCCCCCTACTTCCAATTACGCCTCTAGCCAGCAATTCCACCTCTCCTCTCCTGCTCTCAAACTAGTTCCCCCCCTACACCTTTCAATCTCCACCTACAATTTCAAACTCTCCCCCCCAGCTCACCAACCCCGCCACCCCACCAGTCCGTACACATGCCATTCACTGTCGCTGTCTCATAAATGCCGCATTGGCCACCCCCACATACACTCGCTCTTCCCCAGCCTCCTACCTCCCCTATCGCCCAGTCCTCTACACCTTCCTGGTTTTTCCTTTTTTTTCGTTTTTTAATTATATTTGAATTACTACTTTAGATTTTAAGTTAGTCTGTAAGAGATTATATTAATTTTAAGCCTAATAAATGAGAGCTCTGCCATCACTAAACTAATATGTATATATACAGATGTATGCATACGTTTTTTTGCGGTTTAACTAAGAGATGACACCAGCAAAAAGTACGCAGCGTATTAATTTGACACGTACCTCATTTTGTTCGTTTGAGATTTAACTACAAACGCACACAAGTTTAGTCCGGCGAAAACCAGCGTCTTTGTTTTATAGTTCAGTGATCATGCCGAGTTTTGGGCCCGGCACGCATTGCTTTTCTTATTTAATCAAAAGAAAAAGGCTGTTGAAAGACATCGTTTGCTGGTGCAAACATATGGTGAACACACTTCACCAAAGAGAACATGTGAGACATGTTTTCGACAATCTAAAAGTGGTGATTTCAATGTGAAAGACAGTGAACGCTCTGGTAGACCACAAAAATGTGAAGACGAGCAATTGCAGGAGTTATTGGATGATGACCCAACTCAAACTCAACGGCAATTAGCAGAAGCATAACATGTGTCACAAATAACAATCAGCTGACGTTTACAAGCAATGGGCAAGCTCAATACCAGGTATATGCATAAGTTATTTAACTAAGAGATGGCGCCAACAAAAAGTACGCAGCACATAGCAAACTAGTGAAAGACACCTTGAATTCGTTGGGATGGGACATCCGTCTGCACCCGCCGTACTCTCCAGATTTGGTGCCATCTAACTATCATCTCTTCACATGAATGGAGCACGCGCTCGCAGAGCAGCACTTAAGCGATTTCGGGGAAGTTGGAAAATGGCTCGACGAATGGTTTGCCGCGAAAGACAGTTTTTCTGGCATGCTATTCATATATTACCTGAAAGATGCGCGAAATGTGTAGAAGCCGATGAGCAATATTTTGAATAAAAAAAAATGATTTCCATAGAAAATTACGTAAAATTAAACCGGAAAAAACATATGCATACACCTGGTGTATATATTAAGTGCCTAACTAAGTTCTCGCTGCTTTTTATGCAACTTTATTGTGAAAAAATGGGAATAAATAAATCATTCAAAGTATTGCCCATCGCTGGCTACAACTTTTTCCCATCTTTCTGGCAAAACTCGAATACCGTTACGGTAAAAATGTTCATCTTTTGAGGCTATCCACGAATCAAGCCATTTTTTGATGTCTTCATATGAGCGGAACTGCTGATTAGTCAGACCACGCACCATCGAAAGGAACAAATAATAATCGGAGGGCCCAATATCTGGGGAATAGTGCAGCTGGAGTAGGACTTCCCATTTGAGTTCCTTGGTTTTGAATCATTTCCAACGAATGCAGTCGCTAGAAATGGCTTGGCGGGTAACTCCCAATGCTGATGAAAGCCCTTGTTGCGTTTGGCATGCATCCCCTTTGAGCAATGTCTCCAAATCAGCCTCTTCGCAGGTTTTTGACCGTCCTTCGCGCGGACGGACGTCAACATCGAAATCACCGTCTTTGAAGCGACGGAACAAATCAGGGCACGGTACTGAGAACGGTATCTCGGTAAATTGTGTGCAGCTCTATATGCCCCTAAGTCGCCGTTCCCTTCAAATGAAAGAAGAAAATCAACACTTCCCGCAAATGAAGATTATTTAGCACAAAATCGGACACTTTCACACAACCAAAAGTATATGACGCAAAAAGAAAATCAGTTCTCTATCAAAGCGGTTTGTTTATCATATGCCTAAGTCTTGTTCATGAGGTTTTGAATATGTCGAAATCGATCAACTTTCATTGCTCGAGCCATCTATTGACAAACAGCGGTAACTTAGCTGCGCACCTATTATATATATATATATATATATATATATATATATATATATATATATATATATATATATATATATATATATATATATATATATATATATATATATATATATATATATATATATATATATGGATGACCTTAAAAGTCTGCGACCTCAACGTGAAGATAGCAGCACTCGTCAATAAAAACTATCTCTGTCACTTTAATTCGGCGGTCGTCTAGCACCATGTGGTGAACTTTAGCGATGTTATCGTAAGTTGTTCCAGTTTTTGACGTCCCGAACGTTCATCGTCTCCCAAGCTCTCACGGCCACGTTTAAATTCAGTTGCCCAAAATTTCACTGTCCCCCATACACTGAGTCTAACCCATCTTTGATTTGCGTAGGCGTATTGCCATTCAATGATGATGAAACTAGCGACTGAAAGTAAGAATGCTGCATACCGGGCAATGCAGCAGTCTCATAGGACGCGGATGCACGAGGAGAAATACAAAGAGCTCAGAAGATCTGAAAAGAGGCTTCACAGACAAAAGAAACGTGCCTGGGAAAAAGACCTTGTCTGTGAAATAGAGCAAAGTAGAGAGCGAGGTCCGCACCAGGCGCGGAAGTTATACCAAATAATCCGCAGTATGACGCAGTACACACCACGCTGCACTTACTGCAAGGATAAAGAGGGTAATTTGATCACCGATCCTGGAGGCATTCTGGAGCGATGGGGAGTGCACTTCAATGAATTGCTAAATGTTCAGCTCACAGAAGAATTGGAGGCTCCACCAATGCAAGATCAAGACCAAATGCTGCCGCCACCAAGCATTGACGAAACATTAAAAGCCATAAGACAGCTCAAATCAAATAAAGCCACCGGAGCTGATGGCATACCTGCTGAGGTTATCAAACAAGGAGGGACAGCGTTACATCACGCAATTCATGAGATCGTGGTGCACGTATGGAAGCAAGAGGAGGTGGCGGAAGATTGGCGTCGTGGAGATATCACAGTATGCAGCAACTATAGGGGTATAACATTGCTGAGTACCGCCTATAAGATACTCTCCACTATCATACAAGACCGGATAGCCCCATACGCTAAAGTCTTCATTGGTCAATATCAGTGTGGCTTCATCCCAGACAAATCAGCGATTGATCAGATATTCATCCTTAAGCAGGCGATCGAAAAATGTCTGGAATTTAAGATTCTATTATATCACCTATTTATAGACTTTAAGGCCGCCTACGACAGCATAGCGAGGGTAGAACTATCTAATACCATGAGAGAGTTCGGCATTCCAAACAAATTGATTCGACTTTGTAGGTTGACCATGACCAACGTAACTAGTCAAGTAAAAGTAGTGGAATTGGTGTCCAACCCAATAAACATCTTTAATGGACTCCGACAAGGGGAGGTTTCTGGCTTGCCTCCACTTCAACCTGGCGTTGGAGAAAGCAATCCGTGACTTTGGCGTTACAACTAGGGGGACTATTATCACCAAGTCCAGCCAGATACTTGCCTACGCAGATGACATCGACATCATCGGTAGAAACGAATCGGCTGTACAGGATTCCTTCACCCAGATCGAGCAGGCGGCACAAAAGCTGGGACTGCACATTAATGAGGGGAAAACTAAGTACATGGTGGCAACTTCTGCGAAGAGAACATTAGTTGGTCAAACTATCAGGGTGCAATCCTTTAACTACCTTGGGTCAATTGTATCAGCCGATAACAATATAGAAGAAGAAATATGCAAACGGCTGATCAAATCCAACAAAGCCTACTATGGTCTATCAAGGCTCTTTAAATGCCGAAATTTATCCAGAACATCCAAGCTACTACTGTACAATACCATGGTCTTACCAGTACTCATGTATGGATCCGAGACCTGGGTGCTCAATAAAGGGCACTCTGAACTCTAAACCGCGTTCGAGAGGAAGGTCTTAAGGAGAATTGTTGGCCCCGTATGTGAGGGAGGACGATACCGGAGACGGTACAACCATGAGTTATACGCAGTCAACCTTGAAGCTAATGTTGTAAGAAAAATCAATCTCGATACACTCCGGTGGGTGGGACACCTAGTTTGAATGAGCGAAGAAGAGTCTGCCCGGAAAGTACATTGAGGCACGATGTATGGAAGGAGACAGCGGGACAGACCTTGTCTGCGATGGAGGGATGCCGTAGACCGGCATCGAGATCGGGACCGGTGGAGAGATTTGTTAAATAAAGTCAAGACCGGATCCCGGTTGTAGTGGCGATGATGATGATGATGATGATGATTGCCATTCAAAAACAAACGTTTAATGACAGCTCGATACTCAATTTTGTCCATTTTCACAAAAACACTCACATCGGCTCATTCAAACGACTTCAAATAAAAACTACCCGTCCAAAAGGGCTGAAATTTTGGTGAGTAACTGTCAAAAGATGCACAACTACATTCACTAGATTTTATTGATGAGTGCCGCTATCTTCACGTTAAGGTCGGAAACTTTTCATCCCCCCATATGTATATATGTATGTATATCCGAGGGTGAATCACATATAAACGGTAATATTAATTTTTTGCTTCACAACTTAATATGGAAAGGAGGTATTATTGCTCGTGGATCTTAAAAGTTCGGTGAACCCCCCATATAAAAACCTTGGGATTCTAAAGACGGTTAGCTGATGTTGAAACACAGCTCTGTTACAAAGTGGGACAACCTTTAAAGAAAATGGGAAAATGAGCTGTCGAGATTCAGAAATATTACTTTAGACACACTAAGTTATATAAAATCATCGAGTCGTGGGTTAAGATGGGAAAACCCTCTAATACTGCCTCGTATATTAACCGCCTCAAACTAATCAACCTCAGAACGTTTGAGGAGCATAGGGTCCTGACTGATATTGTTCATCCATTGTCTGTCGACTGGGCCTACCTCCTGAACTTAATTCCTCTGAACACAAACCCTCGTAACACGAGTAATTCCCGGCTTCTCCATATCCCACCTCTCCGCATCTTGTATTATTTCAATGAACCTCTCTCGCGGATGTTGACAAATGTCAACTCCAACTCCACCTTGTTCGACTTTCACCTTACTACCCATACTCTCAAGCACCGACTCCTAACCCTTGTCACACCTAATCTTACGTGGTACTTTCTACATTTTCCTCACTAAGCTGTTCCCACTTCTCGTCACTACTCTTGCCTTCATAGTATGTCCTGTTCACCTTAGGTTAAGCTTAGTTAAATTAGTTTCACAGTCTTTAGTTTGCAAGTACTTACGGGGGTGATTCAAATATAAACGGTAATTTTACTTTTTTGCTTGGCAACGATTTGCGAGTTAGATAATCTTGTGCGAGGCTGTTGTTTGGTTTATGAAGAGTAGGGGAACTGGCTGACTAGCGGTCGCGCTAGTTATTCTTCTTGCCGCCAAGGAGAGGAAAACATAATTTTGTTTTATTGTCGAGTAGAGATTTACTTCTAGCTTGACGGTACTTTATTTTCCACTTAAATGACTATTTACTATTTGAGTATTTTCTACAATGTTCGACCCTTATGGTCGTAACTTAGAGTAATGGTTCCTTTACAGTTATGAAAATTTTCGTTTATATACATTTTGTGTAGATAAGGATGCTAGTGAATATTTTGTAGATAAAAGATGCTAGTGAGTCATCGAACGTCGTGATGCTCCATTGTCCGGATTATGTAGATTGTAGATTATGAGCCATTGTAGATAAGGATGGTTTTGGGTGTTAACAAGCTCGACCTTTTGTTCAGTACACCAATGTGCGAACAAGAGATGCATACGTCTGTTGCGGAACGGATTATTATAAAATTTTTAACAAATGAAGGTGTTAAACCCTCGGAAGTTTTTTTCGATTTAAGGTACAGTTTGGTGATGATACACTGTCTCAGGATCGTGTGTATACGTGGGCCAGAGAATTTAAAAGCGGGCGAGAACGTATCGAAAACAAAAGTCGTGAACGACGCCCAAGGATAAGTCGTACAGATGACAATATCCGATCCCTTCGAGAACTTATTGAAAGTGATCGCCAATTAACTGTTGGCGAAAGCTCATCAGAGGTGTGTATCAGCTATAGCAAAAGCTGCATATCGAAACAAAAGACGAGGTATACCCATTCGAGATGCCATTCTCCTTCATGACAACGCCAGGCCTCACACCGCGTCCTTGACAAGGGATACTTTGGAAGAAATGGGTTGGGAAACCCTCGAACACCCTCGTTATAGCCCAGATTTGTTTCCCTGTGACTATTTTTTGTCCGCACTCTTGAAGAAATCTCTTGGAGGAAAAAATATCGAAGAAGTCGAGGGGCGCAATTGGCTAACAACACGCTTCCAAATCGGTGGCAAAAGTGTGTAGATCTGCCACGTTTGTTCACAACCAGGAGTAAAAGGTGAGAGATAAACACCCAGGACACTGCGACACAGCAAGGAAACAAAACCGTTGAAATAAAACGCCAAGCCTTCACTGCACAGTAACTGAAACGCGTTAGATCGTTTATTAATTAAATGCTTTCTTTATTGTTACGTTTTAGTCTCTACAGCACGTTTAGTTGACTTAAAGTTACCTTATTAATTGTCCACGATCGGGTTTCTTTAAATGACATTGTATTTTTAAAACGCGACACAATTAAATGACCAAACGCTCGAACACTCGCGACTTCGAATTTAACGCATCTCCGCAACGCTAAGGAGATAGGGAGTGACGTGACCTGCTCGGTCGGTGGATGGAAAAGGATTCCGCGATAATCATCTCGTGCAGATCGGATTCGCTAACGAGGGAAATTTTAGGTGCATTTTCCCTGAGAGAGAAAGTGTTCCCCTCCACTAGGGAAAAGATTTACCTACCACCAGAGAAACGTAAAGTCTCTCTTGTGGGAACAAGAAAACCAGATCTCATAATGGAGGTCATGGTGGTGTGTGTGTGATCGTTCAGATCCGATGTTGTTTACACGTGCTCGAAGGCAATGGAACAACGAAGCAGACAGGCGGCAAAGACAAAGGAAGAAGCGAACAAATGCTTCGTTCGGTAATGAGGGCCATGTTTACGCTGTGCATCGTCGCTATAATAGACGTTGGGAAAAAGGTGCTAATGGGATTAGTGGGAGAATCGAATCCCTTGCCTGTATTTGTATATGCAGGGTAATTAGTTGCGGCTGAAAAAGAAATTGAAGATTGTTTGTTAGTGGGAAAACAAACGATGAGTTGGATCTTATGTATGTTTACATGCGTAGGAATATGGTTTATGGCATCTCCGACTGGTATAGGAACCGAGTTCTTGTTTATACTAGAAAATGCTAGAGGATTTGGTTCTGATGATAATGATTGGGATGCCGGAATTGTTTGTCGATTGGACAAAGGAATCGCGGTTCGGTTTATTGCAGCTGTAAAAACAAGCTGCCCGACATAGCATTTTAAATGATAACAAAGGGTGCCGAATGATTTGGTATTCATGGTGCATATGCACATTAAAGAATTATTTTTAGGAATTTTAGCTAATGCGTTGTATGCATTAAATGTCATTGTAAAAGGAAATGTTTCAGGTATGCTGGGTGGAGATTGCGGTGCAGCTGTGGGAAAGTTGAAATTTGCCTGGGAACCGAAGGTACCGAATAGGTTTTGGGATCCCTGAAAAGGTAGAAAAGAAATCATACAGGAAATTATATGCGAAGTGATGCATGAAAGGTAAGTTTTCTTTTACAGGAATTTTTATATTATAAATTTGATAACCTAGATGCGTAAAGCACTTAAGGTGCTAATGCGCTTGCATTAGCGAAAACGTATGCCAATTGCGATGTAGTTATGGGGGTTTTTCAGGTATGTGGGCCGCGGGGTTTGTCGGAACCGCCACAGATCACTCAGGATATCATATTGAAAAATGTTGATGGTATAGTTCGTGTGTAACATTATTCAATAAATTTAGAAAAATAAATTACCGTTTATTATTGATTCACCCTCATATATTGCTTTTATTAACCCAAATAAATTGGGTGGATGAAGGAATGAAGACTAAAGGAGTATTTTAGGAATGTCAGCTAGACCATGTTTAATATTCAGCTCTTAGTGTAGTCTGGCAATAGAACGAGTTTGGTAATTGGAATTTGACTGGTGGCGTGTGTTTCGTTTGGGAATAGAGGTGGAAATTATGTGATATTGTGGCGTTTTTAGCAGATACACACACAATACACAAGCAAATAGTGAAGAACACCGAACGAAAATCGAATAAGCAAATGGACCAGAGCCGTATACCATAGCGATAACATAACAATTCCACATCAGTTGAGTGTACTTGAGTTTAGAAATCGAATTCGTACACGCGGCAGTGGCCTGAAGTGTTAAGCATTGGTTCAATTTTTAGTGATTCTAACTGTCATAGCGTCAGTTCGAATCACACGTTCTTCACTATCATCGCAAACGCTATAATATCAGGGAGTGTAGAGTTATCTGGGGAACGTCCATGATGTAGATTTGATTCCTCAATTGCGTTAATCATCAACTGTAAGCGATGGGATGGATGATAAAGTACGGCTTTTCAAGTTATTTTCAAATACCTAGATTCAATTTCTCAATTGCATTGATCAACGACTGTAAGTGATGGGATGGATGACAAGGTAGAGTTTTTCAAGTCATTTTCAAATGCCTAGAAATCTCTACTATTTTTAGGACAATGAAGTATTTTTTGATCACATTTTGGTTATGTTAAGGATAAATCAGTCAACTGAATTCTTAGTATATTTAACTTGGATGAACTTGTGTTTACTTGCATCGAGAATTTTAGTGCGACCGTATGAACTTCCCTCATGGCACCTTATATACTTTTGTCTAGCAATTAGATTCCTTATATTCTATTTTTTCTTTCACTTGCACTGTGCTCTGACATTTGATCAAAATCCTCTTTTGCCTGCGTGTGTTTCTATAAAAAAATAGTTCATTATTAAAACGTCAGCTCTTTCAAGGAATATAAAGAAGAGTTTTTAAATGACATTCGTGATACTGACAAGAACCAATTTCACTGGTGGTCAAGATGGTCCTTTCGCTCATAGATTTTGCTTCATCGCATACATTTTAAGCACCGCAAAACTGGTAGACTTCCCAAGAGCTAAACGATCAAACGTGCTCTTTTATTATATACAATTTAATTTTTCAATTTTTGCTAAGCAGAAAAGTAAAAAAAAATTATGATTTAAAGCAACTAATCAAGCAATCTCGGAAGAGAAGCCCATTGAGAGGAACCCTTCGCTTTCTTTCACCTGGCGGAGTCTTTTGTTTTCTCATTTTAATTAAACCATCCGGGCCGCCGAATTCCTCAGGTGTATCTATTTGTTCGATAGCATTTGGGGAAAGATGAATAGTTGCCTTCAAAAGCAGAACAAACTAATGAGAAGGGCCAATTGGAACGAACGTGTGAAGCAACTGTTGCCCGTGTTCCCATTTGACTAGACGTCAATCATTCCGGTTCAAAAACAAAGAAACAAATCATCTGAAACCCATTTAAGCATCTGGCCTTTCTCCACAATCCGATTCCTCTTGACTAGTTTATTTAACTGGAAGACAAAAAAAAACAAGTCAAAGACTCCCAAACAGACCGCACTTGTGCTAACAAACCATACGCCACCTTAACCTGGTGATTTGTGGCTGAGTCGATTTGCTCCAGGGAGACTGCGTATGAGATAATAATAAGAAAGCGAGAGTTGCGCAATGGGCTTGAAAGAAAAAAGACGCTGCCGGCGACCTCTTCGCAGTCGCGTTGGTCTTCGGCTTCGCTTTTAAAGAAATTCCATTCTCTCTTGAGGTCAGTAAATATGACCGCGATAATTTATTATTCGGTAGACATCCATGGAGGAGCGTAAAGGACATGAAATTATGCAACTTAAGGTCTTCTTTAAAGAACTGAGTGCAGAAGAAAGAGGACAGTAAGATGAAGGGGGATTGTGCCAGTCACATATGTTAGTTTTGGTGAACCTTGTTTTGTTCGTTTGTTTTCAACACATCTCTTTGTACTCAACTACTTACCATTCGATTCGCACACGATCTTCCGCTGTTGCATGCAATCCGTTTATTATTTCTTGCCAACCTAGACCCAATTATGCTCCATTTATCCTGGCTTTTGCTTTCGTATCATTCTGACCTCATTGCCATGATAATCTTATGGTGGCACCTTATGTATCTTCTTCGGTTTCCGATCTAAATTCTTGGTACTTCTCTTTTTCGTTAATTTCTCTTTGTTACTGTTCTTAATTTTTTAGCTCCTCTTTCTTCAGTATTTACCTGCCTATATCCCTCTTCTCCTATTTTTTTCTTTTTACTTTTCTGCATTTTCACATCCTTTCCATAATTTCGTTAGTTTTTTGCTTATTTTTGCCCTCCTTTCTCCCCTGTCGGAATATGGACTAGTCTTCGTTACGTTCACCTTTGTGGTCTCCTTAGCTTCAGTTTACTTTACGTGATATACCTTATCCTCTTTTGTCTTGTTATCTCGCTCTTCTGTGTTACTTGCTTTTCGTCTTTGTTTTCTTTGATTTTTCTATTCTCTTTTATACTAAATCTTTGTTTACTTTAACTATTGTTTCGTTCTATTTATTTGTGTTTCCTTGGTCCCTCCGTCCCTTTGTTACACCATTCCTATGACTTCCTGTTCATTTCTTCATTTTGTTCTTCGTTTGTTTCGCTGTTGCAACAGGAATTAGCACAGCAATCGGTGGCAAAGTAGGAAGCGGAACAGTAGGGAGTGGCAAAGCAGGAAGTGGCGTAGTAAGGAGTGGCAAAGTAAGAAGTGACGAAGTCTGGAGTGGCAAAGTAGTGAACGAGAAAGTAGAGAACGGTAATGTGGCAAGCTACAAAGTGAGAAACGATAAATAGGGGGTGGCAAAACAGATATAAATTCGGGATTGGCAAAGTGGGGCGTGGTAATTTCGTGATTGGGAAAGTGGGGGGTGGCAAAGTAGGAAGTGGCGTAGTAAGGAGTGGCAAACTAAGAAGTGACGAAATCTGGAATGGCAAACTAGTGAACGAGAAAGTACAGATTAGCGGCAAAGTAGAAAGTGGTAAATTCGGGATTGCCAAATTGAGGAGTGGCAAAGTAAGGAGTGGCGAAGTAGGGAGTGACAAAGCAGGAAGTGATAAATTAGGGATTGGCAAGATTGGCAAGAGCCGAAGTAAAATATTTCCTGGTTCTAAAAAGATAGCTCCGTTTTCCTGAGGCTGACCTGGCGATGCTCGACACGTGTTTATGCCACAATACATTCCCCCAGACCGTGACGCCGAGCAATTTCACGTTTTCCCCAGGTTCGAAGGCCTGGCGGCTATGGAACCGACGATCCACTTTTCTTGTGAATGTTGCATATTGTGTCTTCGTAGCATTGAAGTCGACAAGATTGGCTCTTCCCCACTGCAGGACTATATCCAGTTCCCGATTCATAGAGTCGATCTGTCTACATCTCAGCTGGTCGACGTTGATGCACTTATCGGCCGACCACTCGAAAAGGAAGAAACAAGCTTACTATCCGCAAAAATGAACACTTTGTTATCCGTTGTCTCCAACAAAACATTTATGTGGAGCAAAAACAAGGTTGGAGCCTAAATAGAACCATGGGGAAACCCCGAATTAACAGGATACAGATCCGCACACTTGCCGACCAAAACAACCCGGATCGATCGATTTTCGAGGAAGCTCTTCGTCCAGTCGCAAAGCTGCTGGGAAAGTCCATATGAACGAAGTTTTCTTAGTAATGCCCCGTGCCAGACGGGGTCAAAAGCCTTGGAGATATCCAATGCGACCACCCGTGACTCACCATACTGCTCAATCGCAGATGTCCATATATCCGTTATAAGTGTCAAAATGTCTCCCGTGGACCGCCTGCCACGGAATCCGTATTGACGATCATTCAGAAATCCGTTGCACTCCAAATACTTAATGAACTCAGTATTGATGACTTTTTCCATCACCTTAGATAACTATGCTATCGATCGGTAATTTGGTGCGAGAAACCTTTTTTGCCCGTCTTTGAAATGGTCTGAACTTTAGCGATTTTCCAGCAGGTAGGAAAGGTCCTCTGTGCATAAGATAAGCAAAACACTATGCCAAGAACCGGCGATAGTTCTGGAGCACAGTTCCTAAGGACTGTTGGTGATATTCCCTCCGGGCCAGTTGCCTTACTACAGTCCAGCTCGCATAGAATGCGTTGAATAGTACGCGGGCGAAATCTCACATCCCGCATGGAAGACCGTACCGGCGCGATCAAAGGTGGCTCCAAAAGACCGGGATCGAGTTTTGAATTCGGGGAAAATAAATTCGCGAACACATTCGCTTTATCCTTTACATATGTGGCTAACGTCCCGCTGTCTGTCACCAACGGAGGGAATGAGGAGGATGCGAAGTTACCGCTGACAGCCTTTGCCATTGACCAGAAGGAGCGCGAACCAGTCGGGCACTAAAGGAGTTTATTGGTCGCTCTTGTGAGCTTTCTTGGCGGTATCAATCGCCTGGTTGCATGCGTTTCTGATTCTAGCAAAATTCATTCTGTTAACCTCGGTGGGATTGGAGCGCCATGGCTTAAAGGCTTTATTTTTTTCCGCTGTAATTTACTCGTATTTTTTTATCAAACCAAGGTTTATCAGATGAACTTCGTTTGATGGAATGTGGAATGTAGATCTCCATCTCGAGAAGAATAGTCTCAGTGACCGACTCCGCGCATGCGTTAACATCGGAGTATCCAAAGCACACTTTCGACCACGGAAAGGATGCGAAGAAAGCTCGCAAATCGTCCCAGTTAACAGCCCCATACCTCCAGACATGGCAAAGGTTCTTAGATCGGTTATTCGTTGGAAATGCAAGTGACTGCGCGACCGATACCAAGCAGTGATCTGAGTTTCCCAGTGGTACAGCAACTTCCACTGTATAAACACTCGGATGTCAAAAACACATCCAGGATGTTCGTATAATCACCTCGGGCATCCGGCACACGCATAGGTTCCTCCGCGATTTGAGCAAATTGCTGCAAACAGCAAACATCTCCGCTAGCCTCTCAGCTTCGTCGGTTCCGTTAGAATGCACCAACCAGTCGGAGTTGTGTAAGTTAAAATCGCCAAGGACGAGAATTTTAGACGCCCAGTGGCTGATCGGTATCCAGTTGACGGTACGTGAAAGCTGTTCGAAAAGTGTCGCTGGTCGATCGTCATTCGGGGGGCGGTAAAGACAACAAAGAAATTTAACAGGATTCCTCAGCACAACCTTCAACCACATGATGTTCATGTTATTGGGTTCTAACGCCTCCATTCTTTGCCAAGCCAGATCGGACCGTGTGAAGACGCAGACTCCGCCCTTAAAACAGAATATCGAATGTAAGTCGTATCCTGAGCAACGAAGATATATCGAATCAGTTGAAGAATCGACCTGGGTCTCGGTTAGGGCAAGGATATCAGGTTCCGCTGTTTGCAAATATTAGTGGATGGCGTTTACATTCGTATTGGTGAAACCGATGCCCCTGATGTTACAAAATGCCGTTACCAGTCGAGCGTGGACAGAGCCTCGAGAGCGAGCCCCATTATGCGACGACGAATTTATTAAAGCTCGATTATTTATCATAATATCTGCATGATGTTCCCCCTGACATAGTCCTGTGGGGAAGAAATAGGTTGCGTCGGCGTACGGCAGGGATTCACTTCTTTCCTCCATCATAAATTGTTCCACCGACCCAATTTCACAATTCACTACTGCTAAAAGGTACGCCGATGAACACCAAAGAAAAAGGATAAACACATCCTGGAAGCTGCAGCACAGGAAAAATCACAAGTGAAAATAAAACACTCAGTATGCTGTTTTATATAAGTTACTTTTTTTTATTTTTTTTTAATGTTTAGTCAATGGGAAGTGCACTTTCACATTGTTCATATTGTAGCGAGCTTAGGGTTCGCTGGATTAATTATTTTAAAATAAATAAGAGCCGTTAAATCGATTTTGAATTAATATAACACTTTATTAGTCCGTAATACAACCGTTACTTATACCGTACACTTAACGATTTCTTTACTTGTCGCTTCCGTATTTATCGCGTCTTTTACTGCTTACTTCTCACTCGATACTTATCGCTTGCTTCACTTTCTTACTTATAACTCAACTCCCGATCTGCGTGCGACGTATTTATACCGTTTTTCCTCATTCTGATTTGGTGTATCGTTTCCGTCCGTTCCACAGTCTTGAATGTTCTATTCCAGTTTTCCAGGACTTCCTAAAATAATCTAGTACTTTGTTTCGGACTTTCTCGAAGATTCCAGTACTGATTGTCATATGCGTCACAATATTATTTATATATTTTAATTTTATGTAAACGATATTTTGTATTCCACTTTAACTAATACTCGCGCATGGTATCGGGAAATGTCCCGGATTTCGTTTAGAAAAAGGACCCGGCTCTACATCGACAAAACACACTGTTACTAAACTCTCGGGGGTTTAAATTCACGACTCCGGGGCGTGTGCACTCCTATGCACACGCTAAGAGGGGTGGAAGACGACCGCTCTGTTTAGTGGTTGGTTTAAGACTCAGCGATATACATTCGCTAATGGGATGAGTTTCCTCGAGAGAGAAAGTGTTTCTCTCGTGGTGAAAATGTAGGTGTATGTGTGATCGTGTAGATCACAGTGTTTATCGATCCATTTCGGCAAAGTGTAAACGAAACCTAAACATGGGAAAAAGAACAAAGGGGGAAGCCACCTAAGGCATCGTTCTGTAATGAGGGTCAACTAAATAAATAAGCTGCCACTCCTTAGCTGCTAATAAGTTTGAGATACATCATACAATTTGTATATCGTATCTTTGGTCGTTGTAACAACCGGATACTTTATTTGCATTTGTTTATGTTATTGAACTAGAATCCGGCGGCTAAGCGCGAAGTAGGTGATTGTTTGAAGATTCAAACAAAGGAGCATTTCTGGGAGAAGTGCTTGCAGCTGAATCAATAGTTGCAAGTCATTGAGAAGCAATTTAGATGGTTACACAATGACGGTTGTGTATAGCATCTATGTCTATTGTAAATGGCATCTATGGTGACTCAAGGGTCGAATTCTAGTGTGAATATTTACACTAATATAGGATTCGGTTCTTGGTAGCTAAAGCTTAGATGCCTATGAGAATGCCCTTGTGGGAGAAATTCTTATCAGGAATTTCTAGGTAATGCGTTGGAAGCATTAATTATCTTTGAGAAAGGAAATGTTTTTGATGCGGGGAGATTGAGGAGCAAATATGGGTTGCGAACATGAGGGGGTTCTTCAGGTGAGTTTTAAGAACCCTCACAGTCCCCCCCGGTGATCCGAATGGGAAACTAGTTTAGCTCCGGAATTCTTTATATCAGAAGGTACCATCATGACTTATCTCCGTGTCAGTCCGGGCTATCAGCCACACCGCCGAAGATTTCTCTCGACGATATCACAGAATGTACACCGTGACAGGGTGGTATCTCACCTTTGGACCGACTACCACGTAAACCAAACTTTTCTCGAACCGGTCCCCCAGCCAAGCTAAGAAAGATGGCCAAGGATTTCTCCCGACCATTTCAGGGAGCGTATAGCTTGATGGGGTGGCATTTCACCGGGCGAGAGGGCGTTGGGACTCCACCTACCACTCTTTACTAAATCATTTTTCTTCTGTTAATTGTTTTTAATTTTGTGGTGTTGGCAATTTTCTGTTTAGTTTTATTTATTCATATATTATACATATATTGTAGTAATATTTTTGTCGACAAAGGGACAAGCCACTTGTCTCACGTTAAATTTTTCTTTAAACTTATGGAATATTTTCTATAGTCCTCTTGGGTTTGGCCGTTTAATATCTTTCCAAGTTTGGTCAGTAATGATGTGGGTTGTTTTTACGTTGGCATCAGCAAGGATGCGGGTTCCATAAAAACACCACCGATGTCTGCTGCCAAAATTGTCCAGAAAACTCCGATGTCCAGCGAAGAAAAAAAAACAACAGGCACTACTCGAAGCGGAAAATAAAAGACACTTGATTTAAGTGTAGATGTTTATTGTTCTAAAAATTCTGCGGATAGATTACTCTTGATTGGCACATTACTAGGTGAACTATTGTTAATCTTCAAATTTTATTTATCTATTTGTCTTTTGGTTTTTCTTTGTCCACACGAATTTACATTTAAGTAGACACCGTAGGATCTACTTAAGGTAACTTAAACATTCTACGGAATACCTTTTACACGACACGTTATTTAAAGAATTTGTTAGATCGACGATTGATTGTTCAAAACTCGACTTTTCACATGTGCACGCAGCGGTGGTTAAGATCTGACTCCGAGAGCTGCGCGACGTTGACCCAGCCTCTGGTGATTGCGATGAGTTTCCACGCATGTCATCGCAGGGGAAAACAATCTTTCCAGATAGGGTGAATGTCTTTTCCTCTACAAGAAAGACACACAAAACACTCGCTGGGCACAGGAAAGGAAAAACAAACATGCAGCTGGTCAAATATGATGATCGGTGTATGGGTTGGCTGTATCGCCACCGTACGATAGGGGATCGATTTTTGATTGGCGTTAAGTCAACATAGCTTCGCTGCGACGGCAAAGGCTGCTAGATTTGGGTGCATGTTTATTTAAGGCATTGGATAATGCACAGGAATGCTGGCATGCAGGCAAAAATAATTTCTTCTGTTTACGTAGAGTACACAGAAACATTTCGTTTAGAATAGCCAGCGTGAGAATAGTGGCTGGTCGTTGTTTAGACAACGAATCATTAGACATGATCATGGGTATGATTGTCTAACGTCAATCATATTCGTGCCCAAATCCCATGATCGGTAGATAACCGATAAAGGAAATTGGTCGCAACTGTAGTGAACCCTGGCATTGGATCAATATTCACTCAAGAACCGTAGCAAGAATACCGGCTACAGCTGTGTCAACAATTACGCTGGCCAGCGAGTAATTATCTTTTATAATTGCTGACAAGCCGAGCCGATTTTCTGGCACGGTTCATGTAATATGAATGAAATAACTTGTTTGATGTGCATGCCTGCTGGGGTTTTAGTTTCAGGTCAAAGTTATTTGAAAAAAAACTTACACTGCTCGAATGCAGGTAAGTATAGTGGTTTATGGAGTGAGGGAAAAGTAGGTTGTTTTAAAGAAATGGATGGTTCTTTAGGAAGGTTTTAAAGAACCCCCACAATGCCATCGAGAAACAATATTTTAAGAACTGAGAGATGAGAGAGTAATTTCGAGGAGTCGTGGTTTACTTAATTTGTTAATAGGGTTTTGATTACCTGGTATTCTTTAGATTTTATTCGTAGAATCTATTTTAAAACGAAGGAAAGGGTGAGGACAGGTGAATAAATTGAGAGAAAAATTTGTTGTTTTTCAGTCTTACGTTCTGCTGGGGCTCTTTGTTCCGCAGTAAGCCTGTGGAAATTTCTTGTTTCTCGAGCTTACAGTCTGCTGGGAGTTCTTGCTCCTCAGGCTTTTATTTGCCTGCATTATCTGTTTGCATTTTATGAACTTAAACATGTTGCTAAAAGCCGAGGGATTTATGAATAGAAGTGGGCTGTATTCTAAAATAATTATGATTAATTGGGTTTTGAACCTGTAAGTGTGTCTTGCCCTACATTGCGCTGTGGAATGGTTGTCAACGCTTGTTGTTGTTGGCATATATCTGTTTGTTGTTGGTATGCTACCCCAAGCTGGTCATACGTCATAATGTTGCCGTTATTCGTGTGACTCAACAGGATATTTTGTTGGTTATATGATGTAGTGTCCATTATTATGTGTTTTACACTATTGGCAGACAATCCGCATACGCGTTCATTTTCTATTCAGTTTTGGTTGTGGGGTACGAGATCGCGACGCCAGCGTGGGCGAGAGTTCTACCTCGTCTCCACCAATTCGGTCACTAAAGTTCCGACACATCGTTCGCGAGCCAACAAACCGAACACCAAGTTAATTGTTCACAAACACGTAAGGATGAACGACAACACCCATGAAACTGCAGCACAAAAAAAAATACATCAGCTGTTGTCTTTAGGAAATGTTCTTTTATTGGTTTAGATGCATTTATTTTGTTATATTAATTCGTTATTCGTTACGTTTTATACTTATTGGATTTTAATACACAATTTTCTAACTACACGACACTCGACGGGTATTTCGTGTCTCCGTATGCACCGGAGAGCGGAAGTCGGTATGACCGTGGTGGTCAGCGGATGGAATAAGACTCAACGATATTTAATCATTTTGGGGTGAGTTTTCCCAAGAGAGAAAGTGTTTCTCTCGTGGTAAAAACAAGGAAGAAAGACTTGGCAATGTATGTGTATGTGTGAGTGAAGATCACATTCGTTTTTTTCATACACAAGGCCATGGGAATGAACCTGAAACAAAGAAAGGAAAAAGGGATCGTGGAGTTCTTTGTTTATGTGAGGGGTTACTGGGAAACTAATCCAGAACTATGTAGGGTAAAAAGGATTTATGGCCTGAGAGTTCAACTGAGTAAACATTAGATGGTAGGTGCATTTGGGATACTAGGATGATTGAATTGTTTGCGTATCGCCAGAATGCCTGCTGTAGGACAGCGGTCTTTTGTTTGCACCATGTGTGCTAAGGAAATTAGTTTCAGCGTCTATTGCGCTAATTATATGCAGCTGCTTTGGTTGTTTATTGTTGTTAGAAAAAGTCACCCGCCAATGTGTATGAAAAGGGATTTGTTGTACACATGAATGAAGCTGGGAATATGCGACGCAAAGATCATTAACCCTGGTTGGGATGGTTACATGATATGTGAACCGATAAGTTTTATTTTCAGAGATATGCTGCTTGGAACAGAATTCTTAAGAGGAATTTTGAATTAAAATAAATGAATGCAGGTAAGAATTCTCTTACAGGTACTTTTAGGTTATATAATTGGATCTATTTGATGCGTGAAGCATTTAAGGTGCTAACGCGATCGCATTAGCGAAAGCTTATGCAGACTGGGTTGTAGGGATGGGGTTCTTTAGGTAAGTAGTCAGTGCGGTTTGGCGGAACCGCCATTTGGTTTTCTTTCTTTTGTTTTTTTTTTTTTGTGTGCATACGATGTGACTTGGCGAGGAGCGCGATATAACAGGTCTTTACCTTTCGAACGTCAAGTGAACACTCACCTAAGCAAATGACAACTGACATTTTTGGAGGTAAAAGAGTCGCTGGCAAGAAAAGTTTAATCAATAGTTAAAGAACAAGCTGATACTCGTAAATCTGGTGCAAGGCTAAGAACCTTGCCCGGAAAAACTAATTGTTATGGAAAATTTAACAAGCCTCAGACTTGTTAAATAAGGCCAACACCGGATCCCGGTTGTAGTGGCGATGATGATGATGACGATGATGATGATACTCGTAAATGCGGTATCTATTATCAGGGAATTCATAAAAAAGGAACTGATAAGAAAGAAAGGTTGGCAACACACTAGCGAACCTATTGGAAAAGAAGATCAGAATTAGACGGAAGTATACGAACAACAAAATACCTTAAAGAAGTGAGTAGTCAGGTTTATACTCAGGAGAGCCTCAGTAACAAGTTTTTGATCTATATTCTGTCAAATTTCTACCCAAAGTTTCTCAATAAAAGAACAAATTTAAATAAATCATGAAAATGTATTCTACTGTCTTCAAAGTAGGCCCCTTTCCGAAGCAATGCGCTTATGTCTACGACTCCAATCACCCATTCATACATTTTAAAGGCTTTTCTTCTATTGGTTCAATAGACTCGAAACGTGTCTTCGAAGTGGCAATTTGAGTTTGGGAACCAGGAAAAAGTAAGTGGGGACCATATCTGATGAATACGGTGCTTGTTTGATCATATATATATATATATAGTTGAGTTGTTGATCAAAAACTCACTCACAATGGCAGCTTTGTGAGATGGTGCATTATCGCGGTGCCAAATCCAAGATTCCACAAATCCAGTCTCTTTTGACGAACACTCTCTAGCAAACGCTTTATAACTTCTAACTAATATTCCTTATTCACTGTTTGACCTTGCGGAAGGAATTCATACTACATCACATCAAGATAATAGGCAAAAACAGTAAGGGTATGTCCTTAATTTTTGATCAACTGATCGTGTTTTTTCGGTTTCGGTTCATTTTGGTAACACCGTTCGGATGATTGTTAGCATGTCATACTCGTAGACCTATGTCTCGCTACCATGTATGATGCCCTGCACGACTGTAGACCCGCTGGCGACTCGGGAAAGCATGTCTTCAGCAACCGCTTCTCGATGCTCTTTTTGCAAAAAATTTAGCTCTTCTGGAACGCGTCTCATCTCCAAAATATCGACCAAAATCTCACGCACTGATTTAGCTTATGTGGTAGATCTCTCAAGTTATAATGACGATTTTCAATCACCAATTCCTTCGCTTTAGCGATGTTTCCTTAGTCACATTCGTTCTTGGTGCGCTCGCGTGAGGCAAATCATCAACGTCTTGTCGACCAGATTTGAATGCTTTGTACCATTCATACACTTTTGTTTTCGATAGAACTGAGACGCTATGGGTCTGTGGCGGTTCTACGAACCACACAACTCACTATAGGCGAGATATCGTCGTTCCACCAATGAACATACTCACCTATATCCATTACACGTGCCCACAGACACGTGTCCCAAAAGTCCTTACTCCCACCTGAAACAATAGGTAACATTTCAGGCACCAACATTGAATTCAATAGCAGAAATCAATCGAACTAAACGTTCAAAAGTCTCTAATATTGAATTCAACGCATCCAGGCAAGGCATCCAATTCGACGCGCCAATTCAACGCATCCAAGCCAACGCACCCATTCAAGGCATCAATGCATTGCTCCCATTAAACGCAATTTTCGGTAAGCAAACCGAACAACGAATATCTCCTCTGGCAGCTATTAGCAATTAGCACCTAAATTCCTAGCATAACTCAAAACCTAACAGGTACACTTGTGCAAACAAAGGCTAGCGATTCGCCGCCGACCAATAGTCCATGCAATCATAAACATCCTAACGTAGATCTCACGCTAGATGTTTATGATTTGGAAATGCAATTAGAAACCAATACCAATCCCACGGTTCCTTTATTACCCACCTGAAGCGCACAAGAACCGTGTTGGCTTAAGCCAAATGGGTAGCACAAACAAATCCCACGAAAGGATCGGAAAATAAGTGGCGGTATGCTCGATCTTCCAAACAAAGGAACAAGGTTCGGATAAGAAGACGGAAAGGAGAATGATCATTATGATGGGAAATTTTCTTTGCAGATTGGATGGGAAATTTTCTTTTGCACATGCGGGGATGAGAAGTTCAAATTGGATTTTAAAGATAGAGACAATGAGTCTATTTCGAGCAGCAGGACAGCTAACCCCACCGAGGAGGTCGAACCGCGAGACGAATACGCTAGTAGAAGTAACCGCGACTTAAAATTTAGAAATTAGAGAAAGGCGAGTTTAACGTGTGTCCGAAGTTCGTAAGTTAACATATAGTGAAAGCGTGAGGAGTGCTTAATACGAATCGGGGAACTAATGTAAACTTGGAAAGAAAAAATTTTAATAAACAAAAGGATACACCAAAAATATTTCGTGTTACATTTATTTAAATAAACAGACCTGGTTCACCTAAAGGTAGTTCGTCGCTTCCTTTGCCACCGTGTTTTGCTTCGCTTGTGTATTTCCCTCTGCGGTTAACAGTGTTCGGTGGAACACTGCATCATCAAACATTTGAAAACGACATTCAAATCCACCAAAGTGGTGACCCCGACGTGATCTGTACACACAGCACGTGGTAAACAGAACTTCACGACACGATCACGACTTCCGCATAGAGCAACAGGCACACTCGCCTGCTCCGACGTTCTCTCGTTCGCTCCGTCATTCGCACACGACGCTGATCGTAACAAAGTTACTGAGAGGGGAGTAGTGTAGCGTTTCTAACAGATACACACACAATACACAAGCAAATAGTGAAGAAGACCGAACGAAAATCGAATAAGAAAATGCATCAGAGCCGTATACCATAGCGATAACATAACAAATCCACATCAGTCGAATGTACTTGAGTTTAGAAATCGAAATTCGTACACACGGCGGTGGCCTGATGGGTTGCGCTTTGGTTCAACTTTTGGTGATTCTAATTGTCATAGCGTCAGTTCGAATCACACGTTCTTCACTATCATCCCAAACGCTATAGGCCTTAACCCATATTTTCAACGATTCCACACAAGAAATTCCGTTGGAAACACAAAATTAAATGCAAACTCTTTGCTCAACCATTATACTAATATACAAATAGAAATACATACTTGAGGTGAACCAACAAAACTAGCAGCTGTAAACAAACTAACTAACAGATAGCGCTCAAACTTGACGTCATTATGTCTCACAGTGGTGTCAAATTAGTGGCAACAAATTTGACAATAGGCTTACGCGGTCATTTTAAATGAGGAATTCCGGGTGGACATTTGACAAAATGTATGAGCAGAATTGTTTGGCAGTCTAAGTTATTAGCTTTGTTATAGGAGAGTTGATACAAATGGATCTTGTTTGCTCAGAAAAATCATTTGTTTATAATTTTGGGAAGAGGTAGTAGATGTTATAGACTTGTGTAATAGCAGGATATAGATTGTTGATGGTCAACACACTGACCACATATAAATACTTACAACTACATTTTGCTTATAATCCACCCAGTAATTCAATTCTCTACACCATGTTGTTGTCATCGCGACTTCTTTAATATTAGGACATTTGTATTCCTCTCGAGTCACATCATCCCCACTACAAACTTCAATGTTTTTCAATTGTATCCACAAACCTACTCATGAGAACATTTTCCGAAGAGATACCTTTTGTAATATATCAGGTGGGAAACACTAAAGCTCCGTCTAATTCCCAGAATCCACAACCTGCGGCGATCGCTGTTCAATCAGATGCAAATCTGCTACCAGTATGCCATACAATCAATCGAAACCCTTACCCACGCAATGACTGGTGAGTGAATCTAGATCACCTGCCCATGGCCCTAATACGCGGTGTTGCCCAAATGTCATGTGTATTGCGCAAACCTTGAGTCGCTGTGGCCACTGCAGCACCGGCGCAGTCTAGCTTCCCCATCCATTGAAACCGTTTGGACTATGGACTAGCCTCGTCATACAAATTTGTCGTCCGTCATATCCACAAGGTATTCGGGGCGTCACGGCGTCAAATGTAGCGCTTATGACCCAAGAGTCATTATGAAATACCGAGGGAATGGGGCGAAATGGGAAATAAGCCTGAGGTGCGTTGTTTGGAGCCCCACCGCAATTTCACACGGGTATTTAGAACATCGCGTCAGGTTAAGTGCTGGTGGCGGTGGACACTAATTTGAATGTGGACGCTTTGGACTTTGCATTTGGTAGCTTCTTCGTTACAAAGGTGTTGAAAACGTCTAGCGGAATAGGTGACGCAAGTTTTTAGTATGGGGGTCTTTATGTAGTGTCAGATGTTGGACTATGACTAGAAGGTTGCCCTGAACTTCGCATAATGTGATTCATAAATTGGTTATGGCTTGTCGAAAATGTTATCTAAAATGGGTGCTGTATTAAATATCTTGTCGATTGGATGGCCACAGACGATGGTTTGGGTAGATCAAATGTTTAAATGTCAGATAGCTTAGAGAGTTTCATATTATTTCATCGAGTTTTAACTATGAAAGCCGGTCGCATTATATATAAGGAGTGTATAAAGCATTGTTTTTCTGGTGCACTATCAGTACTTGGCAACTTCTTTATGAAAAAGAGAGGACCGTGTTAAGGTGGTATGCGGGAAGAACAAACTAAAAGGCTTGGCAGAAAACAAGGGAGAGCTGGAGGTAGTCATGTCAGTGATACCACTAATTTCCGCGTTCAAGTACCCGTATAATTAAGAAAGAGAGCTGGTGCACCGGAGAAACAGATATAGAGAAGTGGGCGTGGGGCGTCTAAGAGGTAGCACGATAAACAGACATAGCGATACAGAAATCGAGAAAGAGGGAGAGAAATAGAGCGAAGAGAGAGAGAGAGGGGGAGAGAGAGAGGGAGAGAGAGAGAGAGAGAGAGAGAGAGAGAGAGACAGAGGAAGAAAAAAGATAAGGCGAGCAAAATAGAGCGAAGGGAGATATAGAGGGAGAGAAATAGAGCGAAGAGAGAGAGGGAGATAGCGAAAAACAAAGAGCAAACATTAAAGAACAAGCGAGAGTGTAATATGTTAGACACGGATCTGAATATTGAACATCATATCGGACTCATAGGTATTGACATTGAACATGGCCATTAAAGATGTACAGATGCAAGGATGTGCTGCCTCAATGGCTGAGTTGGTAAGGAGGTTGTATCTTGTGTTTTATTGTGCAAACGTAAGTTCAAAAGACGAGTCTTACTACTGTGCAGTTCGGCACAATTACTGAGTGTTAGGCAGGCTTCCAAAGCTCAGCCGGCTGGTAAAACACCACCCCATTAAGCATTCATCATCATCATCGGCACTACAACTGGGATCCGGTCTAGGTCTTATTTAGCAAGTCTCTCCACCGGTCCCGATTTCGAGTCGATGTCATCCACTTCCAGACTCTGCGCGTCCTGGTCTACGCCATTCCTCCATTGCAGACTAGGTCTGCTGTGCGGTCTCCTTCCATACATCCTTCCACAAAGGACTTTCCTGGCAGGCTCCTGTTCGCTCATTCGAGCTAGATGTCCCGCCCACCGGAGTCCACCGAGTTTGGTTTGTCTTACAACATTTGCTTCAAAGTAGACCCGTACAACTCATGGTTGTAGCGTCTCCAGGATCGTCCCACCTGACATGCGGGTCATAAATTCTCCTTAAGACCTATAGCGTTTAAAATGATAGTGAAGAACGTGTAATTCGAACTGACGCTATGACAGTTAGAATCACCAAAAATTGTACCAATGCGTAACACATCAGGCTAGTGGCCGATTTTAAAATTCGATTTTTAAACTCAAGTATATTCCACGGATGTGAATTGTTATGTTATGGCTATGGTATACGGCTCCGATGCATTTTCTTATTCGATTTTCGTTCGGTGTTCTTCACTATTTGCTTGTGTTTTGTGTGTGTATCTGTTAGAGACGCCATAGACCTTCCTCTCTAAGGCGGCTAAGAGTTCAAATGGAGTTCAACGCCCCAAATATGGGCGAATATACACCTCTGACGCAAAACTAACGACCTTGCCCGGAAAAAAACAAATCATTATGGAAAATTTAACAAGCCTCAGGACTTGCTAAATAAGGCCAGGATCCCGGTTGTAGTGCCGACGATGATGATGGTGATACTATTAGCCAAGGTAGTTACAGGGTTGCGCTACTTCAAATTCGCGCTACGCTACCCTGATGGTTTGACCAGCGTGCACAACGATTTTATGAACTACATGATATAAAGCCGCCCCTCCTTGTTATATCAGCTCTGCTGGAATGCCATCAGCTCCGGGAATTTATTTGATTTGAGTTGTCTTATGGCTTTAAATGTTTCCTCAATGCTTGGTGGCGGCAACATTTGGTCTTGATCTCGCATTGGTGGAGCCTCCAATTCTTCTGTGATCTGACTATTTAGCAATTCATTGAAGGGCAGTGCCCATCGGTCCAGAATGCCTTCAAAATCGGAGATCAGATTACCCTCTTTATTCTGGAAGTAAGTGCAGCGTGGTGTGTACAGCGTCATACTGCGGATTTTTTGGTAGAATTTCCACCCATGGTGTGGACCTCGCTCTATACTTTGCTCTATTTCACAGACTAGATTTTTTTCCCAAGCACTTTTCTTTTGTCTGTGGAGTCTTTTTTCAGATCTTCTGAGCTTTTTGTATTTCTCCGTACCCGCGTCCTATGAAACTGCTGCATTGTCCGGTATGCAGCATTCTTACGTTCAGTATCTAGTTTGCACTCATCATCAAACCAGTCGCTCCGATGTCCACGACTACTGCCTAAGATAGAGTTGGCAGTACTAATGACAGTATTCTTAAGGCGTGTCCATTTCTCCTCTATGACTGGCATTCTGGCCCCAGGAATTTCTCTCCCTCCATCGAGCTCTTCGAGGGCGAGTCTTAACGCATGATCAAAGGTGTTGCTGGTGTTCTCATTGCGTAAGGTAGCCGTGTTCATTCGAACCTGATCCGCGGATGCAATACGTCTCCGTAAGGCAATCCGCACTCGGAAAACTATACCAACAAGATGGTGATTCGGGTCGACGTTGACACCTCGGCACCTTCGTACCGCAATTAGGCTCGAGGAGTGGCGGTGATCTATCAACACGTGGTCAATCCAGGTGGCTTTGTGGATATCTTTACGCGAAAACCTGCTACTCGCAACGACCAAGTGCGTTGATGCTGCCAGTTCGATGACTTGTTGTCGTTAGAGCTCTCATGCAAACTATGGGAACCATCGCCTAGAACGATTTTCACATCGTATCTTGGGCCCGTTCGACGTTTTGGTAGACTTCTTCTTTTTCGTCGTCAGGGGACTCGTCTGTTGGTCCGTGAACGTTTATGGTCGTCGTCGTGTATTCTGTCCATATCTGATACTTGTTAGTTTGTCCATAAAAATTTGTTTTACCGGGCAAGACTATTAGGCTTGGGCCGACCTTTCTCAGGTTGTCGCTGCATGTATTGGTTCACTATTTGGCGCGTGCCAAAGTAGCTACCCAGGGTTTTTTTTATGGTTTCGGTAGGTAGGTGGAAATCTTCAAAAGAAACATTTGCACCGATCCAGAGGTATGCCGGATTTTTACCGACGAAAACCACCTCCCACCAGGCGAATATTCCCGTTGTTCCCAACGGAACTTTCTTTTAGATATTCCAATGCGGGACGGGACGGAGTTTTCCTGGTGTTCGGCTCGTCGCGTGGCAACTGCTGCACCATGTTGCAAAGAATATCATGGACCATGCTTGTTTTGAACTCAGCATGTATTCTATTACGTAGCCTTACGTGGAGACTGCATGTCAACTTGGATTGAACAGGGACAAAGATCGTCCTGGCTACTTGGCCACACTTTCCATCGTACTTACATGTACCAGTCTATTAAAAAGGAATAGTCATAATTCAAATGGAAAAAGTACATACAAACTTTTTCCACCCTTTTCATTCCCTATCTCGCAGATGTCGTACTTCTTGCCCCAAAGAATTGCAAAATTCTCTTAACGAAGACCAAAAATAATTTGCACACATATTCTTAGGTACATTGACCGTTTCCAGCAAATTTGCCGTACCTGACCATTATATACTTGTACACCTGGCGATTCACTGGAAGCAGGTTCAGGTTAGCGAGAGCCGAAACTAAATTCCGATGAATCAATAAAGGGAACAGTGGTGGCAAATTTATCCCCTCGTATAAAAGGATATGAAAGGGCGATTTTCTCTCTCAGTTGTTAATTAGAAATGGACTCGTGTTTTAAAGTTCGGGGTGCGTGATGTGCTAAACGGAAATAGAAAAAAACTACACAATATTATTAAATAAAAAGAATTGTAAAATGTGCTAAACGGAAAAAAAAACAATACAAGAAAAGATTTAAACGTCTTGAGTTTTTCTTTTCATTTATTGATTTTCGTTTGTGCTGCTGAGCTTACGGGTGCAAGCGTTCTGCAAACTGAGCGTCTTTGATGTTAAAAACAAATTTACGGACAAGTTTTCGTATCGGTTCGCCGTGTAGATTTGCGAGTGGAAATCCGAACGATCAAGAACATTTAACGAGTGCACTGTTATCGAACACCAGAAGATGGAAGCAAGCTTCACCTCGGTACTATATTTCACCTATTCTGAGAACAGACATGGGAGTGCGCGGTTGTAACTGTGCAACTAATGATCATCATCATCATCGGCACTACAACCGGGAACCGGTCTTGGCCTTATTTAGCAAGTCCTGAGGCTTGTTAAATTTTCTTTAATGATTTGTTTTTTCCGGCCAAGGTCATTAGTCTTGCGCCAGAGGCTCCCCGACGGGGAATCGAACCCCGGTCTCCTGCGTGACAGGCGGGTATACTAACCACTATACTATCGAGGAGTCTGTGCAACTAATGATACTATCGGAAAAATAAGGATACATCTAGGCGGAGCAACGAACTCAGCGGCCGTCAATCTGAAATCAACCTGCAACACCGGGTGCACCTTATTGAATCGGTAAGAGATAAGATCGACATCATCATCATCGGCACTACAACCGGAACTCGGTCTTGGCCTTATTTAGCAAGTCTCTCCACCGGTATCCGGGCCATATCCGAGACTTGTTAAATTGTCCATAATAATTTGTTTTTCCGGGCAAGGTTATTAGCCGTGCGCCAACCTTTCTCAGGATGTCGCTGCATGCATTGGTTCATTGCTTGGCGGGTGCCAAAATAGCTATCCAGGGGTGTCACGTGGAGACTGCATGTCAACTTGGATTAAACAGGGGGCAGGATCGGAATGGCCTTCGCCGGGCTGAAAGTAGAGACTTTGCCCTGTATGCTCGGCCCCACCCCCCAAGAGACAATAGCTCCCCCGGAAATACAGAGAACCTGTAAAAAAGACATACATTTAACGATTTTCGTTTGGTGTACTGCATTATTTGCTTGTGTATTGTGTGTGTATCTGTTAGAAACGGCACACTACTCCCTCCTCAGTAACTTTGTTAGGATCAACTTCGTGTGCTAACGACGGAGCGAGGAGCGACCGAGCGAGAGAACGTCGGAGCAAGTCGTGATCGTAGTAGTAAAGTCCTGTTTACTATGGGAAAGTGTGTGCTGTGTGTATTGTTGCGTTAAGCAAGGATAGTGAAAACGATGAGTTGAACACACGATGAAAGTAGTGAGAAGCGAAGCATTGAAACATCAGACTACTACCGCGTGTACGAATTCGATTTCTAAACTCAAATACACTCAACTGATGTGGAATTGCTATGTTATTGCTTGGAATATAGCTGATACTTTTTCTTATTCGATTTTCGTTTGGTGTACTGCACTATTTGCTTGTGTATTGTGTGTGTATCTATTAGAAACACCTCACATATTTTGCGACAGAAGCGAGAATTGGACAAAGAATTAATAAAAACGAGATATTCATTTCCTGTCATCAGAGGCTTCAAGCACATCTTACGTAACCCGTTCGCACTGAGCTCTGAAATTTTAGGGTACTAAAAAAAGCTCTTTTGTGCGCGCGTTAGTGTAAAAAAAACCTGTTGAAATTTACTTCGAAAATAGCGGATGATGAGTTTTATCTCACCTGCCATACTTAACAGACCTGGCGATTTCCGTCTACTACTTGCTGCGGTCGATGCAGAATTTTCTGTGTAGAATACGGTTTACTTCAATCAAAGGTATCAACAATTTGTTCCTAAGCTCGAAAGATGTGATGATTTCTGTATCGGACTCCACGACTTGCTAAACCATGAGCGAAAGTCATAGCTAGTAATGGACAATATTTTCAATAAAATATATTGCATCATTGTTTTTAAATAAAGATGCAAATTTTATGAAAACTCCCTTTAAATTAACGCATACACCCAATTAATTTATTGCTCAACCACTTCAATAGTACACAATCGTCATAATAGCACAAATTCATTTTGTCAAACTTACTAAATCGCATACCTATCTCTCTACTTTACCAAATGTGCTGAAATAAGTTGGTTATTCGCTCGGAATGAAATAGTTTGCCAGTATGATGAACAGCCTTTTCTAATCGCTGCATCGTGGAGAGCACAATCCTGGTCAAAGTAAGTGATGGCTATTTGGGATGAGAGCAATTCACGAAGGTCTAATTTGGTCCTGACTTGCAAGGATGGCTAAATTTATAACTAATTAATTAAAACACCCTGAGAAAATCCAGAATTTTCACCGACATTCTCTACATCCACCGGGTTCTCTTAGATTCAGTTGACTGCGCAAACTTTTACAATTCCTTCACTCTCAATACTAGGTCTGGCAATTTACGGAATCCTCGCTTGTTCCATATTTCCACTTCGCTCGTTTTACGGATGAAATGGTGTCCAGTGCCAAGCCGAATATTGGGACCAGGAATAAATTATCGTTGTTTTTTTTGTAACGTTTGTAAGTATTAAGAATGATTTCAAAATACGAGTCAAAAGTGCCAACCAGAATTTATTAAAAGCCCTAATATAATTCCTCGGCTTGAACCTTAGCACTCCTTTCCTTATCCATTTCCTCACCATCCGCTCGAACATTCTCTGGCATTCAAGAGTACTCCAAAATCCCGCTTTTGTGCGGGCGTTAGTGTAAAATAAAACCTTGACTTTAAAACTCCGTCTACTAAATCATTCCTCCTAACTGGTGTATGCTAAGTCGACCGACATCATCAAAATCGGCCTTTAATCCACACCTTTGAAAAATACCCCTGAGTATGTCGATTACGATTTGCACAAATTAAGTAACTTCAACACGAACAGATTTCGAACCGAGTAAATCAGTATCTTGTGACCGACTAAATCACCGAATCTAATAGCAATATCGCCTACCTTCAATCCAATCCGATATCAAAAGTTGCAGCCTCGCCGTAGGTGGTTTCAATGGATACCGATATTCCGACTATGACCTGGACTATTATTCATCTTTAACTCGACCGATGTTTCGGGTGATCCGCTGGATTGATGCCATAACTGAACTCAATAATTTCCTAAATGGCCGCCTCATCACATAAATTCAACCACTGCAGATTCCTGCTGATTTCTACTGAAAGTTTTCCAATCAAATATTTAGATTACCTTGGCCGTATTCAAGACATTAAGTTCGCATAACGTCAAACGATATAAAGCCGATAAATTGAAGTTTTCATTACTAGATTCCAGCTGCTCAAAACACATAACACGCATACTAATTGCGTGCATTTACGCAATGTCCAACTTCATTTGATTGGGTACGGACAAGTTTTCTAATTGACTAACGGCTGCGCATGAATACAAGTCGATCAAAATTAAAGTTTGACCCTCCTGCGGTGCTGGTATACGGAGTCTCTAGAAGTGAAGCCGGTGCAAGTGAAAACCGAAATTTAATGGCTGCGTGAACTATCTAGTTATATCACTACACTCACAGCAATATTAATTAGATCGCTCTTAGATGGAATACCAAACACCACGACAAACAGCTAACACAATGATTAGTACTAAGTTACTTATTTTAATCGCACACAAACTATCTTTTCGAATCACAAATAGCTACCCCGTTTCAGGCAATACGATAATGAACCTACAAGAGTGGCTAATTACCTTAATCCGATTTAGGGGGAATTTCATTTATGTGGGAATTGCAACAGTGTCATGAACTGCTGCGGGTAAAGAGCTTTGCCATACAGGTTGAGGTGAGAGTCATTGAATGGGATTATCGGGAAACCGTGGAATCTGACAACATTCAGTGGCACTTACTAACATAGTATGAGATGATTTCCAGTGTCCATACATAGAGGTGGATACCAGTAGACACACGCTCTTTATTAACCGGTATTGTGACAAATTTTTTTTATATAACTTACATGTCAGAGGGCGTTGATGTGCCCACAGATTTTCGGTTATAATTATCCCGTCTTTCAGTAGATTTCTCATCTGCTTGTTGAAATCAAAAAATAATAACAAACAACAAGAATGAAGAACTTGGCTCTGTGAGTAGGGCGTTAGAATATACTCACAGCTAGGCCAGCTTGTCGTAAGAGGCGACTAAAGGCCGAGTGGTAGCCGGGGTCCCAACGCCCTGTGCGCCCGGTGAAATACCACCCCATCAAGCTTTAGGCTCCGTGAAATGGTCGGGAGAAATCCCTGGCCATCTTTCGGAGCTTGGCTGATGGACCGGTTCGAGAAATGGTTGGTTAGGTGGTAGTCGGTCCCAAGGTGAGATACCACCCCGTCACGCTGTACATTCCGCGATATCGCCGAGAGAAATCTTCGACGGTGTTTCGAATGTATGGCTGATGGCCCGGACTGACACGGGGATAAGTCATGATGGTGTCTTCTGATATAAAGAATTCCGGAGGTAAACTAGTCTCCCATTCGGATCTCCGGGGGGGACTATGTCAGGGGGAACATCATGCAGATATCATGATAAATAATGGAGCTTTGACAGGTTCGTCATCGCATAACCGGGCTAGCTCTCGAGGCTCGGCCCACGCTCGACTGGTGACGGCATTTTGTAACATCAGGGGCATCGGATTCACCAATACTAATGTAAACGCCGTCCACCAATATTTGCAAACAACGAAACCTGATATCCTTCCCCTAACTGAGACCCAGGTCGATTCGTCAACTGATTCGACATATCTTCGTTGCTCAGGATACGACTTACATTCGAGATTCCGTTTTAAGGGCGGAGTCTGCGTCTTCGCACGGTCCGATCTGGCTTGCCAGAGGATGGAGGCGTTGGAGCCCAATAATATGGACATCATATGGTTGAGGGTCGTACTGAGGAATTCCGTTAAATTTCTTTGTTGTCTTTACCGCTCTCCGAATGACGATCGACCGGCGACATTTTTCGAACATCTTTCATATACCGTCGACTGGATACAGATCAACCACCCAGCTTCTGAAATTATTGTCCTTGGCGATTTTAATGTGCACAATTCCGACTGGTTGTTACATTCTAACAGAGCCGACGAGGCTGGGGGGCTGGCGGAGATGTTTGCTGTAAGCCACAACTTGGCTCAACTCGTGGGGTAGCCAACGCGAGCACCGGATGCCCGAGGCGATTATGCGAACACCCTGGATCTGTTTTTGACATCCGAACCGAGTATTTATACCGTAGAGGTTTTTGCGCCACTGGGAAACTCAGATCACTGCTTGGTATCTGTCGCGCAAGCACTTGCATACCAAGCGAATAACCGGCCTAGGCAGCTTCGCCATGTATGGAAGTATGGGGCTGCTAACTGGGACGATTTGCGGGATTTCTTCTCATCCTTTCCATGGTCGGAGGTGTGCTTCGGAAACTCCGATGTTAACGCTTGCGCGGAGTCGGTATCACAGATTATTCTCCTGGGGATGGAGATGTATATTCCACATTCCATCAAACGAAGTTCGTCTGATAAACCTTGGTTTGACAAAAAATGCGAGCTGATTACAGCGGCAAAAAATAGAGCTTTTAAGCAATGGCGCTCCAATCCCACCGATGTTAACAGAACGAATTTTGTTAGAATCAGAAACGCGTGCAACCAGGCGATTGATGCCGCGAAGAAGACTCACAACGACAGGGTGATCAATAAGCTCCTTCGGTGCCCAACTGGTTCGCGCTCCTTCTGGTCAATGGCAAAGGCTGTCAGCAGTAACTTTGCTTCCTCCTCTTTCCCTCCGTTGGTGACAGACAGCGGGACGTTAGTCACGAATCCAAACGATAAAGCTAATGTGTTCGCGAATTTATTTTCCGCGAATTCAAACCTCGATCCCGGCCTTTTGGAGCCACCTGTGATCTCGCACTATTCAACGCATTCTACGTGAACTGGATTGTAGGAAGGCAACCGGCCCGGACGGAATACCAGCAATAGTCCTTACGAACTGTGCTCCAGAACTATCACCGGTTCTTGGCAGACTCTTCCGCTTATCTTATGCACGGAGGACCTTTCCTGTCTGCTGGAAAATTGCTCGAGTTCAGCCAATCCCAAAGACGGGAAAAAAGTGTCTCCCACAAAATTACCGTCCGATAGCATTACTGTGTATTTTATCTAAGGTAATGGAAACGTCATCAATACAGAGTTGGTTAAGTATTTGGAGTGCAACGGTCTTCTGAATGATCGTCAATACGGATTCCGTGGCAGGCGGTCCACGGGAGACCTTTTGACACTTAACATAACCGATATATGGACATCTGCGATTGAACGGCATGGTGAGTCAAGGGCCGTCGCATTGGATATCTCCAAGACTTTTGACCGCGTCTGGCACGGGGCATTGCTGAGCAAACTTCGTTCATATGGACTTTCCCAACAGCTTTGCGACTGGACGAGGAGCTTCCTCGAGAATCGATCGATCCGAGTTGTTGTGGACGGCGAGTGTTCGGATCTGTATCCTGTTAATTCGGGGGTGCCCCAGGGTTCTATTTTGGCTTCAACCTTGTTCTTGCTTCACATAAATGATTTGTTGGAGACAACGGATAACAAAGTGTTCAGTGTTGCGGATGATAGTACGCTTGTTTCCTCCTTTTCGACTGATCGGTCGATTGGTGCATCAACGTCGCACCAGCTGAGATGTAGACAGATTGACTCTCTGAACCAGGATCTAGATAAAGTCCTGCAGTGGGGAAAGGCCAATCTTGTCGACTTCAACGCAACGAAGACCCAGTATACAACATTCTCAAAGAAAACCGGATCATCGGTTCCACAGCTGATGATGAGTGGCCGGGCCCTCGAGGCTGGGGAAAGTTTGAGATTGCTCGGCGTCACGGTCTGTGGGAATGTATCATGGCATAAACAAGTATCGGGTATCGCCAGATCTGCCTCAGGAAAACTGAGTTATCTTTTTAGAGCCAAGAAATACTTTACTCCGGCCCAACTTCTTCTCCTATATAAATCTCAAATTAGACCCGCGCTCGAATATTGCTCTCATGTTTGGAGCTCGGCTCCTAAACATGCCCTCGACCTACTTGAGAGCGTACAAAGACGAGCGATCCGCCTGATCGGGGACTCGGCGCTGACGTCGGGACTACAGTCGCTATCACATCGAAGGCGCGTGGCCGACCTCTGTCTGTTTTACAGATATTATCACGGGTACTGTTCTTCGGAGATTCTTGGTATTGTTCCACGCAATTCGGTCTATATGCGCTCCACAAGACAATCCGACGGATCGCACCCGTTTGTGGTTCATCTCCCGACAGCGCGAACATCCCTGTATCAGAACTCGTTCCGTTACAGAGCGGGGAAGCTGTGGAACTCCCTTCCCACGCGAGTGTTCCCGGAGCGTTACAACCTGCAACTATTCAAAAAGAACTGCAACAGTTATTTGATGGCATCTCGGGGCGCCCACTCGACGCTATAGGTTCGCCTCTCCCGAGAAAAGTCTAATAAAAAAAAAAAAAAAAAAAAAAAAAAAAAAAAAAAAAAAAAAAAATTTTAGGGGATCAAATCGAGAAACTAAACCGCAGGCTTATTCGATATTACAATCTTTTAAGGTTAAGTCAACGTGCTCAACATTCAGCACACACCTACATTTTATAAGATTGAAGGCTGTAAGTGTCGTTTTTTTCTAATCACATAAAACAAACGTATTTCAACCGATTCGGAATATATAAACCAATTAAACTTTATAAGGTTCGTTCAATAAATCCTTAGAACATCCAAGGATTGACGTTCGTAGTTTGTTTTTAATACACAACAACCCCTCACATATAGCTTATTAGTAAGAATCATTACGCACTCGAAAGCTCGTCGAAAAATTGGGTTTGAATCAAATCTCGACAAGATGGACGACACGTTTACTCTCACCGGAGAATAAATGTAATCGTGTGGTCGACTCTGGCACGTTTTTGGCGCTTTTCCGCCGAAATTCTGACGGAATTGTGGATGAAACATGGATACACTTCTAGACACCATGGATACACTTCTAGAAAAAGAAACAATCAAAACAGTGAGATATTGAAGGCGAACTGGGTCCGAATAAGGCAAAAACGGTGAAATCGAGCGGGAAGCTGATGGCAATGCTACTTTGGAATGCAAGCGAAATCGTCTACATCGATTAATTTGAAAGAGGAAAACCAATAACTGGTGAGTGTTATGCGCCGTTATTGTACCGGTTAAACGATGAAATGAAGAAAGAATCATCCTCACCTGAAAATCATATTCTAACGACTTCTTGTACGACCCTCATATTTTAATAGGCGTGCAAGTAGAAACTCGCTATTTTTGTCAAATTCAACTTTATTGGAAAAGATACTTATAAAAAAGATTGATTGACATTGCTTGGTAAGAAACTCCTAATTGTCCTGCAAGCTCTCCTTGAGTTTGACATGGATCCAGTATAACTTAAAGTTCATCGTCGTCAAATTGTTTTACTGCACTTGGACGTCGAGTTTTTTTTTTTCCTTTACGAAATCTTGCAAACCATTATTTCATTGTTGAATGACTCACAGAATGTTCACCCAAAATCGAATTAATCAATTGCATAGCTTGAGCAACATTTTTTCTTTCATTTGAAACCAGAATAAAATGCAATGGCGTAAATGTTGCTTATCGACGTCCATCTCTTATACAACTGATGTACGCGGAATGACAGCTTGTAAATAACTAAAGCTTAATAATAAAAACAGCAATGATTAAGCTACATATATCCAAAATGGCGAGCGAAGTGGTTGTGTGGCGGTGCCGCCAAACCCCAGGGTACACTTACCTAAAAACCCCCATTACCTCATCCCAAGACGCATACGTTTTCGCCAATGCAATCGCATTAGGCACCTGAAAATGCTTCACGCATTAAAGAGATCAAATCTATGATCTTTAAGTCCTTGTAAAGAAAACGTACCTTTCATGCATTCCCTTCGCATATCAATTCTCTGTAAGATCTCTTTCTTACTGTATCAGGAATCTCAATCAATTCGGCACCTTCAGTGCCAAGCAAATCCCGCTAGCCGAATTCCTGAAAACAAGATGATTTGGTTTACATATAATGTAACCATCATAACAGGGACCATACACATTGCGTCGCCTTTTTCCCGTCCTCACCAAGGGTGTCATAAATCACCCTACATACACATGGAATCCTACGGCATAACCAAATGCAAATAGGTATGGTATACTTACCTTTGGCGACGATTCACATTGCACATTGCAATGCCGCCTATTTATTTAGCCGCAATGCACATCTCAGACAAAGACCCAAACGTTTTCTTTGTCTTTTCATATTTCGGGATCTGCTTCTCATCAGCCGCAGTATAAGCAAACACAAACCCAATTAGCATCCAATGAGATTCGGCTTGTTTGCTTAGCCGAATTCACTTCTCATGGATGCACATTATGCCCCTTCTTGGTGTTTCAGATTCGTTGATATGGTGTGTCCATGAAAGAACACATGTACACATATACATGTGTACTACCAACGATCTTCACCCTAAACGATTGAATATCGTTGAGTCTAATTCTAATCACCGAACGGATGGTGTATATCTGGCGCAAGGCTAATAACCTTGCCCAGAAAAACGAATTATTATGGAAAATTTAACAAGCCCCATACTTGTTAAATAAGGCCAAGACCGGATCCCGGTTGTAGTGGCGATGATGATGATGACGATGATATGGTATATATATATATATATATATATATATATATATATATATATATATATATATATATATATATATATAATCATCATCATCGGCACTATAACCGGGATCCGGTCTTGGTCCTATTTAACAAATCTCTCCACCGGTCCCGATTTCGAGCTGATGTCATCCAGTTTGGCACTCCTAGGCTCTGGGCGTCTTGGTATACGCCATCCCTACATCGCAGACAATATTTGCTGCGCTGTCTCCTTCCATACATCCTGCCACAAAGAACTATACGAGCAGGCTCCTCTTCGCTCATTCGAGCTAGGTGTCCCGCCCACCGGAGTCTACCAAGCTTGATTTTTCTTACAACATTAGCTACAAGGTAGATTGCATACAACTCGCGGTCATAGCGTCTCCGGAATCGTCCTCCTGTATATATATATATATATATATATATATTTTTTTTTTTTTTTTTTTTGTTCTTTTCTTTGAATCCGTTTGAATTGCACGTTCGTCACCATTGTCGCAAACGCTATAGGTCCATAAAAAACGTTAGGGTTTAAATCAGACGACTATTCTGTCATTTACAGATTTCCCTTCAAGGAGGTGGACGATTGGTAGAAGGGTATGACTTGATGGTGCACTCAAGCGCTGCCTTCGTTCACTTCATGATTAAACGTGGAACAAATAGTTTATACACCGCACTCTTGGATCTGTCCACCGCTACTATACTCAAAGTGCCCATTATTTCATAGCGGCCAATTCAAGCCAGTAAGGTCCTCTGCGTCACTCTGTACATTAGGCCTGAGTCCATGTGCATGACCGATTCGCTCCATACTCAATTTTTCGGAAGTACCTACGAATTAACCCCACCCCGAATTTACAACACATTCCCTTTTGTTCCCCGGGAACTTTTTTTATTTTATTTAATTTATTTATTTATTTATTTATTTATTTATTTATTTATTAATTTATTTATTTATTTATTGATTTATTTATTTATTTATTTATTTAATTATTCATTTAATCATTTATTCATTTATTCATTTATTCATTTATTCATTTATTCATATATTCATTTATTTATTTATTTATTTATTTATTTATTTATTTATTTATTTATTTATTTATTTATTTATTTATTTATTTATTTATTTCTTTATTTATTTCTTTATTTATTTATTTATTTATTTATTTATTTATTTATTTATTTATTCATTTATTTATTTATTTATTTATTTATTTATTTATTTATTTATTTATTCATTTATTTATTTATTCATTCATTTATTCATTTATTTATTCATTTATTTATTCATTTATTAATTAATTAATTTATTTATTTATTTATCTATTTATTTATTTATTTATTTATTTATTTATTTATTTATTTATTTATTTATTTATTTATTCATTCATTTATTTATTTATTTCTTCATTCATTTATTCATTTATTTATTTATTTATTTATTTATTTATTTATTTAATTTATTTATGTATTTTTTTGGTTTCGGTGGAAATCTTCAAAAGATACCTCTGATACCGAGGTCATTCTCATTCCACCCATTTTTCTGGGCTTTTTTCGCCAATTTGCCAGTGATGAATTCCCTGTGTGGTAATATTTCGTACACCACGGCTTGGTGGTTACTATGGGTGTAGGTGGCCAAAACTCGCCACTCCATACTTCTTGCCAACCTCATCATCATCATCATCATCATCATCGGCACTACAACCGGGATCCGGATTTGGCCCTATTTAGCAAGTCTCTCCACCGCTATCCGGTCCATATCCGAGACTTGTTAAATTGTCCATAATAATTTGTTTTTCCGGACAAGGTTATTAGCCTTGTGCCACTTCTTGCCAACATTGAGCTGGCAAATGTGATGTCGATTTTGGACCGGCCTCTCTTGTTAATGAAGGTGTCATCATTAAGTAGCACCACATCTAGGACTGCGAAGGCTTAGAGTAGTGCCTGGTCTCTACTGTTGGTCCTTGTGTTTCCCCATTTTACCGTCCAAGCGTTGAAATCTCCAGCAATTATAAGGGGACTCCTAGCTCTAGCTTCCTGTGTTACTCTGTCCAAAGAACATTTGAATTCTTCTATTTCCCACTTTGGCGGAGCGTAACAACAGTAGAAATGAATTCCTCTAATCTTAGCATAGGCAAATCCTTTCTACCGCTGGACACTTCTTTGTTCTATGGGGGAATTTCCAGTTGTCCATATGGACGCATTTTCGCTCTTGTCTTCTTCCCATGTTATTGTACCAGTGCCAGATATCTTGTACTGCTGATTGAAGAGTATCACGTCGGCACCATATTCCTTAACCGTTTGGGAAAGGAGATCTTGTGCGGCTCCTCAATGGTTTAGGTTCCCCGGGAACTGTCATTGGGTATTTGTTCCTGAGGCAAGCGTCGCCGTGTTCTTGCAGTTCTTGTAGTTTTCGAAGCTACTGCATGGCATTGCCAACTCAAGTCATTTCTTCCTGCGACGTATTCTTGCAGTTACTGTAGTATGCGAAACTTCTGCATGACATAGTCAAGTCATGCGATGACGATTTTATCATCGCATGACTTTTATCTTGTCCGCGTCTACTGCAGCGTTGATTTGCTTTGCAAACATAGTACGTTTCCTCTGGAATTTGCTTTATTACCTGAGGGTCTGTTTCACTTTTTCTACATATCTATTACAGAAGCAGCAGTACAGATCTTCTTCCCTATTTTTTAACTTGTACAGGTATTGTCTAAAAGATCAGTGTCCTGTCGGGTGTTGAAACTGGGAAGAGTCCTCCACTCCTTGATGTTCGTAGGTCCACTTTGTGACGGTTCCATTTCGTAGACCATTTTTGTGATGATTCGAACGGATTACGCTTATACAACCATGGTGAAGAATGCAGACCCAAAACACATTCTAAAAGTCATCAGCGTCGTACACCTGAGCATTGACATAGCAATCACAGCTTATGTAACGAATTGACACAACCTGATGTGCGAATGCGTTTTTTTTTTCAAGCTTTTCATAGCATTGGTCCGAATCACGTTCTTTATCACTGTCGTATGACGCAATGATTGGTGACGCCGACGTGTTCTGTATAACAGGAAAACGCTCTCACATAGTAAATCAGGAGTTCACGTCATTTCTTGGCTTCGCCTACTCCGTTGTTATGCCTGCTCTGTCGCTACGCTTGCTCCGTCACTCCCCGTCCCCCGTCGCTCCATCTACTCCGTCGCTCCACCTACTCCGTCCCTCCACCTACTCTGACGCTCCACCTACTCGGCCGCTCCACCTGCTTCGTCGCTTCGCCTGCTCCTTTCGTGGCACCAAAAGTGATCGTGACATCATTTCTAAGGTGAGAATAATGTGGTGATTCCACCAGATTATGCAGTGGTGTACAAAGAGGAATCACAGGTTTTGTAATGAATGGAGACATCCTCGCATCAACGCGGCCGTATTCGCTTGCAGCTGAGCCTTGAATCTAAACTTTGCATAGCGTAACTTGGAATCACGTTCTTTACCATCATCGTAAAATGCTGTAGGTCTCACCGGTCTCAAACTTCCGCCCCACCCACAATGCGTCTTGACATTTAAATGTATCGCAAAATCCCTTTTTGTGTGTATGTGTGTTACACGCAAACGCATGTAACATGTGATATAAAAACAACGCTGTAATAAATAAATAATATCCAATCTTCTCGTTATTATCCTGAACGGATTCTAAGATAAGTCTAATAAAGAAAGGCTGCATATGCATCTTGATAGCGAAACCCACGCAATGAGCCACTAATGTCGCCACCAACTAGACTTCCACAGTGACGGTTAAAATATAAAACCAGAGCTACCAACATTTCTAAACTATTTGCCGGGCTACATATTATGATTGCCTCCTATTCTATTGTAGGTCAGGTCAAGTGACCAAATATACATCTCTAGTAGATAAATTTGTTTGAGATGACCCCCGTACGAATAAAAAACCTGATCTCGGTAGCCTTGTGAATGACTTTGGGAAGAGTAAGTCTAGATTTATGCCCTCTTCCAACTAGTAGTTAAACTGGCGTAAATTTGATATACGAATGTTGTTATCGGCATGCGGTAGAACAACTAAATGAAGGTACGTACCGTCGATGAATAAAGATGCAATTAGTACCGCTACTGGCAATGACTGCCTCGCTAATCCGTGTGCGTAAACCGACACCTAGGTGGACCGCCTTATTAAAATCACAGATGACAGCCAAACTAAAAACCTGATTTTCCTTGATAGCATCATCAGAGGTGAGATAAGAGATCTTACAATATTAACAAACCCGTCTTGATATATGCAAGCAAATAGTGTCAATTCACAGGCAGACTGCGTGTATACTGTGGAATATGTTTGGTCTCAGAGTATACCGCCACGACACCCTTCATTCACCCACATTTTCTGTCGATGAAAAGTGCTATAAGTAATTAAAAACTTTCCCCTCGTTGTGCAATCAATTCAGACTATCAGTTCACATCGCAAGACATAGACCCTTTGATGGACAAGTCAATAAATAACTGCCATCCATTCGCAAACCACCGACACTCTGTGGAATCGTGCATCCGTCACCCAACGCCCAATTAACTAGATGACATTTGTTATCGTGGGGCCTTGGGCTAGCGTACTAATCCAGCGATAGTGGCTAACATGTTAAATCATCAACTAATGAAAGTGAGTTCATTAAGGGGCTTTCGGAAAAATCAAGTTGGGTTACGCAATGGAATCGCTGTCCGCATTAGAGTTATCCGCTCGCCGAAGTAAAATGCAAATGCCGATTGATCTATTGGTTCCCGCTGAATACTAATTGATCGATAAGCCCGAGTGCATCACATAAGCATCGTTTTCCTATGCAATGTGCCACTTAATGACATTTAGTTAGTTTATCGTCTAGACCGAAGGTGAAGCTGCACTAGAAGACAGCAACATAATTTTCCTGCGGCAATGTCATGGTTCAAGCACGAACGTCCAGGCTGAGTGGGCATTGGTATATAATTGACTTGCGGCACTTGCTAAAGTCGTCACATCTTGACACAGGGCCAGAGAAGACCTGGCTAGAGTCAAGGAAGGCGCGTATCACGTGTCACGTCTCAAAAAGTCAGTAAAAGGATTCCCTGCTGCTGTTGATGCAATAAGCTCGTGAGTAAATTTCTTCCGCCACCATGGGAAGTCTGCAGCTATGTTGTTTTGCCGGTGCCTAAATAGTCATAAAAAGCATCGGAGGCATCACTAGAGGATAGGCAACAGGAAATCCAGTGAATGAAAAGCAGGAAATTGAGTTGAGTACCTGCGACATTCACAATCCCTCCGGAGTTATTTGCAGTTTGGGTCTACACATGGGGAAAGTATCTCGCGGTCCATTTCTTCACAATGAGGGTTTAAATGGCTGATAAAAGGGATCAGATAAACGGTTCTGTCTAATTGATGGCAAAATTAAAATGGAATTTTTTAACAACGAAATGCAACGAAATGTTATGAGATGCACATTTGGCGAACGGTTTGTGATCTCGTAATGCTCTTATATTTGCATGAGATAATTAGCTCCGGGGAGCATGGAGTCGAACGTTTGACGGTTGACAATTGGCCAACATGTTATGCACAACATAATGTTAGTGTATTGAAGTGTATCAGGCTCAAGGGAAGAAAGGCAGACTCGATCAACCACAAGGGAAGAAAGTCAGAGTCGATATTGTTGTTGGTGTCAGTTCGCAAGTTCGCAGTGTACTAGATCGAGATGGACGACAAATCGAAGGGATAGCGATTCATTGGCTACCAGAGGATTGGATGAGATATAATTTTACTTCACTTCTTTTAACTTGTTTCCAATATTTTTGTTCCTTTGTACAAATACCTTAATGAGTCTTTCTCACGTAAAATTTTTGGAAAACGATTAATTTTATTTCATAAAAGGATTCCTTCTTGTGTCTACAATACCGTGTCGCAATTCCAAATAGAAATCTTGAATCGATTTGGAGTCATTTGCCTTTATATATATACTCGGAATTATAGCAACAAAGATATTTACATTTCGCCTTTTTATCAACACTTTTTTTTAAACTTGAACCGATCGTCGAACATATGATCGAGTGTATACTCGATCGCACTAAATTTTGGAGCGTTGCTTTTCATTGATATCCTTTTATAAGTTATGAAGTTCTCCAGCTCTTAAAAATAAAAAATACAGTGCGTCAAAACCACACAAGTTATTTTCGTCGTGGGAGTTTTCCCAGCTCTTAGTTTCGACCTTGGTATTGGGAATGAGGCAAACTCTTCTCGATTACTGTGTTATAGACGAAATATTACAGCCACAGCGACGCCTCCCAAAGAAGAAAAGAAAAAAACTTGGCGCCCTCGGTGAGTGGGCGGACTAAGCACAAAAAATATTCCGATAAAGTTTATGACCCACAAAATCATATGAGTACATTATTATTTTAGTATTTATTATCAGTATTAAACTAACTTCCGACGAGTCAGCACGTGCGCCTCTGCCTAGTGATCCGTACCATCGGATCAATTGTGTAATCCGTTTAGGGTATCTTAAGTAAACACAAGATACCCTAATTGCGCTATCGGTTCGCGCGTCAAGTATTCTGTGGGATCCGAAGTAAATAAACGGATTACCACAAACGCGTCCAAGTGTAGTGCAGTAATCTTTATGGGATTCGCGCCTTAGTCTGAAAATTGTGTGGAAGTGTACAGAGCGGAAAAACTCATACCCTTTCCTTTCCTTGTGTCTGTTTTTCCTCTTTTTCGAACCTCTATTGCGTCCCTCAGACATCGATACTCTCGATTGATTTATAACCTTTGGAGGGTTTTTGGTGTTTTGAGTGGCGTAATATTCGTCACGAAAGGGATGTTGTGGGGGTTCTCTACACTACAAGGAGAACCAACCCACAATTCCAACCACCCTTCACCTCTAAAAGCGCGTCACCTTAACTCAACTCCCCATTTAAAACCCGCAAAGCATACATCCCCAAATCCGCAATAGCACACATTCGCAAACATGCAAAGAATACACTTCCCAATATGCCCAGAATCCATTTCCCAACCTGTAATAAAACGCATTTTCAAACTTACAACGGAATATTAATCATCTCCCTCAACTACATCAAACGCCATACATTTTTCGCGAAAACCACTTCGATCAATTTCTTACTTAAGCTATATTCCTCGCTTGCAACCAAGCAGTTCTAATTTCCCCCGAAAATCATTCCTGCTCACTTCCTGCTTAAACTATTTCCTCGCTTGTAACCAAGCAACATTTAGTTTCCCCGAAAATCATTTCGGCTTCCATCCTACCCAGTACCAATTCCCCTTACTGGTAATCCACCAGCACGATGCGTTGCATTTCCGCGAAACAACCATCGCAACGACCAAGACCCATATTCCCTTCTCTAACCGACAACTCATGCCCATACTTGGTCGTGTTTCCAAACCAATTTCCCCGTATATATAGCGACAGAGGAATTTAACTCACCATGTACGGCAGTGATTCTTTGGAACTAAATCCCCTATGCAAGCATAGCAACCCCTTTCAAGTTCCTAGTAAGTGGCAGTGAGTTTATTTAGCTATGACTCCACTGCCACGACGCGAGGAACTTTTTTCTCGCTTTTAACGAAGCAGTCGAGGTTCATTAACCGCCGGGGACGGTCACGCCCTTCCTTATTTAGGAGTGTCCGAAGTTTTCGTGATTTCTCCGAAACAATCGTGCGTTATATAATTTAATGAAATAACAATCATTATCAATGTAGAAATGCCGTCAACTATGTAAACAATTGCGTGTTATATAATTCATTGAAATAACAATCATTATTAATCTAAGGATGCCGTCAACTATGTAAACAATAAAACTATTTAAACCAGTTACACGGTTTTACCCGAGTGTTTTATTCGACTTGCTCTTTGCGGACGAGGTGCCGGGAGTTTTGTTTGGTTCGTTTTCAGTGCACAGTCCTCTTTTGGTGTTCGGCGGAACGTTAATTTGTGAGGACGCGGTAGAACCCTGCGCCCGGGCCGGCGCCGCGACCTCGTACCCCCCACAATGTAACCTGGATTTCGGCAGGGATCTAGTAGGGCACCTACTACAAGGGCATAACACCTGTAGTGGTTGCTTTCGCTTATATATCGCCGGCTCCAACTACCATCCTTTTCTGTGTCGGGTCATTTCAATGGAACGGAAATTTCACGCCGTTCTTTGTAACATTCGCGGCTTAAAATGTAATTTGTCCTCTATGTCTGCCCACGTCGGTAGCCAGGAACGAGCAATTCTTGCACTTAGCGATACTCAGGTAATAAATAATACAGATATTTCCGATTTAACTATACGCGGTTATTACCTAGTACTTTTATTCTTGCCACATCGTGGACTACCTACATACATACGAAATGATATTGCTTATCAACTTCTGTCACAATGTGGGCTCTGCTCCAATCCAGAATTTAATTTCTCTTGGCTAAAAGTTCACCTTCGTAAGCATATCTGTGGGGGTTCTCTATATCACACGGAGAACCAACCCACAATTCTCAGCAACCTAGACCACTAACAGCGCGTCACCCTGCCCTAACCTGTAACCCATTTCAAAAATGCCAAAACAAATCCCAACCCGCAAGCGCATCCATCCCGAACTTGCAAGAATCCATCTCCCAATCTGCAATGAAAGGCATTTCCCAAAACTCCAAACAGAATACAATTCAATAGAATACATTCTAAATCATCTCCCTCAATTACATCACCCCACATATAATTTTTCCCAATTTGCTTCGGGCAATTCTCTACTTAATTCTTATTCCCTCCTTGCGACCAAGCAATCTTAATTTTCGCGGAAATCCATATGCTGTAATAAAACACATATTCAAACCTAGAACGGAATATTAACCATCACCACCAACTATACCGAGCCGCATACATTTCCCCGAAATTACTTCGGTTAATATCCTATCTAAATAATATTCCTTGCTTGCACCCAAGCAATTCCAATTTCCCCCGAAAACTCATGCCCATACTTGCTCGTGTTCCCAAAACCGATTTCTCGGTACACATGGCAACCGAGGAATCTAGCCCAGCCAGTACGGCAGGAATTCCCGGAAACAAAGTCTCTATGCAAGCATAGCAACTCTTCTCGAAATTCCTAGCAAGTGGCAGTGACTTTATTTCTGCTATGACTCAACCACCACGACTCGATGAATGGATTCCTTCCATTCATTAGTCAGTCGAGTTACAACCACCATTGAGCTCGCATCGCTCTTCCGTCAGTCAGTCGGTAATCGTCCGCCGAACAGTGCACCTCAGCTAATCAGTCGAGATTTAAGTGCCACCGGGGCCGGTCAGTATAGTCAATAACCAAAAAAAAAAAAAAAATTAGTTTAGTATTTAAGTTAGATATAAGGTAAAAAAAATATAACAAAAACAAAGTTTTTTCTGTTCTTCATTTTCTTTGTATCTAATTAAATTCCATAAAAATGCATGTAAACAAAATTATCATAATGTCGAAAGACAAATTTTCATGCTTTAAGCGTATGCATGTTACTTAGAGTCCGCAAAGGACCAGTAAGTTAAGAAATAAGATAACATAAGCTAGAGTTTAGTCATTTTTGTCTAGCGAGTAAGTAAATTATAATAATAGGAAGAAATAAAAAAAAAAAAAAAAAAAAAAAACCCCTGAGGGTCAGTATGTTCAGCTCTTTGCTGAGTCAAATAATTTAACTCAACTCGTCAGGGAGCCAACACTGGTACCAGATATAGATGGTCATTCCGCTAACACACTGGACCTGATTCTCACCTCCCACCCAAGCAAATACACGATTGAAGTTTCTTCGCCCTTGGGCACTTCAGACCACTGTATCGTGTCAACTACATTTGCTCTAACCAACAGCAACGCTTACGAGAAAACTCCCAAAAAAACAGTATGGGTCTATGAGAAAGCCAACTTTTTTGGGAAGTTAAATTGGTCGTTATTTTTCCTCAATAATGATGTTGACTCTATAGCGGACACATTTACTGACACGATTTTGTTTGGCATGCGAACCTTTATTCCAAACAGAGTAAGGAGTATCAAACCCATGACAAATACGTGGTTCGAATCCGGGTGCAGAGAAGCCATTAAGGCTAAAGAGTTGAGCTTCCGGTTGTATAAATCAAACAATACTGAGGAAAACCGGAAAAGATTTAAGAGAGCCAGAAATGACGGCAATGAGTATATTCAAAGCGGAAAGCTCCTGCATGACCAGAGATAGTAGAAACTTCTGGGCATTTGTGACGAACATCCAAAACTCAGTCTCCTCACCCATTCCTTCGCTAATAATCGATGATAGGCCAGTCACCAGTGCAATAGAGAAGGCGAATCTTCTTGCAGCATAGTTTGCAGTCAACTCAACGCTGCCTGATACCACATCATTTCCGCCTCAACTTGAGCATAAGCCGCACACCATGAGCCAGATTGAATTCCGAACGCGTACTGTTGTCCGCGCACTCAAAGAACTAAATGCACACAAATCCGCTGGTCCTGATGGCATTCCCCCAATTCTCTTGAAGAAATGTTCCTCTTCACTCTCTAAACCACTGCGGAAACTCCTCCATTTGTCTTATTTCCCAAATAGATGGAAGTCAGCGAACATTCAGCCAATTCCCAAAAAGGGCAAAAAAAAAAGACCCTCTCTTCTTATCGACCCATAGCACTAACTTATATTCTCTCGAAAGTATTGGAATCACCGATTAACCGCCAACTTTCGAAATATCTGGAATCCAATGACCACCTCAATAACCGCTAATATGGCTTCCGTAGCAACCGGTCCACATAAGATTTGATGGAATACCTTACCAAAAAGTGGAGCCATTCCATCCACTACTTCGGAGAAAGCAAGGTTGTTGCACTGGATATCTCGAAACCCTTTGACAGAGTTTGCCATCTAGCCCTTTTATCAAAATTACATTCATATGGAGTGGACAATTCCCTGATCCAATGGATAAGATAACATCTTTCTGGCCGTGCAATCCAAGTGGTTCTTGAAGGTGTCAAATCTGCCTCCCATGAAATTAATGGAGACGTTCCCCAAGGTTCAGTACTCTCACCCACTCTCTACCTGATCTTTATAAATGATCTCTCAACCCAATCCACTCATTTGCTAATGATAGCATACTGAGTTTCTCATAATCATACAAACCAAAGACCAAAGTCTTCGAACGTCAATACAAATCAGCAGGTTATGCTTAATACACGGAATTCCGACCTCAACAAGATATATCAAGAGCGATTATCTAACAGATTAGAGTTCAATGCCTTAAAAACTCAGTGCTGTCTGCTGTCGTCAAAGGTGAATCCCAAAGTTAATATACTGTCGATGAATGACACATGCATCGACGAAGCCAAGGCGGTTGAATTAATTCGACTCTTAATTGGAGCGACCATATTTTCGAAGCTGCGAAAAGTGCGGTCAAATGTATGGGGTTCCTTAAGAGATGCAAAAGATACTTCACTCCATCCAACCTGGCCACTATTTACAATATGTATATTCGTCCCAAAATGGAGTTTGTAGCGGTTCCGCCAAACCCTACGGTCTACTTCCCTGAAAAAACCCCCATAACTACTACCCAACTCCCTTAAGTTTGCTAATGCAACAGTATTAGTACCTGTAAATGCTTCACGCATTATATAGATCACCATCTATAATCTTAAAATCCCTATAAAGAAAACTTACCTTTTCATGCATCCCTTCGCATACAATTTCCGTAAGATTTCTTTCTTTGCTTATCTGGTATTCTAAACCAATTCGGTACCAGACAAATTCCTGTAAACAAAATAATTCGGATTGCATTCATTGTAACCGTCATGACAGGGACCATAAATATTGCGCCGTCTATTTTCCCAGCCGCGTCATGTACCTTTTCATACACATTGCCTGGCAACCTTTTTTGTTTGTCTTATCAATAAACAACCCAAGCAGCTGCATATAATTAGCGCAATAGACGCCAAAACCAAATTCTCCAGCATTTCCTAATGCAAATATGAACCCGGTTTCTACTGCAGCCAGAGATGCCATAAACATCCAATTTGCTTTTAGCACCTTTTTCTCCCCATTGTTTAGTGAAAACAATGACCCGCATTACCAACGGCGCATTTGCTCATTTTTCCCTATTGTCTTTGCCGCCTGCCTGTTTCGTTGTTCCACTGCACGTGTGAATAGCATCGATCTGAACGATCCCACACATACCACCATGACCTTTATTACAAGATCTGGTTTCCTATACCACGAAGAGAGACTTTACGTTTCCCTGGTGGTAGGTAAAAACGATATCCTTATTGGAGAGGATATCGGTGAGTCTTATTCCATCCGTCGACCACGCTGGTCGCATGCGCAGCACTCCCGCTCTCCGCCGGCAGCGTAATAAAATATTCCCCGAGTCGTGGCGAGTGTCGTGTCCTAATAAATTGAATTAACAGTGCGGATTAAGCATAAGGAATTTAAATTGATTTAAAAGTTGAAGTCGGTTAAAATTTACCTATATTAAATAATTTACAAGGTATAAGCCTTATTACTTGTGCATTAAAATATTTTCTGTCAAGTTCTCCGTTCATAAATAAAACTAGAATTAAATAAAAAAAACAGTTTGAACTATTAAGCCTCGCGTGTGTTTTACTTCTTTTTCTGTTGTGTACGCTGCGTTGTCGATTTCTGTTGGTGCTTTGCCTTTTTGTGTCCGGCGGAACGACGATGGAACATATATATGATGGCGGAGGAAGTTAACCGTGCCAATGTTGCTATACTTCCTCCCCACAAGTTCAACGCCCATATTTGGTCAGGCGCATCTAAAACTGCACTACACGTGCTCGACAAGATGCAAAAGCGAGCAGTGAAACTTATTGGGGACTCAGCATACATGAGCAGCATACATTATAATTGAGGTGTTGACACTGGTTATCAGTTTCCTTATGCGACGCCGGGGTCCAGCAACATTGGATAGCAATCTCGCCAAAACTCTGGATACTCTTGCCGCTTTTTCAGTCGTTTTTCCCACGTTTTCCTTGAAGGTCAACCTGTTGTTGAGTAGTTTTAGTTTAGTGAGGGCAGAACCCTCATTTATTAGGCTCAATCCAAGCATAAATTGATCTAATACCTTATAGACTAACTTAAAAACTAAAGTAGTAATTTAAAAATTATTAAAAAACGAAAAAAAAACAGGGGGGTGAAGAGGACTGGACAGTAGGACTAGGGATTACAAAAGTTACTTTAGAATAAGTAGGAAGGTAATAAGGTGGGTAGGTGGCTGTGCACGTGATGGGGTGGCGAAGACCGGGTAGTAGGATAATGGGTCCGGATGATAGGAATGTGTACGGGTAGTAAGAGAGAGATCGTGGGTGGGGCAAGGTCATGGGGGGAAAGAGAGAAGACGACGTTTGAGAGCATTAGAAGTGAGGCAGAAATCGAAGGAGGTAGGGTGAGAGTTTGCCCGCTTTAGCATTCGTGAAATTGGTTCATTACAGCCGTAGGAAGTGTGGTGGGAGGGTAGATAGAAGAGACGAGGGTTTCGTAGGTTACGGCGGTTGGTGTTGAGTGCGATGGCGGAAAGCAAGCTAGGGCAGTTGATTGTGCCGGAGAGGAGACGGTGGATGAAGAGGATATCGGCAAGAGTTCTGCGCTCCTCAAATGTACTGAGGTTGATCAAATGGAGCCGGCTTGTGTATGGGGGAAGAATCCGAGGATTCTCCCAGTTCAGTCCACGGAGGGCAAAACGCAGAAATCGACGTTGCACGCTCTCGATTCTGCGGATATAGGACGAGCAGTGTGGAGACCAGACCTGACTGGCGTATTCAAGACGGGGGCGGACGAAGGCTATGTAGAGGGAACGGGAAACGTAAGGATTTGAGAATTCCTTAGACCAGCGTTTCACAAACCCTAGGGCGGAGTTGGCCTTAAGAATGATATCATCAATATGTGGGATGAAGCTGAGCTCCCTGTCAAATAAGATTCCGAGGTCACGTATTGAGGATACGTATGAAATCTGCTGGTTAAGCAGGAAGTAGGAGCGGGGAGGTGGGGGTGGACATTTGTGGGAGAATGTAATGGAGGGACATTTGGCAACATTGAGTTCCAGGCAGTTATTACGGCACCAGGTTGAGAAGCTGTCGAGGTCCTGTTGGAGGAGTGAGGAGTCGAGGGGAGACATGATTGTTTTGTAGAGTTTGGCGTCGTCCGCATAGAGGGATATGGATGAGTGTTTAATAACAGAGTCGACATCATTGATGGTTAGGATAAAAAGGAGGGGGCCTAGGTGACTTCCTTGCGGAACCCCAGAGGTGGGAAAAAGGGATCGGAAAGGGAGGCTCTGAATTTGACACGGTAGGATCGGTCTTTCAGATAAGAAGATAACCATTTGATCAATAGGGGGTTCGAAGCCTGGGGAGGACAGCTTGAAAAGGATGAGATTATGGGAGATTTTGTCAAAGGCCTTGCTGAAATCAGTGGTGATAACATCGACTTCGTTGCCATTCTCTAAGGCACGGAGAGTGTGGGATGAGAACTCGATCAGATTGGTTGTGGTCGACCTACCCGAAAGGAAACCATGCTGGTTGGGTGAGATGATGGATTTACAACTGACAGATAACGCATTGTAAAGAAGAGTATAACACCAAGATATTTAATATAGGGTCTGGATGTAATTATTCTATTTCCAATTAAGGTATTCAACTTTCTTGCAGCTGGTTATTAAAACTGCCGTCTTATGTCCGCCTACCTTCAGTCCCGCCATATCTAGCCACCATTTGATGCTGTAGATCGATGATCTATGTGAATCTATCGGTAGGGTCTTGATCATGTACCCGCATAATTCTGAATGAGTTCGCTGCTCGAGACAGAAAACACCTAAAAGTCATTACGTCCAGCTCTTTATCGATTCGAGTGACTTCACTGAATGATTAAAGGTGGGTAGACGTAGACGGCCATTCCGCCCACACATTGGACCTGTTGCTCACCTTCCACCATAATAAATACACAATCGAAGCTTTTTAGTCCTTTGGCATTTCGGACCACTGTGTTGTATCAGCTCGATATCCTCTAATCAACAGCAGTGTCAACGAAAAGTTCTCAAAAGAAAAGTATGCTTCTACGAGAAAGCCAACTGGGACGATCTAAACGAATTTGTTGGGAAGTTAAATTGAAACTTATTCCTGTTGAATAACTGTTCCGGCCCATTGACTTCTCGATGCTTGTTGAACTACAAGAAGATCATCCTGAACTTTCCAGAATGATGTATTAAACGATTCTCGGATTTCGAACAGGACTTTCCTTGGTTGTGAAGTTTCAGTAGTATTCTTTATATAGCGTTATCATGACATAACTTTCGACTTTCCTTCTATGCAAACTGAGCTATTTTTGTAAAGTAGTGACAAGATATGAAACCTAGCATTTATTTGGGAAGACTTTCGGGTTACTTGTTGTCCAAAACCATTCGTTTTTTCATTTGTTCTTGAAGTGCCACGACATTTTGAAAATATTTAAAATGTTTTCCATGGTTGTTTTACCACCAGGCAAGGTCCTGTATCGATGCACGTTAGTTATCATACTCCCACTATCTCCAAACTGAATTCAAAACACCTAGAGGGGACTTCCCGCTCTTCATTCCGTACCATTTTTGACACTAAATGCCGTAACTTAACCTGTCACGGGATAATTGAAACAGAAGCTTAGCCCTTATATTTTATTGTTACGAAAATCGTGAATAGTCTTGACCCCATAAGACTCCCAGTCGCGCCTATCAACGCTTAATTTAGCTCGCTGTGAATTCAGTTTCTATTTCAGAAAATGCGCGAACACCACAACATTGTTCTTCAGCACTTGGTTTTTCAGTTAACTGTCAAGCCAGGGTTCAGCCGGTCTTAAATCTCAAAAACAGCAAGTATACGCAATCGTGTGGTGCAGCTATAATTTGATTCTAAACATTTACCCAGATCATTAAAGTAATTACTTCAATTAGTTATCGCGTGATCGTGGTCTGGGTTAATGTGCTAAACTTTAATTAAAACCGAAGCATATATTCGGCAGTAATTGGTCTCCCATTGCCGCATATAAAACTTTAATAAAACCTTTTAGAAAATAAAATGTCTCAGTTGTGGGAAGTCGCGTGTTCTACGTTGATTTCTACGAAACGTTCAATTCGAGGACGGCCTTCAACAATGCCTTGAAAATGTGGAGCATGAGTTAACGATCAGTGTTTAAGCTATACAAAAAAAATACTTTTATGAAATTGGTAATAATAAACTCGCTAGAGAATAGTATGAAGACTAATCGACGGTTTCGACGATTTTGGCATGAAATATTCGAAGCCCATAAATCGATAAGATTAATTTTCTGTAAGAAATTTCATTAAGGTCAGGATGCTGTCAATGAGACACACATGATACCTTTGTCATCCTTTTAAGACTTCGTCAAATGTTTGACGCAAAAGGTTAAGGATAATTAAAAAAATCCACGGCAACAGAAAACCCGTACATCCTGTTATATTCTATATAAAGAGTGATCCAGTTTGGGTCTCAAAGTTGGCAACTCTCTAAATCAGACTATGAAGTATGTAAACCATGAGCTTTGAAAGTGTGATCCCCAGAAACAAACGTTTCTTTTTGCGAGATAACGAACCCATACGTAGGCTGACTTGTCGTGAAAGACTAGTAAATGCCAAACGAAAATCCTCTCAACAACCTAGAAGTCAATAAATCTGCCCGACAGATTTTCCGGTTTATTGGTTTGATATCTTTGGAATCCACAGACAATGGCAATTTATGCGCGTTAATTGTCAAATGGTAAATAGCATGATTCGAATGACTGTTGAGTAGGATGACCAACTTAGTTTACTGAATAGGTACTTACGAAAATTTGTATTTGGAAAACTACACACGATATTTATCAACAGGAACTTTACTTCGTTGTATTGAAGTAGTACGTTGTGTTTCTGATGAAATAACCCGGGGGATGTACCCAAAATTAAATTTGTAGTACACCATCAACAATGAGTTCCTCGTCGATCTTTTATATCTATTTGAAAGCATCATAGGCGAAACCACATTCTTCCACTATGAACCCATATTATTCATGATTTAACAGAGTCTGACTTACCTATTTGCGTAGACAACAGAAATCTAAAAAGATATCATCATACGTTGAAGTCAGGTTGTAACGTTTCTAACAGATACACACACAATACACAAGCAAATAGTGAAGAACACCGAACGAAAATCGAATAAGAAAATGCATCAGAGCCATATACCATAGCTATAACATAACAAATCCACATCAGTCGAATGTACTCGAGTTTAGAAATCGAATTCGTACACACGCCGGTAGCCTGATGGGTTGCGCTTCGGTTCAATTTTTAGTGATTCTAACTGTCATAGCGTCATTTCGAATCACACGTTCTTCACTATCATCCCAAACACTATAAGATTGCTTACATAATTTTTCGATCTGGTATCGAAATAATTTTTCGGAACTCATCTAAATGTCAGTTTATTAACTACCCTTGCAAATATTCTCTCTACACCCTCAGGTGTTACTTAATTTACAACAACCTTATTCCACTGATTCAGGCAGCTAAACTGGGTTGCCCTATTTCGAAGCCACATCGAGTGCTTGGTCTCATAAAAAGTTGATATAAAAGGCTCTTTCCCCGATCCAAACGTCACCAAGTCCCTCTATATTTCGTTTGTTCGGTCAATGTATGAATACATAAGTCAAATTTGACCACCATACCCAGATTTGCATATTCACAGAATTGAATCTATTTAACAACTGTTTATTGGATTACCTCCGCACGGTCTTCCTTGCAACCGATATTACTTCCCCAATAAGAAACATATATACTCATTGGCAAGGAACTTCTGGTTGACGTTATCATGCTGATGTATCCTTCGTACATCAACAACTGTCCGGTAACATTGTCTGTCGGGTATTAATTCAAGGTATATCTCTTAACCTTAACTCTTGAAATCTCAGAACCGCCCTTTAATTCCATATCGACCGACACCGAAGTGATTACCAGTAGCTCGTGTGTTGCGGGACTCAACGAGAGTATCCGACTTCCACCTGAAACGAATAAGCAAAAAGTGTCTGACTGCCATATGTAGATCGCTCCAAAAACATCGGAGCCAATAAAAACACCACGTGAGTGGTTTTCTTGGCCAAGTCAGTCAAGTGTGATGTCATGTGTCAGTTTTGTTTGATTTTTATGTATAACATATTTATTTTGGGGGACAAACTTGCAATGGCTGACTTATAACCTTAAACAACAAATGTGGGAAAAGGATTGATTGTTCAACACTTTGTGTCTTACGTTCAAAGTCCTTTATGTTGTCTTGTTACTTGCGTGCTATATCATACGTCGTTTGTGTCCTGTGTTCTGTGCCCTAGGTCTCTTATGGACTACACAAAGAACCACCCACAATTCCAAGCCCAGCCCCCTTTGCCAACCTGCAGTTAACTGCAAACATTTCCTTCTCAAGGACATTCAATGCATCACCCAAAATTCCATGTAACGAATTCTCTAACATTCGTGCATTCAATGCATCATCCGAAATTCCGGAAAAGATTTCTTTACACACAAGCATCATCATATATTAGGAAACCTTATCGCCGCCCCTGTTAGCCAGCGGACCCCGCCACACACGTGCGCAGCACATTTTCCTGGGTTGTACACAGTCTCGGCAGTCTTTTGTCCAATCGACAAAAGCAGTTTGCGCATCTAGCGTCTAATCGCCAAGTATCGATTTCTCCAGCATATAAACAAGCATACAAAGAATTCGACCCTTTCCGCCAGCAAAGATACAGTGCACAATCACCATTGTGTATCTGAATTGCTTTTAGCACCAATTTTCCTAATGGCTTGCAGTCTATTTACGCAGCTGCGCTATGTCTCCTATGATGCCCTGTGTATGTTCAACAAATGTTGAACATACCTTCCACGAACACCGGGTTATTATTTGTGTTGTGTGCTGGCGTCAGGAACAATGCGGTCTCCTGACATGCAACGATGATATTTGCATTTGGCTAAAACAATGTGCTAATTAATGTTATGAAAGGGAAAAAGAATACTTATGTCGTTTGTGCAACAAATCCCAGAAAATATCCTCCTCCAGATGGTAACAATAAAACGGGTTTATGTATTTTACTTACATATTGCTTTTATTTTAATTGATCGGTCGGATATTTAAAGATTCCCTCCGGTTGCACATCTGAATGTTCCAAATAGTTAACGAAGAAGGTAAACAAACGGGAAAAAGTGGTTGTCATTTGACAATCAAAAGAAATAATGCCAAAATGTCAGCTGGTTGCTGACATTGTTTACGGTGATGCCACATCTTGAATTTAATTGCGAATTCGCCGGTTGTGTCCAGGGCGAATCCGCAACACCCTGTGTTCATTCCCTTTTCTCAGTTTCGTTATCCCATGACCTCGTTGCATGAGTAAACAATGGATCAATTAGCACACTAGCTAATGTCGACCCAGCGAGATCCACTCCAATTCACCACCACAAAGAGAAACTTCACGTTTCTCTCGAGGAAAGAAAACTCACCCTTAGCTGAGAAGGACTCACCACGAGTCTCTCGAGGTTAATCCTAGAGCACGACGAGTCATTATCCACACGCAGCGCGTACTCCACACGGGAGTGCGCACTCCAGCGAATCGAAATTCAATAGCGTGAAAAGCGTAAAAAAAAGTCGAGTTCCTACGTCAAGTCGAGAGTAGTCGAGAGGGCGCGTTTAGAATAGTATGCAAGATCTGTATTCGCGGTTTGATACGTTTTTGGTTGTAATATACATTAACGTGAAATTTACTAAATAACACCCATTCACTAGTGTTAATTACCAGAGTGGAAACTACGAAAGTAACATTATCAATAAAGACAAATTTTTCAACAATAACCTAGTGTTTCATTTTTCTTTATGTGAACGGTTTGTGGCGGAGCTCAGTTTTTAAGCAGTGAACGCGTTGGGGGAATACAGTGAACCCGTCCCATGCTGGCACATCTACTTTTACCCCCACAAGTGTCTTGTGTTTTATTTTATGTTATGTATCGTGTGTCATGTGTCATGTGTCATGTGTCATGTGTCATGTGTCATGTGTCATGTGTCGTGTGTCATGCGCCACCTATCTCCTGTGTTTCCTTCCATAAGTCTAACATCTGCTGTCTTGTGTTTTATGTTATGTGTCATCTTTTTTTACCTCCGGACCGATACAGAGCTATGCCGCTGACCTTATATAAAATCCTTTGTATTCGGATCTCTATTGTGAGCCAGCGTATCTTTTGTTTGTTTTTAGATAATCTACCTTGGATCGACAATTGTCCTGAAACCCTTCAACATTACATGGGTTTTCCAGTCTCATATGCCTCTCCAAAATCATTCATGCGGTCTCGAATCTCACGCTCTCTGTGAGTACGTGTTCCGTATTTTCTAATTTGCCTTCGCAGTACAAGCAGTATGGGTGATTGAAATGCTTGTACTTGTGAAAGTATTGCCGAAAGCATCCATGTCCGGATATCAACTGAGTCGAGTGGAAATTTGGCTCGCCTTTATTTTCTTTTCACCCATATTTCTATATCAGGTATCATGGTGTGGGTCCGACTTCCTTTGGTGGAAGAATACCACCTTCGTTGAGATCCTCTTAGGGTTGAGAGCTCTAATTGTGACCGCATTCGCTGGCGATGAGTCACCTGTCATGTTTTATCTGCCATGTGTCATCTATCACAAGTCATGTGTCACCTGTCATGGTATCGGTTATTTTGTTTTTTTTTTTTTGATTTCGGTAGGAAGGTGGAAATCTTCAAAAGATACCTCTGGTCATGGTATCGGGTGTTAGGTGGTATTTGTCGGGTGTCATGTGGCATGCGCAATGTATCATGGTTTTTTTTTTGGTTTCGGTAGGAAGGTGGAAATTTTCAAAAGATACATCTGGACCGATCCAGAGGCATGCCGGGTCTTTACCGACTAAAACCAACTCCCGCCGGGCACATTTTCCTGTTGATCCCCGCGGAACTATCTTTTTGATATTCCATCGCGGGGCGGGACGGAGTTTACATGTTACTCGGCTCCTCGCATCGCAACTGCTGCATCATTTCACAGAGAATACCATTTGTTACGGACCATGGAACTTAGCATGTATTCTATTACTCCTGGCGAAGTAACTGTCCGTCTCATATGTCTCTCCAAAATCGGTCGTGCCGTCTCGAATCTCACGCACTCTGTGAGTACGTGTTCCGCATTTTCTATTTGGCCTTCGCAATACAAGCAGTATGGGTGATTGACATGTTTATACTTGTGCAAGTATTGCCGAAAGCATCCATGTCCTGATATTAGCTGAGTCAAGTAGTAATTCAACTCACCATGTTTTCTTTTCACCCATGTTTCTATGTGTCACACGTCATGTGTAAAGTATCATGTGTCATATGTCGAGTATCATTTTCCTGTGTCATGGGTCCTGTGTTCGATGTTCTATACTCTAAGTCTCATCTCTGGTGCCCTGTGATTTATAATATCACGTGCAATGGATGGTATGTCCTGTATCCTGTGCCATGTGTCATGTGTAAGGTGTCATTCTTTTTTTTCAATGGGGAGGTGCAAACCTTCAGAATATAGATCTGGACCGATCCAGACGGATGCCGGACGTTTACCGACTAGAACCACCCTCTGCCCAAATTTATTCCACGGGTATCAAGTGTTAGGTGTCAATTGTTATGTGTCAGGTGTTAGGTGTCGGGTGTTACGTGTCCGGTGTTAGGTGTCAGGTGTTATGTGTCAGGTGTTAGGTGTCGGGTGTTAGGTGTCGGGTGTTAGGTGTCGGGTGTCAGGCGTCATGTGTCATGTGTCAAGTCTTCGTACTTCGTGTCCCATGCTCCGCGTACTTTAGTGAATGGCTTGTTTTCTGTGTCGTTTCTTGCCGCTATCCTTTGTACCCTAAGTTCCATTTCGGATGTCTTGTGTCATATACTACATACCAGATGTCATGTGTCATTTGCCAGGTGTCATGTGTCTGTTGTCATGTGTAAGTTTTCATGTCTCGGGTGTCATGTATCAATTGCCATGTGTCATCTGTCAAGCATTAGGTATCAGGTGTCACGTGTCGGCACAGTGTATCGTGTGTTCCATGTCCTTTAGTCGACGTCTTGTTTCCTTTGTTCTATGTCCTGTGTCACGTCTCCTGTCTCCTGTGTTTTGCACCCAAAGTCCGATGTGTTTTTATTTTAAATCCACATTTATTTCCAATACTATTACAGATTTTAGTTAAGACTAAATGTTAAATTCTATTTTATATGTATCATTCTTACATCAACTTACTGGCTCTTGGCAAGCACTCTAAATTATACAAAATCAATTTTTTTTATGACCGTATGGCGTATACCTTAAGTCCCATTTCTGATGTCTTGTGTCATGTGACATGTACCGTGTCATGTGCCAGATATTACATATCATGTGTCATTTGTCAGATGCCACGTATAAGATTTCATGTATCAGGTGTCATATATCAACTGTCATGTGTCATGTGTCATACGCCGGGTGTAAGGAGTCATACGTCAGGTGTCGGGTGTCGGGTTTCGGGTGTCGGGTGTCGGGTGTCGGGTGTCGGGTGTCGGGTATCGGGTGTCGCGTGTCGGGTGTCGGGTGTCGGGTGCTAGGTGTCAGGTCTCAAGTGTCGGTACAATATATTCTGTGTTCCATGTTCTTTAGTCCAAGTCTTGTTTCCTGTGTTATATGTCCTGTGTCGTGTCTCCTGTATATTGTACCCAAAGTCCCATCTCTGATGTCCTGCGTTATGTGGCATTTGCCGTGTCATATACCAGATAATAGATGTCATGTGTCATTTGCCAAGTGTCCTATATCTGTTGCCATGTATCAAGTGCCATGTGCCATGTCTCATACGTCAGGTGTTAGGTGTTAGGTGTCGGTGTAAGCTGTCAGGTGTCGGGTGTCGGGTGTCAGGTGTCGGGTGTCAGGTGTCGAGTGTCAGGTGCCAGGTGTCGGGTATCAGTGTCTGGTGTCGGGTGTCGGGTGTCAGGTCTCAAGTGTCAAGTTTCGGCACAGTATATTCGGTGTTCCATGTTCTTTAGTCCAAGTCTTGTTTCCTGTGTGTTGGTCCTGTGTCACGTCTCCCGTCTCCTGTAATGTGCACCCAAAGTCCCATCTATAATGTCCTGTGTTATTTGACACGTGTCGTGTCATATTCCGGCTGCCAGATATTAAGTGTCATTTGCCAGGTGTCATGTATAAGTTATAAGTTATAAGTTGTCGTGTATCACGTGTCATGTATTAACTTTCAGGTGTTATGTGTATAGAGGAGCAGATTGCGACTCCGATCATCTTCTAGTGATTGGCAAAATCAGGAGTCGCCTCGCAGCAATCCCACATGGGCAGTCACGGGAGACAAGCAAAAAGTTCGACACTGATAAACTGAAAGACCTACGCAAAAGGGCTGAATATCCAGACGAACTAAAGAATAGATTTAGCATTCTAGAGAATGTGAGCAATGAGGAAGAGGAAGCTAATAGTGTGAACACTAAATGGACATCGATCAGAGACACAATCAAACTAACAGCCCAAAAGGTATTAGGATTTAAGAAAACAATTAAGTCCAAACCTTGGTTTGACGATGAGTGCAGGGCGAAGATCGAACAACGTAAACGCCTCAGAGTGATCCACTTAGAAAGATATGATGAAGTCAACGCAGAAAGATACGCGACAATTCGGAGAGAGACAATGAGGCTCTTCAAATGCAAAAAACGCGAATGGGAGAAGACTCGGATCGAAAAAATCCTAGAAAATTCTAGGGCAAAGAACATCAGAGGTATGTATGTCGGCATAAATTCAATTAGAAATGGCTACCGAGGAAGAGCCAAAATAATTCGAGACGCAAACGGCTGTCTGGTCACAGAAACAAACAATGTCGTGACAAGATGGAAGCAGTACTTTGAAAATCTGCTCAATGTACGCACCCATCAACCACAGATAAATGCACCAAGTGTACATACAGCCGAGCCTCAGATCCCAGAGCCGTCTCTCAACGAAGTTGTAGACGCAATAAAGCGATTGAAAAACAACAAGGCTCCCGGAGTCGACTGCATACCGGCAGAGCTTGTGAAGCATGGAGGAGAGGTAACCGCTCGAAAGATCCACCAGCTCATCCAAACAATATGGGATAAGGAAGTCACTCCGGAAGAATGGAAAACCTCAATAGTCATCCCCATTTTCAAAAAAGGCGACAGATCTGACTGCGAAAACTACAGAGGAATATCATTGCTCCCAACCGCATACAAAATATTAACAAATGTCATTCTGGCGAGAATCACACCGTACGCAGAAGAGATACTGGGAGACTACCAATGTGGATTCCGTAGGAACCGGTCAACAAGCGACCAAATGTTCACAATAAGACAACTGCTGGAAAAGAAGTGGGAATACGGAGAGACGGTTCACCAACTGTTCGTTGACTTCAAAAAAGCCTACGACTCAGTCGCAAGGCAGAGACTCTACCATATTCTAGTTGAGCTGGGAGTCCCAAAAAAATATGCCGCCCTCATTCAAATTTGCATGAACGAAAACAAAGGGCGAGTCAGAATAGAAAACCACCTCTCAGAACCATTGGAAATCCGGGACGGACTAAAGCAGGGAGATGGTCTATCACCGTGTCTCTTTAACCTTGTGCTCGAGTATGTCATCAGAAAGGTACAAGACGACAACATGGCCGGATCATCCCTGAACGGGATCACACAAGTGCTCGCATATGCGGATGACATCGCCGTTCTGGGCGATAATCTAGAGACTGTTAGTAAAAACTGTGAAATCATCATGCAAGCGGCAGAAGAGGTGGGCCTAGAAATAAATGAAGACAAAACAAAATACATGATTACCGCGAGAGCAGGTGGATCTCAGATAACACAAATAAACGTCAGAGGTAAGATATTTGAAAAAGTCAAAGAATTTAAATATCTGGGAACGATACTGACGGCCAGTAACGAAATGTCGAAGGAAATTAACAAGAGACTGCATTCCGGCAACGCGAGTTGGCACGCAGTCAGTAAACTGCTGAAATCCAGACTGCTATCACGTAACATAAAGCTCCGTGTCTATAGAACCATAATCATGCCGATTGTTCTATATGGATGCGAAACATGGGCTCTCACAAAACGGGAAGAAAACAAATTCCGCGTATTCGAGAATAAAGTTTTGAGGGGTATCTTTGGAGGTAAATATGACGAGGAGGCAGGACAATGGAGGAGACTCCATAACCACGAATTGGAAGAGCTATATCGCAAACCTACAATAGTGAGAGTAATCAAGTCGCGAAGATTAAGATGGGCCGGACACGTGGCGCGAATGGGGAACGATAGGACCGTGCATAGAATTCTTGACGGTAGACCAACGGGAAAGAGACCGGTAGGACGGCCGCGACGGAGATGGGAGGACAATGTTAGGTTTGACCTTGAGGAGATCGGATCGAATGGTCAAGCGTGGAAGGAGAGTGCCCAGGACAGGGAACGATGGCGAAGCCGAGTCGGTGAGGTCATGAACTTCCGGGTTCTTACAGGCCAATAAATAATAATAATAATAATAATCACGTGTCATGTATTAACTTTCAGGTGTTATGTGTCGTGTATCAGCTGTCGGGTGGCAGGTGTTAGGTGTCATGTGTCAAGTGTCAGTGTTCCATTGTGCCCTGTGGTCCATAAACTATTGTCCATATCTTTTTCCTCTGTTCTATGTTCTGTGTCATGTGTCCTATCTCCTGTGATTTGTTCGCTAAGTTCCATCTCAGATTTCCTGTGTCGTGTGTCGTGTAATGTATCGTGTAATGTGTCGTGTAATGTGTCTTGTAATGTGTCGTGTAATGTGCCGTGTCAAGTACCAGTTGTGAGGTGTCATTTGCTAAAGGAAGTTACAAGATTTTAAGAAGAAATTATATGAATGATATTTCTTGCCAAAAATTTATTTACACAGGTTGCCAAAAAAAAAAAATCATTAGGGCAATGCTGCTCATACTTTTCCCAGTCCGTTGTTGTAATACCCTTTATAAATACTATAAATGCATAGTATTTATAGACGGTCTTAATAAACACGTGATATAGTTAAAACTAGTACGGCGTCAAGGACCCGATTAAATCTACACGCCATGCCAACGGGACGGCAACTTTTCTCTTTAATATACCTTTACCACAATTTGCAGCTTCCAATCTATCTAAAGTAGGTTCAACCGAGAAACTCTTTCGATAAATCCCTAAAGTCTTTCTTAGGCCCGTCAGTTCCCGATGTGAAAATAGAGTTTTGTTGATTGCAATGCTGGAATTGGCACAAGTTATGACTTTAGTGACGTACTATGCGTTCACATTGGCTGCCTGCCACTACCGTCGTAATCGATGAACCCGTCTTTTATTCCATCGAATTGAGTACGGTTTCAAAGAACCGGCGGTTTATTCCGTATCCAACTCTATAATTAAGCTTCGACTGTTTCAAATACTCGTAGTCTTCTTATATCACCCAACTTCGACAAATACTTTACAATTATTCAGAACAAGCACGCGTTTCCTATCTGTACTTTTTGAGCTTCGAGAAATGGCAAACTAGATTTAGAATGACCCTTTTAGTTTTCCGAATTTGCCTACATAGGTTCAAGTAACAACAGTGCGCGATTGGGACGTTCGAACAATTAGAATTTCCTCTATGCCTGTAACATTGCGTGAGCTAGGGAATCCCGAATTTATTTCAGGATATTTTGACTCTACATATGATTTTCTGTTTTTGAAATGCCATGACATTTTTAGGTAATTCAAAATATCTGCACCATGTGTCGCAGTCCGACATAACTCTGTCTTCACATGTTCGCTGCGTCTTCGTTTTCGATTGTCAATGTTTTTTTTAGGTTTAAAGTATGGTAAGCATTTTTGAAGCTTGTTTAGTTAATTAAATCAATATACAAATAAACATCGCAGGTGCAAGGCAACCTTTGCAAAACATTTATTACGTAATTCCCCCATTCCACATTTTTTTCCGCGTTCCAGCAACGCAAATGATACATTTCTGCTGAGAGCGTTAAATTTTGATCCAATTTTCTGGTTGACGTCGAAAATTAATATCCGTTTCTCTTCGACGAGGTTAATTTTAAATTGATAGACGAAATGAGAACTGATTTCTAGTGTTCGCCAAATTGCACAACCAGGGAAATAATTAATTTTTAATTATGCGTATTATTAATGACGATCTGAACGCCCCTTAAATGCACTTGAATCCGTTGTTTCCATCTCATAAGAGTTTATTGCTATCGGAAGGCGTTACCGACCATTAGGAGTATCAAGGCTTTAGACAGATAGATCGAATGCACTTGCACGAGAAATAGTTCGGTGCGCATTCATATTTATACACACAAGCTCGCATACATGCTGGCCAGCTTGAATGGACACACAAAAGGTGGACATTTATAATACCAGCCTATTGTCATATTTTTTATTTTTAAATCAGTCTACTCGTTAAATCTGTGTCGAAAATAACCTCGTTGACTCTTTAATTCTTAAGCTTATGTTAATTAAATACATAACTATCTCTTCTACTATATACTATAGATACATTTTGTGTAGATCAAAAACTTCATTTCGTAGGGATGACACCTACAGGTGGCACTGCCCATTGTTTAAACAGCTTCTTCAGTTTTTAATCAATTCAAATTGGACGAGATCGTTTAAGTGATCAATGCTCGACTAACATATTGCTTAAAAAAGGGAATTGAAAACAGCAACTAACCTATGGATGTCGATACTGTTACTGTTTTATAGCACCATTCGATTCTTTATGACTATTTTAGGGCTTTCTTATTTCCGTCTCCAAAGTTTCTGCCACAAACCCTCGTAGTTACAGAAAACACCGACATAAACATTTGAAACAGGCGACAAGGTACTTTAAATGGTCGGTAAATCTAGCATTGTATTTTTTATTGAGCAATAAATCAACAGGTTTCACGTCTTGCCGAAAGCCCCGCGGGTTTCAAACTGTGTTTGGTTAATTGAGTTTGGCCCTCGCCGAACGCCAAAGGTAAGATAACCAACTGCAACAACATTCTGATCAAGAATTGATGGCCAGCAGTGAATGAGAAGAACTGAAGACAGCGTACTAATTGTGCACGGGGAAAACTCTACATACAAGTACTTTCAGATCGCGACATCGATCAGCACTTCCTCCAGCCAGCTGTGCTGCAGTCAGGTGCACGTGAAAGGTGTCGACACGCTCCTTCCTCGTGCTCTTCTGGGTCTCTCTGTAGCACAATACTTTCTTCAATGGACGGCGAATTATTGGAAATTTATTTTCATTTTCCAGTTCTTCCCCTACCATGCGACCTCAGGTACGGGGATCAGCCAGGAGATCTGGCAGCGCTCAGATCTGTCCGTAGATTCACCTGCACCTGGGTATCAGGTGTTGGGATGTGTGCGCCTACAGGGGAACGATGGGTGCGCTGCGGCGTGTGAGTATCTTAACAATTTGATGAAGACAAATGCATTTGATCTCTCGTCTTTATCTGCTTGGAGTGGTAATGGGAGATTGTCAGCGTTTGATTAGTACACCAGCGGGCGGTCCTCAAGGGGATCAACTGAAGTCAAGGCTTTCAAATGTAAGGTACTAATGTTAAGGCCTGACGGCCACAAACTGGTTTTGCTTATTACATTGACGATCATGCGCGAGTACGTGATGGATTATGGCTTCGTAAAACTCCACGCAACACTTTGGGGCTTAGATTAGTCTTTACCAAGGTTAACGCTGCTAAACAATCAGAACGATGGAGTGGAGGAAATATTCGTTTGCGTATAGTACAGATAAAGGTTATCTGGTATGGGAAAACAATCTACCGCTTGAAAATCAGACCTTGAGGTTTTGCTGCAAACGTTAAGGAGAAACCCTTTACTCTGATATCGAATGTGGAACAGAAGTCTAATGGTTCTAATACTGTAGAGAACAAAGTAAGGCTTTACCACCACGGTCTGCGAAATCAAACACCTAATCCTCCTCATGTACTGCATGATCCGTCTGTCTTGTTTGTGATGAAGAACCCGCTACTGAGTTCGAACCCTTTTATTCACTATTTTAATTAGTATGCATACCATGTTATCAATAGACTACTCTAGTAAACGGTTGGTTTGGACTACTGAGGTTAGCAAAGTGGGAATCTGTTCAGTGCTTCTTTCATCAGGCAAAGGTATATCGCGTACGTTATTATTGTGAAAAAAGGTGTGAGAGGAGTAGATTCAGGAAAACGTCATCCAGGAAGTCGATGGACGTTACCTTTGTGTCACTTTCCGATGCTTCCCAAAATTCCTTTACTTATGGGTTCCCCTTCAACCATATTTTTTTAAAAGGGACGGAATCATTTTAATATCTGGAAGAGCAGAAATTTAAAGATAAATAAGAGAGGAAAAGAGCGGAAGAGATAGGGGGTGACTGGGGGAGAGAAAGCGTGTGTGAATCACCAGCGAAAAAGACAGGGACGGAGACAGAGATAGAGACGGAGAAAGAGACAGAGACAGAGACAGAGGCAGAGAGAGAGACATAGACAGGGACAGAGACAGAGACAGAGACAGAGACAGAGACAGAGGCAGAGACAGGGACAGAGACAGAGACAGAGACAGAGACAGGGACAGAGACAGAGACAGAGACAGAGACAGAGACAGAGACAGAGACAGAGACAGAGACAGAGACAGAGACAGAGACAGAGACAGAGACAGAGACAGAGACAGAGACAGAGACAGAGACAGAGACAGAGACAGAGACAGAGACAGAGACAGAGACAGAGACAGAGACAGAGACAGAGACAGAGACAGAGACAGAGACAGAGACAGAGACAGAGACAGAGACAGAGACAGAGACAGAGACAGAGACAGAGACAGAGACAGAGACAGAGACAGGGACAGAGACAGAGAGAGAGGGAGAGAGAGAGAGAGAGAGAGACAGAGACAGAGACAGGGACAGGGGCAGAGACAGGGACAGAGACAGAGACAGAGACAGAGACAGAGACAGAGACAGAGACAGAGACAGAGACAGAGACAGAGACAGAGACAGAGACAGAGACAGAGACAGAGACAGAGACAGAGACAGAGACAGAGACAGAGACAGAGACAGAGACAGAGACGGAGACGGAGACAGAGACAGAGACAGAGACAGAGACAGAGACAGAGACAGAGACAGAGACAGAGACAGAGACAGAGACAGAGACAGAGACAGAGACAGAGACAGAGACAGAGACAGAGACAGAGACAGAGACAGAGACAGAGACAGAGACAGAGACAGAGACAGAGACAGACACAGAGACAGAGACAGAGACAGAGACAGAGACAGAGACAGAGACAGAGACAGAGACAGAGACAGAGACCGAGACAGAGACAGAGACAGAGACCGAGACAGAGACAGAGACAGAGACAGAGACAGAGACAGAGACAGAGACAGAGACAGAGACAGAGACAGAGGCAGATACAGAGAGAGAGACAGAGACAGAGACAGAGACAGAGAAAGAGACAGAGACAGAGACAGAGACAGAGACAGGGACAGGGACAGATACAGAGGCAGGGGGAGAGACAGAGACAGAGACAAGGACGGGAACAACGACGGAGTCAGAGGCACGGGTAGAGAAGAACAGAGACATGGTAATACTAAACGGCGAGGAGAAAACGTGGAATACAGAGAATGAGAGAAATAGAGAGAAACATATTAATAAACTAAACGGCGGGAGAAACATGATAATATTTCACTGAATATTAAAGAAATCCGGCGATCTGTCAGAATTTAGTAGACAGACCCGGTTGAGAAAAAATTTCTGGGCGCTAATTTAGTGGTATGGGTTTGTCTTTCCTGAGATATGTAAAAAACTAAGCGGCCAGGTTAATGCGTGAGAATAAAGTGTGAATAGGAAGACAATTCTAGGGAGGAGAATAGTGGGAAGCTTAATCACAAAGTGAAATTGGCAGTGTTAACTAGGGAGCGGAACAGTAAGGGTAGTAAAATCTTGGTGAGATGATCATGAGTGTGCGAGTGACCTGTAGTGTAAGCCCGAGAACAAAGAAAGGGAGAGAGAGAGAAAGAGGCGTGGGGGGGGGGGGGGGGTGGGGTGAGAGATAAGAGAGCAAGGGAAAGAGAAAAGACAGAACATTTATGATGAGGAAGTGAAGGAGAGGAAAGCTACAGCAGCGCTGTAGTAAGGGGAAGGGGTAGCGAAGAGATCGGTGGAGGGAATTGTGGGGTACGAGTTGATGTGCCGAACACGGGCACGCGATTCACTCCTATCCCCATCATATTTTACTGCTGGATAACGTTCACGAGAGTAAAAAGGAAACACTGGTTTTTGGTTTTATTCAGTTTTGGTTTATGTTCTTTTTATTTTTTGGTTTTCTTTTTGTTCAATGGAGATGATTGTTCAATTCGGCGAACAATAGCAAAATACAATTATTTACAGCACCGAAACAAAAAGGGATATAATAATAAATTCGTAAAACAAGGATATCAACACACGTTTTTTTTTCCTGCCCATTCACTTTATGACTAAACATCTAAGATCACTTTTAGAGATTTGATCAACTTATTTTTGGATGCACTATTTAAGAGATAACTGCAGCAATCACTGAATTACTTTAAGGGGTAAATATCCAACACAACTAGTCCTCGGCAGCAAGACAACTCGGAGTACGTGTACGCACCCGCGTGCGGACACGGCGATGGTGGAAAGACGATTCGTTAAGCGGTGTGACCATCCGCGATGATGTTTGAGTAAAGACTGATCCCAATTAGGGATAAATTGAATTTTTAATTTTCGCACTTGACAACCAAAAGAGAACATACTTCTGCTCTCTCATTGCCACGTTCGTCGATGTGCGGTGGATAATCGGTTAATTGATAATCAACGAACATGGGAGAATGAGAGAACAGAAACACGATGTATGATGATCTTGGGGTGGTTTTGGTTGTGTGCATGAATCAATGTACTTTGAGGATAACCCATTGACCCAATTCGGTGAATATGGTGATCCCCGAGTACATTGATCTGCACGAAGACAAAACTGTGAAGGAGAGGAAAATTAAGCTGGTGCTATTCAGCTGCGGAAAGAGAGCATTGATCCCCAGCGAATGAAGTTTGAAAGTGAAAGTGAAAAGGATGCTGAATTGGCTAGGGAAATCTGATTATGGGAACTAACTTAAATGCTTTGATAATTTCCCCAGCGGTGGCAAGATTAAGCAACCGCATCGTTTGATCAGACTATGCCGTTGCTAATCGACATGATGCGATTTCCTGTGGAAATCTCATGGGTTTGCGAAATGGGGTTGCCGTATGGCAGAAAGGTAGCTAAACTCAATTATGCATTATCTGAATAGGATAATGAGTTTAGCTATGGGCCCGTTTAACATGTTTTACAGGTGGAATAGCTTATAAGGGGAATGGGTAGAAATGACGCGCTGAAAGCGGTCGAAATAAGGTATGGAATTCTGGGTTGGTTCTCCATGTGGTATAGAGAACCCCCACAGAATCTATGGAGAAAGAACAACCGTGAACACAACCAAAGGGATCGGAGGACAATTCTATAATAAAACTTTGTTAACAAGAAAAAGAACAGGAGAATGGGCGTGTGAGGTGGATATAATTCGGTAGAAAACGACAACGTCTATGGTATAGAAGTGTTGAGAACAGCAATAAAGAACTAATACAACGTCTATGTTATAGAAGTGTTGAAAACAGCAATAAAGAAATAACAAAGGTAACCAGAACGAAAGAGAGGATTAAAGTTGACAACGTTGAGATAACTCTTACAATACCAAGATGAAGACGAAGAGAGAAGCTAAATTGTGACAGGGCGAGTCAGAATAGGTGTTGGGATGTGTGCGCCTACAGGGGAACGATGGGTGCGCTGTGGCGTGTGAGTATCTTAACAATTTGATGAAGACAAATGCATTTGTCTCTCAGAACCATTTGAAATCCGGGACGGACTAAAGCAGGGAGATGGTCTATCACCGTGTCTTTTTAACCTTGTGCTCGAGTATGTCATCAGAAAGGTACAAGACGACAACATGGCCGGATCATCCCTGAACGGGGTCACACAAGTGCTCGCGTATGCGGATGACATCGCCGTTCTGGGCGATAATCTAGAGACTGTTAGTAAAAACTGTGAAATCTTCATGCAAGTGGCAGAAGAGGTGGGCCTAGAAATAAACGAAGACAAAACAAAATACATGATTACGGCGAGAGCAGGTGGACCTCAGAGAACACATATAAACGTCAGAGGTAAGATCTTTGAAAAAGTTAAAGAATTCAAATATCTGGGAACGATACTGACGGCCAGTAACGAAATGTCTAAGGAAATTAACAAGAGACTGCATTCCGGCAACGCTAGTTGGCACGCAGTCAGTAAACTGCTGAAATCCACACTGCTATCGCGTAACATAAAGTTCCGTGTCTACAGAACCATAATCATGCCGATTGTTCTATATGGATGCGAAACATGGGCTCTCACAAAACGGGAAGAAAACAAATTCCGCGTATTCGAGAATAAAGTTTTGAGGGGCATCTTTGGAGGTAAATATGACGAGGAGGCAGGACAATGGAGGAAACTCCATAACCACGAGTTGGAAGAGCTATATCGTAAACCTACAATAGTGAGAGTAATCAAGTCGCAAAGGTTAAGATGGGCCGGACACGTGGCCCGAATGGGGAACGATAGGACCGTGCATAGAATTCTTGACGGTAGACCAACGGGAAAGAGACCGGTAGGACGGCCGCGACGGAGATGGGAGGACAATGTTAGGTTTGACTTTGAGGAGATCGGATCGAATGTTCAAGCGTGGAAGGAGAGTGCCCAGGACAGGGAACGATGGCGAAGCCGAGTCGGTGAGGTCATGAACTTCCGGGTTCCTGCAGCCCAATGAATAAATAAAAAAAAATCATCGGCACTACAACCGGGATCCGGTCTTTGCCTTATTTAGCAAGTCTCTCCACCGGTATCCGGTGCTTATCCGAGACTTGATAAATTGTCCATAATGATTTGTTTTTCAGGGCAAGGTTATAAGCCTTGCGGCGATTAAGTTATAGGTTATGTAAAACTCTTAGAGGGAAATCCCACCATCTTTCGGAGTTCGTCTGATGGATCTGGTTGAGATTCTCAGGGTGTTGACTCACGTTTCGTATTCGCGTTTCCTGATAGGAGCAAAAAAAAAAAAAAAAACACGGCTTTTGTGGGAACAGCTCTTTTACTATTCTCTATTCGAAGAAAATTCAGCTCATTTGGAGCAAACGGTGCTGCGACGGGTCTCATGCACAAACTGTCAACTAAAATGTGGCGAACTCATTCGTGAAAGATGAATCCTTTTTGTGAAAATTGTCTCAAACTATATTGACCATTTTCGAGTATCGTTTTCTCCACCAGGTCAATGTTTTCTTCATTAACTGTCGTTGCAGGCCATCTGGGAAGAGGCAAGGTTCCAATTACTTAACGGCCCTCTCTTTATACCCATCGAAGCCTTTTTGTTAATATATATAATGTCCCCTCGTAAGCTTTACTCAGCATTTTCTTTGCTCAATATCTTCTTCCATAGCAAAAATAAATCATAGAACTTGAGGAAACTAATGTCTTTGACTGCTGACAACAACTAGTCGACAGATGGCGCTCAAACTCAGCGTCAAATTAGATGACAGTTATACTAATAATAGGAGAGTCATTTTTAAAAGACTGTTAACGCGAGCCGCTTAAATAACAGATTATAATTTAGCAGAATGTAGAAGATACGGGATAGCCGATTGAGGACTGTAGATTGACGATATATGTCAAAGGAGGGGGATAGAGGGGGATTTCTCTTAAAACAGGTTATTTACTCTTCTTTATAAAACTACGTATTCCGTTTAAATAAACTTACCAAAATAATAACAGCTTGTATTTCGTTAGAAAGAATTCCTAGAGGATAGAGGATAGAGGATAGAGGATAGAGGATAGAGGATAGAGAATAGAGAATAGAGGATAGAAAATAGAGGATAGAGGATAGAGGGTAGAGGATAGAGGATAGAGGATAAAGGATAGAGGATAGAGGATAGAGGATAGAGGATAGAGGATAGAGGATAGAGGATAGAGGATAGAGGATAGAGGATAGAGGATAGAGGATAGAGGATAGAGGATAGAGGATAGAGGATAGAGGATAGAGGATAGAGGATAGAGGATAGTGGATAGGGGATAGAAGATAGAGACTAGAAGATAGAGAATAGGGGGTAGAGGATAGGGGATATAGGATGGAGAATACAGAATAAAGAAAACAGGGTAGAGGATAGAAAGTATAGGATCGAGGATAGAGGATAGCGGATAAAAGGTAGAGGATAGCGGATAGAGGATATCGAGTAGAGGCTAGAAGGTAGAGAATAGAGGGTAGAAGATAGCGAATAGAGAATAAAGGATAGAGGAAAGCAAATAGAGAATATGGTATAGGGTCTAGAGGATAGAGAATAGAGAATAGAGGATAGAGGATAGAGGATAGAGGATAGAGGATAGAGGATAGAGGATAGTGGATAGAAGATAGAGGATAGAGGATAGAGGATAGAGGATAGAGGATTGAGCATAGGAGCTAGAGGATAGAGGATAGAGGGTAGAGGAGAGAGGATAGAGAATAGAGGATAGAGGATAGTGAGTAGAGGATAGGGGATAGGGCATAGAGGACAGTGGATAGAGAATAGAAGATGTGAACGATGGCAAAAGAGGATATCGAATAGGGATTCATGAGTAGAGGATAGAACACATTACAGTATACAGAAAACAAGAAGTTTAAAGGCTACATAGCCGAAGTTGGCGCACCTTACACCCATGTCACATTTTGCCACCACACATATCACACAAATATATATTTGTTAGTCGTACTAACACGCACCTTTGGCTTCATGGTATTCGTAAAAATAATGGAAATTGTTATGGAACCAGTCGTTATACTGAACAGTAAAGCCGCAGTAGTTTCATTAACACTGACTTAGAAATTTAAGTTGTTTGAAATAGTAAAGCTTTATGTTTCACATTCAGTTAATGTACATTCTGCATTTAGTGTCAGAGTCCGGTATCACTGTTCCACGTTGCGACCCACTACACCTATCAGTCTGTTATAGCTACATATGTGGTTTTATAATGGTAAAATCTTCTACATTAATGAACCTTTATTTATCTACTCGAATGACCTTTTTACGATTTTCAATACAATTGAACAAATCATTTAATTCACTTACCCATTTCAATTCGTTCCAGGTAAGAAACGTGAACATTGCCGCTTTGTACAGAAACCAGTGCCTTCAGGTAAGCCTAACACAAATGTATTTGTTTCCGTGTCAAGCAAATTCGATGAGCACACAACTTGTCCCACATATTGGCATGTGATACAAAAAGGAGCAACCACCTCACAGACCACAATAAATTCCACAGTACCATTCGATCGTCGGGGATAATAATTCAATGGCTCTCCATGCAAATCAAATTCACAGCTCGGTTACCTTCCTTAGGTACCTTATGTGCTTGTACCTGTAAACTGTTCCGTTCATCAATTATCCGTGAATTAAGATTTAATAGCCCTTGGAGCGTTCGCTCGATAATCAATTTTCGCAGACACACCCCACAAACTATAGTTATTTCTTTGTGGTCATCTGGGTGACTGCGAAGGAAGTTGACCGTGGTCGCAGACAGATCGATTGTGGCGAAGTTTTGTCGAAAAAAAATCTATGTTGACGGATCGGATACTTTCTCCTTTAGCTTCCAGCAAACTGTAGACAACATCATTGCATTAGCGACAGGATGCCTTACAAATTGTCAAGTGCGTGGTGAAGGTACCCTTGAATTGTAGCCTACAGTGTTATGGTCATCAATCTGTTGATGGGGCAAACATAGACAGAGTTATGTTAACGTATTCCACTTGATGTTACGCGCGTATCCCTTTGACACACGGATACCAGTGAAAGTCTGCCGTGTTATGTAAAGGTATGTTGTTCGACGTCCATCGATGGACGTTGCGCATGGAGCTGTTGGTGCTGTTTATGATAAATTGATATCAGTGGCTCGGCTAATACAATGGAGGGCGTTGAAAACGTCCAATCATGCAATTTCAATGGAATTCTATATCGCAACTGATTGACTCGTTTAGAAGAAAATAGAGCGGTGTAAAGAAGGCGCGGCAGAGACAGAGACCTGAATTATTGGAATGGAAAACGTTGGCAGCTCACATTTCACTTGCGATCGGTTGCATGCGCCCCAAACAACTCTGCATTCCATATGCAAATTTCACTTTTTTTAATTGCGTAATTGAGGGCGCATGCAGTTACCTCGGTCTGGAGTGTGGCATGGGATAATGATCACAAGCTTAAACTGCTAGTCGTCGTGGGTGTAGCTTACATGGCAGCAAGGATGTCAATTTAGTTCCAGGAGGACGCAGATGCGGCTTCGCCTGTTTGAAGCATGTGATGAGATGTACGGCTCATACCTTTGATGACGGAAATTGCTTCTGTGATTTATGGTCGCCGAAGGAGTGGGCCAACTCCTCATGACGTTCACTTTGGCTCAAGGTGAAAAATGATAGATGGATCGTTAAATGGAGTTATCACATCACGCCCAGCAGATTAATTGTGATCTCCGTTTCTTGGTTTCATTGCGAGTTGGCTAACTTGAAGTGGACATACCGTAACCATAATAAGGACATCTTCTAAATTAGTCTTGGGATGTAGGTAGTACTATATAAAGGCTTGGTGCGCTTATGTTTGAATTATATGCTGGCGATCCATTTTTAAGGGGCTCCTCGATAGTATAGTGGTTAGTATCCCCGCCTGTCATGCGGGAGACGGGGCTCGATTCCCCGTCGGGGAGCCTCTGGCGCAAGACTAATGACATTGGCCGGAAAAACAAATTATCATGGAAAATTTAACAATCCTCAGGACTTGCTAAATAAGGCCAAGACCGGATCCCGGTTGTAGTGCCTATGATGATGATGATCCATTTTTATGACTTGGCAACCAAGAGAAAGCTCTGGACATGAGTGTTAAATATGTACCCTTTATTAAACATTGTAATTCATTCAATATTGACTTCTCTATTAAAAAAAGTGTCAGAACAACAATGTCCATAGTGTAATTGGTACAACATTTAAGGACGCGACTGTGCGTGGGTTCAATTGCCGATGGTGTGTGATTGCAGTCGATAGGAAATAAATCTACTGATCCTGCCCGGAAAATTGCAGCGATTTGGGGAAGCGGTGAAATATTTAAGGGAATTTTACCCAACGAACGCCTGGTTTTTCGGTTTTCTGTTTTGTTACTCGACCGTTTACTGTTCAAAACTTGTTCTATTTTATTCACAAAACTGTATTTTGTCAACTCTATAGTGCAAGCTGTTAGTATACCCGTCTGTCACTCGGGAGACCGGGGTTCGATTCCCCGTCGGGGAGCCTCTGGCGCAAGACTAATGACCTTGCCCGGAAAAAAAAAAAAAAAAAAAAAAAATCATTATGGGAAATTTAACAAGCCTCAGGACTTGCTAAATAAGGCCAAGACCGGTTCCTGGTTGTAGTGCCGATGATGATGATGATAGTGCAAATAACCTCTTTTTGTGACCCATTCGACATTGTAGGTTTCAATAACAATACCTGTGACTGTTAAATATAATATAAATAAGAAAGCTCCCGGAGAGTTAGATAAATAAATATTATTTTTGAAATTGAACAAAAAGGGGTAATAAAATCATAGAGTCCAAATATATGGAAAAACGCCTATAACGCCCCTTATAAAATAAGCAAATACCTGGAAACGATGCCAATAAGAAATACAAAAATGTCTTTGGTATCGCTATCGATGAATGGACACTTGTGTAAACACAAGTTTGTTAGGATTGTGATACACATGTCCCAAGTAAGAACCAAACGCGGAATAGCAATGTAAACATTCATCCCACATTTTGGGTAAACGGACTGCGATGAATGTTTAAATTCCATACGTTGATAATGTGTCCTGATTATAATGAGCGATAAATCAAAGGTAAAGAAAAATTCCAAATGATCCACCGTCTTTTAGATAAAAAGGTGTAGTGCTCGCCAAAGCCCTACCATTTCCCTCCCACATATATATTATCCCCATACACCTAAACAAAATATCTCCAATTGAATCAAATACGCAATAAAGGAACCAAACGTTCATTTGGTTCGTATACACGCTACCTCCCAAAAATCAAAAATCAAATTAAATGTGCGAACCAGATGTCTCATCCTCAAAAAAATATTATTTAGAATCATCGAATGCACGTCTGCAATTTCCATTGATCAGAAGGAACGTAGGTCAGTTGGGGACTCAAGCAGCTTATTGGTCACTTCGTCATTACAAACCTTCTTCGCGTTATCAATCGCCTGATTGCACGCATTTCTAATTCTGACAAAATTCATTCCCTTGACCTCCGTGGGATCGGAGTGCCATTGTTTAAAAGCTTTATTTTTTGTCGCTGTAATCTGTTCGCATTTTTTATCAAACCAAGGTTTATCGGATGAATTCCGTTTGCTGGAATGCGGCATGTAAAGTTTCACACCGAGAAGTATGATGTCCGTGACTGACTCAGCGCATGCGTCAAAATCGGACTTTCCAAGGAACACCGTTGAACACGGAAGTGAATCGACGAAATCTCGCAAATCGTCCCAGGTGGCAGCCCCGTACCTCTATCTTGGCGAGGCTTTGATTCGATTGGTTTTTCGTTTGGATTGTAAGTGATTGCATAACTGATATCAAGCAGTGATCTGAGTTTCCCGATGGCACATCTGTGGCGTCTCTAACAGATACACACACAAATACAGAAGCAAATAGTGAAGAACACCAAACGAAAATCGAATAAGAAAATACATCAGAGCCGTATACCATAGCGATAACAAAACAATTCACATCAGTGGAATATACTCGAGTTTAAAAATCGAATTTTAAACACGGCCAGTAGTCTGATGCTTCACTGCTTTGCTTTTCAATCGTTTCATCGTGTATTCAATTCACCTTCTTCACTATCCTTGCTTAACGCTATAATTGGTGACTACGACGTGTTCTGTACACACAGCACACACTTTCCCGTAGTAAACAGAACTTCACACACGATCATGATTTCCGCATAGAGCACCCGGTATACTTACCTGCTCCGGCGATCTGTCGCTCGCTCGTTTTTCGATCCGTCGTAAGCAAACGAAACTGATCGTAACGAAGTTACTGAGGAGGGAGTAGTGTGGCGTCTCTAACAGATACACACATAAATACACAAGCAAATAGTGAAGAACGCCGAACGAAAATCGAATAAGAAAATAAATCAGAGCCGTATACCATACCGACAACAAAACAAATCACATCAGTTGAATATACCTGAGTCTAAAAATCGAATTTTAAACACGGCCAGTAGCCTGATGTGTAACGCTTAGGTTCAATTTTTTGTGATTCTAACTGTCATAGCGTCAGTTCGAATCACACGTTCTTCATTATCATTTCAAAACGCTATACATCCTTTACCACGGTATAAATGCCCGACTCGGGTGTTGGAAACAGATCCAAGGTGTTCGTAAAATCACCTCGGTCATCCGGAATTCGCAAAGGTTCCTCCACAACTTGAATCAAATTGCGACTAACATCGAACGTCTCGGTCAGCCTCCAAGCATCCCCGCCTCGTCGGTTCTGTTAGAATGCACCAACCAGCTAGAGTTGTGTACGTGAAGGTCGTCCAGAATGACAACCTCAACCATCGAGTGGTTAGTTTTTATGCAGTTGAGGGTACGTGAAAGATGGTCGACAGGTGTCCCTGATTGATCGTCATTTAACACAGACCTCTTCAGCACGATTTTCATCAAAATTATGTCAGGGTTATCCACGCTACTTCCCTTTGACCAACTAGATCGGATCTAAGGAACACAAAGAGGCCAAACTTAAAACAAAATCTCGAATGTAAGTCGTATCCTGGGCAACGGAATATGTTGAGTCAGTTCACGAGTCGATCTGGGCCTCGGTCAGGGCTACGATATCAGATTTCGTTGTTTAAAAATATTGGTGGATGACGTTTACAATCGTATTGGTGAAGCCGATGCGCCGATGCTACAAAATATTTCGCGGGCGGACTCGATTACGCGATGATGAGTTATTTACAGTTCGGTTATTTATGAAAACATTTGCATGATGTTCCCCCTCGCATAATCACTCCCGGAGATCAGAATCGCTAACTAGTTTACCTCCGAAATTCTTTATTTCAGGAGATACCATCATGACTTATCTCGATTTCAGTCCTTGTCAACAGTCAAACGACCGGAACATAGTGGAAACCTGCTCTAGACGATACCAGGTACCACCTAAATCAACCCTTTTTTAGCCCGGTCTATCAGCCAAGCTCCGAAGGATTACCGAGAATTTCTCTCAGCCATTTCACGGAGCCTATGGGGTGGTATTTCACCGGATAGCATGGCGTTGAGGTTTCACCTATCACTCGGCCTTTAGTCGCTTTTTACGACAAGCCGGCCGAGATTGATGGGGTGGTATTTCACCGCGCGGCATGGCGTTGGGGTTTCACCTATCACTCGGCCTTTAGTCGCCTTTTACGACAAGCCGGCCGAGCTGTGAGCATATCACTCGGCCTTTAGTCGCTTTTTACGACAAGCCGGCCGAATTGAGAGTATTTTCTAAGGCCCTACTCACAGCGTACATCTGGATAATACCATGCAGAGAATTAACTCGGCGCTGGATTATTGTAAGCATTGGTCAATTTTGCTCGTTCTTAAATGTTACTAAATACCTTCGATTGCGTTCGATCCGATTACTTACGCGATTCGCATTAGTTTCAGTATATACTACCTATTCCTTTCCCATTTCCTAATCTTTTGCGTTTGCCATATTTTTCCTCTTCCCATCCCATTCCATTGTTGTGGGGCAGTAACTTTCCTCATCCCCTATTCTCATCACACTTCGAATTCCTTCCGTTTCTTTTGGCTTCCCTGACACGTTCGACACTCTTAGTCAATTTCCTTATTCCTTTTCTGCCTATCTCCAAGTTTGTGTTCTTCTCCATTCCCCTTGTCAACCTTTCCGCTTTCGTGTTCGTGTTACTCTTCGTTTTCGTTTTCGTTTTCGTTTTCGTTTTCGTTTTCGTTTTCGTTTTCGTTTTCGTTTTCGTTTTCGTTTTCGTTTTCGTTTTCGTTTTCGTTTTCGTTTTCGTTTTCGTTTTCGTTTTCGTTTTCGTTTTCGTTTTCGTTTTCGTTTTCGTTTTCGTTTTCGTTTTCGTTTTCGTTTTCGTTTTCGTTTTCGTTTTCGTTTTCGTTTTCGTTTTCGTTTTCGTTTTCGTTTTCGTTTTCGTTTTCGTTTTCGTTTTCGTTTTCGTTTTCGTTTTCGTTTTCGTTTTCGTTTTCGTTTTCGTTTTCGTTTTCGTTTTCGTTTTCGTTTTCGTTTTCGTTTTCGTTTTCGTTTTCGTTTTCGTTTTCGTTTTCGTTTTCGTTTTCGTTTTCGTTTTCGTTTTCGTTTTCGTTTTCGTTTTCGTTTTCGTTTTCGTTTTCGATTTCGTTTTCGTTTTTGTTTTTGTTTTCGTTTTCGTTTTCGTTTTCGTTTTCGTTTTCGTTTTCGTTTTCGTTTTCGTTTTCGTTTTCGTTTTCGTTTTCGTTTTCGTTTTCGTTTTCGTTTTCGTTTTCGTTTTCGTTTTCGTTTTCGTCTGTATTTTTGTGTTCGTTGTTGGACCCGACTTCAACATCTTCTGTATCCTGCATCCTGTTTTTTTATCTTGTGGTTCTTTCTGTCGGCTGATTCATTTGGAGACACTTTTTTCAGTAGGAATTTTTTGACGGATTCAACTGTCAATCTGTCGTGGTAGTTTTGTTCAGAATTGTTAGACATTTCCCCATGGGAAGAAAAGGTTTGCAAAGCGGTCTATATATTGTGACGAGTTGGCAAGACTCCAAAACAAAGTACTGGAATATCCTGGAAAGTACTGGAAAACTGGAGACTATGAGCAAAAAGAAGCGAGAGGGAAAAACGATGTCTCCAGTGACAGAAGTGTCACTTTTGACAGAGGAGCAAAAAGTGAAAGAACGGTTGTCAAGAGCGGAAAAATAAAGATCGAATAGAAAATTGATTTCACGGCTTATTTTGTGTGAATAATTAATCCAGCGAACCCTAAGGTCGCTACAATATTATTCAGCTGTATTGTGGAAAAGATCCATTGCTTCGACTTGAACGAACCCATTTCTGGCTTAATGACAGCGTCACTAAAAAAAATTGCCCCATATGGGCTGAAGAGCAACGGGAGTTAGTTTTAGAGGTGGCACTGTATCCAAACAAACAAAGGTTTTGTTTAGTTTATGGGGTGGTGGAATCATCGGTTCATATTTCTTCACAAATCATCGGTCCATTGCCCATTTCTTCAAGAATGAGACCGACAAAAATGGGGTTATAAATGTCACCCAGTATTGCGCCATGATATCAGACTATTTAGTGCCCTTGATCTGGACGACCTTTGATTTCAACAAGACAAACCTGAAGCCGATGGCCGATGAAACGATGGCCCGATTCCCGAAACAAATCAGCAAACAGTTCGATTTACGCTTTAGATCGGTGAATTGGAATCCTAGATTCTTGGATATTACATCTGTAAAGTTTTGTGGGTACGTAAAGTCCAAAGTAGACATGGATAAGTCGGCTACGATTGAGGAAAGCCAACATTACACGCGTCACTCGCACAAATACGAGGTTCGTTCAATAAGTCCTTAGAAAAAGACTCAGATGAAAAAGTATTTTCTTTCTTTTTGATTTATTCGCTGATACAACAACGACGGATAATACTCTCCAGTTTTTTTTCCTTTTTTTAATTAATGGATGTAGAAGATTTTGTGTGTATTCATCTCGTTGGTCGATTTCGCCACCTTCACCTTTTTTGGGACCCGTTCGTCTTCAAAAACCAACTGTTTTCATTGTTCCTTTGTCACTGGAGTGCAGTAGTGTATCCGTGCTTCCTCCACAGTTATGCGCCAAGGCAGAAACTTGTCGAAATACTTCAAAACAGAGTAGAGATCGATTACGTTTATTTTCTGCTAAGAGTAAACACATCGTCCAATCTGCCAAGATTGGTTTAGACCTAAATTTCGTACAGCTGTCTAGTGGCTAGTACTACTTACTAGTGATCTGTCTAGTGAGTAATGATGCTTACTCAAAAGAAATCGTTTGCGATACTACCAGCACCGTCTCTTAAATTTTTTAAGAACTTATTGAACGATACTTGTACCATTCGAAATACTTGAAGATGTCATCAAAGCTTGGTACCTCGGACTAAATCATCTTAGATGCAATTGTGGTCAAAATTTGGAAGAGATAATCTTTAAAAATAATAAATGTGAAGAATGGTTCTTCTGTATGATAACAAAGGCTAATCAAAACTGAATTTACGTTATTTTTCTGTTGAGAAAAGTACCTACAAATAAATCACCCAATATAAGACTGTACCGGAAGTGCAAAAGTTTGTGCATCATCCTAAGGCGTCGAAATGCGATTAATCTGCCACGTTAAGTCCCGTCGCAGCTTCTTCCGTGGTAAGTTCTTGTTGTGGGGTATATACTACACTTGTGTGGAACACTTAGTTTGGAACGAAGATAATACATTTGTGGGAAACACGGAATAGGCGTATATCCATCTCCCTCTCTCTGTCTCTGTTTATGCCTAATCTCATTGACTGGACTAGTGTACCCATCTTTAGATATGTTTATCCATGTTCCTAGAATCCTAAGTGCGACCGTCTGCCTTGTTCGGTGTGCCCCCTATCCAATATTAAAGTTCACCAATATGGCTAATCGAGTAGTTGGTATCCTAATTGTCAGGTTCGAATTCAAACTTCTACACTAACGACCACAAAAATGTCATCCCACTCGATGGAATGTAAATAAACTGGAAGCTACCAAAGATTGTGCAGCAACACGCGTTGAAGTGAAAGTCCTTTCCACAGCAGGTTTCAAACGGTAACTTTCGCTCTCTTTTCGTTAGTCCAAGACGGTTTCCGTTGTATCCTGCGCTCATTAAAAAGAATGGCGACTAGGCTCTGGAAATAGAGGGGAACCTGGTGGCGAGAACACACAAGACGTGAACTCACGTCTCAAGTACTTGAAATGGGTTTTGATCGCTCGAACATTAGACCGCAGGGGCTGTGGACGCAATACACTTGCCATCACTCACCTAGAGATACAAGTGCGGTGGCCAATAAAGTTTCTGTTTTGGGTAGATATTTCAAGGTGGCATTCGAAGAGGCATAAATTAACGTTCGGCGCACAGTACAGAGTTATGCGCTCGTTCATGCACGCTGGCCGGTAGTTTGGGCCATTGATCGCGGCCAGCCTTACATCATTGTGGTCACTGCGGCTTCCGCCGCGCCACACGGCAAATTTGTGGTCCAATTTACGCGATTAACAGTGGACTGCACTGTGTTGGGTATCTTGTAACGGACATCCTACGCGAATCGTCCGAACAACAAGCTTCAGCCAGGATAGTCCAGACGATGTCTGCACCGGTTGATGTCGCTAGTCCACATACAATCGAAAGTCACCGGGGTTATTACAGGCTGGAACAATCGAAGACGCAAGCTCTTAATGGCTCGCGGAACGGCACTGATCTTGTATGGTGAGATCGTTTGTGGTCGTTCGAAGTGTGTGTTTAGACAGCGAACTAGTTTAATTGCGCGCACACACTAGACGTGATTAGGGGCCGGCGAACGTACTTGGGCACTCGTTTCGCAATATGTCACAGATGTTTACGTGACCATAGGCAGAAATAATTGACCGTTTCGCAGGCACTTGTCTTTGGATTGGTAATTGATTGCATAACGCTACCCATATCATCGGGTCGGCCAAAAAGGTAGATAGTGGATTATATGCGAAATCCTCCGCGAGAATGGTTACGGCATTACAGTGAACAGCCTATTCGTAAATTAGGCGAATAGGCACTAAAAGATGAACTGAAGACACTAAGGGTAGAGTTTATGGAACCACGGACCAAATAACAGGCTACAGTAAGGTACCGATCGCAAATATTGATCATCAGATCAACGAAAAGACTTCGATGGATTTGCAACTTACCAGTGGGAAAACCAAGATGATTGGAAGATAGAGAATAGAGGGTCGTAAGGAAGAACGTGCGAATCCAAAGGGAATGAAGAAACCCAGGCACAGAAATGATATACATGTATTAGTGGGGCATTAATTTATTGGGTTTAAAAAGATGGTGACGCTAGAACGATGAACTGAAGAGCTTGAAAAACTGTACAAAAATTTCTCAATCGAAGCTAGATTAGGATTCTACTCCTATATTGCGATTCAAATGTCACTGTTCTGATCCCCACATCAATCTTCTGTCAACTTATTTTTTTATCACCCAGAGAAGGTATAGTTAGCACTAAAGATCGATTCCTCATCGATTATTTCGGGCAGTGGAAATTATTATCAGTTCATTAATTTTGTTTTCCAAAAACTGTCAATCGTTAACATGTGACCAAAATGCCATCAAAAAACTCTACATCCTCAAAATGAGGACATCCAGGTCACCCTTTCTTCAATTCGTAGCATTCAAACTTACAGTAGCACAATTCTTGGTATACTAGGTCTTCCAAATCCACCATAGCTATCTCGAGGCATCGACTTTCAGCTCATATAGCGTATTAATTGTAACCCGAGAACACAATCGGCGGTCGAAAGTCTTCTTTATCATCAAGTGGACGGAACATTCAGAATTTCAAGACCCAAAACGAAAGCGTGTGAAAGTATCTATAGCCGAAAATCGGTCGTCACTTTCGGTGTCAAAAGTTCTTATTCAATAGATCACACTTAACGGCACGTGAGACTCAGATGTAGACCCAACGCAGAGGAGGCGACTTTCCGACACCTGTCTTCATTTGAATTGATATGCAAATAGTCGGACATCTGCCTTCAGGTGAAAACATTTAAAATAGTGCCATCTTGATACTAAGAACCAGGGATCAGAGTGCTTTTATGTGATGCTGGTTCTATTGGCGTAAAAGTGACGCCGACGCAAAAACTGATCGGACTGATCGCTGTTGAGCTGCGGAAACTAGAAGTTGTGTCCCAGAATTTTATTCGTCGAAAGTATTTAAATCAGAAGAACGACAATCATAAAAGAATGTATTTTAAAGTTTACAGCGAAAGTGTGGTGTATTCGTACGATGGTATATCGGGTCCATAAAGGTTAAAATTGAAAGATTGTTATCAAAGGTTGTCATTCAACAAGAGCTTAAGAGCACCTCTCTAAATCAGTGGGCATCTTATGAGAAACAGGAAGGAAAGAAGACAAGAAAGGTGGGGAGAAACGGGAAGTAGAAAATGGATCAATCTGACAACAGTCGAAGAAACGAGAGCATTTATGTTTTGGAGGAGACTGTGAAAAGTTGCAAGGAATAGAGGCAACTAGTAAATAGGAGAAAATGGAAGCAAAAGGTGAACTGCAAAACAAAAAAAGAGAAAGAGGATAGCAGAGAAGAATAGAGGAAGACGTAATTCGCAATGAGAAGAGTAGCAGAAGATAAAAAGGTATCAAAAAGGCAAAGGAGAAGAGAAAACCGAAAAAGTACCAATAGATGAGGATGAGATCAGTCAAGAGATGATGCGAAAATGAAGAACAAAGAAAAAGAGTAGAAGAACACGTGGAGAATAAGAAGACGGGAAGACGAGAAGGGTCGATCTCATATTCGTCGTAAAAGGACAGAAAAGGGTAAGAAAAGAAGAACAGAAAAATAGAAACATCAAAATATAAGACGACATCAAAAAGAGAATAAAAAGAAAATTGAAAACTGAATGACAAAGCGATGAAAGGAAAATCAGGAGAGGAAATGAGAAAGTGAGGCGGTAGAATATTAGAATATTAGAAGAATATCTGTAGAATCACGAGAACATAAGAACATGAGCACCCAAAAAAAATGTAGAGGTGAAAATATGGGAAAACGAAACGTAGAGAAAATGAGAAGATGGGTAGATGAGGATACGAGGAAATGAAAAGTAGAAAAAGTGTAGAGATGAAAATATGACAAGATGTACAGATGGAAACAGAAAAAGGTGAAAGGTGCAGAAAGTGAGAAGATGAGTAGATGAGAATATAAGAATATGAAAATACGAGAATATGAGAATTCGAAAAAATGAAAAGTAGACAGAATGAGAAAATGAAAAGATGAGTTTGACTTGAAATATTATTATTTTTTTATCTCCGATAGTACTTGAAATTGTCAGAAATAACAAAACAATCATAATTTTAATCAAATCGTTTTAATTATTCGATTATGTGTCGCCACGGACACAGCAAAACAATTTTTTTTTTTTAATTTTTTTTTTTTATTAGACTTCTCTCGGGAGAGGCGAACCTATAGCGTCGAGTGGGCGCCCCGAGATGCCATCAAATAACTGTTGCAGTTCTTTTTGAACAGTTGCAGGTTGTAATGCTCCGGGAACACCCGCGTGGGAAGGCAGTTCCACAGCTTCCCCGCTCTGTAACGGAACGAGTTCTGATACAGGGATGTTCGCGCTGTCGGGAGATGAACCACAAACGGGTGCGATCCGTCGGATTGTCTTGTGGAGCGCATATAGACCGAATTGCGTGGAACAATGCCAAGAATCTCCGAAGAACAGCACCCGTGATAATATATTTGCCCTGTGAGTAGGGCGTTAGAATATACTCACAGCTAGGCCAGCTTGTCGTAAGAGGCGACTAAAGGCCGAGTGGTAGCCGGGGTCCCAACGCCCTGTGCGCCCGGTGAAATACCACCCCATCAAGCTTTAGGCTCCGTGAAATGGTCGGGAGAAATCCCTGGCCATCTTTCGGAGCTTGGCTGATGGACCGGTTCGAGAAAAGGTTGGTTAGGTGGTAGTCGGTCCCAAGGTGAGATACCACCCCGTCACGCTTTACATTCCGCGATATCGCCGAGAGAAATCTTCGACGGTGTTTCGGATGTGTGGCTGATGGCCCGGACTGACACGGGGATAAGTCATGATGGTGTCTTCTGATATAAAGAATTCCGGAGGTAAACTAGTCTCCCATTCGGATCTCCGGGGGGGACTATGTCAGGGGGAACATCATGCAGATATCATGATAAATGATGGAACTTTGAGAGGTTCGTCATCGCATAACCGGGCTAGCTCTCGAGGCTCGGCCCAGGCTCGACTGGTGACGGCATTTTGTAACATCAGGGGCATCGGTTTCACCAATACTAATGTAAACACCGTCCACCAATATTTGCAAACAACGAAACCTGATATCCTTGCCCTAACTGAGACCCAGGTCGATTCGTCAACTGATTTGACATATCTTCGTTGCTCAGGATACGACTTACATTCGAGATTCCGTTTTAAGGGCGGAGTCTGCGTCTTCGCACGGTCTGATCTGGCTTGCCAGAGGATGGAGGCGTTGGAACCCAATAATATGGACATCGTATGGTTGAGGGTCGTGCTGAGGAATTCCGTTAAATTTCTTTGTTGTCTTTAACGCTCCCCGAATGACGATCGACCGGCGACATTTTTCGAACATCTTTCATATACCGTCGACCGGATACAGATCAACCACCCAGCTTCTGAAATTATTGTCCTTGGCGATTTTAATGTGCACAATTCCGACTGGTTCTTACATTCTAACAGAACCGACGAGGCTGGGAGGCTGGCGGAGATGTTTGCTGTAAACCACAACTTGACTCAACTCGTGGGGGAGCCAACGCGAGTACCGGATGCCCGAGGCGATTATTCGAACACCCTGGATCTGTTTTTGCCATCCGAACCGAGTGTTTATACCGTAGAGGTTTCTGCGCCACTGGGAAACTCAGATCACTGCTTGGTATCTGTCGCGCAAGCACTTGCATACCAAGCGCATAACCGGCCTAGGCAGCTTCGCCATGTATGGAAGTATGGGGCTGTTAACTGGGACGATATGCGAGATTTCTTCGCATCCTTTCCATGGTCGCAGGTGTGCTTCGGAAATTCCGATGTTAACGCTTGCGCGGAGTCGGTATCAGAGATTATCCTTCTAGGGATGGAGATGTATATTCCACATTCCATTAAACGAGGTTCGTTTGATAAACCTTGGTTTGATAAAAAACGCGAGCTGATTACAGCGGCAAAAAATAGAGCTTTTAAGCAATGGCGCTCCAATCCCACCGATGTTAACAGAACGAATTTTGTTAGAACCAGAAACGCGTGCAACCAGGCGATTGATACCGCGAAGAAGGCTCACAACGACAGGGTGATCAATAAGCTCCTTCGGTGCCCAACTGGTTCGCGCTCCTTCTGGTCAATGGCAAAGGCTGTCAGCAGTAACTTTGCTTCCTCCTCTTTCCCCCCGTTGGTGACAGACAGCGGGACGTTGGTCACGAATCCAAAGGATAAAGCTAATGTGTTCGCGAATTTATTTTCCGCGAACTCAAACCTCGATCCCGGCCTTTTGGAGCCACCTGTGAACTCGCCGGTACAGTCTTCCATGCGGGATGTGAGATTTCGTCCGCGCACTATTCAACGCATTCTACGTGAACTGGATTGTAGGAAGGCAACCGGCCCGGACGGAATACCAGCAATAGTCCTTAAGAACTGTGCTCCAGAACTATCACCGGTTCTTGGCAGACTCTTCCGCTTATCTTATGCACGGAGGACCTTTCCAGCCTGCTGGAAAATCGCTCGAGTTCAGCCAATCCCAAAGACGGGGAAAAAGTGTCTCCCACAAAATTACCGTCCGATAGCATTACTGTCTATTTTACCTAAGGTAATGGAAAAGGTCATCAATACAGAGTTGGTTAAGTATTCGGAATGCAACGGTCTTCTGAATGATCGTCAATACGGAATCCGTGGCAGGCGGTCCACAGGAGACCTTTTGACACTTATAACCGATATATGGACATCTGCGATTGAACGGCATGGTGAGTCAAGGGCGGTCGCATTAGATATCTCCAAGGCTTTTGACCGCGTCTGGCACGAGGCATTGCTGAGCAAACTTCGTTCATATGGACTTTCCCAACAGCTTTGCGACTGGACGAGGAGCTTCCTCGAGAATCGATCGATCCGGGTTGTTGTGGACGGCGAGTGTTCGGATCTATATCCTGTTAATTCGGGGGTGCCCCAGGGTTCTATTTTGGCTCCAACCTTGTTTTTGCTTCACATAAATGATTTGTTGGAGACAACGGATAACAGGGTGTTCAGTTTTGCGGATGATAGTACGCTTGTTTCCTCCTTTTCGAGTGATCGGCCGATTGGTGCATCTACGTCGCACCAGCTGAGATGTAGACAGATTGACTCTCTGAATCAGGATCTAGATAAAATCCTTCAGTGGGGAAAGGCCAATCTTGTCGACTTCAACGCAACGAAGACCTAGTATACAACATTCACAAAGAAAACTGGATCATCGGTTCCACAGCTGATAATGAGTGGCCGGGCCCTCGAGGGCGGGGAAAGTTTGAAATTGCTCGGCGTCACGGTCTGTGGGAATGTATCATGGCATAAACACGTATCGGGTATCGCCAGATCAGCCTCAGGAAAACTGAGTTATCTTTTTAGAGCCAAGAAATACTTTACTCCGGCCCAACTTCTTCTCCTATATAAATCTCAAATTAGACCCGCGCTCGAATATTGCTCTCATGTTTGGAGCTCGGCTCCTAAACATACCCTCGACCTACTTGAGAGCGTACAAAGACGAGCGATCCGCCTGATCGGGGACTCGGTGCTGACGTCGGGACTACAGTCGCTATCACATCGAAGGCGCGTAGCCGACCTCTGTTTGTTTTACAGATATTATTACGGGTGCTGTTCTTCGGAGATTCTTGGCATTGTGCCACGCAATTCGGTTTATATGCGCTCCACAAGACAATCCGACGGATCGCACCCGTTTGTGGTTCATCTCCCGACGGCGCGAACATCCCTGTATCAGAACTCGTTCCGTTACAGAGCGGGGAGGCTGTGGAACTCCCTTCCCACGCGAGTGTTCCCAGAGCGTTACAACCTGCAACTGTTCAAAAAGAACTGCAACAGTTATTTGATGGCATCTCGGGCGTCCACTCGACGCTATAGGTTCGCCTTTCCCGAGAGAAGTCTAATAAAAAAAAAAAATAAATAAAAATAAAATCTGTAAAACAGACAGAGGTCGGCCACGAGTCTTCGATGTGATAGCGATTGTAGTCCCGACGTCAGCGCCGATTCCCCGATCAGGCGGATCGCTCGTTTTTGTACGCTCTCAAGTAGGTCGAGGGTATGTTTAGGAGCCGAGCTCCAAACATGAGAGCAATATTCGAGCGCGGGTATAATTTGCCGCACTGGGCAGAAATAACACGCATAGAAAAATACACAAATTTAAACCTTTATTTTACAAGTTAAAAATGGACTGACTATTGAGCAAATAAAAAACTCTGCCAAAAAAATTAAACAATAAATCTCTTCTTTAGAAAGACGTTAAAAAACATACTGTTTATAAAACAGTTCATGAACGTTCACAGGTTCACTCTCATCCATTCAGCATTCAACAACGGGGCCCGTTATCAGTCCGCTGAATCTTTGGTATTTGAGCAATTGGCAGCGTTTAATGCCAATAGAGTTTTCTGCTGCAACCGCATAGTTGGATATTAAGGTATAAGCTCAGGCGCTTAATGCTTGAATGAAACTGTGGGAAATTGATTGGTAATGTGCCGAGCAGTGCATCCGATATCAATTTGTAGTTTAGAATCACTGCTGGCATTTTAACATTACGATCCAGAAACCAGTCTGGCATTTCCGAGTGCTATTGAAGCTGCTTCATGTTTTATGCTTTGTTGCTGTACTGCAACATCTTGCCGGGCCGACGACGATGCACCAGTAGTTGTCCACTTTTGTGCGTAAGTTAGTGTAAAAAAGAAAAACGCCATATGTTTGCTTCTCCCCTCTGTGCATAACTGTATCATATGCTATTAAAATAACTGCAGAGTTCGACCGGCTAATTGTTAAAGAGGAGCAAAGAACTGCAGGACTAAAAACATTGGGGTTGACTGATCCTCCCCATGATTGTTCACCTTAGTGTTATATTTCACCAAACCGTTCATAAAAGAGATGTGACAACGGAGTAGTGCGCTAGTGTTTAGTAAGCTGAACAACTCGCAGTAGTTGTACAGATTGCACGAGTTATTGACATTTGCCTTTTTTATACTAGCGGATGACGTTTGATGTTGTAATTCGCATTGCATTTATTAGAAGACCTATGCAAAACATATTACAAAAAAGACTAGCTCATGCGAAGCGTCCCGTTTGCACGCCAACAGAACTATCGCATTTTGCCAGTCATTTCCTTCTTTCTAATGCTTATATCCTCTATCCCCCTTCCCTTACTGATTCTCCGACTTTCGCAGTTTCAGACTTTTTTGTCGTGTAAATTTCAGACTCGCCGGTTTTTTCGTTTTCTGGCTTCCTAGCCTTCTGGCTTTCTGGTCTTCAGGCTCTCCGATGTCTGATTTGTTAACCATCTGACTCTCGGATTACCTTCCTTTCTGACTTTCTGACAACCTGGTGATTTGACTCAGTGACGTTCTGATTCGCAAGCTGTGTGACGCTCCGCTTGACTTTCTAACTCCCTTAGTTTCTGACTGCTGGAGTTTCTGAGTGCCCGAGTTTCTGACTCCATAAGTTTCGGTGTATCTGACTTTCTCACTTTCTGCTTTGCTTCTTAATCCATGGGCTTTCCGAATTGGTCTGTCTCTCTGACTCCCTGTGACCTTGTCATTCTCTAATTGTTTTGCCCCACAATTCACAGACGTTCCTACTTTTTATTCCACTGGTTCTCTGAACCCCTAGTTTTCTGGTTCCCTGATTAGTTGACTTTCTGCCATACTAGCATACCGATTTTCCGACTTTCTCACTTTCTGACTGTCATATTTTCTAACTCGCGATTCTCCGAAACTCTGACTTTCCGACAGTCTGACATCCCGACTTTCCGACTGCCTGAGCTTCTCACTCTAATTTATTGCGAGTCTGACTTCTGGACTTCCTGACTTTCTGGTTCTGCGAATTGCTGCCTTTTTGTCTAGAAGACACTCTGATTCTCTGAATCTCACACGTCACTTAATCCTAGACGAAAAAGGTACAAATGCCCTCCGTTTAAATTTCTGACACCCTGACTTTTTGACATTGTGTCTTTCTGACCTTATGACTCGTTGACTATCTAACTTGTTGACTCTTTGCTTCTCTAACTCGGTGCGTTCTAGATTCCCCGACATCCCGTTTTCTGAGTCTGATTCTTCGAACACTTTGATCATCAGACATTTTCGACTTTCTTATCTCCCACCTCCTACCTTTCTGACCTATGTCTTACTGACTTTCTAACTCTCTGATTCTCTGATTTTCTAGCTGTCTAATTTTTTGACACTCTGGTTCTCGGTCTTTTTGAGTTCTGGATTCATTGGCTATCTGTTTAGCTGACTTACTAAATTCTACCTTACTAAATGCCTGGCTCGCTAGCTCTCTATTTCGTTGCCTTTCTGGCCATCTAAATCTTTGACTTCCTGACTTGCTCACTCTAATCTTTCGGTCGTCTGACTTCTGGACTTCCTGACTCTCTGGTTCTCCGAATTTCTGCTTTTTGTCTTGATGAAACTCTGATTCTCCAAATCTTACACGTCACTTAATCCTAGACGAAAAAGGTACAATAACTTTTGAACGCTGACTTTTGACTATCTGATTCCCTGAGCGACTGGCTGATTGGCTGAATCTGTGACTTTCTGACTTTCCGATTGTCTGGTTCTTTGAGCCTCTAATTTTCGGGCGTCCTGTCTTTGTGACTTGATGACTTTCTGAATCTCTGCCTGGCAAATTGTTTAGCTCTTTGGCTCGCTTCCCTTTCGACTCTGATTTTCTAACTTGTAGATTCCTCGACCTTCTCCCCCCCTCTCTCTCTCTCTCTCTCTCTCTCTCTCATTTTTCGAATTACTGATTCTTGGACTTTCTGATTATATGACCGCCTGTCTCTCTGTCCCAATGACTCTTTGATTCTATGAATCTTACGCCGCACTTTTTACGATACCAAAAAGGGCAAAATGCGTTCGAATTTCATGCCCTTTTGATTTCCTTTATCTTCTGACTTTCGGACTTTCTGCCTATCTGTCTTATTTTTTGAACACCTGACTCTCGGTCTTTTGATTTTCTGGCTTCCTGATTCTCTGGAACTCTGGCACTCCGACTCGCACTGTCTGAATCTTTGTGTTTTGTGACTCTTGGACTTTCTGACCTTCTGACTCTCTGACTCCCCGATTACCTGATGATTATTACGCCATATTTTATGCGAGACGAAAAATACCAAACGAAGGTTAAAGTTTCGACATATGACATGTGAAAAAAGTAAGTTTAACGTCACACGTGGTAGCCCTGTAAACCTGAATAATTAAATCGCGACAAGCTAGGGGACCTGTAATTTATATCAGGGGAGTTTGACCTGTGTATGGGTGAACGTAAGTACGTGCTACTAATTAATAATTGCTATGGTGGCTGTTAATTGCTATGAACTTGGTGCAACCTGTGAAATTTGAATATATTGTAACTTAGAGAGTTTCGCGCCCTTACCCACTCAGTGGCTGAATATGCGAGGATTTTGGTTGAATTTTGACGGTGACAACCCTTGGTTTTCAGTCTGTCTTTCAGTTAAAGTCCAAATGCAATATGTACATACGCAGATATGTAAATGTACAAGTGTTAAAATGCGTAAAGGCGTAAATGAGCGAATGTGTGAATAGTCTAAACACATCATCCGACCAAAAGTAATGAAGATTCGTGCAGAACGACAGAAACATATTTTTTTTTCTGTGCTAGGTCGTCGACCGAGATTGTTCTACACGTGGAATGACAATTTCCTCACACGGGAACTAATTGTCACCTTAATAAACACAATGCCTAAGCATCCCAGTCCCCGACGTGGAAAATGGCCAAGAGAAACCAATTACTTCCAGATCCAACCAATACAGTGAATTGCTTTTAACGACACAATATATAGATAATAAAATTATGTTCGCTATTTGCGAGTGCTACGTTCAAACCGACCACCAAGCTTGGGATCCCATTACCCCTCTACACCGTGCCCTGCTCAGTGTCTGAGAACACAACTCGAGCCAACTCGATTATGCAAATTACTAAGGGGTCCTCTACTCCTAAGTAAGATTTCGCATTACATTCTCCCAACACATTGTTCCACGGCGGATAAAATCGTGACACTTGAGAATCAGAATCCAGTCAGTTCCGCACAGAATCGATTTCACACTGCGTTATTAGGCGTCCCAGACTCAGCTATACAAAAGTGGTTTTTATGCATATATGTTTAGCGTGCTGGCGGTTTTCTGATTCTAGTTTGTTGGCTTTCTTAGCTCAATGCGACAACACATGATGGAAGTCACTAACCGCTGGGCCAGAAGTGTACTCAACTTCCCACCTTGACTGTTCAGACTATTGACTTGCGCCGCTTACTCTAGAAGCCGTGACATAGACCCTTCAGGCTCTTTCGAGTAATTTCAAGTTAGGAATTTTAAAGACCTTAGATTGACTGCTGCACGTAGTGATATAATAAGTTTTCTTAAATAAATAACTTACAGAGTACCTTAAATTACAGATTGGTCAAGAGCAATGGCCCAAACTGGAAGATATTATCTGCGAGCGCTTCTGAAATATATTGATTACTTATTCATGCATAAAGTTATAATGCAAAGATGTGGTTTTCAAAAAATATTTCATCACCTTTTTTATGTTTATCTGTCAATTATGTCCTCAGTCATTAGGCGACCTATACGTTCATTGTGTTTGGTACCATGGTAGACACTTATATTTCTAACGCTCTGGGGGTCTGAATCTCTCGCTATTCGACTCTTTGACCACATATTTTTCTGGCTAATTAACTTCTTTTTTTGACTATCTAACTCTGGATTCCATTTTCACATTTTATTACTCTCCAACTTTATGAGTTTCTGTCTCTCTAACTCTCGGACTGCCCGCTACTCGACTCTCTGACACTCTGTTTTTGTGTCTCTTTTGTTGGGTGGCTCTCTGAATCTTTGGCCTTTGACTTTCTTACTTACCCGCTTCCTGATTGTCGGCGTATCTGTATCTCCACTTCTCTAATTTGATGTACGTTACCCTCTGAATTTCTGATTCCTTAAGTCTGCATCCCTCTGATACTCACACACTGTTTGAATCGCAGATTCTCTAATTCTGACTTACTATCACACTTACTCTGTGATTCGCAAATTTTGTGATTATACCCTGAGCCGCTCACTTTCTCATTCTATGGATCACTGCCTTTATGACTCGTATACTTTTTAACTGGCAGACTTCGAGACTATCCGATTCTTTGTAACTCTCTGATTTTCTGGGTCAAGAAACTTATGATTTTTGATCGGTATGAATCTCGGGTTCAGGAACTGTCGGAATCAATGTTTTTCTGATTTCCCACCTTTGATGTTCTAACACACTGAAATTCTGACACTATGACAAGTTCGATAATCTGACATCTGGCACTTTGGCCCTTTAACAATCCGAAATTCTGACATGCTGATAATTTCACACCCTAACATTCGGACACTCTGAAATTTGGACTTTCTGATACACTGACACGTTGACTTTCTGACAATTTGACACTCTGTCATTCTCTCCTTCTGTCATTCTGACTCCTTAACATTCCGAAATTCTGGTACTCTAAAACGTTGCCATTCAGACAATTTTACACTCTGAAATTCTGACAATCTAACACTCTACAACTCTGATATTCTGACAATTTTACATTCTGAAATTCTAACATTCTGAAACTCTGAATATTTGATACTCTAAGATTTCGAAATTCTGACATTTTACCATTCTAACATTCTGAAATTCTGACACTTTGATACTCTAGAACTTTGACTATCTAACACTCCAAAACTCTGACATTCTAGCAATTTTACATTCTGGCTTTCTAAGATTGTGAAGTTCTGACATTCCGACACTCTAAAACTCTGACATTCTAACACTATAAAATCTGACATTCTGAGACTCCAAAACTCTGACATTCTGACAATTTCACAATCTAACATTCTAACATTCTGAAATTCTGACTATTTGATACTCCAAAACCCTGACAATTTACCACTCTAAACCTCTGACATTCTGACATTCTATGATTGTGAAATTCCGACGTTCTGATACTCTAAAACTCTGACATTCTGACAATTTTACATTCTGATATTCTAATATTGTGAAATTCTGACATTCTAACATTCTGAAGCTCTGACGATTTGATACTCAAAAACGTCGACTATCTAACACTCAAAACTTTAATATTCTGACAATTTTACATACTGGTTTTCTAACATCGTGAAAGTCTGACTATTTGATACTCTAGTACTCTGACATTCTTACACTCTAAAAGTCTGACATTCTGACAATTTTACATTCTGAAATTCTAATATTGTGAAATTGTGAATTTCTGACATTCTGATACTCTAAAACTCTGGTATTCTAACATTCTGAAATTCTGACGATTTGATACTGTAAAACGTTGACTATCTAACACTCAAAACTTTGATATTCTGACAATTTCACATTCTGGTATTCTAACATAGTGAAAGTCTGACTATTTGATACTCTAGTACTCTGACATTCTAGCACTGCAAAACTCTAGTATTCTGACAATTTTACACTCTCACATTTTAACATTTTAATACTTTAGAACTCTGACATTCTAGCACTATAAAACTCCGACATTCTAACATTGTGAAATTCTGATATTCTGTTTCTCCAAAACTCTGACATTCTAACACTCTAAAACTCTGACATTCTGACAATTTTACATTCTGATATTCTAATATTGTGAAAGTCTGACATTCTGATACTCTCAAACTATGACATTCTAACACTCTAAAACTTTCATATTCTGACAATTTTACATTCTCACATTCTAACATTGTGAAATCCTGATGTTTTGTTTCTCCAAAACTCTGACATTCTAACACTTTTAAACTCTGACATTCTGCCATTCTAACATTCTGAAATTCTGACTATTTGGTACTCTAAAACTATGACATTCTAACATTCTAAAACTCTGATATTCTGACAATTTTACATTCTCACATTCTAACATTGTGAAATTCTGCCTATTTGCTAGTCTAGAACTCTAATATTCTAACTCTCCAAAACTCTAGTCTTCTGACAATTTTACATTCTCACATTCTAACATTGTGAAAATCTGACATTCTGATACTCTAAATCTCTGACATTCTGACAATCTTATATTCTGATATTCAAACATTCTGAAATTCACGCTAAAACTCTTACATTCTAACAGTCTAAACCCTGACATTCTGACATTCTGATAATGCAAAACTTTGATACTCGAACACTCTAAAACCCTGACATCCTGACAATTTTACACTCTGACATTCTGCCATTCTAACATTCTGAAATTCTAACTATTTGGTACTCTAAAACTATGACATTCTAACACTCTAAAACTTTGATATTCTGGCAATTTTACATTTTGACATCCTATTAAAACATTGTGAAATTTTGACATTCTGATACTCTAAAACTCTGGCATTCTAACATTCTGAAATTCTGACGATTTGTTATGTAAAACGTTGACTATCTAACACTCAAAACTTTGATATTCTGACAATTGCACATTCTGGTATTCTAACATAGTGAAAGTCTGACTATTTGATACTCTAGTACTCTGACATTCTAGCACTGCAAAACTCTAGTATTCTGACAATTTTACATTCTCACATTTTAACATTTTAATACTTTAGAACTCTGACATTCTAGCACTATAAAACGCCGACATTCTAACATTGTGAAATTCTGATATTCTGTTTCTCCAAAACTCTGACATTCTAACACTCTAAAACTCTGACATTCTGACAATTTTACATTCTGATATTCTAATATTGTGAAAGTCTGACATTCTGATACTCTCAAACTATGACATTCTAACACTCTAAAACTTTCATATTCTGACAATTTTACATTCTCACATTCTAACATTGTGAAATCCTGATGTTTTGTTTCTCCAAAACTCTGACATTCTAACACTCTTAAACTCTGACATTCTGCCATTCTAACATTCTGAAATTCTGACTATTCGGTACTCTAAAACTCTGATATTCTGACCATTTTACATTCTCACATTCTAACATTGTGAAATTCTGCCTATTTGCTAGTCTAGAACTCTAATATTCTAACTCTCCAAAACTCTAGTCTTCTGACAATTTTACATTCTGACATTCTAACATTGTGAAAATCTGACATTCTGATACTCTAAATCTCTAACATTCTGACAATCTTATATTCTGATATTCAAACATTCTGAAATTCACGCTAAAACTCTCACATTCTAACAGTCTAAAACCCTGCCATTCTGACATTCTAACATTGTGAAATTCTGACATTCTGATAATGCAAATCTTTGACACTCGAACACTCTAAAACCCTGACATCCTGACAATTTTACACTCTGACATTCTGCCATTTTAACATTCTGAAATTCTAACTATTTGGTACTCTAAAACTATGAAATTCTAACACTCTAAAACTTTGATATTCTGGCAATTTTACATTTTGACATCCTATTAAAACATTGTGAAATTCTGACATTCTGATACTCTAAAACTCTGACATTCTGACACTCTTAAACTCTAACCCCGATATTCTTTTCTAAACTTTCGATTTTCACAATACCCCGTGCTTCTGTCATTATAAGTTGGTCAAACTCACACTGTCAGATTGGGACTTTTTGACTGTTTCTTTCTTTGACTCTCCGATCTCCAAATCTCTGACTCCCCGCCTCACTGAATTCCGGGCTCTCTGTTTCCCTGGACATCTAAGATTTTCAGACTCTTTGGTTTTTGAACAGTTTAATTCTCCCACGCGGGAACTTTTCTTCTCCCAGACTCTGTAACTTTTACACTGCTGGACTCTATGACTTTTAGACTCTCTCAGATTCTCTGGTTTTCTGAATTTCGAACTCTCAGTCCCCCAGCGTTTCCAGTTCTTTGGTGTTTACCCACTGATTACTTGAATTTGAAATTCTCTGACTTTCTAAGTTGCGGACTGATTGATTCGCTAATTATCTGACTCGCAGACTTCCTTCCATCTTGGTTCTCTGGCTCCCTAACTTTCTTATTCCCAGAGTCCTGAATTCCTCGACTATTCCATATCCTGACATTCTGTCGTCCTTGACTTTCTGGGTCTATAGCTCTTGGTCTCTATGATTCTCGAGCTTGTGGACTGCCCAAGTCCACGATTCTCTGTGCCTCTAATTCTTGCTAATTCTCTGATTCTCCTGCTCATGAAAATTCAATCCATTTCCGATTTTTAAGTGAATCTAGGACATACGCACTCTCGGAATCTCTAATTGATTGTCTGACTGTCTGACTCTCTGGATGTCTGATTGTCTGATTCTGATTCTGAATCTTTGACTCTCAAACACGCCGACCTTCCAAATCCCTGAATTCCTGACTATTAAACTGTTTGAACGTCAAAGTCTCCAACTTCCGGAGTTAAGGAGTCTCCGAGACCATTACCGTCCGAGATACAGCATTTTTGTCTCTCGGATTTCCACCCTCTCTCAAATTCGGACCCACTACTTCCGCACCTTGTAATTTTAAGACTTCGATTGCCTGAGTATTTGGTATCTACCATTACAAGTTTTTGTATTTCTGAATCTTTGACTATCCCAGCATCTTACACCTTAATTATAGAAATAATTTTCTGGTCATTGAACTTTTTGATTTTCGAACTGCTTGTATCTCGCACTCTTGAATGTTTAGACTCGTACATTTCTGACTTGTTGTCTTTGATTACCCAACTCTCCGATCCTCTGAATTGCTGACTAGCCAACTCACCAACTTCCTGGTTCTCTGGCTCTCTGACCAACCAACTCCGTGTTATACAGGCTCTTTGAGTCTCCGATTTTCTCACATTTTGACAACTTGAGACTCAGACTCTTTATATTTGCACTTTTGGGTTACCTGAGTCACGTAATCTTTGACAGGATGGCTCTCTGAGGGTCCAATTCTCTGGGGTTTTGACTGACAACTTGACACTCTGAATCTTTCTATTTTGACTCTTGCTCTTTCTGAGTCACGAACTCTCTGACACGATGGCTCTCTGAGACTCCAATTATCTGACATTTTTATGACAACTTGACACCGTGAATCTTTCTTTTTTGACTCTTGGGCTTTCTGACTCATGAACATTCTGACATATTGACTTCTGAATCTCTGATTTCCTAACATTTTGACAAGTTGACACTGACTCTTTATTTCTTGACTCTTGCGTTCCCTTACTCATGAACTCTATGACAGAGTGGTTCTCTGAGTCTCCGATTTTCTAATATTTTGACATTTTGACCACTTGACACTTCGACTCTTCACTTGTTGACTAGTGGACTATCTGACTCATGAACACTCTGACATATTGACTTTCTGAGTCTCTGATTGTCTAACATTTTGACTATTTGACACTATAGTTGTTGGAATTTGTGATCACGTGGCTCCCGTACTTCGTAATTCTATAACTTTTTAACGCACTGCCACTTTGGCTGTGTAAGTGCCTAATCGTCGTACATATCATATTCGAACTATCAGGTTCTCGTCCTCTGACTCATTAACTCGTGGACTCCCTGCCTTACGACTTTGTGACTTTCTAACTTTCATTGGCTCTCGAGCTTTCTGATTGAATATTGTTCTAGGGCAGTCTAGTTTTACATCAAACACTTCTGCTTTGGAAAGTAATTCCAACCACGTCAACGTCATTGCCAAAGGTCAAACACAACTTGTGGATAACTGCGAAGAGAAGAATTGGTCTGAGATAGTTATATATCTATACTTTCCTAGTGGTGGCCTCATATAGAGATTATATCTTTCGGCTTCAACAAAACAATGGTAACCAAGGAATCGATCGTTGATCCTAAGGTAGCCATTCACTTGGCCACTATGCTCTACTCTCAAACTTGACGATTGTATGCACTTCGACTATATCCAAATTATCTAAACTCGATCAGCCAATTCCTCGACGCTGTTTCCTTTCCTGACAAAATTCACTTGCCCCCAACTCGGTCTGTGCCGATCCTTGTAAACATTTCCAACGATTTCCGTTTTATTTTTCCCCAATTATCACTTTTACTTTTTCTACCAGAAACCATATGCACGAAAGGAGCCTGTTTAGATCACTGTTCGCCAACGAACACCGATCGGAAAGTCAGTGCGCCGTCCTCTGAAGAAGGGGAGAAGGCATAGAAAAGTCCATAAAGAATCGTGTTTCATGAAATACCTGAAAGCGAACTGCATAACATCAGGTCGCCCATGCTGCAGCCCCCGCTGCCTGTCCCCCTCAAGGAGTCTCGAGGAGTCTCGCGGATGCACGATCAAGAAATTTCCCCGAAATGATCATGAATTCACCAATGACTGCTGGAGAGTACACCGTCGCCAGCGCATGGACACTTGTCCGTTATTCCACTGGGAGTTGATTGCAGTGTAGATGGTACATTTGGGCGGCTCACTTTGGTAACTTTCACCGTGAAACTGTCGATGACCAAGGATAATATGAGGTTTATGTAATTGGGGCCTTGCGATCTGGGCGATGGCAACAAACAAATTAAGCAATTCGTGGTTTGAAAGCGTTGCTGTTTGGGTGGCCAGTCTGCCAGACAGGTCATCCTAAGTCGGCAGGTGACTTGAAAAGACATTAGGTTGTCTGAAGTCTAGTTGTGAGGAAGAGTCTACTATATCGCCAGAGGATATATGGCGTTGAATGTTAATGTAACGCATGGAAATTTAATCATTTGTTTTCATTTGGTATCTAATAGGCGTTTTGTCCTGACGTGGTAATTGGAATTGATTTCGACATTTGCCAGGGTTGGACCAGATTTGATTTACTATTTAAAAAGTTGTCTAACGTACTCACCTAATAAAGGTGGCTTTTGAGAGAACAGTTATGAACTTCAACTCTATCAAGTTTATGCCGAAGAGCTGCATTTTATGTCGGTCACTTTAAATATTCACCCTGGGATTACTAATAGGTACCAACAAAGTTATCGCTAGAAGGGTTTTAATATAAAGCTCGAACCATAAAAGCCGACACTGTTCGACTTTAATGGGAACTTGGTTACAAGTACCTTTTTCCTGCAGGTAAAGTTCATTTTATTTGATTAGGATACTGCATTTTATTTCTTCGGTCGGTCTTTGATGATATTAATCTCCCAAACCCATCACTGAGTGGTACGCATTATCTGTATGTACCGACTAACTAGAGCTTGATAACTTGGAAGAGATGAATTGGAGCAAGTGAACAAATAAGAATCACCAGAGATAACCAACTACGTAACCTTCCGACCGAATAGCTTTCAAAAATTTAAGGAAAATTCACCAGAATGTTGAAAGAGAAAGGTATTCGACTAACGCACAGATACACTGGCGAAACCTTAACTCTCACTAAGCGCTCAGTAAACGAACTGCAAGTAGCACAAGTTGCTACAAAGAGATTTATCCCAAGAATAACTATTAAAGATAAATTATCAAATACGGCAATTAACAGAATACAAAGGTAACCGAATGGAGATGGGTGGGGTAGTCTGTTAGATCGACCACATTAAGTGGACCAGAAGAACGCTAAAGTTGATACCAAGAAGTAGAGGGAAATCACTTCTTCAATCGAATGGTGACAAATTGTAAAAAGGACGACCTCAAGCGGTAGGATTTGCATAAAAGTGGACGCCAACTCGTGCTACAGTAAATCCAATGATTGAGACATGACTAAGCAGTTGTGCGTAGGTAAAAGTCACAATTATGCTCTATTGAGTAGATTGGATAATTCATTTTCGAAACTTCTAACGAATTATGAAACGTTTTAGTCTTACTTGTTCCATAATTCCATTGACTTCAATTTATTTCCCAATATTTGACTAAATAGGCAATAGGGATAATTTCAAAAGTAGGCCCTGAACGTCCTAAATCTACATCAACCAAGTTGATCATCTATTTGTGTATTCAAAATTATTATTACACGTAGGCTCAGATAAATGTAGTTTTTAAGTATTCAACGTTAAATAATGGGCTGATAATAGCTGTTGAAAAAGAAAATCGACAGTATGAGGAATAAGAACTCCATTATTTTCACGTTCATTCCAAAACTTTATTTAACACGTTTGTTCGATTTCGGTAGAAGATACCTTTCTCTTCTGTACTATAAGACAAATCTATCAAAACTTTCCAGCCAAACTCCCGGCGTTTCTGGCCATCATTATCGACATGGTCTGGTGTTGTGCTGATGGAACACAACATTCCTCATCTTAGCTAATTCTGGCTACTTCTGGTCAATTGCTAGCATTAGACGGACCAATTGTTGACAGTATATGTTCGAGTTTAGTGTTTAGCCATGTAGATGTGTGGGGAACGAAGTCTGAGCGCCAGCATGGGCGCAGGGTTCTACTTCGTCCTCACCGCTTTAATACAAAGTTCCGCTGACGCGAATCACCAGAGATATCCGAGAAAGCCATGAGAGTCAAAACACTGGTTATTTTCAGTCGGCAAAATGGTATCTTTATTTTAATCACCGATAGTTATTTTTGTACTTAATTAACTGAACACGAATTAAAAGTCACTTACAAATATCTTAATTTAAGCATTCCCTTGCATCGTTCGAACGTACATCATACACAAAGTATGTAACTCTCCGCATTATAATACTAACTATTACGAAGGTAATATTGGAAAATGACACTCTTATGATTTAAACGAAAACAAGACTCCGGGTTGTACGCGTCCCGCAGCGTTACGGGACCGGGGAGAAAAACCGACCGGCGCGGTCGGTGGAGGAAATGAGACTAAATCGAGGGTTGGAATCTGGCTCTTGATTCATCCTCGATTCGGTGGCGGTGGATATCCTCTCAGCTAACGATATATTTTTTCTTACCACAAGAGAAACTCTTTGTGGAATGGAAAACCAGATCTCGTAATGAAGATCATGGTGTATGCATATATGGGTGATCGTACAGATCACTGTGTTTATCGATGCATTTGAACAAAGGATAAACGAAACCTGAAACGAGGAAAAAAGAACAAAGGGAGAGGCGACCTAAGGCATCGGCCTGTAATGAGGGTCGGCTAAATAAATAAGCTGCCACTCATTAGGTGTAAAATGCATTTGGGATACATCATACAGTTTGTATCTCGTATCTTTGGTCGTTGTAAGGGAACGGATTCTTTATTTGCATTTGTTGAATTCAATCCGGCGGCTATGCGCGGAGTTGATGATTGTTTGGAGATTCAAACAAAGGAACATTTCGGGGTAAAGTGCTTGCAGTCATTGCGAAGCAAATTAGATGGTTACACAATCACGGTTTGTATAACATCTATGCCAATTGTATATGGCATCTAAGGCAACTCAAGTATTTACACTAAACGAGAATTCGGTTCTAGCTCGCTAATGCAGAGATGCATTGATGCATGCATTAATGCCCTTGTGGGAGAAATTCTTTACAGGAATTCCTAGATAATGCGTTGAAAGCATTAATTGCCCTTGAGAAGGGAAATGTTTCAGGTATGCTGGTGATTGGGATTTACCTGGCAACCGAAGTTGCCGAATTGGGCTTGGGATTTATGATGTTTGGAACAGAATTCTTATAGGGAATTTTGGATTCGAATAAATGAATGAAGGTAAGAATTCTCTTCCAGCAGCTTTTAGCTAAATCATCATCATCATCATCGGCACTACAACCGGGAACCGGTCTTGGCCTTATTTAGCAAGTCCTGAGGACTGTTAAATTTTCCTTAATGATTTGTTTTTTTTCCGGGCAAGGTCATTAGTCTTGCGCCGGAGGCTCCCCGACGGGGAATCAAACCCCGGTCTCCCGTGTGACAGGCGGGTATACTAACCACTATACTATTGAGGAACCTAGATGACCACCCTTTGAGCTATCGCCTGTTTATGTGAGCAATTTGTATGGATGCCGATCAAGGGCACCGGGTTCACTACCGTCCCCAACGATAATCCGCCGCGAATTGTTCTCGAGAATGGTAAAGTCAAACGCAAAAATGATACACCAGCAATACGTCGTTTTTGAGATTCGTTTATTGTGCACTGTTTGTCTTTTACTACATTGTAGGATTAATTGGGTCTTTTTTACAAAAAAACAATTGGACACCCTTTTACGTTTTTGAAATTCGTTTATCGTGCACTGTTACCTTTTACTATATTGTGGGATCAATTGGGTCTTTTTTAAAAAAAAACTATTGGACACTTTCGTACGTACTCAATGTCACTTTCCATCAAAGGGACTAATGCCTATAGTGGTTGGGTACCGCCTTGTGTGTTTGGATACTGCCAATTTAGGATGCTTAAACTTGTCCCATTTCGTAGGGTTTACGGCTAGATTTACGCGGAAGAAAACAACTAAACTTCCCCGAGTCGGAAAGATACAACACCCACAACGTGCTTGACGTTACTCGAACTCGATGCAAACTGATGAACACTCCGGTGTAACCCGACCCCAATGTGCGCGCACTCCTCGGCGGTTGACAATCGACTGCCTCATTAAAAGCGAGGAAAAGTGTATCGCGTCGTGGCAGTGGAGTCATGGCTAAATAAACTCACTGCCACTTACTAGAAACTTTGAAAAGGGTTGCTATGCTTCCCTGGGGGATTGGGTTCGGGAATCGCTGTCGTACATGCTGAGTTAAATTCCTCTGTCGCTATGTATACGAGGAGATTGGTTTGGAAATACGACCGAATATGGACATGAGTTGTCGGTTAGACAACGGGACGTGGTCTTGCTCGTCGCGATGGTTGTTTTGCGGAAATACAACGCATCGTGCTGGTGACCTGCCAGTAAGGGGAATTGGTATTGGGTAGGATGGGAACCGAAATGATTTTCGGGGGAACTAAATGTTGCTTGGTTATAAGCGAGGAGATAGTTTAAGCAGGAAGTGAGCCGGAATGATTTTCGGGGGAAATTGGAATTGCTTGGTTGCAAGCAAGGGATATAATTTAGATAAGATATTAACCGAAGCGGTTTTTGAAAAAATGTATGCGGCTCGATGTAGTTGATGGAGATGGTGGGTATTCCATTGTAAATTTGAATATGCGCTTATTACAGAATATGATTTTCGGAAGAAATTAGAGTTGCTTGGTCGCAAGCAAGGAATATGATTTAGATAAAGAATTAACCGAAGTGGTTTTGGGAAAATGTATGCGGCTCTGGTGTAGTTGATGGAGATGGTGAGTGTTCCGTTGTAAATTGAATATGCGTTTATTACAGCTTGGGAAATGGGTTCTTGGTAGGTTGGGGATGTATGCAATTGCAGATTTGGAGACGGATGCTGTTGCAAATTGGGATGTGTTCTTTGCATGTTTGGAAATGGATTACTGATTGGGTTATGGTGACGCGCTGTTAGCGGTCAAAATCTCCGTGTGCTATGGAGAATCCCCACATATGTGCCAGCAAATCTGGTAGAAAATTTGCCAGAAAATGAGATCGACTATGTACAAGAAATTGTTACAGAAAATGTTCCGAAGAACGTGTCATAAAACGTACCAGGAAATGTGTCAGAAAATGTATCAGAATATGTGCTAGAAAATGCGCCGGACAACGTGTCATAAAACGTATCAGAAAATCTGTCAGAAAATGTGCCAAAAAGTTGGCGGAAAATGTGACAGAAATGCGGCATAAAATGTGGCAGAATATGTGACGGACAACGTGTCATAAAACGTATCAGGAAATCTGTCAGAAAATGTGGCAGGAAACTTGGCAGAAAATGTGACAGAATATAACAAACCATGTCATAGAAAATGCGACAAAAAATGTAGTAGGTAATTTGATTAAAATTTGGCAGAAAATTGATAGAAAATGTGAAAAAAATATGCCAAGGAATGTGTTTAAAAAAAGTAAAAAGTAGTGTGATCATGGAAATAAAATATAAAGTGTTGCAGAAAATCGAACAGAAAGTCTCATAGAGAATGGCATAGTAATCGTTACGGCAATCGTAACACAAGCTGCAAAAAAAAATGTCACCGAGAATGTAGAAGGATATGTGACAAAAACTGTGATCAAAATATATAAAATGTGTCAGAAAATATAGTAGAAACTAGAATTTGAAATATATATAATGTGTCAGAGAATATAGTAGAAAATATGATTGAAAGAGGCTAGAGAAAGCAAAAGAAAATATGACAAAAAAGTAGAAGACTATGTTTTGAAAATGTAAAAAAAGCGTTCAAAATATTACAAAAAATTTGATGAAAATGTGTTCGAAATTGTTATAGAAAATATGATAAAAAGCGAACAAGTGTGGCCGTACTTACAACAGAAAAGCATAGAACGTGCTAGGGAAAATATGTCATGGTGTCACAGAAAATGTCATAGGAAACGCCATCTCAAATATTATACACAACGTAACAGGATTGTCAAAACATGTGATGGAAATTATGACAAAACATGGAGAAGGAGATGTAAAGAAATTGTGACAAAAATTTCGATGGAAATGTGACAGAAAGCATAACAGCAAGTGAACGGAGACCGGAACAACGAAAAAGTATTAGAGAAAGCAAAAGAAAATACGAGAGAAACATGTGACGAAAAGTGACAGAGGCTCAAGAGCAATTGGATGGAGAATAGAACAGTGAATGGATGGAGAAAATGATAGGAAATGTGGCTTGAAATGCGATAGGAGATATGACCTATATCGACAGGGAAAATGTCATAAAAGGTACCAAACAAACAAATAAAAACGTAACTGAAAATTAATCATGGAATGTGAAAGAAAAAAATTACAGCAACTGAGACAGAAACTGTGATAAATTTGTGACAGAAAATGTGGTAGAAAATGTGGAAAAAATTGGGTAGAAAATGTGCCAGAAAATATGCCAGAAAATGTGGTAGAAAATGTGCCGAAAAATGTGGTAGAAAATGTAGCAAAAGTAAAGCAAAAAATTTTACAAAAATGTGGTACAAAATGGGCAAAAAATGTGCCAGAAAATATGCCAGAAAATGTGGTAGAAAATGTAGCAAAAATAAGGCAGTAAAGTTTGCAAAAATGTGATACAAAATGCTGCAAAAAATGGACAGAAATGTGGCAGCAAATATGACAAACAATGTGTTAGAAAATGCCGTCGAAAAAGTCCTAAAATATATGACAGAATATGTGTTAGAGAAGGCAAAAGAAAATGTGATCACAAAAAAAAATCTCACCGAGAATGTAGAAGGATATGTGACAAAAAGTATAATGAAAAAATACGGATAATCCATAAAATAGAATATCAAATGGAAATATGGTCAAAATTGCCAACGAACATGTGACATTGGATATCAGAAAATCGCACAAAAAATACCGTAGAGAATGCCATCGAAAATGTCACCGTAACTATCATTTATTGCAACGAAAATATGACAGAGATTGTAGAAGAGGGTGCTCCAAAAATTTAACAAAAAATGTAAAATACAGAAAATGTGATGAAAATGTGTCAGAAAATTTAAAAGAAAATATGATAGAAAATGTGACAAAAACGGAGAAGAAGATGTTCCAAAAATTTGACAACAAGTGCGTCACCAAAAATATAACAAAAATAGAGACCAAAATGTGTCAATAAATGTAATAGAATATACGAGTATATTAACGAATATAATAGCAAATTTGGGTGTGAAAGCAAGCAATTGGCCGTTCATATAATGGCGAAAAAGGAAAGTGTCATAGAAAACATGACACAAATTGTCACAGAAAATGTCACAAGAAATTTCATCGCAAATATGACATAAAATGTAATAGGAATGCTACAAAAATGTGAAGGAATCTATGACAAAAAACATAGAACGGGGTGTAAAGCGAATGTTGCAAACGGTGTCATGAACATATGCTGGTCAGAGAATGGAACAACGAGTGGACGAAGAATGTGACAGAAAATGTATTAGAGAAAGCAAAAGTAAATATAACAAAAACCATACAAGGAGATGTGGCAAAAAGTATGATAAGAACGTATCAAAAAGTATGATAAGAATGTGACAGGATATGTGATAGAAAATGTCCCAGAAAGCGTAACAGAAAATGTGATAAAAATGTGAATCGACTGAGAAAACGACCGAAATTAAAAGGGAAATATAACCCAATATAAAATTGTATTATGGAATGCGACAGAAAGAATACGGCAAAAATTGGGATGATATGATACAAAATACAACAGTGGATAGAGAACCACTGAAAATGTATTAGAAAAAATTAAGAAAATATGACAAGTATGATAAAAATGTGACAGCAAACGTGATAGAAACGGGGATCAACGGAGAAAACGATCGAAATTAAAAGGGAAATATGACCAAATATAACAACCAATACAAAAAAAGTTACTAAAAATGTAACATGGAAAATGGAAAAAAAGAATGTGGCAAAAATTACCATGAAAATATGACAAATAATACAACCGAAAGAGAACGCAGAAAGTGACAGATAATGTATTAGAGAAACCAAAAGAAAATGCAGCAAAAAGTATGACAAAAATGTGACAGAAATAGTGTCAGAAAATGTGACAAAAAGGGCCAGAAAATTCAACAACAGTGGGATGGAGAAAAGGACAGCGAAGGAATGGAGAATGTAACAGCAAATATGGCTTAAAATGCGATAGGAAATATTGCCGAAATTGAAAGGGAAAATGTCATTAAAGATGCCAAACAATGCAAAAAAAAACCTCACTGAAAATGTAACATGGAATGTGAAAGAGAAAATAAGAGAGACAGAAAGTGTGATAAATAAGTGACAAAATATGTGGCAAAAATTAGGCAGAGAAAGGTACAGGATATGGCGCTGAAAACGATTCGACAAAGAGGACAGAAAATGTGACTGAAAATGGGACAGAAGATGTAACAGAAAATGTGACAGGATATGTGACAGAAAATGGGACAGAATATGTGACAGAAAACGTGGCAGAAAATAGAAAGACAAAAGAAAATGTGCCCATAAATGTAATGGAAAAAACACGAAAAATGTAGTATCTAGAAAATGTGATATCAAATGTTATAGGATATACGAGGGTGGACTGAAAGGTTTCCGACCTAACAAAGATACAAGACATTTTTTCTTAAAAATTATTTTTATTTTTCTACATAGTCTCCTTGTAACTCTGCACATTTCTCCCAGCTATGCTCCCATCTCTCTAACCCGTCCAAATATTACTGGGCGTTTTTCTCTGCAAAATAACTGTTCACGAAGGTGTTTACCTCGTCATTTGGCGAAAATCTCTGAGCGCGATTTTTAGGTTAAGGAACAAAAATAAGTCGTTTGGGGCTAGATCTGGTGAGTAAGACGAATGGTCAAGCAGTTCAAACCGTAAATCGTGGATTTTCGCCATGGTGAAACAGAATTTTTTTTTCTGCAAATGTGGCCGTTTTTTCGTAATTCCTGCCTTCAGTTGGTCAAGTAATGATGCGTAGTATGCTCCTGCAATGTTTTTTTCTTTTTGAAGATAATCGTTTAAGATAATTCCATGACTATCCCAAAAAACAGTCGCCATCACTTTCCCAGCCGAATGAACAGTTTTTAGTTTTTCTAGAGCCGATTCTCCCTTTGCAGTCCACTGTTTTGACTGTATTTTTGTTTCGGGCGTATAATAGTGTATCCAAGTTTCATCGGCAGTAATCAACCGGCGCCAAAACTCGGATTTATTGCTCCCAAACTGCGTCAACAGAGCGTTAGAAATGTTCATTAAAACACGTTTTTGGTCTAACGTGAGCAAAGGCGGCATCCAACACGCTCTCTCATGGCTAAATCTTGATTTAATATGTGACAAACACGTTCTTTGGACATTTTCATAGCCTCTGCTATCTCCGCTACTTTAATCCGCGGCCGTCTACCATCATTTGGTGAACTTTAGCGATGTTATCGTCAGTTGTTGCAGTTTTTGGACGTTCCGGGCGTCCATCGTCTCCCAAGCTCTCTCGGCCACTTTTAAATTCAGCTGCCCAAAATGTCACTGTGGTAAATGATGAGTCCCCATACACAGACTCCAACTCATCTTTGATTTGCGTAGCCGAATTTCTTTTAAAAACAAAAATTGAATGACAGCTCGATACTCAAATTTGTCCATTTTCACAAAAACACTCACATCGACTCACTCAAACGACTGTCAAATAAAAACTACGCATCCAAAATGGCTGAAATTTTGGTGAGTAACTGTCAAAAGATGCACAACTACATTCACTAGCTTTTATTGACGAGTGCTACTATCTTCACGTTAAGGTCGGAAACTTTTCAGGACCTCCATGTATGTTGGAAATTGTCAGAAAAAATGTGGCATAGGCTATCGAAAGAGAATGAAAGATCACTAAAAATGTAACACAAAAACAAAAACTAACAATACCTATACCAGAGGGTATGATAACAGTATAACAGAAGAAGTTTTGAGTTTCATACAAAAAGTGTAAAACAAAATATTGTAGAATATGTGACAAAATATATCGGAGACGTTGTTGCAAAAATGTTACAAACATGCAGTAGAAAACGTCGCCCGTATGTTTCATAAAATGTGGTAGAAAATGTCTTACAAAATATCATAGAAAATCTCGCAAACACCCAAGAGGAAAAGATAACGAATTTATGACAACAAAGGTTACTGAAAATGAGGCAGAACAAATGACATAAGGCCGGAAAAATAGTAAAGAAAGCTTAATATAAACCTGACGGCAAATATGAGAAAAAATGTGACAAAACACAAAATAAATAATACAAAGATGGTACAGAGACTGTTATAATTTGTTACATAAATTGGGAGACAAGTTATTATGTAAAATACGATTGACGATGATACTGAAAATGTGACTGATAATATTACAGAATTTCCAATCAAAAATGTCACAGATAATGACAAAATGCAACAGAAATTGTCACAGCTTCACATAAAATATTATGTAAAATCGACATTAAAATGTGACAAGGAATGTGGAATTAAATGTGACATATAATATAACAGCAAATGTTACAATCGATGTAGCAGCAAATGGACGACAAAAAGGCACTGATCATATGTAGTAACCCACTACATAAACTCTATTCCACAATCAATTCATTTCAATCCATTAAACATAATATCGCACACGATGCGATTCATCGTTCATTGCTCCTCCAGTGACGCACAGTCATTGCCCAAGCTACAAGGTATCCAATTGCAAGTACATTTTTTGCCTAGTATCCAAAAATAAGCACCACACCTGGTATGGGACATTGCCGGCGTCTTCAAAGACAATTGTCGCACACCCGGTGTCATAATACCGTTTAACGGAGTCCCCGTCAAAATGCTCTGGCCTACGAAAGGCAGGCAAATTCATACTAACGAAACGCCGCTGGAAATATTCATGCTGCTATATCAACTGTAACATTTGCTGTTATATTCTATGTCACATTTAATTCCACATTCCTTGTCGCATTTTAAGGTCGATTTTACATAATATTTTATGTGAAGTTTGAACGATGGCCACTGCACTTTAAGTGGGTCGATCAAGTGCGAATATCAATTAAGCGATACAATTGCTTAAATCAAGGCCACTGCACTTTAAGTAGGTCGATCAAGTACGAATATCAATTAAGCGATACAATTGCTTAAACCAAGGCCACTGCACTTTAAGTGGGTCGATCAAGTGCGAATATCATTCGGATCGATTTAGCGGCAATAGCAATTGGGCCAAGTAAATGACTCGTGCCAGGCAGTTGGACTCTATACGGGTCACGCCCGAATGAGTGAAACTGCGGCAGGGCAAATGACTTGAGTTTGAAGTCATTCTGATCGGAGAAGAATTGAATGCATCGATTGCAATTCTTCCTCATCAATTTTGGTATAAATGGAATGGTTGCAGAGGAAATTATTCAGAGTTAATCGATCAGAGTAAAAGGTTGCAGCCTTGCGATGGAAAAGCGGGCCTTTTACTCTGAATAAAATAATTGAAGTTAAACATAGTCCTGAAGACGAAAGGTCGTCTTGATTTAATTATTAATCATAGATTAAACTTGTAACCTATCAAGAAAGGTTAATCAATAAGTATCAACAAATAAATTAAAAAGGTAATATACTTTATTTATTTTAACTCTCCGATCACTCGCACTTCCCTCACTATTGAGGAAGCACGGCGAGATGCGTTATAACACATTTGCAAATAATTGGTCAGCAAACGCGTTAGGAATCGCATGCGTAATGTCCCAGAAACGCATCAGTACATTTTATCGAAATTTTCATGGAGAGGCCATTCGTGGGCAAAACTGATCGTAGAGACTGTGTACAAATTTTTGTTTTTAACTAAGACGAATAAATCAAACCGTATTTTATAAATGCTCGTATATCTAGTTTCATCTTAATATTAAGTGTGCAGTGTTTTCTTATTGTGCAGTTCGATTTGTACCCATTACTATTTAGTATTTATTGGCCTATAGGACCCCGCAAGTTCATGATCTTACTGACTCGGCTGCGTCATCGTTCTCTGTCCTGTGCACTCCCTTTCCACGCTTGACCATCTGATGCGATCTCCTCAAGGTCAAACCTTACATTGTTTTCCCATCTCCGTCGCGGCCGTCCTACCGGTCTCTTTCCTGTTGGTCTATCGTCAAGAATTCTACGCACGGTGCTATCGTTGCGCATTCGCGCCACATGTCCGACCCATCTTAATGTTTGCGACCTGATTACTCTCACTATTGTAGGTTCGTGGTATAGCTCTTCGTGGTTGTGGAGCTTCCTCCATTCTCCTGCCTCTTCGTCGTATTTACCGCCAAAGACACTTCTTAAAACTTTATTATTATTTTATTTAGGATACCCTGAACAACACCACACCAGATTTCGAACAGTAGCTTCAATCAACATGCTAACTCGATTGTATGTGGTGAACCTTCAAAAAAGTGGGGAACCGTAACAAAATCCATGAAATTCAGTTTAAATTTATTTGTTGAGATTAATTCAACTATAAATTCTGTGAAACAAACTTTTTTTTTACACGAAATTACAACTATAGAAGTCAGAAATTACAACTAAAGAAGTCCTTCATTTCCAGCTTGTTCACCTTGCAACTGCAGCCGTAATTTGTTCTCACACTCTTTCTGTCCTCTACTTCCGGTGTTTGCTGTCACCCTTTGATGTAATCCTTTACTGTCATCCTTTGCTGTAATCCTTTGCTGTCATCCTTTGCTGCCATCCTTTGCTGTCATCCTTTGCTGTCATCCTTTGCTGTCATCCTTTGCTATCGCCCTTTGATGTCGCTCCTTGCTGTCGCCATTTGCTATCGTCCCTTGCTGTCGGCCTTTGGTGTCGCCCTTTGCTGTTGTACTTTGCTATTGTCCTTTGCTGTTGCCCTTTGCTATCGCCCTTTGGTGTTGCCTTCTTCTCGCACATTCTGCACTTGCAAATCCGACCGTCCTGTCACTGCTTCCCCCTCTGTCACATGTTTTGCTTCCTTTAGTGACCCCATTTCCGCTTCCGAATTCTTCTTTAGCTATTTTTACCACATTCTTGATGTAAAGACACATGTGTACATCTCTTAACTTGAATCCGTTGTGAAGCAGATACACTCTAAATAGCCCGTATACACGACTTAACATAACAAATCTGACTAGATACGAGTACGCCATGATCTAACTTCATAAAACAACGTTATTCGCACAGACGAAAAACTTACTTTACCCGAAGCATTCTAACACTGACTTCTCATCATCCATTCAATGTGCCCTCTGAACTCATAGGCGTCCAGCGACAGTATGCACCTCCCAATCACGAGCGACATCTCGGTTCCAAACGGTTCCCATGCATCCAAGAAACGATCGCCAAGGGTACCCTTGTCAAATGAAATCATTCATAGTTCAGTTCTGTGCTCCACTTATTCTACATTGACGATCACGTCGCAGGCCATCGTTCAAAGAAATGTGCTCACGGAAGTGGTCAGCGCAGGTACTACATTCGCCTCGAGGTATCCTCTTTTTGCCGTCATTCTCCTTTTGGCTGGTGTTTGTTTTACCTCCGCCAGTTGGACAAGTGCCACAAGAATCCGACTCTGCTGCCCCGGACCGGAAAATACCAAAAGCAGAACAGCTAATCATACTTGTTACCCAACTCCTGCGACGGACCGCTGACCAACTTCTCTTGGTATAAAAAAAATTGCCTTCGCCACATTCCATCGAGCAATATCGCCATCAGAGCATCGCATCACCGGTGCATCTAGAAGCATTGGCCGCTTTCCTGTTTCACCATCCGTCGATATTTCTTGCTGTCATCCCGCGTCCCGAATGCACGGCCCGACGCCCGATTCCGTATGTGTGGCCTTATGGCAGACTCATCGTCCAAAGTGCGTTCTAAATATCTTCTTGTCATCTGGAAAACAACTCAAAATCACCTCTTGTTGTTGTTGCTGCAGCTGCTGTCGCTGTTGCCGCTGATGTTGATGTTATTGTTGCGGTTGTGTTGTGGTTTCCGAAAGTGACCTACGAACAGAAGAGGAAGACGGCTGGTCTTCTGAAGCCTCGCCTCCGTCTCGGTGTTAGTGCACCCGACTTCCCTCAATGTTGGCGGGCGGACACTGACCACGAACAGGTGAACGTGTGTTCCGTTGACTCTCCGTCACCTACTTTCGTCGCGAGTGCGACATCAAGAAATAACCGGCGTCCAGCGGTGGCTTTCCACCACTGCCAATCGGAACCCGTGTGCTCTCGACTAGCACGTTTAATTTATGGATTACACAGGTTGACACATTGGTGCTGGGCGGTTATTCATTGGCAATGGTAAGATATTCCGTCTATTGGAAAATTGCCCACTCGGCCACGCTGCTGCCAGTGGAACGGCGTAAGGCCCTTGCGGCCTGTACGTCAACAACTGAACTCAAGATACTTGTGCAACAAACGGGTACTACCCCACGGGACTTACATTACATCTTTGGATCCACGTGAATAGTTTAGACTCCGATGGAGCACCAGTCTCCATGGCCCACGCACCACAATTGCTTCCCGTCGTGCTGAAGATGATGGAGATGATTTCGGATTTCGTTTTCACCGCGATCCGTGGAAAAAAGTGAAACCTTAAGCTTGAATTCGATTTTTTGGCAGCTGGATACGCAGTCGAGAAAGGTGGTAATCGGCTCAACTCGCTCTTCTGACCAGACCAGCTACGGCCCGGTAGAAGTTGAGATAATTTATTGAAGGTCTAGACATCTATTGGGTAAAACGAAAGTGCTGGAACCTTTCTATAGTTTGTACATAATACGGACATATTGTGAAAGGTGTACAATCAAAAGTTACCTGACCCTTAAACGGGAATGGCACAAGGTCAAAACTTGACATCTCAGCCATTCTATATTGTACTTGTTTCATTCGATGAGTTTGATCAGTCAACGTGCTTCAAAGAGGTGTAGACGGGATCTTATAGTTAGGTGGGCATAACTTAACCTATAATCGATGTCTATCTGAGGTTTCCCAGATGAATTAGGTCACCAGGTTGATCTGTTTATGAACTCATATAGAACACCTGGTAAAATTAGTACGAATAGTGAAAGACTTCTTTAATATCAGGCTGCTCAAATAATACTCTGAGGCGAAAGATATTTCTGAGCATCAAACCCAAAACGTGGACAGAAAGGTCAATGTCTCATCTGTGAATTCGGCAATTCGAAAATGTTGCTCAATGGTCGAGAATCCGATGCCGAATGGCGAAAGACCATACCTGGAGAATGTGTAAGAGCAGAAGAAGAGCACGGACACCACACAAGAGCAAAATTTTAGAGCTCGGAGTCAGTGCACAACCCTGAAATGGGTGAAGAGACTCCCACAATGGACACGAAGAAGGGAACGAATAATCTAAACGTCGACGTCGTAGAACTATACATCGCGGTAATAAAGTGGTGAACATAATGCGAAGTAGCTTGACACTGTAGAAATAAAATCCGTGGACATGAACATCAAGAGAACGGATATTACGGCTACAGAAGTCTCAAACTTAACAGTGGAGTGCAGAGTTATAGAGGACATAAACATCACAGGCGCAGACACCATGGGCGGACACTATGAACAGAGACATCTTATGCAGAAACTTCATAAGCAGAAGCTCGTAGGGACCATAGCCTGCCAATAGCAATCGAGGCTATAATCGACCTTCACGGGGACACCAAAGATCGAGACATGACCAACGTCTCCTTAAAGCAATAAACTACGATGTGTGTGTATGTTAACTTGGATGGCAAGAACGTTGGGTACTCAAGGATAGACATTGTGAACATAAAAACACATAATGTCATTACAGCTCACGTAGGTCAAAACCTTCTCCAATTAGTTCCAAATTCCGTAACTTGTCAGTGTTTACCAGGAACATACAGTGTGGAAATAGCACATAATTAAGCATTAGTATGTACGTATAGCCGCATGGCCCTTAGAAATTGAGCCTCTGATACAGGTCAAGTCAATGTAAGAACAAGAAAAAGCTCGTGGATTGACTGCTAATTGTCACTTTGTTGTATAGTGATATATGCGATTGTTTTTTCTTGAAAAACTCTCGTGGATTTTCACTTTCGGCTCTGCCTGGTAGTGCAGAACTTATGTTTTCTGTGATTGTGCGATATTTGCGAGATGGACGTGTAGAAAAACTCTTTCATAAGGAACCATAGAAGTCTGCCACTCAAAACTAAAACATATTAGCACTCACTCTTTTCTTCGTATCATTCTTCTCATCACTATTCCTTCATCCCTTCATAATGTATAGTTTGATATTAGAAAACTAATAACTGATTTTATGGTGAAGGTAGACATCGAGATAAAAATAATGGTGACATATCTCACAGAGAATGACAGCGCAAGGACGAACGTCGTTCAGACAAAAATCGTGAAAAGAGCCATCATTGGGCAGAAACCGTACAGAGAGAAATGGTAGATAAAAGCATCGCAAAGTCAGACTTCGCAGAGACATATGTCACAAAGGCAAACATTATAGAGACAGAGATCGTAGATATAGACATTTTAGAGGCAAACATCATAGAGAAAAACACCAGGATGAAAGACAGCGTATAGGCGTATATCGTGCATACAGAGATTGATGGACATCGTAGAGGCAGACATTGTAGCGACCGATATAAATGAGATAAATGTCAGGGAGATCAACAACATAAAGACAGACGTCATAAAAAACGTAAAAACTTACATTATCGAGACAGACTTCGTTTAAACAGATACCGTAAAGTCAAACATCGTAGAGATAGACACCGTAGAGACTGACATAGTAGTGACAGACATTGTAGAGAGAGATTTCATAGAGATAGGCTTCATAGAGATAGGCTTCATAGAGACATACATCATAAAAACAGACATCGTAGAGGCAGACTCCGTAGATACTAACATAGTAGACAGACATTGTAGAGAGAAAGTTCTAGAGACTGGCATCGTAGAGAGAGAGACATCATAGCGACAGACATCGTAGCGACAGACATCGTAGAACCGACATCATAGCGACAGATGTTGTAGAAACAGACTTCGTAGCGTCAGATATCGTTAAAGACGTATGTCATAGAGAGGGGCATTATCTGTCTTAGCCATCATAGCCTAATATCTTACCATATGTCGTAAAGGAAAACCACCTAAAGGCAAACATTTTTGATACATCCTTGTCAAGGGAGGCGCTGTACATTTAAATATTGTGAGGACCTGCATAGACATTGGTGGCATAGAGATCGTTTGCATAGACATCGTGGGCAAATGATTTCTTAAAAAATCATCGTTGACATACACGTCATTCATAAAGACGTCCTTAGCATAGACATTTCGTCAGGCATGACCAATATTAGCGCATCATGAATATTAACTTTGATAACACTAGCTTCGCAAATTTTGCTGTCATAAGCCATGACGTCTTGGACGTTGAAATCATGAACGATGACCACGTAAACGTTGACATCGCGAACGTTGACATCGCGAACGTTGACATCGTGAACGTTGACCTCGGGAACGTTGACATCGTGAATGTTGACATCATGAACGTGGACATCGTGAACGTTGACCTCGTGAACGTTGACATCGTGAACGTTGACATCGTGAACGTTGACATCGTGAACATTGACATCGTAAACGTTTACATGGTGAACGATAACCCCGTGAACGTTGACATCCTTAACGTTGACATCTTAACGTTGACATCTTAACATTGAGATCTTAACGTTGACATCTTAACGTTGATATCATGGACGTTGACTTTGTGGACGTTGGCATCCTTAACGTTGACATCGTAAACGTTTACATGGTGAACGATAATCCCGTGAACGTTGACATCGTGAACGTTTACATGGTGAACGATAACCCCGTGAACGTTGACATCGTGAACGTTGACATTGTGAACGTTAACATCGTGAACGTTGACACTGTGAACGTTGACATCGTGAACGTTGACATCGTGAACGTTGACATCGTGAACATTGACATCGTAAACGTTGAGATTGTGGACGTTGACATCCTTAACGTTGATATTGTGAACGTTTACATGGTGACCGATAACCTCGTGAACGTTGACATCGTGAACGTTGACATCGTGAACGTTGACATCATGAACGTGGACATCCTGGACGCTGACATCGTGAACGTTGACATCGTAAACGTTGACATCGTGAACGTTGACCTCGTGAACATTGGCATCGTGAACGTTGACATCCTAAACGTTGCCACCGTGAGCCTTGACATCGTGAACGTTGACATTGTGAACGTTGACATCGTGATCGTTTACATGGTGAACGTTGACATCGTGAACGTTGACTTCGTGAACGTTGACATCGTGAACGTTGACATCGTGAACGTTGACCTCGTGTACGTTGACATCGTGAACATTGACATCGTGAACGTTGACATCGTGAACGTTGGCATCGTGAACGTTGACATCGTGAACATTGACATCGTGAACGTTGACGCCGTGAACGTTGACATCGTGAACGTTGACTTCGTGAACGTTGACATCCTTAACGCTAACATCGTGAACGTTAACATTGTGGATATTGATATCACGGAAATAGTTTATTGCGGTTACAATTACATCGCAGATTTGATCATGGCCTGTATTGATATCATAGTCACTTGATATCACGTACGTTGATGATGTGGGCATTGACCAAGTGGATCAACGATTTTATGAAAAATAACATCGAGAACGTAGGCATTGCAGATGTCGGCATCGGAGAAATGAGCTTTGACTTCATGAGCATTCATTGGAATGATCAAGATTTGATATCTCAAATATTAATATTCGATATTTTCTACCATGATACCATGATACATTTGATATCTGCGACAATTGATATAATGGACTTTGGACATCGGCATCGAGGCCTCTTTTTCATTTTTACATCATCGACATGAGGTTTGAAGACATTGGAATTGTGGACATTTTTCGTCACAATGTCAAAGTTGCAACGTTGTGAACAATGTTATTATGGAAGTTGGTATCTTAGACGTTGGCGTCATAAACATTGGCATTATGTGCATTGACATCGTGGAAACTGGCATCATGCACATTGATATTATGAACATTGTCATCATGGACATTGGTGTCATGAACATTGTCATTATTGACATTGGCATCGTGGACATTAGTATCGTGGACATTAACATTATCGACATTAGCATCGTGGACATTGGCATCGAGGACATTAGAATTGTAATAATTAAAGTCGAGGACATTGACGTCGTAGGCTTTGGCATCGTAGACATTGGCATCGTAGACATTGGCATCGTAGACATTGGCATCGTAGACATTGGCATCGTAGACATTGGCATCGAGGACATTAGCGTTGTGGACATTGACAGTCAAGGTCATTGGCGTCGTAGACATTGGTATCGTGAACATTGTCCACATTCTCTTTATGAACATTGGCAACGTATACATTGGTGTCATGGATATAAGCTTTATTGATATTGGCATCCTGGACACTGGAGTTGTATCATGGACGTTGACGTCATGGACATTGACATCATTGACATTCGCATCGTGAATATAGGCATCATGAAGAGTACTACCATAGATAATGGCAACTTGGATTTTGGCACACATACACATCGGTATCGTATAGATTGGTTTCGTGAACTTTGATATTGTCATCATCATCATCGTCATCGGCACTACAACCGGGATCCGGTCTTGGCCTTATTCAGCAAGTCTCTCCACCGGTATCCGGACCATATACGAAACTTGTTAAATTGTCCATAATCATTTGGTTTTCCGGGCAAGGTTATTAGCCTTGCGCCAACAACTGTGATGTTGTGGGCATTATCATTACCTCCGTTTGGCGGGAACATTACCATCATTCAGACTGACATAGTGGGCAATAGTATATGGCATTGGAATGATGGAATTTATTACGGTAAACATTGGTATTCTGGACATCCGTGTAATGAAAGTTGGTACTATAGCGTTTGCGACGATAGTGAAGAAGGTGTGATTCTAACTGATGCTATGACGTTTAGTATCACTAAAAATGGAACCAATGCTGAAGACATCAGGCCACTGCCAAATGTACGAATTCGATTTCCAAACTCAAGTACACGCAACTGATGTGGAATTACTATGTTATTGCTTGGTATACGGCTGATGCTTTTTGCTTATTTGATTTTTTTTCTGTGTTGTTATTCACTATTTGCTTGTATATCGTCTGTATCTGTTAGAAGCGCCACAGTATCGTGAACGTTGGCATAGGCAGTATGGATATCGTTGGCAGAATCAGAGTTTTGGCATCATTCAGATAAATATCTTAATATAAAAGGCAAACTAAAAGTTGTGAACCTAACATTATTACAAGCCTGAAAACTATTGACACGCTACAAAGGACACCGTGAATTTTCATAATATTCAAATGATCAGTGTCAAAATGCACTTTATACGACTGCAGAATTTGGATACTGTAATGTCGAACCATTATTGATTTAGATTCTGCAGACATCTTTACTTGCGTAGAATTAAATGCTTTACAACAGTCCACGACTTTTGGGGGGCTTAGATTTAAACACGGAAAGCTGAATCACTTTGTATTTATGTAGCGTAGTCTTAGAGATTCAATTTAAATATTCAGGAGATGCAATTAAAATCTGGAGAATCATTAATTCTAAGGTCAGATATCAACCACATAAACATAGGGCACATAAGTACAATTTACACCAACTTGCTGTGCAGTAGAACAAGACAGACTTATATAGTGTGGGCCAATTCAACGTGAGGATTTTGAATACTCGAATTCTGTAGTCTTATACTATGGTGTTATGTTACCCTAACTCAAGATACTGTTGATTTCGAGAAGACAGGGAAGGAAGATATAGACGGTTATGATATACATGATATGCATTTGGAAAGAACTCTAGATACAGAGATTGTAGAATAGACACTATAAACAGAGGTATAAACTTGAGCACTATCCGTATACGTACGCTTGTCCATCAGACATGAGGAGTATGTAGACTGAGAAACAGTAGGTTGTAACCGTGTAGACTAAGATATTTGAATCTAGACTTTGAACTTATAGACTCCTTAAGCTTATACAGTTGGACTCACTCACAGAAGTCTTTGACGTCATAGACTCCGAAAAATTGACTAATATTCTGCATATACATATAAATACCAAAGGTTCACGTTCGTCACTTAGACTCTATTTTCTGACTTTTTTTTTTTTTTGATGCGCCAATGGATGTGGAATCTTCATAGATACTACCAGGCCGTGCTACTAGCATGCACGATTCGTGTAACTGAAACGACGGTTCCAAGTCGCACGCCTGCGTACTAAACCACACCCTTGCTCCCGTCAACCACTCTCCCCGCGGGACTGCCGTTAGGTATTACTTCGCGGGGCTGGTTAGCTTTATGTTTTTTTTTAAGCTGCTCTCTCCATGTCGGCTATTTGTGCTTGCCTTACTTTCTCGATTCTTCTAAGTTCGAGTTGCATTTTGGTCACATATGCGCTTATCTCCATCCAGTTATCCTCGGAGCATAGCATCTGCTCTATGAGATCTTGCGGGCCTGGGAGATTGCGTCTTCCTTCGTTGAAGCGTCTACAGTGGAACACCACATGCTCCTTATGTTCGTCTTGGTTTGGGCACGCTGGACACAACGGTGAGATGCTGTGTCCAAAACGGAGCAGATATTTGCGATATCCACCATGGCCGGTCAGGAACTGGGTAAGATGGTAGTTGCAGGCACCGTGGTCTCTCTTCATCCAGGTGGCGATAAATGGGATTAATTTGTGCGTCCATCTGCCTTTCGTAGTGTTGTCCCAGCGAGTTTGCCATATGGTTAATGAGGTTGCGTTCTCTTCCTCCTTGATCTCCTTGACTGCTGTTGGTTCCCGTTGCCTTGACGTTCTCCTGTTGTAGATTCTTAACATCTCGTCCGCAAGGATATCGATTGGGACTATTTCGGCTACGACAAAAGCAGCTTCGTCCGAGATGGTTCGGAAACTGCTGATGGTTCGTAAGGCACAAAGTCTATAGACTGAAGCAAGCTTTCTCCTCGCTTCCTTCGTCGTCAGTATACTGGCCCAAACAGGGGCGGCGTATAGTAGGACCGAGGTCACTACTCTAGACATCAAGATTCTTCGTGGATATCCAGGTCCTCCGATGTTTGGTAGTATTCGAGCAAGTGCTGCTTGCAGCATTGACGCTTTTTTGCTAGAATACTTGACATGCTCTTTGAATTGTAGCCTGTTGTCGATCATAACTCCTAGATATTTTATGGCGTCTTTCGATCTAGTAATTTGATCTCCGATCCTTATATTCATGTATTCCACCTTTTTTTGGCTGGTTAATAAAACCGCCTCTGTTTAGCGGTCTGCTAGCTCGAGATCAGCGGATACCAGCCATTCTTTGACTTTCACCACTGCCTCGTTAGTAGCTGCCTCTATCTCGTGAATATGTTTTGCCACTGTCACAAGGGCAATGTCGTCCGCAAAACCTATCATCTGGGCCTGTTGTGGCAACACTAATCGCAAAACGCCATCGTACATGATGTTCCATAAGAGGGGTCCCAGAACTGATCCTTGTGGGACTCCTGCTGAGACGTTGTGGTATTTTACACCATCGTCTGTTGCATACCTCAGCTTCCTGTTAGTGAGGTAGCTGGAAATTATTCTCTGGAGGTGGTGTGGGGTGCCCATTCTGTGAAGCGCTGTATTTATGAATGGCCATTTTGCCGAATTAAAGGCATTCTTTATGTCCAGTGTTACAACTGCACAGTATACCTTTGTGCCCCAGCGCCATCTCTCTCGACTTACTGCTTCCGTCGCAATGTCCACCACTCTCTTTATGGCGTCGACGGTGGAGCGCGATTTTTTAAACCCGTATTGTTGGTTCGATAGGGCTGCTTTTTCTTCTCCTATGGTTAGCAGTCTTTCGTATACCACTTTTTCCAATATCTTTCCCATAGTGTCTAGAAGGCATGTAGGGCGATATGATGAGGGCTCTCCAGGTGGTTTTTTACTTTTTGGTAGGAGCAGCAAGTGTTGCAGTTTCCAAGTTTCTGGAAAGACACCTTCCTCTAGACACGTTTGTATGGTGATTATAAACATGTCCGGTCGACTTTCAGCTGCCGCTTTCACCGCCTTGTTTGGAATTCCGCCAGGACACGCCGCTCTGCCGTCCTGTATCCTCCTGCATGCTGACTGTAGCTCGTCTGCCGTGACTCTAGGGATGTCCTCCACCACTGTCTCGTTTATTAAGTCGTAGTGTGGGGATATGCCTTGTGGGAATAGTTGATTTACTATTGACCTCAGCAGTTTTGGACATGATATCTGCGGGGACCTGGAACCCTTCAGCGTACTCATTACCATCTTGTACGCCGTACCCCATGGATTTATATCGGCTCCTTCGCATAGTCTTTTGAGGGACCTCGTTTTGTTGTCCTTGATCGCCCTTTGTAGATTGCGCCGTGCAGACCGGAACTCGTCCAAGTGCTCTTGGAAGTTGGCTATCCTCCTAGACCGCTGCACTTTGCAAGTTCTGAGTGCCTTTATTTCCTCATTCCACCAATAACAAGGTGTAATAAATTCTCCGTTAGATCGCCTGGGTGTAGATGAATCGCACGCTGTCGTGACAGCACGGATGAGTTGGTGTGACTGGGCTTCTGCTGTTTCAGTATTGGTTACATCGTTGGTACTCAATATTAATTCAAAGGAGTCCTTGTCAAAACATGTGTCTTTCCATTTCGGGCCACCTGCTTGGGGACTCCCTGTACGTTTGTTTTGTTGTATATTGACTATAATGGCCTGATGGTCGCTGTGCGTGTATTTATTTATTTATTTTTTTTTTATTAGACTTCTCTCGGGAGAGGCGAACCTATAACGTCGAGTGGGCGCCCCGAGATGCCATCAAATAACTGTTGCAGTTCTTTTTGAACAGTTGCAGGTTGTAACGCTCCGGGATCACTCGCGTGGGAAGGGAGTTCCACAGCTTCCCCGCTCTGTAACGGAACGAGTTCTGATACAGGGATGTTCGCGCTGTCGGGAGATGAACCACAAACGGATGCGATCCGTCGGATTGTCTTGTGGAGCGCATATAGACCGAATTGCGTGGAACAATGCCAAGAATCTCCGAAGAACAGCACCCGTGATAATATCTGTAAAACAGACAGAGGTCGGCCACGCGCCTTCGATGTGATAGCGACTGTAGTCCCGACGTCAGCGCCGAGTCCCCGATCAGGCGGATCGCTCGTCTTTGTACGCTCTCAAGTAGGTCGAGGGTATGTTTAGGAGCGGAGCTCCAAACATGAGAGCAATATTCGAGCGCGGGTCTAATTTGAGATTTATATAGGAGAAGAAGTTGGGCCGGAGTAAAGTATTTCTTGGCTCTAAAAAGATAACTCCGTTTTCCTGAGGCTGTTCTGGCGATACCCGATACGTGTTTATGCCATGATACAGTCCCACAGACCGTGACGCCGAGCAATTTCAAACTTTCCCCAGCCTCGAGGGCCCGGCCACTCATCATCAGCTGTGGAACCTATGATCCACTTTTCTTTGTGAATGTTGTATACTGGGTCTTCGTTGCGTTGAAGTCGACAAGATAGCCTTTCCCCACTATAGGACTTTATCCAGATCCTGATTCAGAGAGTCAATCTGTCTACATCTCAGCTGCTGCGACGGTGATGCACCAATCGGCCGATCACTCGAAAAGGAGGAAACAAGCGTACTATCATCCACAAAACACTTTGTTATCCGGTGTCTCCAACAACGTATTCCTCGCTGATCAGCCATTTTAACTTACGTATGAGGGAGTTGCTCGCAAAAGTGATGTCGATGACCGATCCTCGTCTTCCGTTACGGTATGTATATACCCGCCCGTTGTTTTCAATGCCGATGTCCAGAGATGCAAAGGTTTCCAACAGAATACGGCCTCTAGTGTTTGTTGATCGGCTGCCCCATTCCGCTGCCCATGCGTTGAAGTCGCCGGCTATAATCACTTTAGGTCTTCCTTGGGCATCCGCCACAAAATTGTCCAACATGGACTGGTATTGGCTAAGGAACCAACTCGACCTGGCATAACAGCTGTAAAAATGTATGCCATAAATGTTTGCCCTGACAAAGCCCTCGGTTTGTTTGTAGACGTCTTGAAACGCATGTCTTCCACCTAACCATATAGCTGCGGTATTTGTTTTGTCGCTCACCCATATGTTGTTGCTGAGAGCCTTATGCGATTCGCTGATGAGTATGACGTCAGCTCTCTCCTCCCTAGCTGTTTGTTTCAGGATGTCCTGAGCTACCTCACAGTGATTGATATTAATTTCGATAATCTTCATATTTGTTTCCCTGTGATTGCTCTCCTGAAAGCTGAAAGCTTGTCACTTAGGCATTGTAGACATGCACACAGCAGATTTATACCCTGAAGACAGCGCGTAAGCGCTATAGATTTATGCGCTGTATAAATATGGTGAGTCTACTTATACGCTGCCGACTTGTAAGTTATAGACTTATCATCATCATCATCGGCACTACAACCGGGAACCGGTCTTGGCCTTATTTAGCAAGTCCTGAGGCTTGTTAAATTTTCCATAATGATTTATTTTGTCTGGGCAAGGTTATTAGTCTTGCGCCAGATACTCTAGACTATAAACATATAAAATCTAGGATTATACACGGCAGACTTATACAAAATTGAATTATACATCGTAGATTTATGCTTATATAACACCGAGTATTATAGATTGAAGTACCCCATAGGTGTATTCTGGATATTTCGACCTTATTGATTTAAAAACCGTAAATTTAGGTGCAGCGACTACTAATTGCAGATTTATTCACTGTCAAGTTGTGCGCATTAAACTACAAAGAAAAATTAGGTAGGGCAGATTATAAATTCAACCTACTTGTCAACGTCATATATCTAAATAATGTAGACATATAACTGATTAACATGATATAAGAGGTCAATGTGATGATTGTACACAAAGACGACTGCTTACTGAAGTTGAAAGCAGAGCTCTTGTGGGAAAACTTATACTACTGTATAAAATTAACTAAATTAATAATCGTGGATGTCAATATGAGCTCCTCGATAGTATAGTGATTAGTATACCCGCCTGTCACACGGGAGACCGGGGTTCGATTCCCCGTCGGGGAGCCTCCAGCGCAAGACTAATGACCTTGCCCGGAAAAAAAAATCATAATAGAAAATTTAACAAGCCTCAGGACTTGCTAAATAAGGCGAAGACCGGTTCCCGGTTGTAGTGCCGATGATGATGATGTCAATATGGTCCCTGCAAATACACCAGTTTGGACATATTTTATGGATCTGAAGTAAGTGTAAATTCTGACACAAGTACCTTAATGTACGTCTAATACATATGTCGAACCATGTCCCTACAGACAGAAATCCAATTTCGTGCCAGAAGCCATTCCGATGGGATCATTGTAAGCCCAAACCTCATTAACGTCAGTCATGCATATGTGTCACAGCAGTACATTCCTAAGGGGGAGCACTCCGAATAATACCGCAACTAGCTCACATATAATTAGAGTTCACCGTCAGTAAGTACAATCATGCAGAGGTACCGACAAGACTTAGCAAATGGTTGTAAGGTACAAAACGTGCGAATGGCGCCAAACCACTTGGTGCGCCGTGCGCACGTATCATCGCAATCATTGCACGGTCCGGAATATCTTAGCTTAATGGTGAGTCAAGTAGTTTGAAAGAGGAAAAACAGTTTGGACCGCCATGGCACGACCAGATAAGTCCAGATTGTAGATAAAGCCGACGTTGCCTTCGTTGCCACTAACATGACGACTACACTTGATTGTCATCCGCTTTTATTAATTAATTTCTTTTTTCGTACAGGCAGAGGTAACAGGTGGGAGAGCAGACATTTATGATGGCCTTGATGCTTGAGGTCAGGATGAGGGTCTAGAGGATTTTACACACTTTAATATACTCAAGAGGGGGCGTTTTCTCAGCGCCATTGGTTACGTGGGAAATGAAAGTGGTTTCGTTTAATCAGCATACGGGAAGTTATTAACAAAAATGTGATTTACGTGCGACAAGACTAGACGGCAGAAATGGAATCGAATTTCAACGCTTTCTTCCTAAAGCAGCTGGCTTCGTGCCACTATAAATCGAAGGCATCCACCTTCTCCGTTTTGATTCCAATAATATTTCCTTAATTTGGTCAACACCGATTTTGGCAGGTAGTCGGAAAGTTATGTCTCCTCTTCCGTGAGGTATCTGAATGTCAAGGCTAGAACGCCCCCTCGTGGCTCATCTATGTATATATTTTTTGCGATTGGCAAACTCAGTGAAATCTCTTTCGTGCCGTCAATTTCCGTTGACGCGACCGATTAAAATCAATCAGCCAGTGAGTAGAGTTTCCATAAATGTCATGCCGATTACATAATTGTCTCGTCAGCCATAAAAGTCGAAGAGTTGACCCCTTCTAGTCTGCCAAAGAAGGAAACCGCCACCCAGCGACCCCAATCCAATCGAATGTAGTCGAGTCTTCCATTCATAAAAGTGTTATGTGAGATATGTAAGTGTGATGTGGTGTGCGGTTGTTTGTAGTATAATCGCTTCTTGCTACATTTAGAAGTGTATGAGGTAAGATCGTTTCAATAGCGACAGAAATACCGTTGCAAGGCACAGGCCGGTAAGCCAGGTTGGGTGAAACAAGACACGTTTGAATGGTGGTACACGCCTTAGAATTATTCGCAATTTGCACACACACATCTGCGGGATACGGTAGCATCTGTCGCCATGTCCATCAAGAACGATTATCTGCTGTTCGTTTTGTCAAGATCATGATCATGGCTGTGACCGTAAATGATTAAATCGGTTAAGGAAGTGTCTATTGATGTGACGGTTTCAAATGACAGTGCGCGGTCATTTGTTTGAGTATTTGGATGTGTATCTACGTTCCGGTGGTCAGTGTAGAGTCATTTAAAAGCATAAACTCTCGTATTACATAGACGAAAAACAGTTTAGTGATCTTGATAAAGATGATCGTGATATTAAGTGTAACTGGGTTATAAGTGAACTGAAGAACGAAATTCTCCTAAAGTTGCTGAGATAATAATCACTCATTTCGAAGTGAGTTGTGGTAAGAAGACGAGATGACACGAGAAGTTGGTAGCTTGATCATACATGGGAGAGTTAAGGTATGTAAACTAAAGTCTTTTAAGAGAATCGCTTTGGAAGCTCTTGATCATCTTTTAGTCAAAAGGTCTTTATTTTTTTTTATCCGGGAGACTGTTACTCCAAGCCAGAAAAACATAAGTGCTAACCTAAAACCGTTGGGTTCGATTCACGAACGTCAAGCAGTTAAGCAATAAACTTAGTTAAGTGAATTCTTATCGCTGTAAAGTAAGTTGCCAAGAGGTTTTGGTAAAGTTTGACCAAAAACTGCACCAAAGCGGTGGAAACGTACACCATCTTGTTGCTTAGACCAAAACCAGTTTCGAGATTTTGATAAACGTGATCATGACATGGAAATTTTGCAGCGAATTACCAATCAACCGATCACCTGCATATCCAACAGCACAAGTGAGGTTACACATTATCATCAATCTTTCTGTCCAGTCATCTTTTACTCAATCCACGTCTTTACTTAAGTATTATGTAGATATGTCAGTCGACTTGTAAAGTTTCTACCTACACACAATTCGACAGTATCTTTGGTTTATGACTGGTAGCCGCCGATTAAGTCTTATTTTTTATTTCCCAGATCACCATAAACAATTCACATTCCTCAACCACAGCCACAGACACCCACAGAGGGAGACATAAACGCGCTCCTTCATATCCTTCTCGTCTTCAAAGGTAATCTCAAAAGGTTGACTACCTTGCTCAATTAAAATTCACCTCCATCTCTGATTTTTTGTTATCTGAATGAGTGTACGATATATGGTCACCCGTTCACCGCTGACGCAAACTATTGTTCTCGGTGTGGAGAAGAGGGCATCTTACCCTTCCAGGATGTGTAATTCAGCATTACCCATGCCGGTCACTTAGCCTGGCCAATTCAGTGATCTAATTGTGATTCACGTTCGTTCTGCGAAGTCCGCTACGTACCGCGGAGGAGCGCGCACACTCTCCCGTAGGCCGGTGGACAGTAGCCAACAATAATCGCTGTCGGAATGCTCTGCAATTGTGGCTCCCGTTCGTTGGTGTCGCCAGAATGCCTAATGTCCTCGTTAGGTATGCTACCGGTGTGCGGCGACAATGGGCCGTTGACCGAATCAAGTTCACTACCTCGTTGCCACTCGGGATCAATTAGCTCTTGATTGGACTTGGTCAGATTCAATGGAAATTCAAGTGCAGTGTGTATTTGGACACGAGAAGAATGCTAAGACATTTCCCTACACAGGTTTTATGTTCGAGAATTGGTAAAACAGCGACTCTGATCGGTGTGTATTGTTTAGAGGCATGAATGTATGATGAGAGGTCATCTGATACAACTGACCCGATATTAGGACAGTCAGGGTTCTTTTACAGAGTTAGTATCAATAAAATTGACATAGGTTCAGTACCATCGAATATGATCAGTGTCATTTACGAGGCTACCTACTTATATCAGAGTACAGCGTTTCCAAAACTTGGATGCCCTGGAAACAAAAACTTTTCGCATAGTTTGCCCGAAGAGCTGATAGGAGCTAACAGGTAATTAAAAATATATGAAATTGACTCCCAAAGACTTAACTATGATCGCAGTGATTATTTTTTCCCCTTTTACTCCAAAAGGTTTAAACAATAAAAAAATGAGTAATAAAGACGGCTGAAAAAAAAAGTCAGGATTCGTAACCTACCACAATTTTATAGGAATAAGTAATAACCTTGTCGTCCTACCTCGAGGTAACGAATATCGTAAATCTGGCGATCACCCTCAGTGCCAATTGTGTGATGACTTACTTCTTATTACTTTTAGATTATAGTAAGCATATAAATGAATCATTGGGCTCCTCGATAGTATAGTGGTTAGTATACCCGCCTGTCACCCGGGAGACCGGGGTTCGATTCCCCGTCGGGGAGCCCCTGGCGCAAGACTAATGACCTTGCCCAGAAAAAATAAATCATTATGGAAAATTTAACAAGCCTCAAGACTTGCTAAATAAAGCCAAGACCGGTTCCCGGTTGTAGTGCCGATGATGATGATGATGATAATTGAATCATTAGCTGTGGTAGATTTAATTCAAAAGGGATCTAATTAGAGGAGTGAAGAAAGACACGAATGCTCTTTTTTTGACACTTAATGGTTCTGAAACAGATAACCGACACAATTTTTGACCGCCGTCTGAAGAACGAATACCTATTTAAAAGTGGGATATATGTTTTGGTTGCCATATATATCTTCACTTATTTTTTCCTCAATTAAAGCATGCTTTTGCAAATGGATGTCATTCTTCCATTCATTTCACAAGGTTATTTCTTCTGGTCCAACGATGCCAGTGTGTAGGGCGTTAGAATATACTCACAGCTAGGGCGGCTTCTCGTAAGAGGCGACAAAAAGCCGAGTAGTATGTGGCGTCCCAACGCTTTGTCGCCCGGTGCAATACCACCCCATCAAGGTATAGGCTCCGTCGGGAGAAATCCCTGGCCATCTTTCGGGGCCTGGCTGATGGACCGGTTCGAGAAAAGGTTGGTTTAGGTGGTATCGGTCCCAGGGTGAGATGCCACCCAGTTATATAATTAAGTTCATTTAATTATCACCCCCCCCCCCCCCCTATGAATAATTAACATCTCGTGTCTTCACATGCATATCCCCCCCCCCCCCTCCAAATCACCAATTTCCCATTACAATAGAATATCCCCCAACACAATAGTTGAATAATTTAAATAAAGTTAAACCCCTATTTAAAAACCTCAATCCTATTGTACATAGCCATTTTCTCTCTATTAGCCATAGTCTCCCTACCGTCCATAGCCCAGCCCCCTATTAGCCAATTCCGCTTCCTAGAAATAACAATCGTGGAAGCGGAACACAAAAGGATATGAATATGAAGGACGCGAGATTTCGTTCTTGTTAATTCAGTGGTTGACGTGTGCGGTTGTGCGGTTCGTTGGCAAGAAACCTAAATTTTAATAAATTGCAAACTGTAAAAGAAAGCGTTAGTTACATTGACAATTTTAAAATATATACAAAAAATGCTTGGATTAATGTAAAAGGAAAACCAGAGTTTGTATTTGGGAATACCCACGCCCCTACTTTCAAGACAACGCAGGGGTAAGTTTGGTTAAAATTAAAACAAACAAACAATTGTTAAAAAACCTTTAACAACCCCGCCACGCTGTACATTCCGCGAGATCGTCGGGAGAAATCTTCGACTATTTTTCGTATGTATGGCGGGTGGCCCTGACTGACACGGAGATAAGTCATGATGGTGCCTTCTGACATAAAGAATTTCGGAGGTAAACTGGTTTCGCATTCGGATCTCCGCCTCTGTCGACACTCGACTGACAACGGCATTTTGTAACATCAGGGGCATCAGTTTCACCAATACGAATGTAAACGGCGTCCACCAATATTTGCAAACAGCGAAACCTGATATCCTTGCCCTAACTGAGACCCAGATCGATTCGTCGACTAATTCCACATATCTTCGTTGCTCACGATACGACTTACATTCGAGATTCCGTTTTAAGGGTGGAGTCTTCGTCTTCGCGCGGTCCGAGCATGGAGGGGTTGGAACCCAGTAACATGGATTTCATATGGTTGAGGGTCGTGCTGAGTAGTTCTGTTAAATTTCTTTGCTATCTTTACCGCTCCCCGAATGACGATCGACCAGCAACATTTTTCGAACATATTTCACGTATCTTCGACTGGATACAGATCAACCACACGGCTTTTGAAATTATCCTTCCCGGCGATTTTAATGTCCCAATTCCGACTCGTTGGTGCACACGAATAGAAGCGACGAGACTGAGAGGCTAGCGGAGATGTTCGCTGTTAGCCACAACTTGACTCAACTCGTGGAGGAACCTACGCGAGTGCCGGATGCCCAAGGTGATTATACGAACACCCTGGATCTGTTGTTGACATCTGAGCGCAGCGGTTATACCGTGGAGGTTGCTGCGTCACTGGGAAACTCAGATCACTGCTTGGTATCGGTCGTGCAACCACTTGCATTTCAAACGAATAACCGACCTAAGCAGCTTCGTCGTGTAGGAGGTATGGGCTGCCAACTGGGACGATTTGCGAGATTTCTTCGCATCTTTACCGTGGCTGCAGGTATGGTTTGCACACTCTGATGTGAACGCATGCGCGGATTCGGTCGCAGAGATTATTCTTCTCGGCATGGAGATCTACATTCCGCATTCTATTAAACGAAGTTCATCCGATAAGCCTTGGTTTGATAAAAAATGCGAGCAGAGTACAGTGGCATAAATAGAGTTTTTAAACAACGGCGATCTAATTCGAGGTGAACAGAACGAATTTTGTTAGAATCAGAAATGCGTGCAACCAGGCGATTGACACCGCGAAGAAGGCTTACCACAACAAAGTCACTAATAAACTCCTTCAGTGTCCGACCGGTTCACGGTTATTCTGGTCAATGACAAGGGCTGTCAGCAGTAACTTCGCTTCCTCCTATTTTCCTCCATTGGTGACGGACAGTGGGACGTTAGTCACAAATTCAAAAAATAAAGCTAATGTGTTCGCGAATTTATTTACCACGAATTCAAACCTCGATGCCGGTCTTTTGGAGCCACCTGTGATCGCGCCGGTACGGTCTTCGATGCGAGATGTGAGGTTCCGCCCGCGCCCTATTCAACGCATTCTACGTGGACGGAACTGTGGTAAGGCAACCGGCCTAGGCGGAGTACCAGCAATAGTCTTTAAGAACTGTGGTCCAGAACTCTCGCGGGTTCTTGGCAGACTCTTTCGCTTATCTTATCAACGAAGGACCTTTCCTACCTGCTGGAAAATCGCTCGAGTTCAACCAATCCCAAAGAGGGGAAAAAATGTCCGTTATCTAAGGTGATGGAAAACGTCATCAATGCCGAATTAATTAAGTATTTGGAGTGCAACGGACTTCTGAATGATCGTCAATACGGATTTCAAAGCAAGCGGTCTACGGGAGACCTTTTGACCCTTATAACCGATATATGGACATCTGCAATGGAGAGGCATGGTGAGTCAAGGGCGGTTGCATGGAATAATTCCAAGGCTTTTGACCGCGTCTGGCACGAGGCATTGCGGAGCAAACTTCGCTCATATGAACTTTCGCAGCAGCTTTGCGACTAGACGAAGAGCTTCCTCGAAAATCGACCGATTCGGGTTGTTGTGGACGGCGAGTGTTCGGGTCTGTATTCTGTTAATTTTGGGGTACCTCACGGTTCTATTTTAGCTCCGACCTTGTTTTTGCTTCACATAAATGATTTGTTGGAGACAACGGTTAACAAACTATTCATTTTTGCGGATGATGGTACGCTTGTTTCCTCCTTTTCGAGTGTTCGGCTGATTGGTGCGTCAACGTTGCACCAGCTGAGATGTAGACAGATTGACTCTCTGCATCGGTATCTGGATAAGGTCCTGCAGTAGGGAAACGCCAATTTCGTCGACTTTAATGCAACAGAGACACAGTATACAACATTCACAAAGAAGAGTAGAACATCGGCCCCACAGCTGATGATGAATGGCCGGGCCCTCGAGGCTGGGGAAGGTTTGAAATTGCTCAGCGTCACAGTCTGTGGGAATGTATCATGGCATAAACACGTGTCGAACATCGCCAGGTCAGCCTCAGGAAAACTGAGTTATCTTTTTAGAGCCAAGAAATATTTTACTCCAGCCCAACTTCTTCTCCTGTATAAATTTCAAATTAGACCCGCGGTCGAATCTTGCTCTCATGTTTGGAGCTCCGCTCCTAAAAATACCCTCGACCTACTTGAGAGCATACCGAGACGAGCGATCCGCCTGATCGGGGACTCGGCGCTGACCTCGGGACTTCAATCGCTATGAGATCTAAGGCGCTCTGTCTGTTTTACAGGCTGTTGTGTCGCCTGCAAAATGTGCACCATTGACCGTTTCTCTGTCGCCGATGTCCCTGCTTTGGAGTCTCTGATGCGTCCATAGTGGATGAGTTCGATTGGATACGGTTCGACTCTGGTCGACGGCGTTGTACTCGGTGCTGAGGTTGTTTCAGTTTTCGAGCCTCAACATGTTCAGTACTGTCGGTACTAGTACTGCTCTTGGCCCGTGCTTGTTGACCGCCTTTGTCGATTGTCTGTCTATGCTCCTTCGAATTTCTTCTCGTTTGGACTGTCTGCCATTCCGTGTTGGCCGTGCAGGTCGGTGGGGTGTGGTCGCCCAGTATAGGCTTAACCACTTTATTGGCTGTATCTGCTGGTGGCGTTAGGGGATTTTATCTACATTGCCTTGCGATGGCACTCGTCCCACGTGTGACCCTTTCGGCCACAAAACTCACAACAACATCAAATGCTATACACTCTACGATTCGATGCTGTTCCTTGTTTCGAAGTAGTTGGTCTATCTTGCCCTTGGTTTGTTGCATTCGGGGCACCCTCTGTTGGGTTTGTGACATTGGTCGGGGAGACTCAGGATTCTGTGCAAGTGGTTGTGGATTTTGTGTACGACAATCTTCGGCATCGTGCCCATATTGATCGCACTTCATACACAACGGCGTGTTTCGGCACCGGAGGCATTCATCATACATATGACCTTTCTTGGTGCAGAAACTGCATGTCATACGTGCAACAAACGCGTGTGGTGCAAGTTATACCGGCCTTGGTTCGTCGAATCACTATGATAGTCTTGTGTTTCTTTAATCCACTTCCAAAGAACCTCCCATTACCATAATTTTTCTGCCTTCAACTCAACTGCAAATGAGCATCGTAAGCTACTCTGATTCACCTTTCACCTGAAAACATAAACCCATCTTGCCGTGGCATCAAATTTTCACTCCGGGGCATGCTTGCATACAAACTATCATATCCTAAAAACCAATTCGGTTTTCCCATCGCGTAATCGACATTAACATCCGAAAATGTCAATACGCATGGCTGAGGAGCATTTTCCCCATAATTGGCATGTCATGCTTACCCTTGCCTTATCGGCAGACCCATCGGCTGATCGTCCTATTGACAATATACAGTAACCATCGCTAGCTACCTACAAGCGATCGAGTGTTATTTAAAGTAAACACACAGAGAAACCTATTGCATACAACCCCTTGGCTTTAGCCTTCACGTACAAACATTTAATTGTACAGCTACATGACCGACTACATGATCCGTTGTCTTATCGAGAAACGATCACAGCATCGGTCATGTCATGTAAACAGAAGAAATTATTTTTACCTGCATGCCAGCATTCCTGTGCATTATCCAATGCCTAAAATAATCATGCACCCAAATCTAGTAGCCTTTGCCGTCAAAGCAAAGTTCTGTTGACTTATCGCCAACCTAAATCGATCCCCTATCGTACGATGGGAATACACCCAGCCGTACACCGATCATCATATGTGACCAGCTGCATGTTTGTTTTTCCTTTCCTTCGCCCAACGAATATTTCGTTTGTCTTTCTTGCTGAGGAAAAGACATTCACGATATCTGTAAAGATTGTTTTCCCCTGCGATGACATGCGTGGAAACTCATCACCAGAGGCTGGGTCAACGTCGCCCAGCTCAAGGAGTCAGATTTTTACCGTCCAACCGGACACACGTCCCAAGGTCTCGTGATCAGAGTCAAAATGCATCCCCTGTCGGATACTCGCGTTAAGGAGTCAAATTTTGCCGACCCAAAATTAAAAATCCAGAGTGTGCGCGCGGATAGTTAGTCGAGTGGAGTCGTGTAAATTCTAATCCGTTTTCTAAAGTAAATCTTGTCGTTGGAATTAATTCTTAACGTGCTACTTAACCGTTCTTAAAGATAAATGCTGTCGCCGTAATCGACGATTATAGTGCGATGAAAGTGTTATAAAAAAACAAATAAAGTACCTTCAGTCCTGGAACTGAATATATGTTTAAAAAAGCTGTGTAAAATTAAATTGAACTATTATCAATAAAGATTAACTCTAAGTGACAAAATCAGAGTGTTTATTCTTCTCTCGGCGGAACTTCTAGATTGTTTGGGGAGTGAAGTGAACCAGTGTCGTGTCAGGCACCTACTTCTACTCCACAATCTCCTCCGCCTCTCTGATGGTGCCGTGGTACCTCAGGCTTTTTAGGTTTAGACCCTGTTGGTCCTTTAGAAGATCGCGGTGGTGTTTCCGAGCTAAACGGGATTTTCCCTGGTTAGGGGCGTGTAACAGGGAGGGGTCGTTCTGCGAACTTTGTGTTAGTAATCCTATTATTGGCCCCTACTGCCTGAGACGCATCGTTTACAGATCTGCCTGTGTCTCGATTCCTGGAGTTTTGCCAAGTATCCCCGTAGGTCCGGCCTGAAACCCTACTTGTTCATCCTCCCAATAGTGGAATGGATTGTTGCTCCATATGGATTGTCTATTAGGTGGAGTGGGGGCATGATATCTGACATCCCTATCAGGTGAAGGTGACTGGTCATGGTGTGTACCCTCCACCTCGGTGGTGTCCAATTATACCATCCGCTATTATTCCCCATCTCATTTTAAGTTTTCTCTATTTGGATACGTCTCGCTATACTCCTGTATATTGGGTTGTGGGGTGCGAGATCGTGACGCCAGCATTGGCGAGAGTTCTACCTCGTCTCCACCAGTTCTAAATGTCTGCCGTAGACCGAAAACACGAGCACCGAGGGAGCAACAATGACGAAAACACATTGAACTTGTTGTAATTAATTTCTGGTTTATTTTTGGTCCTTGAATTTATTTGACTATAATCTTTCTTAAGTTTGCGGAGTTGAATAGAATCCCGATGATCCTAGATAACATTTTTATTATAATATGGTAAGTCATTTTAAAGTGCACTTTAACAATTTGTTCACACAGCCGGCTCGCTCGACTCACACTCGACTTTATTCGGGTCACCGTGCGCACCGGTGAGCGGGAGGTCGCGTGACCGTGGCGGTCAGTGGATGGAAAACGACTCAGCGATATCTTGCTCGTGCAGAGCTCACTCGTTAATCGTGATCATGGTGGTATGTGTGCATGGTTCTTTCATGGATGAGAACGAACCTAGAACAAAGAAAGGGCATAAAGTGCATTCATGGGATACGATTTCGGTAAAGTAAATAAAACCGAACTCGTCGGATGCTAATGGGATCTTTGTTGGAAATGTGGGTCGCGGCTAAACAAAGAGACGACGATGCTACGTGGAACTGTGTTAATGCGTTTTAGCTAGGTTACTGGGAAATTGTGTTTATGGCAACGCTAGTAAGGGTAGGTATTGAATTCCTATTTGCATTGGTTTATGCTGTAGGATTTAATTGATGCCAAGAGACGCGGAATGCATATTTGCTTTGGTCCCTTGGGTGTAAGTCGCCAGCCAATGCGTATGTAGGGAACAGTGTTGTACACATGGCGCGGCTGGGAAAATAGACGGTGCAATATTTATGGTCCCTGTCATGACGGTTACATTGTATGCAAACCGATTCATTTTGTTTACAGGAATTTGTCTGGTACCGAAGGTCCCGAATTGTTTTGGAATTCCAGATAAGTAAAGCAAGAATCTTACGGAAAATTGTGTGCGAAGAGGTGCATGAAAAGTTAAGTTTTCTTTACAGGGACTTTAAGATTATAGATTTGATCTAAATGATGCGTGAAGCATTTTCAGGTACTAATGGGATTGCATTAGTGAAGTTAGGAAATTGGCTGAATGTTATGGGGGTTTTACGGTAAGTAGACAGTGGGGTTTGGCGGGAACGCCACAGGGTCCTTTTCTGCTTTTAATATTAAGTGTCGGAATTAGTCTTCTCTAATTCCTACCATTAGAACCGATTTTGCCAATTTGTCTATCTGGACTGCGAACGCTGTGCTGGTGTCGTGGCCGTACGTGCGGATTGCTGGTTCTTTGCAGCCCGTTACTGCTTGAGTTATCCGATACGTGAAATCTGCGACATCCTCTTCGCGGGATTGTCGCATATGAGAGAGTTTCGAATATATCTCCTCATACGAAGCGTGTGGCAGTAGCGTATTTCGGAGTCGTTGTTCGTATTCCTCGAAAGTTGTTGGGAGGTTTTCCTTAAAAATGGGGCGAGCTTTCCCGCTTAACCGTATGGGTAGCCACCGCAGGAACATTTTTTCCTCCCCTGCGGATAAACAATCTAAGGTCCTGTCACAGCTTTCGAGGAAGTTATACAGTTCCCTCGCTGCATTAGGACCTTTGTGGTTACTGAACACTGCCACGTTGTTTTGGACCAGGTTCACAATTCTTTCGGCACCCAGCATAGCGGCGGAGGGTTCCTCCGTTACGCGTTTCGCGGAGTTTCTCCTTGAGTGGCTTCTCGCTTGCATCACGGAGTATTAAAATACGCGCGTTTATTTATTTACGAAACTACCCGGATTTAACTAACCGAAACACGATTAGGAAGAAGCGACCAGCGATGAAAGACAAAACCCAAGCTAGATAAAAACGAAAGGAGGAAAGAAAGAAGAATACAGAAACCTGAAAATGCACGTGAAACAATGGAAAGTATTTGGGTAAGATTTCTCTGATTTTTCTCCCCAATGTTACTTTCGTCCTCTCTCCTGTAAATTGGAAAAAGGGAAAAGGGAAACAAATTTTTGTTTAATTGGTTTTTTTTTTTTTTTTTATATGGCTTTTGTATCTTTTTCTCCTAGCCGCTAGGTCCGCTAGTCGGCGTAGATGCGTTAGAGCCTCGGGGCTCTTCCCACCACTAGGTTTGTATCCCCGACGGATCCGACACAAACCTCAGCTGGGGGATCCTGTCGGCTGCGCCAACATTGTTATGTTATTTGTTAACAATTTAAATAATGTTGAGAACAAAAGAATAATTAGGGGAAGGTGAAGTGAGGTGACTTACTTGACATGTTCTAGAGTCGTTGGACCGTGGAGCGGTCGTTGCTGTTGGACTCTTGACAGGTCCTGGAATCGTTGGACAGTGGAACGGTTGTTGCTGTTGGACTCCTTTTAGGTTCTCTATATCTTCAAAAAGGTTGTTCGGCGATTTCTTTCCCAAGTAATGGAGTTGGTGTCCAACGTGGGGCAGGAGCGTCCCAGGTTCTCCTTTATTTTATTTTTCAATCGAAGTTTTTCTATTTTATTTGATGCTTCCGCCTTCCTCTTGTTTCAAATCTCAATTGATTATTTTTTATATTTTTGCCGTTGGCGTATATGATTTATTTTATTCGGCGCCAACGCCGTTCAGTCGTGAACTTCTGGGCTCATACAGGCCAATAAATAGTAAATAGTAATAGTGAGATAGGTGCCGCATTTGCTTTCATCTGAGAACTTTTGGAGCGCATGCGTCCCAACTCAGATGAGTTTCTGCGCAGATTAGTAACTGTAGATGAAACATGGATACACCACTACACTCCCGAAAGAAAGAACAGTCAAAACAGTGGATTGTTAAAGGCGAACAGGCGCCAAAGAAGACAAAGATGGTGAAATCAGCTGGAAAGGTTATGGCTACTGCGTTTTGAGATGCATGTGGCATTATCTTCATTGACTATTTGGAAAAAGGACAGACGATAACTGGACAGTATTATGTGTCATTATTAGGTCAGCTAAATAAGAAAATAAAAGAAAATCGTCCTCATTTTCTAAAGACTTATTGAGCTGCCCTCGTAGCATACTGACTGTCAAACTAACTGAGAATCCAGCATATTTACAATCTGATGTACAGAATGGTTGTTATATCTGATATAATTGCAAAGTAATAAATAATAATAATAATAGTATATAAAATGACGATATGGTGCAACGGCACTCTAGTGTATTAAGAGACAAGTAAAATGACAGTTTAATATACGGACCGCTTTGTTAAGTGAGAATCACGTATATGCATTTCTGATACATTGAATGCTTAGTTTACTACGGTTGACATTATAACAGTCTGTTATAATAATCTAGTGTAATTATGGTCAGATGTACTCAGTGTGACACCTCGGTATACTAAAACATTGTAGTATGTTTACCCACTAGTACAATATCAGTCTGACATGGTGATAGATTGATTTACTGAGAGTTTACTACACTAACTTTCTGGTTCTGGTGTGATAATTGGTTTGGAGTACAGAAAGTACATTTGTGAAAGTTTTATACTCAGAAAGCTAGGTATAGTGTCGGTATGGAATATTGAAATCCTGGTACTCCTGTGGGGAGGAAGTATGTGCCAGACACGGGCACTAGATTCACTTCCTCCTCCATCATAAATTGTTCCACCGACGAGCACTAAACAATTCCGCGAAGCAAAGGAACGAAACGCCGCCACGTTTGTCCACCACCTGGAGTAAAGGGAAATCATAAACACACCGGGAGAGAAGCACAAGCGAAACTCCACAACACAACGTCCACGAATTGTTCGAAAGAGAAAAAGGAAGTTCACACAAACACTCGGGAAACTGCAGCGAAGGATAATAAAACGGTTCGTTATGATTTAATTAATCCGTTTATTTATCTCACTTTCGTTAACGTTAACACGATTGCCAACACGTCTGCTAGTTGTCATACGTTCACCACTTTACGAAAGTACTTACAAACATCAAATGTAAATTAAGAAGGTTGAGTCTTAGCTTTCTTCACAAAAATAACTACCGTTTATACAGAATAACAATTATTTATTTATCACTCGGGGATTTAACTCTGCGACTCGACTATATTCGCGTCACCGTGCGCAGCGGTGAGTGGGAGATCGCGTGACCGTGGCGGTCAGTGGGTGGAAATCGACTCCACGATTTTAATCGTTTTGGGGTGAGCTTTCCCAAGAAAGAAAGTGTTCCTCCCGTGGTGAAAACAAGGAAGAAAGACTTGGCAATGTATGTGTATGTGTGAGTGAAGATCACATTGGTTTTTTTCATACACAAGGCCATGAGAATGAACCTGAAACAAGGAAAGGGAAAATGTGCATTGCAGTTGAATAAATAAACCGCTAGTCATCCGGGAAATGGTGCTAAAAGCAAATTGGATGTTTATGGCATCTCTGGCTGCAGTAGAAACCGGGTTCGTGTTTGCATTAGGAAATGCTGGAAAATTTGGTTTCGTTGATAATGCCTAAGATGCGGCGATTGTTTGTCGATTGTACAAACGAATCGCGGGTCGGTTTATTGCAGCTGTAAAAACAGGCTGTCCGAGATAGGATTTAAACACAGACAAAGGGTGCCGACTGGCTTGGGATTCATGATGCCATATGCACTTTAAAAAATTATTTCTAGGAATTTTAGATAATGCGTTGTATGCATTAAATGCCCTTGTAAAAGGAAATGTTTCAGGAATGCTGCGTGGATATTGCGGTGCAGGTGTGAGAAAGTTGACATTTGCCCGGGGTTCTTGAAAAGGTAGAAAGAAATTCTTACAGAGAATTTGTGTGCGAAGGGATGCATGAAGGTAAGTTTTCTTTTCCAGGGACTGTAGATTATACCTTAGATAATCCTAGATGCGTAAAGCATTTAAGGTGCTAATGCGATTGCATTAGCGAAATTATATAATTGGATAGAGTTATGGGTGTTTTTTAGGAAGGCGAACCGTGGGGTTTGGTGGAACCGCCACACTCCCATAATCTGGGACATTGACAGTAGGGTATACTAATGGTTTGATATGCTAAAAAGTTGATATATTAGAAGCCTGGTGCACCGACAATCTGGTATGCATACTGTTTGTTGTCGTAACAGCTTGAGCTCTGAAAATATAGTCCACTGGCAGGTTGTTATATTAACAGTTATAGTTACTAATACTTTTACTGAGCCTGATAGACTCAATGTAAGGCAACATGCTCAATATTTATATTTGTAAAATTGTAGTAAATTGTGGTTATACGCAAGGCTGTGATAATAATGGTTCACTTATTTCATACTAGTACACTAGTAAAACATTGCATGATAATAGACTACAGTACGCCCAAACTCATGCCACTAATGCCATCAGATAGTTCGAAGAATTATTGAGGTATTACAATCTATTGTGAGGATAAGTGTCAAGGTTGTCAAGTGTCGGCCATATATGGCATATATGACCTATCATGTCTGTAAAGGTATGGTGAGATTTCTGCGTATGCGCTAATATATTGTGGGGAGGAAGTATTGTGCCAAACACGCACACTCGGTTCACTTCCATCCCCATCGTCTATTGTTCACGCGGACACTGCTCCCGACGCAAGGAGGAAGAAAACGATAGTTGACCTTCGCGACCGAGCGGACACAACACAGAAACAGAACACTCTGGTTTGATCAATGTTAATTCTTTATTTGTTACGTTTTATTCTCTAAATAAAGACCACTTTGTTCTCAGCCATTATTAAATATGTCTGAGTTTTTATACTTCACTTAAACTTATTATTAATATTAAATTTATTTTTATGAATTTTAAACAGAATGAAACACTTCCTATTCGACATGATTTACGCTTCTCCGCCGCGCGACGGAGAGCGGGAGCGGTAACGACCGTGGTGGTCGGCGGATGTAATTTGACTCAGCGATACAACCTTCGGTTGGGGTGAGTTTGTGGTGTGGTGGTAGATATCCTCTCCACTAAGGATATGTATTTACTTACCACCAGAGAAAAGTAAAGTCTCTCTTGGTGGAATAGAAAACCAGATCTCGTAATGGAGATCATGGTTGTATGTGATCGTTCAGATCTGTGTTGTTTACCCATGCGCGAAGGCAATGGCAAAACAAAGCAGGCAGGCGGCAAGGACAAAGGAATCGGGAAGATCGTTGTCTATGAAGTGCGTCGCGTCTAAATAAATAGACGACGATGCTTCGAAGAAATGTGGTAAGAGAAAAAATGAAACGAAGGCATCATAAAAGTCTTACATGAGTGATGCCCTTGTGTAAATATACGAATAGACATTGGGAAAAGGTGCCAATGGGTTGGTGGACGAAACAAATCCCTTGTTTACATTTGTATATGCAGGGAAATTCGTTTGTGGGAAACGGATTCTATATTTGCATTGTTTATGCTTTGAATTTAATCCGGCGGCTATGCGCGAAGTCGATGCTTGTTTGGAGATTCAAACAAAGGAGCATTTCTGGGTAAAGTGCTTGCAGCTGTATCGATAGTTGCAAGTCATTGCAAAGTAGATTAGATGGTTTGACGGTTTGTATATACCATCTGTGTCAATTGTACATGGCATCTATGGCGACGCCAGAATCGAACTCTAACATAGTGTGAATATCTACACTTATTGGAAATTCGGTTCTGGGTCGCTAATGCAGAGATGCATTGATACATGTATGAATGCCCATGTAGGGAAAATGCTTTGCAGGCATTTCCAGGTAATGCATTGAAAGCATTAATTATCCCTGAGAAGGAAATGTTTTTTTCATTGCTTCATGGTCTTTGACTTCACTTAGGAAGTTGAGAGATTGGTTTGGATGATCCAATTTCCCATAGCTATCACTCGACAGGAAGAGACCTTTCGGGTATTCTCATTAGTATCTAGGTACGTTTAGTATTGCGAACTGCAATGGTCCACCAAAAATGTATCTCATTGGTGGGCCGGGGGAATGGCGTCAGGTACAATGTTCAGATCGGCTCCTGAGGTAATGATGAATCGAACAGCTCATCGTTCGATCGAAGTCACTCAGGTCCGTTGTCGCTGCTTGATGGATCGAATAGTTCCAAGTTCTATTGAAGGCTATCAATTCCGGTTTGCGGCTTGATGGATCTTGTCGTTAAGAACATTCACTCGGTTATTTGATGGTTCACTAACTCCGTTCTAGTGTATGGTCCAGTTGCAATTCCAGTACAAAGCGAACTACGTTAGACTCGGATGCCGACGTGATCTAAAGAGTTTTTCGTTGCCTTTTCCGTAAAGTCGATGAAACAGAACACCAGAGTTAGTTTGTAATTAGAAAGGTCAACCCAAACACTAGGAACAGAAACTTAGGCAAATAAAGAACCGCACGAAATTGTTTATAATATTATTAGTTTATTAACTTTTATTTGGTTGAGATTCACATGATTTATTTGGATTTAAATCAGAAGGAACACCAGAAGCACAATTCGACAATTAAATTATTATTTGTTATGTCGTGACAGCTGTTTGCTGACAGTTGCTTATTCGTTGTCGTTGACGGCATTCAGTTGCGAATTCACTGATTGCATTCAGTGCGAATCCTCAACATTTAGGTATCCTATTTTTAGGCTTAAATGCCTGAATGCATGTCCTTGTGGTTATTACACCAACAAATGAATCCGATTGTGAAGAAATTGCCCCCCTCACGTCCCCTTCTTCTTGACCTTGCTCTTTCAGAGTAATGCTTGCAAATCACACATCCCTACAAGTTATGTGAAACAGCAGGTCGTTAAACGGTAGTGGATGGACCTAAAACTCCTCCAAAGACATTCTTTGATGTTTTCCCTGTTCACGGCCGATTCCTGTGGTGCAGATTGTGGTCCTCGAGTTGTAACTCGCTGCCAAATACTATAAAGTCGAAGATCATTTCACCCATCTAATGATATTCTCCTCTGTCACGATCGTAAATTGGAGGAGGAATGTTAACTATCAGCTTCATCTCCGGGGCACCAGACTAGCTGAGGAATATTTTCACAGACGGAAAAGAAGAAAACCGCCACAGACCACAGTTTCGTCGGAGGTAACACTATAAATCAAAATCTCGATTGTGTTCTGCAAAAAGCTATGTTGGGCAATCTACATTCATCATCGGTCTCCGCGAGGAGGTTTTCCGATCAGATCGTAGTGCAATCTTTAATTGTTTTCCCATTTGTTACACCTATCTTCTGTCGACTCGGCGGATCTACGTCTACATGAAACTGAGTGCCAGTATCTTCCATATGGGAGGCAGCGATAGGGCTTCGGGCTTAATTAGTCACGAGATGGATGGATTAGAGTCTCAGATCGGAAATGAATTCCTTGTGGCGTATTCTTCAGGTGTCTGAAAGACATTAATGACTTACACCGCTGAAATATGCTTCACACACAAGCACACCGGAGGATGGTACGTATCATCTGTCTAGCGTGTCTAGAAACTCTATGCTTAACATGGGCATGGAGGTTTGCAGATACAGGGCTGACATGGTGATGACATGAGTAACACGATGTGCTGGACGTCTGGCTTAGATTTGGATGCCTTTCGGGCGTTAAACAATCAGATCTTTCACTCGTTTAAGTATCTAAATATCTAGGTGGCTACAGCGGTGTGGAAGTGAGTGATAGATGACATAGGAATGTCTGGGTTCGTATACGTGGGAACCGTAACCGACAACACCCCGGGATACTGTCAGAAAGTCAGACTGGCTCCCAGGTGTAGGGAGATGAAGTATCTTCTTCGCTACATGATTGTTTTATGATGTGACTTTCGATTTCCAACACGTGCTTGTAGCGATATGTCTGTCACAGAGACACTTTTATATTTCCTATACCTACTGCATGACCGAATTTCCAGGGGAATTTGTGTAGACCTCGTGGAGAAGGCTTACCGATGATTTTTCTAAAGTGTGTATTAAGTGTAACACTGCTCAATTCGTACACCCCCAGGGCAAAGCTCAGGTCCAAATAGGTAAAATTCTGAGACACCACTTGTTTCCAAGGATTTCATATTGAGGTAATCGTCTGCTAATGTCGAAACGATAACTGTTGTGGCGATGAACTGATACCAACCCCCTTCCACCCGACTAGAGTTTATGGCGATTAAACAATCCCGCATTTTATAAACAATATCAACACGAAAGTCCATTGAATTATGAGAGTAGCTAGTGAAAGTGACACGTTTACCTCTTTTGTCGGTGGTCGTAATCGATTTGATTAGTCAATAATAAATTTAATAGCGTGCACCATACGTGTGGCATGGCTGGACGAGCTTGACCAGCCGTTTACTTAAACGCATCTAATTGAAGCCAGTTTAATGGGCAGTTTAGGTTTTTGTACACGGATTTCGGATTTCGTCATATGTGACTGTTAATTCGTTCCAATAGTGCGACGGTGTTAGCTAATGATCGCAGACACTTGGTGTAAGTTTCTTCAGCTGCTTCTGGACTCGATGCGCGACAGGGAATGCGTGTGCCCATGTGTGGGTCTTGTGAGGATCGAGAAGTTATTAGGGGAATGAAAAGAAGATAAGTGCTAGGAATGCCAGTGTGACAGACATCTACCCGATGTGCGTTTTCTTCTTGGTTTGGAATTTTTTGTAAAACAAGTTTTCTTGGTTATGGCGTAAATGACTTGTGTGTTGTCCACATCTCCTGTGCGTGTTATGCAATTGATTTCATAAGCGTTTTGACTTGTGCTGACGATTTGCAGTAAGCAATTCCCAATAATGATCGGCCAATGGAGGGATCTTGTATCAAAACGACAGAAATTGTTAACCGGAAAAGGATGGGTAGGTTAAGCTTGTTAGCACGTGACAATCAGCTGACTATATTACTTCACGTCAGAGCAGAGCATTTTATTGGCTTGTCCTTATAGAAATGCTTGCACTGTTGCGATGCAAAGAAATATTTTTCAGTGGATCAGGATTAAGTACTCTTTTGGTGAGGACTTAAAGACAATTATCCCTTTTAGTTGAACAAGGAGAAGCTTGGCAAAGTTTGCGCGTATGGCATTTTTTTGTTTTCGTTGATGCTCTTAGATTACATTTCTTACTGCGAGTGGATTTAGTATACAGACAGGCGAATCATGTTGCGTGAGTGTTGCATATTTCAATTTTGATTTCTTGTCCTGTTTCACGTTATCTTGTGAATTTCTTCTTTCTCTTACAGCTTTGGACTCTCCCCCTGGATGTAATGCATTCTCATTTAGGTTGGTAGACGTGTATATTGCAAAGGTCTCATACTAAACAACTTCACTTTCGTAAAATAGAGTATTTACAGAGACGTTAAAGCTTCCCCGAACTTGTTTCTTCAATTGGTCGTTAGCTAATGTCAAATTAAAACACCGGATGTGAATTTTTGAAGATCAAAGTCACAGAGGGATATTGTCAACCCTGTGTTCTAAACTGAAAAAGTAGAATTCCGTTACCCAACATGGGAAAGAAGTCCATCCCAAAACGACGAAGTTTTATCCCATCCATGCGATAGAATGTTAGTTCTCTTAATAAGTGTATGGCTATTATTCGACAATCATCAGTGTGGTTCTAGTGTGGAGTTTTGTTTCTATGGCCTTTCTCAGGGAGCAGTAAAACACACCTTTGTGAAAAGGTCCTCCATTTGCAACATTTATTTACACAGCAATGTAACATATATCATGATCATCATCGGCACTACAATCGGGACCCGCTTTTGGCCCTAATTAGCAAGTCTCGAGACTTCTTAAATTTTCAAATAATAGACGTCAAATATGATGTCTAGTTCACAAATTTCAAATATGTTTGCCGTACGTCATTATCATCATCGGCACTACAACCGGGATCCGGTCTTGGCCTTATTTAGCAAGTCCCGAGGCTTGTCATATTTTCCATAATAATTTATTTTTACGGGCAAGGTTGTTGTATGGCAATGTAACATATATACTGTGGCGCAAGATTAGTCACCCTATCGGAAGATGTCATAATTTTTGCAAATGGCGACGTACGTCAAATGGCGCAACGCTAATAACCTTGCCCGGAAAAACAAATTATTATGAAAAATATGACAAGCCTTGGGGCTTTCTAAATAAGGCCAAGACCGGATCCCGGTTGTAGTGCCGATGATGATAATGACGTACGGCAAACATATTTGACATTTGTGAACTAGACATCATATTTGACGTTTGAGAACTGGAAAAAATTGTAAAGGTCAAAATCATTTTTTTTTCATTAGTAATTCAAAAATACAATTGGATGATTAATTTTGCGCCACCCTTTGTAACACTCTTGCAAATCACAACGAACTGTAACACAACAGCGAACTGTTTCGATTCCTGGCATTTGACTCCGTCCTCATGAAACAAGATTATTTGCAGCCTTCTTAGGGATTGATTCCTTTGTTTCCTTGTTTATCCCACCTCAGCTGGGGATTGCGAACTTCAACTCGTGCACAGATTTCTTCCCATTTTTTCCTGCGAGAGTGAAAGTCAACGGCGCGATCACAATGTACTGATTTATGCGTTCTTATCGTCTAGTTTTCGATAGAAAGGACACACGTGCCGCATTAACAATGTACCGATACATCACGTGAATTTGTTTGAGCTTCTATCGTCTGGGTTTCGAAAGTAAAGAAGAGATGGCGCGCTTAATATATAGTGTTACATTGTGTGAATTGAGTTTTAATGTTATCCTCTGAGTTCTGGTGACAACGGTCCACGCGTATTCTATTCTAGAATTTTGTTTACGATTTTATCGATTTTACTGCGGGAGAAAGGAACCCAAAGAGCGCGATACAAAAGGAGTATCGCATAGTGTGAATTTACGGATCGAATTCAAATTGCGAAACTGGACCTGAGGTAATGTCATTTACAATTAAGACTGCAAAACTAAAAGATACTTGAATTGAGAGAATTCTCACTGCACTTGACGTGCAGTGGAAATATTTTTCTTGACGATAATCAGATAAATTTTGTTATTAAAGTCGCAGGTTTGTATTGCATAGCTTTTGGGGAATAATGGAACTGCGAAATTTATAAACCAGGACCTTAAGTGCAACAGCTAAAATACTTTCAAAGCCAATTTTTTCAAGCTTTTCAAATGTGTCAGCATCGAATCAAGTATCGCCAGTTTTCTTGTCGACTTTGTTGTGGGAAAATGCAATATATCAACCATTGACACACCTAGTTGCATCACGGGGCGGATTAGGTGGTAATTTTGCATCACAAATTCTTGCTCAATTGGTATAGGCAGTCTCTTGTTGGGGGTAGTGAGGCAAGATATAACATCTGTAGGCAGCGGCTGTAAAGTAAACAGCCTTTAAAATTCAACCTGTTAAACCGTCGTTTCATGACACAGCAAATTTACAGAGCACACTTCCGGTACCTAACGAAGCTTAGTCCCTCGATAGTTTGAAAAAAGGCAGGAGTGAGAAAAAAAACCGCAAGCCACACGAATTATTTAGGATTCCCCGTAAATTTCGATGGAGTCGGTTTTTGTTGTTGTTTGTGGAAAATAAGTCAGTTCGCTTCGACCAATTTAGTCATTTGGTGTTGTGTAGATAAATTTGTCGAGGGAGAGAAACAACCGTAAATAGTCGATGAAATGGTGTCGCGCATTGCTAAATCATTTCTCTTCCAACATGTTGTTCAAATAACTGTAAAATGAAACACATCGAAATCTCAAAATGAAAGAGTTTGTGACTTTGATTTCGTGTTGGTGTAACGCGCATCAGTACCACGAACTCCTCATGTTAGATAAAGTAAAATCGGCGACGGTTCGGTTCAAGTGCTATTTATTTGAACCACTAACAGACTAGTGCAGGTCTTTCATTATGCACTTCTATGAGTCATCACGAGATTGGGGAGATTCTAGCCCCTTCGACCAGTGAAAGGGGTTCATACGCCAGCCCATCCACGCCACTTGGTGCTCAACGCACGGTCTGTGAATTCATGTGCCCAATGCCTGCATGGCCATTCTTTGGCATATCGTTGTGGAACCATGGATTGATGAATGAATTCGCCAATCGCAGCATCATCGGGTGCTGGGGACCTGCGAAAATCCAGGGAATAAGAACACAACCAAAGAGACACCGACTATAGAAAAAAATACGATCCTTTTTGAGTACTTTTTTCCTGCACGGAACATTGGCAGTAAGAACAGCATAATTTATTGTGAGGGGGATATAATGTACCCATATATTGGTACATTACCCAGGATGCCTTTTTCCACAGAAAGAAGAGCAACCACCACCGTGCCCAATGAATGGCGAATCCAATCAAGTAGAACCATTGTGTTGATGCATTGCACAGGGAAAGATTGTACCTAAATAGAACATTCGCTAGAGTACGAGGATTGACACGAGACGGCGTGGAGCTGTGAGGCTATGAACGGCGACGATGCTGACCGAGCACAGGAAGTCCCCATCCTATCGGCATACATGAAGCGACACGTGGAGTATAGAGTTTTTGTCTAGTAAAATGCTGGTGATCCTCATTTTAAGGGTGTTGGCACTGGTTTTAGTGAAGAATATTAATTGACAATGAATAATACAATTACGTTCTTGTTTTCTAATAAACGATAGAAAATTAATAGGCAGAGTGTTTATACTTTCTTTCGAATAAAATGATAAACAATAATCAAATTTACTCAAACAACTAAACAACAAACAAATTACTCGAACAACTAAATAAACTGGTAACACATTAACATATTTTCGAAGGTTTTTCTCAAGTAATTCAAAAAAGGAAACACCAACAAACAACAAGCTGTTGTTATAATCACTAAAAGGCATCGAATAAATAAAATAGACGACAGTTTATAATAACCACAAAAAAAAAAGGTGACATCTATAGGGTGCGCCATACATTTTTGCAAATGGCAACACTTGATTTCTTAAAGTTACAAGTTCATAACAAACCATTTTCGACAACAAGGCTTTTGTCGTTTTCTGGGTTGTTCGTCGCCAAACACATATATATAAGATGGGCCATACATGTTTTCAAATGGGAACACTTGATTTCTTAAAAACCGTTAGAGGGGGGGGCGCGCGATGGCGGGGCGTAATGAACGTATAAACAATTCTAACATCAACGTAATAAACAATTCCCCGCCACTCGCCCGCCCCGCCATCTAACGGTTTTCAAGAAATCAAGTGTTCCCATTTGCAAACATGTATGGCCCACCCTATACATATGTCTTTGGCGACGAACAACCCCAGAAACCGGCAAGTGCCTTGTGGTCGAAAATGGTTTGCTATGAACTTGACGATATACCGATTTACTGGATAAGAAATTATCGTTCTGGCTGCTCATTGCCTTCCATCAAATTAATGGTGGCGTTCTTCAGAGATTTGTATTTTTATAGTGGGCTCAATTCAAGTGGTTCTGGACGGTGTCAAATTTACCTCCCATCCAATTAATGTTGGTGTTTCCCATGGCTCCACACTCTCACCCACTCTACTTGTCATACAAGTTTTTATTTTTCTGCAATGAGTTGAATAACGTATTTCGAACTCACCCTATGGAAATGTTGGAACCATAGTATCAACACACCAAACCACAGTCACGTGTATAAGAGGATGTTTCAATTCGCTACTTAAGCTACTTTATCCCTACGTTAATTGCTCTGATATATGACACTGATGATTGTTATTTTGTCTTTTTGGTGTAATGTTCTTCACTGTGGTTGCGTGTTCGTGTGTGCCCGTTGATACCGCCACAACAGCACGTTGAATTTCCTATGCTCATTCGAATATTCCCAACCAACCTCTTCGAACGTCATTATCCTCACTATCAGCAAGATATACCGAACTCATTGACTTCAACAAGATATACCAAATGGGCATTATCTAACCGAGTGGAATTCAATTCCTTTAAAACCCAAATGTACCTCTTGTCGTTAAAGACAAATCTCAAAGTAAACACACTGCCGAGGATATGCACTGACATCATCAAGGCCAACGAGCTACCAATTTTTGACACCAAAATTTACACAAACAACTAAATATTTGACATGAGGACAGCGCGGGCAAATAAAGGGGGTTTCATAAGGGGTGCAAGAAGTACACCACTCCAGCCAACTTGGTCACAGTTTACAAGACGTTAATTCGCCCTAAATTGAAAATCCCAATTTAGTCTGGCTCATATAAAACAACGGTGCACGTGCTTCATATAATGTAAAAAAGAGCAATTCAACTCATTGAGGTTCCCGGCACAAGTCTTTCCATTCCCGCTCCGCAACGTCTGTCCAGTTTTTTCATTAGGTATTACCATGGTCGTTGATCAACTGAACTTGGTGAATACATTCCACTTACCGAAAGATTTTCCCGCGACACACGTCATGCAGAGAGTGCGCATCAGCTAATGTTCAGGGCGAATTTCAATGATATGAATAAACACAGACAACCGTTCTTTAGTCGAACCACGCAAATATGGAATGCTCTATTTGATCAAGTGGTTTCTTTTCATAGCAATATTCAGGTATTCAAGACTAATGTGTCTCCGTTCCTTATCCCTCCCCTCTTCTCCTGTGCGCACTGTGCTTTGACATTTGCCTTAAAATCCCCTTTTGTGCATGCGCCTGTGATGATGAAATGATTAGAAACCATTGACCTGGTACCCTGACCTTCATATGCCGCCCATTTAGAAAGACAAACGTATCATTGATGTCGCGCCTTAATATGGTAAAAGTAATAGTTGTTAATGCCCATTTCGTTTATAAAAGGCAACACATTACCCTTTCAAAAGCCGGCACTCGTTGCTTGATGCATTTTTTGCATCACCTGCCGCTTTGTAAACTTTCTCCCGGGGTCTGGTCAGCAAACATTACAATCCCACTTGATAAATTGTCAATAAGAAGCCTTTATGTCGAAAGTATTTTAGTACCAGCAGCTGCAGTCTGGATGGGGATTTCCTTAGTCAATGGGCTCAAGTAAACAGATTGTAATGACAAGTCTTGGGATAGGCAAAAGCCATATTTGCACAGTCCATGACACTGAATGCATTCGTTGTAGATGTCATTGAATTAGTGAAACTATTTTGCAAAGTGTTATGGCGTAGTTGCACTCTGGTATCAATGCTGATCATCAGATACCTTACGGCAGTCACAGATTGCCGTAACTCCGCTTGGTAAAGCATCATAGTTACTTTTATCAGTTCTCTCGAAAGGAATAAAAATCTATATTTGTCGAAGTGCCACAATTCTGGCCATCATCCAGAATTTTCTTGCGGCCTGATAAAAGATATATTGGGTTTTACATTGCTGCCGTGCCATTTTCTTTTATCTAGAATTAATATTGTTATAAATATTTAAGCTGTCAATTTTCTAAGGCGCATTTCTTTTTTTTTCAGGTAATTGCTAGATATCCAACTGCCAAATACGCTTCTAAAGTAAGTTAACCTAAAAAACCGATTTATATTCTGATTGGGTGTGATCTGGTCATTATGGACAAATGTTGCACTCTTTGGCGTTTGGTTACAAAACGATCCGTAGTAAGCACACGACCTCTAACTAACCAGCTGAGAAATACTCAAGTTATTGTTCAGATCCCTTTTTCTATTCATCCTTTAATTTACTTGTCTCGGCCTTTGCTTGGCTTAGTAATGGAATTAATTGCCACATATACTTTAAGTCAGAGATAACTTATGCCAATTAAGACTACAGTAGCTTAATCACTGAGACAAATACATATGTGACTTACGATCGTAAGAGAATGTTCAAGCTGATCTTAAAAACACCGATAAAAATGCAAAATCCCAAAGCAGTTCATGGGGTACTATACACTAGGAGGTCATTCAATGTAATTACAACCAATGCCTTAGGCTTTGGCTCTAATATGTGAATAAACTTTTTATGCGTGTGAATTATTTATAAAAATCATCAGATTGTCTCGCTTTCGTTATGTTAGTTAGGAAATTGCATCCATAAGAAATTCGACGGGAACGCTTAAACTACAACTACATTAGAGCTGCGATCACCTGGCACACGATCACCAAGCTTCTCATCTACTCATATCGTACCGTTGATTAGAGCTGCTAACTGGAAGAGAAGCGACAACCGCCCGTCAATGAGCTACTTAATTCAATATTCGAAAATCAAAGTCCACATCCATAAGATCCAAATATTATTAGACTTTCATTCACCTAAATTCGTGGTCAGCCTGATTGCGGCGGCGACTAACGCTAACGACGCGCGACAACGCTAACAGCCGTTTGTTTAGTTTGCCCCAAATTTTTTTATTTGCATAAGACACGCTATACTACAGAAAATCATGTGTACCAAGTTGTGCCTGATGGGTTCCACATTACCTGGTGATACATTTACGATTGAAGTTAGATCAACCTTGCTTCGTATCGTAGAAGAGGTTTTTGTTTATCTTGTTCCGTTTGAGTGGTCTTTCCTTTAATCCACGATGTTATTAATGTAATTAATGAAGAATGATTTAGGTTAAAAGTGCCGCACATACAAGATCGGCCCAAGATAAGGTTGTAAGCCATAATTTTTTTTATTTTTTTTTATTAGACTTCTCTCGGGAGAGGCGAACCTATAGCGCCGAGTGGGCGCCCCGAGATGCCACCAATTAACTGTTGCAGTTCTTTTTGAACAGTTGCAGGTTCTAACGCTCTGGGAACACTCGCGTGGGAAGGGAGTTCCACAGCTTCCACGCTCTGTAGAGGAACGAGTTCTGATGCAGGGATGTTCGCGCCGTCGGGAGATGAACCACAAACGGGTGCGATCCGTCGGATTGTCTTGTGGAGCGCATATAAACCGAATTGCGTGGAACAATACCACGAATCTCCGAAGAACAGTACCCCTGATGATATCTGTATAACAGACAGAGGTCGGCTACGCGCCTTCGATGTGATAGCGACTGTAGTCCCGATGTCAGCGCCGAGTCCCCGATCAGGCGGATCGCTCGTCTCTGTAGGTCGAGGGTATGTTTAGGAGCAGAGCTCCAAACATGAGAGCGCGGGTCTAATTTGGGATTTATATAGGAGAAGAAGTTGGGCCGGAATAAAATATTTCTTGGCTCTAAAAAGATAGCTCAGTTTTCCTGAGACTGACCTGGCGATACTCGACACGTGTTTATGCCGTGATACATTCCCACAGACCGTGACGCCGAGTAATGTCAAACTTTCCCCAGCCTCGAGGGCGCGGCCATTCATCATCAGCTGTGGAACCGATGATCCACTTTTCGTTGTGAGTGTTGGTTTACATTGTGTCTTTGTTGCATTGAAGTCGACGAGATTGGCCCTTCCCCATTGCAGGACCCTATCCAGATCCTGATTCAGAGAGTCAATCTGTCTACGTCTCAGCTGATGCGGCGCAGATGCACCAATCGGCCGATCACTCGAAAAGGAGGACACAGGCGTACTATCATCCGCAAAACTGAACACTTTGTTATCCGTTGTCTCCAACAAATCAGTTATGTAAAGCAAGAACAAGGTTGGAGCCAAAATAGAACCCTGTGGCACCCCCGAATTAACAGGATATAGATCCGAACACTCGCCGTTCACAACAACCCGGATCGATCGATTCTCGAGGAAGCTCCTCGTCTAGTCGCAAAGCTGTTGGGAAAGTTCATATGAGTGAAGTTTGTTCAGAAATGCCTGGTGCCAGACGCCTTCAAAAGCCTTGGAGATATCCAATGCGAACGCCCTTTACTCACCATGCCCCTCCATTGCAGATGTCCATATATCGGTTATAAGTGCCAAAAGGTCTCCCGTGAACCGCCTGCCACGGAATCCGTATTGACGATCATTCAGAAGTCCGTTGCACTCCAAATACTTAACTAACTCTGTATTGATTTTCCATTACCTTAGATAAAATAGACAATAATGCTATCGGACGGTAATTTTGTGGGAGACACTTTTTTTTCCCGTCTTTGGGATTGCCTGAACTCGAGCGATTTTCCAGCAGGCGGGAAAGGTCCGCCGTGCAAAAGATAACCGGAAGAGTCTGCCAAGAACCGGCGATAGTTCTGGAGCACAGTTCTTAAGGACTATTGCTGGTATTACGCCCGGGCCGGTTGCCTTCCTACGATTCAGTTCACGTAGAATGCGTTGAATAGTGCACGGACGAAATCCCACATCCCGCACGGACGAAATCTCACATCCCGCATCGAAGACCGTACCGACGAGATCAAGGCCAAAAGGCCGGGATCGAGGCTTGAATTCGCTGAAAATAAATTCGCGAACACATTAGCTTTATCCTTTGAATTCGTGACTAACGTCCCGCTGTCCGTCACCAACGGAGGGATAGAGGAGGTTGTGAAGTTACCGCTGATAGGTTTTGCCATTGACCAGAAGGGGCGCGAACCAGTTGGGCACCGAAGGATCTTGTTGATCACCCTATCGTTGTGAGCTTTTTTCGCGGTATCAATCGCTTGGTTGCACGTGGTTCTGATTCTAACAAAATTCGTTCTGTTAACATCGGTCGGATTGGAGCGCTATAGTTTAAAAGCTCTAGTTTTTGCCGCTGTAATCAGCTCGCATTTTTTATCAAACCAAGGTTTATCAAACGAACCTCGTTTAATGGAATGTGGAATATACATCTCCATCCCTAGAAGGATAATCTCTGATACCGACTCCGCGCAAGCGTTAACATCGGAGTCTCTGAAGCACACCTCGGACCATGGAAAGTATGCGGAGAAATCTAGCAAATCGTCCCATTTAACAGCCCCATACTTCCATACATGGCGAAGCTGCCTAGGCCGGTTATTCGCTTGGTATGCAAGTGCTCTGAGTTTCTCAGTGGCGCAGAAACCGATACGGTATAAATACTCGGTTCGGGTGTCAAAAACAGATCCAGGGTGTTCGCATAATCGCCTCGGGCATCCGGCACTCGCGTTGGCTCCCCCACGAGTTGAGTCAAGTTGTGGCTTACAGCAAACATCTCCACCAGCCTCCCAGCCTGGTCGGTTTTGTTAGAGTGTAACAACCAGCCAGAATTGTGCACATTAAAATCGCCAAGGACAATAATTTCAGAAGCTGGGTGGTTAATCTGTATCCAGTCGATGGTATGTGAAAGATGTTCAAAAAATGTCGCCGTTCGATCGTCATTCGGGGAGCGGTAAAGACAACAAAGAAATCTAACGGAATTCCTCAGCACGACCCTCAACCAAATGATGTCCATATTATTGGATTCCAACGCCTCCATCCTCTGGCAAGCCAGATCGGTCCGCGCGAAGACGCAGACTCCGCCCTTAAAACGGAATCTCGAATATAAGTCGTATCCTGAGCAACGAAGATATGTCGAATCATGTGACGAATCGACCTGGGTCTCAGTTAGGGCAAGAATATCCGGTTTCGTTGTTTGCAAATATTGGTGGACGGCGTTTACATTCGTATTGGTGAAACCGATGCCCCTGATGTTACAAAATGCCGTCACCAGTCGAGCGTGGGCCGAGCCTCGAGACCTAGCTCGGTTATGCGATGACGAACCTCTCAAAGTTCCATTATTTATCATGATATCTGCATGATGTTCCCCCCGACATAGTCCCCCCCGGAGATCCGAATGGGAGACTAGTTTACCTCCGGAATTCTTTATATCAGAAGGTACCATCATGACTTATCTCCGTGTCAGTCCGGGCCATCAGCCACACACCCGAAAGACCGTCGAAGATATCTCTCGGCGATATCGCGGAATGTACAGCGTGACGGAGTGGTATCTCACCTTGGGACCGACTAATTGCTATAAAACTAATCAGTTGACTCATTCCTTCAAAACTGTTTTGTGATTTGAAGTTTCTCGTTGATTCGGGATTTTCTACTAAACTTTGACTTGGAGCATAACTATAATTTTACATTGACTATTCTCTATTAATCAAAGGCGATTTAACATTATTTTAATTAAATGTTATTAATGCAGAATCCCATACTCATAGGAAGTCTTGATAGTCGACTTAACCTATACAGTCTGTCCCAAAATAATCCGAATTCGTTATCTACAGCTGAAACCGCTGACGCCATCGGCTGCTGATTGATTTGAGAAGAGCATACCTTCCGTAATAAACAAAGCTAAAGTTTGATGACATTTCGTTCAGCGGAAGCCAAAGTACAACGCATTCGGTGACAGTAATTTTTGTGCATCGCGGTCAAACATATATAAATCAAGGAGGCAATATTAAATATTGTTTTAAAATTGGTAAAAATTGTACCGAAACGTTAGAATTGCTGAAAAAACTTGTGATGATAATTGTTTATCCAAAACACAAGTATTTGGATGGTTTTGACGATTCGGGGAAGTCAGGGAAGATGTATATGACGATGAACGTACAGATCCCCATCGGATGTGATTACCCTATGTTAGAAAACATCGATAAAGTTCGTGACAGTTTGTAACAAATCTTAAGTGAGATGCATTCGAATGGAGCTTAACACACCGAAAATAAGAATTCACCACATTTCAACTGAAAAATTTAGTCTAAGAAAATCGAATTCAAAGTTTGTTCCATATCAACTGAATGATGACCAAAAATTGCTCCGATATCATTAAACACCCTCGAAAACTTTTTAAAAACCATCGTAACTGGTGATCAAACATGATGTGTACGACCCAGAAGCACAGCATCAGCGTGCTGAGTCGTGATCACCAGATGAAGCAAATCCAAGAAACCACATTTGACGAATTAAAAATCAGAACAATGCTCATCTTCGATTCCAAGGGAATCCGTTCATGCTGAGTTTTATGCTCAAGTATTGAAGCGTTTGTTGAGCCATATTCGTCGTGTCCGTCCCGAATGTCGAGAACCACGCATTTGGAGATTGGTTGCAGGATAATGCAAATTCTCATCGTGCGACCATTAGCACATCACCGATTGTTCAGCTTCAAGTATCCTCGTACGGGCCTAATATGGCACCTTATTATTATCTCCAATTCCGTAAACTCCATTTGAGTAGGAAAGGAAATCGTTTTGTATCGATTGAAGATATTCGCCGGGCGACGACTGCCATCATCAACAACATACAACAACATACATAAAGTCAATGTGTTTCCATTCAGAAATATTATTTCGAATAAGTAAAATGATTTTTATAAAAAATAAATAATTATTTGTGTTTTTTTAAACCATTCCGCTTTATTTTGGGACATAAAGTAGCCTCTTCAATGATCTGCGATTTTCCATTGATCTAAGACTCTTTTTCTGCGACATCAAATCTAAGATTACCACACTTTTTCACCGTCCTACAACTCTTCACTGGTCTAAAATTTTTCGCTGATCTAAGAATCACTAGTAATAGGATATTTGTTCTGAAACTCTTGTGGCGTTTCTCACAGATACACACACAATATACAAGCAAATAGTGAAGAACACCGAACGAAAATCGAATAAGAAAATGCATCAGAGCCGTATACCATAGCGATAACATAACAGTTCACATCAGTGGCATATACTTGCGTTTAAAAATCGAATTCTAAGCACGGCCAGTAGCCTGATGTGTTACGCATTGGTTCAATTTTTGGTGATTCTAACTGTCATAGCGTCAGCTCGAATCACACACGTTCTTCATTATCCATATGCCACAAAGAACTTTCCGGGCAGAGTCCTCTTCGCTCATTTGACTTAGGTGTCCCATGCATCGGAGTCTACCAAGCATTCCTACAACATTAGCTTCAAGGTAGATCGCGTACAACTCGTGGTTGTAGCGTCTCCGGAATCGTCCTCCCTCACATACGGGGCCAACAATTCTCCTTAAGACCTTCCTCTCGAACACGGCTAAGAGCTCAGAGTGCCTGTTATTGAGCACCCGGATCCATACCTGAGTACTGGTAAGACCATGGTCTTACACAGTAGTACCGTGGATGTTCTGGATAAATTTCGGGATTTAAAGAGCCTTAATAGACCATAGTAGGCTTTGTTGGATTTGATCACCCGTTCGCGTATTTCTTTTCCATATTGTTATCAGCTGATACTATTGACCCAAGGTAGTTAAGGGCTTGCACTACTTCAAATTCGTGCTCCACTACCCTGATAGTTTGACCAACGTTAGGTCTTCTCTTCGCAGAAGTTTCCACCAAGTACTTAGCTTTCCCCTCAATAATGTGCAGTCCCAGTTTTTGTGCCACCTGCTCGATTTGGGTGAAGGATTCCTGTACCGCCGATTCGGTTCTACCGATGATGTCGATGTCATCTGCGTAGGCATATATCTGGCTGGACTTGGTGACTATAATCCCTCTAGCTGTGACGCCAGAGTTATAGCGTTTTAAATAATAGTGAAGAAGATCGTGTGATTCGAACTGACGCTATGACAGCTCGAATCACGAAAAAATGTTTACCTAAGCGTTACACACCAGGCTACTAACCGTGTTTAGAATTTGATTTCCAAACTCGACCATATTCCACTGGTATGAATTATTTTTATTTTATCGCTTGGTATATGGTTCTGATGTATTTTACTTATTCGATTTTTTTTCGTTCGGTGTTCTTCACTAATTTTGCTTGTGAATTGTGTGTATCTGTTAGAATCGCTACACACTCCCGCCGCAGTAACTTCGTTACGATCAGATTCGTATGCGGACGACGGACGAACGAGAGAGAAGCGAGAAAACGTCGGAGGCTGGGCTCTATGCGGAAGTCGTGACCGTGTGTGAAGTTCTGCTTTACTATGGGAAGTGGATGCTGCGTGTTCAGATCACGTCGGGATCACCAATTATAGCGTTTTAAATAATAGTGAAGAAGATCGTGTGATTCGAACTGACGCTATGACAGCTCGAATCACGAAAAAAATTTGACCCAAACGTTACACACCAGGCTACTAACCGTGTTTAGAATTTGATTTCCAAACTCGACCATATTCCACTGGTATGAATTATTTTTATTTTCTCGCTTGGTATACGGTTCTGATGTATTTTTCTTATTCGATTTTTTTTCGTTCGGTGTTCTTCACTATTTTTGCTTGTGAATTGTGTGTATCTGTTAGAATCGCTACAGAGTCACGGATTGCTTTCTCCAACGCCATGTTGAAGAGGATGCAAGCCAGACCGTCCGTTTTTTGGAATCCATTAAAGATGTTTATTGGTTTGGACAGCAGTCCTGTTATTTTTACTTCACAAATTACGTTGGTCATAGTCAACCTACAAGGTCGTATCAATTTGTTTGGAATGCCGAACTCTCTCATGGCATTATATAGTTCTACCCTGGCTATGCTGTCCTAGGCGGCCTTAAAGTCTATAAATAGATGATATAATGGGATCTTAAATTCCAGGCATTTATCCATCGCTTGCTCAAGGGTGAATATCTGATCAATCGCTGATTTACCTGGGATGAAGTCACACTGATTTTTTTTTTATTTTTTTATTTTTTTTTTTAGATATCATTTTTTATTTCTTCCTATTATTATAATTTACTTATTTGCTAGACAAAAATGATTAAACTCTAGCTTATGTTATCTTATTTCTTAACTTACTGGTCCCTTGCGGACTCTCTAAGTTACATGCATACGCTTAAAGCATGAAAATTTGTCTTTCGACATTATGGTTATTTTGTTTACATTAATTTTTAGGCAACTTAATTGGATACAAAGAAAATGAAGAAAAGAAAAAACTTTGTTCTTGTTATTGTTTTTACCTTATATCTAACTTAAATACTAAACTATCTATAGAATTTTTTTTTTTTTTTTTTTTTTAACTTAACTCTATTCTAAACCTAACATCAAAACTAAATTTTCGAAATGCTAAATCTATGTAAGCTTTCCGTTGTTTGTCGGGGTTTTTTTTTTTTTTTTTTTTTTAATTATTATTATTATTATTTCTTTAGTTTTATAAGGAAACAGGGTTTTATTTGCCACTCAGCCACCAAAATCTCTGGTGTTGCTTATTCGCGTCTTTTCGGTCTCTCTGTGCTACTGCCGTACTGAACTGCAGGCTCTCTTCATTAGTGTGCACAACCTCTCGATTAAAATATATTCGTTTATCTATACTCGACCGACGTACGTGAGAAATCAACGGTATAGCGGATTCATTTTGTATGAGGCCGTTCATGTCAAGACTAAGGAATGCTTCTGGTGGAATAAAGCCATTGCGACGTACCACCTCACAATACATATTGTTTGGGTAACATGCACCAAAAATCAAATCGTTCTGTGAGCTCATTGATCTCGCAATATGCCCTCGGATCAGCTTGATCATAAAGTTATCCACTCTGTTTATATTGGCCCCACTGTACAACGCTTCATTGGGATAATATTTTTTGTGATCGGATTCAGGAGTCCGATGTAACTTAAGGCACGTCCTGAGGCATTGCCTCTCAAAAATCCGAATCTTTTCCAGTAAGCTAGGTCCCACATTAAACCACACTGGGCATCCATATATGATCATCGGTCTGATGAGAGCCATGTAGCATATAACTTTAACTCTACTGTCAAGTTGACTACTATGAAACAGTCTTCTTGTCATAGCGTAAGCTTTCTTTGCCCTGGCTAGGGCAGCTTCCACATGTTTGTTAAAATATAGATACTGATCCAGCCAGATGCCTAAGTATTTGACTACGGTTTTGGTTTCCAGTGTTTGTTGGTGTGGTCCCATAATAGCTAGCTTTCGCCAGTTTATCCTGGTGTCTCTGGTAGCTTGAGCCAGTGGTGTTCTAAAGAGGATGGTTTCACACTTCTGGATATTGATTTTGAGTTTCCAGTTGTTGCAGTATCGCTGAACATCATTGAAATCCCCTTGTAATAATCCGTTAATGATTTCAATTTTTGGTGCTGTTCTATATATTATCAGATCGTCTGCATACGCAATAGCCTGATGAAGAGACCTTACCAGGTCGCTAGTGTAAATATTAAAAAGGATCGGAGATAACACCGCTCCCTGTTGCAGACCGTTTTCTATATTGTAAGTAATGTTGGAGGTCACATTGCCACTTTTGACGATGAATTTCCTTTCATTCAACATGTCGTATAGTATATACAGTAGTGGTCTATGAATGCCTAGTCTCATTAGCTTGTAATATAACCCTTCTAACCAAACGGTGTCGAAGGCCCTCTCCAAGTCAATCAAACAGGCACCTGTACACTGTTTCAGATTTTTATTCCACTGAAATGTCTGAAACCAGTTTAGCTGCGGCATGTGTGGTTTCATGACCAGCTTTAAAACCAAACTGGTTATTTGGAATAATATTATTGTCCTCAACCCATTTAAGTAGAGCCTTGTTTAGAACCTTTTCGAATACTTTACTGATACTCGGTAACAAACTGATCGATCGCAGATTTTTTGGGTTTGTTCTATCTTTCCCTTTTTTTGGTAACGGTTGGATGATGGCCGTTTTCCAACGTACTGGATAGTGTGCGTTGTTCATAGCGTTGTTAAACAATACTGCATATATGTCCATTGCGATTGGAGGAAGATGTTTTAGTACGATATTGGGTACTCCATCGATTCCAACTGATTTTTTGTTTCTTAATGATGCAAAGACGCCATGGATGTCTTCACTAGTGATCAAAAGACTGTTGGCGCTTTCGACAGTAATCTCGGCGTTTGCCGTATTTTCATTACTGAATTCGTTAAAACCATGGTTTTCTGATCGCCACTGTGAAATATCATTTCGAAGATGACCATAGTTCAGTAAAACTCTATCTTCCAAGCCATGGTTGCGACGAATTACTTCATTTGCTTTGTACAGTTCTTGAAAGACGGCCCCTACAACATTCACTTTTTCCAAGGGATCTTCAAACACAAAAACTTCGTCATTTAGGATGGCGTTGCTTGTGTCTATGCCTATATTTGCCAGCATTCTTTGGTTTTCGTCAGTTCGTGGTATTTGGAGACACTGAATCTCGTTTTCATTACTCTGTCTAAATATTTTATTAATCTGCGGAAACATACTAGGGTTGTTGGATTTTACCGCCCGAACTTTGTTGTTCCAATACAAATTTGCTGATAGCCTATAGTTGGCTTTTATCAGCTGTTGGAGATTTTTTAATCTGGACTTCAGTGATATTATCTCCTGGTCGTGCCTATCAATAAATTGTCTGTACCGTAGTTTTAGTTGCGACAGAAGTCTACTTTTTTTTCTGTGGAGTGCGTTGATTGTGGCGTTTCGGTACATGTTCATGTTGTCCGTAGGTGCGGTTTTTGGTATTGTTTTGTCCATAGTTTGTTTTATGATTTCGTCCATTTTTTGTATGTATTTGTCGATGTCATCGTTGGGTATGTTTCTGTTGGTAGGAGGGTTAATGTCTTTTAAGCGAATTTCTCTTGTTAAGGTTCTCGTGAAACGCGTCCATCGCATACCCCAATAGTTATAGGGTTGCGGTATCATACATTCACCGAGTTCCACAACTTCGCTTGGTGTTTTTATCAATATTGATAATGCACAATGGTCGCTGTCATACTCAATTGTGCGTAGGCAGTTTATATTTTGTCTGTTAGTATGTGTATGTTTAAGTCGTGTGTCAATAAGCATAATATCTAGGAACGAGCCCCCTCTGGGGAAAGAAGGATATTCTGTAGCTAGCAGGTCAACTTTATATTCAATGTGATGTTGATCTAGCCAACTAGCTAGTTGATTTCCTCTCGTGTTGGATGTGCTATTTCCCCAATTTGGGTGTTTAGCATTCAAATCGCCACCCACGATGTAATAGTTCCCTTCCGAGTAAGGTTGTAAGCATTGGAAAAGAGTCTCTAGCTCCAATATAAATTGATTTTGTTGATGTGCTTCTGGTGCGTAGTTCTGATAAGTGAATTTACATTCACGACTAAAGCTTTAATTGTGCTTTCTGTTGGGGGGTTTATATTGACGGCTGGCTAGACAACTGCGAATAGACCCAGTCCAGTCTAGGGTCCTGGTCTTTTATTTGTTTTTGCATTTGTGTCATCTGCGTCTGAATAGCGAGCAAGGTTGTGAGCACATCTGCTAGTGTTACTGTTTCTGAAGGCACAGTATGTTGCGGCGGTACCCGTGTGGTGGGTTGTGGCGTGGTTCTCCTGCCAGCTGTAAGTCACACTGATATTGACCAATGATGACTTTAGCGTATGGGGCTATCCGATCTTGTAGGATAGAGGAGAGTATCTTATAGGCGGAACTCAGCAATGTTATACATCTATAGTTGCTGCACACTGTGATATCTCCCTTCTTTTGTATGGGGCAAATTATTCCGCGACGCCAATCTTCCGGCATCTCCTCTTGCTCCCATACCTGCACCGCTATCTCATGAATTGCGTGATGTAACGCTGTCCCACCTTGTTTGATCAGCTTAGCTGGTATGCCATCAACTTCGGGGGCTTCATTAGATTTGAGCTGTCGTACGGCTTTTGATGTTTATTCAATGCTTGGTGGGGGCCATATTTGGTCTTGATCTTGCAGTGGTGAAGCCTCCAATTCTTCTGTGAGCTGATCATTTAGCAATTCATTGAAGTGTACTTCCCATCGCTTCAGAATGCCTTCAGTATCGCTGATCAGATTACCCTGTTTATCCTTGCAGTAAGTGCAGCGTGGTGTGTATCGCGTCATACTGCGGATTATTTGGTAGAATTTCCGCGCATCGTGCGGACCTCGCTCTCTATTTTTCTCTATTTCACAGACTAGATTTTGTCCCATGCATTCTTCTTTTTTCTGTGGAGTCTTTTTTCAGATCTTCTGAGCTCTTTGCATTTCTCCTCGCGTATTTGCGTCCTATAAGACTACTGCATTGCCCGGTATGTAGCATTCTTACGTTCAGTATCTAGTTTGCACTCATCATCAAACCAGTCGCCCCGATCTCTACGACTACTGCCTAAGATGGAGTGGGCAGTACTAATGACAGTATTCTTAAGGCGTGTCCATTTCTTTTCTTCGTCCGGCATTCTGGCCCCGGGACTTGCTCTCCCTCCATCGAGCTCTTCGAGGGCGAGTCTTAACGCATGATCAAAGGTGTTCCTGGTGTTCTCATTGCGTACGGCAGCCGTGTTAATCCGAACCTGATCCGCAGATGCAATACATCTCCGTAAGGCAATCCGCGCTCGGAACACAATAGCAACAAGATAGTGATCCGAGTCGGTGTTGGCACCTCGGTACGTTCGTACCGTCATCAGGCTCGAGGAGTGGCGGCGATCTATCAGCACGTGAGCAATTTGGTTGCGAGTGGGTCCATTACCTGATACCCAGGTGGCTTTGTGGATGTTTTTACGCGGAAACCTGGTACTCGCAACAACCAAGTTCTTTGATGCTGCCAGTTCGATGGCTCGTAGTCCATTGTCATTAGTGTTCTCGTGCAAACTATGGGAACCTGCGGAGTGCCTGAAAACCGGCATCCGACTTATTTTGGCATTCAAATCACCAAGAACCAATTACATATCGTATCTTGAGCAGACATTGAGGGCCCGTTCGACGTTCTCATAGAATTCTTCTTTTCGTCGTCAGGGGACTCCTCTGTAGGTCCGTGAACGTTTATGAGGCTTATGTTCTTAAACTTGTCTCGCACGCGAAGAGTGCATCTCCTTTCGTTTATTGCATTAAAGCCGATAATGGCAGGCTTCAGTTTTTGGCTGACTAGAAAGCCTACCCCGAGCACATGGGGTTTTGCATGACAGCTGTAATAAATGTCATACTCGTTTCTTTGAATAACACCACTCACCGTCCATCTTATTTCTTGTAATGCTGTTATGTCAGCTTTATATTGGGACAGGGCATCGGTTAGCTGATGTGCAGCTCAAGCTCTGTATAGCGAGCGGACGTTCGATGAGAAAATTCTCAAATCGTTTAGCCATTTTCGTTTCCGTGGTCATCGTCGTGCATCCAGTCCATATCCGAGGCTTTTTAGTTTGTGTATAATAGTCTGTTTTTCCGGGCAAGGTTATCAGCTTTGCGCCAACCTTTCTCAGGATGTCACTGCATCCATTGGTTCACTACTTGGCGCGTGCCAAAGTAGCTATCTAGGAGTGTCACGCGGAGACTGCATGTCAACTTGGATTGAACAGGGACAAGGATCGTCCTGGCCTTCCACGGGTTGAAAGCAATCAGTGACTTTGACCCGTATGTTCGCTCCCATTCCCCCGATTGATATTTAAGTCGTCTGATATAATGCAGTGAAACATTTTTCAATGGCTTGTAATTGGTATAAGATGTCGCCGTAGACTTAAAAACAACCAACTCGTCTGTGATTTCAGATCCAATATCCATTTAAATTCCTAACATTGATCAGTGCCTTCTAGTTGTCCTTATACTCTTTTTGGTCTAAAACTTTCCACTTATCGAAAAGTCATCATTAGTAGAATATTTTTCTTGAATCTCTGAATCTCTGGCCCTTTATTGATCGGAACTGACCGCAGGGATAGTTGTTTATTAAAGACTGGTAGTTCGCACGTAAACAGATCTTCTTTCACATTTATTTGTCGGTAATCTATGTTCTTAACGTTGGTTTAGGACTCCATCTAGTAGGAGACTCTTCAGTGACCTGAATACATTATAAGTTAGTTGGGATTCGTATTGGCCTGAGACATCTAGCAGTTTTTAGTCCACCCTTAAAAACAGGTTAAACATAGACCCTTTCTTTTTACAAGACTCTCGACTCTCCTCATTTATATACGACTATTTATCTTATGTAAGACCCTGGATTGGTATAAAACATTTTTTGATAGCACACTTTTAGTTGATAGCAGGTATTTCATCAATCTTAAATTCTTAATTGATCTAAGACTCCTCCTCAATGATCTAATTTTGTTTATCTAGCTACGACTTTCCCTATTTGTTTAGCCTTTGCAATTATGGCGAAAAGGGTTTGTGACGTATTGGTGTACGAGTATAATAAGGATCTACTCACAGCTTTGGGCTCTTGTAATAGTTAAGCTCCAAATTTACTATTGTATGTACTTCTGTAACATTCAATCGATTTACGAAACATGGACTCAATTACGCACCCCTACGAGGGAAGAGTGATAGCCTAGTCCTACCATAGTACTGCCACAAATAGAATTTCTGTTTTGATATGTTGGCACACTTGTTGCAAAAGTAAAAACCAAACTTAGTAGAATAAAGCTTTGTGGAAGATGGATGCCGCACCTATTTGTCACTGACCTAGGAACCCCAATTTCTATACGACCATCATATTGTTTAAAACCTTCCTGACGGCATACTTATAATTCGCAGATTCGTTAGAGATGTCAGATTCGTCAGAGATGTCAGATCGTACAGTTGATTTAAGACTTCTCTTTGACCTAAAACCTAATGGGTGGTTCTGCTTAGTATTGGTTTATCAAATCGTATGGCGAACTGCTAAAGATTTATAGCGATGCCTTTGAACAATGCTGGCCTAACGCCTTAAGAACATAGGTCAGAGCACCATTCCCCTTAAGTATTTTCTCACCTAAGGAAAGCTTAAAGGTTCTTATTGACCTATAATCCGAGAGTTTGCATTAATCTTCTTAAACACTCCAGTCAGTGTACATTCCATCTATCATCCTATTTGTTGAAGGTCGATAGAAGAATGAATCATTTTCAATCTAGATATCTTTATTGACTAGAGATATTAGTCCCATGGGACTTACTATCATTATTGATGACGAGTTAATTAACCTGTTTCGGTTTTGATAGTCCTATCAGCGTTAATCTTGTCATCAGTGAGAAATTCCGCATATATTTTCAGTGGTTATCACTCCAAGATGTTAATGGAGATCACTATGGCGATCTACAAGATACGATCTGCCATGAAGTATTTCTGTACACAATTCATTCTCAAATATAAAAAAACAATTTAGTAGTATATAAGCACATGTTAACCTAAGGCTTCAGGCAAACACGGGCAATAGAACTTTCGTCGACTATGACTTGAGTTAGTCTGGTCAATGTCTTAGTGGGGTACAAAACTCTTAGGAGGTTGAATTTGGAGACCAAGAACTTCGTCGGTCTTCCATACTTTGACAGACCTTTTGTCCATTATAAATACAACATTTTCAAATTTCCTGCAGATATTGCATTGCAAAGATCTTCCGGTCATTGGGGAGATATTCCAGCTTTACACTGTTGGTCAAGTTCATAAGTTTAATGAATGTTTTACCGAATTATTCATAAAGATGTTCATGAAGGTTTTTGAACGCTAGGCTAACGTAAAAAGCAGAGTGTTAAGAACTCCGCTTTCGTTGGGTCCCTCCCGTACATTGGGATGAGCTGAGCGCGGGGATACTTATTAACTAAAGACTGGTAATGCGTACCTAAACAGATATTTTTTCAAATGATGTTTTGTGAGAATTGGTCTCAAGATTGGGTTACAAGTATTTTAGGGACACTCATACGAATAGAAGTGCGTCAATAAAATTATTGGTTACCATTTTCTGCTCTAGATATGAATGCAAAAACGTACAATGAATAGATATAAATTAAATTGGGATACTTAGCCATAATCTGTTATTATAACTATTCTCATCAACCATACAGAGTCGTAGAGTCATTCAGCTATCCGTAGCGTTTTCTGTCCCGAGTTGTGGCCCACGATGTATTTTTCATGTTCGACTTTCTCACGGTGCGCCGTAAGCGGAAAATGCTGCGACCTAAGTGAATAGTAAAGAAACCCCTCACCTTGAAGTGGTCGCCATTCGCAGAGTGGCTCATTACCAATAATCCGTGGTTTGATTTTAGTAGCTTCATCTTTTCTCACTGTTACTTTCTTCAGCTTCGATTGCGCGCTATTCGTGACCGTGAAATTTGCATGTAAAATCCTACCACGGAGTAATTTCTTTTTTCTTGCCTAATTGATTTAATGTGTTACGCCGTGGCTCACGCGGGTGCCGGGGTCGTTGTCGAGAGGAAGTATCCGCACTTGTATTTCCCACCGGTACAAACGCTCACATAAAGTGCCGGCTGAGAGAAAGTATTTCACCTTACTTAATGGGAGGTACAATCCTTTCGTGTGGTCTCCTTAGCTCTGTCGAAGTGCGCACGCACCATTTGGATATAAGAGTCACGGACACATCAATAGTCGCTCGTTGCATGCGTGCTGCTAATGATGTGAAGTCACACATACACACCGGGTGTAAGGTGTGCTACTGCGCGATTCACCTGTCAGAGCTTTTTTAATGATCCATCATGTGGAGTTGCCCGTTCAATTTATATTGAGTTTCTTGGAAATGGTATCATCGCTGGGCGAAGGGATTGGTGTCCTGTATGAAAGGGTCACAGGGTGCCAGAGTCGATAAGAGATTAAAATCCCATAAGGGCTTATTCAAAACGGTATCGAATTATTTGCCTTTTAATCATGAAACATTATAATGTATGGAATGAGAAGACATTTTAAGATCTATTAGCAATCATCACTTTCCATATGCGGCATATGTACTGTCAAAAACGTACCACGAATTGATAATGTAAAAAGCTCGCTTGAAGGGATGCCAAATTCTTTTGTGTATCAAAGTTGGCACCACTGTCCTCTATCCTGAGAAAATTAATTCAAATTTCACGTCAGGATAGAGGACTGTTAGTGCCAGGTTTACAATCCATTTAAGCGACCTTTTTAAATTATCAAGAGCTCGCTTACTTTTTAACTGATCAATTCCCTGTAGTTTTTGACAGAATGTATAAACTAGGCGCAAGGCTGATAACCTTGCCCGGAACAACAAAATATTATGGAAAATTTAACAAGCCTCGGATATGGACCGGATATACGACGACGACCACAAGATTTCTTAAATAAGGCCAAGACCGGATCCCGGTTGTAGTGCCGATGATGATGATGATAAACTAAAAGGTGATTATTAAATGTCTTAGATCCAACGTCAAATCAAAACTCCAGACAAATTAAAAAACTTTTATTCAAATGACTTTTATTGAATTACGAGGTTGGACTGAAAACTTTCCGACCTCAACGTGAAGGTAGCGCCACTCGTCAATAAAAGCTAGTGCATGCAGTGGTGCATCCTTTGACAATTACTCACCAAAATTTCAGCCAATTTGGATGCGTCGTTTTTATTTGACAATCGTTTGAGTGAGTCGATATGAGTATTTTTGTAAAAATGGACAAAATTGAGTATCGAGCTGTCATTAAATTTTTGTTTTTGAAAGGCAATACGCCTACGTAAATCAAAGATGAGTTGGACTCTGTGTATGAGGACTCTGCATCATCATTTACCACAGTGAAGTTTTGGGCAGCTGAATTTAAACGTGGCCGAGAGAGCTTGGGAGACGATGAACGTTCGGGACGTCCAAAAACTGCAACAACTGACGATAACATCGCTAAAGTTCACCAAGTGGTGCTAGACGATTATAAAAATATGCAAAGAAAGTGTTTTCCACATATTAAATCAAGATTTAGACATGAGAAAGCTGTCCGCGCGTTGAGTGCGACGTTTGCTCACGTTAGACCAAAAACGTGTTCGAATGAACATTTCCAACGCTCCGTTGGCGCAGTTTAGATGCAATAAATCCGAGTTTTGGCGCCGATTAATTACTGTCGATGAAGTTTGGATACACCATTATACGCCCGAAACAAAAATACAGTCAAAACAGTGGACTGCAAAGGTAGAATCGGCTCTAGAAAAACCAAAAACTGTTCTTTCGGCTGGGAAAGTGATGGTGACTGTTTTTTGGGATAGTGGAGTTATTTAATCGATTATCTTCAATAAGGAAAAACCATTACATGACCATACTACGCAACATCACTTGACCAACTGAAGGCAGAAATTGCGGAAAAACAGCCACATTTGCAGAAAAATAAAATCCTGTTTCACCAAGACAACGCGCCGTCTCACACCGCAGTGGTTGCCATGGCGACCTTACTCACCAGATCTAGCCCTAAGCGACATCTTTTTGTTCCCTAATCTAAAAATTGCGCTCGGAAGACAAAGATTTTCGCCAAATGAGGAGGCAATCACCTTCGTGAACAGTTATTTTGTAGAGAAAAACGCCGACTAGTATTTGGACGGGTTAGAGAGATGGGAGCATCGCTGGGAGAAGTATATAGAGTTACAAGGAGATTATGTAGAAAAATAAAAATAAATTTTAAGAAAAAATGTCTTGTAACTTTGTTAGGTCGGAAACTTTTCAGCCCACCCATGTATAAGCTTAGAACGTGGTGAGGTGCATACCACGTGTAGCACGTGCGTATTGGTAGAAAGAAGAGATATTTTAAACTTATATTAAAAGTTGTCATCCATGAAGAAACTACTGTACCAACATTCATAGGAATAAAATGGAGGTGCAATTCGGCATTCGATATAATATGCAATGGTTAAAATAATAGCCCAGAAAAGTTCCATCGGTTAAATGGGCGAATTTCTGGCGGGAGGACGTATTAGTCGGTAAAAGTCCGGTACGTGTCTGGAACGATCCAGATTGATTTTTGAAAGATTTCCGCCTTCCCACCTAAAACATAAAACACTGACACAAGCAGTCTGTGGGGGTCCTCTATAGCTCATGGAGAACCAACCCACAATGCCAACCAATCTTGACCGCTAACAGCGCGTCACCCTACCCTAACCTATAACCCATCCCGAAACATGCAAAGACAAATCCCAATCTGCAAGCGCATCCATCCCGAACTTGCAAGAATCCATCTCCCAATCCGCAATGAAAGGCATTTCCCAAAACTCACAACAGAATACAATTCAACAGAATATATTCTAATCGTCCCCGCATACATTCTCCCAACATCGCTTCGGTCAATTCTCTACTTAATTCATATTCCCTCCTTGCGACCAAGCAATCCTAATTTCACCGAAATTCATCATCATCATCATCGGCACTACAACCGGGAACCGGTCTTGGCCTTATTTAGCAAGTCCTGAGGCTTGTTTAATTTTCCATAATGATTTGTTTTTTTTCGGGCAAGGTCATTAGTCTCGCCCCGAAATTCATATGCCGTAATAAATCGCATATTCAAATCTACAACGAACATTAACCATCTCCCTCAATTACATCACCCCACATACATTTTCCCAAAATTACTTCGGTCAATTCTCTACTCAATTCATATTCCCTCTTTGCGACCAAGCAATCTTAATTTCCCCGAAATTCATATGCTGTAACAAAACGCAAATCCAATCCACAACGGAACATCAACCATCGCCACCAACTATACCAAGCCGCATACATTTTCCCGAAATTACTTCGGTTAATATCTTATCTAAACGATATTCCTTGCTTGCACCCCAGCAATTTCAATTTCCCGGTATACACAACAAACGAATCCAACTCAGCTTGTACGGCGAGGATTCGCTGGAACTGAATTCTTATGCGAGCATAGCAACTCCTCGAAATTCGTCGGAAGTGGCAGCAAGTTTATTTCTGGTATGACTCAGCCGCCATGACGCGATGAATAGATTTTTTTTTCCTTTTCATTAGTCAGTCATCATTCTACCATCGGCGCGCGCACATCGGCTCAAGACTCAGCCCCTCGTAACGTGCATTCGTCGGGTGCAAACCCCCGAGTATACAATCAAGTCTATCGCGTCTCTGTCGAGTGGGGTCGGGCCCCTTGATTCCTAAGCAAAAACCATTTAGTGGTGTGTCGGGTTCTTGGCCCCTTAAACGAAAAGTATTTAGTCGTGTCTCTTAAAGTCCGGCGGACCGGCAATCTTTTACTAGAACCTAGCGAACAAACTAAACAATTTTTGAAAAATCCTAATTTTATTCAAAAACCGGCATTCGGTACAATCGTGTCAGTTGAATGTGTGTCAGTGGAATGGATAACTCATATGATGGTTCCGATCCTTGCCACCGTCAACAGCGTGGAAAACGAAAGAAGGACACAATAAAAAGACTTTAATCCTGGATATTAATGAAATTAATGATTCCCTTGAGCAGCCGCCGGTTATTGTAGGCCGTGCAAACAAAGATGTTTTAGTGTAATAAACAAACAAAAGCAACCCCGTATATGGTATGAGTGCGTTTTATTTCTCGGCCCGTCACCTGTCCATTTTGCTCGCTTCTTGTGGACGTGCCGTCGGCGGAATAACTTGATGGGGGTCCAAGTGAAACGGTGTCATATGTTGACAAATCTACTTCGTACCCCACAAGTCCACGCAACGACGTATATATTTGTATATACGCATTTTTTTATAAACATTTTTTTATATACCATACATATACATATACATTTTATATACATGTTATATGCATATTTTTCATACTTATAAGTGGAAAGACATATGCAAATGATCATATCTTTCTGGCGTATTTTTACGACAAATTTGATTCTGTTTGATGTAAAAGAAAAACTGAAACTAAGTATAATGATTTTTATTCAACAGGATGGTTTACACGCCGATATTACTAGTTTCCGCAACATGTTTATAAAATTCGATGAAAACCTCAATTTGTCGCTTCGAAAAGTGTCGAACGACCTTGATACTTTCGGCCACTATATTCACTGTAAAAGGTTATCACATCTCCAACCCCTTTGTGACCCTTTAGATTTATTTGTCCGTCCACTGCTCGAATATGCCAAATGGGCATGAAAGCTTTATCCCAAGAAAAATAAACACAGAATCAAGTGTATTCAATGTCGTTTCTTACAATTCACTCTCCGTGAACTGGAATAAGTAAATCCTCTAATTCTGTATCTATACACGAATCTTTTTAAATAAAGGGGAGGTTCTCATCAAGGAGTTTTAAAAAATCGTTTTTTTTTCTTTATTTTTTTAAAGCATATAGTGTGTAGAATAAATCCCCAAAACAGTGTTTGCTAAAATAAGTTTATAAAAAAATTACAGCATAACGAGGTCAAGTGAGGTCGTTTATTTTTTACTTCGAGGCGTCTTGTTCAGTAGACTATCATATGTGTACTCACAGTGTGCTCACAGGCAGGCCGGCTTATCGTAAGAGGGAGTGGCAACTCTAACAGATACACACTATTCACAGGCAAAAATAGTGAAGAACACCGAACGAAATATCGAATAAGAAAAATACATCAGAACCGTATACCAAGCGATAAATAAAAATAATTCACATCAGTGGAATATAGTCGAGTTTGGAAATCAAATTCTAAACACGGTCAGTAGCCTGATGTGTAACGCTTAAGTAAATTTTTTTTCGTGATTCGAGCTGCCATAGCGTCGGTTCGAATCACACGATCTTCTTCACTATTATTTCAAACGCTATAAGGGGACTAAGGGTCGATTGGTAGGTGGGGTCCCAACGCCCTGTCGCCCGGTGAAATATCACCCCATCAAGCTCTACGCTCCGTGAAATGGTCGGGAGAAATCCCTGGCCATCTTTCGGAGCTTGGCTGATGGGCCGGTTCGAGAAAAGTTGGTTTAGGTGGTAATCGGTCCCAAGGTGAAATAACACCCCATTACGCTGTACATTCCGCGATATTGTCGGAAGTAATCTTCGACTATGTTGCGGATCTATGGCTCCAGGTCTGGACTGACATGGACATAAGTCATGATGGTACCTTCAGAGATAAAGAATTCCGGAGGTAAACTAGTATCCCATTCGGGTCTCCGGGGGAGACTGTGTAAGGGGAATGTTATGATAAATAACCGAACTTTAAGAAACCGTCTTCGCATAATCGGGCTCGCTCTCGAGGCTCTATCGACACTCGACTGGTAACGGCGTTTTGTAACATCAGAGGCATCGCTTGCACCAATACGAATGTAACCGCCGTCCACCAATATTTGCAAACAGCGAAACCTGATATCATTGCCCTAACTGGGACCCATGTCGATTCTTCAACTGATTGAACATATCTTCGTTGTTCAGGATACGACTTGCATTCGAGATTCCGTTTTAAGTGCGGAGTCTACGTCTTCGCGCGGACATTTTCCGAACATCTTTCACGTACCATCGACTGGATACAGATGAACCACCCGGCTTCTGAAATTATCGTCCTTGGCTTAATGTACATAATTCCGGAGATGTTAGCTGTTAGCCGCAACTTGACTCAACTTGTGGGGGTTTGGCGGTTATTGTCGATTCGGTCGTAAGTGTTCCGCCGAACACTGTACGCACACAAGGAAGAACACACTGAGCGGAAACGGCACAAATAAAACACGAAAAACTGTTTTTCTATTTGTACGGTGACTTTTATTAATCCAAAAAGCTTATTTTGCACTTATCGTCTAGAATACACAAGTTAATTATTTTTGAAATTAAGCACATGTACGACTCGACGTTCTGGAACAATTCTATTCACGACCTCATTCGGTTATCTCTTCGTTAGAGATCCTCGCGGTTCGATGATCAAAATCTCTGTCCTCCTCCTTGACGATTCAAATCTCTCTGAGACGGATTGTATCTGTAACACTATCCAAAAATTTTCCTAGTTCCCCTGCTAACAGAATTTCCGGATTCCTGTTAGCAGCATGTTACCGTATCCCCGGGAATATTTCATAGTTTTTTTTTGAGAAAGGGAAAGTCATCCTGCATACATTCTTCGTTGAAATAGCATTTCCTTTTTCACGGCCTTCTGTTTGCACAGAACATCTGGCGCGAAGGCCGAGATGATTTTTCGGGCGTACAGCCCGTGGTTGTTTGCCTTTTGTAAACACAACCGAAATCCATTAGATCCTTCTAATGGGTGTGAACTTTTTACAAAGGAATCGTGGGACCGGAGTATTTCCTTTGTTGTCGTTGGATTTGTAAATCTTCCGAATTATCTTGTTGCGATAATTTCGGTTGTTTACAATTTTGGCCGCGGATAGGCGATATGCTTTCTTGCGTTTAGCTGCCGGCGTATGCATCCGTTGTTATTTATTTATCGAAAATGCAATTCCTGGTACATCGTGCAGATGCTTTGGATGGAAGATTTATGGCCTGTAATCTGGAATTGTTTTGCATACTATGAATGGATGCGTTGACTCGATGCTGAAAGTTTTTGAACGTTAAGTTCCTTGTTTTTTGATGTCGGTTTCGACATTGTTTCAGCTTCCTATGCCCTTGTTACAGGCCTGATTAATGAGCTTTGGGGACACGTGTCTGTGGGCAAGTGTACTGGATAAGGTAAGTCATTTCCTTGAGGGTTTGGAACCTTACCTGGGCGGAATTGTGCGTTCGTAGGACGCTACAGGGGAAACTACGGAAGTGCCGCATGCCCGATGTGGTTATGCGAACACCATGGATCTGTTATGACATCCGAGCCGACCACTTATACCGTGGAGGTTGCTGCGCCACTGGGAAACTCTGATCACTGTTTGGTATCGGCCGCGCAACCACTAGCATTTCAAGCGAATAACCGACCTGGGCGACTTCGCCATATAGGGAGGTATGGGCCTGTGGGTAGTTTCTACTAGGGTGCGTCAACACGAACGCTGGTTCAGCAGAAACACCACCAATATTACGCTGGAAATTAGAGTACAACCGCGAACACAATAGCTCTCCAAAGAAAACACACTGGAGTAGTTCTGATGATAATGTTTTTTATTTCGTGTAAAGCAACAAGGTATTATATTGTTTATTAAATTCTGTATTCACGTTAATTTATTTTATAAATCTTGATCGCGTATTCACTACCCTAGTAGGATTCCGTTTTTGTCTAATTTTAATGTTCTTTGAATTCAGGCAAGGGCGCGGATTTCCTACCCGACTCGACAATATTTACAAACAATTAAACTTCGACCAGCGACGATCTCAGCACGAGGATCTTCTTCGGCGGTTAAAATGTGACACATGCGCACTCTTCGGATGATGAAATTTGACTCTAAGATGCAACTCACATTCATCAGATTCAATGGTGGTGAATTGCCTCGATGGAGGAGGAGCAAAACGATCAACTTAGCGGCGGCCAATCGTGATCGAGCATGGGAGAATTTTCCTATACCGTATAGGCAAGTACGATGCCCTGCAATGCACACAATGATCAGCGAACACCTGATCAAGCAATGTACGATCATCAGGGGCCGCGGCGATGTGGCCATAGATCGTTGATGATGTACGCGAAAATAGGTTTTTGCTACAAGGTAAACAAAAACGCTATTTCACAGATCCAATGATGGGATGCACAATGTTCATGACGTGCCTATGTTGTAAAGGGTCGTCATTGTATTTACTTAAGATTCCAGGGAAATGCCGTTGTAGGCGATATCTGCTGGTGACGATAGTTCCACCAGAGATTGGGAATCGATTTGCTTTAGCCAAATGGCTCTAGAGCAGAATAGGGAAAATTGTTCATGGACGTTAAGTCCACAGAAAACTCAGCGACGGTGGCTATGGGTTATTTGTTTGGGTTAGATGATGGATCTTCGTGGGGCATGAACGTGGGTAAACAAATGATCATGTTCATGCCCAAATCAAATGCTCGGTAGTACGAGGGTTGCCTCTTATATTTCGGGATTTGGCAACCCTAGTGTTGCAATCAGGCAATTGACAGCTCTGTCGTAAAGTTGGACATTTTTGAGGTTATACGCACTCAGAACGTTTTGACATACGAGCGCTATTTGTGTTGTTTACAGTAACTTAAAAGATTCATCTCGGCCCAAAAATGGAATTAAATCGTCAACATTTTCGTGCGATTATTTTTTACAACTTTCGGCGTGGATTAACTCAGCAACAGTGCATGGATGAACTTAATTCAATTTTTGGCGATGAAGCTCCATCAAGGACCAGTGTTTATCGATGGTATTGTGAATTCATTCGTGGTCGTAGTTCACTCCGAGATGAATTTCGTGAAGGTCGTCCAAAATCAGTTGTTGTTCCGAAAACCATTGATGCTGTGCGCGAACTGATATTGGAAGATCGTCATGTGACCTATCGTGAGATGGAGACAACCTTAGGCGTTAGTGAGACCAGCATACATTCAATATTGCATAACATTTGACTGTCAAAAAATTTGTTCGCGTTGGATCCCACACAATTTGTCAGTCGCCCAAAAAAAGGCTTGTGTCAATTGGTCGAAAGAAATGCTCAAAAAATACGGTCGCGGTGCTTCGAAACACGTCTATGACATCGTGACAGGTGATGAATCGTGGATTTACGCGTATGAGACCGAAAGTAAACAGCAGTCGACTGTCTGGGTGTTTCAAGATGAGCCAAATCCAACAAAAGTTGTTCGCGCACGAAGCACTTCCAAGCAAATGGTCGCCTGTTTTTTTCGGAAAAACTGGACATGTCGTAACCGTACCACTAGAACAACGCAGAACAGTCAATTCTGAGTGGTACACAACCATTTGTTTGCCAGTTGTCTTCCAAGAAATCAGGAAAACCAACCGCCGAAGACGGATCACTCTTCACCACGACAATGCGAGCTCTCACACATCGGCTGCGACAACTGCATTTTTGAGCACCCAAAACATCGATTTGATGGGTCATCCGCCGTATAGTCCTGACTTGGCACCGAATGACTTCTTTTTATTCCCGTACGTAAAAAACAAACTGAGAGGTCAACGTTTTTCGACACCTGAAGAAGCGGTTGCTGCATTCAGAATGCATGTGTTGGAGATACCTCAATCAGAGTGGCAAAAGTGCTTCGACAATTGGTTCAAACGCATGCAAAAGTGTATAGATCTTCATGGGGAATATTTTGAAAAACAATAAAGTGATTTTCGATGATCAGTATTTGTTTTTGTTCTCTAATCCCGAAATATAAAATGCAACCCTCGTATAGTGATTAGGAAATTGGTCGCAATAGGATAGATAAGATATACAATTATATACGGTAAAAGGGAATATCGGTTGCAGCTGTGTCCGCAATACGTTGGCCAGCGTTTGTTTATCGTTAATTGATGACAAGTTGAGCCGATAGGAGATGTAAACTGGTTCATGGAGTATGTACCAGAAAAGTTCGGAATTATGTATGCCGTCGGAGAGATTTCCTTTCAGGTATGAAAAATGCTGCTGGGAGCTTACGCTGCCCAAAATTGCAGGTAGGTATGGTGTCTTGTAGGTGAGGGAAAAGACGGGTTAAGTTGAGGAAGTGGGTGGTTCTTGGAGAAGACTTTAAAGAACCCCGACTGGGACGATTTGCGAGAATTGTTTTTCGTGATCGGAGGCGGGTGTGGGAGACTCCGATGTCGATGCATGCGCGGAGTCGGTCACAGAGATTATTGTTCTCGGAATGGAAATCTACATTCCTCATTCCATCAAATGAAGTTTATCTGATAAACCTTGGTTTGATAAAAAATGCGGAGCAGATTACAGCACCAAAAATAGAGCTTTTAAACAATGGCGCTCCAATTCCACCGAGGTTAACAGAACGAATTTTGTTAGAATCAGAAACGCGTGCAACCAGGCGATTGATACCGCGCAGAAGGCCTACAACGGCAGAGTGACCAATAAACTCCCTCAGTGTCCGACTGGTGCGCACTTCTTCTGGTCCATTGCAAGGGCTGTCAACGGTAACTTTGCGAATTTATTTTCCACAAAACCAAACCTCGATCCCGGTATTTTAGACCCACCTGTGATCGCACCGGTACGGTCTTCGATGCGAGATGTGAGGTTCCGCCTTTCCGCTTTTTTTGAGACGTTTTGAAACAACAATTATTGTCACTATATTTTTTATTAAAAAAAATTTTTTTTTGTACTTTATTAAATTAAATATTAAATAAGTGACAACAAGTTTGAGTTTTTTATTTTCTTCCTTCTATGAGAAAAAGAACCTTTTTTTAGGCTTTCTGATGAGAACCTTCCCTTAAACATTTTGAGCGCACCGAATTCCGACCAACATACTTTTCATTCACCAACTTCTTTTAGGCTCGATTGACTACATTAATTTCTCCAATTCAGTCGTACTCAAAAAAATCCCTACAATTTCCGAAACCCCACGATCTCTATCCCCCCACTCACTCTTACGGCTTCGATGAACCTTTATCTTGTATGCTGAGAACTGAGAACTTGAAATGCTGAGTCAAGGACTTTCGTTTTCAATCGTCGTCCTCCCGTTAAAGCACCGCCTCTCAAACCGTTTCCCCTTCCCTTTGTCACATCTCTCGTCATCATAGTTATGTTTTTGATTAAACATAATTTAGACAAAGTTTAGTTACATCAGTTCGTAGGAATCAATAAGCCAAATAAATGGAGTGCCCAGAGCACACCTCTCACACCCCAGCAGCAGGGTGCTTCGCAAGCGTCAAGAGATAGGGGTAGCGTAGCATTAGATATCACGATACATTCAACCGATGGTAAAAAGAAACAGGGCTAGAAGGAATTCATTTTCTGGCTTCATTTCGACTTCCGGTCTAGTTTTGTCCAAGCATTTTGTCACCAGCCCCCTAGAACTACTTTTATGCAATCCACTAAGAAAAGATTCGAGCGTGATAGACACAAACACAAATATATACAATATCAATATCACTCACCCTTTCATAAATATTTTCATTACTAAATTTCTCACGAATATTTTGCCAGCACCGCATTTGTTTAATATCATCGGGTCTCATATGTCGCTGGTTTTCACCAAAAATTCTTCTTCATTTTTGTGGCTCCTCGATAGTATAGTGGTTTGTTAATCCGCCTGTCACGCGGGAGACCGGGGTTCGATTCCCCGTCGGGGAGCCTCTGGCGCAAGACTAATGACCTTGCCCGGAAAAAACAAATCATTATGGAAAATTTAACAAGCCTCAGGACTTGCTAAATAAGACCAAGACCGGTTCCCGGTTATAGTGCTGATGATGATGATGATGATTGATCTGATACTGCTCACAATGTATCTTTATATCGCAAGGTTGATGTAACCTCTTTGCTGGTTAGGATAAGGAGGTTTTGAGATACGTGCGATTAGGCGTACCTAAGTTTAACTGATAATATTGTGTTATTGTAGCGGCTGGGCAAAAACCTATTATGGGCTCCTGTAAAAACTGGGCAAGGTTCAGCTCGTGGATTCAATTCATAGATGGAGCTCTAAACTCTTCATTAAATTCTTGCAAGAAAAAACAAATCATTTAAAAAACAACTGATAAAACTGAAACGCATAATAAATTTACCGACCGCTTACCTAGTGTACCATTCAAAATTTAACCCGTGTGGTTGATGATCGCTGGATCGCTTAAGTTTAGAGGGGCTAGTCTCATGCAGTAATTTAATCTACGTCGGCTGGCAACCAAATAGCCATCGAAGTCTACATGTTTGTGCTTACAGTTTACTGCACCAAGGACAAACAATCAAGTTTACCGTGCGCTCTAAACATTCTCTTATTAAATCATTTAACGGGCAATTAGATTGTACATACAGCCGACCACGTGACCACGTTCAGCCCACTTGTGCCCTGGCGATCTCTGCACCCTAAGCATTAGCCCACAAATCAACTGTCCAATTCGAACTGCCTTGACACTTTTTTTACCTCTCAAATTGTCTCATTAGTGTGTGGTTTCTCAACACCCTAGTCACATATACGCGACAATTCTATCAGTGGTATATCCGTTTCATTGAAAATCCGCCAATCCAAGATATAGCTATCTATGATAAGATTATAAGAACAGGTTCCACAGGGCTTCTCGATGTACACCTGGCGGACTTAGCATTATTAGCAGACGTCTGAGCGATCATCGTACCACGACTTGGGCAAAGGCAATGTGGGGAAGTTACAAAAGGCTAGCTCTTCTTCGGCATCGTTTTTGTGGCTAGTTGGCTACTGATGGAAATCAATTACATTGATATTGCATCGAAGGAAGTTTCCCAAGAATCTACGAATCTTCTTGTCCAAGAAGACAACAATGCGAACGAAGTAACATCAAGTCTGATTTAAATTACGACGACTAGACTGAACTGCTGTCTAATCCAGAACGGCCACGGTACATCATTTACGTGCCAGCAGAACGAATTCAATCACCAATCCATCCACCCACAAATCCTCAGAGTATCAAGCGTCGGTGTGGCAGTTGCGTAATCAAAGCTGTATCTTGTTGGACTGCATACAGATAGCTACACTTAACAGCGAAACGCTGACCGTTGCATGTTTTGACGAGTGCCGCTTACGAATTCAATTTTGCAATCACCCGTAAATTCGTATGCGCGGTGGTATGTCGTGCACTAACAACTCCGACAGCGATAATAATAAAAAATCAAAATCCTACAATAATGGTTATGAAAACCTAAAACAAATAAAAATAAAAATAAATATAAAAATGATGCAAATATTTCTTGGTACAGACCGTTACAATAAATTTCCGATTTGAAATTTACGCAACACCTGGTGTAACTAGTTGGATAGCAACTGCTTGTCGAAATATTTGGCAATGTCACACACAGGTGGCGTGACCGAATCACAGATTATTGCAATAACACATAATTATCTAAGCTTGGGATGAATTCGGAGAGTAAGTGAGGATGACGTGCACATCAATTGGTAAATCAGTTAGGCAATGGCTTTAGGAGACTCTAAGCCTCAAATTTAATATTAAGTATCACAGATTAGGTTCTCAGATTCTTTCTACATTCCGGAAGTTTGCTTCCTTTTCCAACCCTCAGCCGTCCAGGGAGATATCCTAGTACAGGCTCCATGAAAAGGTCGACAGAAATAATTAGCCATGTTTCGGAGCTTGACTGACGCTCCAGACAAGAAAACAGGAAAATAAAACTAGGCTGGTGCCACCTATGGTGAGATACTGTAGTGCTTCAAATACATATACACGATCACGCAACCATAGTAAATACAGCACAAAAGAGGTTCGAAAAACAAATCATCAAAACTGTATACCAGAACATTCAACAATGCAATCCACAACTTAAGGAAGGAGATAATATATCCTCGTATCCATGCGATCATGGTTTGGTGCGTTGGTGCTTTGGTGGATCGACATAAGCAGGCACATCAAGTATCAAAATACTGAATTACCAACTGGAACAATCTGGGGACGTCTTTGTGTTCGAGTTCAATGCTCGCTCGCTAAAGTAGATCATCAAGATCTTCGGATGAATAATAATGAATAATCCTTCTATTTGCTCTGCATGAGGAGTTATTTTAATTAACGCACATCGAGGATATTGCGAAATGATCTAGAGGTTATCAAACTTTAGTTAAAAGGATCTAGGTCAATGGCGGATGTAGACCAAATTTACTGCACTTCAATAAATGATTGAATCTGAGATGAAATTGTGACCGCAGACTGGAAATCACTTCAGGGCAACAAGCTCACGATCACTAACGTGAAATAGCTTATCAATTTTGATTAACGCCGTGGTTCTGATCACGATCACTACCGTGAACTCGATGCGAATGATAAGTGGATGCAAATGAATTCTGTCCATTGAGGCTCCAATCTCGTGATAAGGCTGACGATCACTCCCGATAAGAGTGATCAGTATGAAGAAATGAAGTTCGTGATCACTACCGTGAATTGAGTTATCACTATCATTGGAAGTGCACGATCACTACCATACACCGAGGTATCAATGTCGTGAAAAGAATCACCGTCACCACTAACGACAGTGATTGCTGGGAACAAATGAACTTCACAATAACTATCGTGAACTGTATTATCACTCTTACTGGAATAGAAAGAAACCCACGATCACACACGTAGACGGTGATATTAATTTTGTAGTAAGAATCACAACTGATCAGGGAGAGCAAATGAAAATCATGATCACCAATGTGAATTGAGTAATCACTACCACTGAAATTGAAAAAACTTCACAACCACTACCAACGAGGATAAGCAGTGGGAGAAAATTATGGTCATGGTCACTACCATGATCTAAGTTATCCCTATCACTGAACTGAGTAATCACTATCACTGAAATAGAAGAAAGTTCACGATCACTACCCACAAGAATAGGCAGTGGGAGAAAATTATGTTCACGGTCACTACCATGATCTAAGTTATCCCTACCACTGGAAAAAAAGGAAGTTCACGTTCATAATCGTAAGCAGAGGTGTTAATCTCGTGGTTAAGTATCACGATCATCATTATCATCGGCACTACAACTGGAGATCGGTCTTGGCCTTATTTAGCAAGTCCTGAGGCTTGTTAAATTTTCCATAATGATTTGTTTTTTTTCGGGCAAGGTCATTAGGATCACGATCATCATCATCATCGGCACTACAACCGGGAACCGGTCTTGGCCTTTATTTAGCAAGTCCTGAGGCCTGTTAAATTTTCCATAATGATTTGTTTTTTCCGGGCAAGGTCATTAGTCTTGCGCCAAGGATCACGATCACTACCAATAAAAATGAACAGTGAGAAAAAAGCTATGTTCACCACAGTGACCGTAATTTTATCCCACTGTTCATTCTCGTTGGTAGTGATCGTGATCTATACAACGGTTCATAGCCACTGCCAATGAAATAGAAGAAAGTTCAAGATCAGAACCATAGACTGCGGTAAAAATCGAGTGTTAAGGATCTCTACTACGGCGAATTCGACGAGAGTGGTCTCTGAAAGAGAAGAATGTCTATGAATACTACCGCCAACCTGACCGGTATGATCGGTGCAATCAAATGAAGTTCATCATCTCTACCGTGGACCTTGTTCTCATGGTAAGGACACGATCACTACCCATAAGAGTGACCAGTGGGAGAACATTTAGTTTACGACCACTATTTTGAACTGAGTTGTAACTGATAATTGAATGAAGGTCTCGATTCTCATACTCACTTCTTTAGCTTCCGACATATCCTCATCCTACCCCCCCTTGTACTGCCACTTCACCGCTCTTTATCTACTTTATTAAGTTCTCCATTACCTTAGTTTTAAGCTTGTTATTAAGATAATCACACATATTGTTATATATTGCTTGTACTAAGGTAAATAAATGGGTGTTCCGCCCTCACCAAATCAAAAAATCGAATCAAACCGTCGACTGAGACCAATTTCGTTGCAGGATCACTGCCATGATAGTGAACAGTAGGAGCAAATAAAGTTCACGATCACTATCATAGACTGAAAAATAAATCTCGTGGAAAGGATCAAGATCAACGCCATGAAACCGATGAGAATGATCACTGAGATAGAACGAAGTCCATTATAGCTACTGTCTAAGGAGGTATCAATTTCATGGTAAGAATCACTATCACTACCGTGAACCCAACCACAATGATCTCTAGAAGGAAAAGAAGTTCACCATGCCAACCATAGACTGTGGTATAAATCTCGTGGATCACTACCAATGAGAATGAACAGTGGGAGAAAATTACGATCACTGTCGTGAACTAAGTTGTCACCATCACTGTAACAGAAGGAAGTCTAAATATTAGTATCGTTGTATAGATCACGATCACTACCAACGAGAATGAACAGTGGGATAAAATTACGGTCACTGTGGTGAACTAAGTTATCACAATCACTACCAACGAGAATGGACAGTGGAAGCAAATTATGTTCACGATGATGACCATAAACTGACTTATCATCATCATCATCATCATCGGCACTACAACCGGGAACCGGTATTGGCCTTATTTAGAAAGTCCTGAGGCTTGTTAAATTTTCCATAATGATTTGTTTTTTCCGGGCAAGGTCATTAGTCCTGCGACAGAGGCTCCCCGACGGGGAATCGAACCCCGGTCTCCCGCGTGACAGGCGGGTATACTGACTTATCACTATAATTGTAATAAAAGAAAGTTCATGATCACAACGATAGATGAGTTTACAATTTCTTGGTAAGGATCACGACCGTGAACCCTACAAGAATTATGTTCCGAAGAGAAGGAAATTCGCGATCAATAGCATATATCTGACCCGTCAGTGGAAACAAATGAAGCCCACAATCACAACTGTAGACAGAGATATTAATTTCATGGCAAGAATCAGGATCATTACCATGAACATCAAATCATGATCTCTGGAAGAGAAGGAAATGCATAACCACTACCACAAGCCCAACGCGAATGATCAGTGGAAGCAAATGAAGTTCACGATGACTAACGACTAAGTTCACTCTCGTGGTGAGGATCACGAGTACCTCGATGAACCCGAAAAAAATTATCACTATAAGGACTAGGTTTATGATCCATGAACATCAATCAAGTAGGACTTACTTGATTGGATTGGATGCCATACAGTCTAATGGAAATTGTAGAGCACGTGTTTGGATGAATCCCTCATTTCGTCAGGAAAATAGACGTCCAATGATCTCAGCTAGCGTTGGCAGAATGCACTTTGGGGTTATTATTGGTATAAACGGGAGATATGAAATAATAGATAACATCGAAAATTACTTCTCAAGGTAATCCGACCTTATTTCGCAGCATGATGCAGACGTTGGACAGCCGACGTATTCTTATTCTCTCATTAAGAATAACGCACAAAATGAGCTGCCCTCGAAGAGTAATTTGCATCAGTTTAAAATTAATGTACCAGAAAACTGTGATCGGTCAATTTGAGTGGAAATCAAGTAACTGGGGAATGTCAGAGATTACAAGATATACAAATTGTAGAAATGGGGGCCAACGACTGAGCCCTGGGGAACACCTGCTGTTACATTTGATAGCCATAAAGGATTATTTTTGACGTAAACTTTATAACAACATCTGTTAAAAGACTCATAAAGACATCAGTTGAACTAAATACCATGGTGCCAAACGGAATCAAATAGTTTTTCAATATCCAGAAACTCCATGGTGGATGGCCCGGTTATCAGCCGAGTTGAGTTTCATTATTATTTCTACCATCGCTATTTATCTGTTTCTGAACATTTACTTCAACAACTCTATTTTGTATTGCACTAAAATCGAGTTTTGTTTCTTTTATTTCAGATGAAAAAGACGAAGGATTGTGAGCGCAATAAAGTCAATAATTGTAACACTAATAATAACTGCATCGTAACTAACAAAACAAACACGAATACTGAAAAATGTTTTTCAAATACGACGTGTGGTGACAAGGAATTCCATTCCATGGTAAGTTTGCTTTTGATTTGTTTCGGAACTCTAGTACTAATATTAGGTTTTAAAAGAGGGTATTAATTCTCGTACTGAGTGAGCTTGAAATTGCACATCTCTGGTTATAAACACCGCATCTGAATGTACTTAGACACATCTCCAATATAAGAGTTGCTAGATTAACAATTGTGCAAGATAACATAGAACTGTATGGGAAAGAGTTGATGCTTTCATAGTCGGAATAGGATTGGCTCACTCCATCGTTCCGCACAAACTGATCGTAATATAGTTACTGGAAAGGGAGTAGAGTGGCAATTCAAACAGATTCCTCACATGCAACTATAGTAAAGAACACAGCACACAAGAGAAACGAAAAAAATTCATCAGTGCCGTATGCCAGAGCATTCACGTAGTAATCACACAGCTCAAGCAGTGAGTTGAAACATCCTCGTGTACACGCGGCCATTGTCGTGTGGATTCGATTCATATTCTACTCTAATTTCTGACCTTATTTTGAGGAGAAAATCCTTTGGAGATTTGTTAGGCCCATACATTAGAGAAGACAATTCTGGAGATAATGCAACAATCAGATCTTCACGACATAGACGTCGTGAAGTAAATTACGTATGCTAGGCAGGCCACTTAATACTTGGTGAAAGGAGAGTTTGTGGCAAATATCAGCGGAGAAGACCAATTCCCGAGTGCCAGTAAGCCAGTAACATCCTGACCGATATGTGTTACATCATGCTACCAATGTAATATTATTATCCTAATTATTTAACAGCAAAATATATGTCTGTGGCGACAAATTTGTTATTTTTAATATCCTAATAAAACCATTTAATAGTTGAAAAGCGCACATTTGATATTCAAGTGTATTCCAATATGCGACAGCAGTCAAGATTCATTACCAGTGGGTCTTCATTCGGCTATTTTAATTATGAACATTCGAAGCACTCCGGTCAACGATGAACATCGTAGTGTTGCAGGTGAAACAACTTGGGGTCACACATAATTACAATAGTGGTCAACATGTTAATGCCATGGTCATCTTGAAAGCGTTTCAAGACACCTGATCGATTATTCTTAGCATCGGAATGAAGACTGCCTGTTCATGATTGACTATTTACTGTTGACACTACTTTTTGTTGTTGATTTGTTTGTGAATTATTGTATTTTCTGGTTTCTCGTATTTGTCAACTTGATAGTTGATTTGATTGACGTGTGTTGTAACAAAGGTGAAAGTTTCACCGTTGAATAAGAGACATGAAAAAAGTTTATATCCTCTGTGTGTATTAATGAGCCATCCAGCAGGAGTTGAGTAATTTGCTTTCGATGAAATATCTTTATTTATGGCCCTCAATTTCACATCATAGTATAATTGTGCATAAGGGATCATAAACAACATCATGGGAAAAATAAGAATGATATCATCAAGGAAATTCTGATCGTGCGACCTCGCTGTCCATAACCCACATCTGTTGGTAAAGTGCTTGAGGTACATGTGCGACTGTGGGGTACCAACGATCACTGAGTAGAAATACACGTTCGGTTTTATGTCTTTTTTTTTAATTATTTGGACTGTTATATAGCAGTTTGCCTATGTACACAACACTTAGGAATTTTTATACTCCAGACGAATTGTTCCAATTTTCACTATCGGGACTTGTACCCTTTTAATTCCGAATCCAACTCTTATTTTCCAACACCATCTGAACTTTTCTTCTCTGCGCTATGAGTTATTTATAAGCATGGAGTTCATTATAATTTTAGAATTCATTGTGTGGCCCGAGTTCATTATAGACTCCAAGTTAATTGTAATGCTGTAGTTCATTTCAACTTAAACGTTTACTGAGGAGCATGTGTTCGTTACAATGCCGGAATCCGTTATAGAGCCCAAGTCTGTTATAGGATCAGATTTTATCATAAGGCCGAAATTCAATACACACTATCAGATCATCATCATCATCATCGGCACTACAACCGGGATCCGGTCTTGGCCTTATTTAGCAAGTCCTGAGGCTTGTTAAATTTTCCATAATGATTTGTTTTTTCCGGGCATGGTCATTAGTCTTGCGCCAGAGGCTCCCCGACGGGGAATTGAACCCCGGTCTTCCGCATGACAGGCGGGTATACTAACCACTTTACTATCGAGGAGCCCACACCCTCAGATTACAGAGTCATTTTAAGACATCAGTACATTATAACACGCCGAAGTTAATTTTAATTCATTATGAGATCGAGGACATTATAAGGTCAGAGCCCTTTACTATGCCCAAGTTCATTATAGAGCTAGAGTTCATTAAAACGTCAGATTCCACTGTAGGGTTGAATACATTATAACGGTGGAATCCGTTATAGAGCACGAAGCCATTATAGGATCAGATTTTATTATAAAGCCGAAGTTCACTATGCATTCTTAGATGGCAGATTCATTATAAGACATATACCCATTGTAGCAGAGTTAATTATACGGCCGGAGTCCATTAAAAGGTATCCATCCATTCTAGGGCCGGAATTCGTTATAAGGCCGAAATTCATTATAAAAACAGTTCATTAGTCAGAATCCATTATGATACCGGTGTCCACTAAAAGCTACTAGTCCATTCTATGGCCCCAGTTCATTATAAGGCTGAAGTACATTAAAATCAAGTTGTTCATTGTGAGGCCGGAGTTCATTATAGTCACAGTCCAGTATAAAGCTGGAATCCATTATAAAACATCGGTTTATTATAGGCTCGAGTTCACTATAAAGTTGGAGCTTATTACAATCTCGCAGTCCATTATGGGACCCGAATTCACAACAATACCAGATATAGGCTCCGTGAAATGGTCGGGAGAAATCCCTGGCCATCTTTCGGAACTTGGCTAATGGACCGGTTCGAGAAAAGGTTGCTTTAGGTGGTAGTCGGTCTCAATGTGAGATACCACCCTGTACATTCTGCGATATGCTCGGGAGAAATCTTCGACCATGTTTCGGATTTATGGCTGATGGCCCGGACTGAGACGGAGACAAGTCATGATGGTACTGTGGCGTTTCTAACAGATACACACACAATACACAAGCAAATAGTGAAGAACACCGAACGAAAATCGAATAAGAAAATGCATCAGCGATAACATAACAAATCCGCATCAGTTGAGTGTACTTGGGTTTAGAAATCGAATTTGTACACGCGGCAGTAGCCTGATGCTTCAATGCGTCGCTTTTCACCCGTTTCATCGTATGTTCAAATCACCGTTTTTCACTATCATTGCTTAACGCAACAACCCAACGTGATCTGTACACACATCACACACTTTCCTATAGTAAACAGGACCTCACGACACGATTACGACTTCCGCATAGAGCACCGGCAAACTCGCCTGCTCCGACGTTCTATCGTTCGCTCAGTCTTCGCTCCGTCGTTCGTACACGAAGCTGGTCGTAACAAAGTTACTGGGGAGGGAGTAGTGTGGCGTTTCTAACAGATACACACACAATACACAAGCAAATAATGAAGAACACCGAACGAAAATCAAATAAGAAAATGCATCAGAGTCGTATACCATAGCGATAACATAACAAATCCACATCAGTTGAGTGTACTTGAGTTTAGAAATCGAATTCGTACACGCGGCCAGTAGCCTGATGCTTCAATGCTTCGCTTTTCACCCGTTTCATCGTATGTTCAAATCACCGTTTTTCACTATCATTGCTTAACGCAACAACCCAACGTGATCTGTACACACAGCACACACTTTCCTATAGTAAACAGAATTTCACGACACGATTACGACATCCGCATAGAGCACCGGCACACTCGCCTGCTCCGACGTTCTCACGTTCGCTCACTCTTCGCTCCGTCGTTCGTACACGAAGCTGATCGTAACAAAGTTACTGAGGAGGGAGTAGTGTGGCGTTTCTAACAGATACACACACAATACACAAGCAAATAATGAAGATCACCGAACGAAAATCAAATAAGAAAATGCATCAGAGCCGTATACCATAGCGATAACATAACAAATCCACATCAGTTGAGTGTACTTGAGTTTGGAAATCGAATTCGTACACACGGCCAGTAGCCTGATGTGTTACGCATTGGTTACTTTTTTGGTGATTCTAACTGTCATAGCGTCAGTTCGAATCACACGTTCTTCACTATCATCCCAAACGCTATAGTACCTTCTGAGATAAAGAATTCCGGAGGTAAACTAGTTTCGCATTCGGATCTCCGGGGCAGACTATCTCAGGGGGAACATCGTACAAATATTATGATAAATAACCGAACTTTAAGAAAACCGTCTTCGCATAATCGGGCTCGCTCTTGAGGCTCTGTCGACGCTCGAGTGGTAACGGCGTTTTGTAACATCAGGAGCATGGCCACCAATATTTACAAACAGCTAAATCTGATATCCTTGCCCTAACCGAGACCCAGGTCGATTCATCAATTGATTCGATATATCTTCGTTGCTCAGGATACGACTTACATTCCAGATTACCTTTTAAGGGTGGAGTCTGCGTCTTCGCGCGGTCCGATCTGGCTTGCCAGAGGATGGGGGCGTTGGAACTCAATAACACGGACATCATATGGTTGAGGGTCGTATTTGTTGTCCTTGTCGATTTCAATGTGCACAATTCTGGCTAGTTGTTACATTCTAACAAAACCGACGAGGCTGTCAGGCTGCGGTGATATTCGTTGTTAGCCACAATTTGACTCAACTCGTGGAGGAACCTACACGAGTTCCGGATACCCGAGGTGATTATGCGAACACCCTGGATCTGTTTTTTTCTTTCCGAGCCGAGCATTTATGTCGTGGAGATTGATGCACCACTGGGGAAGTCAGATCACTGCTTGGTATCTGTTGCACAACCACTAGCATTTCAAGTGAATAACCGACCTAAGCAGCTTCGCCATGTATCGAGGTATGGGGCTGCCAACTAGGACGATTTGCGAGATTTCTTCGCATCTTTCCGTGGTCGGAGGTGTGCTTTCCAGATTCTGATGTTAACGCATGCGCGGAGTCGGTCACAGATATTATTCTTCTCGGGATAGAGATGTAATTCCGAATTTCATTAAACGAAGTTCATCTGATAAACTTTGGTTTGATGCGAGCAGATTACAGCAGTAAAAATAGAGCTTTTAAACAATGGCTCTCCAATCGCACCGACGTTAATAAAACAAATTTTGTTAGAATCAGAAACGCGTGCAACCAGACGATTGGTACCACAAAGAAGGCTTACAACGGCAAAGTGACTAATAAACTCCTTGAGTGCCCGACTGGGTCGCGTCCCTTCCGGTCAATGACAAGGGCTGTTAGCAGTAAGTTCGCTTCCTCCCCTTTCCCTCCCTTAGTGGCGGCAGGGGGACATTAGTCACAAATTCGAAGGATAAAGCTAACGTGCTCGCGAATTTATTTTCCACGACTTCAAACCTCGATCCCGATCTTTAGGAGCCACCTTTGATCTCGTCTGTACGGTCTTCGATGTGGGATGTGAGGTTTCGCCCGCGTACTATTCAATGCATTCGACGGGGACTGGACTGTAGTAAGGCAACCGACCTGGACGGAATACCACCAATAGTCCTTAAGAACTGTGCTCCAGAATTAACGTCAATTCTTGGCAGACTCTTTCGCTTATCTTATGAACGAAGGACATTTCCCACCTGCTGGAAAATCGCTCGAGTTCAGCCAATCCCAAAGATGGGAAAAAGTGCCTGCCACAAATTTACCGGCCGATAGAATTACTGTGTGTTGTTTAAGATAATGGAAAAGGTCATCAACGCCGAACTTATTAAGTACTTGGAGCGCAACGGGCCTCTGAATGATCGTCAATGCGGATTCCGTGGTCGGTGGTCCGCGGGAGACCTTTTGACCCAGTGGCGTGTCTAACAGATACACACACAGTACACAAGCCAATAGTGAATATCAGCGAAATAAATTTGAATAAGCAAAAGTATCACAGCCGTATACCATAGCGATAACATAACAATTCCACATCAGCCGAATGTATTTGAGTTTAGCAATCGAATTCGTACACGCGGAAGTGCCCTGATGTGTTGAGCATTGGTTACATTTTTAGTGATTCTAACCGTCATAGCGTCATTTCGAATCAAACGTTCTTCACTATCGTCGCAATACGCTATAACCCTTATAACTATTATATGGACATCTGCAATGGAGCGGCATGGTGAGTCAAGGGTGGTCGCATTGGATATCTCCAACGCTTTTGACCTCGTCTGGAATTGCTGAGCAAATTTCGTTCATATGGACTTTCCCAGCAGCTTTGCGACTGGACGAAGAGCTTCCCCGAAAATCGATCGATTCGGGTTGTTGTGAACCGTGAGTTTTCGGATCTGTATCCTGTTAATTCCGGGGTGCATCAAGGTTCTATTTGGGCTCCAACCTTGTTTTTGCTTCACATAAATTATTTGTTGGAATCAACGGATATCAAAGTGTTCAGTTTCGCGGATGATAGTACGCTTGTTTCCTCTTTTTCGAGTGAGCGTCCGATTAGTGCATCCACGTCGCACCAGCTAACATGTAGCCAGATTGATAAGGTCCTGCAGTAGGGAAAGACCAATCTTGTCGACGTCAACGCAACGAAGACACGGTATACAGCATTCACAAAGAAAAGTAGATCATCGTTTCCACAACTGATGGTGCATGGCCAGGCCCTCCAATCTGAGGAAAGCTTGAAATTACTCGGCGTTGCGGTCTGTGGGAATGTATCGGGGCATAAACACATATCGAACATCGCCAGATCCGCCTCAGGAAAACTGAGTTATCTATTTAGAGCCAAGAAATATTTTACGCCGGCCCAACTTCTTCTCCTATATAAATCCCAAATTAGATCCGAGCTCGAGTATTGCTCTCATGTTTGGAGCCCTGCTCCTAAACATACCCTCGACCTACTTTAGAGCATACATAGACGAGCGATTCGCCTGATTAGGGACTCGGCGCTGACGTCGGGACTACTGTCGCTATCGAAGGCGCGTATCTGACATCTGTCGGATTCACAGATATTATCAAGCGTACTGTTCGGAGATTCGTGGTATCGTCCCGCGCAATTCGGTTTATATGCCCTACACAAGATAATCCGACGGATCGCACCAATTTGCGGTTCACCTCCCGACGGCGCAAACATCCCTGTATCAGAACTAGTTCCTCTACAGAGCGGGGAAGTTGTGTAACTTCCTTGTAGCGCGAGTGTTCCCGGAGCGTTACAACCTGCAACTGTTCAAAAAGTTCAAAAAGAACTACAACAGTTATTTGGTGGCATCTTGGGGCGGCTTGGCGGCGCGATAGGTTCGCCTCTCCCGAGAGAAGTATATAAAAAAAATCCATTATATGGTGCGCGTCCGTTATACGACCAGCTTTTATTATAAATCCAGTGTTCAATATACATCCTCAGATGACAGTCTTATTATAAGACATGTGTTCATTATAACATCTGAGTCCATTATAACGCCAGAGTTCGTTATATGACCTGAGTTCATTGTAAGTACAAAGCCCATTATAAGGATGGAGTCCATTACAACGCCAGAGTCTATTAAAAGATATTAGTCCATCCTAGGTCCGGAATTCGCTAAAAACTGACCGTCATTATAAGAGGCTAAAAGTTCATTATAAGGTCACAGTTCAGTATGATGCTGGAGCCCATTAAAAGCTACTAGCCCACTCTACGATCTGAGTTCATTATAAGGCCGTAGTTCGTTATAACGTAGACTCCATTATAAAACCCGAGTTTATTACATGGCTCGAGTTCATTATAAGGCTGGTGTTCATTATAACTTTATAGTCCATCATAGGACCCGAATTGATTATAGCACAGCTGTCTATTATAAAACCGAAGTTCCATATAAGGCAAAAGTCCATTATGTCGCCTGAGTTGATTATAGTACCATAGATAATTATAAGGAGTTCATTATAACCCCAGTGTCCATTGTGGGGTGCGAGTTCATTATAATTCCGGAATCTGTTATAAGACCCGTTATAAGATCAGATTTTATTACTAAGCCGGAGTTCATTAAAACACTGAAGTCCATTATAGCTCATGAGTAAATTATAAGGTTCATTATAAATTCATTGTCTATAACGTTATGGTACCAAGTTCCATTATACAGCCAGAGTTCAATATTGTATGACGGTCCATTATAATGCCGGAGTTCATTATAGGGTCGGAATTCATTATAACGTCGGAATTTATTTTAAGGTCAGAGTTCATTATCAAGCATACATTATAAAGTTTGTCTGCATTATAACATCAGAGTCCATTGTACAGTCGGAATTCATTATGAGACCGGAGTGCATTATAAGATCGGTGTTTATTATAAGTACTGAGTCCAATATAAAATCAGATTCCATTACAAAACTCGAATTCATTATAAGACCGGAGTTCATTAAAAGATATTAGCCCATTCTAAGGCCGGAATTCACTATAAGGGTGAAGTTCATTGTAAGTTCATTATATGTTCACTATTGGGCCAGCGTTTATTATAACGTCAGAGCCCATTGAAGGTCGAAGTTCATTATAGTGTCCGAGTTTGTTATGACAACACGATCCAATTTGGAGCCCAAGTTAATCACAATAGAATTCGTAGGGCCCGAGTCTCTTATAAGATTTGATTTTATTATAAAGCCGGTGTTTAATATTTCTCCTCGGGTGACAGACTTATTATAAGATATGAGTCCATTAAAATACCGGAGTGCTTGATTTCCTTATAAGGTTGAGGCTTATTATAACACTGGAGTCCGGGGAAAATACCGGAGAGGGATAGTACACCATTCTAAAGCCGAAATATGTTATGAGGCTGAATTTCATTATAAAACCGATATATATTATAGGATCAAAGTCTATTATAACGCCAGAGTCCATTATAAGGCCGGAGTACAATATAAAACCCGAGTTTATAATAGAACTCGAGTTCATTATAAGGCTAGAGATCATTATATTCTTAGAGTCCATTATGGGGCCCGAAATCATAAAATCGGTGTCAGGCGGTTGTAGGATCAGCTTTTATTGTGAGGACGGAGTCTTCTTTTTTTTTTAATATACGAAGGCGAATCAAATATAAACGGTAATTTCACTTTTTTTCTTAGCAACAAGTTGCGAGCTAGATAATCTTGTGCGTAGCTGTTGCTTGATTTATGAAGAGTAGGGGAACCGGCTTGGATAGCGGTCGCGCTCGATTTTGTAGTCAATACAGCAATGAGCGAGCTGTAGGGCAGACTAAGGTCCGGTACGCGCCTTCGACGTAATAGCACTGCAGTCCCCAGGTCAGCGCTGCGTCCTCGGTCAGGCGGACTATCCGTCTCTATACAGATCGAGGGTCAATATGGGCCCATATGGGAACAATATTCGAGTGCGGGTCTTATTTGAGATTTGTAAAGTAGAAAAAGTTGGCGCGGGAGTGAAATATTGTTTGGCTCTAAAAAGATAACTCAATTTTCTGGATGCGGCCGGGCGATATTCGATACGTGTTCATGCCACGATATATTCCCATAGACTGTGACGTGGAGCAAACCTATGCTTTCCTTAGATTCGAGGACGTGGTCATTCACCATCAGCTGGTGAACCGAAGATCCATTTTTCTTTGAGAGTGTTTTAAATTGGGTCGTCGATGCATTGAAATCTACGAGATTGGCCGTTCCCCATTGTAGGACTCTATCCGGATCCCAATTCAGAGAGTCGATCTGGCATCATCTCACCTGGTGCGACGTTGATGCGTTAATCGGCCCATCATTCGAAAATGAGGAAATAAGTATACTATCATCCGCAAAATTGAATACCCGGTTACCCTTTGACTATAATAAATCATTAATATACAGCAAACACAAGAAGCCAAAACAGAACCCTGGGGCACCCGGAATTGACAAGGAAAAAGAGGAAGAAGCAAAGTTATTGCTGACAGCCCTTGTCAATGGCCAGAAGGAATCCGACCCAATTGGGCGCTCAAGCAGCTGTTTGGTCACTTTGTCATTGTAAACTTTCGTCGCGGTATCTATTGCCTGGTGGCATGACTTTCTGGTTCTGACAAAATTTCTTCTGTTGACCACCATGGAATTTGAGCGCCATTATTTAAAATCTCTATTCGTTGCCAGCATAATCTGGCTCGCTCCTCTCTCTTGCTCCTCGATAGTATAGTGGTTAGTATACCCGCCTGTTACGCGGGAGACCGCAAGACTAATGACCTTGCCCGGAAAAAACAAATCATTATGGAAAATTTAACAAGCCTCAGGACTTGCTAAATAAGGCCAAGGCCGGCTCCCGGTTGTAGTGCCGATGATGATGATGAATATCCAACTTTGTTTTTTCTGCTTCTTCCCTTTGGCAAGCTAAATCGGATCGGGTGAAACTCAGACTCCACCCTTAAGATGAAATTAAGTCGAAGTCGTAACCTGGCGAACGAAGATATGTCGAGTCAGTTGACGAATCGACTTTGGTCTCGGTTAGAGCCACGATATCAGGTTTCGCTGTTTGCAAATACTGGTGGACGGCATTCACATTCGTATTGGTGAAGCCGATGCCTTTGATGTCACAAAATGCCCTTATCAGTTGAACGTAGACAGTGTTTCGCGGGCGGACCCGATTGCGCGGATATAAGTTCTTTACAATTGTTTTTTTTTTCAAAACATTTGCATGATGTTCCCCCTGTCATAATTCCCCTCGAGATTCGAATGGGGTACTAGTTTACTTCAGGAATTCTTTATCTCAGAAAGTACCATCATGACTTACACGATTTCAGTCCGGGAGCATAGTTGACGACCTCTCCCGACGATATTGCGGAACGTGCAGCGTGATGGAATGGTATCTCATCGTGGGGCTGACTTACCTCCTAAACCAACTTTTTTACGAACCCAGCCATCTGTTATGGTCCGAAAGATGACCAAGGATTTCTCCCGACTTTTTCACGGAGTGTATAGCTTGATGGGGTGGTATAGGGTTTGGGATTGATAGTGAAGAACTTGTGATTCGAACTGACACTATGACAGTTAGAATCACCAAAAGTTGAACCAATGCGTAACACATCAGGCTACTGGCCGTGCTTAGAATTCGATTTTTAAACGCATGTATATTCCACTTATGTGAATTGTTATGTTATCGCTATGGTATACGGCTCTGGTGCATTTTCTTATTCGATTTCCGTTCGGTGTTCTTCATTATTAGCTTGTGTATTGTGTGTGTATCTGTTAGAGACGCTACACTACTCCGTCCTCAGTAACTTTGTTACGATCAGCTTCGTGTGCGAACGACGGAGCGAAGAGTGAGCGAACGGGAGAACGTCGGAGCAGGCGAGTGTGCCGGTGCTCTATGCGGAAGTCGTAATCGTGTCGTGAAGTTCTGTTTACTATAGGTGTGATACTGATGTGAATTGTTATGTTATCGCTATGGTATACGGCTCTGGTGCATTTTCTTATTCGATTTCCGTTCGGTGTTCTTCATTATTAGCTTGTGTATTGTGTGTGTATCTGTTAGAGACGCTACACTACTCCCTCCTCAGTAACTTTGTTACGATCATCTTCGTGTGCGAACGACGGAACGAACGTGAGAACGTCGGAGCAGGCGGGTGTGCCTGGTGTTCCATGCGGAAGTCATAATCGTGTGTGAAGTTCTGTTTACTACGGGAAAGTGTGTGTTGTGTGTACAGATCACGTCGGGGTCACCAATTATAGCGTTTGGGATTGATAGTGAGGAACGTGTGATTCGAACTGACGCTATGACAGAATCTCTAAAAACTGAACCAATGCGTAACACACCAGGCTACTGGCCGTGCTTAGAATTCGATTTTTAAACGCAGTATATTCCACTGATGTGAATTGTTATGTTATCGCTATGGTATACGGCTCTGGTGCATTTTCTTATTCGATTTCCGTTCGGTGTTCTTCATTATTTGCTTGTGTATTGTGTGTGTCTGTTAGATACGCTACACTACTCCCTCCTCAGTAACTTTGTTACGATCATCTTCGTGTGCGAACGACGGAGCGAACGAGAGAACGTCGGAGCAGGCCAGTGTGACTGGTGCTCTATGCGGAAGTCATAATCGTGTGTGAAGTTTTGTTTACTACGGGAAAGTTTGTGCTGTTTGTACAGATCACGTCGGGGTCACCAATTATAGCGTTTGGGATTGATAGTGAAGAACGTGTGATTCGAACTGACGCTATGACAGTTAGAATCGCAAAAAATTGAACCAATACGTAACACATCAGACTACCGGCCGTGCTTAGAATTCGATTTTTAAACGCAATTATATTCCACTGATGTGAATTCTTATGTTTATCGCTATGGTATACGGCTCTGATGAATTTTCTTATTCGATTTTCGTTCGGTGTTCTTCACTATTTGCTTGTGTATTGTGTGTATCTGTTAAAGACGCTACAGTAGTATTTAACCGGGTGGCAAGGCGTTGGGACCCCACCTACCACAGGGTTTTTATTCGCTTTTTACCACAAGCCGGCCTAGCTGTGAATATATTCTAAGACCCTACTCACAGGGCTTCAATATACTTCTTCAGATGACAGTCTCATTATAAGACATGAGTTCATTATAACGCCAAAGTTCATGTTATGTCCCGGGCTCATTGTATAGCTCGAATCCAGTGTATGGCCGAAGTCCATTATAAGACCGTTGTTCATTATAGAGTCGGAGTCCATTATATGGCCAGAGTCCATTAACCGTCTTTATACAGGCTCCCCTTCCTTGAGCCACGGCCTACAGCTTTGTAATTACGTCACACGTTTTGGCATGCGCGAAGAATTGTCTTTTGCTTCACTTTATTGACAGTGCACTTGTCTTTATTGTTTGGCAATCAATTTATTTTACCCGCAACGTGACGCTCCATTGATGAGGACCTCTTTAACCTTGGGAACACGCATGCGACTGTTAACATTATAGCATAGCTCCTCATTGCATTGCTTTAGGGCCAATGACCTTTAAGTACCAGCTAATTGTGGCCCAAGTAGCTGAATACGAGTAGACTGTAGCCATGCTACGACTGCCCAATTCACTTTCGGGTATGACGAATGACCCAAATGATGGTAGGCATTCATCTTTCTGGTATAGCCGGCCAAACATACCCACACACACTCGCACACTTTGTAGCATGAGAGGCTTGGCGACTACAGTGCCAGAAGGAGGCAAACTTTAATCACGTCCATCGTTTGCATGGACGGACTTTTGGTTGCACGAGCACAAGCTGGCATTTGAATTAGCTATATGTTCGTATTCGGCCTGCGGCCTGCGGCGTCTTTTTCTCAAGTTTAATGTCAAGTTCAGGGATGAGACGTTACGACACCTCGCGCAATAAATAAATTCCATGTTTCGTTTTTATTTTAATGGGATATTTTCATTCTTCTCTCGTTCTTTGCAGCCACATGAAATTACTGAACGAATATTGGAAGTCCACAACGATGTTCACGCATTCGGGTCGAAGGTATGTAGAATTGTCCCCTTATCCCTGTCACACGAAGACAACAGAAAAATAAAACTCAACTTTTGTCTCTTCCGTTCACAGCAGGATCATCAAAACTCCGATTCAGATTCGGCGTTATCATCAGCGCCACCATCCATAAGTCCACAACCACCGGCAACCGGTATAGAACCAGCGGATATATGGCAAACGGTGAGTATCCAACATACATATCGATACCTGTGAGTCCATTCAATGCAATTTTCTACGAAGAGAAGTCGCCACATTCGCGAATGTCACCTTCATCTAGCGCATTGATCCCGGGAATTAAGGTGCATGGCGACGAAGAGGGTCGCATCCATGTGGAGGGATGTGATAGTCATAAGAACACGGGATCCCAGAATGTAGCCCCACCTGGGGGATTATGTAAATTTATGACTTTCAGACGAGAATAAGAACATATAATCGCGTGGGAATGAGTCTGCAGGGATCGTCGTAGCTTGTTGGTAATATGCCTTTTTTAAGGATTGCCTTCGCGGCAAACTTCGGTATTACGACCGATTGGTCGAAAATCATAAAATTTGATGTGACAGCCCTCACAATGAACTGCACTGTTCCCAATTTCGTTTAATTGTTCTGAAGGAAAGCTTATGCTTTCAATTCATCCGATGAGATCGAGCTTTCTTTGATAATGATCTGATGTTCATTCAGTCATATTATGAAAACGGATCAATAAATGTGTGATCAGTTGAGTATGGGGCATTGCAAAGTCAGACGTTCTGTTCCAGACAACTGTGGATAGATTGCTATCAAATTAATTTTAACTTCTGTCTGAGAACCATCTTATTTTACACAAATTTGGGTGATTTTGGGGTAGGCTTAAATGACAAACCACCGTGTGAGCGTTGTTGTCACAACGTGAGAGCTTCAAAAACGATGGACCATGTGATCAACCCCTGTACTTTGCCGCGTTTTATATGAGACCGATTACCTTTTCACTATAATACGTCTTCGAAAATCAAATTGGATAATGTGAAGCACAGTCTGTCCCAAAAGATGTTATACAATTTTTTCATATCTATATGAATTTAACCTTTGGCTCCTCGATAGTATAGTGGTTAGTATACCCGCCTGTCACCAGGGAGACCGGGGTTCGATTCCCCGTCGGGGAGCCTCTGGCGCAAGACTAATGACCTTGCCCAGAAAAAATAAATCATTATGGAAAATTTAACAAGCCTTAGGACTTGCTAAATAAGGCCAAGACCGGTCCCCGGTTGTAGTGCCGATGATGATGATGATATGAATTTAACCACTGAGAGAGACGCTTGGTGTACGCCAATAGCTAGCCCCGTTGTCGGATATTTGATTACTATGGAGCAGTTCACGGTACGTGTACGAGTATTACAAAACAAAATTGTACCAATAAGTCTGCTGCAATTGCACAGTGAAAATTTTACAATCGGTACCAAATTCGTCCCATTAGAGAAGCACGGAATTTTCACGACCGCATTAGTCGGACAGTGGGCATACTACGGACGGGGTTTCTTGTCGAAGTGTACCCCCGTCAGTTCGTGAGATTCCCGATTTTGTCATTTCCAAAACAGCAAGTGTGTTATCGAAGCGCTATGTATTGACGATTAACAAATTCTTCTCCCCAACTTTACATGATCTTGGTTTTGATTGCAACACAGGGTTTCAATAGGGCGGAGCTACATCTCACACGTCTAACATATTGTTGATAGTTCGAGAGTATTTTCGAATGAATGCGAAAACCTTAATTTACTGTTTCCAAGCAACAAATGAATGGAGTTGACTTAAGGCTAAAATTGTCTGTTGTAATGTTTGTTATTACATGTGGTATCCTTTCTGATTAGTGAGTTGGTACACGTGTCCCCGCAGTACAGTTCGACTCAAGGAGTCAACACTATTCTAAAATAAATTGAATGTAGTTCTTCCATACAAAGCTGGCTTCACAACTGCTTTGAGTTTATTTTTATTTCCACTTCCACATTTTTCAAAATGATATTCTAGCAATAGTCACGATTCCACTGACCACTCACTTTTTAACTTGTATTCATGGCACCAATGAAGACGAATCTGTTTCCACTACTCTTCATCAACAAAAATAAAACAAAAACATGACTTAGATGCTAACACATAAATTATTCGTTTACTTTATTTGAAATATATTCGCATATTTTATTAATATATATATATATACATATATATATATATATATATATATATATATATATATATATATATATATATATATATATATATATATATATATATATAGGGTTTCCCAATAGGGACTTCACAACTTTTTTTTCGGTAGTAAATTTTTGTAATTTGCAGACGTTGTTCGTTCGTGTACTTAAGCATGATGAAAATGTTGAGTTTACTAAATAAACTCACAGTGACAGTTCGATGATTAGTGAAAGGGTGCGTTCACAAATTAAATTCAAAGTTGTCAATTCTTTATTGGAAAACCCGATATATATTTTTTTTTTTCGATAGGAAGGTGGAAATCTTCAAAAGCTACCTCTGACCGATCCCGAGACATGCCGGACTTTTACCGACAAAAACCTCCTCCCGACGGGTGCATATTCCCGTCGATCCCCGCGGAACTTTCTTTTAAATATCCATCGCGGGGCAGGACGGAATTGACCTCTTACCCCCTCGTCGCGTCGCAACTACCGCATCATGTCACATAGAATATCATTTGCTACGGGACCATGCCTGTTTTGAAGTCAGGATGTATTCTATTACTCCTCCGGAGTAACTGTCCGTCTCATATCTCTCCAAAATCGTTCGTGCGGTCTCGAATCTCAAGCACTCTGTGAGTATGTGGGATTGTATATTTATGTTGTCGTGTAGGTGCGACAGGGGCACAGGTTCACTATGACTTCCCAACTTAATTGTTATTATCCATAGACGCATATAATAAAACTCTGTAGTTCGTCTTGTTCTTAGTTCACTAGTATCTTTATTCACACGTTAACTAAGTAAAAATTCAACACTACTCATCGAAAACTTAAGGCTATGTCTTATTTATCAACTGTGACTATCACTTAAATTTAGGCCCAAATATGATCTTATATGACGCTTATTAACTACAGCACTTATTAGAAACATAAAAGATAGTTCTGCTGTATTACATGAAATTATCACTTAATCTTAACGTCCGCATATAATTTGAATAAAATTTGAACTGCAACACTTAGTAAAACATAAAAGATAGTTCGGCTGTATTAAATGAAATTGACACTTAGGCTGAACGTCCGCACATCACCGTGGTAAAACTTGGACTCCACTCCGTGTATTTATTTAACGTGGAGGCCTGACTTGCCTCCATGGAATCCAGAACGCGATTAAAGATATACATTGAAACGACAGAATACCGAAACTTTCATTCGTTGCCCCGATGACCATATAAGGGATGATCACCGAAAGGATGTGCACACACACAGATGACGTTGCATCGCCCTCTCATGCTGTGCATGGGCAAGCGGAACGTCGATACAACAATTTCCCAAGGGGACATAAGCTGACATGGTTGCAGCTGGTGCAAAAATCTCTACATAGGCATTGAAGTGTTTGCACGATCAGCGACTGCGTAAAGCATTTATGCTGATCGTGCACATGTTGGCGGCATCTCCACGTAGTCGAATTCTCGATGGTAATTTTCCATTTAGAGAACTCGACTTGCTTGGGCGATCAGCCATATACCTTCATGTATTTGTCGGTCGGATGACCGATCGATGTAGGCATGTATGCAAAAGGAAAAGCTAAAACATTTCCTGCACGTGTGCGGCTGGCGCGTAAGGGTATATCTCTTGGATATTGTTCTGCAATATTAGTTGCTAGATGGTGCAACCAAATTGCTCTTACGTGTGGAGGAGGCCTGTTACATGACAGACACGTTCAATGGTTTGGTTCGATTCATGTTGGTTGCGTGGTGATGCAACAAACTTGCCCATAAGGAACATGCCTGTTTGGTGCTGATGGATTTAGCATCAGCAAATGTTGTGATTTTATGCGTTTTAATGCTTTATGGTTCAACAATAACAGGTAAGTACTTGTTTTCGAGGTTTTTGTATGCCCTAGGTGAGAGTTTTTACATAGTTAGTGTGAAGATGATCGGTGGCGTTCAAGGGAACCGCCACAAGTACGTGTTCCGCATTTTCTATTTTGCCTTCGCAATACAAGCAGTATGGGAGATTCACATGCTTATACTTGTGCACGTATTCCCGAAAGCATCCATGTCCTGCTATTAGCTAAGTCAGGTGATAATTCAGCTTGCCTTGTTTTCTTTTCACCCATGTTTCTACATCAGGTATCGCGGTGTGGGTCCATCTTCCTTTGGTGGAAGAATCCCACCTTCGTTGCCATTCTTTTAGGCTTGAGACTCCTAATTGTGACAGCATTTTCCGACGATTCTCTTGGAAAACCTCATGCAATGGACCGTTTTCTTTAGCTGCAATGTCAAGTGGTGTCCTCCCGGCCAAAACATTTATGCCATCTTCGGATGCCGTTCGGAATCCACAGCATAGTCTTAGTGATGCCAGCCTATGTGCTGAGTTCACTCCCCTCATGTACGACACTTATACTGTGCAGCTCCTGCCCATATGTGAGCTGCATACATTATAATGGAGGGGCTGATACCGGTTATGAGTTTCCTTATGTGGGGCCGGGGTACACCAACATCGGGTAGCAAGCCGCCAAAACTTTGCATACTCTTGCGGTTTTTTCACTCGTTTTCCTCAGGTGTTCTTTGAAGGTCAACATGTTGTCTAGTATAACACCAAGATATTTAATATAGCGACTGGATGTGATTATTTGTCCCTCTATTTCCAAATCAAGGTGTTCAACCTTCTTGCGGCTGCTTATTAAAACTGCCTCCGTCTTATGTCCAGCTAGTTTCAGCCCGGCCATATCTAGCTAGCATTTAAAGCTCTGGATTGCTTGGGAGCAAATATTCTCCGGGTCATCTAGATGTTTAGCTACGGCCACTATTGACAAATCATCTGCGTACCCAATGATTTTATCTCCTTCTGGTACACTGACCCTGAGCACACCATCATACATGATATTCCATAAAAACGGACCTAATACAGATCCCTGAGGTACACCCGCTGTTATTTTATATTCCTGTGGTCCCTCATCTGTATCATAGAACAGTCTTCTATCAGAGAGATAGTTTGCTGGTATACGCACCAAGTAGGGTTGTGACTTGCAGACCGCGCGCACCCATTCACTGAGTTCAACGCATTTTTAACATCTAGCGTCACCACCGCGCAATATTTTTTGTACCACCTAGCCATCGTGCTCCAGCTATGCGCATTGCGAGCGATGTCGCACACCACAGATAGTGCCTTAACCTCATGTAAATCACGACACTCGATCGTAATTCCCGGCGACACCGTTTTCACACTCGCATCTTTCTCTAATACGTGTTGTACTTCTACTTTCAGTGTCTTGCTGGTAGCCTCTCGGCGTTTCAGTTCTAGCAGCAATTCCCCTTTTGCTGTCTTTCGAACATTATTCACGCTATATCCGAGTTCACTTAGTTCGGGCTTGGCCTTCATGCACTTCAATATATCCGCATATGTTTTTTCCCCGGTTTTGGATATTAATATATGTTGGCTTTCCTGTCATCATTTTTGGGAGCCTCTTCACCCTCCAACCTCGCATCTCTCTTCTTTCCTTTTTGGGCTGTTGTAAACCAATTGTAATTTATCTATGTCTATGGGCGAGCTCTGTTTTTGGTGAATTTGCAAGTTTCCATTGCTTGCTTCAGCCGGCACAGATGGCTTCTTTAAACGATTTTGCAATTCCTTATTGTAGGGGCAATCAATGATCTCGACCAACCCTCGCATGGTATTACTAATATGCCTTTCTTTTTTTATTTTGATCGTCTTTCTTAACTTTGCGATCTGCTCCGGGAGTTGTCGGAACCCCAAAGATCCATCATCACTTCCATTACGCCTTTGATCCGCGCTCGTCTTGATATCACCGTGGCGGTTCCGCCAAACTCCACGGCCCACTTACCTGAAAAACCCCCCATATCCACAACCCAACTCCCATTGTCCCCCGCCCATGCAATCGCATGGGCACCTGAAAATATTTCCATTTCCAAGGACAATTAATGCATACAAGCATTACATAAGATTCCTAAAAATAATTTTTTGTTTACAAGGGCATTCATACATATATAATACGTCTTTGCATAAGCGACCAAAAACCGAATTTCCAATTAGTGTAGATTTTCACACTAACGTTCGACACTTGCGTCGCCATATATACCATGTTCCATTCACACAGATGGTATATACAAACCGTCATTGTATAACCATCTAATCTGCCCTGCAATGACTTGCAACTAACGATACAGCTGCAAGCACTTTACCCAGAATTGCTTCTTTGTTTGAATCTCCAAACAAGCATCGACTTCGCGCATAGCCGCCGGATTGAATTCAAAGCATAAACAATGCAAATATAGAATCCGTTTCGCACAAACGAATTTCCCTGCATATACAAATGCAAGCAAGGGATTTGTTTCGTCCACCAACCCATTAGCACCTTTCCCCATGGCTATTCGTATATTTACACAAGGGCATCACTCATTTAAGACTTTTATGATGCCCTCGTCTCATCTTTTCTTTTACCACATTTCTTCGCTGTAACGTCGTCTATATATTTAGACGCGATGCACTCCATAGACAACGAGATTTTCGATCCTTTTGTCTTTACCGCCTGTCTGCTTCGTTTACCCATTGCCCTCGACCACGGGTAAACCACACAGCTCTGAACGATCGCACACATACCACCATGACCTTCATCACAAGATCTGGTTTCCTATTCCACCAAGAGAGACTTTACGTTTCTCTGGTGGTAGGTAAAAACGATATCCTTAGTGGAGAGGATATATACCACGACATCACAAACTCACCCCATAAGCGAATCATCTCTGCACGAGATGATTATCGCTGAGTCCTATTACAACCACCGTTCGCGACGGTCGGTTCACTCCCGCTCTCCGCCGACCGCGGGGATGCGTTTATAAACGGGTCGTTTGTGGAGTGCTGGTTGACTTGATAGCTCGTCTCACATTTAAAGCGGTAGTGAAGACTAAAGTGACCGGAATTAAATTAACTGCAAGCGAACTTTCCTTTTAATAATTGAATAAATTGACTGTCGAGTATAACTGATTAAACCTGTTCAACATGTAACCGAAACCATATAATATAGATTAAATAATTAATAAGCCGTGTGTGTTTTATTTACTATCTGGTGGACGGTTTGTCGTGCAGTTTTGCACAAGTTGATGTCCGATGTTTGTGTTTTCATTATCGTTGTTCCCTTGGTGCTCGTGACTTTCTTTCCGCGAAATCTTGGTGACAATTTAGTGCCGGTGGAGACGAGGTAGAACTCTCGCCCATGCGGCGTCGCGACCTCGTACCCCATATCACCACTGCTAGTTGCTGCCATAAGTTAATCCAAAAAAGACCTTCCTTTGCACAACTAAAATGCAGTAGGTGGGTACAGCTGTCTGTCAGCCAATTACAGCGATCCCTGTTTAGTAGATAACAGAACTCACCTGCGAAATAACCCCTCTGTTGCTGTCAGAAGAGTACAGCTATTGTACACTTCTATAAGACTGATCTCTGAAAATCCAGTTTAGTTTAGTACAAAACTTACTGTCTCTGCTTTTTGTTAATTTTATATTATTGTAATTTGTTTCACTGATCCACTTTGCTCTACTCACTTTTTTTTTCACTGATTGTCACTTTGGGGTTTTTTAATTTTATTTTCACGGTTTTTTTGACTGTGACTTTTTTAGTTACGTGTCCTTATGGGCCCTTGATAAGCTTGTAATTAGTCTCTTTTTCCTTCACTTTTCCCCCACAACACTATAACCAGCACTGCACCACACTCGTGTATTAATTATTCTCGCGTCATCCCGAAATTAAATGATATACCCGGCGCGTGTGCGGAGATCCCTTCTACTCGGTTGATATCAATCGGTTTATTGGTATTGTCGTCATATTTTTGCAGATTAGCTCTGTGAGTAGGGCGTTAGAATATACTCACAGCTAGGCCAGCTTGTCGTAAGAGGCGACTAAAGGCCGAGTGGTAGCCGGGGTCCCAACGCCCTGTGCGCCCGATGAAATACCACCCCATCAAGCTTTAGGCTCCGTGAAATGAATGGTAGAAACCCCTGGCCATATTTCGGGGCTTGGCTGGTGGGCCGGTTCGAGAAAAGGTTGGTTAGGTGGTAGTCGGTCCCAAGGTGAGATACCACCCCGTCACGCTGTACATTCCGCGATATCACCGAGAGAAATCTTCGACGGTGTTTCGGATGTGTGGCTGATGGCCCGGACTGACACGGAGATAAATCATGATGGTACCTTCTGATATAAAGAATTCCGGAGGTAAACTAGTCTCCCATTCGGATCTCCGGGGGGGGGGGGACTGTGTCAGGGGGAACATCATGCAGATATCGTGATAAATAATGGAACTTTGAGAGGTTCGTCATCACATAATCCGGCTCGCTCTCGAGGCTTTGCCCACGCTCGACTGCTGATGGCATTTTGTAACATCAGGGGCATCGGTTTCACCAATACGAACGTAAACGCCGTCCACCAATATTTGCAAACAACGAAACCTGATATCCTTGCCCTAACTGAGACCCAGGTCGATTCGTCAACTGATTCGACATATCTTCGTTGCTCAGGATACGACTTACATTCGAGATTCCGTTTTAAGGGCGGAGTCTGCGTCTTTGCACGGTCCGATCTGGCTTGCCAGAGGATGGAGGCGTTGGAGCCCAATAATATGGACATCATATGGTTGAGGGTCATGCTGAGGAATTCCGTTAAATTTCTTTGTTGTCTTTACCGCTCCCCGAATGACGATCGACCGGCGATATTTTTCGAACATCTTTCATATACCGTCGACTGGATACAGATCAACCATCCAGCTTCTGAAATTATTGTCCTTGGCGATTTTAATGTGCACAATTCCGACTGGTTGTTACATTCTAACAGAACCGACGAGGCTGGGAGGCTGGCGGAGATGTTTGCTGTAAGCCACAACTTGACTCAACTCGTGGCGGAGCCAACGCGAGTACCGGATGCCCGAGGCGATTATGCGAACACCCTGGATCTGTTTTTGACATCCGAACCGAGTATTTATACCGTAGAGGTTTCTGCGCCACTGGGAAACTCAGATCACTGCTTGGTATCTGTCGCGCAAGTACTTGCATACCAAGCGAATAACCGTCCTAGGCAGCTTCGCCATGTATGGAAGTATGGGGCTGCTAACTGGGACGATATGCGAGATTTCTTCGCATCCTTTCCATGGTCGGAGGTGTGCTTCGGAAACTCCGATGTTAACGCTTGCGCGGAGTCGGTGTCAGAGATTATTCTTCTGGGGATGGAGATGTATATTCCACATTCCATCAAACGAAGTTCATCTGATAAACCTTGGTTTGACAAAAAATGCGAGCTGATTACAGCGGCAAAAAATAGAGCTTTTAGGCAATGGCGCTCCAATCCCACCGATGTTAACAGAACGAACTTTGTTAGAATCAGAAACGCGTGCAACCAGGCGATTGATACCGCGAAGAAGGCTCACAACGACAGGGTGATCAATAAGCTCCTTCGGTGCCCAACTGGTTCGCGCTCCTTCTGGTCAATGGCAAAGGCTGTCAGCAGTAACTTTGCTTCCTCCTCTTTCCCTCCGTTGGTGACAGACAGCGGGACGTTAGTCACGAATCCAAAGGATAAAGCTACTGTGCTCGCGAATTTATTTTCCGCGAATTCAAACCTCGATCCCGGCCTTTTGGAGCCACCTGTGATCTCGCCGGTACAGTCTTCCATGCGGGATGTGAGATTTCGTCCGCGCACTATTCAACGCATTCTACGTGAACTGGATTGTAGGAAGGCAACCGGCCCGGACGGAATACCAGCAATAGTCCTTAAGAACTGTGCTCCAGAACTATCGCCGGTACTTGGTAGACTCTTCCGCTTATCTTATGCACGGAGGACCTTTCCTGCCTGCTGGAAAATCGCTCGAGTTCAGCCAATACCAAAGACGGGAAAAAAGTGTCTCCCACAAAATTACCGTCCGATAGCATTACTGTCTATTTTATCTAAGGTAATGGAAAAAGTCATCAATACAGAGTTAGTTAAGTATTTGGAGTGCAACGGTCTTCTGAATGATCGTCAATACGGATTCCGTGGCAGGCGGTCCACAGGAGACCTTTTGACACTTATAACCGATATATGGACATCTGCGATTGAACGGCATGGTGAGTCAAGGGCGGTCGCATTGGATATTTCCAAGGCTTTTGACCGCGTCTGGCACGGGGCATTGCTGAGCAAACTTCGTTCATATGGACTTTCCCAACAGCTTTGCGACTGGACGAGGAGCTTACTCGAGAATCGATCGATCCGGGTTGTTGTGGACGGCGAGTGTTCGGATCTGTATCCTGTTAATTCGGGGGTGCCCCAAGGTTCTATATTGGCTCCAACCTTGTTTTTGCTCCACATAAATGATTTGTTGGAGACAACGGATAACAAAGTGTTCAGTTTTGCGGATGATAGTACGCTTGTTTCCTCCTTTTCGAGTGATCGGCCGATTGGTGCATTAACGTCGCACCAGCTGAGATGTAGACAGATTCACTCTCTGAACCAGGATCTAGATAAAGTCCTACAGTGGGGAAAGGCCAATCTTGTCGACTTCAACGCAACGAAGACCCAGTATACAACATTCACAAAGAAAACTGGATCATCGGTTCCACAGCTGAAGATGAGTGGTCAGGCCCTCGAGTCTGGGGAAAGTTTGAAATTGCTCGGCGTCACGTCTGTGGGAATGTATCATGGCATAAACACGTATCGGGTATCGCCAGATCAGCCTCAGGAAAACTGAGTTATCTTTTTAGAGCCAAGAAATACTTTACTCCGGCCCAACTTCTTCTCCTATATAAATCTCAAATTAGACCCGCGCTCGAATATTGCTCTCTTGTTTGAAGCTCGGCTCCTAAACATACCCTCCGCCTACTTGAGAGCGTACAAAGACGAGCGATCCGCCTGATCGGGGACTCGGCGCTGACGTCGGGACTACAGTCGCTATCACATCGAAGGCGCGTGGCCGACCTCTGTCTGTTTTACAGATATTATCACGGGTGCTGTTCTTCGGAGATTCTTGGTACTGTTCCACGCAATTCGGTCTATATGCGCTCCACAAGACAATCCCACGGAACGCACCCGTTTGTGGTTCATCTCCTGATAGCGTGAACATCCCTGTATCAGAACTCTTTCCGTTACAGAGCGGGGAAGCTGTGGAACTCCCTTCCCACGCGAGTGTTCCCGGAGCGTTACAACCTGCAACTGTTCAAAAAGAACTGCAACGGTTATTTGATGGCATCTCGGGGCGCCCACTCGACGCTATAGGTTCGCCTCTCCCGAGAGAAGTCTAATAAAAAAAAAAAAAAAAAAGATTCATGTACGGCACCGGGTTCCGTGTGTGTCATTTTTCCTGTAACAGGATTTAATTAACGAAGCGCAACCATATAGTCTCCTTTTATACACGATATACGTCTGGGCTTCATGGTTTTATTGACGTTATGGTGCCACTATGGAGATTCCCTTGGTAGATTCATCAGTTTACCAGTAATCACCTTAATTGATTCTAAAGATGATGGGGGCCGGCTCCACTCAATGAGTATTTTAGAGTGGATGATTCCAGTATGTGACAGTTTTGGGTAATGGACAAGAGAAGAGATATACAAAATAAGGACATTATGCCATCCACAACAGCTATGATTGAGTGCTATAACGACAGTCTCTCATCCGTTGAATCAGAGTTTCACCAACTTCATAGAAAATTACTTGGTGCTGCGAAGTTATTGAACTACTATTGTATTCCTTCTTTGCTGTTTTCCGTTTCCCGGCCTCCTATTTTACTTTCAATAGCTGGAATTAAAGACATCCTCTAAAATTACTGCATTTTTTAGAATATTATCTCGGCAGCTGCCCTTAGACATTGACGACCTAATTCCAAGGAACATGATTCGTCCCATAAAGCAATCTAACAAAACCCATCTATTTCCGATTTATCTCTCCACTGCATTGCAACGTTCTACCAAAACTTATGATTCTAAAGGATACGCAACCCTTAGAAGTCTCCTTTGAACCCAGCGATGTGTATCTATGCCAGGAAAATATCTGTAGCTACCAAGGTTTTACACGCACCAAGCCACTGTTGGGCAGCAGATTCTTCTCAAATCCAAATCAAAACAAATTCAAATACCTCAATCCACAATTTTTAATTAGGACACGATTTTTAAGTTTGTTTGTTTTCATATTTTCAGATAAGAAATTACACAAAGGATATAGAGAAAGTCCAAAAGGAGTTGGTCACAATCCAGAACGAGAATAAAGCGTTACAACTGGAACTAGATATCGCGAAGCAGCATATACAAGACACAGAGAAGTCTGCCTTACAGGTTAGCTAACACTCAAATTGAGTTTGAAATCCACAGATTACAACCAGAGCTCCTAATTGTAGGCTTCAATCAGTGCCCAGCACCAGCAAGATCTAGTGGAACGTATCAAACAACTGGAGAAGAGAGAATATGAACTCCTGGAGCAGACCCACGAATTGCGCGAGCAAAACGAACTTTTAGAATTTAGGATATTAGAATTAGAAGAGAGCAATGACAAGGTAAGTGCGCCTAAACGTATGCAATGAAACAAAGATATATATGAATGCACAGGTTCAGCAACACCTGAAAATAGACGATATTCAAAACGAAATGAATTGTCATAGTTATTTTTACCAAAAGTTGTCTGCATACAGGCGGCCGCGTTAAGTATACCTAGAAACAGACAACCAAACGGTCTTATACGATTCGCAAAGTGGTTGAGGAAACGGAACTGAATTAAGAAAGGTGAAATTTGTTATAAAATTATGTTTGGTTATTTGAAAGGCTCACAACGAGCGACGTCTTGTTTCCGACAGGGGGTATCCTGGTGTAGAGGGCCAAATTTGAATGTTTTTTAGAAATGTGTTAAAAAAAACGAAGAGTATTTTTATTATCGGATTATTGCCCAATATTTATTTATAACATAACAAAATAAAAACAAATTTAAACAAAAATGTCGTATATTTCCAAAATTCCAGGGTGGTGAAGTGGAGGCTTGAATTAAAAGCGTGCGTCCTGATTGACATGATTTTGACTCTTCTAATTATCTGAAGAAAAAAAACAAAAATGGATTCTTAATCAGTGAAGGTGTTGTAATCGTCCCTACCTCAAAGGAATAAAAAAAACATGTTCGCAAATGGCAACTGTTTGAAAATTTTTTTTGATTTTTCTCATTATTTTTTTCCGGTTATTAATCTTTTATATCTTTTAATAGTAAACATTTTTTTTTTAAAAGCTTGGTAGGGACTTTAGAGCGTTATATCAAGAAGGTGTATACCGAATTTCAAGTCAATCGGTTCATTAGAACTTGAGATATCATGTCAGTAGACTTGAAAAAAGTGGTTTTGAGAAAAACGTGTTTAAAAATTTCAGGGTATAGTAGCTTCAAGTGACATAATATTGCGTTATACTTACCCCTTGTTAGTCGGCAATTCCTGGTCCATACAAGGAGCCTTATTCTTTTTCAAAAAACAAATTCTCCAGACTTCTCTCTGATGGTCGTGCTGTTCTAGATTCTAGATGTTCGTACTTCAGAGCGATCAATTCGATTTTCGTTTCTTAAAAACAAACCTATGGGCTTCCATTATTTTCAAAATTGGCATAAAGCCTTCATTAAAAATACGCACGACTATATAATTACCAATTTCGGTGGTTCGTGTTCCTGCATGGATATGCTTTGGTGCGAAAATCCAGACTAATGAGTTGAATGATTCATTATTATTCTGCGTTTCTGAACCCAAGCATCGATTCAATAAACTCTCTTTTGATATGTGGCGGTTTCGCCAAACCCCACGGCCCGCTTATCTAAAAAAACCCCCCATATCCACAACCCAACTCCCATTGTCCCCCGCCAATGCAACCGCATGGGCACCTGAAAATATTTCCTTTTCCAAGGACAATTAATGCATACAAGCATTACCTAAAATTCCTAAAAAGAATTGTTCCTGCATGGGCATTCATACATTATCAGTGCATCTCTGCATTAGCGACCCAAAAACTGAATTTCCAATTAGTGTAGATATTCACACTATAGTTCGATCCTGCCGTCGCCATAGATGCCATGCATAATTGACACAGATGGTATACACAACCGTCATTGTGTATCCATCTAAATTACTTTCCGAAGACTTGCAACTATTGATTCAGTTGCAAGCACTTCTCGCGGAAATATTTCTTTGTTTGAATCGTCAAACAATCACCGATGTCACGCTTTGCCGTCGGATTGGATTCAATAGCATAAACACATGCAAACAAAAGAATCCGATTCTTCCAGTCGGCAGAGAGACGATATACGATCTCTATTGTATAATTCATAGCAATCCCTTTTAGCATCTAATGAGTGGCTGCTATTTACACAGCTAACCCTCATTACCGAAAGATGCCTTAGGTCGTTTCCCCTTTGTTCTTTTTCCCTCGTCGTAGGTTCCGTTTATCCTTGGCTAAACGCATCGATGAACACGGTGTTGTGTACGAATACGAGGGTTGCCTCTTATGTTTCGGGGTTTGGCAACCCTAGCGTTGCAATCCGGCAATTGACAGCTCTGTCGTAAAGTTGGACATTTTTGAGGTTATACGCACTCAGAACGTTTTGACATACGAGCGCTATTTGTGTTGTTTACAGTAACTTAAAAGATTCATCTCGGCCCAAAAATGGAATTAAATCGTCAACATTTTCGTGCGATTATTTTTTACAACTTTCGACGTGGATTAACTCAGCAACAGTGCATGGATGAACTTAATTCAATTTTTGGCGATGAAGCTCCATCAAGGACCAGTGTTTATCGATGGTATTGTGAATTCAATCGTGGTCGTAGTTCACTCCAAGATGAATTTCGTGAAGGTCGTCCGAAATCAGTTGTTGTTCCGAAAACCATTGATGCTGTGCGCGAACTGATATTGGAAGATCGTCATGTGACCTATCGTGAGATTGAGACAACCTTAGGCGTTAGTGGGACCAGCATACATTCAATATTGCATAAACATTTGACTGTCAACAAAATTTGTTCGTGTTGCATCCCACACAATTTGTCAATCGCCCAAAAAAAGGCTCGTGTCAATTGGTCGAAAGAAATGCTCAAAAAATACGGTCGCGGTGCTTCGAAACACGTCTATGACATCGTGACAGGTGATGAATCGTGGATTTACGCGTATGAGCCCGAAAGTAAACACCAGTCGACTGTCTGGGTGTTTCAAGATGAGCCAAATCCAACAAAAGTTGTTCGCGCACGAAGCACTTCCAAGCAAATGGTCGCCTGGACATGTCGCAACCGTACCACTAGAACAACGCAGAACAGTCAATTCTGAGTGGTACACAACCATTTGTTTGCCAGTTGTCTTCCAAGAAATCAGGAAAACCAACCGCCGAAGACGGATCACTCTTCACCATGACAATGCGAGCTCTCACACATCGGCTGAGACAACTGCATTTTTGAGCACCCAAAACATCGATTTGATGGGTCATCCGCCGTATAGTCCTGACTTGGCACCGAATGACTTCTTTTTATTCCCGTACTTAAAAAACAAACTGAGAGGTCAACGTTTTTCGACACCTGAAGAAGCGGTTGCTGCATTCAGAATGCATGTGTTGGAGATACCTCAATCAGAGTGGCAAAAGTGCTTCGACAATTGGTTCAAACGCATGCAAAAGTGTATAGATCTTCATGGGGAATATTTTGAAAAACAATAAAGTGATTTTCGATGATCAATATTTGTTTTTGTTCTCTAATCCCGAAATATAAAAGGCAACCCTCGTAAAAACGAACTAAACGCTCGCTTTATTATAGCACCTACAAAAAGGATCATGAATGCACATTTGCAAGATCCTTGGCTGCTTGTGCCTTTGTGTTTCCATGTTGAACCGACGCCGAAATGATAATGAAAGGAAACAGAGACTGGAAAAAAGGGTCATCCAGGACAAGGGAGATATCCTTTGAGCTGCAGGACGAAAGATGAAAGTTTTCGTTCGGGAAGGAAAAGAAAAACTAAATAGAATTGGTTTTCAGTGATCGAAGGAGTCGGTCGAATCTACGAAGAAGTGTTGTTCGGTGATCGTTCCTAATCAATTATTATTTATTATTATTATTATTTATTGGCCTGTAAGAACCCGGAAGTTCATGACCTCACCGACTCGGCTTCGCCATCGTTCTCTGTCCTGGGCACTCTCCTTCCACGCTTGACCATTCGATCCGATCTCCTCAAGGTCAAACCTAACATTGTCCTCCCATCTCCGTCGCGGCCTTCCTACCGGTCTCTTTCCCGTTGGTCTACCGTCAAGAATTCTATGCACGGTCCTATCGTTTCCCATTCGCGCCACGTGTCCGGCCCATCTTAATCTTCGCGACTTGATTACTCTCACTATTGTAGGTTTGCGATATAGCTGTTCCAATTCGTGGTTGTGGAGTTTCCTCCATTGTCCTGCCTCCTCGTCATATTTACCTCCAAAGATGCTTCTCAAAACATTATTCTCGAATACGCGGAATTTGTTTTCTTCCCGTTTTGTGAGAGCCCATGTTTCGCATCCATATAGAACAATCGGTATGATTATGGTTCTATAGACACGGAGCTTTATGTTACGCGGTAGCAGTCTGGATTTCAGCAGTTTACTGACTGCGTGCCAACTAGCGTTGCCGGAATGTAGTCTCTTGTTAATTTCCTTCGACATTTCGTTACTGGCCGTCAGTATCGTTCCCAGATAGATCGTTCCTAATCAATACTGTCGAATAAAGTTGGTTGATGCTTATGCGTCGTCCTGTGTTGTAGTAGTACTTTTCAAAACGAAACAAAAAGGGTTAATAATAAAGAAAAACAAATTTACGGAAAACCTAATGTAAAGAAAATAAACAATAAAAAAACTCTAGTGTAAAGTAAAATAGAGTTTAAGTAAAAGAAATAAACGTGAACTAAAAAGTAAAACAAAGTGTCGTTTTTTCTACTTACTTTAAATAACATAAGAACTCAAACGAGTGAAAAGAACATTGAGAACTCCGGGCTTTGCGGTAGTAATAAGAAAACACAAAGGACTGAATTGAATAACTTGAATCTTGCATTAGACAAATGGAATCGCTGTCAATTGTGGTAAATGGTTAGGAAGGCTAGTTCCAATCAAGAGCGTCTCAGCGAAAATACGACTGTTCCATCAACAAGCAGGAAAACATTAAAGAGGAAAAAGGATCAAATCGCCTGTCAAGTTCACTTGCAGTCTTTGAAGCAGCCGCCTGGAATCAACCACTAGTTCGAGAAAGCCGGAAACCACCCCATTGAGGTAAGCCTTATTTTCACCTTGGGGTCCAGAACCTTCTACGGAAGAGACTCCATGTCATTGCATATGCGTTTTTAGGTGCTGTAAGAGCAGCTGCTGTATGCTTATCAAAGTAAAACTACTGATCAAGACAGATTCCAAAGTATCTGACTACAGTTTTTACTTGTAGAGGAAGATTATTACTTCCTGCAATAAAAAATGTTTTTCAATTCCGTTTTGTATCCCTTGATGCACTGGACAGCGGTGTTCCGAAAAGGATAGTCTCTGTTTTTAGGAAATTTATATTTAATTTCCAGTCGTCGCAAAAACGTTTGATTTTGTTGAAATCATTTTGCAGAAGTCTGTTGATGACATCAATCTTTTCTCCAGATCTATACACCACGCAATTGCATGGTTGAGAGAACCCACTAGATCACTAGTATAAATATCAAATAAAATGGGAGAATTCACTGCTCCCTGTTGTAGGCCGTTTTTGATGTGGAAAGTCTTGTTAGAGATTATATCTCCACATTTCACCACAAATTGTTTACCCATTATTATATCGTAGATAATGTATAATAAATATTCGGGCATACCTAGATTTGATAACTTATATACCCGCCCTTCTAGCCATACGGTGTCGAAAGCCTTTTCAAAGTCAACCAAACAGGCCCCTGTGCATTGTCGCTTCGCCTTGTTCCACTGTATGTCGGAAACAAGTTTTGTCGCAGCAAGAACTGTGTCATGTTGCGATCGGAAACCAAACTGGTTGTTCGGAATAATATCATTTTCCTCACACCAGTTAGTCAATGCTTTATATATAATTTTCTCGAATACCTTGCTGATGTTCGGAAGCAAACTAATCGAGCGAAGATTGGCTGGATTGCTCCTGCCCCTGCCCTTTTTGGGGATGGGATGGACTACTGCAGATTTCCATTGGGTTGGATAATATGCATTATTTAGAGCGTTATTGAACAAAATAGTGTAAACCTTCACGAATTCAAGAGGTAAATGCTTTATAGCAATGTTTGGAATAGTTCTATTCCAGAAGATTTTTTGTTCTTAATCGATCTAAGAATGTCCGTCAGTTCATCCTTGTGTACAAATATTTCTAAATGGGGAATCCGCTCTATTATTTGCACTAAAGATAGTGAAACTTCGACTTAAGAGACGCCAATTGTTAAGTTCATTGCGTAGCGAAATATGTTTTTGGAGATCCCTATTTTCCAGGTCACGGTTAGAATGAGCCGATTCGTTCAATCTATACACTGCTTCGAAACAAGCACCAATTGAGTTCGCCTTTTTTTGCGGATCCTCGACTATTATGAACTCTTCGTTACAGTTGATGTGTGCCAGGTTAAGTCCTGCGTTCAGCAGAGTTTGACAATTCTCGGGAGTCCGCGGAACTCGCAGACATGGGATGTCATTATAATCTTTCCTTCGAAAGACTTTATTTATTTGAGGGAACATATTCGGTTCACTAGCTTTGATGGCTTGAATTCTGTTGTTCCAGTGTTCATTAATTACTGATCTATAGTTGTCACGGATTTTGTTTTTGAAGATTTTTAATTAGTGACTTAATTGTTTTTATTTCCCGGCTATTTGGATCGCTGAACTGTCTGTGGAGCAGTTTTAACTTAGAGAGCAGAATACTCTTTTGCCTATACAGCTCGTCGATCGTTGCGTTTCTGTATCGGTTTGTATGGCTCTCCATGTGAGACACTTTTGAATAAGAACCATTCCTTGTATTAGTAATAATGTTGTTCATCGTCGATAGATATTGATCAATTTCGTCATTGTGAAGATTTCTGTCAGTTGGTGGATTTATGCCATTGGCGCGTAATTCTTTTTTTATTATCCGAGCAAAGCGTGACCAGTGTGCTTTTCCGAAATTAAAAGAATGGATCTGTTTGTGCTGCTCAAGTATGATCCACTTTTCTTTGTGAATGTTGTATATTGTGTCTTCATTGCATTGAAGTCGACGAGATTGGCCTTTCCTCCAATAAGGCCATATCTAGATCCCAATTCAGAGAGTTTATCTGGCTACATCTCAGCTGGTGCGGCCTTGATGCACTAATCGGCCGGTCACTCGAAAAAGAGGAAACAAGCGTACCATCATCCGCTAAACTGAACACTTTGTTATCCGTTGACTCCAACAAATCATTTATGTGAAGCTAAATTAGAACCTTGAGGCGCCCCGGAATTAACAGGATACATATCCGAAGAGGCTCCTCGATAGTATAGTGGTTAGTATACCCGCCTGTCACGTGGGAGATCGGGGTTCGATTCCCCGTCGGGAAGCCTCTGGCGCAAGACTAATGACCTTGCCCGGAAAAAAACAAATCATTATGGAAAATTTAACAAGCCTCAGGACTTGCTAAATAAGGCCAAGACCGGTTCCCGGTTGTAGTGCCGATGATGATGATGATATCCGAAGAGTCGCTGTCCACAACAACCCGGATCGATAGATTTTCGAGGAAGCTCTTCGTCCAATCGCAAAGCTGCTGGGAAATTCCGTGTGACCGAAGTTTGCTCGGCAATTCCCGTGCCAGACGCGCTCAAAAGCCTTGGAGATATCCAATGCGATCGCTCTTGATTCACCATGCTCCGCAATCGCATATGTCCATTTATCGCTTAACAGGGTCAAAAGGTCTCCCGTGGACCACCTGGCACGGAATTTGTATTAACGATCATTCAGAAGTCCGTTTCATTCCAAATATTTAATTAACTCGGCATTGATGACCTTTTCCATCACCTTAAATAACACAGGCTGTAAGAGATCGGCCGGTGATTTTTTTGGGTGACACTTTTTCCGCCCCCTTTTGGGATTGGCTGAACTCTGGTGATTTTCCAGCAGGTAGGAAATGTCCTCCGTGCATAAGATAAGCGGAAGAGTCTGCCAGAAACCGGGGACAGTACGCGGGTAGAATGCGTTGAATAGTATGCGGGTGGATCCTCACATCCCACATCAAAGACAGTACCGGCGCGATCACAGGTGACTCCAAAAGACCGGCATCCAGATTTGAATTCGCGGAAATTATGTTAGACAACTACATCCATGAGCATCATCCATAAAAAATACAAAGAGCCATTAATAAGAGTTAGACATCCATAAAGTTGTTCGACATCCCATAAGGATGTTAGACATCCGTAATGATATTAGATATCCAAAACATGTTAGACATCCATAAGAATGTTAGCCAACTACATCCATGAGTATCATTTTTTTATATATATATACTTATCTCAGGAGAGGCCAACCTATAGCGCCGACACGGCGCCCCGAGATGCTAACAAATAACCGTTGCAGTTTTTCTTGAACAAATGCAGATTTTTTTTTACAGTAACGTACGCACAAAATGGGGATTTTGAAGTACCCTTAAATGTCAGAGCACAGTGCGAGCGTCCAGATTTGAATTCGCGGAAATTAAATTCGCGAATACATTAGCTTTATCCTTTGAATTTGTGACTTACGTCCCACTATCTGCCATTAGCGGAGGAAAACAGGAGGAAGCGAAGTTACTGCTGACAGCCCTTGCCCTTATAACAAAATTCGTTCTGTTAACCTCGGTGGAATTGGGGCGCCGTTGCTTAAAAGCTCTATTTTTTGCCGTTGTAATCTGCTCGCATTTTTTATAAAACCAGGGTTTATCGGGTGAACTTCGTTTAATGGAATGCGGAATGTAGATCTCCGAGAAGAATAATCTCTGTGATCGACTCCGCGCTTGCATTGACATCGGAGTCTCCAAAGCACACCTCCGACCATGGAAAGGACGAGAAGAAATCTCACAAATCGACCAAGTTGGCAGCCCCGTACCACCATACAGTGCAGAGCTGCCTAGGTCGGTTATTCGCTTGAAATACAGGTGGTTGTGCGACAGATACCAAGCAATGATCCAGTGGCGCATCAGTCTCCACGGCATAAATGCTCGGCTCGGATGTCACAAATAGATCCAGGGTGTTCGCATAATCACCTCGGGCATCCGGCACTTGCGCAGGTTCCTCCACGAGTTGAGTCAAATTGCGGCTAACAGCGAACATCTTCGCCAGCCTCCCAGCCCCGTCGGTTTTTTTAGAATGTACTAACCAGCCGGGATTGTGTACATTAAAATCGTGAAGGACGATAATTTCAGAAGCCGGGTGGTTGATCTGTATCCAGTCGACGGTACGTGAAACATGTTCGAAAGTGTCACCGATCGATCGTCATTCGGGGAGCAGTAAAGACAACAAAGTAATTTAACAGAATTACTCAGCACGACCTTCAACCACATGATGCCCATGTTATTGGGTTCTAACGCCTCCATTCTTTGGAAAGCCAGATTGGGCGCGCTAAGACGTAGACTCCACCCTTAAAACGGAATCTCGAATGTGAGTATCCTGAGCAACAAGGATATATCGAATCAGTTTACGAATCGACCAATCGACCTGGGTCTCAGTTAGGGCAAGGATATCAGGTTTCGCTGTTTGCAAATATTGGTGGACGGCGTTTACATTCGTATTGGTGAAGCCGATGCCCCTGATGTTACAAAATGCCGTTATCAGTCGAACGTTGACAGAGCCTCGGGAACGAGACCAATTACGCAATGACGAATTTCTTAAAGTTCGGTTATATATCAGAATGTGTGCATGATGTTTTCCCTGATATAGTCCCCCGGAGATCCGAAATGGGAAACTAGTTTACATCCGGAATTCTTTATCTCAGAAGGTACCATCATGACTTATCTCCGTGGCAGTCAGTCCATACATCCGAAACATAGTCGAAGATTTCTCCCGACAATATCGCGGAATGTACAGCGTGACGGGGTGGTATCTCACCTAGGACCGACTACCACCTAAACCAACCTTTTCTCGAACCGGTCCATCAGCCAAGCTCCGAAAGATGGCCAAACATTTCTCCGATCATTAACGGAGTCTATAGCTTGATGGGGTGGTATTTCACCAGACGACAGGGCGTTCCGACTCCACCTACCATCATCCATAAAAAGTCAAACATCTACTAATAAGAGTTAGATATCCATAAAGATGTTCGACACCCATAAGGATGTCAGCTATCCATAAAGATGTTAGAGTTACATGAAGATATTAGACAATTATAAACATGTTAGACATCCATAAGAATGTTAGACAACTACATCCACGAGTATCATCCATAAAAAATGGTGAAAATTCACTAATAAGGGTTAGGCATCCACAAAGGTGTTTGATATCCATAAGTATGTCAGACATCCATAAAGATGTTAGACTTCCATTAATAAGAGCTAGATATCCCTAAAGATGCTAGACATCTATAAAGATGTGTGATATCCATAAGGGTGTCAGCCATCCATAAAGATGTTAGACATCCATAAAGATGTTACATATCCATAAGCATGATAGACATCTGTGGCGTTTCTAGCAGATACATACGACCAATAGTGAAAAACAACACCACAAAAAAAAACCACATCCATTAAAGCCGTATACCATAGCAATAATATAGCATTTCCACACGGCCACGACGGAGATGAGAGAACAATGTTAGGTTGGACCTCGAGGAGAGCGGATGGGATGGTCGAACGTGGAAGGAGAGCGCACGGGACAGGGAACAATGGCGGAGTCGAGTCGGTGAGGTCATGAACTTTCGGGTTCCTACAGGCCAATAAATAGAATAGAATATAATAGAATAGAATACTCACAAACGGACGTGATAGTAAGAACTCGGTTCACGTTATTGACGGTGAACATCATTTGTCCCCACTGATCATTCATCTTGGGTTCATGTAGTTAATTATCAAGAAATTGTAACCCCAGTAATATATATATATATATATATATATATATATATATATATATATATATATATATATATATATATATATATATATATAGATTAGGCCCTAACATATATATGGGTGTTCATAAGGATGTTATATGTCCATACAGATTTTAGGCATCGAGAAACATATTAGACATCCATGAGTATGTTAGACATTTATAAAGATATTATCACTTACCTAAAAAACCCCCACAACTTCCATCCAGTCTGTATCATCTTTCTGCTAATGCAATCGCATTAAGCACCTGAAATGGGTCACGCAACAATATTCACCAAATGTATTTACGTAAAAGCTTCTGGAAGAGAATTCTTACCTGCATTCATTTATTCGAATTCAAAATTCCTCTTAAGAATTCTGTTCCAAACAGCATATTCCCTGAAAGAAAATTCATCGGTTCATATATAATACAACCGCATAATCAGGAAATATTACCCTTGAGTTGGCTTATCCCAGCTTCATCATGTGTATCATAAATTACCAGACAAACATATTGGCTGGCGACCTACACCCAAGGGACCAGAACAAATACACGCATCTCTTGGCACCAATTAAATCCTACAGCATAAGCAAATGCAAATAGGAAACCAATACATACCCTTACCAGTGATGCCATAAACACCATTTCCCGTTAAGCTAGCCAAAATCCATTAACACCATTTCTTCGATGCGTTGCGTCTTTTTATTTAGCCGCGACGCACATCTAAAACAAAGACCCAATTAGCATCCGACGAGTTTCGGTTTTGTTTGCTTTACCAGACTCGCATCCCATGAATGCACATTATCCTTTTCTTTGTTTAGAGTCTTGTCCATGGCTTTGATCCATAAAAGAACCAGTGTACACACATACATGTGTACTGGGGCGATCTTCTATATGAGATTTGTTTGGTTACCCCAAAGAGAGACTTTACGTCTCTCTCGGAACAGAACCGTTAAGAGTTAAGAGAACCAGTTTAAATGGCTGAATTTCTTTTAACAACGATTGAATATCGTTGAGGCCTTCACGATCCGCTGACCGCCACGGTCATGACCCTCCCGCTGTCTGTAGCGCTGCAGACACGCGTACGTCCCGGAGTCATGTTTGTTAGTTTCCTTTCGTGATATAAGTGTTCTGTCGAGTTGTTCCAAAAAATTTAAATATCGAAACAGTGCATATCATAGTCGACGTACATATTATTAAATAACAGTTATTAATAAATGAATTTCATCAAATAAAAGATCATTCACTACCGTAGACAAACATAGTGTTTTATTTTTCACTCGCGCGACTGTCTTTTTAATCATATCTGGTGCGAACAGTTTACTTGGTAACAGTTTTGGTGCCACGGCGATATATCTGTCAGCGGAACTGCGTCTTCGAGGTGATCGTTCTTTGGTGCAATGGTGATTAACTTTTGGTTAACAACTTCGGTGAAACAAGTGGTGAGTTGGTAGTAGAACTCGCGTCCATGCTGACGCCACGACTACCTACCCCACAGACGCTCATAGGGATATTAGACGTCCGTAAAGATGTTAGACGTCAACAGGAATGGCTGTTGTCTACACGCATGTGTATGTTAGACATGCTTAACAATTTAGGCCTTTATAAATTTGCTAAATCCCAATAAGAATGTTGGGGAAGTATAAATATGTTAGATACCTATAAGGATGTTCGACATTCAAAAGGATGTTAGATTTCTACGAAGATGTTGAGGATACAAAGAAGTTTTTGCTATTTACAAGGTTCTTAGACAATAACAGGTCCACGTTACGCTCAGTCTTGTTAGACAACCACATTGATATTAGTCATCAGGTATATTAAAGAGCATATATTAGATGTCCACAAGAATCTTAGGTCCACTCTGATAGACAGCTTCAGGGGCAGCCATAAGCGTGTTAGGCATCCATAAGTATATTAGACATCCGCCAGGACCTTTTGACAGGGACAAAAATGTTGGGCATCCATACAGGCAGTCATAGGGATGTTAGATACGTTATCTATTCACAGGTATATTAAACATTCGTAGGGATCCGAGGCATCCACAAAGATGGTGGAGACTCATAGTTATGTCAGACACTCACATTGATGTGATATACCCAATGATATAAGAGACATCTCATCATCATCATCATCGGCACTACAACCGGGAACCGGTCTTGGCCTTATTTAGCAAGTCCTGAGGCTTGTTAAATTTTCCATATTGATTCTTTTTTCCGGGCAAGGTTATTAGTCTTGCGCCAGAGGCTCCCCGACGGGGAATCGAACCCCGGTCTCCCGCGTGACAGGCGGGTATACTAACCACTACACTATCGAGGAGCATAAGAGACATCTACCGGTATATTATTCTTTAATGGCAATGTGAGACATCTACAAGGAAGTTCGACATTTACAAGAATGTTCCACATCTAGAAAGATGTTAAAGACGAATTAAGATGTCATCGACAGAAACTTTAAACATTCGTAGGGACGTTAGACATCCACACTAAGGTAGAGGTCCAAAAGGATTTTAGAGAGTAGTTTGATTAGTCTGTGACTTTTTGAATTTACCGCACAGCAACTTGAAATGCAACACTCCTGTGCTTCCGTAGACTGCCATCTATAAATAGACTACTGTCAAAATTTGAGTAAGCCGTCATTTAGTTTAACTATCATTGAAAGCAGAAAACCTCGTGAATTTTAACGAAAATGGAAAAAAGTGAATTTTGTGTGTTGATTAAACGTATTCAAGCAAAATCTGAAAATTGGGCTACGAACTGCTACCCCCATCCAGCATATTCTTCACATTTAGAACCTCGCGACTATTTCCTGTTTCCAAACCTGAATAAATGGCTGGGTGATAAGAGGCTTGGGTCAAATGAAGAGGTCATCACAGAAACTAACGCCTATTTTGAGGCCAATGAAGAAGTTATTATTTGGAAGGAATAAAAACATTGGAAAAACGCTGTACTAAATGTAGCGAGCTGAAAGGGGAGACTATGAAGTGCTTATTTGCCGAAAAAAACATCTTTTATTCAAAAAGTCACTGACTTATCAAACTGCCCTCGCAGCTTACTTCAGGCATTTTAACCCTCTACAAGTATCTTAGATATAGAAATGATGTTGGATATTCTTATGTCAGACATCCATATGAGGTGTTTTCCACATGGGATACTTCCTACATGAGGTATTTCCAACATTAGGATATGGGCTTTTCAGCGGCATGTAAGATACCCAAAAGAATGTCAGCATGATACAGTAGATGAAAACTGTGTCCCCATATGAAATCTTTCCCGGTTATATTTAAAAATACTGTTAAATTTTTATTTAGTTTTTAAAATTGTGATCGGTTGTGTTAGATTCAATGAAATCCGCCCCGGCAGAGCTTACCTACAACTGGGTTTGGGAATTGCGTTTCAGCTGCACGAACGGTGGAAATAAAATTTACGTGCCTACAGACGATATTCTCATAAAAAATATGAATCTTGTCGTGCGGCCTTCGCTTGTTAATGTCGTTAGAAGTGCATCGATATTTGTGCTTTTCATCTTTTGGAAGAACAAAGATATAATGGCGGCTTTCAATTTTATGGCAGCTGCGTGACAACGCTTTAATGGAGGGACATTGGAATTTTACGAGAGAATATTTACTCGGCTTTCATGACGGGTCCCTTTCGTAACCTTCTATTGATGGCTTACTTTGTAATTACCCATAATATTTGCATCCATAAAGTCTTGAAGAAGCACACTAGTATTCAAATTTCGGTGTTAAAATATAATTTACACTCCGGCCATTATCGACTAAGTGACCCCAAAATAAATTCGTTTGAATGACAAATGTCTTTTCAATCTCTTTACAAAATCCGGGCGAGGGGATGGGGGCCAAAAAGGTGTTTGTGCTTGTGGCTAACTTCGTCGTATTCACCTTCAGCTGAACATTTACATGAGCAAATTGTCTTCTCAAATTCCATCCTTCCAAATTAGACGCGGAGAAATTAAATAAAAAAAACCTACCAGATTACTTAACACTCCGGTGTAGAAGGCTTCCGAAGTGACCCCTGTGCCCATCTTTAACCCACAATTCATATCGGGATCGGTGTTGGGGCCACAGTCGACCGTACATCGAAGGAAATACTCATCAATCTTACCAATGAATTGAGTTGGATAGGTGAATGAAATTATTAGTCGGATTAAGTGAAATCGTAGCCAGGTAATTTGCGGTTGAATCGGGGTCTTGGTATCGCCCACGCGGATTTGTGTAAATCTTTATTGCAGATACACACGCTCTCTTGTCTAATGACAAATGATGGGAATTAGATTTGCATAGAAGCAGATGGATGCATCACTTCACCCACACGTGAGCTCACATCACTACATGCGAAAAGTAATTACTGGACTGGCAATTAATTAATTGCCTCACATGGCGAGATTGATCGCCCTAAATAGTCTTACAAGCAATGAATTCTGTAAGCGGAGGAGTATCAATTGACCTTGATTAATGACGCCAACTCCCCTGCCACGAGGCATTGGCTGGGCATGATACTGCATAGCTGAGCAGATAAAATAAGGAGACATCAATAACCATCTTCTGGAGTGCCTGGGGTGATCCAAATTGGCTGATGTCAAAATACAAGAAAGTCCGGAAGGAGTTGCAAAAGTGAAAACGATAATAGCAAAAGGAGTACGCGCGAATATGCGCTAATTATGTGTCCATAAATGGCGAGGGCGAATGTAAAACAGGCTTTGAATATGTTTTCGCAATGATCAAAAATGCTCCAAACAGTGCGAACTCAATTTCTTGTGTGGAATACATTTTCGGACACTGCCTGCATACTTTATTAATTATATACAAAGTAAAATCATTCACACTTCGGGTTCAGCTAACTGCCTTACATATGAATAATCTTTTCTTGCAGTCATTAAGGATAAACACTCTTGCTTGTGGTGAATAGCATTTGTTTTTGAAGCCGATAATGCCTAAAGTAATCGTGGACATCATTGCAATTTAAATTTCGCGGTAATAGGTGTGCAGTGTGACTTGTGGGTGACACAATGGTGAGGAGAGTAGAGCAACCAAACATAAATCGTACGTGGTTAGGGCCTATAATTAATTAAATGTTTCCACGCTTCTAGATTTGGTGCAGAGGTCAGCATTTGAAAAATTACTGTCAAATAAAACAGTAACAACTTGCCAACGTACGGTAGCTGATGCTGCATCATTCGAAACTGATGCTGCATATAAGAATGAAATATAGGAGTGAGCACAACTGCATTAACTTACTGCAATCAGTTGTATAGTATAGAATATTTAAGTTTCAGTCAAGGTTATTAACAATAAAATAGGAATGAGATTTTAAAAAAAGACATTAGACTAAGAGGTGGAGCATAGCCCATACCACAGCCAGGAGGGTCTTGGCGGGACCAAAGTCGGTATAGAATCATACTATCATCAGCTAGCTTACATAGACTTAGCTTTTCTAGAATTAGGGTAGTATAAGGTTTAAGTTAAGTTAGGTTAAGTGCTTTTACATAAAAATAAATTAAAAAAAAAAAAAAAAAAAAATTGACAAAGTTTTTCAAATTTTTCTTTGTATTTCAACTAATTATCAGTACTGCCACAAAGTTCTGTCGCCGAAAGGCAAATTATACAAATGTTAAGTAATGTTTAGCTTAGAGCGTCTGCGAAGGACCAGTAAGTTATTATATAAGATAGTTAAGCTAGAATTTAAGCATTTTTTGTCTAGCCTTTAATTTAGAAATTAAGAATATAAAAAGAAAAATAAAAAATGTTGTAAAAATGAAAGGGTCTTGGCGGGCGACAGCCCTCTAGTATATTTCAACATTTAAATATATATTATAATTATATATTGGGTTGTACCACAAGAAATGTCCGATTCTATAGTAAACATTTAAAAGCCAATATTATTTTTCCGAAAATTTTTATTCAATCAGAATAGGGTTCGTTGGCATCTATGACATCCTTCCAACGTGATTACAAGGTAAAATATTCCTTTTTCGTAGAAGTGGCAATGAAATCTTCAAAGGCTTTTATGACCTCTGCTCGGTCCCGGAAGACCTTCTGCCGGCAAAACTCCAGATCGCGGAAAAGATGGTAGTCCGTTGGGGAAATGTCAGGAGAGTACATTGGATGCGGAAAAATTTCTAATCCCAACTGCAAAATGTTTGCACAGTTACTTGTGAGGTATGAGGTCTAGCATTGTCATGCAAAAGGATCGGGCCGTGCCTATTGACCAACGCAGTTTGCTTTTCAGCTTTAATTTTTTTTATTACACTTCTCTTGGGAGAGGCGAACCTATAGCGCCGAGTGGGCGCCCCGAGATGCCACCAAATAACTGTTGCAGTTCTTTTTGAACAGTTCCAGGTTATAACGCTCCGGGAACACTCGCGTGGGAAGGGAGTTCCACAGCTTTTCCGCTCTGTAACGGAACGAGTTCTGATGCAGGAATGTTCGCGCCGTCGGGAGATGAGCCGTAAACTGGTGCGATCCGTCGGATTGTCTTGTGGAGCGCATATAAGACGAATTGCGTGGAACAATACCACGAATCTCCGAAGAACACTACCCGTGGTAATATCTGTAAAACAGACAGAGGTCGGCTACGTGCCTTCGATGTGATAGCGACTGTAGTCCCGACGTCAGCGCCGCATCCCCGATCAGGCGGATCACTCGTCTCTGTATACTCTCAAGTAGGTCGAGGGTATGTTTAAGAGCCGAGCTCCAAACCTGAGAGCAATATTCGAACGCGGATCTAATTTGGGATTTATACAGGCATGCAATATGCCGATTACCTCATAATATTTGATAGCGTTTATCGTTCCTCCTCGTTGAAGAAATGAAAAGCGGATTGGTCCTTTCGATGTGCACCAAATTGTCACCATACGCTTTTTTGGGTGAAGATCGGGCTTGGAGGCGGGTTTTGGTTTTTCACCTGCATCCAACATCCCAGGTCTTATACGGTTATCATACAGAATCCACTTTTCATCACAGGTGACTACCCGGTGCGAAAACTGTTCAGTTTGGTTTCTTAATCTAAGCGATGCACAGATTTCCAGGCGCCGTCGTTTTTAGGACTGGTTCAGCTCATGGGGTACCTGTGGCGGTTCTACGAAGCACACAATCCTCTATAGGTTGAGATATCATCGTTCCACCAAGGAACATACTCACCTATATCCATTACACGTGCCCACAGACACGTTCCTCAAAAGTCCTTCTTTCCGTCTGAAACAAAAGGTAACATTCCATATACCCAACATTGAATTCAATGGTCAAAACCAATCGAACTAATATTGAATTCAATGCACCCATTCAATTCATCTATTCAATTCAATTCATTTACTCAATTCATCCAATTAAACGCATTTTTCTAACAGCAAACAGAATAATGCATATCTCCTCATATCACCATCACCATTATCGGCACTACAACCGGGATCCGGTCTTGGCCTTACTTAGCAAGTCCTGAGGCTTGTTAAATTTTCCATAATGATATGTTTTTTCGGGGCAAGGTCATTAGTCTTGCGCCAGAGGCTCCCCGATGGGGAACCGAACCCCGATCTCCCGAGTAACAGGCGGGTATACTATCACTATACTATAAAGGAGCATCTCCTCATATAGCTAATGGCAATTAGCACCCTAAATTCCTCGCAAGATTCCAAAACCAAGAAGCGCACTTGTGCAAACAAAAGGCATAGCGATTCGCCGCCGACACACAATTCTTGCAACCATAAACATCTTAACGCTTATCTCACGCCAGATGTTTTCTGATTAGGAAATACGATCTAGAAACCGACATATCCAAATTCCACGGTTCCTTTGTTACCCATCTGAAGCGTACGAAAACTCTTGTTGTCTTAAGCCAGATGGGTAACGCAAACAAACTCCATGAAAGAATCGAGAAATAAGTGGCGGTACGCTTGATCCTTCGAAACAAGATTCCGACAAGAAGTTGTAAATGAGAATCGAGATGGGAAATTTTCTCTTACAGATAAGAGAATGAAAATGGATGATGGGAAATTTCTTTTAGAGATGAGGGGAAGAGAATTGGGAATGGATAGGGAAATTTAATTAGTCCACTTCGAGAACCTCGACAAGGAGGTGATCCGCGAGGCAGACAGTCATTGATAATCTAATCGAAGAGGTAAAGGAATTCCGCTAACGAGGGCAGAGTTAACATTCGCGGTGCAGGTATCGGAGTATTGTAAAAACGAAGAAAATAGTCCAGAGTGTGTCAGCGCGAGTTCTTATGAAACAATTACTAATAAAGCTAGTTCGAAATTAATAAAGAAACGAAATAAATCAGTGTAACAGTAAGAACAAACCTAAATAAACCACAAGAAAAAATAAAGTAAAGTTCAGTGTTTTATTTGTGGCAGTGTTCTCCGTGTTCCGTTCTATTCTTCTCTTTTGTGTGAACAGTGCGAAACACTTCCCCAAGAATATTCTAAGTGCGAAAACAAAGACCGCCAAATACCCACTCATCGAGTTTCTTTACCTTTCCTATGCGAGAAAGGTGTCGACTTATTGTCATTGAAGACAATGTTTTGTGCAATATCCCGCACCGATTTCGTTGGGTCCGCATCCGCCGTTCCTCTTAAAACATCGTCCTCAACTAACGTTTCCGGCTTCCTACGTGGTTCATTTTCGAGGCTGAAATCTCCCGAACAGAACTTGCCAAACCAACGTCGTATAGTGCGTTCGTTTACTGCTACATCCTCCAATGCGCCATTAATGTTTTTCATTGTCAATGACGCATTATGTCCCATTTTAAATTCATAAAGGAAGAGGGTTCGAATTTGAGCTGGCGACAGCATAGTAAACAATTCCTAGAAAAAAAAAAAAACTGTACTTGTAACGAGCCTTAAAATTCTCACACGTCAACCACACGTACCACTTTACTTTATCAAAAAAAAAAATTTAACGTTCTGCCACAGATGCTCACTCAAGACCTTCTTATTTCCGACTGAGCGAAAATCGGACATTTCATGTAGTACAACCCAATATTTAAATATTAAATAAATAAGTATTAAGTAAATTCATCATGATCATCGGCACTACAACCAGGATCCGGTCTTGGCCTTATTTTGCAAGTCTCTCCACTGGTCCGATTTCGAGTCGATGTGATCCAGTTCGGTACTCCCAGGCTCTGGGCGTCCTCGTCTCTGCCATCCTTCCACCGTAGACAAGGTCTGCCGGGCAGTCCCCTTCAATACATCCTGCCAAAAAGGACTTTCCGGGCAACCTCCTCTTCGCTCATTCGAGCTGGGTGTCCCGCCCACCGGAGTCTACCGAGCTTAATTTTTCTTACAACGTTAGCTTCAAGATAGATCCCGTACAGCTCATGGTTGAAGCGTCTCCGGAATCGTCCTCCCTCACATACGGGGTCAACAAATCTCCTTAAGACCTTCCTTTCGAAAGCGGCTAAGAGTTCAGAGTGCCTTTTATTGGCCACCCAGGTCTCGGATCCATACATGAGTACTGGTAATACCATGGTCTTGCACAGCAGTAGCTTGGATGTTCAGGATAAATTTCGGGATTTAAAGAGCCTTGATAGACCATAGTACCGGCGCAAGGCTAATAACCTTGCCTGGAAAAACGAATTATTATGGTCAATTTAACAAGTTTCATATATGGACTGGATACCGGTCGGGAGACTTGCTAAATAAGGCCAAGATCGGTTCCCGGTTGTAGTGCCGATGATGAAGATGATGATGATAGACCATAGTAGGCTTTGTTGAATTTGATGAACCGTTCGTATTTCTTCTTCCATATTGTTATCGGTTGCTACTATTCACCAAAGGTAGGTAAAGAATTGCCCAACTTCAAATGCGTGCTCCGTTACCCTGATAGTTTGACCAGCGTTAGGTCTTCTCTTCGCAGATGTCCCCACCATGTACTTAGTTTCTTCCCCATTAATGTGTACTCCCAGTTTTTGTGCCGCCTGCTCGATCTGGGTGAAGGAGTCCTGTACAGTCGAATTTGATCTACCGATGATGTCGATGTCACCTGCGTAGGCAAGTATCTGGCTGGAATTGGTGACAATAATCGCTCTAGTTGTAACGCCAAAGTCGCGATTGCTTCCTCCAACGTCATGTTGAAGAGGAGGCAGGCCAGACCGTCTCCTTGTCGGAGTCCATTAAAGATGTTTATTGGGTTGGACACCAATTCCACTACTTTTACTTGACTAGTTACGTTGGTCATGGTCAACCTACAAAGTCGAATAAATTTGTTTGGAATGCCGAACTCTCTCATGGCATTATTTAGTTCTACCCTGGCTATGCTGTCGTAGGCGGCCTTAAGGTCTATAAATAGATGATACAAAGGGATCTTAAATTCCAGACATTTTTTCATCGCCTGCCTAAGGGTGAATATCTGACCAATCGCTGATTTGCCTGGGATGAAGCCACACTGATATATTGGCTTTAGCGTATGGGGCTATCCGGTCTTGTAGAAAACAGAAGAGTATCTTATAGGCGGTACTCGGCTATGTTATACTCCTATAGTTGCTGCATACTGTGATATCTCCCTTCTTATGTATGGGGCAAATTATTCCGCGACCCTAATCTTCCGGCATCCCCTCTCGCTCCCATACTTGCACCGCGATTTCATGAATTCCGTGATGTAACGCAGCCCCTCCTTGTTTGATCAGCTCAGCTGGTACGCCATCGGCTCCAGGGACTTTATTTGATTTGAACTGTCTTATGGATTTTAATGTTTCCTCAATGCTTGGTGGCGGCAGCGTTTGGTCTTGATCTTGTATTGGTTGAACCTTCAATTCTTCTGTGAGCTGACCATTTAGCAATTCATTGAAGGGCACTTCCCATCGCTTCAGAATGCCTTCAAGATCAGTGATCAGATTACCCTCTTTATCCTTGCAGTAAGCGCAGCGTGGTGTATACGGTGTCATACTGCGGATTATTTGGTGGGACTTCCGCGCCTGGTGCGGACCTCGCTCTCTACTCTTCTCTATTTCACAGACAAGTTTTTTTTTCCCTGGCACTTTTCTTTTGTCTGTGGAGTCTTTTTTCAGATCTTCTGAGCTCTTTGTATTTCTCCCGACGTACCCGCGTCCTATGAGTCTGCTGCATTGCCCGGTATGCAGCATTCTTACGTTCAGTCGCTCAAACCAGTCGCTCAAATCTCTACGACTACTGCCTAAGATGGAGTTGGCAGTACTAATGGCAGTATTCTTAAGACGTGTCCATTTCTCTTCTACGCCCGGCATTCTGGCCCCGTGACTTTCTCTCCCTCCATCGAGCGCTTCGAGGGCGAATCTATGTCTATGCGAGAGTATGACCAAAGGTGTTACTGGTCTTCTCATTGCGAAAGGCAGCCTTTTTGATTCGAATCTGATCCGCAGATGCAATACTTCACCGTAAAGCAATCCGCGCTCGGAAAACTATACAAACAAGATAGTGATCCGAGTCAAGGTTGGCACCTCGGTACGCTCGTACCGTCATTAGGCTCGAGGAGTGGCGGCGATCTATCAACACGTGGTCAGTTTGGTTGCGAGTGGCTTCATCACGTGATATCCAGGTGGCTTTGTGGATATCTTTACGCTGAAACCTGGTACTCGCAAGGACCAAGTTCTTTGATGCTGCCAGGTCGATGATCCGTAGTCCATTGTCATTAGTGTTCTCGTGTAAAACGATGGGAACCTGCGTATCCGATCTATTTTTACATTCAAATCACTAAGAACAATTCTTGAGCAGGCATTAAGGGCACGTTTGACGTTCTCGTAGAAATCTTCTGTAGGTCCGTGAACCTTTATGAGGCTTATGTTCTTAGACTTGCCTCGCACGCGAAGAGCGCATAGCCTTTTATCTATTGCATTAAAGCCGATAAGGGCAGGCTTCAGTTTGAAAGCCTACCCCGAGCACATGGTGTTTTGCATGACTGCTATACTACTATTTATTGGCCTGTAGGAACCCGGAAGTTCATGACCTCACTGACTCGAGACCGTCATCATGTTTTGCATGACAGCTATAATTAATGTCATACTTGTTTTTTTGAATAACAGCACTCCTCGTCCATTTTATTTCTTGTAATGCTGTTATGTCAGCCTTATATTCGGATAGGGCATAGGCTAGCTGCTGTGCAGCTCGAGCTCTGTATAGTGGGTGGACGTTCCATGAGAAATCGTTTAGCCCTTTTTGTTTCCGTGGTCGTCGTCGTTTATCCGGTCCATATCCGAGGCTTGTTAGTTTGTCCATAATAATTTGTTTTTCCGGGCAAGGTTATCAGACTTGCGGTGGTTCACTACTTGGCGGATAACAAAGTAGCTGTTGAGGGGTGTCACACGGGGACTGGATGTCAACTTGGATTGAACAGGGACGAGGATCGTCCTGGCCTTCGCCGGGTTGGAAGCAATCAGTGAATTTGCCATGTATCTTCGCTCCCATCCTCCCATTAATTAAATTGGATGGCCAAAATATAGGACAAGAGGGAGATTATGTACAATAAAATTGAACGAATAAGATGAACGGTCCAACAACAATCGGACAAATTTGTTAAAGCACGCATGTTGTTTACTGTGTTGTGGCGTGCTGGTTATGGACTGTATACTTTTTAGGAAACAAACTCCCGACGTAGTAAATTATAGGCGGAGTTAATATTTATTGTATAGTTCAAATTACTTGATTGTTTATCTATATTCACTGAATAGAATTGGTCTTACTTACTGTGCTTGTGTTGGGGTTGTACTTCGCACGAACCGTTGATGCGATGCCGAAATCCGTATGTTGGCTGGTTGGCTGGAACACTGCTGCGATGAGCTAACTTAATCCGTTGTCCCCAACTTGCCTCCAATTTCTTGCAATGTATCCTTTTCTAATTTACCGATAATCTTTTGACGCATAATACAATATTATTCTAACTCGGCAATAAATTATCTCTGTCCTCTCTTCTGTCTTACATGTATTTAAAGGCCAGTACTCACGTTTCCCCGTTCTACTCCTTGATGTGATGGCGCCTTCCACTTCTTGCAGAGTAGTTCCGTTTTCGTCCAATTTCTACTGGTTACGATAATATCCTCTCCACCATGAACTGAATTAATCGTCTTTTTTCTTGAAGTTCGTTATTATTCCTCCAGTGTCTTGTACGTGATCTTCTTCCCTTGTCTTCGTTCTCCCCGTTATTACCGGTCCTCTTCTTTCCAGTACTTTTTCTGTTGCTGCCGATCAAGAGCAGTACTGTTGTACTGTTCTCTTGCATTCGCCCCCCTAATTTCTTGTGTCACAACTAAACGTAAACGATATCCAGCTTAGGGGTTGTGACACAAGATAATACGTACGCCGAGTGGTGAGTGCGGAGAATTCTTTCCAAGCAAGGAGCCCCTCATCATCACTAGTTCCAATGTGTAACAACGCGGCTCTATTAAACTTCGGGCTTCCGTACAGGAAACAATAAATAAGGATAGGATTACAAATGTGGCTTTAACTATGTGAAGCCAAATTCTTGAACAGAGTTCATATTATGGCACAAACCGATAAGCTATACCATTTGGCAAAAGTGTAACCAAGCAATGATCTGGGGAGAACAGAGTCACCAGTTTAGAAACAAGCATTTCAAGCGTTTCAATCCAAAATATCGGGATCGGTTAATACCTGACGTTGACTTAACGTAAGGATTGCTGGTACGTGGTTTCATATGTGGGCATGTAAAACAGAGAAGTAGTGTGGGGTACGAAGTATGGTGCCAGCAGGGGCACTGATTCACTTCCTTCCCAACTCTTGTTCAGCCGAAGAAGAATGAAAAATAAAAATGCACTGATTAAACTGTTGAGTTTTATTGTTCATTGTTCCTTTTTCTTTGTACATTAATTTTTTTTGAATGGTTCGTATGTTTTATTTGTCTATCAATTTTATTAATTATCCATCACTTCGTAGGATTGCTTTCTCTTAAGATATTGTTTATCAAATAAGCTCACGATCAATTTAGAAATTTGCTGCGAGCACCCGTGATTTTTTTAATGTTAAATTCTTGTTAAATACACTTAAACCGAACACATAACTTACCGTATTTTTTCCACTCTAACAACGCAACGACCCAGACTCAGGTGTTGTGTGCAAACTCCTCGATGGTAAAAAATCAACTGTTTCTCTTAAGGGATGAAGAACGACTCTGAAACGTGCGCACGTCTATCAAACGATCAACCAATCGAGATCATACTCTCATCTGTGCTCTTTCATTTTCCCCGCCCATCGAGGTGAATAAACCCTTTGGTTAATTAAATAGTCGATGGACTAGAGAGAATGCGAGAACCGAAACGAAGAGCGCAATGATCCCGGGGATGATTTTGCTTTTTGTATGCACGAACGCAAAATCGGTGGTGACTGAGTGACCTAGTTTGGATATCGGTTTGATCTCAGAGTGCAATGTACTCTGAGAAGGGGCAAATGGAATGGGATGAAAAGTATTTTGTGCTATTCACCTGACTAAAGAGTTTATTGATCCCCAGCGAATAGCGTGTCTGGGTGAAGTCGAGGGGACGCGGCAATGGCTTGGAAATATATTAGCGTGGAAACAAACTAAAATAATTCGATAACTCAAGCGGTTGCGCGATGATGCAACAACATCGTTTGGTTAGACTTTGCTGTTGCTAACCAACATGAAATTGTGATTTTCGGTGGAAATCTCATGGGGTTTATGTTGCCGGATGGCAAGAAGGAGATGAATTCATTTATACTAAAACTGCATAAAATAATGAATCCAGGCCATGCTACCTTTTGGGATATATCTTTTTTCGGGTGAAATAGCCGACGGAAGAGATTGGGGTCGAGGAGGTGCGCTGTTAGCAGGCGAAATTGGGTTGAAATCGTGGGTTGGTTCTCCTTGTAATATAGAGAACCCCCACAGAAGCACCTTATGCTATGGATGTTGCACAGATCGGCGCGAAACTCTCATGTTATTTGTACGACAACAACATCATCGGCACTACAACCTGGAACCGGTTTTGGCCTTGTTTAGCAAGTCCTGAGGCTTGTTAAATTTTCCATAATGATTGGTTTTTTCCGGGCAAGGTCATTAGTCTTGCGCCAGAGGCTCCCCGACGGGGAATCGAACCCCGGTCTCCCGCGTGACAGGCGGGTATACTAACCAGTATCCTATTGGGTACGACAATATACAAAAAAATACAATGGACCTCGAGGTCGAATATAAGCCGAGATCTGCAATGGATCAGCGAAAGCATGACATGCTCTTATAGTGGAATCCCCCCCGTGCAACCCTCTTTTCCAAAATGTCTCTCCAAACTCGGATCCTAACGTATATTATCATTCATTCTCACAAACTCACTAGTGAGAAAGATTCAATTGAGATTATTGATCTTCAAGAGACGTGACAGAGGCGTGAAAAAAAAAAAGAAATGTTACGGAAACAGATTTAACTCAGGGTACATTTTTATCGCACTGCAGAATACACAGGCACTCGGACACTCGTGTGTAGAGAATTGTTTGCTTACCCTGGATTCCTCATAAAACCGAATCGATAAGCACAACAAGTATCTTGTCTTTTTAAAAAGATATCCACGATGGATTGTAGTCCCGAAGTACGAAGTAGGAATTTGATGACAGAATCGCACGTATTTCCTCCTTGGCAGTTGAGTAGATAATTTGTATAGTGGTGAACGCATGCACGCGTTATAATTGATTTTAGTCGCCAAGCCAAATTCTCTTTAGAATTATAGAAGGAATCGTTTTTATCGTCTACCTAGTTGAATACCCTTGCAAAAGAGCTTAAACTATGCTTTGACATTTAAGAATAGCTCAAAATAGCCCGGTTGGTAAAAAGCTAGTTTTGTGGTCATAAATTCATTCTAGAAAATGGAACGAGTAGCAGAAAGGCACAGTGAGTAACAGAAATTAGTGAATCGCCGCATTTGTCAACCTATACCAACAGGTTACATTTTTCCTTTATGAATGGTATGGATTTCCATCCAACAGTGTATTGGCAGCTTTGTGTTTATTCATCCTATGTCCGAGTCCTTATGAATCCATTCTTGCCACATGTCAGACTCGTTTTAACATTCCAGCTGCTATTACTCCTCAATCAGACAGATTGTTATTAAGTTCCCTATTTCTGGCCCTGCTATTTGGGGTGGACAATTTATTATTTTGTATTAACAATACCATCCACTTACGTTCCACATATCGAAAGAACACCCACATGTCTGGGCATTGCCTAGTAGTCGCATAGACCCCCGGTCGTATTTGATTACCATGCATTAGCTCAAGTCGTATCCGATCGATATACCCTGTTCAGAGTATTTGCCTACCTATAATGAGTCCTGTCAGTCGCAACAACGACTCAATTAAGATCGACACGTGCATAAATAATACAGTCTGAACGCAAAGTCAATGCCATCCTCATGATGGTGCAGACGATATCCAAATCAAGGAGTCGCCTTAGTGGGCGGTAACAAATTTTACAGCCACAAACCCGCCAATACGCGAATAAAACAATCGCGTAAAAGAGTCATGCACAGGTGGCTGACAGCGTCGCCGTGCAAATATTCACAAAGATCAGAGACCATAATCCGCCCACGCGTCGAAGTCTATGGATACCAACTGACTCACTCAGGGCATTTGAGTGTGATTCAGGGCAGCGAGCGCATGCCCAACATTTCAGATGTAATTTCTAATTACAAGACCTGTAAAAAGTGATTCAGATGCATCTCACCGTGGTCGTGCCTAGCTGTAGCAGAATGCAAATTACAATCTGCACGGATTCTGTCACAGAGATCAGATTCAAATGTGGGCTAATTAAGTCAGTGGATCTCTTGAGCCCTAGTTCATTCATAAGTTCATATCTTAGGCGGAGATATACAAGTTATCTTAGATCCGCAAGCTTACGTGCCAACATCGGAGGCTACATAGACAATGGAAAAACAAATCAAATGGAATTAAAGTCACGTTTCGGGTCTTTCTGTTTCTCTGGGGCAAGGCGCACACCATTTAAAGAGCACCTCTAGTTTCCGATGGCATTAGCTTTGCCTCGTTTGTAGCCGAATCTAGTGACCCAGGCCGGCGAATGTATGTAGAACTTATACTCAAGCCCGCGACTACCTCTCATCTCATTTGATGTGCGCTTCAGGTTGTACTTTAAACAGTGAGGAATTTCTAGTACGGTAGACCATCCGGGCGCGCGCTTTCGATTCGACTTATACCTGCAAACATGACCATTTTATTTTTGTCTCTTTGTTTTCCGTAGCTCATGGTTGTGTCACGACTTTTTACCACCTTCCGATCACGAGCTTCGGTAGATACTTCTCTATTGCACACCTGGAAAACGGTTGAATATACTTTGAATGAATCAGACTGGTTGTTATCGAAAACGATGAGGTGAGGGGATGCAGCGAAAGATCTTGGTCCACCTAGCGGCCTTAAGCTGGCTGTTAGATCTATGAAACTGGGTTACGCCTAGTTACTGTTGATCAATAGGGTCCATTATTCTCCATTGTTGAGACAGATGAGTGTTATTTTTTATGATTATTTTAATTGGTGAGGGGACGTCAAAAATTCACTGTCGAAGTGGAGCATTATTCAGTTTCGATCGCACAATCTTGAAGGTCCCTTTTAATGGTTATTGAAATATGTTACAAGTAGATCTTTTTAATCACTTTCACGACAGATTAGATAAAGGAAAAGCGATATTTTTCTCTGATAACAACACATTAAAATAGAGGAAGTAATTCTAATCAATGGCAAGGGTTTGCCTGGGATGATGATCTGTTTGTCATACATTTTTGTCTACTTTTCAAGTTTTTACCCAATACGAGGAGCGTGCCATGAGAGTAATAGTCTCTTTGGAATATCTTCTGAAGTAAGCATACTGCAATCACGTAGAAAGTCTCGAAAACTAGAGTCATAGACCATTTTAATTAAGTTATATGGGCTGGTTGAAAAGATTTGTGACAGCTCTGAACTACGCCACTTTCGAAGCTTTTGTAAAAAGCATTCAAACTTGCGTGAACTTCGAAAGAGGAAAATTAACAACAGAATCGTGTCGAGAAAAGTGGACGCGTTTACTTCTTCGTCAAACGCTGTTGTAGATTTTCCGACATAATCGGAAAAAATTGCGATAGTGTCTTCCATCTGACGGAGTCGATTTTGCTTCATTGTTAGTGACAATGTAATCAAAGGTCAGCAAATTTTCGTAGACAATTTTAATGCATTTGTGATTTCAGTACTAGAAGTGGATTGCCCCAAATTTCATTCCAACTTTGAATTCTTTTTATATTGTCCACATATTTATTTTAAAATGGTGTTTCATATCAGTCCTGAAGTTGGGCCCTGTAGTAGACCAGTGAACTGCGTAGCTATAAAAGACTAACGAAATCCTGGTTACAATATTTCCAAAAACATTACAGTGATTAAATTATTGTGATTGCTTTTCTATGGTCGATTCCGTGTGGTTGACTTTGCTGGACTACTTAGCTAACGACAATTGAAGGGCACATAGGGGGTTAGGCGTGACGTAATTAATTCTACAGACCGATTTTGTGTTTAGAAACCTACACGAGATTCTTACGTTTCGCGTTGCTTAGTTGTATTCACATAACATCGTGTATACTTTGGTTGTTGGAAGAAGCGATGGTCTCATGAAAAATATTTACTTATTTATTCGTTATTTCTAATGTAATAATTACAAAAAATATGTAAAGCACTAGCTACCAGGATCATCGATTAACAAAGAAAATAAATACTACGATGGTGTTCAATAAAGATCTCGTCGCTTTGTCAGGATGTGACACTTGAATACCTGCTTCAATACGAGCGTCTTACCGTTAAACACATCTAACAGAAACGACGAGGCTGGGAGGCTGGGGGAGATATTCGCTGTTAGGCGCAATCTGACTCAACTCGTGGAGGAACCTACTCGAGTGCCCGATGCCCGAGGTGATTATGCGAACACCATGGATCTGTTTTTGACATTAAAGCCGAGCGTGTATATCGCGGAGGTTGCTGCGTCACTGGTAAACTCTGATCACTGCTTGGTATCGGTCGCGCAACAACTTGCATTTCAAGCGAATAACTGACCTAAGCAGCTTCGCCAAGTATGGAGGTATGGGGCTGCCAACTGGGACGGTTTGCGAGATTTCTTCGCGTCCCTTCCGAAGTCGGAGGTGTACTTTGGAGACTCCGATGTAAACGCATGCGCGGAGTCGGTCACGGAGATTATTCTTCTCGGGATGGAGATCTACATCCCGCAGTCCATTAAACGAAGTTCATCTGATAAACCTTGGTTTGATAAAAAATGCGACCAGAATACAGCGGCAAAAAATAAAGTTTTTAAACAATGGCTCTCCAATCCCACCGAGGTTAACAGAACGAATTTTGTTAGAATCAGAAATGCGTGCCACCAGGCGATTAATACCGCGAAGAAGGCCTACAACGATAGAGTGACCAATAAACTCCTTCTGTGCCCAACTGGGTCGAGTCCCTTCCGGTAAATGGCAAGCGCTGTCAGCAGTAATTTCGCTTCCTCCTCTTTTCTCCCGTCACTGACCGACATCCAGTCACAAATTCAAACGATACGCTAATGTGTTGTTGAACATATTTTCCTTGAATTCAAACCTCGATGTCGGTCTTTTGGAGCCACCTGTGATCGCGGCGGTACGGTGTCTGATGCGGGATATGAAGTTACGCCCGTGTACTATACAACGCATTCTACGTGGACTGTAAGAAGGCAACAGGCCTGGACGGAATACCAGCTATAGTCTTTCAGAACTGTGCCCCAGAACTATCACCAGTTCTTGACAGACTCCTTCGCTTATCTTATGTACGGAGACCATTTCCTACCTACTGGAAGGTGGATCCAGTTCAACCAATTCCCAGGCAGAGCCCACGTATAATCACAGCTTGCTACAGCCCTCGTACAGTGCCAGACTAAGTCTACGAAGGACGAAATCACATCTAGGTTCATACTTCATGTAAAGTCATATTCCGTATTCCAACAGTACAGGATGAATCCCTATAGTCATAGTATGTATTTTTTTGCCGTACCCCTACTAGTCGCACTGAATTCGAACCAGTTGGGTGAGGTTTGGGGACCATTAGCCTCATAGCGCGTTTATCAGCTACGAGAATTAGAAATAGCATAGCTGATTTAGTGGAACTTTATTTCGAGACAACGCCACGACGTGTGTTGAGTGATACTTTCGAACAACATTTGGCTACCACATCGTCCACAAAACTCAAAAAATGCTGCCGAAAGGTGAAGATTTGGCGAATAAGTAAACCTAGTTCACATTTCTCTTTCTACTTGGCGTCCTTCTTTGACTCCATTGTGGTCATTGAGTCATACTTGATTTTTCTGTTCCTGGCATTAATGTTTCGTCCTTACCCCTGGGTTGTTCAAACAGTTGATGTCGTGTTGTTGGTCCGTGCAGGATCTTGCTTGTGGTAAATGAAACAATTGGATCTGTGTTAACGGCTGCCCTTGCTTCTACCTGGTCGAAGGATTCACCACGTCTTCTCGCCCATTCCAGTCGTCTTTTAATTAATGCGTGGTTTAAATTAATCATTTGTTGACGATAGTGTTGTGTATTAAAGGTTTCGCTGGGCTTCAAGAGTTCATAATATAGAATGTGTCCGGCGTGTCCGATTCTGCAAGCGATTTTAAATGGCATTGTCGAGGTGTTATCCCTCATCATAGTTGCACGTCTGCGCCTTCGTGTGTTCCTAGAGAACTGTGGGGGATATGGGGTCTGTCGGCAAGGACGCGGGTTCATCAATATTCCCACCTACTTGTTCCACAGAAAGCGAAGGGCACCAAGTTCACCCACAGGCTTTAGAAAAGTAAAGAAAAGTCAAGCACTGGTACGTTGTATGAATTAACGTTCATTTATTCATCATGTATTAACTTTACAAAATCATATCGTGTATTAACTTTACAAAATGTGTAAATTCCTCGCACTCAGAGCAAATTCTAATTCAATTAAGTTCGTGAATTTTAAGTAGTTGGTACTTCAAAATTACAGTGGCACAATCTCACATAATGGTGAGCGTAGTTAGTCAAACACCTAGCCGTTTAAATATTGCGTACATACGTCGCGCGTAGGGATTCTGAACCAGGTGACATGGGGACAGCACAACCGTTTGAATTAATAACGCCGGTAAGTAGTGTAAAGACTGCACTCGGTCTCGCTATCTTAAATACACGCCCATTAATTTGCAATTACGATTCGTTGAGTTCAACGACCTGACTATTCAGGAATGCGCACTGGAGGGTATGGAGGGACGTCTGTCCTCTGCGGCGGATATTACTCGACTGACTAAAGAAAGCAAAAGTTCATCGCGTCGTGGCAGTGGCGTCATAAACTCATTGCCACTTACGAGGAATTTCGAGATGCTTGCATAAGAATTCAGTTCCAGCGTATCCTCGCCGTATAAGCTGAGTTGGATTCGTTGGTTGTGAATACCGGGAAATTGAAATTGCTTGGGTGGAAGCAAGGGATATCGTTTAAATAAGATATTAACCGAAGTAATTTCGGGGAAATGTATACGGCTTGGTATAGTTGGTGGCGATGGTTAATGTTCCGTTATGGATTTGAATATGCGTTTCATTACAGCATATGGATTTCGGGGAAATTAAGATTGCTTGGCCGCAAGGAGGGAATATGGTTTAGATAAAGAATTGACCGAAGCAATTTTGGGAAAAATTATATGTGGGGTGATGTAAGAGATGATTTATAATATATTCTATTGAATTGTATTCTGTTGGGAGTTTTGGGAAATGCCTTTCATTGCAGATTGGGAGATGCATTCTTGCAAGTTTGGGATGGATGCGCTTGCAGATTGGGATTTGTTTTGCATGTTTACAGGTTAGGGTAGGGTGACGCGCTGTTAGCGGTCGAGGTTGGTTAGGATTATGGGTTGGTTCTCCGTGTGATATAGAGAACCCTCACAGAACCACAAGGTGGCTTCGATTTAGCTCCGGTCGACCTTTTTTGGCCCTGACAATCAATATAACACTCAAAGGCCACCATTTTAACAGCACACACACTATCCAAGCGGCGGTGAAAACAGCCTTGAAGGATACCTTCGAAACGCCATCCGAGCATGAGAGAGTCTGTGGAAAAAATGTGTAGATGCTCGTCGAGAGTGCTTTGAAGATTTTTCTATGTAAATAAAACTTTATATGTACAAACTGAATAAAATGAATGAATTAATTAACAATTTATACCTGTATTGTCAATAAGTCTATTTTTTTAAATATATTTTTCATGATGGGACGCACCCTGTATATTCCAATGGGGATACAGATCTTCATGCGATGGAGTGCGGTCTCTAGAGTATATCCGCTACAATTTTTTGCGATCATTGATCTCAATCATTTCCAGATACCTTAGCTTGTCACTGGTTTACAAAAATATGTATCCATCAAATATTTATGTGTACACTTTTGAGAGTTGAGACACAAGCCTCCACTATTAAAAAGTGTGGAAAGGTAGACAAAGCTCCTCAATAATGTAGTGGTTAGTATACCCGCCTGTGACGCGGGAAACCGGGATTCGATTCCCCGTTGGGGAGCCTCTGGCGCAAGACTAATGACTGAAAAGGAAGTTGAAGGACACACCCCTATGCCACCCTCGCCACTACAACTGGGAACAACACGCCTGCGGCAGCGGAGCCGGTAAGACGCAAAGTTTTGTATATAACCCTCTCTCTCTCTTTGAGGTTACGTGAAAAAGAAAGATTGTACTGATGCATCATCGTCAACTGAGATACCTAAAGGAGGCACATGATCGAATACTTTTCGCTTTTAACTATGAGGCTCTGTAATCGAACGCGCAAGTGGCTCCCAATTTAATGTAATCTTATCTCCTTGGGGCAAATTGGAAAAGGACGTTTATGCCTTATGCACCTGTGGTGTTTCAAACAGATACACACACAATATACAAGCAAATAGTGAAGAACACCGAAAGAAAATCGATTAATAAAAAGCATCAGCCGTATACCAAGCAATAACATAGCAATTCCACATCAGTTGTACTTGAGTTTAGAAATCGAGTTCGTACACGCGGTAGTGGCCTGATGTGTTGAGCATTGGTTAAATTTTTAGTGATTCTAACCATCATAGCGTCGTTTCGAATCACACGTTCTTCACTATCATCGCAAACGCTATAAACTCACAAATGCTCCCGAGATTACCTGATTTTACGTTCACCAATGCCTTCTTTAGGGCCACATGAGAGAAAAACTGCCTAACGATGCAGCCTAATAAGTTGAGCTACTTTGAGGCAAAATATAATTTTTCGACTTAAACTTAAAAGATGCTCACAACTCCCCGAGGTCATGTAGTCTTAAGTCTGTTGACATTTTTTTGAAGGAGGCCAAGACCGATGCTTTCACTCATTCGAAGTACTTAAAGTCATTATTCTTACAGTAAGGTGTGATATCGAGGAGTAACTATGTGTAATTCTGTCAAACAAAGCAAAGGTGTCAAGGAAGGACTAATGTGGCATTTCATGAGATATCCCTCTATCGTTTAATATCAAAATTCAGTCGTGTGTCATGAATGAAAACCTTTTCAAAGTCTAAGACATAGATTTAAGGAACTTATTAAAGCGGATTTGCAGAAGATGAATGTGAGGTGGATAGACACATAACGCCTGCAATATAGCTTTTTATTGTTGTGGAGCCAAGTCAATAAGATTACGATCTTCCAAGGTCCAATAGACTGGTGATTGTTTGACAATTATTTGTCAAATTGAAAATTTTCACATTGGCAAACCCTACAGTGAGCTTAAGTCTAGCGACAGCAGTTGAAAATATATCTCTTGACACCTAACCGCTTAATCTATTGTATAGTCTAGGAGAGTTATCTTTCTTTACCTTTCCTTCTGTCTACTGAAGATCTTACGTTGCCTCAGTGCGCTATGTAAAAAGAAAAATCACTTGTTTGAGGTCTTATCCAGGCTATTGCCAATTTGACTCAAAAACACAGGGCTGTCGATTAAACCTACGCACGATTACGCTTCTGTCAGCTGTTTTACCATCCGACCCACCACAAGCAATATATCTGTTTACTGAACTCAATTTAAGAGGACCTAAGTGGTCATCCTAAGATTTACCAAATTACATGAGTAGAGCCCTCTTGTATGAGCCCTCTCCCAAGCTACAACTGGGAGTGACAATTACATCTCCACAGCTTAAGCTGTACTTTCAGTAATAAATTTTGTTTAACCACAGAAAATATGTTCCACAAAATCATGCGCCCCGCCGTGTCCAAATCAGCTCGGTCTTTAACAACTTTTAAATGCATATCATTGAAGAGGATTTATGTATGGACGTTTTACGTTATCGTCACCTGCCAGATGAACAACGAGGTAACGTCGTAAAAAGCAAATTGGTGTTTACGCTTTCTTTGTTGAAGTAACTTAACGCTGGTGTATTGGAATTTCCTGGCGGTCTCCTAATTATTCGTTTGTCTGGCATGGTAATCTAATTTTATGGTATACGTAGAAAGACAGCTCTTTTTGGACATTGTAATTTTATGAGAGGCATTGGGTAAGGAACATTTACAGTGTCCTCATAATAGGTGACTTTCGTAATCTCGCATTAATGTTTCACATGCAGACATACCGAATTGAACAGAGAAACTTTAAAGAAGCTCAAGGTCTTCAAAATGTAGCTTTTCCTCTACAATTTGGAGGCTGCATATGTAAGCCAGTAAGTCTTCAAGCTCTGTGAACAAGACTACATTTGCATTCGGGACTTTCATTTTGAGTCCGCAATTCGGTAAACAATAGAAAGGTATCTCCCTAAGGCGCAAAGATATAAGCACCCTAGAGATACAACTTGATCATAACAACAATACTTGGAATTCCATTTCCAGGTATGTCAACAGAACCCTCGCGTATTTCCGTTAAACTCTAAAGTATTTCGAATTCGACGTAAGGCCAACTCCTGCGACCCGTCGATACAGCCGAATCTACCTTTGTCTGTAGAGCACGTCGCGTACCACCACCCTACGCACAGTGTCCCCTCCGATTGGAGTGAATCTGAAGCCCAACCTTACTTCACAGCGCTCAATTTATTGAGTCAAAGAAGACGAGTCTACTCCGAGCTGGTTAGTCATGTTATACCTATGTGTCCAGTCGTCGCCGGTAACCTAGTCAGTTCGCGTCTGATCGTCGTTACGTTGAATACTTCGTGTTTCGTGTTACTGCTTTTAAGCTACGTCGTCGTGATTGAAGCGACAGTTACAGACACTCAAATTCAAAATTATATGGACACTTTGCATCTCGTAAAATTATTGTAAAAGAAATCTACAGTGTCACATAGTTCGAGTTTGATCGATCAGCGATCGTTAAGCATCCTTCTGATCCAAGGGGGGTCCAGTCGAAGATGCTGGCGATGTGATTAAGACAAGCCTTGAAAATGATGAGAAAGTAGAATATTTTTGGGAAAGCCCCGAAGGAATTGTGAATTTTTAAACTTCACCGCCCTTTCCTCTGCGATCGATCGCGGATCTTTGATCGTGTTTTTGTTTTGCATGTTTTGCATTCCCATCTGAAGAGGTGAAGTGAAAACGTGAATTAAAGAACATAACGCGCGAATTCTCGTTCGCATTGAAAGGTGTCAAAATAAAGAAGACGACAACGCCATCAAAAAAGTAACTATGCTGTGCAATGACGACTTCATAGCCACGGTAAGCGTTACGAGGTTAATTATGTGATAACCCACTTAGGAGGTGAAGCTCCATATTCTAGATACGTGTACGAGATTATATCCTGCCTTCGGCATAAATATAATCCCATGACAGGGATAGAGAGGGGGATTGGCTGCGGTGAACTTGTCGATATGTTAACTAACCCACCTTCCATTAATGGGAAACAAACTTCAACATGGATATAGAGGTTACCTTTTATGCTGGCATTTCGTAATGTCCACCGTGTTTTTCCTCTTTTATGCGGGGGCGTCAGATTTAGTGTTTTCAGATTCGTTAATTCCCGGGAATATGGTTTCCCGAGGGAATGAGTCAAATGAATTTGGTGTACGTAATCAAATATCTGAGTAAAAATAGTCTTTTGTTTTTCTAAACTGGTTGCCTGAATGCCTTTCATAAAATGTTCTAAATGTAGCGTATAATGCGGGCTATCAAATGTCCGATACGACGAGTTATTTTCGCATTGCAATTAAATTGTATTGCGACAGATTGTGTTTCACGTCGTTTTCGAAAGTGCTTCTCGGTCGACTTCATTTAAACGATTTCTATGAGAGTATGTTATCGGTTGTCGGCTCTTAAACTTGCCTTACGTCTTGCTCATAACAAGGCTTGAGTATACGTTTTCATAATATGGATACGATAAATAGTTAGTTAGTAAATTAACGACCTATTACCTATATTCTTAGGTGCTTTAGGGTATACAACTCCAATTGGCTAGTACATTTTCATAGAACAGACGAGTTTTGGAAGCCAATAAAAAGGTCCTTATCCGTTATTTGTCTTCAAGTTTATACCTGTTTCGTAGATCTTTTCTATCTCTTTAACTGTCGATCTGTTCTCAGAGAGACGCCATCTCAGAGGTAGGTCTTTCTACTAGATATATACATCTTCAATTGTGGATCTTATTACCTGTAAGTCATATATATATGTAAGTATATTTTCAATTTGTTTCTTGTGAATCTCTTCATCTGTGCACCTCTTCAATTGTTGAATTTTTCATTTGTGGACCTCTTCATTTGTGGACCTCTTCATTTGTGGACCTCTTCATTTGTGGACCTCTTCAATTCTTGAATTTTTCATTTGTGGACCTCTTCAATTGTTGAACTCTTCATTTGTGGACCTCTTCAGCTGCTGAACTTGTTAATTGTGTAACTATTCTGCTGTTGATCTCTTCATGTGTGAATCCCTTCAATCGTGAGTCTTTTATTATTGGACCTCTTCCACTGTTGAACTCTTTAATTGTGGAACTCTTCAGTTGTGGAGCCCTTCATTTGTGGATATCTTCAACCTTGGATCTCTTCAATTCTGGATGTCTTTAATTGTTGATCTCTTCAATTGTGGATCTCTTCTTCGTGGCCCTCTTCAATTGTGGCCTCTTCTTCGTGGCCCTCTTCAATTGTGGATCTGTTCTTGGTGGTGAATTGTTGAACTCATCCTGCGTGGACCTCATTAATAGTGGATCGCTTCAATTGTGGATTTTCTTCTGTGGTCCTCTTCAATCATCGAACGCTTCATTTGTGGATCTCTTAGATTATGGACCTCTTCAAGCGTACACCTCTTCCATTGCGGGTCTCTTGAATTCTGTATCTGTTGAATTGTTGATCTGTTCAATTGTAGAAATTTTCAATTGCTAGTCTTTTCAATTGTGGGTCTCTTTAATTGTGGGTCTCTTCAGTTGTGGGTTTCCTCAATTGTGGATCTCGTCAATTGTGAGTCTCTTCAATTGCGGATTTATTCACTTGTGGATTTATTCAATAGTGTATTTCTTCAATTGCGGATCTCTTCAACTGTGAACTTATTCATCTCTGTATCTCTTGAATTACGAAACTCTTCAATTGTGAGTCTTCTCAATTGTGGATCTCTCGAATTGTGAATTCCTCAATAGTGTATTTCTTCAATTGCTGAACTCTTCATTTGTGGACCTCTTTAATTGTGGTTCTCTTCATTTCCTGATATCTTCAATTGCGGATTTCTTTAGTTGTGGTTCTCTTCAATTGTGGCTCTCTTCAATTGTGGATCTCTTCATCTGTGGACCGCATCAATTGTTCAATTCTTTAATTATGGACCTTTTCATTTCTGGATCCCTTCAATTGCGGGTCTCTTCAGTTGTGGGTCTCTTTAATTGTGGGTCTCTACAGTTGTGGATTTCTTGGGCATCTCTTCAATTGTGCATTTCTTCAATTGTGTATCTCTTTAACTGTGAGCCTCTTCATTTGTGGATTTATTCAATTGTGGATCTCTTCATCTGTGGACCGCATCAATTGTTCAATTCTTTAATTATGGAACTCTTAAATTGTGGAACTTTTCATTTCGGGATCCCTTCAATTGCGGGTCTCTTCAATTATGGGTCTCTTTAATTGCGGGTCTCTACAGTTGTGGATCTCTTTAATTGTGCATCTCTTCAATTGTGCATTTCTTCAATTGTGGATCTCTTCAACTGTGAGCCTCTCAGTTGTAGATATTTTCAATTGTGAATCTCTTCAATTGTGGATTTATTTAATTGTGGATTTATTCAATAGTGTATTTCTTCAATTGTGGATCTCTTCAATTGTGGATCTCTTCAATTGTGGATCTCTTCAATTGTGGATCTCTTCAATTGGGGATTTATTCATCTCTGTATCTTTTTCAATTGTGGATGTCTTCAGGTGTGGATCTCTTCATTTCTATATCCCTTCAATTGTGAGTCTCTTCAGTTTGTGGATCTCTTCAATTGTGGGTCTCTTCAATTGTGAATCTCCTCAATTTCTTCATTTGTGGTTCTTTCCAATTGTGGATCTTTGTAATTGTGGATTTCTTCAATTTTGGATTTATTCAATAGTGGACCTCTTCAGTCGTAGAACGATTCAGTTGTGGATCTCTTCAATAGGGGGTTTCTTGAGTTGTGGATCCTTCATTTGTGTATCTCTTCAATTGTAGATTACTTCAATTGTGGGTCTCTTCAATTCAGTATCTCTTCAATTGCAGATCTCTTCGATTGGCGAGCTCTTCGAATATTGATCTATTCAATTGTGGATCTGTTCACTTGTGGGCCTTTCTAATTGTTGAAATCTTTAATTATAGTGCTCTTCAGTTGTGGATCTCTTCATTTCTATATCCCTTCAATGGCGGGTCTCTTCAGTTGTGAATCTCCTCAATAGTGGATCTATTTAATTTGGTATTTCTTCAATTGCTGAACTCTTCATTTTTGGACCTCTTTAATTGTGGATCTTTTCATTTCTGGATATCTTCAATTGCGGATATCTTCAGTTGTGGTTCTGTTCAGTTGTGGATCTTTCAATTGTGGATCTCTTCATCCGTGGACCGCATCAATTGCTCAATTCTTTAATTATGGAACTCTTCAATCGCGGACCTTTTCATATCTGGATCCCTTCAATTGCGGGTCTCTTCAGTTGTGGGTCTCTTTAATTGCGGGTCTCTTCAACTGCGCATTTTTTCAAATGTGGATCTATTCAACTGTGAGCCCCTTCAATTGTGGATTTATTTATCTCTGTATCTCTTCAATTGCGGATCTCTTCAGTTTGTGGATCTCTTCAACTGTGGGTCTCTTTTTAATTGTGAATTTCTTCAATTTTGGATTTCTTCCATAGTGGATTTATCTAGTAGTCGACCTCTTCACTTGTGGATCTCCTTATTTATGGATATCTTTAATTGCGGGTGTCTTCAGTTGTGGACCCCATCATTTGTGGATCTCCTGAATTGTGGATGTCTTCAATTTTGAATCTCCTCAATTTCCTCATTTGTGGATATTTTTAATTGTGAATTTCTTCAATTTTGGATTTCTTCAATAGCGGATTTATTTAATAGTCGACCTCTTCAGTTGTGGATCTCTTCATTTATGGATCTCTTTAATTGCGGGTGTCTTCAGTTGTAGACCCCTTCATTTGTGCACCTCTTCAATTGTGGATGTCTTCAATTGTGGCTCTCTTCAATTCAGTACCTCTTCAATTGCAGATCTCTTCGATTGGCGAGCTCTTCGAATATTGATCTCTTCAATTGTGGATCTGTTCACTTGTGGGCCTTTTTAATTGTTGAAATCTTTAATTATAGTGCTCTTCAGTTGTGGATCTCTTCATTCCTATATCCCTTCAATGGCGTGTCTCTTCAGTTGTGAATCTCTTCAATAGTGGATTTCTTCAATTGTAGATCTCTTCAAATGCGAGTACCTCTAATTGTGGATCTCTTCAATCGTGGATTTATTTAATTGTGTATTTCTTCAATTTTTGAACTCTTCATTTGTGGGTCTCTTCATTTCTTGATATCTTTAATTGCTAATTTCTTCAGTTGTGAATCTCTTCAATTGCGGATCTCTTCAATTGTGGATCTCTTCAATTGTGGATCTCTTGATTTCTGGACCTCTTCCATTGTTAATCTCTTCAGTTGTAGATGTTTACCACTGGGAATCTCTTCAATTGTGGTTTTAATCAATTGTGGATTTATTCAATTGTGGGCTTATCCAATTGTGGATTTATTCAATTGTGGATTTATTCACTTGTGTGTTTCTTCAATAGTGGATCTCTTCAGTTGTGTATCTTTTGAATCTCTTCAGTTGGGAAGGACGGATCGTTTCTACGCTGGATATTTTCAAATCCAAGTCCTCTCTATTCTGGATCTCTTCAATTGTATGTCTCTTCAATTGCGGATGTCTTCAATTGTGGATCTCTTCAATTGTGGATCTTTTTAATCTTTTTAGTTGTAAAGTACGGATAGTTTCAAAGCTGGATATATTCAAGTCCAGATTTCCCTGTTGTGGATTTCTTCAACTGTGGGTATTTCTTGAGTTGCAAACTTTCTCGATTGTGAGCCTGTTAAACTATGAATATTTTCAACTGTAGATATTTTCAATTACAAATCTCTTCAAATGTTGGTCTCTTTATTTTTATACCCCTTAAAATGTGGATGTTTTCTTCATAGCGGATTTCTTCAATCCCAGGTATCTTCAATTCTGAAATCATTCACAATAAGCTCTTTCAAACCAGAATATTTTCAATTCGGGGTTTCTTTAAGTTTTAACCTTTTCAATTGGTAAATATTCTTAACTGTGCATCATTTCTGGCGCTCATTAATTGTGGATATATTTAGTTAAGTTCCTTTGCTCCAGGCCTCTTAAACTGTCAAATTCTTACATTGTGAATCTCTACAACCATTAATCTATCCGTATGGATCTTCAAGGGGTCCTCGATAGTATAGTGGTTAGTATACCCGCCTGTCACTCGGGAGACCGGGGTTCGATTCCCCGTCGGGGAGCCTCTGGCGTAAGGCTAATGACCTTGCCCGGAAAAAACAAATCATTATGGAAAATTTAACAAGCCTCAGGACTTGCTAAATAAGGCCAAGACCGTTCCCGGCTGTAGTGCCGATGATGATGATGATGATGATGGAACTTCAAATTTTGGATATTTGCCCCTGTGGAACTTTCTTAAAAGCAGACGTCCACCATTGTAGATTTTTGCAATCGTATTTCTTTTCAATTGCAGATATCTCTGAAGTTGTGAATCTTTTTAATTACGGACTTTTTCCACTGTCTTTTTGGGTCTAGATCAATTGCATTGTGGATCTTTTATATAACTTTTGTTTTGCGACCTGCAACGTTCAAAAGATGATTGAGACAATTGATCTGCAAACCATGCATGTATCCCGTCCGCAGGTGAAGAAGGCATTAGTCCATTTGTATTCATGAGCCACTCCATTCCCACATATCAGGCAGAGTCAAAAGACCATCCTACTGCCACTTGGCAGCGAATTACTATTTGTGCCCCAGGGACGATCTTTAGACATTTCTTTCGGGGCAAGGTGATCTCTTTAAATATTGATCTCTTCAACTGTAGATATTTTTAACTGTGGGATCACGGTGGATCTTCTCAATTGTAGATCATTTCCATTATCGATCTTCTCTATTGTGGATATTTTCAATTCTGGATCCTTTTACTGATCAACCTATTCAAAAGACCGTCATTTCAGCTACGAATTTTGTAACTGTCAGTCTCTTTAATTTTGAACCTTTTTCGGTGTGGATTTTTTAATTATACATTTTTTCAGTTGTAGGTCTCTTCAATTACGGATCCTTGCATCAATCAATTTTTCAATTCTATATCTACTCACTTGTGGACATCTTCTTTAAATGTGGACCTTTCTTTAAATTCAAATCTGTCGAACCTTACCCTTTATTGCTATAAAATTATGGAAATTTACGGAACCTGCAATTGATTTCGGGGGATTTTATCCCTATGTGACAGTACAATGAACATCTTTGTTTTAAAATTCAAAATAGCCGTAACAAAAGTTTTCTATGTTTCAAAACAGTCATTAATCAATACGTGCAACTGTAATTATTTAGCTTAGCTGACCCAACAGAGTCAGAATATTCTAACCCAGTCGAATTAGGGAAGGCAAACAATCAACATACTTCAGTCAACTCGATCCAACTTAATCTAAAGGCAAACCAAGATTCGATATATTCCCCCCAAATCAACTGAGATAAAGCGGTTTCCCAACTTCTGATCTTAACAATCCTTAACGTTCACTTAGTAAATGAGAAGCGTCACGCCATGGCCCAATTTGCTTATCATTAATCTCGTCGATTGCTGAGGTAGAGTCATGCATTGGATCGTGACTGTGTTGTAACTATCGGTCGACGTTATCAGTAGTTGAACGCAGCCTTAAGTTATTGGCAGCGGAAACACTTGGTCCGAACGTTCGAACGATACATTGCTATATGCCTTAGGTGATGGGTTTTCATTCTAGATGGGTTTTGAGTAATTGAAAAGGAAAGCGTGTCCGCTACGGTTTAAAGAAAATAGGGTATGATAATAGGGAGTCGTTTGTTTATCGAATGTGAGATATGAAGCTCACCGGAAACTTATAAATGCATGATCAAACGGAATGATGGTCACCATCCGCCACTTAACATATACTTCTGATTTATATACTATAGCTGTAGGTGCTTAGATTATAATCCGCAGATTGAACTCTATCGTATGGGATAAAAATGAAACAAAAATCACTGTTATAGATTACACAAGACTATCTCGGCGATTTATCAAGCTTTTTGATATATTACGAAATTAATTCGTTTATAAATGAATAGGACAGTCTGGTATTGGAAACATGGCAAAGAGAGTCTTATAATTCCGTCATCTCGATCTAGATCACCTCGCCCAGTTCCAGTTCACCTTATATGTTCGGAGTTTAAAAAAATACCTAATTTAATTTTCTTAACTTGTTACGTAATGTAACTTATACTCGTATCATTGTTTAACAAATGAAATTAATTTGAGCATAAAAGTTCATAAAAGTTAAGGTGTCTATAATATCAGCGATCGCAATGCTGTTACTAAGTCATCTTCGTTGCTTGCAGGTTGAAGTCAGCAACTCCCAAACAAAAATGCTAATCTGTCTATATACGACATGGTTAAAAAATGTCCTAGGTTTGAGGGTTCGGTATATTTCAGATAGGCACCATGATACCCGTGGTTGAGAATTTCCAGCGGAAATTTAATCAAAATGCTCACATCCTTAGACAGTTGACAGTTGACAATCGACACGTGACAGGTGACAGTTGGCAGCTGGCAATTGGCAGTTGGCAGTTGGCTATTTACAGTTTACGGTTGACAGTTGGCAATGGGCGATTGGCAGTTGACAATTGTCAGTCGAAAGTTCAGAGTTCACAGTCCACAGTTGGTAGTTGCCCCTTGACCGTTGACAGTTGACAGTTAATGTTTGATGCTTGCATTTGCATTTGCATACCTATAAACTACCACATTTTGCCGTGATTAAATCTACAGGCCCCTGCGAAAACTTTAATTTATGAACATGAACTCTTTTAAATTGTTTTATGTATGCCCCTCAATAAGGCTTATAAGATGAAAGAGTTAACTTTTCTAGATTTAATAAAATCGCTTCAGCGAATGACCTTGTAATCTAGATACAGTAGATGGCGGCACTGAACTCTGGAAAAAATCATCATTAATTCGATGGGAGGCATTTTCTCCAGCATAGATTGAATTGTCAGAAAGACTGTCTCTCTTAGTGCCTCAGTCACCCCGAGGACATGACTACATACTAAATTCTGAAGAACGTTTTAGATATATACAGTGCGACAAATTTCCTTTAACCGCAGTAGTGGAAGGAGTGACTTCACTACTTGGTAAGGCACCGCATCAGATCTCCTGTGTTAAGAAAACAAATTGACGATCATTTTCGGATATACAAAAAAATAACCGTTAATCAATAACCTTCAGCAAAATTGTAATTAATGCCATAACTAGAGGGAAGTGTCGGGTCCTTTTTTAGGAACTGGTTGGGTATTCATTGGCTTCCTTCTATTGAAGAAATGACGGGTTGAATAAGGCAGATGAAAGAGCTTTCGCAACGGTTAAACGAGCGAAGAAGAACATCTCCTCGAAGGTAATAAGGGGATTGCCATCAGGTCAGAGGATTTTTTATTAATTAATGTCCAGATTATTGCATGATCACACAATAACACGAATTCGAAAGCGAGGAACTGAACATACTGACACTGAGGAGTTGCAGCAGATTAGGCACGCGGCGTTGGTAGGCAAGCTTCATTCATACACACTTTCCCGACCACTTTGCGACTGGATGAAGAGCTTCCTCGAAAACCGATCGATCGGAGTTATTGTAGGTGGCGTGTCTTCGGATCTCTGTTCTGTCAATTCCGGGGTGCCTCAAGGTTCTATTTTGGCTCCAAGCCTGTTTTTGCTTCACATCAATGATTTATTGGAATCAAAGGTTAACAGAGTGTTCAGTTTTGCGGATGATAGTACGCTTGTTTCCTCTTTTTCGAGGGACCGGCCGATTAGTGCATCAACGTCGCATCGGTTGAGATGTAGCCAGATCGACTCTCTGAACCGGTATCTGTATAAGATCATACAGTGATCAAAGCCCAATCTCGTCGATTTTCATGCAACGAATACGAAATATTCAATATTCACAAGGAGAAATATATCGTCGGTTCTACAGCTGATGATGAATGGCCAGGCCCTTGAATCTAAGGAAAGAATGCATTCGCTGGCTTCGGGATTGCAGTCGTTATCATATACCCTCCGGACTGGTAGGGGGGGCGGGGCTAGTGAGCTGGAGGGGGGAGGTTGAAATTGTGGGCGGGGCTGGAAAGGTGTAGGAGAAAACTAGTCTGAGAGCGGGAGAGGAGAGGTAGGATTGCAGGGAAGAGGGGTTAATGGAGGGACGGGGCGCGGTTAGTACGGGTTTCTTCTGAGACGTCGTTTGACAGAGAGAGTAGAGAGGTTGAAATCGAAGGAGGTGGGGAAATAGTTGGCCCATCGTAGCATACACGAGATGGGTTCGTTAGAGCTATAAGAGTTGTGATGGGCGGGCAAGTATAAGAGTCGAGGGTTACGTAAGTTGGGAGGGTTTTTGTGAAATGTTATAGAGGAGAGCAGGCTTGGACAATTGATTGAGCCTGACAGAAGACGATGGACGAAGATGCTGTCGGCATGGATTATGCGCTCTTCAAGGGTGTATAGATTGATTAGTGGGAGCCGGCCTGTGTATGGCGGTGGAGTCAGCGGTTTTTTCCAGTTTATTCCACGGAGGGCAAAGGGCAAGAAACGATGTTGAACGCTCTCAATCCTGCGAATGTGAGACAATTGATACGGGGACCAGACCTGACTAGCATATTCGAGCACAGGGCGGACAAAGGTTATGTAGAGTGAACGTGTGACGTAGAGATTAATGAAATCTTTCGACCAGTGTTTGACAAAGCCAAGGGCGGCGTTGGCCTTAAGGATTATGTCATCAATATGTGCGGTAAAATTGGGCTCCTTGTCACATAGGACGCCCAGGTCGTGAATGGATTCAACCGATGTTATCGGTTGGTTAAGTAAGAAATAGGAGCGTGGCTGGGTGTGGTAGCGCTTCAGGAAGAAGGTGATTGTGCCACATATTCAGTTCTAGGCAGTTGTTTTGGCACCAAGTCGAAATACTGTTAAGATCCGATTGGAGAAGTGAGGAGTCTAGGGGAGAGCGGATTGTCTTGAAAATGTTGGTATCATCCGCGTAAAGCGTGATAGAGGAGTGATTGATACTAGAACCCATGTCTTTAATGGTTAGAATAAACTGGAGGGGCCGAGGTGACTGCCCTGGGGGACACCTGAGGTTGGAAAAAAAGGAACAGAGAGGGTGGATCTAAATCGCACGCGACAGGTCCAATAATTAAGATAGTATTAATCCACTTTATCAGCAGGGGTTCAAAACAGAGGATGAGGTTGTGGGAGATTTTGTCGAAGGCCTTGCTAAAATCGGTAGCGATTTCATCAACTTCATCGTCGTCTTCTAGGGCAAGGACTGTGTGGTAGTAGTGGACGTGCCGGAGAGGAAGCCATGCTGGTTGGGAGAGATGATGGGTTTGCAGCAGAAACATAACGCATCATATAGAAGGCCTTCGAACAGATTAGGAATGTGCGAAAGCTTAGCAATGGGACGATAATTGGACATATCGTTTTGTGATCCATTTTTATGTATGGGGATGATATAAGAGGATTTATAGATGTCAGGGAATACACCTTGTGCAAGAGATAGATTGGAGATTAAAGCGAGCGGGAGAGAGAGAGGGAGAGAGAGAGAGAGAAGAGGAACATTTTTTTAAGAAGATAGCAGGGAGTCCGTCTGAGCCGGGATTGAACTCGTCTTTCAGTTGTTCTAGTTTTATCCATAACTTGGTGTTGCTGAATGTGTAATGCGATGAGAGGGCCGAGGAAAATTTCAGACAGGCCAGTGAAGTAATAAGGGTTAGGCTCGAAAGAGTTGTCCGTGAAGGATAGTTTGAAGAAGGACGCGAAAAGATTGGCAATGGTATGGGAGACTGTTGAAGTAGTCGAGCCGTAGAGAGAGAGTTAGGTTAGGCATCAGATTTGCGTTTGTGGTTGATAAATTGGACGAAAGATTTGGTGTCGTTGATCAAGTTGAATTGAGGTTTAGTGACGTAATTTTGTAGGAGGAGCTGTAGAGCTCTGTGAATTGATAAAAGGAGCCGAGATAGTTGGAGAACGCGTATTTAGGAAAGTATTCCACAGCTTGTTCCTCTTGTTACGAAGGCTACGGAGTTTGTGGTTATACCAAGGGGGTGATGAGAACGATAACCTGTGTCGGGAACATGGGACATATGGGGACATGGCGTTGTAGATTTCTGTGTAGAGCGAGGCTGTAGTGACATTTACACTTATATCGTTAAAGCGGAGTAGGATATTGCTGAGGTACTCATATAATAACCTTGCCGGAAAAACAAATTATTATGGACAATTTAACATGTCTGAGATATGGACCGGATACCGGTCGAGAGACTTGCTAAATAAGGATAAGGCCGGATCCCGGTTGTAGTGCCGATGATGATGATGATGATGACTCATTTATGAGGCGGAAATTGGCTCTTCAGAAGTTATAAGAAAAGTAGTTGAAGGGAGGCGTGGAATGAGCTGAGCAGTCGTGGTATAAGGAAAAGAGAAGCGGGGGATGATGGTTGTCAATAGTAGAGGGGGTGTGGCGACTAGGGGCAACTGAGGAATTATAAGGGTATGTCGTGAAAACAAGGTCAAGTTGTCTGCCCATATAAAGCCTAGAGTCGGTGAGGCTGTCTACAAAGAGACATTCCTTGGCAGCAGTGGGGCTTGAGATGGTGGTAGTGGGGCTTGAGATAGTGGGATTTATCGCCGGGCAGCGCCCATTGGAGATGGGGGAGTTTAAAATCGCCAAGGACTATAATGTCATCTTGGGAAGAACTCAGCTCAGTTGCTCAATTGCGAGTTCGTATGACTCGATAGTTTGCGAAGGCGGTATCTAAAAGCAAATGACGTATAAGGACTTTAAGCAATATTCAATTTTTATTGCGACATAGTCCAGGTTGGGAGAAGAAGAGATGGTAATAAAAGAAGATGTTTGTCCGTTTTGGATGGCAAGCAGCACGCCTCGGCAGGTAGGGTTATGGGGTAAGACGTATGTGTGTCGTCCTTGCCACTGATTATACTCCTATCCCCATCGATCAGACGATCCACCAAACACTGGAATCACAGCACTGCGCCATTAATTCGGGCAACTGTACGCTCAGCTCACTGTTCGTAAAGGATACACTATAATTGGTTGGTGATCACCGCTTTTTCTATTTAAATTTATTGTTTGTCTTTTGGTTAAATGAACAATCTACACATTTTTTTTAATTTTTGAGTTTATTTTAATATTCAAGTGCTATACAAATTTGTTTACAAGACGGACGTATTTGGGGACACAATGGGTTACTGTTTTATTCATAGGTTCACTTTATGCACTGATTTACATAAGAATAAATGTGGAATTACAGATTAAACCAGTAGGCAGACTCTTTAGCAGTCGCGCAGGGACTTAATGTAAACGCACCGTACAGTGCACGGACCAGTAGATGTGGTGATTACAACTCGATTCCCGTGCAGCGTGTGCGAACGCCGCGATGGCTGACAGACGACTCTGTATTTATTTAACGTTTAACGTGGAGGGCACGGCATCTGTGATGAGATTGATCATTTCAGAAATTTGAATTTCATCCAATCGTTCTGGTGACCAATAGGGGATGAACTTCCATACATTGGCCCCAGCGAAAGGGCGCGAAACACACACACACATACGACGACCGCTTCGGTCGGTCGTGATGTGTATCCATGAGTCTGCGAACCAAAGATCAAACAATTCCCTAGGGGGAAAACAACATAGGAAATGCTTTGCAGCTGTGCAATACATTGTATAATGGGACGTTGGATGTTTATACGATCGGCACCGCATACAGCATCCATGCTGATCGGGCACATATCGCTGACGTCTTCGAAGGGTCGATCTGTCGTGTGTGTATGATATGCCTGTCGACCGGTTTACCGACCGATGTGCTCGCCGCTAATAAGGAAAGAAAGAATATCTCCTGCATGTGTGCGGCGGAATTATTAGGCGATATTACGTCGATATGGTTCGCATTTCTGTCGGTTGCTTAATGTTGCAACCGAATTGCTCTTCAAGGCACATGATGCATTTCATGCGATCATGCCCTTGAGGAAAAATGTCTGCTTTTGCATTAGCGAAAATTATAGATTTAGGTAATTTAAGTAATTAACAGTAAGGTTTAAATGTACTTACTAGAAAAGTTAGAAATGGCGTTCAAATGGAACTGCCGCAATATATTGTTTTCGGGGTTTTTAGTGCTCTAGGAAGCAGTTTATTACTAATTGATGGAAAGGTAAGTAGTGACGTTCAATGGAACCGCCACAGGGTCAGGACTGGAACGAAAAACATAGTCGTCGCGAAAAACGTTGAAGGAGGGGGGAGGGGGCAGTTCTAGGCTATTGATACTGGGAATGAGATTACTTTCGATCAGAGCATATATGTCAAAGGGTAGGGAGTGAGTATTGTGTAAGATCGAATGGGTTTTGGACCGAAGTCCTCTGACATTCTGATAGGAAATTGTTAGGGGGAGAGTATTAGGAGAAGTTTATTAAAAAAAGATAAAGCATCAACATCATGAAAGGACCTACTTCTGCATAAGCTCGGATTTCTACACACCACCAATTAATGTATGATTTGTTTATGAAAGTGAATCTCAAACCACGGGAAGTTAAATTGTAAGCTGGAACAGAGACCACACCGTTCCGGAATTATTTAGAATATATGAGCCTAAGCCACGATGTCAGAAAGACAGAGGAATTAAATTATAATCGTGTAGGTTGAAATTTTAGAACAGCATGCTTTGTATTCCCTTCAAACGAATTCATTTACAAATTTGAGTAAGACTTTGTGCATCGGCCTGCACTGAGCAATGAGAAGACCATTGATTTTACTACATTCAAATCTAATCATTCACATTGCGAAAAGCTGTCCCAGCAAAATCGTGCGTGAATTATGTGCATCGATACCATTTTTCTTTATGTTCTTCTCGCCACACTGTTTATTGATATTTAAAAATCCCTTTAAAGCGTGGTGTAAAGAAAAACTCAAACTTGAGAATAGTAGAAGGTCAAAAACCTTGCAAAGAGTTAATATCTGTAACACATCACGCATCTTTACCTTCCTTATTAATTCTATTTCTGCTTGCGTCCCAATCTCAATGACCGCAATTAATTTCAGTACAATAGTTTGCATATGTTCACATGAAATACGCATGATCGGAGTAAAACACAAACCCACTACTACTAAGTAAAACCAAAGTTGAAGATCCTTCATACACAAAAATAACACCAGCTCAGAGTCACTGCAGCTAATGATTCTACACCATATTGCTTGTTCCTCGATTCGTCATTTGTCTTAATTTGTCGACAAAAGGTGACTGTTCCGACATGAGTTTTCGATTACATTTAAGTAGGGTATAACTCTGTAGGCCAACGATGTTTGTTGTCCACCATAAAATGAAACACGGATCGGCGTCTGCCCAAACTCGTTTTCAGCCAGTTTCTAAGCCCCACATACACTATACATAGTGTTCGATTCTTAATGATCAAGGTGCGAAATATATCCAGTGTGGTGTCGAACCCATTGAGAATTCCATAGAATCAATCTTGACGTGTCCCTCCTCTTAGGACATCTGTGGCACAACTGCTGGCCATTCAAAACCAATTACTAATTAAAATTCTATTGCCATAACAAATTCCATTGCACCGGCTCTATGCCCAATTCTCTACCGTCAGTGTAGATACCATCTAATTGTGCGCAAGGCTGCAACAGTTATATGAGTTAGATCCAAAAATGTTCACAGCAATTAACTCGAGACATGTGCCGAACAAAAGAGTTGATACTAATACCAGCGACACTGCCGTTGACTGTATACTGCCGGCAACTTGGACTGTCCTCTGCTCACCGCGAAAATCTCAGGTGAACTAATCAAACACAGAGCGCATAGACTCACCCGTTATCAGGTGACTTTGAAACGAATCCCCACTCGCAGCTACGAGTACGATTGGCATTTGAATATTTGAAGAGTATTCTCCGTATACAAATAAAGTTAGTGTACCGCGGCTGTTGGTTGTGTGATGCATATGTAATTAGTAAGGAATTGCTGTTACTCATGCAAATCACCTCAATTCGAGATCGCAAATATTTATTATTTATATTGAAAACATCAACAGATTTCCAGCGGGCGGTCGTGCATGGAGTTTAACTGAGGTAGGGAGTCATTCATCAAAGATCGAGATCGCGTCTTTGGTGGCATCTTATCTCGTGTACCGGGGAGTGGGAACAATGAATTAACTTCGATTAGAAGATACCTAATTCCCGAGACTGCGGGAATCTACTTCTTGACAGACTGGTTTTACGGTGCCCCGTTAGAGAGTAATTGACTTTCCCATGGTTAAGAGTAATTTATATCTGAAACTTGATTCTTTTGTTCGTGAAATATACGACACATTCTACCCAGTCGAAGTTGAGATTAATTAATCTGTCATTCGACGGACTCTTGTTTTCAACTCGAATTCCTCAGTTCCGTTTTTAGTCCCATTTCAACAACATCAGAGTAAAGTTTCTTATCACACGACCCTAAGTGTAAGTGAAAAATTGAAACCAAAAAGGGAGAAGGGTTGTATTCATTATTCTAAATTTCGGAGTCAGGCTTCCGCTTATGAAATGGTCCATACTTTCTGTTACAATTACTATTTAGTCTAACTCTAGCTTAGTCTATCTCTAACTCCGTCTGCCTGTAACATTTACATTTATTTAGTTTACCTGTAGTTAACCCTAATTGCAAACCAGTCTATCTGTAAAGAATTCTATCTGCAACTCAATTTATCTGCACCTTAGTCCTTTTAAAAGTCGGTTTATCTGCAACTCACTCTATTTAAATCTTAGTCTATCTATAACTTAATCTATCCGGAACTTTTTTTTTTTTTTTTGGCAACACATTTCTTTTTGTTATCGTGGGGACAATATTTTGACATATCTTCCGGAGACGTTGTTATAGTCTGCGACTTCTGAAGCCATGTACTGATTACCATTCGTTGCCAGTGCTTAACATTAGTACGTTGGATTTGCTCTGCAAGCTTAGTGTGCTTCTACTGGACTCTGATACGTTCGGTGAGAATGCGTTTCACATTTTCTACCTATCCCTTACAAGACCGGCAGTCAATCTTCTCATTATACTTGAATATGTGCAGGTATTGAACCACCACGTTGGCTGAGTTGGTAAGGAGTTGGTGTCTTTCGTGTAATTGTGCATATGTAGGTACAATTGACAACTCTTGTTATTGTGGCAGTTCGGCATAATTACTGAGTTATAGGTCGGATCTGCATGCCTAGCAAACACTTTTTCACCCCTGGTAGACTTGTGTCGTTTCCAATAAATACACACGAATACACACACAATTGTGAAGAACAACACCAAAAGGGAAATCGAAACAAAAATCTTCAGAGCCGTATGCCACAGCAATTTGCATAACATTCTGCAGCTAAATAGTAGTTGAGAATAACGCGGGTAGTGGTCTGATAAGTGTTTCATCTCTCATCAGTTTCCTTGCAAGTTCGATTACCCGACGCTATAGAAACTTGTAAAGCAATATTTAACACTAGTAAATCACTATTACAGGGAGATGGGAGCGAACATACAGGGTAAAGTCTCTGCTTTCAAGCCGGTGAAGGCCAGGACGATCCTTGTCCCTATTCAATCCAAGTTGACATGTAGTCTCCACGTGAGACCCCTAGATAGCTACTTTGGCACCCTCCAAGTAGTGAACCAATGCATCCAGCGACATCCTGAGAAAGGTTGGCGCAAGGCTAATAACCTTGTCCGGAAAAAGAAATTATTATGGACAATTAAACAATTCTCGGATAAGGACCGGACCGAATCCCGGTTGTAGTGCCGATGATGATGAAAACACTATTACACTCTATTCTATTTTTATAGCAAAATTGAATGCAAATTGTCCGATGCTTTTCTTAAACAGATGAAATATCGCTGACTGTGTCAAAATACATGTACGAGGGTTGCCTCTTATGTTTCGGGATGTGGCAACCCTAGCGTTGCAATCCGGCATTTGACAGCTCTGTCGTAAAGTTGGACATTTTTGAGGTTATACGCACTCAGAACGTTTTGACATACGAGCGCTATTTGTGTTGTTTACAGTAACTTAAAAGATTCATCTCGGCCCAAAAATGGAATTAAATCGTCAACATTTTCGTGCGATTATTTTTTACAACTTTCGACGTGGATTAACTCAGCAACAGTGCATGGATGAACTTAATTCAATTTTTGGCGATGAAGCTCCATCAAGGACCAGTGTTTATCGATGGTATGGTGAATTCAATCGTGGTCGTAGTTTACTCCAAGATGAATTTCGTGAAGGTCGTCCAAAATCAATTGTTGTTCCGAAAACCATTGATGCTGTGCGCGAACTGATATTGGAAGATCGTCATGTGACCTATCGTGAGATTGAGACAACCTTAGGCGTTAGTGGGACCAGCATACATTCAATATTGCATAAACATTTGACTGTCAACAAAATTTGTTCGTGTTGCATCCCACACAATTTGTCAATCGCCCAAAAAAAGGCTCGTGTCAATTGGTCGAAAGAAATGCTCAGAAAAATACGGTCGCGGTGCTTCGAAACACGTCTATGACATCGTGACAGGTGATGAATCGTGGATTTACGCGTATGAGCCCGAAAGTAAACAGCAGTCGACTGTCTGGGTGTTTCAAGATGAGCCAAATCCAACAAAAGTTGTTCGCGCACGAAGCACTTCCAAGCAAATGGTCGCCTGTTTTTTCGGAAAAACTGGACATGTCGCAACCGTACCACTAGAACAACGCGGAACAGTCAATTCTCAATGGTACACAACCATTTGTTTGCCAGTTGTCTTCCAAGAAATCAGGAAAACCAACCGCCGAAGACGGATCACGACCACGACAATGCGAGCTCTCACACATCGGCTGTGACAACTGCATTTTTGAGCACCCAAAACATCGATTTGATGGGTCATCCACCGTATAGTCCTGACTTGGCACCGAATGACTTCTTTTTATTCCCGTACGTAAAAAACAAACTGAGAGTTCAACGTTTTTCGACACCTGAAGAAGCGGTTGCTGCATTCAGAATGCATGTGTTGGAGATACCTCAATCAGAGTGGCAAAAGTGCTTCGACAATTGGTTCAAACGCATGCAAAAGTGTATAGATCTTCATGGGGAATATTTTGAAAAACAATAAAGTGATTTTCGATGATCAATATTTGTTTTTGTTCACTAATCCCGAAATATAAAAGGCAATCCTCGTATCCTTAATGAGAGTTAACAACAGACTAACCATCCAATATGGCTAACCAATGTATAAGTGGTTTTCACAGTTGGTAAACAATAGTACAATGAAAAGAACAGGCTAATTGCACTAATATATCCCGCGAAATTTGCAAGACCATCTCAACATGTTCCTATTGATAAGAGAAAGGCAAGATATGATGGATCTACGTTCCGATGATGCCCTGGTACATGGGTCCCTAATGAGTTTCTCTCCTCGCGCTTACCACTTGTAGAACACGTACTACTGACAGAATACTCACCATTGCTGTCTATTTGTGATACGCACCCGAGTAAAGGAAGAATTTTCTGCAAACTTTATCAAAATGGTATCGATGCCACGAACAATCTCCTATTCGGTACCTTCGGTTGCCATGCAAATTCCAACCTTCCCACATCTGCACCGCAATCTCCACGCAGCAAAAACATTTCCTTCCCAAGGATAATGAATGCTTTCAATGCATTACCTGGAAATGCCTGCAAAGAATTTTTCCAAAAAGGGCATTCATACATGTATCAATGCATCTCTGCATTAGCGACCCAGAACCGAATTTCCAATTAGTGTAGATATTCACACTAAAGTTCGATCCTAGCGTCGCCATAGATGCCATGTACAATTGACACAGATGGTATATACAAACCGTCATTGTATAACTACCTAATCTGCTTTGCAATGATTTGCAACTATCGATACAGCTGCAAGCACTTTACCCAGAAATGCTCTTTTGTTTGAATCTCCAAACACTCATCGTCTTCGCGCATAGCCGCCGGATCGAGTTCAAAGCATAAACAATGCAAATATAGAAACCGTTTCCCACATTTCCCTGCATATACAAACGCAAGCAAGGGATTCGTTTCGTCCACCAACCCCTTAGCACCTTTTCCCAATGGCTATTCGCCTATTTACACAAGGGCATCACTCATCTAAGACTTTTATGATGCCCTCGTCCCATATTTGCTTTTAGCACATCTCTTCGATGCATCGTCGTCTATTTATTTAGCCGCGATGCACACCATAAACCATGATCGCCTCGATTCCTTTGTCCTTGCCGCCTGCCTGCTTTGTTTTTCCATTGCCTTTGCGCATGAGTAAACAACACAGATCTGAACGATCACACACATACCACCATGATCTCCATTACGAGATCTGGTTTTCTAGAGACTTTACGTTTTTCTGGTGGTAAGTAAATACATATCTTTAGTGGAGAGTATATCGACCACCACACCACAAACTCACCCCAAACGAGGGTTGTATCACTGAGTCTAATTACATCTGCCGACCACCACGGTCGTTGCCGCTCCCGCTCCTCGTCGCGCGCCGAGGACGCGTATATACTGGAGTTGTAAAAATTGAGTCGGATAAAATTGTTAGCAAAATACTTGATTAAAAGTAATGTCTCTAGTGACCGCGGTCCAAATAAAACTGTGTAAAATGTGAAAAGAAATAAGCAATTAAAATATTAAAAACGCTGATCACCAATAGACAGTGCGTTTTATTTTTTTAATATCCTGTGCTGCAGTTTAAGGGATGTTATCGTTCATCCTTCCGCGTTCGATGAACAGTCTGCTGCGGTGGAACTTACGTTTTATGATGGAGGAGGGAGGTGAACCGAGTGCCCATGCCTGGCACAATACACTTCCTCCCCACAACCTCACTAACTTGCGTGGGTTAACATCTACCAACACTTAAGGAAACGTACGGTACAAAATTAATAAACGTGTTTTCGATGGCATAAGTAATTTTGAAGGGGCAGCGACTCGTGTAAATTGAACAGAGGTCCCGGTAAACCTGTCACCCATCATACCGCAGAAATACTGAATATGGAGACTATGTTTAACGATAAGATGCTCGTATTGAAGCAGCTAGTCTGGCATCACATCCCGAAAAGGCGACGAGATCTTTATTGAAAACCACTCTGCAGAGTTGTGTACGGCGTTTAACAGTATCGCAATAACTAAAAGAACGTGTTTTCAATAGCATAAGTAATTTCAAAGAGACAGGGAATCGTGTGAATTAGAAGGTGGTCCCAGGAAACCTGTCAACGTTCTTACCGAAGAAATAATCAAAGCGGGTGTTGTGATGATACGCACTATATGGACGGAGGGCAATTGTTTACGGCGTTAACCAACTTATGTTTAGGTTAAAGTGTCCTCTTTGGGTGAGTCTAAGCTTAGGTTGAACATACATTCTGCCAAAGAGTACCGGGAATTGATTGTTAAAAAACTTCTCTTAAAGGGATTGTGAAAATTTCTTGTCACTAAATTGACACAACTGTCCTTTATCGTGACGTGAAGTTTGTCGTTTTTTGTAGTTTTGTTTGTTTACTGATCGCGATCACACTTCACATCAGGATAGGGGGCAGGTGTGTCAACTTAGCGACAAAAAAAATTTTGCAAATTCCTTCAAGCGGGCTTCTTAAGTGATCAGTTTCCGGTGCTCTCTTGACAGAATGTATATGAACTAGAGTTTAGGCATTTTTTTGTCTAACAATTAAGATAAAAATCCAATAGGAGAAATAATTTTAAAAAAAAGTTTATGAAATGAAAATGAAAAATGATTCGCACTGTGTCGCGTTTACACCACCATATTGAAGAAGCTACTGAAGGATCATATTCTAAAACCGCACACAGGTCTTTGACGGTTGTAAGGTGCATCATGATAATGTGTGGCTGCTCGAGGCACATGTTGAATTTGTGACAAAAAAAAACGTGCCTATTTTACTGTATTTTGTTTTTACACTAACGCGCACAAAGGGGGATTTTGAAGTAACCTTTAATGTCGGAGCACAGTGCCAGCGGGTGGAGAGAAAGTGGATAACGAAAGGAGGTATGGATGTTCATTGGCCTCAAAAGCCTGGACATTACAACGTCGAGTAAACACCTGATGAGGTAGAGAATTCCAAATTCGTGTGGTTCGGCTAAAGAATGACTCTATGTTTATTTGTGCGTTTGAAGTTGACTTTCAACGTGAATTGATGTGCATTCTCAGATTGACGGATATCGCAGGGAAATGTCTGAAGAGGCGGAACACATTCAGCAAGTTCTGTTGAACAACGACCGTGATAATACCTATAGAAAAGAAACAGGCATGATACGTTGCGCCTATGTTCTAACGGCGGAATTGATCGACTTACGGTTGGGTCCCCAATAAGTTTCATTTCTCGTTTCTTGCATTTTATCAAGCACGTGTAGTGCAGTTCTGGATCCGCCTAACCAATTATGGGAGTTGCTTTTCATTTTTAGACGAATATACGCCTTATATATAGTGGCCAGGTTGGATTGAGTGAAATATTTTTTGCATCTCTTAAGGAACCCCATACATTTGGCCGCACTTTTCGAAGCTTCAAATATGTGGTCGCTCCAATTAAGAGTCGAATTAATTCGAGTGTCCAGGATTGACAATTCCTTGACTTCGTCGATGGAAGTGCCTTTCATCGACAATATTTTTGCTTTGGGATTCGCCTTTGACAACAAAGGCACTGAGTTTTTAATGCATAAAATTTTACTCGATTAGATAATCCCCATTGACATATCGTGTTGAGCTCGGAATTCAATGTATTAAGTATAACCTGCTGATTTGTAATGAGGTTCGAAGAGTTTGGCCGGGAATGTTCATATGAGTATGAGAAACTCGACGTGATATCATCAGCAAACGAGTGAATTGGGTTGTGGATAATGGACAAGAGGTCATTTATAAAGATGAGGAAGAGAATGGGTGAGAGTACAGAACCTTGGGGAACACCTGGATTAATTTGATGGGAGGCAAATTTGACACCATCAAGAACCACTTGGATTGAACGTATGTTTCTTGTAGTTGAAACCTATCTCCGTGTTGAATTTCTTTTATATCTTCAGGCCAAAAAAGGACTTAAATGTCGCAAGTGTGACTGTAAAGGCTTTAGACCCGAAATTTCACTCGTGTACTGTATTGCACAGCTCACACGAGACTGTTGGTGATATTCTCGCCAAACTTGGTATGTTTACAGCAAATTTTGCCTTCTGTCAGTAGCTTATCACAAGATGGGGCTAATGGTGTATGTTCTTCCTCAACGATAGTAGTGTCAATTTTTATTGAACACCCCTCGAACTTTTTTTCACAAAGGCGCGGTAAAAAGGAACTTTTGAGGTGATTTGACTGTCATCCAGGAATACTGTGATAGTTATAAAAATGAGGACGGCGCCTGTTAATATTAGTGTTGGCACCAAAGGGAATTTGGTGGCACTTTTATATAACAAAGCACAGTGCAAGCAGAGAGGGAGAGGATAAGGAGAGGAGATATCGATGTACATTGGCATTCAATGCCTAGATCGTGCAATGATGAGGAAACTCATGATCAGGCAGAGCATTCTACAATCGTCTCGTTCAGCCGAAGAATGACTCTCTATGCTTACTTGTACATCTGAAGTTGACTTTCAACGTGAAATTGTGCATACTCTCTGATTGACGAGAATCGACATTTAGGAACTTTGGAAGAAGTGGAACACATACATCAGTTGAGTTCAGTTGAGGAGCGACCGTGGATATACCTACAGAAAAGAGAAATACAGAATATATTGCGACTATTTTACAACAACGGGACTGAAAAACTTACACTTGCTTCCCCAATGAGTTTTATTGAATTTTTGTAGTCTATGGTGCATGTGTAGCGCCGTTTGAAATATATCGGAACAAATATGGGAATTTCGGGTTCAGAACGAATATCATCATCATCGGCACTACAATCGGGAACCGGTCTTGGCCTTATTTAGCAAGTCCTGAGGCTTGTTAAATTTTCCATAATGATTTGTTTTTTTTTTCCGGTCAAGGTCATTAGACTTGCGCCAGAGGCTCCCCGACGGGGAATCGAACCCCGGTCTCCCGCGTGACAGGCGGGTATACTAACCACTATACTATCGAGAAGTCACGAAGATTGATTCAGAACGAATATATGCCTTCCAAATGATGGCCAGGTCGGGTAGAGTGACGCATTTTTTATATCACCGTAGGGACGGTCTTTATTGCGCACTCATCCCCCATCGCTTTTTAAGATGTGGCAGTCGTAATGTGGGGGTTGAACCCCATTTTAATGTAAGCGTTACAAATTGTGGCCTGGTTGGCTGGGGCAACATATATGTATTCTCCCAAGTCTGCTTGCATCTTGGTATACGAGGGTTGCCTTTTATATTTCGGGATTAGAGAACAAAAACAAATATTGATCATTGAAAATCACTATTGTTTTTCAAAATATCCCCCATGAAGATCTATACACTTTTGCATGCGTTTGAACCAATTGTCGAAGCACTTTTGCCACTCTGATTGAGGTATCTCCAACACATGCATTCTGAATGCAGCAACCGCTTCTTCAGGTGTCGAAAAACGTTGACCTCTCAGTTTGTTTTTTACGTACGGGAATAAAAAGAAGTCATTCGGTGCCAAGTCAAGACTATACGGCGGATGACCCATCAAATCGATGTTTTGGGTGCTCAAAAATGCAGTTGTCGCAGCCGATGTGTGAGAGCTCGCATTGTCGTGGTGAAGAGTGATCCGTCTTCGGCGGTTGGTTTTCCTGATTTCTTGGAAGACAACTGGCAAACAAATGGTTGTGTACCATTGAGAATTGACTGTTACGCGTTGTTCTAGTGGTACGGTTGCGACATGTCCAGTTTTTTCGAAAAAACAGGCGACCATTTGCTTGGAAGTGCTTCGTGCGCGAACAACTTTTGTTGGATTTAGCTCATCTTGAAACACCCAGACAGTCGACTGCTGTTTACTTTCGGGCTCATACGCGTAAATCCACGGTTCATCACCTATCACGATGTCATAGACGTGTTTCGAAGCACCGCGACCGCATTTTTTGAGCATTTCTTTCGACCAATTGACACGAGCCTTTTTTTGGGCGATTGACAAATTGTGTGGGATCCAACGCGAACTAATTTTTTTGACAGTCAAATGTTTATGCAATATTGAATGTATGCTGGTCCCACTAACGCCTAAGGTTGTCTCAATCTCACGATAGGTCACATGACGATCTTCCAATATCAGTTCGCGCACAGCATCAATGGTTTTCGGAACAACAACTGATTTCGGACGACCTTCACGAAATTCATCTTGGAGTGAACTACGACCACGATTGAATTCACCATACCATCGATAAACACTGGTCCTTGATGGAGCTTCATCGCCAAAAATTGAATTAAGTTCATCCATGCACTGTTGCTGAGTTAATCCACGCCGAAAGTTGTAAAAAATAATCGCACGAAAATGTTGACGATTTAATTCCATTTTTGGGCCGAGATGAATCTTTTAAGTTACTGTAAACAACACAAATAGCGCTCGTATGTCAAAACGTTCTGAGTGCGTATAACCTCAAAAATGTCCAACTTTACGACAGAGCTGCCAATTGCCGGATTGCAACATTAGGGTTGCCAAATCCCGAAACATAAGAGGCAACCCTCGTATCTGTAACTTTGTCTTTCTGCAACTAATTTTATCAGCAACTTTGTATATCAGCAATAGTATATCTGCAACTAGTATTTCTGTTACCCTGTTTGTTTTCATAATTCTATCTGTAACTTAGTCTATGTAAAATTCAGTCTATCTGCAGCTCAGTGTATTTGCAACTCAGTCGGTCTTCAAATATCTATGTGCACCTAAGTATGTACACCTAAGAACATCAGCAACACGGCTCATCTGAAATTATTTCTCTCATAACTCATTTATCTGCAACTGGCTTTATCTGTAACACACTCTAGCTAAAATTCTGTCTATTTGCAGCTCGGTATATCTACAAGTCAGGAATTCAGTCTATCTGCAAGTAAATCCACATGTAACTAGGTCTATCTGAAATTCAGTTTACCTGCAGTTCACTATATCTGCAACTCTCGCTATCTGCAACTCGTTTTATCTGTAGCTCAGTCTATCTGAAATTCAGTTTACCTGCAGTTTAATATATCTGCAACTCTTGCTATCTGCAACTCGTTTTATATGTCCACAACTCAATCTATCTAGAATTTAATGAATCTGCAACCTACTCTATCAGCAACTTCGTCTTTCTGAAACGCGTTGTACGAAGGCAGTTTGACATTTTTGAATATCCCGCGCAGTAACTTTAAATGCAACACTGCTCCCGTCAACTGTCATCTATAAATAGACCACTGTCAAAATTTGTGTTTTTCTCATTTGGTTTTGTAAGCAGCGGTAAGAGATTTGGGTCGAATGAAGAGGTCATCACAGAAACGAACGCCTATTTTGAGGGCTTTGAGGAAGCCTATTATTTGGAAGGAATAAAAATATTGGAAAAACCCTGGACTAAATATACCGAGCTAAAAGGAGACTACGTTCAGAAACAAAATGCTTATTCAAGGACATTCACCGTCGTTTTCTTTAATTTGTTCTTCGAAATCTGTCCTGGTACGACCCATTTGTCCTGCCTCCGTATGAAGACCATCGGAACGTCATTGACTTTACAGCCCTGAACAATCCAGCGCTCCAGTAGATATTCTCTATATTCGTCGACTCCTTCATTTTTTTGACGCTTTTTTATGGTGTGTGCGATTTTTAGGATGTGTGATCTATATGCCCGAGCCTTTGGTAGGCATGACTCATAGACTTGTACAGTGTGTAACAACGCTGCGCCTACGTACTGAAACACACCCCTGCATTTCCTATCTGACTTTGGGTTCTCCTTCACGGGGCTGGTTAGCTCTTTAGGATGGTCCTCTATTGCTCTCTGCGACTTTTTGGCTTGCTCTTTTGAGCTCATGTTGCTTATTCTGTAGTAGGGTTATTAGAGCGCAGTCGGTCCCGCACACCTGTAACCACACCATATAGTCTACGAGGTGTTTTGGCCCCGGGAGGTTGTTTCGTCATTGAGCCCAGCGGCTGCATGCCATAAAGGCATGTTCAGCATCCTCCCCCCACTCTTTGCATTGTGGACAGAGGGATGAACTATCATGTTTTTTATTTTTTTTTATTAGACTTCTCTCGGGAGAGGCAAACCTATAGCGCCGAGTGGGCGCCCCGAGATGCCATCAAATAACTGTTGTAGTTCTCTTTTTGAACAGTTGCAGGTTGTAACGCTCCGGGAACACTCGCGTGGGAAGGGAGTTCCACAGCTTCCCCGCTCTGTAACGGAACGAGTACTGATGCAGAGATGCTCGCGCCGTCGGGAGATGAACCACAAACGGGTGGGATCCATCGGATTGTCTTGTGGAGCGCATATACGCCGAATTGCGTGGAACAATATCAAGAAATCTTCGAAGAACACTACCCGTGATAATATCTGTAAAACAGACAGAGGTCGGCTACGTGCCTTCGTTGTGATGGCGACTGTAGTCCCGACATCAGCGCCGAGTCCCCGATCAGGAGGATCGCTCGTCTCTGTATGCTCTCAAGTAGGTCGAGGGTATGTTTAGGAGCCGAGCTCCAAACATGAGAGCAATATTTGAGAGCGTGTCTAATTTGGGATTTATATAGGAGAAGAAGTTGGACAGGAGTAAAATATTTCTTGGCTCTAAAAAGATAGCTCAGTTTTCCTGAGGCTGCCCTGGCGATACTCGACACATGTTTATGCCATGATACATTCCCACAGACCGTGACGCCGAGCAATTTCAAATTTTTCCCAGCCTCGAGGGCCCGGCCATTCATTATCGGCTGTGGAACCGATGATCCACTTTTCTTTGTGAATGTTGTCTAAAACAGTTTAGGTGTTTTCGATACCCGCCATGCCCCGACAAGAACCGTGTAAGTGGGTAATTGCCAATTAAATCCTACAGCATAAGTAAATGCAAATAGGAATTCAATACTTACCCTTACCAGTGATGCCATAAACACCATTTCCCGTTAATCTAACCAAAACCTATTAACACCACTTCTTCGTTGCGCCGCGTCTATTTATTTAGCCATGACGCACATCTCAAACAAAGATCCAATTAGCATCCGACGAGTTTCGGTTTTGTTTGCTTTAGCAGACTCGCATCCCATGAATGCACATTATCCCTTTCTTTGTTTAGAGTTTTTCCCATGGCTTTGATCCATAAAAGAACCAGCCTACACACATACATGTGTACTGTGGCGATCTTCTGTATGAGATCTGTTGGTTACCCCAAAGAGAGACCTTACGTCTCTCTTGGAACAGGAAATGCATCCTTAATTTAAAGAGCCAGTTTCACTGTCTGAATTTCTTTCGACAACGATTGAATATCGTTGAGTGCTTTTACATCCACCGGCCGAACAGGTCGTGGTCGTTGTCGCTCCCGCTCTCCGTAGCTCTCACGGGGACGCGCACACCACAGAGTCGAGTTCGATCTAGCGTTGTCTAATTTTCTGAACGTATTTTAAAACTAGCGTTTCCTAAGTGCTTGTTATCCTGTTAAGTGAAGTTGTCGAGTTGTGTTTCCTTTTTTTTTTAACGTGTGAGCGTGCGGTCAAATCATAATGACATTTGCGTTCAGATAGTAATAGTTGGCACCATGGTGAAATTACTATAACAATAGCGGTGTTTCTTTTTACTTTCGTTTCCTGGTGATTGTTGTAGCTGGTTGAGTTCGTTCGAACAGTGAAGAGTTGTGGGAACGAAGGAGAACCCTGTGCCGTACGCCGACACCACGACTTTGCCCCCCACAGAGCTTTGTGAGGTTTGATGTCACTCGTACGCCTTCATGGGCGTGGGTTCAGCAACACCTCCACTACACCTCCACCAAATGTTGCGAGAAAAAAAATAATTGTCCAACACAAGAAAATGAAACCAATGAAAAAAAACCAGATACTTCGTTTTTATTTCACAGATTTTATTGTTTCGTTTCTACAGCTTTACACTTTTTTCGTTTTTTTTTTTTTTGCTGTTCCTTTATTGTTGGTTACGGTTTCAGCACATACATCTAGATCACTATAACTTGTCCTTAATATTCAGTGTCAGATCACGTCTTTGGAGTCTGATGATCTTTGCTTTGGTCGGTGTGTGTATGTTTGTGCCGTCTTGTTCTCTGCGTCCGTGTGTGTGTGGTTTGTTAACAGTCGACCCTATGGGATGGATCCTCTATTATAGAGGGGGGTGTTGTTGGGAAAGGTGCTTTCTTCAGTTTTGTACTGAAGAAGAAATTGTGGTGGTCTGATCCGAAGAGATCGAGAGAGAGAGAAGGGTCAAGAACGCAAGAGTCCCGTACAAGTAGGTTCTCGCTGTTCTGAATGCTTTCGAGGTACTTTTATGCTAATTGAAGCAAGTACTCGTCGATAGAGGTAATGGAGGCGCCTTCGTATAGGTGAGAGTTGGGGTAATGACGACCGTCAGGCCTTCTAGAGTGATTGGTGCATCTTCTGAGGAGTTTCCTTTCGAAAACTCGAAGTCTTTCCATTTGAGCCGAAGATATGCGGGACCATATGGGAAAGGCGTACGATATTCCAGATCGGATTAGCTGCTTATAGCAGAGAAGCTTAACTTTGGTGTCAACTTTGTTGCTCCACTTCAAGATGTTGTGCAGTTGCTTAGACCGACCGAGGCCCCTTTGGAGAATGTGGTTCACGTGTTTGATGAAATTCATTTTTGGGGTATAAATGGTCCCAAGATATTTCAGCCTGTCCTGTGGTCTAATCGTAGTATCTCCCATTTTTATTCGAATATTCTGTGAATATCGAGAAGTATGTTGGAAGTGTTTACTACTCAGAATTATAGCTACTGCTTTGGATGGGTTAAGCCGAATTTTCCATCGACTGTAATACTGATACAGTTCGTCCAAGTGACGGTTGAGTCGATTTGTTGTGAGTTTAGGGCTTTTGGATGAGGTGTACACTAGGACGTCATCCGCATAGCATATCTGGTTTACTCTCTCGTCCACAGGGGGGGGGGGGGGGGGGGGGGGGGGAATATCGGAGGTGTAGATATTAAATAAGATGGGGCCTAGAATGGAGCCCTGTGGTACGCCTGCAGCGGCGTGAAAAGTTCGGGACAGCTTTCCATTCACTCTAACTTGGAAGGTTCTGCTTCGAACGAACTGGTAGATGATACTACATAGCGTTCTACTGAGGCCAGTATTCAATAATTTAAAAACGAGGCCTTCGATTCAAGTCGTGTCAAAGCTTTTTCAATGTCCAGGCTCACTGCAATGGTGGGTTCCTTATTAAAGAGGCGCACGCAGACGTGGTTTTGAAATATGTTGAGAGCCATAGTGGTGCTGTGCGCTCTTCGAAACCCAAATTGGAAATCAGGTATTAGGTTCCTGGCGCTGATAAAGTTACTTAGTTTCTCGTATATAAATTTTTCATATATTTTGCTAATGCAAATGAGAAGCGAGATAGGGCGAAAGCTTGAGGGGTGATACGTTGGTTTCCCAACTTTTGCTATTAGACAAATAATAGCGTGCTTCCAAGCTTGGGGAAAGTACCCCATGTTGTAAGCATGGTTGAACGGAATGGACAGCTTTATAAAGAATAAGGCAAAAAGCCTTCGCAACGAGTGGTATGACATGTTGTCGATACCGGGTGACTTCTTAGGGCTTCGAGATTTAGCCAGGCTCTGTAGGGCACCTCGTCTGGTCTCAGGACTGATCTATATATTGCCATCGGAGCTTTACAAGATTCGCCGATGAGTACCACAACAGCTCTCTTTTTTTAGTTGGTTCTTTGCCCGTTTCCTATCCGTTCTAGTCTCAACAGTAGGCTTGGCTTGTGTTTTCATCTTTTTTGGACTACTGGCCAGTGTCCGGTATCTTCTTGCGTTTGGGGTTCTTTTCGACCCTAAGCTTCGTATTTTGCGATGTCCCTGCACCTTTTTCCTACCGACCCACCGCATCTCTTTCGCCCCCAACGAACCAACCTATTGTGAGTCTTGTAAAGTTAAGTCAAATGCTATTATACATTTTTCGGCTATACACCTATAACATTTTCTGTCTTCAAATAGATATCCTTCGCCACATTTCTCTATCTTAGTTCTTGAGTCGTTAGTTTTAAGTCCTCGGTCTTTAGTCGTAGGTCATAAGTATTAGTTTTAAGTTAACATAGGTTGGGTGAAGTTAAAATACCTTAAGCCGAGTAACTGGGTGTTTGTGCCTTTACTAAAACTGAAACCAAATAACCCCAGGATGTTTACTTTAATTTATTATTAATAGTTTTTGTTATGCAAGGGTACCAATACTGACACAACTTCAATTTCAATGGGCAGATCAGATATAACGTATTTGGACTGATGTGCTTGAATTTCCCTCCGACTCATATTAAACTGAAGACTCCCCAGTTGTGTCCTGAATATACTATTTAATAGCTCACTACCAGCTTTACTTATAAGTTTAGCAGTAACAATGGTTTGAATAACATGTAAGTTGCAGTAACTATGAAATCTAACAATTAAAAGTTATTAGTACCATGAATAAGTTCTCGCTGGCTTGAATTCACACGACACCCAATGTACTTTTCAATCAAAAGATAATACTTTTAAACACTTCGAAGCTATTGTGTGATCAACTTTGAAATGGTCTTGCAAGTTTAACTGACGCCTAACGTGAGTAACGCCATCTGTTGTAAACGCGAGAACTTATTCAATGCTCCACTGTTATATAATAAACTACTATAGATTAGAATCAAACAATATAAATGCAAATCAACCTCATAATTATTACATGCTGTATATATTTCTAATCTTAAGGATATTTATCAATTCCTGTTGGAATGGTCATAAAATGAGAAGTCCCAGAGGAACTTTTGTTTACTTGGCGAAGACTGACCAACAAATTACCACAATATAACATGAGCTGTCATCATTGGCCTATTAAAACTCAGACGCTTCTCATATCATAGGCACACCCACGGCACAATTTCCTACTGCGAACCTACTGCCTCCATCATCCAGCCTCGTATAAGCCCACCTAAACGTTATTCACCTGCACCTAGATCCTGCAAGCCTCTTTCGTCATGATGTCTGACTTGACGTTGATTTCAATCCACAGAGAAATGTTTTCCAAGTCCAAGTCCTTACTCGCTCCCTACTACATATCTATTTTTAAATAAACCGAATTCATTGGAATACCATTCAAAGAAAACTTTCCGTGCTACCATCTGTAAAAGAGGCAAAGGTCCACCACGTGACTCCGAGGAGACAACATTTATAACCTAGATGTTAATGTTCTGTTGGCAATTAAGAGACTTACTCGTCTATGTCCGTTAGGGCAAGGATAAACTTAGGAGCCAAACTCAAAACATGCGAACAGTGTTCAAGCACGGATTTGATTTGCTATTTGTAGAGGAGCAAGAAATATGCCGAAAGAGAATATCTTTTAACCGCGAAAAGATAATTCAGTTTCTCCGAGGTGACTTGGCGGTATTTGCACCACGTTCACACCGCGATACATTCCCACTTTTTTTTTTTTTTTTTTTTATTAGACTTCTCTCGGGAGAGGCAAACCTATAGCCCCTAGTGGGCGCCCCGAGATGCCATCAAATAACTGCTGCAGTTCTCTTTTTGAACAGTTGCAGGTCGTAACGCTCCGGGAACACTCGCGTGGGAAGGGAGTTCCACAGATTCCCCGCTCTGTAACGGAACGAGTGCTGATGCAGGGATGTTCGCGCCGTCGGGAGATGAACCACAAACGGGTGCGGTCCGTCGGATTGTCTTGTGGAGCGCATATACGCCGAATTGCGTGGAACAATACTCCGAAAAACAGTACCCGTGATAATATCTGTGAAACAGACAGAGGTCGGCCACGCGCCTTCGATGTGATAGCGACTGTAGTCCCGATGTCAGCGCCGAGTCCCCGATCAGAAGGATCGCTCGTCTCTGCGCGCTCTCAAGTAGGCCGAGGGTATGTTTAGGAGTCGAGCTCCAAACATGAGAGCAATATTCGAGCGCGGGTCTAATTTGGGATTTATATAGGAGAAGAATTTGGACAGGAGTAAAATATTTCTTGGCTCTAAAAAGATAGCTCAGTTTTCCTGAGGCTGACCTGGCGATGCTCGACACGTGTTTATGCCATGATACATTCCCACAGACCGTGACGCCGAGCAAATTCAAGCTTTCACCAGATTCGAGGGCCTGGCCATGCACCATCAGCTGTGGAACCGATGATCCACTTTTCTTTGTGAATGTTGTATATTGTGTCTTCGCTGCATTGAAGTCGAGAGATTGGCCCTTCCACACTGCAGGACCCTATCTAGATCCTAATTTAGAGAGTCAATCTGCCTACATCTCAGCTGATGCGACGCAGAAGCACCAATCGACCAAACACTCGAAAAGGAGGAAACGAGCCTACTATCATCCGCAAAACTGAACACTTTGTTATCCGTTGTCTCCAACAAATCAAAAACAAGGTTGGAGCCAAAATAGAACCTTGGGACACCCCCGAATTAACAGGATACATATCCGAACACTCGCCGTCCACAACAACTCGGATCGATCGATTCTCAAGGAAGCTCTTCGTCCACTCGCAAAGCTGTTGGGAAAGTCCATATGAACGGAGTTTGCTCAGCAATGCCCCGTGCCAGACGCGGTCAAAAGCCTTGCAGATATCCAGTGCGACCGCCCTTGACTCACCATGCCGCTCAATCGCACATGTCCATATATCGGTTATAAGTGTCAAAAGGTCTCCCGTGGACCGCCTGCCATGGAATCCGTATTGACGATCATTCAGAAGTCCGTTGCACTCCAAATACTTAACTAACTCTGTATTGATTTTCCATTACCTTAGATAAAATAGACAGTAATGCTATCGGACGGTAATTTTGTGGGAGACACTTTTTTCTCGTCTTTGGGATTGCCTGAACTCGAGCGATTTTCCAGCAGGCAGGAAAGGTCCTCCGCGCATAAGATAACCGGAAGAGTCTGCCAAGAATCGGCGATAGTTCTGGAGCACAGTTCTTAAGGACTATTGCTGGTATTCCGTCGGGCCGGTTGCCTTCCTACAATTCAGTTCACGTAGAATGCGTTGAATAGTGCGCGGACGAAATCTCACATCCCGCATCTAAGACCGTACCGCGAGATCACAGGTGGATCCAAAAGGCCGGGATCGAGGTTTGAATTCGCGGAAAATAAATTTGCCAACACATCAGGTTTATCCTTAGAATGTGTGACTAACGTCCCAGGGTCTGTCACCAACGGAGGGAAGGAGGAGGATGCGAAGTTACCGCTGACAACTTTTGCCATTGACCAGAAGGAGCGCAAACCAATTGGGCACCGAAGGAGCTTATTGATCGCCTGGTTGCACACGTTTCTGATTCTAACAAAATTCGTCCTGTTAACATCGGTCGGATCGGAGCGCCATTGCTTAAAAGCTCTATTTTTCGCCGCTGTAATCAGCTCGCATATTTTATGAAACCAAGGTTCATCAGATGAACTTCGTTTGATGGAATGCGGAATATACATCTCCATCCCCAGAAGAATAATCTCTGATACCGACTGCGCACAAGTGTTAACATCGGAGTTTCCGAAGCACACCTCTGACCATGGAAAGGATGCGAAGAAATCTCGCAAATCGTCTCAGTTAACAGCCCCATACTTCCATATATGGCGAAGCTGCCTAGGCCGTTTATTCGCTTGATATGCAAGTGCTTAAGCAACATATACCAAGCAGTTATCTGAGTTTCCCAATGGCGCAGAAACCTCTACGGTATAAATACTCGATTCGGATGTCAAAAACAGATCCAGGGTGTTCGCATAGTGGCCTCGGGCATCCGGCACTCGCGTTGGCTCCCCCACGAGTTGAGTCAAGTTGTGGCTTACAGCAAACACCTCCGCCAGCCTCCCAGCCTCCTCGGTTCTGTTAGAATGTAACAACCAGCCGGAATTGTGCACATTAAAATCGCCAAGGACAACAATTTCAGAAGCTGGGTGGTTGATCTGTATCCAGTCGACGGTATGTGAAAGATGTTCGAAAAATGTCGCCGGTCGATCGTCATTCGGGGAGCGGTAAAGACAACAAAGAAATTTAACGGAATATAACGGAACAGCACGACCCTCAACCATATAATGTCCTTATTATTGGGTCCCAACGCCTCCATCCTCTGGCAAGCCAGATCGGACCGCACTAAGACGCAGACTCCGCCCTTAAAACGGAATCTCGACACTGACTGTGATACCGACCAAATTTATGCTTTACCTAGTTTCAATGACCTGATCGCTGATTATAAGCTGTGGCACTGACGTGCTTTTTTTCTATAAACATCGTGTATTGAGTCTTCTTCGTAAGGTTTTCAAAAGGCCTGAAGTCAACGAAATCGGCCTTTCCCCATTGTAGGATCCTATACAGATCCCGACGTTGATGTGTTGATCTGACGTTCGTTCGAAAATCGATAAAACACTAAACTATCGTCTGCAAAATTAAGCATTTTGTTACCTTTTAATACTAGCAAATCATTAATATGAAACAGGAATAGAGTTGGCGCCAAGATAGAACCCTGAGACACCCCAGAAATAAGGCGAAAGAGATCCGAAGATATTCTGTCCACAACGACCCGAATCGATTGATTTTCGAGAACACATTTTATCCAATCGCATTGTTGTTGAGACGGTCTGTATGAGCAAAGTTTACTTAATAAGGCTCTGCGCTAGACGCGGTCAAAAGTCTTGAAGACATCCAGTGCGACCGGGCTCGCATCAACATGTCTTTCAATTGTAGATGTCCAGATGTTTGTCAGAAAACTGAAACGGTCTCCTGTGGATCTTCTCCAAGGGAATTCAAATTGGCAATCACTTAGAGCCAAAAATGGGTCTCGGGGTATCGAACCGAAACGGTTGAGAAGTGAAACACAAACCCATCAGACTAACAACCGCATGTAAGAGCTGAAAAATTATTCCCAACTAGAATCTGATATATTATACGACTCTGATAGTTTAATTTTTTGATTCCGTCTCAGTAATAGTGTGGGGGTTCTTTAAAGCATTCCCAAAGAACCACCCATTTCCTTTAAATCAACCTGCCTTCCCTTCAGTCATCAAAGCCATTTCACTTACCTGCAATCGAGCAGCGTAAGCTAACCTTCATTATCTTTCACCTGGAAAGTAAACCCTCAGCAAGGCATGCATATCAATTAAATCATTCCGTTCATAATACATGAACCATATACCAACCCGATCGGCTCAGCTCGTCTGCAAGCATTATTGGTAAACACACGCCAATCTTTCAGCGTGTTCTTGTTCCAACAATCCGTTGGTCCACAAAAAAAACATGCCGGGCTTGCTTGCACATCTGCAAGCCAAATTTCCGACGATGATCGCCTGAAGCGATAGCCGATCATCGAGTTGGACACCATCATAATTGTTGTTTAAACAATTCAATCAACGGCCGTGTCCCACGGTCGGTTTTCCCAAACCAAACACACAGTAACCTCACTGTGTTTATTTTACCTACCAGCCGTTGGTCCATGGCCACCCTGGGTTAGTCGTGGCTTGTACATCTGCAAGTAAAATTCCTCATGATCGGTCGCCTAAGCGACGAACGATCATCGAGTTTCACACGTCCCATGATTGTTATTTAAACAATCGTATCAATGGCCATGCCCTATGATGCATCCTCTAGAACAAAGATACAACCATCCACCCTGGTCCATTGCCATCGTTGGCGAAGTTTCTGTTGACTTAAAGTCAACAGAAAAATCTATCCTCCATCGTTCACCATGGCAATACAGCCAGCCTCCGTTCGCGATCATCTATTTGAACAGCCGGATATTTGGATTTCCTTCTGTATGCCCTTCGCATCTTCTTTGTCTTGGCTTCTAGCGAATGGGTTTTCATCCAGACCTGTACGGTCACCACAGGGAAATTCTTCCAAAAACCCCAATCGATCGTTCATTGGTCATCAGCAAAGGAACGATCCGATTTGCCCCTCCCATATCGATGGAAATTTACTACCACCGCAGCTAGTGGATGTTGAGTGCAACAGCCACGGAAGAGTCAGATTGCATCCCTCGTCGCGAGCACTTGTGCTGAGAGTCAAGTCTTTCTCTGCAAGGGTACACTCGTGTCAAAAGTGCCTTTTATTGCTGTCTGTCTATATGCAAAATTATCCCTTATACCCTTGGGACGTAAGATGTTATCTAAAAGTGATCGCTGCTAGTGGACGATGGGGATGAGAAGTGAATCAGCGCCGTACGCCGGTGCAACCTACTTCTTCCCCTCAATAGTTCTTCACGATGGTTTTGCATGTTCGTGTGTTTTGCTGTGTGCCATGTCTCTTGGAGTCGCGGCAGATCTACAGTGTTTTACAGCGAGGTAATGAATGTGATTCGAAACTATGCTATAAAACGATTAGAATCATTGAAAAAGATCAGGACTAAAACCTCAACGCATCAGAGCAGGGCCGCGTGTAGACAACAATGTACACTTACTCGTTGCATTTGAAACTGTGGGATTGTTGTGATAATTGCTATGATAGACAGCTCTGATGATATATTATTATTTTTTGTGATTTCCTTTTGCTGCTGTGCACTTCACTATGGTTGTGTGATCGTGTTTTTTCGTTTGCTTTCGGTAGGAAGGTGGAACTCTTCAAAAGATACCTCTGGATCGATCCAGAGGCATGCCACCTTTTTACCGACTAAAACTACCTCCCGTTGTTACCCGCGGAGCTTTCTTTTAGATATTCCATCGCGGGGCTGGACGGAGTTTACCTGTTACTCAGCTTCTCATATCACAACTGCTGCATCATGTCATATAAGATATCTTTTGCGACGGGCCACGCCTGTTTGGAACTCAGCATGTATTCTATTACTCCTGCCGGAGTAACTGTCCGTCTCATATGTCCCTCCAAAACCGTTCGTGCGGTCTCGAATCTCACGCACTCTGTGAGTACATGTTCCGCATTTTCTATTTTGTTGTGTGTTCGTGTGAAGTCCCGTGTCTGTTGGGATCACAAAACTGCGTATTTCCACACGTTGCGAGGCTGGTTAAGTTGGTTAATCATTTGAGAAAGCGATTGATTGTGTAGCAGACAGTTGGCCGAACAATACAATAGTGCAGTCATTGGTAGAGAATAGATGGTTATCTCGTATGATAGACCCAAGTCGTTCGGATAATCACTCTGATTATCCAGCAGACTCCCGTAGACTTCTACACTGGTTCAAATTGCGGCTAACAGCGATTGTTTTAGCTAATCTCCCAGATCCATCTGCTTTTTTAGAATATACTAACCAGTTGATATTGTGAACTTTAAAGTCGCTGAGAACAACAAGCTCAGAAACTAGGCGGTGGACTTTTATCTAGCTTCCGATGTGTGAAAGTTGTTCGGTAAATTTGGACAGCGGTGGAGATAACAAAAAAGCCGGAGCATTTCAACACGATCTTCATCCAAACCACGGTCCAAATAGGTGAAGTCTAATACATCTTTCCTTCGGGAAGCCACACAGACTCCAGTCTTAAAACGAAATCTCGCATAAAACTCGTATCCTGGGCAGCGAAGGTTTATCGAGTCGGTTAAGCTATCAATTCGAATTATCCTTACGGCTTTCAGGCTTTGCTGTTTGTGACTATTGCTGAGCGCCGCTTACATTTGTATAAGAGAAACAGAGTCCACTTTAAAAAATCCCTTAGCAGATAAAAGTTGACAGTAATCCCCGAGGGACTCGATTTCGCAGAGCCGAGTTGTTTATCATTTGGTTTCCAATGAAACCACTTGTATGTTGTTACATACCCCCCCCCCCCCCCCCCCGCCCGCGCCGGCTATTCGCAAAAGTTTGGAATATAATTAAAGATTTCTTCTGACAATATCTTGGAACCTGTAGCGTGAGGAGGTGATATCACATCGAGCGACTTGAGTTGGGACCGACATATAACCTGTTCCAAAATTTTCGATTGGTTCATCAACCGAGCTCTGATCAACGGCCAAAAATTGGTTCTAACCATTTCACGAAACCTATAGCTAAATGAAGCGGCATTTCAGCTGCTATTCAGCCTTTGGCCACCTTTTACGAAACGGTTTAAAGCTTGATGCTTAGTGGGGCTACCGCTCCATTTATTGACCAAATAGAAGTTTATAAAAAGTATATACTCACAAATTAACTTATATAAAACCTTAATTAAACTAAGCTTAACCCAAGGTAAAAAATTCAATGATGGGAGCGAAAAAAGGGGTGAGATGTGGAGACAGATTAGTGAAAAAAGTATAGGAAGCGGCGCTTAAGATTGGATTCTGGCTTCCAGAATTTCGGACTCGCTGAATGTCTGACTCCCCGACTTTTTCACTCCGTAAGTTTCTAACTCCCCGAGTTTCTGACTCCCTGAATTTCTGACTCCCTGAGTTTCTGACTCCCTGAATTTCTGACTCCCTGAATTTCTGACTCACTGAGTTCCTGACCCCTGGAATTCCTAGCTCCCTGAATTCCCGACTTCCTTAATTTTGGACTCACTGAGTTTCTGACTACCTGAATAACTGATTCCCAGTGATCATCATCGCCATCAACCGAGCTCTGAGCAACGGCTAAGAATTGGTTCTGACCATTTCACGAAACCTATAACTAAATGAAGCGGCATTTCCCCTGCTATTCAGCACTTAGCCGCCTTTTACGAAAAGGTTTAAAGCTTGATGCTTAGTGGGGCTACCGCTCCATTTATTGACCAAATAGAAGTTTATAAAAAGTATATACTCACAAATTAACTTATATAAAACCTTAATTAAACTAAGCTTAACCTAAGGTAAAAAATTCAGTGATGGGAGCCAAAAAAAGGGGTGAGATGTGGAGTAGGCTTCTCGATGGTATAGTGGTTAGTATCCCCGCCTGTTACGCGGGAGACCGGGGATCGATTCCCCGTCGGGGAGCCTCTGGCGCAAGACTAATGACCTTGGCCGGAAAAACAAATTATCATGGAAAATTCTAACAAGCCTCAGGACTTGCTAAATAAGGCCAAGACCGGCTCCCGGTTGTAGTACCAGGATGATGATGATGTGGAGACAGATTACTGAAAAAAGTATAGGAAGCGGCGCTTAAGATTGGTGGTGTTATTGAGGGGAAGGAGTTAGGAGGCGATGCTTGAGACTGTAGGTAGTGAAGTTGGAATTAAACAAGGTGTAATTAGAGTTGACATTTCTCAGCATCCGCCATAGGCGTTCATTGAAACCGGGTAGGAGGAATACAGAGAAGGTGGGGATTTCTTGTGTTACGATACAAACATTGGGAAGAAGTGAATTCGGAAGGCTGGTGCAGTCGGCCGAGCCGGAAAGGAGCCAAAAAATAAACAGAAAGTCGGTCAGGACTCGACTCTCCTCAAAGGTTTTTAGTTTGACTAATCTGAGGCGGTTAATGTAAGGGGGCAGGATTAAAGAGGTTTTTCACTCTAGACCACAGGGAGTGAAACGAGGTGGCCGAGCTAGTAGGACACTCGAGTGCCATACCTACAGGGCACACCATTTTTAGTGTACGGAGACTTCTTTCGGTTCACGTTTTTCAAAGCTGGCCGGTAAATTTAAATATTCACAATTTTATTGATTTTTTTATGCAGTTCCGTGACATCCCCTTTGAACAATTTCTGCCATTTTTTCCTCCAATCGTCACATTTACCACTTAATATTAGAATCTCGCTGGCTTCAACTTAACAGTTGTTGAGTAACTGACTCCCTGACTTTCTCACTCCCTGAGTTTACGACTCCCAGATTTTCGGGCTCCCTAAGTTTTGTTACTAACTTTTTTTCACTCACTTTTAATACCACACACACTTTAAATAAAACACTCATTTGTTTCTATTAAACTCCTAGTCTTTATTCCTAATTATTCTTTCTTAATTCCCATCTATGGGCACAACTTGAACTTATTAATATCGTTCCGGACACTATTTCAAATTATTTCCATTTGTCAGCACAACTTCAATTTATTAATTTTGTTCCGGACACTAACTCACCACCAACAACTGACACCTCTGCGCACGCGAACTCACTCCACTCTCGATGTCCGTTCTGGACGAACTCTTACAATCAACTCAACTCTGACCGTCTCGGCCAACGTATTCAAAACCCACCATCTCTAGTGGTTTTCTCATTCCTTTTCTTTGGATCGAAATCTTTGTTTCCTCCGGCAGATAAAAGGATATCTCCTTTTTCCCGCCTTATTCACTTTGCGGTATATCAAACACAAAAGAAAAATCAATAGTGCATCGTGTTAATGCACATTTCTGATTCCCTTTTTTTTGTGTTGTTAGCTGCTTGGGTGAACGTGTAGTCCGTTTTATTGCGCCTGTTGCTTGCGCCTGCATGGGCCAGGATTTCTTCCGTGGGAAGTAGGTACACAGGAAAAGATCAGTTCGTTTTATTGCGTCGGTTGTTTTCTTTAACCGCATGGGCCTGAATCTCTTCGGTGGGAAATCGGTACAAAGGAAATCGGTACAAAGGATCAATAGCGCCTAGGTGAATGTGCAGTTCATTTTATGGCGCCTGTTTATTTCTTCTAGGCGAATGGGCAAGCATGTTCCTTGTGGGAAATGGTTTTGGTAAACAAACCTTTGAAGGATCATAAAATTGCAGACGTGCAATTTATGATTCTCAACAACTTCTTGAAAGTTGGTCATCTGGTCCACAGATTTGGATCCAGGGGATTCTGCGTGTTGAACATATGGTTCGTTCTTTCACGTCTTGGATTCAACTTAAATTCAATATGGGCTAATTGAACGTGCAGTTCAATTTGTTTGATATTGAATTGATATCGCGATATTTCCTGTATGCGCGATTAATGATGGAGCTTGGCTCCAAAGAGGTAGGTTTTATGGGATGGGTGGTTGTGGCCGTAAGAGTTTCGGACTGCCCGAGTTTCTGACTTCATGAGTTTCTGTCTCCCCGAGTTTCTGGCTCCCTGAGTTTCTGACTCCATAAGTTTCTGACTCCCTGAGTTTCTGACTCCGCGAGTTTCTGACTCCCCGAGTTTCCGACTCCCCGAGTTCCTGACTCCCCTAGTTTATGGCTCCCTAAGTTTCGGATTCCCTGAGTTTCTAATTCTCGGAATTTCTGCTCCCCTGAGTTTCTGACTCCGCGAGTTTCTGATTCCCCGAGTTTCCGACTCCCTGAGTTCCTGACTCCCCGTGGTTCTGGCTCCCCTAGTTTATGGCTCCCTAAGTTTCGGATTCCCCGAGTTTCTAATTCTCGGAATTTCTGCTCCCCCGAGTTTCTGACTCCCCGAATTTCTGAATCCCCGAGTTTCTGACTCCCTAAGTCTCTGGCTTCCCGAGTCTCTGACTACTTGGATTTCTGGCTCCCTGAATTTCGGACTCCCTGAATTTCTGAGTTTCCGGCTCCCTGAGTTCCTGACTCCCCGATTTTTTCACACCATGAATTTCTGACTCCCCGAGTTTCTGGCTACCTGAATTTTTGACTCCCTGGTTTTCTGACTCTGGCGAAGGCTAATAACCTTGTCCGGAAAAACAAATTATTGTGGAAAATTTAACAAGCCTCAGGACTTGCTAAGTAAGGCCACGAGCGGATCCCGGTTGTGGTGCCGATGATGATGATGATTTTCTGACTCACTGAATTCCTGACTCGCTTAATTTTGGACTCCCTGAATTTCTGACTACCTGAATTACTGATTCCAGGTGATTCTGACTCCCTGAATTTCTGACTGCCCGTCTTTCTAATTCACTGATTTTTTCACTTTCTACTTGTTTTGCTAGCTAATCCAAGAGATTTCGGGTTATTAGATTTTCTGGTTCTCTAACTCACTGGTTTTCTGCCCATCACGATTTACTGACTTCCTAACTTCGTGACTTTTTGACTTTCTTTCGTTCTGACTTTCCGACTATTTAACATTCTAATTTGTTGAGTCGTGCGGCACTCAATGTATTATATTTTTACCCAACTGTTTTATTATGAACGTTTAAAAACCCATCTACGTGTCGAAATTGTTGTGGTACCAACTCCTGAAAATTTAGAGATATGTATCGCCGGAAACATGTGAATTTGGTCATATCAGCGTAAACTTATTCAAATATACGTAACAGATTGTTATGCGTTTTATTTATGATTTTTTTGTTTTTGTTTTTAGTATCCGTGATTCACATCTGTATATTGAATACTATATTCGGTTTTTATTTTTACCGCTTTCAAAATATCCATTGAGAAGTTGGCGCAGCAGTTACACAACCGCAAATTTGTTTGCGGAAAGGGGAAACAATTTAGCCCACGAATTTACAATTCGCAGACGAAATTCTCCTCGTAATGTAACACGATCGGTAACAGAAGTGGGACATCTAGCGATAAGGAGAACAACGGAGTAAATTACTTCCAGCTTTTTACAGATGAATGTTGATGTCGAATAAATTCAAAAAGCGAAAGTACCCCTTTCTTATCACATCGCCAAAAAGGTTCTGGTAGGAATAGAGTGTGCCCATCAGAATATGCGAAAGATTAGCTTAACCGTAGAAACTTATACTTAAAAAAAAACTCCAGAAACTCAAACTGAAAATACATGCTTTGTTCTTACTATTTGTCAATTCAAGAGAAAGTGCTTAGAAATGTTGATTTGGTTTATTCGTTGATCATGAATAGACGAACTTTCAAATACGTAGGTTTCAGTATTTAGGGAAGCGTCCGTTTCCACAATGTTTTCCATACAACTACTTTAGTTTATAGTTTAATGTAGAAACAGAACCAATGAAAGAATATCATCCATTGACACAATGGAAATATCCCAGACTTCTCCGCTTGGCTTTCTAAAGCGTAAACTATCACCATCCCTCAACAGACAAAACTGGTTTCCAGACACCGTCCTGATATGAATTTTGAATAACATGGATTCCATTCTGATCAAACAATACCATCGCGTACAAGTCTATAAGTCCGCTGGCCGCAGCTCCGCCTAATTGTCTATCCTCCGGGTTATTCACACGCTGAGGCATATATCATCACGTTGTCCAAGCTGATCATTTCCAATTCACTTTCTATTTTCAAAGCAAAACATAAAAACGGATTTAAGTTTCCCAACCACAGCCAAATGCAAATCGAGAACCGTCAGGTCTTTACTTTTACCCAAGACCCTCCATAGGCGTGCATTTGCATGAAGCTATTGTGCGCGCCCCAAAGTGTTGACCACTTTCAATCGCCAGTATTAGGGTTGCTCCTCCGGCACGTAACACTCTTAGATAGATCATTGTACTTGGTAAACCGAAAATTGTAGATTCAGTTAATAGTGTCGTCGAGTCGCGTTGGGTAAACGCGATTCGATTATTTGAAGCCGGAGCCGAGACAAGGTCTCACTCAATATCGAGTGGCACTCGTTAACACAATCAAATCGATTGTAGCGTTTGAGTGGGTGAGATGGGACTCTTGTGGTATCCCGCGAAATCGAATTGCATGACCAATTATCAAACAAAAGTTAGATGAGCGTGCTACTGAATAAATTAACGGTAACCGAGTATGTATTGCGGAACACCTAGTTTGGTGTAGCTTTGTTCCAAGTGGTGTTGTACCACGGCTTGTCTACCTCCGTTCCACAGGCATGTGTAGGTTTGCTGATTTCTCAAACAACTAAAACACCAACAGCTAAAAAATGAACCAAAAAAACAGCGAGTAAACATCCACACCACTTGCCGCTTACATTCTTCGACTTCTTATTTCTTTTCTCGGGGCTGCCTGTGCTGGTGTTTGCATAAAAATCAGAGTGCATCGTTCACCAAACACCTGTTGAGCGTGATAATTGCATTTTGGATGCATTTAAGACAATCACCAGGCACCGCGAATCAATGGGAATCAATTAGACGAGACCACGGTGCTCGGTTTGGAAAGTAAGCCTCGAAGACGTGAATTAGCCGTGATCATGAAGGTCTATCGTAGGCAAACCGGCTTCTTGGCTCATGGCACCAAGCCCGCCATTCACGAAGGTAAAATGTGAAATAATTTGTGACATACTGTTGATTACAGTGGCAATTAAACGAACGCACCTGGTGAATTTTGGGTAATGAAATGCTAGTGAATTGAAGCGGCAAACGGCTTTCATTTCAGACTACCGCATCTCACGAACTTGCACGACAGAAGGGTGTACTTGAACAGAAGTCTGACGTGAGCAAAACGCGATATTCAGTCAAGCTTTGAAAAATATACCTTAGGTTCGAAGGCAGATGTGGCCTTCGCCTAGCTAAGTTCTAGTTTGGAAATTGCCCATCACCTTATCAGGCAGCAACCGCAGCGAAAGGGATGGGCCTAAAATCCCAGAATATACTTCAGAAGTGAAAGTTAGTTCAGGACGTCCGAGGAGTTGGAAAGAGACTGTCATTCATCATCTAAAACCTTCGTATGTAGTGTAGGAGTTAAATTTTAGATGGTGCCATGGCAGAACCCTACTGCAGGGTGGATCAAGCTGATTGTCACCGGTGTCAATGGCGCTACTTTCCACATATAGACTGACATGTGTTGTATCAAATTAGACTTTCATATAATAAGTAAAATTAAAAAATAAGCAAAGTTATAAAAGATTAGAGGCATTTTAAATTCAATTAAATTGAATTTGGATCAACCAATCAAGTGGTGGAGGTTTACCATTTGTCGTGTAAAATGGATTCAAACTTCTAAAATAGCAAATTGGCAGTGAATGCTTGAAAATTGTTGTTAATCAGTAGGCTTTTCCACTGATTTCCCTAGAGGATGCTAATAAGGAGCAGAGGATTCCGAGTACCCTACCCGTTCAGCCGAAGGATATCGCCGGTTGTGTATACCGCGGTATCTTTACCCATCCACCTAGGTTTCTAGATTTTTGCGCACCATTCACTACCACTGTTGGATTAAACGAATCACAATGCCTGAAAAGAAGAAATGCAAATAGTCCCTTGTGTGCCCCTTACTACGGGTGGGGAGAAGTGACTCGGTGTACATAAAAGTCCCAACAAAAAGCGACTCGAGAAGGTTTCCTTAGCGAGTGATTTTTATTTGCCTCTAACGGCCTGTGGCGGTTCCGCCAAACCCCACGGTTCGCCATCCTAAAAAACACCCATAATTCTATCCAATCATATAATTTCGCTAGTGCAATCGCATTGGGTTCCTCGATAGTATAGTGGTTAGTATACCCGCCTGTCACGTAGGAGACCGGGGTTCGATTCCCCCTCGGAGAGTCTCTGGCGCAAGACTAATGACCTTGCCCGGAAGAACCAAATCGTTATGGAAAATTTAACAAGCCTCAGAACTTGCTAAATAAGGCCAAGACCGGCTCCCGGTTGTAGTGCCGATGATTATGATGATAATGCAATCGCATTAAGCACCTGAAAATGCTTTACACATTAATTAGATCAAAGCTATAATCGTATAGTTCTGTAAAGAAAACTTACCTTTTCATGCATCTCTGCGCATACAATTTTCCGTAAGATTTCTTTCTTTGCTTATCTGGAATTCCAAACCAATTCGGCACCTTCGGTACCAGACAAATTCCTGTAAACGAAATGATTCGGTTTGCATACAATGCAACCGTCATGACAGGGACCATAAATATTGCGCCGTCTATTTTCCAGCTGCGCCATGTGTACGATAAATTTCTTTACGTACACATTGGCCGGCGACCTTTTTCTCCCAGCAATAAAATTCCCCAACTCGCACCATATGCAAACAAAATAAAATACACGCATCTAGCGTCTAGTGCCATAAAACGAATTTCTTCGCATGCGATCATGTATACAATTCGATCCCTTTAGCATCACCAAAGATACACATTTCCCATTGTGTAAACAGAAAAACCATTAGCACTTCTTCCTAATGGCGATACATTTACTTACGCATACCATTGCACTGGAAGAGTGCATGTCCTTGGTGGTCGCATCCTTAAGAGAAAAGTTTTTTCTCTTCTCTTGTTTTCTTAACCCTAACCTAGGATGGAATTAATGTCGGAATTCTAGCCTCGTGGAGTCTTTTACCATCCGCTGATCGCCACGGTGTTATGTTTATTTGTATAACAATTTGATAATATATTTGTATTAATTATATATTTAATATTTATTAATATGTGTATGGGTAAGTTCAAATGGACTTACTTGTATAGTTATTGTTGAGCGGTCGCTGCAGCTGTTGTTTGTCCGCGTCAGGTTGCAGGGGCCGTTGAATGTCGTGCTCCCCTGTTCAGCTTGCTCCAATCGCTGTTCCGTCGATATTTGGTTTTTAGTTTTGATTCTTAATTATATAATTTTTATTTAGATTTCAATTGTTTAGAACAATGTGGTATGATTCTCCTTTATACACTTGTATTCTCATCCTCTATTACGCTTTTTTCAGAATAAAACAACGCGCTTGTTGTCCAATGTAAGGCTTGTTGCGATATTGAATATTTTACTTTTTACCAAAAATTATTCGTTCTGTCTATTTTGGAAGTTTACGGCGAATTGTCGTTTTTGCGAATTTATTTCCGGTGACGTCTTTTTTTATTATTTATTTTTTTTATCAATTTCTCCGCCAAGTAGAATTTGCATAAAGTAGTTTATGCAAATTAGCTACTTGGCGCGTTATTCTCCTTTTACAGGTAAAGGGGGGAATCAAAGGGGGGTTAGTGGATTCTGGGGGGACCTGGACTCAATGTCGGTCCGTAACAACGGTCACGCGTCACTCCCGCTCTCCGTCACCGCGGAGAGGCGTAATTACATACCCGAATATATTCGGAGTCGTGAGACTATGTCAAGTGATCTATCCTCGAATAGATACAGCTTTTTCGAGATATCAGTATTGCAATAGCTGTGTCTGGAGAAAATCTCGTTTGTTACCTGTTCTCGTGAAATTGGTGTTGAGGCGGTGTCTGGTATATCTTTGTGTGACTATTTGTGTTTGTTTTCTTTTTCCCTGTACAACGATTTGATATTTAAAAAAATTAATGATTTTCAAAGCTGTGGATCATGTCAAGTTAACAAAAGAGTTCTTATAATTTGGAATAAACAATTATACAACAACGTGTTACACCATAAACAAAACAATAAAGAACAATTTACATCAATAACCAACAACAATAGCGTGTTTCATTTCTTCTTGTGGTGCTTGCTGGCCGCGATTTTTGGTAGGAGTGTTACTGAACTCACACCCGTGAAGGTGTACGAGTAATATAACCCCACAGACCTATATATACAAATTTTCCTTATCCTAACTTTATTGTTCTAACCTAATGTAAAATTACCTACGCAGGGGTAGATATAAATCATCAGCATGCAATAGCATAGTTTTGTTGCAGTGCACCCATGATTGGTCGGCCATAAAATCCGTTTATCTTCGTCCACGCCGGTAGTTGCATGAGTCCTTGCCCTGGCGACTCATGATCGTTGATATTGGAGGTTCCCCACGAAAATAATGGGATGAGTGCTTGGTTATTTTTGACACACGTGTCCTGTGTTGTGCTCGTGATCGTCGACGGCTGCGATGTATGGGGCAGTTACGGTGGCTGTGGCGTCGGTGTTGATGGTGCTGCACGACGACAATGATATCGATGTGAATGCAGCATGTGAAACATGCTGATGAGAACACCGGCATGAATCCCTTGATAATGGATTCATGTTCGTAAATATTAACATCCTCCCCTCGTTGAACTAGCTGAGTTAGTTCAAAATAAATCTGTTTTCTGTTCGTTTCTGACTGGGCATAACTTTCTCTCGATACGCTGCATGTGCGTTTTAGGGATCTTTGATTCTCTGCTGCATCCGGTCCATCTTCGAGGGTGTTGTGTTCCCGTTTCGGTAAGAAGTCTTCGACCACGGGTAATGGCGTTAGTCTGTAGTTGGTTCGTCGAATTACGCCATTGTCCGTCCCTACCGCTGCCACTTTTGTCGCGCTGTCCACCCCAGTGACAATGTCCTTCATTCGTCCCAGTGTTACACTAGGAATATCTTCTTCTCTAGACCCGCCGCGTGTGCGCTTCAGGGATAATTGATTCTCTGCTGCATTTGGTCTGTTGGAAACGAAGTCTGTGCGCCAGCATGGGCGCAGGATTCTACTTCGTCCTCACCATCTCTAAGACAAAGTTCCACTGAAGTTAACCACCAAACAAGTAAATCTCCACTACGCACCGTCCACAAGGAGTAAAGTAAACACACAATTTTGTTTGTTAAAATTTGTTTCACTACATTATATAATATAACACTGTTTATTGAGGTGACAAAAAAAATACAAATGGGAATACATTTTTGTGTAACGTTCATATATGGTGTTAACTTTTATTATTTGAATGGAGATTAGTCACTAAGAACCTTACAAATATCTTAATTTACGCATTCTCATTGCATCGTTCAAACGTACACCATACACAAACTAACTAAACCCTTCGCACTATTTCGCGTCCCGCAGCGCTACGGGAGCGGAGTTGGAGACTCGACCGACTCGGTCGGGTGATGGAAAAAGGCTCGCTGAGGAAAGAACTCCGACCTGTATTCAATCCTCAGTTAAGGGTGGAGAAAGAGAAAATTTTCTCTTTAGGGTGTGGCCACCAAGGAAATGCAATCTTTCCTCACTGGGTGTGACCAATGGACGGCGATCTCTTTACGCAGCGGCGTGTATGTGTGATCATACACATCACCATGTTTGTCGATGCATTTCAGCAAAGGATAAACGAAACCTACAACGAGGGAAAAAGAACAAAGGGAGTAGCGGCCTAAGGCATCGGTCTGTAATTAGGGTCAGCTAAATAAATAAGCTGCAACTCATTAAATGTGAAATGCATTTGGGATACTTCAAACAATTTGGATTGTTTATCGTATCGCCAGAATGCCTTCGGTAGAACAGAATTCTTTTGTTTGCACATGATGTGTGCTGAAGAATTTGGTTTTAGTGGCAATTGCGCTAATTGTCTGCAGCTACGTCAATAAGCTGCTTGGAGTTGCTTTGTCGTTGGACAAAGGAGTCGCCAGCCAATGTGAATGTAGGGAAAATTGTTGTACACATGGTAGGGCTGGGAATAGGTGACGCAAAGATAATCATCCCGGATTATGATGGTTACATGGTACGGTAACCGAATTGTTTTCTTTCAGGCATAATGCTTGAATTCTTCTAGGAAAATGCATATGAATTATGAATGCCTGAGAATCCTTTTAGGAAATTTTCTGTCTATGTATGGAGAATGCCCTTGTGAAAGGAAATGCTTTGATGCGGGGAGATTGAGGTGCAAATATGGGTTGCTAATATGGGGGGTTCTTCAGGTGAGCTTTAAGAATCCCCACAGGTCCATCCACGAGGGTGTTGTATTCGCGCCTGGGTAAGGAGTCTTCGGTCACGGGTAGTGGCGCTAATCTGTGTTCGGTTCGAGGAGTACGCCATTGGCCATCCCTACCTCAAACACTTACACTTTCCTCTCCGGTGACAATGTCCTTCATTCGTCCCAGTGTTACACTAGGATATCTTCTTCTCTAGACCCGCTGCGTGTGCGCTTCGGGGATCTATGATTCTCTGCTGCATCTCGTCTATCCGCGACGATGTTGTGTTCGCGTCCGGGCAAGGAGTCTTCGACCATGGGTAGTGGCGCTAATTTATGTTTGGTTCGAGGAGTACGCCATTGCCTGTCCTTACCTCGAACACTTAAACTTTCCTCTCCAGTGACAATGTCCTTCATTCGTCCCAGTGTTACACTAGGAATACCTTCTTCTCTAGACCCGTCGCGTGTGCGCTTCAGGGGTATTTGATTCTCTGCTGCATCTGGTCCATCCGCGAGAGTGTTGTGTTCGCGCCTGGGTAAGCAGTCTTTGACCACGGGTAGTGGCGCTAGTCTGTGTTTGGTTCGACGAAGTACGCATTGGCCGTCCTTACCTCGAACGCTTAAACTTTCCTCTCCAGTGAACATATCCTTCATTCATGCCGGTGTTAGACTGGAAATGTCTTCTTCTTCATTGACGATCATTAGCCCAGACTTGATGTTCTGGCTTCTCTTCTTCCACCTCTACTTTTGCAGACGCATCAGATACGACCCTGAGCTTTGTTGTGGTGTTCTCAAGTTTAATCACAGAATAAAGGCTTTGGAAGTAATACGAGGGTGGACTGAAAAGTTTCCGACCTAACAAAGATACCAGAGATTTTTTCTTAAAATTTATTTTGATTTTTCTACATAGTCTCCTTGTAACTCTACACACTTCTCCCAGCGATGCTCCCATCCCCCTAACCCGTCCAAATAGTACTCGGAGTTTTTCTCTGCAAAATAACTCTTCACGAAGGTGATTGCCTCCTCATTTGACGAAAATCTCTGTCCTTCGAACGCAATTTTTAGATTAGGGAACAAAAAGAAGTCGCTTGGGGCTAGATCTGGTGAGTAAGGCAAACAGTTCAACCCGTAATAATTGAGACGGTGCGTTGTCTTGGTGAAACAGGATCTTCCTTTTCTGCAAATGTGGCTGTTTTTCCGCAATTTCTGCCTTCAGTTGGTCAAGTGATGATGCGTAGTATGGTCCCAGCCGAAAAAAACAGTTTTTGATAATTTTGGAGCCGATTCCCCCTTTGCAGTCCACTGTTTTGTGTATTTTTGTTTCGGGCGTATAATGGTGTATCCTAGTTTCATCGACAGTAATTAATCGGCGCCAAAACTCGGATTTATTGCGCCTAAACTGCGCCAACAGAGCGCGTTGGAAATCTTCATTCGAACACATGTTTGGTCTAACGTGAGCAAACGCGGCACCCAACGGGCGGACAGCTTTCTCATGCCTAAATCTTGATTTAATATGTGACACGTTCCCTGGACATTTTCATTGCCTCTGCTATTTCTCTCACTTGAATTCGGTGGTCGTCCAGCACCATTTGGTGAACTTTAGCGATGTTACCGTCAATTGTTGCAGTTTTTGGACGTCCCGAACGTTCATCGTCTCCCAAGCTCTCACGGCCACGTTTAAATTCAGCTGCCCAAAATTTCATTGTGGTAAATGATGGTGCAGAGTCCCCATATACAGAGTCCAACTTATCTTTGCGTAGGCGTATTGCCTTTCAAAAACAAAAATTTAATGACAGCTCGATACCCAATTTTGTCATTTGCACAAAAACACTCACATCGACTCACTCAAACACTGTCAAATAAAAACTACGCATCCAAAATGGCTGAAATTCTGGTGAGTAACTGCCAAAAGATGCACAACTAAAATAAACTAAACTAGCTTTTATTGGCGAGTGCTGCCATCTTCATGTTGAGGTCGGACCCTTTTCAGTCCACTCTCGTATGGTTTGCTAATCTGCCTTAGGTTTACTTCCTCCATGCGGCTCAGCGTTTCGCACTCCCACATGAATTTTTGTTGCTGCTTCCTGATATCCGCGGCCTTGACGAACCTTCGATCGTAGGCTAAAAATCAATGATGGGCGACATCCTTGGACTTTCTCCGCCTGAGAGGATTTGTTTTGAACAGAAGTGCCATATTGGATCCACCATCCACGATTCTTGCGGTAGTTTGGTGGAAAGGTGGATTGCACTTCTGTTCTGCCGTTCTACCGTATATCAGACCTCCAGAATCTCTTCTTCTGCTGCAGCAGGGTAGTTCAGGGTTCAGCATATTGTTTTTTTTTTTCTGCTTTGCGGCCTAGAGGCGGCAATCTTGAAAAGATACAAGTGGTTCGAGTTCACTTCGGTCTCGTTTATCAGGCATTGCCTACGGACTAGATCCACCTCCACTTTGCAACCCATTCCTGTTTGCTCCCCCGAGTACCGTCTTTAAATATTTCTTCTGGAAGCACTGGAGTCTCGTGCGTTCAGGTGACCACTATTTCTATGGATACTCCGCCAGTGATATGGATTCTATTTCTAAGGACACTCGACTTGCAGTTAGGCAACCGCTCCTGTAGACTCTTAGGTTTCCCCTTCTTTGGGTAGATTCCATGGGTTTAGTGTATGAACTGCAGGCGGCTGCTCTAACCCATATGGGAGGTGCGTATAGGGCGATTAAATTTGCTCATAGAAGCCAGGAGCATTCTGCCCGATCTTTTAGGCCCGCCCACATCTGATATCACTCTCCCCAGTGCTGAATGTGTTTTCGCTGTCTTCTCTGCTGCGTAGTGCATGTGATAATTGAAACTCATGCGGTGATCGAGTATAACCCCTAGATATGTTGTGGTGGGACTTAATTCGACTATGTGTCCGCCGACACGCAAACTAATTTGTTGTACCTTTTTGCGGCTGGACATCAGAACCACCTCTGTTTTGTGCTATGCTAGTTCCAGGTAAGGAATGTTCATATGAGTGTGAGAAACTCAACGTGCTATCATCAGCAAACGAGGTTGTGGGTAGTGGACAAGAGATCATCTATAAAGATGAGGAAGATAGTGGGTGAGAGTACCGAACCCTGGGGAACACCTACATTCGTTTGATGGGAGGCCGGTTTGACACCATCGAGAACTACTTGGCTTGAAAGGCCAGAAAGATAGTCTCTTATCCGCATTAGTTAATTGGCCACTCCATATGAGTGTAATTTCGACAAAAGGGCTGGATACCAAAGTCTGTCGAAGGCTTTTGAAATAGCCAATGCCACAACCTTGCTTTCACCGAAGTAGTGGATAGAATGGCTCCACTTTTCGGTAAGGTACCTCATCAGATCTCCTGTGGACCTCTTGCTACGAAAGCCATATTGCCGGTTATTGAGAAGGTCATTTGATTCCAGATATTTCGAATGTTGACGGTTGATAAGTGATTCCATTAGCTTCGAAAGAATAAAGGAAGAGAGGGTTAATTTGTCGCCCTTTATGGGAATTGACTGGATGTTCGCTGTCTCCCATATATTTGGGAAACGGTCAGAACAATAAGACAAATGGAAGAGTTTTAGCGAGTGAAGAATATCTCTTCAAGAGAATCGGGAGAATACCATCCGGACCAGCGGGTTTGTTCGCATTCAGCTGCTTGAGTGCGCGGGCTACAGTACGCGTTCGAAAGTGAATCTGGCTTATGGTGTTCTACTTGTGCTCAATCCAGCTGATTTCACCGCCTTTGCCTTCTTTGGAGCCTGTTCGCCTTTAACAATCCACTGTCTTGACTGTTCTTTCGTCTCGAGAGTGTAGAGGTATCCATGTTTTATCTACAGTTACTAATCTCCGCAGAAACTCATCTGGGTTGTGCGGCATGCGCTCCAAAAGTTCTCAACTGAGAGTAATTGCGGCACCCATCTCGCAGATATTTTTTTCATACCCAATTCATCATGCAAAATTGAAGCATGAAACAAATTGAAAATTGAAAGATACCTAGTGAGGTATGATGCTCACTAAAAACAGACCTAGGAGCGCCATCGTAGGCGTTTATTCTAAGGACTTATTGACCTACAATCGTATCAGATAGCTTTCAGTTATCTGCAAAATCTGCAGGAACTAGATTCGCCTTCTCTATTGCACTGGAGACTGGTTTGTCATCGACTATAAGCGAAGGAATGGATGAGGAGACCGAGCTATGAATGTTTTTGATATATGCCCAGAAGCTTCTACTACCAGTGGGAGAGTGTAGTATGTTTCGTCTCACTCCCTGGTCATGCAAGAACTTCGCGAGTTGAATATGCCCATTGCAGTATATCCTAGCTCTCTTGAATCGTCTCCTGTTTTTCTCTTCATGGTTTGAGTTACACAACCTGAAGCTTAACCCTTTAGCCTAAGTGGCCTCTCTGCACCCGGAATCGAAGCACATATTTCTCTTGGGTTTGACACCCTTTACCCTCTGTGGAATAAAAGTGCTAGTCAATGGGTCCGCTATGTCAACATCGTTATTGAGGAAAAATAACGACCAGCTTAACTTCCCAAAAGTCGTTCAGACTTTCCCAATTGACTATCTCGTAGAACCATTATGTCCTGTTGGGAGTTTTCTTCTTAACGTTGCTGTTGGTTAGAGCAAATTTATCTGACCCGACATAGTGGTCTGAAGTGCTCAAGGGCGAAGAAGCTTCAGTTGTGCATTTGTTCGGGTGGGGGTGAGAAACAGGTCCAATGTCTGATACCCGTGTTGGCTCCATGACGAGTTGAGTTGAACTATTTGAATCAGCAAAGAGCTGGACATACTGACCCTCAGGTGTTGCGTGTCCAGAGTGGCGAAGCCACTGAGAGTCATGCGCATTGAATTCATCGGCAATAATGATTTCAGTGTGCGGCTATAGGGTCAAGATTCTATCCATAGAATCAGATAGAGTGTTACGAAACCGTGCTTCCTTAATCTATCAAGGGAAGAGTTGCTGTTCCTTTTTATTTTTATTTTACTAATATCTTTTATTTATTCAACCTTATATTTATTTATTTAGTAAAGACAACCGCTGTACTTATGCAAGACCGGTGCCGTTTTACTTTTATTAATTAATTGACGCTTGGTTTTATTTGGTTACTTCTTGTCACCTCTCCCTCACAGGTTTCTAATGAACTCTACTTTGTATTTATTCAGAGTAAAAGGCCCACAGTACTAATGCGAGGCTGTGATCTTTTCCTCTGATCGATTAACTCTCCCGAATTCCCTTTGTAACCACTCCTTTTATAACCGAATTATCAAGGAGAAATCGCAAAGGATGCATTATGTTCATCTCCACTTGGCATGACCTCAAGCGCAAGTCGTTTATCCTGCCGCAGTTCCGCTCAGTCGACTTTGACTCACATGGAGTGCAATTGCCCGGCACGAGTCATTTGCTTTACTTAATTGCTATTTCCACCTAATCGATCCACTTAAAGTGCAGTGGCCTTGGTTCAACCATTCATTTCGTCACTTCGAATCGGCGGATGGCGTTTTGTTATTATCCATACACCTTTCTTTCGTAGGCATAACCATTTTGGGGAAACCCCACTTGGCGTACGGTAATTGCCATTATCCGTTGCATTTTTGCAGGCGTCAGCAATTGCCAGGGAATCTCACATGCCAGGTGTTTGATCTTGGATATGAAAGACGATATACAATACGTGCAAAAAAAAAGCTTGTAGTTGGATAGTCCATAGCGTAGAGTGGGAAATATCTGTATCAATTATTACCTAGGTTTCGCTAAGTGCCAGGATTGCTGGTTTCTGGTTAGAGACGTGGGCAGACACAGAGGAGAAATTGCATAATAAGCAGTGAATGTTACAAAGATCAACGCAAAGTTCCCGTTCTATTGAAATGGCCACACACAGAAAACCAATACTGCCTCAGAAAAGGATGCAAGTCAGGACCAGGGATAGATGACCGAAAGCCACCACTACAGGCGTTATGCCCTTGTAATAGGTGCTCCAGCAGATCCGTGCCGAAATCCATGTCACATCCCTTCCATGACAAATATTAGGCCATTCAAACATCCAAAACCTGGCAAAGATTATAAATCAATGGAGGGTGTCGGTGCCATCTACATGTGAAAAAGGGGGAAAATAAATATAGAAAAGGGGGGAAATAGATATAGAAATAGGTGGGGGGGGGGGGGGGTAAGGAGGTTTTCCCACACCCCACACGTTCACACAATTTTCACACTTTCCACTGGACTGGGACGCGTATGTGGAGATCTGGTTGTTACTTCGGATCCAACATTAGACTTGTTGCGCAAACTGATAAACGTGTCTTGTGTTTACTTTATTATTTTTTATTTATTGGCCTGTAGGAACCCGGAAGTTCATGACCTCACCGACTCGGCTCCGCCATTATTCCCTGTCCCGTGCGCTCTCCTTCCACGTTCGACCATCCGATCCGATCTCCTCGAGGTCCAATCTAACATTGTCCTCCCATCTCCGTGTTTACTTAAGATACCTAAAACGGATTACACAATTGATCCGATGGTACTTATCAGGGGGCTGTAGCGCACGTGCTGTCTCGTCGGTGTCTAGTCCCTGTTGAATTCACTTCACTTACACTCTCAGCGCTATAGAACGCCATCGTCTCAACCGACCTCAGTAAAACCTTAGACAGAATCTCCCACAATCTCATCCTCTTCAAATTATTCATCCTCGGCTTCGAACCTGGATTGCTGAAATGGATTTTTTCCTACCTTGAAAATATACTTTATTCCGTTCGCTTTAGATCCGTGAGATCCCACCTCTTCCAGGCTGCCTCTTGACCCCTCTCCTATTTATACCGGCCACTAATTGCAATGACAAGGTCATCACTACTACTTTACTATTTATTAGTCTTAGGAACCCGGAAGTCCATGAACTCACTGACTCGGCTGCGCCAATGTTCCCTGTCCTGTGCATTCTCTTTCCACGCTTGACCATCAGATCCGATCTCCTCAAGGTCAAACTTCACATTGTCCTCCCATTTCCACCGCGGCCGTCCTGCCAGTCTCTTTCCCGTTGATATTCCGCCAAGAATTCTACGCACGGGCCTATCGTTCCCCATTCCCGCCACATGTCCGGCCAATCTTAATCTTCACGACCTAATTACTCTCACTATTGTAGGTTTGCGGTAAAGCTCTTCCAATTCGTGGTTATGAAGAATCCTCCATTGCCCTGCCTCTTCATCATATTCACCACCAAAGATACTCCTTAAAACTTTAACCCTGACGACACTAAGTTCTTTAAAATCATCCCCTCTCCACTCTGCTGCAAACTAACCCCGACAACTTCTCAGCTTGATGTATTAAAAAGTGCCTCGTGCTTAATATCGCCAAATGTCAATCTATAATCGTTTCTCGTAAGCATATCCACCCTGCTCTGCGTCCCTATTTCCTTCAGAACCAACCCCTAACTACTGTTCAAACTATCCGTGACCTTAGGAGCCTATGCGATAAGAAACTTATCTTCTTCTCACGTATTGACGCGATGAACCGACAGTAAGTGAACCCTCGGGTACGGGAAACGTTAGTCGAAGGAATTCTTCAACCCCTACGTGACTCCATCCCTTTACCTTACTGTTCGTCCGTCCACTGCCGGAATATGCAGTCCAGTTACGTTCCTGTGGAGTTCGTAATAGGTACACACACAACCAATAGCGAAGAACAAGAACACCGAAGGAAAAATCAAACAATCTGATTGCCCTATATCATAGTAATTCCAATCCGTTGAGTATACTTGACAAAAACAATCGATTTCGTACATAAGGCAGTGGTCTGATGTGTTGAGGCTTTGGTTCTATATTTTAGTGATTCTATCCTCCATGGCGTTGGTGCGAATCATACGCTCTTCACTATCATCGCAAATGCTATACTCCCCTTATGAAAAGATCCATATCCGCAGAATGGAATGCATTCAACGTCGTTCTTATGATTCGCTCTCCGTGGTCTGCGATGGGAAAACCCTTTAATCATGCCCAGTTACATTAATTAACCCCCTCAAGTTAATTGAACGAAAGATCGTTGAGGGGAGTAGAGCCCTAGCCGACATTGCGGCCATTCATCGGATCCTCTCCGGCTCGGTGGACTGTGCTTAACTCTTGAATTCAATACTTTTCAATACAAACAGTCGAAACACGTGAAATCGCATTAGATGGTAGGTGCATTTGGGATACTAGAATGATTGAATTGTTTGCGTATCGCCAGAATGCCTGATGAAGGACAGCGGTCTTTTGTTTACTCATGGTGCGAGTTAGTGAAATAGTCTCAACGTGGATGGTGCTAATTACATGCAGCTGGTGTTGGACTATTTATCGCTGGCTAAAAGGGTCGACAGCCGATGTGTGCATAGATAGTTTTTATGTACACATATTGAGGCTGGGATTAGCCAACTCAAGGGTAAGATTCCCTGATATGCGGTCGTATGATATGCGAACCGATGAATTTTATTACAGGGAATTTATGATAAGGTAAGAAAGAACTCTTACAGGAATTGTATACGAAGAGATGTAAGAAAAGGTAAACATTTTTTGTGGATGAAGTGGTGATTCATGAAGCACATGTGGATTTTCACCCGACCAATAACGCATGTTTTGCTTATTGACGAACCCATTGAGCCAAAAATGAGCTTCGTCACTGAATATGATTTTGCGATGAAATTCATTATCTTGGCGCAACTTTCTCGGTAGTAAATTTTTATAATTTGCAGATGTTGTTCGTTCGTGTACTTAACCATGATGAAAATGTCGAGTTTACTGAATAAATTGACAGTGACAGTTCGATGATTAGTAAAAGGGTGCGTTCACAAATTAAATTCAAAGTTGTCAAGTCCGTATATAATAACCCAATATAAGCCACGATCAGAATGATTTGTGCTGGACTGATTCTAAAAAACACCAGAATATATAGACCGAGCAAAGCAGCATCTAACCACTTTACCTTCTTCTGTTTACCTTTATTCGATTCTACAGGGAGGGCCAACTTTACCAAGTTTCTTATGATATTATTTCCCACATGTGCATATATGAAACATATTTTTGAAATTACTTTCATGTTGAAATATGAATTCTAAAAGCTAAATATAACAAAAGCAGTGACGGTGGATCAATAAGTCTAGTCTATTTTTCCTGAATTTCTGTTTATTAACTTAAAAGAAATGCCGCTTCTGTCAACTGTCATCTGTTAATAGAATACTGTCAAAGAAAGTTTATTTTTTAATACCAACGGGGAAAATTCAAAAAAATCATGGACTTATTGATCTACCCCCGTATATACTTTTTACATCTCTCAGTTGAAGTTTGCTCACTGTGTTTTTGAGACGGATAGTTTCGTCACATAGCGGTTCGTGTATTATGCAATGTTCGAGGATTTGTGAAATGTGATTGCACATATATTAGTCTGCCTGAATAATCCGTCAACTGCCAGATTGCAGTTTCGGCGTTATAGGTTCGCCTCTCTCGACAGAAGTTTGAAAAAATTGAAACTCAGAAATATGGCGTGATTCCCTTTGAGAAATGTTACTGACGTATGGACTCCATCTGTCATCCTGCTTCGCAGCTCTTGTTGGCCTTAAATGAGATCACCAGCCAAATAACCATCACATGCAAAATTCCAAAGGAGCTCACAATACCAGTGCAAACGATATGAATAGTGGTTTGCATGAAAGTCATGTATCACATAATGGTGTCACCGCCCTCTAGCTCTGGAAGCTTATGTAACTAGGTTGAGCACAAAGTGTCTAACGACGAACTGATTGATCGCACTGGCCACCCAGGCCTTTGTATAGTTTTTGTTTCGGTCGTACAGCATACAGGGTCCACAACACAATCAGTAGCACAACACAACAGGAAAAGTGAAAATGTCGATCATTGTTCGCTAGAGCACTCGAAGAATTTGGAGGTCAATCTGTGGAGTGTTTACATTCGCAATAGATGTAACGTATTTCCAACCCAACGCTACAACCGACTGATCCACATATGGAATGAGGCCGCAACAGTCGCCTACTGACAAAATCATTATCGGCTGGCTGCCACCGACCTGTGGGTGGATCTCACCTGTACACGAAGCCTAAAGAAGATCAGACGATGATGTACCTCAATGGGAATGGTGTCAAGCACAAGGTCTTAGATCATCTGAATGTTTGAAGTCTGATTTAATCTCAGGCCATAGATAATGATTTGCGTGTTTAAGCTTCGGAGAGTTTAATTTGTGCTGGTAATTTTATGCCTTGTAGGCTGCCAGGGTCTGAAAGATGATTTCATTTCCAAACTAGATGTTCTGAAAATATTTCATCTCTCAAGCTCTGACTGTGTCTGTGACGTATATTGTATATACAAACACGCAGTAGCGTTTACGAGCAGAAGCTAAGAAGACAAATATCTTGTTTTGATAGAAAAAAAATTAAATAGGAATAATACTTGGATAGGCTATAAGTTTGACTAGATTCGAAAAAGTTGTGAAATTGGAAATATACCATCCTCATTGTATAGATGATACTACGTTAAAGTCCTACTAAACAGATCTGTCGTGTGAGTACCTCATTTAGTCGTACATGTTGTTAGGAACATTACTAAGTTACGAGACGCACTGGTTGCGAGGTTGACCTCTCTAGAGCATTGACTGATCTTCTTGTGGCCCGTTTTTGGCGTATAACTGGTCTTGGACCTTCGTTTCCAATAATCGCCCGGTGTACTGCTTTGGATTTGGAACAATTTTAATCTGGCTTCTTTACGCACAGTGTGTCACCCACAAGTCACACTAAACACCTATTACAGCCAAATTAAAACTACCCACCATAGTAATGTCATCCAAGAGAAACACTGTAGTCCTAAATCTCGACCAGGTCTCAGAAGCATTTATATTTTTTTACTTGTTTTATAACTAACAGTCAATTGATACAAAGTGCGTACAAATGTCTCAATAATGCCTTGGACCAACTATGTCCACGAATGTACAGTTTTTTGTCGCCCGGAGAAAATTTTTTATAGATGATTATTACAAATTTTAGTCACACCATCACCACCGACTTACTATGAAATATTTGGCAGGCCAATAGGAAGAGGCTGTAATTAGCTTGTCCCACATGCCACCCAAGTGCGACAACTGTCTTAACTTATGACCAGCACTACATAGTATCCGCCAAAACGGATGACAGCAGGAACATTTTTATGACACGGGACAAAAGTGTCGCTTCCCGTTCAACTTCAGTTGTGGAGCATAAATTGCCGACTATATGCAAGTGACCACTTCCAATAGTTGCAAATTACATTTAATATTGTCTGGAATGTTATCCGTTGAAGGTGTCGAGCTCATCTCATCGGCCGGAGTCTGGCGAGTCTGGGTGATTTGTGTCTCGTACTCGAGCGAAAGCAAGCGAATTATATCAGGAGAAAAAAGAAGGTGCAGATGAAATCGATTCATGCTCGATGGGGTAATTAAGTTAATTGCTCTTCCACCTGCAGTGCACATGCAACTCTAAACCGAGGATGTAGGTGAACCGCTTCTCGGCTCCACGAACTCCAGAGCCGGGATTTCAGTGTTTTTATTTTGTTTCTCTTTGTAGATCATCTGATTTCTTCTCTTTTTTGTCGTTCTTACCTTCTGAGCGAAAGTTGGGCTTCGGTCGATAAATATGCTTCTGACTTTCGGAATGTGACATTCCCCCCGTGACACCTGAAGTTCGGTGTAAACCTCTTACTCCAGAGTGGGAGGAAATTTTAGTTATTAAAGTTAAAAAAAAAGTTATGCAAAATATGACTTAAGTTTTTGTTTTGTCCTTTCAGTGGTCGCTGCAGAGCAACGCCACCTCAAGCAACAAGAATGTTTGGAACAATGGCGCTAAGGAGTCGGACGAGACGAATATATTCACCGACCGTTCGGATTCGGGAATTACTTCGCCTCACAGCCACCAACACATCGATGACAGGATGAACATGATATCGTCGTGTGATTTGAACGTAAGTACAACTGGACCTACAATGAAGCCAGGCAGGGCAAGGTTGGGCTGCTTGAGCCCCAAGTACTGTGGGGAAAAGTTTATGATTGTGTTATACCGATACACTATTTTACACAGACCTTCAAGTCTCGAATGAGTACCGCACCTTCAGTTGATTGTCTGGGTTGGTTTATGGAGCGCTTTCTTGCTTAAGCGGTTTCATGTGCAAGCATTTGACAGCTTCATTTGTGCTGTTGTTGAAGTGGTTATAAAAAAATTGTTATATTAAAATGATTCACACGAACTGGATTGAGAAGGGTGTTTATGAAATGACCTACGAACTGGCCTGCTATGCGATACAGAATACTAAGCTTCGACTTTGGAAAGGAATGCGGTAGTTGATAGCTTTGGAACTAAACAGTGACGTTGCATTCGCATTGGTATAGACTTCATTGAATGGCCAGCTCAGAAAATTGGAGGTTAGGAGGTTTGGCCACAACCTTTGTCCTTCCATCTCTTGCAAAGCTTTAAACAATGTATGTGGTATACATATCTGAGGTCAAAAGACTGAAAATCAATTAATTATAAAGCTATTGGAAAACACAACTTTATGATCTCATTAGCAAGCGGAAGTAAAATTTTATTGATGCACCGTCAATCAATCAATCAATCAGAAACCAAATAGAAAACCAAAATGTGTGACTTCACTGAGACGGCTGCAGTAAGATTGTCTGTAGCCGGCGTCTTGTGTCTATTCACCTTTCATTCTTTAAATCTCCTGCTTATGTGCCGAAATGGTGTATTTAAATTTTTTTTTTTTTTTTTTTTTGACTTCTCTCGGGAGAGGCGAACCTATAGCGCCAAGTGAGCCCCGAGATGCCATCAAATAACTGTTGCAATTCTTTTTGAACAGTTGCAGGTTGTAACGCTCCGGGAACACGCGCGTGGGGAGGGAGTTCCACAGCTTCCGCGCTCTGTAACGGAACGAGTTCTGATGCTGGGATGTTCGCGCCGTCGGGAGATGAATCACAAACGGGTGCGATCCGTCGAATTGTCTAGTGGAGCGCATGTAAGCCGAATTGGGTGGAACAATACCAAGAATCTCCGAAGAACAGTACCCGTGATAGTATCTGTAAAACAGACAGAGGTCGGCTACGCGCCTTCGATGTGATAGCGACTGTAGCCCCGACGTCAGCGCCGAGTCCCCGATCAGGCGGATCGCTCGTCTCTGCATGCTCTCGGGTAGGTCGAGGGTATGTTTAGGAGCCGAGCTCCAAACATGAGAGCAATATTCGAGCGCGAGTCTAATTTGGGATTTATATAGGAGAAGAAGTTGGGCCGGAGTAAAATATTTCTTGGCTCTAAAAAGATAGCTCAGTTTTGCTGAGGCTGACCTGGCGATACTTGACACGTGTTTATGCCACGATGCATTCCCACAGACCGTGACGCCGAGCAATTTCAAACTTTCCCCAGCCTCGTGGGCTCGGCCATTCATCATCAGCTGTGGAACCGATGATCCAGTTTTCGTTATGAATTTTGTATACTGTGTCTTCGCTGCATTGAAGTCGACGAGATTGGCCTTTCCCCAATGCAGGGCACTGTCTAGATCCTGATTCAGAGAGTCAATCTGTCTACATCTCAGCTGATGTGACGCAGATGCACCAATCGGCCGATCACTCGAAAAGGAGGAAACAAGCGTACTATCATCCGCAAAACTGAACACTTTGTTATCCGTTGTCTCCAACAAATCATTTATGTGAAGCAAGAACAAGGTTGGAGCCAAACTAGAACTTTGGGGCACCCCCGAATTAACAGGATACAGATCCGAACACTCGCCGTCCACAACAACCCGGATCGATCGATTCTCGAGGAAGCTCTCGTCCAGTCGCAAAGCTGTTGGGAAAGTTCATATGAACGAAGTTTGCTCAGCAATGCCCCGTGCCAGACGCGGTCAAAAGCCCTGGAGATATCCAATGCGACCGCCCTTGACTCACCATGCCGTTCAATCGCAGATGTCCATTTATCGGTTATAAGTGTCAAAAGGTCTCCCGTGGACCGCCTACCACGGAATCCGTATTGACGATCATTCAGAAGTCCGTTGCACTCCAAATACTTAACTAACTCTGTATTGATGACTTTTTCTATTACCTTAGATAAAATGTGATGCTATCGGACGGTAATTTTGTGGGAGACACTTTTTTCCCGTCTTTGGGATTGGCTGAACTCGAGCGATTTTCCAGTAGGCAGGAAAGGTGCCCCGTGCATAAGATAAGCGGAATAGTTTGCCAAGAAGCGGCGATAGTTCTGGAGCACAGTTCTTAAGGACTATTGCTGGTATTCCGTCCGGGCCGGTGACCTTCCTACAATCCAGTTCACGTAGAATGCGTTGAATAGTGCGCGAACGAAATCTCACATCCCGCATCGAAGACCGTACCGGCGAGATCACAGGTGGCTCCAAAAGGCCGGGATCGAGGTTTGAGTTCACGGAAAATAAATTCGCGAACACATTTACTTTATCCTTTGAATTCGTGACTAATGTCCCGCTGTCTGTCGCCAACGGAGGGAATGAGGAGGATGCGAAGGTGCTGCTGACAGCCATTGCCATTGACCAGAGGGGGCGCGAACCAGTTGGGCATCGAAGGAGCTTATTGATCACCCTGTCGCTGTGAGCCTTCTTGGCGGTATCAATCGTCTGGTTGCACGCGTTTCTGATTCTAACAAAATTCGTTCTGTTAACATCGGTCGGATTGGAGCGCCATTGCTTAAAAGCTCTATTTTTTGCCGCTGTAATTTGCTCGCATTTATTATCAAACCAAGGTTTATCAGACGAACTTCGTTTGATAGAATGTGGAATATACATTTCCATCCCCAGAAGAATAATCTCTGACACCGACTCCGCGCAAGCGTTAACATTGGAGTTTCCGAAGCACACCTCTGACCATGGAAAGGATGCGAAGAAATCTCACAAATCGTCCCAGTTAGCAGCCCCATACTTCCATACATGGCGAAGCTGCCTAGGCCGGTTATTCGCTGGATATGCAAGTGCTTGCGCGACGGATACCAAGCAGTGATCTGAGTTTCCCAATGGCGCCGAAACCTCTACAGTATAAATACTCGGTTCGGACGTCAAAAATAGATCCAAGGTGTTCGCATAATCGCCTCGGGCATCCGGCACTCGCGTTGACTCCCCCGCGAGTTGAGTCAAGTTGTGGCTTACAGCAAACACCTCCGCCAGCCTCCCAGCCTCGTCGGTGCTGTTACAAAGTAACAACCAGCCGGAATTGTGCACATCAAAATCGCCAAGGACAACAATTTCAGAAGCTGGGTGGTTGATATGTATCCAGTCGACGGTATGTGAAAGATGTTCAAAAAATGTCGCCGGTCGATCGTCATTCGGGGAGCGGTAAAGACAAAGAAATTTAACGGATTTCCTCAGCACGACCCTCAACCATATGATGTCCATATTATTGGGTTCCAACGCCTCCATCCTCTGGCAAGCCAGATTGGACCGCGCGAAGACGCAGACTCCGCCCTGAAAACGGAATCTCGAATGTAAGTCGTATCCTGAGCAACGAAGATATGTCGAATCAGTTGACGAATGGACCTGGGTCTCAGTTAGGGCAAGGTTATCAAGTTTCGTTATTTGCAAATATTGGTGGACGGCGTTTACGTTCGTATTGGTAAAACCGATGCCCCTGATGTTACAAAATGCCGTCACCAGTCGAGCGTGGGCCGAGCCTCGAGAGCGAGCCGGGTTATGTGATGACGAACCTCTCAAAGTTCCATTATTTATCACGATATCTGCATGATGTTCCCCCTGACATAGTCCCCCCCGGAGATCCGAATGGGAGACTAGTTTACCTCCGGAATTCTTTATATCAGAAGGTACCATCATGACTTATCTCCGTGTCAGTCCGGGCCATCAGCCACACATCCGAAACACCGTCGAAGATTTCTCTCGGCGATATCGCGGAATGTACAGCGTGACGGAGTGGTATCTCACCTTGGGACCGACTACCACCTAACCAACCTTTTCTCGAACCGGTCCATCAGCCAAGCCCCGAAATATGGCCAGGGGTTTCTCCCATTCATTTCACAGAGCCTAAAGCTTGATGGGGTGGTATTTCACCGGGCGCACAGGGCGTTGGGCCCCCGGCTACCACTCGGCCTTTAGTCGCCTCTTACGACAAGCCGGCCTAGCTGTGAGTATATTCTAACGCCCTACTCAGAGGGCCATATTTTTGTTTGTAAACAAAATAAAATTATAGAGGTTGGTCTCACTTGGATATTTCCATGAATTATAAATGAAACAAAATGAAGACAACGCTTCCTCCGTGATATTGGAGATGTTGTTGGTTTGCGAAAAATCTCCGTTGAACTGATACGCCTTCAGAGAACAGCAAATTCGAAATCCACTGGGTTGTGGCCTTCGAAATATTGATTCCACTGCTTCAGTTCTCGGCAGAGACAGCGTATAATCCCGAACAACAGGTGATATCCTAATCTTCAGGTTTGGCGAATATCCACAATTGAAGTAGAAAAGAACAAACGATGGAAAAGAAAACGGCTGGCCAAGTTTGGATAATTAGGTCTTATTGAATTTTCACTGTGTTTCCTTTTTTTAACTAATTTAAATTGTACCTTTAACTGTCACTCTGAATCAACCAACAAAAAAAAAGAACTGAAACTCAATATAACAAAATGCTGATAAAACGAAATTAATATCAACTGACTAAGCGTTTTTCGTCTTCATGCGCCCATTTATATACCCCATGCACAGTTCCATTTGTTCCGCCGTTAGTGTTATCCGATCAAAAGCACCGTGCCATCGACCAGTAAATTACCGTAGAAAACTGTTCTATCGAACTTAGTGCTTTCTCAGTTGTAATACCGATGCAAATAATTTAGCAAATTTTGTTGCATACCTTTGTGATAAAGTTTGATGTGGTGAATTTCTGTTGCTTCGATGACAGGTGAATTGATTATTCGAATTTGTGATGAATCGATTCTCTTTTTGTTGTATCGCTGAGAAATCGATTCATCCCTGGTTGTTATTGTTGTTGCTTGTGATGCAACATCTTGCCGGTCCGGCGATGACACTTAGAAAAGTGGGTTGTTGCTCCTTGTGTATCACAGAGAGTCATTGATGGCTAAGGGTCATCGCCATCACCTATGCTGTTCATCAGAGCGAGCATTTTGGATGTGCAGAGGGGGTGGCAGTTATTCGTTATATTGGGAGGCTTAAATTATAATTCATCATCGATTGTTGGTTATATTGAACGTAATTCATAATCGGTTATCAGTGTTTGTGTGTGTGTGTGTTTTTTTTTTTGGTTTCGGTAGGAAGGTGGAAATCTTCAAAAGATACCTCTTGACCGATCCAGGGGCATGCCGGGTTTTTACCGACTAAAACCACCTCCCGCCAGGCTCATATTCCCGTTGATCCCCGCGGAACTTTCTTTTAGATATTCCATCGCGGGGCGGGACGGAGTTTACCTGTAACTCCGCTCGTCGCGTCGCAACTGCTGCATCATTTCACAGAGAATACCATTTGTTACGGACCATGCCTGTTTTGAACTAATCATGTATTCTATTACTCCTCCCGGAGTAACTGTCCGTCTCATATGTCTCTCCAAAATCGTTCGTGCGGTCTCGAATCTCACGCACTCTGTGAGTGTGTGTGTGTTTTTTTTTTTTTTTTTTTTTGATGTGTCAACGGATGTGGAATCTTCATAGATACTAGCAGCCCGTGCTACTAGCATGCACGATTCGTGTACCTGGAACGACGGTTCCAAGTCGCACGCCGGCGTACTAAACCACACCCTCGCTCCCGTCAACCACTCTCCCCGCGGGACTGCCGTTAGGTATTACTTCGCGGTGCTGGTTAGCTTTATGCTTTTTTAAGCTGCTCTCTCCATGTCGGCTATTTGTGCTTGCCTTACTTTCTCGATTCTTCTAAGTTCGAGTTGCACTTTGGTCACATATGCGCTTATCTCCATCCAGCTATCCTCGGAGTATAGCATCTGCTCTATGAGATCTTGCGGGCCTGGGAGATTGGGTCTTCCTTCGTTGAAGCGTCTACAGTGGAACACCACATGCTCCGTATGCTCCTCTTGGTTTGGGCACGCTGGACACATCGGTGAGATGCTGTGTCCAAAACGGTGCGGATATTTGCGATATCCACCATGGCCGGTCAGGAACTGGGTAAGATGGTAGTTGCAGGCACCGTGGTCACTCTTCATCCAGGTGGCGATAGATGGGATTAATTTGCACGTCCATCTGCCTTTCGTAGTGTTGTCCCACCGAGTTTGCCATATGGTTAATGAGGTTGCTCTCTCTTCCTTTTTGATCTCCTTGACTGCTGTTGGTTCCAGTTGCCTTGACGTTCTCCTGTTGTAGACTCTTAACATCTCGTCCGCAAGGATATCAATTGGAACCATTTCGGCTACCACAAAAGCAGCTTCGCCCGAGATGGTTCGGAAACCGCTGATGGTTCTTAAGGCACAGAGTCTATAGACTGACGTCACCTTTCTCCTCGCTTCCTTCGTCGTCAGTATACTGGCCCAAACAGGGGCGGCGTATAGTACGAGGGTTGCCTCTTATGTTTCGGGATTTGGCAACCCTAGTGTTGCAATCCGGCAATTGACAGCTCTGTCGTAAAGTTGGACATTTTTGAGGTTATACGCCCTCAGAACGTTTTGACATACGAGCGCTATTTGTGTTGTTTACAGTAACTTAAAAGATTCATCTCGGCCCAAAAATGGAATTAAATCGTCAACATTTTCGTGCGATTATTGTTTACAACTTTCGGCGTGGATTAACTCAGCAACAGTGCATGGATGAACTTAATTCAATTTTTGGCGATGAAGCTCCATCAAGGACCATTGTTTATCGATGGTATGGTGAATTCAATCGTGGTCGTAGTTCACTCCAAGATGAATTTCGTGAAGGTCGTCCAAAATCAGTTGTTGTTCCGAAAACCATTGATGCTGTGCGCGAACTGATATTGGAAGATCGTCATGTGACCTATCGTGAGATTGAGACAACCTTAGGCGTTAGTGGGACCAGCATACATTCAATATTGCATAAACATTTGACTGTCAAAAAAATGTGTTCGCGTTGGAACCCACACAATTTGTCAATCGCCCAAAAAAAGGCTCGTGTCATTGGTCGAAAGAAATGCTCAAAAAATACGGTCGCGGTGCTTCGAAACACGTCTATGACATCGTGACAGGTGATGAATCGTGGATTTACGCGTATGAGCCCGAAAGTAAACAGCAGTCGACTGTCTGGGTGTTTCAAGATGAGCCAAATCCAACAAAAGTTGTTCGCGCACGAAGCACTTCCAAGCAAATGGTCGCCTGTTTTTTCGGAAAAACTGGACATGTCGCAACCGTACCGCTTTGATGCCCCAAGAACAACGCAGAACAGTCAATTCTGAGTGGTACACAACCATTTGTTTGCCAGATTTCCAAGAAATCAGGAAAACCAACCGCCGAAGACGGATCACTCTTCACCACGACAATGCGAGCTCTCACACATCGGCTGCGACAACTGCATTTTTGAGCACCCAAAACATCGATTTGATGGGTCATCCGCCGTATAGTCCTGGCTTGGCACCTAATGACTTATTTTTATTCCCGTACGTAAAAAACAAACTGAGAGGTCAACGTTTTTCGACACCTGAAGAAGCGGTTGCTGCATTCAGAATGCATGTGTTGGAGATACCTCAATCAGAGTGGCAAAAGTGCTTCGACAATTGGTTCAAACGCATGCAAAAGTGTATAGATCATCATGAGGGATATTTTGAAAAACAATAAAGTGATTTTCGATGATCAATATTTGTTTTTGTTCTCTAATCCCGAAATATAAAAGGCAACCCTCGTAGTACCGAGGTCACTACTCTGGACATCAATATTCTTCGTGGATATCCAGGTACTCCGATGTTTGGTAGTATTCGAGCAAGTGCTGCTTGCAGCATTGACGCTTTTTTGCTAGAATACTTAACATGCTCTTTGAATTGCAGCCTGTTGTCGATCATAACTCCTAGATATTTTATTGCTTCTTTCGATCTAAAAATTTGATCTCCGACCCTTATATTCATGTATTCCACCTTTTTTCGGCTAGTTATTAAAACCGCCTCTGTTTTGTGGTCTGCTAGCTCGAGACCAGCGGATACCAGCCATTCTTTGACTTTCACCACTGCCTCGTTAGTAGCTGCCTCTATCTCGTGAATATGTTTTGCCACTGTCACAAGGCAATGTCGTCCGCAAAACCTATCATCTGGACCTGTTGTGGCAACACCAATCGCATCTGTATGTGTGCACATCCTTTCGGTGATCATCTTCTAAAATCGTCCCTTATATGGTCATCGGAGCGATGGATGAAAATGTTGGTGTTCTGTCCCTTCGGTTGATATAATTAATCGCGATACGGATTCCGTGGAGGCAAGTTGGGCCTCCACGTTAAATAATAAAAGTCAGAAAACAGCTACCATTGAAGTGAGAGTGCCGGTCATCGGTATTTTGTACGGTATTTCCTAAATTTATATCAAAAGTTTAATTCTGTTTATTATGAACATAAGAGTGTACCGACGATAGTCTGTAACTAATGTTAATTCTACTTAAGACTGTATTTTCTAAAGTTATATCAAAAGTTTTTATTAAGAAGTCTTCCTTAGTTCCGGTTATGGTTTATTTACTACATAATAACAATAAAAAAAAACCCTTTGAATGTGAGCCGGTGTTTAATTTCTTGTTTTTGGTTGACGGCGAGTGACGAAGATTCTCTATTAAGCTTGTGACGGATGAATTTCTCTTCGGTGTTGGTACTAGACCTACCACAGCTATAAGTTCCATTTACCGGAGAAAAGAACTGACCAAAGTTTAATTTTAATGTTATGCTTTGATGCCCCAAAATGCAACTTCAGTATAACAGGTTTACGATATTAGCAAAATATTATTAGGGAACTAAACTCCTAAGATCGGTAAAATTGCGCTAAGTCATAGAGTTTGAAGTGGATTAATTCCAGTAGAAGAACACCCTTTTTTCATTATCCATATTTTTATGTCGTGCCATAATTTGAATTTTGATTTTTTGCAGATTCTTGATATGACCAATGATGGTTTGCGTCGCCATCTACATCAAATGCTTAAAAAATCAACGATTGACGAAGAGGACAAAATTTGTTTGCAGCAATTGTTAACCCTTACGCAAAATCTCGACGTCATATCACATGATTCATTACCCTCCAGCGAGGAATGCTCCAGCCTGGAATACGTAAGTATAATTCTACTTCAATTTTTGACAAAATCAACTCTATCGCTAATTAAAACTTGAGTGGAGCAGAAACATCATAACAACCTTTTGAAAAATAGTCATAAGGTTGGGAAAACTTTTTAATCATAAGACCTGAAACTTAGTAATCGCATTAAACGGCTTCATCAAAATTCATAAACTTTTTTATTTTTGTTTTTCCTTCTCATTTCAATAGATTAAATCCCGAGTATCGGACTACGGTTCGTCTCCCCGTTCATTGGAAGTCTCTCCAAGCTTACTACTGCAGCAGAAGCCAAAATCAACTCCCTCAACCGGTCGAATCGTTGCCACTGTCCTTCCATACAATAATAATACGACATTTTCGCCGCCCATTGACTCACCACAAAGAAAGTTACGGGCCTGGCATACAAGCAGTTTAACAGAAAGTGGTGTTTTTGAAGGCGACCTAAGTGAATCGTCCGTCTACACACAAACAGAACCCGAGGATTTCGAGTGCCTTGCATTAGCCTCAAATAGAGGTACCTGTACAGATACACACAAATTGAATAGATTCCATGATAAAATTGACGAATGTGCCACTAATAAAGTATATATCGATAAAACAACAATACGAAATATAAACATACCAAATAGCTCCTCAAACCTTTCAGATCAGAAGCATATTCAGTACTACAAAGAACGTTTGGATGTACTCGAGAGTAAGCTTCTAATTTACGAAAGCAGCGGCGATCTGCAAACAAAAAGGCTAGCTGATCGCCTACAAAAGGAGATCAAATTAGGAAGTCTAGTTAAAGAATTACGAGATCGTGTAAGCGTTTTAGAACTTGAAAACTCACAACTCGAAGAGGAGAAGTGTGAATTCGAAGAGGCCGAAAACGATACTCGACTTCGTTTGCAAAGGCTTGAAGTCGAGCTAGAGATTTTATCCCAACGAAATATTGAACTTGAAATGTCCAGAGAGGCTCTACAGAATAAGCTCAAAGATTCTCGTAGTGAAACACTAATATTACAAGACGACCTAGCTGCGTGCCAAACGCAAGTCGGTCAACTCGAAGAAGACCGTCGTAGATACAAAGAAGATTTTGAATTCCTCCACAAGTCTCTGCCTGCATTTCTCCTTTTTAACACTTTGTTTATTACATCCTCATCAATATTAACACCAACTCCAACTGCAACACCACGAACAACTACACCCATCCCATATCACCCAAATACCAACAACATCATGGGTAATAAATTAGATACTGATCCTCCGGCATCTGACGCCAGGAACAATGAAGTTTTCGAATATAGCAACGACTGCTCCATGGCAGAAGACGGGTTCCGCCGGGAAAGTCACACCCTACGAGAAGAAATTAGAAATCTAAAACGACAAATTGGCGATCTAAATATCCGACACACCGAAGCCTTGGCCTGTGCAGATAGTTACTGGGAAGATCTAGAACGGAACTACAACGATCAATTGATCGCTTCTAAATCAAAAGAGGACAGTCTGAAGCAGAAGATAAAACAGCTCGAATGTTGCCTCAAAGACGATGCACGTGCAGCCAATGAAAAAATTTGTCAACTTGAGGAGACCGAACGCGAATTGCGGATGTGTCTTCAAAAGGTAACCCGTGACCATCGGGAAATGCTAAAGGAACACGACCTTATAAACGAAGAATATCACAGATTAAAAGACAAATACGACCGACTTCGGGAGCATGTCGAAGGCCCAATCAAAGATGCCCTAGATCGGGAGAAGTCCCAAAATAAAACCCTCAAAGAAGAGCTGGGTTACCTGCACCGAACAACATGCGAACAAGAACTACACTACCGCAATGAATTGGACTGTTTCCAGTCACAATTAGAAAAGCTTAATAAGGAGCTCATGCAAATTCAAGTCACAAACTCTGAACTCAAAGAAGAGGTATGTACTCTCGAGAAGGAGGTTTATAATCTACAACAAGAAAAAATGGAAGATCTAGACAAAATTCGCTGTCTAACCGACGAAGTCCGATCCAAGGATGATATGTGTGCTGTGCTAGAAAAACGTGTTGAGTCCCTTGTCAACGCTTCGTTTATGAAACAAAAATCGAGCAACTGTCGTATGCCCTCCACCCATTGTAGTGTTGGAACACCTAGTTTGGCACAAGAGCTAAATAGCAGTCCAATGAAACGCCTCAAGATGGATCGAACATGTGATCAGTCGACTGATTTAAAGTCTGCCACCAAAAATCTTGAAAACGTCTTAAGCAACATCAAGGTACATGATTTTAAAGTTACTTAGCCATATAACACACATTTCAAATCTAATTCATTCGGGGCTTCTCGGTCATCTAAATTGCAACTAATACAAAGTAGTCATTCGCTAAATTACCAATTTGCATTCATATATATTACTCAATCATTAAATCTGTAATATTTCGCGGAACATTAACAAGTAGATTATAAGCATTTCGTCATCGGTTCGTTTTGATCACTAGCCGTTAACTGGTAAATAATTAGTCAACCGTTGGATTATGGTTTTGAAAATTCTCTCAGAGGTGTTATAATAGCATCTTACCATATTTAGTTATACGTTCGTAATTGGTGAAAGTTTGTGACTCGTTCATTCAGAATTGGCATCGGCTTAATAATAAAGTGCATAATCATTCGTAAAGCTATTCATAACAAAATATGTTCACTCGTTAAAGTAGCAATAACGAAATATACTCGACTTTCAAACTAGTAATAATGAAATGGGCCTTCAGAGTCGCCCTTTCTCACATTTGGGTTCTCCGAAAACCTTTCCCCTCGAATCGTCTAACAGACTACGGTACCTCTTACTAAGCACCAAACCCACGAATCCCTAGGTGAACCTATTCAGCAGCAAGTTGGATGTTTCGTGATATGAACATCTCTGATCATATTAGGTTTTCTTGGCTTCTAGTAAGTATGCGTCCAGCTCCGGTACTGTGCTTTACCTATACGACTCTCTCCCTGGGATTGCGTCTGTAATTGACGCTTGGTGGGTGAAGGGTTTTTTTTTAACACACCCACCTCACTCCGAGGTGTTATTGGTTTTTTTTTTTTGTTGAGTCGTTGCAATGACGCGAGAGTTCCTCTTCGACTAATGCAAGATCCATGCTGCAATTTCCCTGCTATATTTCCATATCTATCCAACCACAGTCCGACAATTCTGTTGCGAAGTGAGCCCTAGGTGATAGCCATAATAAATACGACATTTCGCCGTAAAAACTCGCCCTGCATAAGTGAATTATTTGCTGATGTTTTCTATATAGGACTCCGAGCCTGGGTAGTAAAACTTCGATAAAGGTCTTGAATGGTCATCTAATTCTATGAATACGATTCTAATCCTACAACCACATCATGAAATCATGTAGAGGATTTTAACCTCCATAATTCTTTGTGTTTTCACTACACTACACACTCATTATCATCATCATCATCATCGGCACTACAACCGGGATCCGGTCTTGGCCTTATTTAACAAATCTCTCCACCGGTCCCGATTTCGAGCCGATGTCATCCAGTTTGACACTCCCAGGCTCTGCGCGTCCTGGTCTATGCCATCCCTCCATCGCAGACAAGGTCTGCCGCGCTGTCTCCTTCCATACTTCCTGCCACGCTACACACTCAACTCCCTAGAACCTTCTGCTCTTCGGCAAGTTGAATAATTTAACTCAGTTCCTAAATGAGTCGGCCCCGATTCCAGGCAATGACGGCTGCTCCCCTAATACTTCAATCTGCTCCTCATCTCCACCTCTAAAATACACTTAATTGATATTCCTGTTTCAACTGCGCGGTTTCAACCAGACTTCCGTTAATATCCAATATAGTTAACGAAAAGGCTCCGAGCAATGTGGCAATACGGAAAAGTCAACTAGGACGCCCTGAACAAACTTTCTTCAAATTTGCCCTAACTTCTCTCCAGTAACGATGCAAATGCCACGTTTGGCACAAAAAACCGCTCGTCTTGACATGAGATAGTTCATTCCACCCAGAGTGAAAAGCGAAGCCAAACATGCGATATGATTCTAAATCTAAAGAAGCTATAAAAGTGTAGGTGTTATGCTTCAAATCACACAATTTAGTGGAAAATGGTAGGCAATTTAAGAGGGTAGGGAATGACTAACTGATTAATGGAATGCAAAGTCCTTTTATGGAATGCAAAATACATTTAAGGAAAGTTTTAATTAATGTAGTACCCAGTCAAATTAGAAAGACTGTCCGCTACATACTCAATAATCATTTTGACACTTTGTAACATTTTAACTAATTTTGTTACTAGTTAAACGCCAAAATATATAAGTTAGATGTTCAAAAACGATCTAGTCAGTTAGCAGTTAGTAGTCAGCTCTAAAGACATTTGCGACAAATCTTTACACGCTACCTGCGCAGGACTGAATAAAAGAAATACGCATTTCCCCAAAGAATTCGCTTATAACTACTTGTCCTTCTGCGACCAAGGGATTGATATTTCACTTTCTTACATCCCTATGGCAATATTGCGCCGGAGTGACACAAATGATGGATAGATAAACAAATAATTAGAGATAAGATTTCTCAACTCGAGAGCAGTCTTAAGTGTATTGGCGACCTGGGCTCTCTCCAACAAAGGACGCTATCTAATATCAATACTTTCATTAAAGATAGTAACAAGACCATCATCAATCACATTACGTCCCCGGTAACGAAATCCCTTAATTCAGTAACACATGAGATATCCAATTTTATCCTGTTCAAAAGTGGTAAATTTCCACAATCGGGTGTTTAATTTTACGACTCCCTAGGGTGTGCACTCCGAGCGGCAACCATAGACAATACACGCCTCACTACGCCGCCCTATATCCCAAGTGCATCACACTTCGGAGCGCGCATCATTTCCCTAGGGCGACCTGCGGTTGGCCACAACCAACCACCCACCAGGAGCCCCTAAGCTAAGTCGCTCAAATTTAACCAAGCGCGACTGGCCGGCACCTCCTCACAACCTGCTGTTCGGTCGAGGTCGCAGCTACCGTTTATCGAGCGCCGTCGTCGATATCGGTGCCGATACACTGGTCCTCCCTCTATCGGTAAGCCGCGCAACTGGAGTGCCCGCCCCCTTTTACCAGTCCCAGCGGCAAACAATTCGCCATACAACCGTATGGACGAAAGCCACCGACTCTGGACTCGGTTTCCCTCAATTTTATCCACTGACACTTCGTTGCACGATGTCAGTGAGTCACAATAGGTTCCATCTCCTGGCACTTCGTTGTACGATGCCAGCGAGCCCCAATAGGTTCCGTCTCCTGACACTCCGTAGTAGAGCTCCTAATGGGATTAGACCTATTAGATAGGTACAACATGTTGGCAGATATCGCCAACAGCAGGTTAATACCCACAGCGCCTCTATGTGCCTCTCTTGGCACACGCTACGTCGTCACTGGGGACGCGAGCAGATTACCGATAGGTTCCGACCTATCGGACGATAAACCTGTTGGTCCAAGTGACCCACAACAGGCCAATGGACCACGCAGCACACCCTTGCCCTTGACGGCATCAAGCGGTCACACCAGTCCACAACAATTACGGACACAGGCCCATACCATAACCAGGAACTAGTCATCACGACAGTTCTCCTGATTTAATCACCAGCGCCTCCCGAAGTACGCAGGGCCACCTTGTTTTCCAAGCGTTCAGCTCTCCTCCCAGCACCGCACCACCCATTCGAGCATCCCTTCCGCCCTACCTTTCTTTTTCGTGACTACGTCACAGGGGCGGAGTGCTATGGCGGTTCCGCCAAACCCCACGGTCCACTTACCTGAAAAAAACCCCCATAACTGCTACCCAACTTCCTGAAGTTCGCTAATGCAATCACATTAGCACCTGAAATGGGTCACGCAACAATATTCACCAAATGTATTTACCTAAAAGCTCCTGGAAGAGAATTCTTACCTGCATTCATTTATTCGAATTCAAAATTCCTCTTAAGAATTCTGTCCCAAACAGCATATCCCTGAAAAGAAAACTTATCGGTTCACATATAATATAACCGCATAATCAGGGAATCTTACCCTTGAGTTGGCTTATCCCAGCTTCATCATGTGTATCATAAATCACCATACAAACACAATGGCTGGCGACCTACACCCAAGGGACCAAAACAAATTTATACATATCGTGTCTCTTGGCACCAATTAAATCCTACAGCATAAGCAAATGCAAATAGGAATTCAATACCTACCCTTACTAGTGATGCCATAAACACCATTTCCCGGTAATCTAGCTAAAACCCATTATCACATTTCCACATCGCATTGCCGCCTATTTATTTAGCCGCAATGCACATCTCAGACAAAGACCCAAACGTTCCCTTTGTCTTTTCATATTTCGGGATCTGCTTCTCATCAGCAGCGGCAAGAGCAGAAAACCAATTATCGTCCACGGAGATTCGGTTTGTTTGCTTTACCGAACTCGCATCCCACGAATACACGCTATGCCCTTTTCTTTGTTTTAGATTCGTTCCCATGGCTTTTGACCCATAAAAGAACCAATGTACACACATACATGTGTACCGTGACGATCTTCTCTATGAGATCTGTTTGGTTACCCCAAAGAGAGACTTTACGTCTCTCTTGGAATAGGAAAATTGCACCCCTTAATTAAGAAAGCCAGTTTCACTGCCCGAATTTCTTTTGTCAACGAATGAATATCGTTGAGTCTATTACCATCCGCCGACCGCCACGGTCGTTGCCGCTCCTGCTCTCCGTCGCCCGGTAGAGAAGCGCAGATAATTAAGTCGAGTGGAGTAAGCGTGCTTTCAATTAAAATGAGTTTAACGCCTTATATGTTGTTTCTGTGTGTCCTTTTAATCGTGTGTAAAGTAAAGTCGAGTCGCATCGCGTGAGCCTGCTGCGCGAGTTCTAATTGTTAAGTGGAATTATCAATCCCGCAAACGTGAAATAAAAAAAAACAGTAATAATAACAAACCTGTGCGTCAGTGTTTTATTTGTTCGGGTGATGACTTTCCGGGTGAACAGTTTTCTGACAGTGTTTGGCGGAACATTGTCGAAACTTTTAGTGACAGACGGATGGGGATAGGAGTGAAACGAGGGTCCGTGTCTGACACAATACTCTTAATCCCCACAGGTCCAGGTCCACACTGGATTAACGCGCTTATTATAAATTCTTTTGAATACGGATAGTAGTAGAAACTTGAGCCAAATAGTGGATATATATATATAATGGAACGTTGATCTTGAATACCCGACAATTGTAATGGTATGGGCAGAGTATTCGTCGCTTATTAACACGGTCCTTTGTATTCTCTGCCCGTCTAATATTCACCTATACTGTGAACCGTGAACTCCCTCTTGATGATTTGTGCGACCAAGTATTTGGCGAGGAAGAACCCAAACTCCGAGGTCTTGAGCAAGGTCTATGGTAATATTATTATTAACGCAATGATAAAGATTCAATTTGGGCAAAAATAAATGAGAATAGAATAGAAAAGAAGGAACGGATTATTAGTAGGTTGTTGGACCTCCATCGGTTGTGGAACCAGCATTTTCGCTTTTAATTTATTTCGCAAAACATTCACGTTTTTACTTCTTCAAAACTTACGAATAATATTAACAAAGAACCAATATGACAACTCGCCAAAAGTTTGTAAATCAAGGGATGTTCTTTGTATAACATGTATTATAAAAGTGTTATAAATGCACTCAAAAACATGTACAGTTCAATACGACCAATTTCCGACGTATCACAAACACACACTATACACATAATGCCAAAAAACCTTTCTTTCGTCATTTATATAACAAAATCGAACGTTTTGCAACTTAATTTCATCCATTTTAGGAAAGTAACAGATGTATACCATCGCATAAACAATTCGAGGATGTTGCCCATGATGTCAAGAGATTAGCCGAATCAATATTAGCTAATAAGTCAGCAACAGAAATAAATCAAAGATGTCGAGCCCAACAAACGTATATGCAAAGACAACAAGAGACGGAACAACAACAAAGTGAAGAAAACGATAGAAATGAGCAGTGTGAGAAGGAACAACATACCCTAAAACCAATGCTCACAGATCCACATAAGGGTAGATGTTCCCTTAAAGCCTCTGCAATTCGTGGCGAAAAGCCCTTGACTGATACTGAAGATCATAAGCTTGATCAAAACAAGGGTCTGAAAACTTTCCAAAGTCGATTGATTTTATTTGAGTCGCCTTCCTATACCAATACACCCAATCAAATGATGGCTATTGATAATGATAAAAAACCAAATCAAATATCCGAAGTACCATCAGAACTTCGAAAACTAACTTCAGTGCAAAATGTGAGAAAAACATTTCGAATAAATCGACGTCCAACGTCGAGTCGTTTCTCACGCAGTTTGCGTGCTGAAATTTTGAAAATTATTTCAAACCTCAAAATGGAAAAGACAGCAATAGTCAATCCATCTGTTGACAATAGCTCAACATTCACTGATGTGAATTTTGGTGAGCAAACACCTCATCGTAAAACTTCACGCTCAAGTTACCATTCGATTAATGACGAGGATGACAAGGAAGAGACATTTGTCGAATCAGATTTAGAAGAATGCTGGTCTGACACAATAGATGATAGTTCAGAGTATCTGATACACTCCAGGCGTTTCTCAAACGAACCTGATGACATTTGCTCAAAGATCGATAGTGAAACTCAGACTGTGTGTAAAGATGTAGAACTAACAGAGTCAGCAACGGAAGCGACAGATGACGCGGCAGCTAGTAATTTTAATATGTTCGACACCTCAGCAGCTGGTATCAACAGTTATCGAAATTTTATGGATGGATTATTATTGTCCGCCCACGGTTCTACAACCGACGTGGAAAGCATTGAAAAAATTGACGCATATCTTCGTCAGAGGCATAAAACAGATACGACGTTTCGTAAGAACCTCGATATCACGATGAAGATCGCATGTTATTGCAACGAAGAGGAGAGCACCTTCTTCAGTGCGCTAACCTACGACGAAATCGTATTGGCTATGCAATTTCTTAGTCAACTAGAGGAAATTTATCATCCATTCAAAATTCCGGTTAGAAATTCGTATTATTGCTCCGATTCTGGGTCTGGTTCTGATGTCATTTCTTGTACTAATTCCATTGGTGGTTCGATTTCAGAGTGTGGTTGCTGTTCTGATATTAATTTTGGTTCCGGTTGCCAATGTTTTTCTGGTTCTGATTCTAATTCTGACTCTGATAATGGTTCTTGTTCGGATTCCGATTTTAGGTCTGGATCCATTGCAGTTTCTGGCTCTGGTTCCAATTTTAATTCAGGCTGTCATAGTAGTTTTGGTTCGAATTGTAATTCGGCTTGTCGTAGTAGTCCTGATTGTGGTTCTATTTCTAATTCTGGTTTTGATCCCAGTTCCGACCTAGGTCCTAGTTCTAATACTAGTTTTGGTTCTGGTGCCGTCTTTGTGTCGGGTGCTATTTCTGGCTTTGGTCGCGGAGTTTATTCAGGTTCGGATGCAAGTTCTGGTTTCAGTTCCAATTCTTGTACTACTTCGCGTGCTGATTCCATATCCAAATCTAGTTTTCAATTCCAATTTTGCCGCTGGGTCCATTTCCAATCCTGGTTCTGATTTGGATTCAAATCTAATTTTAATTCTAATTATGGTGCTGGGTCCAATTCGGATCCTGGTTCCGATTTGAATACAAATCTGGTTTCGATTCAAATTTTGGTGCTGGGTCCAATTCGGATCCTGGTTTCGATTTGGATTCAAATCTAGTTTCGATTCAAATTTTGGTTCTGGGTCCAATTCCGATCCTGGTTCCGATTTGTATTCAAATCTGGTTTCGATTCCAATGTTGGGTCTGGGTCCAATTCGGATCCTAGTTCCGATTTGGCTTCAAATCTAATTTTGATTCAAATTTTGGTGCTGGGTCCAATTCGGATCCTGGTTCCGATTTGGCTTCAAATCTAATTTTGATTCAAATTTTGGTGCTGGGTCCAATTCGGATCCTGGTTCCGATTTGAATACAAATCTGGTTTCGATTCCAATTTTGGTGCTGGGTCCAATTCCGATCCTGGTTCCGATTTGGATCACAATCTAGTTTCGATTCCAATTTTGGTGCTGGGTCCAATTCCGATCCAGGTTCCGATTTGGATCACAATCTAGTTTCGATTCCAATTTTGGTGCTGGGTCCAATTCCGATCCTGGTTCCGATTTGGATTCAAATCTCGTTTCTATACCAATTTTGTTGCTGGGTCCAATTCCGATCCTGGTTCCGATTTGGATTCAAATCTAGTTTCGATTCCAATTGTGGTGCTGAGTCCAATTCCGATCCTGGCTCCGAATTGGATTCAAATCTCGTTTCTATACCAATTTTGTTGCCGGTCCAATTCCGATCCTAGTTCCGATTTGGATTCAAATCTAATTTTGAGTCAAATTTTGGTGCTGGGTTCAATTCCTATCTTGGTTCCGATTTGTATTCAAATCTCGTTTCTATACCAAATTTGTTCCTGGTTCCGATTTGGATTCAAATCTGGTTTCGATTCCAATTTTGGTGCTGGGTCCAATTCGGACCCTGGTTCCGATTTGGATTCAAATCTAGTTTCGATTTCAATGGTGGTGCTGGGTCCAATTCCGATCCTGGTTCCGATTTGGATTCAAATCTAGTTTCGATTCCAATTGTGGTGCTGGGTCCAATTCCGACCTTATTTCCGATTTGAATTAAAATCTGGTTTCCATTCAAATTTTGGTGCTGGGTTTAATTCCGATCCTGGTTCCGATTTGTACTCAAATCTGGTTTCCATTCAAATTTTGGTGCTGGGTTCAATTCCGATCCTGGTTCTGATTTGGATTCAAATCTGGTTTCGATTCCAATGTTGGGTCTGGGTCCAATTCGGATCCTGGTTCCGATTTGGCTTCAAATCTAATTTTGATTCAAATTTTGGTGCTGGGGCCAATTCGGATCCTGGTTCCGATTTGGCTTCAAATCTAATTTTGATTCAAATTTTGGTGCTGGGTCCAATTCGGATCCTGGTTCCGATTTGAATACAAATCTGGTTTCGATTCCAATTTTGGTGCTGGGTCCAATTCCGATCCTGGTTCCGATTTGGATCACAATCTAGTTTCGATTCCAATTTTGGTGCTGGGTCCAATTCCGATCCTGGTTCCGATTTGGATCACAATCTAGTTTCGATTCCAATTTTGGTGCTGGGTCCAATTCCGATCCTGGTTCCGATTTGGATTCAAATCTCGTTTCTATACCAATTTTGTTGCTGGGTCCAATTCCGATCCTGGTTCCGATTTGGATTCAAATCTAGTTTCGATTCCAATTGTGGTGCTGAGTCCAATTCCGATCCTGGCTCCGAATTGGATTCAAATCTCGTTTCTATACCAATTTTGTTGCCGGTCCAATTCCGATCCTAGTTCCGATTTGGATTCAAATCTAATTTTGAGTCAAATTTTGGTGCTGGGTTCAATTCCTATCTTGGTTCCGATTTGTATTCAAATCTCGTTTCTATACCAAATTTGTTCCTGGTTCCGATTTGGATTCAAATCTGGTTTCGATTCCAATTTTGGTGCTGGGTCCAATTCGGACCCTGGTTCCGATTTGGATTCAAATCTAGTTTCGATTTCAATGGTGGTGCTGGGTCCAATTCCGATCCTGGTTCCGATTTGGATTCAAATCTAGTTTCGATTCCAATTGTGGTGCTGGGTCCAATTCCGACCTTATTTCCGATTTGAATTAAAATCTGGTTTCCATTCAAATTTTGGTGGTGGGTTTAATTCCGATCCTGGTTCCGATTTGTACTCAAATCTGGTTTCCATTCAAATTTTGTTGCTGGGGTCAATTCCGATCCTGGTTCCGATTTGTACTCACATCTGGTTTCCATTCAAATTTTGGTGCTGGGTTCAATTCCGATCCTGGTTCTGATTTGGATTCAAATCTGGTTTCGATTCCAATGTTGGGTCTGGGTCCAATTCGGATCCTGGTTCCGATTTGGCTTCAAATCTAATTTTGATTCAAATTTTGGTGCTGGGTCCAATTCGGATCCTGGTTCCGATTTGGCTTCAAATCTAATTTTGATTCAAATTTTGGTGCTGGGTCCAATTCGGATCCTGGTTCCGATTTGGATTAAAATTTGGTTTCGATTCCAAGTTTGGTGCTGGGTCCAATTCGGATTCTGGTTCCGATTTGGATTCAAATCTAGTTTCGATTCCAATTTTGGTGCTGGGTCCAATTCGGATCCTGGTTCCGATTTGTATTCAAATCTGGTTTCGATTCCAAGTTTGGTGATGGATCCAATTCGGATCCAGATTCCGATTTGAATTCAAATCTGGTTTCGATTCAAATTTTGGTGCTAGGTCCAATTCCGATCCTGGTTCCGATTTGTAGTCAAATCTGGTTTCGATTCCAAGTTTGGTGATGGATCCAATTCGGATCCCGATTCCGATTTGAATTCAAATCTGGTTTCGATTCAAATTTTGGTTCTGGGTCCAATTCGGATCCTGGTTCCGATTTGGATTCAAATCTAGTTTCGTTTCGAATTGTGGTGCTGGGTCCAATTCCGATCCTGGTTCCGATTTGGATTCAAATCTGGTTTCGATTCCAAGTTTGGTGCTGGGTCCAATTCCGATCCTGGATCCGATTTGGATTCAAATCTGGTTTCGATTCCAAGTTTGGTGCTGGGTCCAATTCGGATCCTGGCTCCGATTTGGATTCAAATCTAGTTTCGATTCCAAGTTTGGTGCTGGGTCCAATTCGGATCCCGGTTTCGACTTGAATTCAAATCTGGTTTCGAGTCCAATTTTGGTGTTGGGTCCAATTCGGATCCTGATTCCGATTTGAATTCAAATCTGGTTTCGATTCCAATGTTGGTGATGGATCCAATTCGGATCCTGATTCCGATTTGAATTCAAATCTGGTTTCGATTCAAATTTTGGTTCTGGGTCCAATTCCGATCCTGGTTCCGATTTGTATTCAAATCTGGTTTCGATTCCAGGTTTGGTGATGGATCCAATTCGGATGCTGGTTTCGACTTGGATTAGAACCTAGTTTCGTTTCCAATGTTGTTGCTGGGTACAATTCCGATTCTGGTTAGGATTTGGATTCAAATGTGGTTCTGGTTAGGTTGGCGATTCTGGTTGTGTTTTTGCTCTGATTCTGGCACTACTCCCAATTCCAATTCGGTTTCCAGAACTATTACAAATTCTGGTTCCAATGCTGATTTCGATTTTGATGTCGGTTCTGATTCTGTCGCTAGTTTTAATTCTAGTTCTGATTCAGATACTGATTTCGAGTCTGGCCCTGGTTCCAGTTATGATTCCAAGCCGGATTTTGATTCCGATACTAGTTACCAAATCTCGTTTTGGTTATGATGGCGATTCTGCCTCTGCTGTGTTTTCGCCTCTGGTTTCAGCTATGTCGATAGTTCTGCTTCCAGTACGAATTCTAATTCTATTTCCGGTTCCAACACCGTTTTTGTTCCAATGCGGGTTCTAATTCTGCTTCTAGTTCTTATTCTGATTCTGTTTACGATGCCAGTGCTGACTTTGATTTTTATAAAATCTCTGGTCCAAATCGTGATTCCAAATCCCATCCTAGTAGTTGCAAGTTGATGCTAACCTTGGTTCTGATTCTAGTTCTAGTTCTGGTTAATGTTCCGATTTGGATGCCGGTGCTGGCTCCGATGGTCTTTCTGGATATGATGGTTTCGAAGTTGTTTCTAAATTTAAGTCTGATTCTGATTCCAACAGTCGTTTGGTCACAAAGCTCTAATTTTAATTCAGTTTATAGTTTCAATTCTGATTTTAGGCTCAATTCTGATTTTAGGTTCAATTCTTATTCTGACACCTATTTTAATTTTATTTACGGGTGTGATTTCGGTGCCAACGTTAATTCTGTTTCCAGTTCCAATCTTGATTCTGGTTTCAATGCAGTCTCTAGTCATAATTTTGATTCTCATTCCGATGGTGGCTTTGATTCTGGTTTGTTTGCAATGCAAATTCTGGTTCCACGTCCAATTCTGGTCTGATTTAGGTTCTGGTTTAGATTGTTATGACAGTTTTGATTAAAGTTTCTTTTCGCAATTCTGGATTTAAATTGTAGGGCACATTGTGGTTATGATTTCAAGAGCCATTATGTTTCTGGTGCTGGCTTATATTCTGTTTCTGATTCCAATTCAGCTTCTCAATCCGATACAGGATCTGATTTTGGTTCCAATGCTGGATTTGGTTTCAATGCAGGTTCTAGTACCAATTTGGATTCTGATATCATTGGTGGTTTGGATTCTGGTTCTGATTTAAGTTCTGGTTCAGGTTGTGATGCTAGTTTTGCTTAAGGTTCCTTTTCGTTTTGGTTTTAGAGTGTAGGGCTAGTTTTGGTTCTAGTTTTAAATTTGATTTGGACTATCGCGCTAGTTCTGAACCGGCTCTCAGTTTTGGTTCTGATTCCAATTCATATTGTAGGTCCAATGCAGGATCAGGCTACGGTTCTAATGTCGATTCGGGTTCTTTTTCAGACTCTAGTTCTGATATTAATTCTGATTTTTATGCTAGTTTCGGTTCTGGGTCAAAATCTGTTTTTGACTCTGGCTGCAGTTCCTATTCTCTTATTCCGCTTTGGATTCAAATTTTGGTTCCCATGTTAGATCTAGCGTCGATTGTATTTCCGATATTTGTAGTGTTAATTAAAACACTGATTATGGTTTCGATTGAGTCAGTTTTCCATGCAAGTTCTGGCTGCAATTTTGGTTAGAGATCCGGTTCTGTCTACAGTTCCATCATTGGTGTTGGTTTTGATCAGTTTTGTGTAATTATCTGGCGCTCCAATCTTCATGTCTTTAATGTAGAGAATGGCACTGAAACAGAATCAGAATTTGGTGTTTTTTCTCCACTCGTTTAAATTGCACTAATGCTTTTTTTATATTGTTGTCCGCAGTATTTAAAATCATTGGAAGATATTGTCACTTCAAGACTTCTCAAGTATCACTGCCTCAAGATGGAATCAGAATTTCGGTGTCCAGTTTATCATCTGGTGACAAGAAAATAAGACTTCTATACACAATGTTCTCTTATACAACATTTTATTAATTTTGCATAACAATAAACTTTTTAATTTGTTCAAATCTAAATTAATAAACTGTTGTGTCATATGCACGATTCGCCCTTAACGCCAATAATCATCATATTATAATAGGCAAGAACTGAGGTGGATTGCAGATTGGCATACTATGTTTTTCAAAGGTTTCCGGACTAGACCAGTTAATAATTACAAACACAAATTGTACAACCTCGGATTAATTGATTTACGATTAATCATTTCATTAGTTAATGTAGGGATTCACGTCGTCAAGCGATGTATTAAATGTGGCCGTGATATCACTTTTGAGGTCGCGACGGTATTCAGTTTAGTTGGTATTTTTACGTCCTCCCATTTGGTGTAACTATCAATTAAGATCACAACATCATGGTCGGAAGATCTGAAACATGAAATCAGATTTACAAGATCAGGATCACAAGATCGAGATCAAAAGAATAGGATCACAAGATCAGATTTAGAAGATCAGGATTACAAAAATAAGATCAATAAATTAGGGTCTCAAGATCAGAATTACAAAATTAGGATTACAATATCAAGATCAAAAAATCAGATGATAATACATGATGAGGACTGCAAAAGTAGGATCACAATATTACAAGGTCAGGATCCTACTACCATAAGATCAGTATCCCACAATCGGGATCACATTATAAGAACCGTAATATATCGGAAACAAGGAACAAGATCATAAGATTAGGATCAATAGATTAGGATCACAATACGAGGATTAAAAAATCAGGATCACAACGTCAATATCACAAGATCAGGATCATACTATAGTAAGATCAGGATCCTACAATCGGAATCACATAATCATAAGAACGGGTTCAAAAGATTAGAGTCACCGAATGGTGATCAGAGTGTCGAAATCAAAAGGATCACAACGTCAAAATCACAAGATCAGGATCATACTATAATAAGATCAGGATTCTGCAATCGGAATCACATAAGAATGATAAGAACGGATTCAAAAGATTAGAGTCACCGAATAGTGATCAGAGTATCGAAATCAAAAAACCTTAGTCATCAGGAACAAGGGACACGATCATAAGATCGGGGGCGTGGGATCGGAATCATAGGATCAGGATCACGTGCTTGAGCTCACACGATCGGAATCACAATCTGGAACACACAATGGGTAAAGTACGGAATTACTCGAATGGGTATCACATGATGGGATTGCATTATAGCTACCACACGATCTACGTCAAAGAATCAAATTCCCGGAATAAGAACCAGAGGGTCCGAATTATTGATTGAAGCCAAAGGAATAAGAGCATAGGAATCATATCACATGATATCACATGGTTCAGCTCACTTCACTAAGCTCATACGATCAAGATCCTATGATTTCTATCAAACGATTCAGATTATGTTATCCGAAATACGTGATCGGTATCACATTTTCATGATCACACAATTTGTATGATGTAGTTAAGCTGAGAGAATTGGGATGAAAAGTCTTACTCCAAAGTTTCGGGATCAGATGATCGTGATAAAAGAATCATAGGATTGGGAATACGGGATCAACATTACATGACCAAGATCCTGCAATTGAAATCATATCATAGAAGACACACCATCGTGGTTGGACGTTTGGAATAACGCGATTGAAATCCACTTTTGGGATCGAGATCACGCGATCAGGGGTATAGGATTTGGATCATACGATGGGGATATCAGAATCAGGGCAACAAGATTTTTACCAGAAGGGTCAAGAATATTTGCCACTCACGTACTTAAATATTTTAAATAAAATCTTAGTCAAAGTCGATTTGTTTTGAACTGCTTGTCATATAAGAATCAAGTGATTTAAAGGCAAGCGTTGTAATTAAGAATTATTTTTCTCTCGGACATTTTAATTCCCACTTGAACCATCATAACAATAAGATAGGAGTACAAATTGACACAGGCATTACAGTACCCTGGTAACGTCTTCAGGTACGACGACTGGCGATAACCAAGCAGTATACGGACACATACAACAGGGTTTGCACTAGCGAAGGATTACAAAGTCGAAATCACTGGTCCAGATCACACGGTCGGGGCCACACAATCGGGATCACGAGGTCGGGGTCACAGGCTCGGGATCACACTATCGGGACCAAATGATCGGGAATACACGATCGGTATCACACGATCGGGATCACATGATTGGGATTACACGATCGGAATTACACGATGGCGATGATACGATCGGGATTACAGGATCAGTATCATAGAATCGGGATCACGCGATCGGGATCACACCATTGATATCAGATGAGCGCGACCACATGCTCGCGATCACACTATCGGGAGCGAATGATCGGGAACACAAGATCGGTATCACACGATTGGGATCACAGGATTGGATCACACGATCGGGATCACACGATTGGTATTACACGATGGAGATGATACGATTGGGATTACAGGATCAGTATCATAGAATCGGGATCTCACGATCGGGACCACAGGATTGGGACCACAGGATCGGGACCGAATGATCGGGAACACACGATCGGTATCCCACGATAGGAATTAAAAGATGGAAATGATACGATTGGGATTACAGGATCAATATCATACAATCGGGATCACACGATCGGGATTTCACGATCGGGACCACAGGCTTGGGACCACAGGATCGGGACCGAATGATCGGGAACACACGTTCGGTATCCCACGATCGGAATTAAATGATGGAAATGATACGATTGGGATTACAGGATCAATATCATACAATCGGGATCACACGATAGGTATCACACGATTGAAATTACACGATGGAAATGATACGGCTCGGATTACAGGATCAGTATCATACAATCGGTATCACACGATCAGCATCACATTATCGGGAACACACGATCGAGATCACACGATTGGGAACACACGATCGCTATCACACGATTGGGATCACGCGATCGGGATCACACGATCGAGATTACAGGATCGGTATCATACGACCGAAATCTCACGATCTGGATTAGAGGATGGGTATCATGCAATCAGGATGACACGACGGGGATTACATGATGGCGATCATACGTTTGAGACCATACAACGTGTAATCATATGGAGTCCGACTTTAGTGCGATATATCCAGTTTGTGCAATTGTGTAACGACCAAGTTCATCTTGTTAATGATTGTCATGAATATTGTCATGCAAGCTATGGAAGTAGTCCTACTATCCAACTATGAACTTCCGACCTGTGTTAGCATTCAAATTATACAGGACGATTGTTGCGTCGCATTCAGGAAAATCATTAGGTTTCCATCTTACCTACAAAGTGTAGTATTCATGGACCTTCGGGGAAGACATGTGAATAGTTATGGCGCAAGGCTAATAACCTTGCCCGGAAAAACAAATTATTATGGAACATTTAACGAGCCTCAGTCTTATTAAATAAGGCCAAGACTGGATTCCGGTTGTTGTGTCGATGAAGATGATGATGATGGGAATAGTTAAGAGAATCATTTCTCAGTATTGGATACGAGAAGGGTTCAGTAATGAATAGCTTTGAAGCCGATTACAGAGGGCTTCTTCCTGTTGCTCTTTACCGAATTCACATATGTCTGTCCCAGTGGACAGATGTAATGCTTCGTCAAAGACACAGTTCTCTGTCCCTTGAGTTTTTTGCGTAATTTGTCTGTAAGCATTATACATGGCCAAGACATTGGTTGACTGCTTAGAAGCGTTAAGCTCTTTTTGAAGTGAAAAGGTTGGTATATCAATGATAACTGGGTTTACGAAAAAGGAGTGTCCTCATTGCTAAATAACCAACCAGAAGTGAACAGAACGAATTTAGATGGGCAATATCGGGATCACACCATTGAGATCAGATGATTGCCTTTGATTTTGAATGCTTTATATTTATAATCGTGAGCAAATATTGGCGAAGAATTTCGTGCCACGCTTGTAGTAGTTCGACTAAACAAAGATAGATTTACAGAACGATCCCAAGAACTTCTTTAAGCAGATGAGCACATCTTTATGTACTTTCATAAGCCATGTTTTTATTGTAACAATAAGCAGAACGAATTAATTGTGAAAAATAATAGATGTACAAGTAGAAACTCGCCTTTTTTTGTAAAATTCAATTTCATTGGGAAAGATATAAAAAAGATTGATTGATATTGCTTGGTGAGAAACTCCTAACTGTTCTGCAAGCTCTTCCTGAGTTTGGCGTGGAGTTTCATCCAGTAAAACTTAAAGTTCTTCGCCGTAAAATTTTTTTACTGCACCTGGACGTGGACCGTCCTCAAGACTAAAATTTCCTTCACGGAATCTCGCAAATCACTTTTTTACTGCTGAGTGACTGACAGAATGTTCACTCAAAGCCGAATTAATCAATTCCATAGTTTGAGCAGCATTTTTTTTTCATTTGAAAACAGGATAGAATGCAATAGCGTAAATGTTGCTAATCGACATCCATCTCTTATAGAACTGATGCATACGGAATGACGGCTTCTAAATGACTAAAGCTTAGTCATAAAAACAGCAATGACTAACGTACATATATCCAAAATGGCGAGCGAAGTGGATGCGTTCCAGTATATTTGCAACCAACTTCAAAACTGAGTCTCTACTTGAACACCTATTAAATTGGTTTCAGTCTTATTCTTCGTTTGATATTTGCGTTTTATGAGCTCAAACTTAGTTATTTACTTTTTTTTATCTATTATGGACGTCTCAGCGCTTGCGTTTGTTACACCGTCTCGCCGTGCTTTCCCAATATCAAGAGAAGAGCGAGAAGGAGGAGAGTTATATACCAAAGACATTTTGCTTTTATCTTTTTATTGGTTTTATAACTTAATATGTTATTTAATAGCAAAATGTCCGCTGTTCCGTTGCAAGGCTGCAACCTTTTGCTTGGTTACTTAACTCTTAACTCTAATCTCTTTGCAACCACCCCTTTTATATCCAAATTATTGGGGGCAGAATCGCAAACGATGCAACTATTTCTTCTTCACCTGGCATGACCCATATTGAGTCCAATTGTCTGGCACGAGTCATTTGCTTTACTTAATTGCTATCGGCACTCAATTGATCTGTGGTGTTTCTAACAGATACACACACAATATACAGGCAAATAGTGAAGAACACCGAAAGAGAATCGAATAAGAAAATGCATCATGCATATACCAAGCAATAACATAGCAATTCCACATCAGTTGAGTGTACTTGAGTTTAGAAATCAAATTCGTACACGCGGCAGTGGCCTGACGTGTTGACGGCTGGTTCCATTTTTACCGATTCTAACCGTCATAGCGCCAGTTCGAACCACACGTTCTTCACCATCGTCGCAAGATGCGCCAGAGCCACTTAAAGTGAAGTGGCCTTGGTTCAAGCAATTCATATCGCTGAATTGATATTATCAGTGTCGTTTCGTTGTTATGCATGTTCCAGCCTTTCGTAGGCGTAAGCATTTTGATGCTTTTTCATACCGTTACACGGTATCATGACACCTGGCGTACGGCAATCCGCTCGCACTGTGCTCTGACATTTAAGGGTACTTCAAAATCCCCTTTTGTGCGCGCGTTAGTGTAACAAAAAAATCGTCATTACGTTGCATTTTTGTAGACGTCGGCAGTGTCCCATGCCAGGTATGGCGTTTGTTTTTAGATATGCGATACGATGCAAAAAAAAATTTACTCGTAATTAGATAGCGTGTAGCTTGGGTAATGACTGTGCTTCACAGGTGGACAATTAACGAGGAATCGCGTCGTGCGATATGAATATTATGAGTATTATGTTAAATGGTTTAATGTGTATATTACGTGAAATGGAGCACATGTAGTAGGATGCTACACGTCATTGGGCGATTAAAATCTATTATACAAAATCAAAGACATCTTTTATATATAAAAATAAAATTCGCCGCAATGGCTGAGTTGATATGGAAAGTGGCTGTATATAAGTTTAACTCACAGACCTGTAGTAGTACGATGAACTTTTTTTGTATTAGTGTAAACTTGTGAAAATCTAATTGAGATGCAAAGCCTTTCGGTTTTTCTTTGCTTTATAAATAAAATTGAATGTTATTTAAATAAGTAGAAAAGTTTGGAAGATATAATAAGAGCCTGTTTAATTACTTCTATCCCGCCCACGGCCGGTTTTTTGATAACATAGCATAAATGATCGTGTGTGGGTACGAGATCGCGACGCCGCACGGGCGAGAGTTCTACCTCGTCCCCACAAATCACTAAGGTATCTGACAAGTACAACACCGAGGGGAAAAGCACAAACACCGGACAAGCAAAAATAAAACGCACTATTTCTTGGTGATCACCGCCTTTTTATTACTTAAATTGTTTGTTTTGGTTTTACATTTAACACTATTGTATTTAGACCGGGGGTCACTGGTGAAATAACTTTTAATTAAATATATTAAACACTACTGTATTTAGACGCAGCACTAGTCACGACTCGGGGTATAACACGCGTGTCCGCAGCGCTACGGACAGCGCCAGCGGCATGACCGTGGCGGTCAACGTATGAAATTCGACTGATTAATGAAAGCAAAAGTTAATCGCGTCGTGGCAGCTGAGTCATAGTAGAAATAAAGTTACTGCCACTTCCTACGAATTTTGAGAAGAGTTGCTATGCTCCCATAAGAATTCAGTTCCAGCGAATCCTCGCCGTACAAGCTGAGTTGGATTCGTTGGTTATGTATACCGGGAAATTGAAGTTGCTTGGGTGCAAGCAAGGAATATCGTTTAGATAAGATATTAACCGAAGTAATTTCGGGGAAATGTATGCGGCTTGGTATAGTTGGTGGCGATGGTTGATGTTCCGTAGTGGATTTGAATATTCGTTTGTTACGGCATATGAATATCGGGGAAATTAAGATTGCTTGGTCGCAAGGAGGGAATATGAATTCAGTAAAGAATTGACCGAAGCGATTTTGGGAAAATGTATGTGGGGATGATTTAGAATATATTCCGTTGAATTGTTTTCTGTTGGGAGTTTTGGAAAATGTCTTTTATTGCAGATTGGGAGACGAATTCTTGCAAGTTCGGGATGGATGCGCTTGCAGATTGGGGTTTGTTTTTGGATGTTTACAAGTTAGGCTAGGGTGACGCGCTGTTAGCGGTCTAGGTTGGTTAGAATTGTGTGTTGGTTCTCCGTGTGATATAGAGAACCCTCACAATCGTATATTGCGTATGTTGCGAAAAGTATAAATAAACAAATAAATTAACATTAAAATTAAATATTACGCCAGAAACTTTTCAAAAATGGCAGCCTAAAAATCTTTTAGCTATTTGCATTAGTTTTTCAAATGAAATGATTACTGACTAACAGACAATGCTACTGTAACAACTTGTTCTCATAAGAGCTTTGATTTCATATTCAAACATTAACCAAATGCAAACTTTACCATAAGATGCATCACAAATGTAATTTAATGACATTGATTTTTTTATCTTTTTAGTCCGATGCGGAAAAACCCAAAATGATCGTGACCGAGATAACCCGCATCTAAAAAACCAACCAAATATCAAAGCCAGTTCCAGTGCGCTGAACAAAAGCAATACGCCAAAGACGACTTAACTAACTATAACAATTTGATACACGTTTTTAAAGATGGCAACATGTCGCAGAACACCTATTTCTAATCTACTGTTATAAATTCAAATAAATTAGATGCGTTTTGATGTCCTTTTGATTATAGTTGTGCATTTGTAGAAAACCAACCATTCCATTGACCAAAGAACCAATTGCCCACATCCTACTTGATACTAGTTTGTAGTTTGTATTAATCGGCTGCATTTTCTTAATTTGTTTTGAAACGATAGTTATTAAAGTCCCTAAACAATATTACCTTAAAGTATTTTCTAAAGGATTTTCCTGTTATCCACACTATACAGTAATCAGTCCATTGCGTGACTCTTATAAGAGTTTGATGTCATTATGATTGATACATATTTACTTCCATATCCTATTAACCCAGATACCATGACTCATGTTCGCAATCATCCTGTCTTGTTGTACCCATCCTGTCATCCTATCCACATTACCGACCATATCGATCTTATGCAATCTTCGGGGCCCATTTTCTCTAGCTAATGGATCTTCGTTGTCTACTGATCATTCTGTACCAACCTTACGTACCCTACCCATAATATCTATCCCACCTGAGCTGCCTATCCTGTCTACCATGCCGACTGACTTTAATTATCTTCCCTACCCTTAACCCACTCTATATACCCTATCTAACCTATCTATCTTATCCTACCCTATCTACCTTGGCTACCCTACCTAATCTACGTACCTATTTTCTATAACTGAAAAGAAATTAAACGCCGTTATATATTTTTTATATATTTTTTAAGAACAAGACAGCATTTCCTTTCCTGTGGTTTTAAGTGTTAGTTCTGGTTTTATGTTAGTACCCAATTATTGGAATGAGACTGAAGCACACACAATAACAAACCCATAAGGTTTTCTGAGTTTGCTTGATTTTTATTTACATAAGCGCATATTGGAGAGTTTTTACCTCCCTCGAACATAAATAAACACTGAAGATCGTGTTATTCGTATATTACGATCTGTTGTCGAGCAACAATTACAAACCTCCGACAATTATAACCAAACAAAGTCGCTGTTAATACTAGTCTTCGACACTTTTCTGCAGATTTTTATATCCTTGTCGCTATTTATTCCACGGATTTTCTTGAAGAATCCTTTGAAAAACCACAGTTCTCTCACCTTGCCCACGATCTATATAGAGGTAGCTCCGCTGGTCGGAATATCGATTGAATACTCAACATTCTACTTGGCTTTCCCTCATCCATGTTAACTGTCAGTGTCATCAACTATTACTTTATACATGAGCCTACATCAGCACTTGAAATGTCACTGTGTATCCTTTTTGCATTATAAAGCTGAAAGTTAAAATGCTGCTTTTAGTCGCTTTATAGTCCACGTATTGTATGTATGTATGTTAGAGCAATCTGTTTATCGCACAACAATCTGCATGTACGCTATAGTATTGAACCATCAGCACCACTTTATCCACTGTGAAATTTTACGAAACCCTCCTACTAGTTAATCAATTTCTTGTTTCAGCATTAAGGGTTATAATCATCATCATCGGCACTACAACCGGAAACCGGTCTTGGCCTTATTTAGCAAGTCCTGAGGCTTGTTAAATTTTCCATAATGATTTGTTTTTTCCGGGCAAGGTCATTAGGCTTGCGCCGGAGGCTCCCCGACGGGGAATCGAACCCGGGTCTCCCGCGTGACAGGCGGGTGTACTAACCACTATACTATCGAGGAGCCATAAGGGTTATAATGCCCAGGAATATTCCTTTCAAAACTTTGTCTTTGTCTTTGCTGTCTTTCGATTCTTAAAAGCTGGTCTTAAAAATCTGTATCCTCTCTATCTTTCCAAATACCCATACGTTCACTATCAAACTCCACCACCAACTCCCTTTCTTTAATTGTCAGCCGCACAAACCTAAAACGCATTGTGTACCCGTATGTAGTTCCATTCCCACACTTTGTCCGATCAATATCCCTATGAAAAGAATATACAATTTCAGACCTAACACCTAAACATCCTTTTTTCTTCGCCCGCACTTTGCTATAAAACTTTAAGGATATCAAAATGTCTCCTTTCTATAGCCGAATTGGCAAGAATAGATAAGCGCCCTTTAAGGTAACCCTACATTGTCAACTAGTAAACCTGCAACGTTATATATTCTCCCAGTGGCCTGCTTTTGAAATTACCTTCTGAGACACCTCATAACCGGATTGCTCCCGATCGCATCCATTGATCCCTTAAAATATCAAACAAACTAAACCCGAAGACATGTGTAATAGGTAATTAAACAGAGCAGAAAATGATCTTAAAGTTTCCGATTCTGCCGCCGAAGCGCTGACTGTGGTAAGTCATGAACGGACATTTGCTGGTGCCACATGACTTGTATGTAAACTTATATTGAAAGTTAATCTTGAAACTAATCGTCGCCGTTTAAATTACAGTTGAGTCTTATTTCATATTGTAAACAGAAGCTGAAACGTAACTGCGAATCGCCTTTAAGAATTACACAACATGCCAATGAGTCTTACCACAGCACAACTCAGCGGTGAGTTATGAAAAGGCGATAATATATTTTAAATTAATTTTCTCCGGACGACAAAACACACTTCGCTCTATCCGGAGATCCGAGCGACAGTTTCTTGTCAATTTCTGGAGCCTTAAAACGAGATTTGTGCATTTGTCACGAGTCCACGAAGAATTCCAACCAGTATATAAAACTTTTGTACCAACTAACTGTGAATTATAAAGAACGAAAAATAACGCAACTGACAATTCCGACGCACATAAATACGTACCCGTAGAGGACAAAAAGGAAAGCTAGTAGAGATTTTAACTAGCTTTAACTATAGAGTTACACAAGCTGGTAGTTTCTTGCTACTTGAGCGTAACTCTGCGTTGTCAATTGCTTTTTATTTCTTATTATCTCCTGATTTATTTTTTCAATTCGGGAAATAAATCCTCAGAGCAATTAACATAGCAAATCACATTCTTCCTTAAGTAGAAGAAAATCAATCACACTTCAGTTAAGGTTAATGCAAGTCGCTACTTTCTTTGCGTTGTCCCCTTGTAGCGTATCTAACAGATACACACTCAATACACAAGCAAATAGTGAAGAACACCCAACGAAAATCGAATAAGCAAAATTCATCAGAGCCGTATACCATAGCGATAAAAAAATAATTCACATCAGTGGAATATATTTGAGTTTAAAAATCGAAATTTAAACACGGCCAGTACCCTGATGGGTAACGCTTAGGTTCAATTTTTGATGATTCTAACTGTCATAGCGTCAGTTCGAATCACACGTTCTTCACTATGATTTCAAACGCTATACCCTGTATGGGTACATGCATTTGTGTATTGCAATCACAACTGTCAGCTGTGAATTTCATTCACTTATAATTCACGGTTGGGTCGTATAAGTAGTGTTTTGTACTGGTGGAAATTGTGTGTTACCTTCGTACACTAGTGACTAGTGCAGTAAAAAATTATCTTATCGCTCGGAGCAGTGTTAATGATCTCCGAATGGAGCAAAGAGTTTTTTCCTCGCCCGGAGAAAACTGTTTTATAATATAAAAGAATATATATATACATATATATACATTCAGACGTTCAGACCTAATACTAACGCATACATTTGTTTTTTATGCATAGCAAACATTGCGGCGCCTTAATTGAGCTTCCATTGCGCTGTTTATCGATTCACCGTGCCAGAGAAAAAAAAAACCAACCACATCAAGTGCTAATATCAGTATTCAATAAATATCAGTACCGGATCTTCCAAGCAAGGCGGCACTGTATGGTATCCATGTGTCCAACGTTATCAACCAAATTACTTTGCAGCATCGTGGCTTCCATGACTGTTGTGCTGTTAAATGCTAGTCAAACAGAATGAAACAATTTACCGACTGTGGACGAGTCGTAAAATACGCTCCAAAATACAATTCAAGTAGCTTACTTATCTCAAGTATTCGGGGAGACCCTTAGAAAAAACGCCTCACTGTTCACAACAATGTGCTTTTATGTAACACCGTAAGATAGGACCAAAAACCACTACTCAATTCATAAGGCAGCACTTTTCTTAATACACCAGAAAACGAAAGAAAATTAAAAAATAAATATATACATATATTAAATATAAATAATTAAACAAAATTATAAAATAATATATATAGTATTAGTAATAAGAGAACAACTTATGTTATATGCATTGCAGTGCCTTAATCTTAGAACATTAGATACTTTGTGTTTTTTTTTCTTTGTTTGTTATTATTTTTATTCTACAAAACAAAATAGTTTTCATTTTGTTTTCATATAGTTCATTTTAAGATATAATTTATTTAATGTTATATTCAATTAACGGCAAATAATGTTTTGTTAAAGAAAAATCTGTATATATATATATATATATATATATATATATATATATATGTACATGTGTATATATATATATATATATATATATATATATATATATATATATTTATTTATATATATATATATATATATATATATATATATATATATATATATATATATATATATATATATATATATCAAAATTTGTTCTGAGAAATGTGTATTTGGTTTTTAAAATTCCCATACTAGTTATGTGCTTTCACAAACCTTGTTTTTAATTTTTTAGGATAATAATGAGGTAAATAAATAATAACAAGTATCCAACATTGAGTTAGAGCTTCCATATCAAATTTGAAAATTCGTTTGATGTGTAAACGTTATAAAATTGACGTATATTATAATAAATAAAGTTGGGTTTTTGAGTCATGTTTGTAAATATAATATAATTTAAAGCGAACGTTTTTCTCGTATAAGCCCAATAATAGTTATATAGAAAAACAAGAACAAAGAAAAACATAAAGCAAAACCATTTAATAACAACCGTGGTCATTTATATGCATGCATTACAACCGATTGATTACGAATAAGAGTTCTCTTCATCAGTGTTTTAATTTTGTTTAACTATAAATAAAATTATTTATATAGCATTCATGTAGCACTTTGATTTATTCTCAACTATTACTTCGGTCTCTGTATTCTGAATGGCCCACAAGATTCACAAACTTTTAATTCCTTCTTCATTATGACAGGCATCCAATAATGCTCAATCATCAAGGGCATTCCTTTCTACAGTATTGTAGCGAGCTTAGGGTACGCTGTATTAATTATTTTTAATAAATAAGAGCCGTTAAATCGATTTTGAATTAATCTAACACTTTATTAGTCCGTTAATAACAACCGTTACTTTTACCGTACACCTAACGTTTTCTTGACTTATCGCTTCCGTACTTATCGCGTCTTTTACTGTTCACTTCTTACTTTTTATTTACTCCATGATCTGTGTGCGACATATTTGTACCGTTTCCTCATTCTGATTCGGTGTTTCGTTTCCGCCCGTTCCATAGCCTTGAATGTTCTACTGTTCATAGTCTCCAGTTTGCCAGTACTTTCTAGAATATTCTAGTACTTTGTTTCGGACTTTCTCGAATATTCTAGCACTAATTGTCATATGCGTCACAGTATCAAAATGTTCACTTTCACAGCTCGTAACGCAGATTATACATCTATCATTACAGAAAGACCTCAAGATGATGGCTCACAGCCTCTTAAGTAAGATTGAAAATGGAAGAGCGGGCAGTGCTACTCCTATATATTAACGCTGTAGCATTTCTAATCAGACCTACAATCAAAAAACACATGTTTGAGTCAATTTTATTGACACAAGACCCATTTACCTCAAACTCGAAACCTTATACAATTGAATAAGAGCGGCGCGGTTGAATTTTAATATCAACTCCGACGCAACTGAATTATTGGATGATACAATCGTACTTGGTAGCTCAAACCTCACACAACTTCAACAGGTTATTTTTTTTATTCTTCTTTTTTAATTATACTTCTCTCGGGCGAGGCTGTGGCAATTCCGCCATACTCCACGGCCCACCCACGTTTGTGCTACTGCAATCGCATTAGGCACCTGTAAATGCGTCACGCATCATATGGATCAAATTTATAATCTAAGGGCCCCTGTAAAGAATCCTTACCTTTCATGCATCCCTTCGCATACAAATTCCCTGTAAGAATTCTTTCCTAACATATCAGGAGTCCCAAAACCAATTCGGCACCTTCGGTGCCAGGCAAATCCCCCTAGACGAATGCCTGAAAACAAAATGATTTGGTTTACATACAATGTAACCATCATAACAGGGACCATAAACATTGCGTCGCCTAGTTCCCGTCCTCACCAAGTGTATCATAAATCACCATACATACACATTGGCTGGCGACCTACACCCAAGTGACCAAAACAAATATATGCATCGCGCGTCTCTTGGCACCAATTAAATCCTACAGCATAAGCAAATGCAAATAGGAATTCAATACCTACCCTTACCAGCGATGCCATAAACACCATTTCCAGGTAATCTAGCTAAAACCCATTATCACATTTCCACATTGCATTGCCGCCTATTTATTTAGCCGCAATGCACATCTCAGACAAAGACCCAAACGTTTGTGGCGACTCTAACAGATACACACACAATTCACAAGCAAAATAGTGAAGAGCACCGAACGAAAAATCGAATAAGAAAATACATCAGAGCCGTATACCATAGCGATAACAAAAATAATTCACATCAGTGGAGTATAGTCGAGTTTAAAAATAAAATTCTAAAACACGGCCAGTAGCCTGATGGGTAACGCTTAGCTAAACATGTTTGGTGATTCAAACTGTCATAGCGTCAGTTCGAATCACACGTTCTTCTTCACTATTATTTCAAACGCGAAACGTTCCCTTTGTCTTCTCATATTTCGGGATCTACTTCTCATCAGCAGCGGCATAAGCAAACACAAACCCAATTAGCATCCAATGAGATTCGGCTTGTTTGCTTAGCCGAACTCCCATCTCATGAATTTTCCCTTTCTTTGTTTTAGATTCGTTCCCATGGCTTTGTCCCATGAACGAACCAATGTACATACATACATGTGTACCGCCATGATCTTTATTACGAGATCTTGTTTTCTATTCCACCAAAAGAGACTTTACGTTTCTCTGGTGGTAAGTCAAAACATATCCTAAGTGGAGAGGATATCCACCACCACGCCACCAAACTCACCCTCTGCACGAGCAGTTTATGGCTGAGTCCTTTACCATCAGCCGACCGAGCCGGTCCATCTGGTCTCCCGCTGTCCGTAGCGCTGCGGACACGCGTTCAGTATATCCCAGAGTCGCGGATTTAAACCCCCAAGTTTATAGAAAGTTGGTTTCGAATCGTGTGCGTCGACTTGCGTACCTTACCTGTCCCCGTTTAATAGTACAATTACGTAGACAAAAAGTATTTCGTGAATGTGTCTGTATCCAGTGTTAAAGTCAATTTTAATGTTTTGCATCGAATAGAACAGATAATCCATAACCGCAACCCTTTAAATTGTAAACGAAATGCGCTGTGTTTTAAACTGAATGTAAACGCAACTTACAATAGACATAAACCTACCAGTGAAAACAATAAAATATTTTACACCAAATCAGTGTGTTTCATTTCCTTTTCCTTGGCAAACAGTTTTCTTTTGTTACTTGTGGGCGGAACTGTTAGTAGTGAGGATGGGGATAGAGGTGCATCCGGTGCAGTACGCCTGCACACCATACTCCCTCCCCACAAGGCGAGTCGGTGCCCCAAGATGCCACCAAGTAACTTTTGCAGTTCTTCTTACAGGCTGTAAAGCTTGCAGGTTGTAACGCTCCGGAAATACTCGTGGGGGAGGGAATTCCACAGCTTCGCCGTTCTGTAACGGAACGAGTTCGGACCCAGAGATGTTCGCGCCGTCGGGAGATGAACCGCAAAGTGATGCGATCCGTCAGACTGTGGAGCACATAAAAACCGAGTTGTGCAGAACGATGCCACAATTCTCCGAAGAACAGTACCCGTGATAATATCTGTGAAACAGACAGAGGTGTACGCGCCTTCGATGTGATAGCGACTGTAGTGCCGACGTCAGTGTGGTGTCCCCGATCAGGTGGATCTACCGTCTCTGTATGTTCTCAAGCAGGTCGAGGATATACTTAGGAGCGGAGCTCCAAACAATGTTCGAGCGCCCGTCTAATTTGGGATTTTTACAGACATTAATTATGGGGTAGGACGTATATGTGCCGTCGTTGGCACGGGTTCTACTCCTATCCCACTAAGTTACCCCGTAGACCACCAATGTGGGGCAAAAGTTCCGGTATCGGCTTTGTTATTGATGGAGCTCAGGATCACTTTGTGGAATGCAACTGCCGTGGATGCTGCTCTACAGTTTGAAACATTTTACTTCTGTAAACAATCGCTGCTTCGAGACACACTGATTTACTGGGCATCTTGTCGATGGGCTTCTCTATAGCACTATAATAGCGTCTATCGTAATGCGATGAAACGAAACATCATCAATAAAGGCGGGTCAACTGACGAAGAGGTAGCAAAAGGATAGACGTCAAGGAATTTCAATGGCGAGCAACGCACTTCCCGATTGTGGTCAGTCCAGAACTAGTCTAACGAGATTAAAACACATTTTTCATTTCCTTTAATACAAAACCTCGTTTCAATATTGCTCTATTCCTTATAATTGACAATCATTAAAATAACCACAATAAAAAACAATGTTCATCGAAGACGTTAACAACGCATAAACTCGCGTCGCCAGTCCCCTTCTCGACTCGCGTTTAACGTGGACGACCCGACCTTCCTCCACGAAATCTGTTTTACGATTGACTATATCAACCGAAGCGACTGAATACCAAAAATTCCATCCATCCCATATAAGGGATGATCCTAGATGATGATCACGGAGAGGATGTGCACACACACAGATGCGGTTACTTCGCACGCTCATGCTGTACATGAGCAAGCAGACCGTGGATATAACAATTCCATAAAAGGAAATGTTTGTCCGATTGGTACCGCGTAAGGGATCCATTCTAATCGGGCGCACGTTCCTGGCGTCCTCTGATATAACTTGCCATGCACGTGTGTGGGAAAAAATATTCTCTTTCTGTATGCATGGGCAAGTTTGAGGACTCAGATCGGTTACGTAATGTCGTAACCGAATTGGATTCTTAGCAATATGCTGCGTTGTGTGCAGGCTTGCCCCTGGTGGTAATGCTTATCGAATGTGGTAATGCCTGTCGATCGGTTTACCGACCGATGTGCTTGTAGGTCAACAAGAAAGGAAAGAAATATCTTTTGCATGTATGCAGCGGAATTCGTTCGGAGACATGTGTAATGAATTGGTTTGGATCATGTTGGTTGTTTGGTGGTGCAACCAAATTGCTTATAAGGAACATGTCTGTTTGGTGCTGATGGATTTTGCATCACCGAATATTATGGATTTGCAGCATTTCAGGTCTTTATAGTACAAACTATGTAGAGGTAAGTGCATGCTTTCCAGGTTTTTATGCTTTATGTATACCCTAGGGGGAAGTTAGGTGCTGTACCTAGAAAAAGCGAGCGGTGGCGTTACTGGAACCGCCACAAAGGAACTGCTATTAGGGGCTGCAGGCATCGTTGAGATAAGCGATAGCGAAGATCACCGAAGGAAGAAATAGGTTTCTGTGTGTTCTGTAAATAGAAACGCTAATCCGGAGGGTCATACGCTGAGATGCGCATTTGTTTGGTTTAACCAATGCTACATGGGAATGTCGACTATTTACATAATCGCCCAGAATCAGGCCGTTGCAGGCAATAGATTTTTCTGTGACGATAAGCCAACCGCAGACTTGTTCGCCTATGGCAAAGGCTAGGGTGGCTATTGTTTGATTAAGAAAACTGTACGTGGGGCACGATCATTGGCATGATTGTTTAAATAGCAATCATGATCGTGTCCGATTCAATGGATGTTAGTTTTCGGAAAACTGTATCATAGGACATGATCATTAGGATGATTATTTGAACAACGATCGCGGTCATGTCCTATTCGATGATCGGGTGTCGCTTGGGCGATCAATAGTCGGAAAAATCGGCTGTAGCTGTGTCAACAAGTACATTGCCCGAGGTGTCTTCTTTGGCCAACGGATTGCTGGAACAAGAACACGCTGAAAGATTGGCGTGTGTTTACTCATCAAGATTGCTGACGAGCTGAGCCGATTAGGTTGGTATGGTTCATGTAAAATGAACGAAATTATTTGATGATGTGCATGCTTGCTGGGGTTTTACTTTCAGGTGAAAGCTAATGAAAGGTAGCTTACGCTGCTCGATTGCAGGTTAGTAAAGTGGCTTGTGGAGTGAGGGAAAGGCAGGTTGATTTAAGGAAATGGGTGGTTCTTTGGGAATGCTTTAAAGAACCCCCACAGTCTTGCACCAGGTTGAAAGGATTGCAACAGGTTGAAAAGATCTTCTCTCAGTTCCTATTAGTGAATTTATATTCACGACAAGAGCTTTGATTGCTGTTTTGGTTAGAGGGTGTATATCGACTTTTTATTTAGACTGGGCAAATGCGTGTAGATCTTGTATATTTGACTTTGCAGCTGTGTCATCTGTCTCTGCAGTTTGAGCAGGATTGTGAAACTTCTAACCCATTTTCATTAGCTTATTCAACATCTGATTTTGGTTGTTTATACGGTTATCCGAAACTTGTGCTTGAATCCGTATTATTGCGATTATTACTTCCAAACCAACTTTTGAAAAAAAGGGTCCCCACAATCATCTTCGCATAAAATTATTCCCTTTTTTATGAAGGGATAGTTTACTATAGCCACGACTACAAGTCATACTTCCACCTTAGTGATAAATTCTTGGTATCCAAAGACCCTGGGTGAGCTGAAAAACAAGTATCGTATGGATACTGCCAACATAGACGTACACATGCTGGACAGAGTAGACGAAAAACTTCCGATCTCGACTCTCTATGTATATTCCCAGAACGGATGCTACCTTCAGCATTCTATTTTCAAGAATTAAATAAAAAAACGAACTTTAAATATACCACTATGGAAAAAAAAATAAAATTATATCTGACGATTCTCTAAAATAAGGAAGATCCCGGACGCTCCCTGTACTAACTGGTGTTCTCGTTAGTCAATAAGTAGCCTCCCACCTTTTCATAGATTACCAAATGGTCACCGTCAGTCGAAATTTATTTTATTTAATTAATTAATGCCTCATCATCATCATCGGCACGACTGTAGTGCTCTGAAAAGCCCTACCAACTCCTTCCCCCACACACACATCCAAATCCCATAATCCTTAACTAAAATTAAAAAACCAATCATATAAATTGAAAATTAGCGATAAACGAATCAAATATTCGTTTATCGCCCTTGCACCGAACTCCCCATAATCATCCAACTAATACAGAAATACGTTATCCCAATCGAGCAAAATTCCTGGTAAACGAATTAAATATTCGTTTATAATCCATATACATTAATTTCCCCAGATCCTCAAACAGAATCAAATATGGTAAATCGAACCAGATGTTCCATTTCCATACTCACGCTCATGTGTCCGAGAATTCACCTAACCGGATTCTTATCTCCAAAAACATACACACAACTCCAGCCAAAGTATCTAAATCGAGATTTTGCTTTGAATTCGATCTCTTCGAGATACAAAATCTCGATTTGGTTTCACTTATAAGGGTGATGAAATTCGTATTCGAGGATCAGTCTCAATTGGCGTTCTAGGTGTAAGGATTCCAGAAAATGAATATACAAATAAAAATACAAATATCATAAAATAAAAAGTATTTTTATTGGGCCTGGCAAATTCCCAGGACCCATATTAAACGATCGGTTGTCACTCTTCCCGGAGGCCCCGGAAGCACGGTGGCGACCGCAACGGGTCCCCTCAGGAGCGGTCTTAAAGAGATCCATCGTCCTTTTCAGGACAAGACACGCTCACTGAGAGAAGGACCACAGCAAAAATGGTGGCAGCGGTGGGATGGGACACGTTCTGTGATGGCGTTGTTTGCCATATTTGTTTGTGTTGAAGTGGTAGACTTGTATGTCGTTACCCTTGTTGGTGACCCCCTGCTATCGAATCCGTGCCACCCCCCACCAATAAAATACGAACTAGGCAGTGGATTAGACTGGTCCAAACATCCCCTACCAGAGGGAGAATACACGAGTGGGATATCTATAGATCCCGCTACCAACAGGAAATTTTTTAAATAATAAAAGCGTCCCCGGGGCTAAACACCGGGAGTAGTGGAAACAAAATTAAGCATTTTAAACAATAAAAGCGTGCCTGGGGCTAGACACTGTAAAAATCCAAATATAAACAAAAAAAGTGAAAAGTTGGAGACAGCCACATCCTGTGGTGACTACATCATTGACGACACCACCAAGCGAACGCCTAAACAGTGTAAAGTGGACGACGGCCACCAGTCCCATCAACATTATATGGAAAAGCAGGATAATCAATCCTGCACACAATCATCCAGAAAGTGACACCATTAGCGAATGCCAATGCCGGTACAACACATATACTCAAGGCTCAATTGAGCACAACTCAGACCACACCAAAGGCCCACAAATAGTGCAGAGAAGAGCAGTGGTATTAGCAGCAATAACCACCACAACGCACTCAAAAGCACCAACAGCAGTCGCAGCCGCATCAACAACAGCGATATATACGATGCCACACGATCGCATCACCAACAAAACCCTACAACAGCAACACACTCAACAGAATGTCCAGCAACAACCACAGGTACTTATGTCCATTTTTATATATATTAGTTAATTTAAGAGGACTAAATCTAAAATTTGCATATACAAAGGGGACAAATGGAACCCCAAATTTAATGAAGCCTAAATTTTTATTAAATATATTTGCTTTATAATAACAAAAACCTCAAACAAAATTTAAATATACAAAGGGGTAATAAGAAATTAGAAAACCTCACACATATAAAATCAATTTGTACGTACATTTTTACATATCCATATGCATATACACATTTGTGAAATAAGTTGCTTAATAATTAAATTACATTACATTTTCCACATCTCCCATTCTCTCGGACAGGAAATTCTCGATTTTAACGCGCTCACCTTTATCTGCCTGTTGGTCTTTTTCCTTTCATCTGTTTATATCGAAATTCCACAGGATCTCTTCTGCTTATCTGTCTACCAGGATTTTTCGAAATCAGGAATGTTTTACTTCGGTGTCGGTAGAAATCTTTTCCTACCTTCGATATTTTCGAAATTTCCTCTATAGGTGAAGACGTGTTGGGTTTGAAAGGATCTCTTTTGCTAATCTGTCTTTCACAGGATCTTTCGACATTAAGATCGTTTTACTTCGGGTCAATAAAGATCTTCTCCTTACCTTTAGTATTTTCGAAATTTCCTCGTCGTTATATATAGAAGACTAAAGGGAAAAGAAAAGAAATGCTTCCAAACCCAAAGTTTGGAAGCATTTCTTCTCTTTTCCCTTTAGTCTTCTTCTCTTTTCGCTTTAGTTGAGTTCGAAAAACTCTCTTCTCACTATCCGCCTTTGTTACACTTGTATTTGGGAGGATGAATTTTCCGAAGGAATAGATATTTCGCCCAAAATAATACCCGAATCGAATATTTGAAGCGCGCGAAAAAATGAATGTCACAATCGGGTTAAAAGATATCTTAGATTTCGTGCCGGTGTTTAACGGTAACCCGGACGAATTAGATGATTTTACTTCTTGCGGGGATATTGTTTTCTCACAGGCACGGGACGACAGTCAGCATGCTTTCTTCCTAAGCGTGGTGAAAACCAGACTACAGGGGTCAGCATACGACCACATCCGGTACAAGGTCATTTCAAACTGGAATGATCTTGCTTCAGAATTAAAGGGAGAATTTAAAAATCTCACTTCTAGGTCAGCGGCACAAAACAGTCTGGTGACAGCCAAGCAAGATAGCAAGAAAGGTGTGAAGGAGTTTGGAAACAGACTCGTACACCTCCTGTATCTGCTGAACGAGGCCACGTTCGAAAGCACTGTCGAACCTGCGGTACGAACATATCTCCTCGAAGAAAATAAAAAACTCGCCTTGCATACATTTGAAGATGGTCTTAGGGATCCCCATTTGAAATTTCTAGTTAAAGCACGAGCTACCTCAAGTCTTAGAGCAGCAATAAATTACGCTCTCGAGCAGGCCCCACGACTAGGCGATGGAAACCCTCTTAATTTATGTAATAATTCCAAATATAGCCAGCCACAAATTTGCCAATCGTGCAATAAGACTGGACATACTTCCTGGACTTGTTATCGCCATACAACTCTCTAAATGTTGGTCCCCAACAAATGAAGACAGAGGTTCAACGCATTGAATGCACTTATTGTAAAAGATTTGATCATTCTCAAGCAGAATGTAGGATACAGTCTCATTTCAAAAGTCTAAACGACTCTCCATCGAATAAAAACGATTTTAGAGCTCCGCCCACTTCTACCGCAAACGTCTGGAGAAGTGGAGTAATAAACAAAACGAGTAGGGTACAGCAATCATAAATTTATATAGGAACATTAAACACTCAAAGATCTAAACAGCTGTCATTAGAAACTCAGGACATAAACAGGAAGGTAGAAAATGCCTCACCTTACAAGGTGTCGTCTACGGATGGAATTGGCATAAGAGATAATAGGGACATAAATCAGAGGCAGGACGATCTAACTGCTCCTCAAATAGAAGAAGTAGTGACCAAAGATCATATCCAACAGTCAACATCTGAATCCGTTTGTCTACGGGCCGGATCTGATGATTCGACAAAGACCCCTGAACATACTATCCTAACACCTCTCCCTACTTTCATATTTTTAAATGCTCTGACTTCTAGCAACAGATGTTCAAGCTCATAGAGCACAAACAGCCTGATGAGCAAGAACTCCCAGCAAACTGTAAGCCCGAGGAACAAAAACTTTCAACTAAGTGTACGCCTAAGGAACAAAGAGTCCCAGCAGAACTTAAGCCTGAAAAGCCACAAGAACTCCCAGCATCCAATAAGCCTGAGGAACAAAGATTCTCAGCTAAGAGTAAGACTATGGAACAAGAAGTCACAGCAGAATATAAGTCTGTAAAGAACAGCTATATCAAATTACCTCTTTTATATTTCTTGTTTGTCCGCATCGTCTCCCTCGTTTCTCTAATTTTCCATACTTTAAAATGGGTTCTACAAATAAAACATATAAATAAACAAATAATCAAAATTCCTTTTACAAATAAAACAAACGTTGATCTTCCAAAATCGATTACGAATCCTTCATCCTTTAAAATGTTCTTTCTAGATGGTTTTATTGCCCAAAATTTGAAAAATTGTACACAACCCAATCCGACGAAAGTTTGGAACATTTTTCATAAATTTAAAGAAAAACTTAAAATGAAACAAATGGATTTCCTTATTATTCAAAAATATATGTATACGTTTATGAACATATAAACAATAAAACATCAATTCTGACATTGTAAATCTAAAAAAAAAAAAAAAAAAAAAAAAAACCATATGTAAATTAAATAGGAAATATATAATTTATATAATTTCATTCACCTCTTAACAAATTATTGTACAAAAACAAAATAGATACATATACATAATAACGCTAATAAATAAAATAAAGCAACCAACTTTGTTTTGGAAAATGTATGTATCAAAAATAGAATTGTCTATAATAAACAAAGAAAATTTATAAACAATACCAGAGTATTAACAATTCAGGAGATAATAAGCAAAATATAACGGAAATAAATCAGGAGATAATAAGCAAAGTATAACGGAAATAACACATAAATATGAAACAAATATTAACTCCCTCAATAAAATAATTTTGTAAATATTATACAATATTCTAATTAATTGCCATTAACTTAAAATTTAAATAAATGAACAAAAATATTTTAATAATAAATGATCTTAATTTGTAAATAAAAAACATATATAATTCTAAGTTAAAAAAAAAAACAATTAACTAAACAAAACAAAATCTATGAAATAAACAATATTAAATAGAAATATAATAATTTCAAATAACTATGTAACATTCTTCAATTAACCAAATTACATATATACTAAGAAAAATAAGGAACTAACATTTTTAGTTTAACTCAAAGTGAATTAAAAAAAAAAAAAAAAATTTTAGAATAATTTGTTTCTTTCCAACACCTAAAAAAAAATATTATAATAAAAATTAATAAATAAATACACGACAAATAAGGACAACGAAAAGTCCTCAAAAGAAAACAGAAATAAACTCTGTAAATAATGTAAATTTCTAAGTAATACACAAGTTGTAATACAATACACTCTTATGGCTTACAAAAAAAAATACTGTAAATAACATTTTTTAATATATGTAATTACAACATAAGCTCCTCAATAGTATACTGGTTAGTATACCCGCCTGTCACGCAGGAAGCCGGGGTTCGATACCCCGTCGGGGAGCCTCTGGCGCAAGACAAATAACCTTGCCCGGAAAAAACAGATCATTATGGAAAATTTAACAAGCCTCAGGACTTGCTAAATAAGGCCAAGACCGGCTCCCGGTTGTAGTGCCGATGATGATGATGAATTACAACATAACATATAATAAATTCAATATCAAAACTTAAAATGTACATGTATATGATAAGAAAACAATGAATTTAAGCCTCTAGTCTAACACACATACGCAGAAATTAGATAAATATAACAAAACATTGAAGAACATCTTACCCTAAGCTACAAATTCAAACATAAACTTTGAATAATACTTGAAAACAAGAACAAACATTGAAAAAAGAAGCAAGCAATTGTAACTACAATGAAAATTTAATGTAACCATTATAATTTTAAATCCAAAATATGTAACGAATCGCGATAACATCACCCTTTGCCCTCGATCACACCACTTTTCAGAAAATTAATCTCGTAAAGATTAATTTTCTTTTTTGAAGGAGGGGAGGATGTAGTGCTCTGAAAAGCCCTACCAACTCCTTCTCCCACACATACATCCAAATCCCATAATCCTTAACTAAAATTAAAAAACCAATCATATAAATTGAAAATTAGCGATAAACGAATCAAATATTCGTTTATCGCCCTTGCACCCAACTCCCCATAATCATCCAACTAATACAGAAATACGTTATCCCAATCGAGCAAAATTCCTGGTAAACGAATTAAATATTCGTTTATAATCCATATACATTAATTTCCCCAGATCCTCAAACAGAAGCAAATATGGTAAATCGAACCAGATGTTCAATTTACATACTCACGCTCATGTGTCCGACAATTCGCCTAACCGGATTCTTATCTCCAAAAACATACACACTACTCCAGCCAAAGTATCTAAATCGAGATTTTGCTTTGAATTCGATCTCTTCGAGATACAAAATCTCGATCTGGTTTCACTTATAAGGGTGATGAAATTCGTATTCGAGGATCGAGTTCACTTCGAGAGCTGATAGAAGATACATCCAGGACAGTGAGAGCTGATAGAAGACACATACAAATTAAATTTTTTTTATAACAAAATAAATAAATAAAAAAAAAATTTTAAATTTTAATTTAAAAAAAAAAAAAAAAAAAGTTTGGGAAAAAAAAGAAACAGTGAAAAAAAACGGGAGGAAGAAAAAAAATTTTGTTTTTAGTGAACAGGAAACAACTAGGTTCGATTATTTTAATTTAACCCATATTTTCTAAATTTATTTTACTATTTGTTTTAATTTAGAAGGATTTTTTTAGGTCTGCTTGTTTCCCTTCTTGGTTTTTGTTTGCTCCTCTTCTCTTTTCCTTGCCCCCCACCCGTTTCTTGTTTCTTTTTCTGCTCGATGTTTGCGAACTCGTAATAGATGGACACCTGCTCTTCTCGTGGTGTGGGCCATCAGCCCGATCAGGGCATGATGTCTCTCATAAAGAGATTAAGGGAGGTCCTCGAGGCTCTCAAGGCAGAGAACGCTGTCTTGAGAGACAAATTGTCGCGACTGGAAGTCGCACCACCCACATCCCCGTCCAGTGCCAGTTCGGAGGCTTCTGATTCGGAATCGGAGCTCGAGCCCGAGTTGGAAAGTGTCACTGAGAGTTCCGACGACCACCCCAAACTCGTCTAGAGACCCTAAGTGGAAATACCACTTCCAATACTAAGCTGCGAAGGAGGACCCTCCAATAAGCGTGTGGCCACCGGCTGCCCGCCAACGCCGCATCCCAAACAGTTGTCGAACCCCGCGATAACTCCAACTCATGTGAAGGTCGTACTTCCGCAGGAGCCTTGCCCACCGCGGCCAACTCCATTAATTAACCCAAAACCAAAGGCTGCTTGTGTTCCCAACACTGTTCAGCCAGAGGCCGGGGAACGCCCACCTGTTTCTAAGAAGAAACAGCAACCCGGGGCCTTTGCACGAGACCTCAATTTAAAAAATTTCGTCGGTGACATGAAGCGCCTAGGGATTTCTAACTTCAAGGCAAAGACCTTAAGCCCATCCCTAAACAAAATCATAGCCTACGATAGGGAAACCTATCGCAAGGTTAACGACAACCTCAAGGCCAAGGAGGTGAATTATTACACCTTCACTCCGGCCGACGAAAAGTCGAGGACAATCCTCTTAAAAGGAGTCGCTGCCTCTTGGGAAAAGGACGACATCGTAACTGCTCTTGAGGCAACATTTCGTAACGTCAACTTCATTGACGTAAAAAAATTCTCTCCCCCACAACGGTTTGTGAACACCAGACCGCAAAAATACACCAAGCTGAACATATGGCAGCTTCTCCTTGCCCCAGGAACCGACATAGATTCCATAATACGGACAAAGTCGCTTCCAATCTTGCATCAGCAAGTTGTCTTCGAGGTATTTCATAACAGAGAAATACCTAAATGCAGACGTTGCCAACGTTTCGGGCATGTCTCCCGAAACTGCAACATGAGTCGCCGTTGCGTTAGTTGCGGAAAATCCCACGATATTGGCAAGTGCGAACTACCGCTAGCGAAATACGATCCCGCAACAAATGTGCAGGATGAAATAACATTGCGAACTTGCTGCAACTGCGGCAACAAAGGGCATGTGGCTAGTTATAGAAATTGTCCTAAATATAAGGAAATTAAACAAAGATCCAAGGAGACTCGAGCTAAGCAAACAGCCAAGTCAGACTTCGGAAAACAGGCCACACAAAACCTCATCCACAATGGATTCACATTTGCCGACATGCTTAGGGGTCAGCAGGCAAGGAATATAAAAACTCTTCCAACTCCTCCCCCTCAAAAACATATTCAAGTCCCTAAGCGAGCCCCGGTAAAGGCCAACACGACGCCTCAAATTCAAGCGGCGGTGCAAAAGCCTCCGAGGGGGCAATCTTCAATGCTCGAGAAACTACTTAGTTTCTCCCGCTTAATTGAGGATATCCGACCCCGATATGAGAAACTATTAACCGAGGTAGAGAGGGAGGCACTCCTTTTCACTGCATATGCAAGACATACCCTCCACAATGGATTCCAAAATTAAAGTTATCCTCTTAAATGTCAACTTCCTTGTTTCGCATTCCAAGCGTATGATGGTCTCTGACTTCATAAAGGAAAACCAGGCGGACGTGGTACTTGTAACCGAAACTAGGTTGCATCCATGTCATCGTCCCGTATTCTCAAACTTCTCCATGATTCGAAGAGATCGAACCCTCACTGGCGGTCCCACCATCAACGGAGGTGGAACTTGTATATTGGTTATTAGCGGACTTCGCCATGAAGCTATTGACCTCCCACACCTAGAGCCCATAGAGGTGTCTGGAGTTGAACTGCATCTGGCTAGTAATGGTAGAGTGAATATATACTCCGTATACCACTCGCATAAAACCAATAATGGCCCCATTGATCCCGAAGATATCGGCAAACTAATAAGGACCTCGGGGCATACACCCTTCATCATAGGCGGCGATTTTAACTCCAGGCATCCCCACTGGAACAACTCTGTCTCTTGCCCAAATGGCACAAAACTGTACCAATGGTACACCGCAGACATGTATGCCCTCAACTTCGAAATAGTCGCACCCACGGTTGGTACTCGAGGTAACTCAATTCTGGACATATTTATTGTGTCCAAAGGCTTACTTCCACAAATCACTCCTCCTCAAGTTTCAGCGGGTGTATCTGACCACAACGCTGTGACCACATTCATTCGCGGCTATCGAGCATCTCGGGCTCATATCAGATACATACCCGATTATGGGCGGACAAATTGAGACAACTTCAATATTACATTGAACGATAAACTCCACCAATTCTCTCTTCCCACTGGCAGGAACCTAACGACGGTTGAGATAAACAACGCTGCAAAACGACTTCACGAGATTCTAGTTGAAACTTCGGAGACTCATGTCCCGAAGTACAAACTTGAAAAGACCTATCAGTTCCCCTAGGACGACCTCACTCTTCGTCTCATCCGGGAGCGTAAAAAGCTCTGCAGAATGAGATATCGTCACCGCTTTACGCAAAGGGAGACATTATTGCGATCCGTTATTCACAATATTGGTACACTGATAAAACAGAGAATCCAAAACAATCGTACCCGACAATTGGAAGACAAGCTGAAGGGTATTCAGATGGACCAGAACGTTTATAAAAATGTTAAAAAGATATGTGGCGCATCCCGCATCACTGGACCAATTATGCACAACGGTGTTGTTGTCAACAACGACACCAATAAAGCAAATATCATCGGAGAGACCTTCGAAAACAATCACAAACTCACTCTCCAAGATGGCGACCCGGAAACTAATGCAATCGTTAGTTCAGAGGTCCACAGTAAGTTGGACGACTTCAACGAGCCAATTGTTGTCTTTAACCAAACTAACAGTGCATACTTCGATGACACACGTGATAATGGTCACGGTTTCATCACACCAAATACCCTACAGAGTCTGGTTAAATCTCGACACCCTAAGAAGACACGCGGTATCGACAACATGTCATACCACTCGTTGCGAAGGCTTTCTGCCTTATTCTTTATAAAGCTCTCCATTCCGTTCAACCATGCTTACAACATGGGGTACTTTCCCCAAGCTTGGAGGCACGCTATTATTTGTCCAATAGCAAAATTTGGGAAACCAACCTATCACCCCTCAAGCTTTCCCCCTATCTCGCTTCTCACTTGCATCAGCAAAATATATGAAAAATACATATACGAGGAGCTAAATAACTTTGTCAGCGCCAGGCACCTAATACCCGATTTCCAATTCGAATTTCGAAGAGCGCACGGCTCCACTATGACTCTCAATTTATTTCAAAACCACGTCTGCGTGCGCCTCTTTAATAAGGAACCCACCGTTGCGGTAAGCCTAGACATTGAAAAAGCTTTTGATACGACTTGGATCGAAGGTCTCGCTTTTAAACTACTGAATACTGGCCTCAGTAGAACGCTATGTAGCATCATCTACCAGTTCGTTCGAAACAGAACCTTCCAAGTTAGAATGAATGGAAAGCTTCCCGAACTTTTCACGCCGCTGCAGGCGTACCACAAGGCTCCATTCTAGGCCCCATCTTATTCAATATTTACACCTCCGATATTCCCCGCCCTGTGGACGGGAGAGTAAACCAAATATGCTATGCGGATGACGTCCTGGTGTACACATCAACTAAAGGCCCTAACCTCGCAACAAATCGACTCAACCGTCACTTGGACGAACTGTATCAGTATTACAGTCGATGGGAAATCAGACTTAATCCATCCAAAGCAGTAGGCATAATTCTGAGTAGTAAACACTCCCAACCTGCTTCTCGATATTCACAGAATATTCGAATAAAAATGGGAGATACTACGATTAGACCACAGGACAAGATGAAATATCTCGGGGTCACTTATACCCCAAAAATGAATTTCATCAAACATGTGACCCACATTCTCCAAAGGGGCCTCGGTCGGTCTAAGCAACTGCACAACATCTTGAATGGAGGAACAAAGTTGACAACAAAGTTAAGCTTCTCTGCTATAAGCAGCTAATCCGATCTGGAATATCGTACGCCTTTCCCATATGGTCCGGCATATCTTCGGCTCAAATGGAAAGACTTCGGGTTTTCGAAAGGAAACTCCTCAGAAGATGCACCAATCATTCTAGAAGGCCTGACGGTCGCCATTACCCCAACTCTCACCTATACGAAGGCGCCTCCATTACCCCTATCGACGAGTACTTGCTTCAATTAGCATATAAGTACCTCGAAAACATTCAGAACAGCGAGAACCTACTTGTACGGGACTCTTGCGTTCTTGACCCTTCTCTCTCTCGATCTCTTCGGATCAAACCCCCACAATTTCTTCTTCAGTACAAAACTGAAGCAAGCACCCTTCCCAACAACAATCCCCTCTATAATAGAGGATTTCTGGACCCATCCCATAGGGTCTACTATTAACAAACCAAACACACGAACGCACAGTACAAGACGGCACAAACACAAACATACACACCGACCAAAGCGCAGATTATCAGACGCCAAAGACGTGATCTGCGTTTACTACCGCACCCAAGACCCACTGGTCTTGCATGATTTCTTTCCCACCATCCCTCTATAAAAGTAGTTAGAGAACACCTGGACTAACACTGTCCACACTATCCTTGGATACCCCCTCTTTTTTCTTCTCTTTTCAGATGCCGCGAGACCGAGCCCAACATCCTCACGCATGTGGGTGATTCTGGTTATCGCAAGATAACCGGAAGTCAGAGACAAGATGAAGGACACATATGTCCTGTCCCGCTAAATTCGGCCTTCTCGCCACAATTTTTTTTTTTTTTTTTATTCGAGGATCAGTCTCAATTGGCGTTCTAGGTGTAAGGACGCCAGAAAATGAATATACAAATAAAAATACAAATATCATAAAATAAAAAGTATTTTTATTGGGCCTGGCAAATTCCCAGGACTCATATTAAACGTACGGTTGTCACTCTTCCCGGAGGCCCCGGAAGCACGGTGGCGACCGCAACGGGTTCCCTCAGGAGCGGTCTTAAAGAAATCCCTCGTCCTTTTCAGGACAAGACACGCTCACTGAGAGAAGGACCACAGCACGACAACAGGGATCCGGTCTTGGCCTTATTTAAATAATCTCTCCACCGGTCCCGATTTCGAGCCGATTCCATCTAGTTTGGCACTCCTGGGCTCTGGGCGTCCTGGTTTACGCCATCCCTCCATCGCAGGTCTGACGCGCTGTCTCCTTCCATACATCCTGCCACAAAGGACTTTCCGGGCAGGCTTCTCTTCGCTCGTTCGAGCTAGATGTCCCGCCCACCAGAGTCTACCGAGCTTAATTTTTCTTACAACCTTAGCTTCAAGGTAGATTGCATACAACTCATGGTTGTAGCGTCTCCAGAATCGTCCTCCCTTACATACGGGGCCAACAATTCCCCTTAAGACTCTCCTCTCGAACGCGGCTAAGAGTTCAGAGTGACTTTTATTGAGCACCCAGGTCTCGGATCCATACATGAGTATTGGTAAGACCATGGTCTTGTACAGTAGTATTGTGGCGTAGGAAGTCGTGGCGCCTGCATGGGCGCGGGTTCTACTACCAACCCACGGTATTGTTCGCTGATGAAACACTGCACGTCGCCTAGGGAAGATTGAAAGCCGGAACAAACGATCACCACAAGAAAAATAAAACACTAGTCTTGACTTTGTAATTTTATTTGAACACTGTTATTTTTGCACATGGTGTACTTAAACTCGAAATCGCTATTGGCAAATGGTTGATTGTTCTATAGTTCGTAAAAATATTTGCATTACTTTAACACTCAGTACAGAAATTCGCTTAAGGCATAATTATGTAGGTAACAGCGGACGAGTTAAGATAAACAACACACGTTTAACTCGGGCTTTGACTATTGTTCGCGCACCGTGCCGTGCGCACGGTATGGTGAATGGTGCTGTGGGGCTTTTCAGGGCCCAAAGAGCCATACATCGCTCGATCCCCACTATTCCAAGCGATGCGACTTACCTCGAAGTCGAACCTTCAGCAAGGTTACGTAACCTTGCTACGGCATTAACCGCCAGCCAGATTGCTGGAATTAATTCAGTTACCCCAAAGGATAACTGACATAAATATCTTTTAGGCAGCTTACCTTTCTTTGGGGGTTTTCTCCAAACCTTTTTTTTCTCTTCACCACCATACCTGAAAACATTAAGTCCACGGCAAAGATTATCACCTAGCCGTGGCATCGAAAATTTTACCCTCGGGCATGCATTGCACCCGGTGCATCTCGTTCCCATTGCCTTATGCCATGGAAACAAAATCAACACGGAGTTCCTTGATTACTCGTTTTTTTTGTTTGTCCATGGCACCCCTAGCATGCGGCTACCAGGTCCCATCAGTTTGCCACCGCCGACAAGGTTTCGGCTGATGCAAAGCAAACATTTCACTAATTACCAGCAATAGCTGGTTTCCTATTATCGGTCTCCACCGATCAGGGACCGCAAACAAGCAACGAATTGGATGCAGCCATCAAGTGTTTACTTTTAACATCTGGCAATGGCTGCACCCTATATTCGTTGCAATACCAAAACATAGCATTTGCACCACAGATTGTTTATGGTATATCCAATTCCCTATTAACGGCCGCCAACCGTCGGCGGACCTGGGAAATTTCACATCCATCAACCCAAATGTTGATTTATGGCCTCTCCTAGGGTGACCAGATCTTCGGCTCGTGTTGTTTTTACCCCAGATGGTTCGGTTGCCGGCAAGTATTACACAATCAATTGTGTGCACAGCCGCAGGCCATTCATTGTTTGTATACGCAGGAGATGCAGTTGCGACGCTGGCATCCATCCTCGATCACCGGACGATCGTATGCGATGCATACACATACATGCGAAATGTATGCCATATTCCCCGGTCCAATCACGATTGACTGCCTCGAGTCGATCGTGCAGCTCCTCCTCTTTTTGCGGTTTTCTTTGCGATGTCTTTCTGTCGACAGCGAACGAAAGCGAGTCAGATGTCAGTCTTTATAGAGGACAGTCGCGTCCTTTGATTATAATTTTTATCGCTTGCTGCGTTTGAAAATTCAGATTTCTTTCCCCGTGGAGTACACAACGGAGTGCGGTTGCATGTTCCTTTCCTTGTCATGGTTAACATTACCTTCGCTAATTTCTATCAGTGTCGATGGTGTAATCGGTATCACCAGAATAAACAATTAATCACATTAACTTCGGTAATTTCAAAGTAGTGACTATTGTGTTATCTATCCCTAGGAATTAACAATTAGGGACATCTTCTATATTACCTTCGGTAATTCCGAGTTGTGAACATATTGTGATCTGGACCTGTGTCTGGAAAATTAACAGATTTATTATTCCATCAATTGTGAATAAGTGACGGCTGTAATAAAGAACATTAACGAACAAACCCACAAGGTGTATTTTATTTCTTTAATAATTGTTGCTCAGTGCGTGTTCGGTGAACAGTTCGTGGGACGAAGTAAAACCCGTGTCGTACGCCGGCACAACGACTTTGTTCCCTACAGTGCACTCGACGGACTCCTGCGATGGATGAATTACGACTCTCCGAGGGTTGGAATCTGGCTCTTGATTCACCCTCGATTCGGTAGTGGTGAATATCCTCTCGGCTTAGGATACGTTTTTACCACAAGAGAAACGTAAAGTCCTCTTTGTGAAATAGAAAATCAGATCTCGTAATGAAGACCATGGTGGTATGTATGTATGGGTGATCGTGCAGATCACATTAGCTTTCTCGTGCAACGAGGCCATGAGAACGAAGCAGAAAAACTGTAAGGACAAAGGGATCGAGGAGATCATTGTTTATGATGTGCATTGTATCTATATAAATAGACGGCAATGCATCGGAGAAATGGAGCTAATGGATTTTTATTTGCATTTGAATATGCTGGTGGTGCCAAAGCAATTTAGGTATTCGATGGGTGATGGTGTACCGCATTTTGCTGGACAAAGGGGATCGAATATGGTGTGAATGCATTTGGGATACTTCAAATAATTTGAATTGTTTATCGCATCGCCCGAATACCTGCGGACGAACCTAATTCTTTTATTTGGCACATGGTGCATGCTGAAAAACTCGGTTTTAGCGGCTTTGCGCTAATTGTATGCAGCTGCGTCCACAAGCTGCTTTGGTGTTGCATTATGTCGTTAGACAAATAAGTCGCCAAGCAATGCGCATGCAGGAAAATCGACGAGATTACAAGGTTACATTAAATGTGAACCATAATGTATTTGGAGAAACGCAATGATGCGTCGATGCAAGGAATCATGATGGCCTTGGTGGTGGACATGTGGCGCCCACTTGCGTAGCAGGATTACTTGGCATACAAAGGGTGCCGAGTAGGTTTGGGGTTTATGATCCTGTATGGGTGAAAATAATTCTTGTAGGGAATTTGAAAGCGAATTGATGCATGGGGGTAAGAATTCTTTTACAGGAACTTTTAGGTTATGCGTTAGATAACCTTGATGTGTGAAGCTTTTACAGGTGCTATTGCAATTGTGTTAGCGAAAAACAATGGAAGTTGGGTTACAATTATGGGGGGGTTCTTCGGGTAAGCTTAAAAGGATCCCCACAGTACCTTGGATGTTCCGGATAAATTTCGAGATTTAAAGAGCCTTGATAAACCATAGTAGGCTTTGTTGGATTTTATCAGCCGTCCGCGTATTTCTTCTTCCATATTGTTATCGGCTGCTACTATTGACCCAAGATAGTTAAAGAATTGCACTGTTTGACCAACGTTAGCAACGAAGCTGCCACCATGTACTTGGTTTTCCCCTCATTAATGTGCAGTCCCAGTTTTTGTGCCGCCTGCATAATGTTTACCTAGGTTAAAAAAACTTAAAACAACAACATTTTGAATAATCGCGGAAAGCCAGTACTAAATATTATTGATAAAATAGATCTAGCGTTTGGTCTTAATAAGGTTTCTGTTTTTAAACTACACGCATTTTCAAACAGACAATGAAGACCACAATTTTGAACAAAGTATAATCGAACCTGCAACTTATCTACTCAGGCGAGCAACGAAAACCAAGTAACTATGTAGAATTTTGTATTTCGTTTTGAAATTAGTCGTATAAGATAATAAAAACAAATTATTATTGTGAAAAATTCTAAGTCAGCCAATTAAAATTTAATTCGACAATGAGCAATCCTACAACTGATAACATTAAGTCGTGCTACCAAGAATGCAGTGGCGAAGATAAACCGGAAGTCGAGCATGTAACTACAGAGGAAGAAGACGTCCGCCAACTGCAGCCCAATAGGAGTGAGAGGCGATTTAGGGCCAACCTCATCAAAACCAAACATAAGCAATTTGTCCGTGGTGAGTTCACTAGGGCGAAGAGATTTAGTGAACGTCATCTTACCACACTGGATGAGTAATATTCGTCGACTAAACAATGGCGACACGTGTAAGATGTAATATCTATATATATTTTATGTTTCAATGAAATTGGCATCGGGCTTCATAACTAGTTCAGTTTTCCTGTACTTGTTGTTGCATTCTTCAATCAGTCGCCCATTTTTACCAAAAAAAATTGTGTATATAAGATAAATCCTCATAGTATATAAGAATATTTTCATTTCCCGTCTTTTATAAACGTCAGTATTCGAAGTTTTTCTTTTTTCATGAGCACAGATAAACAATGTTTGTCCTTTCAGATTGCAAATTTTCGACCCGATGTCCATTGCTGGAAACTATGAAGGCGCTGAAGGGTGTAGAGTGAGCAAGAACAGGGTGGCTCAACCTAGACAGACTGGTGTAAAACGTATTATATATTATATATTATATTAATTTGAATTTTAATCTTGCTTAATAGTACAAATTAAAAATTGTCAAAAAAAAAGCGTTAAGTTGTTTATAGACGACATCTAACCGGGATGCTCCTTCCGAAACTTTTATCTTTTAAATTGTGACTTTTCATGTTCGAAGCAAAGAAGGTTGACCCCAGTCATGTAATACGCGCGCTCCAGGCTCTGAAGTTGTAATTTTTCAAAATGTGTCAGTGGCCAACTCGGACACGCGAGATAAATGTGGGTATTTATGAATAAGTCCACAAGAAAACACAGCTTTTAGTTTATTCTTAATTTTATTCTTAAATAACTTTATTTACAAATATCTAATTATGTGTTATTTTAAACTAGCTGACCTGGCGAACTTCGTACCCCCTAAGAGCCAATGAATGCCGTGTTAACTTTTATCTAAACTTAATTAAGGATTTTATTAACGTAATAAAATAAATACAAACAATTTATTAAGTTCAATAGTTTATTAAGATAATATATATAAAGAAAATAAAAAATTAATCATCATCATCATCATCGGCACTACAACCGGGAACCGGTCTTGGCCTTATTTAGCAAGTCCTGAGGCTTGTTAAATTTTCCATAATGATTTATTTTTTCTGGGTAAGGTCATTAGTCTTGCGCCAGAGTCTTATTTAATAATAGTACAAAAATCACGTTTTTCAATGGCGTCTCAGCAAGACATTTGCCTTACTTAAGCTATGTATTTTGCTGCATGGGTTGCACTTTGGTTTATTCTCTTCAGTGAAACACCTTTTTATATACGACATTTTTCGTTTTCTTATCACGGACAAGAACAAATAAAGCGGATGGTTTGCCGACATGTTAACTATAGTGCTCTGAAAAGACCTACCATCTCCTTCCCCCACATCCCTACATCGTAAACTTATATCCACAAACCTATTAACCCTTATGTCAATGACCGGGTACCCATTTCGATTTTTTAAAATGTCAATTTGAGAGTAAAAAAAAAATGTTTTTCATTGAAATTTCGTAAATATCATTCAGAAACGTTTGAATGGAGATGATCTAAGACATGGGACCGAAATTCGTCTACTAGGCCGAGCAATCGTGAAATTGCGACGAAATGATTACTGTCGGTAAAGTTGGTCATTGACATAAGGGTTAATCCGATCCAACAAAATTCGCGATAGACGAATCAAACATTCGTTTATCCCCCTTGCATAAAATTCCTCATAACCCTTAAATTGAATTCAAAAACCTATTTCTCTTGACAAAACAAAATTCCTGATAAACGAATCGAATATTCGTTTATCATCCATGCACGCAATTTTCCATGGCCTCCGAGCAAAACAAACACAGTGAATTGAACCAGATGTTCAATTACCATAAGTAAATGAAACCCGAATCCCAGTGCATACCCTCACATGCACTGCATATCCTAGATTTTCTGAGAATTCATCAAACCGAATTCTTATCTCCAAAACAAACAATAGGCACCACATCCAAAGTATCTAAATCGAGATATTGCATTTAATTTGACCATTTTTCACCTCAATTTGTTTTCGTTTAAAAGGGGATCCATCTTGATTTCGGCAGACCAGTATCTTGATATTCATTATCCCTGGAGGAAGTGTGGGGGTTTGTAGCGTTCTACGAACGCACAATTCCGCACAGGTAAGGTCCTACCTTCAAAGAACGTACTTACCTGAGAGCGTTGCACGCGCCCACAGACGCGTGCCCCAAAGTCCCACCATAGGGCCTGCAACTCGCAGCCAACGTTGAGACCGACGCGCAAGGAACTGAACGTCCCCAAAGCTTTTAAGGTCAAGCTCAACAATTATAATTCATCATGCCTGAAACAAAGGTATAAACATCCCTGCGTTCTATTCCTAAAAACAATTCCCAAAATGCCATACATGCCGCCTTCGCCCAGGAACATCCCATCGAACCGGCAATTATGAAATTCGGTACAAAAGAATTGCTATCATCAAAGAATGAGCCGATCAACGGATGCACGTGCGGGTAATCTTACGCAAGGACCACCCAAATCCGTTGAACAACAGAAGGCAGCCACGACCTATCGCAATCGAATATATCTCAACGAGATATCCGATAATTTATGAGGAGTTAAGCCAACAAAGGCAATACTCCGGTCCCACGGCCACGCTAGAATTTCACACCATTATGAAGATCTAATGGATTTCGATTCCGGGTGCCAAGTTCAAATAAGACCCACGGACTGCACGTCAAAACAATCGCCGAATATCTCTGGTCTGGGCGCCAGATGTTCTGTGCAAACTGAAGGCCGTGGAGATGAAATTCTACCAGCGATAATAATGATGTATGCAAGATGACTTTCCCCTTTTCAGGAAACTACGAAATATCCCCGGGGATGTAATAACATGCTGCTAACAGAGATTCGGAAATTGTGTTAGCAATGCGAATAGGAAATTTCTCTGTGCAGATATAGATACGATCTGTAGCAGGATATTTTTGGGGTTGAGATAGTTAGTCAGATTTCGATCGTCAACGGGACGACAATTATCACGTCGAGGTGATAGTGAGAAACGTCGAGGAGGTAGTTAGTATCGTATCCGAATTTCGGTTAATTTAATCTAAGGGAGTAACGTGTGTTTCGTGCATGTGCTTCGCTACGTGTTTAATAAAAATATTGTCGAGACACTTATTTAGTTTGAATCCGGCCTAGTGCGCAACTTAGATACAAAATAAAAGTACAAAATAAAACAATTCTTCTCGTGGTTTAATTTGACATTGTTTTCGCTCCGTTCGTGTGTTTCGCTGTTTTGGGAGTAGTGTTCAGCGGAACACTCCAGTATCAACTAGAATACGCAATAAACAACCGCCAAAGGTTCTCTATACTACATGGAGAACTAACCCACAATTTAAACCACAATTTCCGCCTTATTTCGACCGCTTTCAGCGCGTCATATCAACCCCTATCCCACAGTTCGGTAATTCACCTGTAAAACATATTTCAATACAGACCTGTAGCGTTCTATGAACGCACAATTTCACCCAGGTAAGGTTCCTACCCTTCAAGGAACATACTTACCTTATCATTACACGTGCCCACAGACACGTGTCCCAAAGCTCCTAATCATACCTGTAACAAGGGTCATAGGAAGCTGCAAAATGCGAACCCGATATAAAAAGAAACAAGGAACTGAACGTTCCAAAAGCTTCCAATATCCAGTTCAACGTTTCTTCCATCATATTCAAAAAACAATTGAAGAAACAAATCTTCAATTCCGAACATCTGCACCGCAAATCGCCAGCAAATTAGCCGACACACGGATGCACGTGCGGGTGGTCTGCCACAAAGACCACCAAATCCATCGGCAAACTAAAGAAACGGCAACCATAATTGTCTCAACGAGATAATTCGAAAAAATATATGAGGTTTAAAACCTACAAGGGAACTACTCCTATCCCACGGTTCCTTTTTTGTATTTCACACCCATTAGAAGGATCTAATGGATTTCGATGTGTGTTTACAAAAGGCAAACAATCCACGGACTGTACGTCCTAACAATCATCTCCGTTCCGCGCGCCAGATGTGCTGCGAGAACAGAAGACCGTTGAGATGAAATGCTATCACCACCACCGATGGTGATGATGATGTATGTGTTGATCCCTTTCAGGCATCCAAATTACCCCTGGGATTAAATAACATGCTGCTAACAGAGATTCGGAAATTCTGTTAGCAGATCTAATGGAAAAAGTTGTCGGTGCGAATATAGATACGATCCGTATCAGGTCTTTTTTTTTGAATTGAGATGGTCAGAGCCATTTTGATCGTCACGCGACGAGGAGTCCGAGAACCCCACGAGGAGGTCGATCCGAGCTGAGATTGCCCGAGAATAAAAAAAAGTCGAGTCTGGGCCTGTGTGGAGTGCGCACGAAGTTTTTCATTTTAGATCATTTTGTGAAAGCGAATATTGAGTTTACACTTGTTATGTGAGATCGGTGTGATAGTACGAACAAACCGATGTATTAATTTGTAATCATTTGGAGAACTCGTTTTTAGTTAACATTTTTCTGTTTCAATAACAATAGATAAGAACCCAGAATTAAGTGCACTTATTTTGTAATACTACCCAATGGAACTATTTATTTAATGAGAATAATAAAAAGGCGCGCAAGCGATAAAAGAAAACAATCTCACCGTGAATTTTATTGTACCTGTCGTTGCTTAGTGTTCGTGTACAGATAGTGTTCGGCGGAACGCGCCTTTCGACCAAGGCTAATTAGTACCGCCAAAGACCCAAGGCCAGCCACTAACCAGATCCTAAACACACGACTCTCCTTCTGACACACACCGAACTACTCCTTCCGCAATACATTTGTTTCGTGACTACGTCATGCGGGCGCGGGGGGGGGGGGGGGGGACACCAGAGATACGAGATACAATTTCCATGGTGTAAAGTATCCCATTTGCTTTTAGCACCTTTTTCTGATAGCAATGCAGCTATGTACACTGCTGCATCACCCATACATTCCTTTATGGTGCCCTTGGCGGATTTCCTTCCCTTTGTTCTCTTTCCCTGGCTCCTCGATAGTATAGTGGTTAGTATCCCCGCCTATCACGCGTGAGACCGGGGTTCGATTCCTCACCGGGGAGCCTCTGGCGCAACACTAATGACCTTGCCCGGAAAAACAAATTATCATGGAAAATTTGCCAAATAAGGCCAAGACCGGTTCCCGGTTGTAGTGCCGATGATGATGATGTTCTCTTTCCCTTGTTTAGGTTTCTTTTCCCATTGACCTTCGCGCATGAGTAAACGATATGATCCACTCGATCACACATATACACATACCACCATGATCTTCATTACGAGATCCGGTTCTCTATTCCACAAAGAGAGACTTTACGTCTCTCTGGTGGTAAGTAAAACACACCCTTAGCCGAGAGGATATTCACCACCACCCCAAATTATGCCACCAGCGAATGCACATGGCTGAGTCTTTATCCATCCTCCGACCGAGCTGGTCACTTCCACCTCCACTCCCGTAGCGCCGCGGGATGCGGACCTGCGTAGTGCATCTAGGAGTCGCTTTGCCTCCCCAATTTCCCCCCCGCGGCCGTGAAATAAGTTCGAGCTACCAAGTGCAATGTAACCAATCATTCTCCAGTTTAAAAATACCGTCAAATGTAGAAACGAACAATTTATAACAAAAAATGTATTCAGTGTCAGTCGGGTGTTACGTATAGTACAATCGAATAAAAACGAATAATGTGCAACAAACCGCATCACATGTTCAAGCCTAAACTCATCTTAATTTGTCAATTGTGTTAAATGATAATTCCTGTTTATTTTTTCCGCAATATTAAAATAAATTAACATTAAAAGAAACAATAAAAACAGCTTCCACAACTACATCCTGGTGTTTCCTTTTCTTTACGTAAGCGGCTTGTGGCGGGGTTTTGCTGTTTCTGTTTGAGTACAATTCTGGTGAGGAGAATTCTTTTGGTGTTGGGGGGAAGAAGGGAACCCGGTACCCCAGAAGAACTACTTTATAAGGAGAATAAAAAAAGTTCAGATATATAAAAACCATAAGATAGATACTTTTAATAGCTTTGTTGGCTGATGACTGGTGAGTAGAGCTGTGGCACACCCACAAAAACACTCTCTTCCGCTTTACCGTTTTCCGAGCATCACCTGCCTCAAGGAAGCCGCTGAGGTTGCTCGTCGCAAGGACGCTATTTCCACAACGATCGGTCGCTACGCTTCCCGGTTAACTCCGGAAGCTCGGCGGCGACCGTAACGGGCGAACTTGGGAAGGTTTCATAAAGAAATCTCGTTCGTAAAGAACAAAAATTGATACCCCCCCCCCCCCCCCCCCCCCCCCCCCCCCCCCCCCCCAAGTGACGTCACAACAAAATTGTGGTGGCAGCGGTGGGATAATCACCTTCGACACTCTAAACATTTTTCTTAGTAGGATGAAATTTCTCTCACCTCGGACAGAACCTACGAATCTTTTCTCTTGGCCATCTTATCAGGAACAAAGAAGATCTCTTTTTTTGTGCTCTTTTCCTTTTTTCACCATTATTTGGGAAGGTCTGTTTTACAAATACGTCGTAAACGACAACACGAGACCGGGTACTCGGACGCATATAATATATATAGGATAATAGGGAAGGCGTGAGAGAATTTGCTAACAGACTCACGCACCACCTGCATCAATTGGACGGCGCCACATTCGTGAGTTCCCTCGAGCCTGGCGTCAGGACATCCCTTCTGGCTGAAAATCAGAGACGCCTTGAACACATTCGAGGATGGGCACAGAAATTACAGTCTTCGAATCCTGGTAAAAGCACATAACGCCCCAAATCTTAAGGCATCCATCAGTTTCGCTCTGCAGCAATCCCGAAGATTGGGCAGCGACCACACAATGGCGGCCCCCACTAACACTTTTAGGGGAAATCAACCATCGATCTGCCAAACATGCAACAAGAGGGGACATACTTCTGCGACTTGCCAGCGCAATACAAAGTTTCCAAATTTCGTTCCCCAGCGCATTAAGAATGAGGTTGAACACCGCCAATGCACATACTGCCGAAAATACAATCACACTCAGGCAGAATGCAGAACAAGGGTAGCCCAAATCCGAAACTAGGACCAACCCTCAACGAACCGAAAGCCTTTTAGGACCCAATCGAACATGTCCCAAAATAGGATGTTGACAAACTCGCCCCAGGCTGAATCCTGAAACACCCGACAAAAAAGTAACATTAATGGGGTATCTAATATACCCCAACAGGGAAACGAACCCACTCGGTGAACGAGCAACGGCAATCCTTCCCGAGTTCAGACAATCGCCGATGTACACCCTATCCCGATGTAAGTTTTAAAATGCTCGTATTCTTAAGCCCTAAATTTAAGGAGCCAGTAATACGAGTAAAATTTAACCCATCGGATAAACAATACTCTACGTTCCCCATTGACACATGCGCAGACATCAAATCGAATACCTTACACGTCAAACGACCAGCAGATAATTCTGATCCAATAACAATATGCACCTTTGCTGGAAAAACGGTCAGCACATGCGGCAAAGTATTGGGGGAACTCGAATTCAGGACTGACAAGCACACAATACCTCTTAACCACAACCTTTTTGTAGTAGGGAGCGACGTAGATTTCCAGCACCATGGCATACTGGGAAGCGATTTCCTTACAAAGCACGATCACCACATTGGCTTTGACAAGGGATGCCTAAAGTTCGCTGTAAAGAAGAGAACCTTGGGAAAACTCGAGGAGCCTTTAGGACACGAATGTGAGGTCAAGGAAAATGTTCATAATGCCACACCTTACGAGGTGTCTTCCACGGAAAATCAAGGCATTCATGAAAAATTGGAAAACCCCGTTCGAGAGTCAACACCCGAATCCGTTTGTCTACGGGCCGGATCTGATGATTTGACAAACAACAGGGGAACCAACCACCCATGCATCTTCCTTTTCCCTTTCAAATAAAGTTCGTGGTAACGAAATAGTTAAGGAACTCGGGGGAAAACAAAGTTCAGGAAAACATGAACCTGAAACCCCAATATCCTCCATAAATGGAAGACGAAACGCCACGGTTGACTGCATAAATTTGCACCCACGATCGCAACAAATAGTGGAATTCCCCCTTAAGGGAAAACTCAGTCAAGAACTGATAATCAAAAAATCCCAAATGATGCCAGGGATATATCTGGGAAATATTTTGACTACTCCACGAGACAACAAAATAAGGGTACTTCTAATGAACACATTGGATACCAATCCAGAGATAAGTACCCACGACATAGAAGTCGAATGGGAAAATTTGGAGGACTTCGATGTACTACAGGCGGGAGACACTAATAATCTCATAAAGAATAGGCCTGAACGGCTAGAATCACTCCTGGAGTTGCGTCATTGTAACCAGGAGGAAAGGAAATCAATCCTGGACACCTGCCGCACTTATAACAACCTTTTTCTTCTCGGGAGCGACTACCTCACCACGTACAACTGACCATGAGAAAAACATGCATTTTCTAGATTCAGACCACAAACATAAGGATTGGCCCTGTGACTTGTTAATCGTCATGGCGATTTCAGGGCCAATCGGCAATTGAATTCGTTTAAGCTCAAAGGGCATAGCGGTTGGGATCATTGGAATCACCGCAATGAGAACTTCCTCACCTTTCAATTTGTGACTTTGTCAATTTTTTTTTGTTTTTTTTTTTTCTTAAAATTTAACTTTTTTAATTTTATGTAAAATCACTTAGCTTAACTTAACTTAAATCTTATACTACCCTAATTCTAGAAAAGCTAAGTCTATGTAAGCTAGCTGATGATAGTATGATTCTTTACCGACTTTGGTACCCAGGTCTTTATATGCCATTCAACCACCAGAACTGTTGACGCTGTCTAATACTATCGTCCCGGTCTCTGTGGGAGATAGCCCTACTGAAGCGCAGGAGCTCTTCTTCGGTGCGCGCTACTTCCCGGTCGTAGCACAATCGCCCGTCTACAGATGATCTACTTACATGATAGATCAGCGGAATTCCGGATCTATCCTGTATAAGCCCTTTCATGTCCAAATCAAGGAACGCCTCTGGTGGAACAAAACCGTTGCGACGCACGTTCTCATAGTACAGGGTATTTGGATAATAAGCCCCGAAAATTAGGTCATTGAACGAGCTTATTGCTCTCGCAATATGTCCTCTGATTAATTTATCATAAAATTATCCACCCTATTTATGTACGCTTCATTATATAAAGTCTCATTTGCATAGTACTTTTTATAGTCCGACTCCGGTGTCCGATATAATCTGAGACAACTTCTGAGACACTTCCTTTCGAACACCCGGATCTTTTCCATCAAATTTGGACCTATATTAAACCATACTGGACAACCATATATGAGCATTGGCCTGATTAGCGTCATGTAGCATATGACTTTTACCCTGCTGTCAAGTTGGCTACTGTGAAATAGCCTCCTTGTCATAGCAAACGTTTTTCTAGCCTTGACCAAAGCCGCCTCTACATGTCTGTTGAAATACAGATATTGGTCTAGCCAGATGCCCAGGTATTTAACTAAACTCTTGATTTCCAGTTTATCTCCATGCGGTCCCACGATAACTAGCTTTCGCCAGTTTTTCCTTGTGTCGTTCGTGGCTTTATATAATGGGGTTCTAAATAGGATGCCTTCACATTTCTGGAAGTTGATCTTAAGTTTCCAGTCATCGCAATAGCGCTGCACGTTGTTGAAATCTCGCTGTATTAACCTATTTATGATCGCAACTTTCGGAGCTGTTCTGTAAATTATGAGATCGTCTGCGTACGCAATAGCCTGCGGGAGTGCATCTTATAAGTTGCTAATGTAAATGTTAAAAAGAATCGGAGAGAGTACCGCGCCCTGTTGCAAGCCATTCTTGATATTATACGTTTTATTAGAGGTCACATTACCACTTTTGACCACGAACCTCCTGTCCTTTGACATATCGTAAAGTACATATAGTAAAGGCTTATGTATGTCATGTCTGACCAGTTTGTAATACAACCCTTCGATCCAGACGGTATCAAAGGCTTTTTCCAAGTCGATCTGACAGGCCCCTGTGCATTGGTTCCTACATTTATTCCATTGTATGTCGGAGACCAGTTTAGCTGCGGCATGTGTGGTTTCATGACCCGCCCTAAAGCCAAACTGGTTATTTGGAATAATGCTATTGTCGTCTACCCATTTTAGTAGAGCTTTGTTAATGATTTTTTCAAATACTTTACTGATGCTTGGGAGTAAACTTATCGAACGCATGTTCATTGGGTTTGTACAGTCTTTGCCCTTTTTTGGGATGGGCTGAATGATAGCCGTTTTCCAACGCGCGGGATAATATGCATTATTCAACGCGTTGTTAAACAGGACCGTGTATATATCTATTGCCTTTGGGGGCAGATGCTTGAGTACGATGTTAGGTACTCCATCTATTCCCACTGACTTTTTGCTTCTTAATGAGTCGAAGATACTCTGGATTCCTTCCCTTGTGATTAAAAGGCTATTAGCCCCACCATTGGCATTAATGTCGATTGACAGATTATCGTCACTGAATTCCGTAAAACCCGGATTATCCGATTGCCAATGTGAAATTTCATTCCGTAGGTGCAGGTGATTGAGTAGAACTCTGTCCTCCAGGTCGTGATTTCGGTGAATGCTTTCATTCACCTTGTACATTTCCTGAAAGACAGCTCCCACAGCGTTCACCTTTTCCAAAGGATCTTCGATCACGAAGAGCTCACTATTGAAGATAGCGTTCTCTGTATCTATGCCAATGTTGGTTAGCAGCTGCTTGTTTACCTCAGTACGTGGAATTTGGAGACACTGAATCTCGTTTTGATTATTTCTCCTGAATATTTTATTTATTTGTGGGAACATATTCGGGTTATTAGTTTTTATAGCTCAAATTCTGTTGTTCCAATACAAATTTGTTGCTAATCTATAATTAGCTTTAAGTAATTGTTGGAGGTTTTTTAATTGAGATTGCAGTGATATTATCTCCTGGTCTTGTCTGTCTGTAAACTGTCTGTGTAATTGTTTTAATTTCGATAGCAGTCTGCTCTTTTTCTTGTGGAGTGCGTTTATTGTTGCGTTTCTGTACATGTTAATGTGATCTGTAACTGTTGTTTTGGGAATTGTTTTGTCCATTGTTCGTTTTACGGTTTCGTCCATTTGTTGAATGTATTTGTCGATTTCGTCGTTTGTCAGGTTTCTGTTTACTGGCAGATTAAAGTCATTCGAACAAAGTTCTCTTGTTAATGATCTGGTGAACCGCGGCCATCGCATTGCCCTGTAGTTATAGGGTTGCGGGATCACGAATTCTTCCAGATCTGCGAGCTCGTTCGGAAGCTCTATTACTGCCGTGAATGCACAGTGGTCGCTGTCGTATTCAATTGTCCGTAAACAGTTTGTGTTTCGTCTGTTGGTGTTAAGTAATCTCAGTCGTGAGTCGATTAGCAAGATATCTAAGAACGATCTACCTCTGGGGAACGATGGATATTTCGTAGCTAGCAGGTCAGTTCTATATTCAATATGATACTGATCTAACCAACCAGCCAACTGATTTCCTCTGGCATTAGGTATATAATTTCCCCAATTTCTATGCTTGGCGTTCATATCTCCCCCTAGGATAAAGTAATTTTTGTCCAGGTGCAATTGTAAGCATCGAAAGAGTGTCTCGAGCACCGCTATAAATAGGTTTTGTTGGTGCTCCTCAGGTGCGTAGACCGCAATCGCATACAAACCCCTTCCTTGCTGAAGGGGTATGCGTACGATACAGGCTTCCAGCAGCCGGAACCTGCGCACTTTTCCACTATATATTGCGCACTTTTCCACTATATATTACTTTATTACCCTTTTCTAATAAAGATTGCGACCCCCCCCCCCCCCCCCCCCCCCCCCCCAAAACCCCCCGGAAAGGAGTTAGGTCGATCTCTTCGTATAATATCGTAGTTTTTATGTCCTATCTTATGTCTCTGGTTTAACTTTGTTTCCCCCGCCAGAAGTACATCAGGTTGTTCCTCTTGCAACAGGTTAAAAAGATTGGCTCTTCTCTCAGTTCTTATTAGTGAATTTACATTCACGACAAGAGCTTTTATTGATGTTGTGGTTAGAGGGTTTATATCGACTTATTATTTAGACTGGGCAAATGCGAGTAGATCTCCTTTATTTGGCTTTGTAGCTGTGTCATCTGTCTCTGCAGATTGAGAAGGATTGCGAACACGTCTGCTTGCGGTGTTGTTTCAGTCCGTGTGGGAGTATTTGTGGCTACCTGTGATGTAGCCTGATTTTGTGTTCTCCCACCCGAAGCAACCTGTGCGTACGACCGCTGCGATGTTGCGGGCATTGTTGTAGTACGAGCTGGCTCTGTGTTTTTTTGCCGGGTCACACTTCTTGCCATTATTTCTCGGAATTTAGGACATCCTCGATAGTTAGCGGGGTGTCCCTCATTCCGACACACTGCGCACTTTAGAAGAGCTTTGTCTTCTACCCTTTCTTTTCCCAGAGGGCATTCTTCTGCCTTATGGCCCTTTCCGCATTTTACGCAACGGCGCTGCATTTCACAGTTAGCCGCCGCGTGACCAAACCTTTGGCAACGGACACATTGCAGGATCTCTCTGCCTTTTTTTAATTTGTCCCATGTGACCATTTGATGATCCAAGACTGTAATTTTTCTTAGACCACCAATTCCACTGATGGGTGTTAATTGCACCAAAAAGAAGGGTAGCTTGCGGTTTTCCCTTCTTGCCTTGGGTGTGGTGAATGGTTTTACCGCGGTAAACTCGAGATCTTCGTGCTTCAGGTTTTGAAGCATTTCGAGCAGAGCCTCCGGATCCGTTTCAGGGTCGACACCCTTTAATAGAACCGTTACGCTCTTCGTTTGTTTCGGCGTGAACGAGTAAAATTCCGAGGTGGCTCTTTTTAAGACCTCTTTAATTTTATCGTGGTCTGCCACTGTATATGTTTGAATGGCGTGCCTGTTACCCGTCAGTCTTTTAACTGCAAAATTGTTACCTATGGCTAGCTTACAAAGACTTACCAATTCCTTACAGTCAACATCTATGGTGTTGATTGGTGGCATCTTTATTTTTCCGCTGATATTGTTGTTTTGCTGCTGCTGTGTTGCTTGCTGGTTCGTTGATCGCTTTTGTGTTGGTAGTTGCTGTTGATGGTGAAATTGTTGCTGTTGGCCGACTTTTGGCTTTAGCTTTTGTAGTTGTTGCGGGTTTTGTTCTTGTTCGAGCGCCGCTATTTTTTTCTTTCGGCGTCTCTCTTGTAATCGGGCTCTTGCCATCGCCAGTTTCGCCTCCAATTCACTTATCTCTTCCTCTTCATCCTCAGACTCTGAGGATGCAAGAGAAGCGAATGAATTATTTGCCCCATATATGTTAAAGTTGGAGGGGAAGGGGAGCTCACTGTCGTCCGCCAATTGTTGATCTCCTTTATCCATCGTCAATTTCGCGGTTTTGCTTCGCGTCACAATGGAGTTTTTCGGGGCGCCTTTTCGTTTGTGCGTTGTCGTGTTTTTATCGTCCTCCGTGTTCATGCTGGTTCTTTCCAGTTTGTTTTCATTAAAACCACGCCAAGTTGATTTCTCCCGCAGGCTGAGTTGAACTCGCCTACCGTCGGCTAAGAGTCAGTAAGGTTGCACTCGCGCCAAACGATGATTTAAGAATTGCTTTCTTAACAAGCAATATATTCTTTGTTTTAATTTTCGCGTTTGCGACCGAAGTGTTATCTTTTTATTGTTTTTTGTTTTTATTGTCTCGAACACTTTTTGCGCCCCACTCAACTGTTTTTATATGCACTTCTTTTTGATTATTAATGCACTGAGAGATACTGATTTGTCACTTTTAGCTTGCGCTTTTGTTGTTTTATTGATTTATTGTACTTTATGTTTATTGTAATTTGTGTTTATATTAATCTTTAAAACTCAGTACAGACATTCACTGAGAACATAATTCTGCACGAAACTGTTTCTTGAGATATTAAAATTACTTTTATTTAATGTGTTCTATTTGTTAACACTGGGTTGTCCGTTTGACGGCATTTCTAAACTTGGCAAGGGGTACTTGATTCATTTATGATATCGGAATACACGACAAGGGTAGCTTATTCGAGAATTCACGCGGTTGTCTGCTTTCAATGGCTGTCAAACACAAACTGGTTTCAATTTGTGAATCACATTGATCATCACTTTTCTTATCACCAAATGTGTTCCACTGCATAGTTTTGGTGGGTTTACATTTCGAAGCATGATGACTACCCAGCCAACCTTCACTTGTAAATTGTGCGGCGGTAAGCCAGGCATATCCAAGGAGTTTATAAAATTCAGTTGGAGTGTCCGTCTTCGTTTGATATACACAGTCAATAGATTTGAATGAATGCAGAGTGCCAACGACTTGACTCTGAATTACGAAGTTTAAGTCATCCACATCTTTGTTTTTAGCTGCCAGAATTCCTCGCTCACTCAACCATTTGTTATTTTTGTGGTTAGCAATGATGTTCGGGAGTAGTTTGTTAATGAGCTCATCTGTCGATGAGATGAAATTGCAAAAATTCGAAGGAAATGAAATGTATCCGCTTGATTTGTCGACAGGAACACCGATAGTTAGCAATTGCTTGGAGAACTCTTCAGCAAATGGATCGTTCAGCAATGCAACTCTCATGTTTGCTGCCAGCTGAAGTTTCTTCACATAGTCCAGAACGAAATTGATGATTTGAGGCAAGCGTTAATTTCATCGGCAGCAGTCGATCTTAGAATGACTGGCAGTGTTTGGCGGAAATCTCCAGACAGTAAAATCATTGCGCCTCCAAAATATCTCGACTCATTGCGCAGATTTTTCAATGGTCGGTCAAGTGCTTCCAGGGCGCGTGGTAAGTGTGTCAATGACATCATAGTCAAAGATGATGTACAAGAGATCATTGACACACCTAAACCTAAAAACGCCCTCCGATTGTAAACTCAGATGACCCCACAAAACGATAATGCAAGTAAGTCCATATTCCAAAGCAATTGGCAAATCGTGTAAAAACGAGTAGTTTCAGTTTCCATAGCAATTAACTGCATATGCCGAAACGATTGCTCAATAGTGCAAAAGCAATCAATTGCATATTCCGGAACAATGAACAAATCACGGAAAGGCAATTGATTGCACACTAAACATAAAAGAAAGTAATTGGGTCAGTTCGCTACAGTAGAGCTTGAACCCGAGTTCATGTCAATGAAGGTATATTGATTGAGTCAGCGATATATCGCGATTGCGAACTGAGGCCAACAATCGAAAATTGGGGCAATTAAAATTAAATTGCATTGTCACAATCGGAAAACGTTAACCCCGGAAGGTATCGTGAAATAGGAAATGATTTGGGGCAGGGGTTTTTGGATCGGAATAGAGATTGAAGTAGGGAGTTGGATTTTGGCTAGGGAGAGATTCGGGGGTCGGCGTTGAGTAAGGAAGAGGAATGTTTGATTGGCGGTAAAGAAGAAGAATTAAGATAGTGACGTAAAGGTTGTTTCGGGAGCGTTTGAAATACGAGTAATGAAGTGCAGATTAGCTCGAAGGTGTTGCTTTAAATCGGGAGATATATTAGGTGCTGTACCAATAGGGAGTACTGAAGAGAAGGAGATATTGTGATCGAAGGCAAGGAGCAATAAAAGCAAATGTGAAACAGAAAAACAGGTGTAAATGTTATAGTAAATATTGTGAAGAATTGTGTTAAACACTGAACCCAAAGGAAGTGCCTTAGAGAGACGAATAATTAAATCCGAGATAAGGAACAAAAGGAACAATAATAGTAAATGTGAAAAAGAAGAACAATCTAAAAAGAAAAAAGTTGTGATGAACATTGTACAGAAGTGCCGAGTAATTCTAGCTGGAAATTCTAGGCTGAGAATTGTGAATAGCTTATATATGTAAAATAAATGTAACTATTACTAAGAAGTAGACAAGTGATTGTAATAAGCGTTAACCGTGGAACATATTTTTGTCGAATAAAATAGAAACGGATATATGTATGAACTGGAAAAGAGAAAGATAAGATAAAGCCAATGTGAACTGTAAATTAAGAGAAGTGTTAGCAAATAGAATTAAATAAGGTGTAAAGGACAAAAAAAAAAGGAGTTAAAAAGAAAGTAAATGAAAAGATAAGTGGTGCAAATTTGTTTTCTTTCACTGCGGCGAGAAACCTGGTGCGGTGAAATAAACTCTAAAACCATAACTCGCGTTTGTGTTTTTTTTTTTTTTTTTGGTTTCGGTAGGAAGGTGGAAATCTTCAAAAGATACCTCTGGACCGGTCCAGAGGCATGGCGGGTTTTTACCGACTAAAACCACCTCCCGCCAGGCACATATCCCCCTTGATCCCCGCGGTACTTTCATTTAGTTATTCCATTACAGGGCGTGACGGAGTTTACCTGTTACTCCGCTCGTCGCGTCGCAACTGCTGAATCATGTCACATAGAACATCATTTGCTACGGACCATGCCTGTTTTGAACTCGGCATGTATTCTATTGCTCTTGCCGGAGTAACTGCCCGTCTCATATGTCTCTCCAACATCGTTCAAGCGGTCTCGAATCTCACGCACTCTGTGAGTACGTGTTCCGCGTTTTATATTTTGCCTTCGCAATACAAGCAGTATGGGTGATTCACATGCTTATATTTGTGCAAGTATTGCCGAAAGCATCCATGTCCTGATATTAGTTGAGTCAAGTGGTAGTTCAGCTCGCCATTCTTTTCACCCAGGTTTCTACATCAGTTATCATGGTGTGGGTCCAACTTCCTTTGGTGGAAGAATCCCACCTTCTAAGTTCTAATTGTGACCGCATTCTCCGACAAATCTCTTAGGAGACCTTATGCAATGCAGCGTTTTCTTTAACTGAAATGTCAGGTGCTGCCCTCCCGGCCAAAATATTTATAGCATCTTCGGATACCGTTCGGAATGCACAGCATAGTCTTAGTGAAGCCAGCCTATGTGCTGAGTTTACTCCCCTCAGGTACGACTTATACTGTGCAGCTCCTGCCCATATGTGAGCTGCATACATTATAATGGAGGTGTTGACACTGGTTATGAGTTTCCTTATGTGGGGCCGGGGTCCTCCAACATTGGGTGGCAGTCTCGCCAAAACTTTGCATACTCTGGCCATTTTTTCACTCGTTTTCCTCAGGTGTTCTTTGAAGGTCAACCTGTTGTCGAGTATAACACCAAGATAACATATTTAATGCAGGGACTGGATCTAATTGTTTGTCCTTCTATTTCCAAATCAACTTTCTTGCGGCTGCTTATTAAAACTGCCTCCGTCATATGCCCATCTAGTTTCAGTCCGGCCATAGACCGGCCTGCATTTAATCCAGAGCATTAATTCTCCAGGTTATTTAGCAAATATTCTCCAGGTCATCTAAATGTTTAGCTACGGCAACTATCGCTAAATCATCTGCGTATCCAATGATTCTGACCTTTTCTGGTACATTGACCCTGAGTACACCATCATACATGATATTTCATAACAGCGGACCTAATACAGATCCCTGAGGTAGACCCGCTGTTATTTTATATTTCTGTGGTCCCTCATCTGTATCATAGAGCAGTCTTCTATCCGAGAGATAATTTGCTAGTATACGCACCAAGTAGGGCGAGACTTGTAGATCGCGCAACGCTTCTAGAAACCGATTCCAATTCACCGAGTTAAACGCATTTTTAACATCTAGCGTCACCACCGCGCAATATTTTTTGTACCTCCTAGCTATCGTGCTCCAGCTATGCGCATTGCGAGCGATGTCGCACACCACAGATAGTGCCTTACCGGTTGATCTACCTTTCCGGAATCCATACTGCGATTCAGAGAGCCCCGATGTCTCCTCAGTGAATTGTTCCAGGCGGGTGGCAATTACTCGCTCAAGCAGTTTTTCTATTGTGTCCAACATGCACAACGGGCGATAAGACGACGGCGCCTCTAGATTCTTGACTCCTTTTGGTATAACAACAACCCGCTGTTTTTTCCATCGTTTAGGAAATTGTCCTGTTTGTAGGCAGGATGTGAAGAGACTACCTCAGACTTCCGGCTTTTTTGTTAAATCAGTCTTCACTACAGCGTTAGGGATACCATCCAGTCCCGTTTTTTTTGTCTTTTTTTTTTTTTTTTGCGACAAGCCTAGCAGCCAAGAGCACCTCTTCGGTGGTCGCCGGAGGTATCTCTCCTTCAGTGATACTCCACTCTTCTTGCGCTCTTGTGGGGGTTCTCTATATTACACGGAGAACCAACCCACATTTACAGCCCAATTTCGCCCGCTAACCGCGGCCCACGTCAACCCAATCCCAAATTGACAACCTATTCACCTGTAAAAGGTATCTACCCAAAGGACGCATAATCTGAATTCATTCTTCTATGCAGATAATGCATAACCGAATTCAGCCCTTTTATGCCATACGGCTCCTCGATAGTATAGTGGTTAGTATGCCCGCTTGTCACCCGGGAGACCGAGGTTCGATTCCCCGTCGGGGAGCCTCTGGCGCAAGACTACTGACCTTGCCCGCAAAAAAACAAAAAATCATTATGGAAAATTTAACAAGCCTCTAAGACCGAGACCGGCTCCCGGTTGTAGTGCCGATGATGATGATGATGCCATACGGCAATATACATTTCGTAAATCACATGAGACCGGAAATCAGAAATCTCATGTCTTGTTAGCAACAGCAAAGTCTGGGCAAGCGACGCTGTTGCTACATACCGCAACGGCTTGGGTTATCGAATTCTTTTAGTTTGTTCCCACGCTAATATTTTCCGAAGCCAAAGCGACGTACTTTTGACCTCCCCCAGACACCGCTGTTCGCTGGGGATCAATAAACACTTTAGTCAGGTGAATAGCACGAATAAGATACTTGCCATTCCAACCCATTTCCCCTTCCCCAAATACCAAACAGGGTCATGCGGTCACCAGTTGGTTTGGCTTTCGTTGCATGAGAAAGCAAAACCAACCCCGAGATCATCACGCTCTCCTTTTCGGTTTCCACATTCTCTCTATGTCCCTTGACTGTTGAATAAATTCACAAGAGTTTATTCACCTCGATGGGCGGGGAAAAGAGAGAATGCAGAAGAGAGTGCGATCACGATTGGTTGACCGTGTGGCTAGAGAAGAAGACAATTTGCACTCCACGTTTGAGTCAGTCGAATTTCATCTCCCGAGGTGTGCGCACACACAACACAAAAGTCGAGTTTTAACTATCGAGCCACACACACGAATCAAAAAAAACCTTCTTCGCGAGTGCAAATTTCTCTCCTTACCGGGTTAATCCAGTAATTCAATTTCAATCCTGAATTTAACGTAGATAATTTATAAATGGTTAGAGAGCTTATACTATAGACATTATCTTTTTCTATTATTAGAAAAGAAAAAGAGACCTGGTGCAATAAATGTTATATTAAGAACCTGCAGTGTAATATGTGTATGTGCTGATACCAAATATCCAGGATTCATTGGGTGGACAACCAAGTGTTATTTTAATATACAGAGATTTTCTTTAATATTGTGATCACCAAACCTAATGACATTCGCACCTTACTTATAAAAGCCTACGGCAATCTGAGAATTGTAAAGTAATAGATCAAAAAAATAAGAAAAATGAAAAAGACAACTATACAACAAAACACCCCCGGTGCTTTTTATTTATTCTCTTCTCTTGGTGCTTGGATTTTTTGTGAACGTGTATTCGGCGAAACAATTGTTGGGGACATAACTGAAACAGTGCCCGTGTAGGCATCATAACTTTAACCCCCACACTCTCAACACCTCTGCGGGAAGAGGACAGCAGCGATTCTGGGCATGTTAGTTTTATTTTTTTGCATTTGACTACTGTTGTTCTGTAGTTCATAACTATCCTGTAGGCGCTGCTCCATGGGTTGCTATTTAATTCATCCCTTAGGGAGCAGAACGTGTCATATATACTTTTGCGGATTACATTCGTCAACTCTTTTCGTTTGTTGACAAATTCCGCATGCCGCTGTGGGTAGGTGTTAGGGTTTCTTGCTCTTTTTTTGCAATCGCCTTGCTTCCGACGTTGAAATTTCTTCTTTGAACTATTCCAGGTGTGATAACGTGGCATCTCCGAGTAAAGCAACATTCGTGCAAACAGATCGCTTTGGCAAATCGCAAAGAAACTGGCCAATGTTGTCGTTCTTCAGCACATTGAGCAACATACGACACGGTGAAATATACTCGTTGACTCTTCTCCAGATGCACCGCCAAATGCACAACAGTGGGATGGCGTTCGTGAATAAGGAATGAGAGTATACGCCAAATCCCCTAACTGCAGTTCCCATATCGACCAACTTGATAGTGCGTAATTTCGTTGTTGGTATTGGAGGTTTGGATGCCAAAAACCGTCATATATCTGCCTTTTGTGACATATTTGCAGATGTACTTGATGGAGTTCACCGAACTGCAGTTCTCAACATTGCAATGTGTCTTGAATGTTTTGGAAAGATGTGGCGAACATGGAGCAATCCAACTGTTGTCGACCACGAAATTGTTTCCTTTCACTTTCGTTGAGATAGTTCGACCGCTATCATCGGGTGATCCACGCCGATACAGTGGATAACCATTATTGCCAGTGATGGTCTTCGCCGTCAATTTTCGTGGATAAAGTTAGGAACTATAGCGTTTGCGACGATAGTGAAGAACATGTGATTCAAACCGACGCGACGCTATGACGGTTAGAATCACTAAAAATGGAACCAATGCTCAACACATCAGGCCACTGCCGGGGGGATCGGTTTCGATTTCTAAACTCAAGTACACTCAACGGATGTCGAATTGCTATGTTATTGCTTAGTATACGGCTGATGCATTTTTCTTATTAGATTCTCCTTCGGTGTTCTTCACTATTTGCTTGTATATTGTGTGTGTATCTGTTAGAAACGCCATTTGCCGTCGACCATGCACGGTGATTGTGGGTTGATGGCGCCACACGATCCATGAATCATATTCGTAATTACAACATCATGTAGGTCTGGATCGGCTTCGGGATCAGGAATCTCGGCACATTTGATACCATCTATTTGGTCTGGTCGAATTCTTTCGACTAACCAAATAAGAATGTGTAAATGCGGCAAGCCTCGTTTTGCTTTTCGATTAAATATATCCAGCATCGAGTATCCGCAAAGACGCGTTGCTTAAAAATGTCGTTCATCAGCGACCGGATTCTTTGCTTGAAGACACGTGCGGTGATGTGGTGCCGAACACTTGACGTTTTTTTTGTATTATACTTCTCTTGGGAGAGACGAACCTATAGCGCCGACACGACACCCCGAGATACCAGCAAATAAGCAGTCCTTTCTGAACAGTTGCAAGTTATAACGCTCCGGGAACATTCGTCAAGTTGCTCTTCGTTCTCGTTTGACCGTTTATTTGTATTGTCTCGACATATTTTTCACTCCGATGTTTTATTATTGACAAAATTGCGAATTTTCTCACGAATTATTTAAAGCCAATATGTGAATTCGAAACTGATAGTTCTGAAGAAGGTCCCAACCCATAGGACCGAAACGTCAACTTTATTTTATTTTATTAAAAAAGTTTGATAAAAGTTTTTGAGAGTCTGCTTTATAAACACCGGTCGGAAATTGACACATAATATTAAAGCTTTACTATTTATTAGAAATATTGTGAATGTCCATCCCTTTATTTATTTTACACTTTGACTTTTAAAAACAAGAAGACCCGCTGTTCTCGTGCATGGCCGCAATCTCCTTGCTTATTACTTTACACTGCCTAATCTAACTGAAACAAGAGGCCCGCTGTACAAACGCTAGGGCCGCGACCTCTTGTTCGATTAATTAGATCACTATACACTGCGCAGAAACTCACTTGCACTACCCTTTAAATACCAAATTATTGGTGAGCTAATGCAGATGATGCATTTTCCTCACCCAGAACGTGTAACCTATTCTGAGGTTATTCGCCTGTCACAATTCATTCGCAATATTCAATAATCGTTTAATTGTTCTGGAAAAACTGCAGCGACAGAGAATTGGGCAATTCCATAATCGTTTAATTTTCCTTGCCAAAAATGCAACGGTATCGGTTAAAAACGTATTCGACTCGTAGTGGCAATGACCGAACGAATTACAGTACAATACTCTGCGTACAAATCGTATCATACGATTAATTGCGCCTCACGGCTGTGTTCGCTACTTCGCCGAACTCAGCACTTTTCCGACGCTCGATTATTTCGTCATCGGTGGCCTTTGCTAATGCCGCTTGTGCTCGGATATCATATATCACACTTGTAAACATATGTACTTGTAAACTGAGACCGTGTAGGTCTGTGGACAGGTGCTTGTTTGATTTTCGTAATACGAAGCAGAATGCAAGGTCAAGTTTATGACTGATATATGCTTTGGCCTGGATGGGTAATTATCGCAATGTATGCGATATGATTTAATTGTTCGTGGGGAAGGCTTTGCTTCTAAATGAACGCGAGTATTGCATTGTGTGCAGAATACTTGTGACGATTGAATTGTTTATGGTATTATGAATGACCATGAAATGGATGGGCGTGTATCGCGATATGAGTCAAGTGAATGATGATTGAATTGCTGTGAAGATTTATTGTTTGAGGATGGTTGTTTGGGATTATGTATGGTATTGTTTAAGAGAGGGTGAATAGCGAGGTGTAACACCCATTTCAACAATCGGTCGTTACTGCTTTGTTGTATGCTCCGTAACCCTAGGGAAGATACAACAACGATACACTCTCCCAAGGATTTGGTATTACACCCCCCACCCCCTTTTCTTTTCTTTTGCAGATATCTCGAAACCGAGCTCAACATTCTCACGGATGTGGGTGCTTCTGCTTGTCGTAAGAGGCACAATCGAGGACAGATTTTTCCTTGTCTCGTTTAAATCCCCCCTCTTTTTTTAAACCTGATTAGTTGTCTCTTGATTGCTTTGGGTGGCACATCAGTGACAGCTCGTAAAAAACAAATGCTGTGGTAGAGCGTAGCCTGTGCCTGAAGGTTGGTGCCTTTGTTAGCGGCCGCTTATCATGATCGGTTTTTAATTTCATACGTAATATTAAAAAAAAATGATCCGTTTTAATTAAAGTTTTGATATAATATTCGAAATATTAATAAAATAATATAATAATAAGTTCTAATATAATATTCGAAATGCCCCAATACTTTATAACGCACTTACTTTAATTCAATTCAAAACAGAATTCAATTTTATACAGTGGCGTACAATTTTCACTTTGAATATTTTAGATATCGAATATTTTTACTGAACAACGATTCATAGAAATAAATCAATGTCAGAAAACATACCAGTCTCGCAGAATAGAAAGCCCTGAGAGGTACGCGTTTTCCAAATAGTTAAAAAAAAAATTAGTTGTAGTTTATAAGTTTCTAGCGGATGAGGCAAAACAACTTGAATTTTCTGTTGTCGCACTAAATTCGGAGTTAATTGATTAAGCATCTAGAAAGCAAATCCAACAATGAATTTTCCTAAAAAGGGTAGCCTGAAGAAGAATTGTCATCGATGCACTTTTGCAGGTGTACCGAAAGTGGTGCGCTTCAACACTGCGCAAGAAAATGATCTTCATTTGCAACCCAATCATAATGAGGAGAATCTTAGATCTAATTTACTTAAAACCAAACACAAGGCATTCGTCCGCGACGAATTTATAATCGCAAAGAAGTTCAGCGAGAGTCTTTCCATTAAGGACGACTAGCAATTCTCCGTGATATGCAAGTGTTTTAGGTAAATTTTCATTCATTCAACTTTTTTATGATTTTGGAAGTTGGATTTAAAATATCTTTTTCAGCTGTCCCAAATTTATCGTTGTCGTTGCTGCTTGTCTTATCCTGGCTGATCCTTTATGTAACTTTGACTTAATTACACGAATTGAATAACTGTCCTGATTTGCTGTCGAAAATTCTAGTAAAGAGCTGATGCATTATTTTGTGTGGGCAAAGATTATAATATCTTTTTATATTTCAGTTCGCAAAATTCTTTACAAAATCGATGAAACGCTAAATACATCCCAGAAACTTTTTCGTCCTCCCATTTATCTTATATTGTTTTTTGTCGTAAATAGAGATGGAAGTTGTTCCAGACAAACAGTAAATTGTCATTTGCCTTTTTATATATTTTTATTTTATATGTTTTCGGTTCGAGAATCTCAATCATGGTATTCCCTTCTTAGAATACGGTTTTCGAAACTTTCTGAGGTCTATAATAGTATTGCCGCGAAAGAATCAAACAGTACAGATTACATTGGTTTCTCAATTTTGTTTTTTAACAACTCGTTTGTTCTATGCGAGGACACTCGAAGGGAGTATGGGAAGTATTTCACAAATTTATAGAAAAAGAAAATACAATTAAATCAATTCAATTCAATTTTTATTATGTAGATAGATTTTATTAAGTTTACAATTTAAGATTTTACCACTAGTATCTTAGAGCTTTAGGACAGCAATTCCTTTACAACTATAATCTTTAATCCATATAATGAAAAATAGCACAATTTCGAAGAATAATAATTAATAAATGATTAAGGGAAAACTACAAGAAAAAACCCTTGTTTGAATCTTAAGACTAATATTGCAGGGGTTTCCGGTTATTTTGATAGAATAATCATGAACAGAGTACATAGGTAGTGATTTAGGATAACGCAAGACGGGAAACGAGAACATTGTCAGAAAAAGAACAATTGACGAAGAAATTTCGATTGATTTTGTTGTTTAAATCCAATCGCCGTGCTTCCTCGCCACGACCGGGCGAAGAGCGTGGACGCTATTTTAACGAGACGTAAGATAGAAATGGTGTGTAAAAATGAGTTAATGGTCGATACACTGATTGTATAGTTAGTATTTTATTTTCAGATTTTTCACATAAACAACAATAATTAATTTTTTTTTTCCCATTACTTATTTATTTATTTAGGCTTAATCCAAGCAACTTAAGCTAATATAATATAACAACTTACAGACTAACTTAAAAACTAAAGTAGTACGAGTAGTTAAAAAAAAAAGTAAATAAATAAAAAAAAAATATATATATATATATATAATTAAAAGAAACAAAAGAAGAAAAAAAAAACACGGAAGGAGAAGAGGGCTTGAGGTGTGACAGTGAGGGGTACGTCTACACAGTGGTAAGGGGCGGTGCTGGAGAGCTGGGGGAGAGATTTGAAATTGAGGTGGGTGGGGTTAGGACGGGTTTATTCTGAGACGTCGTTTGAGGGCAGGAGTGGAGAGGTTGAAATCAAAGGAGGTGGGGAAAGAGTTGGCATGTCGTAGCATACGCGAGATGGGCTCGTTAACGCCGTAAGACGTGTGATGAATGGGCACGTAAAATAGACGAGGCTTCCGCACATTACGGGGGTTTGTATAAAATGATAAAGAGGAGAGCATGGGCAATTGATTGAACCTGACAGAAGGCGATGGATAAAGATGATGTCAGCATGGATTCTGCGCTCTTCAAGCGTGTTAAGATTGATTAGAAGGAGCCGGTCTGTGTATGGTGGGAGAATGAGTGGGTTTTCCCAGTTCAGTCCACGGAGGGCGAAGCGTAAAAAACGACGTTGAACGTCCTCGATCCTACGAATGTGAGACTGTTGATACGGGGACCAGACCTGACTGGCATATTCGAGTAGTGACCGGACAAAAGTTGTGTAGAGGGATCGGGTGACGTAGGGGTTTAGGAATTCCTTCGACCAGCGTTTTACAAAGCCAAGGGCGGCGTTGGCTTTTAGGATTGTGTTATCGATATGTGCGGTAAATCTAAGTTCCTTGTCACATAGGACGCCCAGGTCGCACATTGATTCAACCGATGCTATCGGTTGGCCTAGCAAGAGATAGGAACGTGGCTGGGAGGGGGAGCGTTTCCAAGAGAAGGTGATTGTGTGACATTTGGCGATATTCAAATCTAGGTAGTTATTTTGGCACCATGTCGAAAAGCTGTCAAGATCCGATTGGAGAAGTGAGGAGTCAAGGGGAGAGCGGATTGTCTTGAAGATTTTGGTATCATCCGCGTAAAGCGAGATGAGGGAGTGATTGCTGCTCGAACCTATGTCGTTTATGGTAAGGATAAATAGTAGGGGGCCGAGATGACTGCCCTGGGGGACACCTGAGGTTGGAGAGAAAGGATCGGAGAGGGTGGATCTAAATCGCACCCGACAGGTTCGAGAGTTAAGGTAGGATGAGATCCACTTAATCAACAGCGGTTCAAAACCGAGGGAAGATAATTTAAAGAGAATGAGGTTATGGGAAATCTTGTCGAAGGCCTTGCTAAAGTCGGTAGTGGCTACATCAACCTCATCGCCGTTCTCTAGGGCAAGGAGTGTGTGAGATGTGAATTCTACAAGGTTGGTAGTAGTGGACCTGCCGGAGAGGAAGCCGTGCTGGTTAGGAGAGATGATGGGGGTGAAGCGAAAACGTAACGCCTCGTATAGAAGGCCTTCGAACAGTTTAGGAATGTGCGAAAGCTTAGCAATGGGACGATAAATGGATATATCGATTTTAGGCCCCTTTTTATGTATGGGGGTTATGTAGGAGGATTTCCAAAAGTCGGGAAATAGACCTTGTGCAAGGGATAGATTGAAGATTGACGCGAGCGGGAGAGAGAGAGAAGAGGAGCATTTTTTTAAGAAGATAGCAGGGAGTTCGCCTGGGCCGGGACTGAAATCGTCTTTAAGTTGTTCAAGTTTTTCTTTAACTTGGTGTTGTTGTATGTGCAAAGGGATGAGTGGGCCAAGGGAGAATTGAAACATGCCAGTAAAGTAGGAGGGGTTAGGCTCGAACGAGTTGTCCGTGAAGGATAGTTTGAAGAATGACGCGAAAAGATTGGCTATGGTTTGGGAGTCAGATGAAGTAGTTGAGTCGTAGAAAAGAGAGTTGAGATAGGCATCTGATTTCCGTTTATAGTTGATAAAGTGGTAGAAGGATTTGGGGTCATTGATCAGATTCAGTTGGGCTTTGGCAAGGTAATTGTGGTAAAGGGAGCTATAAAGCTCGGTGAATTGGTAAAAGTGACCGAGATAGTTGGAATAGTCCAGAGGAGAACGCGTATTTAAGAAAATGTTCCACAACTTATTTCTCTTGTTATGGAGTGTGCTGAGTCTGCGGTTATACCAAGGGGGCGATGAGAATAATAACCTGTTTCGGGAATAAGGGACAAATAGGGATATGGCGTTGAAGATTACTGTGTAGAGTGAGGCTGTAGCGACCTCAACACTAATATAATTTCAATGTAATCAACACAAAACAGTTTTGTTGAGTTAAAACAATATATAAAGAAACATAACACATAACACAAAACACGCGCACCCTTCTGTGGCTTTAATTCGACTGCCTCTACGAATGTCTAAAACTTTCTCTTTTCGTTTTCTTCTTCGAGAAGTTTCTTTCTCATGAACGAAGTCAAACTGCTACCGTTAGCTTGATTATAGGTTTTTCGCTTGTGCGACAATAATATTTTATTTTGTTTTCTTTCTTTTCAGAATCGTCACATAGGGTATTTACTATATTTACCTGGTGACGATTCGGGGTTCATCATATTAAGCAAACGCTATTGCAGCTGCTATGTACATAGGATAAGGATTTTTTGGAAATCGTTTAGGAAAGTGTGATGATGGATGGGATATGTATATTGGAATATGGGGTATGTATATTTGGGCAAATGCTCGATTTGATTTCAGAATCGCCACTTTGAGTATTTACTATATTTACTTGGTGACGATTCTGGGGTCGTTGTATTAAGCGACCGCTAAGTATTATTATATGGGAAATCGTTTGGATTTAATTGGGTGATAATGAGATATGTATTATATATTATTATATGAGAAATTGTTTGGATTAATTGGGTTTTGTGAGAAAACGTATACTATATGGGAAATGTGTATATTATATGAGAATATGGGTTTTTGTATATTGTTGTTGGGTAATGATGGAATATATATATTATATGGGAAATGTGTATATTATATGGGAAATGGGTTTTGATTAATTGTGTGATGATGGGTTCTGTATATTGGGATTGTGGGAGGATGGTAGGGGTTCCGGAGCACTACATTGTCAATAAGGAATTCTACCAGTTTAACGTTAGCGTTTTCATGAAGTTCATGTGTCGAATAATGCCATGGTAAATTTAGCAACATTTTCAGTATTTTATTTTGACACCTTTGCAATTTTATTTGGTGTGTGCGAGCAAAATTACACCATACAGGGTATAGCTTGAAAAATGGTTTTAAAAATTCTAAGGCTAATCTTTGACTTTCTACACACTAATGGATAAAGAACTCTTACGACATTGTTTATTTTGTCAATTGTGATAGGGATGTGTTTTTGGAAGATGAGTTTTTTATCTAGAATAATACTTAGATATCTGCAGTCTTCAGACCAATCAATATCAACTGCAGACATACTGAGTTTAGTGCCATTTGTTAGGTAGCAGGGTTTCCTACATCTCGAAAACCAGACAGCTTGTGTTTTATTACCATTTATTTTTATTTTCCATTTCCTGTAATATACTGCTAGTTTGTCAAAAGCTGCTTGCAAAGGGTTGTAGACGTTAGTGAATAGGGCACCCGAAGAGAAAAAGGCCGTATCATCGGCAAACATAGCTGCCTGAATGTTTTCACCTAGACATGGTAAATCTGCGACAAACAACGTGAATAATATGGGTCCAAGGACCGAGCCTTGGGGTACACCATAGTGAATTTGGTGAGTAGAGGATTTGTCGGTTCCTATACTCACAACATATTTTCTCGAACGAAAAAAGCTCTGAATAACTTTGATAAGCGGTATTGACAGCTTAAGTTTTCATTATCATCATCGGCACTACAACCGGGATCCGGTCTTGGCCTTATTTAACAAATCTCTCCGCAGGTCTCGATTTCGAGCCGATGTCATCCAGTTTGGCACTTCCAGGCTCTGGGCCTCCTGGTCTACAAAATCCCTCCGTCGTAGACAAGGTCTGCCGCGCTGTCTCCTTCCATACACCCTGCCGAAAAGGGCTTTCCGGGCAGGCTCCTCTTCGCTCATTCGAGCTAGGTGTACCGCCCACCGGAGTCTATCGAGCTTGATTTTTCTTATAACATTTGCTTCAAGTTAGATTGCATACAATTCATGGTTGTAGCATCTCCGGAATCGTCCTCCCTCATATACGTGGCCAACAATTCTCCTTAAGACCTTCCTCTCGAACGCGACCAAGAGTTCAGAGTGACTTATTGAGCACCCAGGTCTCGGATCCATACATGAATACTGGTAAGGCCATGGTCTTATACAGTAGTAGCTTGGATGTTCTGGCTAAATTTCGGGATTTAAAGAGCCTTGATAGACCATAGTAGACTTTCTTTGATTTGATCAGCCGTTCGCGTATTTCTTTTTCCATCTTATTATCGGCTGATACTATTGACCCAACGTACTTAAAGAATTGCACTACTTCAAATTCGTGCTCCGTGACCCTGATAGTTTGACCAACGTTAGGTCTTCTCTTTCCAGAAGTTGCCACCATATACTTAGTTTTCCCCTCATTAATGTGCAGTCCCAGTTTATTGGTTTGGACAGCAATCCCGCTATTTTTACTTGACTACTTACGTTGGTCATGGTCAACCTACAAAGTCCTATCAATTTGTTTGGAATGCCGAACTCTCTCATGGGATTATATAGTTCTGTGGCGGTTCCGCCAAACCGCACGGTTCGCTTTCCTGAAAAACCCCCATAACTTTCCCCAGTCTCATAAGTTTTCGCTAATGCAACAGCATTAGCACCTGTAAATGCTTCACGCATTATATAGATCAAATCTATGATCTTAAAGTCCCTGTAAATAAAACTTACCTTTTCATGCATCAGTTTGCATACAATTCCCTGTAAGATTTCTTTCTTACCTTATCAGCAATCTCAAACCAATTCGGCACCCTCAGTGCCAAGCAAATCCCCCTAGACGAATCCCTGAAAACAAGATGATTTGGTTTACATATAATGTTTCTGGCGCAAGGCTAATAACCTTGCCCGGAAAAACAAATTATTATGGAAAATTTAACAACAGGACTTGCTAAATAAGGCCAAGACCGGTTCCCGGTTGTAGTGCCGATGATGATGATAATGTAACCATCATAACCGGGACCATACGCATTGCGTCGCCTATTTCCCGTCCTCACCAAGTGTATCATAAATCACCTTTAACCAACGATAAATGGTCCAACGCAGCTGCATGTAATTAGCACCATAGACGTTGAGACCAATTCCCTGTAAATAAGCTAGAACCAATTAGCACCATGCGCATGGGAATTGCGGCTATCGTTACAGCTGCAATGTATAGCTTAGCCAACGATCTTCTCGATCTCCTTTGTCTTTGCCGCCTGCCTGTTTCGTTGTTCGACTGCCTTCGAACCCGTATAAATAACATCGTTCTGTTCGATCGCGCACACACACCACTGTACTGAAAGAGTGTATTTCTGTGGCGGCAACACCCTTAAGAGAAACGTTTTTCTCTCTGTTCCCTTTTCTTAACCCTAACCTAGGATGGAATTCATGTCAGAGTTTTATCCTCGGTGAGTCGTGTTATAACCATCAAGGCGGACGGTCGCCCGGCCATCCACCGTACCGGCGCCGGTACGATGTGAAACAAAGCTTAATTCGAGTCGAGCCCGTTTGAAGTAAAAAAAAATGTTTTTCTTGTGATTTTTTCTAATAGATCTAATCACTAAGTACAATTAACCTAAATAAAACCAATAATCAACTAAGTCAATGTGTTTTAATTTCTATCCGTGGACAGTGTTTTCCTTATTCTTACTTGACTGTTCCTGCGAGTATTTATATTACTTCCTGTGTTTGACGTTTCCCCTCGGCGAACAATTTTGCGCGGAAATTATCGGTGGCGTTTAAAGAACTTATAATGGAGGAAGAAGAGAATCAGCGCCGTACGCCGGTGCACAACGCTTCTTCCCCCACAGTTCTACCCTGACTATGCTGTCGTAGGCGGCCTTAAAGTCTATAAATAGATGGTATGATGGAATCTTAAATTCCAGACATTTTTCCAACACCTGCCTGAGGGTGAAGATCTGATCAATCGCTGATTTGCCTGGGATGAAGCCACACTGATATTGACCAACGATGGCTTTAGCGTATGGGGTTATCCGATTTCGTAGGATAGTGGAGAGTATCTTATAGGCGGTACCCATCAACGTTATACCCCTATAGTTGCTGCACAGTGTGATATCTCCCTTTTTATGTATGGTGAAAATTATTCCACGCGCCAGTCTTCCGGCATCTCCTCTTGTTCCCATACGTGCGCCGCAATTTCATAAATAGCGTGATGTAACGCAGTCCCTCCTTGTTTGATCAGCTCAACTGGTATGCAATCAGCTTCGGGGGCCTTATTTGATTTGAGCTGTCGTACGGCTTTTAATGTTTCCTCAATGCTTGGTGGCGGCAGCATTTGATCTTGATCTTGCATCGGTGGAGCCTCCAATTCTTCTGTGAGCTGACCATTTAGCAATTCATTGAAGTGCACGTCCCATCGCTCCAGCTTGCCTTCAGGATCGGTTCTCAGATTACCCTCTTTATCCTTGCAGCAAGTGCAGCGTGGTATGTACCGCGTCATACAGCGGATTATTTGGTAGAACTTCGCTCTCTACTTTTCTCTATTTCACAGACAAGTTTTTTTCCATACACTTTTCTTTTGTCCCTGGAGTCTTTTTTTGGATCTTCTGAGCTTTTTGTATTTCTCCTCGCGTACCCGCGTCCTATGAGACTGATGCATTGCCCGGTATGCAGCATTCTTACGTTCAGTTGCTAGTTTGCACGCATCATCGCTCCGAACTCTACGACTACTGCCTAAGATGGAGTTGGCAATACTAATGACAGTATTCTGAAGGCGTGTCCATTTCTCTTCTACGCCCGGCACTCTGGCCCCAGGATTTACTCTCCTCCATCGAGCTCTTCGAGGGCGAGTCTTAACGCATGACCAAAGGTGTTGCTGGTGTTCTCATTGCGTAAGGCAGCCGTGTTGATTCGATCCTGATGCAATACGTCACCGTAAGGCAATCCGCGCTCAGAAAACTATACCAACAAGATAGTGATCCGAGTCGACGTTGGCACCTCGGAACGTTCGTACCGTCATCAGGCTCGAGGAGTGGCGGCGATCTATCAACACGTGGTCAATTTGGTTGCGAGTGGCTCCATCAGGTGATACCCAGGTGACTTTGCGGATATCTTTACGCTGAAATCTGGTACTCGTAGCAACCGAGTTCTTTGATGCTGCCAGTTCAAAGACTCGTAGTCCATTGTCATTAGTGTTCTCATGCAAACTATGGGAACCTGTGTAGTGCATGAAAAACGGCTCCCGACCTATTTTTGCATTCAAATCACCAGGAACGATTTTCACATCGTATCTTGGGCATACATTAAGGGCTTATTCGACGTTCTCATAGAATTTTTCATTTTAGTCGTCAGAATCCTCTGTAGGTCCGTGAACGTTTATGAAGCTTATATTCTAAAACTTGCCACGCACGCGAAGTGCGCACAGCCCTTCGTTTATTGCATTAAAGCCGATAATGGCAGGTTTCCGTTTTTGGCTGACTAGAAAACCTACGCCGAGCACATGGTGTTTTGCATGACAGCTATAATAAGTATCATACTCGTTTCTGTGAATAAGACCACTCCCCGTCCATCTTATTTCTTGTAATGCTGTTATGTCAGCCTTATATTCGGACAGGACATCGGCTAGCTGCTGTGCTCTCTTGAGTGAGTGGACATTCCATGAGAAAATTCTCAAATCGTTTAGCCATTTTCGTTTCCATGGTCGTCGTCGTGTATCCGGTCCATATCCGAGGCTTGTTAGTTTGTCCATAATCATTTGTTTTTCCGGGCAAATATATAATTATAACCAACAACCCTTCTGAGGATGTCGCTGCATGCATTGGTTCAGTACTTGGCGGGTGTCAAAGTAGCTGTCCAGGGGTGTCACATGGAGACTGCATGTCAACTTGGATTGAACAGGGACAAGGATCGTCCAGGCCTTCGCCGGGTTGAAATCAATCAGTGACTTTTCCCTGTATGTTCGCTCCCACCCAACGCTAATAGGCTGTGAAAATATCGGAATTACATTATACTGTAAAATATACCCAAATTTCTTTCCATATATATGTTTTTTCAACCGGGACTGTGTCATTCAAATGGCCGCGATAATGGTTGTTAGAAATGTTTCTTATGTTAATACAACTTTCATCGATTTTATTATCGAATTGTGCCCCATTTATCAACTAGTTATTGTCAAATTTGTTGTTGGGACGCGCTGAAAATGTTGAAGAATACTTACTGGGCCTCGATATCGAGAGCAAGAGCACTTGAGTGGTATAAAATGTTTACACAGGGCCGTGCAACAATTGAAAACTTCCTCATTTGAAACGGCCTGTGACATAGTGAAGTAAAATGGTATTCAAGAATGGCCCATATAATTTCAGAGACCTCTCACAAGAACTATCCATTTCTCACGTATTAATTCGCCACATTTTGGATGCTGTTTTGGATATGAGATACGTGGCAGCACGGTTTTTTCAAAAAGAGTTGAATTTTCGAAAAATGGAGCGTCGTCAAACAGCTTTGAGCAAAAACAATACTAATTAGATCGAGCAAGCTTTTCCTGTTTTCGAGTTTTGGAATTTCCATTTCATTCGTTTTGAGCCGATTCCAGACATAAAAGAAAACTCAGTGAGCGAACTGAAGACGATCTCAGAGCATGGCTATAAAAAGAAGGATAAGTAACTTAGTTGTTCATTCGAAGAATTAGACTCAATTTTGAAAGAGACAAAACAAATGTTAATGATTAATTGGTTTGTGTTGACTCAGTCCCGATTATATGTTAACAGAATATCACTACAGTCATCTACCGAGAATATAATCGATTTCTTTTTCAACAAATTGATATATATTTATATGTGTTATGTGCAGTTAAAGTACTAAAATGGCCTTCATCGGTATGAATGAATTCCAAAAAGTCCAAAAATTTATTTGCGGTTTATGTAGAGCAAAATCTTCTTAAATAATGTACTTACAGTCATACTATTGTAATAAATACTAAATTTATATGCAGACTAATTTAACATAAATAAGCAGTAAGAAAAATGAATTTCATAATAATATATATAAAATACAATATATATATATATATATATATATATATATATATATATATATATATATATAAATATAAATAAATAAATAAATATATATATTTTCCGCCACAGATATTTTAATATATAAATTTGGTTACTTGTCTTTACTTCTGCGCGGGGCATCCAGTACTTCCGTCGTTATTCCCGTCTCGAAGCATTACGTTCTCTCCACGAAACTAACGCAACTAGTCTGGGGATGTTTCCACATTCGCTCCCAACATGAATCCTCTCTGCGGTCTGGTGTACCAAGTTGGTAAATTGATCTACAGATCTTGGGACCTCCGATATATTCCGGTTCTCCGGACAAATTGTTAAACGCACGTCGTTTCAGGAAAGTTTCAAATTTTGTTTCTTTACTTGTGCAATTTTTATTTAATCAACTTTCACTTTTTCAATTTTGTTTCTCTACTTGTACAGTTTTTACTTTATCTTTCTTTGTTCATCGAACAACCGGCGCTCTTCTTCTTCTTCCTCGGACTCTTGACTTCTTCTCCGCAAAAACAAAAAACGGAACAAAAACTTGCTGTTCTTTCTACAGCTAAGCTCACTAAAAAAAACGTTTCTCTCTCTCTCTATCTCCATCCACTCCGAAAAGGGATCCAGCTTCCACACGATCCACAATCGAACAAGGTATGTTCGTACATTCAACATGTGGATCGTGTGTTTTTTCACCATCTACTATTTTATTATATTTAAAACTAAACAAACGATGGGGATGGCGGAAGCCGCACGTAACAATATGTATATATAAATAAATAAAAAAATAAATATATATATAAATATATATATATATATATATATATATATATATATATAAATATATATATATATATATATATATATATATATATATATATATACATATATATATATATATATATATATATATATATATGTAAATAGTAAAAGACTTTTATATATTGCGTATACATTCTTCACTGTATATTAAAATCCAACACTATTGTGCACCGAAAGGCATTGGTGAGGCTATTGTATAACTTGGAAAGCTTGCGAAAATATGTTTATAAATTTAAGAAAATAGTTTTAAAACGAAATTAAGTTGTAGTCATAAATTGTAAGAATTTCCAAATTTATGATTAATAAATATGTATTTGAATTAAAATTTAAAAATAATTATTAATTAATTATTTAACCTACATGCTCTTCCTTAGTATGCACCTAGTCTAAGAATCAGAAACGACTGTCAGGAAAAATTGTCAGTAAAAACTGTCTATAAAACATGGCGGTAAAAATTGTTGACAAAAAAGTCGATGAAAATTGTCGAAAAGCTGTTCGTGAAATGTCGGTAAGATCGTAGATAAGAATTTACAGGAAGTGTCGGTAACTGGATCGATAAGAAGGTTCAAACATTGTCGGTAATAATTATACAATTTCTTTGTCGGTATTGGCTGTCGATATAAATTGTCGGTATGGATAGGCGATTTTGCCTGCCGGTTTTCATTGTCGATCTTCATTCTGGGATTTGAATGTCGGTATTGCTTGTTCGCATCAATCGTCGGTATGGATTGTCGGTATTGCTTGTCGGTATTAATTGTCGGTTTCATTGTTGGTTTAATTGTCGGTAATGATTATCGGTATTGGCTGTCGATATTTCTTATACGTTGCAGACTCGGTATTAATGTTCTGTTCGATTACATTGTCACTAGAACGTACAAACAGTTGGACATACTCCTGGTAAAAAGCGACTAAAGGCTGCGTCGCCATCACTTCTAAAACATTTAAGATTGGATACCCAGCATATTGTTTTTTTTTCTTTTGCACTAACGCGCGAGTTAACGCTATGCACTATCATCGACTTGACCAAAAAAAAAATCCCTTAGCATATCCATAAATAGAGAACCCCTTAGCGTACCCATAAATAAAGAATCCCTTCTTATTAGAATCCCTTAGCATATCCATAAATGACTATGACGCCATACCAATAAAAAGGAACCCCAAGATATCAACGCAACACACATGGGATGCAGACCATCACAGCGAGTACAAATAAGAAAATTACCAATGTAAAGTAGTTTTAAAATTTAAATAAAGAATCATACGAGACTAAGTTATAGTTGTTGGAGTACCCTTAACTGCAAGAGCACAGTGCGACCGGAATTCGAGGCGAATTGGATAAGGAAAGGAGGAAGCGATGTACATATATTGGTCTTAACTGCCTGGACATTTCCACGGCGAGGAAACACATGATCAGGTAGATTATTCCACATTCGTGTGGTTCGGCTAAAGAAGACTGTATGTTTATTTGTGCGCCTGAAGATGACTTTCATCGTGAATTGATGCGCATTCTTCGATTGACGAGTATCGCGGGAATAGTCTGAAGGCGTGGAATACATTCAGCAAGCTCAGTTGAACAACGACCGTGATAATACCTGTAGAAAAGAGACAGGCGGATGATGTTGTGCCTATGATCTAACGACGGAATTGCTCGACTTACGGCTGGGTCCCCAATAAGTTTGACTGCTCGTCTTTGCACCCTATCGAGCAGATGTACGGCAGTTGGATCAGCAAACCGCATTACTGGTATTGCTGGTGTTTTATTTCAACATGGTGGACTATACCAATCAAATCAGTCAGAATTGGTTTTTTAGCCGAAAGGCCAAAACTTTCTTGTAAATGCATAGTGACGGTTTGTGTACGAGAATTGTACGAGATCTTCACCTTGGCCTTTATTTACTGGCGCTAAGCTACTGTTTTATGTGGCTGCTATATTGGTATTGTATACCCGCCTGTCACCCGGGAGACCGGGGTTCGATTCCCCGTCGGGGAGCCTCTGGCGCAAGACTAATGACCTTGCCTAGAAAAAATAAATCATTATGGAAAATTTAACAAGCCTTAGGACTTGCTAAATAAGGCCAAGACCGGTCCCCGGTTGTAGTGCCGATGATGATGATGATATTGGTATTGTGGAGTTTCTAACAGATACACACACAGTATACAAGCAAATAGTGAGGAACAATAATCATCATCATCATCATCGGCACTACAACCGGTATCTGGTCTTGGCCTTATTTAGCAAGTCCCGAGGCTTGTTAAATTTTCCATAATAATTTGTTTTTCCAGGCAAGGTTATTGCCTTGCGCCATTGTGAGGAACAATACCGAAAGAAAATCGAATAAGCAAAAGCATCAGCCGTATACCAACCAATAACATAGCAAATCCACATCAGTTGAGTATACTTTATTTTAGAAATCGAATTGGTACACGCTGCAGTGGCCTGATCTGTTGAACATTGATTCAATCTTTTAGTGATTCTAACCGTCATATGATCGGTTGCAATCGCACGTTCTTCACTATCGTCGCAAACGCTATAATATGATGGAACTCTCAAGTGGACATATTGAAGGCAAAGACAACTGCATCGGTTGGAAAAGTTTTTACTAGTGGTTTTCCAAACGCCATAGGTGTTCTTTTCATTGAATGCTTCCCAAAATATCAAATAATTAACAGGAAGTAGTCTTCTTACCCAGCCACATAAAGACATTAGAGGAAATGAGCTTGCTTTGCATAATTCTTCTTTTAGAGGACAGCGCAGCCGGTGACAAAGTTGCTTTAGAATTAGAAAGTTGGAGGATTTGAAATATTTACTAGTGGAACTTCCTACTCATCTGATTGACCTGACTCGCTGTGACTTTGATTTGACTACAGATATTTTCGAAATCTATGGCTGGAAAATGTTTTTGGTCATATGAGGAGGTGGGGGAGAAATTATCGTATTCGACACTGATCTTACGAAAAGGTTTTTCATATTAAGGTTTTCATGTAAAATGGACCAAACAATTTCACATATGGCATTTGTTTTTGCAATGACTGTGGACATATAACAAACCAGTAATTTCATGTCTAGCAATGCTATTGTGTTTTGCGATGAAGTGAAGGATGTGATTCGAACCCACTCTATAACACGATTAGCATGGTTCACAGCGAAAGGTTAGAACCAAAGCCCTAAACACATCCGACACACCGCGGCCGCAAATAGACGAGGATGTACTTTTTCTTGTTATTATTTCAGCTATGAACCAATGTTAATTAGTATACGGTTCTGAACATTTATTTTTTTTTTTCATTTTTTTTAGCGTTGCAGTTCGCGTGGTTTGTCGTATCTGTTGTTAGGGTAAAACTGTTCACAATGCTAGTGCGCGCAGGGACCTACAAGGGTAAGTCAATAAGTCCTTGGAAGCGCCTACGATGGCGCTCGTAAAATCGCTAATAGTCTATTCTTAGTAAGCATCATTCCTCACTAGGTGTCTGTCAATTTTCAATTTGTTTTATGTTTCAATGCATGATAAAGTGGGTATGGAAAAAATATCGGCGAGATGGGTGCCGCATTTGCTCTTAGCTGAGAACAAACGTAACCACGTGGTCTCTTCTAAGGCTCATTTGGAGCGCATGCGTCGCAACCTAGATGAGTTTCTGCACAGATTAGTAACTGTAGATGAAACGTGGATACACCACTACAGTCCCGAGACGAAAGAACAGTCAAAACAGTGGATATTTAAAGGCGCACGGTCTCCAAAGAAGGGAAAGACGGTGAAATCAGCTGGAAAGATTATGGCTACTGTATTTTCGGATACACGTGTCATTGTCTTCATTGACTATTTGGAAAAGGAACAGACGATAAGCGACAATCCACATGTTATGCTGTACTAAAACTAACACACGATGTTACAACCGGTCTCCAAAACCAAAGCCCTACCGTGTGTATATCTCTCGATATTTCAAAGGGGTTTGATTGCGTCTGGATCGCGGGGCTTCTGTACAAACTGCACTCCATATTTAGTCTAAACTCTCACACAACAAAACTCTTAGCCTCTTATCTTTCTGACAGAAAATTCGTTGTGAGAATAAATTCTTCTGTCTCAGAAGCTCGCAACATAACCGCGGGTGTTCCCCAAGGCTCCATTTTAGGGCCAACCTTATATTTGCTATATACCTCAGATATTTCTCAACCTGTCACCTTATGATGTAATGCTGAATTATGCTGATGATACATTAATTTACTCCTGCAGCAAATTTGTTAAGGCTGCAAGAAACCGCATTAACAACTTCCTCGCTAACCTATCAACAAACTTTAATAAATGTAAAATTCACCTTAACCCAAATAAAACACAGCTCATAGTGTTCAAGAGCAAAAACGAGCACTGTACAAACAACATTAGACGCTGCCACAACAAAATTAAAATTAAACTAAACAACACTCTGATAAAACCCTCCAAAACCCTTAAATATCTGGGAATAACTTTTTCTAATAACTTTTCTTTTTCCTCCCACGTTAAAGATTTCCTTCATAAAGCCACAATTCAGCTTAATCTGTGTAGAAGAGACATGCGGAAACCTAATAGTCTTATGGGGTATCGTGTATTGTGCCGTCGTTGGCACGCGTTCTACTCCTATCCCTCGCTGTCGATTGCCGGTATTATCACCAAACTTGCCTGCGCTATCTGTTGCCTCTGTGAGTCTTCTCAATAATCAATAACCAAAACACCGACGGTTCGTCTTTTTTCTTTATTAGTATAAATTAGCAAACTCAAAATAGAACTACACTAAAAACTTCTTCTAGCTTTACAAAACAAAATGATTCCACTGCTCACGTGTTCGATAATTAAAAGGATTTAACATGAATTAAACTTTAATTACTTGTGGGAACAGCTTTTTTTGTAATTCAAATGTTCTATTGAAATAAAAATGGGCTCCTCGATAGTATAGTGGTTAGTATACCCGGCGGTCATGCGGGAGACCGGGGTTCGATTCCCCGTCGGGGAGCCTCTGGCGCAAGACTAATGACCTTGTCCGGAAAAAACAAATCATTATGGAAAATTTAAAAAGCCTCAGGACTTGCTAAATAAGGCTAAGACCGTTTCCCGGTTGTAGTGCCAATGGTGATGATTGAAATAAAAATGATTTAACATGAATTAAACTTTAATTACTTGTGGGCACAGTTTTTGTGATTCAAGTGTTTTGTGGGCACAGTTTTTGTATATGATTTATTTCAAAAGAGCGTTCGTACACTGATAAAGTTGCGTTCAGACTAACCTACCAACCATTTGTGCTATGACATCGCACGAACGAACGATCTTCCCCAGCATCCCCGGTCCGCACGACACACCGGCCACGATCCTCGATGAACCATCCACACAAGGCGGCGCACACACATTCCATCACCACGGCCGCACATGCTGGGCATTCACCAGCACGACAAGCGGACACACAGATACGACTCTGGGACGCGAGCAACCCCTGCAGCTGTGGAAATCCATCGTACGATGGCGTTTATTCAATCCACTGCGAACAGCACTTTCGGTTACCAGTACCCGTTCGCAGACGGTCGATACAACGGAAACTATTTCGCAACCAAAAGGGTTGCAATTGAACGCAATGTGGCATTAGGAGGGCATTGGATGTTTATTCCTTACATCAACACACACAGCATTTATGCTGATCGTGCACATCTTGGCGGCATCTCCAAGCAGTCGGATTCTCGATGGTAATTTTCCATTTAGGAGAACTCGACTTCCTTGGGCGGTCAGCCGTATGCCTTAATGTATCTGTCGACCGATGTGGGCAGCTATAAAAAAAGGAAAGATGAAACATCTCCTGCATGTGTGCGGCTAACGCGTAAGGGGATATCTTATTGATATGGCACGGGCAATGTTGGTTGCTTGATGATGCAACCAAATTGCTTATAAGGAACATGTCTGTTTGCTGCTGATGGCTTTTGCATCAGCGAATATTGTGAATTTACAGCATTTCGGGTATTTATAGTACAACTATGTGAAGGTAAGTACATGCTTTTATGTGTTTTGGTGCTCTAGAGAGCAGTTACCTGGATGGTTAATGAGAAGGTAAGCAGTGGCGTTCAAAAGAACCGCCACAGTCTCTCTCACAAAGTCAAACTGCTCTACAAACAAATTATCAGACCCACACTCACGTACGCGTGCCCATTGTTGTACCATATCATCATCATCATCATCATCATCGGCACTACAACCGGGAACCGGTCTTGGCCTTATTTGGCAAGTCCTGAGGCTTGTTAAATTTTCCATAATGATTTATTTTTTCTGGGCAAGGTCATTAGTCTTGCGCCAGGGGCTCCCCGACGGGGAATCGAACCCCGGTCTCCCGGGTGACAGGCGGGTATACTAACCACTATACTATCGAGGAGCCCATATCCCTCCCTCCCAAATGGAGAAGTTGCGAGCATTCAGAAGAAAATGCCTTAGGTATGTCTCTGGGTTACAGCGTCGTCCTAACTCCTATAAGTACTATAGTAACGTCCAACTCTACAATACCGCTGGTACATAACGCCTCGGTAGACGATTCCTCAAAAAATCGCAGACCGTTTTCTTACAATAACAAACTTTGGAAACGTGTGTCCGGTTTCCGTAAAATTACACAAAAAAGTAAATGAATGCAAAGGCATAGTTTACGCCCTTGTCTCATAAACATCTCGGAAGCGGAAATAGTAGCCGAAATGGGTCAACAAAAAGTCACAGATGTGTACAAATTTACCAAAGTAGATGACGGAAAAGTACGAAGACCCTCGGGACTGATGTTATTTACTTTTAACCTATTCCAACCACCGAAGTCGGTTAACATCGGTTTTTATAAAGCTAGGGTCAGTGAATATATCCCCAATCCCATGAGATGCCGCAACTGCCAACGGCTCGGCCATACCACAAAACGCTGCACCAATACCACAATGTGCGAAAAATGTAATCTGCCACCTCATAGCCCCGTAAATTGCAGTCGCACTATGTACGCCAACTGCTCGCTCCCTCACTCGGCCGCGGATAAAACCTGTCCCTCGCATATCCAAGGGAAAGAAATATTGATAATAAAAACCACAAACAAATGCTCAATGGGCGAAGCCAAACGAATTTATAAGGAAAAAACATATCCCCAAACCTGATCAACTTTCAGGAAGCTTCGCAGATACACTAAAATCGAGCCAATTACAAGGACCCTCAACGGAACAAAACAAACAAAAAACTACACTCAAGGAATCCCTTCCAACCAGCTCCTGCTCATCTGCTACAATCAACAGTCTTCAAATTGCATCGCCTCACAAGCCAAAAATGTCTGTGGGGGTTTCTCTAAACTACACGGAGAACCACCCACCATTCCCGGCCAATCCCATCCAATTTCGACCGCCTTACAGCGCGTCAAACCAACCCCATTTCTCCCTACTTACCTGTTCACCTGCAAGGCATGTTACCACCAAGGACACATAGCTAAACTCATTGTTCCACGCAGACAATGCGTAAATGAGTTTAGCTTCCCTTTTTTGCCATACGGCAACTCTTGTTCATGTCGATTAGCGACAACCAAATCCAGCCGGACGAAGTTGTCGCATCATTGCAGAACCGCTGGGGTAAATTATCAAAACATTCGATTGAATCACGTGATAATATTTCCCTAGCGTTACTTCGGCTTTTCTCCAGACACTTCATTCGCTGGGGATCAATGCTCTCTTTTTGCAAGTGAATAGCATCAGCTTAATTTTTCTCTCTTTCACAGATCTGTCTTCGTATAGATCAATGCACTCTGAGCTCACCATACTACCGAATTAGGTTAATGGGTTCCACTCAAAACTACATTGATTCATGCACATACAACCAAATCCACCCCAAGTTAATCATACATTGTGTTTCTGTTCTATCATTCTCCCGCTCTCTTCGATCATCAGTTTACCGATGTAATCTACCACACATCGACGGACGAGGCAATGAGAGAGCAAAAGTATGTTCTCTTTTGGTTGTCGGGTGCAAAAATGAAATTATCCAATTTCTTCCCTTTTCCAGTCAGTCGATTAAGAAGATTAACAGGAGGAAGTCGTTACGCTAACCTCCGCCGCGTGTGGATGCTTATGCACACGCTCGTCCGCGAAGAGTCCTTAACGTAACTAAATTAACTGTCGGAAATCGGAGCCTTTCTAACGAAACGAAGAAGTGTAAAGTTATAGTGATTTAAATTGTATTTATATTGCGATAAAAATGTATCTTTAGCTGTTTTTCGTGTAACAGGCTAACGCACCTCGAGTGCCCAAGAACGTTCTACTTATCAAAATGTTAATTAAAAACTCAGCCGCGATGGCGCAACAAAATCAAATAAAAAAAAAACATTTATACAATCAACCAACATCAGTGTGTTTTCTATTGTTCCTGTCTTCCTGGGTGGACTATCCTCATCGGAGCAACGTCGTTGGGAATATAAGGAATCCGTGTCGTACCAGGCACACCAACTTATACCCCCACAAGTCAACAACACATAACCCCACCAAACCAAAATCGTCTATAGAGTATATTGTGATGTGGTTGGGAAATGTGACATACAATCATATTTTCCGAAATAATCAATTCTCGACAAGAATTTTCTTGTCAACATGACGGCAATGGAAAAGAACACGTGCTGCAGTTTTAGGCGCGCTCGCGCTCATTGCGTTGTATGTTAGTGCATTGAAATTGTTTAAGGTGTACAGTCGACAGTTTTTTTGTGTGAGCTTTATGTTATATTTCAGCAAAAATTGGAGCAAAATTAAAAACTGAAGTAATACATTTTGTTTGTGTGTGAATAGAGCTGACAGTATATTGGGTGAGTTTTTAATTCAGTGAAGTGCATTTTTAAAAAAATCTCTTGATTGTTTTAAAAGCCATATCACATTATCCGCCAATTTTAATAAGGGGGGTTACAGAGATTTTTTTATTTTGTTGCAAATAGCTGCAGATTGGCTTACGCTGCAGGGTTCTGAAAAAGAAATATAATTCGCAATGTATCAAAGAGCTATAATGAATAGTGCGGCAAAAGCGATGTAATAAAAATTACGAATAATTGTTAGAAAACAAATACCTATATCACAATACCCGAAGTTACTCTAACACCACTAATCCAACGAATACCATCAATTCAGTTAACGCCATCAACTCAACAAACATCACCAACTCAATTAACCACATTCGAACCCCCACAACTACAAACAAGTTCGCCAACAAACAATCAAACTGAACAAGCTGTTCTGCTAATAGCTATTCGCAACGCACCCCTTCACCCAAATCAAAGGTAAAAAGTAAACCGTCTCTTACTAATATAAAACTTAATAAAAATGTACACACCTTAGTCCCCTGCTTGGTAGCAACCTTGACGTGGTGCGGGGGCTTAAACTACAATGCATCACTCAGGCTATGCTGACGGAAGCATACGCTTCCAGAAGGGCCACTCATGTCAGACAGGCTAGCGAGGAGTAACATACAAAGATCTACCACCCCTAATCCAGGGTGGTGCGCGTCACCGTGCCCACTGGATGGTTTGCTGCCAGGGGTATACCGGGTGTATTATAACGGCGCCTCTCTGACACCGGATCGAAAAGCAGTAAGCAGGCCCTACCATATCAAAGAGGGGCTCTGATGTGGCGAACTATTTGAAACCCCAAGACTCGTGGGAACAAAAATGAATAACCAATATACAAAAAACAATCTCACGAAAAACCCGGTAGGCGTATGTGTGATGAGCCGACACTACCATAAGGGTCAAGAAAACACCGACAGACGGTCATAGAAAACGCGAAACAATATAAAATGGACATCGTCGCGCTTCAGAAAGTCCGACTCCCACATCAAGTAATCGAAACCTACGGGTTTACACTGGCGTGTGGAGGTACCGATACACATAACCTCGGGACCGGCTTCATCATAAGGAAGAAGATTACGCCCCATGTAAAAGATGTGAAATTTATTAATGACCGAATGTCGGTGCTAAAAATACAGGAACCACGGTACAATTATGTATTTATAAAGGTACACGCCCCAACAGAATCTACGGACGAAGAAACGAAGGACACATTCTACGAGACCCTAGAGAAGTATTCGATGGGATCTCACCATTCGATGTTAAAATCCTCCTCGGGGACCTCAATGCGAAAATTGGAAAGGAAGACATCTTCCAACCAACTATAGGTAAAGAGAGCCTACACGACGTTTCAAATGATAATGGAATTCGAATTATCACGTTCGCAGCGTCCAAAGATCTGTTAGTGAAAACCACGATGTTCAAGCATAAGCAAATCCATAAAGCCACATGGATATCACCCGACGGCGTAACGCGTAACCAAATAGACCACTTCCTCATAGACAAAAGACACCACTCGAATATCCTTGACGTAAGATCGTATAGAAGAGCAGATTGCGATTCCGATCACCTTCTAGCGATGGGCAAAATTAGAAGTCGGCTCGCAGCAAACCCACATGGGCAATCACGGGAGACGAGCAAAAAGTTCGACATTGATAAACTAAAAGACCTACGCAAAAGGGCTGAATATCAAGACGAACTAACGAATAGATTTAGCATCCTAGAGAATGGGAGCAGTGAGGAAGAGGAAACAATAATCTGGGCACTAAATAGGCATCGATCGGAGACACAATCAAACAAACAGCCCAAAATGTATTAGGATTTAAGAAAACAATAAAGTCCAAGCCTTGGTTTGACGATGTGTGCAGGGCGAAGATCGAACAACGTAAACATCTCCGAGTGATCCACTTAGAAAGATATGATTAAGTCAATGCAGAAAGATACGCGACGATTCGGAAAGAGACAATGAGACTTCAAACGCAAAAAACGCGAATGGTAAAAGACTAGGAACGAAAAAATCCTAGAAAATGCCAGAGCAAAGAATATCAGAGGTATGTATGCCGGCATAAATTCAATTACAAATGGCCACCGAGGGAGAGCCAAAATAATCCGAGACGCAAACGGCTGCCTGGTGACAGAAACAAACAATATCGTAACAAGATGGAAGCAGTACTTGGAAAACCTGCTCAATGTGCGCACCCACCAACCACAAATAAACGTACCAGACGTACATACAGCATAGCCTCAGATCCCAGAGCCCTCTTTCGACGAAGTTGTAGACGCAATAAACCGATTGAGGAACAACAAGGCCCCCGGAGTCGACTGCATACCGGCAGAGCTTGTGAAGCATGGAGGAGAGACAACCGATCGAAAGATCCTCCAACTGATTAAAACAATATGGGATAAGGAAGCCATTCCGGAAGAATGCAAAATCTCAATAGTCGTCCCCATTTTCAAAAAAGGTGACAGATCTGACTGCGAAAACTACAGGGGAATATCATTGCTCCCAACCACATACAAAATACTAACACGTGTCATACTGGCGAGAATCACACCGAACGCAAAAGAAATATTGGGAGACTACCAATGCAGATTCCGTAGGAACCGCTCAACGAGCGACCAAATGTTCACAATAAGACAACTACTGGATAAGAAGTGGGAATACGGAGAGACGGTTCACCAACTGTTCGTTGACTTCAAAAAAGCCTACGACTCAGTCGCAAGGCAAAGACTCTACCATATTGTAGTTGAGCTGGGAATCCGACAAAATATGCCGTCCTCATTCAAATCTGCATGAACGAAAACAAAGGGCGAATTAGAATAGAAAACCACCTCTCAGAACCATTTGAAATCCGGGACGGTCTAAAACAGGGAGATGGCCTCTCACCATGTCTCTTTAACCTAGACCTCGAGTATGTCATCAGAAAGGTACAAGACGACAACATGGTCGGATCATCCCTGAACGGGGTCACACAAGTGCTCGCATATGCGGATAACATCGCCGTTTTGGGCGATAATCTAGAAACTCTAAGTAAAAACTGTGAAATCATCATGCAAGCGGCAGAAGAGGTGGGTCTAGAAATAAATGAAGATAAAACAAAATACATGATTACTGCGAGAGCAAGTGGAACTCAGGGAACACATATAAACGTCAGAGGCAAGATATTTGAAAAAGTTAAAGAATTTAAATATCTCGGAACGATACTGACAGCCAGTAACGAAATGTCGAAGGAAATTAACAAAAGACTATACACCGGCAACGCTAGTTGCTACGCATTCAGTAAGCCGCTGAAATGCAAACTGCTATCACGTAACATAGAGCTCCGTGTCTATAGAACCATAATCATGCCGATTGTTCTATACGGATGTGAAATATGGGCTCTCACAAAACGGGAAGAAAACAAATTCCGCGTATTCGAGAATAAAGTTTTGAGGGATATCTTTGGCGGTAAATATGACGAGGAGGCAAAACAATGGCGGAAACAACCACGAATTGGAAGAACTATTCTGAAAACCTACAATAGTGACAACAATGAGGTCGCGAAGATTGTTACGTGGTAACCTCCCCCAAACCCGTTATCCCACCGAGCGAAGGTATTTGTTAATATGGTCTAACATTAAACATATGTAAAGGCTAAGAAAAAACACATAGCCCCCGATCCACACGTTGAATGTACGAACCTACATTCGTCAGGTTGTGGACCTTGTGGAAACAGCCGTGGCGCATTGCTTTTCGGAGTAAACATTCGGAGTGAGCGAGAATAGAAGTTAGTCTTTGTCCGGCAGAGTCGAAGGAAAGACCTAGTGCGCGCTGGCCGTTTGCCGCAAAATCAATAACAGAAGGTGGTTGGAAGAAGGAACTATTATTATCGTTGTTCTTTGCTCGTTAAATTTTAATTTTTGTCCCACGAAGGGAGTACGTGTACCGTCGACTGGAAGAAAAGTTAAGAAGGAAATATTCTTTTTTTTTGTTTAATTTCTTTGACCGTTTAAAGAATAGTGCAGTTTCGTTTCACGGTTCGGGATGTCACCCGTTTTGTTTTTCCGTTTGTCCGTTCGAGGACTGAATAATTTAGTTGTAACCTGCAAACCAAAATCAAGAACAGAGAAGTGAATAAATTGTAACTAAATTAAGACAACGAGGTGTTTTTCTTGAATTCGAGGTCCCATCCTGTGAAGGTTTTTCCTGCTACCGAAGGCCGGTTACGATAGGAAATCAACGGCACTCAGACAGGCTAAGTTGGAGATAAACCCTGGTAAGATACAACGGTTAACCCTTTTTCGCCGGGTGAAACTACATTGCTTGGCAAGCATAAATGCCACCCAGTCCATAGTTAAAATAACTGCAACACCCAACGAGTCAACCGTACACCAGCAACAGTACACACCACGGAAAACAGCACGTAACGGGGGAACCGTTTAACCTTCCAACCGAATTGCGTTGGTACGGTGAAAGCATTTACACACCTCCCAGTTACCTGTTAAAAATGTCTACTAGCCACGTAGGTCATATTCTCGTTAATTATTAGCACGAGCAACAGGAGACATTTTCCCCAAGCGCATGATTACATGAAGCATAACTTATGCCTAGAAAGCAATTCACCGGTTGTATGTTGCATCATCAGATTTCCTGGTAAGAAATTATAAACGCAGCATACATCAAGGAAAACCATTCGGCGCTACTCAAATATACTTACCCTACTACGCACGTGCGCGAAGATCATCGTATTCATCCCAATACACAGCAAGTTATCCAACCAACGAAACTCGCTTTCTTATCTCGCGCCCAGACGTCGGAAGCAAATTCTGCGGCATTAAAACATGCACACGAGAATCCTGAGTAGGCCACCAGCATCGGTGCGACGGCACAATCATCGTGTGAGCTTCTACTTAATCTAAACATGCGGATGCCCTTTTAGGATGACTCGCCCAGCTGCAGATCATTGCTCATGGTGTTACCCTTAGGGATTTGATGATCCGCGGTCCGCATACTTGTAGACACACACACACCATGAGCAACAGAGGCAAACATCGTTTATGTTTCGCGCCCTACGTGCTGATGTAAAGAGAATCTTACCTTATATGGTCATCGGGGCGATGGATGAATGTTTTGGTGTTCTGTCGCTTCGGTTAAAATAATCAATCGCGATCTGGATTCCGGGGAGGCAAGTCGGGTCCCCACGTTAAATAAACATACGAGTCGGAAATCAACCACCATCAGGATCAGTCTAGTGTCACCATCGTCTGCGACGCGCGCGATTCAGTTTCAATAAATCATTCGAGTCAGTTTCAATAAACCATTAACTAGTTTGATCAATGTGAATTCAGTGTTCCCATTTTTTAAGTTCCTGACAATTACTTCATGTATATAGAATAAACCATTAACTAGTTTTATCAAGTGGCATTCAATGTTTCTAAGTCTTAAGTTCAGATTTACAATAAACGTGGAAATAAATAAAGAATTTGGAGTCATTTTATTTTTTTGCGGAGTACCTCTAATCGCTCGAGCGACAACCAGCCATAGCGTCTCAGCCTCCTCGCCGACATCAGAGATCAGAAAGCAAGGGTAGTTTAGTGAACCTGTGCACTAGGTTGCACATAACTAGATCAAACCACCACAGTAGTAGTAGTAACATCGCTGAAATATGATTCACAACTATCACCTCAGTGATTAAACTTATCACTGCATCCCATGGCTAACAACTGATAAGCACCGAGACGCCAACAGGGAAAACTGAGGTTTCATGAGGAATGAAAGAACTACGGATCACCAGTCTCAACCCAATTAGTTGTAAAAATACTAGATGTAGACTTGAATAACATAAGGAATGAATAAATATCTTTTATATAAAAAAATAACCTTGTTTATTAACTCCAATGTGTGCTAGCTGAAGCGGAACATCTTCAACGAAAGCGGTTGAAAAGAAAACACGCTCTACTACAACGTCATCGAGATGCCCGTTTCACCTTTGCCAGAAATCATTTAAGATGGAAGAAGCATTGGAAAACCGTCATCTTCACCGATAAGAAAAGCTTTTGCCTTGATAGACCTGTGGCGGTTTCAATAACGCCACCGCTCGCCTTTTCCAGGCTCGACACCCAACTTCCCCCTAGGGCATACAAAAAGCATAAAAACAAGCATTGTGGCAGTTCCAGGGAACGCTACTACTTACCTTTTCCAATTGCCAACACAAAAGGTGCCTAAGAATCTAAGCTAATAATTTGCGCTAAGACAATAAGCATATACACCAAATAATAATTTTCCTAAGGGCATGGTTACTTTAAACGCACCATGTTGCCAAAAAGCAATTTGGTCGCACTATCCACAAACAAACATGACTCGAATCATTTCGATACATAAAACTTGTACCTAACTCGTGTGGCACGTGCGGGAGATATTTCTTTCCTTTCTTGTTGACCTACAAGCACATCGGTCGCTAAACCGATCGTCAAGCATTCAACACCCTATAAGCATTACCCCCAGGGGCATGACTGCATACAACGCAGCATATTCCTAAGAATCCAATTCGGTTGACATTACGTAACCGATATGAATCCTCAAACTTGTCCATGCACACAGAAAGAAAATATTTTTTTCCACACACGTGCATGGCAAGTCACACCAGAGGACGCCAGCAACGTACGCCCGATCAGCATGGATCCCTTACGCAGTACAAATCGGATAAACATTTCCGTTCATGGAATTATTATATCCACGGTTCGCATGTTCATGGACACAGCATGAGCGTGCGAGGTAACCGCATCTGTGTGAGTGCACATCCCCTCCGTGACCATCATCTAAGATCATCCCTTATTGATCACCGAAGCTATGGATGGAATTTGGTATTCTGTCGTTTCGGTGGCAATCACCAATCGTAAATCAGATTCCGTGGAGGCAAGTCAGGCCTCCACGTTAAACGCAGAAGGTAGAGATTTGAAAATAAAAGTGTGCGCGTGCGGTCGTGACAGTAAAGACAAAAAGAAAAAATAAATAAAAAGTGAAAAGAAGAAAAACTGTGTTTAAATAATGTGTGGTGACTCTGTAAAGAAATCACCAACTTAAGGGATTCATTCGGATTGTGACAGTGAAACAGTGGTCTATTTGGTCAACAACCAATTGGAAATGTAAAATGTTCCCCCAAACAATGGATGGGTGCGAGCATACAAGGCAAAGTCTCTGATTGCCTTCAACCCGGCGAAGGCCAGGACGATCCTTGTCTCTGTGCAATCCAAGTTGACATCCAGTCTCCACGCGACACCCCTGGATAGCTACTTTGACACCCGCCAAGAAGTGAGCCAATGCATGCAACGACATCATGAGAGAGGTTGGCGCAAGGCTAATCTTGCCCGGAAAAACACATTATTATGGACAAACCAACAGGCCTCGGATATGGATCGGATACACGACGACGACCACGACATCCTGAGAAAGGTTGGCGCAAGACTAATAACCAGGCCCGTAAAAATGAATTATTATGGCAAATTTAACAAGCCTCGGATATGGACCGGATACACGACGACGACCACGGAAACGAAAATGGCTTAATGATTTTAGGATTTTTTCATGGAACGTACGCTCACTATACAGAGCTCGAGCTGCACAGCAGCTAGCCGATGCCCTGTCCGAATATAAGGCTGACATAACAGCATTGCAACAAATAAGATGGACGGGGAGTGGTGTTATTCAAAGAAACGAGTATGACATTTATTACAGCAGTCACGCAAAACACCATGTGCTCGGGGTAGGCTTTCTAGTCAGCCAAAAACTGAAGCCTGCCATCATCGGCTTTAATGCAATAAATGAAAGGCTATGCACTCTTCGCGTGCGAGGCAAGTTTAAGAACATAGGCCTCATAAACGTTCACGGACCTACAGAGGAGTCCCCTGACGACGAAAAAGAAGAATACTATGAGAACGTCGATCGGGCCCTCAATGTCTGCCCAAGATACGATGTGAAAATCGTTCTTGGGGATTTGAATGCAAAAATAGGTCGGGAGCCGTTTTTCAGGCACTACACAGGTTCCCATAGTTTGCGTGAGAACACTAATGACAATGGACTACGAGTCATCGAATTGGCAGCATCGAAAAACTTGGTCGTTGCGAGTACCAGGTTTTCGCGTAAAGATATCCACAAAGCCACATGGGTATCACCTAATGGAGCCACTCGCAACCAATTTGACCACGTGCTGATAGATCGCCGCCACTCCTCGAGCCTGATGACGGTACGAACGTACCGAGGTGTCAACGTCGACCCGGATCACTATCTTCTTGGTACAGTTTTCCGAGCGCGGATTGCCTTAAAGAGACGTATTGCATCCGCGGATCAGGTTCGAATCAACACGGCTGCCTTACGCAATGAGAATACCAGTAACACCTTTGGTCATGCGTTAAGACTCGCCCTCGAAGAGCTCGATGGAGGAAGAGTAAGTCCTGGGGCCAGAATGCCGGGCGTAGAAGAGAAATGAACACGCCTTAAGAATACTGTCATTAGTACTGCCAACTCCATCTTAGGCATTAGTCGTAGAGATCGGAACGACTGGTTTGATGATGAGTGCAAACTAGCGACTGAACGTAAGAATGCTGCATACCGGGCAATGCAGCAATCTAATAGGACGTGGGTACACGAGGAGAAATACAAAGAGCTCAGAAGATCTGAAAAAAGACCACAGACAAAAGAAAAGTGCCTGGGAAAAAAACCTTGTCTGTGAAATAGAGAAAAGTAGAGAACGAGGTCCGCACCAGGCGCGGAAGTTCTACCAAATAATCCGTAGTATGACGCGGTACACACCACGCTGCACTTACTGCAAGGATAAAGAGGGTAATCTGATCACCGATCCTGAAGGCATTCTGGAGCGATGGGAAGTGCACTTCAATGAATTGCTAAATGGTCAGCTCACAGAAGAATTGGAGGCTCCACCAATGCAAGACCAGGACCAAATGCTGCCGCCACCAAGCATTGAGGAAACACTAAAAGCCATTAGACACCTCAAATCAAATAAAGCCCCTGGAGCTGATGGCATACCAGCTGAGCTGATCAAACAAGGAGGGACAGCGTTACATCACGCAATTCACGAGATCGTGGTGCACGTATGGGAGCAAGAGGAGATGCCGGAAGATTGGCGTCGTGGTATAATTTGCCCCATACATAAGAAGGGAGATATCAAACTGTGCAGCAACTATAGGGGTATAACATTGCTGAGTACCGCCTATAAGATACTCTCTCCTACAAGACCGGATATCCCCATACGCTAAAGCCATCATTGGTCAATATCAGTGTGGCTTCATCCCAGGCAAATCAGCAATTGATCAGATATTCACCCTTGGGCAGGCGATGGAAAAATGTCTGGAATTTAAGATTCCACTATATCATCTATTTATAGACTTCAAGGCCGCCTACGACAGCATAGCCAGGGTAGAACTATATAATGCCATGAGAGAATTCGGCATTCCAAACAAATTGATACGACTTTGTAGGTTGACCATGACCAACGTAACTAGTCAAGTAAAAGTAGCGGGATTGCTGTCCAAACCAATAAACATCTTAAATGGACTCCGACAAGGGCCTGCCTCCTCTTCAACCTGGCGTTGGAGAAAGCAATCCGTGACTCTGGCGTTGCAACAAGGGGGACTATTGTTACCAAGTTCAGCCAGATACTTGCCTACGCAGATGACATCGACATCATCGGTAGAACCGAATCCGCGGTATAGGAATCCTTCACCCAGATCGAGCAGGCGGCACAAGAACTGGGACCGCACATTAATGAGGGGAAAACTAAGTATATGGTGGCAACTTCTGGAAAGAGAAGACCTAACGTTGGTCAAACTATCAGGGCAGTGGAGCACGAATTTGAAGTAGTGCAATCCTTTAACTACCTTGGGTCAATAGTATCAGCCGATAACAATATGGCAGAAATACGCGAACGGCTGATCACATCCAACAAAGCGTACTATGGTCAATCAAGGCTCTTTAAATCCCGAAATTTATCCAGAACATCCAAGCTACTACTGTACAAGACCATGGTCTTACCAGTATTCTTGTAGGGATCCGAGACCTTGGTGCTTAATAAAAGGCACTCGGAACTCTTGGTCGCGTTCGAGAGAAAGGTCTTAAGGAGAATTGTTGGCCCCGTATGTGAGGGAGGACGATTCCGGAGACGCTACAACCATGAGTTGTACGCAATCTACCTTGAAGCTAATATTGTAAGAAAAATCAAGCTCGGTAGACTCCGGTGGGCGGGACACCTAGCTCGAATGAGCGAAGAGGAGCCTGCCCGGAAAGCCCTTTGTGGCAGGATGTATGGAAGGAGACAGCGCGGCAGACCTTGTCTGCAATGGAGGGCTGGCGTAGACCAGGACGCCCGGAGCCTGGGAGTGCCAAACTGGATGACATCGGCTCAAAATCGGGACCGCTGGAAAGATTTGTTAAATAAGGTCAATACCGGATCCCGGTTGTAGTGCCGATGATGATGAAACAGTTAACAAAAAATGTTCCCCCAAACAAGTAACAATAATACTAAATTAAAATTTAAGCTCAGCGACGTGCAAATATGACTAATCAAACATAATACTAACTAATAAGTACAAACGGTGCTACATTGACAAGTGCTAGACGACTGGAGTAGTTTTGCCGGCGACTAAAAGCGGAAGAGAAAAAATCCATAGACCTGACTCATTATTATCATTATTTTCATGATTTCAGAAAGGACGAGTTGTTTTTAAGACGATAACAATGTGGAGGTGCAGTCATGGTTTGGACGGGAATATCATACCAAAATAAGGCCAATATTTTCTTCTTAGACGGCAGGATGAATAGTGGCAGCTACCTTAAGACGACAACAATGTGGAGGTGGAGTCATGGTTTGGACGGGAATATCATACCAAAATAAGGCCAATATTTTCTTCTTAGACGGCAGGATGAATAGTGGCAGCTACCTTAAGACGACGACAATGTGGAGGTGGAGTTATGGTTTGGACGGGAATATCATACCAAAATAAGGCCAATATTTTCTTCTTAAACGGCAGGATGAATAGTGGCAGCTACCTTAAGACGACAACAATGTGGAGGTGGAGTCATGGTTTGGACGGGAATGTCATACCAAAATAAGGCCAATATTTTCTTCTTAGACGGCAGGATGAATAGTGGCAGCTACCTTAAGACGACAACAATGTGGAGGTGGAGTCATGGTTTGAACGGGAATATCATACCAAAATAAGGCCAATATTTTCTTAGTAGACGGCAGGATGAATAGTGGCAGCTACCTTAAGACGACAACAATGTGGAGGTGGAGTCATGGTTTGGACGGAAATATCATACCAAAATAAGGCCAATATTTTCTTAGTAGACGGCAGGGTGAATAGTGGCAGCTACCTTAAGACGACAACAATGTGGAGGTGGAGTCATGGTTTGGACGGGAATATCATACCAAAATAAGGCCAATATTTTCTTAGTAGACGGCAGGATGAATAGTGGCAGCTACCTTAAGACGACAACAGTGTGGAGGTCGAGTTATGGTTTGGACGGGAATATCATACCAAAATAAGGCCAATATTTTCTTCTTATACGGCAGGATGAATAGTGGCAGCTACCTTAAGACGACGACAATGTGGAGGTGGAGTTATGGTTTGGACGGGAATATCATACCAAAATAAGGCCAATATTTTCTTCTTAGACGGCAGGATGAATAGTGGCAGCTACCTTAAGACGACAACAGTGTGGAGGTGGAGTCATGGTTAGGACGGGAATATCATACCAAAATAAGGCCAATATTTTCTTCTTAGACGGCAGGATGAATAGTGGCAGCTACCTTAAGACGACGACAATGTGGAGGTGGAGTTATGGTTTGGACGGGAATATCATACCAAAATAAGGCCAATATTTTCTTAGTAGACGGCAGGATGAATAGTGGCAGCTACCTTAAGACGACGACAATGTGGAGGTGGAGTCATGGTTTGGACGGGAATATCATACCAAAATAAGGCCAATATTTTCTTAGTAGACGGCAGGATGAATAGTGGCAGCTACCTTAAGACGACGACAATGTGGAGGTGGAGTCATGGTTTGGACGGGAATATCATACCAAAATAAGGCCAATATTTTCTTCTTAAACGATAAGATGAATAGTGGCAGCTACCTTAAGACGACAACAATGTGGAGGTGGAGTCATGGTTTGAACGGGAATATCATACCAAAATAAGGCCAATATTCTCTTCTTAAACGGCAGGATGAATAGTGGCAGCTACCTTAAGACGACAACAATGTGGAGGTGGAGTCATGGTTTGGACGGGAATATCATACCAAAATAAGGCCAATATTTTCCTCTTAGACGGCAGGATGAATAGTATCTGCTACCTTAAGACGACGACAATGTGGAGGTGGAGTCATGGTTTGGACGGGAATATCATACCAAAATAAGGCCAATATTTTCTTCTTAAACGGCAGGATGAATAGTGGCAGCTACGTTAGGACGACGACAATGTGGAGGCGGAGTCATGGTTTGGACGGGAATATCATACCAAAATAAGGCCAATATTCTCTTCTTAGACGGCAGGATGAATAGTGGCAGCTACCTTAAGACGACAACAGTGTGGAGGTGGAGTCATGGTTTGGACGGGAATATCATACCAAAATAAGGCCAATATTTTCTTCTTAGACGGCAGGATGAATAGTGGCAGCTACCTTAAGACGACGACAATGTGGAGGTGGAGTTATGGTTTGGACGGGAATATCATACCAAAATAAGGCCAATATTTTCTTAGTAGACGGCAGGATGAATAGTGGCAGCTACCTTAAGACGACGACAATGTGGAGGTGGAGTCATGGTTTGGACGGGAATATCATACCAAAATAAGGCCAATATTTTCTTCTTAAACGATAAGATGAATAGTGGCAGCTACCTTAAGACGACAACAATGTGGAGGTGGAGTCATGGTTTGAACGGGAATATCATACCAAAATAAGGCCAATATTCTCTTCTTAAACGGCAGGATGAATAGTGGCAGCTACCTTAAGACGACAACAATGTGGAGGTGGAGTCATGGTTTGGACGGGAATATCATACCAAAATAAGGCCAATATTTTCCTCTTAGACGGCAGGATGAATAGTATCTGCTACCTTAAGACGACGACAATGTGGAGGTGGAGTCATGGTTTGGACGGGAATATCATACCAAAATAAGGCCAATATTTTCTTCTTAAACGGCAGGATGAATAGTGGCAGCTACGTTAGGACGACGACAATGTGGAGGCGGAGTCATGGTTTGGACGGGAATATCATACCAAAATAAGGCCAATATTTTCTTCTTAGACGGCAGGATGAATAGTGGCAGCTACCTTAAGACGACGACAATGTGGAGGTGGAATCATGGTTTGGACGGGAATATCATACCAAAATAAGGCCAATATTTTCTTCTTAGACGGCAGGATGAATAGTGGCAGCTACCTTAAGACGACGACAATGTGGAGGTGGAATCATGGTTTGGACGGGAATATCATACCAAAATAAGGCCAATATTTTCTTCTTAGACGGCAGGATGAATAGTGGCAGCTACCTTAAGACGACAACTGTGCGGAGATGGAGCCATGGTTTGGACGGGAATATCATACCAAAATAAGGCCAATATTTTCTTCTTAAACGATAAGATGAATAGTGGCAGCTACCTTAAGACGACAACAATGTGGAGGTGGAGTCATGGTTTGAACGGGAATATCATACCAAAATAAGGCCAATATTCTCTTCTTAAACGGCAGGATGAATAGTGGCAGCTACCTTAAGACGACAACAATGTGGAGGTGGAGTCATGGTTTGGACGGGAATATCATACCAAAATAAGGCCAATATTTTCTTCTTAAACGGCAGGATGAATAGTGGCAGCTACCTTAAGACGACGACAATGTGGAGGTGGAATCATGGTTTGGACGGGAATATCATACCAAAATAAGGCCAATATTTTCTTCTTAGGCGGCAGGATGAATAGTGGCAGCTACGTTAGGACGACGACAATGTGGAGGCGGAGTCATGGTTTGGACGGGAATATCATACCAAAATAAGGCCAATATTCTCTTCTTAAACGGCAGGATGAATAGTGGCAGCTACCTTAAGACGACAACAATGTGGAGGTGGAGTCATGGTTTGGACGGGAATATCATACCAAAATAAGGCCAATATTTTCTTCTTAGACGGCAGGATGAATAGTGGCAGCTACCTTAAGACGACAACAATGTGGAGGTGGAGTCATGGTTTGGACGGGAATATCATACCAAAATAAGGCCAATATTCTCTTCTTAAACGGCAGGATGAATAGTGGCAGCCACCTTAAGACGACGACAATGTGGAGGTGGAGTCATGGTTTGGACGGGAATATCATACCAAAATAAGGCCAATATTTTCTTCTTAAACGGCAGGATGAATAGTGGCAGCTACGTTAGGACGACGACAATGTGGAGGCGGAGTCATGGTTTGGACGGGAATATCATACCAAAATAAGGCCAATATTTCCTTCTTAAACGGCAGGATGAATAGTGGCAGCTACCTTAAGACGACGACAATGTGGAGGTGGAGTCATGGTTTGGACGGGAATATCATACCAAAATAAGGCCAATATTTTCTTCTTAGACGGCAGGATGAATAGTGGCAGCTACCTTAAGACGACGACAATGTGGAGGTGGAATCATGGTTTGGACGGGAATATCATACCAAAATAAGGCCAATATTTTCTTCTTAGACGGCAGGATGAATAGTGGCAGCTACCTTAAGACGGCGACAATGTGGAGGTGGAATCATGGTTTGGACGGGAATATCATACCAAAATAAGGCCAATATTTTCTTCTTAAACGGCAGGATGATTAGTGGCAGCTACCTTAAGACGACAACAATGTGGAGGTGGAGTCATGGTTTGGACGGGAATATCATACCAAAATAAGGCCAATATTTCCTTCTTAAACGGCAGGATGAATAGTGGCAGCTACCTTAAGACGACAACAATGTGGAGGTGGAGTCATGGTTTGGACGGGAATATCATACCAAAATAAGGCCAATATTTTCTTCTTAGACGGCAGGATGAATAGTGGCAGCTACCTTAAGACGACAACAATGTGGAGGTGGAGTCATGGTTTGGACGGGAATATCATACCAAAATAAGGCCAATATTTTCTTCTTAGACGGCAGGATGAATAGTGGCAGCTACCTTAAGACGACAACAGTGTGGAGGTGGAGTCATGGTTTGGACGGGAATATCATACCAAAATAAGGCCAATATTTTCTTCTTAGACGGCAGGATGAATAGTGGCAGCTACCTTAAGATGACAACAATGTGGAGGTGGAGTCATGGTTTGAACGGGAATATCATACCAAAATAAGGCCAATATTTCCTTCTTAGACGGCAGGATGAATAGTGGCAGCTACCTTAAGACGACAACAATGTGGAGGTGGAATCATGGTTTGGACGGGAATATCATACCAAAATAAGGCCAATATTTTCTTCTTAGAGGGCAGGATGAATAGTGGCAGCTACCTTAAGAACGTAGAAGAAGAGATCGTGCATCAAAACCGAGAAAAATTTCACCCTGCAACAAGATAATGCAGCTATCCACACGGCCCGGAAGATAAAAGTGAAATTCAAGCGTAACAACGTTTCTGTTCCTGACTGGTCAGCATTGTCTCCAGACCTCAGAACATAATTGAGAATGGATGGGGACATCTCTCCACAGCTTTATACCAAGGCGGACGACAATTCAATAACGGAAGAGACCTTAAAGATGCCATTAAAACTGAAAAGGACAATATCCCACGGAAATTGACTAAACAAATTTTAAATCTCTTCCATCAGGAATGTCAGAGGTTGTAACTAAAGAAGGATGAAGTACTCGTTCCTAAAAAAAAATAAACCATTGTAATAAAACTAAAACAAAATCATTATGGAAAATTTAACAAGCCTCAGGACTTGCTAAATAAGGCCAAGACCGGTTCCCGGTTGTAGTGCCGATGATGATGATGATGAATAAAACTATAAATTTTGTTTTTACTTAAAAAAGAAACCCAATCCTGTCACAAGCGCTTGCCGCGAGTAATTAAGGACAAATTGCAAATTCTAGGGAAATTAAGGCAAGGAAAGGGTTTATGATTATTAGAATGTTCTTAGAAATTGTTAATGATTACCTAACAGTAGTATTTGGAGTACACACGGAACAAAATTATCGAGAAACGCCGAAATCAATATGGTGTATGAGAGAGACATAATGAAGCTACCTTCGCAAGCGCAACAAATTATCGAACCAAACGTTGCATATTTGAACTAAATCGAATAATTCTGACCATGCTAAATAAATCCTTCAATTTGATGCAAAAATAATGAATTTCTTGTTACTTTACCTGGTATCTGGGCCCCGTTCCGCAAAGCATCGAATTGAAAATCGTCATTTCCCAGAGAAACACGTGCCACAGGATTGCGACAGTCCTAGTTCCGTTCCTTTGATATGAGACTGAAAAATGTTTTTTGATATAACCTCAATTCCTGGAATTGCCGTCGACTGACCAACGCGGTCCAAATTATTTCCGAAACTTGGAAAAAAGAAAAAGAATTGAAAGCGCAACCTACCTAGAATTGCAAACAGATTGCTGAGAATGTAAATCGCCAAACAAAAGAAACAGAATTAATATTTCATTGGAATTTTATTCACAAATAATTTTATTTTAGGTGCGCGGACGTACGTATAACAATAACACCATAGCAACTATGTCTTACAATCCATTCCGCCATTCCACAAGCTTCGTGTGGAAAATTGTTGGCTACAAAGTTTTTTTTTCTTTTGTCTTTTGCTTTACATAAATTCATGTTTCGTGTAGCCAACTGGCGGTGGTTGCTGAATTTGGAAAATGTTGAAATTTTTGGAGTCCGTCCACATTAAGATTTTTGCCTCTAGAGAAAATACATTTAATAGACAAAAGAAAATTATTATAATCTTATTAAGCTCGTTCTTACCTTTATTTCAAAATGATTTTTTTGTTATTAAGTCATTTAATTATGCTAATTAATTATATGGGTTCTAAGGTTACCGTAAATGTTACATTTAAAAATTGATTTATGCGTTTTTTTTTTATTTATTTTTTTTTCTTCCAATGTTTTAGCATTTATTCCTTGCGGTTCTCCTCCTGAGGCATCGTTGGTTTGGTGTCCTCGCGGAAATTCATGTTTGAAAAGTCGAAATTTATATTCATATCGTCTTCAGGTTCCGTAGTAGATCCATTGACTGATATATCCGAGTTCATGAAAACCAAAGCTTCTAGACGGTTCTTTAAGAGTTCTGCATCTACAGCTCCATGAGAGATATTTACGGGCGTATTTGGCTCGGTTATCTGACCTTCCCAGGGGTCCGACAAATTGCGAAAATACTCTACAAGATATTTATTTATCTTGTATTGAGTATAAAAATGCATGCTGGGCTTGCAATAGCAATCTTCACGGCAATCGTTGGTTATAAAGCCATAGACGGAAGATGTCAATCTGTGGTCGATTTCACTTTCCATAGCCGCTCACTATTTTCTATTTAAATACTTTTGTTTGTGCAAATTAACAATATACAACTCAACAAATTCCGATTTAAACGCCGACAACACGAAAATACTTTCGGGAAATTCAAAACTGTTTTAAAAATATGCGTAAGGATTTATCGAAATCACCTAAGCGACGCCTACAGCGATTTTATATTTTATTTTCTGGTACAGTTTTTAATACATGACATACTGCGTTATTAATCGCTCATCGAGAGTCGAAGTACTTTCAAAATTCTTTTTTCTCAATGGCTACTGACATGTTTTTGAAACATAAAGTACACGGGTGTTATAGAAGTTTTACTTTGCAACGTGCCACTAATTTGATGATAATCTACGGACTTAATGGCGTACGTATTAGCTTTTTGTCTGCGTAATTGTATATATTTCGACTATTTCAGGGTACCTATAATATGATGGAGTACCGTACTTACCACCCCCCCTCTCACCCTTACAGCAAAATCTAAGCATTTAAAACTAATATACCCTCTTCGTTTTCTCTGGCCGTGTCAAGCAAAAAGCAGCATAATTAGTTTCGTTTTTGATAGCCTTTTATAGTTTGATAGTTGGGTAAAATTATAAACTTGTTACGGGTTAGTTAAACGGACGGCTGGCTCTAAGAGGGTACGTAAACTTCCACCGGTGTGGTGGACTGTATTAATGTTGCCTGGCTGGTCAATGATACCTGAAAATAGATAAGCCCAAAGGAACGCCTTCCTTCTAGACCGGTCTTGGCCTTATTTAGCAAGTCCTGAGGCTTGTTAAATTTTCCATAATGATTTGTTTTTTCCGGGCAAGGTCATTAGTCTTGCGCCAGAGGCTCCCCGACGGGTAATCGAACCCCGGTCTCCCGAGTGACAGGCGGGTATACTAACCACTATACTTTCGAGGAGCCATCGGGTCAAATAATGGTGTTTAACTGCGGCCCGGAGATCACTTTACTATTCCTTTATAAAGGAAAACAAATCGAGATTTGTATCTCGAAAATACACAAATTCATACCGGTTTTTGTACCTGAGTGAGATGCTCAGTGTTTATTTAAGATAAGAATTCAATTTCTGCTCTCTGGGACGGTTATTACTCGACTGACTCTTAAACACGGGGGCAGCGTGCCCCCGCGTGGCCGCGGCGGTTATCAGGGGACTCTCGACGTGCGCGTGTTAGTAGTTGAACGACGACAGGCTAATAAAGGAAAGAATCTATTCATCGTGTCATGGCGGTTGAGTCATACCTGAAATAAACTCACTGTCACCTACTAGGAACTTGGAAAGGGTTGCTATGCCTGTGTAGGGGATTTAGTTCCGAGGAATCATCGCCGTATAAGCTGAGTTAGATTCGTCTGGCGCTATGTATACAAGGAAATTTGTTTGGTAATGCGACCGAATATGGGCACGAGTTGTCGGTTAGACAACGGGATGCGGGTCTTGGTCGTTGCGATGGTTGTTTCGCGGAAAATTAGCTGCCGCTTGGTTGCAAGCGAGAAGTATAGTTTAAGGAGGAAATGAACCGAAGTGGTTTTTGGGGAAAATGCATGCGGTTTGATTGTAGGGAATTGATGTGGTTTTACATCTTTTAGGTAGGATAGGAACCGAAATGGTTTTCGGGGGAAATTGGAATTGCTTAGTTGCAAGCGTGGATATAATTTAAATAGGAAGTTAACCGAGGTGGTTTTTAGGAAAAAATGTATGCGGGTCGGTATAGTTGGTGGTGATGATTAATATTCCGTTGTAGGTTTGAATATGCGCCGGGGAAATTAAGATTGCTTGGTCGCAAGGAAGGAATATAACTTAAATAGGGAATTGACCGAAGCGGTTTTGGGAAAACTTGTTTGTGGGGTGATGTTGTGGGGGTTACGATGAAAATGTACCAACGTATGGCACCAGTTCACTATCGCCCCACTAGAGAGTTGTCCATCAGCGCACTGTCTACAGACGCAAGGAAAAATGAAACACACCGAATTAGACGTAAGGATCTTTTATTATACAAGGCAGGACGAGTACCGTTAGTGCGAAATTTGTACACTATAAATTAAACATATCCATTTCACTGGCAAACACTTAACTGGTACGATTGTACCGGATACTGGTTTTTGAACAAAATTAGGGTTTCCCATAAATTGTTCACTTTCTATTCACGAACTGCGCCCGAATGTTTTCTCTTCTATTTCGTTTAAATGCAATCGCCCTTTTGCAACATTGGACCGTGGGTATTACGCTAATTAAACGAAAGGGGGACCGCGGTGGAGGCGGGACGTCGCTGGGTGCGTTTGGCCGCGGTGGTGGTTGCGAAGCGACTTATGATGATGAAGGCGAGAATATATTCAGGGTGTCGTGGTAGTTGAGTCATGGCGAAGTAAGCTCACTGTCACTTACTAGGAAATTCGAAAAGAGTTGCTATGCCTGTATAGGGAGGCTGTTTCCCGGAATTCCTGCCGTACTGCCTGGGTTAGATTCCTCGGTTGCTATGTGTACCGAGAAATCGGTTTTGGGAACACGAGCAAGTATGGGCATGAGTTTTCGGGGGAAATTGGAATTGCTTGGGTGCAAGCGAGGGATATAATTTGGATAGAGAATTAACCGAAGCAATTTCGGGGAAATGTATGCGGCTCGGTGTAGTTGGTGGTGATGGTTAATGTTCGTTGTAGGTTTGAATATGCGTTTTATTACAGCATATGAATTTCGGGAAAATTAAAATTGCTTGGTCGCAAGGAAAGAATATGAGTTAAATAGAGAATTGACCGAAGCGGTTTTGGGAAAAATTGTATGTGGGGTGATGTAATTGAGGGAGATGATTTAGAATATATTCTATTGAATTGTATTCTGTTGGGAGATGGGAAATGGCTTTCATTGCAGATTGGGAGATGGATTCTTGCAAGTTCGGGATGGATGCGCTTGCAGGTTTTCCATGGTTGCGAATGTGGGTTACAAGTTTGGGATGGCGAGTTTGGTTGAGGTGACGCGCTGTTAGCGGTCAAGATTGGTTGGCGTTGTGGGTTGGTTCTCCATTTGGTATAGAGAACCCCCACAGGGCAAGTGTTCTGTTGTACCTAAAAACAGAGAACGGATTAAAGACAACTTCCCTCCAAATGTAATTGAGGGAGATGATTAATATTCCGTTGTAAATTGGAATATGCATTTATTACAGCTCGGGAAATGGATTCTTGGTAAGTATGGGGATGTAAGCAATTCCGGATTTGGGGACGGACACTGTTGCATATTGGGATGTGTTTTTCATGTTGGGAAATGGGTTGCGGGTTAGGTTAGAGTGATGCGCTGTTAGCGGTCAAAATTGGTTGGCATTGTGGGTTGGTTCTCCATGTGGTATAGAGAACCCCCACAGGGGAAGTGTTCTGTTGTACCTAAAAACAGAGAACGGATTGAAGGCAACTTCCCTCCAAATGACATAAGTATCTTTTATTATATATACAAGTTTATTTAAATTGGGGAAAAGGCCTACGCGATCCTTGAACACCAGAACAGAACTTAAGCGCTTCAAAAAAAAAAAATGGTGTAGCGGGGGGCCGAATTATATGAGATGAGAAGTACAATTGTGTGCTTCATTGTGCCTCTGGCTTCTGACCAACTTGCAGAATCAAGTACAACAGAATCACCTACATCCATGAGAATATTGGGCTCGGTCTCGAAATATCCACAAAAGAAAAAAGGGGGGAGGTAACTAAGGATAGGGCCTACAGCGTTAGTCCAAATGTTCTCTAACTACTTGGAAGGAGGGATGTCGGGAATGACAGCATACAAGACATATAAGTCTTGAGTGCGGTAGTAAACGCAGATCACGTCTTTGGCGTCTGATAATTTGCGCTTTGATCGGTGTGTGTGTGTGTGTTTTTTTTTTTTTGATGCGTCAACGGATGTGGAATCTTCATAGATACTAGCAGCCGGTGCTATTACCATGCACGATTCGTGTACCTGGAACTACGGTTCCAAGTCGCACGCCTGCGCACTAAACCACACCCTCGCTCCCGTCAACCACTCTCCCCGCGTATTTAATTAATGCCGACTCCTGGATGTACGCGTTCCCGGACGCCACAGGGAGTGGAAGACGCACCGACCGTCGCGATCGGTGGTTGGATTTCGACTTAGCGACATTAATTCGCTGGCAAAGGAAATTCGGCCAGTGGTACTGGCTCTTTTAACTAAAGGATGCATTTTCCACCCCAAGAGAAACGTGAAATCTCTCTTTGGGGCTAGGTAACCTGATCTCATAGAGATACACATGTATGTATGCACATTGGTTCTTTCATAGGACAAAGCCATGAGAACGAATCTGAAAACTAAGCAAAGGGAATAATGTGCATCAATGAGATGTGAGTTCGGCTAAGTAAACAGGCCGAATCTCATTAGGTGCTAATTGAGTTTCTGTTTGTTCATGTCGCTAGGTCCTGAGAAGCAGATCATTGTCTAAGATGTACATTGCAGCCGTAATGATAGCCGCAATGCACCATGCGCATGGTGCTTATTGGTTTTAGCTTATTTACAGCGAATTAGTGTGTATGGGGTCGCTGCCAAGGATGCGTATACAATTCCTGTTTGCATTTGCCTATGCTATAAGTTTTGGTTTCGGCGTCGTTTGCGCCAATTGTGTGCAGCTGCGTTGTCTTGTTTATAGTAAGGAGAAAAAGGTCGCCAGCCAATGTGTATGTGAAGTGATTTGTTATACCATGGTGAGGCTGCGAATAGGCGACGCAATGTTTATGATCCCTTTTATGATGGTTACAATATATGTAAACCAAATTATTTCGTTTTCAGGAATTCGACAAGGAAAAATGCGTATGTAGGATTGGGATTTGCCTGGCAACCGAAGCTGCCGTATTGGACTTCGGATTTATGATGTTTGGAACAGAATTCTTATAGTGAATTTTGAATTCGAATAAATGAATGAAGGTAAGAATTCTCTTCCAGGAGGTTTTAGCTAAATACATTTGGTAAATTTGTTGCGTGAAGCCTTTACAGGTGCTAATGCGATTGCATTAGCAGAAACTTATGAAAGCTGAGTTGTAGTTATGGGGGTTCTTCGGGTAAGTAGACAGTGGGGTTTGGCGGGACCGGCAGGTACCCCCCCCCCCCCCCCCCGCTCGGTGACATAGTCACGAAAGAGGAGGTAGGGATGAAGTGATGCTCGAATGATTGGTGCGGTGCTGGAAGGAGGGCCGGACAATTGGGATTCAAGGTGGCCCTGCGTACTTCGGAAGGCGCCGTGGTTATGTTTAGGGAACTCTCGTGATGACTAGTTCCTGGGTCTTGATATGGGCCTGGGTCGATAATCATGTGGACGCAGATATTACCGCGTTGATGCCGCAGGGGCAAGGGGGTTTGCGGCGTGGTCCACTGGCCTGGTGTGGGTATTAACCTGTTGTTGGCGGTATCCGGCAACAGGTGGTACCTATCTAATAGGTCAAATCCCATTAGGGGCTCGTTTACATCATACGACGAAGTGTCAGAAGACGGGACCTATACCAATTGGTTGGCCACCTTGCACTCCGTAGGTCCTGCCCATCATAGGGCTTTAGAAGGGTATTGTGAATTAACACCCATCTTTTTCCCTATTTTGATGGCGGCGTGTACCGTGTATCTTCGAGCTTATGAATAACAGTAGAAAGTGTGAACCGCCCACACAATCCGGCTAAAAACTCCTTCACAATAGTAAAGTGGTATCCTTTCACGGTATTCCAGGTGCGACTGGAGCAGGCAATAAGGAGGGTCCTTTCCTATTTCGCCTCGAGATAGCACGGCTCGAAATGATTCTTGGCTAGCATCCGTGGCTAGATTATAGGGGTTTGGTATGGTGAGGGTTGGCCGATTTGGCGGCGAAACCAACTTCCTCTTTTTTGCGTGTTTGGAATTTGTCTGACTACGTGAATTTATGAAGACATGGTGCGGGTTAGCATTGATGCACGTCAAGTAGTCGCCTTCAAGATGTGTAAATTCATCTGACGACTTGCCATCCGAGAACAGAAGTTTAATATGTTGAAGGTGTTTCCTTCGAAGATTGGTTCTCGGATACGGGATCACTCGATTCGTCATCAGAGGTGAGTCCCGTTGACGTGTTAACTCACAAACCCAGGGGAATTAGGGAATACGGCAACTCCACAGCCTAATCATCCTTCGTGAGCGCCCTGGTTTGCCCTTCTAGTTTGCGATTTTGGTTTGGCGCCTATAATTTTGGGCCCGGCCTTAAAACAGTTCCATTTAGACTCATTTAAAGGCTCCTCTCGACGAAAGTCCTTAATAAAAGGCGAAAATTTATTCGGAAAGCAGCCTGAGTCTGACCGGTCTGCTCAGAAGGATTTCGAGCTCCGAAGGGTTGGGTAAGCGTTGTACTGAAGCTATCCCTTCTTTGACGCCTTTTGGGCTTTCGGGGTGCGGGCTTGTTGGAATAACGGGGTCCAGCATTATTTCGTAGCCCACCCTCCCGTGTGGGTAGTGATGAATATCGACCGCAGTATGGACTGCTGTAATATAATTAACAATTTAATTTAAAGTAAAAGTGAACGGTAAGGGAAGTGACTTACTTGGGGATCGGACCGTGGAGCGGTCGTTGTTGCTGGTCACTGATATGCAGGTTGCAGGGGAGCGTTGAGTTCTTGACCATGTTCAGCTGGCTAGTCAGTTGATGATGTTGATGTTGACAATAATTGATCCTGATTTTTGTAATGAATTGCAGTGGAACCGGTGCGGTTGCACTTCGGATACTTATGGGCCCACTGTTACAGTAGTTCTTGCAATAGGAGTATCTTTTGCTTCTTTTTTGTTTTACTGGCAGAAAATGTAAATTCCAATTTGTTTCTGCCCTTGATACCTCTAGCCTTCTGTGTCATTAATTATTTTTTTGCCGTTGCCGTTTTTATTTTTTATTCGGCGCCAACGCCTTTTTTTATTAATTTTTCTGCCAAGTAGAATTTGCATAAAGTAGGTTAGGCAAATTAGTTACTTGCCGATATTTATTTCATTTTCAGGTAGAGAGGGGAAGTTTGAGCAAATTAGTGGGTGTTGGGCGAGGACATGGACGCGAGGTCCATAACAGGACCTTGCCAGGTCCCTTTGGTGCGGTTCCACGTTCGGCTGCGTTATGTTCAACCCTTCCTGTCTTATTATTTTCAAAGTCAGCGGAAAAGCTTTGGGATTTATGGTTGTTCGAGGAAACGCCAAACAACCACCGGTCCATTGACCCTGCGATTTTCCGACAGGAAGTCGTTACCCAACAACCCGTTTTCCGACGACCCCGGCAAGGAGTCCATTACTTGGAAACTGCAGGGAATCTCTTGGTGCAACTTGAAATTTACTTGGTAGCATCCCCTCGACTTGCCTTTGCCAAAAAGCGTCTGCAGTGTCGTGGATTTTTGGGCATTCACGGCATGTGTCAGGTGCAGTATCTTCAGCTTTAAGAGGCTGTTCTCAGCGCCGGTGTCCACGATTAGGGGTGTAGTGTTTCTACGGCCATTGTCCAAAGGGAATTGGACAATAGGGACTTTAGTTGGCGAAAGCTGAGAACAGCTTTAGCTGAGTTGCGGTAGGGTAGAAGTATCCCGACCCGACCTCTAGGAGTTTTCCGACCGCTCTGCTTTGGGGCCTCTGTAGACTCCGTGCTAGCAGACCTAGAGCGGCTTTGGCCTGCTTTGGGCCGACGGTGTTGGCGTCGGTGCTTCCGACTCTTTGAATCCGTAGGTAGCTTCCGACTCGTTAAGCCTTTGCTCTGCTTTTGAGCCTTAGTAGGCTAGAGTGGCTTTTGCCTGTCGTGGGCCGACGGTGTTGTGGCCGGGACATTTGGCGTTTTCTGGCCTTGGCAACTCTGCTCTGCTTTTGAGTCTTCGGGGACTCTGAACTAGCAGAAATAGAGCTGGTATGGCCTTCATTGGGCCGACGGCGTTGTGGCCGGGGTTTCCGGCGTTTGTCGCGCTTGCCTCCGTAGCCCCTGGATTTTTGCCTGGTGACCTACTGTCACCCATTATTGACAGTGCAGCTCTGTGGATTTTGGCGTTGACGTTCAGTTGTTGCCACTGGGGTCTGTGTTGTCTGAGAATTTTTAGTTTTCTCCCACCTCACCCTGTATCCACACCTTTTCCAGGTGTGGGCTGTACGCCCACAAAATTCACAGCAACATCGGATGCTATACACCCTTAGTAGGAGAGGGCTGATGTGATCTCGGGGGTATTTTCCTCTGGGACGCCCTCTGCTGGTGTGGTAGCCTATTCTGTGGTGGATGTCCGGGATTGCGTTGTGGTTGTACCTGTCCTTAATGTCGTGCCCATACTGCCTCCAATCCCGGTAGAAAGGAGTATTTCGCCTTTTCAGGTACTTGTCGTATAGGTGCCCCTTTTTGGGCGAAACGAGCAGCCAAAGGGTGCACCGACCGAGTGCCTTGTTGAGGCACCATCGTTATGTCTGTAGGGTAATACAAACGGGAATGTATCGCTTACCTATTGGGGTGGGCGCCTTCTGGTCTCCTTGGAAGTTTCTGGGCACGAGGGCCGTTTACCGCCTCGCGGATTGGAAGGAACCGCCTTTCCTTTACTGTTTATTTGTCCACGTAAGTAGGAATTTACCGCCTCGCAAATCGGGTGGAACCGCCTTTTCTTATTTTTTATTTGTCCAGTAAAGTAGGGATTTACCGCCTCACAAATTGAATGAAAATCGTTGCTCTTTGCTGTTACTAATTTTGATTTTATTCGTTGTTTTTCAACTTAGGAGGTTGGATATAAAATGTTTGGTCGTTCGACCGGCGCTCTGCCCTCTTGGAACTTGACTCATCCCGAAATTGAAATTTGTCGCCCTTTTATCCTATTTTGCGTTGAGAATTGTCAACTTTTTAATGTGAAAATTCCAAAAAGCACACACACGATTTTGTGTGGTTCAATTGGAATTGTGTTCTAGGAAATGGTTAAGAATTTATTTGAATAAATTCCTGGAAGGGGAATCATGAAATGCATTTTGGGTTAAGCATTTCATCATGTCAAGGTTATGGGGAATTGGATCACTGCACGATAAATGGATTTTGGTTTAAATTTATCGTGCATATGATTCAATTGGATTGGGATATGAGTTAATGTGAAATTGAATCAATGTGCGACAAATTAACTTTTGGTTTAATTTATCGCTCATATGATTCAATATGAAATTAGGATTTGGGCTATGGGAGGTATTGGAGATTTGGATTGGATTATTTATGTATGTTGGGGATTTGGATGGGGGGCGATTTAGGATCGCTACAGCCTTGGACCTGGGTGGGCTGGCTGTGGTGGAACTGGTCACCGACAGTCTGTTGTGGAAATAAGGCCAGAGGCCCTGTTGGTGGAAAACGCCCTGTGGCACATTCTGGGGGTGCTGTATGTAGCCTCCCAGACCATACTGAGGTTGACCTGTTAAGGTGCGGGTAGCATCCAACGACCTACCAAACATGTCCACAGCAGCCTCATTCACTGGCTGGTATTGCATGTGAAGCGAATCCTGCGCGAACTGACTTTGGGTTGCAGAAAGGATTACGGTCTCCAATATCCTTTCGGTGGAGTAGGGCGAAATATGGGATATGGATAGGGAACCTATAATATGCCTCCTGCGAATACACCGGTTGATTTATTGAGTGGGCGGGACCAAAAGCCCTGGCATCACTCTGTGTGTGGTGGTGGTCCTGTGGAGAGGGAGGAACTAAGGATGGAACCCGTTTTATTTAAATGCAAAATTGTTATGCCTCTATTGAAGAGCCCGATACCATTACGATGGATTCGGTTTAAGGATTAACCGCTTACTGACGCTCCACTTAATATTCTTAATTAGACTCGGTAGAAGTAGTTCACTGAGCTGCGGTGGTTTCTGTACAGAACACAAAAAGGATTCGGATAGCACTTTGTATCTAAACATTTTTATTACCGTAAAAGTACACGCTAAATGCCTTAAATTAATTACGATACGTTAGTTAGTGATGCGTCCCAAATGGAACAGGGTAATTCCAGACTGGAAAACTAATATACACCCACGTAGTACGTAAGTGGTAGCCGGTGTGCTTATGTATGTGTCTTGCTAGTATAATATATATCCTGTTCGAGTGTCATCGGTCTATTCCTGTACATTGGAGAGTTTTCGGTTTTTTTTTTTTGCTTTTTTTTCGTTTTCATTTTTATCCTTAGTACTTATAGTTAATAGTTTTTGGAATAATTGCAAGCTGGAGCGTTTTATCTCCTCACACAAGGCTCACAACTGCCGGGCTGAAGAAAACTGGGATGGCATTCAGGGCATTCGGGATTCTCGCCATACCAATGCGCTGCTTCGTCTTCGTTCCAGTGATGGGGAATCTTTATTTGAAAGGAATTAAATGTGTTATCGTGTTCATAGCCAGTTCGGCCGACGTCTTCCAGGGGGAATGAATAATCGGGAATGGAGAAATCCTTGCGGAGTTGTTGAATATCGTATTCGGATGGCAGAGTGGGATTTATCTGATTTGCGCTGCCATGCGAAGCGTGCTCTTTGATAGAGCGCGATGTTGGTGCTTTAGCTGTTGAGGAATCAACAGATCTTTGGGTCTTATTGGATAGGAAAGGATTGCTGTTGTATTGTCCTGTTGATTTCGTTGTTATTGTCGTCGCTGAATTTAGTTGGTCTGGAGTGTAGGGTTCTTCCTCTCGACCATCAACACCAATAGGTGGGTCTAATTTGGGTGGCTCAAGACCATCGGAAGGGATTTTCCATTCATAATAGATAGGCGGTCCTTGGGTTGTTGCAGTATCATGAATAACCTCTTCTTCGAATGGCGGAAGGAGATCCTTGGCGGGCGATGGTAGGTCCTTTTGGATAGATTTGTCTTTTTTCACTTCGAATGGTGATGGTACTGGGAGTTTGTTGGCATCTTTTGCTGGTATCTTGTAATCCAGTGATGGGTCTGATAAGTGAGTGCTTTTCGGTTCCGAGGAAGACTTAATGGGTGATTGAGAGAAGGGCTGTCCTGGAACAGCTGTTGGCTTGGTTGATCGAACGGTTGTCCCCGAGACAGTTGTTAGTGGTGAGGCAGCGGTGAAGGGAGCCGCAGTTGAACTTTTTAGGGTAATTTCTGTGGATTGAGAGTCGTTTTGATTGTAAATAGGATACAAGAAAGGAGGTTCGTAGATACGTGAGGGCTCCTTGGTCGACGCATCCTTGGTAAGCGGCTTGGCTTGACGGTCTACGGTTAAGTTGTCACCGGAAGTGTTATACCGTGTACTATGGGCAGTTCGTAGGTCTGTATTGTCGTCAGTGGTGTCGGTGAGTTTCTTTGTGGTCGATGTTACAGTTGTAAGATGCGAAAGCGGCGCTGCTGTTGTAGCTAATGGGACGTCTTTTACAAGAGAGGGTGGAAATATTTCCTGACTGGGTTGAGGTAATTTCCAACGAGTCGGTGTCGAAGATGGCTTATCTGTGTTTTTCTTTTCATCTAGATCAACAATGCGATTCTGTATCGATGGCAATATCTAAAAGTTCAACGATAACATTCCATTAGGTCTGTGGCAGGTGTGATAATAAATCGTTCTATCATATAATTCAACCATCAATGATACGTACTTTGTATTGGTTACGAAACGACTCTCCGGAATAATCTGGTGCATAGGGTCGGTCTAATAAATCAGGCCTAGGAGTTCGTAGATGGTTTTCTTCCTCTGGAACAAATGGTTTGTCACGTTGACCTGAAAGTATATAACACATTCGATGACAACCGACCTCAACTGAAGTAAATTATTGAACATACCGATCAGTAGATTAGCAGTATAGTCCATTTCGGCTTTCGAACAGTTCACCATATACCAATGGTCACAGATCAGCATCCGTTGTTGGAACAACGTCGTATTGGGACACGAGTAACTAAATTGCCGGCCAAGCCCGTCGCACATGTGATAAACTTGACAACCAGTCTCAATATCAGCATAATAACCAGCGGGACGGTCTGTACAAGTAAAAGACGTTCGCGGAAAGCTCCTCAAACCACCAATGGCGTACTGATTCTAGAAGGAATGAAGTCAATGTCAATTATTCTATTCAGTGGCATAATCTTCAAAGCAAGTCGAGTCGTTATAGTAAATTGTTAGATACAGAGTGGAATGTTTATAGCCGCAGATCCCTAATAGGCTATTGTTTTCACTGTGAACTGGACCCGGCACGTCAATAAGATTACTATCAATATTAGACAACATCTTGTCAACCACACGACAGGCACCTTGCTACCTTAGAACAGCAAACTGTGAGCTTTACACTTAATTTATAACTCTTGCGGAGAACGTGATCTTGGCTGTGATGTGAGGGATCGAATAGGTGGATGCAGGTTTCTATACATGAGCCTCTCTGTGCAACCATTTTGCTTTCCACCACTTATGGTCGTTAATTGGCCTTATCGATCTATCTAATTGTCGCCTGTATTTGCCGATTGTGTATCAGATTTTTTATTCTTGTCGGTATATTTTTTCTTGCCGTATTTACAGTGTAAGCCTTTTGTGACAGCCTTTTTTCATAATTAAAAATCTTAAGCTTATTCTCACGGATTGTAATTAAAATTCAAAGACACATATTAATGACCAAAAAAGTATCGAGATCGAAAGGGAAATATTGTCAAAATACGGGATATGCCTGTTAAATAAGGTCTCCTACACGCTGGTGTCCCGAGAAATGATTTTTATGCGAGATCCATCAGCGGCAACGTGTAACTTGGTTCTCCTCCTTCAAATTAGATCTCGCTGCAACGCTCAGATCTGAGTGGGCAGCGGTTCCTGATGGTGCTGCCGTTTGCATCTCCCGCCGCATCGGAGTTACCTCTATGTTATTTTGATTGACAAATGCACTAATGCCGTTAACATTCAAATTAGTTATGCGAGGTCCATCGTCCATGGATGTCGAAAACGTCCGAAGTGGATTAGAGATTCCAAAGACGGACGTACAGACATTCATGACGAACAGCGGTCCCATAGGCCTACGGTTTCATATGAAAAAATAGGAAACTGAAGAAAGAATTGGTAGAAAATCGGCGTGTGACGGCACGGGAGTTATGCAAGCGAATCCCTGATGCCAGTAAGGCAGCGATTAACAAGATTTTGACAGATGCGTGGGTCCCCAATGTGATAACCGAAGGCCGTAAACGGCTACATGTTTAAGCGGACCGCGGAACAGGCCGAAGCATTTTGGATTCAATTGTCACTGCCAATAGAATTTAGCTGCACTCCACGACACCAAAAACTAAGGAAAACTCTCATCAGTGACGGCATTCGAATTCGCCGGAGCCACACAATTTCAAATCAACATCTCCTGTCGACAAAATTTGGGTAGATATTCTATTTTTCGGTTTCCCGAATCACACAAATAAAACTCTTTCAGTATTAACTCGAAATTACTACAACTTTAGATAGATTTCATTGATACACATAACCTCGGAACCGGCTTCATCATAAGCCAGAAGATTACGCCTCATGAAAAGCTGTGAAATTTATTAATGACCGAATGTCTGTGCTAAAAATACAGGGACCATGGTACAATGATGTATTTATAAACGTACACGCGCCAACAGAATCTACGGACGAAGAAACGAAGGACACGTTCTACGAGACCCTAGAGGAAGCATTTGTTGGGATCTCATCATTCGATGTTTAAATCGTCCTTGGGGACCTCAATGCAAAAATTGGAAAGGCTGACATCTTCCAACCAACTATAGGTAAGAAAGCCTACACGACGTTTCAGATGATAATGGAATTCGAATGATCACGTTCGCAGCGTCCAAAGATCTGTTAGTGAAAAGCACGATGTTCAAGCATAAGCAAATCCATAAAGCCACATGGATATCACCCGACGAGGTAACGCGTAACCAAATAGACCACTTCCTCATAGACAAAAGACACCACTCGAATATCCTTGACGTAAGATCATATAGTGGAGCAGATTGCGACTCCGATCATCTTCTGGTGATGGTCAAAATTAGAAGTCGGCTCGCAGCAAACCCACATGGGCAATTACGGGAGTCGAGCAAAAAGTTCGACATTGATAAACTAAAAGACCTACGCAAAAGGGCTGAATATCAAGACGAACTACCGAATAGCTTTAGCATTCTAGAGAATGGGACCAGTGAGGAAGAGGAAACCAATAGTGTGGACACTAAATGGAGATCGATCGGAGACACAATCAAACAAACAGACGAAAATGTATTAGGATTTAAGAAAACAATTAAGTCCAAACCTTGGTTTGACGATGAGTGCAGGGCGAAGATCGAACAACGTAAACGCCTCAGAGTGATCCACTTAGAAAGATATGATGAAGTCAACGCAGAAAGATACGCAACAATTCGGAAAGAGATAATGAGACTCTTCATACGCAAAAACCACGAATGGGTGAAGGCACGGATCGAATAAATCCTAGAAAATGCCAGAGCAAAGAACATCAGAGGTATGTATGCCGGCATAAATTCAATTAGAAATGGCTACCGAGGGAGAGCCAAAATAATTCGAGACGCAAACGGCTGTCTGGTGACAGAAACAAACAATATCGTGACAAGATGGAAGCAGTACTGTGGGTGTTCTATTACGTTATTCGTATACCCAGTCTTCTAGTTATGTGTCGCAAGGGAACAGGTTCACTAAATTTCCTAACTTAATAGTCCTGGATCACGGGTACATAAAATGAAACCTGTGGTTGGTCCCCGAACATCACTCGTAGAATAAAAACAACTCTCTTTCCTTTCCTTATCTTTATTCAGGCATACGTACACCACAATCCAACATAATGCAAAAATAAAATGTGCGATTAGTTCAAATATCAACCGTAAGCTTAGTTCACTAATTCGACATCACTTCTGTTATATACAATATAAAGTTAAGCTAAGTTCAAAAATCAACTGTTAGTTTTGTCCACTGTACTCCTTGTGGCGTGAACCCGATACTTTGCGCTATATCTTCTCTGCTACGCGTCCGTACTTGGTGGCGGATAAATCTCGTCTCCTGTTTTTATGTTTTACGTGGAGGCACGGCTTGCCTCCACGGAATCTGTGTTACGACTAACGATTGCCACCGAAACGACAGAATACTAAATTCCATCCATCGCTTCGGTGATCAATAAGGGATGAACTTTCATGGTGACGATGTGCACGCACACAGATGCGGTGTGCCCATGAGCATGCGAACCGTGGACATTATAATTCCATAAAAGGAAATGTTACACGAAGTAGTTGCAGCTGGTGCAAGCCATCGTGACATAGGAACATGAGAATATTAACCCGGTCGGCACCGCGTAAGGCATCTATCCTGATCGGGCGTACGTTGCTGGCGGCTTCGGAGGGTCGAACTCTCGTGTGTGTATTTACACTAACGAGAATTCGATTCCCTTTTGCGGCCAGGTGCGAGTTAAATCATTGCTTGTCGATCGGGCGATCGACCGATGTGGGCATAGTTAAAAAAGAAAAAGAAGAAATATCTCCTGCGCTTGTGTGGCAGACTCATTAGGAGATATTTCATCGATATGATTCGTGTAATGTTGGTTGCTTGATGGTGCAACGAAATTGCTTTTAAGGAACATGAATGTTTTATGTGCTTCTTGCCATTAAAGAATATTGACGGCGCCCTGCGGTGGTTCGTGTTATGTTGGTTTCTTATTGGTGAAACCGAATTGCTTTAGGAAATTGATGGTGCCTTGCGATGATGCCGTAAGTGCATAAATAGATTTCTCCTTCAGGTAGGTTTCATAGGTGCATTTAATTCATATTGTGGTGGGAAAACCTGTAACTGGAGAATGCCTGCAGGCGGTTGCAGTGGACGGTTGAGCATGCTTTATTGCAAGGTAAGTAATGGCGTTCGAACGGAACTGCCGTTATACTTGTTTTAATAGGTTTTTAGGATGCCCTACATAGAAGTTTGGTGTCGTATCTGGAAAAGGCGAGCAGTACCGTTAGTTGAAACCGCCACAGTACTTTGAAAACCTGCTCAATGTACGCACCCATCAACCACAAATAAACGCACCAGACGTACATACAGCCAAGCCTCAGATCCCAGAGCTCTCTTTGAACGAAATTATAGACGCAATAAATCGATTGAAAAACAACAAAGCTCACGGAGTCGACTGCATACCGGCAGAGTGTGTGAAGCATGGAGGAGAGGCAACCACTCGCAAATTCCACCGGCTCATCAAAACAATATGGGATAAGGAAGTCACTCCGGAAGAATGGAAAACCTCAATAGTTGTCCTCATTTTCAAAAAAGGTGACAGATCTGACTGCGAAAACTACAGAGGAATATCATTGCTCCCAACCACATACAAAACACTAACAAATGTCATTGTTGCGGATTCGCCCTTGACATTCGGCGAATTCGCAATTAAATGCTACATGTGTCACCACCTGAATAAGATATGTGGCATCACATTCAACAATGTCAGCAATCAGCTGACATTTGTGAATTTTCTGTTGGTTGTCACTTGACAACCATTTTTAATTTTATATTTCTCTTCTTTGTAAATCGCTTGACGACTCCAGTTCGCCATTGCCAGTTGTAATCTTTAAAAATCCAAACAATCAAACAAAATAAAGAAGATATTTATCATCGAAATCAAGAGCCACCTCATTTCATTCATCGGGAAGTTCAAATTTGGAATCCAAGGTAATCTTTTCATTTTGACAAATTTCTTAAGAATTGATTCTAGGAGATATCAATTGTTCCGGGCGACTTTCCCACGGAACCAGCATCGCTGCATGGCAATAGAACGAATCATTGTTCTTGACGCCATTCCCAAAGCCCATCAACGCAACCCATTTGGTTGGTGGACGATTTGCAGAACGCAAATCAAACAGTCATACTGGGGAGAATCACACCGTACGCAGAAGAAATACTGGGAGACTACCAATGAGGATTCCGTAGGAACCGCTCAACAAGCGACCACATGTTAACAATAAGGCAACTGCTGGAAAAGAAGTGGGAATACGGAGAGACGGTTCACCAACTGTTCGTTGACTTCAAAAAAACATACGACTCATTCGCAAGGCAAAGACTCTACCATACTGTAGTTGAGCTGGGAATCCCGAAAATAAAATATGCCGCCTTCATTCAAATCTGCATGAACGAAAACAAAGGGCGAGTTAGAATAGAAAACGACCTCTCAGAATCATTTCAAATCCGGGACGAACTAAAACAGGGAGATGGTCTCTCGACTTGGTGCCAAAATAATTGCCTAGAAATGAATATCGCCAAATGTCACACAATCACCTTCTCTCGGAAGAGTTCCCCCACTCACCCACACCCCTATCTCTTACTGAACCAACCGATAACATCGTTTAAATTGATTCGGGATCTGGGCGTCCTATCCAACAAGGAGCTCAAATTTACCGCACATATTGATTACATAATCCTCAAGGCCAACGCCGCCCTTGGGTTTGTCAAACGCTGGTCGATGGAATTCCTTAACCCCTATGTCACCCGATCACTCTACACAACTTTTTCCGGCCTACTCGATACGCTAGTCAGGTCTGGTCCCCGTATCAAGTGACTCACATTCGCAGGATTGGGGGTGATCAACGTCGTTTCTGGCGTTTTGCCCTCCGCGGACTAAACTGGGAACATCCGCTGATTGTACCACCATGCACAAGCCGGCTCCCTCTAATCAATCTAAACACACTTGAAGAGCGCAGAATTCATGCCGACATCATCTTTGCCCATCGCCTTCTGTCTAGCTCAATCAATTGCCTAAGCTTGCTCTCCAGTTTAACATTACATACAAACCCCCGTAACGTACGTAACCCTCGACTGTTTTACGTGCCCGCTCATCGCACTTCTTACGGCGCTAACGAACCCATCTCCCGTATGCTACGACAGGCCAACTCTTCCCGTACCTCCTTCGATTTCAACATCTCCACTCCCGCTTTAAACGACGTCTCAGAATAAACCTGTCCTAAATCCGCCCCCTCCCTTCAATAACCTTCTACCCGGCAATCCTCTCCTCTCCCTCCCTCAAACTACTTCTCCCCTACAACGTTCCAACCCCACCCACAATCACCCAAAAGACAACACAAAATACATGATTACGGCGAGAGCAGGTGAAACTCAGGGAACACTTATAAACGTCAGAGGCAAGATATTTGAAAAAGTTAAAGAATTTAAATATCTGGGAAGGATACTGACGGACAGTAACGAAATGTCGAAGGAAATTAACAAAAGACTGCACTCCGGCAACGCCAGTTGGCACGCAGTCAGTAAACTGCTGAAATCCAAACTGCTATTACGTAACATCAAGCTCCGTGTCTATAGAACCATAATCATACCGATTGCCCTATACGGATGCGAAACATGGAGCTCTCACAAAACGGGAAGAAAACAAATTCCGCGTATTCGAGAATAAAGCTTTAAGGGGTATCTTGGGAGGTATATATGACGAGGAGGCAGGACAATGAAGGAAACTCCACAACCACGAACTGGAAGAACTATACCGCAAACCTACGATAGTGAGAGTAATCAGGTCGCGAAGATTAAGATGGGCCGGACATGTAGCGCGAATGGGCAACGATAGGACCGTGCGTAGAATTCTGGACGATAGACCAACGGGAAAGGACCGGTAGGACGGCCGCGACGGAGATGGAAGGACAATGTTAGGTTTGACCTTGAGGAGATCGGATCAGATGGTCAAGCGTGGACGGAGAGTGCACAGTACGGGGAACGATGGCGGAGTCGGGTCGGTGAGGTCATGATCTTCCGGGTTCCTACAGGCCAATAAGAGCTCTCACAAGAACTATCCATTTCTCATGAGTTAGTTCGCCACATTTTTTGGCTTGTTCCAAAAGAGTTGAATTTTCGAAAAATGGAGCGTCGTCAAACAGCTTTGAACAAAAACAATACTAATTAGATTGAGCAAGCTTTTCCTGTTTCCGAGTTTTGGAATTTCTATTTCATTCGTTTGGAGCCGATGGCAGACATAAAAGAAAACTCACTGAGGGAACTGAAGACGATCTCAGAACATGGCTATAAAAAGAAGGATAAGTAACTGAGTTGTTCATTCGAAGAATTAGACTCAATTTTGAAAGAGACAAAACAAATTTTAATTATTAATTGGTATGTGTTGACTCAGTCCCGATTATATGTTAACACAATGTCACTACAGTCATCTACCGACAAAACAATCGATTTCTTTTTCAACAAATTGATATATATATATATATATATATATATATATATATATATATATATATATATATATATATATATGTTATGTGCAGTTAAAGTACTAAAATGGCCTTCATCGGTATGAAGAAATTCAAAAAAGTCCAAAAATTTATTTGCGGTTTATGTAGAGGAAAATCTTCTTAAATAATTTACTTACAGTCATACTATTATAATAAATACTAAATTTATATGCAGACTAATTTAACGTAAATTAGCAGTAAGAAAAATGAATTTCATAATAATATATATAAAATACAATATATAGATATAAATATATATATATATATATATATATATATATATATATATATATAAATAAATAAATAAATAAATAAATAAATAAATATATATATATATATATATATATATATATATATATATATATATATATATATATATAGTATAGTGGTTAGTATACCCGCGTCACGCGTGAGACCGAGGTTCGATTCCCCGCTGGGGAGCCTATGACGCAAAACTAATGACCTTGCCCGGAAAAAAACAACGCATTATGGAAAATTTAACAAGTCTCGGGACTCGCTAAATAAGTCTAAGACCGGTTCCCGGTTGTAGTGCCGATGATGATGATGATATATGTATATAAATATATATATATATATATATATATATATATATATATATATATATATAAATAAATACATAAATAAATAAATAAATAAATATATATATATATATATATATATATATATACAAAATAATGTTTTAATAGTAATATATATATATATATATAATAGTAATATATATATATATATATATTGCGTATATATTCTTCACTGTGTATTAAAATCCTAAACTATTGTATACCGAAAGGCATTGGCGAGGCTATTGTATACCTTGGAAGGCTTGCGAAAATATGTTTATAAATTTAAGAAAATTGTAAGAATTTCCAAATTTATGATTAATAAATATGTATTTGAATTAAAATTTAAAAATAATTATTAATTAATTATTTAACCTACATGTTCTTCCTTAGTATGCACCTAGTCTAAGAATCATAAACGACTGTCAGGAAAAATTGTCATTAAAAACTGTCTATACAATATGGGTGTAAAACTTTTTGACAACAAATGTCGATAAGGTGTTCGTCAAGTGCCGGTAAGATCGGAGTAACAATGTGCGAAAGAGTCGGCAATAATGTCGATAAGAAGGTTCGTAAACTGTCGGTATTAATTGACTGAATTTTTTGTTGAGATTGCATGTAGTTGCTTTGTATTGTCGGTATTGATTGTCGGGATAAATTGTCGGTGTTGGCTGTCGGATTCATTGTCGATCTTCATTGCCGGTATTGAATTTCGGTAATCATTGTCGGCATGAATCGTCGGCTTCGATTGTCGGTATTGATTGTCGGTATTAATTGTCTTATTATTGTCGGTATTGATTGTTAGTATTGTTGGCCGGTATTTATTATAGGTATCCAGCGTCGGTATTAATTGGCGGTATTGGTGCTCGGTGTTGACTGCCTATATTTATTATCTGTGTTCACTGGCGGTATTCGTTGTCTTTATTGAATGTCGGAAAAAGGTCTACAACAATTGCCGGTAATAACTCTCGGTAAAGATGTTCTCAACTTTCTCGGTAAATAAATGTCGAAAAAAAGGCGTGAAGGAAGATTAATATACACTACCGATAAAAATGAAGAGATTTTTTTTTTTTTTTTTTTTTTTATTAGACTTCTCTCGGGAGAGGCGAACCTATAGCGCCGAGTGGACGCCCCGAGATGCCACCAAATAACTGTTGCACTTCTTTTTGAACAGTTGCAGGTTGTGACGCTCTGGGAACACTCGCGTGGGAAGGCAGTTCCACAGCTTCCCCGCTCTGTAACGGAACGAGTTCTGATACAGGGATGTTCGCGCCGTCGGAAGATGAACCACAAACGTGTGCGATCCGTCGGATTGTCTTGTGGAGCGCATATAAACCGAATTGCGTGGAACAATGCCAAGAATCTCCGAAGAACAGCACCCGTGATAATATCTGTAAAACAGACAGAGGTCGGCTACGCGCCTTCGATGTGATAACGACTGTAGTCCCGACATTAGCACCGAGTCCCCGATCAGGCGGATCGCTCGTCTTTGTACGCTCTCAAGTAGGTCGAGGGTATGTTTAGGAGCCGAGCTCCAAACATGAGAGCAATATTCGAGCGCGGGTCTAATTTGGGATTTATATAGGAGAAGAAGTTGGGCCGGAGTAAAATATTTCTTGGCTCTAAAAAGATAACTCAGTTTTCCTGAGGCTGACCTGGCGATGTTCGACACGTCTTTATGCCATGATACAGTCCCACAGACCGTGACGCCGAGCAATTTCAAACTTTCCCCAGCCTTGAGGGCCCGGCCATTCATCATCAGCTGTGGAAACGATGATCACATACCGTCGACTGGATACAGATCAACCACCCAACTTCCGAAATTATCGTCCTTGGCGATTTGAATGTACACAATTCCGGCTGGTTGGTAATTCTAACGGAACCGACGAGGCTGGGAGGCTGGCGGAGATGTTCGCTGTTAGCGGCAATTTGACTCAACTTGTGGAGGAACCTACGCGAGTAGATAACTCAGCTTTCCTGATGCTGACCTGGCTAGGTTCGACACGTGCTTATGCCATGATACATTCCCACAGACAATTTTAAGCTTTCCCCAGCTTGGAAGGCCCGGCCGTTCATCATCAGCTGCGGAACCGATGATCCACTAACCACGGGGATACCAAGGGCCAACGGTCAAGTTGAAGGGGTGAGCCGCACACTAATACCACTGCTGACAAAACTATCAGCTCCCAAATCAAGTCAGGCGTATCGGTATCTGGACACGGTACATATATGCTAAAATGCCACGCCGCATCGGAGCATAGAGATGTCCTCATTCCGATTAATGTTCGGAGCCGACTCCCGCCTGAAGGATGATCCATAGATTAAGGAGCTTCTGAAGGAAGAATTGATTGCCTCAGCCGACGACCAACGAGCAGAACTCCGCAAACAGGCAAAGGAGAATGTCCAACGCATTCAGTTCGAAAACAAACGGAACCTCAATTAAAACCGGAAGGCCACGTTCCGATATCAAGAAGGCGATATCGTCGCTATTCACAACGTACAGCAAGGGCCTGGCTTAAGGCTAACACCCAAGTTCCTTGTACCGTATGAGGTTATCAAGACCCTGCGCAAAGATCGCTACGTTGTGCGTCGGATAAGAGGGAGGAGCTCAAACAGGCATCATCCGCTGCTGACTATAAGAAACCCTGGGCAACGACGACCGTGAGGATCTATTTAGGAGTAACGAAGAGGACGAAGGCCATGAACATTTGGGTCGAATGTCCAGCCAGGACGAGCGAGTGGGGAATGGAAATTATAGAGGTGAATTTGAGATAAACTTATAGTTCACAGTCACATCGCGACAATTGAGACAGGCCGAATTTTGTTTAGTCTTATAGTTCACAGTCACGACGTGACAATGGAGACAGGCCGAATTTTGTTTAGTCTTATAATTCACAGTCAATCAAAGCAAGGCACTCTTGATAGACAGGCACATGTGAAAGTAAAAAGACAGTTTGTGATTAGTTGTCAGCTCAAAGTAATAGTTATGCAGCGTTTCTAACAGATACACACACAATACACAAGCAAATAGTGAAGAACACTGAACGAAAATCGAATAAGCAAATGCATCAGAGCCGTATACCATAGCGATAACATAACAAAATCCACATCAGTCGAATGTATTTGAGTTTAGAAATCGAATTCGTACACACGGCGGTGGCCTGATGGGTTGCGCTTTGGTTCAATTTTTGCTGATTCTAACTGTCATAGCGTCACTTCGAATCACACGTTCTTCACTATTATCCCAAACGCTATAGTTAGTTCTAAGATGAAATAATAAAGTGAATATTTTTTAATAAATAAAGTGAATATTTTTATACCATATATACGAGGGTTGCCTCTTATGTTTTGGGATTTGGCAACCCTAGTGTTGCAATCCGGCAATTGACAGCTCTGTCGTAAAGTTGGACATTTTTGAGGTTATACGCACTCAGAACGTTTTGACATACGAGCGCTATTTGTGTTGTTTACAGTAACCTAAAAGATTTATCTCGGCCCAAAAATGGAATTAAATCGTCAACATTTTCGTGCGATTATTTTTTACTACTTTCGGCGTGGATTAATTCAGCAACAGTGCATGGATGAACTTAATTCAATTTTTGGTGATAAAGCTCCATCAAGGACCAGTGTTTATCGATGGTATAGTGAATTCAATCGTGGTCGTAGTTCACTCCAAGATGAATTTCGTGAAGGTCGTCCAAAATCAGTTGTTGTTCCGAAATCCATTGATGCTGTGCGCGAACTGATATTGGAAGATCGTCATGTGACCTATCGTGAGATTGAGACAACCTTAGGCGTTAGTGGGACCAGCATACATTCAATATTGCATAAACATTTGACCGTCAAAAAAAATTTGTTCGCGTTGGATCCCACACAATTTGTCAATCGCCCAAAAAAAGGCGGGTCAATTGGTCGAAAGAAATGCTCAAAAAATACGCTCGCGGTGCTTCGAAACACGTCTATGACATCGTGACAGGTGATGAATCGTGGATTTACGCGTATGAGCCCGAAAGTAAACAGCAGTCGACTGTCTGGGTGTTTCAAGATGAGCCAAATCCAACAAAAGTTGTTCGCGCACGAAGCACTTCCAAGCAAATGGTCGCCTGTTTTTTTCGGAAAAACTGGACATGTCGCAACCGTACCACTAGAACAACGCAGAACAGTCAATTCTGAGTGGTACACAACCATTTGTTTGCCAGTTGTATTCCAAGAAATCAGGAAAACCAACCGCCGAAGACGGATCACTCTTCACCACGACAATGCGAGCTCTCACACATCGGCTGCGACAACTGCATTTTTGAGCACCCAAAATATCGATTTGATGGGTCATCCGCCGTATAGTACTGACTTGGCACCGAATGATTTCTTTTTATTCCCGTACGTAAAAAACAAACTGAGAGGTCAACGTTTTTCGACACCTGAAGAAGCGGTTGCTGCATTCAGAATGCATGTGTTGGAGATACCTCAATCAGATTGGCAAAAGTGCTTCGACAATTGGTTCAAACGCATGCAAAAGTGTATAGATCTTCATGGGGGATATTTTGAAAAACAATAAACTGATTTTCGATGATGAATATTTGTTTTTGTTCTCTAATCCCGAATTATAAAAGGCAACCCTCGTATACACATACATATATATATACATACAATGGGTTTTCCAATAGGGACTTGACAACTCTGAATTTAATTTGTGAACGCACCCTTTCACTAATCGTCGAACTGTCGCTGTCATTTATTCAGTAAACTCAACATTTTCGTCATGGTTAAGTACACGAACCAACAACGTCTGCAATATATAAAAAATTACTACCGAAAAAAAGTCGTCAAGTCCCTATTGGGAAACCCTATATATGTTTTAACTGTGATATATATATATATATATATATATATATATATATATATATGTGTTTTAAATGAGAGTATAACGTTAAGATAGATTTTGGGAAAATTCTTCAAATGGGCTCTGAGTGGGATGTCACCGATAGAGTCTTATGGCGTTGTGGTGTTAGTAAGGTAATATACTAAGTTGCTCTTTTTGTACTCTGCTTTTTTGCAATTCACGGCTATTCTCCCTACCTTTACTTTCTTTTCCAGACTCAGTTAACTAACCATGTTTATTTTCGAATATTTCTGTGAGCTTCTGAAGTCTCCATTTCAATTCTACTTCTACTGGCTGTGTCTACTGTTTTGAGCAAATGTTCACATCAATTGCCATGACCCCTTGCCGCTATTACATGTAATAAGTAAATCTATTGCTCCTACGTAAGGTACGCAGCTAAAAGATTCTAATGAAATATGCGTAGTCGTAAAACCGCATTTAAATATCACCTGCATGTCGCAACAGTACATTCAATTTTGATATGCTAGAAAAATTCCATGAAAACCGTCTCTCGGCCATCAGGGTTATCTATCATTTTATTATCTTGCTGAGCTTCTTTGAGTGTCAGTCAATCATTCCGAATGCGAATGATTAATCTTCACTATGGTAGTAATTTGCATCTGGTGTGACGAATAATTACGACGCTATATAACCTCTAGATGTATTCGGAATACGGCTTGATGTTTTTGGAATATGAATTAAGATGTACTGAACATACACATGACCTCAGATTGTATTTGCACTTCACCGGCTTCTTTATTACACTCCCCCCATAAGATTGCGACAGAATTGCGAATGTTCAACGCAGGTAACCACAAAAGATGCGGTTTAGCCACACCTTGTGGTTGGAAAATGGAAATAGGTGTCGTTCATGGCTGCGGGTTGTGTGTCTATCGAATTTACACGGCATAACAATTTTATCTGGTTTAATTGATGAATCTAGAAGTCAGACATTAGGTCAATTGCAAATGTTATATTCAGGTAATTTATATATAATAATTATGGCAAAAATTGTGGGTGGATTTTTGAGGTTCTTTTCTACTGTTGATTTCGCCCGCTTCAGCGAAGGATCTAGAAGGAGAGTCAAATAATAATACAGCAAAGAAAGGACAGAGCAGAGTTAGATAAGAGAGAAGTAAAAGATTATTGATATAAGTAAAGAATTCTAACATACTGATGTTTTTTTGTTACATCTTCCGGGTTAAAATCTGCGTTCTAGCGTTGAGAGGTGTGACATTGCAGCAGCAACTACTAGTCTTACAGCGCATGTCGGAATTAAACCTACTAAAATTTACATAAGTTCTGTAACTTCCTATAACAGTAAGTTTATGGCAATAATAAGGAAATCAATTAAAGACCTGCAAAACTCATGGCGGTCTTCAGTATAAACCTCCCCATATGTACTACTCTGAGGCGACCTAAAGTCCTGCTCTACTATAGTTGAGTATTGTGGAGTGTGTATACATCAAGGTAGTGGAGAAGATGATTCGAGTCGTTGTATTAGAAAAATTATTAACAGTATAGCCTACACAGGGCCAGAATCGCCTAAACTGAATCCAGGATTTGGAACTAGTCACGAATCAATAGCTTAGTTATTACCGAAGAGCAAAGATTCCGCAGCGTTGTCAGTTGAATAATCCCCACCCACCTCATCAACTAAGATGAATTTTGTAGGTCTATGGCGGTTCCTTTGAACGCCACTATTTACCTTCCCACCAATTATTCAAAAAACTGCTGCCTAGAGCACCAAAAACCTGGAAAGCATTTACTTACCTTTCCATCGTTTGCGCAAACTATCACCTGAAATGCCTTAAATCTATAATTTTCGCTGACGCAAAATCCATCAGCACCAAAGAAGTATTTTCTATATAATAAGTACGTGAAACACCCATGTTCCTAAAAGGCAATACGGTCGGCTCACTAAGCAACCGATACAACTTGAAATATATTTGGGCGCGCATATCGCCTATCCAATCCCACCACACACGTGCAGGAGATATGCTCTCTTTTCTGTTTTACAGCGAGCATTTCGGTCGCTAAACCAATCCACAGGCAATGTAAGAACCATGCCTAGCTGCCCAAGAAGACCAAACCAACATAGCACCAGCACCAAGTACCAATCGGGGGATGTACGATCGGCGTAGATGCGGCGCACAGTCGCCGATCGTATAAACATCGAACGTCCCCTTACATCAAATTGCACAGCTGCAACCCTTTCGGTTGTTGTGCTTAACTTGTAAATTTTCCTCACCTATCTGCGTGCAAATCCTGAGAAAGGTTGGCGCAAGACTAATAACCAGGCTCGTAAAAATGAATTATTATGGCAAATTTAACAAGCCTCGGATATGGACCGGATACACGACCACGACCACGGAAACGAAAATGGCTTAATGATTTTAGGATTTTTTCATGGAACGTACGCTCACTATACAGAGCTCGAGCTGCACAGCAGCTAGCCGATGCCCTGTCCGAATATAAGGCTGATATAACAGCATTGGAAGAAATAAGATGGACGGGGAGTGGTGTTTTTCAAAGAAAAGAGTATGACATTTATTACAGCTGTCACGCAAAACACCATGTGCTCGGGGTAGGCTTTCTAGTCAGCCAAAAACTGAAGCCTGCCATCATCGGCTTTAATGCAATAAATGAAAGGCTATGCATCCTCGCGTGCGAGGCAAATTTAAGAACATAAGCCTTATAAACGTTCACGGACCTACAGAGGAGTCCCCTGACGACGAAAAAGAAGAAGACTATGAGAACGTCGAACGGGCCCTCAATGCCTGGCCAAGATACGATGTGAAAATCGTTCTTGGAGATTTGAATGCAAAAATAGGTCGGGAGCCGATTTTCAGGCACTACACAGGTTCCCATAGTTTGCATGAGAACACTAATGACAATGGACTACGAGTCATCGCATTGGCAGCATCGAAAAACTTGGTCGTTGCGAGTACCACGTTTCCGCGTAAAGATATCCACAAAACCACATGGGTATCACCTGATGGAGCCACTCGCAACCAAATTGACCACGTGCTGATAGATCGCCGCCACTCCTCGAGCCTGATGACGGTACGAACGTACCGAGGTGCCAACGTCGACTCGGGTCACTATCTTGTTGGTATAGCTTTCCGATTGCCTTACGGTGACGTATTGCATCCGCGGATCAGGATCGAATCAACACGGCTGCCTTACGCAATGAGGATACCAGTAACACCTTTGGTCATGCGTTAAGACTCGGCCTCGAAGAGCCCGACGGAGGAGAGTAAATCCTGGGGCCAGAGTGCCGGGCGTAGAAGACAAATGGACACGCCTTAAGAATACTGTCATTAGTACTGCCAACTCCATCTTAGGCAGTAGTCGTAGAGATCGGAACGACTGGTTTGATGATGAGTGCAAACTAGCGACTGAACGTAAGAATGCTGCATACCGGGCAATGCAGCAATCTAATAGGACGTGGGTATACGAGGAGAAATACAAAGAGCTCAGAAGATCTGAAAAAAGACCACAGACAAAAGAAAAGTGCCTGGGAAAAAACCTTGTCTGTGAAATAGAGAAAAGTAGAGAACGAGCTCCGCACCAGGCGCGGAAGTTCTACCAAATAATCCGGAGTATGACGCGGTACACACCACGGTGCACTTACTGCAAGGATAAAGAGGGTAATCTGATCACCGATCCTGAAGGCATTCTGGAGCGATGGGAAGTGCACTTTAATGAATTGCTAAATGGTCAGTTCACAGAAGAATTGGAGGCTCCACCAATGCAAGACCAAGACCAAATGCTGCCGCCACCAAGCATTGAGGAAACATTAAAAGCCATTAGACACCTCAAATCAAATAAAGCCCCTGGCATGGCATATCAGCTGAGCTGATCAAACAAGGAGGGACAGCGTTACCTCACGCAATTCATGAGATCGTGGTGCACGTATGGGAGCAAGAGGAGATGCCGGAAGATTGGTGTCGTGGTATAATATGCCCCATGCATAAGAAGGGAGATATCACACTGTGCAGCAACTGTAGGGGTATAACATTGCTGAGTACCGCCTATAAGATACTCTCCTCTATCCTACAAGACCGGATAGCCCCATACGCTAAAGCCATCATTGGTCAATATCAGTGTGGCTTCATCCCAGGCAAATCAGCAATTGATCAGATATTCACCCTTAGGCAGGCGATGGAAAAATGTCAGGAATTTAAAATTCCACTATATCATCTGTTTATAGACTTCAAGGCCGCCTACGACAGCATAGCCAGGGTAGAACTATATAATACCATGAGAGAATTCGGCATTTCAAACAAATTGATACGACTTTGTAGGTTGACCATGACCAACGTAACTAGTCAAGTAAAAGTAGCGGGATTGCTGTCCAAACCAATAAACATCTATAATGGACTCCGACAAGGGGACGGTCTGGCCTGCCTCCTCTTCAACCTGGCGTTGGAGAAAGCAATCCGTGACTCTGGCGTTGCAACAAGGAGGACTATTGTCACCAAGTTCAGCCAAATACTTGCCTACGCAGATGACATCGACATCATCGGTAGTACCGAATCGGCGGTACAGGAATCCTTCACCCAGATCGAGCAGGCGGCACAAGAACTGGGACTGCACATTAATGAGGGAAAAACTAAGTACATGGTGCAACAACTTCTGCGAAGAGAAGACCTAACGTTGGTCAAACTATCAGGGTGGTGGAGCACGAATTTGAAGTAGTGCAATCCTTTAACTACCTTGGGTCTATGGAAGAAGAAATACGCGAACTGCTGATTAAATCCCACAAAGCCTACTATGGTCTATCAAGGCTCTTTAAATCCCGAAATTTATCCAGAACATCCAAGCCACTACCGTACAAGACCATGGTCTTACCAGTACTCATGCATGGATCCGAGACCTGGGTGCTTAATAAAAGGCACTCTGAACTCTTGGCCGCGTTCGAGAGAAAGGTCTTAAGGAGAATTCTTGGCCCCCTACGTAAGGGGGGGGGGGGGGGGGGGATTCCGGAGACGCTACAACCATGAGTTGTACGCAATCTACCTTGAAGCAAATATAGTAGGAAAAATCAAGCTCGGTAGACTCCGCTGGGCGGAACACCTAGCTTGAATGAGCGAAGAGGAGCCTGCCCGGAAAGTCCTTTGTGGCAGGATGTATGGAAGGAGACAGCGCAGCAGACCTTGTCTGCGATGGAGGGATGGCGTAGACCAGGACGCCCGGAGCCTGGGAGTGCCAAACTGGATGACATCGGCTCGAAATCGGGACCGGTGGAGAGATTTGTTAAATAAGGCCAAGAGCGGATCCCGGTTGTAGTGCCGATGATGATGATGATGATGATCTGCGTGCAGGTTGGCTGGTCGCGAGACACAAAAAATATCATGCACGAGCAGCCAAAGTGCTGTGCGCAGTTTAAATGAACATAAACACTCTAGTCTAATTGGTTTGCCCCAGCTGTAGGCATTGCTTTCGTTTCAGGAAAATATATCTACATGTCCATGGTTCACATGCTGAGGGACGCTCAGCATGGGCGACCGGGGTAATCACGTGTGTGTGTGCCTCCTCGCAGGGACTGGTCGTCGGAGATCGTTTTCCCTTGGGTCGCTTGGGCCAGGGGATGCAAAGCGAAATTGTTATTCCTTTTTTTTTCTGGTGGATGGCGTTTTTGGGTCGGACGGTGAATTCAGTCTGAATCGAGTGGCCACTGAAAGAGTATCTTTCTGTCATATTGTCAAGTGTTATCTGGACGGCAAAAAGTAATTTAATGTACGGTGCGAAGTTGCGTTTGTGTTCGTTAGAAGAAATAAATATTGTGTTATATTCCAATTGCTTAACGCATAAATAAAGAACTGAATTTATACCCGTTTGTGTCAAATCACTATTGTGTATATTTCCAATTGCTAAACACACAAATAAAGAACTGAATTTATACCCGTTTGTGTCAAATAACTATTGTGTATATTTCCAATTGCTTAATGTATAAATAAAGAACTGAATGAATACCCTTTTGTGTTAAATAAAGAAGTAAAGACCTGCGGGGTTTCTTTCAAAGTAAATATTCCGTTCATAGAATTCAAAGCCAGAGAATTCGCGGTTCTTTGCGGAAAGTGAGCCCCAAAGGAATCTCGTGGATTAATGAAGGAATCAGAACAGTCCTTTCTTCACCAAACACATGACGAAGCGGCGACAGGCTAGGAAGGGTTTGCGAACCTGTGCCTCTGCCAGCACCTAATAGAAACCCGAATACCTACAGGTCTCTATTGTATATAACAAAAACGGCTTTAGACCGTTCGCAATCAGAAGAACTGAATTTTGGTCCTATTAATGTAAAGTGTGATCCAACTTCTGTTCGCAAAATGTTTTTTGAATTAACCACACAAACTATTTTATATTAAACAAATATTTGACGAATTCTGTTCAAGTTATTAGTCAAAATGATCCTATTGGAGCTTTTGCCGCATTCGACCTTTTTGACGTAATTTGTTTTTACCTTTTCACACATTTCTTTGTATATCAATTCCAATTTGACAGATGTCCATTTAACTGATCAATGTTAACAGCGTTGCCTGTAAAGGCACGCAGTTTAAAAGAATAAAAACTCTTCAGAGACAGCCGACGACATTACATTGCAGCCATTGAGGTTGTTGGGGAGATAATTTTACCTTTAAATAATTAGATAATTGTATTTAGTAATTTATAAAAATAGAGCTTTAATTTTACAATGAAAATGTAATGTTTTTATTAAACTATATAAATATAAATATAAATGGAATTTAACCATTAAAATAAAAGGTTATCAATATTACTAACAGGTAAAAAAACAACATGTGGGAACTCCACTTGGTAGTTAGTATTTCCATTCATATTCTGAATTTGTTTAAAAAAAATCCGTTATCATAAACTCCTCACCTGTTATTGAATCTCAGCCATAAAAAAAAGAAGTCTGTTCAAAAAGAGCACCAAACATAGAGTGGGTGACATGGGTTTCAATCTGTTGTTCTTTATGATCTCGTTTGTTTATTAACGTGTCGTAGCCTCTCCAACTCCCTTTTGCTTTTACATCTACACCGCTCGGAAGTCCAATACAGTGGCTCCAGGTTAATGAGTAAATTAGAAAGTCGTTTAGACAGAAGTCTTGTAGAATCCGAGTACAAGATGTGCATCATAATTTCTGGTCAATCAATCAACATTGAATCAACATTTCTGCTCAAATTTTGATTATGTTGAACAAGTGCAGGTACTAACGCAAATCTAAATACGAAATACCTAAAGGAACCCAAAAGAAGATCCCAAAAGTTGTGACTGTCTGTTACCGACGCGTCACTTCATGTCGAGCAGACACGCCTGTGGGGTAAGAGGGCGCGACACCTGCATGGGCGAGAGTTGTACCGCCAACCCACTCGCTGCTAAAATAAATTCCATCGAATACAACCGAACGAAACGCACAAACACGAACCTCAACAACGCACCGTCCACCAAAGGAGAGAGGAAAAATAAAACACTGACGTTGTTATTCTTGTTGACGTTGTTATTCTTGTTTGGTAATACATGGTCTTTTAATTTAGATTAACAATTTACTGAGGACTCGTCACCACAGGCACTTTAATTCATTGTTTATAAAATTATCAATGACTAGACACAGCAGGCACTTTACTACTTGGTCGTGAAATTATTAACGATTAGAGACAAGTTTCCGACTCCGAATGAACGCGTCCCCGTGCGCACCGGGGAGCGGGAGCGGCACGACCGTGGTGGTCGACGGGTGGTAAAGGACTCCCTGATTCAGAACAGAAAACCAGATCCTGTAATAAAGATCATGGTGGTACACATGTATGTCTGTACATTGGTTCATTCATGGGACAAAGACATGAGAACGAAACTGAGACAAAGAAAGGGCATAATGTGCATCCATGAGATGTGAGTTCGGCTAAGCAAACAAGCCGAATCTCATTGGATGCTAATTGGATTTGGGTTTGCTTATACCGCTGCTGATGAGAAGCAGATCCCGAAATATGAAAGACAAAGTGAACGTTTGGGACTTTGTCTGAGATGTGCATTGCGGCTAAATACATAGGCGGCAATGCAATGTGGAAATGTGCTAATGGGTTTTAGCTAGATTACCAGGAATTATGGCATCGCTGGTAAGGGTAGGTATTGAATTCCTATTTGCATTTGCTTATGCTGTAGGATCTAATTGGTGCCAAGAGACGCAAGATGCGTATATTTGTTTTGGTCCCTTGGGTGTAGGTCGCCAGCCAATGTGTATGTATGGTGATTTATGATACACTTGGTGAGGACGGGAAATAGGCGACGCAATGTTTATGGTCCCTGTTGTGATGGTTATATTGTATGTAAACCAAATCATTTTGTTTTCAGGAATTCGTCTAGGGGGATTGGGCTGGCACCGAAGGTGCCGAATAGGTTTTGAGATTCCTGATAATTAGGAAAGAATTCTTACAGGGATTTTGTATGCGAAGAGATGCATGAAAGGTAAGGATTCTTTAACATGGACTTTTAGATTATAAATTTGATAACTTAGATGCGTAAAGCATTTAAGGTGCTAATGCGATTGCATTAGCGAAAACTTATGCATATTGGGATGAAGTGATGGGGTTTTTTTTTTTTGGGTAAGTGGGCCGTGGGGTTTGGCGGAACCGCCACACGCCACCTGATTAATTCATGACTCGCTTCCTGGAAAGGCGCTGCCCACACAATAGTAGCATACACAGCATCTGTCCGCAGGACTTTGGTACAGGAGGACGATCGCTGTAGGCAGGACGATATAAAAGGCGACCGTTCCCACCTCTAGTTGAATACGATTCTGGACTTCCATCGAACCGGAACCCTAATAATTTTCTGGTTCTTCGAATCGGATCTTGGCTACAACGAGGATGCCTATCGTCAGAGCGACGAAATCAAGGACGATGACACCACGCCCCACTGGAAGTTAATCAACTACCTCTACTGAGGTAGTAAGGACCGTGCTAGCCGCCCACACACAAGGAAGAATAAACCCCCAGTGATCCGTGGAACAATGACATTGCATCTGGCCAGGGGTATAGTGAAAGAGGGTAACTAGAGCGAATTAACCTTTACCGTTTCTTTGAGAAAAAAGAAATTAATCTTTTACTGAGACTAGAAGTCCTTTTAAAAGTACTAATATTTATTACAGAAACAACGATTTAAGTTTTGTGCTTTTCACATTTAAAAGTACATATCACTTGGTACACGCACGATAGTGATACTACGGAGGTTAACATTTGGATTACCCGCCACACAAAAGGACACCACCAACGAAATTAGCCGGCTGATACTGCAGAGTAAAGTTACACCTCGACACCGATTAAATGACTCGACTAATTCTAAGACTCGTGCGCACCCTCCGGATGATGAAATCTGACTCCTCGTTGTGAGTGTACTCGGCGAGGGATAATTAAAAGAAACTCGAAGCGCAACGTCCCCGGGACTTGTGCGCTGTTCGGTGGATACGATCTGACTCTCGTGACGATTCTAGATGTTTTTTCGCGCGGATATCACTATTCAAGATGCACACAAACAGGAAGAGGGCCTGCACATGGGGAAGAACAGTATTTCATATATCGGTTGCGGTCGAATAAGGGAAAACGACAACAAAAACTAACTAACGATATTTGAATTCAAATAGGTCAGCTGTGCAAATAGATGGTCGCTCGTATAGCGGCCGAAAAAGGTTGCTGTGTTTGAACTAGCGATTCGTTGCTGCAGAAATAGGTTTCTGAGTATTATGTCAACAGAAACGCTATCTCGGGGTTCAAACGCTAAGATACGCGTTGGTTTGCCTTGGTTAATGGTACAAGAGTTGTTTAAGGGGATGATACACAATGATGGTTGTGTATTTATCCACGTCAATTGTGCATTGCACCCATAGCGAGTCGAGAGTCGAACTCCAGTGTGAATATTTACACTGGCAAAGAATTCGGCTCTTGGCAGTTAGGCGCGAGTTGCGCTAGGCTTTGTATTAGTGAACAAAACATGGGACATGACCATTGCTAGATTGTTTAGGAAAAACAAACTATGATCACGTCCAATTCGATGCTAGTTTATCGCTTATGCAACCGATCAGGGATAACTGGCTGCAGCTGTATAAGCAAGCGGTTTGCCGTGGTGTGTCTTTTGGGCCAACGGATTGTTAGAACAAGAACACTCGGGAGGATTGGCCTGTATTTGATAGGCATGTGCTCACCCATAGTAACCGATCGGTTCATGAGATGAACCGAGATGGTTTAACCCTCATGTCAATGACCGGGTACCCGGGTACCCATTTCGATTTTTTAAAATGTCAATTTGAAAGTAAAAAAAAAAATTTTTTTCATTGAAATTTCGTAATTATCATTCAGAAATGTTTGAATGGAGATGATCTAAGACATGGGACCGAAATTCGTCTACTAGGCCGTACTTGAAATTGGGACGAAATGATTACTGTCGGTAAAGTTGGTCATTGACATAAGCGTTAATTGATGCAATGGTTGTGATGTCATGGCAAGATGGTAATCTTGCCGTGGGCTTATGTTTCAGGTATGAGAATTTGATCGGTTATTTATTGTAGGTCGGGAAAGGGGAGTTGGGTTAGGACGATGGGTGGTTCTTCGGGCGAGCCTTAAAGAACCCCCACACTATTGTGGCGGTTTTTCTAACCCCACTATTTATATCTCCGCCTTAAACACCTAAAACACCTAGATTAACGAAAAGCCTATTGTAACTCTACACTATACGTGTCTACCAGGTATAGTTGAGAAACATAGATTACCTGGGGAAATAGGCGTACAAGGTCCCGTTCTGCCGCCATGACATGCAGACAGTCGCTTTTACCAGTTTCCCACGTAGGATACATTCAAATACATATACGAAGCTGCGGGAAGGTGGTTGCATTAGCATACGCGCGGCAGCACCTGTTGGAACTTTATCCATGCCATGTCAAAGTAATACATTACAGCTAAAAGCAATATGCACACAAGGGCAAGTTAGTTTCATGCTCATGAAACTAATTAAACACAGGCCATCACAGGGCGCCTAAATTCTAACAGAAAAGAAAGCAGCATACTTGTGTCGTTGCAATAACCGTATTCCATCGAAGGAGACGATCAAACACAGCATACACATAATTGTATCCATTGCCGCATATGAAAATGTGTTCTGTCGCACAAGTTGGCGACCTATTCAAATGGGCAGCAGTTGGCCCAAGTTGCCGACTAAGCGGACGAATGCCCCTTGTACTCATACACGATACGAATTGGTATCGTCAGCGGTAATACAGAATATGAGTATCTATGCCTTCTGATATGGGAAACCAAAAGATAAACACAAAAAAGGGACAACGTGCATCTATGGATGCGGGATACCGCCAGCGTCGTTGCGACGCACATCCATCCCTGTGCAAACAGCATCATCGTTGGTAGGTATTGCCGTCCTAACATGGAGCGCAGATATCAAGGCAGCTGAATTCACACCCTTGACTGTGTTCCATGGACCGTGGATCCTCGCGTTGAATCGGTTGCACAGTGAGCGTTATAGTATGTGTGAGTGGAAGAGAGCAACCCCTTTGGATAGTGCACATCCATGGGGAGTTGAGTTAGTTTGTCGATAAGTAGCGTTCAGGACGAGCAAATTAGCTGAGTGTAACCCAATCGTGGCGTGTGGTATCGGAATGTGCTTGGGGGCAGCATTGTTTAATAAGACAGAATTCTAATTGTAAATAACGTATTGATCATTATAACTATTATGCTAAGTGAAATTGTTTAATAAGACAGAATTCTAAGTGTAAATATCGTATCGATCATAATAACAAATATGCCAAGTGGAAAGATTTAATTAGATAGAACTCTAAGTGTAAATTTAGTATCGACATAATAACTAGTATGTTAATTTACTGATTAATAAAACAATGAATTCTTAAGTGTAAAAAATATTATAGGTAACATCTACTATCTAAGGAAAATATGACCTAGATACATAAACTGACTCAAGCGTTAAACAACTCAAACTTTTTGAATATTTGAATGAAAGTTATCTTGTGTTTATATTTTTCTGAAAACGAAATAAAGGAATACTTTCATTTTGTTTATTTAAATGAAGAAAATAGAAATCCTGGAGTTCTGTTCACTAACAAAAACAGGGTAAAGAAATACTCCCTTATTGGCTAGCCAATCAGTGCATCAGACGATTGTATATGGTTAACACTACTTTCAAGTGAACCTCGTTGTGCGGTAATCTTGCTTGCGACCTGTAGGAGACACTGTAGACCAATCGTGTTATACACATATACCTACAATACCTACACTACTACCTGGAATTACTCGCTACTTATAGTGCTTATAGGCTCCTCGATAGTATAGTGGTTAGTATACCAGCCTGTCACGCGGGAGACCGAGGTTCGATTCCCAGTCAGGAACCCTCTGCCGCAAGACTAATGACCTTGCCCGGAAAAAACAAATCATTATGGAAAATTTAACAAGCCTCAGGAGTTGCTAAATAAGGCCGAAGACCGGTTCCCGGTTGTAGTGCCGATGATGGTGATGATAGTGCAGTAAAGTACTTCCGGGACATGATTGAGGGCCAATATCTCACCATTAGAACAGACTGCAAACCATTGGTATTCATTGGGCAGTTCCGCACTCTAATAGTCAAATAGAATACGTTCCGTGGATGCAGAAGGTTCCACCGGATGCATTTTTTCGAAATGATTTTATTCAACTCTGTTCTGCCATTAACAACACCGGCACAGCACAATGATTGCAGGCACAGCACTATGACTGCCATCTGGGTTATTTATTAAAAACTGAGATGTCTTTGGATTTAGCTAAAATTTTTGGCGAATCGCAGGATGATATTTGTGGAGGTGTCTCAACCGGTTGATTCCGGAACCGCTTGTTTTTATACTCCAGAAAAGTTACGAAGTGGCAAAGAATTAATTTCCAAAAGTGGCTTGATCTACATTTACACTTTCACTATCTTTAGCAATCTTTTGGATGGTTCAAGTGATTCTAGAATGTACATTTTTGATTCCATCTAATTTGTTTTGTTAGTGAACTATAAATTAAATGTAAATTACGGTTTCACTTTTCAGTTTACTTTGTGAAGTTAAGCGTCTGTTTGATACGATTAGATATTCCCAGGTGGTCTTAAAATTTGCTTAGAGTGTTCCATTTAGTCTCTTTTTTCCTTGTCCTTTCTGACTTCAACAATCCTTTGGTAACATTCTTCGGAAGAACTGTTTTATAATTTTACTCTCATGAGTGGATTAAACACTAAGAGAAAACCTGCTGGTTGTATTTCTAATATATACAACTCGTTGTGATATTTCTGGGTGACCACCACTGTTTGGATTCAAACTCATTTCCAGTGATTGACATCCCTGCTAGTGGCGCTTAAATTAAGCGTTTGAATTTGGGTTTCAGCCCAACGCGGCGTAATTAATTATCGACAGTCGAGCTATGCATAGTCTGAATTGTAAATAATCTATTATGCCAATTGCCACTGGGCAGACATGTTGCTCCAAAACCAACTGCATCGCTGTCATCCTTGACGACGAGTTCATGTAATACTAAGATTTCAACTTTCGATTATCGCTAGCCTAGTAAATGACCGAGGCCGGGGCAACAATTTCAACGTGAGTACCTTTCAATTATCGCACTGGAGCTCATCTTGACCGCGACATTAATATTTGTGGGGCATCAGAACGATTCGAGTACAAGTCAGATGTGAGTAAATGCCGTGGTACTTAGTCTCATATATTTAAAGTTTGTCGGGGTCATAAGTAGGCGCAAGAGATGAGTCTTCAATTAGTTTCAATTAACCATCGCATTATAATTGCGGGTTATAGGGCTAGTAAGTGCGTCGTGTTCGATACTTCTTAGTATGTTGCTTTAATTGTAGAAGCATATTCAGGTGAATTGTACATTAATCATAACTGCAATTAGATGCACAGATACAAATAGATTAAAATAACTCGTAACAGAAGTAGGACTATAACTATCTAGATGTAGCATTCACTTTATGGGAATAATATATGCGAATTATCATTATTGAACAAAACGAAATGCTAGATGATGTATATCTCGTCAGGTACTGATCCAATTAACTCAACCTTGTGCTCGTTGGAAAAGTGACATTCCGTACTAAAAACAAATCCTTCACCGTTTTTTGATTACCGATTCAGTAGTCAGCTATACAGGGTAAAAAATGATAGTTAGAAAAGACAATATTCGGTACATTTCACAATTTTGTTTTGATAAAGGCTCAAATACAAACCAGGAGGCTGAAATCGTGAGTGGTGTTTATGGTCGAGATACTGTCACAGTCTATTAGGCGTAACTTTGGTTTCGTCAATTTCGTTGCGGTATTTTTGATGTTGATCATCCATAAAAGCATGGAAATAATCGAAGTATTATAGACTGGCACGTTAGCACTAAACCTACTAAACCGTCTTAAGCCCTCTGCATAATAAGTTCGATCCAACAAATCGGGTGATACGCCAATTGGCACCAAAAAACGTTGTGGATCGAATTTCCATATTCAAAGCCTTGGCCAACCTGAATGAAAGGGGATATTAATGAATTGGAAGAGGTATACCGCAAGTCAACAATAAACAAAAGACAGAACCGTTCGTAGATTCTCGACGGGACACCAACGGGAAAGAGAAGACCCTGGAAGGCTGCGGCGGTCATGACAGGTCAAGGGCCAGGCGTGGCCTCAAGGAAACCGTATCAGATTGTGAAGCGTGGAAAGAGAGAGATAATGAACTTTCAGGTTCCTACACATCAATAAATAGCATTAGTAGCAGTAGTAGTGTGGCGTTTCTAACAGATGCACACACACAAATACAAGCAAAATAGTGAAGAACATCGAAAAGAAAATCAAATAAGAAGAAGCATCAGCCGTATATCATAGCGATAACATAGCAATCCCACATAAGTTGAGCGTACTTGAGTTAAGAAATAGAATTTGTACACGCGCAGTGACCTGGTGTATTGAGCATTGGTTCAATTTTTAGTGATTCTAACCGTTATAGCGTCAGTTCGAATCACACATTCTTCACTATCGTCGCAATACGCTATAGTAGTGCAGACCCTTCTTCGGACTAGGAAAACTAAAAAGGGTCATTTGAGATAGATAGCTTGTGATTCTCTGAAGTCGACCGGAAAGTCTGGTCTAGTTCCAATTATTAAAAAAAATAAAATAAACTGCGAACTGTAAATTGAAAAGCAAATAAATTGAGGAACATAATAAAAGAGCCTTTGTGTATTAGTTCCTGTGTTGACTGCGCGAACAAACTACCGAGAACACACGAACGCACAGGCGCATACATATCGCAAACTTTTCACCAGCTCTGTCATCTATACGGTTTATTTTATTTTGTTTTATTTTGTTTTATTTGATTTTATTTGATTTGATTTTATTTTATTTTAACTTATTTGATTTAATTTAGTTTTATTTTATTCATTCACTAATGTTTCTTGGTCTTATGTCTTTCTTCAAAGGTCTCATTCCTATTTTATTTTTTATTATTTCGTCTCACATTTTAAAATTTCTAAACTAACCTCCACTCAATTAATAGTTATTGCAACGGACTGACATACACTCCCCTATTTGATTTTCTCTTATGGAATCAGTTCCGATTGTTTTCATACATTCGCAATGTACTATGTTCTATAGTTTACAGGTACGAGCGATAATTGGCTCAATGATGCCTTATTCAAATTGTGTCACGGAATAGAGAGTTTTCTGTGGCCCGGAGAAAATTTTTTTATTGAAAAGATACATTTTTCTTTGAATATACTTGCCTCAGGAAAGCCCAACCTATAGTACTGGTCCAGCATCCTGGCATTCTATTAGATAAATGCTGGAATGATTTTTCAACATTTGCAAATTGTAGTGCTTGGGAAAAACTTGTGTCGGAAGGCAGTTCCACCGTTTTCCTGTTCTGTAGCCAAACGAATTTGAATAAAAAGCTCTAGCTGCCGTTAAGAGATGAGCCACAAATTGACAAAAAAAAAAAAAACAAATTCCTTGAAATGATGTTACGGATTTCCGAGGAACAGTCCACGTGGTAATATCTCTACAAAAGCAAAAGACCGAGCAGCGCCTTCGTTGTGACAGTGACTGTAGCCCCAATGTTAGTGTTCTGATGTCAATTAAGCGGCATATCCACCTCTGAATCTTGCCGAGTATGAACATATTCCTCAATGGTGTGTTTACGAGCAAAACACCTAACATGTAAACACGACTGGAGGTTTAATTTGGGGTTTGTACAGGATAGGAAGTTGCACCAAGTGTCATATTTTTGATCTTGTTTCTTAACTGTTCACTTACAGTCAAATAACGTGAATAAATGATTTTGGGACGCTCGTGTGTATTATATATATGGGAATTTGTTTTTGGGATTTATTCTACGAAAAATGTGGGTGCTGTGTTTAATAAAATGGATGATTTCTAACCAAATAATGTCGTTTGATTTTGGCATTATAACATACGAGGTGTTGTATTCCAGAATACTACCCTTATTAAATTTAACACTGAATCTCCTAACACATCCTTAAAAACTTCACTTAACATATATTACATTCTCACTTAATACATACCATTCATAAACATTCACAATATTACCAGTTACAGCACACTTAATAACCTGCACCTTTTTATTTATTGAAAACATAGCAACTTGGATTTTCGTCCGAATTGAATGTGAAAAGTCATAGAGAAAAAATTCAGTTCATAAAGTGCAGTTGAGATTGGAAGTTAGTAGAGTTTAGTTCTGGCAGTTGGAAGAAGAAGTTTAGTTTGAGAGTTCTAGTTGGAGATTACAGTGGAAGAATTGTTTGAGTTAGCAATTGAATTGTAAGTTTTAGTGTGAGTTTTGTTATTTAAAAAAAAAGGAGAAGCTGTAATAAAAATAAACAAAGTAACACACAATAAAAGAAAAGAAACTATAGAAACCGCCCACATAAGCAAACGATTTTTCAATTCAAAAACGGACAACTTTATATCAAGAATTGAAATCAAACAAAACATGAATTGATGAAAGAAGATTAAATAAAGGAATACTAAAAGGTCCCCGCTCTTCCCTCATCCGAGGAAGCACGGCGTCCGGACCTCAACAGAGGGTTGCCTTTTATATTTCGGGATAAGAGAACAAAAACAAATATTGATCATCGAAAATCACTTTATTGTTTTTCAAAATATTCCCCATGAAGATCTATACACTTTTGCATGCGTTTGAACCAATTGTCGAAGCACTTTTGCCACTCTGATTGAGGTATCTCCAACACATGCATTCTGAATGCAGCAACCGCTTCTTCAGGTGTCGAAAAACGTTGACCTCTCAGTTTGTTTTTTACGTACGGGAATAAAAATAAGTCATTAGGTGCCAAGCCAGGCCTATACGGCGGATGACCCATCAAATCGATGTTTTGGGTGCTCAAAAATGCAGTTGTCGCAGCCGATGTGTGAGAGCTCGCATTGTCGTGGTGAAGAGTGATCCGTCTTCGGCGGTTGGTTTTCCTGATTTCTTGGAAGACAACTGGCAAACAAATGGTTGTGTACCACTCAGAATTGACTGTTCTGCGTTGTTCTAGTGGTACGGTTGCGACATGTCCAGTTTTTCCGAAAAAAACAGGCGACCACTTGCTTGGAAGTGCTTCGTGCGCGAACAACTTTTGTTGGATTTGGCTCATCTTGAAACACCCAGACAGTCGACTGCTGTTTACTTTCGGGCTCATATGCGTAAATCCACGATTCATCACCTGTCACGATGTCGTAGACGTGTTTCGAAGCACCGCGACCGTATTTTTTGAGCATTTCTTTCGACCAATTGACACGAGCCTTTTTTTGGGCGATTGACAAATTGTGTGGGATCCAACGCGAACAAATTTTTTTGACAGTCAAATGTTTATGCAATATTGAATGTATGCTGGTCCCACTAACGCCTAAGGTTGTCTCAATCTCACGATAGGTCACATGACGATCTTCCAATATCAGTTCGCGCACAGCATCAATGGTTTTCGGAACAACAACTGATTTTGGACGACCTTCACGAAATTCATCTTGGAGTGAACTACGACCACGATTGAATTCACCATACCATCGATAAACACTGCTCCTTGATGGAGCTTCATCGCCAAAAATTGAATTAAGTTCATCCATGCACTGTTGCTGAGTTAATCCACGCCGAAAGTTGTAAAAAATAATCGCACGAAAATGTTGACGATTTAATTCCATTTTTGGGCCGAGATGAATCTTTTAAGTTACTGTAAACAACACAAATAGCGCTCGTATGTCAAAACGTTCTGAGTGCGTATAACCTCAAAAATGTCCAACTTTACGACAGAGCTGTCAATTGCCGGATTGCAACTCTAGGGTTGCCAAATCCCGAAACATAAGAGGCAACCCTCGTATATGATATGCTAATGAACAAACAGTTCATCGTTAAATGCGGAGACACATTCTCCAACAAGACTTTCAATATACAAAACGGCTTGCAGCAGGGGGCAGTCAACTCGCCTGTTCTATTTAACATATATACGAGCGATCTCGTATACTCGCTTACGCATGTCATTGCATATGCCGATGACATAGTAATCTACAGATCAAGTAGTAAAATTGAGAGCATCAACAGACATTTACAAGATGATCTCAATAGAATAAAAGACTACTGTGATAAGTGGAAGATAAAAATAAACTTCCTCAAGACTGAAACTATTCTGTTTAGGACACCTTTAAGTAAGGCCTCGGGTGATACAAAAAAGAACTGGAAACAATTTTCCGTTATCGGTCAAAACGGAATACCTCTGGTAGTCAAAACGGGTGTTAGATACCTTGGTGTCGTGCTAGACCAGTTTCTTTATTTCGATAAACATATAACAACATCGCTCTCCCGAGCTCGAAGTACCTATGCTATGGCTAGCAGATTATTTCGCAATCGAGCCCTGGACTCGAAAGTTAAAATCATCTCATATACAGCACTAATACGACCTATACTCGTGTACGGTAGCCCAGTATGGTTTAACATTGCCCCTTACCACATGGAGAAATTACGGGTATTCGAGAGACAATGTCTGCGTTCTTGTCTCCAAATGTACAGGACGCCAGAGTCTCAGTATACGAAATACTATCGAAATGAGGACCTCTATAATAAAGCAGGTCTTAACAGAATAGATAATTTTATAATCAAAATAGTTCGAAGCCACGTTGCCGCGAATGGAAATAATTTAATCGCAGGAGCTTTCTATCCTAACTTTAGGTATCTGGAGAGCACTCTGCAGAGTGGCTTTACCCCCCAGAAGCATTCCTCTTATTAGACAGTAGAGGTCTAATACAAAATAGTTCAGGAATCCCCATTATCTACCATGTGTTTCGGGGAACTAGAGATAAAAGAATTAATTATAATAATGCTCTCCCTAATAGCTCAATTCGTCTATGTTACAACGTGGCCGTTGGAGACCGAGATAAACAACGTGCACTTAAGCTTCAAACAGCCTGGTGGTGGTTAAATACCGAAGAAAGGACTGCACGTCCTGACACTTAGAAGGCCGTATGGGCTAAATGTCTTCTCTTACCCCTTAGCTCCCTCGCCCCGTTATCCCCCTTCACATTCCTCTTCCTCACTATTTTTACTCATTTATTAACCAAATTCTTTTGATTTTAAATATAATGAGCCAACAAAAAATATATGTATGTGTGTGCACATTTATGTTATGGGTATATATATTTATATATGGGTGTGTGTGTGTGTATAGGTATGTGTATGTATGTATATGTTTAAAAAAAAAAAACAACATAAAATCAAAAATTTATATGATTATAGTTTCAAGTTTTTTTATTCTCGATCTTTTTACTTGAAAATTAATTTACTATTTGAAAGCTGTGTAAGTAATTAATATATAATTGTATACCGAAAGGTAGTCTTAAAATTTGTTATTAGTATAATTTAGAGTGCTCGCGTAGAGCCAGTAAAATAGAATACAAATTATTATTGTGGAAGCATTTAATCAAAAAACTGTAAAAACGAACTGTAATTATTGTTGTAAATAAATGCGTTTTAAAATTAAAAAAAAAAAAAAAATAATGAATTCGGCTATGCTTTCTTTTACAGGTAAAATAGCTGAACGGTGGGATAGAGGATAATGTGACGCGCTGTAGGCGGTCGTAATTAAGTTGAAATTGTGGGTTGGTTCTCCATGTAGTATAGAGAACCCCCACAATGTCTCTTCTACTTGCCCGCCCATCACACCTCTTATGGTTCTAATGAACCCATTTCGCGAATGTAACGGAGGGTCAACTATTTACCCCACTTCCTTTGACTTCAATTTCACCTATATTGCTCGCCCCTTCCTACCCCCCCTACCCAAACCCTTCCCCCCATTTCTCAAACACACACACTTCCCACACACACCCCCTTGGTCTGCCTGCTATGGCGCCCTTTTTGTCACACCTTAGATTTAAGTCAGTTGTTAAGATTATACCTTACTTTTATAAATTGCTTGTACTAAACTAAATACATGAGGGTTCTGCCCGCACCAACTTCAAAATTCCAGGCTGCTTCTGGAGTCTCTCCAGGAAACCATTTAGGCCCTCTTCTATTAACCGCTAATGTTATTGATAAGGTCATCAAGCATTCCAGTGTGCCATGAAGTAGGTAAGGTCTCGAAACACACGAGATTCTCGCCTTCTCTACATGCCCCCCACCGCACCTCTGACGGCTTCAATGAACCTGTAGCGATTCTAACAGATACACACAATTCACAAGCAAGCAAAAATAGTGAAGAACACCGAACGAAAAAAATCGAATAAGAAAAATACATCAGAACCGTATACCAAGCGATAAAATAAAAATTATTCACACCAGTGGAATATACCCGAGTTTGGAAATAAAATTCTAAACTCGGTCAGTAGCCTGGTGTGTAACGCTTAAGGTAAAATTTTTTTCGTGATTCGAGCTGTCATAGCGTCAGTTCGAATCACACGATTTTCTTCACTATTATTTCAAACGCTATAAACCTCCATCGCGATGCTGCGATTGACTGATTACAATTTCGCTACCTCCACTCTCAAACACCGCCTCCTAAATCGTTCCTCTCAGTGACACTCAGTGACAGCAGTCTTAAGCGCCGCTTCTTCTACCTCTCTGATTAACCTCCGTCCAACTCGCCCCTTCTCGTGGCACCTAAGTTAAATTTCTACTTTAGGATTAGCTTATTTAAGGTAAACTACTAAATGGGGCGGTAACCTCACTAAACTACAATAATAGATAATTCAGAACTTATTTCCTCGTCTTGTTTTTCACCCTTTCCTCCCTCCCATAGAATTGCAGTCTTCAATACTCGTGTTATTATGCGAAATGCCGTTATCAGGCGTGTGTAGATTTTTCCCCGGTGGATCGCGTTGAAGGCAACACGAAAATAGCAAATATACCAAGAATTTATTAATTTTCAAAGTCATCAAATGATAACCTGTTTGCTACATTGATACCAGATTACTGATCCGCATTTATCGCGGGTTCCAAGAAAATGTCGTTGATTATTTTGTTTCGTGTGATCCGCAGTTACTTGCGCTTATTTATTTTTGTTATCGCAGATATTTAAGAAAGATAGAAAATATTTTACTACTAAGATTGAATGCTAAACCTAATTTCTCAATATACCTTTTCTTCTGTCTGATTCACTGGTGCTTCACGCGAACTCTAAATTATACAGTTTTTAGTTTCTTGTATTCGATAATTAATGCCGTTCCGTGAAGAGTAATCAATTATGTGGACACAACAGATATACAAATAAAAAAAAAAAAAGAAACGAGTGGACTACAAGAAAAATTGGATGAAAACTTGTTTTAATTAATATGTAGGATTTTGTTTTATAATTTTTTGGAATTAATTTTTGTTTTAATTTTCCCCTTTTTAATTTATTATTTTTATATATTTTGTTTTACTATTTTACTTAAGAGAATAAACTAAAAGAAAGTAAATGATCGGAACGAAATAGGGAAAAAAGATGAAAATAAAAAGAAAAGGAAAGGAAGAAACCGTTTAGCCTATGAGACATGTTGCAAACCATTGTCACTAACAGCGTTTCTAGGTTTCACTTGAGGATCCTCCACTAATAGATTATACTAGACCTCGGGTGACCATTTTTTCGGAAGCAAGGGCCCAATTAAAAAATTTCATTAACGTTGTGGGCGCAATAATATATAATGGCATGATATATGTTTATTGTTAAGGTTATTTTGAATTTGAATTAAATTTTTTTAATACTTCTTAACTTTTTTGTTTTATTCAGTTTTTGTCATTTTTAACTATGATTCCTTTTTATATTACTTACAGTTAAACCAATATTAAAAATTGTATCAACAACTTTACTGAACGCTTGCCCTGTGAGTAGGGCGTAAGAATATACTCACAACTAGGCCGGCTTGTGGTAAGAAACGTCCAAAGGCCGAGTGGTAGATGGTCCCCCAACTCCCTGTCGCCCGGTGAAATACCACCCCATCAAGCTATAGGCTCCGTGAAATGGTCGGCAGAATTCCCTGGCCATCTTTCGGAACTTTGTTCATGGACCGGTTTGAAAAAAATTGGTTTAGGTGGTAGTCGATCTCAGGGTGAAATACCACCCCATCACCCTGTACATTCCGCGATGTCGTCGGGAGAAATCATCGATCATGTTTCGGACATACGGCTGATGGGCCGGACTGACACGGAGATAAGTCATGATGGTACATTCTGAAATAGAGAACTCCGGAGGTAAACTTCTTTCCCATTCGGATCTCCGGGGGGACTATGTCGAGAGAACATCATGCAAATATTTTACCGAACTTTAAGAAACTCGTCATCGCCTAATCGGGATCGTTCTCGAGGCTATGTTGTGTTATGGGTCCGAGACGCCGTGCTTCCTCGGTTGAGGGAAGAGCGTGGACCTTTTATTTAGATTCAATTAAAACGCTTGGTCTTATTTAATTTTTTCTTTATTTTCTTCTTTTATATTTATTTCATTAAATTCAACTTATTTCACACACTTACTTTTCTCAAAACTAAAACTTCAACTGAACTTTAAATCTCAACCAACTCCAAACTGAACTAACGCTTCTCAAACTCAAACTCAAACTGTACTGAACTCTTCAACTCACTTTCTCAAACTGACTTTACAATTCAATTCCTATTCTTATAGAACTTTGAGTTCTAATTTACTGTAAATTATAATATGAACAAAATCAATTTTATCAAAGTTTTACTTAATCTACTGCGACTTTTAATCTTGAATAAACTTTGAACGAAAATCAAAGAGCCATGTTTCAAATGAAAAAAAGGGCATGTTATGAAATGTACTGGAACTGACTCGAATGTTTTAAGGGTGTGTTAGATAAATAATGAGACTCAGTATTAAACTTAATAGTTATAAGGACAGTAGTATTCTGGAATACTACAGTTGACGTTCGACTGATGACGGCATTTTATAACATCAGGGGGATCGGCTTCACCAATACGAGTGTAAACGCCGCCCACCAATATTTGCAAACAGCGAAACCTGATCTCCATGGCCTAACCGAGACCCAGGTCGATTCGTCAACTGATTCGACATATCTTCGTTGTTCAGGACACAACTTACATTCGAGATTCCGATTGACTCGGTCCGATCTGGCTTGCCAGAAGATGGATGCGTTGGAACCCAATAACATGGACATCAAGTGGTTGAAGGACGTGCTGAGAAATTCTATTAAATCTCTGTGTTATATTTACCGCTCCCCGAATGACGATCGACCTGCGACATTTTTCAAACATGTTTCACATATTTATTTTTATTTATTTTATTAGACTTCTCTCGGGAGAGGCGAACCTATACCGCCGAGTGGGCGCCCCGAGATGCCATCAAATAACTGTTGCAGGTCTTTTTAAACAGTTGCAGGTTGTAACGTTCCGGGAACACTCGCGTGGGAAGGGAGTTCCACAGCTTCCCCGCTCTGTAGCGGAACGAGTTCTGATGTAGGGATGTTCGCGCCGTCGGGAGATCAACCACAAACGGGTGCGATCCGTCCGATTGTCTTGTGGAGCGCATATAAGCCGAATTGCGCGGAACACTACCACGAATCTCCGAAGAACAGCACCCGTGATAATATCTGTAAAACAGACAGAGGTCGGCTACCCGCCTTCGATGTGATAGCGACTGTAGTCCCGACGTCAGCGCCGAGTCCCCGATCAGGCGGATCGCTCTTCTCTGTATGCTCTCAAGTAGGTCGAGGGTATGTTTAGGAGCCGAGCAATGAGAGCAATATTCGAGCGCGGGTCTAATTTGGGATTTATATAGGAGAGTTGGCTACTTTGATGGTGCCCTTCTCGCGAAACTAGCTATAGATGCCGTTGCTGGAAACTTCTGTGCCACCGTCTTGCTTGTGGCTATTGTGTTCTTTGAGGTAGATAGATTTGATGGCATCTCGGGGCGCCCACTCGGCGCTATAGGTTCGCCTCTGCCGAGGGAAGTATAATAAAAAAAAAAAAAAAACGATGGAGATTATCACCAGCAGCTTAGGACGTACTTGCACTTGGTGCAGATCCTCCTGGACGTCGCATTTTTTTGGGGTTTTTATCTCTGAACTTGGTGGTCTTTCTTGTTGGCTTTTTGGATACCGTAGAAAGAACTGTGTGCCTTTTATTTAGGTTACCTACGACGAATTTCAACGACGAAGCCCGAGGTAAAGATTTTGAAGCAGTGCGAACCTGCATGGTGCTTAGTAGGTCAAATGACATGATATAGCTCCGAAAGGAGTTCACATCTTTTATATTAGAGAAACAATAATTGAATTGCGGTGCATCAGTTGTGCGTTGTGACGAAGTAGATCTAAAGTAAGGTGCAGAATTTTCATTTGACATTAACGGTGCTGGCTTTACCTCTTTGGTAATATTGAGGAGAACTGAACGAGTGCGTTTGGCTTAAACTATGACTTTTGCATGGCTTTCGACATCTCGAATTTGGATTGAAATCTTCACCTTAAATGTAATCCTTTGAATATGAACTCTTCAGTATACCAGGTGTACCGATGTGAAGTGAGCGTCAAGATACAAATGTATCGATAAGGAACGAGCCCACATATTTTTTTTATTTGGTTGCTATGACACCTGTCAATTTAGTATGCATCAAGTCATTGTACAAACAACATCTTTTTTTTTTAATCCTGTTAAAAATGTCGAATTTTGTACCAGAAAATGATGATTTGCGGAAAGCATTAATTTCTTGTTTTCATTTGAAGAAAAGTGCTGCAGAGTCGCATTCAATGCTTGTCGATGCTTATGGTGATCACGCTCTGTCGGAAGCAACATGCAAAAGATGGTTTCAGCGGTTCAGAAGTAATGATTTTGATGTCCGAAATGAAGAACGTGGAAGACCACCAAAAAAGTTTGAAGACGCCGAATTGCAAGCAATATTGGATCAAGATGACTCTTTAAAACCAATGGCACAAATGTTAAATGTTCCACAACAAACAATTTCTGACCGTTTGGAAAAGACCTATGGGAAAGATTCAAAAATGTGGAAACTGGGTGACACATGAATTGAATGACAGGCAGATGGAAAAGCGAAACACCACATGTGAAACGTTGCTTCTACGACACGAAATGAATTTAATATTGCATTGAATGATGAAAAATGGATTTATTTTAAAAATCCCAAACGCAGAAAATCATGGGTACATTCAGGAGAAGCCTCAACATCGACTGCAAAACCTGATCGGTTCGGAAAAAAGACAATGCTTTGTGTTTGGTGGGACCAGAGGGGGGTGGTGTTGTGGCGGTTCCGCCAGATCCCACGGCTCGCCTTCCTGAAAAAACCCCCATAACCACAACCCGGGTCTGCACCAGCTTTCGCTAATGCAATTCGCATTAGCATCTTAAATGCTTCACGCATCAAGCAGACCCAATTATTATAACCCTAAAATCCCTATAAAGAAAACTTACCTTTTCATTGCATCCCTTTGCATACAATTTTCTGTAAGAATTCTTCTTGACCTTTTTAGGAATTCCATAACTCCCATTGTTTCCAGCCAATGCATTTGCATTTGCCCCAGAAAACATTTCCTTTTCCAAGGACATGTAATGCTTTCAAGCATTATCTGAAATTCCTAAATTGGTCCTTAATGTGCATATGCACCATAAATAGCAAACATTCGATACCCTTTGTCTGAGTTAAAATACTATGTCGTCAGCTTGTTTTTACAGCTGCAACACTAGCGATTCAATAGACAAACAATGATGCATTTCTTTCGTCGCCACCACTAATTGCTTGGCATACCTAAATGCAAGCAAGGGATGCGTATCGGCAATTAACCCAAGATACGATATACAATTTCCATGGTATAAAGTATCGTATCCCATTAACACCTTTTTTCCAACGTCCGTCATAGCGACGTTGCATAAACATGACCCTCATTAAAGAGCGAACCATTTGGTCGCCTTTTCTTTTGTTCTCGCCGACTGCCTTTCTCGTCGTTCCACTGCTTTCGAACACGTGCAACGACATTGAATCTGTTCGATCGCGCACATATACCACTGCACCAAAAAGATCGCTTTTTCTTAGTGGCTACACCCTTAAGAGAACATTTTCTCTTTCCCCTCCATATCTCACCCTTAATTGAAGATAGAATTCAAGTCAGAGTTCTATCCTCACCGAGTCTTATCCCAACCACTGGACGGAGCGGTCGAGCCGTTCATTATCCCGTGTAGGGTGTGCTCGGAGTGCACACCCTGGAGTCCAATTACATCAGCCGACCCCGCTGGTCGGCCTGTCTCCAGCTCTCCGTAAAGCTACATCGCGAATTAACCTCCCACCGAAATTAACAGTGTGTTCCAATTTTTAACTCGGACATTTTTCAGTGTGTCGTGTGAAAGGAAACCTTTTTCCAATAAGTAACATTTATACCGGATACCAATTCCGGAAACGAGTGCTAGTTTAATCTGATACATCTGTCGTGTGAAAGGAAACCTTTTCCCTTCATTAATTTGTAAAGCGTGGAAGTCGCGTATAATAAACCTTAATACTAGTTAAAAGATTGTTAAAAAAAAGACGTTATACTCCAAAAGAAATTTAGATAACATGTATTAAAATAAAAACCAATTGGACAGAGATTAAAAATCATCAACAACCTTTCATTTAATGTTTTTATTGTACTTTCCTTTTCTTGGTGAACGTTTTCTTTTGGTCCAATGGTAATTAGCTTCCTGTGAACAACTGAGTTGGTGTTTGTACCTGCTGCGATATTCGGCCAAACTTCGGTAGTGAATGATGGAGGAAGAAGGGAACCGAGTGCCCATGTCTGGCACAACACTTCGTTCCCCACAGTGTATCATGAACTTCTAAAACCTTGCGAAACTGTTGATGCGCAACACTACCGACAACAAATGATCAATTTAAACCATGTATTGATCGAAAAACTACCAGAATGGGCCATAAGACACGGAAAGGTAATTTTATTGCATGATAATGCTCCGAGTCATACAGCAAAACCCGTCAAAGAAACAATAAAAAAAAATAAAACGCTGGTAAGTGTTACCCCACCCGCCGTATTCACCAGACTTGGCTCCTTCCGACTACCTTTTGTTTTCATCGATGGGACACGCATTGGCTGAGCAGCATTTCAATTCCTACAAGGAAGCCGAAAATTGGGTCTCCGAATGGTTTGCCTCAAAAGACGACCGGTTTTATTGGCGTGGTATCCACAAATTGCCAGAAAGGTGGTCGAAATGTGTAGAAAGCAATGGCCAATACCTCGAATAAAAAGTTTTTTACTTTTAAAAAAATATGTTTTTTACTTAAAAAAAAAGCGCTCACTTTATACCTGGTACTTTTGTGAGTTGGATTCGAAAAAAATGTCCAGAAGCAGTAATTGAATTATTAGCTTTCTAAGTTAATTAACTTTAAAAAAAGAAGGAATCGGTGACAATTAAAAATGGATATACACATAAACAATTAGAAGACATAATATAAGAGAGATTGCTTATGGCACAAATGTCAATTGAACTTTTGCAACTGCCCAACATTTCGCACAACTTTATCAATTGTACTAATCCCGCCTTCCGAGTGTACTTTCAAAAACCCCGATACATTTAGGACACTGTTTCATGCACCCTTGACATCCAACTTTTTCTACAGCTTAGCTATTGTTTGCTGCAAATTGCATTAATATTACATTATATAAAGAGATGGTTTAATATAACTTTATGGCAATGGCGACGTATAATATCATTCGTTATCGGGCTCAATTTTGATTGCTTTGATTTGCTTTATGTTCCCGACCAGTCTTTTATTAGGGAACACGTAATTGTTGTTTAAGCTTACGACCCTGAAATAAATCGTCTGTTTGCCGAGCGCTGAACAATAAAACATCTGACTAACATCTGGGCATTTCCAACAGATAAGTCTGTGAATCCCCCAAGTTGCAATATAAAAACCTCATCAAATCACCACGAGACATCAGTTTGCTTTGAGAACTTGTGATCCCAGTTCTAAATAATGATTCAGTTGATAGTTGCTTGTGGACTATTGTGCTTGGGACTGACAGGGGCCGGTCCTGTGGGTCCGAAGATTGCCACTGTTGATTTGGTGGCGGAAGCACGTCGTCTAGTACATCAGTCGAACTGGGCATCTGTAGGAACTATTAGCACTGATTCCGCTACGGAAGGTTTTCCCATGGTAGTACCGGTTTCAACGGCCGACGCACAGGATGATGAAGGAAATATATACTTCTATATGATGGATCAAGACATTGTTGCCCAGGACACACAGACTAACAACCGCGTGACATTTATGTTCAGCGATGCACAATCTGGTAAATGCAATCCAGAGACGGTTGACCCTTGGTCTCACCTTTGCCCAAGGGTGATGATTTCTGGACATATTCGTAAAGTACGTACGAAGGATGAACCCGTTGAAGGTCTTTATTAGGTATATGTATTGTTTTCGTAGGTCCCAGAGGGAACCGAGGAACACAGCACAGGTCTAAAGGCATTCTTCGACCGCCATCCGCTTGCGGCTAATTGGAACAACGCAAAGGCACCTGGACGTAAGTCATCGGCTTTTAGTGTAACTTGATCATGTCTTATAGTAAACTTTGTGGTGTTTTCCTTGCAGATATCTTCTACCTGTGCAAGTTGGATATCACCAATGTTGTCGTGTTCTCCGGATTCAGTGGATATAAACACATCACTCCAAGGGAATATGCCACTGGCGTTCAGGCTTAATGGATGTGATAACCGTTTATTGATTTGAATTATTACTTAAGTTTTATTCTTCCCAATAAATTCTTCAATAAGCTGAGATATGTTCGAACTACGTCTCCCTTTCTACCTCTAATATAATTGCAATGATATCGGTTCAAACTAAATTGATATATGGATGCATTTAAAATTTTCGAAAACGCTAGGCAACAACACCACTTATTGGCCGACCTTTCTACTACAAGGTGAGACTACCGCCACCCACCCATATCTACAAAGACTTTCCACGTTCTCCATCGTCCATTAGAGAGCCATCGACTTTCGATGGATTGATGACAACGTTTGCGTTTGATGTTGAAAACGAACGTGACTCATCAAAGGGGCCACTTAAAACGCGACACTGCGGCCGGTGCCATCCAATGGAAGACCACAGACAAACGGAATGGTGCTTCCCACCTGAGAATGGTGTCATGGAGAGGTCACAATTACTTTCAATCAGCGCTAGACGCAATCGTTCCTCGTAACCGTGTCTAAGTGAATGTGATCATTTCATTAAGAGAAGGGTAATTACTTTATAATTTCAAGTAATCCTCCGGTGGAAAGATTGACTCGGGCACTAATTGATATCTAGCTACAGGGTGGCACTATCGAGCCTACCTATAAAAATTTGCCTAGATCACTATCATTTCCGCGGGCTACGCAGATTTGCCAAAAGGCCTAATTATGAATATATTAAGTACTGATATGAACGTCTAAGGTGCGTCGAAGGTCAGAAAGCTGTGCGTCAACCCCAGATAACCGCTCAAACCTTCAGCTTATATGTTGGACAATTTCCGCCGCTGTTCCTAGTTGATGTGGATACTTGTTGACCAATTAAACATTTACTGCGGGTAACAAAGTTGCATTCAGCATTTCCAGGGATTGCGCCATGATAATAGGCAATTACGCGAACGTTTATCTAACTATAGAAGTCAATTTCATTGTCAATGAAAACGATTCCTAATAATGAGTAATTCTTGACTACTAACGTCGACGTACATTGTGATTATTACAATGGTGATCTGCAATTTTCAAGGTTAGTTCTGTCTTCTATCGTCGACGATAATTGGCTTTGGGAACATCGCTCATCACTTGCAGTAGACGATAGCTCTCACCGAAACTTTCAATATGCGGACTTAGCAACAATGACGAGTAACGATGGTCTGTGGTAAAAGCGAAATCGGGTCTTTTTACAGGTCGTGTACATTTTTGGAACTTTATTCCGCATTCCAAGACGGATTACAACTGAATGAATGAATTATGTGAAGACCATCCTTTGATTGTGCATAACTAAGTTCATCTGACGACTCTTACTATTGCGGTAGTTCAATTCTTGACTAGTCGGTTGGGTGCAATGTCAAACCACCCGGCGGAATCCCACTCTATTAAATTAAGAGTACCGTGCACTGGTTTAGGGGAATCCATGACCATTTTTTAGTTAGTATACCCGCCTGTCGCGCGGGAGACCGGGGTTCGATTCCCCGCCGGGGAGCGTCTGACGCAAGACTAATGACCTTGCCCGGAAAAAACAAATCATTATGGAAAATTTAACAAGCCTCAGGACTTGCTAAATAAGGCCAAGACCGGTCCCCGGTTGTAGTGCCGATGATGATTATGATGATGATGATGACAATTTTTTGGAGCTCAGCTGATAGACTTGAAGCCTTTCTCACGGTGGCGTTTCTAACAGATACACATACATTCGAATAAAAATGGAATAAGCAAAGCACCAGAGCCACATCGCAATTAACAATACTACTATTTATTGGCCTGTAGGAACCCGGAAGTTCATGAACTCACCGACTCGACTCCGCCATCGTTCCCTGTCCTGTGCACTCTCCTTCCACGCTTGACCAGCCGATTCGATCTCCTCAAGGTCAAACCATATATTGTCCTCCCATCTCCATCGCGGCCGTCCGGCCGGTCTCTTTCCCGTTGGTCTACCGTCAAGAATTCTACTCACGGCCCTATCGATGCCTATCCGCCTCATCTTAATCTTCGCGACCTGATTACTCTCACTATTGTAGGTTTGCGGTATAGCTCTTCCAATTCTTGGTGGTGCAGTTTCCTCCATTGTCCTGCCTCCTCGTCATATTTACCTCCAAAGATACCCCTTAAAACTTTATTCTCGAATATGCGGAATTTGTTTTCTTCCCGTTTTGTGAAGCCCATATTTCGCATCCGTATAAAACAATCGCTCTGGCGCAAGACTAATGACCTTGCCCGAAAAAAACAAACAAACCATTATGGAAAATTTAACAAGTCTCAGGACTTGCTAAATAAGGCCAAGTCCGGTTCCCGGTTGTAGTGCCGATGATGATGATGATAAAACAATCGGCATGATTATGGTTGTATAGACACGGAGCTTTATGTTATGTGATAACTGTTTCGATTTCAGCAGTTTACTGACTGCGTGCCAACTAGCGTTGCCGGAATGCAGTCTTTTGTTAATTTCCTTCGACATTTTGTGACTGGACGTCAGTATCGTTCCCAGATATTTAAATTCTTTAACTTTTTCAAATATCTTGCCTCTGACGTTTATATGTGTTCCCTGAGGTCTCGCCGTAATCATGTATTTTGTTTTGTCTTCATTTATTTCTAGGCCCACATTTTCTGCCGCTTGCACGACAATTTCACAGCGTTTACTTACAGTTTACGGACGCTGATTCAACGGAAACACCACCAACAATACGCCGGGAATTGTTCTTTCCGGAAAAACCACACAAACAGCAAAACACACAGATGTAACCAGTAGCCATAAAACACACGGTTGTCTAATTGTATTTACTTGAAGAACTTTATTGAATCTGTGGGGAAGAAGTATGTTGCGCCAGCGTACGGCGCTGATTCCCTTCTTCCGCCAGCATTCGCTCCACCGTTCAACAAGGTTCCGCCAAACTCTTGGTGATTCACTGCAGCAGGAAAGGAAACAAGTCGAACATCGAGGCACGGGGCGGACAGCACAGAAAACAAAGCAGGACAAAACTTCACAACACCGGAAACAATTTAAACCAAAACAGTAAAACACTGGAAGGTTACGTTAATGTTTTATTCGCTAAATAAAAACCACTGCTTCTGTTACAATATTGATCTGGATGAAAATTAATATTAACCCTTATTTATAAAATTTTGATGTTTCGAGAAAGGAAAACCCATGCGAAGGCCGGAGGATGTCTATTAATTTATTCTTGGATAACACTGTACGTTGTAAATGCGAGTTATCTGTGAGGCACACGATTGTTATTTATTTAATTATTCCTTTTGTTACTTCACACTAGATTCCGGGTATTATCGCTCCCGTCCCCGGAACGGGAGCGGAAGTCCGCACGACCATTGTCGTGGGCAGATGGAAAGGGACTCCACGATATTAATTCGCTGACAAGGGAATTCGGCCATTCTTAATTAAGGGGTGCGTTTTCCTATTCCAAGAGAGGCGTAAAGTCTCTCTTTGGAGTAACCAAACCGATCTCATAGGGGAGATCTTCACGATACACAAGTGTGTGTGTACGTCAGTTCTTTTCATAGATCAAAGCCATGATGAAGAACCTGAAACACAAAGAAAGGGAAAAGGATTGTAGAGATATTTGTTTATGTGAGAAGGTTACTGCGAAACGGATCCAGAACTATGTAGGATAAAAGAGATTTATGACTTGTGAGTTGAACTGAGTAATCAAGTTGCAACTCATTAAATGGTAGATGCGTCTGGGATACTTGGTGATTGGATGGTTTGTGTATCCCCAGAATGCCTGCTGGTAGACAGCGTTCTTTTGTTTGAACTTAGTGTATTGGTAAGGCATTACATGCATCTGCGTTGGGATGTTTATCGCTGGCTAAAAGGGGTCGCCAGCCGAGGTGTGTGTAGATAGTTTTTTGTACACACATCGAGGCTGGGAAAATATACGGCGCAATATTTATGATCCCTGTCATGAAGGTTACATTGTATGTAAACCGAATCATTTGTTTACAGGAATTCGTCTAGGGGAATTTGTCTGGCAACGTAGATGCCGAAATTGGTTTGGAATTCCTGATAAGCTAATAAAGAAATCTTACAGAGAATTCGTATGCGAAGAGAATGCATGAAAGGTAAGTTTTTTTTACAGGGACTTAAAGATCATAGATTTGACCTATTTAATGCGTGAAGCATTTTCAGGTGTCTAATGCGATTGCATTGGCGAAAACTTATGCATCTTGGGATGAGGTAATGGGGGTTTTTAGGTAGGTATACCGTGGGGTTTGGCGGCACCGCCACAAGTCTTGAACTTAATCTAGGGTATACAATTTCACTGTTCTGCAGTGCTTTTGTCTCTGGACATCACAGGGTTCGACACATACACCAGGTAATGATATCAATGTACTTACACTTGGATACTTAACATGCAGTTCAATTACTATGTTAGTTATAACTCACACTCGACAATATTTACAAAATGGGTATTAAACTCCGGCGCGCAACGACCTCGACAAGATTACTTGATGGTGGGTGAATTTATACTCTATGTCGTATGTGTACACGGCTAGGGATGATTGAACACTTCAAACGCGAAGCGCAACGTCCCCGGGATGCGTGCGTTGTTCGGTGGATACGATCTGACTCTCTCATGGATCTAGATGTTGCTTCGCGCGGATATTTCTATTCAAGATTGCACACATACAGAGAAAGGGCCTGTACATGGAAAGGACAGCATTTCAAATGTAGACTGAAATCGAATAAGGAAAAGCGGCAACAACAACTGTCTAAATGATATTCGAATTCAATTCAGGTCAGCTGTGCAAATAGAAGTCAAAAGAGGCGGTGTAAGTGTTGGAGAGTAGACGACGCATTATTTATGATCCCTGGTGAAGGTTACAAAGTATGTAATTCAAATCATTTGTTTACAGGAATTCGTGTAGGGGAATTTGTGTGGCAACGTAGATGCCGAAATTGGTTTGGAATTCCTGATAAGCCAATAAAGAAATCTTACAGAGGATTGGTATGCAACGAGAATGCATGAAAGGTAAGTTTTCTTTACAAGGACTTAGAGATCATAGATTTGATCTCTTTAATGCGTGAAGCATTTTCAGGTGTCTAATGCGATTGCATTGGCGAAAACTTATGCATCTTGGGATGAGGTAATGGGGGTTTTTAGGTAAGTGGACCGTGGGGTTTGGCGGCACCGCCACAAGTCTTGAACTTAATCTAGGGTATACAATTTCACTGTTCTGGAGTGCTTTTGTCTCTGGACATCACATGGTTCGACACATACACCAGGTAATGATATCAATGTACTTACACTTGGATACTTAACATGCAGTTCAATTACTATGTTAGTTATAACTCACACTCGACAATATTTACAAAATGGGTATTAAACTCCGGCGCGCAACGACCTCGACAAGATTACTTGATGGTGGGTGAATTTATACTCTATGTCGTGTGTGTACACGGCTAGGGACGATTGAACACTTCAAACGCGAAGCGCAACGTCCCCGGGATGCGTGCGTTGTTCGGTGGATACGATCTGACTCTCTCAGGGATCTAGATGTTGCTTCGCGCGGATATTTCTATTCAAGATTGCACACATACAGAGAAAGGGCCTGTACATGGAAAGGACAGCATTTCAAATGTAGACTGAAATCGAATAAGGAAAAGCGGCAACAACAACTGCCTAAATGATATTCGAATTCAACTCAGGTCAGCTGTGCAAATAGATGGTCGCTTGGATAGCGGCCGGAAAATGTTGCTATTTGTGAACTAGCGATTCGTTGATGCAGAAATAGGTTTCTGAGTATTATGTCAACAGAAACGCTATTTCGGGGTTCAAACGCTAAGATACGCGTTTGTTTACCTTTGTTAATGGTACGAGAGTTGTTTAAGGGAACTATACCGTGGGACCTGATCATTGGCATGATTGTTTGAATAACAATCATGATCGTGTCCGATCCAATGGGTGTTTATCGCTTATACCAGCGGTAAGAGCTAGTGTGGAAATTTGTTTAGTTTAGAGAACGCTACGTGGGACAAGATCATTGGTATGATTGTTTAAATAACAATCATATCGTGTCCAACTCGATGATCGGTTATCGACATAGGCGATCGATCATCGGAAATCTGGCTTGCAGATGTGCAAGCAGACGAGTTGCCCGACGTGTCTTTTTGGACCAACGGATTGTTGGAACAAGCAGACATAGGAGGATCGGTGTATGCTTGATTGGCACGTTGCCGCCCAGAGGAACCGATCATGTTCCTAACTGATTCATGTAAAGTGAACCGAAGTGGTTTGGTGATATGCGTTCGTATGATCCCATGGCAAGATGATGATCTTGCCGTGGGCTTATTTTTCAGGTATGATATTGAAAGGGTAGCTTAACGCTGCTCTATTACAGGTAAGCGAAATGGCTTTGTTGGATGTGGAAAGGCGGGTTGATTTAAAGGGAAAGGGTGGTTCTTTGTGAATGCTTTAAAGAACCCCCACAAGGTCAGATAAGAGAGCGAAGCGTGGAAGGAGAGTGCACAGGACAAGGAACGACAGCCTAGCTGAGTCAGTGAGGTCATGAACTTTCAAGGTCTTACGGGCCAATAAATAGTATTAGTATCATGTTCTATCGATACGCACAGTCAATGTAGACTGTAGGTGGATTAAAAAGTCTCGGGATTTTTCAATAGGTGGCGCCACTAGAAAATGAACTTGAATCATTCCGAGAGGCTGACCTGTCACTAGTATATGTATGAAGTTGTGTGCCATTTCGTGTATTCGTTTACAAGCTACAGTCGTTTGAGTGACGCTACTGCGCAAAGAAAATGTGTGTAGTGTGTTTTGGGATGCACGTGGCATTATCTTCATTGAGTATTTGGAAAAGGGACAGACGATAATTGGACTTGTGCGTCATTATTACGTCTACTTAATGAGAAAATAAAAGAAAATCGTCCTCATTTGAACATAAAAAGTCCTCTTTTTCTAAATTTGAGGAATTGAAGTTTGAATTGATATACAAGCCACCGTATTCACCAGATCTGGGCCCGAGTAACTTCGTTTTATTTTCAAATTTAGAAAAATGGCTCAGTGGACAATGGTTTACACACGGTCATCAGACACACAAATGCTTATTTTGAGGCTTAAACAAGTTGCAGGGGTATTATCACCGAGAGAATAGATGTTCTGAGTCGACAAAAAGAAAGGGACGATTTGCCGCCCTTTTGGGAATTGGTTCAATATTCGCTGACTTCATCTGCTACGTGCGGCTTTCACCACCCCCATCATTTAATTGTTTTTATTATAATTTTGTTTTAGTATAGTTTGATGGTAAGGTGGTGGAAGTGTTGCACGATCCACATGTGAGTGTTCGAACACGCGCCGATATGTGTGAATATAAACGCCATTTAGCAATATTTGCACACTGTGAAAACCGATATTCTAGCTTTAAGCGAAACTCAGATTGGTTCGTCAAGCAACTGAAATCACAGGGTGTCCCAAAAGTCGTCTTCAGTTTGTTTTGCTTCCTGTACGAATGCATGCCCTAGCAGAGGTGCATATATCGGGTTTTCCAATACGGACTTGACAGCATTGAATTTAATTTGTGAACGCACCCTTTCACTAATCATCGAACTGTCACTGTCAATTTATTCAGTAAGCTCAACATTTTCATCATAGTTAAGTACACCCGATATATGGCGATAGCTAGCACCGCCGTTGAGAATTCAAACTCTACGTGCTTTTTTTTTATAAAAGCAGTTATTCACCTGTTATTACGCGATGACTGTTCGTTACACTAAAGAAGCACCTAGTGCTCTGCTCATCAATGCATGGCTACAGTAGCTTGAGGAGATTGATTCTACAATGGCAAACCACGGACGGGATGACCTAGCTTCTCAAGAAACGGAGAAAATGTGGAGAGCGTGTACCACTGTTTATTTGGGCCCCAAACGTGTAACAAAGCCGCATAATTTATGTTGGAGCAGGAACAGCAAATGTACGAGGACAGTGAGCTCCCCCTACCCTCCAAATATGACATGTATGGCGCAAATAATGCTTTCGCTTGTCTTGCATATTCCGAGTCTAAGGATGAAGAAGAGGACTTATATGACCCGGAAGCAAAGCCTGCGGTGGTAAGAGCACGGCGAGAGGAGAGACGCAGAAAAAAAATATTGCTGCGCTCCAACAACAACAAAGGCCGATGCCGGAAATCGACCAGAAACAACAAAAACATCAGCAACTACCAAAACAACATCGCTCACAGTAACAGCACGCAGGACAACAGCCAGCAGATCAATAAATATATAAACATGTCACCAATCATCACCATCCACAACGATTGTAAAGAATTTGTAAGTCCTTGTAAGGCAGCTGTAGGCAATAATAATTTCTTTATTAAAAGACTGGCAGGTATCAGGCATGCCGTTCATACCTATACGGTCGCAGATCATAATAAAATAATAAATGTGTTAAAAAGGACAACAAAGGGGGAATTTCTGCTAGAACTGAAACGCCGACCAGAGGCCGCCACCGAGACACTGAAAGCAAAAGTACAACAGTGTCTATTGTCAGAGGAAATTACGGTCGAGTGTCGTGATTTAGATGAGGTTACAACTGTAGAGGAAATCCTGAGAGCGGTCGCTATAGTGTTCCCTGTACTGAACGCGATATCAAAGGAAGCGGTAAAGAGTTTAAGAAGGAAACCAGATGGCACGCAGGATGCCATGATCCGCTTACCAAGAGAAAAGGCTAGCATGTTGCTGGCTACAGGTTTCCTGCGGGTTGGATGGGTGAGATGCAGACTTCGAGAACACGTCGCATCCACCCGATGTCTCAGATGTTGGCAATACTGTCATGTGGCGAAATCCTGCAAATCCGAAGAAGAACGTTCGGAAAACTGTTTGAAATGAGGTTGTGACAGTTTTTTTTTGGTCTCTTCCACAGAAAATTAATTCTAATTTAATTTTTACCTGTATTCTTGGTGTCAGGAATGGTCAGGAATGTACAGTGTTCCCGCTCTCGGCCAGATTAATCCTTTCAATGGTGAATGATTTAGTTAGAATCCATAGATCAAATATTGAAGCTCCTCTATTTCCATGGGCACCATTGAAACAATTTGGTATTTTAGAAACAGCTCTCCAGGTCAGTGATCAGCATTTAATTGCAAATAGATGTTCGTGACACTGTACAAAAATTATAGTTGATAGTTTTTTCACGTTCACACTCGGGTCATATCTGAGTTAGGATTTATATGAAGGGTAAATTTTGGCGACCGAATCAATTGAAAGAATCTGACACTGAGAACTTTAAGTAGTTATGAGATATATTTAAAATTCTTCAAACAATTTTAAAACTTTTGGGAATCTAGTGTGCTTTTGAAAACATTCCTTTTACTTTTTTAATTTTCTAGTTTTACTTTTTAATGTTAAAACAAAAAAGGGCACGGGCTTCTCTCCTTTCTTTCCTCTGCAAATTCTCTACCGTGACCAACAACAACCGTACTCTTTGCTGCTCTTTTTCAATCCAATCGAAAACGGAATTGCAAAACCGTATATCAAAAACATTCACCTGTTCTCTCTTTCGCTCCCCATTCTCGTCCACTTCGAAACCCGAATTCGAACTCGAAGAGCCGCACGATCCACACCCGAATCGGGGCGTGTTCGAAAACTCACTTGTGGATCGCGCAACTCCTCCACCACCTTACCATCATACCATTTTAAAACAAATTATATTAAAATTACAAATTATCGAATGATGGTGGTGGCGGAAACCGTACGTAACAGGCTGGGAAAGGCCACAAAGCGATGACCTGTAATGCAAAACCCAAATGCATGTTCTGCGAATAAGGGTGCGAAGGCGGTAACCACCACTACACAGGGAGTTACAAATGTCGAGCATTTAAAAATGCGATGTCCAACGTCCTCAATAAAAATGGACAGGTTTAGGTGCATTCAAATTAACCTAAACCAGACGCACAAAATCTCCTTTCCCAAACGGTTAAGGAATGTGGTGCCGACGTGGTACTCATCAATGAGCAGTACAGAATGCATGTGTATTGTTTCAAGAAGCCCTACCATTTTCCTCCCACATTTCCTTTTCTCCCACATCCATAATGGATACAAAGCGAATTTCCATCTGGTATCATATATTCATATCCCCAAATCTACGTTGAATCCAACATCCAGCAAATTAAGCCAAACGTTCAATTGCCGAACATTGAATTCGATTCCAAAAATCCAAACAGCACGGTGCATATTTTCACATGTATTGTATGTACAATCAAACACGTGTACGAACAAATCCATGTCCATTTGATCCGCCGACACACAATTTTGGCAATCTAAACATCACTATGCATACGCATTGTAACCAGATGTTTTATGACATGCAGAAATTGACCCAAATTCCCATCCATTTTCTTACCCATTTCCCATGACCCCATTTAAAGTGCAATATAAACTCTTGTTTGCATTAGCCAGATACGCCAATGGATAACAAAAAACCTCAAAAAGGATCTGCGATAAGGGGCGATGTGTCCGAGACTTCCAGGAAGAACAAAAGTAAATTAGAAGGTAGTCTGTTGTTAGCGCGAAGGAAGTGATGATCTAAGAATAAAGAGTAGACTAATATAATTAATCTGTGATTTACTACGGGTACGGCTGTAGAGTTTCTTGCAAACTTGTGGTACGCTGTGTTAAATGATTTTATAGAATAGAAAATAGTGCGTTTCCAGTGTAGTCTGATTTGCTTGTTGTCGGTGTTTGAAAAACTCGTTTAGTGTGCGTGCTTTAACACTTGGGCCCGCAGTGGTATTACCCTACGCTTCACCGGTAGATGGACGGTGCATCCCATAGGGGCTACCTGGAAAAACCAAGGACGCGGGCGTGTATCCACGTATCCATATGCGACCAGGACTCATCATCATCATCATCATCGGCACTACAACCGGGAACCGGTCTTGGCCTTATTTAGCAAGTCCTGAGGCTTGTTAAATTTTCCATAATGATTTATTTTGTCCGGGCAAGGTCATTAGTCTTGCGCCAGAGGCTCCCCGACGGGGAATCGAACCCCAGTCTCCCGGGTGACAGGCGGGTATACTAACCACTATACTATCGAGGAGCCCCAGGACTCAACAACACACAATAAGCATCCATTCAGGATCCATCGTTCGCTTCTCTTCCTCGTTGATCGGGAAGCACGGAGTTAAACCGTACTACACCTGGCACTGGTACAATTACATGTAAAGAACACAGCAGCGGAACAGCGGCCATCTGGACAACTGGAAATTCCGGCCTAGAACATCGAAATGTCCAGCGGCAGGAAGGATTCGCATGTGCTTAGATCAGAGGAATTCACTTCTATTGTTGTTACGCTCCGCCAAGCCGGGAAATAGAAGAATACAAATGCTTTCTGGACAGGGTAGCATAAGAAGCTAGAGATAAGAGCCGTCTTATAGTTGCTGGAGATTTTAACGCTTGGGCAGTAGAATGGGAAAGCACATGGACCAACAGTAGAGGCCAGGCACTGCTCGAAGCCTTCGCAGTCTTAGATGTGGTGCTACTTAATGATGATGCTGACGACACCTTCATAAACGAGGTAGATCGGTCCAAAGTCGACATCACATTTGCCTCATCATCACATGTTAGCAAGAAGTAAGGAATGGCGAGTTTTGGACACCTACACCCATAGTGACCACCAAGCCGCGATGTACGAAATATTACCACGCAGGGGATTCATCACAGGCAAATTGGCGAATTAAGCCCAGAAAAATGAATGGAAAGAGAAGGACCTCGATGCGGAACTGTTCGATTATATACTGGGAGACCAAATGGAACAGTTTGACGCGGAGGCCGATGGGAACAGATAGGCTGGAAAAGTCATGAAGTGGCTAACTACCGCATGCGATGCTTCTATGCCATGACAAAGACAACCAGCAGGGACAATAAAACCAGTGTATTGGTGGAACCTAGGAATCGCCCATGTGCGATCGGAGTGCAACTGGTTAAGACGCTTGCAACAAAGAGCAAGAAACCGTAAAACCTACAGTTACATGCGGAATTCGTCAACAAACGGAAGGAGCTGAGGAATGTTATCCGCAATAGTAAATATGACGCGTTCTGCTCCTTAAGGGATGAATTAAATAACAGCCCATCGGGCAGCGCTTACAGGATAGTCATGAAAAGACTACACAACAACAGTAGTCAAATGCAAGTAAAAGTGACATGGTCAGAATCGTTGCTGTCCTTTTCGCGCAGTGTGATGAGATGTTGAGAGCGCAAGAGGAATGGAATATCACTGAAAGAGAAATACCTCCTGTGACCACCGAAGAGGTGCTCCCCGGGACTGGATGGTATTCCTAACGCTGTAGTGAAGACTGCTTTAACTAAAAAGCCGGAAGTCTTCAACAGTCTACTTCACGGCCTACCACCAAACAGGTGGTCCTCAACAAAAATAGGCGGCTTGTGCTTATGCCAAAAGGATTCTCCCAGTTCACTCCACGGAGGGCAAAATGCAGAAAACGATGTTGCACGCTTTCGATTCTGCGGATATGGGACGAGTAGTGTAGAGATCAGACGTGACTGGCGTATTCAAGAAGGGGGCGGACGAAGGCTATGTGGAGAGAACGCGAAACGTTAGGATTAGAGAATTCTTTAGACCACCATTTCATAAACCCAAGGGCAGAGTTGCCCTTAAGAATAATGTCATCAATATGCGGGATGAAGCTAAGCTCCCTGTCAAATAAGATCCCCAGGTCACGTATCGAGGGTACAGATGATATCTGCTGGTTTAGCAGGAAGTAGGAACGTGGGCGGTGGGGGGGGGGGGGGGGGTGGGGGGACGTTTGCGGAAGAAGGTGATGGAGTGACATTTGACAACGTTGAGTTCGAGACAGTTATTACGGCACCAAATTGAGAAGCTGTCGCGATCCGTTGGGAGAAATGAGGAGTCGAGAGGAGAGATGACCGTTTAGTATAGTTTGGTATCGTCCGCATAGAGGGAGATGGATGAGTATTTGATAATGGAGTCAACGTCATTGATGGTAATGATAAATAGAAGGGGACCTAAATGACTGCCTTGAGGAACTCCTGACGTGGGAGGAAAAAGATTGGACAGGGAGGATCTGAATTTGACACGGTAGGATCGATCTTTCAGATAAGAAGATAACCACTTGATCAATAGGGGTTCGAAACCTAGGGAGGCCAGCTTAAAAAGGATGAGATTATGGGAGATTTTGTCGAAGGGCTTGCTGAAATCTATGGTGATTATATCGACTTCGTTGCCATTCTCTAAGGGACGGAGAGTATGGGATGAGAACTCGACCAGATTGGTTGTGGTCCACCTACCCGAAAGGAAACCATGTTGGTTGGGTGAAATGATGGATTTACAACGGAAAGTTAACGCATTGTAAAGAATTCCTTCGAACAGTTTAGGGATATGACACAGTTTGGCGATGGGACGGTAGTTGCTTATATCGTTTTAAGGTCCCGTTTTATGTATGGGGGTGACATAGGAGGATTTCCAAATACTAGGGAAGATACCTTGTGTAAGGGATAGATAGAAGATTATTGATAGCAGGAGAGAAAGAGAAGAGGAACATTACTTTAAAAGGACAGCCGGGAGTCCATCAGCTTCAGGGCTGAACTCGTCTTTGAGTAAGTTTAATTTCTCCTCAACTACGTGATGCTGAATAATTTGTAGACTGAAGGGGCCAAGGGATAATTCGGGCAAGTCTTTGAAGTAAGACGGGTTAGGCTCGAAGGTGATGTCCGTCCGTGAAGGATTTATTGAAGAACGAAGCGAGTAGATTTGCAATGGTTAGGGGGTCGGTTGAAGTAGTCGTGCCATAAGAAAAGAAGTTAGGATATGCGTCGGATTTATGTTTGTAATGTATAAAGTGGAAAAAAGATTTGGGGTCATTGATCAATTGCCAAGGCCGGTTCCCGGTTGTAGAGCCGATGATGATGATGGTCAAGTTGGATCGTGTTTTTGTGAGATAGTTGGAGTAGAGGGCGTTGTAGGGCTCGGCAAATTTATAAAACGAACCGAGATAGTTGGAGTAGTTTTGGAAGGAACGCATTTTTATGAAAATGTTCACAATTTATTTCTCTTATTTCGAAGAGTGCGGAGTGTGCGGTTTTACCATGGGGGCGATTGAACCGATGATTTGTGACGAGAATAGGGGACGTATAGGGCGATGGCATAGTAGATCTTATAGAGAGTGGCAGTAGCTTAAAGAGTAGACTAATATAATTAATCTGTGATTTACTACGGGTACGGCTGTAGAGTTTCTTGCAAACTTGTGGTACGCTGTGTTAAATGATTTTATAGAATAGAAAATAGTGCGTTTCCAGTGTAGTCTGATTTGCTTGTTGTCGGTGTTTGAAAAACTCGTTTAGTGTGCGTGCTTTAACACTTGGGCCCGCAGTGGTATTACCCTACGCTTCACCGGTAGATGGACGGTGCATCCCATAGGGGCTACCTGGAAAAACCAAGGACGCGGGCGTGTATCCACGTATCCATATGCGACCAGGACTCATCATCATCATCATCATCGGCACTACAACCGGGAACCGGTCTTGGCCTTATTTAGCAAGTCCTGAGGCTTGTTAAATTTTCCATAATGATTTATTTTGTCCGGGCAAGGTCATTAGTCTTGCGCCAGAGGCTCCCCGACGGGGAATCGAACCCCAGTCTCCCGGGTGACAGGCGGGTATACTAACCACTATACTATCGAGGAGCCCCAGGACTCAACAACACACAATAAGCATCCATTCAGGATCCATCGTTCGCTTCTCTTCCTCGTTGATCGGGAAGCACGGAGTTAAACCGTACTACACCTGGCACTGGTACAATTACATGTAAAGAACACAGCAGCGGAACAGCGGCCATCTGGACAACTGGAAATTCCGGCCTAGAACATCGAAATGTCCAGCGGCAGGAAGGATTCGCATGTGCTTAGATCAGAGGAATTCACTTCTATTGTTGTTACGCTCCGCCAAGCCGGGAAATAGAAGAATACAAATGCTTTCTGGACAGGGTAGCATAAGAAGCTAGAGATAAGAGCCGTCTTATAGTTGCTGGAGATTTTAACGCTTGGGCAGTAGAATGGGAAAGCACATGGACCAACAGTAGAGGCCAGGCACTGCTCGAAGCCTTCGCAGTCTTAGATGTGGTGCTACTTAATGATGATGCTGACGACACCTTCATAAACGAGGTAGATCGGTCCAAAGTCGACATCACATTTGCCTCATCATCACATGTTAGCAAGAAGTAAGGAATGGCGAGTTTTGGACACCTACACCCATAGTGACCACCAAGCCGCGATGTACGAAATATTACCACGCAGGGGATTCATCACAGGCAAATTGGCGAATTAAGCCCAGAAAAATGAATGGAAAGAGAAGGACCTCGATGCGGAACTGTTCGATTATATACTGGGAGACCAAATGGAACAGTTTGACGCGGAGGCCGATGGGAACAGATAGGCTGGAAAAGTCATGAAGTGGCTAACTACCGCATGCGATGCTTCTATGCCATGACAAAGACAACCAGCAGGGACAATAAAACCAGTGTATTGGTGGAACCGAGGAATCGCCCATGTGCGATCGGAGTGCAACTGGTTAAGACGCTTGCAACAAAGAGCAAGAAACCGTAAAACCTACAGTTACATGCGGAATTCGTCAACAAACGGAAGGAGCTGAGGAATGTTATCCGCAATAGTAAATATGACGCGTTCTGCTCCTTAAGGGATGAATTAAATAACAGCCCATCGGGCAGCGCTTACAGGATAGTCATGAAAAGACTACACAACAACAGTAGTCAAATGCAAGTAAAAGTGACATGGTCAGAATCGTTGCTGTCCTTTTCGCGCAGTGTGATGAGATGTTGAGAGCGCAAGAGGAATGGAATATCACTGAAAGAGAAATACCTCCTGTGACCACCGAAGAGGTGCTCCCCGGGACTGGATGGTATTCCTAACGCTGTAGTGAAGACTGCTTTAACTAAAAAGCCGGAAGTCTTCAACAGTCTACTTCACGGCCTACCACCAAACAGGTGGTCCTCAACAAAAATAGGCGGCTTGTGCTTATGCCAAAAGGATTCTCCCAGTTCACTCCACGGAGGGCAAAATGCAGAAAACGATGTTGCACGCTTTCGATTCTGCGGATATGGGACGAGTAGTGTAGAGATCAGACGTGACTGGCGTATTCAAGAAGGGGGCGGACGAAGGCTATGTGGAGAGAACGCGAAACGTTAGGATTAGAGAATTCTTTAGACCACCATTTCATAAACCCAAGGGCAGAGTTGCCCTTAAGAATAATGTCATCAATATGCGGGATGAAGCTAAGCTCCCTGTCAAATAAGATCCCCAGGTCACGTATCGAGGGTACAGATGATATCTGCTGGTTTAGCAGGAAGTAGGAACGTGGGTGGTGGGGGGGGGGGGGGTGGGGGGACGTTTGCGGAAGAAGGTGATGGAGTGACATTTGACAACGTTGAGTTCGAGACAGTTATTACGGCACCAAATTGAGAAGCTGTCGCGATCCGTTGGGAGAAATGAGGAGTCGAGAGGAGAGATGACCGTTTAGTATAGTTTGGTATCGTCCGCATAGAGGGAGATGGATGAGTATTTGATAATGGAGTCAACGTCATTGATGGTAATGATAAATAGAAGGGGACCTAAATGACTGCCTTGAGGAACTCCTGACGTGGGAGGAAAAAGATTGGACAGGGAGGATCTGAATTTGACACGGTAGGATCGATCTTTCAGATAAGAAGATAACCACTTGATCAATAGGGGTTCGAAACCTAGGGAGGCCAGCTTAAAAAGGATGAGATTATGGGAGATTTTGTCGAAGGGCTTGCTGAAATCTATGGTGATTATATCGACTTCGTTGCCATTCTCTAAGGGACGGAGAGTATGGGATGAGAACTCGACCAGATTGGTTGTGGTCCACCTACCCGAAAGGAAACCATGTTGGTTGGGTGAAATGATGGATTTACAACGGAAAGTTAACGCATTGTAAAGAATTCCTTCGAACAGTTTAGGGATATGACACAGTTTGGCGATGGGACGGTAGTTGCTTATATCGTTTTAAGGTCCCGTTTTATGTATGGGGGTGACATAGGAGGATTTCCAAATACTAGGGAAGATACCTTGTGTAAGGGATAGATAGAAGATTATTGATAGCAGGAGAGAAAGAGAAGAGGAACATTACTTTAAAAGGACAGCCGGGAGTCCATCAGCTTCAGGGCTGAACTCGTCTTTGAGTAAGTTTAATTTCTCCTCAACTACGTGATGCTGAATAATTTGTAGACTGAAGGGGCCAACGGATAATTCGGGCAAGTCTTTGAAGTAAGACGGGTTAGGCTCGAAGGTGATGTCCGTCCGTGAAGGATTTATTGAAGAACGAAGCGAGTAGATTTGCAATGGTTAGGGGGTCGGTTGAAGTAGTCGTGCCATAAGAAAAGAAGTTAGGATATGCGTCGGATTTATGTTTGTAATGTATAAAGTGGAAAAAAGATTTGGGGTCATTGATCAATTGCCAAGGCCGGTTCCCGGTTGTAGAGCCGATGATGATGATGGTCAAGTTGGATCGTGTTTTTGTGAGATAGTTGGAGTAGAGGGCGTTGTAGGGCTCGGCAAATTTATAAAACGAACCGAGATAGTTGGAGTAGTTTTGGAAGGAACGCATTTTTATGAAAATGTTCACAATTTATTTCTCTTATTTCGAAGAGTGCGGAGTGTGCGGTTTTACCATGGGGGCGATTGAACCGATGATTTGTGACGAGAATAGGGGACGTATAGGGCGATGGCATAGTAGATCTTATAGAGAGTGGCAGTAGCTTCTTCTACCCCCAGATGATCAAAGTGAAACGCTGTTTTGCTAAGATGCTAATTTAGAAGGCGGAAGTTAGCTTTGTGGAAGTTGTAGGAAAAGCTGGCATGAGGTAGAGAAGGCTGGGTTTCATGATCAAGATATAGGGACAAGAGCAGCGGGGGGTGGTAATTGTCAATAGTAGAGAGGGCGTGTGGACTAGGGGCAACTGAGGACTTGTGTGGGTCCGTTGTGAGCATGAGGTCCAGTTGTCTCCCCATATGATTTGGGACATTTCTTATTTGTCGGAGACATGAGTCGGTGAGACCGTTTATAAATATACGTCCCTTGGAACTTGTGGGGTTTGAGAAGTAGAAGGCTTGATCGTCAGCCAATGTTCATTGGAGAACGGGGAGGTTAAAATCGCCACGAACGACGACATCGTCAAGGGAGGTGCTTAACTCGGTTATATAGAAGCAGATAATGTATAAAGACTTAGGGCGCTTGTCGATTTTTATTGCGACGTAGTCAAGATCGGGAGAAGAAGAGATGGCAATTAAGACGATTCGAGTGTGTTATGAGTGGCAAGCAGCACTCCACGGCATGGGGAATTGGGATCTTCTCGATGAACGTTGTCATCGCGAAAAACATTGAAGGAGGGAGGGAATAGTTCAAGACTATTAGTACTAGGGATAAGGTTGGTCTCAGTCAGGGCGTATATGTCGAAGGGGAGGGAATGCACCTTTTCCAGAGTCGATTGTGTTTTGGATCGGAGACCTCTAACATTCTGATAGTAGATGGTTAGAGGGAGCGTATTGAGGGTATCGAGGTGATAAGGGGGGCGAGGGGGCGACTGATTATGGTCAAAACGGCTTGTCATTATTGGGATAGACCATTTATGTTATGGAATATCATGTATGATGGTGTGCTCAGGATCAATGTAACAGAAGGCGTTAAAATTATTGGGTACGAAGATGATTTGGCGATAGTGGCCGTAGCTAAACATCTAGAAGACCTGGAGAATATTTGCTCCCAAGCAATCCAGAACATTAAATGCTGGCTAGATATAGCCGGACTGAAACTAGCTGGACATAAGTCGGAGGCAGTTTTAATAAGCAGGCCCAAGACAGTTGAACAGCTTGATGTGGAAATAGAAGGACAAACAATCAGATCCAGTTCCTATATTAAATATATTGGTGTTATACTCGACACCAGGTTGACCTTGAACGAACACCTGAGGAAAACGAGTGAAAAAACGGCAAGAGTATGCAAAGTTTTGGCGAGACTGCTACTCAATGTTGGAGGACCCCGGCCCCACATAAGGAAACTGATAACCAATGTCTACACCTCCATTATAATGTATGCAGTTCACATATGGGCAGAAGCCGCACAGTATTAATCGTACATGAGGGGAGTGAACTCAACAAATAGGTTGGCATTATTAAGAGTATGCTGCGCATTCTGAACGGTATCCGTAGATGCCATAAATGTCTTGGCCGGGAGGAAACCACTTGACATTGCAGCAACGCCGCGTTGCATGAAGTCTCACAAGAGAATCTGCGGTGAATGCGATCACAATTAGAGCTCTCAAGCCAAAGAGAATAGCAAGGAAGGTGGGATTCTTCTACCAAAGGAAGGTTGACCCACACCATAACTTCTGATGTAGAAACATGGGTGAAAACAAAACATGGTGAGTTGAACTGCTTTTTGACCCAGCTGATATCAGGACATGGATGCTTTCGGCAATAGTTGCACAAGTATAAGCATGTCAATAACCTATACTGCTTGTATTGCAAAGGCAAAATACAAAATGCGGAACACGTACTCACAGAGTGCGTGAGATTCGAGACCGCATGAACGATTTTGCAGAGACATATGAGACGGACAGTTACTCCGAGAGGAGTAATAGAATACATGCTGAGTTCCAAACACGCATGGTCCGTAGCAAATGATATTCTATGTGACATGATGCAGCAGTTGCGACGCGACGAGCGGAGTAACAGGTAAACTCCGTCCCGCCCCGCGATGGAATATCTAAAAGATCAGCCGGGATCAACGGGAATATGTGCCGGCGGGGGGTGGTTTTAGTCGGTAAAAATCCGGCATGTCTGTGGACCTGTCCCGAGGTATCTTTTGAAGATTTCCACCTTCCTACCGAAAAAAAACGCGAACAATACTTTTAATATTTTTTTGTTGACGAGCGACGATCGATGTAGTTTTTTAAACGACTGTGGGGGTTAGGAAGTATTGTGCCAGGCATGGGCATTCCGTTCACTTCCATCCCCATCGTCTATTGTTCACGCGCTAAGGTATGTAACACAAAACAAAAGAAATAAATGCACCCAGAAACAGCAGCCGGAAAATTAAACACACGGATTTAGTTTATTGTTTTATTTTTATTGCGCAACACTTTCATTTGGTTTGGATATATCCAGGTATTTTGATGCATTTATTTTGTTATATCAGTCATTATCTTTAAACTTATTATTTCGCATTAAATTGCTCTTTATAAATGGTGAAACACTTTTTTAACGACCCGACTTCCGTATATATACGCTTCTCCGCCGCGCGACGGAGAGCGGGAGCGACAATGACCGTGCTGGTCTGCAGATGGAAATGGACTCAACGATATTCATTCGTTGTCAAAGGAAATTCGGCCAGCGAAACTGGCTCTCTTAATTAAGGGGTGCATTTCCCGATTCCTGTTTGGGATTGCGGTGCAGGTGTGGGAAGGTTGGAATTTGCCGGGCAACTGAAGGTACCGAATAGGTTGTGCGATGCCTGAAAAGGTAGAAAAGAAATCTTACAGGGAATTGTATGCGAAGGGATGCATAAAAGGTAAGTTTTCTTTTACAGGGACTTTTAGATTATAAATTTGATAACCTAGATGCGTAAAGCACTCAAGGTGCTAATGCGGTTGCATTAGCGAAAACTTATGCCAATTGAGATGTAGTTATGGGGGTTTTTCAGGTAAGTGGACCGTGGGGTTTAGCGGAACCGCCACATGACTTTTCAGGTACTGCGATGTCAACAGTACAGTATTTGCAGTGTTCAAAAGATGCCGTTATAATCCTAGTCACATTCAACGGGTTCAAAGCCTTCTATCAACAGGATATTGAAAAAGCGTACAATTCTCTCGTGCAATGCTACATAAAGAGCAAGAAGAGCCTGACTTCCTTAACAAAGTTTTGTGGTCTGGAGTGTTCGTATGAAAGACGGATACATGAACATGCACAACCTTCACAGTTGGCGTTTGGAGAACTCAGGGAAGTTCGAAGACAGAATCAATTTCAAATAAATTTGTGCTCCGGAATTTTGAATGGACAAATTGTGGATCCAGTGGATCTGACTGTTGTTTACCACAATTACTAGAAGACGTTGGAGTTGAAACGAACAATATGAATACAAATTGATGGATCTCTGCGCACTGTGTTGTTGAGGTGCGAGCTTATCAAAACGAGGCTTATCACATTAGATGGATTGGGTGGTTGGGGACTATTTGGTGGCTTTCTCGATCGATGAGATGGATATCATTGGATTTTTTAAATTGAGGCTGTTTTAAAGACAGACTCTATGCTAAATCGATTCACAATAAGAAGAAGCTACGGCAAAGAATCAATCAAGAATCTCGGGAAATTCAATCAGTTAGCCTGGGAAGCCTTAAAAGGTATATACGTAATTGTCGAGCATGTATTAGAGCTGGTGAAAAATATTTTGAACATTTATTATGAAGTTCTCTTTAAATATAAAACGAGATAATAATAAGAAATAGTTCAAAATAAAAATTATTGTTTGCATAAGTAAGTTAATTTTCTATCAACTTGTGTAATAATTTTCTTAGCTAAAATAGCAATTTAATTTTTCTTTTTTTCAGATGACCTTATAGTTTAGCACCCTGGAACCTTCATGAACTCCTGATGTTCTTACATTAATTTGCCATGGCAGTCGAGTAATTGTTTTGTTCACCACAATAGCCCCAAATTGGCCGATGATAATTTGCTGAAGTATAAGTTGAGATTTTTTTTTTCCCAAACATTTTAAGTAAAGTCAAAATAGATATTTTCCATTCGATGAAAGAGTTATTGAGGAATTTTTAACGGAGAAAAATATGACCATATATGTCATAATGTGGGAGAGCCATCAAATTTTCTGCGACAAGATGTGGATATGTCGACATTTTTAAAAACCGAAATAACTCGAAAACGGTGCGACTTTTACTAAAGTCACGCTTTGTTTTCCTCATAGGTTGTGAGGTAAGGAATCTCACCGCCGACCCCAGGGTGTTTTACGGGACACCTTATATAATACATAGAGCTCAAACATGGTAATTAGTATTCGCGAATAAATATATTTTGGTACTTTTCTCACACTTCTTTATAACAAAAAAAGAAAGTTGGGAAACGAAAACAATTTCTTTTCCGCTTATCGATTACTGCACCTGAGAATGGGAGATGTGTAAATCTATCTATCAAAAGGAAATTCATGACATTCTGTTGTAGTCAGTGATGGTCATTATGAAAATGATTAATCATACTCGTATTAGTGGCGTCTTTCTCAAACAAGGACAGAACCGAGACTCATTAGCTTCCCTAATGATCTAACTTCACTGGCTACGAGCTACGCATTTTACGCAAAATAAATATTGATGATCACCTTCGGTGTTCGCCGACTACCACTTCGGGTAATAGGCGCTCAGTTGAAAAGGATTTACCGCTTTACTGATCTTATGCAATTGATTACTGCTCATTACCGCACTGCCTTTGGTAACAGACATTACAAATACGCCTCAAAATCATTGATCGTTGTTACTATCAATTCAATTCATTTCATTGAATAACTTTGGGGTTATTAAAAACCTTTATGTATTATGCTTAATTTTCTTTTTTGATGGAATGCGTATCATAAAGGGTTTTGAAGAACCCTTAAATATCAAAACTGAGGGTGGGGGGAAGAAGACAAAGGAGGTTAGAAAAGGAGTGTCACTACACATTCATCTTGAATACCTTACGATTATATTGATTAGTAAACACAAGATCAAGAAGGATATTCTAATTTTGGGCGGTTCGGCTGAAGAATGATTCTCTGTGCTATTCATACGTCTGCAGTAAATTTTTATTGTAGCCTGATGGGCACTTTTTGATTGGGGAGTAAAATAAAATCCTAAAATATTTGGAATGCATTTACCAAGTTCTGTAGAACAACGACAGACAGAGAGAGAGAGAGAGAGAGAGAGAGAGAGAGAGAGAGAGAGAGTGTGTTTCGATCCATTGTTATTTTTTTATATTGAAAGATCAATGTTCTAGTGACAGAATGAAAGACCTGAGCCACGGCCTCGAATATCAGTGTTGTTTTTTTTTTATCCTATCAAGCACGGGCAATGTTATTTCAGATACGCCGGACAAAATGTGGGACCTGAATCGCTGTTTGATTTTGGTCAGATTTTGATTTGGTTTTGGTCAGGGCAAAACTCTCATATATTTAGCTTAGTACAAACAATATGTAACAATATATGTGTTTATCTTAACAACTAACTTAAAACTAAGGTATGGGAAACTTAACAAAGTGGATAATCGGTGGTGTAAGTGGCAGAACAAAGGTAGGACGAGGATATGCCGGAAGCTTAAGATGTGAGTATGAGGATTAGTGTGGGTTGTGTGAGTGTAAGAGGCGGGAGGGATGGGAGGATGGTTAGGAGGGGTTAGTAAGGATACGAAGTTTGTGAGTAGGAGAGGTGAGGTTCTGGGGAAGAAGCATGTTGCGCCGGCGTACGGCGCTGATCCTCTTCTTCCTCCATCATATATTGTTCACGCGGACACTGCTCACAACACAAAAGAAATAAAGCACACATATTGTTTATTGTTTTTCCCGGGAAAGTAGTGCGGCAGTTGATCCAATGCGGAATGTGGAGCGGACACAAAACGGATAAATAAATACACTGTATGTCTGTTGTAATGAATGTTCTTTTATTTATTTAAACTGTTTAAAAATCAAGTGTTGTGGTTATTGTTTATATGTTCTTTGTAGGTCAGATTATTTAAGTTACTTTAAACAAACACGGTACGAACATTGACTGACTGAATTTACTTATCCACGCAACAAAGGGAACCAGTTAAGGTAAGCAGGTACACATTGTTAACTTCCACTTGAACTATTATGGTGCAGACGACTCACACGATTTAAACTAAATTCGAGGGTGTTAAATTCGCGACTCCGGGTATATAATTATGCGTCTCTGCTACCGGCGGAGAGCGGAAGTCGGCATGACCGTGGTCAGCAGTTGGAAATGGACTCCCCGAGGATATGTTGTAGGGGTTGTTCCTCAGGAAGCGCGTTTTCTTGTCCTGAAAAGGACGTTCGATCTCTTTGGTTGTAGTTCCTGACACAACACCCTCCAGCAGCAAGGGGTCGTTGCCGTGCTTCCTCTGACCCAGAGGGAAGAGCAACGTCCTGATTGTTTGTAGGACGTAACCTAGGGGATAACGTCCTCGTATACCAACCTCAGTACCGGTTCCTGTACTAATTTACGGACTCGTCCTCGTATACAAAGGAAAAGAATCGTCCAACGTTGGTGTTAACACACAATTTCCAAAGACAGTTAGATTGATTTAATTTTCGGTTGTTTTATTTGGATTTTATTGTTAAAGTATTAGATTATGATGTAAAACTATAATGTTATGTGATGTAAAACTGTAATATCTCTGCTCTGTGGCATGAGGATTTAGATACTGCGGCCTCGAGATCGTTTTGCTATCCCTTTATAAAGGAAAACACTTTGAAAATTGTATCCCAAAGATACACATTTTCGTGCAACAATCTCGATTTTTTTTTGGGTATTTCGAGCGATGCTCAATGTTTGTTTTAGATAAGATTCAGTTTTCTGAATCTTCATCAATCTATTTGCATATGAGAATTGGAAATGGTATTTGGGTATTGTTTGCTTGTGGCAAATTCGGACATCTGGTGCGATTTGCCATGGATATTGTTTATTTAATTTTCTAGGGAAATTACCAGATCGAAATGTATTTCTGGATTTTGAATTGAGATTATCATCATCATCATCATCGGCACTACTACCGGGAACCGGTCTTGGCCTTATTTAGCAAGACCTGAGGCTTCTTAAATTTTCCATAATGATTTGTTTTTTTTTCCGGGCAAGGTCATTAGTCTTGCACCAGAGGCTCCCCGACGGGGAATCGAACCCCGGTCTCCCACGTGACAGGCGGGTATACTAACCACTATACTATCGCGGAGATTATGCCGTGGGGCAAATGCAAAGTTATAAACGAATATTTGATTCGTTTATTGCGAATTTTGATTTTAGTTTAGGTTTTTTGATTAAATTATGCCGTGGGGGCAAATGCAATATTTTGATTCGTTTATTACGAATTTTGGATTGAGTTTTGGTTTTTCGGGATTTTGATTATTTTTAATGTTTTGGTGTAGGATTTCTGGGATTAGGATGTATGGATGGGGGGAAAAGGTGGTAGGGCTTTTTAGAGCACTACAGATAGAACTCTGACATGAATTCCATCCTAGGTTAGGGTTAAGGAAAGGGAAGAGAGAGAAAAACTTTTCCCTTAAGGGTGTGGCCGCCACAGAGATCCACTCATTCAGTGCAGTGGTGCGTGTGCCTAGAACAAAGAAAGGCATAAAGTGCATTCCTAGTATACGATTTCGGTAAAGCAAATAAAACCGAAATTGTCGGATGCTAATGCGATCTTTGTTGGAACATGTGCGGCTAAATAAATAGACGCGACGCATCGAAGAAATGGTGTTAATGGGTTGGTGGACTAAACGAATCCCTTGCTTGCATTTGTATATGCAGGGAAATTCGTTTGTGGGAAACGGATTCTATATTTGCATTGTTTATGCTTTGAATTCAATTGATGCCAAGAGACGCGGAATGCGTATTTGCTTTGGTTTGCACATTGTGCGAGTCAGAGAATTTGATTGCTGGGAGAAAAAGGTCGCCGGCCATGTGTACGTAAAGAGATTTATCGTACACATGGCGAAGTTGGAGAGTAGACGGCGCATTATTTATGATCCCTGGTGAAGGTTACAAAGTATGTAATTCAAATCATTTGTTTACAGGAATTCGTGTAGGGGAATTTGTGTGGCAACGTAGATGCCGAAATTGGTTTGGAATTCCTGATAAGCCAATAAAGAAATCTTACAGAGGATTGGTATGCAACGAGAATGCATGAAAGGTAAGTTTTCTTTACAAGGACTTAGAGATCATAGATTTGATCTCTTTAATGCGTGAAGCATTTTCAGGTGTCTAATGCGATTGCATTGGCGAAAACTTATGCATCTTGGGATGAGGTAATGGGGGTTTTTAGGTAAGTGGACCGTGGGGTTTGGCGGCACCGCCACAAGTCTTGAACTTAATCTAGGGTATACAATTTCACTGTTCTGGAGTGCTTTTGTCTCTGGACATCACATGGTTCGACACATACACCAGGTAATGATATCAATGTACTTACACTTGGATACTTAACATGCAGTTTAATTACTATGTTAGTTATAACTCACACTCGACAATATTTACAAAATGGGTATTAAACTCCGGCGCGCAACGACCTCGACAAGATTACTTGATGGTGGGTGAATTTATACTCTATGCCGTGTGTGTACACGGCTAGGGATGATTGAACACTTCAAACGCGAAGCGCAACGTCCCCGGGATGCGTGCGTTGTTCGGTGGATACGATCTGACTCTCTCATGGATCTAGATGTTGCTTCGCGCGGATATTTCTATTCAAGATTGCACACATACAGAGAAAGGGCCTGTACATGGAAAGGACAGCATTTCAAATGTAGACTGAAATCGAATAAGGAAAAGCGGCAACAACAACTGCCTAAATGATATTCGAATTCAACTCAGGTCAGCTGTGCAAATAGAAGTCAAAAGAGGCGGTGTAAGTGTTGGGAGTCCGTAACATTCGCGAAATGGGTTCATTAGAGCCATAGGAGATGTTGAAGGTGGGCAAGTAGAAGGGCGAGGGTTGTGCAAGATTCGGGGGTTGGGGTAAAATATAATGAAAGGGAGCAGGCTTGGGCAGTTGATTGAATCTGAGAGAAGACGGTGGATGAAGAGGATGTCAGCATGAATTCTGCGCTCTTCAAGTATGTTAAGGTTAATTAGATGGAAATGGCTTGTATATGGATATAGAAATAGAGGATTTTTCCAATTCAATTCACGGAAGGCAAAACGCAAGAAACGACGTTAAAGACTTCGATTCTGCGAATGTGGGACGAATGACAAGGTTACCAGACCTGACTAGCATATTATAGAAGAGGACAGACAAACTTTCCGTGGAGCGGTCAGGGTTGGGTGGGACGAAGTATTTCTTGCATATCTGAAGGAAGACCAAATTTGTGGGTACAGTTTTCGAGGTTTCAAACTTGTGGTCGCTCCGATTCAGAGTTAAATTCATTCAAATGCCAAGCGTTTTTTCAATGAGGAGAGTGGTGCTCATCATCGTTGCGTCACCAGCGTTTGGCGACGATAGTGAAGAGAGTGCGATTCAAAACGACGCTTTGATGGTTAGACCAAGACACGTAAACATTTAAACGACGAGTAAACGTGTAAACGACGCAGAAACATGTAAACCAGATGTCTTTGGGCTCACTGCCACGCGTTCAGAAACGAATTGCGAATTGTTATTCCCAATTAATATTTACCGAAGTGGAAATTCTATGATAACTGCTATGGTATCATCATCATCATCGGCACTACAACCGGGAACTGGTCTTGGCCCTATTTAGCAAGTCCTGAGGCTTGTTAAATTTTCCATAATGATTTGTTTGTTCCGGGCAAGGTCATACGTCTTGCGCCAGAGGCACCGAACCCCGGTCTCCCGCGTGACAGGCGGGTATACTAACCACTATACTATCGAGGAGCCCAACTGCTATGGTATACGGCTCTGATAGTTTGTTTCGTTGTCTTTTTTTTTGTGCTGTTCTTCACGATGGTTTGTTTATCTTGTATATCTGTTGGAAATATTTGTATTGTTTAGCTAAGTGGTGAAAAAAGTTATTGGAACCCACGCTAGAAAAGCACCGACGCAGATGAAGGTCGCGTATACACGAGGATGTCTCACCTCGCTACATACGTGGTGAATTACAACGCTGATGATTTTTTGTAATTCTCTTTCGGTTCTGTTTTCTCACTATGGTTCCGTGTGTCTCCATTTTCCTTTGGTGCAAATATCCCATCTTCATTGCCGGCCTCTGCCTGGAGCCATCTATGAAGAACCGAATTCACAGATGCTCTTCTTGCGAAGCAAGTGTTTTATCCGTTTGCATAGCTTCTTTAACTGCAATGCCACGTTATTTCCCTGAAATTTTTCTTCCCAGGGGTTTTTCTATGTAAGTATTGGGTTGTACCACATGAAATGTCCGATTTTCGCTCAGTCGAAAATAAGAAGATCTTGAATGAACATCTGTGTCAGAACGTAAAATTTTCGTGTTCTATAACGTAAAGGGATACGTGTGCTTCACGTGTGAGAATTTTAGGGTTCGTTACAAGTACCGGTTTTTTTTTTCTTTCTAGGAATTGTTTACTATGCTGTCGGCAGTTCGAATTCGAACCCTCTTCCTTTATGAATTTGAAATGGGACATAATGCGTCATTGGCAATGAAAAACATTAATGACGCATTTGATGATGTAGCAGTAAATTAACGCACTATACGACGTTGGTTTGGAAAGTTCCGTTCGGGAGATTTCAGCCTCGAAGATGAATCACGTGGGAAGCCGGCAACGTTAGTTGACGACGATGTCTTAAGAGCAACGGTGGATGCGGCTCAACGAAATTGGTGCGGGAGATTGTACAAACCATGAGAGTATTCCCAATGGCAATAAGTCGACACCTTTCTCTCATAAGAAAGGTAAAGAAACTCGATAAGTGGGTACCCCATCAACTGAGTCCCAAAAACTACAGCGCCTGGGAATCTGCCTATCGCTTAGATTAAGAAACCAAACTGAACCGTTTCTGCACCAAGTGGGCAGTGGATGGATGCAGGTGAAAAACCAAAACACACCTCCTAGCCCGATCTTCATCCAAAAAAGGTTATGGTGACAATTACGTGGACATCGAAAGGACCAATACACTTTTCATTTCTTCAACCAGGAAAAACGATAAACGCTTTCAAATATTGTGGGGAAATCGACATATTGCATGTCAAATTGGATGAAAAGCAACCTGCGTTGGTCAATACGCACGAACCGATCCTTTTGCATGACAATGCTAGACCCCATACCTTACAAGTAACGGTACAAAAACGGTTGCACTTGGGATTTGAAATTCTTCCACGTCCACCGTACTCTCCTGACATTTCTCCAACGGACTACCATCTTTTCCGCAATCTGGATTCATTTTGCCAGGAGAAGGTCTTCCGGAACCGATCAGAGGTCATAAAAGCCTTTGAAGATTCCATTGCCTCAATAAGACAGCACTTCTACGAAAAAGGAATACAATGTTAGGTTGGACCTCGAGGAGATCGGATCGGATGGTCGAACGTGGAAGGAGAGCGCACGGGACAGGGAACAATGGCGGAGTCGAGTCGGTGAGGTCATGAACTTTCGGTTCCTACAGGCCAATAAATAGTAGTAGTATGACGTTGGAAGAATGTCATAGATGCCAACGGATCCTATTTTGATTGAACAAAAATGTACGGAAAAATAATACTAGCTTTTAAAATTTTATTCTAAAATCAGACATTTCATGTGGTACAACTCAGTATCTTGCTACAGAATCTCCCGCTTTCTCTGTTTCTCTTTATTTATCAATTTCTTAAGACATTGTGGCAATGTCCAACAGATACACACCTATGCCCTTCGGCTCGGATGGTTTCTTTTCTCACTTTTCTTTTGGTGCTGTTCTTGACTATGGCTTCTGTGTCTTGTGTATGTGTTGAAAACGGCACAGTCTGATTCAGTACAGATCTCAATCTGTAACATAATTAAAACCCTCCCGAATCATTGATCATCATCCTTTTGTCTAAAAAACCGATTTCCTAGATCCCATATACCAATTCCCTAAATGTATCCCCATCAACCATCATGCTGTTTCACAGCAGCAAAACAATGGCGGACGATGCTGTTTCTACAAAGCGAAACAGTTTAGTCTATCCCCAAATTCCTTTGCACATTCCGATGTTAAGGTTTTCCCAAGCCAATGTTCCCCTTTCAGATGTAAAAAGTACAGGCTATTCACTTGGGAATAGTTTCAACTTCTGGTGAAAGGTGTGCAGGAGTATACATTTCAACCCTCTTCATTTCCCCTTCTCGAAATGCACTTCGTAATTCTGCATTCCTAGAATTACCCAAGCCTCTAAACGATGACACGCAATCTACCCTTTGGCTTTGCTTTTCATTGCCAGTGAAACCAAATCAACCCCCTAACCCAAGCTGCTCTCCTTTGCAATTCTCCCGTTCTCTCTTGGTTCATTGATTGCTGAATGAATTCGCGAGAATTTATTCGCATGTAGTGGGCGGGGAAATGGGAAAATGGGGATGAGTGTGCAATCGGGAAAGCGAAACAGTTTAGTCTGCCAATGTTTGCTGTTGTTAATCAGCATGATGGGTGCTGGCGGAAACATTTCGGGAACTGGTATGTGGGATTTAGGAAACCGGTTTTTTTGGGCAAGAGGACATGAATCATCTCAATGATTCTGGGGGGTTTTAATTATGTAACAGATCGAACAATGCATTCCGATTTTTATCTTTGGCTTGATGCAGGTGCCTTAACATGATTCTATGGAGAGATTCTTTTTTTTATGTTTCCTTTTTATGAGCCTGTTTACCGATTTGTATTTCACGAACAAATCGTAAACACATTCCAGATGTGTGAAATGCGTTCTATTCAGATTCAACCGCATGTTAGCATCAAAACCAATACAATACAAAAAAAGTTGATAATCATCACCCCACATTACTCCCATAAGACGCTTGATTTTTTGCGAGCAGAGAGATCAGGGCGAACTGACTGGCGCAAGCTTTCTATATTTCCCTCCTCTCTTAACGATGTAGGTCTTCGTACACGTCGAGCCAGTCTCCTCAAACCTTTGCACCCATGCCTTAATAAGTTGAGTACATCTTTAATCTTAATCAATTTGTTACATATGGTAAAACTTTCATCGCGGAATAATGGTAGAACTATTTTTTTTGAAAAACTCGCGCATGCAAGCACACACATTCCGTTCCCCTAAAACTTTCCACAACCACTGAATTCACAATGATGGCTCTTTCAGCGATCGCATTCGCCACTAAGCAAAATAAATTGAACACCACTTTTGGGACACACTGTATAACAAAGAAATTAGTGTATTAAAAGAAAATACCTTGAGGTTGTTCTTATCCAAATACGACTTTGCTAGATGCTTCTTCTTCAGTTCCAACTGAAGAAGTACAACGTATAGAGAACGTACTGAGAAGTGAATCTCTATCAAATTATCTAAAGCAACTCATATTCGATTTATCTTTTCTATGTTCGGCAATTCAGATTTTGTATTTACTGACTATTATTATTTTGCCCAAAACCTACCGACCGGTCTATCCCAAATTGACAATTCAAATCTCAGGGGCAAACGAATAAATCATTCAAGCAGACATCCACGTACCTCCCCCAATGCCACCTCTACGCTGGTTCCTCTCCAACAGTCGTCTAGTCTTATTGGAATATGCTACACGCCTTACAAAATAAAAATATACACATCCTACTTGAAGATCACATGACGTCTTTCACACGAAGAATACTCCACATCACCTGGGAATTGCAGAGTGTTGCCGTCACCTGTCGTGACGCTTCGTTGCACTGTCTGAGGCAACAACCAATGTTACCGCAACTTTATGCCTCCCAACTGAAACGTCTACGAAACGAGATCAAAACAAAACCCACTAAAGCAATTGTTTACCGTCGCTTCAGTACCTTTGCGAGGCCTCCTAAGCGAAGCCACGCTGATATCACACGTACAACGCGAATTTTCTTTATTACAGGCAACGGCATCAACAGGTGACGAACGATCGTTATGTGGACGATCGACATAACGTTCATTGGAGTTCGATGGCGGTGAAAATTCCAAAATTCGACCTTCAACTAAACACGACAACTTAACAGACTCTAGTCGACGACAATGAGGTCTACAAATGGCTATCGCATAGATATACCAGATTATTCTGGTAATGCGGCCGGCTAGATCAGTAAACTGGCAACCGGGCATCTAATTGCTTTTCTCAGACCACTTCTTGGTTCTCGATTAGACGGATTTGTGATAATAGAATATTCTAATCACAGCGCCACTGGGCTGAGTATCTACCTGTTATGTGTTCAATTGATATTAAAAGTGGAATGTTTAATTAAATGTTGGCAGTGAACACTTAACGAAACAAAACCACCAAAGATCTCATCACCAAGTAATTTTGAGAGTCTTGTGCTTATCCAGCTAATGGATCGGTACATAATCTCCATACTGGATCGTGTCCCTCGATCGCCGTGCAGGCGTAGAGAAATTGTTCGGGACTTGGGGCCCACGTATCTGTGGGTACGTGGGGTTGCTGACACCAGTAGGGATGTCACCTTTGGTCAGGTGAAAAGGTGGACTTTGGGGGCACGTGTCTGCGGGCACGTGAAGTTCAGTTATAGGTTAGTATGTTCCTTGGTGGAACGAAGATATCTCAGCCTATGGTGGTTTGTGCGGTTCGTGGAACCGCCACAAGATCATATATGTTGTAGCGGCAGTCATAGCGATAACATTGTAGTGATTCTATCAGATACGACATACTACACGAACACGCAGCCATCGTAAAGAAACACAAGAGAAAAAAGTCGAAAACATAAAAAAAATCAACAAAGCTGTATACCGTAGCAATTAACATAATAATCCCGCAACGTAAATATTGTAGTAGCGACAAAAATGCATCATCGTTCACAGGCGGTCGTGATCTGATGCTTCAGTGCTTTGCTTCTAAACCATTCATGTGCGGGTTCGAATCGTGTCCTTCGCTATCTTTGCTTAATGTTATAATTCGTGACCTCGACGTAATTTTCCTATTTACGTCATTACTTTGTGGGGTTCTTCATGGCATCCGAAGAACCATCCATCGCTTTACCCAACCAATTATAGTTCCTGCACCTATTTAAGCATTCCTGAAATGTAAGTTCATGTCAAGATTACCATCTTGCCATGACATCAAACTTTCACCAGCATCCAACACATCAGACAAATCGATCAAGGGGACGTCGGTAATCTGCCTGCATTATAATTGATGCGTATATGACCTGAAATGCAATTTGGTTGTCCTTTCAGATAACCGGCATAAACATGGAACATGTCAATATACTGAGACGAGGAGCATTTCCTCACATGCTGCATGACATGTTCACCCTTGTCATTGGTCGATATTTAGATAGACAAACCCCAGAGTAGCCATAGCTACCTACCTACTATCGATCGAGTGTTGTTTTGAGTAAACATGCACCCGACCCACCGACCGACGATATGCTACATGCAGGGAACTATCAAATGACGCTAAACGCGTCGGCAATGGGATAAACAAAACATTTCCCTCATAACCATGTCCGTAATTACTTTTAAGTAAACACTATCCCATCTACCCTGTGCCTAGCCAGCGTCGCCAAAGGCTCTATTGAATTAACGTCAATCATGAAACCTATCCATAGCGGACGGCGGCGATATGCCCGGTCCATGCATCGATCAGCATGTTTGACCTGCGGCATATGTGTTTTTCCTTTTTTCCCCTTTTCCCCTTTCCATCCCTAAAGACATCCTATGTTTCTGGATAATGTTCATGGGAACCTTCCAATGGAATGCAAATCGCTTTTCATTGGTTATTGGGGGCGAAGGAAGGATTGTTTCCCCTGCGATGATGTGCGTGGAAACTCATCGCAATCCCCGAGGCTGGGTCAATGTCGCCCAGCATCGAGGAGTCAGATTTAATTAACCAGAGGAGGCGGATGATCACCAGAGAGTGCGAGCATTTCAAAGTTAAATTCTTAAGTGGTGTTGATGTCGTCGCGATGTCGGATTTTCGGTTGTTAACTTTTAACTAGTTTTTATGCAAAACGATGTCATAATCAGAATCGCGATCACCTTTATCGACAAAAGTAAATTCGCAAAGTGTCACCACGGTTTCAGAATTGATAAATGTTGTGTCTCGCCGAATTGTGAAAGTTAAAAAAAAGAGAACAAAAATAAAACTTTAATAAACGTAACCAACGTGTTTCATTTCCTTGTTTTGATTTGACTTGACAATTTTTTTCTGGACAGTTTGTGGACTGTCAACGAAGGCAGTGGGAAGAAAGTGACTCCATGTCCCTGAGTCATCTACTTTCGCTCCCCACATTGGTGACCTTCAGTTAAAAAACGCGCCACCTTTTGAACTTTTAAACAGTATACGGTAGATCTAAACTGTGCGAAATCAATAAGGAGAACACGTGACAAAGACCGTTCCAGTGCCTGCAAAAAGTGACGCCGGCCAATGCAGTGCCAGTGATCTTTCGAACTGATCAACTGAGAACAATAACTAGTGCAGTGCAAGTGTCTCCAACACCCCGGACGAAACCTCTTTACTCAACTGAACCCACGTCCGTGCAGGCGTACGAGTAATCCACCACCACAACTTCTTCACTGAGTACAGATTTACGCGACTGTTCCGACCTTCCGCCTTGCTCGATCATTCACACAAAGTAACGTTACTGGAAAGGAAGTAATGTGGAGAAACATAGCGTCCAAAAAAGTAAAATAATATATATATATATATATATATATATATATATATATATATATATATATATATATATATATATATAAAGAATAATCAAAGCTGAATACCATAGTAACTAACACCCAGAGCGCAAATTGTAGCGACCGAAAATACGTCTTCGTCGACATGTGGCCGTGGTCTGATGTGTTGAGCCTTGGTTCTAACTGTGATTCTAATAATCATAGCGTTGATTCGAATCACATTCTCCCATTCGTCGCAAAACCGCAAAAACGTTGTTATCGAGAGAGAATAACGCCAAATCTAGATCTTCTAAAAAGTAGTTTAGATCGGCCCAGTCGGCTTTTTCGTAAAACCATGTTATTTTTTAAAAGGTTTTTCATTAACACTGTCTTTTAGTGGGAATGGAGCTGATGCAGTAGGCCGAAGTTCCTAAAGGCAAAGAAACCAGGTTCAATGTGTTGACGGAATGACCTCCTATGTCTGGTTTAGTCATTTATTATTTAAATTGGCGAAGGTTAAAGGTCTACATTTTTAAACCGCCGGTCTAAGATTAAAAATCGAATCAACTGCTGATTTGCCTGGAATGTAGTTGCATTGGTGACGATGTCATATGTTGTAGATGATAGACACAATTATAGAGGGGCTGAGAATACTACGTATCATAACATCTCATTTCCTATATATTAGGCTGGTGTAGTGCTCCACAAAGCCCTACCTCCTCCACTAAACAATATCCCCATATGCATCCATCCAATGTCATGCATCCATATATCCAAACTAACATTCAATCCAATGTTAGACAAATTGAACCAATTGTTCAATTATTCAGTTCCCGGAAATCCTTTAAAATTCAAACATCACAATCTTATACATTGTATGTCCAGTATGCTAAAAAAATGCGCTATAAACGACCCAAATGTTCGTTTATCATTCACATTCAAGTCCTAAAACCTAAACACCACAATGCATATCTTCATATGCAAACAAACCTATGCTAAACGAACCGATTGTCCATTTGGTTCCTATACATAAAATTCCTACAAATCCTTATCTCCATCTGCATTGTAGCCAGATGTGTATATTCTAAAAATAGATTCCCTATTCCTTTTCCCCACCTCTCTCACTTATAAAAACCCTGTGAGGATTTCTATAAAAGGGCGATGGATTTTCTCTGGGTTGGCGCCCGATGTTTGAGGAAGCAACTCAAATACACTAAATTAATATTCAAATTAATAAGAGTAGTTTTAAATTCAAATGCCGGCATTTTTTATTGAATTCGGCCGGATTTCAACGAGCAACGACCCTCCTCAGGAGGCTCTTGAGAGATCCCTGGTCGTTTTGAAGACAAGGAGATGCTGCCCCTGAGAGAAAGCCTACTATACTGGTATTGCTTCATGCAATAACGTTCCTTTATATATAGAGCTCACAGGAGATATGCGTCAGTGTCCTAAGATGTGAAATCATAAATTGCCTAATATACTTTGTTTCCGTCATGTTGTAATAATTTCAGAGAAAATCCATCTGCTTCTAAAGCTGAAATGCATGGCTGACTTATTTTCCGAAAATACAATATTGTTATACAACAACCCACGTAACTTGAAATGTACACCGCACCGCATCTGTGGAAGGATAACATGCAGAAATGTAGTACCTACGTTTTAATTACCTGCAATAGTATTTTATTGCAACTTATATCGGTAGACTAGCAAGTAAGGAAATGCAAACAGTCCGGCATACTAACAAGTATCGCAACATGATCGTTCACTGATGCAGCTTTAACATCAAACGTGTGAATAAATATAGATGAGCGTTCTTCAGCCGAATCGCAAAAGCGTCAGACACTCTACCTGCTCATCATCACATTCGAGGGGCATTTAAGACAAATGGTCGTCAATACGTGCTATCTTATGTATTTAGATAGGAAAAACCCGTTGAGAGATGTGGATATGGATAAGGTTTTAGAATTTCGGCGACAAGTTTGACTTGCCATCCGTTTGCCACCCGCTGTGAACTATAACAACCGACCACTACGACTAATTGTTTCGAATGAGGTAGAACAGTTTGTCATCGAGTGGATATTCCTAAGTCACAGAAGGTGACTCCTATCAAAGGAATTGGGGGTGGACATGCTACCATGTGTGTGATCATTTGACATTTGATAGCGTTATGCGCGAGTTACCTTGAAACCAGAAAATTTACGATTAAAGATATGCATTTAAATTGTTACCAATACAATTAGTAAGAATCGGGTCGAATTTCATCCATTGCCATCATTTAAGATCATTTCACAAACCCATTTTAATGCGAAGACGCCATTTAGAGTACTGATCAACTAAGCAATTTACCAGAATTCAATAAATCACCATCGCTCTGTTATTAATCGAGCCTCGAATGAGGAAAATTAATATTCATGTTGCTTGGCATGATGGTGTTAAGGAGGTACTCCAAGAATGTAAATGCGACAGAATTTTTGAATATGCAAAAACCGGCGTTTGTGGTACCGTTAATATGTCACACCAGCAGCGGGGGTTGTACTCTAACTCTGATTTCCTATTAAGACGACTTTTAATTAGAAGAATTGGATATCATTGACTTGCTCCATCCTTTTCCATTAATTGGTGTACCACAATCTGCGGTTGATGGTTGAATTTACTTCCCACGGTCATGCTAAAGTCTGGCACCACGTTCGGGAAGGTGTACCAGTTGATGTGCGATACAAACTTCTAAAGGTTAGTACGAAAATAACGTTGTACGAGGGTTGCCTTTTATATTTCGGGATTAGAGAACAAAAACAAATATTGATCATCGAAAATCACTGTATTGTTTTTCAAAATATTCCCCATGAAGATCTATACACTTTTGCATGCGTTTGAACCAATTGTCGAAGCACTTTTGCCACTCTGATTGAGGTATCTCCAACACATGCATTCTGAATGCAGCAACCGCTTCTTCAGGTGTCGAAAAACGTTGACCTCTCAGTTTGTTTTTTACGTACGGGAATAAAAAGAAGTCATTCGGTGCCAAGTCAGGACTATACGGCGGATGACCCATCAAATCGATGTTTTGGGTGCTCAAAAATGCAGTTGTCGCAGCCGATGTGTGAGAGCTCGCATTGTCGTGGTGAAGAGTGATCCGTCTTCTGCGGTTGGTTTTCCTGATTTCTTGGAAGACAACTGGCAAACAAATGGTTGTGTACCACTCAGAATTGACTGTTCTGCGTTGTTCTAGTGGTACGGTTGCGACATGTCCAGGCGACCATTTGCTTGGAAGTGCTTCGTGCGCGAACAACTTTTGTTGGATTTGGCTCATCTTGAAACACCCAGACAGTCGACTGCTGTTTACTTTCGGCCTCATACGCGTAAATCCACGATTCATCAGATGTCATAGACGTGTTTCGAAGCACCGCGACCGTATTTTTTGAGCATTTCTTTCGACCAATTGACACGAGCCTTTTTTTGGGCGATTGACAAATTGTGTGGGATCCAACGCGAACAAATTTTTTTGACAGTCAAATGTTTATGCTATATTGAATGTATGCTGGTCCCACTAACGCCTAAGGTTGTCTCAATCTCACGATAGGTCACATGACGATCTTCCAATATCAGTTCGCGCACAGCGTCAATGGTTTTCGCAACAACTGATTTTGGAGGACCTTCACGAAATTCATCTTGGAGTGAACTACGACCACGATTGAATTCACCATACCATCGATAAACACTGGTCCTTGATGGAGCTTCATCGCCAAAAATTGAATTAAGTTCATCCATGCACTGTTGCTGAGTTAATCCACGCCGAAAGTTGTAAAAAATAATCGCACGAAAATGTTGACGATTTAATTCCATTTTTGGGCCGAGATGAATCTTTTAAGTTACTGTAAACAACACAAATAGCGCTCGTATGTCAAAACGTTCTGAGTGCGTATAACCTCAAAAATGTGCAACTTTACGACAGACCTGTCAATAGCCGGATTGCAACGCTAGGGTTGCCAAATCCCGAAACATAAGAGGCAACCCTCGTACTCTTTAGGAATGGATGTTTCTTGTGTTAGTTCCAATTAAAACATGCTTTGGCTAATAATGTTTTTCTGACATGTTCTCCCGACAAAAATGTTCCTCTGACAAAAAATATTTTCCTGACAAAAATGTTCTCCTGACAAAAAGTTTTTCTCGCAAAAATGTTTGCCTTACAAAAATGCTCTCCTGACAAAACTGTTCCTATGACAAAAATATTCTCCTGACAAAAATGTTGTCCGGACAAAAATGCTCTCCTGAGCAAAATGTTCTCCTGGCAGAAATGTTGTCCGCACAAAACTGTTCTCCCGACAAAATGTTCTTCTGAGAATAAGGTTCTCCTGACTGAAATGTTCTCCCGACAAAAATGTTTCTCTGACAAAAATGTTGTCGCGACAAAAAAAAAAAAAAACATTTTCCTGCCAAAAATGCTTTCTTGACAAAAATGCCCTCCTGACAAAACTGTTCCTCTAACAAAAATATTTTCCTGACAAAATTGTTCTCCCGACAAAAATGTTCCTCTTACAAAAATGTTATCCAGGCAAAAAGTTTTTTTGACAAACATGGTTTCCTGACAACATGTTTTTATGAAAAAATGTTCTCCCGACAAAAATGTTCTGCTGACAAAAGTGTGTAGTGTCCCTTCTCTCAGGTAGCGTGTCTTCTTATCCTGAAAAGGACGTAAGATCTCTTAAAGACCGCTCCCGAGGGGACCCGTTGCGGTTGCCGCCGTGCTTCCTCGAACCTCGAGGGAAGAGCAGCTACCGGTCGTCGAGTAGGAAGAATCGGCCAAGCGCAATAAAAAATCTATCACCTTTATTTCCAGCATTTAAACCTCGATTTATTTATTTAATTACATTTATTTTATAATTTTATTTAGTTTATTGGCGTTCTTCCACTTCGGACGCCAATCGAGACTGAACTTCGAATCTGAAATTCATCACCCTTATAAAGAGAAACAAATCGAAATTTGTATCTCGAAAATACACAATTTCCTACAAAAATCCCGATTTTGGAATCCTGAGTGAGATGCTCAGTGTTTATTTAAGATAAGGATTCAGTTTCCTGAATTCCTATGAAACTATTGTGCAGATGTCGATATGTATCTGGTTTTGGGTTTTTGTTTGTTCAATTTATTAAGAATTTTCCCAAATAGAGATAATGATCTCTGGATTTTGAGTTTGGATGATGCCGTGGGGCAAATGCAAAACGATAAACGAATATATGATTCGTTTATTGTGAATTTTGATTTTAATTTGGTTTTTTAGATTAAATTATGCCGTGGAGGTAAATGTTAAGCGATAAACGGATATTTGATTCGTTTATTGCGAATTTTGGGTCTAGTTTGGGTTTTTTCGGGTTTTGATTGAATTTTAGGTTTTAGTGTATTACTGCTGGGATTTGGATGTAGGTGTGGGGGAAGGAGATGGTAGGGCTCTTCAGAGCACTACAAGTGTTCACCTGACAAAAATATTCTTCTGACAAAATGTTGTTCTGACAAAAATGTTCTCCTGACAAAACTGTCCTCCTGACAAAATGTTGTTCTGACAAAAATGTTCCCCCGACAGAAATGTTCCCCCGACTAAAATGTTGCCCTGACAAAATGTTATCCTGACAAAATTATTCTCCTAACAAAAGTGTTGTCCTGACAAAAATGTTTTCCTGACAAAAATGTTCTCCTAACAAAATACTTTTCTGGCAAAATGTTTTACTGACAAAAATTTCCCCCCCACAGAAATGTTCTCCTGACAAAAATGCTCTCCCGACTGAAATGTTCTCCTGACAGAAATGTTGTCCCCACATAAATGTTCTCCTGACAAAATGTTCTTCTGACAAAAATGTTCTCCTGACAGAAATGTTCTCCCCACAAAAATGTTCTGGCGATAAAAATGTTCTCCTGACAGAAATGTTGTCCACACGTAAATGTTCTGGCGATAAAAATGTGTTCTCCTGACTAAAAGGTTCTCCTGACAAAAGTGTTCTCCCGATGAAAATTTTCTCTTGACAAAAATGCTTTCCTGAGAAAAATGCTCTCCCGATAAATATATTTTCCTGATAGAAATGTTCTCCTGACAAATGTTTTCCTTTAACTAAAATTTTCTGCTGACAAAAATGTTTTTCTGACATAAATGGTGCCCTGACAAAAATGTTCTGACAAAATGTTGTCCTGACAAAAATGTTCTCCTGACAAAAATGTTCTCCTGACAAAAATGTTCTTCTGACAAAAATGTTCTCCTGGCAAAAATGTTCTCCTGACAAAATGTTCTCCTGACAAAAATGTTCTCCTGACAAAATGTTTTTCTGACAAAAATGTTCTCCTGACAAAAGGGTTCTCCCGACTAAAAGGTTCTCCTGACAAAAGTGTTCTCCTGACGTAAATGTTCTCTTGACAAAAATGTTTTCCTGATAGAAACGTTCTCTTGACAAAAGTTTTCCTTTAACTAAAATATTCTGCTGACAAAAATGTTTTTCTGACATAAATGGTGCCCTGACAAAAATTGTCTGCTGACAAAAATGTTTTACTGACATAAATTTTTTTCTGACAAAAATGTTCTCCTGACAAAAATGTTCTGACCAAAATGCTCTCCCCACAAAAATGCACTCTTGACAAAAATGTTCTCCTGACAAAAGTGTTGTCCTGACAAAATGTTTTTCTGACAAAAATGTTCTCCTGACAAAAGTGTTCTCCTGACTAAAAGGTTCTCCTGACAAAAGTGTTCTCCTGACTAAAAGGTACTCCTGACAAAAGTGTTCTCCTGACGAAAAGGTTCTCTTGACAAAAATGTTTTCCTGAGAAAAATGCTCTCCTGACAAAAGTGTTCCTTTAACTAAAATATTCTGCTGACAAAAATGTTTTTCTGACATAAATGGTGCCCTGGCAAAAATTTTCTGACAAAATGTTCTCCTGACAAAAATGTTTCCCTGACAAATCTGTTTTTTTGACAAAAATGTTCTCCTGAACAAAATATTTTTCTGTCAAAATGTTCTTCTGACAAAAGACTTGTCCTGACAAAAACTGTCTCCTGACATGTTTCATCCCATTTAGACGTCGTTTACACGAAACGCGCCCATAGAAGACCCCCAAGGATACTCTTAAATGTTAAAGCACGATGTTAACGGTAGAAGAAAGATGAGCTAAAGGGGGAAGCGTATCAATATTGACCACCCGCACAAGGAACTAAAGAACTGACTTTATTGGTATATCCAAAATTAATTTCGAGCATAAATTTATGCTTAGTCTCTGCATAACAAGTTTCGGAAGAAAATACGTCTTACTGAAGAAAAAAAAAGTTGAGTGGAGCAATGATTGTGACAGTACCTATAGAAAGAGATAGATAGGACACGTGGGCTCTATATTCTAACAATAAGATTGAAAGACTTGCGCTTGGGTCCCTAATAGTTTTCTCTGCTCGTTTTTACATCGCACCTCATACTTACATCGCTGTTTTGGATGCGTCTTGTCAAATATGTGAATCGAAATGAAGTTTAGGATAGACATACGCTGCGTAAATTGTAGTCAGGTTGGTTGAGGTGAACTATTTCTTTTATCTCTTTAAAAATTTGGTCACACTTTTCGCAACTTCAAATATGTGATTGTTCCAATTAAGATTAAAATCGATCAATTCGAGTCCAAACAGTTCAGAGTTCGATGGCTTTCTTGATGCAAGAGCCGTTCAAAAACACTTGATTGACGTTCGGACATGACGAATAGAGAGAGCATTGGGTTTTGGAGACAAATAATTCTATAGGGTGGGCCATACATTTTTGCAAATGGCAACACTTGATTTCTTAAAAACCGTTAGAGGATGGCGGGCGCGAGTGGCGGGGAATTTTTAATTACGTTGTTGTTGGAATTGTTTATGCGTTTATTACCGCCCGCCCCTCACGCGACCCTCCCTCTAACGGTTTTTAAGAAATCAAGTGTTGCCATTTGCAAAAATGTATGGCACACTCTATACTTATAGAGGAGCAAAATTGAGCGGAAGTAAAATATCTTTTATCTCTGAAAATTTATCTCTGTTTTTTTTTTTAGGCGGACTTCGCGACCTTACCATCCCAATGATCGGGATACCGACTAAATTTTTGCTTTCTTCAGATTTAATTATATTATTGGGCTGTACCACATGAAATGTCCGATTTTCGCTCAGTCGAAAATAAGTAGGTCTCGAGTGAACCTCTGTGCCTGAACTTTAAATTTTCTTTTTTTATAAACTACAGTGGTACGTGTGCTTGACATGTGAGAATTTTAGCGTTCGTTACAAGTACAGTTATTTTTTTTTCTTCTAGGAATTGTTTACTATGCTGTCGGCACTTCAAACACGAACCCTCCTCCTTTATGAATTTAAAATAGGATATAATGCGTCATTGGCAATGAAAACCATTAATGACGCATTGTAGGATGCAGCGGTAAACAAACGCACTATACGACGTTGGTTTGGACAGTTCCGTTCGGGAGACTTCAGCCTCGAAAATGAACCACATGGGATGCCGTAAACATGACGACGATGTTTTAAGAGCGACGGTAGTTGTGGATCCGACGAAATCGGCGCGGGAGATTGCACAAACCATGGGAATATCCCCAGTGACAATACGTCAACACCTTTCTCTCATAGGAAAGCTAAAGAAACTCGATGAGTGGGTACCCTGTGCGGGTTTAATTAGTCGTGGTGCTAGACACGGGTACAGGTTAACTAATATCCCTAACGATTGTGCCGCCGAAAGCCGTTCGCCAAAAAGGAAGGAAAAATTAAACGCACTGGTTTGGTTGCAATTAGTTTTTATTTTTTTTTCTATTTTTCCTTCAAAAATCCGCTTAATTGCACTGGACTTTTATTAGTTAAAACACAAATGTCATTACATTCCTGATCACAATGTAAAAGAAAATCTCTGTACAAAAATAACACTTGGCGTGAACAACAATTGCATCTTGAATATTTGGTATCAGCACATACACATAGCGGCTTCGCGATAGTATAGTGGTTAGTATACCCGCCTGTAACCCGGGAGACCGGGGTTCGATTCCCCGTCGGGGAGCCTCTGGCGCAAGACTAATGACCTTACCCAAAAAAAAAAACAAATCATTATGGAAAATTTAACAGTCCTCAGGACTTGCTAAATAAGGCCAAGACCGGCTCCCGGTTGTAGTGCCGATGATGATGACATACACATAGTACACTCTGCTGGTCGTTCATAATATATCAATTATTTCACAGGATCACTTTCTTTCTTATTGTTTATAAAATATACTCACAATCATCGTCTTCTTTACTAGATCTTTTGTAATTATTACATACTTCCACAGAAGACCAACCGTGTTAGAAATTACGATACCCCATATGTCAGTCACTGTTTATGAGAGATGTGGTCGTTCCGCATAAACTTTGAATTAATTAAGCAGCACAGCACAAGCAGTGGAAACTCACGAAAATAGGAAACAAGCGACCCGAATGAAATAAGTTATTGCTTTATTATTAGGTTCTATTTGGTGCACGTTTAATAAAGGATGGAAGAGGAATTAATGATTTAACTGATAAGGAGAAACTTTTGCGCTCGCGCCGAGACTTAATTCGACCCGTGTGTGTGGTTCAGTTGTTAAAACTCGACTGGTTTACACACGGGGGTGTGCGCACTCCCGTGCACACGCTGCGGTGGTTGGATTTCAACTAACTTCAGCAGCTTATCTAGGGTCTCTCTTTCCCCACATGATCAACCATTCTTGATCGCATACTCATCGTCATTCTCCCATTTCCCCGCCCATTAAGGTGAATAAACTCTTGCGAATTTACCCAACAGTCAATGAACTTAGGCAGAATGGGAAAGCTGCAACGGAGAGAATGACGATTTCAGGGTTGATTTGCTTTCGCATGCAACGAAAGCGAAACCAATAAGGTGACCGCATGGCCCAGTTTCGTATTTGATTGCTCTCATAGTGCAGAACGAAAATGCACTCCGAGAAGGGGAAATGGGGTGGGTTGAAGAGTATATTTCTTATACTTTTCACTTAACTCTGTGTTTTTTTTTCCCCAACGAATAGCCGTGTTTGGCGCAGGCCAAAGGACGCCGCGATGGCTTCGGATAATATCGGCGTGCGAAAAAGACTAAAGAAATTCGCGATAACCCAAGCCGTTTCGCTATGTAGCAACAGCGTCGCTTACCCACACTTTGTTATTGCTAACAAGGCATTCGATTTTTGATTTCCGATAGGAAATCTCATGTGGTTTATCAAATATGTTGCCATATGGCGTGGAAAAGCTGAATTCGGTTATGCATTATCTGCATGGAAGGATGAATTCAGGTTATGCGTCCTTTGGGAGGGTACCTGTGGGGATTAAGTATTGTGCCAGGCATGGTCACTCCGTTCACTTCCATCCCCATCGTCTATTGTCACTAAAGTTCCGCTAAAAGATAGTTCACCTGGTGAGTAAAAGTTCCAAACCGCAGAGTAAGACATATACCAGGCAAGAGAGTCAAACGCACTGATTTAAGTTATCAATTAGATCATCACTTTATTTGTCCCTTTAATGGCTGGCGCAAAACAAATTACCTTAAAAATAAGCACAATTAATGACTCCGCTGATGTGGACATCACACTTTATCAGATTACACTTCAAACTTATTACCGAAATAACACTTTGCTCATAATTGGGAGTTATTTAACTTTATTCGATCATACAGACATTTTACGATATCTCAATTGAATATCTATATGGGCTGAACAGTCCCGGGACTTTTCAATAGGTGGCATCATTAGAAACTGAACATGACTCATTTCTAGAGGCTCATCTGTCACTAGTTTATGTATGAAGTTTCGTGACATTTCGTCCATTCGTTTACAAGTTACAGTAGTTTGGATGACGCTTAAAAAAAAAAAACTGAAAAACAGGAATATCGCATCTTGATCAAACATTGTTTTTTGATGGGAAAAGGTTCTGAACAATCATAGCAATGGTTGCAGAAATTTTATCCCATATCTGCTCCTTCGAGAACAACAGTTTATCGGTGGGTTAGTGTATTTAAAATGGGTCGCGCAAGCACCGAAGACTCTTCGAAATCGTAAAGCAAATCCGTCGAATCGTTTTGAATGGTGGTGGTACAGTGAAGTTGCGCTAGTTAACTGAGGCAGTGGGCATCTCAAAAGAACGGCCGGGATACATTTTGCATGATCTTTTAGAGATGAAAAAGCTATCGACGCGATGGGTGCCGCGTTTGTTGACCGTCGACCAAAAACAGGAGAGCGTTGTGGATTCAACGCCCGGTTTGGCGTTGTTGCAGGGTAACCGAGCGGACTTTTTTCAACGTTTTGTGACGATCGCTGAAACGTGGGTCCATTACCATACGCCTGAGTCCAATAGGCAGTCTGCAGAGTGGCTGGAAAGCCACGAAAGCCGACCAAAGCGACCAAAAGACCAACCATCGGCCGAGAAGATTATGGCTTCCAACTTTTTTTGGGATGCGCATTGGATAATCATCCAAAAAGCCTACATCATGGAGCCACTCGCAACCAAATTGACCACGTGTTGATAGATCGCCGCCACTCCTCGAGCCTGATGACGGTACAAACGTATCGAGCTGTCAACGTCGACTCGGATCACTATCTTGTTGGTATAGTTTTCTGAGCCCGGATTGACTTACGGAGACGTATTGCATCCGCGGATCAGGTTGAATCAACACGGCTGCCTTACGCATTGGGAACACCAGCAACAAATTTGGTCATGCGCTTAGACTCGCCCTCGAAGACTTCGACGGAGGGAGAGTAAGTCCTGGAGCCAAAATGCCGGGAGTAGAAGAGATATGGGCACACCTTAAGAATACTGTCATTAGTACTGCCAACTCCATCTTAGGCAGTAGACGTAGAGATGGTTTGAGGATGAGTGCAAACTAGCGACTGAACGTAAGAATGCTGCATACCGGGCAATGCAGCAGTCTCATAGGACGCGGGTACATTATGAGAAATACAAAGAGCTCAGAAGATCTGAAAAAGGACTCCACAGACATACAAAAGTGCCTGGGAAAAAATCTAATCTATGAAATAGACTAAAGCAGAGAGCGAGGTCCGCACCAGGCGCGGAAGTTCTACCAAATAATACCCTGTACGACGCGGTACACACCACGCCACATTTACTGCAAGGATAAAGGGGGTAATCTGAACACCGATCTTGAAGGCATTCTGCAGTGATGGGAAGTGCACTTCAATGAATTGCTAAATGGTCAACCCACAGAAGAATTGGAGGCTCCACCAATGCAAAATCAAGACCAAATGTTGCCGTCACCAAGCATTGAGGAAACATCAAAAGCCATAAGACAGCTCAAATCAAATAGAGCCCCCGGAGCTGATGGCACACCAGCTGCGCTGATCAAACAAGGAGGGACAGCGTTACATCGCGCAATTCATGAGATCGTGGTGCACGTATGGGAGCAAGAGGAGATGCCGGAAGATTGGCATCGCGGAATAATTTGCCCCATACATAAGAAGGGAGATATCACACTGTGCAGCAACTATAGGGGTATAACACTGCTGAGTACCGCCCATAAGATACCCTCCACTATCCTATAAGATCGGATAGCCCCATACGCTAAAGTCATCATTGGTCAATATCAGTGTGATTTTATCCCAGGCAAATCAGCGATTGATCATGTATTCACTCTAAGGCAGGCGATGGAAAAATGTCCGGAGTTTAAGATTCCATTTTATCATCTATTGATAGACTTTAAGGCCGCCTACGACAGCGTAGCCAGGGTAGAACTATATAATGCCATGGGAGAGTTCGGCATTCCAAACAAATTGATACGACTTTGTAGGTTGACCATGACCATAAGTCCCGAAATTTATCCAGAACATCCAAGCTACTACTGTACAAGACCATGGTCTTACCAGTACTCATGTATGGATCCGAGACCTGGGTGCTCAATAAAAGGCGCTCTGAACTCTTAGCCGCGTTCGAGAGGAAGGTCTTAAGGAGAATTGTTGGCCCCGTATGTGAGGGAGGACGATTCCGGAGATGCTACAACCATGAGTTGTACGCAATCTACCTTGAAGCTAATGTTGTAAGAAAAATAAAGCTCGGTAGACTCCGGTGGGCGGGACACCTAGCTCGAATGAGCGAAGAGGGACCTGCCCGGAAAGGCTTTTGTGGCAGGATGTATGGAAGGAGACAGCACGGCAGACCTTGTCTGCGATGAAGGGATGGCCTAGACCATGACGCCCAAAGCCTGGGAGTGCCAAACTGAATGACATCGGCTCGAAATCGGGATTGGTTAAATAAGGCCGGTGAGGTTGTGGGTAGTTATTCTATGTTAGGTGCCAGCAGGGGCACAGATTCACATAAACCTCCCTAGCCTGTCACCACAGAGGGTTATCATTTTTGGTCCCTAGTGTCTCTAGAAGTCTTCTGATTTTTCACTAAATAAAACACCTTCGCTTTATCTCCTTCGTCTCTTTATTTATTTACACAATAACCGATAAACTAACTGGGACAATATTTCTTAGTTTACCAAAGAATGCGACTCCATGTTTAGAAGGGTCATAAGTTCGTTAGTCGGAAACTAATTTACGCTTGCACAAGGTAACTGGAATAATTTTAGTTTGTAGATTGTCTAGGGATATATAAGTAATTCACAACACCACAAGTTTCTTTAAATAATAGATTACACAAGGTGTCGGTTTAACCTAAATAATTTAGCTATCGTAAAAGGCGACTTGAGTAATTCGACTGTGGACGTCCACTGATAGGGTTGAGTTCAGTCTCCTTAACTTGTTTAACGTGGAGGCCTGACTTCCCTCCACGGAATCCGTATCGCGATTGGTGATTGCCACCGCAACGACAGAATACCGAATTCCATCCATCACTTCGGTGATCAATAAGGTATGATCTTTTATGGTGAGGATGTGCACGCACACAGATGCGGTGTGCCTATGAGCATACGAACCGTGGACATTATAATTCCATAAAAGGATATGTTACACGAAGTGGTTGCAGCTGGTGCAAGCCATCGTGACATAGGAACATGAGAATGTTTACCCGATCGGCACCGCTTAAGGCATCTATACTGATCGGGCGCACGTTGCTGGCGTTTTCAGAGGGTCGAACTCTCGTGTGTCGATTCCCTTTTGCGGACAGGTGCGAGTTAAACCATTGCTTGTCGATGGGGTGACCGACCGATGTGGGCATAGTAAAAAAGGAAAAGAAGAAATATCTCCTGCGCTTGTGTATCAGACTTGTGGGTGATATTTACCAGGTGCGTCAGCACGGACGCAGGTTAAGCGATGCTGCACTAAATTGTTCCGCGAGGAAGAGGAGTAAAACCAAACACACTGGATAAATACTTCACAACGTTTACCGGGGAAATAAAACGCACGAGTTTCCTTATTAAATATTTGAAATCTTCTTTATTAGTTAGTTCAATCAATCGTCACAACCGATAAGCTTTTATATTAACCCGCAGTACATTTAGCCTATCTGATATTAACACTTGCTGGTGATAGGAAGTTATATTTAACCGACTCGCACAAACAAAACCCGAAGATACTCCAATACTGGTGAAACATGGGAAAAGAAACACGCACCGGGCTAAAAGGTGTACTCGATTACAAACTCGACTTTGTATATTATGGAAAAACTCAATAGGCGCGTATAGTGCGTGTGCACTCTAGTGACGATGATATCTGACTGATTTGACTCCGTAAAATTGGCCCAGCCTCCGGCGATTGTGATGGCTTTCCACCGCACACCATCGCAGGAGAAACATCCCCTCCGTCATGCAGTGACCAATGGGAGCCGATCAGCATCCCATTGGAAAGTCCATGCACAATATCTTTTCTATGGGAACGAATGTCTTCCCCTTGGAAGGAAGGACAAACGAACGCGCATCGAAACGAATAGATGGGAGATGTGCAGCTGGGTACACATAAACGTTGGAGGGTATATTGAATACCGAAATGTAATCCAATGCTTAAGCGCTAAAATGCGGCTTGTTTGAACAAATACATTAGGATTATCTAAGAAGTGGTGATCCGTGATAATTGGATGCAGCTGCATGGGCATCGATTTGCATGATATGCTCGTGGGATCGGTGATTGCTTGAGAAAAACAAACACAGAAGAATTTCCGTGAGCATGATTGCAATGAATTGCGATAAGGGGACTGCGGAAGATTTCCCAATGGTTGGCAATGGACATGGGTGCCTACCAGAGGAAACAAAAAGTTTTAAAGGTTACGATGTGGATGATGCTGTGGCAAGATGATGATCTTGCCATGGAATATTTTGCAGGAAGCTTAATGCTGCCTAATTGAAGGTAAGTACCATGGGGTAAGATAGAAAGAGGAAAGTTTAAGAGGGTTAAGCGATGGGTGCTTCTTCGGCGCCTTGAAGAAACCCCACAGACTCATTAGGAGATATTTTATCGATATGGTTCGGCTAATTTTGGTTGCTTGATGGTGCAACCAAATTGCTTTTACGGAACATGAATGTTTCATGTGCTTCTTGCCATTAACGACTATTGAGGGCGCCCTGCGGTGGTTCGTCGGTTTCTTATTGGTGAAACCGAATTGCCTTAGGAAATTGATGGTGCCTTGCGATGATGCCGTAAGTGCATAAATAGATTTCTCCTTCAGTTAGGCTTCGCAGATGCATTGGATGCATATTATGAGGGAAAAACATATATAGGGAGAATGCCTGCAGGCGGTTGCAGTGGACGGTTGGGCATGCTTTATTGCAAGGTAAGTAATGGCGTTCGAATGGAACCACCATAGTACTTGTTTTATAGGGTTTTTTGTAAGCTTGGTGGAAGTTCTCGAATTATGATGGGAAGGTAGATAGTGGCGTTCGAAGGAACGGCCACAAGGTCATGAACTTTAGGGTTCCTACAGGCCAATAAATAGTAGTAGAAGACCACCAACAAAATAAATAATTAAAAATTATAAAAAAGAGTACCAGGCTGACTTTCAAACCGACAACTTGTCGCTCAGTTTTGCTCGTGCTATTTATCTTAATCAACCGTTATTTTCACAATAATTATCACAATTTAATTATCATTATCTTGTTTTCTTTGCCTCGTTTTCCGCATACATAAAAGTTGAACAAGTGTTAAAACCGTTAAGTTATAGCCCCTGGGCCACGTGTGTTATACAAAATTAAGCGTAAACGGTTGCGTTACGACCCCGGTATTGGAGGTCAAACTCCTCCCGATAAACTTTCAAAAGTGAATAATAAAGTGAATAATAAAGTGCTAGAGAAATCTAAAATGTGTTCAAACACTAACTTTTTCCAACCACTTCAAAGTCTGATGGAAGACTCACGTGAAGTGGATTCGACCAATGTCGAACAGTGCGCAGAAGTTACTAATGAAACCGTTCCGCCAATTGTGGTGTTAAAATCAACTAGTGCTAAAGTGTGTGATATTTTGAGTAACATTAAGATAGACAACTACTTAATTAAAAACATATCGCTTGGACAAAAAATATGTGCTCCAACAATGGACATATATAACAAAATCAGAACCGAACTCTTACGGTTAAAATGTGAGTTTTTTTACCCACTCGCGAAAGGAAAATCGCCCATTAGAGGTAGTGCTATCCGGATTAGACTTGATTAGCAACGATATAGTGAAAAATGAACTAATTGCACTCGGGATTATGTGCCTAGATGTTAAAACCATCACATTAAATTCGTCAACAAAAGCCCTGTACAAAAAGTACTTGTACATCGTCTACATTCAGCGCGGTACTATTAAATTAAATGAAGTTAAACGTAGCTACTCTACCTTGTTCTAAACCATCGTTTGCTGGGTCTTTAAAAAACATCATCCAGGTAAGGTCACACAATGTCACAATTGCCAGCTTTACGGTCACGGCTCGATGCATTGTCACATAAATAGCTTCTGTGCAATCTGTTCGGGAAACCATAAAACATCCGACTGCAAAACGAATCAGGTCATCAAATGTGCAAATTGTAGTGCGCCACATAAATCCACCGATCCAGAATGCATTAGCCGAAAGCAGTACATTGACATTCGCCGCAAATTATTCCCACGTGGACGTGGTACAGGAAATACAACGTTCCTACAGCCTCCGAGTGACAAACAGCAGCCACTGCCCGACCGATTATCCATTGATAATTTTCCTCCACTACCCCGATCTGTGCGTCAACCTTCACTTCCTTCATCCACCTGGGTTTCTGGCCTACATCAAACCCAGCAACCTTCCAACAGTGATACGACACACACGAAGAAAAATCCGTCTGAAACTATAACTAATGATAACTTGTTCTCATTTAGCGAGATAAACTCTCTTCTTAATGAAGTTGTAACCAAGCTTAGTGCTTGTCAAACTAAAGCTGACCAATTTAACGTCGTTACTTCATTAGCTATTAAGTACATATCATCATCATCGGCACCACAACCGGGATCCGGTCTTGGCCTTATTTAACAAATCTCTCCACCAGTCCCGATTTCGAACCGATGTCATCCAGTTTGGCACTCCCAGGCTTTGGGCATCCTGGTCTACGCCATCCCTCCATCACAGACAAGGTCAAGTACATATACTCGGAAAAAACATGTTAAGGAACTCTCTTAACATCATAACTTGGAATGCGAGAAGCATCAAAAACAAAAAGCATGCATTTTTTAGTTTCTTGATACATTTTAATATTGACATTGCACTTGTTTCAGAAACCTGGCTCAAACAAGACATTTCTTTCTCTCATCAAAATTACATATGTTATCGCCTAGACAGGGTACATGCTAGTGGTGGAGGTGTCGCCATTGTTGTGAAAAAATGTATAGAACATTCCTTGCGTCCTTCATTGCACCTTAAGTTAATTGAGGAAATTAGTATAGATGTAACATTAAGTGATAACTCCAAGGTGAGTATTTTTTCGGTCTATTTCCCTGGTGGAAATAGAAACATTAAGAAATCTACTTACTTTAAGCGGGATCTGCAAAAATTGTGTAGAGTCAACATTCCAATTATTGGTGGTGATCTAAACTGTAGACATCAGTCGTGGAATTGTCTTAGGGCAAACTGCTGGGGTAACATTTTACTAGATGTTACTGAATCCAGCCCAAGTTTTTCCATACTTTATCCATTTCTCTCCACCTATATCCCAGCGAGTGCTAACAAGAACCCCTCAACTCTCGATCTATATATCACTAATATTCCAAATTACTGCACAGTACCATTAACTCTAAATGCGTTAAGTTCAGACCACCTTCCGATCAGCCTCACAGTGAATCATACAGTAGCTGTAAATCGTACAAGTTTATACCACAACTATTCCGCCGCCAACTAGAATTGTTATAAATCATATATAAACACGAACTTGGTTCTAGGTGATACCAGCCTAAATTCTATAACCTGCAGCGAGCACATTGATATCCTATGCAACAATTTTGTTTCTGTTATCAATAGAGCGGCCGATCTTGCGATACCTAAATGTTCCACTGCTCCAGTTGATAAGGCACCGCTTCCTGAAAATAGCTTACATCTGATTAGGCTACGAAACTCTGAAAGAAGCAAATGGCTGCGTTATAGAATCGATTGTTTTCTAGTTAATGTTAAAGTCTTAAATAATGTCATTAAAAACGAAATCTCAACATATAGGAGCAAGTGTTGGAATAAACACCTTTCCTCTCTTGACAAAGCAAGCAAACCGTTCAGGAAAATATCAAAAATTATGAAAAAGAGAGGGTCAAGTATTCCTCCGTTTAAAGTTCACGACAAGTTGTTTATTTCTTCAGTGGAGAAATCGAACCTACTTGCTAACACGTTTAGTAAGAACCACTCCATATCTATGCATCTAAGCGACGCGTATACTGAAGTTGAAGTTGCTAACACTATCCATGTACTTTCTCAAACACCAGCTGAAAGTACTTACGCAACAAATATCAGCAAAGTTAAAGAATTGATAAAAAAATCGAAATCAAAAAAGGCTGCTGGTCGTGATAATATTAACAACAAATTAATTAAAGCACTTCCACCTGCTGCAGGTAACTATTTAACGTTCATTTTCAACGCTTGTCTTAAGAATTGTTATTTTCCGGACTGTTGGAAAACAGCAAAAGTAATACCTATCCCGAAACCCGGTAAACCGAAGAACAGCCCCGAAAGCTACAGACCTATTAGTCCACTTAGCTGTCTAAGTAAGCTCTTAGAAAAAATCATTAAGGAAGGGAGTGACATCTTACCAAACTTTCAGTTCGGTTTCCGTAGTGGTCACAGCACAATCCACCAAGTCTTGCGCATTAAAAACCACATAGCTGGTAAATTCATCGACAAGGAGTTAACGGGACTGGTTCTTCTAGACATCGAAAAAGCCTTTGATATGGTATGGCACGATGGCTTGATTTATAAGCTACTGAAGCTTAAGCTGCCAATGCCGCTTATCAAAATTATCCAGAGTTTTCTTCGTTCGAGAAAATATGTTGTGAGTATAGGAACCGACATATCCCCTACTCACCAAATCCACTATGGTGTACCCCAAGGCTCGGTCCTTGGTCCCATATTACGAGAGTTGCCTTTTATATTTCGGGATTAGAGAACAAAAACAAATATTGATAATCGAAAATCACTTTATTGTTTTTCAAAATATTCCCCATGAAGATCTATACACTTTTGCATGCGTTTGAACCAATTGTCGAAGCACTTTTGCCACTCTGATTGAGGTATCTCCAACACATGCATTCTGAATGCAGCAACCGCTTCTTCAGGTGTCGAAAAACGTTGACCTCTCAGTTTGTTTTTTACGTACGGGAATAAAAAGAAGTCATTCGGTGCCAAGTCAGGACTATACGGCGGATGACCCATCAAATCGATGTTTTGGGTGCTCAAAAATGCAGTTGTCGCAGCCGATGTGTGAGAGCTCGCATTGTCGTGGTGAAGAGTGATCCGTCTTCTGCGGTTGGTTTTCCTGATTTCTTGGAAGACAACTGGCAAACAAATGGTTGTGTACCACTCAGAATTGACTGTTCTGCGTTGTTCTAGTGGTACGGTTGCGACATGTCCAGGCGACCATTTGCTTGGAAGTGCTTCGTGCGCGAACAACTTTTGTTGGATTTGGCTCATCTTGAAACACCCAGACAGTCGACTGCTGTTTACTTTCGGGCTCATATGCGTAAATCCACGATTCATCACCTGTCACGATGTCATAGACGTGTTTCGAAGCACCGCGACCGTATTTTTTGAGCATTTCTTTCGACCAATTGACACGAGCCTTTTTTTGGGCGATTGACAAATTGTGTGGGATCCAACGCGAACTAATTTTTTTGACAGTCAAATGTTTATGCAATATTGAATGTATGCTGGTCCCACTAACGCCTAAGGTTGTCTCAATTTCACGATAGGTCACATGACGATCTTCCAATATCAGTTCGCGCACAGCATCAATGATTTTCGGAGCAACAACTGATTTTGGAGGACCTTCACGAAATTCATCTTGGAGTGAACTACGACCACAACTGAATTCACCATACCATCGATAAACACTGGTCCTTGATGGAGCTTCATCGCCAAAAATTGAATTAAGTTCATCCATGCACTGTTGCTGAGTTAATCCACGCCGAAAGTTGTAAAAAATAATCGCACGAAAATGTTGACGATTTAATTCCATTTTTGGGCCGAGATGAATCTTTTAAGTTACTGTAAACAACACAAATAGCGCTCGTATGTCAAAACGTTCTGAGTGCGTATAACCTCAAAAATGTCCACCTTTACGACAGAGCTGTCAATTGCCGGATTGCAACACTAGGGTTGCCAAATCCCGAAACATAAGAGGCAATCCTCGTATTCACATTGTTTGTCGCAGATTTACCATGTCTAGGTGAAAACATTCAGGTAGCTATGTTTGCCGATGATACGGCCATTTTCTCTTCGGGTGCCTTATTCACTAATGTCTACAAATCTCTGCAAGCAGCTCTTGACAAACTAGCAGTATATTACAGGAAATGGAAAATAAAAATAAATGGTAATAAAACACAAGCTGTCTGGTTTTCGAGATGTAGGAAACACTGCTACCTACCAAATGGCACTAAACTCAGTATGTGTGCAGTTGATATTGATTGGTCCGAAGACTGTAGATAACTAGGTATTATTCTAGATAAAAAACTTATCTTTCAAAAACACATCACTACCACAATTGACAAAATAAACAAAGTCGTAAGAGTTATGTATCCATTAGTGTGTAGAAAGTGTTAGGCTTAGCATCGAAAATAAAATTATAATATTGAAAACCATTTTTCAAGCTATACTCCTGTACGGGGCCCCTGTATGGTGTAATTGTGCTCGCACACACAAAATGAAATTGCAAAGGTGTCAAAATATAATATTGAAAATGTTGCTGAATTTGCCATGGCATTATTCGACACATGAACTACATGAAAACGTTAACGTTAAACCGGTAGAGTTCCTTATTGACAAAATCAATCGAAACTTCTTCGTCAATTGTTCTTTTTCTGACAATGTTCTCGTTTCGCGTCTTGCGTTATCCTAAATCACTACATATGTACTCTGTCTATGAAAATTATATCGAAGTCATTACTATATAAAATAACCGGAAGCTCGTGCAATATTAGTCTTAAGATTCAAATAACGGTTTTTTATTGTAGTTTTCCCTTAATTTATTATTTGCTATTCATTAAAATTGTGCTATTGTCGTTATATAGATTTAAGATTATAGTTGTAAAGGAATTGCTATCCTAAATCTCTTAAGTACTAGTTGTAAAATATACCATAAATGTAATTATCTACCAAATAAAAATTGAATTTGAATTAAATGTCACATCCAACAGGCAGTACGGAGGATATTGGCGTTTGCCATTTTGCACACACACGACTCACAGGGGTACGAACCCCGATCGCACCCCTCGATGGTAAAAAGGTGGCCCAACGTATTTACGCGTACCGAGCGCTAAGGTAGCGTAGTGGAGACCCGACCGGCTCGATCTGGTGATTGAATGAGACTCAACGATATTCAATCATTTGGGGTGAGTTTTTGGTGGTGTGGTGAAAAGGAAATTAAATTTCCTTTGACCAGTGACCAATGGAAGGCGATCTCTGGGACGCGGTGGTGTATGTGTGTGTTCGTACACCGTGTTCATCGATGTGTTTAGCCTAGTATAAACGGAACCTACGACGAGGAAAAAAGAACAAAGGGAAAATGACCTAAGGCATCTTTCGGTAATGAGGGTCAGCTGTCTAAATAGCAGCCACTCATTAGATGCTAAAAGGGATTGCGATAAATTATACAATAGAGATCGTATATCGTCTCTCTGCCGACTGGAAAAATCGGATTCTTTTGTTTGCATATGTTTATGCTATTGAATCCAATCCGACGGCAAAGCGTGACGTCGGTGATTGTTTGAAGATTCAAACAAAGAAATATTTCCGCGAGAAGTGCTTCCAACTGAATCAATAGTTGCAAGCCTTCGGAAGGGAATTTAGATGGATACACAATGACGGTTGTGTATACCATCTGTGTCAATTATACGTGGCATCTATGGCGACGGCAGGATCGAACTATAGTGTGAATATCTACACTAATTGGAAATTCGGTTTTTGGGTCGCTAATGCAGAGATGCATTGATAATGTATGAATGCCCATGTAGGAAAAATTCTTTTTAGGAATTTTAGGTAATGCTTGTATGCATTCATTGTCCTTGAAAAAGGAAATATTTTCAGGTGCCCATGCGATTGCATTGGCGGGGGACAATGGGAGTTGGGTTGCGGATATGGGGTGTTTTTAGGTAAGTGGGCCGTGGGGTTTGGCGAAACCGCCACATACCTTTAAAAACTGAAATAGGCCGACGAAACGGATTGGGTTTGGCGTTGTGCGCGGTCAGTGGGCGAAATTGTGATTGTGATTGTGGATTGGTTCTCAGCGTAATATAGAGAGCCCCCACAACCCCATCAACTGAACGAGTCCCAAAAACTACCGTGCCTGGAAATCTGCCCATCGTTTGGCTTTTCTTTTTTGCATCGGATAGTCACCTGTGATGAAAAGTGGATTCTGTAAGATAACTGTAACAGACCTGGGAAGTGGTTGGATGCAGGAGAAAAACCAAAACACACCCCCTAGCCCGACCTTCACCCAAAAAAGGTTATGCTGACAATTTGGTGGACATCGAAAGGACCAATACACTTTTCATTTCTTCAACCAGGAGAAACGATAAACGCTATCAAATATTGTGGGGAAATCGACATATTGCATGTCAAATTGGCTGAAAAGCAACCTGCGTTGGCCAATACACACGAACCGATCCTTTTGCATGACAATGTTAGACCCCATACCTTACAAGTAACCATACGAAAACTGTTGCATTTGGGATTTGAAATTCTTCGACGTCCACCGTACTCTCCTGACATTTCCCCAACTGATTACAATCTCTCGGCAATCTGGATTCAGCAAAGGTCATAAAAGCCTTTGAAGATTCCATTGCCTCAATAAGACAGCACTTCTACGAAAAAGGAATATTTGACCTTATATCAGGTTGGAAGAATGTCATAGATGCCAACGGATCCTATTTTGATTGAATAAACATTTACAAAAAAATAATATATAATAATATAATATAAAATCAGACATTTCATGTGGTACAATCCAATAGATAAATCTGTTCAACGAAGAATTTGCATCAAATGTTGTCTAAAAAATGAAATATCTTATTCTGATTCATTGAAAATGTTGCAAAAGTGAAGCAGCCGAAGACGAACCTCGTACAGGGAGGTCATCAACATCAACTACTGACAAAAATATGAACAGAATCAAAGAGCTTGTAATTGACAATCATCATTTGACTCCAGGGAACTTGTAGATATTCTTGGTACAAAAAAAAAAGGAACAATACAAGCAATGATATGGACTTACGTCGTATGTCTTCTCATCTTGTTTCAAAAACATTGAATTTATATGATGCTCTCTATGACTGTTGATGATCTGAAATCCACATTCTTATGACTTAGAAAACATTCAACAATCCAATCCCTATCGTGCACTAGGTGAACCGTTTTATCAATTTCAAAAACTCGACCACAGCAAAAGTTTCTGCCGTTTCTACCCTAACAAGGCAAGTGGCAAAAAGTGCCTGTCAGTTGTTCACAACAGTCATACCGACCATCCAAATACATATACATATAGATTAAGCGGGTGGTTTTTTAAAATTGTTCATTCCCTTTTATCGACAGTAGTATTTATCTTTTGTTCGGTCGGTTTGTCGTCGCTGATAAGTCCGTTCTTATCGGGATTGTTGATAATGTAGTAATTAAATCTTTTTGGTCGAGTTAAGAGCCCCAACCGATCTGCCCTTACTATCTTTTTTAGACTTGTCACCCCTTCCCCCGTAACTGGTCTGCCGTCATTTTGAAACAATCGCAAATGGCTAAGAGTCTCTTTGGTGAAGCCCTGGTACTTAGTTCGCTTCCCCACAAAGGTTTCACTCTAGTTGTTTGCAGTGAGTCTGTCCTTTGTTGTTTTTGGCTGGATTGACTCATATGTAAAAGCATTGCGGATGTCCAGTCAACCCTAATAAACTAGTGATCAAATCGCATTTTCCGAGCACTCTTGGAAGGTTTTTATGTCAGATTCAATACATCTACCTACACTACAGAGATGCATATAAATACTTGTTAATCCCTAACTCGCCATTCCACCCACCCATGTACGTGACAGCTAAGCGTATAATTACTATCTATTCGGCTTATAATTACCTCAACCATAGATACGCATATTAAACACAGAAGCAGCTCAACAGTTCCATTGCAGACTAGCAGCGTGGTGTGATTATCATAAGCGACGCACTTCCAGCAAAAAAGGCAAATAACTGCAACACCTTACAAAACGCTTGCAGGAAACACACTTCGCCCTTGACCTTAATTCCGTCCTCCGGGCGGTATGTGAAAGCATAAATACCTGGGTGTACTAGCACTCCTTCTAACATCAGATCTATGCTTTGTTGTAGCATCGCTGGAGCCGAGTACCCAGAGTCAGTTGCTGCCAAGGCCGCCGCACAGCCTGAGAAAACTACCTGAAAAGAACGCGTGCAAGTGTTGCGTTAGCGCGACCGCTTAACTGAGGCCGCCTGCGAAATCAGACAAAATATTTGACCAACTCCCGATTGTGACACTTTAATTGAATTCAGTTGTTGCATTGGCATCGCACGCGGTCCAAGGCAGTCTGCTGAGGGAACAAACAGTGTCGCTTCCCTCTCATCAACTTTGTTAACAGTTTTGAGTTATAGGCTATCACGCAATCATCATAAAGGGGGATAAACGATTTGATTTAATTAGACGTCTACGGTAGCCAGAGTCAAAAGGTCAATGAGCCTCTCGGTAAGTGTGGTGTCGGTAATAGAGTGCGCATACAAGAAGTCTGTTAAGAGGGTGGACTGGGACAACTCGGATACTGAATCAGTTTAAAGCTTTGGGAAGGGCATAGGTTAGTGGTAAGTGGTAAGCGATGTCAGGTTAGTGCTCGTACGAGAATACCTACGAGAAGTTAAAACGAAATTTCGAATGTAGGTCGTATTCTGGGCAACGAAGATATATGGACTCGGTTGTTGAGTCAACCTAAGTCTTGATTAGGGCTGGTATTGGTTAGGGCTGGTATATCGGGCTTCGCTGGTTACAAATATTGGTAGACGGCGGTTACATTAGTATTGGGGAAATCGATGCTTCTGATGTTGGACAATACCATTCAACTAACGTTGGAAAACTAGCTGAAAGCTTTTTTTTTTTATTTTTATTTTTTTATTAGACTTCTCTCGGGAGAGACAGTGTATCGCGAGTGGACGCGCGGAGAGGAGCTCACATTTGCTCGCTGGGGGATTAGTTGGCCTTAGAAATCTTTTATCTCAGGAGGTACCATCATGTTTTATCACAATTTCAACCCGGGCCATCGGCCAAACGTCCCAAATATAGTCGAAGGTTTCTCTTGATCGTATCGCGGAACATACAGCACGACGAGGTGGTCCGGGAACGACTTACCACCCATACCAACTCTTTTTCGGACCGGTCCGTCAGCCAAGCTCCGAAAGATGCCCAAGGATTTTTCCCAACCATTTCCAACCTATAGCTTCATGGGTTGGTCTTTTGTGGTGGTACGATGTCGCGACGCCAGCATGGGCGAGACTTCTACCTCGTCTCCACCGTCACTAAGATTCCGCGGAAGGAAAGTCACGACCACCAAGGGAACAACGATGACGAAAACACAAACACCGGACAGCAACTTGTTCAAAACTGTACGACAAACCGCCCACCAGATAGTAGTTAAAACACACGGCTTATTAATTAATTAATCTTTATCGTTTTCAGTTACATGTTGAACAGGTTTATTCATTTATATTTGACAGTCTATTTCTTCAATAATTGAAAGAAAAGTTCGCTTGCAGTTTATTTAATTCCGAACACTTTAGTCTTCACTATAGCCTTAAATGTGAGACGAGCTATCAAGTCAACCAGCATTTCACAAAACGACCCGTGTATAAACGCATCTCCGCAGCCGGCGGAGAGCGAGAGAGAACCGACCGTCGCGAACGGTGGTTGTAATAGGACTCCCCGAGGGTAGAATTCTGACATGAATTCCATCCTAGGTTAGGGTTAAGAAACAAGAGAAGAGAGAGAAAAACGTTTCTCTTAAGGGAGCGGCCGCCACAGAAATGCACTCTTTCAGTGCAGTGGTGTGTGTGCATGGTTCTTTCATGGATGAGAACGAACCTAGAACAAAGAAAGGGCATAAAGTGCATTCATAGGATACGATTTCGGTAAAGCAAATAAAACCGAACTCGTCGGATGCTAATGGTTTTGCTTATGCATCGTCCGGTAATGGGGGTCAGCTAAATAAACAGCAGCCGCTCATTAAATGAAAAAAAAATTTTTTTTTTCGGATACCACAAACGATATGAATTGTTTATGGTATCGCAGGAAACCTATGTAGGAACCGCGTTCTTCTGTTTGCACTGGTGCGAGTTAGAGAATTTTATTGCAGGGAGAAAAAGGTCGCCGGCCAACGTGTACGTAAAGAAATTTATCGTACACATGGCGAAGTTGGAAAATAGGCGGCGCAATATTTATGGTCTCTGTCATGACGGTTACATTGTATGCAAACAGAATCATTTTGTTTACAGGAATTTGTCTGGGGGGATTTGCTTGGCACTGAAGGTGCCGAATTGGATTGAGATTCCTGATAAGGTAAGAAAGAAATCTTACAGGAATTGTATGCTAAGTGATGCATGAAAAGGTAAGTTTTCTTTTCCAGGGACTTTTTAGATTATTGATTTGATCTATATAATGCGTGAAGCATTTACAGGTGCTAATGCTGTTGCATTAGCGAAAACTTATGCGACTTGGGATGAGGTGATGGGGGTTTTTAAAGTAAGTGTACCGTGGGGTTTGGCGGAACCGCCATAATTTTATCCGGACGGCAGGGCGTTGGCACCCTTCTTATCGCATTTTACGATAAGCCGACAGAGCCGTGAGTATATTCTAAGGCCCTAGTCACAGGGCTTAATAGGTTTTAACAATTTATCGGTTTTCCGCTGACCGTAAAAGTGAAAGTCATTCATTTCGAATTCTTCTCTCATATAAGTTTCTATTTTTGTATTTAACTACTCAATATATTGGATATAATACAATCGCGTACAATTACGCGTCGTTTAGTTTCGACCTTCCTTTACTTGCCACAAAACACCAGTTTATACGAGACGCACTCCTCGACTGACATTTCCCTACTGGTCTTTTTTTACGACTTCGAGGATTCAAAAAACCCTCTTAATTTCAATTTGTCACGTGGTGTTTGCAAATATACTTATACTCGCTCCCAGCTGGGAGCTCGGAATGGCGATAAGGATCCCGAGCGACTTTCTCACTTTTGTTTCTGAGGCATTGAGTTCAGCGTCGTTATTGCAATATAACGTGTGCAATAAATCATTTGTTTGCGGTCTTATCGTCTGGATTTCGGTAGGACGGACTCAGGCGGCGCGTTAGCAATGCAACGAGACGGAAAATGATGGGAACTTTGTTTTCCCCAGACCACAGCTATAAGATTTCGTTTTCTTTATAGCTTGGCATTGAATGAGAGTGCTGATCTTGGGTGACTTCTCTAATCTTGGTCTTCTGACGGCTTACCAAAGAAATGATGTAAAACTTCTGTTATTTGAGTTATAGACTCACGTACATGTTATTTGAGTTATAGACTCACAAGTTTAAGTAACTTTTCCCAACGGCGTCTTCTTACAAATATTCTTTCCGGTGTTTTTCTGTCGATTAATGTTCACTGGGGAAGAATGATATAATTCGAATAAGTATCGAATTCCACTAGTGTTAAATTATTATCTTATCAGAATAAGATATTTATATAATCTGCCGTGAATCAGTCTCACACAGAGTTCGAAATAATGACACATCAATATTAAAGCCATCATCGTAATGGTTATTCAGAGAAGGCCTGAACGGAAACCGCAACGACGAATAGACAGTGTAAAGATATAAGATAGATAAAGATATTCCTGCAACCCACCATAAATGGACAGAATGATGTGCGATCATCTGAAGTTAGGTGCTCACATTGTGCCATATGACATTAGATGACACCTTAAAGCATTTCTTTGTGCACGACTTGTACAAATTATAGTGCGTAGGCTGGAAGACATTAGTAATAACAAATAGAAGTCAAGTGGACGAGTTCGGGTATTAAACAGGTTTCGAATTTCGCACAAGCACTCGTGATTGATTTGATTGCATACAATTTCACCCACGTACATTTGAATTCCAGTTTTTATCAAATGTGTTGTTCTGATTGAGGTTCGGTAACCATTATCATATCAGATTGTGAATATAGTTAGATGCGAGGGAAATAATGTCAACGAGTAATGCCCTGGTTGTTAGTTTTAAGTTGGTTTTTAATTTAAGATAAATGGGGTTTCAATTAAACTAACCATCGCCTAACTTCGTCATACAAGGGACAAGTACGAAATAAAAGCTGACAAAAGTAGATGTGAAGCTATAGCGACAAACCAATATGGTGTAAACATTGGTTGTGTAAACATTGGTTGCCCTATTATCGCGTTATCCTGTAATTCCCTTTTGATTTTTAAAGAATAAAATGACGCAATTTTTTTTTCCTACAAGGAATGAATTTTTATCAACGCTATTTTGTCCGTTTTTGTTGGCAAACTCTTGCCATCTTTCCTGCAATTTCATTGTTCTCCCTTCGTAGAAGGCGTCGGGCGAAAAATTGAGCTACGGTTTTATAGTACTTCCAATCAATGAACGATTTTTCTTTGAGAGAGTTTTGCAAGGACCAGAATAAGTGGTAGTCTGATGATGTAAGGTCTGGTGAATATGACGGGTGGTCGAAACATTTCAACATAATTGGACTAATTTTTGCTGAGTGATATTCCAGAGTTTGGCGCAAGGCTAATAACTGTGCCCGGAAAAACAAATTATTATGGACAATTTAACAAGTCTCGAATAAGGACCGGATACCGATGGAGAGACTTGTTAAATAAGGCCAAGACGCGATCCCGGTTGTAGTGCCGATGATGATGATGATTATGATGACGATGATGATGATGACGATGATGATGATATTCCAGAGTCATGATGGAATACGACAACTTTGCGATTGACCAGTTTCGAGAGTTTCTCTTGCGTGCAGTAGACATTCGCATCAATCCTTCTTTCCCTGGGAAAGCAGCGCATAAAATGCAACTACTATGAACCCACCATAGGGACACTAAACTCTTCTTCGGATTAAAGCTAACCTTCAGGGACTAGCGCACATCCAACTCCTTTGATGGCTTATCCCTAAGACGTTTCCTCTTCCCTCGACATACCCAAAGAAAGTTTGTGCTCCTCTCTTTGTAGCATCGACCCAATTATTGCACACTGTTAGGGTGCGCATACCATAATATTTTTTTTTGGGTGCACCACCGTGCTTCCGGTTCCCCGGGAAGAGTGGGCTACCGTGGTTATCCTCTTTGGGTTGTCTTGAACCCGTGTGTTGCCGCACGATTATACAGATGTTTCTGAACTAAAAACTGAAAACTTCCTGCTAAGCAGTCACAACACAAACAAGCACTTCCGCTTTTTTAAAAAACTGATTTTATTTTAAGTTTAATCTTAATTGTTTTTGAGGAGTTCTTCTCCTCACGCACGCTACTCACAGACTCCTTCAAGCGACTCCAGTCAAGTCACTCTTCCAAGGTGTTCACCCTCTCACTTCAAAATTCTGACTCTCATATCTTTTTCTTCTTTGGAAGGCCAACACGCATCGCCACTTATCGCTTGATCCTTTCTTAAAATTGGTGCATTTGCAAGTCATAAAACATCTGGCATGTGAAAATATGCGTTAGGATGTTTATGATTGCAAGAATTGTGTGTCGGCGGATCGAATAGATATGCCTTTGTTTGGACACGTGCACTTTTGGGTTTTGGATCTTGTTTAGATGTTAATTGCTTATAGCATGCATGAGAAGATATGCATTATGCTGTTTGATTTTAGGGAATTGAATTGAATAAATGCATTGAATTATATAAATGAATTGAATTGAGTAAATGAATTGAATTCAATAAATGAGAATTTGAACGTTTAGTTCGATTTGGTTTGACATTGAATTCAATGTTGTGTTGGGGATATGAAATGGATTTTGTTATAGGATTTGTGTATATGTATGAGGAAAACGGTAGGGCTTCTTGGAGCACTACAATACAATCTATACACAGTGGTAGACAGGAAAAACACATGATCGTTGGGGTCTGGGTGACTGAAGCCACGCCGTGAATCATGTTTGATTTTCTCACTTTGGCGGTATTCCCATTTAGAACAAATTCCCCGCTATATGATTCATAACCTTTGATGGTTCTCTTCACTCTGATTGTTATCTTTGAACACCGTTTTAACCGGCCGAGTGGTAGGTGGGGTCCCAGCGCCCTATCGCCCACTGAAATACGACTCCATCAAGCTATAGGCTACGTGATATGGTCGGGAGAAATCCCTAACCATCTCTCGGAGTTTGGCTGATGGACTTGTGGCGGTTCCCTTGAACGCCGCTACTCATCTTCCCATTAACCATGTAAAAACTCCCACATAGAGTGGCCGAAAACCGATAAAACAAGTACTGATTGCTTGCCTAGCAATTAAGCATGTACTTACCTCTTTGTCAGCCATCTAAAGGGTCTCCTAAACCATATTTTCGCTAATTCAATAGCACGAACCACAGGAGACATTTTCCTTACGGGCATCATGTGCTGGAAAGTAATTCGTCGGGTGTATGTTGCATCATCGGATTTCCTAGTAGGAAAGTATAACATGCGACATACACCAAGCATCCAACATTGTCCGAACCATATCATCAAGATATACCCTTACGCGTCAGCCGCACGCGTGCAGGAAATGTTTCATCTTTTCCTTTTCATACATGCCCACATCGGTCGGTCATCCGACCGACAAATACATTAAGGCATACGGCTGACCGCCCAAGGAATTCGAGTTCTCATAAATGGAAAATTACCATCGAGAATTGGACTACATGGAGATGCCGCCAAGATGTGCACGATCAGCATAAATGCTTTACGCAGTCGCTGATCGTGTAAGCAACAAAATCTCTATGTCGAGATAATGGCACCGGCTGCAACCATGCCAGCCAATGTACCCCTTCGGGAGTTATTGTATCCACGGTCCGCTTGCTCATGCACAGCATGAGAGTGCGAAGTAACCGCATCTGTGTGTGCGCACATCCTTTCGGTGATCATCTTCTAAGTTCATCCCTTATATGGACATCGGGGCGATGGATGAAAATTTTGGTGTTCTGTCGCTTCGGTCGATATCTTTAATCGCATTACGGATTCCGTGGAGGCAAGTCGTGCCCCCACGTTAAATACGTCAGTCGAGTCGAAGCATCCGCCGGTGTACATGGGCTTAAAAGGGTCCTCCTTCATGTAAAATATATACGGATTAGATTAAATAAGTGAACATTTGCAATTTAGTTTCAATAGTGAATAAGTATACATGTTATTAGATTCTCGAATATATGTCAATAGTGAATAAGTTTACAAGTTATTGGATTCTCGAATATTGTAAGTCACCAGTTATGTAAAATATATTCAGATTAAATAAAATATGTAAGCTGTAGTTTGTGGTAATATCTAACAATAAATAAATAAAAAAAAAGGAGCAACAGGGGGTTTTCCTTTTTTTTGGAACGGAAAGCAGCGACTGGGTATAGCGGTGAACCTGTGCCCCGGAGGCACCTTACCACTGTCTAAATATACAACATACCCACGTTGGTACAAGACCTACCACAGACTGGTTCGAAAAAAGGTTCGCATAGGTGGTAAGTCGGTCCCAAGGTCAGATACCAGTCCGTCACGCTGTACATTTCACGATATCATCAGGAGAAATCTTCGACTATTTTTCGGATGTATGGCTGAGCAAATTTTGAATTAATTTTTGTTAGCTAAGGAATAAGCATAAGTTTTGTTCGTTGTCGGGGAGTTCTGGGGATGGTTTTGGCTACAAACTCCATGGTCATTGGCTTCTGTTGTAACTGGAGTCGTCCGACAGACAGAATCGCCAGAGACAATACCCAGCCGCCGCCGGTAGATAAACCGCCGAAGACATAACCGACACCAGGAACAGCGGCCACCGCAGTGAAACACCGGTAGGATAACGCCCAAATGTGAGCACACCCATTTATTTATTCATATTTATTTTATTGTGCAAGTAAATTGCACCATATGAAAGTATTTTTGTTGTTTATGAAAATGTGTATGGGTTGTTATATTTTGTATACTTATTTATTTTCGCCGGTTTGTCAGATGAACACATGCGGTAGGGGAGTTACTTCGTAATAGATAGGATAGAGGACAGTGGGCCAACTTAACGGCAACAAGAATGTTGAAAAGCGCGCTTTTTAAATGATCAATTCCCGGTATTCTTTTTACAACAGAATGTAGATAAAAACTTTTTAGTAAAACTCTCGGAATTCCTAGAGAGTCGTTAGATACCTGAGTGGTCTGGCGTTGTCCTGATGGAACACAAAAATGCATCTATTGGCCCAAATTCATATTCCGGTCGGTTGCGAACGAGGTCTGGACGCTGGCATGGGCGCAGGGTTCTATTTCGTCCTCACCGATTTAACACAAAGTTTCGCTGAGGCGAATCACCAGAGATATCCGCAGAAGCCACGAGAGTCAAAACACTGGTTATTTTCAGTCGGAAAAATGTTCTCTTTATTTTATTCACCAATAATTATTTTTGTACTTAATTAACCGAACATGAATTAGAAGTCACTTACAAATATCTTAATCTAAGTATCCTCGTTCGAACGATGAACGTACACAATACACAAAGTAAGTAAACTCTTCGCACTAACTATTACGAAGGTAACATTACAAGATTATAATTCAAACGAAAACACGACTCCGGGTTGTACGCGTCCCCGGACGCCACGGGGAGCGGAAGACGCACCGACCGGATCGGTGGTTGGAATACGACTTAGTGATTCAACCTTGGTTTGGGGTGAGTTTGGTGATATGGTGAAAAGGAAATGAAATTTCCTTTGACCAGTGACCAATGGAAGGCGATCTCTGGCACGCGGTGGTGTATGTGTGTGTTCGTACACCGTGTTCATCGATGTGTTTAGCCAAATATAAACGGAACCTACGACGAGGAAATAAGAACAAAGGGAAAATGACCTAAGGCATCTTTCGGTAATGAGAGTCAGCTGTCTAAATAGCAGCCACTCATTAGATGCTAAAAGGGATTGCGATAAATTATACAATAGAGATCGTATATCGTCTCTCTGCCGACTGGAAGAATCGGATTCTTTTGTTTGCATATGTTTATGCTATTGAATCCAATCCATTCACCGTGTTTATCGATGCATTTAGCAAAGGATAAACGAAACCTGAAACGAGGAAAAAAGAACAAAGGGATCGAATAGATCATTGTTTACGCTGTGTATTGTGGCTATCATAGGCGGCAATTTGTCGAAGAAATGGTGCTGAAAACAAATAAGGGCATCATTACATGGATGAGTGGTGCGGATGCGTTAATAGATGCGTTGCCATTAGGAAGAGGTGCTAATGGGTTTTAGTGTTTATGGCCTCTCAGACTGCAGTAGGAACCGAGTTCTTGTTTGTACTAGGAAATGCTAAAGGATTCGGTTACGATGATAATGCTTGCAATGCGGTAATTGTTTGTCGATTGGACAAACGAATCGTGGGTCGGTTTATTGCAGCTGTATAAACAAGCTGTCCGACATAGCATTTTATGATGACAAGGGTGTCGAATGGTTTGGGATTTATGATGCCGTATGATGTGAAGAATACTTTACAGGAAATTTGAATAACGCATTAAATGCGAGAATGCTGTGAGAATTCTGTTTAGGGATTTTCAGACAATGCGTTGAAGGCATTAAATGTCCTTGAGAAAGGAAATGTTTCCGGTATGCTGGTGATTGGGATGCCAATATGGGTTGCGAATATGGGGGGTTCTTCAGGTGAGCTTTAAGAAGTGCCACAGGCCCCTTCTGTGTCGCTGGCTTCAAATGGTCTAATTTTCAATAGTAGATTTCCTTATTTATTGTTTAACGATTCTTTTCCAGTTTCATAAAATGCAAGACAAATCTTTACTGGTCTTTAGTTTTGGTGTGAGCCGCTTCACCGCAATTTTACCACGACCGTTTTTGCACAATTTTGTTGCATGTGGTCAATTTCTGATCTCCAACCAATATCCGTTTAAGAAATGGGTCGATTTCGCCTCGATTGGTGAATATTTCGCATATGGAAGCTTAATTTCTCATGTTTTCCTTTTTTTCGCGTCAATTCGAGCGTCGTTTTGAAGGCAACTTTATGCAGACGACGCAAGCTGTTTTGTAGTCTGACATTTAAGGATACTCCAAAATCCCCTTTTGTGCGCGCGTTAATGTATAAGAAAGGCGATCTTCAGCCACCCGAGAATGCTACAAAAGTGCTGGTCTACTTTCATCATTTCCATGATCTCATCAACTTGTGCGAAGTGCATCTTTAGCATCGAAAACTCCAGAACGCAATCAATGAAATCGTAAATATATGTGACAATATCAAGACTATAAACACCATGAGTTCAGGCGCCTGGCTTACATTTCCGTCTTTATTGAAGCGATGTCGTAAAACTAACCCTTTTTTATATTTCCTATATTTTACATCATACAACTGCCAACCGAATTGAGCAATCAAAAAACTGTCCAGGAAACCGGCCCTTGTTTGGTTTACCTTGAAAACGTCGTGGCACCATGTGGTTAGGGGACTTAAATGACCTAGTGAACTTTTTACTCATGCAATTTCTTTTACAAATAAATGTTGTTCAATTTTGGCCACACAAAATCGGTTACACTTACTATTCACTATTAGTGCATTGCCATTTGCATTTAAAATAAAAAGTACATGTCATAAATCATGTTGTGGATCCGCCCTAAGCTGCATGCTCTATGCGATTGTAGCGCCGGACCGGGCGTTATGAGCAAAAGGCAAATGAATTCACGCCTTTATGCGCTCGCTCTCCTTCTGACAGTTATACCAGACCGAGCGCGCCCTTTGCTACATACGTCCCTTTCATATTGCCGCGTCAGATTAATACATATTTGTTAAAACCAAGCTCACAAGTGCTTCGTTGAATAAATAATATCTTTCGTACGAGGAGTCGCCCGTCCATTTCATATCCTGCTACAACAGGTTGTGGGCCCAGGCTTAAACATCGTCTGGAAATTCGTAATTGGAATCGAAAAGACGAGAAGACAACGTGGAAAATACACGCGGATATATAACCTCACTGCAAAATGGACGGTCAAGCTACGAATATAATGCGCATACAAATGCTAACCAGAGAAAATTACGATACCTGGAGACTAAGAATGCGGTCACTCATGACAAAAAACAAAACGTGGGCTCACGCAAGCGGTGAAAAACCGAAATCGGAAGCAGCCGAAAATTTGCAAGCGTGGAAAGACGAGGACGAAAAGGCGAAAGCCGACTTGTATCTCGCTGTTGACGACGCCGAACTCAGGCAAATTAGATACTGGGAAACAGCCGGAGAAATTTGGTTGAAACTGGAAGCAATTTTCGAATCGAAAGGACCGTCGAAAAAGGCATCATTGTGGAAACGGCTAATGAATCATCGACTCTACGAAGGCGGAGATGTACAACGACACGTCGACGAATTCTCCGATATGGTCTACAAAATGTCCGAATTATCCGTACAAGTCAGCATTGAATTACAATCGATCATGCTTTTACACAGTCTGCCGGAGGGCTACGAGAATTTTAGATGCGCCATCGAGTCGAGAGACGAGTTACCTTCGCGGAACATCTGAAAATTAAAATCCTTGACGAAAGCGCGACGAGAAGACAACGCAGCCAAGCCGAAGACCAAGCAATGTTCGCGAGAAAAGGAACGCCAAATTGGATAAAGACTACGAACAAAGCGTCGAACAAGTCCGTCGATAAATCGGATGATCAACGTACCGGCGGACCATTCAAATACAAATGCCATAGGTGTCCCCAAATCGGCCACAAGGCCATAAATTGTCCGGAGAAGGCCGAACGAAACGCGCAACATCCCGAAAATAAAGAAAAAGCCGCCATCGGCGAAGCCATTTCCTACCTAACCTCCCACACAGACGCAGATTCTTGCTTTGTGGGGAACGTTCAGAAAAACGATACGTGGTGTCTCGATAGTGGATGCACACCACACCTACGCCACGACAAGGACGTATTCGAACAAATCGGAAGTGCTGGAAATTTAAAGATTAATCTGGCAAATCATGGCTCCACCGACGTAAAAGCGAAAGGAACCGTAAAAATCGCGGCATCTGACGGAGACACGACTCGGTTCATACGTCTGGAAAACGCACTGCACGTACCCTACCTGCGTAATAATCTCGTCTCGGTCGCGAAGATCACGGAAGCCGGAAACAGCGTGACGTTCACGCGCGAAGGAGCTACAATCAAAAGCAACCACGGATCTACGATCGCAGTGGCAGATCGGAAAGGAGATCTCTATTTTCTCCGCGAATCCGGAAAAGAATCGATCTGCGCCCTGTCGACGGGAACGCGTAAGCCTTTAATAATCGTTTGGAACGAGAGATTCGGTCACCTTAACTGGCGCGATCTCTTGGAGATAAACAAAAGGGGGATGGTGTCCGGACTTGACCTAGAAGGCGACGGAACCACAAATGCGTGCGAGATTTGTTCGGAGGCGAAGATTACTGCGCTACCCTTCGGAAAAAAATCGCACTGAAGGGGAAAATTATTGGATATCGTCCATGCCGACGTATGCGCACCGATGAGAGACGAATCAAGGGGCAGAGCTAGGTACTTCCTCACGATAACCGACGACTACTCTCGTTGGACAGAAGTAAGGTTTTTGCAAAAGAAAGGCGATGCCTTGAAGTTTTTTAAGGAATTCAAGGCTCTCGTCGAAAAAAATCAGGACGAAAAATTAAATGTATGTAATCCGACAACGGACGAGAGTTCTGTAACGAAGAATTCGACATATTCTTGAAGGGAGAGGGAATTGTGCGAAAACTCAACATACACTCCCCAGTTACATGGAGTAGCGGAAAGGAAAAACCGCACGCTCTTGGAAATGGCGCGTTGCATGCTGGCGCAACTGAAGCTCTCAACCTCGTTTTGGGCAGAAGCGATCGCCACGGCAAACATCGTAAAAAATCGATGCATTACGAAGACGCTGGGAGGTAAAACTCCTTACGAATTATGGCACGGAAAACGCCTGAACGTGAAGAACATGCGAACCTTCGGAGAGACAGCATATATGTTGGATAAAACTCCCGGAAAAGGGAAACTGGAACCGCGAGGTATGAAATGCATTTTCCTCGGATACGACGAATCGACTCAAGGCTATCGAGTATGGGTATCAAACAAACGAAGTGTAACCACGACACGAGACATCAAATTTACTGATACCGATACAAAAACGGAAATACCTAACGAATCGTCATCGTCCTCGTCAAATCTGAATCGAGATTCGAATCACAATCCCGAGGGAGTACCACTGCCGAATTTCTTTGAACCCCACCTAGGTGAGGATGTAGTGCTCCAAAAAGCCCTACTACCTTTTCCCCCCATTCTTACATCCAAATCCTAGCTATCTTACGCTAAAACCAAAAAACATATCAAAACCCAAACATGATCCAAAATTCGCAATAAACGAATCAAACATTCGTTTATAGCCTAACATTTGCCCCCACGGCATTATTAACCCAAAATCCAAATTAAAATTAAAAGTCACAATAAACGAATCTAATATTCGTTTACGTTTCACATTTGCCCCACAGCATCACCCAAATCCAAAAATTCAGAGATCATTATCTCTATCTGAAAATTTTCCATTCAGGAAAACAAACAAAAAACCAAAAGCAGATACATTCCCACATCTGCGCAATAGTTTCGTAAGAATTCAAGAAACTGAATTCTTATCTTATGTAAATACAACATCTCGCTCGAAATATCCAAAAATCGAGATTGTTGCACGAAAATGTGTATCTTTGGGATACAATTTTCGACTTGCTTTCCTTTATAAAGGAATAGTAAAACGATCTCCGGGCCGCAGTATCTAAATCCTCATGCCACAGAGCAGTGATTTTTAAAATTCTAGTTTTACATCTGTTGTAATACTCTAATATAACATCCACAATAAAACATAAACAAAAATTAAAACTAACTTCTTTTAAATGCTTTGGAAATTGTGTGTTGTCACCAACGCTGGATGATTCTTTTCTTTTGTGTATGAGGACGACTCCAAAAATTAGTACAGGAACCGGTACTGAGGTTGCAGAATATAAGGACGTTATCCCCTAAGTTACGTCCTACGAACAATCAGGACGTTGCTCTTCCCTCTGGGTCAGAGGAAGCACGGCAACGACCCCTTGCTGGAGGGTGTTGTGTCAGGAACTATCAACAAAGAGATCTAACGTCCTTTTCAGGACAAGAAAACGTGCTTCCTGAGGAACAACCCCCACAACAGCAGAACAGGGACCACGACGAGGAATCGAGAAATGAATCGCAGGAACACGACGACCCGACGGGAAAAAGGTACGAGATCACCGAAACGATCAGAAGAGCTCCGGGTAGACCTAGAAAGATTCTCACCGGACGACCCAGTTGCCCGCGAAAATTGTATCGAATCACGCAAGAAGACGAAGATCCTCGCGGATCGAGCGGGGATGGGATCGACCGAACTCTCGAGGACGAGGAGTCGAACATCTCGGACGGCCTGGAGGCAAATTTAGCCAGTCTTCACTCGGAGGTCCCGTATCGGCAAGCATTGAACGGACCGGACAAAGAAGAATGGTTGGACGCCATCGTCGAAGAAGTCAACTGCTTAATCGAGAACGATACATGGTTGATCGTGAATCGACCCAAGAATCGCAACGTGGTCGGATGTCGAATGGTTCTCAGGAGCAAGTACGACTCGGGCGGCAAGGTCGAGAGAAGAAAAGCACGACTCGTGGCAAGGGGGTTCGCGCAGCGACCCGGGATCGATTTCCACGATACCTACGCTCCGGTCGCCCGCCTGGGATCCATGCGTATGCTACTTGCACTGGCGGTCAAGCACGGCCTTAAGGTGCATCAGATGGACATCACGACGGCCTACCTAAACGGTACGATCGAAGAGGAAACATACATGGAATTACCCGATTTACTCGCAGGATGTTTGAAGAAAATCGTCGCGACACAAGGCAAATCCGATATCGAGAGCCGCGCCAAGGAAATGCCGAAACAGCTTCAGGGTGGCGAAAAGGTTTGTCGTTTGAAAAGGGCTTTGTACGGCCTTAAACAAGCCGGTCGGCAATGGCATAAGAAACTGAGTGGGCAACTCGAAGAATTAAACATGACACCGACGAGCGCGGATCCGTGCGTTTATCGCCTCAAACGAGGTGGAGAACCGTTGATAATACTGGTCTACGTTGACGACATTTTGATATTCTATCGAGACCAGAAGGATCTTGATTTGGTCCGCAAAGGTTTGTTGCAGGAATTCGAGGCGAGAGATCTGGCAACAGCTTGCTATTGTCTGGGGATCGAAATCGCCAGGAGCAGAAATCAGATTACCATTTCTCAACCAAATTACGTTCGGGAACTGCTCTCTCGATTTCGGATGGAGGACTGTAACACCGTCAGTACGCCCGTTGAATCAAGTTCGAGGCTCAAAAAGGACGTAGAAGAAGAAGGATCACCGGGAGGAAATCGAGCTTGTCGGAGCTCTGAATTACTTGGCGATTGCCACAAGACCGGACATTTCGCATATTGTTAGTTGTCTCAGTCAATTCAACACTTGTCACGGCGAGGCACACTGGAAGGCAGCGAAACGCGTCCTGAGGTATCTGGAGGGGACCGCCGACTTCGGAATCACGTACACGAAGAGCATGAAAACCTTGGAAGGGTTTGTCGACGCCGATTGGGCCGGGTGCCCGGTAGATCGAAGGTCGTATACCGGATACGTTTTTAACCTGAGCGGTGCCGCCATCAGCTGGGAGTCGAGGAAACATCACACCGTCGCGCTCTCGTCCACTGAGGCGGAGTACATGGAATTAACTGAAGCCGCGGGAGAGAAGCCCTATACATACAGGGATTCTTGTCGGAGCTCAAGCTGTTCGAGTGTGAAAGAGTTCTGGTGATGAACGACAATCGAGGGGCACAACTACTGACCCAGAATCACACGTTTCACGCGAGATCGAAACACATCGACATCAGGAATCATTTCGTCAGAGATGTCTTGCGCGAAGGTCGACTGGATATTAAGCACCTTCCTTCGGATAAGATCCCTGCGGATTTTCTCACGAAGGGATTGACAAAAGAAAAACATCGGAAGTGTTTGGATTTGATCGGCGTCGGGGGCTCTTCAGAGGATCGACCTAGCACTACAATCAAGGGGAAGTGTTGTGGATCCCTCCTAAGCTGCATGCTCTATGCGATTGTAATGCCGGACCGGGCGTTGTGAGCAAAGGGCAAATGAATTCACGCCTGACCGAGCGCGCCCTTTGCTACATACGTCCCTTTCATATTGCCGCGTCAGACTAATATATATTTGTTAAAACCAAGCTCACAAGTGCTTCGTTGAATAAATAATATCTTTCGTACGAGGAGTCGCCCGTTCATTTCATATCCTGATACAACAAATCACACCAGACAGCAACTTTTTCTGGGTGCAACAGCTTCTCATGAACCTGCTGTTTATTATTTTCACCCCAAAAACGACAATTTTGTTTGTTTACAAGCTTCATTTGAAAAGATGATTTTATTTTTTTTAATTAGGCTCAAATTCAAGTTGGTCTAAAGTCCAATCAGCAAACATACGACAATCTTATGAAGATGTAAACGCAAATCTTTTCTCAAAATACGCCAAGTAGTCATGCTGAAAGCCAAGTTTTCGAGAACATCGACTGTTCAATAGTTGTCGAAGATCGTCGATCTTCTGTAACACTGGGACTTACAATATGTCAATATTCTTTTGGTTTCTTGCATTTCGTTATCTGTTTAGTGTTCTGGTATCGTGTAAAGTGAAATTTGTTTCGAATTCTTCAGCGACCCGACGAATAGTAAGCACAGAAGGACAATTATGCGGCCCATACTCTTCACGAAGATCACCTCGAGTTTGAGTAAAAGAACGATTATTATTATAAAATCTTCGGATAGTGTTAAATCTTGTATTTTTCCATGGTGAATTATCAAACTATAGTAAAGACAAATAACAGCTAGTGACATGTGTACCACTTTAAATGGGGTTACTACGACGTTTTAAAAACCGATCGTCCCTATTGGGAACGCCATTCGACTAGCTCATAATAATATTATTTCGAAAGAGTTACTTCATACTAGAGATTCACATCACCGATATATTTGTATACATCGCCGGTACTGTTCAAAATTGTGCACTGTAGGGAAAAATGTCCAGTATTTGAGAGGAAATGTTACGCTCCTGGATCCGGAAAGTCTCGAAAAGGTCCTCAATGCTCATGGAAACTGCTTTTCTCAACAAAAAAAAAAAAAAAAAAAAAAGCGCTTGTACTTACTTATAAACTACTATATAGAGAGTGTAAGTTTGCGATATCACGCGTAGGGGCTCGATAGTTTGTTATAAGCCTTTCCGTTACGGATAGTCTTGTCGAAATGTATAGGCAAATGTGATATCAAGTTTTCAATTCTTTGCAATCCAATGGCATTTTGCATTGAATACATTTAATGCTTAATTCCACTGAGTTATACTTCATTAGCATAAATTCCTTGCATCGTAAAATGTCATTTTTTTGAACCCGAATTTATAACCAGCTCTTCCTGTTGTCGCTTTAGTATTCATTCGCCACTATATCAAACACTTTTTTTATAATTTATAAGACAAGTCTCCAGCGCTTTTTATCTGCTCTTATCCTTCTTCGACTGTTGTTAAAATATTTGTTCAAATAAAATTCAGAAAGGTTTGCAGACCGGATTTGAATATCCTCGACTCAAAACTGTTTGTCGTTAGCTTATAAATATGTCGACATTAAAACATATATCCCTGAACCTTTATATCTAAAATTAGCCTGTACTCACCTCTCCACGACTGGATATAATGGTCACTATCCAGATGAGACCTGACATCAGCAGCAAATTCAATTTCTGACCAGCCATCTTGTCACTTCTCCAGAGTAGGAATATTGCCTGCAATTTAGAACAAATCAATTTGACATATTTAGCCTGTGTTGACAAAAGATGCCTCATAGGTATTTAGCTGTGTTTATAATACGAGTATGATCTAAGAACTGGTTTCCTAATTGCCCATCAAAGCGGTTCTTTGCGAAATGGGTTGATGATAGTCGCTTAAATCAGAGTCACTAGTAATCTTAAGTCACATCCAAAACTGGCTATTTACTTGCGATGGAGTTTCGTGCATGCGCCTGATATGGTACTTGTTGCTTTCATCAGACAAAGGTCAAAAGCGAGCCAATTATTCAGTCACTGCTTGATAGTATCACAATTTGTCACTTTAGTTTAGATCAGTCCATAAGCCCACTTATATATAATAATCACACTGAACAGATGTAAGCGTACTGTTTGACGGCAATATCAATATAAGCCAAACCCAGTATATACAACTTTCCAATTAGGAGAACAGACTTAGTCAATTTGGCAATAAAATTATGATTCAGAGTCAAGGTCAGGGCGATTAACTTGGGTTATGCTAGGGAAACGTGGTTGTGGAAAAATACAGCATTATCATCCTTCATCGGCAACTAGGTAATTTTTGATGACAAGACAAATGGGTTCTTTTCTTTCTTAATTGCAAGTGGAAATCTAGGTGGCGTTCCTCAAAAGCCATTACTACCATAACTATACCGTAGATTAGACGTCAAATTAGGACAAAGTAATTAACATCCAATGGGTCTTGCAATCAGCAATCGTTGAGTCTTCCAATTTAAACGACATCAGTGGACTTGAGATTTACTGAAAGTATGTGGAGGTTGGTACAATTTTGTTTCCCGAGTTATTCTTCAAACTGAAAATCCCTGAACTTGAACAAGATCAGTATAATGAAGATGATCACCTTTGGATTTCTTGTTTGTTTTTTACATAAATACTCTACTTTGTATTCTTATCTTTATTTGAAATGCAATTATATAACTCCTGGAGTTGTTTTTGTACAGTTGCAAATTATAGCGCTCCAAAAGCTCTTCCCCCGAAGGGAGTTTCACGGTTTTCCCGATTTGTAACATAACGAATTTTAATAAAGATATGTTCTCGCCGTTGACAGATGATTCACAAATCGATGAAATTCATTGGAATACTCTGTGGGGCCAAAATATATCTTCGAGTGCTATCACGGATTTCCAGTAAACAGTCCCCGTGATAACATATGTGAAAATAACGAATGTCCGTTACACGGAGCAGAACTCCCAGCATGTGAACAATACTCAAGTCCGGGTCAAGTTTCATATTTGTAGACGATACGAACTTTTACTGAAATAAAAGGTATGCAAGTAGAAAATCAGCTCTGAAGTTGGTTGCATTAAAAACATACTTGAATGCATCCAATTCGCTCGACGTTTTGAGTATATGTCATTGCTGTTTCTATGACTAAGTTTTAGTAATTTACAAGCTGTCATTCCGTGTGAATCAGTTGTATAAGAGACGGATGTCGTTCAGCAACATTTACGCCTTCTATCCTGTTTTCAAATGAAAAGAAATGCTGTTCAAGCTATGGAATCGATTAAATTGACTTTGGGTAAACATCCTGTTGTAGTGCTCTGAAAAGCCCTACCATCTCCTTCCCCCACACATACATCCAAATCCCATAATCCTTAACTAAAATTCAAAAAACAATCATACAAATTGAAAAATCGCGATAAACGAATTAAATGTTCGTTTATCGCCCTTGCACCGAACTCCCCATAATCATCCAACTAATCCAGACATACGTTATCCCAATCGAGTAAAATTCCTGGTGAACGAATCAAATATTCGTTTATAATCCATATACATCAATTTCCCCAGATCCTCAAACAAAAGCAAATATGGTAAATTGAACCAGATGTTCAATTTCCATACTCACGCTCATGTGTCCGAGAATTCGCCTAACCGGATTCTTATCTCTAAAAAACAAACATTAGACTCCAGCCAAGTATCTTTTTCAAGATTCTGCTCGCATTTTGATGCATTCGGGATACAAAATCCCGATAAGATTTTGTATATAGGGTGATGAAATTTGTATTCGAGGATCAGTCTCGATTGGCGTCCGAAATAGTAGGACGCCAATAAATTAACCTAAATTAAAATAAATAAAAACTGAAGTGAAAAATTAATGAAACAAAAACTGAAATGGAAAAGCCTTTTTAATTGAGCCTGGCCGATTCCCAGGACCGAATCCAACGACCGATTGCTACTCTTTGCGGAGGCCCCGGAAGCACGATGGCGACCGCAACGGATCCCCTCAGGAGCGGTCTAAAGAGATCCCTCATCCTTTTCAGGACAAGGAGACACGCTCCCTGAGAGAAGGACCACAACACTGTCAGTCGTTCAATAATAAAAAAATGGTTTGCAAGATTTCGTCACTCTTGAGTACGTTTCGCGAGTACTCCGATAGGATTTCGGAATTCTTTCTGAAAAACTACAGGATTCCCGTAAAAGAATGTCATTTGCTTCCTGTCTCCAAATACAGATCTTTTTTCGCACCTCCCTAAATCTAGCCACATCCGCGCCCATTTCCCCAATCTAATGACAACTCGTACCGCAAAATACTATTCCAAGCCAAATTTTAAACCAACTCCTCTCCATAATTCTAACCACTTCAGCATTTTTCACTCTAGAGCCCCCCTTACCTGTCTGTAAAAAGACCTGCCTAATCACAAAATAACTGCTCGCCCTATCACATTCTGCGCCTAACTCTAGTCCCCTCCCCCTTTTCGACCACAAAACTGGTGTGAAGAATATCGAACTATACCAACTTCCACAGATCACACACTCTCAATCCCACAACCCCCCCCCCTCGTCCCACAGGCAAAAAAAAACATCCACCGAACCCAGCTTAAGACCGAATTTAGCATTCCACCACCCCACATCCACATATCGCTCTTGCCCTTACCCCTTCCCCCCAATCAGTTATTGATCCCCTCTTACCTCTAACTGCTAAAATCACACAGCAATCCATCAATTCGGTTGAATGTCGTTATGTCTTATTTAAACTTAGAAATAAATTGACCAACGAAAATGTCCGCCTCTATCTTTCGTACCTCCATGACAAGTCTGATTCGGTCTGCTGTGAAGGTAGAACGAAAAGCAGCGTCACGGTTTCCATTCAACAGGAAGGTCTACCTACCGGCATCGCTAGCCGCCGCTACCTGTTTATGAAATTCCAAAAAAATTTCAATAGGTCCCACAAAAAGTGTCAAAAGATCAATCGGCATTCCGTCAATATATTCACAAGAAAATTACCTCTTCCAACAATGACAAGTCGTTTTGACCCTAATCAGCTGCCCCCCCCCCCCCCCCCCCCCCCCCCCCAACAAACCTTCAAGGCACTCAATACTCTCCACCTAACCACCTCGTATCAGAATGTCAGAGATCTGCGCTCTAAAACGCAATCGATTCTGCAAAATGCACATACCCCCCCCTTTCGATGTATACTCACTGACCGAAACCAACATTATCCCCAGTATTCACAGTCAAGAACTATTCCCTTCCACCTTTAACGTTTTTCGTAATGACGATGGTATATGTCCGGATTCACTTTACCGTGGCGTGCTGCTTGCTATCTAAAATAGGCTCGCCTCATCTCTTCTTCTCCCAATCTAGACTATGTCGCAATCAAAGTTGACCAACGCCCAAAGTCTTTATATGCTATTTGTTTCTATATGCCTTCTTCGCAACCTATTGTGTTATACGAACTCACAATAGCAGCGGTTGATCACCTAACCGGGTTAAGTACTTCCCTAGACGATATCGTTATTATTGGCGATTTCAACCTCCCCCATCTGGAATGGACGTTGTCAGGCAACTTGACCTTGTGTTTGCAATACACCACTATAATTCCTCAGTTGCTCTTAGTCCTCATGCCCTCTCAATCATAGACCAACCCCTCCTCTCGTATCCCTTTATCGTGACTGGTTAGCCCGATCCTCAACTTTTCCCGCAACTTCCACAAAGCTAACTTTCGCCTATTTTGGCTTTGATCATCTAGGGATAGAAGAAACTACTGCCGCTCTCTATAAGGAAATGTACAATGTCATTTCCCTATATGCCGCTTATTCTGGACACGGGATATCGGTTTCACCACCCCCATGGTAAAACCACAAACTAGGCACTCTTCGGAGCAAGAGGAATAATTTGTGGAACATTTTCCTAAGATAACGCTCCTCCCTGGACTACTACAACTACCTTTTATAAATTCACCGAGCTTTACAAGTTGCTATACAACAACTATCTACAAAAACAAACAAACAACCTGTTCAATGACCCCAAATCTTTTTTTCCACTTTATTAACTACAAACGTAAATCTAACGCCTATCCCAACTCCCTTCCCTATGACACGATTTCTTTTACCGACCCACAAGCTACTGCCAATCTGTTCGCTTCTTTCTTTAAAAAATCCTTCACGGCAACATATCCGAGCCTAACCCGGCTTACTTCAAAAATCTCTTTCCCTTGGCGCCTTCATCTATCAACGTATTCAGCATTACTTAAAGACGAGTTCAGTGCTGGAACTGGTGGACTTCCGGTTGCCCTTTTAAAAAATATCCTTTTTTTTCCTCCCGCAATCAAAGATCTTCAATCTATCCCTTACACGAGGTTATAGCGTTTGCGACGATAGTGAAGAGCGTGTGATTCGAACCGACGCTATCACGGTTAGAATCACTAGAAGAAAGAACCAAAGCTCAACGCATCAGGTCACTGCCGCGCGTACGAATTCGATTTATAAACTCAAGTACATTCGACTGATGTGGAAATGCTATATTATTGCTATGGTATACGGCTTTAATGGGTGTGCTTTTGGTGGTGTTGTTCTTCACTATTGGTCGTATGTATCTGCTAGAAACGCCACATCACCCCCTTCCCAGTAACTTTCGTTACGATCAACTTTGAAATGCGAACAACTGGGCGAGGAGTGAGCGGGAGAACGATCGAGAGAATGTCAGAGCAATAGCGAAGACGGTGATTTGAACATATGATTAAACGGGTGAAAAGTGAAGCATCAGGCCACTGGCCGCGTGTACGAATTCGATTTCTAAACTCAGGTACACTCAACTGATGTGGAATTGTTATGTTATCACTATGGTATACGGCTCTGATGCTTCTTTGCTTATTCGAATTTCCTTTCGGTGTTCTTCACTATTTGCTTGCATATTGTTTGTGTATCTGTAAGAAACGCTACTTTAATCCCTCCTCAGTAACTTTGTTACGATCAACTTCGTGTGCGAACGACGGTGCGAGTAACGAGCTAGCGAGAGAACGTCGGAGCAGGCAAGTGTGTCGGTGCTCTATGAGGAAGTCGTGATTGTAGTAGTAAAGTCCTGTTTACCTATGGGAGATTGTGTGCCGCGTATACAGATCACGTCGGATTGGTGCGTTAAGCAAGGATACTGAAGACGGTGATTTTAACTTACGATGAAACGGGTAAGAAGAGAAGCAATGAAGCATCAGGCCACTGCCGCGCGTACGAATTCGATATATAAACTCCAGTACACTCGACTGAAGTGGAAATAATATATGACTGCTATGGTATACAGCTTTAATGGATGTGCCTTTCGTGGTGTTGTTCTTCAATATTGGTCGTGTGTATCTGCTAGAAACGCCACAAGGTGTCTTTCCAAGCATTTGGAAATGCTCCTACGTCACCCCCATAAATGGGGACCTAATAACGATATTAGTAACTACCGTCCCATCGCCAGACTGTCACATATTTCAAAACTGTTCGAAGGCATTCAATCCATCATCTCACCCAACCAGCATGGTTTCCTTATAGGTCGACCGCCACCAATCTAGTTGGGTTCTCATCCCACACTCTCTGTGGCTTAGAGAATGGCAACGAAGTTGATGTAATCACAACCGATTTCATCAAGGCCTTCGACAAAATCTCCCACAATCTCATCCACTTTAAGCTATGCTCCCTTGGTTTCGAACCCCTACTGATTAAGTAGATTTCTTCCTATTTTCACAATCGAACCGACCGTGTCAGATTTAAATCTACTCTTTAATGCAATAGACGAAAGAAAGACGTGAGATAAAATTACGTTCGATGATAACTTCGGGTAACTTTCCATTGGTCATCTTTGTGATAAGATTACGTTAACTCGTGCGAAACAAGTTTAACAACATAAGCCTCATAAACATTCACGGACCCACAGAGGAGTCCCCTGACGACGGGAAAGAAGAATCCTATGAGAACGTCGAACGGGCGCTCAATGCCTGCGCAAGATACGATGTGAAAATCGTTCTTGGTGATTTGGATGCCAAAATAGGTCGGCAGCCGGTTTTCAGACACTACGCAGGTTCCCATAGTTTGCATGAGAACACTAATGACAATGGACTACGAGTCACCGAACTGGCAGCATCGAAAAACTTGGTCGTTGCAAGTACCAGGTTTCCGCGTAAGGATATCCACAAAGCCACCTGGGTATCACCTGATGGAGCCACTCGCAACCAAATTGACCACGTATTGATACATCCCGGCCACTCCTCGAGACTGATGGCGGTAGGAACGTACCGAGGTGCCAACGTCGTCTCGGATCACTATCTTGTTGGTACAATTTTCCCAGCACGGATTGCCTTACGGAGTCGTATTGCAGTCGCGGATTAGGTTCGGATCAACACGGCTGCCTTAAGAAATGAGAACGCCAGCAACACCTTTAGTCATGGATTAAGCTCCCTCTCGAAGAGCTCGACGGAGAGAGAGTAAGTCCTGGGGCCAGAATGCCGGGCGTAGAAGAGAAATGGACACACCTTAAGAATACTGTGGGGTTTTAAGTAGGGTGCGCCGGCGTACGGCGCTGGTTCACTTAATAACCCACGGTTCTTTTACGTAGACAATTGTTCACAAAACTCCGTTGTTTCAAAATACGAGCGGACACAGAAACCAAACAAATAAACTTCGGAAATCGTTTATAAATCCTTTATTATGTTCATTAATACAGACACACAGCGCTTAATTTAGTTGACTATCTCTTAGTTGAATGCGGAATTCAATAGAATATTGTTCCCTGATTTAAATTGGTTAACTGATAAAATTTCACACAGGAGTCTTTACTACTTTTACACTCGGGGACACTTATAGACCCGATTTTTCTTACTACCGATACTTTAAATAAACGTTAAATTATGTCGCGCCTTTTACGGATTCACTGTACTAGTATATACAGTTTGGGGAACGAACTCGACTCTCAGCGCGTGTTTACCCGACAAGGCATGACATCTGACTCAACGATGCAACTCACATCCGTCAGATTCAATGGCCGCGAATTGCATCGATAGGGGAGGATTCTATATGTGTCCGTATAGGACAAGTACGATGCCCTGCGATGAGGACGATGATCGGCGGACACCTGATTAAATAAACGTACGATCATCGGGGGCTGCAGCGATGTACCCATACATCGTTGATAATGTATGCCAGGGATCGAAATAGATTTTTGTTTCAAAGTAAACAAAAACGCAATTTCACATCTCAAATTGTGGCACACATGATGTACATGATGTGCCTATGATGCAAAGGGGTGGTCATGGTATTTGCCTAAGATTCCTTGGAAACACCGATGTAGTCAATATCTAATCTAGCCGTATGGCTACGGTGCACAAAGAGGAAAATTTTGTTGACATAAGTCAGCAGCAAACCCGTCGACGGCGGCAAAGGGCCAGGCTGGATGGGTGTATGTTTAGATTAATATGCGGGTAAGTAAAACGAACACAGTGAGATACTGTATGTTTAATTTAGATTTTCGGGCGGTCATCATAGGCATGGCATGTGTAAGGTTACCTAAACAATGATCATATCCATGCCCAAATTCATGATCGGTTGATAGCCGATAACAGGGAATTGTCGCAACTGTCGCGGACCTAAGGGTATAGGTGCGATATATAATTGTGAACTGTGGAATGAATATCGGCTGCAGCTATGTCAACAATACGCTGGCCAGCGTTTGTTTATCATAATTGAAGACAGGCTGAGCCGATAGGAGATGAACTGGTTGATGGAATATGAACCAGGAAAGTTCAGAATGTGTTGATGCCGTCGGGTAGGTTTTCCTTTCAGGTATGATGCTGCAGGAGAGCTTACGCTACCCCTAATTGCAGGTAAGTACAATGGCTTTGCATGGAAAGAGGAAGGTGGTTAATTTAAGAAGATGGGGGGTTCTTTAGAAGTGTATTAAAGAACCGCCACAATACTGTCATTAGTACAGCTTCGTCTATTTTAGGCAGTAGTCGTAGAGTCCGGAGCGACTGGTTTGATGATGAGTGCAAACTAGCGACTGAACGTAAGAATGCTGCATACGGGGCAATGCAGCAGTCCAATAGGACGCGGGTGCGCGAGGATTAATACAAAGAGCTCAGAAGGTCTGAAAAAAGGCTTCACAGACAAAAGAAAAGTGCCTGGCAAAAAAACCTTGTCTGCGAAATAGAGAAGAATAGAGAGCGAGATCCGCACCAGGCGCGTAGGTTTTACCAAGTAATCCGCAGCATGGCCCGGTACACACCACGCTGCAGTTACTGCAAGGATAAAGAGGGTAATCTGATCACCGATCCTGAAGGTTTTCTGGAGCGATGGGAAGTACACTTCAATGAATTGCTAAATGGTCAGCTCACAGAAGAATTGAAGGCTCCTCCAATGCAAGATCAAGAACAAATGTTGCCGTTACCAAGCATTAAAGAAACATTAAAACCAATAAGACAGCTCAAATCAAATAAACCCCCCGGAGCTGATGGCACACCAGCTGCGCTGATTAAACAAGGAGGGACAGCGTTACATCACACAACTCATGAGATCGTGGTGCGGATATGGGAGCAAGAGGAGATGCCGGAAGATTGGCGTCGTGGTAAAATTTGCGCCATACATAAGAAGGGAGATATCACACTGTGCAACAACTATAGGGGTAGAACATTGCTGAGTACCGCCTCTAAGATACTCTCCACTATCCTACAAGATCGGATAGCCCCATACGCTAAAGCCAATATATCAGTGTGGCTTCATCCCAGGCAAATCAGCGATTGATCAGATATTCACCCTTAGGCAGGCGATAGAAAACTGTCAGGAATTTAAGATTCCATTATATCATCTATTGATAGACTTTAAGGCCGCCTACGACAGCATAGCCAGGGTAGAACTATATAATGCCATGAGAGAGTTCGGTATTCCAAACAAATTGATACGACTTTGTAGGTTGACCATGACCAACGTAAGTAGTCAAGTAAAAATAGCGGGATTGCTGTCCAAACCAATAAACATCATGGATTCCGACAAGGACACGGTCTGGCCTGCCTCCTCTTCAACCTGGCGTTGGAGAAGGTAATCCGTGACTCTGGCGTCACAACTAGAGGGACTATTATTACCAAGTCCGACCAGATACTTGCCTATGCAGATGACATCGACATCAGCGGTAAAACCGAATCAGCTGTACAGGACTACTTCACCCAGATCGAGCAGGCGCACAGTGGGACGACCCATAGCAATAAATAAAAAAATTAACAGTTTTAGCGGTACTTTTTAGTGATTGGAAAGGCATCATAAATATATATATTTTATAAATCCAAAGAAATCATTTGGAATTGTGATTTGGTACAAACGTTACAGAGCGGTAAACTTTGACTAAGTAAATTTTTTTCGCAATCTTGAATTACAAGTGTTTTTTGATATAAATTAAATTTATTCTCAGTTTTAGTTATACGTATAAATAAAAACTACATCATGATAAATAATAGTGATCAAGGTATGGAAAATCATATTTTAATATATAGAAAAATGTGTTTGTTTCGTATTTTTATTTATTGTGACGTTCGAATTGCAAGTCTAATTGGAAAATTTAAAATTTTGTGATTTTTGTGTTTAGCTAAGATTTTTTAAAAAACATCAAAAAACGTCTTTGAGATTTTTGATGTTTTGTGATGTTCTATGTGTCTATTGATCATATCCATAAGCGAAATTTTGCGCAAATTTGCGCTTCTGCAATTTTTTGACGTGACCTTTTCCAAAGATGGATTGAGAGTGAGAAGCCAGTGAAGATAATTGCTGTTGCTGAAAAATTAAGTGAATTACTGGGTCTGGAAGGGTCAGATGAAAATATTGAACCTGAAATTCAAAGAGTTCCCAAGTATTTTTGTTTGACATTAAAGAGAAAATGGGAAAATTGCCAAAGAAAGCGAAGAAAATGTATGCAAGTTAATGAAATCTGGCTAAACCTCAATTTGACATTGCCAGCAAATATTTTAACTCATTGGAGAAATAAAAATAGTTTAAATGCACCAGGCACGAGCAGAGGTAGACCGTCAAAAAGATTTGAGGAATGTAGTGAACGCACGAAAAAACGCCGGGTTCATGAATTAGCTACGCAGCACAGTTTAGAGGAACTAAGCTATGCTGCTAACATTTCAAATCGGTTTTCAAAGTCTCCTCAAAAATTGAATAAGACGTTAACTCTCCAACAAACGCTAGCATTATATTTAGATTTGGATTTGTCTAAGAGAAAATACGCTCTTCTACGAGGGTTGCCTTTTATATTTCGGGATTAGAGAACAAAAACAAATATTGATCATCCAAAATTACTTTATTGTTTTTCAAAATATTCTCCATGAAGATCTATACACGTTTGCATGCGTTTGAACCAATTGTCGAAGCACTTTTGCCACTCTGAGTGAGGTATCTCCAACACATGCATTCTGAATGCAGCAACCGCTTTTTCAGGTGTCGAAAAACGTTGACCTCTCAGTTTGTTTTTTACGTACGGGAATAAAAAGAAGTCATTCGGTGCCAAGTCAGGACTATATGGCGGATGACCCATCAAATCGATGTTTTGGGTGCTCAAAAATGCAGTTGTCGCAGCCGATGTGTGAGAGCTCGCATTGTCGTGGTGAAGAGTGATCCGTCTTCGGCGGTTGGTTTTCCTGATTTCTTGGAAGACAACTGGCAAACAAATGGTTGTGTACCACTCAGAATTGACTAGTCTGCGTTGTTCTAGTGGTACGGTTGGGACATGTCCAGTTTTTCCGAAAAAACAGGCGACCATTCACTTGGAAGTGCTTCGTGCGCGAACAACTTTTGTTGGATTTGGCTCATCTTGAAACACCCAGACAGTCGACTGCTGTTTACTTTTGGGCTCATACGCGTAAATCCACGAGTCATCACCTGTCACGATGTCGTAGACGTGTTTCGAAGCACCGCGACCGTATTTTTTGAGCATTTCTTTCGACCAATTGACACGAGCCTTTTTTTGGGCGATTGACAAATTGTGTGGGATCCAACGCGAACAAATTTTTTTGACAGTCAAATGTTTATGCAATATTGAATGTATGCTGGTCCCACTAACGCCTAAGGTTGTCTCAATCTCACGATAGGTCACATGACGATCTTCCAATATCAGTTCGCGCACAGCATCAATGGTTTTCGGAACAACAACTGATTTTGGACGACCTTCACGAAATTCATCTTGGAGTGAACTACGACCACGATTGAATTCACCATACCATCGATAAACACTGGTCCTTGATGGAGCTTCATCGCCAAAAATTGAATTAAGTTCATCCATGCACTGTTGCTGAGTTAATCCACGCCGAAAGTTGTAAAAAAGAATCGCACGAAAATGTTGACGATTTAATTCCATTTTTGGGCCGAGATGAATCTTTTAAGTTACTGTAAACAACACAAATAGCGCTCGTATGTCAAAACGTTCTGAGTGCGTATAACCTCAAAAATGTCCAACTTTACGACAGAGTTGTCAATTGCCGGATTGCAACGCTAGGGTTGCCAAATCCCGAAACATAAGAGGCAACCCTCGTACGATCTGTTGTAAATGGCCTTCACAAAGACTGTTACTATAAATTGAAAAAATATAAATCTGATCTATTACCCGAAATTGCTGTTGCGTCGGAAACAATTGCTGAAGTTAACCTCCAATCGCTTTTAAATAAAACTGCAAAAAGTATTGTCGATGTAGTTAAAGAAAATCTTCGATCTTTGGACACAAGTAATTCATTCAATCTTGTATGCAAGTGGGGCCTTGATGGCAGCTCCGGGCACAGCAACTACAAACAAACATTTTTAAACAGTGAGCATACGGATAGTTTCTTGTTCGTTACTGCTTTCGTGCCACTTAAATTAGTGGATAACATAAATGGCAAAGAAGTTTGGATTAACTCCCGGCCAGGGTCAACCTATTTCTGTAGACCTATGAAATTAGTATTCCAGAAAGAGGATAGTACTCTTATTCTGTCCGAACAAAGCCACATGGAAGAATTAATTGCACATCTTTAACACTCCGAAGTCAGTATTGACGGCAGAAACATTAACATCAATTTTACTATGCTTATGACAATGCTTGATGGCAGTGCAATAAATACCTTAAGTGGAACTAATGCCGCTCAAAATTGTTTTATCTGCGGGCCAAACCTTCCCAAATGAATCTACCTTCTGTAGAAAATCGGACGTCAAACACAGATAATTAAAATTTTTTTCCTTTCAACTTTACATTGTTGGATCAGATGTTTCGAATGCTTGCTGCACAGCTCCTACAGATTGCCTTTTAAACCTTGGCAAATACGTGGTTAAGAAAATAAAACTGCATTTGCAAAGGGATTCAAGAAAATTTTAGGCTCAAAATGGGATTACTTGTCGATATCCCTAAACCAGGATACGGAACCAGTAATGACGGAAACACGGCTCGACGCTTTTTCGCAAATCCTGAATTGAGTTCAGACGTTACAGGAATTGACAAGGAACTCATAAGCAATTTCGGAATAATATTAAGAACGATTGCAACTGGTCGTGAAATCAATGTCGAAAGATTCGCGAAGCTACTGGAAGATACTAAAACTAGGTATCTTTCCAAATACAGCTGGTACAACATGCCTAGCAGCGTTCACAAGCTTCTTGTTCATGCAAAGGACATAATTTCATTTTTCGATTTGCCTATAGGTGCCCTTTCAGAAATGCTTTAGAAGCTAGGCATAAGGAAATTCGAAAGGCCAGACTAGATCACAGTCGAAAGTGCTCTAGAATAGATTCAATAACTGATTTAATGAATCACTTATTAATTACTTCGGATCCTCTCATTTCAAATATAAGATTCAAAAGCTCATATATGCCTAAAATAGATCCACATATAGAACATTATCTACTTCGAAATGGTGCAGAAAGTTTTACGCTACCAATAGACTTGGCCGATATAGGTGGAACATCATCATCGGAGAGCGATAGCCATTAATAATTAACATACATATGCACATATTTGTTATTTCAAATTCATTTATTATACCTATACATAATTGTTTTATGTTAATGTTTTGAAGTTTATTAAACTATAAAATTGTTAACATACTTAAATTTGTAAATAAAGTTTGAAAAAACATGCGCAAGCCTAGAAAATAAATTTTGAGTTTAAAAATAAAGTTCGCTGCTCAACTCTTTTCTTTTTTTTTAAGAAGCTGGACAGGCCATTTTTGCAGGTTAATACTTTTTTTTAGGTCGTTGCATAGATATCAAATGTAAAAAGAGATTAAATGCAAAATATTCATATTTTAGTTACTAAAACCAGAGATATTAATTTTGCCGTTTTTGTCATAGACAACTGCTGGAAAAGAAGTGGGAATACGGAGAGACGGTTCACCAACTGTTCGTTGACTTCAAAAAAGCCTACGACTCAGTCGCAAGGCAGAGACTCTACCATATTCTAGTTGAGCTGGGAGTCCCAAAAAATATGCCGCCCTCACTCAAATGTGCATGAACGAAAACAAAGGGCGAGTCAGAATAGAAAACCACCTCTCAGAACCATTTGAAATCCGGGACGGACTAAAGCAGGGAGATGGTCTATCACCGTGTCTTTTTAACCTTGTGCTCGAGTATGTTATCAGAAAGGTACAAGACGACAACATGGCCGGATCATCCCTTAACGGGGTCACACAAGTGCTCGCATATGCGGATGACATCGCCGTTCTGGGCGATAATCTAGAAACTGTTAGTAAAAACTGTGAAATCATCATGCAAGCGGCAGAAGAGGTGGGCCTAGAAATAAATGAAGACAAAACCAAATACATGATTACGGCGAGAGCAGGTGGACCTCAGAGAACACATATAAAGGTCAGAGGTAAGATATTTGAAAAAGTTAAAGAATTTAAATATCTGGGAACGATACTGACGGCCAGTAAGGAAATGTCGAAGGAAATTAACAAAAAAATACATTCCGGCAACGCTAGTTGGCACGCAGTCAGTAAATCCAGACTGCTATCACGTAACATAAAGGTCCGTGTCTATAGAACCATAATCATGCCGATTGTTCTATATGGATGCGAAACATGGGCTCTCACAAAACGGGAAGAAAACAAATTCCGCATATTCGAGAATAAAGTTTTGAGAAGCATCTTTGGAGGTAAATATGACGAGGAGGCAGGACAATAGAGGAAACTCCACAACTACGAATTGGAACAGCTATATCGCAAACCTACAATAGTGAGAGTAATCAAGTCGCGAAGATTAAGATGGGCCGGACACGTGGCGCGAATGGGGAACGATAGGACCGTGCATAGAATTCTTGACGGTAGACCAACGGGAAAGAGACCGGTAGGAAGGCTGCGACGGAGATGGGAGGACAATGTTAGGTTTGACCTTGAGGAAATGGGATCGAATGGTCACGCGTGGAAGGAGAGTGCCCAGGACAGGGAACGATGGCGAAGCCGAGTCGGTGAGGTCATGAACTTCCGAGTTCCTACAGGCCAATAAATAATAATAATAAAATAATTCTCATAGACTCGTTCCACTGTGAGGCGGCATGAAAACTGGAACTGCACATTAATGAGGGCAAAACTAAGTACATGGTGGCAACTTCTGCGAAGAGAAGGCCTAACGTTGGTCAAACAATCAGGGTAGTGGAGCACGAATTTGAAGTAGTGCAATCCTTTAACTACCTTGGGTCAATAGTATCAGCCGATAACAATATGGAAGAAGAAATACGCGAACGGCTGATCAAATCCAACAAAGCCTACTATGGTCAATCAAGACTCTTTAAATCCCGAAATTTATCCAGAACATCCAAGCTACTACTGTACAAGACCATGGTCTTACCAGTACTCATGTATGGATCCGAGACCTGGGTGCTCAATCAGAGGCACTCTGAACTCTTACCCGCCTTCGAGAGGCAGGTCTTAAGGAGAATTGTTGGCCCCGTATGTGAGGGAGGACGATTCCGGAGACGCTACAACCATGAGTTGTACTCAATCTACCTTGAAGCTAATGTTGTAAGAGAAATCAAGCTCGGTAGACTTCAGTGGGCGGGACACCTAGCTCGAATGAGTGAAGAAGAGCCTGGCCGGAAAGTCCTTTGTGGCAGGATGTATGGAAGGAGACAACGCGGCAGACCTTGGCTGCGATGTGTTACGGCCACAACCGCCCAGCCCAGAAAACTTATCTATTTGGAGCCAGTCTCCAGCGCTAGCGGCGATACACGCCAAGAACATCCACTTAAAGGATGTGACATTAACTAAGCCAAAAAACAGGCAGCATATATTGAACTGCACGTTCGCCTAAAACAAACAAAGCATTACCCCATACACCCACTCGTCCTGCATGAATTGATATTGATAGCAAATCAAGCTAAAACGTGCAATTTGCGCTAATCAATTAAATGCCAATTAAATTGAGCTGAACGCTAAATTTACTCACATAAAAGCCGAAAGATAATCATTGAACCAAGGATTCACCCAACAAAAACTCCTAAAAGGCAAATGTGCGGACCAGATGCCGTCGTCCGAACCAAAATCGATGGGAATCATAAAAAATGCGCGCCAGTTTTCGTTCTAACCAAATTAAGTTAGAACAAACGAAAAGGCAATTAAGCAAAATAAACATGCGCCTCGGCACCATTGATCCTCCTTCATGAGTTTCCCACGGAAAAATCCATTAGGCAAAAGAAAAACAATAGGCGAAATAAACGCGCTATTGATTTTTCTTTGAGTTGAAAACAAAAAAAGGGGACCAGGCAAAAAGGAAAGATCCTTTGATCTCGTGAAAGAAACCAGGTTTCACACCTAGAAAAAAGTACAATGGAAAACGAACAACGATAGTGGGATGAGAGTTGTTGTTCGGGCCATTGTTGAAGACGAGGCTGGTTTTGGGATCAAGTCCAAAAAAGGACGATTGAGTTGTGTTTGGAATTTCGATCGAGACGGTCTGGAAGTGGTGCGTGGGGTTGAGTGAGAATAAAAACGTATAATCTGTTGAAGAGCGTTTTAGTGAAATTAAAACGGAAAATAGTTGAGCTGTTAAAGATTTCTTTAATAAAGAAGAAACTAAAGTGTGTCTTTGTTCCCATACGTACTAAGATAGTAACATTAAAGTTTAGTTAAATAAAGAAAAGAAAAAAAAACAAAGAGTGTTTTAATTTTAAAGGTGTGACAAGTGTGTGTGGTGTTTAAACTAAGGGTGACGAACAAGTCCTCACAGATGGAGGGATGGCGTAGACCATGACGCCCAGAGCCTGGGAGTGCCAAACTGGATGACGTCGACTCGAAATCGGGACCGGTGGAGTGATTTGTTAAATAAGGCCAAGACCGGATCCCGGTTGTAGTGCCGGTGATGATGAATCACCCAGAAAAGCTCCCAACAATACATCACTTAATGCTCACTTGCTCTCAGGATGACGATTCGAATTTATTTGAAACGCATCGAGGCTATTGCGATTGTTTATTTAATTTGTATTCAGCCTTATTGGTTTTGCCCATTTGCTCTTTATTGTTTGCCAGAAGTGGTTTCCTGCTAATTATTGCTTGTTCGACGATATCCATTTCCTTTTGCAAGCATTAAAAAAAACATTAACAGACGTTCGTTTTGTTAAGTTTTGGGTGATAAAAAATCAAAGGAGACGGTTTGTCGAAGCGGTTAGATGACTAGTGATCATTTAGATATATTTGAATGACCATCTTCTCAATTCAGGCCGTTCGTTTGAATCTCATCACAAGCAGACGGATATTAAATGTCATGTTCACAATACAAAAGGCTAATCTAAATAATTCTACGTAAGTCCACCTCTCCCAGTCCAGTTGACATTTTCAGTAATCATGACCGTACCATATTCTAGAATAAAAACAAACACCAATTATTCGACCGTGGTCCAGCCTCCGTTATATGGCATGCAACAGTTTGTTTTAAAAACACCTCCCACCCATTGTGCCACCAATAAGCTCATAAACAACACAAATTACCGATCCCATTACCCGCAACTCACACAGCTTGGAATCACATCATCCACGGCCAGCACACAGCGGTGGTTAGTAATGCAAAAAAAACCGTTCAAAATAGTTGAATCTACTAGAAACCCGTCTATTATCACCCACATCCTCGTCATAAGTCACCAGCTTAATTAGCGATGGTGTCTGTGGCGTTAGATTGTTCGTTACAAGTCACCGGAGTAAACGAGAATAAGATACTTGCATCCGATCGAGACGATGTAGCTTTTGTGCTTGTATTGCATGTGCTTTCGATACATTCCCGGTGTGGGTTCTCAATCCGATCTTCTGTACTTCAGGACGGCGACCACGCCTCCAAATGCTAAACGTCCACAATGAAACCAAAAGCATGCCACCAAGTGATCAAAGCTCACCAAGTCTACCTATCTATACTTCTCATATAATCCACGTATAAATTCCATGCATCCTTTAGATGCCCTTAACCCCGGGGTTGGGTAAATGCCAACTGATCATGCTGACACATTAACGCCTGTCACATAGATTAGGTGATCTTGTTAGATCAAAGTTGGCATCATTACAGTACTTGCCAACCGGAAGATATGCGAGCCCCCTGCTACCTAGTACCTCAGATGGTCTCCAACCGAGCTAATCTTGACTACTCTATGATTCTAGACATTAAATTTGCATGAATTTGTGTTTTGATGTACGATCTGCGCTGACGTCCTTGAGACGATTCTTCTTTGGAGCCAAATGGCGTGGGGCCTACGATTGGACCGGATTTTTGAGTTCGTGTTTTAAATGATTGCTTAACTTTCTTCGAACAAGACTCACGCAAAAGTTATGACCTGGTTTCAGGCGTTAAAACTTCTCCTGAGTATTAATTAATCCGGTATGGTCTTTGTGCTACTTCCGTTTATAGGCCTCGTCTTAAAGGGTATTTAGAATTCATTCACAGGAGCTGTGTTAAATTAAATCGCAGTTCCGGTTCCTTTCGTTATGTCACGAAAATTGGTAACATGATCACTTTGTATCATTAAGGATTATCACTAAACGCATTAATTTCAAAAACATCTAAGCTTTTTAAAAAGTATGTCTAATTATTTAGGAAGATACATTTTGTCTCCAAGTGCGAGGCAAATGCCTTTTATTGAAATAGTCTAAACTTCAAATTGTGAAATTAACATGAAATTCACGACGTTACATCTACATCCACATCAGTGGTTGAGTTAGTACGGTGGCTCCGATATCTACGCGTCGATGTGTGTACAGGTTCAACTGATAGATTTGTGTATTTGGTCAAACAACGTTGACTTTTATTGTTGGTAACATTGAATGGCTGCCTTGTTTTTTTTTTTTTATAATGTGCACATCCCTAAAGACAGTATTGGTTCAAAATATAATGTGGGCAAGGAGCCGTGAAGATAAGGATATTCGATTTTTATTCGGTAGGAAGGTGGAAATCTTCAAAAGATACCTCTGGGCCGATCCAGAGGCATGCCGGGTTTTTACCGACTAAAACCACCTCCCACCAGGCACATATTCACGTTGATCCCCGCGGAACTTTCATTTAGATATTCCATCGCGGGGTGGGACGGAGTTTACCTGTTACTCCGCTCGTCATGTCGCAACTGCTGCATCATGTCACATAGAACATCATTTGCGTGCCTGTTTTGAACTCAGCATGTAAACTAATACTCCTCCCACCTTCGCTGCCATTCTCTTCGGCTTGTGAGCTCTAATTGTGACCGTATTCTCCGACGATTCTCCTTAAAGATCTCATGCAATGCAGCGTTTTCTTTAGCTGCATGTCAAGTGGTAACCTCCCGACCAAAACATTTATTGCATCTTCGGATACCCATCGGAATGCACAGCATACTCTTAGTGATGCCAGCCTATATGCTGAGTTCACTCCCCTCATGTACGACTTATACTGTGCGGCTCCTGCCCATATGTGAGCTGCATACATTATAATGGTGGTGTTGACACTAGTTATGAGCTTCCTTATGTGGGGCCGAGGTTCCTTCAAATAGGGTATTAGGTAAAGTATAGGAAATGATAGAAAATGAGGTGTGCGTGCAATGATGCTTTGGTTCTGTATATTTACTAGACCTTGCGTAGGAAATCAGATTTCCTCCAACAAAATCCAAGATCACGCACTATTTTGGTAACGCAACACCAAACAAACAATATGGTGAACGCGTTATACAGCCTCCTAAATACAAATTGCCGCACGCGTTCTAATGGTACAAAAAGTGAATTGGCCAATCTACTAAACGAACATAGATGCCCGGGAACAAGCAACAATAAACAGGGAACCACCTGTTACAAATTGAATACAAATAAAAAGCAAAAGGACAAAACCAGTGGTTACAATCCCGTCGTGGGAGGCGAAGATTAAGTGGTAGAGCTGACTTCCAGAAATACCTTGACAACCTAAAAAAGCTAAAAAACGACCTAAATATGACCATAAAAAACAGCAAACCGAGATGTTTCAAAAACATACGCGCAGACGCATGTATACCCATAGGCATGATAAAACTGAAGGGACGTAAAACCCTACATATAAGTTGTCCCAATATGCTGCGTTTAATAGTAGAGCATCCAAATGGAATGGAACGTTGTGATAAGTTTGGGCCATCAAAACTACGCTTAGAACGAGACCGGCGGTATTTTAAACCGCGATGCAGAAATGCCTAGAAGAAACTACATTTACTGACGCCTGAAAAGTTTGTGGCGACTCTAACAGATACACACACAATTCACAAACAAAATAGTGAAGAGCACCGAACGAAAAATCGAACAAGAAAATACATCAGAGCTGTATACCATAGCGATAACAAAAATAATTCACATCAGTGGAGTATAGCCGAGTTTAAAAATCAAATTCAAAACACGGTCAGTAGCCTGATGGGTAACGCTTAGGCACAATTTTTGGTGATTCAAACAGTCATAGCGTCAGTTCGAATCACACGTTCTTCTTCACTATTATTTCAAACGCTATAAGTTCAGTACCTAATGTTTCTGGCAAGGGGAAAGAATAAACCACCGGTGTTGCGGCTGCAACTAGGGATGACAAAGATACATTTGTTATAAATATATTCTAGTATAACAATCTACACTTATCTTGTGTTACAACCCTAGGACTAACGACAATTTATTTCTATTAGGTTTTGTTGTGACACAAACAAAGGGAGACGGTTCAAGGGAACAATAGTAAATGACTGACCCAGATCTGAGAAAAGAGGAAAATAAAGAAACGAAGAAGGCTGGGATTCGACGACACTAGATAAGGGAAAACAAAAGTGAATCAAAGACACCCAAGAGGATTAATCTAAGTTAACACTCACTGATTCGATCTGACTCATTTGTATCTTGTGACATCCTGAAGTTATTGTGCATTTTCCGTGATCAATGATACAAAAGGACAACACAAATAGAACAAAGGGAATAATGCTTGTGGTCGATATCAGGGTAGGATACAAATGGGAAGAAAAACGAGGGAATTTTGGACAACACAACACAAATTGTATTACGGGGTTTGATGTCGAGGAGAAGAACAAAAAGGCGACAACACATGTAGAGCAATACAGTGACGTGAGTAAGTGTGGGGACGAAGTATGTTGTGGTGCCTACACGGGCACAGGTTCACATCCTTCCCCATCACTCGTACCGCTGAAATCCAAGTCGCCGATGCGGGGTGACCTGTTCGCCAGTCACCAAGTAAAACAACCACTTCCTTCATTCATTTTTATTTTTAATTCAACATAAGGATATAAATTGTCTGTCGTTAATAAGGATATAGATTAGATTCTGCTAGTTCACCACGTAAGCATATAATAGACTTTAACGGTAAATTCAAATTGTTATTCAATAGACGATGTTAATTCACACATAAGGAAAAATAGACTTTAATGTTTGTTAATTCACAGCAAACGGATATACATTTTCTGACATTAGGTTAACATAAGGATATAAATTAAATTCTGCCAGTTCATAACGTAAGGATATAATAGATTTTAACTTTAGTACACGCACACGATAAATTCAAACTGTCAATCAGTAGATGATGTTTATTCATCATCATCATCATCATTATCGGCACTACAACCGGGATCCGGTCCTGGCCTTATTTAGCAAGTTTCGAGGCTTGTTAAATTTTCCATAATAATTGATTTTTACGGGCAAGGTTATTAGCCTTGCGCCGTAATGTTTATTCATAATTTAAGGAAATAACTGACTTTAACTTTAGTACACGCACACGGTAAATTCATATTGTCATTCAATAGATGATGTTAATTCACAACGTAACGAACTAATAAACTTTAACTTAAGCACACGCATACGGGAATACAAATTGTCTTTCATTCGTGAATCGCGACTAATACTCAATTCTGGTGGCTCGCGCACCGTCTGTGAAAATACCGACTCCTGGTGATCAGACTTGACTGAACTCCGTGGTTGTTTAAACACGACTCTCTATTGGTTGTTTAACGTGGAGGCACGACTTGCCTCCACGGAATCCGTATCGCGATTGAAGATTGCCACCGAAACGACAGAATACCAAATTCCATCCATCGCTTCGGTGACCATATAAGGGATGATCTTAGATGTGCACACACACAGATGCAGTTACCTCGCACGCTCATGCTGTGCACGAGCAAGCAGACCGTGGATAAAATAATTCCATAAAAGGAAATGTTTATCCGATTGGTACCACGCAAGGGACCCATGCCGACGGGGCGCACGTTGCTGGCGTCCTCTGATATGACTTGCCATGCACATGTGTGGAAGAAAATATTTTCTTTCTGTGTGCATGGACAAGTTTGAGGATTCATATCGGTTACGTAATGTCGTAACCGAATTGGATTCCCAGGAATATGCTGCGTTACATACAGGCATGCCCCTGGGGGTAATATTTATTGGATGTTGATGCCTGTTGATCGGTTTACCGACCGATGTGCTTGTAGGTCCACAAGAAAGGAAAGAAATATATCCTGTATGTGTGCAGCGGAATTCGCTTGGAGATTTGGTTTGGATCATGTTGGTTGTTTGGTGGTGCAACCAAATTGCTTATAAGGAACATGTCTGTTTGGTGCTGGTGGATTTTGCGTCAGCGAATATTATGAATTTACAGCATTACAGGTATTTATAGTACAACTATGTAAAGGTAAGTACATGCTTTTATGTGTTTTGGGACACCGTTTCTTCGTCATAGGTTGTAAGGTAAGTAGTGGCGTTTAATGGAACTGCCACAATACTTGTTTTTTATGCTTTTTGTATGCCCTAGGGGGAAGTTAGGTGTTGTACCTAGAAAAAGCGAGCGGTGGCGTTATTGGAACCGCCACATAAGCAATGGTATCATATACATTCTGTTAAATGTCTACCCGGAATTTCTCAATATTGGGTTGTACTGCATGAAATGTCAATATTATTCCTCATTAAATTTTTATTTAATCAAAATAGGATTCGTTGCCATCTATGACATTCTTCCAACGTGATACAAGGTCAAATATTCCTTATATTTGTAGAGGTGCTCACTATTTGAGGCAATGAAATCTTCAAAGGTTTTTATGACCTCTGCGCGGTTCCGGAAGGCCTTCTGCTGGCAAAATGAATCCAGATTGTGGAAAATATTGTAGGCCGTGGGGGAAATGTCAGGAGAGTACGGTGGCTGCGGAAGAATTTCAAATCCCAACTGCAACAGTTTTTGCACCGTTACTTGTGAGGTATGTGGTCTAGCATTGTCATGCAAAAGGATCGGACCGTGCCTATTGTCCAACGCAGGTTGCTTTTCAGTCAATTTGGCATGCAATATGTCGATTTCCTCACAATATTTGATACCGTTTATTATATCTCCTGGCTGAAGAAATGAAAAGTGGTTTGGACCTTTCGATATATGGTTTATTTTATATATGCATATGACTTCATTGGTGGACCTCAGAGAACACACATAAACATCAGAGGTAAGATATTTGAAAATGTCAAAGAATTTAAATATCCGGGAACAATACTGACGGCCAGTAACGAAATGTCGAAGGAAGTTAACAAAAGACTATACTCCGGCAACGCTAGTTGGCATGCAGTCAGTAAGCTGGTGAAATCCAAATCGCTATCACGTCATATAAAGCTCCGTGTCTATAGAACCATAATCATGCCAATTGTTCTATACGGATGCGAAACATGGGCTCCCACAAAACGGGAAGAAAACAAATTCCTGGTATTCGAGAATATAGTTTTAAGGGGTATCCTTGGGGGCAAATATGACGAGGAGGCAGGACAATGGAGGAAACTCCACAACCACGAATTGAAAGAGCTATACCACAAACCTACAATAGTGAGAGTAATCAAGTCGCGAAGGTTAAGAAGGGCCGGACACGTGGCGCGTATGGGCAACGATAGGACCGTGCATAGAATTCTTGACGGTAGACCAACGGGAAAGAGACCGGTAGGAAGGCCGCGACGGAGATGGGAGGACAATGTTAGGTTTGACCTTGAGGAGATCGGATCGAATGGTCAAGCGTGGAAGGAGAGTGCCCAGGACAGGGAACGATGGCGAAGCCGAGTCGGTGAGGTCATGAACTTCCGGGTTCCTACAGGCCAATAAATAATAATAATAAAATAATTCTCATAGACTCGTCCCACTGTGAGGCGGCAGGAGAGCGCACAGGAAAGGGTACAATGGCGGAGTCGAGTCGGTGAGGTCATGAACTTCCGGGTTCGTACAGGCCAATAAATAATAAAAATAAAGTAAGGATCATTGTGGGAACAGAAGGAAAACAATATTTGAACCAACACTGTCCCTACAAGGAGATACAAACCTTGTAAAAATATCGCAGCCGAAGATAACGACCTCGGCCGAGGAAATCACCAAGGCCATAAACCACATGCCGGTAAATTACACAAAGAGATACCCCAGATGTGGTATCCTCGGCGTATCTCCGGCCACACGATCAGCAACCTTCGCGTATGTGTGGTGTGGGCGTATCCACACATTTTCTCTGCGAGTGAACTGGAACTGTACAACAAGACAGGATGCGATCTACTTGAAAGGAGACATTCCCTGGAACAGAAGGGATTGCTGGGGAAGGTGAATTTAAGAGGAATGATCGAACAAACGGGTGTGTTTCCCTCCTACGGATTAGTTTTTAATTAGACAGACAAGTTGTAACGTTCGCGGAGGAAAGATCGCAATATAAGAAAAAAAACGAGGTCGAGTGTGTCGTTGTGATACAGTGTGTCGTTGTGAAACAATGTGTCGACGGAAAATAAATAATAAATAAATAAATCAATTAATAGAACCTTTTATTTTATTTTATTTGTAGACTGTGTTCGGCGGAACGCTTCGAACAAAACCGCCAAAGTGGCATGGGCCGAAATTTTTACAAAATTGTAAAAGTAATCGCCTTCGTGTGCTCGGTGTGTTCAATCATATGTGTTGGGAATTGATAAAATTCTACTACTATTACTGTTCCAAGGATGAAACTCCAGCAAAGAAACGTTGCGTGATGGCGATGACATGAGTCATCTCGAAGTGAAGACAGCAATATAACGTCTTCATGGTCTATATCGCGTAGGGACAGTTCACGTACCGAAACCGAAATAGCTCGTCCTATGACCAACCACTCTCCATCAATTACCCCAGTTACTGCAATCACTTCGCAGTCAACATATCCTATATCATTACTGAAACATTTGCTGCCCTCCTTGTACCAACTAAATATAAATTGTAAAAAAAAAATATTTATATATATATGCGTATATATATATATATATATATATATATATATATATATATATATATATATATATATATACGAGTATATAACTCATGGCATAGGAATACGCGGCTCCATTACAACCCATATTTAAAATTTGAACAAAATAAATAGGAATAAAGACTACGCTAGTGTTGGGGGGAGGGGCTATAGACGATACCCCAACCAAAGGCGATAACTCACAAGCGGCGAAGTCCTTTAGTGTAATTGTTTGTTCATTTCAGTTGATTTTTTAGTCTTAATACATTTTAGTTTATAACGTTTGTAAAAGCTTTTATTTACCCATGTTGCACAAAAAAAAATCCCCAAAAGCCCATATACAGCAGATATAATATTATCACCAGACAAATCAATGGCTTGCGACTCCCCATTAACCATTCAAAAACCAAGTAAATAAGGTATAGAGAATCAGAAGACACCCAGTCGAATCTGTAGTTTACCGGTTTTTGTGACTTCGGTCTGGTTGGACAAGATCTGATCTTCCCGCGATCAGTGTCATAGGCAATCAATTAAAAATTAACATTTATCTGATATCAATCGAATTGAAGAGATAAGTGGATCTCCATAACTAAACTCATTAGAAATGTGTTGAGCGACTTTTCTAAACGAAGACAAACGAACTGAACCCATGAAAAGAACATTTGATATAAGATTAACAGTTGAAAATGAAGCATCTAAATGACACCTTTCTCGGCATTAATATAGACGAATTGCCACCGAAAACAGTGGCAACGTCACGTTTCCTGCAAAACTAGACGCACTATCACATATCATAGATAAACCGCTACTGCGCAAAGTAATTTCGTCTGCGCAAAAGTAAGTTGTCGATCAAGACATACGACTGCAAGTTTGAGTTTATTTGCGTACTTGAATTTGCAAGTCGTTTGACTTGCCCAACGGCTTATGGACTCGAGCATGTACTGCAAATCATGGTGGTAGTTAGGCGGTTTTATCTTCATCCACAATAGTGTTGATGAACAGTGTTGATGATAAAAAAGTTGCCACTCTCAAATATTTACTCACTGGAGTACTCTCATTCGCACAATGATTGCAATCACTTAACGTGAATTCACCTATATTGCTTAATTTGAGCATTATTAAAGTAGGAAATTATTTCTGATAAAAAACCTGAATTATTTTAACAGGCAATGAAATCATAGAGCTAAGACATCCAGATCTGGAAAAATTCGGTCATGTCATAAAAATAAATAGCCTTCACGGGACAAATAGCGCCACCCGTAATATAAGCAAATACGCAGAAACGATGGCGATGAATGCCGCACATCCGACGTAAGCATTGCAAAGGATGTTTAGAATGCATCCACAAAAAGAGTGCGCTGATTTGTATGCGTCCCAAAACAATGGGAAAAGGAAATCGATGGTGATAACGAGAAAACAAATGTAAAGAACATGTTTACTTAAGAATAAGTTTTCATTTTAATGTAACCGTTTATATAAAAAAAAGAAAGTGTTTATAAGACAATTGGATCATGTAGATGCTGAATAAGGTATAAGACAAATCTCATCCACATTTTCCGACAGATATGTGGCTGTTTGTAATTTATGATGAAATATGAGTTGTTGAGGGGGGATGGGTGCGAACATACAGGGCAAAGTCTCTGATTGCTTTCAACCCGGCGAAGGCCAGGACAATCCTTGTCCCTGTTCAATCCAAGTTGACATGCAGTCTCCACGTGACACCCCTGGATAGCTACTTTGACACCCGCCAAGTAGTGAATCAATGCATGCAGCGACATCCTGAGAAAGGTTGGCGCAAGGCTAATAGCCAGGCCCGTAAAAATGAATTATTATGGCAAATCTAACAAGCCTCGGATATGGACCGGATACACGACGACGACCACGGAAACGAAAATGGCTAAACGATTTAAGGATTTTTTCATGGAACATACGCTCACTATACAGAGCTCGAGCTGCACAGCAACTAGCCGATGCCCTGTCCGAATATAAGGCTGACATAACAGCATTACAAGAAATAAGATGGACGGGGAGTGGTGTTTTTCAAAGAAAAGAGTATGACATTTATTACAGCTGTCACGCAAAACACCATGTGTTCGGGGTAGGCGTTCTAGTCAGCCAAAAACTGAAGCCTGCCATCATCGGCTTTAATGCAATAAATGAAAGGCTATGCACTTTTCGCGTGCGAGGCAAATTTAAGAACATAAGCCTTATAAACGTTCACGGACCTACAGAGGAGTCCCCTGACGACGAAAAAGAAGAACACTATGAGAACGTCGAACGGGCCCTCAATGCCTGCCCAAGATACGATGTGAAAATCGTTCTTGGGGATTTGAATGCGAAAATAAGTCGGGAGCCGGTTTTCAGGCACTACGCAGGTTCCCATAGTTTGCATGAGAACACTAATGACAATGGACTACGAGTCATCGAATTGGCAGCATCGAAAAACTTGGTCGTTGCGAGTACCAGATTTCCGCGTAAAGATATCCACAAAGCCACCTGGGTATCACCTGATGGAGCCACTCGCAACCAAATTGACCACGTGCTGATTGATCGCCGCCACTCTTCGAGCCTGATGACGGTACGAACGTACCGAGGTGCCAACGCCGACTCGGATCACTATCTTGTTGGTACAGTTTTCCGAGCGCGGATTGCCTTACGGAGACGTATTGCATCCGCGGATCAGGTTCGAATCAACACGGCTGCCTTACGCAATGAGAACACCAGCAACACCTTTGGTCATGCGTTAAGACTCGCCCTCGAAGAGGTCGACGGAGGGAGAGTAAGTCCTGGGGCCAGAATGCCGGACGTAGAAGAGAAATGGACACGCCTTAAGAATACTGTCATTAGTACTGCCAACTCCATCTTAGGCAGTATTCGTAGAGATCGGAACGACTGGTTTGATGATGAGTGCAAACTAGCGACTGAACGTAAGAACGCTGCATACCGGGCAATGCAGCAGTCTAATAGGACGTGGGTACACGAGGAGAAATACAAAGAGCTCAGAAGATCTGAAAAAAGACCACAGACAAAAGAAAAGTGCCTGGGAAAAAACCTTGTCTGTGAAATAGAGAAAAGTAGAGAGCGAGGTCCGCACCAGGCGCGGAAGTTCTACAAAATAATCCGCAGTATGACGCGGTACACACCACGCTGCACATACTGCAAGGATAAAGAGGGTAATCTGATCACCGATCCTGAAGGCATTCTGGAGCGATGGGAAGTGCACTTCAATGAATTGCTAAATGGCCAGCTCACAGAAGAATTGGAGGCTCCACCAATGCAAGATCAAGACCAAATACTACCGCCACCAAGCATTGAGGAAACACTAAAAGCCACTATACAGCTAAACTCAAATAAAGCCCCTGGAGCTGATGGCATACCAGCTGAGCTGATCAAACAAGAAGGGACAGCGTTACATCACGCAATTCACGAGATCGTGGTGCACGTATGGGAGCAAGAGGAGATGCGGAAGATTGGCGTCGTGGTATAATTTGCGCCATACATAAGAAAGGAGATATCACACTGCGCAGCAACTATAGGGGTATAACATTGCTGAGTTCCGCCTATAAGATACTCTCCACTATCAGTGTGGCTTCATCCCAGGCAAATCAGCAATTGATCAGATATTCACCCTTAGGCAGGCGATGGAAAAATGTCTGGAATTTAAGATTCCATTATATCATCTGTTTATAGACTTCAAGGCCGCCTACGACAGCATAGCCAGGGTAGAACTACATAATGCCATGAGAGAATTCGGCATTCCAAATAAATTGATAAGACTTTGTAGGTTGACCATGACCAACGTAACTAGTCAAGTAAAAGTAGCGCGATTCCTGTCCAAACCAATAAACATATTTAATGGACTCCGACAAGGGGACGGTCTGGCCTGCCTCCTCTTCAACCTGGCGTTGGAGGAAGCAATCCGTGACTCTGGCGTTACAACAAGAGGGACTATTGTCACCAAGTCCAGCCAGATACTTGCCTACGCAGATGACATCGACATCATCGGTAGAACCGAATCGGCGGTACAGGAATCCTTCACCCAGATCGAGCAGTCGGCACAAAAACTGGGACTGCACATTAATGGGGGAAAAACTAAGTACATGGTGGCAACTTTTGCGAAGAGAAGACCTAACGTTGGTCAAACTATCAGGGTGCAATCCTTTAACTACCTTGGGTCAATACGATCAGCCGATAACAATATGGAAGAAGAAATACGCGAACGGCTGATTAAATCCAACAAAGCCTACTATGGTCTATCAAGGCTCCTTAAATCCCGAAATTTATCCAGAACATCCAAGCTACTACTGTACAAGACCATGGTCTTACCAGTACTCATGTATGGATCCGAGACCTGGGTGCTTAATAAAAAGCACTCTGAACTCTTGGCCGCGTTCGAGAGAAATGGCTTAAGGAGAATTGTTAGCCCCGTATGTGAGGGAGGACGATTCCGGAGACGCTACAACCATGAGTAGTACGCAATCTACCTTGAAGCTCATATTGTAAGAAAAATCAAGCTCGGTAGACTCCGGTGGGCGGGACACCTAGCTCGAATGAGCGAAGGGGAGCCTGCCCGGAAAGACCTTTGTGGCAGGATGTATGGAAGGAGACAGCGCGGCAGACCTTGTCTGCGATGGGGGGATGGCGTAGACCAGGACGCCCAGAGCCTGGGAGTGCTAAACTGGATGACATCGGCTCGAAATCGGGACCGGTGGAGAGATTTGTTAAATAAGGCCACGACCGGATCCATGTTCATGACGCATTGCGGGTATCAATACAGCTGCAATGCACAACATAGACAATCATCTACGTGATCTCTTTAACGTACATATTTCTGGATCTGCTTCTCATGACTAGCGGCATGAACAAACAGAAACCCAATTAGCACCCAATGAGATTCGGCTTGTTTACTTAGCCGAACTCACATCTCATTGATGCACATTATTCCCTTTCTTTGTTTTCAGATTCGTTCTCATGGCTTTGTCCCGTGGAAGAACCAATGTTCACACATACATGTGTACCATTATAGATCTTCTCTATGAGATCTGGTTACCTTCCCCTAAAGAGAGACTTTACGTTTCTCTTGGAATAGAAAATGCATCCTTAAATTAAGAGAGCCAGTTTCACTGGCCGAATTTCCTTAGCCAGCGAATTGATATCGCTGAGTCGTTTTTCATTACCCGACCGAGCTGGTCGGACGTTCCGTCTCCCGCTTCCCGTTTCGCGCACGGGGACGTAGTTATCACCAGACGAGTCGAGTAGTCGCGCGAGTCATATAAATAATCCGTATCGGTGTTCTTACATCTAATTTAATGTTGCGGCATATAAATAAGACTTATGGATTAATTAGAGAAATAAAATTAATGAACAAACTTCGAATAACTAAACCAGTGTTTCATTGTTACTTTTGTCGACGTTGGGTTTCGGAGTTTCGTTTGTGGTTTTCTCCCAGCGCGTACGTTTTAACCTTGATGTGATTGCTTGTCTGGAGGATACAACTGCTGTGGCTGAACTTTCGTTTCATGATGGGGAGTGAAGTGAATCAGCGCCGTACGCAGGTACAACATACTTCCTACCCCACAGACTCTGTCCCCATTTGAAGTGCATGCAAACTCTTCTTGGCATTAGCCAGATGGATAACACAAACATACCTCGAAAAGGATATGTGATAAGGGGCGATGCGTCCGGACTTTGATGATGGATAAGAAAAAAGATACAGAGTCGAAATTGTAAAGTGAAGAGGCAGTTGCATAGCGACAGTAGAATAGTTGAGCGAGTAATTGCAACTCGCCTGGATCAATTCAATGAGGGGACATCGGGGCTCTCTGAATCGCAGTATGAATTCCGGAAAGGTATATCAACCGGTAAGGCACTATATACGGTGCGCGACATCGCTCGCAATGCGATAGCTGGATCACTATGGCTAGGTGGTACAAAAAAATATTGCGCGGTGGTGACGCTAGATGTTAAAAGTGCGTTGAACTCGGTGAATTGGAATCGGATTCTAGAAGCGTTGCGCGATCTACAAGTCTCACCCCACTTGGTGCGTATACTAGCAAACTATCTCTCGGATAGGAGACTGCTGTATGATACAGATGAGGGACCACGGGACTATAAAATAACAGCGGGTGTACCTCAGGGATCTGTATTAGGTCCGCACGAACGATTTTGGAGAGACATATGAGACGGAGAGTTACTCCGAGAGGAGTAATAGAATACATGCTGAGTTCCAAACACGCATGGTCCGTAGCAAATGATATTCTATGTGACATGATGCAGCAGTTGCGACGCGACGAGCGGAGTAACAGGTAAACTCCGTCCCGCCCCGCGATGGAATATCTAAAAGATCAGCCGGGGTCAACGGGAATATGTGCCGGTGGGAGGTGGTTTTAGTCGGTAAAAACCAAGCATGCTTCTGGATCGGTCCAGAGGTATCTTTTGAAGATTTCCACCTTCCTACCGAAACCAAAAAAACAAAACAAAAGTAAAATAGTTTAGTTGCCGTTACATAGACGCGGTTTTTCTAATTAAGAGTCAGTGAGGAGGGTGCCCATGGAGAGGATCCTCCAAAATAAAATTGCCGCTATAATAAAATAAATCAGTTATATAAAATATATCGGTTTTTGTTTTCGCTGTGATGCGAAGTTTTTGTCGCTGCGTTGGTTTCTGGTAACGTTGAAGTGATTGATTTTCACAGGTAGTGATATAAATAAATTTCTTTTCGAGTGTGTGCAGCGTCATTTTTCCATCATAAATGATTTACCCCCGGGGGGGGGACTTACAGGGCAAAGTCTCTGCTTTCTATCCGCCGAAGGCCAGGACGATCCTTGTCCCTGTTCAATCCAAGTTGACACCCCTGGCAGCCGCCAAGTAGTGAACCAATCCATGGAGCGGCATCCTGAGAAAGGTTGGCGCAAGGCTAATAATCTTGCCCGGAAAAAATTGATTGACAATATCGTGTGGTTGACTTGGTCGCGGATTGATTTATCAAGGACAACAACGGTAACCCACTCTTCCTGGACGCCACGGAAGCACGGTGGCGCACCAGGAATATAACCGTCGTCATCATCGGCACTACAACCGGGATCCGGTCTTGGCTTTATTTAGCAAGTCTCTCCACCGGTATCCGGTCCTTATCCGAGAATTGTTAAATTGTCCATAATAATTTGTTTTTCTGGGCAAGGCCTCGCGCCAGCAGGAATATAATACCAGTGAATAAATACGGAAGCTTAAGGTATGAGTATGCGGATGAGTGTGGGATTGGGTGAATGTATGGGTGGAGGTCTAGTGCGGAAACGAAATTTTAGAGCAGAAGGGGTGAGGTTGAAGTCAAAGGAGGTGTGGTATGTGTGGTAAGAGTTGGCCCTACGTAACATTCGCGAAATAAGTGATTTATAGGTGTGATGGGCGGGTAAGTAATGGATGAGAGCAGGTTAGGACAATTAATTGAACTTGAGAAGGTGGATGAAGAGGATGTCGGTATGAATTATGTGCTTTTCAAGTGCGTTAAAGTTAATTAGATGGAGACGGCTTGTGTATGGAGATAGAATCCCTTTCCGATTCAACGCTCGTAGTGCAGAACGTAAGAAACGAGATTGAATGCTTTCGATCCTGCGAATGTGGGACAAGTGGTAAGAGGATCAGACCTGACTAGCATATTCTAGAAGATGACGGACAAAGGTTACACAGAGCGATCGCGTAACGTAGGGATTAGTGATTTTTTTCGACCAGCGTTTCACAAAACCAAGAGCGGCATTGGGCTTGAGGATTATGTCGTTAAGATATGAGATGAAATTAACGTCCTTGTGACATATGATGCCCAGTTCACTAATCGATTGTACAGATGTTGTCGGTTACCATAACTACAACCCACCTTTCGTTAGTTTCTGCTAATGCACCTGTAAATACTTTACGCAACAAATTCATCAAATGTATTTAGCTAAAAGCTCCTGGAAGAGAATTCTTACCAGCATTCATTTATTCGAATTCAAAATTCTCTATAAGAATTCTGTTCCAAACATCATAAATCCCAAGCCCAATTCGGCACCTTCGGTTGCCAGGCAAATCCCATTCTTACATACGCATTTTCCCTAGTCGAATTCCTGAAAACGAAATAATTTGGTTTACATATATTGTAACCATCATAACAGGGATCATAAACATTGCGTCACCTATTCCCAGCCTCACCATGGTATAATAAATCACTTTACATACACATTGGCCGGTGATCTTTTTCTCCATTTTATAAATAATCCAACGCAGCTGCACACAATTGGCACAAACGACGCTGAAACCAAAACCTATAGCATAGGCAAATGCAAAGAGGAATTGTATACTTATCCTCGCCAGCGATGCCATAAACACCAATTCCCTGTTAATAAGCTAAAACCAATTAGCACAATGTGCGGGATGCATTGCGGTCTATCAATACAGCCGCAATGCACATTCATAGACAATGATCTATACGATCTCCTTGTCCTACATATTTCTGGATCTGCTTCTCATTACCAAGCGGCATGAACAAACAGAAACCTAATTAGCACCCAATGAGATTCGGCTTGTTTACTTAGCCGAACTCACATCTCATTGATGCACATTATTCCCTTTCTTTGTTTTCAGATTCGTTCTCATGGCTTTGTCCCATGAAAGAACCAATGTGCACACATATATGTGTATCTCTATGATCTTCTCTATGAGATCAAGTTACCTACCCCCAAATAAAGGCTTCACGTTTCTCTTGGGATGGAAAATGCATCCTTTAATTAAGATAGCCCGTACCACTGGCCGAATTTCCTTTGCCAGCGAATTAATATCGCTGAGTTGTTTACCATCACCCGACCGAGCCGGTCGGTGCGCCTCCCGCTCTCCGTAACGCTGCGGAGACGCGTGCGTACCCGGAGTTAGTGTTGCATAATACAAAGTAGTTATACCATAATAAATTAAAACTAACGTGAGTGTTCTTTAGTTTGGTGAAATTGTAATGAATATTAAGCTTAAAAAATTGACCTCTAACTAAATTAAAAATTCGATACATTAAGAAGATAAATTAAATAAACAGTGCTCTTGAACTAATAAACCAAACCTGCGTGTTTTATTTCTCCCGTGTGTGACGTTTTTTCTTGGTGAGCATGTTGCTGCGGCGTTCGGTGCGTGACCGTCGTTCCTTGTTGGTGTTTTATTTCGCGAAATCTTTTAGTGACGATGGAACAAAAGAGAGTCAGCGCCATACGCCGGTGCACCATGCTTCTTCCCCACAACCGCTTGAGGTTTGGGAACAGATAATAGTCGCTGGGGCCCAAGTCTGTAGAGTATGATGGGTGAGTAACCAATTCAAATCGTAATTGTCCAATTTTCTCATTGCTTTCCAGGACGTGTGTGACGATGCGTTATCGTGATGGTATAGAACTGTTTTCGTCATCATATAGGGGCGTTTTTTTCTTTATTTCGTCGTTCAGTTTGTCCAATAATATTACATAATACTACATTGTGACTGTTTTTCCCTGCTGCAGGTGTTAAATAATTAATAACGATAATTCCATTCCATCTAAATTATTACACATTTTTGGGTCCTTAATGCTTTAACTTTTGGCGCAAGACTAATGACCTTGCCCGGAAAAAAAGAAATCATTATGGAAAATTTAACAAGTCTCAGGACTTGGTAAATAAGGCCAAGACCGGTTCCCGGTTGTAGTGCCGATGATGATGATGATGATGATGAACATTGTAAATAAAAATAATAACGAAAGAAACTGGTGATACAGGAGCAAAATAAAGAACATTTAATTAAGTAAAAAAACCAGACTGCGCTTTTTATTATATTTTCTTCCTCGTTGGTGAAAGTTCGGAGTTCTGTTTGCCCAGTGGCGCGTTTGGGGAATTAAGTGAACCCGTGTAGTACTAGGCACCTACTTTAACCCCCACAGCACCATTAGTAAAGACGCAGGATCATTTCTAGAGGCTCATTTGTCACTAGTTTATGTATGAAGTTTCGTGACATTTCGTTCATTCGTTTACAAGCTACAATCGTTTGCGTGACGCTACTTTCGCCTTCATAAAAAGGGAAAAACAGGAATATCGCATCTTGATGAAACATTGTTTTTGAATGGGAAAACTTCTGAACGTTGGTTGCAGAAACGTCATCGCACATCTGCTCCTCCGATAACAACAGTTTATCGGTGGTTTGGTGAATTTTAAATGGGTCGTACAGGCACTGAAGACGCACCTCACTCTGGAAGGCCAAAAGAGGCCGCGAACGTGGAAATCATACAGCAAGTGCATCGATTCGTTTTGAGTGATCATAAGGTGAAGTTGCGCGAGTTAGCTGAGGCTGTGGGCATCTCAAAAGAATGGCCGGGATACATTTTGCACGACCTTTTATAGATGAAAAATCGATGGGCGCGATGGGTGTCGCATTTGCTGACCGTTGGACAAAAACAGCGGTGCGTTGTTGATTCAATGGCCAGTTTGCCGTTGTTGCAGGGTAATCGAGCGGGTAAACTAGTGACAAATGAGCCTCTAGAAATGATCCTGCTTCTTTACTAATGGTGCTGTGGGGGTTAAAGTAGGTGCCTAGTACTACACGGGTTCACTTAATTCCCCAAACGCGCCACTGGGCAAACAGAACTCCGAACTTTCACCAACGAGGAAGAAAATATAATAAAAAGCGCAGTCTGGTTTTTTTACTTAATTAAATGTTCTTTATTTTGCTCCTGTATCACCAGTTTCTTTCGTTATTATTTTTATTTACAATGTTCATCATCATCATCATCATCATCGGCACTACAACCGGGAACCGGTCTTGGCCTTATTTAGCAAGTCCTGAGGCTTGTTAAATTTTCCATAATGATTTATTTTGTCTGGGCAAGGTCATTAGTCTTGCGCCAGGGGCTCCCCGACGGGGAATCGAACCCCGGTCTCCCGGGTGACAGGCGGGTATACTAACCACTATACTATCAAGGAGCCCATATTTACAATGTTCACTCTCTTAAAATCACGTAGATGTATACGGAAATGCAGCAACAATACTTTAGTATAAAACAAAAAAGGTTAAGGAAATGATTAAGGAACTATAGCACTGGCGAGACGTATCTCATATTATCACTTGGTTCGTTCTCCACAACACTGACTACTATTTGTCCATTACTATATCGTCGCCCGACATAAGTTCTTCATTTATGTTGGATTAAAGTTTTAGTTGTCGTGTAATGGGACAGCGAAATCGCTTTATTTGAACAGTGGTGATACGGGCTGGGTGTATTGCCACCGTACCATAGAGTATAGATTTTCTTCTGTTGACGCTAAGTCAACAGAAACTTTGCCCCCGATGCCAAGGAACTAGAATGGATGGGAGCATGTTTGTTTTAGAAGAAAGTAACGATGGACATGATCATGGGTATGATTGTTTGAATACAATCATGATCGTGTCCAGTTCCATGGTCGGTTGGTGGCCGATCATGGGAAATTTGGTTGCAGCTGTTGAAAACCGAATGAACGTGGGAACATTGTTTGTTTACTCATTGGCCACTGCGTATAGCATCAATTCGATTGTACACCAATTGCCAACGTCTCATCGGTCGATGTGTCGGGTGTGTGTTTACATTAAACAACACTTGAACTCCCTGTAAGCAGCCAGCAATGGGCTGTGCTATAGATTGTCGTTTGAACGATCGACCGATGGTTCAACAGATAAGGCAAGGGTGAACATGTCATGCACGTGTAATGGGAAAATGCTTCTTAGCAATGCGCATTGACATGTTCCGGGGTTAATGTCGGTTACATGATGAGGTAACCGAATTTGATTTCAGGAACATGATGCGTGTTTGAATGCAAGCATGCCCTTGGGTGAACGTTTGTAGATGCTAATGCGATAGCGTTAGCAAATGGCAATTACTCTAGGTGATTTAGGTCCTTAGAAGATTTCTTAGCGTATATGATGGTAAGGTCAGTAATGGCTTTACAAATGGGCTTGCCAAGAATACTTGTCCTTAAACCTAGGAGTAAGTTACTTGATCGTAATGGGCAGGTAAGTAGTGGCGTTCAATGGAACCGCCTCAGTGCCACCTATTGAAAAGTCCCGGCACTGTTAATCCCATATAGATATTCAAATGCATAATTGAGATATCGTAAAATTTCTGCATGATGGGTTCCCCGCTGTCTCACAGACGAGAACAAACGGCGTCGATTGGAATGCTGCGAGGAACTTTTGAACCTGAAATTTGAGCCGATTCCATCCTATCGTTATTCCCCTGATTTTGCGCCAAGCGATTTTTCTTTTTTCTCTTTTCCTATACTCAAGAGAGATGTCATGGTGATTGTTGCGGATTGGCAATTGAATGTGCTGTGATGTGCTGGAGAAATCTAGTACATTCGCAGTGTATACCAGTTGCGCGGCAGCTGTCACGGACCAGCTGGCCGATTGTCACCAACGATGAGGTCATAGCGTCTCTTTTTTGAATTGGCAGTTATGCCCACTGAGTCAGTCTGCAACCAACCTTCATTGCGCCCACGCCATCGGAGTTAACATCACAGGTACCAGTTCATCGCAATAAGACAAAGTGTATCCGAATTAAATAATAAAAGAAATAATAGTTAATCTCGAGGAATAAAGATCTCAGACTTTGGTTTTTGTGGTTCCTGGAGTAAAGATCTCGGACTTTGGTGTTTGTGGTTCCTCGCTGCCTTTTTCATTGGGTTCCTCTCGTCAAGGGAACAGTGGACAACTCCAAACACTACTACAACATTTTCAGGTGGGAACAGGGGACAACTCCAAACATTCCCGTAACAGTAATCAATAATCCCGGGACTTTTCAGACGAGGTACTACCAAATGCCATCAGTGACTAAATTGGTGAAGACGTTATGACATGCAAGCAGCTATAAAAACGTGTGTTCCACTGATGATTCTGTGTTGTTTTAGCAGAACTTGTAGATTGTAGACCCTGAATTTAGTTTCAGAAGGTTTTAGACATACTTCGATTATGGTACTGTGGCGGTCCCGCCAAACCCTGTCTACTTACCCGAAGAACCCCCATAACTACAACCCACCTTTCATTAGTTTCTGCTAATGCAATCGCATTAGCACCTGTAAATGCTTTATGCATTAAGTTTATCAAACGTATTTAGCTAAAAGCTCCTGGAAGAGAATTCTTACCTTTCATTCATTTATTCGAATTCAAAATTCCCTTTAAGAATTCTGTTCCAAACATCATAAATCCCAAGCCCAATTCTACACCTTCGGTTGCCAGGCAAATCCCAATTTTACATACGCATTTTCCCTAGCAGGATTTCTGAAAACGAAATAATTTGATTTACATATGATGTAACCATCATAACAGCGACCATAAACATTGCGTCGCCTATTCCCAGCCTCACCATATACATTGGGTGGCGACCTATACCCAAGGGACCAAAGCTAATATACGCATCTCGCGTCTTAAACCATAAATTAAATCGTACAGCATGGGCAAATGCAAATAGGTATGGTATACTTACCCTTGGCAGCGATGCAATAAACACCAATTCCCTCTAAATAAGCTAGAATCAATTAGCACCATGTGCATGGCACACTGCGGCTATCGTTACAGCTGCAATGCATAGCTTAGACAATGATCTACCCGATCTGTGGCGGTTCCGAAAACGCCACTGCCTACTTGCCCAATTACCCCCCAAGCTCCCTGTGTTGAAGCCCCTCAAATTTCATTGTTTCATAATTGCTAAGTGCTGCTAATTACATTTAGCACCTGTAAAAAGAGTTTCACCTACAGGGGCATTTTTCCTTGCATCAACTCATCGGCAAAAATGTTCCCAACAAAGAATTCTTAGCATTCATAATCCAATTAATTCATGCACCATTGTTTACCAAGCAAATGTCCCTAGACGAATTCCTGTAAACAAAAGGATTTGAATTACATACAATGTAACCTTCACCAGAGGCCATAAACATTGCGCTGTCTATTTTTCACCTTCGCCATGTGTATGATAAATCTCTTAACATACACATTGGCCGGCGACCTTTTTCTTCCAGCAATAATATACCAGCAGCTGCATTAAATAGATCAATCTATAACCTAAAAGTACCTGTAAGAGAATTCTTACCTGCATTCATTTATTTGAATTCAAAAATTCCTCTTAAGAATTCTGTTCCAAACAGAATATCCCTGGAAATGAAAACTTATCGGTTCACATATCATGTAATCATCCCAGCCAAGGATAATTATCATTGCGTCGCCTATTCCCAGCCTCATTCATGTGTACAGCAAATCCCCTTTCATACACGTTGCCTGGCGACCTACACCCAAGGGACCAAAACAAATATACGCATCTCGTGTCTTAAACCAATTAGCATCACGTGCATGGGCATTGCGGCTAACGTTACAGCTGCAATGCATAGCTTAGACAATGATCTACCCGATCGCCTTGTCTTCTTATATTTCTGGATCTGCTTTTCATCAGCGGCGGCAAGAGCAAACAGAAAACCAATCAACATCCAAGGAGATTCGGTTTGTTTGCTTTACCGAATTGGCATCCCATGAATACACTCTACGCCCTTTTCTTTGTTTAGATTCTTTCCCATTGCTTTGATCCATAAAATACCCAGTGTACACACACACAAGTGTACTGTGGCGATCTTCGGTATGCGATCTGTTGGTTACCCCAAAGAGAGACTTTACGTCTCTCTCGGAACAGGAAATGCACCCTTAATTTAAGACAGCCACTTTCACTGGCTGAATTTCTTTTAACAACGATTGAATATCGCTGAATCCTTTTACATCCGCCGATCGAGCAGGTCGTGGTCATTGTCGCTCCCGCTCTCCGCCACCACGGCGGAGAAGCGCAAACATACGAAGTCGTGTTTAGCGTTGCGTTTAAAGTTTAACTTGTGTTCCAGACTTTCTGTAACTAATATTAAAAATAAAAAGAACCTTCATTACAAATTCCATCAAGTATTTAATTTCCCGTGCTGCAGTGCCTAGCAGTGTCCTGAGTGTTTGTTTTTATCGTATTATTGTCTTTCTAGTGAACAGTTTGTTGCGGCGTCGCTCAGAGTTGTGTCCGGCGAACAGTTCGTGGGACGAAGTAGAACCCCGTGTCGTACGCCGGCACCACGACTTCGTACCCCACAGATCTGTTTGCCTTCCCATATTATTTATTTAGCCGACCCTCATTACAAGCCGATGCCTTAGGTCGCTTTTCCCTTTGTTCCTTTTCCCTCGTTTCAGGTTTCCTTTATCCTTTGCTAAATGCATCGATAAACACAGTGATGTGTATGATCACACATACACATACAATACCAAGTCCTTCTTCCTTGTTTTCACCACGAGAGAAACACTTTCTCTCTCGAGGAAACTCACCCCAGTTGCGAAGTGGCTCTGCATCGAGCAGAGCAACGCTGAGTCGTATTCCAATCGCGGAACTGGTCGGTCGAGCCGTCCATCATCCCTTGTAGGGTGTGCTCGGAGTGCACACCCTAGAGAGTCGTTTTTCAACATCCAGCCTCGCAGGTCGTGACCGCTCCCGCTCCCCTATGTGCACGGAGACGCGTACATATCCGGAGTCTTAATTAAACCGGTTTACATATATTGTAACCATCATAACAGGGATCATAAACATTGCGTCACCTATTCCCAGCCTCACCATGGTATAATAAATCACTTTACATACACATTGGCCGGTGATCTTTTTCTCCATTTTATAAATAATCCAACGCAGCTGCACACAATTGGCACAAACGACGCTGAAACCAAAACCTATAGCATAGGCAAATGCAAAGAGGAATTGTATACTTATCCTCGCCAGCGATGCCATAAACACCAATTCCCTGTTAATAAGCTAAAACCAATTAGCACAATGTGCGGGATGCATTGCGGTCTATCAATACAGCCGCAATGCACATTCATAGACAATGATCTATACGATCTCCTTGTCCTACATATTTCTGGATCTGCTTCTCATTACCAAGCGGCATGAACAAACAGAAACCTAATTAGCACCCAATGAGATTCGGCTTGTTTACTTAGCCGAACTCACATCTCATTGATGCACATTATTCCCTTTCTTTGTTTTCAGATTCGTTCTCATGGCTTTGTCCCATGAAAGAACCAATGTGCACACATATATGTGTATCTCTATGATCTTCTCTATGAGATCAAGTTACCTACCCCCAAATAAAGGCTTCACGTTTCTCTTGGGATGGAAAATGCATCCTTTAATTAAGATAGCCCGTACCACTGGCCGAATTTCCTTTGCCAGCGAATTAATATCGCTGAGTTGTTTACCATCACCCGACCGAGCCGGTCGGTGCGCCTCCCGCTCTCCGTAACGCTGCGGAGACGCGTGCGTACCCGGAGTTAGTGTTGCATAATACAAAGTAGTTATACCATAATAAATTAAAACTAACGTGAGTGTTCTTTAGTTTGGTGAAATTGTAATGAATATTAAGCTTAAAAAATTGACCTCTAACTAAATTAAAAATTCGATACATTAAGAAGATAAATTAAATAAACAGTGCTCTTGAACTAATAAACCAAACCTGCGTGTTTTATTTCTCCCGTGTGTGACGTTTTTTCTTGGTGAGCATGTTGCTGCGGCGTTCGGTGCGTGACCGTCGTTCCTTGTTGGTGTTTTATTTCGCGAAATCTTTTAGTGACGATGGAACAAAAGAGAGTCAGCGCCATACGCCGGTGCACCATGCTTCTTCCCCACAACCGCTTGAGGTTTGGGAACAGATAATAGTCGCTGGGGCCCAAGTCTGTAGAGTATGATGGGTGAGTAACCAATTCAAATCGTAATTGTCCAATTTTCTCATTGCTTTCCAGGACGTGTGTGACGATGCGTTATCGTGATGGTATAGAACTGTTTTCGTCATCATATAGGGGCGTTTTTTTCTTTATTTCGTCGTTCAGTTTGTCCAATAATATTACATAATACTACATTGTGACTGTTTTTCCCTGCTGCAGGTGTTAAATAATTAATAACGATAATTCCATTCCATCTAAATTATTACACATTTTTGGGTCCTTAATGCTTTAACTTTTGGCGCAAGACTAATGACCTTGCCCGGAAAAAAAGAAATCATTATGGAAAATTTAACAAGTCTCAGGACTTGGTAAATAAGGCCAAGACCGGTTCCCGGTTGTAGTGCCGATGATGATGATGATGATGATGAACATTGTAAATAAAAATAATAACGAAAGAAACTGGTGATACAGGAGCAAAATAAAGAACATTTAATTAAGTAAAAAAACCAGACTGCGCTTTTTATTATATTTTCTTCCTCGTTGGTGAAAGTTCGGAGTTCTGTTTGCCCAGTGGCGCGTTTGGGGAATTAAGTGAACCCGTGTAGTACTAGGCACCTACTTTAACCCCCACAGCACCATTAGTAAAGACGCAGGATCATTTCTAGAGGCTCATTTGTCACTAGTTTATGTATGAAGTTTCGTGACATTTCGTTCATTCGTTTACAAGCTACAATCGTTTGCGTGACGCTACTTTCGCCTTCATAAAAAGGGAAAAACAGGAATATCGCATCTTGATGAAACATTGTTTTTGAATGGGAAAACTTCTGAACGTTGGTTGCAGAAACGTCATCGCACATCTGCTCCTCCGATAACAACAGTTTATCGGTGGTTTGGTGAATTTTAAATGGGTCGTACAGGCACTGAAGACGCACCTCACTCTGGAAGGCCAAAAGAGGCCGCGAACGTGGAAATCATACAGCAAGTGCATCGATTCGTTTTGAGTGATCATAAGGTGAAGTTGCGCGAGTTAGCTGAGGCTGTGGGCATCTCAAAAGAATGGCCGGGATACATTTTGCACGACCTTTTATAGATGAAAAATCGATGGGCGCGATGGGTGTCGCATTTGCTGACCGTTGGACAAAAACAGCGGTGCGTTGTTGATTCAATGGCCAGTTTGCCGTTGTTGCAGGGTAATCGAGCGGGTAAACTAGTGACAAATGAGCCTCTAGAAATGATCCTGCTTCTTTACTAATGGTGCTGTGGGGGTTAAAGTAGGTGCCTAGTACTACACGGGTTCACTTAATTCCCCAAACGCGCCACTGGGCAAACAGAACTCCGAACTTTCACCAACGAGGAAGAAAATATAATAAAAAGCGCAGTCTGGTTTTTTTACTTAATTAAATGTTCTTTATTTTGCTCCTGTATCACCAGTTTCTTTCGTTATTATTTTTATTTACAATGTTCATCATCATCATCATCATCATCGGCACTACAACCGGGAACCGGTCTTGGCCTTATTTAGCAAGTCCTGAGGCTTGTTAAATTTTCCATAATGATTTATTTTGTCTGGGCAAGGTCATTAGTCTTGCGCCAGGGGCTCCCCGACGGGGAATCGAACCCCGGTCTCCCGGGTGACAGGCGGGTATACTAACCACTATACTATCAAGGAGCCCATATTTACAATGTTCACTCTCTTAAAATCACGTAGATGTATACGGAAATGCAGCAACAATACTTTAGTATAAAACAAAAAAGGTTAAGGAAATGATTAAGGAACTATAGCACTGGCGAGACGTATCTCATATTATCACTTGGTTCGTTCTCCACAACACTGACTACTATTTGTCCATTACTATATCGTCGCCCGACATAAGTTCTTCATTTATGTTGGATTAAAGTTTTAGTTGTCGTGTAATGGGACAGCGAAATCGCTTTATTTGAACAGTGGTGATACGGGCTGGGTGTATTGCCACCGTACCATAGAGTATAGATTTTCTTCTGTTGACGCTAAGTCAACAGAAACTTTGCCCCCGATGCCAAGGAACTAGAATGGATGGGAGCATGTTTGTTTTAGAAGAAAGTAACGATGGACATGATCATGGGTATGATTGTTTGAATACAATCATGATCGTGTCCAGTTCCATGGTCGGTTGGTGGCCGATCATGGGAAATTTGGTTGCAGCTGTTGAAAACCGAATGAACGTGGGAACATTGTTTGTTTACTCATTGGCCACTGCGTATAGCATCAATTCGATTGTACACCAATTGCCAACGTCTCATCGGTCGATGTGTCGGGTGTGTGTTTACATTAAACAACACTTGAACTCCCTGTAAGCAGCCAGCAATGGGCTGTGCTATAGATTGTCGTTTGAACGATCGACCGATGGTTCAACAGATAAGGCAAGGGTGAACATGTCATGCACGTGTAATGGGAAAATGCTTCTTAGCAATGCGCATTGACATGTTCCGGGGTTAATGTCGGTTACATGATGAGGTAACCGAATTTGATTTCAGGAACATGATGCGTGTTTGAATGCAAGCATGCCCTTGGGTGAACGTTTGTAGATGCTAATGCGATAGCGTTAGCAAATGGCAATTACTCTAGGTGATTTAGGTCCTTAGAAGATTTCTTAGCGTATATGATGGTAAGGTCAGTAATGGCTTTACAAATGGGCTTGCCAAGAATACTTGTCCTTAAACCTAGGAGTAAGTTACTTGATCGTAATGGGCAGGTAAGTAGTGGCGTTCAATGGAACCGCCTCAGTGCCACCTATTGAAAAGTCCCGGCACTGTTAATCCCATATAGATATTCAAATGCATAATTGAGATATCGTAAAATTTCTGCATGATGGGTTCCCCGCTGTCTCACAGACGAGAACAAACGGCGTCGATTGGAATGCTGCGAGGAACTTTTGAACCTGAAATTTGAGCCGATTCCATCCTATCGTTATTCCCCTGATTTTGCGCCAAGCGATTTTTCTTTTTTCTCTTTTCCTATACTCAAGAGAGATGTCATGGTGATTGTTGCGGATTGGCAATTGAATGTGCTGTGATGTGCTGGAGAAATCTAGTACATTCGCAGTGTATACCAGTTGCGCGGCAGCTGTCACGGACCAGCTGGCCGATTGTCACCAACGATGAGGTCATAGCGTCTCTTTTTTGAATTGGCAGTTATGCCCACTGAGTCAGTCTGCAACCAACCTTCATTGCGCCCACGCCATCGGAGTTAACATCACAGGTACCAGTTCATCGCAATAAGACAAAGTGTATCCGAATTAAATAATAAAAGAAATAATAGTTAATCTCGAGGAATAAAGATCTCAGACTTTGGTTTTTGTGGTTCCTGGAGTAAAGATCTCGGACTTTGGTGTTTGTGGTTCCTCGCTGCCTTTTTCATTGGGTTCCTCTCGTCAAGGGAACAGTGGACAACTCCAAACACTACTACAACATTTTCAGGTGGGAACAGGGGACAACTCCAAACATTCCCGTAACAGTAATCAATAATCCCGGGACTTTTCAGACGAGGTACTACCAAATGCCATCAGTGACTAAATTGGTGAAGACGTTATGACATGCAAGCAGCTATAAAAACGTGTGTTCCACTGATGATTCTGTGTTGTTTTAGCAGAACTTGTAGATTGTAGACCCTGAATTTAGTTTCAGAAGGTTTTAGACATACTTCGATTATGGTACTGTGGCGGTCCCGCCAAACCCTGTCTACTTACCCGAAGAACCCCCATAACTACAACCCACCTTTCATTAGTTTCTGCTAATGCAATCGCATTAGCACCTGTAAATGCTTTATGCATTAAGTTTATCAAACGTATTTAGCTAAAAGCTCCTGGAAGAGAATTCTTACCTTTCATTCATTTATTCGAATTCAAAATTCCCTTTAAGAATTCTGTTCCAAACATCATAAATCCCAAGCCCAATTCTACACCTTCGGTTGCCAGGCAAATCCCAATTTTACATACGCATTTTCCCTAGCAGGATTTCTGAAAACGAAATAATTTGATTTACATATGATGTAACCATCATAACAGCGACCATAAACATTGCGTCGCCTATTCCCAGCCTCACCATATACATTGGGTGGCGACCTATACCCAAGGGACCAAAGCTAATATACGCATCTCGCGTCTTAAACCATAAATTAAATCGTACAGCATGGGCAAATGCAAATAGGTATGGTATACTTACCCTTGGCAGCGATGCAATAAACACCAATTCCCTCTAAATAAGCTAGAATCAATTAGCACCATGTGCATGGCACACTGCGGCTATCGTTACAGCTGCAATGCATAGCTTAGACAATGATCTACCCGATCTGTGGCGGTTCCGAAAACGCCACTGCCTACTTGCCCAATTACCCCCCAAGCTCCCTGTGTTGAAGCCCCTCAAATTTCATTGTTTCATAATTGCTAAGTGCTGCTAATTACATTTAGCACCTGTAAAAAGAGTTTCACCTACAGGGGCATTTTTCCTTGCATCAACTCATCGGCAAAAATGTTCCCAACAAAGAATTCTTAGCATTCATAATCCAATTAATTCATGCACCATTGTTTACCAAGCAAATGTCCCTAGACGAATTCCTGTAAACAAAAGGATTTGAATTACATACAATGTAACCTTCACCAGAGGCCATAAACATTGCGCTGTCTATTTTTCACCTTCGCCATGTGTATGATAAATCTCTTAACATACACATTGGCCGGCGACCTTTTTCTTCCAGCAATAATATACCAGCAGCTGCATTAAATAGATCAATCTATAACCTAAAAGTACCTGTAAGAGAATTCTTACCTGCATTCATTTATTTGAATTCAAAAATTCCTCTTAAGAATTCTGTTCCAAACAGAATATCCCTGGAAATGAAAACTTATCGGTTCACATATCATGTAATCATCCCAGCCAAGGATAATTATCATTGCGTCGCCTATTCCCAGCCTCATTCATGTGTACAGCAAATCCCCTTTCATACACGTTGCCTGGCGACCTACACCCAAGGGACCAAAACAAATATACGCATCTCGTGTCTTAAACCAATTAGCATCACGTGCATGGGCATTGCGGCTAACGTTACAGCTGCAATGCATAGCTTAGACAATGATCTACCCGATCGCCTTGTCTTCTTATATTTCTGGATCTGCTTTTCATCAGCGGCGGCAAGAGCAAACAGAAAACCAATCATCATCCAAGGAGATTCGGTTTGTTTGCTTTACCGAATTGGCATCCCATGAATACACTCTACGCCCTTTTCTTTGTTTAGATTCTTTCCCATTGCTTTGATCCATAAAATACCCAGTGTACACACACACAAGTGTACTGTGGCGATCTTCGGTATGCGATCTGTTGGTTACCCCAAAGAGAGACTTTACGTCTCTCTCGGAACAGGAAATGCACCCTTAATTTAAGACAGCCACTTTCACTGGCTGAATTTCTTTTAACAACGATTGAATATCGCTGAATCCTTTTACATCCGCCGATCGAGCAGGTCGTGGTCATTGTCGCTCCCGCTCTCCGCCACCACGGCGGAGAAGCGCAAACATACGAAGTCGTGTTTAGCGTTGCGTTTAAAGTTTAACTTGTGTTCCAGACTTTCTGTAACTAATATTAAAAATAAAAAGAACCTTCATTACAAATTCCATCAAGTATTTAATTTCCCGTGCTGCAGTGCCTAGCAGTGTCCTGAGTGTTTGTTTTTATCGTATTATTGTCTTTCTAGTGAACAGTTTGTTGCGGCGTCGCTCAGAGTTGTGTCCGGCGAACAGTTCGTGGGACGAAGTAGAACCCCGTGTCGTACGCCGGCACCACGACTTCGTACCCCACAGATCTGTTTGCCTTCCCATATTATTTATTTAGCCGACCCTCATTACAAGCCGATGCCTTAGGTCGCTTTTCCCTTTGTTCCTTTTCCCTCGTTTCAGGTTTCCTTTATCCTTTGCTAAATGCATCGATAAACACAGTGATGTGTATGATCACACATACACATACAATACCAAGTCCTTCTTCCTTGTTTTCACCACGAGAGAAACACTTTCTCTCTCGAGGAAACTCACCCCAGTTGCGAAGTGGCTCTGCATCGAGCAGAGCAACGCTGAGTCGTATTCCAATCGCGGAACTGGTCGGTCGAGCCGTCCATCATCCCTTGTAGGGTGTGCTCGGAGTGCACACCCTAGAGAGTCGTTTTTCAACATCCAGCCTCGCAGGTCGTGACCGCTCCCGCTCCCCTATGTGCACGGAGACGCGTACATATCCGGAGTCTTAATTAAACCGGAGTCGTGTTTCGTAAACGTTATTCAAAGTTGCCGTATATACGATGTGAACATAATAAATTAAGTGAATATTAACATTACTTAGAGTTTACCTTCGAAATTTAACAAATACATCGCCGCGGCAGAAACACCAGTAGTAAAGTAAAAGTAAATGTAGCTGTTATGTAAAATAAAGCAAATCATAATAGAACAAATTGTCACCCGGGAAACCGGGGTTCGATTCCCCGTCGGGGAGCCTCTGGCGCAAGACTAATGACCTTGCCCAGAAAAAATAAATCATTATGGAAAATTTAACAAGCTTCAGGACTTGCTAAATAAGGCCAAGACCGGCTCCCGGTTGTAGTGCCGATGATGATGATGATGATGATAATAGAACAAATAGTGCGTTTCATTGTTCCTGTGCTGTGTCCGCTCTGTATTTTGAACTTGGTGACTTTTGGTGAGCATTTTTGCGACGTTGTTCAGTGTTGTTTCATCAGCGAACAGTTCGTGGGAGGAAGTAGAACCCCGTGTCGTACGCCGGCATAACGACTTCGTACCCCCACAGTACCATTAGATTTCCTTTGCACAGCTACTAACAAACTTCTTAGTGCAAGTGATGGGTCATTGTCATCGGCATTTCTCGCCCAACTCATGTTGTTCTCTTCTTTATCTTTCGAAAACCCTATGGGGGTGGGAGATCGCGACGCCAGCATGGGCGAGAGTTCTACCTCGTCCCCACAACTTCCTCTAAATGTTCCGACCAGTACAACCGAAAGAAAAGCACAAACACCGGACCAAAAGAACGATTAGGTGAACACATCTAGGAACGTCGAAGGCACTGCCACACAGAAAATTAAAAATACGAATTGAAAGGTGATCACCGACTTTTTATTGCTTTACATTGAACATAATATTAAATTGACTTGATTTTTTTATAATTGTTAACAAGGTGAAAACTTCTTCACACACTTTGAGTATTTTCGCGTCCTCGGCGCACGACGAGGAGCGAACGCGGCAACGACCATGGAACTGACTCACCGAGGATGGAACACTGACATGAATTCCATCATAGGTTAGGGCTAAGAAACAAGGGAAGAGAGAGAAAAACTTTTCTCTTAAGGGTGCGGCCGCTGTAGGAAATGCACTCTTTCAGTGCAATGGTGTGTGGGCATGGTTCTTTCATGGATGAGAATGAACCTAGAACAAAGAAAGGGCATAAAGTGCATTCATAGGATATGATTTCGGTAAAGCAAATAAAACCGAAATCGTCGGATGCTAATGGGATCTTTGTTGGAACATGTGCGGCGCGGCTAAACAAAGAGACGACGATACGATGTGGAAATGTGCTAATTGGTTTTAGCTAGGTTACTGGATTATTTTCGTATCGCCAGAATGCCTGATGAACGACAGCGGTCTTTTGTTTACTCATGGCGTGAGTTAGGGAAATAGGCTTGGTATATTATTGCTGCGTGAAAAAGGTCGGCGGCCAATGTGTACGTTAAGAGATTTAGCATACACATGGCGAAGCTGAAAAATAGACAGCACAATGTTTATGGCCCCTGGTGAAGGTTACATTATATGTAATTCAAATCCTTTTATTTACAGGAATTCGTCTAGGGAGATTTGCTTGACACCGAAGGTGCCGAATTAGTTTGGGATTAATGATAAGGTAAGAAAGAAATGTTACAGGAATTGTATGCGAAGACATGCATGAAAAGATAAGTTTTCTTTACTAATTAATGTGTGAAGCATTTTCAGGTGCTTAATGCGATTGCATTAGCAAAACTTATGCGACTTGGGATGAGGTTATGGGGGTTTTTAGGTAAGTGTACCGCGGGGTTTGGCGGCACCGCCACAACCCCACCTTAGATATGGATATTTGAACGCAAAACGACCCCTTCAGTGTTCATTTCAGTAAGATTTTTAGACCTAGATGAACCAGAAACGATGTTGATCTTCGAATAAAAATGTCGACAAGCATGCACTCGTCCTTCCGTGTTATCTCCTCTACTTTGTTGGATAGTACAGTGCGACGCACAAAATTCTTGAAAGACAACGCTATTGGCCTTCAAGTTGTTACACAAGTCATGTAAAGTCTCCCTACTCAGAGCGACGCTGTGGATGTCAGTATCATTAAGCGATTCCCCTTGATCGGAAAATAATCACCTGTCACCTGAAAATACATGGTTCGGAGCACACTGTGGTAGGAAAACTTGCAACCGTGTCAGTTACATGGACCGTTCGGAATCATCACAAATATTGTTCCAACCTGAATTATAGAAAAGCCAAACTGAAAGATTCATTCGATGAACCTCTCATTCAAATGTATTCATAGCGCCGGTTTTCGACCTTCAGCTTTCTCCAGTCTTCAGTACTATTCATTGTAAAGTGACAGGGGCAGAGTCAACAATTCGCAGATCTATTCATACACGCACAGTAAGTCTCCCCCGGTACCTCACACATTGGAAATCTTGGAAACAACAATGACTCCAGCAACAAAGTCCCGTCTCCGAACGTCGATTTTCCGCAGGTTTCTTAAGATTCGGAGCCAGACACAAAGCCAAACAGCGCCCATTGTTCGCTTAGGTTCGTCTGCGATAGATTGCACAACTGAATTAATCATTTTCACCGCTTCTGACGATGCAATTAAAAGAGCGACGCCTCCCATTGTCGGTGCTGTCAGGTGCGAGAATAAACCATAGGTCCCGACCTGTTGACCGCGGTGCGGATGAGCGTACAAATTCGTCTTTATACGAGTACTTTCATCCGGACGCAGACTTTCCACCTCCTCTTCAGGCTGGGGCGTTGTTGGTGTTTACGATCGAAGGACGACCGAGTGTCTATGGTAAAGTCACCCAAAATACCAATGCGAACACTATTCACCTGGCGGCTAACTGCTGCAAAAAATAATAACCGAGGCACCAGAAGATGCGGTGAGCAATAATGGCACGCGCCAAGATGCGGTCGATTTCTTGCTTCTCATTTACCGGTTTCTCCATCGGTAAGCCATTTAAATGACCTTTCGGGGAATGATTGAACCTGGCGTGTCCGGAAGACGTTGCCCATTGTCGATCAGATGCACCGACTGACCCCTCGGTGTGAGGTAGAAACCACGAACCCGCAGCTAAGTGATGGCAATAGCATTATAGCGATTAAATCAACTATCGAATTATTTAATTTATTAAGTGTCTCGTTTATTATGGTAGACTCTAATTGAGTGACTTAGTAGCCCTTGTAAGAAGGCAGTATCTCCAGGGTCTAGTGTCATAAAAGTTCTTGCTAAATCGATTCATAAACACATTTTGTGGAATTCTTAAATACATTCACTTGAAAGGACTTCTCCTTCGTAAAATTTTATTCTTTGCGTTGAGTGTATTTGAACTGCATCTAAGTGATCTGTGTTTTGTTGCATGGACTTACGAAGATGAGTAGGACTGATTGACAGGGACTCCGAATTAGATGTGTGTAAATGGGTTGGATGGTGCTGGTTCAATTGCAGGTCGTAGCAGTGACGCAACTGAAACCGAGGTATCAATTCAATACACAAGACACACGAGGGATGCTTGAACTAGTTTTTACATCTAACTTGATATTTTATTTGTTAATAATCTTTAATTATTTATTTTCTTGGTTGTTTACAATAATTAATTTCTCTTTTTTTAAATAATTTTAAATCACTTATTTTGTTTGTTTATAATTTTTCAATTCAATTCAACTTTTATTTGGTAGATAATATGGTACAACTAGTTATTATATTATTAGTTATATTATATTTTACAACTAGTATTTAAGAGATTTAGGACAGCAATTCCTTTACAACTATAATCTTAAATCTATAAATCTACAAATAATAAATTAAGGGAAAACTACAATAAAAAACCCTTATTTGAATTATAAGCTAATATTCCACGGGTTTCCGGTTATTTAATTAGTTAATGACCTCGATATAATTTTCATAGACAGAGTACACAACAATTGAAAAGTCCCCGGCCTGACACATAGATGGCGGCACTAGAATTAAATCCGTATGGTTTTTAGTTAGCCCTAACCTTCAAAAGGCGCGTGTATAAATTTGATAGATGTCGGATCATTAGTTTGTGAATTATAGTATTTTGAGTGAAGCAACTTCTGTTATTGTGAAAAAAATGGATAAAAAGGAATTTCGCGTGTTGATAAAATATTGCTTTTTGAAGGGAAAAAATACAGTTGAAGCAAAAACTTGGCCTGATGACGAGTTTCCAGACGCCGCCCCAGGAAAATCAACCATCAAGGATTGGTATGCTAAGTTTAGACGTGGTGAAATGAGCACCGAAGACGGTGAACGCAGTGGACGCCCAAAAGAGGTTGTTAGCGACGAAAACATTAGAAAAATCCACAAAATGATTTCGAATGACCGTAAATTGAAATTGAATGAAATAGTAGGCACTCTAAAGATATCAACTGAACGTGTACATCATATCATCACGAATATTTGGGTATGAGAAAGCTCTGTGCAAAGTGGGTGCCGCGCGAGCTCACTTTTGACCAAAAACAACGACGAGTTGATGATTCGGAGCAGTGTTTGGAGATGATCAAGCGTAATAAACCCGAGTTTTTGCCTCGATATGTGACAATGGATGAAACATGGCTCCATCATTTCACTCCGAAGTCCAATCAACAGTCATCCGAGTGGACTGCACACGATGAACCCGCCCCAAAGCCTGGAAAAACGCAACAGTCGGCTGGCAAGGTTATGGCGTCTGTATTTTGGGATGCGCGCGGAATAATTTTCATTGACTATCTTGAAAAAGGAAGGACCATCTGTTTTGCCGTTGTGGGGGTTGTTCCTCAGGAAGCGCGTTTTCTTGTCCTGAAAAGGACGTTGGATCTCTTTATTTGATTGCTCCTGGAACAACACACTTCAGCAAGGGTTCGTTGCCGTGCTTCCTCTGACCCAGAGGGAAGAGCAACGTCCTGATTGTTCGTGGGACGTAACCTAGGGGATAGTGTCCTTATACCCTGCAACCTCAGTACTGGTTCCTGTACCGATTTCTTTGGAGTCGTCCTGGTATATATATATATATATATATATATATATATATATATATATATATATATATATATATATATATATATATATATATATATATATAAAGAATCATCCAACGTTGGGTGCCAGCACAAAATTTCAAAAGTAATGAAAGCAGTTTTATTTATTTTGGATTTAGTTTTATTGATTTTATTTGTAAAATAACTGCTCTGTGGCAGGAGGATCTAGATACTGTCGCCCGGAGATCACGAAACCATTCCTTTATAAAGGAAAAGGAATCGAAAATTGTATCTCAAAGATACACATTTTCGTGCAACAATCTCGATCGTTTGGATATTTCGAGCGAGATGTTGTGTTTACACAAGATAAGAAATCAATTTCTTGAATTCTTACGAAACCATTACGCAGATGTGTGAATGTATCTGCTTTTGAGTTTTTGTTTGTTTAACTCAATGGAATTTTTAGGATAGAGATAACAATCTCTGAATTTTGGATTTGGGTGATGCTGTGGAGCAAATATAGAACAATAAACGAATATTGGATTCGTTTATTGTGAATTTTAATTTTAATTTTGATTCTGGATTTAATTATGCCGTGGGGGCAAATGTTATGCGATAAACGAATGTTTGATTCGTTCATTGCGAATTTTGGATAATGTTTGGGTTTTTTCAGGTTTTGATAGGATTTTGGATTAGGAATGGGAGAAAAAGATGGTAGGGCTTTTTGGAGCACTACATCCTCCCCTCCTTGAAAAAAAGAAAATTGATCTTTATGAGATTAATTTTCTGGAAAATGGTGTGATTGGGAATAAGGATGATAGTATCGTGATTCCGTTACATATGCCTGATTTTTTTTTCATTTTAGTTCTATGTATGCAATATTTATTTTCTTAGCTTACAGTACAATTTTTTTTTGTTTTGATATTTAAAGTGATCAATGATTAAGTTGTAATTACATATATTAAAAGTGTTATTTACAGTGTTTATGTTATATTTTTTTTCCATTACGTTTAGTAACAATTGTGAGTTATATGTTTTTCTTCTTTTTATATAAGACGTTTTTTTTTTGTTTTTGTTTATAAAGTATTATTATAGGTTTTCCAATTTGTGGTACAATATATATGTAAGTGTTGCGTAAGATTATTAAGGCTTACTATTACAATTTGTGTATTACATATTAATACTGATTACATATTATTTACAGAGCACGTTTTTTTGAGGACTTTTCATTGTCCTTATTTATTTATATAATTTTTTTATGTAGTTTGTACGTAAAATTAAATTCTAGACATTTTTAAATTTGTTTTGAGTTATACTAAAATTTTATTACAATTTATTCATTACAAAATGTTTTGTACTTATATAAATTCTTATTTTAACATTATTTCGTATTGTAAGTTTTGTTTTATTTATTATTAAAAAAATGTTTGTTTGTTTATTTATTTAAGTTAGTGATGGTTGATTAAAATATTTGTATAATACATTTTTCGATAGTCAATATTTGTTTATAGTATAGTTTTGAAACTTCTATTTTTGAAACATATGAGTTATGTGGAGATTTAATTTCTTGTTATATTTTATTTGTTATCTCCTGAATTTATAAATTTTCTTTGTTTATTCTATCTATCTATTTCGTTTTTGAACAATAATTTGTTAAGAGGTGAATTTAACATTATTAGTTGTATATATATTTTTCTTTATAGATATATTTTCTGTTTTGTTTGTTTATTTCGATTATTTAAAATATTGTATAATATTTACAAGATTATTTATTCGTGTTACAGTATTTGAAAAGAAAAATTTTCCAGGCAAATTTTAAATACATTATCGTGGTATTTTCGTACAGTGTTACTTTATGATTTTTCTAAGGTTTTTTTTTCTTACGTATATACATTTATTTTTCTTTTTTTGTTTTTGTAAGGTTATAAATACATCTATACATTTACTTTCCTTCGACTTTTATTTTTTTCTTTTTGGAGTTTCTCATTCGTGATTGCTTAATCCACAAATGGTTTTATATTGTTGTTGTGGACTATTCGGGTACCTTTCCCTATTTTGAGGATTGAATTTTCTTCGGATAGGATCTTGTAGGGGCCTTTCCACAGGGAGGTTAATTTGTTAGGTCTTGAGAGATTCTTTAATAAAACCTTGTCGCCAACATTAAATTTCTTACGGCCTACTTTTTGGTCGTAGTATGCCTTAGATTTTTGTTTTTTCTCTATCAGTATTCCCTTTGCTGTACGATAACCATGTTGTAATCGCATTTTTAATTCATTTGCGTAATGGTCGTAGTTATAAGAGCTTTCGGGGTTTTGTCTGAGAGAACTGGGTATTTCGGCTGGGAAACCATATAGTAATACATGCGGCGTGTAGCCTGTATTACTGTGGGGTGTAGTATTGTACACAAACATTGCGTAAGGTATCCAGGTGTCCCAAGTGAGAGGATCCTGGTTTACATAGTGGCGGAGGTATTCCACCAGAGTTCTATGGCTCCGTTCTAGTGCTCCATTCGTTTGTGGATGGTAGGGTGCTGTATTGAGTTTTCTCATTTTAAGTAAGGAACAAATGTCCTTAAAAAGTGCGCTGAGAAAATTAGCACCTCGGTCAGTTAATAGAGAAGATGGTATGCCGTGCTGGCAGACGATATTTTCAACGAAAATTCTGGCCACGTCCTTGGTTTCGGCGCTGGACAGTGCGTAAGCTCCTGAAAATTTAGTCAAATCGTCTTGAAACGTTAGTAGGTATTTATTTCCATTATAGCTGACTGGTAATGGTCCTACTATATCTAAAGCAACCCTTTCGAAAGGTTTTGAGCTTGTTGTGGTTATCTTCATAGGAATTCTAGGATTCCTTCCACTTTTGTTTATCTGGCAGGAAGCACATTTTCGAATATACGCCGCGACGTCAGCGGTCATTGTGCGCCAGTAATATTTTTGCTTCAATCTATTGATTGTTCGGGTGGCTCCTTGGTGTCCTCCGAAAGGTGAGTTGTGGTATTCCGCGAGTAACTTTTGTATTTCGTTAGGATCTGTTAGACGCTTCTTTTTATTTGAGAAAACGTACATTGTCACGTTGAGGTGAGCAAAAGTTTCTTTTAGCAAGTTATTAAGTGCTACTTTTGATTCGTTTTCTATCAAGGGCACTAAAATTCCAATGGAATTGAAATTCCGGTCTTCGCAAATCTTCTTCAGATCAATAAGGGAACTCTTAGCGGTTTCCTGGTCGCTTAGGTTTCTGAAAGGCAATGGCAATGTGATGGCGCATAACCCATCTTGCTCATGAAACGTAATTTTACCTACGTCTGGCTTGGTGAAGTTTGGAATTCTTCCTGCCAGGTTTTCTTCCTCAGCAGAGTCTATCAATGGGAGGATTATGATACGTAGTCCAAGTTTCTTCTTGGTATAGATGGACCCTGTTTGTTCTTGCCATACAAGATTGGTAGTATCTTTGTATGATTGTGTAGCCACATCTTCTTCGAGTTTGGCTTTACTTCGTGTGGTGACGAGGATATTATTTTTAATGGGATTGACTGGGGTAGTCGTTGTTATACGGCTGAGAGCATCAGCATTTGCATTTTGCTTTCCTTTTTTATGGACGATTGTGTACTCATACTCTTCGAGTAGAATTCTCCATCGCATAAGTCTGGATGTAGGATCCTTTCGTCCTATAAGCCACTGTAGAGAGCTATGGTCAGTTACTATTGTGAACTTTCGTCCGTAGACATATGGTCGGAACTGTGCTAATGCAAAAACGATTGCTAGTAATTCCTTTTCAGACGTTGTATACCGTGTTTCGGCGTCGTTTAGGGTTCGGCTAGTGAAAGCAATAGGTTTATCTTGTCCTATTGTACCTTGAGATAGGACTGCTCCTAACGCAACATTGCTAGCATCCGTTGTTATTATAAACTCCCGGTTAAAGTCTGGATAAGCCAGTATTGGTGGGGTAATAACCTTTCTTTTTAAAGCTGTGAATGCCTCATCACAAAAAGCATCCCAATAAAATGGAACATTCTTCCGAAGTAATCTGCTTAAAGGTTTTGCCAGTTCGGCGAAATTAGGGATACATTTTCTATAGTAGCCTACAAAACCGAGAAAAGATTTTACGTCTTTTTGTTTCTTGGGCGTTGGAAACGTTTTCACCGCTTTAGTTTTTTCTGGATCTGGTTTTATACCTTCCTTTGATATAACATGCCCCAAGTAGGTGAGCTCTTTCCTTATGAAGTGACACTTTTCTGGTTGTATTTTCAGATTGTGTCTTTGTAATCGCTCGAAAACTCTGGTGAGTCGGGAATTGTGATCGTTCAGATCGTATCCGTAAATTACGATATCATCTACATAGACGAAACATTCTATTCCTTGGAGACCCATGAGTACATTATTCATAAGCCTCTGGAATGTGGCAGGTGCGTTTTTAAGTCCGAAGGGCATTCGATTATATTCGTAATGTCCGAAGGGTGTGCTAAACGCTGTTTTTGCCTTGTCTCTACTGTCCATGCGTATTTGGTGAAAACCATTTGCTAAGTCTAAAGTGCTAAAATATTTAGCTTTTCCTAGCTGGTCCAAAATATCCGTAATATTGGGCAATGGATATGCATCTCCGACTGTTATTTTATTTAAGGCTCTAAAGTCGACAACTACTCTCCACCGTTTTGTCCCATCAGGTCCTGCCTTCTTGGGTACTAGTAAGAGAGGGGAATTCCAAGGACTGAAACTTGGTTGTACCACGCCATCCTGAAGCATTTCGTTCACTTGTTTGTGGATTTCTTGCTTTGAGCTATCTGGGAGGCGATAGGGTCTTATGTAAAGTGGGGGCTTTCCTTCTTCCGTGATGATCTGATGCTCTATGGCGTCAGTGTGTGTGAGATGGTCGCCCTCTAAGTAAAAGAGATCGTTAAATCTGCGGCAGATGTCTAGGATAGATTTCCTTTCCTCCTGGTTACAATGACGCAACTCTAGGAGTGATTCTAGCCGTCCAAGCCTATTTTTTAGAAAGTTCTTAGTTTCATCCGCCTGTAACACATTGTAGTCATCCAGATCTTCCCATTCGACTTCTATGTCGTTGGTGCTTACTTCTTGATCGGTGTCTAATGTGTTCATTAGTAATACCTTTATTTTGTTGTCCTGTGGTGTTGTCAAACTATTACCCAGATATATCCCTGGCATGATCCCGGATTTTGTTATTATCAGTTCTTGACTAAGTTTTCCTTTAAATGGAATCTCCATTATTTGTTGAGATCGTGGATGCAACTTTATGAAATCGATTTGGGCATTTCGTTTTAAATTTTCTGGGGATATTAGAGTTTCAGGTTCATGTTTTCCTGAACTTAGTTTTTCAGCAGTTTCCTTAACTTTTTCGTTACCACAAACTTTATTTAAATGGGGAGAGGAAGATTCAAGGGTGGTTGGTTTCGTTGTGTTTGTCACAGCATCAGATCCGGCCCGTAGACAAACGGATTCGGATGTTGACTCACGAACGGTGTTATCCAATTTTTCAAGAATGCCTGTATTATCCGTGGAAGACACCTCGTAAGGCGTGGCATTCTGAATATTTTCCTTGACCTCATTATTGTTTCCTAAAAACTGCTCGAGTTCTACCGTGGTTCTCTTCTTTACAGCGAATTTAAGGAATCCCTTTTCAAAGTTAATGTGGCACTGGTGCTTCGTGAGGAAATCGCTTCCCAGTATGCCATCGTGTTGGAAGTCTACATTGCTTCCCACTACAAATAGATTATGCTTAAAGGGTATGGAGTGCCTATCAGTTCTGAATTCGAACTCCCCCAATACCTTTCCGCATGTGCTGACCGTTTTCCCAGCAATGGTGGATATAGTCACTGGGTCTGAATTGTCTACAGATTGTTCAATATAAAGATTATCTAATTTGATCAGGCTGATGTCGGCGCCTGTATCGATAAGGAAAGTCGAGTATTGTTTATCCGATGGATTAAATTTTACACGTATTACTGGCTCCTTAAATTCAGGGCAGAAAAATACGCGCATTTCAAAATTTACATCGGGGTGGGGTGTATATCGGCGATTGTCTGAACTCGAGAAGGATTGCCGTTGCTCGCTGCCCGAGTGAGTTCGTTTCCCTGTTGTTGATTGGATACCCTGTTAATATTTTGATTTTGTCGTGTATTTCGATTTTCAATCTGGGGCGAGTTTCTCATTGTCCTGTTTTGAGATTGATTGGGCTGAGTTCTGAAAGGATTTCTACTCGTTGAAGGTTGGTCCTGGTTTCGCATATGAGCTAACCTGGTTCTGCACTCTGCCTGAGTGTGATTATACTTTCGACAGTATGTGCATTGGAGACGTTCAGCCTCAGTCTTAATGCGTTGGGGGACGAAATTAGGAAAATTAGTGTTGCGATAGCAAGTCGCAGAAGTATGTCCCCTCTTGTTGCATGTTTGACAAACAATTGGTTGGTTATTTCTCCTAAAATTGTTATTGGAAGTTAGCATTGAGTTATCGTTACCTAATCTTCGAGATTGTTCTAAAGCGTAGCTAATGGCTGCTTTTAAATTTGGGGCGTTGTGAGACTTCACCAAGATTCTGAGGCTGGAATTTCGTATCCCATCCTCAAACGTATTCAACGCGAGTCTCTGATTCTCAGCCAGAAGATAAGTTCTGACTGCAGGCTCAGGTGAACTAGCGTATGTGGCGCTGTCCAATTCATGCAGGTGATGTGTGAGTCTATTTGAAAATTCTTTCACACCCTCCTTGCTATCTTGTTTTGTTGCCACTAAGTTATTTTGGGCAGCAGACCTAGAGATGAGAGCTTTAAATTCTCCCTCTAATTCTGAAACAAGATCTTCCCAGGTAGAAATGATTTTATGCCTGATACAATCACGCGCCGGTCCCTGCAATCTGGTTTTGACCACCCTTAGAATAAAAGATTTCTGGTTATCATCTTGTGCTTGTGAGAACAAAATGTCTCCACAAGAGACGAAACCCTCTAATTCGTCAGGATGACCGTTAAATACCGGCACGAGTCCCAGTATGTCGCTTAATCCGAATCCGTAGTTCATTCTAGAACTTCGTTCGCGTATTTCCGTTCGTAACGTTTCCGAAGTTTCGTCCTCGCGATTTTGTATGAGCTCGGGCTCAGGTCTCTGCGAACGCGTACCCGGTTTATTTTTGTCGCTAACGACGTATTTGTGGAACAGACCTTCCCAAATAAGGGTAAGAAAAGGCAGAGAACTCAAAGAGGAGATCTTCATTATTGTCGGATAAGATGGCCAAGAGAAAAAATAAGAGCGAAAACAAGAAAAATACCTTCGAAGCTATGGGGAAAGTGTATTTTATTCCTAAGGTGAGAGATACAACCCTTTCGAAGAAATGTTTAAAGTGTCGAAGATAGAGAGGTGAAAAGATGTTCAAAATAGTTTCCAAAGGATGCTAATGTTACAAAAGGAAAAATCCAACACACAAAAGAGTCCAGACGACGGTCAGGCAAGCATCAAAAGCTTAGCTTTCCTGTTTATGTTCAGCTAACCACATAAATATGAGATGGAATCTTCCCAAAGAAGTTTAAATCAAATAGAAAAATATGCTTATGAGAAAATCTTCACCAAAGAAATTTAAATTAATGGAAAAATATGTATATATGTATGTGTATGTGAAAATTTAGCTGAAATCAAATTCTTGGGGTTGTTCTTTTGTCCCCTTATGATAAGTAAAAGTTTTAAAAAACGAATTTGTTAAAATTTTGGGGTTTTTATTTGTTCCCTTCTATAAATATATTTAAAACTTGTCAGGATATTTAATAAAATGGGTTTTTTTCTGTATCCCCTTATAAATGGAAAAATTTTATTTTATTTGATTAGTCTTTATTTGTTATTTTTTGGAAAAAATGTAGGAAAAATAAATGTGTATATGTATATATGTGTGAAAAAGGTTTTGAAATTTTTTAAAAAAGGTGCGTTTAAAAATATACGTTTATTAAGGAAAATGTATTTAAAAATTTTTCTATAAGTCAAAATAGTTTTGGAAAAATAAGTGCGTACTTGTGAAAATTTTTCTTTTATTAATTGGATTTATGGCTTGGAAAATGAGAACAAACTTTGTTTATTATCATTAGAAAAACAAGTTAACAAATTATTATTAAGCTTGAGGGATTATTCTTTATCCCCGTGTAAAAAGAACAATTCGATTCATTCTTGGCACGTCCTTGTAATTAACGGTTTTGAATTTAAAAAAAAAAATTATTTTGGGGGGCCGCACAAAATGACCAAATCACAAATTACACTCTCTATTTTATCAACACAATTGATTTCACTTTTAATAATTATAAATCACTAAATAAAATAAAATATAAGTACCTGTGGAAATCGTGGAGTACGCTGCTTACTCTGGGTGTTGCCGCTGCATCAGGAATCGGTCTATCTTTGGCTGCTCCACTGCATATATTATTTTTTGGTGCCTCCAGTGATGTCGTCGCTGCTAGATGTGGTCGTCTCTGCTTGTCACTTTTATTACCTTTGTTTGCTTTTCACTCTGCCGGTGATTAAGCCCCAGGCGACGCTTTTAGAAATTTTAAAATTTTAAGTCACTTTGCCGGTGTTTAGCCCCGGGCACGCTGTTTTTATCAAAATTTGTTTATTATTATTTTCACTGAAGCGCTTTTTGTTATTTTGTTGCCGATGGTTCTCTGTAACCTTATGTGCTCTATACTTTTACTGGTAGGGGATATTGGGAATCAGTCCGATTCACTGCTGCCACCAGAATTTTGTTTGTTCTGATCCTCCTTCTGTGGTGAGCGGATTTTGGGTATCCCACGCGCTGCCACCAAAATTTTGTTTTGCCGTTGTGGGGGTTGTTCCTCAGGAAGCGCGTTTTCTTGTCCTGAAAAGGACGTTGGATCTCTTTATTTGATTGCTCCTGGAACAACACACTTCAGCAAGGGTTCGTTGCCGTGCTTCCTCTGACCCAGAGGGAAGAGCAACGTCCTGATTGTTCGTGGGACGTAACCTAGGGGATAGTGTCCTTATACCCTGCAACCTCAGTACTGGTTCCTGTACCGATTTCTTTGGAGTCGTCCTGGTATATATATATATATATAAAGAATCATCCAACGTTGGGTGCCAGCACAAAATTTCAAAAGTAATGAAAGCAGTTTTATTTATTTTGGATTTAGTTTTATTGATTTTATTTGTAAAATAACTGCTCTGTGGCAGGAGGATCTAGATACTGTCGCCCGGAGATCACGAAACCATTCCTTTATAAAGGAAAAGGAATCGAAAATTGTATCTCAAAGATACACATTTTCGTGCAACAATCTCGATCTTTTGGATATTTCGAGCGAGATGTTGTGTTTACACAAGATAAGAAATCAATTTCTTGAATTCTTACGAAACCATTACGCAGATGTGTGAATGTATCTGCTTTTGAGTTTTTGTTTGTTTAACTCAATGGAATTTTTAGGATAGAGATAACAATCTCTGAATTTTGGATTTGGGTGATGCTGTGGAGCAAATATAGAACAATAAACGAATATTGGATTCGTTTATTGTGAATTTTAATTTTAATTTTGATTCTGGATTTAATTATGCCGTGGGGGCAAATGTTATGCGATAAACGAATGTTTGATTCGTTTATTGCGAATTTTGGATAATGTTTGGGTTTTTTCAGGTTTTGATAGGATTTTGGATTAGGAATGGGAGAAAAAGATGGTAGGGCTTTTTGGAGCACTACACATCAACAGCGACTATTACACAGCGTTATTGGGCCGTTTGAAGGACGAAATCGCCGAAAAACGACCGCATTTGAAGGAAAAGAAAGTGCTGCTTCACCAAGACAATGCACCGTGTCACAAGTCAGTGAAAACGATGGCAAAAATACATGAATTGGGCTTCGAATCGCTTCCGCATCCACCGTATTCTCCAGATCTGGCCCCCAGCGACTATTTCCTGTTCTCAGATCTCAAAAGAATGCTCACTGGGAGGAAATTTTCGTCGAATGAAGAGCTGATCGCCGAAACTGAGGCCTATTTTGAAGCAAAGGACAAATCGTACTACAAGAAAGGTATCGAAAAGTTGGAGGGTCACTATAATCAGTGTATTACCCTCGAAGGGAATTATGTTGAATAAAAAAAAACGAATTTTGCCAAAAAACTGGGTTTTACTATGGAAGGCCGGGGACTGTTTTGACCTGGTATGTAGTTATTTAGGATAACGCAAGACGGGAAATGAGAACATTGTCAGAAAAAGAACAATTGGCGAAGAAGTTTCGATTGATTTTGTCAATAAGGAACTCTACCGGTTTAACGTTAACGTTTTCATGTAGTTCATGTGTCGAATAATGCCATGGCAAATTCAGCAACATTTTCAATATTATATTTTGACACCTTTGCAATTTCATTTTGTGTGTGCGAGCACAATTACACCATACAGGGGCCCCGTACAGGAGTATAGCTTGAAAAATGGTTTTAAATATTATAATTTTATTTTCGATGCTAAGCTTTGATTTTCTACACACTAATGGATACATAACTCTTACGACTTTGTTTATTTTGTCAATTGTGGTAGTGATGTGTTTTTGAAAGATGAGTTTTTTATCTAGAATAATACCTACATATCTACAGTCTTCGGACCAATCAATATCAACTGCACACATACTGAGTTTAGTGCCACTTGGTAGGTAGCAGTGTTTCCTACATCTCGAAAACCAGACAGCTTGTGTTTTATTACCATTTATTTTTATTTTCCATTTCCTGTAATATACTGCTAGTTTGTCAAGAGCTGCTTGCAAAGAGTTGTAGACGTTAGTGAATAAGGCACCCGAAGAGAAAATGGCCGTATCATCGGCAAACATAGCTACCTGAATGTTTTCACCTAGACATGGTAAATCTGCGACAAACAATGTGAATAATATGGGACCAAGGACCGAGCCTTGGGGTACACCATAGTGGATTTGGTGAGTAGAGGATATGTCGGTTCCTATACTCACAACATATTTTCTCGAACGAAGAAAACTCTGGATAATTTTGATAAGCGGCATTGGCAGCTTAAGCTTCAGTAGCTTATAAATCAAGCCATCGTGCCATACCGTATCAAAGGCTTTTTCGATGTCTAGAAGAACCAGTCCCGTTGACTCCTTGTCGATGAATTTACCAGCTATGTGGTTTTTAATGCGCAAGACTTGGTGGATTGTGCTGTGACCACTACGGGAACCGAACTGAAAGTTTGGTAAGATGTTATTGTCTTCCACAAAACGATCAATCCCTTCCTTAATGATTTTTTCTAAGAGCTTACTTAGACAGCTAAGTAGACTAATAGGTCTGTAGCTTTCGGGGCTGTTCTTCGGTTTACCGGGTTTCGGGATAGGTATTACTTTTGCTGTTTTCCAACAGTCCGGAAAATAACAATTCTTAAGACAAGCGTTGAAAATGAACGTTAAATAGTTACCTGCAGCAGGTGGAAGTGCTTTAATTAATTTGTTGTTAATATTATCAAGACCAGCAGCCTTTTTTGATTTCGATTTTTTTATCAATTCTTTAACTTTGCTGATATTAGTTGCGTAAGTACTTTCAGCTGGTGTTTGAGAAAGTACATGGATAGTGTTAGCAACTTCAGCTTCAGTATACGCGTCGCTTAGATGCATAGATATGGAGTGGTTCTTACTAAACGTGTTAGCAAGTAGGTTCGATTTCTCCACTGAAGAAATAAACAACTTGTCGTGAACTTTAAACGGAGGAATACTTGACCCTCTCTTTTTCATAATTTTTGATATTTTCCAGAACGGTTTGCTTGCTTTGTCAAGAGAGGAAAGGTGTTTATTCCAACACTTGTTCCTATATGTTGAGATTTCGTTTTTAATGATATTATTTAAGACTTTAACATTAACTAGAAAACAATCGATTCTATAACGCAGCCATTTTCTTCTTTCAGAGTTTCGTAACCTAATCAGATGTAAGCTATTTTCAGGAAGCGGTGCCTTATCAACTGGAGCAGTGGAACATTTAGGTATCGCAAGATCGGCCGCTCTGTTGATAACAGAAACAAAATTGTTGCATAGGATATCAATGTGCTCGCTGCAGGTTATAGAATTTAGGCTGGTATCACCTAGAACCAAGTTCGTGTTTATATATGATTTATAACAATTCTAGTTGGCGGCGGAATAGTTGTGGTATAAACTTGTACGATTTACAGCTACTGTATGATTCACTGTGAGGCTGATCGGAAGGAACTTAACGCATTTAGAGTTAATGGTACTGTGCAGTAATTTGGAATATTAGTGATATATAGATCGAGAGTTGAGGGGTTCTTGTTAGCACTCGCTGGGATATAGGTGGGGAGAAGTGGATAAAGTATGGAAAAACTTGGGCTGGATTTAGTAACATCTAGTAAAACGTTACCCCAGCAGTTTGCCCTAAGACAATTCCACGACTGATGTCTACAGTTTAGATCACCACCAATAATTAGCGTGTTGACTCTATACAATTTTTGCAGATCCCGCTTAAAGTAAGTAGATTTCTCAATGTTTCTATTTGCACCAGGGAAATAGACCGAAAAAGGCTTGGAGTTATCACTTAATGTTACATCTATACTAATTTCCTCAATTAACTTAAGGTGCAATGAAGGACGCAAGGAATGTTCTATACATTTTTTCACAACAATGGCGACACCTCCACCAGTAGCATGTACCCTGTCTAGGCGATAACCTATGTAATTTTGATGTGAGAAAGAAATTTCTTGTTTGAGCCAGGTTTCTGAAACAAGTGCAATGTCAATATTAAAATTTATCAAGAAACTAAAAAATGCATGCTTTTTGTTTTTGATGATTCTCGCATTCCAAGTTATGATGTTAAGAGAGTTCCTTAACATGTTTTTTCCGAGTATATGTACTTGACCTTGTCTGTGATGGAGGGATGGCGTAGACCAGGACGCCCAAAGCCTGGGAGTGCCAAACTGGATGACATCGGTTCGAAATCGGGACGGGTGGGGAGATTTGTTAAATAAGGCCAAGACCGGATCCCGGTTGTAGTGCCGATGATGATGATATGTACTTAATAGCTAATGAAGTAATGACGTTAAATTGGTCAGCTTTAGTTTGACAAGCACTAAGCTTGGTTACAACTTCATTAAGAAGAGAGTTTATCTCGCTAAATGAGAACAAGTTATCATTAGTTATAGTTTCAGACGGATTTTTCTTCGTGTGTGTCGTATCACTGTTGGCAGGTTGCTGGGTTTGATGTAGGCCAGAAACCCAGGTGGATGAAGGAAGTGAAGGTTGACGCACAGATTGGGGTAGTGGAGGAAAATTATCAATGGATAATCGGTCGGGCAGTGGCTGCTGTTTGTCACTCGGAAGCTGTAGAAACGTTGTATTTCCTGTACCACGTCCACGTGGGAATAATTTGCGGCGAATGTCTATGTACTGCTTGTGGCTAATGCATTCTGGATCGGTGGATTTATGTGGCCCACTACAATTTGCACATTTGATGACCTCATTCGTTTTGCAGTCGGATGTTTTATGGTTTCCCGAACAGATTGCACAGAAGCTATTTATGTGACAATGCATCGAGCCGTGACCGTAAAGCTGGCAATTGTGACATTGTGTGACCTTACCTGGATGATGTTTTTTAAAGTCCCAGCGAATGATGGTTTTGAACAAGGTAGAGTAGCTACGTTTAAATTCGTTTAATTTAATAGTACCGCGCTGAATGTAGACGATGTACAAGTAGTTTTTGTACAGGGCTTTTGTTGACGAATTTAATGTGATGGTTTTAACATCTAGGCACATAATCCCGAGTGCAATTAGTTCATTTTTCACTATATCGTTGCTAATCAAGTCTAATCCGGATAGCACTACCTCTAATGGGCGATTTTCTTTTCGCGAGTGGGTAAAAAACTCACATTTTAACCGTAAGAGTTCGGTTCTGATTTTGTTATATATGTCCATTGTTGGAGCACATATTTTTTGTCCAACCGATATGTTTTTAATTAAGTAGTTGTCTATCTTAATGTTACTCAAAATATCACGCACTTTAGCACTAGTTGATTTTAACACCACAATTGGCGGAACGGTTTCATTAGTAACTTCTGCGCACTGTTCGACATTGGTCGAATCCACTTCACGTGAGTCTTCCATCAGACTTTGAAGTGGTTGGAAAAAGTTAGTGTTTGAACACATTTTAGATTTCTCTAGCACTTTATTATTCACTTTTGAAAGTTTATCGGGAGGAGTTTGACCTCCAATACCGGGGTCGTAACGCAACCGTTTACGCTTAATTTTGTTTAACACACGTGGCCCAGGGGCTATAACTTAACGGTTTTAACACTTGTTCAACTTTTATGTATGCGGAAAACGAGGCAAAGAAAACAAGATAATGATAATTAAATTGTGATAATTATTGTGAAAATAACGGTTGATTAAGATAAATAGCACGAGCAAAACTGAGCGACAAGTTGTCGGTTTGAAAGTCAGCCCGGTACTCTTTTTTATAATTTTTAATTATTTATTTTGTTGGTGGTCTACTACTACTATTTATTGGCCTGTAGGAACCCTAAAGTTCATGACCTTCCGTCGAATCGTTTTGAGTGGTGGTGGTACAGTGAAGTTGCGCTAGTTAACTGAGGCAGTGGGCATCTCAAAAGAACGGCCGGGATACATTTTGCATGATCTTTTAGAGATGAAAAAGCTATCGACGCGATGGGTGCCGCGTTTGTTGACCGTCGACCAAAAACAGGAGAGCGTTGTGGATTCAACGCCCGGTTTGGCGTTGTTGCAGGGTAACCGAGCGGACTTTTTTCAACGTTTTGTGAGGATCGCTGAAACGTGGGTCCATTACCATACGCCTGAGTCCAATAGGCAGTCTGCAGAGTGGCTGGAAAGCCACGAAAGCCGACCAAAGCGACCAAAAGACCAACGCTCGGCCGAGAAGATTATGGCTTCCAATTTTTTTTTGGGATGCGAATGGATAATCATCCACGTGTTGATAGATCGCCGCCACTCCTCGAGCCTGATGACGGTACAAACGTATCGAGGTGCCAACGTCGACTCGGATCACCATCTTGTTGGTAAAGTTTTCCGAGCCCGGATTGACTTACGGAGACGTATTGCATCCGCGGATCAGGTTCGGATCAACACGGCTGCCTTACGCATTGGGAACACTAGCAACACATTTGGTCATGCGCTTAGACTCGCCCTCGAAGAGCTCGACGGAGGGAGAGTAAGTCCTGTAGCCAAAATGCCGGGCGTGGAAGAGATATGGACACACCTTAAGAATACTGTCATTAGTACTGCCAACTCCATCTTAGGCAGTAGACGTAGAGATGCTTTGAAGATGAGTGCAAACTAGCGACTGAACGTAAGAATGCTGCATGCCGGGCAATGCAGCAGTCTCATAGGACGCGGGTACATTATGAGAAATACAAAGAGCTCAGAAAATCTGAAAAAAGACCACAGACAAAAGAAAAGTGCCTGGGAAAAAACCTTGTCTGTGAAATAGAGAAAAGTAGAGAACGAGGTCCGCACCAGGTGCGAAAGTTCTACCAAATAATCCGCTGTACGACGCGGTATACACCACGCTGCACATACTGCAAGGATAAAGAGGGTAATCTGATCACCGATCCTGAAGGCATTCTGGAGCGCCGGGAAGTGCACTTCAATGAATTGCTAAATGGTCAGCCCACAGAAGAATTGGAGGCTCCACCAATGCAAGATCAAGACCAAATGCTGCCGTCACCAAGCATTGAGGAAACATCAAAAGCCATAAGACAGCTCAAATCAAATAGAGCCCCCGGAGCTGATTGCGTACCCGTTGAGCTGATCAAACAAGGAGGGACAGCGTTACATCGCACAATTCATGAGATCGTGGTGCACGTATGGGAGCAAGAGGAGATGCCGGAAGATTGGCGTCGCGGAATAATTTGCCCCATACATAAGAAGGGAGATATCACACTGTGCAGCAACTATAGGGGTATAACACTGCTGATTACCGCCCATAAGATACCCTCCACTATCCTATAAGATCGGATAGCCCCATACGCTAAAGTCATCATTGGTCAATATCAGTGTGATTTTATCCCAGGCAAATCAGCGATTGATCAGGTATTCACTCTAAGGCAGGCGATGGAAAAATGTCCGGAGTTTAAGATTCCATTATATCATCTTTTTATGGACTTTAAGGCCGCCTACGACAGCGTAGCCAGGGTAGAACTATATAATGCCGTGGGAGAGTTCGGCATTCCAAACAAATTGATACGACTTTGTAGGTTGACCATGACCATAAGTCCCGAAATTTATCCAGAACATCCAAGCTACTACTGTACAAGACCATGGTCTTACCAGTACTTATGTATGGATCCGAGACCTGGGTGCTGAATAAAACGCACTCTGAACTCTTAGCCGCGTTCGAGAGAAATGGCTTAAGGAGAATTGTTAGCCCCGTATGTGAGGGAGGACGATTCCGGAGACGCTACAACCATGAGTTGTACGCAATCTATCTTGAAGCTCATACTGTAAGAAAAATCAAGCTCGGTAGACTCCGGTGGGCGGGACACCTAGCTCGAATGAGCGAAGGGGAGCCTGCCCGGAAAGTCCTTTGTGGCAGGATGTATGGAAGGAGACAGCGCGGCAGACCTTGTCTGCGATGGAGGGATGGCGTAGACCAGGACGCCCAGAGCCTGGGACTGCCAACCGGTGGAGAGATTTGTTAAATAAGGCCAAGACCGGATCCCGATTGTAGTGTAGGTGGTTTTGCTAGGGGCGTCGGCACGGACGCAGGTTGAGCAAAACACCACTGGATGTCCTGCTGCGGTTCTCCAGAATTGTTACGACGCACTCGGTTTTTTTACATTAAGGTTCATCCAAACTGTACACAGCAGAAATGAATAAAACACCGGAGCTTCCATACATGAGTTATTTTGTTATTTAACCTTTCTTTATTCAGGTTCACTTGGGTGGCAAAGTATAATTGGTAGTTACAAAACACAGTGTCAGTTGAGGCTAATCGGACTAATATCTGCGCTGAGTTCTTAACACTAATACATTTCGGGAAAGCACTTCAAACTTTGTTATAAAATGTGGCGATTTAGTGGACTTCTATCGCGGCAAAGTTTTGTTATATGTCACCTGCACAGTTAAATATACATTTGATTTGACAGGTTCACGACGGTTATAAAATTACATTTGGTAACCCGTACAGCACAAAGATGGCAATCAATCACAATTCAACCCGTATAGGACAACACACAAGACTAAAATCGGTACTTGAAAAGGCACACTCGATCCTTTTGGTTTCAGCACACAACGACTTCGACGCGAGGGTCTCCTTCAGCGGTTCGAATCTGACTCCTTTGTGATGTGAAATTCACAGAAGGTCGCTCGCCATAGGACCTAAGCCGGAAAGGTTTATTGTTTAGGTTTTATGATCCCGCTCGGTATTTCGTATTGCAGGGCTATTAGTAGTCTGGGTTGCAGATGTGCAAGCCAGCAAATAGCCCGGCATATATTTATGGACGCGGTGTTTGTATACCGTTTGTTCTGCTGAACAATAACATTCCTTCAGTCGATGTATCGAGTGAGTGTTATTTTGAATGGTGCCAATAATGGCTACACTGAATATCGTCGATAGGACGATCAGCCGATGGGTCTGCAGTTAAACGGTAAAAATAGCATGCCGGGTGGAGAGGAAAAGCTCCTCGGCTATGATGGGATATTCATGTCGGTTATCCCTAGAGATAACCGAATTGTTTTCAGCGATTAGGTCGGGAATAAATGCCATGGCAAGGTTGTGTAATCTTGCCAGGGATTCGACTTACGGGTATGGGGTTTATACATTTTAAGGGTACATTCTCATCAGTAAGGCCAAAAAATAGGCTATTTTCATGTTTTTTTTTGAGGAAAGTAATTGATACACACTCTCCATTTTTCTGGTATATTTATTGTACTTTTAAGTAGCTTTTAAAAAATTTTCAATTAATTTCATGTTAACCCCGAGGTAGAAACACGTTGCGCCGTAGACCGCTGCGAAATAAAAGACCTCGATGGCGGCTGTCCTACAGGTCATAATATTTATCTGAAACAAAAAATCGAAAAAGTTTACTGGTTGGTATGAGTGTGGTTATGGCATGAACCACGAAAAATAAAATCTATCCAAAAATAACAAAATTGCGACGTTTAGAAATTTATGTGCGCTTTTAATGAATGTTTTTGTTCTTTTTTTGTTTATAAAAAAATCAAATTACAACGTATCGGCATAATTGTGGTTCATGCGATAGAGAGTTCAATTACGCGTATTTAAAAACAAAAACATTAAGATTCGTTGATAATTGACTGAGTTATCACAGCCGCCAGCGCGAAAAACGTTGTTTTCCAGAAAACGCGTTTAAAGTTTTAAGTGTAGTTATTTCGCCATACTTACTGCATTGACTCAGTCGGCTCGGAGGCTCATAACTTTTTAACCGTTACGAATTTCGATTTTTCCTTTTAAAATGATATTCTAGACACTTATAGCTATCGAATTCCGCAAAAAAAAAAATGTTGACAAAAATTTTACCCAACTGATGAGAATGTACCCTTACTGGGGCTAAAATGATGCGAAGCTCTCCGGGCCCTGAAAAGCCCAACAGTAGTGCCGATGATGATTATGATGATGATGAAAGACTTTCGGGCCCCCCCTTCTGACGGACTCCTATTCTTATTAAAAAGGTTAAATGCATTTAGGTCAAAACAACATCCCAAAAATAATTTTTAATGAAAGAACTGTTGTAGATCCGCCCTAAGCTATGAGCTCTACGCGATTGTAGCTCCGGACCGGCGTTACGAGTAAAAGGCAAATGAATTCACACCTTAATGCGCTCACTCTACATCTGACAGTTACACCAGAACGAGCGCGTCTTTTGCTCCAACATGACGTAACACTTGAATTGCTTTTATACTAATCATTGTTAAGTTCCTTTTTAATAAATAATATCTTTCGTACGAGTAGTCGCCCGTTCATTTCATTTCCTGCTACAACAAAAACAATATCTTATAAATGGTCTCCTGAAATTTCGAATCGATTCGAAGAAAATTTGTTGAAATAGAGCATGTTTAAGTCCCGTTTTTCCGGTCGCATTTATCCTTATTGAGAACCTTAAACCCGATTATTTCAAAACAGCATTTTCAAAGTTGGTGTACACGATATCTAGGAAAACAATAAACCGATCTTTCTGCTTTTTTTTCGCACATCCTTTAACTAAGAGTTACTCGGCGGTGGACGAAGGATTTTTTTCAATGATTACATCTTGTTTTACAAGAGAAAAGAAATTAACGATTTTCTTAACGAAATCTGTAATTTTGAATTTAAAGTTGTCTAAAAATTTCAAAATTTGCTTTTCTCAAAATCCTTTGTCCTCCCTCGAGATACACCATAGCATAGTAATGTATTAACGGAAACTCTTTTGTTTTTTAATTTCAGATGATCCTGTCTCGATCTCTCATACCCACGAGAGCCCAGTTTTTTTTTTTGGACTTGAGGATTTATTTTTGATAATCTTTATAATGTTAAATTTTTTTTTTTTTTTAGAAAAAAATTCAGTCATCCTTCAAATGATAATAAACATGCAAACATTTTTAAATAAATATATTCAACCTTTTATTTTATTCAAAAAATAAACGAAAAAAAAAGGTTCTTGTTCGCCCTCATGACTGGATACGCGCCAGTTAACGTATGAATCACCCAACCAATATGCATCCTTATGTTCACCTTAAGATAAGAAATTCATCCAACAATAACTCGCACCTGCATTTTCACGATCTTCTAGGAATGTGTTTCCTATTCATACTTTAAAAGATTTTCTATTCCGTTGACACTAAAACCCAAAATAAAATGCTAAGAAGCAAACCACATGTATCTATACGTTGAGTCATTAAATGCACATTAGGAGATTTCTAGGTTAAGATAGAATTTTAGTATAAATAGCATAGAAAAACTGTAGAGAGTGTTCATAGCAAACTGTAATTTGATGAATAAACTACCAACTACCAACCAACTCATATAGATACCATAGTAACAACGATCTTTACAACACCGCAGGCATCGAACGACTGGATAGACGGATCCCAGAACTGTCGATAAATTTCATAGAAAACCTTCCTAACAATCCCAACCCGATAATAACGGACCTACCATCACCCTCCTCCAATACGGGAGCTCACTACCGTAATTGTCTCCAAATCAGGACCCTCTTCGCCGCAGGCAGACTGGTTAACGATCTAAACGAGATCGTGTACCACAACACCGAACTGGCACCCAATCATTTCAAATACAGCAACATCCAACCATTCTCCAAGATCCTTACCTTTAACACAGAACCGAATGGCTCTCCCCTCCTTCAAGAACTTACCTGATCCTATCCCTTAGTATCCTCAATCCCAACGAGAAATCCCACATCCATAACTAAAAATTGTAGATATTATTTTTAAGTCAAATGCGAATTGTCACTATCATTGCAATATCAAATATTGTAAATTGTATATAAGATTAGACTAAGTTAGATTAAGTTATGTTAAGTAATTTTAAGTAGGCTAAGTTAAAATAAACAGAGTTCCTGGTTTTTCTTCTGACCTTTTCCAGGAAAAACAAAATTAACAATATATATAATCACATTAAATCTTAAGCACATCTAAAAAGAATTGTTTGAAAAATGTTAACAAATAGCATGTAAACACTTATTATGTAACCAATCTATTATAAGTTAGCTGTATTACTTATTGTAACTATTAATTTTGGTCAAATAAATGCAGTATATTAAAAAAAAAAAAAAAAAAAAATTTAGAGAGTGTCGTTGATTAACAGTCGAGATCTCGTGCAGTGCGGACGTTTACAGAAACGTGTTTACACGTGTTTATGTTTGTGTGTTAAGTGCACTATTAAATTGTGTAGTGCAATAAAAAAATAACCAAAAATATTAAAAAAAAAAATTTATAATAATAACAACAAAAAAATAAAAAAAGATATTTTAACATCAGGAAAGCAGTTACTTTCTACACAACCCAGATGACAGGAGATGACCCAGGCCAGGCACTGGAGTACATACAAGAGCGAAAAAGGAAAGCTCTAGACATCCTACAGAACGCACCGAAAAAAATCTACGAACATGGAGAGATCAAGGAGCCCCGAAGATTATAAACGAAAACTCGATGAAGCCCTGGAAACGATAAGCCAATTAACGCAAAGAGTGAAACAACTCCAGGAACAAATTTATAAAAGAGATTCCATCTATAACACCGATGACATCCATATGGAAGGAACGTCCCGGCAAACCCGCAATTCGAGCAACAGCCAAGGCGAACTACCACCCAAACTTCGCACACCAACAAAGCCCTCATCAAACCAGATACCTGCTCCAACCAGAGTAGAAACAACGAAATCAACCACGAAAAACGAAAGACCACCGCCAATCTACATCAGAAACCCGACCAGCACCAAAGCACTAATTCAAACCCTGCAAAATGCCTTGGGTCACCGGAATTTTAGCACCAATGCAAAAGGATCGAGGACTTCCATAACAGTCAGATCATTAGTCGATCATGACAGGGCAGTTAAAAAACTGTTAGAGGAACAGTATCAGTTCTTCACCTTCCAGCATCCGAACAGCAAACCAACTACCTTTATTATAAGGCACATCGATCCCGAATGGACCAACGAAGAAGTGGGACTGGAAATCGCTAGGATATGTCCACAAATAAAACTCAATAAGCTGGACTACTTTCAAACACCGTACATGAGGACAAACAACGTAAAAAACCTCCGGATCATACAAATCCCACCTAATCAGGACATCAAGCAACTTAAACAAATTAAATATTTGTTTACCCAAAAAATCACAATCGAAGAGCCCCACAAACAAGAAATTCTTCTTTGTAAGCGATGCCAAGAATCAGGACACTTGGCGGTCTCATGCCACCAGCAAAGACGTTGCAGAGGAACACGAGCTCGAGGAATGCAAGGTAAATCCACAAAGCCTGGAACCTGAAACAATACAAACCGTCAACGCTGATGGATCCATTACCAACAAAAAGATCACAGTTAAATGCTGTAACTGCGGAGGCGCTCATCCGGCAAATTTTTCCCAATGCCCTCAGAAGCTAAAAATTCTGGAAAGACGGAAATTAGCAACAACTATAAAATCAACAACAACAACAACAACAACGAAACCAACAGTATTGCAGGAAACGAAGTCAACCCGACCCGGGATATCGTACTCGGATGCAGCAAGAGGAAACCTCAACACTACCACTTCCCCTAACAACAATACTGAAAACTTCAATCTGGACATCATGGGATACATCCAAAGCTTACAAGCCATGCTACCTTCGCTGAGGAAGATGTCAGAAATAGAGAAAAAAGGTCAGATTCTTTCACTAATAACTTCCCATATTCTTTCCAGCTCTCTCTAAACTAACCATTATCTCCCTCAACACAGAATCCATTTACTCTAACATACGTAAGCAACACCTCCGGTTGTTTGTTGAAAAGTTTTCCCCAGATATCCTCTTCCTTTCAGAGACCTGGCTCAAACCAAATTCCCGAGTTTCCATTCCCAATTATACTTTAGTTTCTAACCCCAGAACTAATGGATCTCATGGAGGTACCGGAATCTTTATTCACAAAAAATTTCAATTCAGTGAAATTAGATTCACCGGTATATCCATCATTGAATACACAGCAGTAAAACTTTTCTGTGAGAACAATAAAGTGCTCGTCTTAGCATCCATTTATATTCACCCTTCACGACAACCAGATTTCCCAGATACTGACATTTCGCAGATTATCCAACAGTCTGTTCCCGCTCCATTTATAATCGGAGGAGACTGGAATGCTCGTCACACAGCATTTAATGATAATAAATGCAACAAATATGGTCGCCAATTGCTAGCCCTCCTCCAGTCTTATCCATATACTTACATTGACTTCCCATTACAGCCAACTCGTGTCTCTAGCTCAGCCAGGTCAACAATCGACTTCTTCCTCAAGTCCGACGATGTTTATTCAGCGGTTCCACCTACAGTCTCCTTTATATTTCCTTCTGATCATGGTTCCGTTCACACCACGATCCAAATCCCCTCTCTCGATCCACTATACTCGTCAAACTCTGTCCCAAACTTCACCAAAACAAATTGGAGAAAAATCAATAGGGACATAGCGATAAGTTTCTCTGACTTGTATATCCCTGAAGCATCTAACTTACTCCCTACTGAAATCGATCAAGCATCTTTAAGAATAGAGCAAATTCTTAAGGAGGCTCTCAGCAAAACCACCCCGACAACCATTCCTCATAACTATTTAGGAAAGCCTTTGCCCAGCATTCTAACGAAATTATTGCGCCTTAAAAAGCAGCTCCGCCGTAAACTTCATACAAGATACTGCCCCTTTATTAAAAGCCAAATCCAACTCCTATCCACTCTGATAAATGAGCAGTTCAAAAAATTCGCAGATGAAAACTACATCTCCACACTTAAAAATATCAAACCAAATCGGGATCTTTTCAAAAACACCAACCAATTAACTGGTCGTAAATATAAACCCCGAATTGATCATCTCATCAACCGAATCAGCAATAATATTGCCCAGTCCGATACGGACATATCAAATTGCCTCGCAGAACACTTTGCTAAGATCCATGAGCAAAATAATTCTCTATCAACTCCTGGCTTCGAGAACACAGTAAACGAATACATCTCAAACAGATTATTCCCACCTTTTACTCCTTTCATCGGTGAATTCAACAACACAAACATAGCTTCACACCTCTTAGACACTACAAATTTTCTAACTGCGGACGAATTATCCGAGATCGCAAGATCAGGAAATAACTAAAAGTCAACTGGATTAGATGGAATCCCACGTCTTCTATTTAAAAGGCTACGCCCACCGAATCTACTTCCCATCCTCATTCTTCTTAATCATATAATTAATGCATCGCACTTCCCAGAGAACTGGAAAACTGCGGTAGTAATTCCTATTAAGAAGCCCGGTAGTAGTAATAGCCCTTGCAATGATCGTCCAATATCCCTATTAAGTACACTAAGTAAGATACTGGAACGCAAGATCTACCAAAATCTTCTCTCATTTGCCAATGAGAATGCCCTCATCCCTAACTGTCAGTTCGGATTTCGTAAGCGACAATCCACATGTCTTGCTCTACTAAAACTCACACACGATGTTACGAGGGTTGCCTCTTATGTTTCGGGATTTGGCAACCCTAGCGTTGCAATCCGGCAATTGACAGCTCTGTCGTAAAGTTGGACATTTTTGACGTTATACGCACTCAGAACGTTTTGACATACGAGCGCTATTTGTGTTGTTTACAGTAACTTAAAAGATTCATCTCGGCCCAAAAATGGAATTAAATCGTCAACATTTTCGTGCGATTATTTTTTACAAATCTCGGCGTGGATTAACTCAGCAACAGTGCATGGATGAACTTAATTCAATTTTTGGCGATGAAGCTCCATCAAGGACCAGTGTTTATCGATGGTATGGTGAATTCAATCGTGGTCGTAGTTCACTCTAAGATGAATTTCGTGAAGGTCGTCCAAAATCAGTTGTTGTTCCGAAAACCATTGATGCTGTGCGCGAACTGATATTGGAAGATCGTCATGTGACCTATCGTGAGATTGAGACAACCTTAGGCGTTAGTGGGACCAGCATACATTCAATATTGCATAAACATTTGACTGTCAAAAAAATTAGTTCGCGTTGGGTCCCACACAATTTGTCAATCGCCCAAAAAAAGGCTCGTGTCAATTGGTCGAAAGAAATGCTCAAAAAATACGGTCGCGGTGCTTCGAAACACGTCTATGACATCGTGACAGGTGATGAATCGTGGATTTACGCGTATGAGCCCGAAAGTAAACAGCAGTCGACTGTCTGGGTGTTTCAAGATGAGCCAAATCCAACAAAAGTTGTTCGCGCACGAAGCACTTCCAAGCAAATGGTCGCCTGTTTTTTCGGAAAAACTGGACATGTCGCAACCGTACCACGAGAACAACGCAGAACAGTCAATTCTGAGTGGTACACAACCATTTGTTTGCCAGTTGTCTTCCAAGAAATCAGGAAAACCAACCGCCGAAGACGGATCACTCTTCACCACGACAATGCAAGCTCTCACACATCGGCTGCGACAACTGCATTTTTGAGCACCCAAAACATCGATTTGATGGGTCATCCGCCGTATAGTCCTGACTTGGCACCGAATGACTTCTTTTTATTCCCGTACGTAAAAAACAAACTGAGAGGTCAACGTTTTTCGACACCTGAAGAAGCGGTTGCTGCATTCAGAATGCATGTGTTGAAGATACCTCAATCAGAGTGGCAAAAGTGCTTCGACAATTGGTTCAAACGCATGCAAAAGTGTATAGATCTTCATGGGGAATATTTTGAAAATCAATAAAGTGATTTTCGATGATCAATATTTGTTTTTGTTCTCTAATCCCGAAATATAAAAGGTAACCCTCGTACAACTGGTCTCCAAAACCAAAGCCCTACTGTGTGTATATCTCTCGATATTTCTAAGGCGTTTGATTGCGTCTGGATCTCAGGGCTTCTGTACAAACTGCACTCCATATTTAATCTAAACTCTCACACAACAAAGCTCTTAGCCTCATATCTTTCTGCCAGAAAATTCGTTGTGAGAATAAATTCTTCTGTCTCAGGAACCTATAGCGTTTGAAATAATAGTGAAGAAGATCGTGTGATTCGAACTGACGCTATGACAGCTCGAATCACGAAAACAATTTTACCTAAGCGTTACACACCAGGCTAGTGACCGTGTTTAGAATTTGATTTCCAAACTCGACTATATTCCACTGGTGTGAATTATTTTTATTTTATCGCTTGGTATACGGTTCTGATGTATTTTTCTTATTCGATTTTTTCGTTCGTGTTCTTCACTATTTTTGCTTGTGAATTTGTGTGTGTCTGTTAGAATCGCTACAAACCCACACCGTAACCGCGGGTGTTCCCCAAGGCTCTATTTTAGGGCCAATTTTTTATCTGTTATATACCGCGGATATTCCTCAACCCGTATCTCCTAATGTTGTGATGCTGAATTATGCTGATGATACATTAATTTACTCTAGCAGCAAATTTGTTAAGGCTGCAAGAAACCGCATTAACAACTTCCTCCCTAACCTATCAACATACTTTAATAAGTGGAAAATCCACCTTAATCCAAATAAAACCCAGCTCATAGTGTTCAAGGGCAAAAGCGAGCACTGTACAAACAACAGTAGACGCTGCCACGACAAAACTAAGATTCAACTGAACGACACTCTGATAAAACCCTCCAAAACCCTAAAATATCTGGGAATCACTTTTTCTAATAACTGGTCTTTTTCCTCCCACATTAAAAATTCCCTTCAAAAAGCCACAATTCAGCTTAATCTCTGTAGAAGAGTAATGTGGAAACCTAATAGTCTCTCTCACAAAGTCAAACTGCTCATTTACAAACAAATTATCAGGCCCACACTCACGTACGCGTGCCCATTGTGGTACCATATCACTCCCTCCCAAATGAAGAAATTACGTGTATTCGAAAGAAAATGCTTTAGGTATGTCTCTGGGTTACATCGTCGTCCTAACTCCTATAAGTACTATAGTAACGTCGAACTCTACAATACCGCTGGTATCGAGCGCCTCGAATGACGATTCCTCGAACTGTCTATCAAATTTATCGAAAACCTACAAAATAATCCCAATCCCATAATAACCTCGCTCTTAGAGAACCCTCTAGATATCCGAACTAACTACCCCAACTGTCTCCACACCAGAGCTATCTTCGCCTCAGGCAGACTGGTAAATGATTCAAACGAGATCATATACCACAACACCGAAGTTACCCCTAACGAGTTCAAATACTGTAACGTCCAACCATTTTCCAACATCCTACGCTTTTCCAACGAACAACCGGAGAGAAATACTCTACCTCTAACCCATAACTGACCTCATTCCACATCCCTTAATTCATAACATATATCCCATTAATTATAAAACTTTGTTTATGGCTTTATGAAAATCATACTGTAATCAGGCTAAATTAGGTTAAGTTATTTATATAATTAGGATTAAGTTTAGATTAAGTAAAGTTGAAAAAACGAATTCCTGGTTTTCTGACCTTTTCCAGGAAGATAATACCACTAAATTTATAAACATGCATCTATCTTATATCTCATAAAATATTGTTTGGAAAATGTATATATTATTATAATAATTACATGTAAGCAATTGTTACGAAATTAATTTTAAGTCACTGTATTACTTAAATGTACGAATTCTAATTGTGGTTAATAAATACAGTTTTGAAAAAAAAAAAAATGGAGTGTTCATCATGATCATCATCGGCACTACAACCGGGAACCGGTCTTGGCCTTATTTAAGCAAGTCCAGAGGCTTGTTAAATTTTCCATAATGATTTATTTTTTCCGGGCAAGGTCATTAGTCTTGCGCCAGAGGCTCCCCGACGGGGAATCGAACCCCGGTCTCCCGCGTGACAGGCGGGTATACTAACCACTATACTATCGAGGAGCAGAGGGTGTTCATAGTGACCTGTAAATTGACAAGTGAAAAATAAAATAAAGAGGCCTAGCCTCCAAAAAATATATTTTTTTCTTTTCAAACAATAACAATAATAACTCGCCCTTAATCTTGAAAATGAATACCAGCTACAATCTGACTCCTCCGTTTACTTAGTGATAATTGCGAACGATGGTTTTGTAAGTATTAATCCAATAAGGAGGGTAAATAACAAAATTGTTAGTATATTGAATAATGAGGGAGAAATATGATAATAAGCTTAGCACTGGTGTCAAGAGTTTATAGTTAGTTTCCGGTTCCGGTGTTTTTCGTAACTTTCAAAATATATTTCATAGAAATTTATTCGTCTAAAATACGAGTATTCAAATTAATTTCTGAAATAATTTCCAAGCTATTAACATTCAAATTAATAAATGTGTTACTTTGTAATTTTTTTCTTTTCTTAAATTTAATTTGGCACCACACCATAATAAAATACAGAAACACTGTAACAATAAAACATCTAACCCAAGTTGCCGTAGCGTTTCTTTCGACTTAGGTTTAACGAATAATCACATCATTATATTTTTTACATTCAATCAGCTTCATAGCGTTTCTCAAATTCATTCTCTCAATATAACTAAATCGTTTCTCTGAATCTCCTAAGATATTGTAATATCGCATTTCGAAGATGGATGACCCAGTACCGAAAGTTGAAAAGGTGAATTGATTTGATTGGATGTTGATTTCGTTTTTCTGTGACTTTTTTTGTTAACACGTCTTTGAGTTTTCATTGCTGTATAGGGAAATGAATCTATTGATTACAGTGATTCCTTACCCAGTACTTCTTCACAAGTGAGGAGCAAGTTGCAACCTAAAAGGTAATAAAATCTCTTGTTGGAGTTGCTTGAAAAACCCATCTTATCTTTATTTTTAGCCTTAGTTCCCTAGGAAACTCTGACAATGCAGTACAGTCTGAAAGTCGTGAAGCAAACCCGTCGCCGCCAATAGACGCAACTGACAGGGAACAGACAAAGAATAATGATCATAAGAACTCAGAGCGCCAGGAATCCCTTCCACAAAATTTGGATAAGACGTCCGAGGAGAAAGCGGAAATTGGAATTGCAAAAAGCCTAGAAAAACTCTGCTTTGACCCAAGTGCAGGAGGCATAAGGAAACTTGACAGAAAATCTGGCAAGGAGGACCTATATGATTTGCTTAAAAAAATGATCGACGCTAACATCAAACCCAACATTCACATCAGTATTGGAAATGTCTTATTTAAGTGTCACAGCGAGGTTCTTCAATGTTATTCAAAATATTTTTTGGAATGCTGCCATGAGGGCACTGTTCAACTTCCTGAGGAGAGGATCACGCCAAAAGGGTTTACGATGGTATATGATTGGATGCGAGCCTCTGATCCACTTGTTCAGTTGGATGGAGTATTGGAGTTATTCAATGCGGCAACTTTTCTGAAGGTTGATGAGCTTGTTGAGCAATGTTGGGCTCTTTTAAATGATCACCAGTGTATTCAAGAAGATACAGCTTTCTTCTTGTATCTTAAGGCTGATATATATGGACTTGAAACAGTAAGACAAGTGCTGATTGCACGAGTTTGTAAATTCTTTTTAACACTGGTATGTTCAAGTGATTTTGTATTACTCAATGCAACAGATGTCTGTAGATTATTGAGTCTGAATTCAATTGGTGTTAACTCTGAAGTGGAGGTAGGAGAATTTGAAAATGGTTTGTTAATGTTATATTGTGTATTCATATATTTATTTGTCTAGATATTGATGTCTGCCCTTCGTTGGTTATTCCATGACTGGGATACTAGGAAAACTAATATGACCGAAGTTTTCCGATGTGTACGATTTGCATTAATACCACCATGGGTCTTAACTGATCTAGGTAGAGATTGCCATGTGTTGGAAGTCGCATTTGAAGATCCGATGGTCAAAAACATGATGGAAGATGTATTGTCGTGAGTAATATATTTTTAGTTATATATTTCTTACCTCTCCTTCATGTTACTTTAAACTTTCATTTCTATAAATTTCGTTCTCTATCTATTTCTCATTCTGTTCTTCCTCTGTCTCAGTCTTTTTATCACTCTTATTATCCTTTGTCAACACATTTTTACTTCATTTGCCATTACCGCATTCCGCCACCCAATGTAATTCCTCAAAACTCGGCAACATACCCGCTGATATGTAATGAATTCATCTTTAGAAAAGCACATAAACTGGAAAACGGAACCCGTGACTCCCAGTCAAATTATTTATCCTCGGTTACACTTGAGCCAATTTACTTTTTTTCAATTTTAAGAGTGTTGCTGGCACTCAGCTTCCGATACTTCTTCAAGATGTCTGTGTTTATTTCTTCAAAGGTAGTAAAGCATCGTCTGATCCTATCAGTTCGAAGTGGCATCACTGTGTCTACCATGTACGAGGACTGTTCGATGAGTCCTTGGAAAATTATGTTGAGATGAGAAGGTTTTTGTTTGATTAACATAGTACTGTGCACATAATACTGTGCAGTTATTATTTTTATCTTTTTTAAAGAAACCGATGTAGAGGAAGTCGCCTTGCCGACCCATTTCACCGTGTTCATCTACATACTGCTGTGATTGTTTGATTGTTCTGTTGTAGTCTTTCACTCAGGGAGCGTGTCTCGTTGTCCTTAAAAGGACGAGGGATCTCTCAAGACCGCTCCTGAGAAGGATCGTTGCGGTCGCCACCGTGATTTCTCAGACCTGAGGGAAGAGTAGCGACCGGTCGTTTATTAAGGAGGCCCGGAAAACGCCCAGGTTTAATTATAAACTCAAATACTTTATCTTTTTGGTTTTAGTTTATTAATTTATTTTAATTTTGTTTATTGGTGTCCTACCACTTCGTGTTACGGCCACAACCACCCATCCCATAAAAAATTACCCTTTTGGAGCTAGTCTCCACCACTAACGGCGGTACACGCCAAAAACATCCATTTAAAGGATGTGACATATCTAAATAAAAATCATTAGCCCATACAACAAATGGTCCCACATAAATGGATAGCAAGCAAATCGAACTAAACGTTCAATTTGCGCTAATCAATTAAACTCCAAGCAAATTGGACTAAACGTTCAATTTGCTCACATAAAAAACTTGGAAATATAATCATTGAACCAAGGGTTCACCACAACAACCCCTAAGAGCCAAATGTGCAGGCCAGATGCCGTCCTTCAAACAAAACCACTGAGTATCATAAAAATTGCGCGCCAACAATTCTATGAGACCTCAGAAAATTGGTTATCTAAAACCATTAAAACAACCTGCGCCAGTTTCCGTTTTAACAAAATTAAGTTAAAACAAACAAAAGCCAAATATTCGCCTTTGTATCGATTTCCCACGGAAAAGATTCTTGCCCATTCGGCTACAATAAACAACATAGAGAATCAGAAATGTTCATTAGCACAATTCTCTATTTGTATTCCCTATCGTATTCTCACAAAAGGGATCCTTGCCGATTCGGCTAAAACAAACAACAAGTACCATAAAACGAATTGCACATTCGTTTAGCGCCTAACAACATAGAGGATTATAAATGTGCATTAGCACGATCCTCTGTTGATTTTTCCCTTGGTGTTTCCGCTTTTGATCCCAAGCCGGGAAAGATAAAGAAAAAAAAAAAAGAGATATCCTTCGATCTTCAGGATGACGATAAAACAGGTCTTCGTTTGAGGAGTTGGTTTACGAATCTCGACCGAGACGGGAGACTTGAGAGTTGGTTGACGACAATTGATCGAGACGGTCATCGAATGAGGGTACCTTTTTTCGTCTAAGAGTAGTGCGGTTGTGTTTTCTGGAAAAGGGTGTAATCTGTTAAGATAATCTGTAGAACTTTTACGGAAAAAGGTGCTGTTAAACTTAAAATAAGATTTTATTTTGCCAATGGGCTGTTTAGACCGAGAAATGTGTGTGACGGAGACTAGGAACTAATTTAAGTCTCTTTTGGATTGATCATCCAAGTGGATTAACAATAAAAACTAGTGTGTTAATGAAACAAAGAAATGTGTTCAAATGTGTCTCAAAATGTATGCGAAGTGTGTGGTATTAAACAAATATAACCACAATACGGAATAATTTGTGACTTTAAAAGAGTTTGACCCCAAATAAACATAACATTACATATATATTGTTTAAGAATTAAAAACCAAGACAGTGTTTTATTTAAAAGGGTGGAAAAAAAGATCCTTACATTCGGACGCCAATTGAGACTGATCGTCGAATCTAAAATATATCGCCCTTTTATACAAATCTTCATTGAGATTTGTATGTGAGAAACTGGAGAAAAGGAATGGGATATCTATTTTTAGAACATACCCATCTGACAAAATGGAGATAAAGATAAGGATTTGTAGGAGCATGGGTTTGTTATTACAATCGATGGAAAATTCGACTCAATCCATCTAAAGCAGTAGCTATAATTCTGAGTAGTAAACACTCCCAACCTACTTCTCGATATTCACAGAATATTCGAATAAAAATAGGAGATACTACGATTAGAACACAGGACAGGATGAAATATCTTGGGGTCATTTATACCCCAAAAATGAATTTCATCAAACATGTGACCCAGATTCTTCAAAGAGCCCTCGGTTGGTCTAAGCAACTGCACAACATTTTAAAGTGGAGCATCAAAATTAACACCAAAGTTAAACTTCTCTGCTATAAGCAGCTAATCCGATCTGGAATATCGTACGCCTTTCCCATATGGTCTTGTATATCTGTTACATGGTAACTCCCCCACCGCCCTTGTCACGGCGAGGAAACTATTAAATATGTAAACGTTAAACAATTTCAAGCTAAGCTTAAATACAATTAAACCAACATTAAATAAATACAAAACATAACGTACATTGTGATTTACCACATAAATTAACCATATCCATTTAAACAATGTACATTTCACATTTTGAATACACATAAAGTTAACATATTGCAATTGGTATAAAAAACTCCCGTCGGGGAGCCTCTGGCGCAAGACTAATGACCTTGCCCGGAGAAAACAGATCATTATGGAAAGTTTGACAAGCCTCAGGACTTGCTAAATAAGGCCAAGACCGGTTCCAGGTTGTAGTGCCGATGATGATGATGATGTGATAAAAAACAGAAGGTAGCTGGTGCGCAAACCTGCATAAGCTAGGTTCGGCAATGAAGTCTTCGATCAGTTTCGGGACAGTCTTGGGCAAGTTTCTTCGCCGAGGCAACGGTGTCAGGGAACGGAGAGGAAGCGGAGGAGGATATGGCGTTTTGGTCTCAAAAAAAGTGGTTGACGCTTGTTTACAGTGTGAACAGTTTTCTCTTTGTCTTTGGCCGTTGTTTTTCTGATCGTTCATTTTCTGTTTTTGTGTGGAGAGAAAGGGCGGTCGGACTAAGCAACTGCACAACATCTTTAAGTGGAGCAACAAAGTTGACACCAAAGTTAAGCTTCTCTGCTATAAGCAGCTAATCCGATCTGGAATATCGTACGCCTTTCCTATATGGTCCTGCATATCTTCGGCTCAAATGGAAAGTCTTCGAGTACTCCTCAGAACATGCACCAATCACTCTAGAAGGCCTGACGGTCGTCATTACCCCAACTCTCACCTATACAAAGGCGCCTCTATCGACGAGTACTTGGTACAATTAGCATACAAGTGCCTCAAAAGCATTCAGAACAGCGAGAACCTACTTCTACGGGAGTCTTGCGTTCTTGACCCTCCTCTCTCCCGATCTCTTCGGATCAGACCACCACAATTTCTTCTTCAGTACAAAACTGAGGAAAGCACCCTTCCCAACAACATTCCCCTCTATAATAGGGGATTCCTGGATCCATCCCATAGGGTCTACTGTTAATAAACCACACACACACGGACGCACAGTACTAGACGGCACAAACACACCGACCAAAGCGCAGATCATCAGACGCCAAAGACGTGATCTGCGTTTACTACCGCACTCAAGACCTACCGGTCTTGTATGATTTCTTTCCCACCATCCCTCCATCCAACTAGTTAGAGAACACCTGAACTAACACTGTCCAAACTATCCTTGGATACTCCCCTTTTTTTTCTGATATCTCAAGACCGAGCCCAAAATTCTCACGGATGTGGGTGATTCTGGTTATCGCAAGATGACCAGAAGCCAGAGACAAGATGAAGGACATATCTGTCCTTGTCTCGCTAAAGTCGGCCTCTCGCCGCCCCATTTTTTTTTCATTTTTTAACATGGGTTTGTTTGCATACGAAGATGATATGCATTGTGGCGTTTGGTTTTTAAGAAGTTCTGGAAATATGAATATCCTAATTGAACATCTGGTTCAGCTTACCGTGTGTTGGTTTTGGTTTGGGGATTACTGGAAATTGGGAGTATGTATGATAAGCGAATATGTGATTCCGTTTATCGGGATTTTGTGTTTTTGAATTTGGGTTATTGATTTGTTTGAATCATCCTGTAGGTGTTGGAATTTAGATGTATGTGTGGGGAGAGGAGACGGCAGGGCTTTGTAGAGCACTACAGGAGTACGGTATTGTATCCATGTGTCACACGCAGTTGTGTATCGACGCAGGAACATCAGAATTCTGTGCGGATACCACTTTCTGAAGGAACTGAACTGTTGTCCGCAACACGGTATACAAGATTACTACCCGAACAACGGTCGATGGCGCGTTTCTTTTTTCTTTTTTATCACGCTTCTCCTGATAGAGGCGAACCTATAGCACCGAGTCGACGCCCCGAGATGCCACCAGATAACTGTTGCAGTTCCTCTAGAACAGTTGTAGGTCGTAAGGCTCCGGAAACACTCGCGCGGGAAAGGAATTCCACAACTTTCCCGCTCTGCAACGGAACGACTTCTGACGCAGAGATGTTCGCGCCGTCCGGAGATGAACCGTAAATTAGTGCAATCCGTCGGATTGTCTCGTGGAACGCATATAAACCGAATTGCGCGGAACAATACCACGAATCCGCGAAGAACAGTACCCGTGATAATATCTGTAAAACTGACAAAGGTCTGTTACGTACCTTCGATGTGATAGAGACTATAGTCCCGACGTCAGCGCCGTGTCCCCGATCAGGTGGATCGCTCGTATCTGTATGCTCTCAAGTAGGCTGAGGGTATGCTTAGGAGCGCAGCTGCAAACATGAAAGCAATATTCGAGCGCCGGTCTAATTTGGGATTTATACAGAAAATAAGTTGAGCGGGAGTAAAATATTTCCTGGCTCTAAAAAAATAACTCAGTTTTCCAGAGGCCGATCTTCGACACGTGTTTATGGCACGATACATTCCCACACACCTTGACGCCGAGGAATTTCATGCTTTCCTGAGATTCGAGGGCCTGGCCATTCATCATCAGCTGTGCAACCGACGATCCACTTTTCTCTGTGAATGCTGTATATTGTGTCTTTGTCGCATTGAAGTCGACGAGGTTGGCCCTTCTCCACTGCAGGACCATATACAGGTCCCGATTCAGAGAGTCGATCTGGCTACATCTCAGCTGATGCGGCACCAATCGGCCGATCACTCGAAAAAGACGAAACAAGCGTACTATCATCCGCGAAACTAAACACCCTGTTACCCGTCGACTTCAGCAAATCATTTATGTGAAGCAAAAACTAAGTTGGAGCCCATATAGCACCTTAAGGCACCCCGGAATTAAAAGGATACAGATCTGAACATCGGCCGTCTACAACAACCTGGATCGGTCGATTCTCGAGGAAGCTCTTCGGCCAGTCGCAAAGGTTCTGAGAGAGTTCGTATGAACGAAGTTTGCTCGGCAATGCCCCGTGACAGACGGGGTCAAAAGCCTTGGAGATATTTAATGCGACCGCCCTTGACTCACCATGCCACTCAATCGCAGATGTCAATATATCGGTTATAAGTGTCAAAAGGTCTCCTATGGATCGCCTGCCATGGAATCCGTATTGGGGATCATCCAGAAGTCCATTGCACTCCAAACACTTAATTAACTTGGCATTGGTGACCTTTTCCATCACCTTAGATAACATAGACAGTAATGCTATCGGCCGGTAATTTTGTGGGAGACATTTTTTTCCCCTCTTTGGGATTGGTTGAACTCGAGTCACCTTCTAGCAGGTAGGAAATGTCCTCCGGCGACAGTTCTGGGACACAGTTGTTGTGGACTATTGTTGGTATTCAGTCCCGGCCGGTTGCCTTTCTGCAGTCGAGTCCACGTAGAATGCGTTGAATAGTACGCGGGCGGAACCTCGTATCGAAGACCGTCCCGGTGCGAGCACAGGCAGCTCCAAAACACCGGCATCGAGGTTTGAATTCGGGGAAAACAAATTCGCGAACACATTAGCTTTATCCCTTGAATTTGTGACTAGTGTCCTGCTGCCCATCACTATCGGGGGAAAAGAGGAGGAAGCGAAGTTACTGCTGACAGCCCTTGCTGTTGACTAGACGGGACGCGAACCATTTGGGCACTCAAGGAGTTTATTGGTCACCCTGTCATTGTAAGACTTCTTCGCCTGGTTGCACGCGTTTCTGATTCTAACAAAGCTCGTTCTGTTAATCTCGGTAGGGTTAGAGCCCAATTGTCTAAAAGCTCTATTTTTTGCCGCTGTAATCTGCTCGCATTTTTTATCAAACCGAGCCTTATCAAATGAACTTCGTACAGTGATGAGGAATTACTATGTTTTTTGCTATGGTATGCAACTCTGATACTTTGCTTATTCGATTTTTCTTTAGGTGAGTTTGTGGGGTTTCTCTATATTACATGGAGAACCAACCCACAATTCCAACCCCAATGTCCGCCTCATTTCGACCGCTAACAGCGCGTCATCTCAATCTCAATTCCTACCGTCGGCTATTTCACCTGCAATAGATAAATCCATAAAAGAAGACTGGCCGGAAGTCATTAATCTATTCGGTTAATGCACAATTGCATTCAGTGTTTTCTTGCCATACGGCAACACTATTGCATTAACCCATTAGATTTCCACCGGAAATTTCAAAGTCATTTCGGGTAGCAACAACAAGTTGAAGCAAACGACGCCGTCCCATCATAGCGAAACCGCTGGGGAATTTATCAAAATATCTCATTAGTTGTCATGATAAATTACCCTAGCCAATTTGGCGTCACTTCGACTTTTGCCAGATCACCCATTCGCTTGGGATCAATGATCTCTTTTTGCGGGTGAATAACATCAGCTAGGTTTTCCTCTCCTCTGAAATACTGTCTTTCCACGGTTCAATGCGCTCTGACTACACCATAGCCGTACCACTGGGTCAGTAGGCCGTGTCAGTAGCTGCATTTGATACCAACCCACACAACCAAAGCTACCCCGATCGCAGCACATCATGTTTCTGTTCTCTCATTCTCCATGTCCGTCAATTACCCAATTGACTGAAGTTACCACACTTCAACGAGCGAAGATGAGAGAGCATAGGCGTGGGCTCTTTTGGTTGTCCTGTGTGTAAAGTGAAATACAGAATTTCACCCTTAGTTCATCAATCATTACTCAACCACAACCGCGGCACGTCACGCCGCTCGGAGGAAAATTTAATTTCGCGATCTTTAAAGCCAGTCAGATCTCAACCACCATCGCGCATAGCCACGATGCCGCTCCGGCAAAAAGTGATTCAGTGCATTTTAAAGAGTCGGGTGTAAAATTGTCGCGAACGTTTCTCGGTTTTTAACAAATTCTCACTGGACCTGACCCTTCAAATTGAACTATTACTTCGTTGCCACCAACACGTTTTACATCGTAATTATTTTTGAAACAAGTGCAAATTAGCACCGGAATATCCTTTAGCCGTAGTGAAAATAAAGAACAAATAAAGAAAAACTAATTGAACAACTAAACCTCGGTGCAGTTTCATTTATTTAATTTCTTCTCTTGGTGACAATTTCTTTGATCAAGTGGCGGGGAATAAAGTGAAGCCGTGCCATACGTTGGCAACCATACTTCTACCCCCACAAGTTCTTCAACTATTTGCTTGTGTACTGTGTGTATCTGCTATAAACGCCACAGGTTCCTTGGCCGTTTGCTATGCGTCCTAGTCTCAACAATGAGTTTGTGTTTCCCCCTTTTTGGGACTACTGCATAGTGGCCGCTATCTTCTTGCACCAGTTTGACGTCGTTTGCTTCTAGGCTTAGTCTTGCATATTTTTCCTGACTCGCATCATGTGCCGGTGGCTCTTTGTTTTGTGTGCTGCTGACCTGTGAATACCATAAACGTCCTTCATCTCCTTGAAGCTGCGCGCTTCCTCGTAAAGACTCCTGATGTCACAAATGATCCCCATCCTTTCCTTATTAATTATCTCATTTCGGAGATAACCATTTGGCATAGCTCGGTTTTTCCCCCAGCCAATCAAATGAGTTCGTTTTTAGTAGCCCCGTCGTCCGAGGAGTCGGTCCAACTACCGCCACACTACTTGAAACTCCTCTTCGTATTTATGGATATTCATAAATGGTATTTTATTTGAATATTCTTTGTGTTATATTATTATCACTTTATTGACTTTTTAGTGCATGATATGATATATCCCTTGCCTATGGTTAGGTGTACCAATTTGTCTCAATTTTACTGTCCCGGAATACTCCTGAAACAGAACGGGAGCTGTCAGGATTCTTTGACAGATTCGTCCACCGTTTTTCGTTTTCCTTCTTTTATTTATCTGTTATGGGAAAATAACAGGCCAATTGAAAAGTCCCCGGCCCTCCATAGTAAAACACATTTTTTTGGAAAAATTCGTTTTTTTTATTCAACATAATTCCCTTCGAGGGTGATACACTGATTATAGCAACCCTCCATCTTTTCGATACCTTTTTTGTAGTACGATTTGTTCTTTGCTTCAAAATAGGCCTCAGTTTCGGCGATCACCTCTTCATTCGACGAAAATTTCCTCCCAGGGAGCATTCTTTGGAGATCTGAGAACAGGAAATAGTCGCTGGGGGCCAGATCTGGAGAATACGGTGGATGCGGAAGCGATTCGAAGCCCAATTCATGGATTTTTGCCATCGTTTTCACTGACTTGTGACACGGTGCATTGTCTTGGTGAAGCAGCACTTTCTTTTTCTTCAAATGCGGTCGTTTTTCGGCGATTTCGTCCTTCAAACGGCCCAATAACGCTGTGTAATAGTCGCTGTTGACGGTCCTTCATTTTTCAAGATAGTCAATGAAAATTATTCCGCGCGCATCCCAAAATACAGACGCCATAACCTTGCCAGCCGACTGTTGCGTTTTTCCACGCTTTGGGGCGGGTTCATCGTGTGCAGTCCACTCGGATGACTGTCGATTGGACTTCGGAGTGAAATGATGGAGCCATGTTTCATCCATTGTCACATATCGACGCAAAAACTCTGGTTTATTACGCTTGATCATCCCCAAACACTGCTCCGAATCATCAACTCGTCGTTGTTTTTAGTCAAAAGTGAGCTCGCGCGGCACTCACTTTGCACAGAGCTTTCTCATACCCAAATATTCGTGAATGATATGATGTACACGTTCAGTTGATATCTTTAGAGTGCCTACTATTTCATTCAATTTCAATTTACGGTCATTCAAAATCATTTTGTGGATTTTTCTAATGTTTTCGTCGGTAACAACCTCTTTTGGGCGTCCACTGTGTTCACCGTCTTCGGTGCTCATTTCACCACGTCTAAACTTAGCATACCAATCCTTGATGGTTGATTTCCCTGGGGCGGCGTCTGGAAACTCGTCACCAAGCCAAGTTTTTGCTTCAACTGAATTTTTTCCCTTCAAAAAGCAATATTTTATCAACACGCGAAATTCCTTTTTATCCATTTTTTTCACAATAACGGAAGTTGCTTCACTCAAAATACTATAATTCACAAACTAATTATCCGACATCTGTCAAATTTATACACGCGTCTTTTGAAGGTTAGGGCTAACTAAAAATCATATGGATTTAATTCTAGTGCCGCCATCTATGTGTCGGGCCGGGGACTTGAGGTCAATTGACCTGTTATGTTTCATCACTTTATTTGCCCGCATTCTGTTAAAAATGCTCACCTGATGATGTCACACTGTCCGTAAACAGTAGTGGTGATGTCTCATTTGTGTTGTAAACACTCGCGACTATCAATGGTAACTTTTTAAATTAGTTTTACGGACGAGTTTTATTAGTGGACAAGGGTACCAAAGATATTTTTGTACACATGAGCTGGTTTATTTATGAGGGGCACAATTGGTACCATGACGGAAGAGGTATCAATGGATGCCACCGTAGATTTTTTTCTGTCGTATGTTTATCAAGGCTCTATGGTGTTTTTTCCCTAGAAATTCTATTTGATAGATTTGTAGCGTTCCACGAACGCACAATTCCACCCAGGTAAGGTTCCTACCCTTCGAGGAACATACTTACCTCATTCATTATACGTGCTCCTGATCATACCTGTAACAAGGGTCATAGGAAGCTGCAACAATGTTGAACCCGATATAAAAAAAAAACAAGGAACTTAACGTTCAAAAACTTTCAATATCGAGGCAACGCACCCATTCATCGTATGCAAAACCAATCCCAGAATACAGGTCATAAATCTCCCATCCTAAACATCTGCACGATGTTTCCAAGGAATAACATTTTCGGTAAATAGACCGAGCGAGAGATGCATACGCTCGTAGCTAAATGCAATTAGCGCCTAAACCAAGCACACTTGCGCAAACAATCAATTCGTTGCGCCGCTGATTGGCAGCTTAAACTCTAAACACTATCCCAGATAGATGTACGATGGGAAAGTCAAACAAAGCCTTACATCCCATAATCCGATACACATCCGAAATGCAGGCGAGCCTTTGCCGCATGCCAGATGTGTGGCATCCGATCCGTAAACAAAGGAAGAAACGAGATACCGACCACCAGCATCTAATGGTGATAATGATGATGATTAGGTAAGATTTCTCCTTCCAGATCCTGTGGGAAATTCTCCTTGTGAGATGAAAAGGAATATGGTATGCTGCTAACAGATACTGTGGAAAATTCTGTTGGCAGATGAAATGGGAAATTTTCTCCTGTGCAGATACGGATCGGAAATCTGAATCGGGATATTTTTTTTTTTGGGCAGACAAAGGAGTCTAATTTGGATAGTCAAAGCGACCAGAGGGTCTACATCAAACGGTGGAGAAGAGGTGTATTGTGTGAAGTAGGACAAGAAAAGAAATGTCGAGGAGGAAGTCAGCCTGCAATTTCATCAACGTTTAAATTTTATTGTGTGTTTAAGGAATTTCATCGACTTTTAAATATTATCGTGTGTTTAAGGAACTTCATCAACCTTTAAATATTATCGTGTGTTTGAGGAACTATCCGTTTTGTGCAACAACTATTTAATGTGTTTCGAATTAAATTGTTCAATGTGTGTAAACATAGTAATGTAACTCATTTTTGTAAGCGTTCCAACGCGCTAGTAAAGAACAGTGTCAAGTTTAATAAATAAAAATAAAGGTCCAATTAAAACAACCCTTGCTGAATTTGTATTTTGTATTGTATGCACTCCGTGGGTGTTTTTCTCTCATCTGCGGTAAACAGTGTTCAGCGGAACACTTGGACAACTACAAAATCCGCTAAAGATTGATTAATTTATCGTTAATCAGCCCAAGAGAATTCACGTTGAGTGATTCTCAGTATGATGGCAGGCCCGGATCCAACAGAGCCGATTCCCCAAATCATCCATCCTGTCGGGACGAGTAGAGCCTGAAAACAGATGTGTTGAAAAAACCTGTGATGGGATAAAGGGGTTTTTATTGGTCCGTTGAAATTCCGAAACGTATCATAACACTCTCCTTCATTTTAAGTGTGCAGTTCTTCCAACTTATTATTAAATATTATAACTCATTGTTCATATATTTTATACTTTGCCTTTCTTATAGCTATATGTCTATCTCATGTATTCCCTTACAGATGTACAGCTAGTAAACAATTAAATGCAGATAAATTAGGTGATTGCGTGGCACTGCATAAATTAAACGTACCTGTCTCAAGGCAATGGGTTTACGATCAAGACTGCTCTTACCATCACGATCCGAAATGTCCCAATAATCACGACATTACATATGAATCGTTTTTAACTTATTTGAAATTGCTGCGAACTAAAGGAGTAGACCACTGGAAGACTCTAAAGACGGAATATCAAGAGGGGGCTTTATGTGCATGTTGTGCTCCCGAAGCTGATCAAAATTGTGAAAGTTAAATTCCTAATAGTAGTTAGAACCAGATGAGCTGCATTTATATTTCGGTATTCATTTTCTTTGGAATGTATATTCCAGTTTGTTTTTCGTTAAAACCCACAATAAAACCAACAACTTAAAACTCAATCTGAGCCCAATGCTATTTTATTTTGGAATAATTTTATAAGTTAATTAATTTAAGAGCGCTGGCAATTGTAAGTTTCATTTTATATGCTTTTTATCTATATATGCTCATTTATAGTTTTTCTGAAAGGGCACCTATTTGAAATAAGCAATACCTTGTGTGGTTTGTTTAGGCAATGACAGTTCCATAATAATAGTATTTATAAGTTCTAGTTGCTTGATGCGATTGGGTATGCCCTATAATGAATGGCGTTTGGAGTGTAGGCAAAAGGTCTCTTCACGAGTGTTACCCATGTAACCATGTACACAGACCCACACACACACACACACTTTCCCACCCAGCGATTGTGTAAATAGAAAATTCCGCGGGGAACAACGGAAATATGAGCTATGGAGAGAGGTGGTTTTGGTCAGAAAAATCCTGCATACCTCTGGATCGGTCCAAATGTGTCTATTGAAAATGTCCACATTCGAAATGAAAACACAAAAAAGGACACAGACAAACGCAACCGTAGTGAAGACCATAGCACCAAAAGATAATCGAAAATCATCAACGCCGTATATCAGAGCATTAACGTGGCAATCGCAGCTGACGTAGTCAGTTGAGCCGTGGTCTTATGCGTTGAAGCTTTAGTGTTAGCGTTTTCGTACCGTGGGTTCAAATTACGTTCTTCACTACTTCGCGAAACGCTATATAACATCCATTATCTATTTTATTTCTAAGGCAGAGCGTATTTGCTTATTGGTGGTAAGTGTTTTTGATCATACGCAGCAATTTGTTTTAATTGCGTTGGATTAATGATTTTTTCTTAACTGCGTAGGACTTATAGAGGAAGTCTCCCACGTGGCATATGCGTTAAACCAAGAACTGGCGACAATTTTCGGGTCCTCAAAAATCAGGTCCTAAGCTCGTTGAAAGATGTCGGGCGTCCTGACAAGATGCTCCTTGAAATGGATTTTCGTCGCCGGTGTTGCACAACGTTCGTGAAACTTCTCCGACATATTGTAGTTTGAGACAACATCTGGGGTGCTCGAAAACTCTTTTGAATGGCATTTGATTATTTTATTTATTTTCGTATTTAAGGCTCAACTTTTATATGCTTTGAGATACGGAGGTTAAGGGTTACATTTACTAAGTGTATACGTAAAGCCGATGACGAAAAGTTCGGGGAAAAACAGGTACAAGATATTTATATGTTCAGATCCAGTGCGAAACGTGTACTGCCATACGATAAATGCTCGTGCATTTCCGCAGCCCAGCGGCCAGTACGAACACTTTCGCCTCGCTTTGGATATACCTTGCACTTGGTTTCAAAAATACGACTGTTTCGAGGTTATGATGGCTTAGTGAGTGCGTTATGTTATTTGAAGGTCAGTTATCTTCCGTCATCTACCAAACGTGTAGAATAACGACAATTTCGAACTGAATTTTGTGTGCACCTTGGTCACGCACCTGTAATTCAAGAAATGAACGATAACGAAGTCAGAGAAGATTATCACATAACCTCAGACAGCAAGCCAGACATTGTTCTGGTTTAGATGAATTGCATGCAAACCAAAAAGGATTTTAATGTACCGGTAAAAGTCAAAGCGCAGAGACATTGTTTTCAAGAGACGTATTTTGCATATATATATATGTTGTAGATGTAGTAGAAAAATCCATTATTTTTTCAATAGAGTATTTGTATCTCGCGTTGCATAAGTGCAATCGGGTTACGCTAGATGGCGTTAGAGAGATAAGATTTCGTACTAAAAAAACGTTTCAGATAGTTTTGTCACCCAAATTTGTTTTACCACGCGTCGTTTGACTCAGTTTTGTTTGACAACGTGTCAAATATGGACACCAGCAAAGAGAAAATACTCCATATTTTACAGTTTTTCTTCGACAAAGACGAAAATGCAACCCAGAGGGCTGAAAATGTGAACAGTGTTTATGGTCCTAATACAGTAACAGCCAATTACGCGCAATTTTGGTTAACTCGATTCCGTTCCGGTAATGACGTCGGGACTACAGTCGCTATCACATCGAAGGGGCGTAGCCGACCTCTGTTTGTTTTACAGATATTATCACGGGTACTGTTCTTCGGAGATTCTTGGCGTTGTTCCACGCAATTCGGCCTATATGCGCTCCACAAGACAATCCGACGGATCGTACACGTTTGTAGTTCATCTCCCGACGGCGCGAACATCCCTGCATCAGAACTCGTTCCGTTACAGAGCGGGGAAGCTGTGGAACTCATGGAAATCGTCGTGTCCGACCGTCATATAAGCACTGTTTCGATTCCCCAGGAGTTAAACATTGCACAGAAATCCGCTTGGAACTACTTGAAGAAGGCTAGATAAAAAAGAAGCTCAATGTGTGGGTGCCACGCGAGTTAACGCAAAAAACCTCATTGACCGATTTCCCATTAGGGAATCGCTGCTGAATCGCAACAAAATCGACTCATTTCTGAAGCGAATGGTGACTGGTGATGAGATATGGCTCACTTTCGACACCGTAAAGCGAAAATCGGTCATGGTCGAATCGTGGTGAGCAGGCCCAAATGGTGGCCAAGCCAGGATTGACGGTCGGGAAGGTTTTGCTGTGTGTTTAGTGGGATTGGATTGGCAAGGAGTCATCTACTATGAGTTGCTCCCTTACGGCCAAACTCTTAATTCGGACGTGTACTGTCAACAATTGAACCGCCTGTAGGAAGCATTCGGCCAGAAACTGCTAGCTTTGGCCAATATCAGAGGAATTGTGTTCCATCAGGACGACCCCAGGACACACACGCCGATAGCGACTAGCCAGAAGCTCGGATAGCTTGGTTGGGAGCTTCTTCTGCACCCACCTTATAGTCCCACTTGACACCAAGTGATTACCACTTGTTCCTGTCTATGCCGTATGATTTTGCCTCAAGAGAAACTTGTGAAAATACACACCGATTTTTGCTAATAGGGACGAGGACTTCTATGAGGGACACATAATGGAATTACACTAAAAATGGCAGCAATTGCCAAGCAAAACATATGGATAGTTGACCACAATCTAACCATTCTAATTATGCCCTTCAATTTTATGCGAAAATAATGGATTTCTTTTTACTACAACATTATTTATATCTATATATGAGTATTTATTTGATTTATACTACATGAGCTGATAGATTCGGGGCTTTTCAATAGCTGGCGCCACTAGAAAATGAGCATGACTGATTTCGAGAAGCTCATCTGTCAGTATATGAAAATAATGGATTTCCTTTTACTACAACTACATGTATATATATATATATAAATATATATATATATATATATATACATATATTTATTTATTTATTTATTTATTTATTTATTTATTTATTTATTTATTTATTTATTTATTTATTTATTTATTTATTTTTTTTTTTTTTTTTTTTTTTTTTTATGGATACCAAATCCACAAAATACCAACATAGCTGAAATAAAAAAAAAAATTCCATAAAGACCGAGCATCTAGAACATTTTAAACCTAAAACCCATCCCCATGAGAATTGCAAAAATATAATAAAATCTGAAACCCATGGGAAACCCATAAACGAAACGTCTATGACAGCCGAAAATCGCTTGGGCCAGCGTAAACCCGAAACGTATGAGAGCCACCATATTTGAACGTTCCCATACACCTGGTTGACTTGTAATAATATCCAATTACTTCAACAAGACACAAAACGCAATCAAAAACAAATAAAACTGCAACGCGGTCACTGGCAGCCGAACAAATGAAGTCAGATGTAGGCATAGAGGAAACATTTTAATCGAGTTGTTAGTTAGAAGTCGTTACGTCCCGGTCTAGAGAGCATCTCATCCCTCGTTCTTGTTACACCCGGGTAAAGAAAAAGTTAAATTTAGAAAAGTCGTGCATCGTGGATGAACATATTGCTCTCATCTTGCTCAAGTTTCCGACTCTCCTGGTGCAACGGAAATGCCAGATGTCCTCCCCACAAACCGTATCTGGCCTGAGGACTTAGTTGGTGCTCTATACAAGGAGTGCAGTCCATTTGAGGCGTAACAATATATATTTATATGTACATGGGTAGCCTGAAAAGTTTCCGACCGCCGAATTAAAGTGAGAGAGATAGCAGAGGCTATGAAAATGTCCAAAGACCGTGTTTGTCACATATTAATTCAAGATTTAGGCATGAGAAAGCTGTCCGCGCGTTGGGTGCTTGGGTGCTGCGTTTGCTCACCTTAGGCCAAAAATATGTTCGAATGAACATTTCCAACGATCTGTTGGCGCAGTTTAGGCGCAATAAATCCGAGCCGATTAATTACTACCGATGAAACTTGGATACACCATTATACGCGCGAAAGAAAAATACAGTCAAAACAGTGGACTGCAAAAGGGGAATAGGCTCCAAAAAAAAAAAACGAAAACCTCTTTTTTTGGCTGGGAAAGTGATGGCGACTGTTTTTTGGGATAGCCATGGAGTTATCTTAGTAGTTAGTATACCCGCCTGTCACGTGGGAGACCGGGCTTCGATTCCCCGTCGTGGTGCCTCTGGGGCAAGGCTAATGACCTTCCCCGAAAAAAAAAAAAAAAATCATTATGGAAAATTTAACAAGCCTCAGGACTTGCTAAATAAGGCCAAGACCGGTTCCCGGTTGTAGTGCCGATGATGGAGTTATCTTAATCGATTAACTTCAAAAAGGAAAAACCATTACAGGAGCATACTATGCATCATTACTTGACCAACTGAAGACAGAAATTGCGGAAAAGCGGCCACATTTGCGGAAAAAGAAAATTATGTTTCACCAAGACAACGCGCCGTCTCACACCTCAGCGGTTGCCATGGCGAAAATTCACGAATTACGGTTTCAACTGCTTGATCATCCGCCTTACTCACCAGATCTAGCACCAAGCGACTTCTTTTTGTCCCCTAATCTAAAAATTCCGGTCGGTGGACAGAGATTTCCATCAAATGAGGAGGCAATCACCTTAGTAAACAGTTATTTTGCAGAAAAAAAACGCCGAGTACTATTTGGGTGGATTAGAGAGATGGGAGCATCGCTGGCAGAAGTGTGTAGAGTTACAAGGTGACTATGTAGAAAAATAAAAATAAATTTTAAGAAAAAATGTCTTGTATCTTTGTTAAGTCGGAAACTTTTCAGCACACCCTCGTATATAATATATATATACGAGGGTGTGCTGAATATATATATATATATATATATATATATACAATTATATATATATATATATATATATATATATATGTGTCAGTATATATTGATTTGATTTATGCTACATGGGCTGAAAGGTTCGGGACTTTTCAATATCTGGCGCCACTAGAAAATGAACATGACTCCTTTAGAGAAGCTCATCTGGCACTAGTTTATGTATGAAGTCTCCTGACATTGTCTTTCCTTTTACACCTAATTAACCTTATTTCACTGACTTAACTTAATTTTTTTTATAGTATTGTTAAGACTTGCCTAACACTACCCTACCCTAAGAAAAGTTCTATTGTAATATTGCTGCGAATCCCATGTATACCGGGTGGACTAGGCAACGGAATAGGTGGCGCCACTAGAAAATGAACATCACTTATTTTGACAGGCTCATCTCTCACTAGTCACTACGTATGAAGTTTTGTGACATTTTGTCCATTCGTTTACAAGTTACAGTCGTTTGAATGACGCTACTTTCGCCTTCGTAAAAACAAAAATGACAAAACAGATATATCGCATCTTGATCAAACATTGTTTTTTCATGGGAAAAACTTCTGAATAATCACTGCAGTGATTGCAGAAATGTTATCCCACATCTGCTCTTTCGAGAACAACAGTTTATCGGTGGATTAGGAAATTTAAAATGTGCGTACAAGCACCAACGACGCATCTGGCTATGGACGGCCAAAAGAGGCTACGAACGCGGAAATCATACAGCAAGTGCACCGAATCGTTTTGAGTGATCTTAAAGTGAAGTTGCGCGAGTTAGCTGAGGCCGTCGACATCTCAAAAGAACGGCGACGATACATTTTGCACGATCTTTTAGAGACGATAGGTGCCGCGTTTGTTGACCGTCGAGCAGAAACACCGTTGTTGATTCAACAGCGGGTTTGACGTTATTGCAGCCGAACCGAGCGTTTTGTGAAGATGAATGAAACGTGGGTCCATTCCCATACAAATGAGTCCAATTGGCAGTCTGTAGCCACGAAAACCAACCAAAACGGCCAAAAGACCAACGCTAAGTCGAGAAGGCCATGGCCTCGGTTTTTTGGGATGCGCAAGGAATAATCTTCATCGATTACTTGCAGAAAGGAAGAACAGACACATGAGAGTATTAGGCAGTGTTATTGGAAAAGTTAACGACGAAATAAAAAAAAAGCGGCCCAATATGTTTCATTTTTTTTATTCTTTACACTAACGCGCGCACAAAATGGGATTTTGAAGTATCCTTAAATGTCAGAGCACAGTGCGATAGGATGAAGAGGAGGGGGGAAAGGAGGGGGGGGCGTCGATGTATATTGGTCTTGAACGCCGGACATAACAACGATGAGGAGGCACATGATCAGGTAGAGCATTTCACATTCGTGTGGTTCGGCTAAAGAATGCTTCTCTAAGTTTATTTGTGCGCCTGAAGTTCACTTTCAACGTGAACTGATGTGCACTCACAGATTGACGGGTGATGATGAAGAAAAAAGTTCTATACCATCACGATAACGCACCGTCGCACACGTCCTTGAAAGCGATGACCAAATTCGACCAATTAAGACTTGAATTGGTTGCTCAACCACCGTATTTTGTAGACTTGACTCCCGGCGACTATTATCCTCAACCGGTGGCTCCAGGGAAAGATATTCAGATCTAATGATGAAGTCATCACGAGGCGTATTTCGAAGACATGGACTTTTCGTACTACAGAAAGGGCATCAAAAAGTTGAAAAATGTTTTTTTTTTTTTAGTTTTTAAACCACATTTATTTTCCTAATTCTTTTTATATGTATAATATTAGGGGTAAATGTTAAACCCTCTTTTACAATCACAGTCCTTAAATTAACTTACTGGCTCTATGCGAGCTCTCTAAATTGTACAGTACAAATGGATTTTTATTTATGCCTTTCGGCGTACATCTTTTTTTTTATATATATATGAACATCAAATAGGTAATATATTAGAGGGACTCCTCGTTTACATCTATATGTATACATTATTATTATTATTTTTTTTTTATAACAAACAAAACTTCAAAACGAAACGAAAAGGTAAATAAAAAATAAAATAGAATAGCTACAAAATAATTAATAAACGTAATGGGGGAAGCCGGACAGGGGGGTGGGGGACAAGAGGAATGAGAACTTTGCTGTTGAGAGGCATACTATATCTGAGGAAGTGAAGTCCTCTCCTCGTGGAGAAGCCACCACCATTTGGGAGATGTTCGATCTTTGGCTGATTTATCTCTTTCACTGACCGCCGTGCTAAAATGCAGGCGGTCTGGGGCATTGGAGATATCACTGCCATGGGGAATTCGTTTGTCCCTGGCACCACGGAGAGCGTGGTAAATAACCGGGACTCCATGCACGTCTTGGATAATGCCTTTTTTATCCAAGAAAGGGAACGCTTCTAGGATAGAATGCTCCCGAGATAAAATTATTGTCACTGCACATTGCCCTTGCTGTGTGACCACGAATAATTTTAATTATGAAATTGTCTATCCTATTCAACCCTGACTTGTTATACAGGATTTTGTTGGGATAGAATTTTTTGTATTGCGACTCTGGTGTTCTATAAAGTCCGAGGCAGGAACGCAAACACTGCCGTTCGAACACACGCAACTTGTCCATATAAAGTGGAGATATATTATACTCGGGGGGCTCCTCGATAGTATAGTAGTTAGTATACTCGCCTGTCACACAGGGAGACCGGGGTTCGATTCCCCGTCGGGGAGCCTCTGGCGCAAGACTAATGACCTTGCCCGGAAAAAACAAATCATTATGGAAAATTTAACAAACCTCAGGACTTGCTAAATAACGCCAAGACCGGTTCCCGGTTGTAGTGCCGATGATGATGATATTATACCATACTGGGCAGCCATAAACCAAAATTGGTCACATAAATGCCGAGTATGAAATTATTTTGACTCTGGAGTCAAGAAGGCTACTCCGGAATAGACTTCTTGTCATAGAATATGCGCTTTTAGCTGCGGAGAGGGACGCTGATATGTGTTCGTCGAAATATAAATACTGGTCTAGCCAGATACCAAGGTATCGAACTACAGTTTTCACTTGCAGTGGAAGGTTATTGTTACCTACAATAGAAAAGTGTTTCCAGTTGTATTTTGTATCCCTAGAGGCCCTGGATAGGGGCGTTCTGAAAAGGATAGTCTCGGTTTTCTGGAAATTAATCGTTAACCTCCAGTCCTCGCAAAAACGTTTTATTTTGTTGAAGTCATCTTGAAGGTGCCTATTGATGACGTCTGTTTTTCCTCCTGTTCTGTACACCACTATGTCATCGGCGCACGCAATGTCTCAAGCGATTGGAAGAAGGACAGCTCGATAGCTATACCTTGCAACGTGGTTTGTTGTAGATATAAAGATATTGGTGACGAGGTGCGCGTTGTGATTCCGAAGTCAATGCAGCTACAGGTGATACGAAAAACCCACGAACGAGGCCAGTTTGGGATCAGTAAGATAGAAGTTCAGAACGATTGCCGGATACATGATTTAAGGGTTAATATTGAACAGGTAATTCGAAACTGTATTTCGTATTTGCTGGCCGAGCAAAACCGAGGAATATTCCTAAATCTGTGGAGAATGGCAGTGTGCTCCTCGACACCTTCCACATCGACCACCTGGGTCCGCTGGCATCAACCAAGAAGTTTTACGCGCACATCCTGGTCATTGTGGACGCTTTTTCAAACTATGTTTGGCTGTATGGTACAAAATCGGAGACATCCGCAGAAGTCATCTGCCATTTGCGAAGGAAGTCATTTATCTTTACAAATCCTCGGAGGATCATTTCCGATAAGGGTACTGTGGGGCTTTTCAGGGCCCGAAGAGCCACGCATCGCTCGATCCCCACCATTACCAGCAATACAACTTACCTTAAAGTTGAAATTTCGGCAAGATTATACAATCTTGCTATGACATTAACCGCCAATCAATTCGCTGGAACCAATTCGGTTATCCCCACGGATAACCGACATAAATACATCATAGGCAGCTTACCTTTTTTGGGGCTGTTCCAAGCCTCTTCACCACGGTCATTCCTGAAAGCATAATTCATGGCAAGATTATCAGCTTGCCATGACATCGATCCAGCATCAATCGATTGTCATCGGTATGATCTTTGAACTATACTTTCCAAGGAGGAGATGTTCAAATTATCATTGGCCTTGCAGACGCGCATATTACTGGGTTATCAGCATGACCGGTTCTATGATCCGTTGCCGTTTCTTGAAACGATCACCAGCATCGGTCATGACCATCAATATTTACTTACCCAATGAATAGCCACGATTCACACAATGGCTAGCGAAGCCGTTTTCGTTTACTTAATGTAGACACCTAAGCGGATGCTTTTGCCTGATGGCACCAAAACGGGAGTAATTACCCTAAAACTACATGCATCTGATTGTATCTGGCCGTTGTGTGTTATTTTAAACAACCGGCAACGGTTGTATCCTGTGTTCGTCTATTGGGATTGTTTGTCTTCAGTGAGAGTTTCTGTTATCGGCCGCCAACCGTCCGCGGACCTAGGAAACAGCATGTCAATCAACTAAATGTTGATTTATGGTTTCTCATATGTGCTAGCGGATCTTCGGTGCGTTTTCACACCAGAAGGGTCCGCCGCCTACAAGCGTTACTCAAATCAATTGTGTACACAGCTGCCGACCCATCCAACACCGGCGAACTCAAACAATCCGCATCCCCGTCGTTCGATCATGGGAAATAGCGTTTCTGTTGACATTAGATCGCAGAGACCTTTTCCTTCAGCTAATGATCATTACGATGGGATACAATAACAACGTCCGCATCCATCTATGTTCGTCCGTTGCTGGTCTTATGTAGCGGATACACATACATAGAAAATTCACCCCCATGTTATCCAACCCAACCACGATTGACTGCCTCGGGTTGATCGTGTCGCTCCTCCCCTTTTGAGGCTATTCGTCAACAGTTCATCCTAGTGCTGATGAATGTTAGTCAGTCAGATTTTTATTGTCGAACCGGAGAGTCAGAGTTGAGGGTCGCGTCGTTTCTGTTTCCCACCGCCAAATCACCAGTGGAAATCAATAGTTCACAGTTCGCGTTAAACAAGTCCTATTAATTAAAATTGTTACAGTTAAGGTGAAATTATAAATTAAAATTAACGTGAAATTCTAAATTAAAAGCTCTAGCAGTAGAGTCAAACACTCAATGTAAAATCAAATCCTGTGACCTTTATGTTAAAACAAATGTGAAATCAAATCCCGTGACTTTTACATTAAAATAAATTTGAAATCAAATCCTGTGACTTTTATGTTAAAACAAATGTGAAATCAAATCCTGTGAATTTTATGTTAAAACGAATTGGGAAGAAAGTGAACCTTTGTCTCCGAGACATATACTTTTAACCCCACAGTACCACGTTTACTTCAAAGGAGTTCGAGAGCTATTGCCGCGAAGACGGCATTGAGCACGTTCTGACAACCACGGGGATTCCAAGGGCCAACGGTGAAGTTGAAAGGGTTAACCGGACTCTAACACCACTGCTGACAAAGCTATCAGCTCCTAAACCAAGTGAGGGGTATCGGTACTTGGACACGGTACGAAGATGCTACAACGCCACGACGCATCGGAGCATGGGGACGTCACCATTCCCATTAATGTTCGGAGTCGACGATCGCCTGAAGGACGATCTGCAGATTATTGAGCTTCTGGAGGAAGAATTGACTGCCTCATTCGACGATCTACAATCAGAACTCCGCAAACAGTCAAAGAAGAATATACAACGCATTCAATCCGAAAACAAACGGAACTTCAATAAAAACAGGCAGGTGGCGTTCCGATATCAAGAAGACCATAAAGTCCCTATTCGCAAAGTACAGCAAGGACCTGGTTTAAAGCTCACGCACAAGCTTTTCCGAAATGTGCCTATTCTTTATTACTCTACAGTGGTTTAAAAAATTACCGAAATGTCTATTTTTTATTACTCTATAGTGTTTTACTCCCTTAAGTCAGTCGATGTCAGTAGTGCGTGCCGATTTTTAGAAAGAGTGAAAAATTTGAACAAAGAATTCGTCTCAAATTCCTTGTTGATGAAGGTTATGTTAACTCATCATCATCAACATCGGCACTACAACCGGGAACCGGTCTTGGCCTTATTCAGCAAGTCATGAGGCTTGTTAAATTTTCCATAATGATTTATTTTTTTTCTGGGCGAGGTCATTAGTCTTGCGCCAGATTATGGTAACTCAGGACTATCAAAAATCTTCAAAGAGGGTCGAGAAATTGTCGAAGACTTGCCTCGTTCTAGATACCTGGAGACAGGTTTGACGGAAGATGGCATCGAAAACATGAAAGAAATTGTACTTGCAAATCAACTCGAGAGTGTGGCACACTAACTTAGCATGTCCCATGAGGGCCTTGATGCGGTTTTGGTCGGTAATTTGGTCGTAAGATACGGCCCCGCAAGACATGTTCCAAAATTTTCTTTAAAAACGGTTCCGTGAGCAGATCTCTGTGGATATGCGGGATCACCCTAACTCCTGATCTGCATATATGGAGTGCATCGCAACTGGTGATAAGGCATGGATCCATGAGTACAATATCCAAGCAGGGCACTAAACATCAGGATGGAAAGGAAAAATGAGCCGAAATCGAAAAAATCACACCAAAATCATACCCGTGATATAGTGGACTACGAATTCGTTCCACAAGGTCAAACGGAGGACCAAGAATATTATCTAGGCTTTATGCGATGTTTGCGTGGGAATATCCGTAAAAAACGGCCAGATTTGTTCGTGAATAGTTTTCGGATTTTACACGAAAATAATGCGCCGTTTCACCGAGCTACGATTGTCACCGATGGTCTCGCTAAAAACCCAACAACCACCGTATTTGTCAGATTTGGTGCACCGTGACTTCTTTCTCTTCCCAAAAGTGAAACTGCCGCTCCGGGATGCCGATTCTAAATCGATTGAAGCCATAAAACAAAAATCGATGCATGAACTGACGGCCACAATTTTTTTTACACTAACGCGCGCACAAAAGGGGATTTTGAAGTACCCGTAAATGTCAGAGCACAATGCGAGCGGATGGAGAGGAAGTGGATAAGGAAAGGAGGTGTCGATGTATATTGGTCTTGAATGTCTGGACATCACAACGACCAGGAAACACATGATCAGGCAGAACATTCCACATTCGTGTGGTTCGACTAAAGAATGACTCTCTATGTTTATTTGTGCGGCTGAAGTCCACTTTTCACGTGAACTGATGCGCATTCACATATTGACGGGTATAGGGGGAAAATGTCGGAAGGGGCGGAACACATTCAGCAAGGACACCATGGAGAGCAGCTGCAATAAAAGAAATGTTTTGGAGATTGGTAAAATTGTTGGCATACGTGTGTTGCTTCAAATGAAGCCTATTTTAAAGGCAGCCCAGTTAATTTTGATTAATAAATGAAATGTGGGATCTATTCAACAATTCTCGGTTCTTTCTCGTCCTTAGAGACACCCGTAAACACCGTCGGTGGAAATGGAGAGAATCGGACATGCAGGTGGACTCGGGTCACAGAACCAGAATTGGAATCAACAATGAAATCAAAATCAGAATTGGAACCAGAACTAGAGATGGCCTCAGAACGGGAATCAGAATCATATATGGAACCAATTACGAGAATCGAAACTGAAACCGAAGCTAATATTCCAACCTGAACCAAATACAGAAGAAAGCGAAGTCAGCAATAGCTTCCGGCACAGAATCGATATCAGAATCAGAACTACTATTAGAGGAAAAATTACGATCAGAACTATAATCTAAGCCAGAATTATACATTCTGTCAAAAAAGTACCGGGAATTGATCGTTTAAAAAGCCTGTGGGGGTCGAAGTTGGGTGTGCAGGCGTACTGCATCGGGTTCACTTAATCTGAGTATTATGTCAGCACAAACGCTATTTCGGGGGTCAAACGCTAAGATTCGCGTTTGTTTGCCTTAAATAATGGTACTAGGGTTGTTTAGGAGAACGATACCGTGGGACCTGAACTGGTGATCAGGGTGATTACACAATGACGGTGCGTCAATTGTGCATTGCATCCATAGCGAGTCAAGGGTCGAATTCCAGTGTGAATATTTACACTGGCAAAGAATTCGGCTCTTGGCAGTTAGGCCCGAGTGGCGCTATGCTTCGTATTAGTGAACAAAACATGGGACGTGACCATTGCTAGATTGTTTAGGAAAAACAAACTATGATCACGTCCAATTCGATGCTAGTTTATCGCTTATGCAACCGATCAGGGATAATCGGCTGCAGCTGTATAAGCGAGCGATTTGCCATGGCGTGTCTTTTCGACCAACGGATTGTTGGGAAAAGAACACTCGGAAGGATTGGCCTGTGTTTGATAGGCATGTGGTCGCCCATAGTAACCGATCGGTTCATGACAGCTGAACCGAGATGGTTTAATTGATGCTATTTATTTGGTGCCATGGCAGGATGGTGATCTTGCCGTGGACTTATGTTTCAGGTATGAAATTGTTGAATAGAGCTTTGTACTGCTCGTAAACAGGTAACCTTCTTATGGTTGGTGCAGGTATTTGCAGGTTGGGGACGGGGAGTTGGATTAGGACGATGGGTGGTTCTTCGGGAATGCTTAAAGAACCACCACAAGCCCCCTTAAAGGCATTATTAAAATTCTTCTTATCGTTAAGTTGGCACAACCGTCCTTTATCCCGACGTGAAGTTTGGGCGTGATTTATCATTTAGTTTGTTAACAGTAGGGGTGAAATTCTGGATTCTTTCTTTTACACAACGATCAGCCAATGGTAATCGCGCTCTCCCGTGTTAGCTTCAATCCTCGACGCTCATCGAGGTGGATAAGTACTTACGTATGTATTCGACGTCAATGGGCGTAGAAAGGATAAAGAAATCAAAAGGGAAAGCACAATAAGCCAGGGTTGATCTGGCTTAGTGTGTGTGTATTAATGCCGCGCCTGAGACTGGTCCACTGACCTAGTGCGGTGATTTCAGAGGGCATCGAACTACGAAAGACAGAATTGTGGAGGAGAGGAAAATGTTGTTTGCGCTATTCACCTGTAAAATGAGATCGTTGATCGCAAGCGAATGGATGGTCTGGGGGAAGTCATAAGTGACGCTTAATCGGCTAGGGAAATATTAACGTGTGAACTAAATTCGAAGAATTTGGAATTTCCCCAGCCTTTTCATGATTATGTAACCGCGTCGTTTGGTCTGGTCTTGGTTGTTGCTCACCAAAATGACTTTGAAATTTCCGGTGGAAATCTAATGGGTTAATGCAATAGTGTTCCCGTATGGCAAGAAAACACTGAATACATTTGTGCATTAACCGAATAGATTAATGACTTCCGTCCGGTCTTCTTTTAGAGATTTATCTATTGCAGGTGAAATAGCCGACGGTAGGAATTGGGATTGGGCCCACACTCGCATCCCAAAAATCAAGTAAAAACACAGACGCAATTAAAAACAATTCCTTTCACCAAGGCCGAGTAAATTGAAATAGAATGAAAGTCAAATTAATAAAGAATGAGACTTCTCGGTACTTGAACTCGCTTGCTCTGTAATTAGGTCATTGTTCTCCGACCTGACTGTTAATTCAATGCCTAAAAATAAATAAAAACCACTTAACAAAAATGTAAGGAGCAATGTCAGCAAAATTGAAATGCACATCCGAATATAGGATGCAACCAAATCAAATGCAACCTCGATGGCACCAAAATATCTTGTAAATCGCGAATTAATAATCTTTAACAGCACCTATCTGTCTGCGATGTGAATTTTGCTCGAAAGACAAACTCCAGATACGGCAGTGATCCAGAAACACGTTTTATAAGTTAAAACCTAGTAAATGGTCTCCAACCAGTTACTGACTCAACACTGGAAATCCTCATTATTATACGACCCAATAATCGAGGATCTTCTCAAAATGAATTCCTTAGAAGTTAGAACATAGAAGGCGCCACTATTGGCGCCGCTCTTACTTTCGACTCGTTGTCGATTCAATCAACTCAATGACTGGTCGTTCCCCAGTCGATCGATAAAAGTCTACGTATTACGATAAATATTTTTACGACCCACACATCGGCGCACCATTGAACCACTGACCCCGATTTCCAGTCGACGAAACGCCCATTAAATATCCCCATAAAAACGGAGCTTTAAAGCCCTTTTCGGTTGACTCCAAAATACCTGCTTAATCGTGGAGTCTTGAACTTGACAAAATTCAGCCTTTCGGACAAGCTTCGATTATGTTGTGTGTGAGCGGCGTCTTAGTGGCCTTGGAACTCACTACATCGCTACCATATTATCGACCACAAATGCCTACACCTCAGTACGCGCTGATGACAGCGGTTGTGAGAATCAACTAAATGCTGGTATCGAGACACCCGACACTTACCATAAACTTGGGTTTTGTTGGGATGCACTTGCCATCAATTTTATTACCTTATTATTATTAGATTAGTCTTATGGGTGCGAAGTCATAGAGGAATCGGTGCCAATTCGTGGCTTATTCGAGTGATAGCTTACGATTTATCAAAGACACTTCAACGATCTCCAGTTCAGCGTTCTTCTCTTAAACACATTACACAACTAGCTATGGCAAAGTTTTGCCAAAACAAATGGGTTGCAAATGAAACCTTGCTGGGGCCAAAGGGCCTACATAAAATGCATTATGGTAAGCGAACTCAGCCGATCAAACACTATTTAGTGTGTGGTGAGAAAGATCTTGTTGTTCAAGTGGGACCAGGTGTTTATTTTGCAGACTATTAACACACTACTAACTTGTAAACAATGGTCTTTGGGTTAATTAAAGATTCAGAAATAACGACTCGCTGCTGTAAGAAGTTTGTGATTAACACGAACTTTCGCTTGGTGAAAGGTTAACATTCAAAACTCATCTATTGTCAGCACTTCAAAGCAAGAACAGGGTTACTGTTGCTCCCCACCTAGACGAAAACGGCCTTAAAAAACTAATACAAATCAAATAATGGAAAATAAGTTAAAAAATATACTAATATACCATAATATGGATTATCCATTTTGTGGTTTGGAAAACTAAGGCTCTGTAATTTTGACACCTGTCACCAACATTTGATATATTCCGTCTAATGTTTAATCACCGAACAATGTATTGAAATTGTTAACGCTTTTCTTTCAAAAACAACCATTCTATTGTACACGTTTCTTGCTTTACAAGAATTTTGTGTAAAATTGCCATATCTGGGGTCTAAAAACCCATAAGGCCCAATGACATATCCAGACCAACGCATACAAAACAATTACTTTTTGTGATTTCTCCGTAATTACTTGTGAGATGTTAAGCCCCGGATATGACAATTAAGCTTCTTCACGTATTTACCATGATCGAAAAATCAACTTGTTGGGGGAACACACAATCGGCCTATGTACGTCGCATTCCACGATCGGCGAACTTAAATTCTAGTACTATTCCTATTTATTGGCCTGTAGGAACCTGTAGCGGTTCCGCCAAACCCCACGGTACACTTACCTTAAAAACCCCCATAATCATCACCCAAGACGCATAAGTCTTCGCCAATGCATTCGCATTCGGCACCTAAAAATGCTGCACGCATTAATGAGATCAAATCTATGATCTTTAAATCCCTGTAAAGAAAACACCTTCATGCATTCTCTTCGCATACCACTGCTCCTTAAGATTTCTTTATTAGCTTACCAGGAATTCCCAATCAATTTCGGCATCTACGTCGCCAGTCAAATTTCCTTAGATGAATTCCGGTAAACAAAATAATTCGGTTTACATACATTGTAACCTTCATTACAGGGATCATAAATATTGCGCCGTCTATTTTGCCAACTTCGCCAAGTAAATTTCTTTACGTACACACCGGCCGGCGACCTTTTTCTTCCAGCAATAAAATTCCCTAACTCGCACCATGTGCAAATCGAAGATTGCTGTTCCTACATAGGTTTCCTGTGATACCATAGACAATTCATATCGTTTGTGGTATCCGAATCACACATTCTATTTAATGAGCGGCTGCTATTTATCTAGCCGACCCTCATTAACGAACTATGCATCAGGTCATATTTCCCTTGTCCTCTAATTCGCCGAATCTTTTCCCTCACGAACTAGAGACATAAGCAAATACAAATCCATTAGCATCCGACGAGATGCGATTCGTTTGTTTCAACAAACACACATCTCTTTGATGCCCATTATGCCCCGTCCTTGAGTTTCAGGTATGTTTTTATGGCCGAATCCTTGTAAAGAACCAAGTACACACGCACTTGTGTATCGTGAAGATCTCCTCTATCAGATCGGTTTGGTTACGTAAAAGAGAGACTTTACGTCGACTTAATTTAAGAGAACCAATTTCACGGCTGAATTTCTTTTAACAACGATTGAATATCGTTGAGTCCTTTTACATCCGCCGACAGCCATGGTCGTTGCCTTTTTCGCTCCTCGTCGCGCGCCGAGGACGCAAAAATACTCGAAGTCGTTGCCTTCGGCGTTCATAGATCATCATCATCGGCACTACAACCGGGAACTGGTCTTGGCCTTATTTAGTAAGTCCTGAGGCTTGTTAAATTTTCCATAATGATTTTATTTTTTCTGGGCAAGGTCATTAGTCTTGCGCCAGAGGCTCCCCGACGGGGAATCGAACCCCGGTCTCCCGGGTGACAGGCGGGTATACTAACCACTATACTATCGAGGAGCCCGAGGAGGCGTTCATAGATGTGTGTACCTAATTGTTCTTTTGGTCCGATGTTTGTGCTTTTCCCTCGGTGTTGTACTTGTCCGATACCTTAGTGATTTGTGGGGACGAGGTAGAACTCTCGCCCATGCGGCGTCGTGACCTCGTACCCCCACAAACCGGAAATGTCATAACCCCACCGACTCGACTCCGCCATTGTTACCAGTCCTGTGCACTTACCTTCCACGCTTGACTAGCCGATCCGATCTCCTCAAGGTCAAACCTAACATTGCCCTCCCATCCGTCGCGGCCGTCCTGCCGGCATCTTTCCCGTTGGTGTATCGTCAAGAATTCTACGCACGGTCCTATCGTTGCCCATTCTCGCCACATGTCCGGCCTATCTTAATCTTCGCGACTTGATTACTCTCACTATTAGAGGTTTGCGGTATAACTCTTCCAATTCGTGGTTGTGGAGTTTCCCCCATTGTCCTGCCTCCTCGTTATATTTACCGCCAAAGATACCCCTTTAAACTTTATTCTCGAATACGCGGAATTAGTTTTCTTCAAATTTGAATGAGGGCGGCATATTTTTTCGGGATTCCTAGCTTCACTACAATATGGTAGAGTCTTCGCTTTGCGACTGAGTCGTCGGCTTTTTTGAAGTCAACAAACAGTTGATGAACGAACTCTCCGTATTCCCACTTCTTTTCCAGCAGTTGCCCTATTGTGAACATTTGGTCTTTTGTTGACCGGTTCCTACGGAATCCGCATTGGTAGTCTCCAAGTATTTCTTCTGCGTACGGTGTGACGCTCGGCAGTATGACATTTGTTAGTATTTGACTACTTAAATTCGAGTGTGGGATGATTTTTGTAAGGATGAAGATTGAAGTCCAAAAGCAAAATACACCATACTGTGCCTTAAGACAAGAAGAACTGACTGTTACTGTCAACTCTCAGCTGTATGGCTGTATATTACCCCACTTTCTTGGTCAGAAATTGAAGATTTCGAATTAAGGTATATGTATTTGGAGGCCTAGATGGCGCCACAAGCTATAAAACACAAGCAATTCTGGCGTTTTTGTACGAACAATTTCAAACTGTGTAATTTTGCGATTTGGTGCTGTCAATCAATCCTGAGAAAAGTTGGCACAAGGCTAATAACCAGGCCCGTAAAAACAATTTATTTTGGCAAATGTAACAAGCCTCGGATATGGACCGGATGCACGAGGACGGCCACGGAAACAAAAATGGCTAAACGATTTAAAATTTTCTCATGAAACGTCCGCTCACTATACAGAGCTCGAGCTGCACAGCAGCTAGCCGATGCCCCGTCCGAATGTAAGGCTGACATAACAGCATTACAAGAAATAAGATCGACGGGGAGTGGTGTTATTCAAAGAAACGAGTATGACATTGATTACAGCTGTCATGCAAAACACCATGTGTGGGGGTAGACTTTCTAGTCAACCAAAAACTCAAGCCGGCCATCATCGGCTTTAATGCAATAAACGAAAGGCTATGCACTCTTCGCGTGCGAGGCAAGCTTAAGAACATAAGCCTCATAAACGTTCACGGACATACAGGGGAGTCCCCTGACGACGGAAAAGAAGAATAGTACGAGAACGTCGACTGGGCCCACAATGCCTGCCCACGATACGATGTGAAAATCGTTCTTGGTGATTTAAATGCGAAAATAGGTCGGCAGTCGGTTTTCAGGCACTACGCAGGTTCCCATAGTTTGCATGAGAACACTAATGACAATGGACTACGAGTCATAGAACTGGCAGCATCAATAAACTTGGTCGTTGCAAGTACCAGGTTTCCGCGTAAAGATATCCACAAAGCCACCTGGGTATCACTGATGGAGTCACTCGCAACCAAATTGACCACGTGTTGATAGATCGCCGCCACTCCTGATGACGGTACGAACGTACCGAGGTGCCAACGTCGATTCAGATCACTACCTTGTTGGTATAGTTTTCCGAGCGCGGATTGCCTTACGGAGACGTATGGCATCCGCGGATCAGGTTAAAATCAACACGGCTGCCTTACGCAATGAGGATACTACTAACATCTTTGGTCATGCGCTAAGACTCGTCCTCGAGGAGCTCAACGGAGGGAGAGTAAGTTCTGTGGCCAGAACGCCGGGCGTAGAAGAGAAATGGACACTCCTTAACAATACTGTCATTAGTACTGCCAACTCCATCTTAGGCAGTAGTCGTAGAGATCGGGGCGACTGGTTTGGTGATGAGTGAAGAGAGAACGTGAGAATGCTGCATACCAGCCGATGCAGCAGTCTCATAGGACGAGGGTACGCGAGGAGAAATACAAAGAGCTAAGAAGATCTGAAAAAAGACTTCACAGACAAAAGAAAAGTGCCTGGGAAAAAAACCTTGTCTGTGAAATAGAGAAAAGTAAAGAGCGAAGTCCGCACCAGGCGCGGAAATTCTACCAAATAATCCGCAGTATGACGCTGTACACATCACGTTGCATTTACTGCAAGGATAAAGAGGGTAATCTGATCACCGATCCTGAAGGCATTCTGGAGCGCCGGGAAGTGCACTTCGATGAATTGCTAAATGGTCATCTCACAGAAGAATTGGAGGCTCCGCCAATGCAATATCAATACCAAATGCTACCGCCACCAAGCATTGAGGAAACATTAAAAGCCGTAAGACAGCTCAAATCAAATAAAGACCCCGGAGCTGATGGCATACCAGCTGAGCTGATCATACTCTCCTCTATCCTACAAGATCGGATAGCCGCACACGCTAAAACCATTATTGGTCAATATCAGTATGGCTTCATCCCAGGCAAATCAATAATTGATCAGATATTCACTCTTAGGCAGGCGATGAAAAAATGTCATGAATTTAAGATTCCATTATATCATCTATTTATAGACTTTAAGGCCGCCTACGACAGCATAGCCAGGGTAGAACTATATAATGCCATGAGAGAATTCGGCATTCCAAACAAATTGATAGGACTTTGTAGGTTGACCATGACCAACGTAACTAGTCAAGTAAAAATAGTGGGATTGCTGTCCAAACCAATAAACACCTTTAATGGACTCCGACAAGGGGACGGCCTGACCTGCCTCCTCTTCAATCTCGCGTTGGAGAAAACAATCCGTGACTCTGGCGTCATAACTAAAGGAACTATTATCACCAAGTCCAGCCAGATACTTGCCTTCGCAGATGACATCGACATCATCGGTAGAACCAGTGGCACAAAAACTGGGACTGCACATTAATGAGGGGAAAACTAAGTACATGGTGGCAACTTCTGCGAAGAGAATACCTAACGTTGGTCAAACTATCAATGTAGTGGAGCACGAATTTGAAGTAGTGCAATCCTTTAACTACCTTGGGTCAATAGTATCAGCCGATAACAATATGGAAGAAGTACGCGAACGGCTGATCGAATCCAACAAAGCGTACTATGGTCAATCAAGGCTCTTTAAATCCCGAAATTTATCCAGGACATCCAAGCTACTACTGTACAAGACCATGGTCTTACCAGTATTCATGTATGGATCCGAGACCTGGGTGCTCAATAAAAGGCACTCTGAACTCTTAGCCACGTTCGAGAGGAAAGTCTTAAGGAGAATTGTTGGCCCCGTATGTGAGGGAGGACGATTTCGGAGACGCTACAACCATGAGTTGTACGCAATCTACCTTGAAGCTAATGTCGAAGGAAAAATCAAGCTCGGTAGACTCCGGTGGGCGGGACACCTAGCTCGAATGAACGAAGAGGAGCCGGTGGCGGTCCCGAAAACGCCACTGCCTACTTGCCCAATTACCCCCCAAGCTCCCTGTGCTGAAGCCCCTCAAATTTCGTTGTTTCATAATTGCTAATTGCTGCTAATTACAGTTAGCACCAGTAAAAAGAGTTTCACCTACAAGGGCATTTTTCGTTGCATCAACTCATCGGCAAAAATGTCCCCAACAAAGAATTCTTAGCATTCATAATTCAATGCATCACTAGAATTCGCAGGAAAACTATTCCGGCACCATTGTTTGCCAAGCAAATCTCCCTAGACGAATTCCTGTAAACAAAAGGATCTGAATTACACACAAAGTAACCTTCACCAGGGGCCATAAACATTGCCCTGTCTATTTTTCAGCTTCGCCATGTGTATGATAAATCTCTTAACGTACACATTGGCCGGCGACTTTTTTCTCCCAGCAATAATGTACCAGCAGCTGCATTCAATTAGCGCAATCGACCCTGAAATTCCTAAAAACAATTCTTTAACATGCATATGCATCATAGATTCCCGACCATGAGGCACCCTTGTTCCACCAATGCAATTCCGCCGTACATGTGCATACCACATGTTCCTGGCATTTTCACGGCCGCGGCAGCTCTTTGACCGTCGGACAAAAGCGAATACTCTCATCTTACCCTAGAGCCATAAAACGAATTTCTTCGCAGGTAATCATGTATACCATCCCTTTAGCATCACTTACGATACACATTTCCCATTGTGTAAATAGAAAAACCATTAGCACTTCTTCCTAATGGCGATACATTTACTTACACACACCACTGCACTGAAAGAGTGCATTTCTTCGGGGACCGCACCCTTAAGAGAAACGTTTTTCTCTCTCTTCTCTTTTCTCTTAACCGCAACCTAGGATGGGATTCATGTCAGAAGTTTATCACCAGGAGTCTCATTTCAACCACTAACGGTTGTACATCGCTGGTTCGCGTTTCCCCTTTAATAGAGTGAGCATGAAGTGCATACCGGAGTGCACCCCCAGAGTCGAAGTCGGACGCCGGCAATTACATAACTTGTGAAACTGTGTAACGTAATGTAACAATAGTTTTGTGAACATTTATAAATCATTTGTAAATGGCATTAACTGTCGAGTGTCAAAATATAGCGGTTTACACCAAAATAAAAATCACCAATACAACATCTCAGTGCGTTTTAATATGTTTTCCTTCCTCACGGACGTACGGCGTTTGTTTTTCTTTTGCCTCCCATTCCTGTGTACTCGGCGAACAATTACTTAGTGAACAATAGTGATGATGGGGAAGAAGTGAACCGTGTGCCCGTGTCCGGCGTAATACTTCTGTGGCGATTCCGCCAGATCCCACGGCTCGCCTTCCTGAAAAAACCCCCATAACCATAACCCGGGTCTGCACCAGCTTTCGCTAATGCAATTCGCATTAGCATCTTAGATGCTTCACGCATCAAACAGACCCAATTATTATAACCCTAAAATCCCTATAAAGAAAACTTACCTTCATGCATCCCTTCGCATACAATTTTTCATAAGATTTCTTTGTATTCCTATTTGGTATTTTGAACCAATTCGGCACCAGACAAATTCCTGTAAACAAAATAATTCGGATTGCAATCAATGTAACCGTCATGACAGGGACCATAAATATCGCGCCGTCTATTTTCCCAGCCGCGTCATATACCATACATACACATTGCCTGGCAACCTTTTTTGTTTGTCTTACCAACAAACAACCCAAGCAGCTGCATATAATTAGCGCAATAGACGCTGAAACCAAATTCTCCAGCATTTTCTAATGCAAATATGAACCCGGTTTCTATTGCAGCCAGAGATGCCATAAACATCCATATTGCTTTTAGCACCTTTTTCTCCTAACGTCGAAAATAGCGACGAGGCATCGTATAAACATGACCCTCATTAAAGAGCGAACCATTTGGTCGCCTTTTCTTTTGTCCTTGCCGCCTGCCTGTTTTGCTGTTCCACTGCACGTGTGAATAGCATTGATCTCAACGATCCCACACATACCACCATGACCTGTATTACAAGATCTGGTTTCCTATACCACCAAGAGAGACTTTACGTTTCCCTGGTGGTAGGTAAAAAACGATATCCTTATTGGTGAGGATATCGTTTGAGTCTCATTCCATCACCAGACCAAGTCGGTCGGGTCTCCACTACGCTACCTTTGCGCTCGGTACGCGTAAATACGATGGGCCACCCTTTTACCATCGAGGGGTGCGTCGGAGTTCGCCCCCCGTGAGTCGTGTGTGTTTTATTTTTCAACTCTAGGAAGTTTTAGTTTATTTTTTTCCACGTAAATTTATCCGTGAATCTATGAAATAACGTAAATTTATTGAACCCAAATTGTTTATTATCGAAAACATATAGTGTGGCAAAGAAAAAATCGGTATGCAATAGTCTCTTTGATAAAACAATATCCTTAAGTTCATACGAAAGTGTTCAATAGTTTTTGTGAAAACGAATAAATCATACAAAAATGTAAAAGACAAACAATAAACAATTTATAAATTTCATTAACTGTTTGATTTTCAAAATTTAAAAGTAAATTAAATTCAAAACTAGACACATTTCATTGTTAAAGCGTGTTTTCTGTGCTGCTGCCCAATAAAACCTTTTCAAAAAGAAAGGTAATCCCCCAACATTCGTTTCTTTCGGGTGAACAGTTTTCCTAGTGCTTGGCGGAACATTTGCGGAACTTTTAGTAATTATGATGGAGGAGGAAGCTAATCAGTGCCGTACGCCGGTGCACTTACTTCCTCACCACACTTCTACTCCCCACAAGCCTGCCCGAAAGACCTTTGTAGCAGGATGTATGGAAGGAGACAGACCGGCAGACCTTGTCTGCGATGGAGAGATGGCGTAGACCAGGACGCCCAAAGCCTGAGAGTGCCAAACTGGATGACATCGGCTCCAAATCGGGACCGGTGGAGAGATTTTTTAAATAAAGCTAAGACCGGATCGCTATTGTAGTGCCGATGATGATGATGATGTCAACTGCCCCAGGGGGTATGACATAATGGTGGACATTTGTGAGGCTATGCGAAAGATCGTGTTTACCCGAACTGTGCCAAACTCTTCATAAAAGAAGAAACAAAAAAACGTTAATGCGAAACGCGAGTTCCTTTTTAAAATGAATGCGGGACTATTCACTATTCACTTCATCTAAAAACCCCTTTATTGCAGAGCTAGCGAGCATTTACAAAATTAAGAGGTGTGTTCCAAAAGCAACCTGTATTTTCGAATAAATCAGTGACGATAATCTCTCAATTGATATTAATGCCAATGGTGAGGCTAATAGCCTTTTAATCACAAGGGAGGGAATCCAGAGTATCTTCGACTCATTAAGAAGCAAAAAGTCAGTGGGAATAGATGGAGTGCGTAACATCGTACTCAAGAACCTGCCCCCAAAGGCAATAGATATATACACGGTCCTGTTTAACAACGCGTTGAATAATGCATTTATCCCGCGCGTTGGAAAACGGCTATCATTCAGCCCTTCCCAAAAAAAGGGCAAAGACTGTACAAACCCAATGAACATGCGTTCGATAAGTTTACTCCCAAGCATCAGTAAAGTATTTGAAAAAACCATTAACAAAGGTCTGGAAAAATGGGTAGACGACAACAACACTATTCCAAATAACCAGTTTGGCTTTAAGGCGGGTCATGAAACCACACATGCCGCAGCTAAATTGGTCTCCGACATACAATGGAATAAATGTAGGAACCAATGCACAGGTGCTTGTCTGATCGACTTGGAAAAAGCATTTGATACCGTCTGGATCGAAGGGTTGTATAACAAACTGGTCAGACGTGGCATACATAAGCCTTTACTATATGTACTTTACGATATGTTAAAGGACAGGAGGTTCGTGGTCAAAAGTGGTAATGTGACCTCTAATAAAACGTATAATATCAAGAATGGCTTGCAACAGGGTGCGGTACTCTCTCCGATTCTTTTTAACATTTACATTAGCGACTTATTAGATGCACTTCCGCAGGCTATTGGGTACGCAGACGATCTCATAATTTACAGAACAGCTCCGAAAGTTGAGATCATAAATAGTTTAATACAGCGAGACTTCAACAACGTGCAGCGCTATTGCGATGACTGGAAACTTAAGATCAACTTCCAGAAATGTGAAGCCATCCTATTTAGAACTCCATTATATACAGCCACGAACGACACAAGGAACAACTGGCGAAAGCTAGTTATCGTGGGACCGCATGAAGATAAACTGGAAACCAAGAGTGTAGTTAAATACCTGGGCATCTGGCTAGATAAATATCTGTACTTCAACAGGCATGTAGAAGCTGCTTTGGTCAAAGCTAGGAAAAGTTTTGCTATGACAAGGAGTCTATTTCACGGTAGCCAACTTGACAGTAGGGTAAAAGTCATATGCTACACGACGCTAATCAGGCCAATGCTCATATATGGTTGTCCAGTGTGGTTTAACATAGGTCCAAATTTGATGGAAAAGATCCATGTGTTCGAAAGGAAGTGTCTCAGAAGTTGTCTCAGATTATATCGGACACCGGAATCGGACTATAAAAAGTATTATTTAAATGAGACTTTATATAATGAAGCATATATACCCGTAAATAGGGTGGATAATTTTATGATTAAGTTAATCAGAGGACATATTGCGAGAGCAATAAGCTCGTCCAATTACCTAATTTTCGGGGCTTATTATCCAAATACCCTGTACTATGAGAACGTGCGTCGCAACGGTTTTGTTCCACCAGAGGCGTTCCTTGATTTGGACATGAAAGGGATTATACAGGATAGATCCGGAATTCCGCTGATCTATCATGTAAGTAGATCATCCGTAGACGGGCGATTGTGCTATGACCGGGAAGAAGCGCGCACCGAAGAAGAGCTCTTGCGCTTCAGTAGGGCTATCTCCCACAGAGACCGGGACGATAGTATTGGACAGCGTCAACAGTTCTGGTGGTTGAATGGCATATAAAGACCTGGATACCAATGTCGGTATAGAATCACATTTTCATCAGCCAGCTTACATAGACTTAGATTTTCTAGAATTATTTACTTAAAGACGAGTTCAGCCGTTGACGCGATGGACTTCCGGCTGTACCTTTTCTCAAAGACTTTTAATCTATCCCTTACGCGGGCTATCTTCCCAATTATTGGGAATCCTCTTTTGTCACCTCCATACATAAAATTGGGCCTAAAAACGATATTAGTAACGGCCGTGCCATCGCCAGATTGTCACATATTCCAAAACTGTTTGAAGGCATTCTTTACAACGCGTTATGTTGCCGCTACAAATCCATCATCTCACCCAACCAGCATGGTTTCCTTACGGATAGGTTGAGCATCACCAATCTAGTTGAGTTCTCATCACACACTCTCCGTGCCCTAGAGAATGGCAACGAAATCGATTTAATCACAACCGATTTCAGCAAGGCCTTCGACAAAATCACCCACAATCTTAACCTCCCTTGATTTCGAACCACTACTGATTAAGTAGATTTCTTCCTATCTTACCAATCGAACTTACCGTGTCAGATTTAGGTCCACCCTCTCCAATCCTTTTCTTTCCGCGTCAGGGGTTCAATTCATTCTTACTATTAACGATACGGATTCCGGTATCAAGTATTTCTCCATCTCTCTTAACGCCGATGACACTAAACTCTTCAAGACGATCCGCTCTTCTCTCGGCTCCTCACTTCTCGAAATGGATCTAGACAGCTCTTCAACTTGGTGCCAAAACACACTGCCTTCAACTAAATATTACCAAATGTCACTCAATCACCTTCTCCCGTAAACGATCCCCGTCACCGCTACGTTCCTATTTCTTACTCAACCAACAGATATCATCTATGCAATCGATTGGTGACTTAGAAAACTTATGTAATAGGGAACTTAACTTCATCTCACATATTGATGACATTATCCTCAAGGCCAACTCTGCCCTTGGTTTTGTGAAACGCTGGTCGAAAGAATTCTCCAATCCCTACGTTTCCCGATCGCTCTATATAGCCTTTGTGCGTCCCCTTCTTGAATATGCTAGTTAGGTCTGGTCTCCTCACTACTCGTCCCATTTTTGCATTTCGCCCTGGAGGATTGAATTGTGAAAATCCTCTAATTCTACCCCCATACACAAGCCATCTTCACCTAATTAACCATAACACACTTGAAGAACACAGAATTCATGCCGACATCCACTGTCTCAGATTCAATCAACTGCCCAAGCCTGCTTTCCTCCATCACATTTTACACTAACTCCACGAAACCAGCGAAAAACTCGTTTTTGTATTTGCCCGCGCTTCCGACTCTAATGAACCCATTTCGCGATTGCTGCGGTGGACAAACTCTTACCCCACCTTCTTTGATTTATATCTCCCCTCTCCCGCTCTTAAACGTCGTGTCCTCTCTCACCCTTCCCGCTCACCGTCTACACTCTCCCGCACTCATACTCACACGCTAGCTTCCGGCCTATCCTCGCCCACCCCTGTCCTACCTCTTATACTAGTGTCTATCCATCTCTGCCCCAGTTTTTAAGTAACTTTAAAGTTAATCCTTCACAGAGGACTCTTTTGAGCCTGACCCGGCTCCCTTAGATTTCTTCCTCAGCCCTTTAACCACACAAAGTTGTAGATAAATTAATCCCTCTTAAAGATAAGTTCAGCCCCGTCCCAGAAAAAAAAAAATGATCTTCCACTCTTCCTCCTAGCGGTCTCAATAATCTTTAATATATCCCTTTCACAAGGTGAATTCCCGAGCAGTTGGAAATCCCCTTATGTCACTCCCATACATAATAAGGGACCTAAATGCAATGTTTCTAACTATACTTAACTATTTCGCATTCCAAAAAATGTTCGAGGACATTCTACATGAAGCGCTTCCCCTGCAAATCCCTCATTTCACCCAATTGACACGGCTTCCCTACTGGTTGATCTACCACCCCAACCTTCAACCTGATCAACGACCCCAAATCTGTCTTCCACTTCATCAAACGGAAATCTGATGCTTATCCCACCTCCCTTTTCTACGGCTCAACTACTACAACGGGCTCCCAAACCATATGCAATCTTTCCGCGTCCTTCTTCAAACTATCCTTCACGGACGACTCGTTCGAGCCTAACCCCTCCTACTTTATTGGCATGTCTGAATTCTCCCTCGGCCCTCTCATCCCTCTACACATTCAACAACACCAAGTCATAAAAAAACTTTAAGAACTGAAAGACGATTTCAGTCCCGGCCCAGACGGACTCTATGCTATCCTCTTAAAAAATGTTCCTTTTCTCTCTCTCTCCCGCTCGCGTCAATCTTCAATCTATCCCTTGCACAAGGTCTATTCCCTGACTTTTGGAAAGCCTCTTACCTAACCCCCGTACATAAAAAGAGAAAAAAAAAACGATATATCCAATTATCGTTCAATTCCCAAGCTTTCGCAGATTCGCAAACTGTTCGAAGGCCTTCTATATGAGGCGTTATGTTTTCACTGCGCACCCATCATCTCTCCGAACCAGCACGGTTTCCTATCAGGCAGGTCCATTACTACTAACCTTGTCGAATTCACATCCCACACACTCCTTGCCCTAGAAAACGGCGATCAGGTCGATGTAGTCGCTACCGACCTTAGCAAGGCCTTCGACAAAATCTCCCATAACCTCATTCTCTTCAAGCTATCTTCCCTCGGTTTCGAACCCCTGCTGATTAAGTGGGTCTCATCCTAGCTCAGTTATCGAACCTGCCGCGTGCGATTTAGATGCACCCTCACCGATCCTTTTTTCCCAACCTCAGGTGTCTTCCAGGGCTGTCATCTGAACCAACCGATAACATCGGTTGAATTGATTCGTGATCTGGGCGTCTTATGCGACAAGGAGCTCAAATTTACCGCACATATTGATTACATAATCCTCAAGGCCAACTACACCTTTCCAACCCCCCCACAACCCCCGCCCACTAATTACCACCCCTGTATCAGTCCATACACATGCCCTCCACAGCGCGTTTACCACCCCCACATACACTCGCTCTTCCCTCCTACCTCCCCTATCGCCCAGTAATCTTCAACTTCCTGGTTTTCTTCTCCTTTTTTTCGAATGAATATTTGAATAATGTCTTAACCACCACTCTAGATTTTAAAATAGTCTGTAAGGTTTTATGTTAAGTTAATTTAAGCTTGCATTAAGCTAAATAAAAATATGGGTTCCGCCTTCAATCAATCAATCAATCAACCACCTCCAAAGTAGTAGAATTCCCATCCCATACCCTCCGTGCGTTAGACAACGGCAACGAAGCGGATGTTATCACATCCGATTTCAATGACATTCAATAAATATTTCCACAAACTCATATTCTTTAAGGAATCTTCCCTTGGCTTCAAACCCCTAAGTGGATTTCATCCTATCTGAATAATCGGGTCTACAGAGTGCGATTTAGATCTATTCTTCTACTCCCTTTCTTCCTAGGTCACTGGTTGTCCAGAGCCATCATCTTTTTCTCATGCTATTTGTACTAACTATAAATGATATCGACACTCCATTTAGGTGGACGATACTAAACTTTAAAAAGGATGACCTCTCCACTCGATTTCTCACTTCTTCAAAGAGCTCTCGATAGCTTTTATATTTGGTGTCAAAATAACTGACCCGAACTAAACGTCAACCAATGCCACTCAACCACGTTCTCACAAAAGTACATCCTTTCCCCATCGCCTCCCTATTTCCTATTTAATGAACCGATGACTTCTGTGCAATCGATTCGCGACCTGGGCATTTTAGGCGGCAAGGAGCTAAACTTCCAAGACTGCTCTCTTCCGTCCCGTTTCATACCGAAAACTGTAACTCGCGGTACATTCCCTTCGGATCACGGCTCTGTCCACACCTCGGTTCAAATCCTCTCGCTTGAACCACTCTACACTCTGAATCCTATTCCAAATTTCACCAAAACAAACTGGAAAAAAGTCAATAAGGATATTGCTGCTAGCTTTTCAAAATTTTCTTTACCGGAATCTTCTAACCTGCCCCCTACACAAATTGACCAAGCAGCGGCCCAAATAGAGCAAATACTGGGAAATGCCCTCTTCAGCCATACTCCCACTATCGTTCCTTATAATCACTTAGGAAAACCCCTACCTAACCTACTCACCAAATTATTACGTATAAAAAAACAACTCCGACGAAAATTGCACACTAGCTACTCACCTTTTATTAAACAACAGATCCAGCTATTGACCTCCCTGATAAATGGACAACTAAAAGTTTTCACTAATCAGACCTACACATCCACCCTAAACAGTATCAAACCAAATCGCGATCTATTTAAAAACATAAACAGACTAACGGGTCGCAAACTCAAGCCTCGAACAGATTATCTTATTCACCCAACTAATAATAACATCGTCCAGTCGGACACTGATAAAGCAAACTGTCTCGCTGAACATTTCTGCAAAGTCCATAAGCAAAACGATACCCTCCCAGTAACAAATTTCCACGATACCGTGAACGATTACATTCCACCCTCACTGGAGCCATCCCTCACACCATTTATTACTGAATTCACCGAAACCAATAAAGCATCACACCCCGTAGGAATCGACACACTTCCTTGAAGAACTATCCGAAGTCATTACTTCACGTAACAATAAAAAATCGACTGGCCTAGATGGAATCCCTAACCTCCTATTCAAAAGACTCCACCCGGGCAACTTGCTCCCGATTCTCGTTCCTCTCAACCACATAATAAACGCTTCACATTTCCCTAAAAGTTGGAAAACAGCGGTCCCTATTAGCAAATCTGGGCCCTCCAAGTACCCGGATAACTTCCGTCCGATATCGCAGCTAAACTCGCTTAGCAAGATTCTTGAATGTAAAATCTACAAAAATCTTCTCTCATTTGCCAGGGATAACTCCCTCATTCAGAACTCTCGATTTGGCTTCCGCTCACAACACTCCACTTGTCATGCTCTCTTAAAACTGACACATGATGTGACGACCCACCTCCAAAACCAATCCCCAACGGTATGTGTCTCCCTAGACATAGCTAAAGCATTCGACTGTGTCTGGATCGCAGGACTGTTATACAAACTTCATTCAATGTATGGATTAAACATCCACTCCACAAAACTTCTCGCTTCTTACCTCTCTGATAGAAAGTTGATGGTGAAAATAAACTCAACTCTCTCGACACCTTATAGCATAACCACAGGAGTTCCTCAAGGATCCATCCTCGGCCCACTACTATACCTTCTTTATACATCACACGCACCGCAGCCACTGTTACCAAATACAACAATGCTCAACTATGTCGACGACACCTTAATTTATTCAAGCAACAAGTTTGTCAAGGAGGTAAGAAACTGTATTAACAGATATCTCCCAATCCTGTCAGCCTACTTTACGAAGTGGAGAATTCAACTTAATCCAACCAAAACTCAGCTCATTGTTTTTAAAGGCAGAAACGCGAGTTGTACAAACAACACTATTTGCTGCCATAATAAAATCAGAATTAAAATAAATAACAATATAATTAAACCCTCCAAAACCTTAAAGTATCTAGGTACAACCTTTACCAACAATCTGCCATTCTCCGCCCACATTAAAAATACGATTCGTAAAGCCACAACTCAACTGAACCTCTGCAGAAAAGTCATGTACAAACCGAATGGTCTCTCTCCCAAAGTCAAATCACTTATCTACAAACAAATAATCAGACCCACTCTCACATATGCATGCCCGATATGGTACCATATCACACCCGCCCAAATGGAGAAGCTACGCATTTTCGAAAGGAAATGCTTCAGACTTATCACTGGCCTCAACCGACATCCCAACTCCCACAAATATTACAACAGTAGTGCGTTCTACTATGCCGCTAATATTGAACGTATAGATCGACGCTTCCTCGAGCTGTCCATCAAATTTATCGAAAATCTTCCCAATAATCCCAATCCGATAATAAATGCGCTCACATCGACTCCGTCAGACAACCGAACTGCCTGCCCGAACTGTCTCCACACCAGAACCCTCTTCACCTTTGGCAGATTGGTCAACAACTCCAATGAGATTGTATACCACAATACTGAACTCTCACCTCACCAGTTTAAATATTGTAATATACAACCCTTCTCTAATATCTTGCGTTTCAACGACCAATCGGAAAGTGTTCCCCCAACCCATATCCCCGACTGATAGTACCCACCCTAACCCAAATCCTACCCATCGACCACTATACCTCCCGCCCCACCCTACTCTAACTTATTGTAATAATAATAGATTTAATAATTAGATAAGCTAGGCTAAGCTAACTTAAGTTAAGTTAAGCAAATTAGTTATAGGTTAAGTAAATAATTATATCCTGGTTTTCTGACCTTTTCCTACTCCTATCTTGTCCACCCATGAAATATGTAACTTTATAATAATGTTTGAAAAATGTATGTGTAAACGATTAAAGCTAAGCTAATTATAAGTTATCTGTATTACTTATTGTAACAAATCATTTATGGTCAATAAATACAGAAATGTAAAAAAAAAGAAGCTCGCGGAACCCTCGTCTCTTCTACTTGCCCGCCCATCACACCTCTTATGCCTGTAACAAACTCATCTCGCGAATAGTACGGGGTGCCAACTCTTCCCTCGCCTCTCTTTACCTAACTTCTGCTCTCAAACTCCTTCTCCTTACTAGCAAAAGAGAACACTGTGCTGGCTCTGAATTGGAGTTTCCTCTCTGAACGACGCCACTTTCGAAGTTTCGCTCTAAAGGTTCAAACTTGTTTACAAACCTGAAAGAAAGGCAGGGAGATATCACTAGAACCGTTTCTTTTCTTTCAACAAGATTACGCAGTGAATTACCAAAAGAAAACTTGGGTTGAATTTTTTGCTGAACTCGCTTGGGTATAGAGAGTTTGAAAAGGTTAACGGTTGTAAGATTTTTTTCAAAATTGAATAATCTTTAAATTAGAGACCTCGCGATAATCCTTGTGTTAATTAAGACCTGTTCACTTATTAAATTCGATGGATGTACAACAAGTTTTTGTAAATAAAGAAACTGAACATTGTGCAACTTTTGTTCTAATTCTATAGATACAATATAAATTCCTGTAAACCAACATTAATTGTTGAAGAGCCACAAGATCACTCAGCCTAGTACTGCAATGACCTCTCTATCACTGTAAACTCACATAAAATCGGTGTTTATTTCACGATCAGTGAGTTACATAGCAGATATTGAGGTTCGGACGAAGTTGAAATAATTCACATATAAAGTGCTCTCTAGTGCGATCGTTCAGTGTCTGTATGTCTAGGCAAGTTGAGCGCCACCTTTGGTATTTGCATACTCTAGTACCTGCCTGCTCTATAGGTAATGGCCTCGAGCTGCCGCCGCATATTTGGAGCAAGATGTACAAACAAATGCTTTGCATCGACTACCAAGCCCGTTCGAGTATCGATCTTGGGATGGCACTTTTTTTTCTAATCTAAGTCCGCAGATTGTAGCGCCGCCCACAACCAACAATTGAATTCAATGGAATGTAGGTGAAAAAGTTCACGTAAGAGTGCGTTACGATCGAATTCTCGATGAATCAATGGAGATATGCAAATGATTTAAGGAAGTCGTGGGATAGATACAAAGCTTAGTAAGCCGCTCATGAGCGCGTGTGATCACTGGTTCAATAAATTCATTCGGTGACAGTGAGTCAATCGGATTAAGCTGGGATGAAAATACTTTAATTAACAGCTTTGACATTTCGTAGAGCTATCAAATTGCTTTCAAACGTCACCCGGACGTGTAGTAGGTAATGAACTAATGACGCATTCATTTAGTACGCATTTTCCGAACGATCAGAAAGCTCGACAAATGAGCAAGTCTTAACCGTTATACAATGAACGTGTCGGAATTCACACCGAAACTTACGTAATTTTTATTCTCGCGGTGAAAAGTGAAGTTTGGTGGCGACAAGTCCCACCGCATAGCGCACCTTAATCACTAAAACGATTTTATTCAAAACGTTCAAGAAGATATGAACCGGTTAAGTTTGAAAACATTAAGTTGCCTCGATTCCTCGATTCCCCGTCGTGCTTGCAGCGGCGACATTGCTCTATGAAGGTGAATTTTAAATCCCAGAATATTCTGGCATTTTAGTAAATTGATAATTATTCAGCAGAGCCAGACTCAGTTTGTCTTATATAATAATGAGTATAAATCGCATTGTGATCCTGCGCAGTCCAACGGAGTAAAGCTTTGAAGGTCGCAGACGAAGAACGGAATGAACCCGGACAATCGGTAATTTATTGAGAACCGGAAAATTACAAATCGGACAGGGTAGTTAATAGATTTGCCATTTAGTTCGAAAGGAATAACTACTGAAGTTAATTCTGAAGGTACATCCAGATGTGAATACGATAAACTGAATTAACAATGTGCCGCCTCTAGAGGAGCTGAACCCCGCTAATGTATGCTAGACTTACTGATTTGTCTCAACAAATGTGGTAGCTTGGTGTTTTGACACATGCACTTATTCGGCTTAAAATCAGGATTCACAGAAGTCGTTCTGTGGGGGTTTATCGGTTAATTGTGCCAGCACGGGCACGGGTTCACCAATACACTTTTACTACGAGAGACGAATTCCATAATAGGTGCACCCAATAGCATCACAGACGGCGACGATGAACAAAAAGTGTCGGTTTGAATCAATAAAAATCTTCGATGAACAGTTTAGTTAATTATTAACACTTTATTGGAAATCTTTCTTCAGTTTGAGTCAATACAAATCTTCAATGAACACTTTCATGATCATCATCGGCACCACAACCGGGATCCGGTCTTGGCCTATTTAGCAAGTCTTGAGGCTTGTTACATTTTCCATGATTTTTTTTTTAAGGGCAAGGTTATTAGTCTTGCGCCACTCAATGAACAGTTTAGTCAATTATTAATACTTTATTGGAAATCTTTCTTCAGTTTGAGTCAATACAAATCTTCGATGAACAGTTTAGTTAATTATTAACACTTTGTTGGAAATCTTTCTTCACTAGCGCTTTTCATTGTTTTTGACGGGAATCCTTCAAGTTACCATTAAGTTGAAAAGGCAATGCCAATTATTACCGCACCGACTCACGACTTTACTTTCGGCCTGCTTCACATCGACTTCCTGAAGCCCGACGCGGCGTAATACAAGGGGATGAGTGCTCGATGGTGGTAGTGACTCCACTGACTAAAAGGGGGCAAGAATCCATTCATCGTGTCGTGGCAGTGAGGTCATAACTAAGTAAAACTCACTGCCACTTACTAGGAACTTGAAAAGGTAATTCCTGCCGTACAGGCTGAGTTAGATTCCTCGGTTGCTATGTATACGCAGAAATCGGTTTCGGGGGCATAACCAAGTGTGGGCATAAGTTGTCGGTTAGACTGTGGTGCTCTAAAAAGCCCTACCACCTTTTCCCCCCATTCCTACATCCTAATCCCAGCAATAATACTCTAAAACCCAAAACCCAATCAAAACCCGAAAAAACCCAATCTAGATCCAAAATTCGCAATAAACGAATCAAACATCAATTTATCGCTTAACATTTTTCCCCACGGCATAATTTGATCCAAAATCTAAATTAAAATCAAAATTCACAATAAACGAATCTAATATTCGTTTATCGTTTTACATTTGCCCCACGGCACCATCAAAATTTAAAACCCAGAGATACGTTACCTCAATCTGGGAAAATTCCATCAAATTGAACAAACAAACCCGAATCCCTTTTATACATCCACATCTGCACAACAATTTAATAAGAATTCAAGAAACTGAATCCTTATCTTAAGTAAACACTGAGCATCTCACTCAGGATACCAAAATCGAGATTTTTGTACGAAATTGTGCATTTTTGAGATACAAATCTCGATTTGTTTCCCTTTATAAAGGAACAGTAGAGTGATCTCGGGCCGCAGTAGAATATCAAACAGTGTCCACTTGTTTATACCGAAAAAAGCGGGCCTTTCAATATCTAACAACTGGTGAGTAAAAGCTGTGGTACCCCCATAAAAAACACTCTTATAGATTCGGAGTATCACCTGCCCCCACGGAAACCGGCGGAGAGGAGGACTGCGGTTGAACTAAAAGGTGGCAGGACCAAACTAAGCACGTTGCTCTTCCCTCAGGATCTGAGGGAGTACGGCGACGACCCCTTTGTAGTACGTTTTTCAGGAGCGGTCTATAGAGATCCCCCATCCTTTTCAGGACAAGGAGACACGCTCCCTGAAACAAGCCTACTACAAGACAAAGGAACATGGGTCTTGGTTGTTGCGATGGTTGTTTCGCGGAAATGCAACGCATCGTGCCTGGTGACTTACCAGTAACGAGAATTGGTATTATTGGTGGTTTAGGTAGGATGGGAGCCGAAATGGTTTTCGGGGAAACTAAATGTTGGTTGGTTACAAGCGAGGCGAATGGTTCAAACAGGAAGTGAGCCGGAATGGTTTTCGGGGGAAATTAATGCTGCTTGGTCGCAAACGAGAAATATAGTTTAAGTAGGAAATTAACCGAAGTGGTTTTTGGGAAAAATGTATGCGGTTTGATGTAGATGAGGGAGATGATTTATATTCTGTTGTAAGTTTTGAAAATGCATTTTATTACAGATTGGATTGTTTCCAAGTTTGGAGGTGTATGCGATTGCAGATTTGCGAATGTGTGCTATTGCAGATTTGGGTTATAGTGGCGCGCTGTTAGCGGTCAAAATTGGTTGGAATTGTGGGTTGGTTCTCCATGTGATATAGACAACCCCCACACTTCCACTTGTTTGTTTTTTCCTACAAACATGTGTAATATATAGCGTGTATTGATATTATAATTTAAAATGGTCGTGTAATCTCCCTTTAGATAGGTATCCAACAACTCCGGGTGGATTATTATACATCGCCTAATGTACTGTAAAGGAGCCTCTTCACATAAAGCTTGACAGAACAGTGGTATATGAGCGTAGTTTAAATAATATCTAGACATACGTGGGAGACTCCGTGAGCCTGTTTGAGCATAGAATGCATCATTGTGCTATAACAACCAAACCAATAAATACAGATTATTAGGAGAGATTTCTACGTTTACCACTAATATGTGGTGAACTATATGTGGTGAGCTTTAAGCCTTTTGACACACATTTGTACGTAAATTAAAAGCGGCATTTAACATGCCCCCGCAATCACGCCTGGATGAATTTCAAAAGTCTTCCCTTCAGATAAAAAACTCATTACAGGGTTATACTGTGGGGATAGGAAGTATTGTGCCAGACACGGGCACTGCGTTCACTTCTTCCCCATCGAAGTCACTACAAGTTCATCGGTTCCGCCGTTAACCGATCACAAGGATTAAGTCCAAAACACAGAACAAACGCAGCACAGCGAATAAAACACACCGATGGAAGTCACCAAAAAAATAAAACGCACTGAGCACAGGTTTGTTATAATTAATGTTTTTTATTTCACAACGGACTTAATATTAGTGTTAATTTGATTTTTGAAAATTTAATACATGGTGAAACACTTCTTTCAGGGCCCGATTTCTGTATATATACGCTTCTCCGCCGCGCGACGGAGAGCGGGAGATCGCGCGACCAGGGTGGTCGGCGGATGTAATTTGACTCAACGATATTCATTCGTTGTCAAAGGAAATTCTGCCAGTGAAACTGGCTCTCTTAATTAAGGGGTGTATTTTGCGATTCCAAGAGAGACGTAAAATCTCTCTTTGGGGTAACCAAACAGATCTCATACAGAAGATCGTCACGATACACATGTATGTGTGTACATTGGTTCTTTTATGGATCAAAGCCATGGGAACGAATCTAAAACAAAGACCGGTAAAATGTGCATCAATGAGATGTGAGTTCGGCAAAGCAAACAAGCCGAATCTCATTGGATGCTAATTGGGTTTGTGTTTGCTTATGTGAGAAGGTCACTGGTAAACGGATCGAGGAATATGTAGGACAAAGGGAATTTATGATCTGAGAGTTTAACTGAGTAAACAAGTTGTAACTCATTAGATGGGAGATGCATGTGGGATGCTTCAACCGATATAGATTGTTTATCGTATCGCCAGAATGCCTGCGGAAGAACAGCGTTCTTTTGTTTGCACATGGTGCGAGTTAGGGTAATTGGCTTCAGCGTCGATTGCGCTAATTATATGCAGCTGCTTGGGTTGTTTATTGTTAGGAGAAAAGGCCGCCTGCCAGTGTGTATGAAAGGAAATTTATTGTACACATGTTGAGGCTGGGATTAGCCAACTCAAGGGTAAGATTCCCTGATTATGCGGTTGTATTATATATGAACCGATGAATTTTCTTTCAGGGAATTTATGATAAGCTTGGAGAGAATTCTTATAGGGGATTTTAGTTAAATGAACTTGATCAATTTGATGCGTGAATCATTTACGGTGCTAATGTGATTACATTAGCGAAAGCTTATGCAGACTGGGTTGTAGGGACGGGGGTTCTTTAGGTAAGTAGTCAGTGCGGTTTGGCGGAACCGCCACAATACCATTCAATTCCATCATCAAATCATTGACGTAACGTTCACGTATTTCTGTTTTCTACATGTATTTTTCCGAGAATCTCTCAACTGGACTTGGTGAATCCATCCCACCTCAAAAGTATTTATCTGCAGTACCCGACTATAAAAAAAAAATTTAACTTAGATGAATACACGGAATCGTTGTTGTTCTTGTTGTTGAACAACGCATTTATTGTACAATAATTTAACAAATGTTTACTTGGGACTAAATGCTAAATCCTATTTCACAAACTTTTCTTATTCTTAAATAATTTACTGACTCTACACGAGCACTCTAAATTACACGATATAGGTTTATGTAATGCCTTTCGGCGTGCAATAATATGTTTATATTTTTATACTTTTATATATTTTCTTTGATTGCCAAAGGCCGCAAACGAGTTGGTTGTATATTGGATATAAACCTACAACATCTGAGCTGATTAGTGTTTTATATCGATAGATATGATGAATTCAATGCAGAAAGATACGCGACAATTCGGAAAGAGGCAATGCGACATGTCAAACGCAAGAAACGCGAATGGAAGAAACTCGGATCGAAAAAAATCAAGAAAATTCCAGAGCAAAGAACATCAGAGGTATGTATGCCGGCATAAATTCAATTAGGAATGCCCACCGAGGGAGAGCCAGAATAATTCGAGACACAAACGGCTGTCTGGTCACAGAAACAAACAATATCGTGACAAGATGGAGGCAGTACTTTGAAAACCTTCTCAATGTGCGCACCCATCAACCACAAATAAACGCACCAGACGTACATACAGCCGAGCCTCAGATCCCAGAGCCCTCTTTCAACGAAGTGGTAGACGCAATAAATCGATTGAAAAACAACAAGGCTCCTGGAGTCGACTGCATACCGGCAGAGCTTTTGAAGCGTGGGGGGGGGGGGGGGGGGAGGCGACCGCTCGAAAGATCCACCAGCTCATCAAAACAATATGGGATAAGGAAGTCACTCCGGAAGAATGGAAAACCTCAATAGTCGTCACCAATTTCAACAAGCGACCAAATGTTCACAATAAGCCTGTGGGGGTTCTCTATACCTCATGGAGAACCAACCCCCAACGTCAACCAATCTTGACCGCTAACAGCGCGTCACCCTACCCTAACCTGTAACCCATCTCAAAACATGCAAAAACAAATCCCAATCTGCAAGCGCATCCATCCCGAACTTGCAAGAATCCATCTCCCAATCCGCAATGAAAGGCACTTCCCTAAACTCCCAACAGAATACAATTCACCAGAATATATTCTAATCATCCACGCATACATTTTCCCAAAATCGCTTCGGTCAATTCTCTACTTAATGCATATTCCCTCCTTGCGACCAAGCAATCCTAACTTCCCCGAAATTCATAAGCCGTAATAAAACGCATATTCAAATCTACAACGAACATTAACCATCGCCACCAACTATACCAAGCCGCATACATTTCCCTGAAATTACATCGGTTAATATCTTATCTAAACGATATTCCTTGCTTGCACCCCAGCAATTTCAATTTCCCGGTATACACAACCAACGAATCCAACTCAGCTTGTACGTCGAGGATTCGCTGGAACTGAATTCTTATGCGAGCATAGCAACTCTTCTCGAAATTCCTCGGAAGTGGCAGCAAGTTTATTTCCAACTTGGCTTTTAGTTGTTGGAATTTCGGACAACCTCTAAAGTTGGCCGGGTGACCTGTATTTTTGCACAGGACGCAAGATAGTCTACTCCTATCCTGAACCTGTTCTTAATCTAAGAGGCATTCTCCTACAGTATGATTGTTTTGGCACTTTACACATCTAAATTCCATACAGCAGTTAGATGCAACGTGGCCGAATCGTTGGCACCGCATGCACTACAACACACGGTCAACTCTCCTTGTTTTTTCCAAAATACTTAATTAATTGGGCGTTGATGACCTTTTCCATCACCTTAGATAACATAGACAGCATCGGTCGGGAATTTTGTGGGAGACACTTTTTCCCCCTCTTTGGGATTGGCTGAACTCGAGCGACCTTCCAGGAGGTAGGAAATGTCCTCCGTGCATAAGATAAGCGGAAGAGTCTGCCAAGAACTGGCCACACTTCTGAAGCACAGTTCTTAAGGGTTATTGGTGATATTACGTCCGGGCCGATTGCCTTCTTACAGCCCAGTCCATGTGGAATGCGTTGAATAGTACGCGGACGGAACCTCCCATCCCGCATCGTAGACCGTACCACCGAGATCACAGGTGGCTCCAAAAAACCGACATCGAGGTTTGATTCGCGGAAAATAAATTTGCGAACACATTACCTTTATATATATAAATTTGTGAATAGTGTTCCGCTGCCCGTCACCAACGGAGGCAAAGAGGAGGAAGTGAAGTTACTGCTGACTGGCGTTGCCGTTGACCAGAAGGGACGCGAAGCAATGGGTCACTCAAATAGTTTATTCGTCACTCTCTCGCGGTATCAATCACCTGGCTGCACGCGTTTCTGATTCCAACAAAATTCGTTCTGTTAACATCGGTGGGATTGGATCACCATTGTTTAAAATCTCTATTTTTTGCCGTTGTGATCTGCTTGCATTGTTTTATTAAACGAAGCCCTATCAGCTGAATTTCTTTTGATGAAATGCGGAATGTAAATCTACATCCCGAGCAGAATAATCCATCGGACCGACACCGCGCGTGAACATCAGAGTCTTCTAAGCACGCCTCCGACCACGACAAACATGCGAAGATATCTTGCAAATCGTGCCAGTTAGCAGCCCCAAATCCCCATACATGGTGAAGCTGCTTAGGTCAGCTCTTCGCTTGAAATGCGAGTGGTTGCGTGACCGATACCAAGCAGTAGTCTGAGTTTCCCAGTGTCGCAGCAACTTCCATGGTATAAATGCTCGGCTTAGATGTCAAAAACAGATCCAGGGTCATCGCATAATCACCTCGGGTATCCGGCACTCGCGTATGTTCCTCCTCGAGTTGAGTCAAATTGCGGTTGACAGCGAACATCTCTCCTGGCCTCCCAACCTCGTCGGTTATGTTAGAATGTGCCAACCAGCCGCAGCAGGGTACATTAAAATCACCAAGAACGACGATTTCAGAAGCGGCGTGGTTGATCTGTATCCAGTTGACGGTACGTGAAATATGTTCAAAAAGTGTCATCGGTGGATCGTCATTCGGAGAGCGGTTAAGACAACAAAGAAACTTAACAGGATTCCTCAGCACGACCTTCAACCACATGATGTCCATGTTATTGGGTACCAATACCTCCATCCTCTGGCAAGCCATTTCGGAGCGCAGTCTGCAGACGCAGACTCCACCCTTAAAACGGAATCTCAAAGAGAAGTCGTATTCTGAGCAACGAATATATGTCAAATCAGTTCACGAATCGACCTGGGTTTCAGTTAGAGGAAGGATATCAAGTTTCGCTCTTTGCAAATATTGGTGTACGACATTTACATTCGTATTGATGAAACCGATGCCCCTGATGTTACAAAATGCCGTTATCAGTCGAACGTGGACAGAGCCTCGAGACCGAGTCCGATTACGCGATGATGAATTTCTCAAAGCTCGGTCATTTATCAAAATCCTTGCATGATGTCTCCTCTGGCATTGTCCCTCTGGTAGATCCGAATGGGAAACTAGTTTACCTCCGGAATTCTTTATCTCAGATCATCATGACTTATCTCCGTGTCAGTCCGGGCCATCAGCCATACATCCGAAACATAGCCGAAGATTTCTCCCGATGTTATCGCGGAATGTACAACGTGACGGGGTGTTATCTCACCTTGAGACCGACTTACCACCTAAACCAACCATTTCTCGAACCGGTCCATCAGCCAAGTTCCGCAAGATGGCCAGGGATTTCACCCGACCATTTCACGGAACCTATAGTTTGATGGGGTGGTGTTTCATCGGCCGACAGGGCGTTGGGACCCCATCTACCATTCGACCTTTGGTCGCCTCTTACGACAAGGCCTAGCTGTGAGTACATTCTAACGCCCTATTCACACGCCTAAAGAGGGATACTAGGTAATATCCAGATATAGTTAAGAATAGTCAGGAACGTTGAAATATTGTCAATAATAGTAAAAGAAAATCCGAAATAATCAGGAATATACAAAAAAGTCAGAAAGTTACCAAAATAATTTCAAATAATAGGAAAAACATTCAGAAAAAATCAGAAAGGTGGTTCGCAGTGGTCAACAACATTCAGAAATAGTCAAAAACAATAACGAAAAAAAAGTAGCAACAATAATAATACTAATAATAGTCGGAAAACGGCCAGAAACAGTCTGCGGTAGTCAAAAGGAGTCATCAATTACCAGAAACGTTCAGAAAATGTTAAAAATTAAGATGTAAGGAAGATAGTCAGAAATAGTCTAATTTAGTTAAAAATATTCAAGAATAGCCAAACAAAGACAATACTAATTATCATCATCATCATCGGCACTACAACCGGGAGCCGGTCTTGGCCTTATTTAGCAAGTCTCTCCATCGGTATCCGGACCAAATCCGAGACTTGTTAAATTGTGCGTAATAATTTGTTTTTCCGGGCAAGGTCATTAGCCTTGCGCCATAATACTAATTATAAGTAATCCGATATACACAAAAACTGCCAAGGGTGGTTTGAAGTATTCAAACATAGTCAGGAATAGTCGAATGTAGTCAAAAATGCTTAAAAATATTTAAAAATAGTCAGCAAATTCAGAAACAATCAGAAATACTTGCAAATACTTAGAGATACTCAAAGATAGTCAGGAACACTCAAAAATTGTCACGAAAAGTCAAAGACGACCCGAAATAATCAGAAATGGTCAGATGTAGCCAGAAACTTACAAAAATAGTATTTAATATCGAAAATACTCAAATATAGTGAGAGTCGGTGCGGGATAGGAATGTTGTTCAGAAATAGTCAAAAATTGTCCACTCGGCGCTATAGGTTCGCCTCTCCCGAGAGAAGTCTAATAAAAAAAAAGACACAAATGGTTAAAAATTGTCAACAATTGAAAAACAATCGTAGATCCTCGGGAAGTAACATTCAGAAATTGTCAAAATAGTCAAAGACAATCCGAAAGCATCACGAATAGTTAAAAATCATATAGAGGGTTGTGGCGTTTTCAACAGATACACACACAATACACAAGCAAATAGTGAAGAACACCGAACGAAAATCGAATAAGAAAATGCATCAGAGCCGTATACCATAGCGATAACATAACAATTCCACGTCAGTTGAGTGTACTTGAGTTTAGAAATCTAATTCGTACACGCGGCCAGTAGCCTGATGTGTTAAGCATTGGTTCAATTTTTAGTGATTCTAACTGTCATAGCGTCAGTTCGAATAACACGTTCTTCACTATCATCGCAAACGCTATAGACTCACTGCTAGTGATGCATTATTCCATTTATAACAATTCGGAAAAGACGCTGCATCCAGTCTAGGAATGGTCAGCATTAAACAGCAACATCCCCATTTCTGGAAGGACGCCACATCGCATCACCCAATACAGACACCGACAACGCGCCGATTCCCAGGAAGATACTCCACCACACTGCGATATTTTTGGATTGTTAGAAAGAAGCTACAAGCTGCTGCACAAACGACAACAGTCTATAGCGTCGAGGAATTAAAAAAAAAAACTAGTGAAAAGCGAAGCACTAATTCATTAGCCTAACGATATATTATTCTCGATGACTATTGAACTGTGGCATGTTACCTGTGGTATGGGATGCTTCGCAGGGGCAAAGAAGCGCCCGAGTGGTACACGATAGACTTTAGAAGGAATGCGTTTTCAGTCTTGATTATTGGGAGATTTTGATTCATTGCCTGTTCTAGCGCTGGAAATAATTTAAATAGAAATTTTGAAAATTTACAGAAGTTGTCTTGGCACATTATTATTATTATTATTATCTATTACAATGTAATTAATTACACAGTAACTTAATTCTAAGTAGCGCTAGCTGCTGGGGCTTTCGGCTATGTCTTGGCACAATGGTGACCGTCTGTTCACAATAGTCAAAATAATCAAAAATACTCTGGAAAAGTCGAAAAGATTCGATAGTAATCAGAATACCCAAAAAATCGTCAGAAATTGTCGCAAATAGTCAAAAGAATTCAGAAATAAGCAAAAATACTCGGAAATAGTTGCAAAAGTCCAAAATATTGAAAAACACCCAGAAATAGTCAAAAATACCAATACATGGCCAGAAAATAAACAGTTGAATATCCAAAAATAGTCAGAGATAATCGAAAGGAGTCAGAAATAGTCGAAAATAGTCAGAGATAGTCCTTTTTTTATTTCCTCCATTGGCTGAGGTAGTTCTGTGAAAATGGGTAAACCACGAGGCTTGAGAACTGCGAGAAAGCATGTGCATCACCGTCGTGATCAGGGTTGGGTCGACAAATACTACAAAAGGCTCATTTAGGCACAAGATGGAAGGCCAATCTTTTCGGAAGTGCCTCGCATGCCAAGAGAATCACCCTTGAAAAAGTAGGAGTTGAAGCTAAACAGCCTAATTCTGCCATCAGGAAGTGCGTGAGGGTGCGACTCATGAAAAGTGGAAAGAACATCACCGCATTCGTACCACGTTACAGTAACTTGAACTACATCGACGTGAACGGTGACGTGTTAGTGGCAGATTTCGGTCGTAAGGCCCATGCCGTTGGTGATATTCCCGGGGTTAGATTCAAGGTTGTAAAGGTAGCAAACGTTCCTTGCTGGCGCTTTACAAGAAGAAGAAGGAACTTCCTTGTTCTTAAGCTATTAGCTTTAGGGCTATTTTTTATGTAGAAAATAAAACCATATTGAACATAAAATAGTCGGAAGTACTGAGAAAGGGATAGGATGTTGAATATTGAAAAATGATCAGAAGTGGTTAGAAATAGCCAGAGATAGTGGGAACTGGTCGAGAATGATCAAGGAAGCCAGAAATAGTCAAAAACTCCAACACAAAAAACAATTAGTAGTGATAAATGATTACAATTAGATCCAAAAGAGTCAGAAGTAGTCAGAACAATTCAATAATGATCAAGTGAAAATGTTCAGAAGTGGTCAAAAATTGGTGTGGCGGGAAATTGTCAGAGATGATCAGAAATAGTTAGACATAATCGAAAATAATCAGAACCAAACAGAAATAGACAGAAATGGTTATAAATCGTCATATTTCTTGATGTCAGAAGTGTTTTAGACCAATGTGCTTCGATAGCCTTTTCCCTATTCTGTCTATCTTATTCCGCGTGCACTTTGTTTTGGCATTTTAGGGCAATTGTGATAGGAAATTTTGGCGCCAGGCTAATAACCTTGCCCGTAAAAATAAATTATTATGGCAACTTTGACAAGCCTCGAGACTTGCTAAATAAGGCCAAGACCTGATCCCGGTTGTAGTGCCGATAATGGTGATGATGATCATGTGATAGGAAATTGCCAGGGATGATCAAAAATAGTACGAAAAAATCGAAATCCATTAGAAAGGCAGATAAATAGACAGAAGTGCTTAGGAAACTTCATATTTCATGATGTTAAAAGTAATGTAGGCTAATCTGCTTCGGTAGCCTTTTCCCTATTCTCTCCACCCTATTCCGTATGCACTTTGTTTTGGCAATTTAGGGCACTTTGAAACTTGTTATCCGCACCAACTTTGGGGAAAAATGTTGATCAGGTGAAAAACATTCTAGGTAAAAGAGTGTTCAACCTTATGTTATTTTATGTCACGGGAATTCAGCATCTCACATAATTCCAGTACGACAACAGTTAAAAGCGTATCCTATAGAAAAAGAATTTTTTGCAACAACTATGATTTGATCCATAACTGTCATTTAATCCATAATTGTTTCCCAATAATTTATACACTTTCAAAAGTCTGCGCAGAGTACCAGGGGATTCAAACCCTTTAAGCCCAGTATACGAATGGTGCGGCATAATGGCGCCACGCGTTTCCTATAACTATCTTTTGACTTAGTGCTCAAAGTGCACAGAGATATGCCCCCAGGGGTCCAACGTTTAATTCCGGTTCGGCTTATTGCAGTTCCCAGTAGAAGCTCGATGACTTGATGACCAACTTATATACGGAATACGATTAGAAAAATTTACATTTTAATTAAAAATTGTCCGCAGTAGTGATTCAAAATAATTGGCGGCTGTAACAAACTTCCTTTGATCACTTGATCAGTGACCGACTAGTTATCTCATGCCGTCTTGCAGTGATCGCAGGGGGGGAGAGAGTCGTTCTGATTTTAAACAGGTGCTTATGTGTCTAAGATCTAAATTAGCCGAACTTTTACATTTCACAGTGGCTGCGATCTGGGAGACTGCCTAGCAGAGAAAATGTTTGGCTCATCTGAACAATTTTAGCTGCGACTCATTGCAGGCGTGATGCATTAGACTGTTGAATGGGTGTTTTTTATAATTATGTATAACAACAACTATTTAGGAACAATATTGTTGCCATTTTGCCTCAATGGACTCAATTGGTCAAGTAATGATGCGTAGTATGCTACTGTAATGGTTTTTACTTTTTGAAGATAATCGATTAAGATAACTCCATGACTATCCTAAAAAACAGTCGCCATCACCTTCCCAGCCGAAAAAACAGTTTTTGCCCTTTTGCAGTCCAATGTTTTGACTGTATTTTTGTTTCGGGCGTATAATGGTCTATCCAAGTTTCATCGACAGTACTAACTCGGCGCCAAAACTCGGATTTATTGCGCCTAAACTGCACCAACAGAGCGTTGGAAATGTTCACTCGAACACGTTTTTGGTCTAACGTGAGCAAACGCGCACACAACACTCGGACAGCTTTATCATGCCTAAATCTTGATTTAGTATGTGACAAAAACGTTCTTTAGTCTCTGCTATCTTTCTCACTTTAATTTGGCGGTCGTCTAGCGCCATTTGGTGAACTTTAGGCGATGTTATCGTTAGTTGTTGCAGTTTTTGGACGTCTCGAACGTTCATCGTCTCCCAAGCTCTCACGGCCACGTTTAAATTCAGCTGCCCAAAATTTCACTGTGGTAAATAATGGTGCAGAGTCCCCATACACAGAGTCTAATTCATCTTTGATTTACGTAGGCGTATTGCCTTTCCGTTTTCACAAAAAAAAGGCTCATCACATTTTGGATGACTAAATAGCCTACCCCGAGGACATGGGGTTTTGCATGACAGCTGTCAAATAAAAACTACGCATCTAAAATGGCTGAAATTTTGGTGAGTAACTGTCAAAAGATGCACAACTCCATTCACACTTTTATTGGCGAGTGTTGTTATCTTCACGTTGAGGTCGGACATTTTTCAGTCCACCCTCGTATAATAGACGAAAGAACATTTATTAATATGAGTAATACAGTGGATGACAGCGCGGAGCCCTGAGGGACACCAGAGTTTTTATCGGGAGGAGATTTCACAACATCCAGATCCGCTTGGCCCGAGCAGCAAAAGAGTCAGTCACGCCTCGTGTTCGGAAACTAAACAACGACAACACAATAAAAAGAAACATGCATGCGTAAAGAGCCGTTTGCGTACTCTCAATTTAATACACAATGTGTCGCATGGATCTATGTACGTAACTGAGTTCCCTATATTTACTAATGACGGATAGTGCTAATGATATCTGAGTTAACGACTTCCTAAGATGAAGACCATGACTGTGTTAGGGCAATTAGCTACAAACAGATCGTTTACGGTAAAATTAGAGTTAAGAAACCGATTATTGACCGTCAAATATTGTGGTCCTACATGTGCTGGGAAACAAAACAAAAACTAAGTTCACCATCGCTACCGAGACGTCGTGTTTATGTTGTGCTTATATTTAGACCAGAGTCAACGCAGAAAGATACGCGACAATTCGGAAAGAGACAATGAGACTCTTCAAATGCAAAAAGCGCGGATGGGAGAAGACTCGGATCGAGGAAATCCTAGAATATGCCAGAGCAAAGAACATCAGAGGTATGTATGCCGGCATAAATTTAATTAGAAATTGCTACCGAGGGAGCGCCAAAATAATTGGAGACACAAATGGCTGTTTGGTCACAGAAACAAACAATATCGTGACAAGATGGAAGCAGTACTTTGAAAACCTGCTCAATGTACGCACCCATCAACCACAAATAAACACACCAGACGTACATACAGTCGAGCCTCAGATCCCAGAGCCCTCTTTCAGCGAAGTTGTAGATGCAATAAATCGATTGAAAAACAACTAAGCTCCCGGAGTCGAATGTATGCCGCCAGAGCTTATGACGCATGGAGGAGAGGCAACCACTCGATGCATCCAACAACTGGTTAAAACAATATGGTATAAGGAAGTCAGTCCGGAAGAATGGAAAACCTCAATAGTCATCCCCATTTTCGAAAAAGGCGACAGATCTGACTGCGAAAATTACAGAGGAATATCATTGCTCCCAACCACATACAAAATACTAACAAATGTCATACTGGCGAGAATCATACCGTACGCAGAAGAAATATTGGGAGACTACCAATGCGGATTCCGTCGGAACCGGTCAACAAGCGACCAGATGTTCACAATAAGGCAACTGCGTTCACCAACTGTTCGTTGACTTAAAAAAAAACCTACGACTCAGTCGCAAGGCAAAGACTCTACCATATTTTAGTTGAGCTGTGAACCCCGACAAAATATGCCACCCTCATTCAAATCTGCATAAACGAAAACAAAGGGTGAGTTAAAATAGAAAACTACCTCCCAGAACCATTTGAAATCCGGGACGGACTAAAACAGGGGGGTGGCCACTTACCATGTCTTTTTAACCTGGTGCTCAGAACGGTACAAGACGACAACATGGCCGGATCATCCCTGAACGGGGTCACACAAGTGCTCGCATATGAGGATGACATCGTCGTTTTGGGCGATATTGTAGAAACTGTAAGTAAAAACTGTGTAATCATCATGCAAGCGGCAGAAGAGGTGGGCCTAGAAATAGATGAAGACAAAACGAAGTACATGATTACGGCGAGAGGAGATGGACCTCAGGGAGCACATATAAACACCAGAGGCAAGATGTTTGAAAAAGTTAAAGAAGGTAAATATCTGAAAATGATACTGACAACCAGTAACGAAATGTTGAAGGAAATTAACAAAAGACTACACTCCGGCAACGCTAGTTGGCACGCAGTCAGTAAACTGCTGAAATCCAAAACTGCTGTCACGTAACATGAAGCTCCGTGTCTATAGAACCATAATCATGCCGATTGCTCTATACTGATGCGAAACATGGGCTCTCACAAAACGGGACGAAAACAAATTCCGCATATTCGAGAATAAAGTTTTAAGGGGTATCTTTGGCGGTAAATATGACGAGGAGGCAGGACAATGGAGGAAACTCCACAACCACGAATTGGAAGAACTATTCCGCAAACCTACAATAGTGAGAGTAATCAGGTCGCGAAGATTAAGATGGGCCGAACATGTGGCACGAATGAGCAACGATAGGACCGTGCCACGGTCGTTGCTCGAATGAACTTGCTGAGTGTGTTCCGCCCCTTCAGACATTTTCCCGCGATACCCGTCAATCCGTGAATGCGCATCAGTTCGCGTTGAAAGTGAACTTCAGGCACACAAATAAACACAGAGAGTCATTCTTTAGCCGAACCACACAAATGTGGAATGCTGTACCCGATCATGTGTTTGCTCATCGTTATGGTGTCCAGGCATTCAAGATCAATATACATCGATACCTCCTTTCTTTGTCCGCTTCCTCTCCCTCCGCTCGCACTGTGCTCTGATATTTAAGGGTACTTCAAAATCCCCTTTTGTGCGCACGATAGTGTAAAAAAAACAAACAACAAAAATAATAATGTGATGAAGAGGTAGGGCAATGGAGGAAGCTCCATAATCACGAATTGGAAGGGCTTTACAGAAAACCTATAATAGGGAGAGTAATCAGGTGGCGAAAATTAAGAGCCGGACATGTGGCGAGAACGGGCAACGATAGGACCGTTCGTAGAATTAATGACGGTAGACCAACGGGAAAGAGACGGACAGGACGGCCGCGACGGAGATGGGAGGACAATGTTAGGTTTGACCTTGAGGAGATCGGATCAGATGGGCAAGCGTGGAAGGGAAGTGCACAGGACAGGGAACGATGGCGGAGTCGAGGAAGTGAGGTCATGAACTTCCGGGTTCCTACAGGCTAAGAAATAGTAATCATCATCATCATCATCATCATCGGCACTACAACCGGGATCAGGTCTTGGCCTATTTAGCAAGTCTCGAGGCCTGTTAAATTTTCCATAATAATTTACTTTTACGGGGAAGGTTATTAGCCTTGCGCCATAATAAATAGTGATACTACTCGAATTTATGTCCGCCGATCGTGGCATGCGATGTACATAGCCCGATTGTGTGCTCCCCCAACAAGTTGATTTTTCGATCATGGTAAATACGTGAAGAAGCAAAATTGTCATATCCGGGGTTGAAAATCTCACAAGTAATTAAGGAGCAATCACAAAAAGTAATTGTTTTGTGTGCGTTGAAGTCTGGATATATCATTGTGCGTTATGGGTTTTTAGTAGATGCCAGATATGGCAATTTTACACAAACTTCTCGCAAAGCAAGAAACGTGTAGAACGGCATGGTCGTTTTTGAAAAAAAAAACTTTAACAATGTCAATATATAAACATTAGACTCAATATATCAAACGTTGGTTGGCAGTTAAGTTTGTGTCAAAATTACAGAGCTATAGTTTTCCGACTAGACAAGACAAGACTAATGACCTTGCCCGGAAAAAACAAATCATTATGGAAAATTTAACAAGCCTCAGAACTTGCTAAATAAGTCCAAGACTGGTTCCCGGTTGTAGAGCCGATGATGATGATAATAGTTTTCCGACCACAAAATGGATAATCTAGTACATTGTTACACCTCGCAATTAAGATTCCATCATCCGATGATTTCATCTATATCAAAGTATTCTGCATATAATGCAATACTCGGCTTTCCAGCAATTGAGATTCGTATTTTGCATACAATGCAAACAATATAAATTCGCAAAGCCTTCCCCACGGGCAATTAATTCATATCGCATACGTTGCGATAATTACCCACCCATGCCCACCTTCCAAAGTCAATTATCATATATCAGTCATACACTTGACCCACTCCCCAAGGCCACCGCACTCTGCTTCATATTACAAAAATCAAGCAAGCGCCTGTCCACGGACCTACACGGTGTCATTTTACAAATAAATATGTTTACAAGTGTGATACATGATATGCGAGCACAAGCGGCATTATCAAAGGCCACCGACGTCGAAATAATCGAGCGTCGGAAAAGTGCTGAGTTCGGCGAAGTAGCGAACACAGCAGTGAGGCGCAATTAATCGTATGATACGATCGGCACATGCGGGCAATGGCCTATAATTGGTTCTCCGCATGGAAAGCAATTAAGTAATTGCGCAATTCATTACCGTTGCATTTTTGGCAAAGAAAATTAAAACGATTATTGAAAATTGCAAATTGCGAGTGACAGGTAAATAACCCCCAAATAGGGTACACGCGCTGGGTGAGAAAAATACTCTTTCTACATTAACTCCCCAATTAAAATGGTATTTAAAGGTTAGTGCAAGTGAGTTTCTTTGCTGTGTAGTGTAATAACCAAGTAAGGAGGTTGCAGCCTTAGCGTTGGAACAGCGGGCCTCCTTACTTTTCTTTTTAAAAGCGATTGTGTGGAAAACTAAGGGATCGACATTCCCAATCAATAAATAAATTGTTCAGTAAAGTGTAGTGAAGTGTTTCATTTCAATTTCAACCTTAGAACCACAACGCTGAAGAGGCTGCCGCCACAGAGAAGTCGAATAATCTCACGCTATACTGTCTTACCACGTAAGTACCTCCTACCGCCATAGAGAAGCTGCGCCGAGGAAACTAAGATGGCCTGGTATAGTTAAGCCACGCTATACTGGCCTACCACGTAAGTACCTCCTGCCGCCATAGAGAAGCTGCGTCGAAAAAACTAACTAAAACTAACTATAATTAAAATTAAATCACGAGAATTAAATAATAAATGTTAACATCTGGGGTTTCGCTCAGGTGTTACATTTTGGCGCCCAACGTGGGGCCTAACAAAAGAAAATATAACTAACTTAACCAAACATTATTTCAGATAACTAAATATTAAAAGGCAACATCAGAGGTTTACATTCTGGTGTTACATTTTGGCGCCCGAGCAGGGACCTAATAATATATAAATAAATCTTCAGATAACTAAATATTAAATGTCAATATCAGAGGTTTGCACTCTGGTGTTACATTTTGGCGCCCGAGCAGGGACCGTAATAAACACAACTACTAATAACCTTAAACAAACACGTTCTGATAATCAAATATTAAATGTTAACATTAGGGGTTACACTTTAATGTTAAAACATGTATATTTTTTAACTTATTTTCCATTATTTGATTTGTATTCGTTTTTTAAGGCCGTTTTCGCATAGGTGATGGGAGGGCAATGTAAGGTTTGCCCTTGAGGATATCGGATCAGACGGTCAAGTGTGGAAGGAGAGTGCACAGGACAGGGAACGATGGCGGAGTCGAGTCGGTGAGATCATGAACTTCCAGGTTTCTACAGGCCAATAAATAGTAATAGTTATCTTTAGACCATTTGCTTTGTGCAACAGGTCTAACAACATAGGTAATCATGTGGATTTTTTTTTTTTTTTTTTTTTTTAAGAAAAACTCAAAGATTGGCGCCCTCGTTCTGATTTTTTGGCCGTCACAAGTGGTGATACTCTAGCGGAGCGAATACTAGAAGCATTCCTTTCACAACTGCTTGTGTGGATTCTAAAACCGTCAAAAACTCAAGAGAGAAATGGCCCTGATCTTTCGAAGAACTCTGCCCTACAATGATCTTCAAAGAGATTACTTCTTAAAAAAGAAGAATAGAACCGTTTTTCAAAACTTGTTTTTTTTTAAAGTCACAAGATTTGTCAACCTTTGCTTTTTCTACAATTCTCTCAGAAAAGGCGAAGTAATAGTGCTGAGTCGGTGAAATGCAATTTCTTTCTAGACTGGGCTCATGAACCAGGCTACAGTAGACGGTCAAGGGTATTCTCGCAACCAATTTACACACCCACGCTAGCACTCAATAATGTGTCGAATTACCTAAATACCAAAAGTCGTCAATTGAACCTACGTATGAACAATCGAACGTATGAACAATCGAACGCATGAAACAACCTCTTTACCAACTCAGCCATTGAGGCTTGTAGTACATATTTACCATCTTCCGAGCAAATGTTTATAAAAAAGTCGTAAATACCTCCAGCATACCTTGTTTCAATTAGCCATGGGAGTACTCGTACCAAAACCTATTGACCAAAATTCGATAAGCGATTCGCAGATGACCACAAGGGTTGGCGTTCACTCTGCAACAAGTCCTGGTTCAATTTATTATTGCCAAAGTATTATTGCAAGTGTGATATACTGTCACCTCACACAGCATACCAAAGTGGAACAGACCATATCATAAATTTTCAACAACCTCGACTTCCACACCAACGTTGATTTAAAAATCTTCCAAGCCTGAAAGCATGAAGCCCGAAGTAGAAATACAATTAAATACCAATAAACCTTCCGATCATCGGCGACGAAGTTAAGCCACACGCGAAACTCACACGACTCCGTAACGTTGCATGCTAATTTATAGATTATGTTGACAGTTATCGTCGAACTGAGGTCAGAATACACCTCATGGAGTATCAACCTACGCTTTGTGCAAGACATCACCGGCCTTACACAACCCGTCCATCCTATTCTAATCTTACATGCTTAACGTAACGCGATCGCTACTTCATTGAGCACGCAAATCTTTTATCAGTTCTTCAAGATGGTAACGCAATTTCGAGTTCGTTAAATTGATCAATAAGATCTGGAGGAAGAACCTAGGAAGCCAAATGCCACTACGGCACCCAGATGAGATGAATGGAATACCTGGCGTGCACGCTTCTGAACCAGTTAACAGATTCGAATCAAATCAAATAAGGAAAACGACGAACCAACCGGATCAAAACAGAAAACCGTCGAAAGGTCAACAAACGAACCAACCAACAGAGGCACACAGACTTAATAAAAAAAAACGAAGAAAAAAGAACTGAAACCGAAACTGAAATAGCTCGCGAAAGTCTTGGGCAGAAGTAAATTTGGTGCCTGGCCCCTCGCGATGTAGGCGAAGCGCCTTTCTGGGGCGGCCGCCAAGTCACTTGTTGTTGTGCCCCCAACGACGTCGCTCTCGCAAAATGGCAACAAACATCTGCTAACATGGCCTAGCGATCATCTGGTCTTGAATGTGATCATCAGTCTTTGTAGCCAGCGGGACTGATCGTGGAACGTGGAATGAAAACAAAACCAATGAAAAGGGAAATGTCAGAGAACAACTTCTCTGGTACTGATGATGAACTCTTCAGCTTTCTGGCGGTTTGTTTTTGCGGCCGCTTTTTTACTTCTTGGGAAGGGAAAACTTTTCTACAATTTCCCAATGGTGACGAAATGTTGTTGACAGCATTGCCTTTTTTGTTTGTTTGTTTGCTGCTTTGTTTGTTGGTTTGTTTATTTGACTGTCATGTCGGATAACTCTATGAATATGCTACTACGAATGACGGGTTGTACATAATCTATTAGGAAGTCATCGTAGGGCCAATGGTACTGGCAGTCAGTCATTATACGGCTTTTGTTGACACTTGTTTATCTCGTTTCATTAAAAACCAATCAAACTCGATGAACAGGTAACATAGCGATTAATGTGGATGATGTGAAGCAGGGAAAGCCCAACCGGACTACGACGGCCTAAGCCCGCCAGAATATACAGGGACCCCGGCTGTCTATGCGTGGACAATATCTTGCAACATTTCAACACTTAACTTTGCAAATTCATTAGGCAAATGTACCATTAACTGAATCTCTGTTTATTATGAGAAACGGTTCAAAAGGCCAGACAGTGAAACGTGTGTAACGAGTAAACGATCGTTAAAACCCAGAAAACGCACACAAAAAAATCCGTTCCTTGCAAAACTCATGGAACAACAACCGTTGGTTACATCATAAACACTCATTGTCATTTTACCTTCCTTAGATTTTAAAAATGCCGCATAAGTTTTAAGTTTTATGTCTAAACAAAGTTTACATTGAAACTTCGACAGCATTGAATGCAAATGAAGGAAGAAAACAACCGTAAAGGAAAAATTACCATAGCATTATAAATTATCGACGTTTATGGTTCATATAATTAAGTCACTAATGCTACGCGAAGAGAGATTTCCGTGTAAACTCCGATATAAAATAGATAAGATCGATTTAAGATATAGATTTAAGTCAATGGAGTCCTAAACTGTCACAAACTCCACTCCAAAAGGTATAATCGTGGGAAAGTGAAGATTTTCGTACGTGTACGAAAAACTACACTTTCCCCATTGCTCAGGTGAGCTGGTGTTTTGCAAGCTAGTTACTTGTTGTAATACACGGTGGTCTTATGCAGAATACATAGGGTGGCGCAAAATTAATCACCCTAACGGAAGATACCTCAATCATATTTGACATTTGTGAACTAGACAGCTGCAGTCATCTCTTAACTTAACAGGAAAAAAAAACAAAAAAAAATTAATAAATAAAGATTTCCATCACTCCAAATCATTTTTGTTTATTTAGTAAAAAAGTAATTTAAAAACAAAATGCATGATTAATTTTGCGCCACCCTATAGATTAAAAGGAACGATCGGCTTTCCCGTCTGACTTCTTGTAAATATACAGAAGCAAAACATTTACCCAGATGCTTTGTTCCTATTACTTTTCTGTCTCTTTAGTTCTTACCGTTCCCATTCCCCTTCATACTGCCCGCGCTGTAGGGAAAAACATTTATACAATTTATTGTTGACGGCATTTCGTACTATCAGGGTATCATTTGCACCCGCTTAAGGTGTGCTTATAAAAAACTAAATTTAAAAAAATTAAAAAAAAACCTTGATAGTATAGTGATTAGTATACCCGCCTGTCACGCGGGAGACCGGGGTCGATTCCCCGTCAGAGAGCCTCTGGCGCAAGACTAATGACTTTGCCCGGAAAAAGCAAATCATTATGGAAAATTTAACAAGCCTCAGGACTTGCTAAATAAGGTCAAGACCGGTTCCCGGTTGTAGTGCCGATGATGATGATGATGATAAAAAAATAAAAGAAAAGCAAAATAACTTCTCCAGTATATAATTGAAAGTGAAAAACAAAGAGTCGGTAAATTAGATCCAAAAATCCTATCGCTGAAGTAGATTCAGCATTTTATTGAGGTACGCTTGTGGGGGTTCTTAAAACTCACCTGAAGAACCCCCCATATCCGCAACCCAGCCATCACCAACTTTCTGCTAATGCAATCGCATTAAGCACCTGTAAATGCTTCACACAACAAAATTTACCAAATCTATTCACCTAAAAGCTCCTGGAAAAGAATTCTTACTTGCATTCATCTACTCGAATTCAAAACTCCTTTTAAGAATTCTGTTCCAAACAGCATATCCCTGAAAAGAAAACTTATCGGTTCACATATAATGTAACCGCATAATCAGCGAATCTTAGCCTTGAGTTGGCTATCCCCAGCCTAACATGTGTACAACACGTCTTACATACACATTGGCTGGCGATTCATTGTCCAACTGCCAAAGTAGCGTCGGGCAGCTTGTTTGTTTGTTCAGCTGGTATATACCCCACCATGATTCCTCGTCTAGACGGATAAATAATCACAAATTTCATTCTTTGCCACAAACGAAGTTCCCTGCATATACAAATGCAAGCAAGAGATTCGTTTCGGCCACCGATCCAAGATACGATATACATTTCTCATTGTATAAAGTATTGTAATGCATTAGCACCTCTTTCGAATGGCTATTCGCCTATTTACACAAGGGCATCACTCATCTAAGACTTTTATGATGCCCTGGTCACATCTTTGCCTTTAACACCATTTCTTCGATGCATCATCGTCTATTTATTTAGCCGCGATGCACATCTAAGACAACGATCTAAATGGTCCCTTTGACTCTGAATTTCCCTGGATCCGTTCCTCATGACCTCGAGGCATGAGCAAACAAAGACCCAATTAGCATCCGATGAGATTTGGCTTGTTTGCTTAGCCGAACGCACACGGCATGGGTGCACATATGCTCTTTCTTTGTTTTAGATTCGTTCTCATGGTTTCGTCCCATGAATGAACCAATGTACACACATACATGTGTACCACCATGATTTTTATTACGAGATCTGGTTTTCTGTTTCACAGAGAGAGACTTTACGTCTCTCTTGTGGTACGTAGAAACATATCCTTAGCGGAGAGGATATCCACCACCACCGAATCGATAGTGAATCAAGAACCAGATTCCAACCCTCGATTGAGTCTTTTACATACGTCGACCACCAAGGTCGTTCAGTCTCCCGCTCCCCGGTGCGAACGGGGATGCGATTCTAAGTCGAGTGCAGTAAGCGCGCACCTTTAATTTAAAAGTTTTTTCTTAGCGCGCGATTAATTAAGTAATTCTTTCTTGTGTCACCAGTTATTTTGTTGTCAAGTAGAGTACACTGTCTTGTATCTTAGTACATCCGTTGTGAAATAAGACAACAATAGTAATAGTAAAATAAAATAAAAATAAAAAACAATGGTAAAAATAAATAAAGAATTAGTGTGTTTGATTTCCGAGCTGCTGTTCCTGAGAGTACTTATCCTTTTCGTTTGTGAACAACTGCGTGCACCCGATTTAGTGAAGAGATCAGTTTTTTCTGGCGGACAATAGGTGTTGGAACTTTGTGATGATTGGTGTGGACGAAGTAGAACCTAGTGCCCGTGTTTGGTACAATACTTCGTTCCCCACACGCTGCACTATACTGACACCACACAAAAGACAATATGTTTACTTAAATTCCTTAACCACCAGATGATTTAGATAAGCGTAAGGGAATGGCAATGACGGATGTGAATTTGCGACAAAATTATAATCCACAATCACATCGTGACAAAGGAGGCAAACTGAATTTTGGTTGGTCCTATAATTCACAGTCCATGAGAACAGTACACTCGTGAAAATGAGTGCACAGTTCGTTAGATGGACAATTCGTGATTCATGAGCAGTTGTCAGCTCAAATTTATAGTTGGTAGGTACATCTATAGCACATAGTGAATATTCTTTTATGCCACATTAGTATTACTACTACTATTTATTGGTCTATAGGAACCCGCAGTTCATGACTTCATTCACTCGGCTCCATTGCTCCCTGTCCTCTGCACTCTCCATCCACGCTGGACCATCTGATCCGATCTCCCCTTACATAGCCCTCTCATCTCCGTTGCGGCCGTCCTGTCCGTTTCTTTCCCGTTGGTCTACCGTCATTAATTCTACGAACGGTCCTATCGTTGCCCGTTCTCGCCACATGTCCGGCCCATCTTAATTTTCGCGACCTGATTACTCTCCCTGTTATAGGTTTTCGGTAAAGCCCTTCCAATTCGTGATTATGGAGCTTCCTCCATTGCCCTGCCTCTTCATCATATTATTATTTTTGTTGTTTGTTTTTTTACACTATCGTGCGCACAAAAGGGGATTTTGAAGTACCCTTAAATGTCAGAGCACAGTGCGAGCGGAAGGAGAGGAAGGGGATAAGGAAAGGAAGTGTCGATGTTGTATATAGGTCCTGAATGCCTGGACATCACAACTACCAGGAAACACATGATCAGGTAGAGCATTCCACATTCGTGTGATGCGGCTAAAGAATGCCTCTATCTGTTTATTTGTGCGCCTGAAGTTCACTTTCAACGGGAACTGATGTGCATTCACGGATTGACGGGTATCGCGGGAAAATGTCTGAAGGGGCGGAACACATTCAGCACGTTCATTCCAGCAACGACCGTGGAATACTCGTATCTATAGAAAAGAGAGAGGCATGATACGTTGCGTCTACTTTCTAACGACGGAATTATACGACTTACGGCTGAGTCCCCAATAAGTTTCACTGCTCGTTTTTGCATCCTGTGGAGTACGTATAGGGCAGTTTTGGATGCGCTTGACCAAATATGGGAGTTGGACTCCATTTTGGGACGAATATACGCCTTGTAAATAGTGGCCAGGCTGGATGGAGTGAAGTATCGTTTGCATCTCTTAAGGAACCCCATAAACTTGGCTGCACTTTTCGCAGCTTCAAATATGTGGTCATTCCAGTTAAGAGTCGAATTAATTCGAGTGCCGAGGATTGATAGTTCCTTAGCTTCGTCGATGCAAGTGCCGTTCGACAGTATATTTACTTTGCCTTTGACGACAAGAGACCATTTCCCCCCATCCGCTGATATATATCAGTGTGGCTTCATCCCAGGCAAATCAACGATGGGTCAGATATTCACCCTTAGGCAGGCGATGGAAAAATGTCTGGAATTTAAGATTCCACTATATCATCTATTTATAGACTTTAAGGCTGCCTACGACAGCAAAGCCAAAGTAGAACTATATAATGCCATGAGAGAGTTCGGCCTTCCAAACAAATGGATACGACTTTGTAGGTTGACCATGACCTACGTAACTAGTCAAGTAAAAATAGCGGGATTGCTGTCCGAGCGAAGAGGAGTCTGCCCGGAAACTCCTTTGTAGCAGGATGTATGGAAGGAGACAGAGCGGCAGATCTTGTCTGCGATGGAGAGATGGCATAGACTGGGACGCCCAGACCCTGGGAATGCCAAACTGGACGACATCGGCTCGAAATCGGGACCGGCGGAGAGATTTGTTAAATAAGGCCAAGACCGGATCCCCGTTGTAGTGCCGATGATGATGATGATACGCCTTGTAAATAGTGGCCAAGTTGGATGGAGTGAAGTATCTTTTGCATCTCTTATGGAACTCCATACATTTGACCGCAATTTTCGCAGCTTCAACTATGTGGTCATTCCAATTAAGATTCGAATTAATTCGAGTGCCGAGGATTGATAGTTCCTTGGCTTCGTCGATGCAAGTGCCGTTCATCGACAGTGTATTTACTTTAGGGTTCGCCTTTGACGACAGGAGACAGCTCTGAGTTTTTAAGGTATTGATGTCTACTCGGTTAGATAATCCCCATTGATATATCTTGTTGAGGTCTGAATTCAATGTATCAAGCAAAAACTGCTGGTTGGTAGTGACATTCGAAGAGTTTGGTCGAGAATGTGCATATGGGTATGGGAAACTCAACGTGCTATCATCAGCAAACGAGTGAATTGGGTTGTGGGTAATTGACAAGACATCATTTATAAATATAACGAAGAGATTAGGTGAGAGTACCGAACCCTAGGGAACATCTACATTAATGTGATGGGAGACAGATTTGACACTATCAAGAATCACTTGGATTAAACGGCCAGAAAGATAGCCTCTTATCCATTGCATCCGCGAATTGTCCACTCCGTATGAATGTCGTTTTGATAAAAGGGCTGGACTCCCAAATTCCGTCCAAGGCTTTTGAAATATCCAATACGACTACCTTGCTTTCGTCGAGGTAGTGGATGGAATGGCTCCACTTTTCGGTAAGGTTCGCCATCAGATCTCCTGTGGACCTGTTGCTACGAAAGCCATGTTGGCGGTCATTGAGGATGTCATTTGATTCCACATATTCCGAAAGTTGACGATTGATAAGTGATTCTGTAGGGTTTCGCTAGTGCGTCAACACAGACGCTAGTTCACTGAAACCGCCGAAGTCACCTTGACGGAACACCAAACACAGGAGAAGGTAGGAGTAATAAAACACGTTGGTTGGTTTGTTAACTAAATGTTCTTAATTTCTTTATGTTTAGGATCACTGTCTCTCAACTGCGTTCATCCAACTTAACTAACAATCCATTTATAAATTTGCAATAAGCACTTAGTATGAGTTCAGACGTTCTTTAATTTTTATATTCGCGCTTCACACGCACTCACATTTGACGGGGATATATTGTTGAAGTCTTATTAGCTACTACACTCGACGGGGGGATGAAACTTGACTCACATGTACGCAACGGGGTTGTGACTCGACTGTCCGTGTGTGGCCCCGGTGCCGGTTGAATCTCGACTGATTAATTACTGGCGAGGAAAAGTTCGTAGCGTCGTGGCAGTGGAGTCATAGCTAAAATCACCTCACTACCATTTACTAGGAACTTTGAAAAGGGTTGCTATGCCTGTATAGGGAATGTAGTTCCGGAGAATCATCGCCGTATAAGCTGAGTTGGATTCGTTGGTTGTGTGTACCGGGAAATTGGTTTCGCCGGCATAGCCAAGTATGATCAAGAGTCTTGACCGTTGCGATCGTTTCGCGGAAAATTAGCTGCCGCTTGGTTGTAAGCGAGAAGTATAGTTTAAGGAGGAAATGAACCGAAGCGGTTTTTTGGGGAAAATGCATGCGCTTTGATTGTAAGAAATTGATCTGGTTTTACATCTTTTAGGTGGAATAGGAACCGAAATGGTTTTCGGGGGAAATTGGAATTCCTTGGTTGCAAGCAGGAATACGAGTATAATTTAGATAGGAAGTTAACCGAGGCAATTTTTAGGAAAAATGCATGCGGCTAGCTATAGTTGATGGCGATGATTAATATTCCGTTGTAGGTTTGAATATGCGTTTTATTACAGCATATGAATTTCCGGGGAAATTAAGATTGTTTGGTCGCAAGGAAGGAATATGACTTAAGTAAAGAATTGACCGAAGCGGTTTTGGGAAAAATTATATGTGGGGTGATTGTTAAAGATTATTTATAACAATTGTTTTATATACAAAGGGCTCCTCGATAGTATAGTGGTTAGTATACCCGCCTGTCACCCGGGAGACCGGGGTTCGATTCCCCGTCGGGGAGCCTCTGGCGCAAGACTAATGACCTTGCCCAGAAAAAATAAATCATTATGGAAAATTTAACAAGCCTCAGGACTTACTAAATAAGGCCAAGACCGGTTCCCGGTTGTAGTGGCGATGATGATGATGTTTTATATACAAAACTCACCCAAATCTTTTGTGTTTCATTTCCACGATTGTTATTTCTAGGAAGCGGAATTGGCTAATAGGGGGCTGGGCTAAGGAAATTTATAGGGAGAATTTGGCTAATAGAGAGAATATAGGGGTTTTACTTTATTTTAATTATTTTACTATTGTTATGGTAATATTCTATTGTAATGGGAAAGTGACGATTTGGAGCGGGAAGGGAAGGATATATATGTGAAGACACGATATGTTAATTATTCACAGGGGGGGTGATAATTAATTGAACTTGATTATATAACAAGATGTAATTGGGGGAGATGATTTAGAATGTATTCTATTGAATTGTATTCTGTTGTAAGTTTTGGGAGATGGATTCTTGCAAGTTCGGGATGGATGTGCTTGCAGATTTTGCATGGTTGCGAATGTGTGTATTGCAGGTTTTGAATGGGGAGTTGGATTAAGGTGACGCGCTGTTAGCAGTCAGGGTTGGTTGGAATTGTGGGTTGGTTCTCCATGTGGTCTAGAGAACCTCCACAATTCCATTACCTTGGAGAGAATAGAAGTTAGTGCTATGGGTCGATAAGAAGAGAGGGGCGATTTGTCACCCGTTTTGGGAATTGCCCGAATGTTCGTTGGCTTCCCTCTATTTGGGAAACGGCCAGTAGAATAAGACAAATGGAAGTTTCCGCAATGGTTTAGCAAATGAAGAGGGCCATCTCTATAAGAGAATTGGGGGAATGTCATCGGGACCAGCGGATTTGTTTACGTTTAGCTCCTTGAGTGTGCGGGCAACTGTACGCGTTCGGAAGTGAATCTGGCTCATGGTGTGCTGCTTATACTCAAGTTGGGGCGGAACTGATGTAGTATCTGGCAGCGTTGAATTGGCTGCAAAATATGCCGCAAGTAGATTCCCATTCTGTATTGTACTGGTGACTGGTCTGTCGCCGATTATTAGCGGTGGAATGGATGAAGAGATTAAGTTTTGAATGTTTTTCACGAATGCCCAGAAGTTTCTACTACCTGTGGGAGAGGATGGTATGTTTTGTCTCACTCTCTGGTCATGCAAGAACTTGGCGCGTTGAATATGCGCGTTGCAGTCATTTCTAGCTCTCTTAAACGTTTTTGGTTTTTTTTCATCATCATCATCGGCACTACAACCGGGAACCGGTCTTGGCCTTATTTAGCAAGTCCTGCGGCTTGTTAAATTTTCCATAATGATTTGTTTTTTCCGGGCAAGGTCATTAGTCTTGCGCCAGAGACTCCCCGACGGGAAATCGAACCCCGCTCTCCCGCGTGACAGGCGAGGTGTTTTTTTCGTATTGTTTAATTTATACAATCGGAAGCTCAACTCTTTAACCTTAATGGCTTCTCTGCACCCGGAATCGTACCATATATGTCTCTTGGGTTTGATACTCTTTAGCCTGTGTGGAATAAAAGTTCGCATGCCAAGTAGAATTGTGTCTGTCATTGTGTCCGCTATATGGTCAACATCGTTATTGAGGAAAAATAACGACCAATTTAACCTCCCTGCCGTTCAAACCTTCCCAGTTGACTTTCCCCTAGAACCATACAGTTCTTTTGGGAACTGCCTCGTTAACGTTGCTGTTGGTTGGAGTAAACTTAGCTGACACGACACTGTGGTCTGAAGTGCCCAAGGGCGAAGAAACTTCAATTGTGTATTTGTTTGGGTGGGAGGTGAGAAACAGATCCAGTGTATTGGCGGAATGACCATCTATGTCTGGTACCCGTGTTGGTTCATTGACGAGTTGAGCTAATCTATTTGAATCAGCAAAGAGGTAGACATATTGACCTGCAACTGTTGTGTGTCCGGAGTGACGAAGCCACAGAGCTATGCACATTAAAATCACCCGCAATAACGATTTCAGTGTGCGGATATAGGGTCAAGGTCATATCTATAGAATCAGACAGAGTATCAAATTAGTTAAAGGATCCGTTTCTATCCAAGTTTGGGCTTCTGTAAAGAAAGCAGTAATATATGATATGCTGATGAGCGTGAAGTTTTAGCCACGAGAAATTGAATTATGGATTGGAGCAGAGTCCATAATGTGACGCAAGCTGATAAGCAATATCATCTCGTATGTATGTGGCTAGACCACGACGTGGTAAGAACAGAGCCACTAAGTTATAACCGGGAATAGTAAAATCAGAAATATCTGCATCAGGTATTACCTGAGTCTCACTAAGTGCAAGGATAGTTGGTTTCTGGTTACAGACGTGGGCATACACAGGGGAGAAGTTGCTATGAGTTAGCGGATGACATGGCAAAGCCGTTGGTCGGACTGAAACTGTGGGGAACGATGTCGTGGCACCGGCGTGGGTGCGAATTCTACTTCGTCCCACTAACTAACCGCAGTTCGGACAAGGTTCCGCCAAAACGAATCGTCACTAAATGTTCCAAAAACTGTTCCGTCAAACACTGAAAGGAAACTGTTCATCAAACGCGGAAGGATAACGACAACATCCCGGAAACTGCAGCGCAGGAGAGTAAAACACAAGCGAAACTCCACAATCCAACGTCCACAACAGGAAAAGGGAAAACACTGAATGATTTTTAGTCGGCAACATGTTCTCTTTATTTAATCAGTTGACAGATATCTTTTGTAATTAATCAAACGTGCACGTGTATTAGATGTCACCTGGAACCTTACGAATATTTTAATTTAAGACTTCTGTTGGAAGTGGGTGGCAAGTCAATAATTAAGAACAACGGTTAAAACACGAGGATATATATATATGTCTTATTACAAATGTAGAGTATGTATAATAAACGTCTGTTCTGTATGGATGGTGCTATGCAACTGATTCATTCCTCTGTCTCCGCCATTGGCTTGGTGGTAACGAAACGCAATAGTTCTACTTGTCGGTAAGGTCGCTACCTCTACAATCTCCCCTTCGGAAAGATCTCCTCCCGAGCTGGGATCTTTTCGCATGGATAGCCCTTGAAGCATCTTGGACCGGTGAATCTCATGTTGATTCCTTCCGAGTGATTTTGTCAAAATATCTGCCATATTTTGATCCGTAGTCACGTATTTCAGTTTAATTCTTCCATTTGCAACATTTTCCCTCACGTTGTGGTGTTTGATTACAATATGCTTCGTTCGGCTCTTGCTGATGTAACTCTCTGCGTGTGCTATCGCCGATTGACTATCGCTCAGAATGATCGTCTGATCCCTGGCGAGTTCGTTCAGTCCAACTGAGTTCAGCAAATTTCTCATCCATATGACTTCCCTTGCACAATCCGCTAAAGCCGTATATTCTGCCTCCATTGTGCTCAAAGCGACTGAAGTTTGTTTCGTGCTTCTCCAAAGTATTGGTGCTCCTGCCAATATCGCCACATATCCACTGATACTCTCCCTGTCCAATGTTGATGTGGCCCAATCTGCGTCACTGTACACCCTCAACTCCTTTCCTGTGGTTTTGTAAATCAATTCCAACTTTTTGGTTTCTTTCAGGTATCTCAGTACTCGCATCGCAGCGCTCCAATGTTGTTCGTTGTGTCGAGTACAAAACTGAGCCAATTTAGCTACGTGAAATGCTACGTCCGGTCGTGTTCGTTGAGAAATGTACAGAAGTCCTCCGATGAGTTCTCGGTACGGCCGATCGCTTTCACTTTCCTCATCCTGTTCCTCCAGGAATGTTGGTCTCACTTCCATGGGTGTTTGGAATCCTTTGGCGTTCTGTAGTCCAAACCGCTCTACTAATTTATCAATGTAGTTTTCCTGCGCAAGTGATATGCTTCCCTCTCGATTTTTGTGGAAATCTACTCCCAATAGGTTTGTCAACTTCCCCAAGTGTTTGACATCAAAGCATTTGTTTAAGTCTCCTATGTGTTTCCTGGTAGCCTCGTTTTCGACAATTGTCACCATATCGTCGACGTAAACTGTCAGCAATGCTCGTCCTTTGGTAGTCTTTAGTTCGTAAACGCACGGGTCTACCTTGTTTCTGATGAATCCCTTTTCAATCAGTGTTCCGTTCATGTGCTCGTTCCAGCACCTTCCACTTTGTTTCAATCCGTAGATTGATTTCTTCAACCAACACACTTTGTTTTCGTCACCCTTTTTGACGAAGCCCTCTGGTTGTAACATGTATACATCTCGTTCCAGCTTGCTGTGGAGATAAGCGCTCTTCACTTCGTATTGGTCAATAATCCAGCGCTTTTCAACTCCAGCCGCTATCAGCAAGCGTATTGTCTCGAAGTTTGATACGGGTGCGTATACTTCGTCGTAATCGATGCCTTTGCTTTGCGAACATCCTTTAGCCACGAGTCTCGCTTTCCACCTCAGTGCGTCACTCATTGTTTTCTTTGCGTAAACCCATCTGCACTTTATCGATGTCAAGAATTGTATTTTATCAGTGAGTCATATTCACCGTTCATCGCTTCCTGCCAGTGTGCTGATTCTGGAGATTCAATTGCTTCTAGATAAGACGATGGTATCTCCTTTCCGTTGACGGTTGATAAGTTCGCTTTATAGTCTGGGGTTTCTATGTTCAGCTTTGTCCTTATCTGTTTCCGGAATTCTCCCGGATCAAGTTCTAATGCTGGGCGTACGGTTTCCGCTCCGTCCGTTTCCTCTGCATTATCAGCAATCTCGATTTCTGAATAGTTTTGGTCCCTTGTTCGTGGCCTCAAATTCATTTTGTGCGATACTCGTTCTTTTTCGTGTTCGGGACCTTTCCTTGGTCTTCCTCGCCTTGTTCGTGTCGCTCGCCCCTCAGTATCGATTTCGATCACGTTCGGTGTTGACGGTACTGGTTCATTATCGTCTTCGTCCAGCTGTATTACCTCCGTTGTAGATGATTCCGCGACTGTGTCCTCCTCATCTCCGTCGAGTTCTCCTTCACTCTCATTTTCCCTTGGCTCCTCGGTTTGGACTGTTTCTGGGCAATTTTCTTTTGTTCCCTCGTCCGGGTTAGCTACTTTTGACTCGTCGTGGTAGTGTGCTTCCTTGAAGACGCAGTCTCTCGATTCCTCGATCCGTTGTTCGTCTTCTAGCCACACGCGGCATCCACGTCCTCTCTTAGCGTAACCAATGAGTCTTCCTCTCTTCGCTCTGGGGCTGAGTTTGGATTTTCTCTTTGCTTTGGGTATGTGCACGAATACCTCACATCCAATCTTACGGAAGTAACTCACGTTCGGCTTCTTCCCAGTCCTAATTTCGTAGGGCGTCCGCTGGTTGTCGTGAGAATTTGTAACTCTGTTTCTTATATATACAGCTGTGTCCGCCAGTTCAGCCCATGCCGCCTTTGGCAATCCTGTGTCGTGTAGCGTTGCTCGTAATAGGTCAAGTATCGTCCTATTGAGCCTCTCGGCTACTCCGTTTTGCTGTGGTGTATGTATCATCGTTGTCTCATGGATGATACCCTTTTCCTGACAATATTGTTTCCAAATGTTTGAACAAAACTCTAGACCATTGGCAGTTCTAAGTCGCTTTAACTTCTTGTTCGTCTGGTTTTCCTCTTCAGTTAACCATTTCTTGAATTTCACAAAAGCTTGGCTTTTGTATTGTAGGAAACTCACGTATGCGTATCTGCTTGCATCGTCTATGATGCTCATCATGTATTTGTTTCCTCCCAACTTGCCCCATCCACTGGTCCCATCAAATCTGCATGTACCAGGTCGAGTATGAGGTTTGTCTTGCCATTTTCGTCCCTTGCCAAATTGCGTTTCGGGAATGGTTGTCTGATCGATTTGCCGGCTAAGGAATCATCGCATTGCGTCGGATTCTCATTGCTTAGTTTCATACCGATCACCACTTCTTTCTTGGCCATCTCCAGGATTTTGTTTTTGCTCACGTGCATCATTCTCCGGTGCCATTTGTCAAGTGCTAAGGTTTTCACGTTGACTTCCTTTGATATGGCATTCAACGATGCGCTTTTTCGTCCTGGTTCAGTGTCCACTGTGTACAGCCTTCCCTGTAGTCGTGCCCTGATCAGTGACTTGCCTTCTTTGCTCAGAATGAAACATCCGTCTTCGTCGAAGATGACTTTCTTCTCATTTTCGATTAGACTTTTCACTGACAGGACACCATAGTCCAGTCCCGGAGCTAAAATCGTGTTTCTAGCTTCGAACTCAGTGATCTCAGTAGGAGCATTCTTTATCCTTATGCTCGCAGTTCCTCGACCCAAAGTTGGCGTTGTACTCCCGTCTGCCATTGTGATTTCATCATTGTCACTCTTACTTACTTTTGAGAAATAATTCTCGTTCGGTGTCATGTGGGGCGTCGCGCCGGAGTCAATGATCCAGCTGTCATGACATATATGACACATTTCGAGACGCAATTCGGGACGGACATGTCTTAACGTATATGAATGGTCTGATTGTTCTTTCCAACAATCGTGAGGACGAACTGAAAAATTGAAAGACGTACTGGAGACTGCAAGGAGGGCTGGGCTGATTAGCGACTGGAAGAAATCTTGCTTCCTGACAGGACGCGTTGAAATCTTCGGCCACGTTATCGGAGACAGAACCGTCCGGCCATTGGAGCGAAAAACTGAAGCGGTTAGACGCTGTTCCGAGCCTAAGAATATCCGACAAGTACAAGCTTTTTTGGGACTGACGGGATACTTCAGGAAATTCATTCGTGACTACTCAAGGATTGTGCGACCTTTATCAAACCTTATGCGAGCAGATGTCAAATTTAATTTTGGAGACGCCGAGAAAGAGGCTTTCGAACTCCTGATGACGTACCTAAGCCAAAAACTTGTGCTTCATTTGTAATGAATAGGAGCTGAGACGGGACTCCAAACGGTCGCATCGAAGTATGGATATGGAGCTATTCTCTTGCAGCGCGACTCAGGCGATAGGCTGCTGCATCCAATATGCTTCTCTAGCGGTAAAACAAAGCCGGTGGAGGAGAAATATTCGAGCTATGAGTTTGAGATTTTGGGAGTTATCAGGGCAGTTGAGTGATTCCGAGTAGATCTGTTGGGTATATATTTCAAGACTCTAACCGATTGCAAAGCCTTTACAATGACGATGAACAAGGACGATATTTTCGTTTGAGTAGCTCGACGGGCATTGCTGTTTGAAGAATTCCAGTATTCCATAGAGCATAGACCGGAACGGAATATGAAGCACGTCGACGCATTAACCCGAAACCCACTTCCAGGATGCTTGGTAATTAATGAGAGCCACGAATGCCTTACGGCGCGACTCAAGAAAGAACAGCAGCACGACGACCACCTGCAGGTGTAGGTCAAGCGGTTGGAAGAAGGAAAGCTCGATGGCATTACCTTACAACGTGGTTTGTTATAAAGATGTTGGTGACAAGGTGCGCGCTGTTATCCTGAAGTCAATGCAGCTACAGGTGATACGAAAAACCCATGAACGTAACCACTTTGGGATCAATTAGACGGAGCTCCAGAGTAATTGGTGGATACCTGATTTAAGGGTTAAGATTGAACGGGTAATTTGGAACAGTATTTCGTGTATACTGCCCGAGCGAAACCGAGGAAAACGACAAGGATTCCTGAATCCTGTGGAGAATGGCTGTGCCTTTCGACACACACATTCCACATCGATCACCTGGGCCCGCTGGCATCAACCAAGAAGTTTTACGGGCATATCCTGTGCATGGTGGACGCTTTTTTAAACTATATTTGGCTGTATGGTACAAAATCGACGACATCCGCAGAAGTCATCTGCCATTTGCAAGGCAGTCATTTATCTTTACAAATCCTCGGAGGATCATTTCTGACCGGCGTACCGCGTTTTACTTCAAAGGAGTTCGAGAGCAATTGCCGCGAAGAGTGCATTGCACACGTTCTGACATCCACGGGGATACCAAGGGCCAACGGTTAAGTCGAAAGTGTGACCCTAATACCACTGGTGACAAAGCTATCAGCTGCTAAAGAAAGTGAGTGGTATCGGCACCTGGACACGGTACGAAGATGCTACAATGCCACGCCACATCGGAGTATAGAGATGTCACCATTCCGATTAATGTTCGAAGTCGACGCTCGTTTGAAGGACGATCGGCAAATTATTGAGCTTCTGGAGGAAGAACTGATTGCCTCATTCGAGGACCAACGAGCAGAACTCCGCAAGCAGTCGAAGGAGAATTTTCAACGCATTCAGTCCGAAAACAAACGGAACTCCAATAAAAACAGCAAGGCGACGTTTCGCTATCAAGAAGGCGATATCGTCGCTATGCGCAAAGAACAGCAGGGACCTGGTTTAAAGCTCGCGCACAAGTTCCTTAGACCGTATGAGGTTATCAAGACCCTGCGCAACGATCGCTACTCTGAGCGTCGGATGGGAGAGAATCAGGGGCCCAAACAGACATCATCCGCCGCCGACTATATGAAACCCTGGGCAAGGGACAACAGTAGCGATCTATTTAGTAGTGACGAGGAGGATGACATCCAGTCCAGTCAGGACGGCCCAGTGTGGAATAAAAATGACGGAGGTGAATTTGAGACAAAATTGTAATTCACAATCACATAGCAACAATTAGTAATTGTAAAAACTCAAAAACATTTAGAAGCATTCAAAAACACTCACGAACAAATATCAAAAGCAGTCGAAAATAATCGAGAATAGTCAGAATGAGTTATAAATAATAGGATATAGTTAGAACTCGCCAGAAATAGACAGAAATGTGAGGATATAATAGCAGAAATAGCCAGAAACGGTCAGAAGTAGTCGAAGGTGATAAGTAATCATAACAACGCAGAAGTAGTCAAACATATTCATTAAAAATTATCAAAAGTAGACGGAAATAGTCAGAAATAGTCAAAATAAATATAAAATTGTTGTAACTATTCAAAAACGGTCAGAAATATAAAAATATGAAGTCTGAAATAACTACAAACAGCCGGAAGTAGTCGAAGATAATTAGGAACATCCTCCAAGAATAGTCTCAGATATAAGTACTTGAAAATAATTATAAAAAGTCAGACATTTTTCATTCAAAATAATCGCGAACAATTATTAAAAGTAGACGGGAATAGCCTGGAATAGTTAGAAGTAGTCAGAAGTAGTCAAAAGAAGTAAAAAATTGTTGTTAAACAGTCGGGAATGTGATGATATGAAGTCAGAAATAGTTAGAAACCATCGAAAGTAGTCTGAAATATTCAGTACAAGTCAAAGATAGTCATAAGAAGTAAGAAATAATTATAAACAGTCAGAAACATTCAAACACGGAAAATTGTCAAACGTAATATAAAATAGTCGGAATAGTGAGAAATAGTCATAAGAAGTAAGAAGCAATTAGGACTACTCAAAAATTGTTAGAAATATGAGGATAAAAAGTGAGATATTGCTAGGAACAGATAAGTAGTCCAACGGTTACACATATTTAGAAATAATCGGAGATACCCAGAAATAGTCATAAGAATCTGAGTCATAAGAAGTAGGAAATAGTTAGAACTAATCAGAAGTAATTAGAAACACAAGGATATGAAATCAAAAATTGCTGGAAACAGTCAGAAGTAGATGAGTAGTCAGAAATATTCTGAAATAGCCGGAAATAGTAGCAAGACGTAGGAAATAATTATAAACACTCAGAAAAATTCAAAAGAAGTCAAAAATAGTCATAATAGTCATAATAGTCAGAATAGTCATAATAGTCAGAATAGAGAGAAATAGTCATAAGAAGTAAGAAACAGTTAGGACTATTCAAAAATAGTTAGAAATATAAGGATAAAAAGTGAGATATTGCTAGGAACAGATAAGTAGTCCAACGGTTAGACATATTTAGAAATAATCGGAGATATCCAGAAATAGTTATAAGAATACTCAGAAATAGTTAGAACTAATCAGAAACAGAAGGGTATAAAATCAAAAATTGCTGGAAACAGTCAGAAGTAGATGAGTAGTCAGAAATATTCTGAAATAGACGGAGATGGTCGCAAGAAATAATTATAAACAGTCAGAAACATTAAGAAGAAGTCAAAAATAGTCCCAAAAACTTATCAAAAGGACATGGAAATAGTCAGAAATTATCAAGTAGTAGAAATTATTAGGACTAGTCGGAGAGTCAAAGCAGTCGGAAATAATCAGGAATAATTAAAAATAGTCAGAAATATTCAGAACAAGTTCGAAATATTGACGAAAAATTGTCAGAAATATTCAAAAATAGTCAGAAGTTGACAAAGGATATGCCGTGATGTCAGAAATGTTTATATGGTTTTTTTTTAAGGACTATATAATGAAACCCTACTGAGTAAAAGTAAACTAATTTAAGAAGGCCTTATTCATCAAACATTTTCCAACATCAAAGTGGGACAAGCTTTGTAGACATTTACAAAACTTTTTTTCACAAGAAATACGGTACATATTTACAAGGATCAAGCGCTTATGACCTGTTCAAAGTGGTCTGTTGATCTCTGAGATCAATACGAAGAAAAATAAGTATAGGCCAATCTGTCTAATGCCAATTACCTAGTCTTGTGGACTAGACTCTTGTTAATGTTTTTCACACAAGAATTTAAAATAATAAAAAAACCGTTACAGAACAAAATCCATCCTAAGAATTACTCACCTGACAGTTTATCTTCTTCCAATTGGTCACTCGTTCTTCGTCGATCAAACACCGATCACGATCAAATATACGTTAAATTGAATAAAAGCAGTTATTCAAAACCTGGGCAAAATATCACAAATAACTATACACTCCCGGCTCTAAGGATGTTTTTCTAGTTCTAACTCACGGTTCGCGTCGTTAAAAAATTCAGTCAGAGATTTGATGTCACTTAATGTTTAGCCGCGTTGACTAACCGTCCAATTCTTGGCACGATCTTTTCGAAAAACAAAACTTTATCGTAACTCAAGACGATTTTCCTGCCGATCTAAACATATTTCTACCTTTCTGTATTCACCAAACAGATACAATATCCATTTATGTCAGATACATATGATAGTGCACTTTAAAGATCGCCGAAGATCTCAAGGAAAACTTCTCGTCTTCAGATCAAATGAATCTCAACTGACTGCAATAGAGAAGAATTTACCGTGAGTTCTAATAACACAATTAAAAGGAAAGGTATGATATCAAATCGGATATTAAAATGAAAAACTAACTGTTGTTTGATCTGTGATCGGCTTCCTACTGTTACTGTTACTGATCGAACAACGTTTTACGAAGCTCAGCGTTTCGGCAAATTGTGCGATCTCTTCCGTGTACACGACCTACCTGTGCGGCGTTTGTTAAAGAACTAAAACTCCATTCATGATCACAGATTCCATTTCGTAGTGAGTATGGGAAAATGTGAGGTACAGCCGTGAAATCAGACAGTCTGGTATTGGGAGCCGTGAAATAAGGCTGGTTGCCAAAGGTAGTGGGGCGCGATCACAGCAGTTTCTTGGGGGGAGATCAATGCTGGTGATGATGATGATTAGGCTGTTTGGGCTCTCTGTGGAAATGCGGCATTCGGAACTCAGATTGGACTAAAACAGAACAAAATAACAAACGATCACAAAAACAAGAGATCATAAGAAAATTAGAGAAATATAAAGATCGAACAAAATATCTCTGATTTCGTTGACATGTATAAATGAGAAAACTTGTGCATGACTTAAGGTGAATCTTGAAATACGCTTTAGGATTTACGACGCCAAATTTGGAAACAACCAAAGCAAGGAAGCTAAATTGTCTGCAGCGGAAATTAAACCCAAATGCACTTTTTAAAATGAATACATGGCTATCAATTATTAACGGTTAGTTGTAAAACTTCGGTATGCCACAAACAGACACGATGGAAATGTTATTGCAATAACGCTGCTGATGCAATCAATAACTGCGATATATTTAAACCAAAGCTAATGTTAATTGAAGAGATGAATTAAGGACGCTTGACAAACATAACGGCTATATTGATACTTCAACGATGAATGTCTTCAGTCTATAGATGCTCATACGAACTTTCGACCTATCTAAGTATTCAAATTCTCCAGAGTAATTTGTATGGTGAGGTACAGACATTGAGCATGACAAACTCGAAGAATTCCTCCGTGAAGGGTTAAGATAGGTTTTTAAATTTTTTTCACATGCGAAGGCTGGATGCTCTTTCGTTAATTGGAATGACACTGTTGACCCAATTTTACATGCTTTCACATGGACATCATCATTTGCGTCTACGTGTGTGGGTACATCGGCGCATAGTATCGGCGAAATGATAAAAAAAAAAAGAGAACCCTTGAAGGTGAGAAAATTCAGGGGGATGGAAAAGAAAATCATACGACGATCAACAAAGGGCTGAAGTTCTTCCTACGGGAAGAAGGTAGTTACTTCAAAAACAACAGTCACCAAGTCAAGAACGAACGGAGGTACAAGGGTCGGTCGAGCGCATCGTCAAAACACAAGAAAGAAATGTTTTAAAAATAATTTTAAAAGAAAAATGTGCCTTTTAATTCGCATTATATTCGGCGGAAACGCATTAACATATATTCGCAAGCACTCTGAATTATACAATATCATTTTTTATGGCTTCCGACGTGCAATTAGTTTTTGTTTTTTAATGTGTGTTAATAATCGGTGTGTCTATATATAGGAGGTATTCCTCTTTAAATTAATCGCTTAATAGGCATTACCTGGCTTTCAATGCATAGTGCCATTCTGCGATAGTTCAGGCTATACTACCCCTGGCTCTACAGTTCAGCCCCAAAACTCATAAGAATGTAGTGCTCCAGAAAGCCCAACCATTAATATCCACCACCCCCTTAGCTGAGGATCCATCCACACCAGAACATTGGTCACGAAGCAGGTGAGATAGTAAAAAAAAATGTTAAGATAAATAAAAAGTGAGAAATAAAAAAGTGAAAAGTGAAAAAATATCAAGTCTCATCTCTAAAAAGACCAGGGGGACCATCCAACTGTACGGCGTGAAGCTTACCTGGAAGTAAAAAACAGTTCCAGTTCAATAATAAAAAAAAAGTGAAATAAAAAAAGACAATAAAAAACAATAAAAAAATGAAATAAAAAAAAAATTCAAAAAAAAGTAAAAAACAAAAAAAACAGTAATAAAAAAAAAGTAAAAAGTGAAAAATTAATAACAATCTCAAGAAAGATCAGGGCGCATAATCCAACTGTAGGGCGCGAAGCTCACCTGGCAGTAAAAACAGTGACAATAAATTTACGTCAACAAGTGAATGAAAAAAAAAACAAAATTCTGATATGGTGTACGCGATTCGAAATTAAAAATCAACTCATTGTTCGAATAAAAATCATGTTGCGAACTTGGCGTAGAACCGTATAAATGTGACAATTTTTTCTACTCTTCGCTCAATACAATCAACTATGAAGCTAGAATTTGTGAGGCGCAACGTCGTATCAGAAATTTGGAATCGGATGAAATTCATCTAGATGAACACTGACAACATCAACTACATAAACTTAACAACAAAGGTGATCACAACATCAAATGCAGCAACACACTCAACAGCAGCAGCAACACCAGGTATTTAAATTTAAATTTATCTTTAACAAACTTGCAAGGGGACAAAAGAACCCCCCAATCTTCAGTAAACATGCAAGATTAAAAAAAAAAAGTTAATATATAGAAATAGAAAAGAGAATCCTTAGATTATCAGATGTTAATTAATATACCAAAATACTATCTATAATATACCGATCTAAGGGAACAGTAAGCCCCAAAGAAAATTTTCAATCCAAACAAAAGTAAAAAAAGGGGGAGACAAAAGAAAACTCGGAAATAAATAGAAGTTTTCAATATATTAAATTTAAGAAAATATTCAATTAAAGAAAACTAACAATACTCTATTAAGCAATACATATATTTACATATACATACATATATATACATAAACTAGGGCAACAAGAAGCCCCAATTCACATAAATCATCATCATCGTCGCCACTACAACCGGGAACCGGTCTTGGCCCTGTGGAAGTAGTTTTGGCTAGTGCACCTACACGGGCGCGGTTTCAGCAAAACACCCACGGATTGTTCACAGTCAATTATCACCCGAAGAACGAGAAGGTAAAAGAAACACAGGATTCCAATGAATACTGAGCCGATTAACACTGAACTCCACACTCGGGTTCCAGGACACTGTTTCGCACTTCAAACAATTCTCCAACGAAGGATGAGAAAAATAAAAGAACTCTCGGACGTATTGGTTCACATAAAGTTTTCTTTATTTCGACAACTTCGATTCACTCCCTTTATATATTTATTTTAATTGAAATGAAAATGTTTTTCTACTTATACTCGTGGTCAATTCGTACAATCGAACGTTTTGATTATAATATTCCACCGGCTCTCTTATTATTTTTTAGAATGAACTAAGAAGCAAAGAAAGATAAGGCACAGCTCATAGCTTCGACACCGGTTCGCACTCCACGAAATATGAAATCTGACTGACTATTTAACGCTCACAAAAGAAAAGGGACACCTAAAGAAAACCGCAAAAGAGGAGGAGCTACACGATTAACTCGAGGTAGTTAATCGTGATTGGACCGGGGAATAGGCATACATTATGCATGTGTGTGTATGCCTCGCATACGATCGTCCGGCGACCGAGGATGGATGCCAGCATCGCAACTGCATCTTCCACGAATGCAAACAATGAATATCTGGGGTGAAAACGACACGAACCGAAGATCTGGTCATCCTATGGGAGGCCATAAATCAACATTTAGGTTGATGGTGTGAATTTCCTTTGGTCCGCCGACGGGTGGCGGCCGTTAATAGGGAATTGTGTATTCATAACACTCTGTGGTGTAAATGCGATGTTTAGATATTGCAACGAATATAGGGTGCAGCCATTGCCAGATGTTAAAAGTAAACACTTGCTGGCTGCATCCAATTCGTTGCTTGTTTGCGGTCCCTGATCGGTGGGGACCGATAATAGGAAACCAGCTATTGCTGGTAATTAGGGAAATGTTTGGTTTGCCTCAGCCGAAACCTTGTCGGCGGTGGCAAACCAATGGGACCTAATAGCCGCATGCTAGGGGTGCCATGGGCAAACAAGAAAACGAGTAATCAAAGAACTCTTTGTTGATGTTGTTTCCATAGCATAAGGCTATGGAAACGAGATGCCCTGGGTAGAATGCATGCCTAAGGATGAGATTTCAAATGCCACGGCTATGTGATAATCTTTGCCGTGGACTTAATGTTTTTCAGATATCAATGCCTGCCCGAGGATAAATTTTCGATGCCACGGCTAAGTGATAAGCTTTGCCGTGGACTTAATGTTTTTCAGATATCAATGCCTGCCCGAGGATAAATTTTCGATGCCACGGCTAAGTGATAAGCTTTGCCGTGGACTTAATGTTTTTCAGGGATGGTGATGGAGAAAAAGGGGTTTGGAAGGAAAACCCCCCACAGAATAGGTAAGCTGCCTAACGGATATTCATAACAGTTATCCGATTAATAATGATAATTCCAGCGATTTGGCTGGGGGTAAATGCCGTAGCAAGGTTACGCAACCTTGCTGAAGTTCGACTTAGAGGTGAGTCGGTTCGCCTGGAATAGTGGGGATCGAATGATGTATGGCTCTTCGGGCCCTGAAAAGCCCCACAGCCCTATTTAGCAAGTCCTGAAGCTTGTTAAATTTTCCATAATGATTTGTTTTTTTTTTTTTTCGGGCAAGGTCATTAGTCTTGCGCCAGAAAATCACATAAATAACTTGAAGAAAATTGTTCATACTCCCTGGGATATGAAAAATTGAGGCAGGAAGCTATAATCTTATAAATTCTGCTTTTAGCATCGTTTGTGGGTTGCCTTTACTTGTCGTTGGTCTCTTTTTCTTACCCTTGGTGTCTGTAGTATGGTCGATTATTACTTGGGTTTTCTGCCTCTTTCATTGGTGTTTTTGGATTTCTTATAGGTTCGTTCGTTCGGCATTCCAAACAAATTGATACGACTTTGTAGGTTGACGCCACGCTGCAGTTACTGCAAGGATGAAGAGGGTAATCTGATCACCGATCCTGAAGGCATTCCGGAGCGATAGGAAGTACACTTCAATGAATTGCTAAATGGGCAGCTCACAGAAGAATTGAAGGCTCCTCCAATGCAAGATCAAGACCAAATGCGGCCGACACCAAGCATTGAGGAAACATTAAAAGCCATTAGACACCTCAAATCAAATAAAGCCCCTGGAGCTGATGGCATACCAGCTGAGCTGATCAAACAAGGAGGGACAGCGTTACATCCCGCAATTCATGAGATCGTGGTGCGTATATGGAATCAAGAGGAGATGCTAGAAGATTGGCGTCGTGGTATAATTTGCGCCATACATAAGAAGGGAGATATCACAGTGTGCAGCAACTATAGGGGTATAACATTGCTGAGTACCGCCTGTAAAATACTCTCCACTATCCTACCAAATCGGATAACCACATACGCTAAAGCCACCATTGGTCAATATCAGTGTGGTTTCATCCCAGGCAAATCAGCAATTGATCAGATATTCACCCTTAGGCAGGCGATGGAAAAATGTCAGGAATTTAAGATTCCATTATATCATCTATTTATAGCTCTTAAGGCCACCTACGCCAGCATAGCCAGGGTAGAACTATATAATGCCATGAGAGAGTTCGGCATTCCAAACAAATTGATACGACTTTGTACGTTGACCATGACCAACGTAACTAGTCAAGTAAAAGTAGCGGGAATGCTGTCCAAACCAATAAACATCTATAATGGACTCCGACAAGGGGGCGGTCTGGCCTGCCTCCTCTTCAACCTGGCGTTGGAGAAAGCAATCCGTGACTCTGGCGTTACAACAAGAGGGACTATTGTCACCAAGTCCAGCCAGATACTTGCATACGCAGATGACATCGACATCATCGGTAGAACCGAATCGGCGGTACAGGAATCCTTCACCCAGATCGAGCAGGCGGCACAAAAACTGGGACCGCACATTAATGAGGGGAAAACTAAGTACATGGTGGCAACTTCTGCGAAGAGAAGACCTAACGTACGTCAAACTATCAATGTAGTGGAGCACGAATTCGAAGTAATGCAATCTTTTAACTACCTTGGGTCAATAGTATCAGCCGAAAACAATATGAAGAAGATATACGCGGACGGCTGGTCAAACCCAGCAAAGCCTACTATGGTCTATCAAGGCTCTGTAAATCCCGAAATTTATCCAGAACATCCAAGCCACTACTGTGCAGTCCATGGTCTTACCAGTACTACCAAGATCCGAGACCTGGGTGCTCAACAGAAGGTACTCTGAACTCTTAGCCGCTTTCGAGAGGAAGGTGGACGATTCCGGATGTAACTTCTCCCACTCCGTGCTTCCTCTTTTTATCGAGGGAAGAGCGTGGAGGTTTTAATAAATGCGTTTAGTTTTATTTTTAGTGTTCATATTTATTTACACAACTCAAACTATAGTTAATTTATAATACAACTCTACAATCAAAACTCTTCTCAAAACTCTTGATTCAAAACTCTTCTACTTCAACTAACTTCCTCGACTGTATTTCTCAACTAACTGATTCACTTCAACTGCTTCAACTCAACTCTACTAACTTCCAATCTCAACTGATTTTACTATTAAAATTTCTCTCTACTTATGGAACATTGTGTTCTAATTTACTGTAAATTATAATATGAACAAAACAAATTTTCTCAAGGTATTCCTTTAGTTTCTGTGACTTTTAAATTGAATAAAATTTGAACGAAAATCAAAGTGCTCTGTTTTGAAATAAAAAGGGGCAAGTTATTAAAAAGGGGCATGTTATGAAATGTACTGTAACTGTAACTGGCTTGATATAATATTGTGTAGGTTTATTTATGGTATGTATTAAATGAGATGTTAGATATGTAAGGAGATTCAGTGTTAAAGCTAATAGGGGTAGTATTCTGGAATACTACACGGAGACGCTACAATCATGAGTTGTACGCGATCTACCTTGAAGCTAATAGTGTAAGAAAAATCAAGCTCGGTAGACTCCGGTGGGCGAGACACCTAGCTCGAATGAGCGACGAGGAGCCTGCCCGGAAAGCCCTTTGTGGCAGGATGTATGGAAAGAGACAGCGCGGCAGACCTAGTCATATGTACACGACATCGAGCTTCCACATCCACACAGTTAATGGGCCAGCTTCATATACACCGAACATTACCATCTCGACCGTTTTTGCATGCAGGACCCATTTCACTGAAAACATAGACAGGAAGAGAAGCTAAAATTTACAACGGCTATTTAGTTTTATTTGGGGAGTGGGAGCGAACATACAAGGTAAAGTCTGTGCTTTCAACGCGGCGAAGGCCAGGACGATCCTTCTCCCTGTTCAATCCAAATTGTCCTGCTGCCTCCACGTGACACGCCTGGATACCTACTTTGGCACCCGCCAAGTAGTGAACCAATGCATGCAGCGACATCATGAGAAGGGTTGGTGGAAGGCTAATAACCTTGCCCGGAAAAACAAATTGTTATGGACAATTTAACAAGTCTCGGATAAGGACTCGCTAAATAAGGCCAAGACCGGATCCCGGCTGTAGTGCCGATGATGATGATTGAGTTTTATTTACTTGCTTCGCTTCATCAACAGTTCATCTTGAACTCCCCTCCGATTACACTACTGAGGGATGACATGCAGCATTCAAAAGATTTACTGGTCGGCCTGGAATCTGTTCTACACTGACGAGCGATAGTGGAAACAATTTCGTTGGTGCAAATGTTGAGCTCCCTAAGTTGTTTAATTCTTCTTCTAGCAATATCACTCACTTTTTTTTATTTTTTTATTTTTTTATTAAACTTCTCTCGGGAGAGGCGAACCTATAGCGCCGAGATGCCATCAAATAACTGTTGCAGTTCTTTTTGAACAGTTGCAGGTTGTAACGCTCCGGGAATATTCGCCTGGGAAGGAAGTGTGGGATCACATTCGTCACCGGCACATCAAAGAGAAAAGACGTATAACTGGCAACAGGAGAAAGCAAAAGAAAAGAAAGAAAAAAAAATAAATTCGTCGCGCGAGTGTAAGTGTACAAGTGTGGATTACAGAGTGTGGCCGCCACTGAGAGCGGTTGTTTAAAAAAAAAATTGTGGAAACAAACAAAGTGCTAAAGAGCTCGTCGCCTTTCATGAAAAGGGGCCAGGCACACCTGAAAACGATGACACGGAGCCGACTCGAGCGACAGCCGAGTATTATAACAAAGCGGCATAAGCCAAATACGGACGGCGAAAAAAATGCAAAAGGAAAGAAAAACGAATACACAGGAGCAGGCCTTGAACCAAGCGAAATCGAATTACCTGCTGATGAAGACAACAATATCACAGGTACTGCAACAGATCCGGCGGAACTAGAAAAACTCCTTGCGGATATAGACACAAAAAAAGAGGAACTCAATAAACAAAGAGAAGCAATCCTCAAATTAAAAGACCCGGTGCAGCAACAACAAAACCAAGAAAATACAACAGCACAACGGAAAAATCAGGAACAACAGCATGAGGAATCAAAGAAAAGGCAGCAAACAAAGAAGATGCAGAAGCAGCAAACAAACCAGCACATCGTAACCAACAAAAAGGAAAAGGCGCCGCCTATAATACTTACGTCCATGGAAACAAAGGACGTTATAAAATTAGGTGAGTTAACTTGCAAAAACTTCAAAATGAAAAAAATTAATAACTCTAAAATAAAATTAATATGCGATGATATTGAGGGTTATCGCAAAGTAATGACTGCTTTGGGTAGGCCAAAAAGCGAGTACTACACGTACACCCCGAAATCGGGGAAAATAATCTCCATGCTCCTAAAAGGCGTTGATCCATGTTTTTCCCCTGAGGAGGTACTAGAGGAATTAAAAAATGTCGAAACCGACAATTTAAAATTTACAGGTGTGAAACCCTTCTCTACCGCCAACTCCAGAAAACGCAATTGCAAATTGCCTTTCTTTATTGTATCACTGAGTCCCAACAGTAAAGTTGATGCTCTCCGATACATCAAAAACCTCAACCACCAAACAATAAGTTGGGAAAAAATTAGAAAAATCGATCGCGTATTGCAGTGTATGCGTTGTCAACGGTTCGGGCACGCGGCATTAAACTGCCACATGCAATTCAGGTGCGTAAAGTGCCTCTCCGACCATATCATTGGTGAATGCCCCTTGGGCAAGGAACAACTTCCAGATAGGAAAACACTGTCCTGTGTCCTCTGTAAAAATACAGGTCCCACTGCTAATTTTAGAGGATGTCCTAAATTTCAACAAATGAAATTAAAATTGGAATCCAAAAAGAAACAAGTTGAAGAAGAGAAAAAAATGAAAACTCGTTCTTACAACAATTTCGTGGCTCCTTGTGTGTCATATGCACAAATGGCCGGTGCTCCTAAGCAACCAGCATCCATGGAACATACGTATAGTAATGGAAAAATGCCTGCACCAGAAGCACATTCAGAAATAATAACAATGTTATTAACCATGCAAGGACAATTTGCCGAATTTCAAAGAACACTGACTGAACAAAGAGCACGAATAGATACTCTCTATTCAACCCTGTTCTCAAATAACTCTCCACATCAAAATCTTCAACCCTCCGTCTGAACTAAACCTAAAAATTATAGCTGTGAATGTAAATTCACTAATCCATATCGAAAGAAGGGATAATTTAGGCAATCTGCTCCAAGTCGAATGCCCAGATGTGCTCTTGGCTAGCGAAACTAAGCTAAACATAGGCACAAAATGGGCTAGAAAAAATATAACATAATTAGATGAGATCAACCACACTCTACTCGAGGGCGTGGGGTCCCTATCTTAGTTAAGAAAGGTCTTCACCATAAGGTCGTTTACAGCACGGAAGTACACAAATTCCAGGTGCTAGACGCATGCATTATAGACATTCCGCTAAAAAGTCAAAGGCATCTATATATAGTCGCTGCTTACGCTCCTGAATCTGTTCAAGGTACCCAATTTATCTGTGAAATCGATACGCTTTTCCGAAGTCTCAAGTTAGATTCAGAAAACAATTACTTTTTAATGGCAGGTGATTTTAACGCCAAGCACAGTGCCTGGGGAACACCAGAGGCAATGCCTTGTTTGATTGGTGGCAAACAAATGCGATCGAGCATAAACTAGAATTGTACGCTACAAGTACGCCGTCTTATCCAGGAGGTAACTCCTTCCTGGATTTACTTATGACAGATGATCGAATTCAGTTACCAGATACCGAGGTAACTACTCGAAATTGTCTTCGCACAATTGAGTACGATAGTGATCATTACGCACTTGGAGCCGTAATACAGGTGCCAAACGAGTACCATCTACTTGAGCAGTACGACCAGGTACACTTTTTCGATTTCCGAAAAGCACATTGGTCACGTTTCGATCGCATAGTAAAAAGAGAAATACGCAACATTGGCATAGACCCACCGACTAATAGAAACCTCCGTAATGATGAAATCGATCATTACCTCTTAACTATGAACGATATTGTTACTAATACTATGAATCGTTCCATCCCCAAAGTAGCTCATATGGATGGCTATACCCACCGATACAGAAATGCAACTATCGATGCTTTGTATAGACAAAAGAGCACCCTGCTCTCAAAGCTGAAATTGTGCTATAGGCAGTTCAGTGATCCAAATAGCAATGAAATCAAAACAATCAAGTCCTTGATTAAAAATCTTCAAAAACTGATCGGGGATAATTACCGAGCAGTAATAAATGAGGAGTGGAGCAACAGAATTCGAGCTGTTCAAGCAAACGGACCGAACATGTTTTCACAAATCAAGAAAATATGTCGAAGAAAAGATCACAATGACATTCCCTGTCTCCGAATTCCACGGACTCCCGAGAATTGTCAGATAATGCTGAACGCAGGACTCACCTTAGAGCACATCAACTCCAATGATGAAGTAATAGTAGTCGAAGATCCGCAAAAGAAAGCGAATTCAATTGGAGCCTGTTTCGAAGCAGTGTACAGAGTTAACGAATCAGTTCATGCTAACACTGAAATTGAAAGCAATGCCCGTCAAAGACATTGCTCGCTGCGCAACCAACTTCACAACTGGCGATCCGAAAACCATAGTTTCATCACATTCGGCAAAAATAATAGGGCGGATTCTCCCATCAGAAATGAAAATACAAATATGTTTGTGCGCAAGGATGAACTTAGAAACAAACTTAGCTCAATAAAAAATAATACAATAATAAAACATATACACTACTTTGTTTAACAACGCTCTAAACAATGCACACTATCCAACCCATTGGAAGACTGCAGTAGTCCACCCTATCCCCAAAAAGGGTAAGGAGAAGAGCAATCCAGCTAATCTGCGCTCGATCAGCCTGCTTCCCAACATCAGCAAGGTATTCGAAAAAATTATAAACAAAGCACTGATAGGTTGGCGTGATGAAAACGATATCATCCCCAACAACCAGTTTGGCTTTCGAGCGCGACATGATACAGTTCATGCAGCGACGAAACTTGGTTCCGATATACAGTGGAACAAGGCAATGCGACAATGTACAGGCGCCTGCTTGGTTGACTTTGAAAAGGCTTTCGACACCGTATGGTTAGAAGGACTTGCCTCTAAGTTAGTAAACCTGGGTATGCCGCAATATCTGCTATACATCATTTATGATATAATAATGGACAAACATTTTGTGGTGAAATGCGGGGACATACACTCCAATAAGACCTTCCAAATGAAAAATGGCTTACAGCAGAGAGCTGTGTATTCTCCCATTCTATTCAATATTTACACTAGTGATCTAGTGAGTTCTCTCGAAAACGCCATTGCGTACGCCGATGACATAGTGGTGTACAGAACAGGAGGAAAAATAGACGTCATCAATCTTCAAGATGACTTCATCAAAATAAAACAATTTTGCGACGGCTGGAAATTAAAGATTAATTTCCAGAAAACCGAGACTATCCTTTTCAGAACTGGAAACACTTTTCTATTGTAGGTAACAATAACCTTCCACTGCAAGTGAAATCTGTAGTTAGATACCTTGGTATCTGGCTAGACCAGTATTTATATTTTGACAAGCATGTAGCAGCGTCCCTCTCCGCAGCTAAAAGCGCATATTCTATGACAAGAAGTCTATTGCAGAGTAGTCTTCTTGACCCCAGAGTCAACATAATTTCTTACTCGGTATTCATCCGACCAGTTCTGGTTTATGGGTGCCCAGTATGGTATAATATATCTCCACTTTATATGGGGAAGTTTGGAGTGTTCGAACGGCAGTGTTCGCGTTCCTGCCTCGGACTTTATAGAACACCAGAGTCGCAATACAAAAAATTCGATCCCAACAAAATCCTGTATAACGAATCAGGGTTAAATAGGATAGACAATTTCATAATTAAAATTATTCGTGGTCACACAGCAAGGGCAATGTGCAGTGACAATAATCTTATCTCGGGAGCATTCTATCCCAACGATATGTATCTAAAGAATACCCTCCAGAATGGGTTTATTCCACCAGAAGCGTTCCTTTTCTTGGATCAAAAAGGCCTTATCCAAAACGTGCATGGAGTCCCGATTATTTACCACGCTCTCCGTGGTGCCAGGGACAAACGAATTCTCTATGATAGTGATATCTCCAATGCCCCAGACCGCATGCGTTTTAGCACGGCGATCAGTGAAAGAGATAAATCAGCTAAAGATCGAACATTTCCCAAATGGTGGTGGCTTCTCAACGAGGAGAGGACTTTACTTCCTCAGATATAGTATGCCTCTCAAGAGCACCGCCCCCCCCCCCCCCCCCTGCCAACCTTTCCCCATTACTTTTTTGTAGCTATTCTATTTTATTTTTTATTCGTTTCGTTTTGAAGTTTTTGTTTGTTATTAAAAAACAAAAAAAAAAAAAAAATTTAATAATAATGTATACATATAGATGTAAACGAGGGGTACCTCTATTATATGTCACATTTCATATATATATATATATATATATATATATATATATATATATATATATAATTTGTAGACGAAACACAACTTAAAACTTTGTTGCTCTTTGAATATGAAATTAAAGATTTATTATTTGTTCTTAATAAAACGGATTATCAATTAATTTGTAGACGAATTATGTTAGTAAAACCTTCTTTTCTAGTTAGGCGTTTTTTGGACACCTATAAAATTATTTCAAACAAAAGACATCTTTACAGTTCCCATTAATTACTTTAGATCCCTTTTTGTTCTTTGATTAGTGTTGTTTAATTTCGATTTTACGACGACTTTCTGACTAAAAATTCCAAATTAGAAACAACGACTTCTTAATTTTTTCCTTTGACATTCTTTTCTTATTTGCTTGTTTGTTTATTTGTTGGGTGTCCACTTAATATTAACAGGACGTTATATTGCGTAAATATTGAGTGTTCTATGTTTGAACCCCAACATCACTTCTTCTTTTTAAACCAAATATTATTCTTTGGAGAGGAATAATACTCTTGATAAGGGCTTGTGGGGTACGAAGTTGAGGCACCATCATGGGCACAGAGTTCTACTTCGTCCCACTAACACTCCGCTGTTCGAACCAACACGATCCTGCTGCTACAATTATCAGGGAACAAAAGGTACAATAAAGCACTAAAGAATCTTTATTTTAATTATTTTTATTTTATTGTTAATCGGGTTTATTTTAGGTAAAACTTTATATATTTGCTTCAAACTGGTGAGGAACAGTCATTGATTATAATATTACGCACATAAATGGGGAAACAGTTAAGGTAACACACTTTACTCACCACTCAAACTATTAATCGCGTAAACGACTCACACGATTCGAACCAAACTACGAACTTGGGGATTTAATCTCGCGACTCCGGAATATACGCGTCCCCGTGTGCACCGGGGAGCGGGAGTAGACATCGACCTGCTCAGTCGGTGGTAGGAATAAGACTCACTGAGGAAAGAAATCCGACCTGTCTTCAATCCTCAGTTAAGGATGAGATACGGAGGAAAAAGAGAAAATTTTCTCTTTAGGGTGTGGCCACCAAGGAAATGCAATCTTTCCTTACTGGGTGTGACAAAAAAGACAGCGATCTCTTTATGCAGCGGTGTGTATGTGTGATCCTACACATCACCGTGCTTATCGATGCATTTCAGCAAAGGATAAACGAAACTTACAACGAAGGAAAAAGAACAAAGGGAGAAGCTACCTGATGCATCGGTCTGTAATTAGGGTCAGCTAAATAAATAAGCTGCAACTCATTAGATGAGAAATGCATTTGGGATACCTCAAACAATTTGGATTGTTTATCGTATCACCAGAATGCCTGCAGAAGAACAACGTTCTTTTGTTTGCACACGATGCGTGCTAAGGAATTTGGTTTTAGCGGCTATTGCCCTAATTGTCTGCAACTGCGTCAATACGCTGCTTGGAGTTGCTTTGTCGTTGGACAAAAGAGTCGCCAGCCAGTGTGTATGTGGGGAACATTGTTGTACACATGGTGAAGCTGGGAATAGACAACTCAATGATCATTATTCCTGATTATGATGGTTACATGGTACTGTAACCGATATGTTTTCTTTCAGGGATATGATGTTTGTTCTTTAAGGAATTCATCTAGGAAAGTAAATATGATGCATTGAATTATGAATGCTAAGAATTCTTTGTTGGGTACATTTTGCCGATGCCTTGATTCGTGGAAAAATGCCCTTGTTGGTGAAAATCTTTTCAGGAATTTCTAGGTAATGCGTTGGAAGCATTAATTGTCCTTGGGCTAGGAAATGTTTTCAGGTGCCAATGCAATTGCTATGGCGGGAAAAAATGGAAGTTGGGTTGTAATAATGGGGGGTTCTTCGGGCAAGCTTAAACCCCCCCCCCCCCAGTGCCGTAGTCATGAAATAAGTGGGGGGAGTGGCGGGGCGGGTGCGGTGCTGGAAGGAGGGCTGAAAACAAGGTGGCCCTACATACTTCAGGAGGCGCTGTGGTTGGGTTGGGGGAACTGTCGCGTTGACGAGTTCCTGGGTCGATAATCGAGGTGAACTCGGTTGTTACCGCATTAATGGCGGCGGGGGCAAGGGGGGTGCGGCGTGGTCCACTGGCCTGTTGTGGGTCGCTTGGACCAACAGGTGTGACGTCCTGGTTGGTCGAAGCCTATCGGGAATTCGCTCTGATCCGAAGCTTTACGCCCAGAATTGATTCGCCTCCGCAGTGACGGGGTGCCGGGTGCGGGATGGAGAAGATCCGGGGCTAGGGTCGGCATTTTTCCTCCATACGTCGGTATGGAGAATTGATTGCCGTCTTCGTCGGACGTGTGAGTTTGTATTGGTGTGGGGGTTGCCGGGGGATCTTTAGTTTCTTCCAACCTCACCCATCTCTGTACTCTGTACAACCCGCAGCTACTCCGAATGCGGGACACTCGGCGTTTTAATGTTGCTGGACGTTTGGCAACAGAAGGTTGGTGTGTAGACCTGTTCTGCGGTATTGAAGTGTGATGCTCACGGCAGTCTACAATGTCGTGGCCACACTGCCAACACTCCCGGCAGAAAGGTGTCTTTCTCCTTTTTAGACACGTCGTACAGATGACCCTTCTTGTGGCAAAAACTGCACGTGCAGTCACCTGGGACACACGATGCCCTTGGTCCTTGCTATTTTTCAGTTTCGTTTCCCATGACCTTCACGCATGAGTTAAACAATGATCTACACTATCACGCACACCACCAAGATCTTTACTACGAGATACGGTTCCCTTTTCCACAAAGAGAGACTTCACGCTTTTCTTCTGGTAAGAAAATCGCACCCTTAATCGAGAGAGTGTTCACCACGGGCCGAATTTCCACCACCAGCGAATACACATCGCCGAGTCATATTCCATACACCGACCGAGTCGGTCGGTTCTCCACTTCCGCCCCCAGTAGCGCTGCGGGCACGCGTACCTACCCGGAGTCATAATTCAACCGCGGGTAGCTACTCTTTTTATCTGTGCAAAATGTAGTGAATTAAAGAAAACGTGAAATTTCATTGTAATAGTTTAAAATCCAAAGTTGGAGTGTACATTCTGCGTTAGATTTGTTTTACCACCAGCATTAAGTAAATAAGGAGGATTTAAATAAAATTCATTCTACTTACTGTAGACGGTGTGCTGTGTAGTTTTGTCTTGTTTCTATGTTAGACTGTAATCGGCAGAACAGTTGATCTTTGTGTTAGTGATGATGGGGATGGGAGTGAACCCCGTGCCGTACGCTGGCGCACGCTATACTCCTCCCCCACAGGCTTTTTCTTTGTTTTTATTTATTTATAATTAATTGTTTAATTGTTCTTGATTTAAATTCGCCTTTCATTTTCAGTTAATTGGTGTCTTATATAATTTTCTTTCATATACAGGTATTCCCCGACTTACGACCGAGATAGGTTCCTGGTCATCGGTCGTAAGTCGAATTTCATATAAAAAAAATTCCGACTTAGCTAATGTTATGTATTATTTGTACTGAAATATGTATGTAAATCGAATTTTTTGACTTTGTTTTTTTTTTAAATTGTTCTCATGTATTTTAGGGATTCCCCGCAACTACATATTTGTCTTCTTTAAGTATTTTCTATGAAAAAAATTGGAAAAAAATGGTCGTAAGTGCGAATAGTCGTAAGTCGAACGGTCGTAAGTCGGGGACTACCTGTATAATGAATTTTAATTCATTACGCCTGTTTATTTTTATTTCATTATATTATTATTTTTAGATAATAATAGCTTTTTCTATGATAACAAGGACACAACCGAACTACTATTTTATTAATTTCAATTTTAATATTTCAGTGCTCGAAGACCAATTATTGTTTATAAACTTTTCAAATTGTTACGCTTTTGTGTCGATTTTTGATTAAAAGGACGACTGACTGCTCTGTTCAATGATTTAAATACCAATTAATCCAATTGTTATTTTTTCCTTTTAATTTTAACACACGACTACTACCCGTCAATCTGTGCATGCGCATCAGTTCACGTTGAAAGTGGACTTCATCATCATCGGCACTACAACCGGGAACCGGTCTTGGCCTTATTTAGCAAGTCCTGAGGCTTGTTAAATTTTTCATAATGATCTGTTTTTTCCGGGCAAGGTCATTAGTCTTGCGTCAGAGGAAAGTGGACTTCAGGCGCACAAATAAACATAGAGAGTCATTCTTTAGAATGAATGTTCTGCCTGATCATGTGTTTCCTCGTCGTTGTGATGTCCAGACATTCAAGACCAATATACATCGACACCTCCTCTCCTTTTCCACTTCCTCTCCATCCGCTCGCACTGTGCTCTGACATTTAAGGTCAAAATCCCCTTTTGTGCGCGTGTTAGTGTAAAAAAAAAATTAACACCTAGTATTTCGTTTTGCGTATATACTGAGTGTTCTAACTCTAGAGCAAAACAATGTACATTTTTCTCCGAATTGCCTCTTGCCATGGCTTCCAATCCAGGACTTTGGAAACATTTACATATTTTTTACTTTGTCTTTGAAATACACCTCAAAAAAGTAAAGTTCATTTTGAGTAATATGAAACCTGTTTTTGAAGCTTAAGCTAGCAACGATGTAGACATCAGTGCTTTACGAGAACCGTAAAAGAATAACCTCTACCATGAACTCAAAACTACAGAATTCGAATTTAGGCAAAAAACAATAAAAACCGCAAATATAACTCAATCAAGAATTTATTTGAGCCAACATAGAGTGACTAAAGTCTCAACAACACATTATTCGGACACCAGTCAGTCAGATTCCCAACACCCACACGTGTCGATTTATATACGATCGTTAATGTTGAATTGTCGTGGTTTAAACAAAATTGTGGGTTTTGCTTACTCAGATCGTTTTCCTGTAAGGTAAAAATTATTCGTTTTATGCGATAAGCACTACAATCAACATTGAGTCATCCTAGACCTATTAAGAAACAAAACTATCGGACCACAGACTCGGTATTGAATTTGTAATCGATTAACCGAAACGCTCCGCGGATCAACATCGACTTGATGCAAACCTATCCAAGATCCTCGAATCATGATTATAACTCACCAACAGCATATAGCCAACAGTCAATGATAGGTAAGACGTAACTCCTCAACAACAGGGATCGAGTTTCGAATTGCATCACACCTTTTACAATACTTAACGCGGTCAATCCCTAGAGGTATTATGATGTTCCCAATGAAGCCACCGAAAGGGACGGACGCCCGTAGTACACTACACTCACCAGATCCACATCACGTGGCTACCCCACTGGGCTGTGCAATGTTTTATACGTCATTACCATTTGTAGTAATTATAAGCTCCAAATCAGTTTGCCATTGTGATGGAACTTACGAAAAAAGGTCAAAACGTCGTTAGTCGGGCCTTTGTGGGAATTGTCTGTGTTTAATCGAATGTTTCGATATACGTAAATCTAGATAATTTGTCAATATCATTGATCATCTTCTCAGGGGACACTTGAGAGAGACAAATCTGTTCTAAACTATGAGATACCACTATACCACTTCCGTATTAGGAATAACGACAAGATGTCGCATTAGTTCGGTATACTTGCTTGTAATTAGTTAGTATGATCGATATGAGATCACCTTGCCTTCAGGCTAATCGGATCTTCTAAAGCTGTCTTGTTATTGATTTCCTGAATTGGAATAGATCATGTGAACAATATCAGCTGGATAGCTACTGATCGCGACTTATCTAGCCATCATGGGCATATGCATAGGCTTTGATTATCTGATCATTGTTATGCGATGGCAAGATCATTTATCGTATCGAAACAAAGAAATAACTGTTAAGGTCTTTTCTGACTAAAGAATGAACTGATGAATGACTCTTAAGGCATCCGAGAATATCGATCAATTCTACCAGGATGCCATGTAAATGTCAAGATCAATGGATTAATCACACCTTCGAAGTTAAACAGATTTATTCATTAGAACTGACAAAGGGCAATAAGCGCCACTTCGTTTTTGGAAACAAGTTTCCGTAATCACAAAGCATATCAAGATCTTCACAGGAAAATATCTCTGCGGTTGAGTAATGCATCCTTGAACTTAGGCTAAGTTTAGTGGGATGTGACTAATCGACATCAAAGGAGTGTCATTTTCCAAGGAGTGATTTTTACACTTTCAAGTAACTACAGGTATACTTATTTATAATTAGTTGCATGTGCTATAAAAGTATTATTTGTTTGTGAAATTGCCGAAAACGACTATTGTGCCGTGTTTATTAGCTGAGAGATTCACGGTTCATCCAACACTCATACACTTAATCAAGTGCGACTAACTATTCAAAATGTATGTTTTGCAATCTCTAAGTTTTCTTTCACATTTACGATAATTTTGGTTTTTTTTTAGACTTTTTAGAATGATGACGAAAGTCCTTCAGGAATTATTTCTTAGCATTGTAAATGAGGTCCCGAAATTCTCCCAATTTGCGCCATAGATGTCTTTCCAACCAAAAACAGGAAAGGAGACAGCGTGGCTGCTAACACTTCAAGGACATGAGAAATGGAGCGTTGCTATAAAAAAGGACGCGTTTTTATTATTGAGTGATATCTTAAAAGGCTCCTCGGTAGTATAGTGGTTAGTATACCCGCTTGTCACGTGGGTTTCGATTCCCCGTCTGGGAGCCTCTGGCGCAAGAGTAATGAACTTGCCCGGAAAAAACAAATCATTATGGAAAATTTAACAAGCCTCAGGACTTGCTAAATAACGCCAAGACCGGTTCCCGGTTGTAGTGCCAATGATGATGATGATATCTTAAAATCCATGCAGATTTGGCAGCTACAGTTCCCAATTAATACGGAATGTGGTCAGAGTTGTGATTTAACTTCACCAACTGTTAAAAGTTTAATTCAAAAATTTAGGCAAACTGAATCCGTCAGCGATCTTGAGTATTGGTAGAATAATTGTTATACTAGTGTAGCACGACATGCACAGCGTTTTTTATGATAAAAACACTTAGTTTTTTATTAACACTTTGTTATTAATTAAGTTTAAACATTTATTGAATTAAATGTTTAAACACACTGATTTATATATGGTAAATAATGTTTACGCTGGAGCTGTGACGATGGTCTGTTACGTTCTTATTAACAATTTGAAAAACAATTTAAGGAAGGGATAATAGAAAGGAAGCTCACTTACTTGTCAGGGTCTTACAGTGTTGGACCGTTCCTTAGTCGTTGTGGCAGATTCCTGTGTGCAGGGGGTGTTGAGTCTAGATCCCCCTGATCCGGTCCGCTGGTCCGTTGTTCCGGGACTTCGTGTTGTGGTGTAAAGAGAGATCCTTTCTTTTCGGTTGCGTAATATTTGCTCCTTTGTATCCTTTCTCGTTTCAGTCGTGGATAATTACGAGATCTTTTATATTCTAGAATTTGTTCACGTCCAAAGCGTTTTCTCGACACGTGCGTTCTAGTTCCTATCTGTTTCTCGATTCTCTTCTTTTTTTTTTTTGCCGTCGACGTTTTTATTTTTTATTCGGCGCCAACGCCTTTTATTATTATTTTTTCTGCCAAATAGAATTTGCATAAAGTAGTTTATGCAAATTAGCTACTTGACGATATATACAATTTACCGGTAGATCGGGCAAATTCGTGGCTTATAGTCTGTTGGGCGAGGGCATGTACACGAGGTCCGTAACAGGTCCTTAAATATTAGTACTTTGACTTCCAACGAATTGAGGGAAGAATAAGCTCAACAATACGCACGCTTCGTTTAATAATAATACTGGACCACACTACCAATTTTTTTTTCTGTTTTGTTTTGTTGCTCCGCACCCTTTGATTAGTTCTAAGCCCACAGCCCACTTACTTTGACTTAAATGACCGTCTTCATTGACAGTTAAATCTTGACTCTCTTGTGACTTCACAGTCAATTTTGGATCAATAAAGAGAACGGCGGGTTTTCTCTAGCCCGGAACATATAAGTGACTCTGTTTCACAGTCGAATGTGTCCTGTCATTGTGTTTTCTAAGTGTTCCGATATTCTCCAACAATCCAAATACAAATCCGCCGTGAATGAAAAACTAACAAAATCATTCTGTGCTACATCCTATTTACAAATTGTGAATACGAAATAAGCAACCCCTCGGGACAAGTGGAAAATCATTGAGCAGATAAGCATACTTCTTTTGTTATGTGTGCATAGCCAACATTGACCAAAAACAGAATCATTAAGTGTTTTAGGAGAACACGAAGTGAAAGTGAAAGTGAAATTAACTAAGAATGAAAGGGATCTTTTTATCTCTAATTACTAAGAAGTGCAATAAAATAATTGTGTAACATTGAAAACAAGTGTTAGATAAAAAAAAGTGTAGAATCTAACGAATAGTGATCAGCAAAGTAAAGTAGATTGTTGCGGATTGGCAATTAAATGTGCTGGAATGTACTGGAGAAGTCTAGTACATTCGCTGTGTATACCAGTTACGCAGCAGCTGGCACCAGCTGGCCGATTGTCACCATCGATGACGTCATAGCGTCCCTATTTGAATTGGCAGTTATGCCCAATGAGTCAGTCTGCATTCAACCGCCAACGTGTTCGCGCCGCCAAGAAGACTGGCGTTTGAGATCACCACTTTGATTTGGACTTTCCTCATCACTGTTTCAATTGACTTCCTCTAGCAATTTACACTAGCGCTTTGCTTTCAATACATGTGTTGTCTGCAATCAACTTCCATTACGGGCACGCCGTCTCCAGCCAAGCGCCATCGCTTACACAACTGCCGACCATAAGACGTCTGTAGTCAAGCTTCAACGGGCTCGTTACATCGGAGCAAGCATCGTCATCACGAGTAAAACCAAAGAAGTAATTCATTGTCATTGTTGCGAACACATTTATTGAATGTTCAATAAACTAATTCAATCTCGTTAAAGGTTAAATTCCTCGAGTCGTTTTCTTCTTCCATCTGCCCCTTTGGTGCAAAGACCAACCGAATTGAAATACGCAATCACTGGCGTAATTGAATTGCTTCACACTCAGAACAGTGGTTCGCGAGAATCACCATTGTCACCCATCGGTGGACGCAGCCTTCATCCTAACGGTTGCACCCATAACATAGATAGACATAAAAAGAAAACAAAATCCTCATAATAACCAAAATAATAATTTAAAAAAAAATAATTAAATTAACTTATCAAATTAACCCTTAATCCCTTCGAGGGCTGCGTACGAAGGGAACCGATACAGGCATTACCATCTGTTGCACGATGCAAATAATTATGATGAGGATGCGTCGTATATTAATATGTTTAAATAACTCTCCACCCTCTACACTCGAGGTGTTAGCTTGTGTTACAACCAAGTAGCTTACATCGAGCTGCGACACAAGAGCTAATGCGGCGAATTCAAGAGAACAGTGCAGCAGTACTGCACTTGATCGAAAAACACCACAAAAGCCCTGGCAAGAAGAGGAGCGACAATTGTGTTGTGGCGAAAAACGAAGAATAAAGGAAGTAAACGAACGGCGAGTGAAAACAACTGATCTGATGGGCCGATAAGGATCGAAAAAAGGAGCGAAGGCGATAAGTCAAATAAAAACACACGAATTTAAAACGAGATCAAACAAAAGAAATAGTCACCGCCGACGAAGGAAAGAACCAAAATATCTCACATTTCTCAGTGTCGTGAGTGCTAGTTTTCGCACCATCACCGCCGCAGATATACTCATCGGGAGGAACCGGCCACTGGATCATTTACGGATTGCTTACGCCTAGAACCAGCGTAGGACTCATCGGTTCAAGTGGTGATTATTGATTCTACATAAAGAAGTTGGCTTGTCAATCAAGTCAGCGGCCACTTGCTCCAAGCACGGGACGGCAACGTTTATTTGTGAAATTTCAAGGCGACCAATATAAGACATGAATTCGCATAAATAAAATACTTGTATCTTTAGATTCACAGTGATTATTTTCTTTCCGGAATTTTCTATCGCTTCCTAATCGTCAACGAATTCTTTTGAGATACCACAGGGAGTGAACTGCAGGCCATCAGAGGTTTATACTCAGGTGCTACATAGAAGATACAGAGAAGCCATTAAGGTTAAGGAGTTGAGCTTCCGGTTGTATAAATCAAACAATACTGACGAAAACCGGAAAAGATTTAAGAGAGCTAGAAATAACTGCAATGCGCATATTCAACGCACTAAGATCTTGCATGAACAGAGAGTGGGACACAAAATACTATACTCTCCCACAGGTAGTAGAAACTTCTGGGCATTCGTGAAGAACATTCAAAACTCGGTCTCTTCATACGTTCCATCGCTCATAGTCGATGACTGACCAATCACCGCTCCAATAGAGAAAGCGAATCTACTTGCTGCACATCTTGCAGACAACTCAACACTGCCTGATACCACATCAGTTCCGCCTTAACTTGAACATAAGCAGCACACCATGAGCCAGATTCGCTTCCGAGCGCGTACTGTTGCCCGGGCACTCTAGGAGCTAAAGGCATACAAATCCGTTGGTCCAGATAGCATTCCCCCAATTCTCTTGAAGAGATGTTCCTCTTCACTCGCTAAACCACTGCGAAAACTCTTCCATTTGCCTTATTCTACTGGACATTTCGCAAATAGATGGAAGTCAGCAAACATTCATTTCATTCATCTAAGTCCCAAAAAGGGTGACAAATTATTACTCTCTTCTTATCCACCCATAGCACTAATCTCTATTCTCTCCAAGGTAATGGAATCACTTATCAACCGTCAAGTTTTGAAATATGTGGAATCAAATGACATCCTCAATGACCGCCCATATGGCTTTCGTAGCAACAGATCCACAGGAGATTTGATGGCGTACCTTACCGAAAAGTGGAGCCATTCCATCCACTACCTCGGCGAAAGGAAGATAGTTGCATTGGATATTTCAAAAACCTTCGACAGAGTTTGGCATCCAGCCCTTTTGTCAAAATTTCATGCATGTGGAGTGGACAATTCCCCGATCCAATGGATAAGAGACTATCTTTCTGACCGTTCAATACAAGTGATTCTTGATGGTGTCAAATCTGTCTCCCATCAAATTAATGCAGGTGTTCCCCAGGGTTCGGTACTCTCACCTACTCTCTTCCGGATCTTTAGAAATGATCTCTTGTCAATTACTCACAACCCAATTCACTCGTTTGCTGATGATAGCACGTTGAGTTTCTCATACTTATAGGAACATTCCCGACCAAACTCTTCGAACATCATTATCAACGAGTAGTTTGTGCTTGATACATTGAATTCAGACCTCAACAAGATATATCAACGGGGATTATCTAACCAAGTAGAACTCAATGCCTTAAAAACTCAGTGCTGCCTCTTGTCGTCAAAAGCTAACCCTATAGTAAATATACTGTCGATGAACGGCACTTGCATCGACAAAGCCAAGGAACTATCAATTCTCGGCACTCGAATTAATTCGACTCTTAATTAGAATGACCACATATTTGAAGCTGCGAAAAGTGCGCCCAAATTAATGGGGTCCCTTAAGAGATGTAAAAGATACTTCACTCCATCCAACCTGGCCACTATTTACAAGGCGTATATCCGTCCCAACATGGAGTTTAACTCCCATATTTGGTCAGGCCCATCCAAAACTACACTACACGTGCTCGATAGGATCCAAAAACAAGCAGTGAAACTTATTGGGGACTCAGCTGTGAGTCATATAATTCCGTCATTAGAACATAGGTGCAACGTATCATGCCTATCTCTTTTCTATATGTATTACCACGGTCGTCGCTGAACTGAACTTGCTGAATGTGTTCCTCTCCTTCAGACATTTTTCCGTGATACCCGTCACTCTGTGAATTCGCATCAGTTCACGTTGAAAGTGAACTTCAGGCGCACAAATAAACAGAAAGAGGCATTCTTTAGCCGCATCACACGAATGTGGAATGCTCTACCTGATCATGTGTTTCCTGGTAGTTGTGATGTCCAGGCATTCAGGACCAATATACAACATCGACACTTCCTTTCCTTATCCCCTTCCTCACCATCCGCATGCACTGTGCTCTGACATTTAAGGGTACTTCAAAATCCCATTTTGTGAGCCCGTTAGTGTAAAAAAAAACAGTCCACTAACAACACACCACAGGACAGAATTAACACCAGGCAAACCCAGAGCTACAAAACTATGGAAGACGTAAAGCCTTCCACTAGAAAAGCCAGCTTGGAAGATGATAAGATGACATCGCGTGCCTGTAGTCACATCATGACCCCCAACAACGTGAGTGAAGTCAAGCCTCAAAAACAGCGAGAATACCCCAAACAACTGTAATCGAGGTAGAAACAGTTCGGAAACCCCAACCGAAGAACAAACCCGTCCCACATTTGGCGTTAAAGCGAAGCGACCCAACCAGAATAAAATCGCTGCCACAAACCAACCCTCTAGAGGAAAAAACAAAAACAAAACCGGACCGTCAACCTGGTCCTATGAGATCTTACTTCTGATTTCGATCCCGAGGAAGGAAGAACATGTCCAAACACAGTCGAGAAAGTTACAAGACTGAAGACACTCAATGGCTGGGTTGGTAAGGAGGTTGTGTCTTGTGTTTGATTGTACAAACCTAGGTTCAACGGACGACTCTTGCTATTGTGCAGTTCGGCACTATTAATGAGTGGTAGTTGGGTCCCAAAGCCCAGCCGTCTGGTACAATACCCATTAAGCTATAGGCTTCGTGAAATGGTCGGGAGAAATCCTTGAGCATCTTTCGGAGCTTGGCTGATGGACCCGGTCGAGAAAAATATAAATATAAAAATAACATATATAATATAAAAATAACTGCAACAGTTATTTGATGGCATCTCGGGGCGCCCACTTAGCGCTAAAGGCTCGCCTTTCCTGGGAGAAGTAAAATAAAAAAAAACGGAATTTATGAAATTACTCTCCGGCAAACCACCTGAAAGTATCATAAATATTAAAAGCGTTTTCCACGTGCTTGTCTCCTGGGAAAGGTCAAAAGGAACTGTAGTCCAATCCAATGCCAACGATGTCAATCCTTCGGACATGGAGCATAAGACTGCGCCAGGTGCCATAAATGCGTCAAATGCGAGCATCCACATTTGGTCGATGAGAATGTCAACTACGAATCCAATGTTGCCTTCTACCACAACTGCAGACAAACAGGCCACCCTGTAAATTACTTAGAATGTCCTAAATACATAGCGTTTAGCAACAAATAACCGAACTCACTAAACTTGTTAAAGAAAAAAAGTGAATCTTGCAGCCAACGGGGTAAATACTACGAGATCAGACGCCAGCTATGCAGACCTGTAGCGTTCTACGAACGCACAATTCCCCCCAGGTAAGGTTCCTACCCTTCAAGGAACATGGTGTCCCAAAGCTCCTAATCAGACCTATTAATCGTAAAGATATAAAAACAAAGCTTCAGCTAACAGAAATGCTACTGCTTCATGAAAATTTAATCGCGCAAACGCCTCAATGGCTGTTTTTTAAGGAGGTTGTTTAATCCCGCGTTTTCGTGACATACTTGGACAAAGTGCGTTTTTGACATCGGAAATACATGAATGGAATTGAAGAAACCAATTGCGCGAAATAAGCAGTGACAGTATCGGGACCATCACGCGGGAGACCGGGGTTCGATTCCCCGTCGGGGAGCCTCTGGCGCAAGACTAATGACCTTGCCCGAAAAAAAAAAAAACAAATCATTATGGAAAATTTAACAAGCCTCAGGACTTGCTAAGTAAGGCCAAGACCGGTTCCCGGTTGTAGTGCCGATGATGATGATGTATCGGGACCATAATCACCTGTACAATTTCAGACACCTGGTCCTCTTCGCCCTTTATCAAAGCCAAATTGTAGAATGTATCGCATCTTTCCTTTATTAACTTTCATATTTTACACCCAATAGCTAGAAACTGAATCAAAGAATCAAAAAACTGTCAAGGATTTTCTTTTAATATGGAATGCCACTTTTCCAACGACCACAAGAAAGAGTTTGTTTGAACAATGCCTTACGGAATATCTCTACAACTATCTAGCGAAAAAAAGAATCGACATTTTTCCCAAAGAAAGTATCTAACAGACTGTTGTAAAGGATTGTAGAAAATTATCTTTGTGTGTCAAGGTGACTAACTTCGCATTACATTTATCTTATAATTTTTATTTGGTTGTGATGATGGCACCAAATGTGCTGACCACTTACAACGTGGAGAACGATTTGCATTGTAAATCATAACCACTTCCAATACATTTAAAGCCATCACACAAAACTCCCCTAAAAGAAAGATGATTGCAAATGTACAATGTTTTAAACCTTGAAACTGTGAAATTTTCAATTGGACTAAATTTTCAAGGCCACCACCTCAGTACACGACTCTGGAGAGCATCAAAGCAAGTAATTTGTAATTCAATGCGGCGACAGGCCTTCTTCAAATATACTATGGGAACATTTCCTACTTAAGATTCATCCAGCAACACTCATCTAAACAAGACGCCACGAAGATGAACTCCACCTCCATCCATAGTCTAAAAACCAGATCACTTTCCATGAACAGCCACGATTACAACACCCTGAATCTTCGGTGCTTCGGATCTCAAATTTCACTACAGAAATACAACAGCAAAAAGATATCCAAGATATCATTAGGTTGAAAAAATATTGCACAAGCTCTTCAATACAAAGATAAATTAATCCCATTTAATAGTTCGCGGAAGACACTGGCAAAAGAAGAGCTTGGCAGGTCCGACCCAACCGCTCTGTTCTCAGTATCTCTTATTTCATGTCTTTTCATCACCCTGGAGCGAGCTACTTAAATGGGTTTCCACCATCCGAACAATAGACGATTTACAGAGCCAGATAACTCGCCTGAACCATTTAACCGACCTCCGAATTAGGACATCGCCACAGCCTCATAAATTGCGTTACCTCAACAGATGAGAAAGGAGAAAAAGCGACGATAAAAAAAATCAATTAGTGGTTTTCGGTGGTTCGTGTGCCGCATGAGGGCGCTTAAAGAATTTTCCCCGCCAGCACACATCTACTACGAATAAGCTGCTGCCAATGAGCGCAATAATACTTGTAATACTATCTTCCCCCTGCAATCGGTCGAATAAGGCACATTCTGGTATAGGCGTGAGTATACATATGTAAAATACTTGCCACTAAGAGGGCGGATTTTTACCGCGACACCTAGCGCCTCTTCATAGAGGTAACCAAAACCTGTTGGAGATTCCGCAGCCTTCTAGGGAAATTATCTCCAGGTAACAGAATAATTACCTCTACTGCATCCAGTACTCATGAGAATCTGAAGTCGATAAGAAGACCGATATGCAGGTATGCAAGACGGTAGCAGTAAGGTGCATTACACTGGCGGGATATTGGGGGTTATACGCAATGTGGATCATCTATGGGGATAGTACTTCGATAAGCTGAGAGATTGTGATGGAGGCGTCGGAATATGCCTGTAATTTTTTCTTCTGTGCGTATATGTATTTTTTAGCAAAGAAATTTTATGAATACCTAACGCAACGTGTTGAAAACTTCATTTTCAAAGATCACCCAAGTACGGTCCGAATGTATAAGATCCTAACACCTGGTAATTTTATAATATTACGGAGCAATTTTTCCCATCTTTATATATTTATATATGTATATATATATATATATATATATATATATATATATATATATATATATATATATATATATATATATATGTATATGTATGTATATATATATATATGTATGTGTATATCATCATCATCGGCACTACAACCGGGGACCGGTCTTGGCCTTATTTAGCAAGACCTGAGGCTTGTTAAATTTTCCATAATGGTTTTTTTTTCTGGGCAAGGTCATTAGTATTGTGCCAGAGGCTCCCCGACGGGGAATCGAACCCCGGTCTACCGCGTGATTATATATATATATATATATATATATATATATATATATATATATATATATATATGTATATATATTGCGAGTAATTACGAGTCGGTCATTTTTACACTTGGGCGGTGTTCCCTTTAGCACAATTTTCCCCAGTGGGATTTTCAACCCTCATTTTGCCATTATTACTCACCCACATTTGTGGTAGAATTAAAATGAGACAGAATTCTGCATCAATCCTAAGTAGTGCTTCAAACAGTGATTCGCCCAGGCAAAACCACAAACACAACCATGTACAGATTTATTTTTTATTTTGGTTTTCCCAGCAGATAAATAATTGAATATGAATTCAATTAATATTCATTTAAACTCCAAAGTTATAACATAAATCACATTAATATCTTTGAAATACTATCGCACCCATCTATTTACATAATTGAAACAATTTACTTCTTGGTGTGCAGCCTAAGTAATATATTGCGAACAATAACAAACACTCTCTGTAGTTTATTTAAAAACACGACGGTCGTTGAATTTTCAATTTTATTTTATACAGGACTGCCTACCACAAGATGAACCACAAATGTAGACCGGATTGCGCGGAACAATACCACGAATCTCCAAAGAACAGTACCCGTGATAATATCTGTAAAACAAACAGAGGTCAGCTACCCGCCTTCGATGTAATAGCGACTGTAGTCTCAACGTCAGCGCTGTGTCCCCGATTAGGCGGCTCGCTCGTCTCTGTGTAGTGCTCCAAAAAGCCCTACCACCGTTTTCCCCCATTCCTAATCCAAAATCCCAGCAATATTACCCTAAAACCCAAAATCCTATCAAAACCTGAAAAAACCCAAACATGATTCAAAATTCGCAATAAACGAATCAAACATTTGTTTATTGCCTAACATTTGCCCCCACGGCATTATTAACCCAAAAATCCAAATAAAAATTAAAAGTTACAATAAACGAATCTAATATTCGTTTATTGTTCTACATTTGCTCCACAGCATCACCCAAATCCAAAATTCAGAGATCGTTATCTCTATCCCAAAAATTCCATTGAGCTAAACAAACAAAAAACTCAAAAGCAGATACATTCACACATCTGCGCGACAGTTTCATAAGAATTCAAGAAATTGATTTCTTATCTTATGTAAATACAACATCTCGCTCGAAATATCCAAAAGATCGAGATTGTTGCACGAAAATGTGTATCTTTGGGATACAATTTTCGATTCCTTTTCCTTTATAAAGTGATCTCCGGGCCGCAGTTAAATATCGAGATCTGTCCCTGAAGGAAGTCCCCAGGAGAATATCTAAGTTGTAACTAGAAGAATCGAGGAATCCTGGAAAATAAAACCCACTTGGAAAAAAAATACGTGAATCAACTTGTTTCATTTTAACTTGACTGATAGCGAAGTATCACCTGGCCCCCACGAAAGACCAAGTGAAGACATCAAGACTGAGGCCAAACCAAAAGGACGTTGCTCTTCCCTCTGGATCAGAGGAAGTACGGTAACGACCCCTTGTAGGACAAGATTTCAGGAGCGGTCTGTTTTAAGAGATCGCCTTGTCCTTTAAGGATCAGGAGACTCGCGTCCTGAAACTAACCCCTACTAAACACAACATCTGTATGCTCTCAAGTAGGTCGAGGGTATGTTTAGGAGCAGAGCTGTGGCGGTTCCGCCAAACCCCACGGTTCGCTTTCCTTAAAAACCCCCATATCTTCCATCCAATCATATAATTTCGCTAATGCAATCGCATTAGCACCTTAAATGCTTTACACATCTAGGATTATCTAAGGTATAATCTAAAAAGTCCCTGTATGAGAAAACTTACCTTTTATGCATTCTCTTCGCATATAATTTCCCGTAAGATTCCTTTCTTTACATTATCAGGCAGAACCCCCATTATTACAACCCAATCTACATCAGTTTCTGCTAATGCAACACCATTAGCACCTGTAAATGCTTCACGCATTATATAGATCAAATCTATAATCTTACCTTTTCATGCATCTCTTCGCATACAATTTTCCGTAAGATTTCTTGCTACTTATCTGGATTTCCAAACCAATTCGGCAAATTCGGTACCAGACAAATTCCTGTAAACAAAGTGATTCGGTTTGCATACAATGTAACCGTCATGACAGGGACCATAAATATTGCGCCGTCTATTTTCCCAGCCGCGCCATGTGTACAACAATGTTCCCTACATACACATTAGCTGGCGACCTACACCCAAGGGACCAAAACAAATATACGCATATCGCTTCTCTTGGCACCAAGTAAATCCTACGGCATAACCAAATGCAAATAGGTATGGTATGCTTACCCTTGGCGGCGATGTAATAAACATCAATTCACGGTAATCTAGCTAAAACCCATTACCACATTTCCATATTGCATTGCCGCCCATTTATTTAGCAGCAAGGCACATCTCAGACAAAGACTCAAACGTTTCCTTTGTCTTTTCATATTTCGGTATCTGCTTCTCATCAGCAGCAGTATAAGCAAACACAAACCCAATTAGCATACAATGAGATTCGGCCTCTTTGCTTAGCCGAATTCACTATCCCATGAATGCACTTTATGCCCTTTCTTTGTTCTAGGTTCGTTCTCATCCATGAAAGCACCACGCACACACACCACTGCACTGAATGAGTGCATTTCTGTGGCGGCCACACCCTTAAGAGAAAAGTTTTTCTCTCTCTTCCCTTTTCTTAGCCCTAACCTAGGATGGAATTCATGTCAGAGTTCTATCCTCGGAGAGTCGTTTTCCGTCCACTGGCCGCCACGGTCACGCGATCTCCCGCGCACCGGTGCGCACGGTGACGATAATATACCCCGAGTCGTGGCGAAGATTGTGTTTTTATTGACTTCACATTGTAACTTTCACGTATCTAATAAGAAAATGAAACGGAACCATAATCTATTAATTCAAACAAGTTTTTCCAATAGTAGTGTTTTCCTTGATTTCGAAATAAACTTAACTTAAACAGATCAGTGTATTTCATTTGTACTATTTTTTCTGGTGACGACTATGTGTGCTTATCCTTTTTGGCTTTACTCCTGGTTGTGGACAAACTTGGCGGCGTTTCGTCCTTTTGTTCATGGATGATTGCGGTGGAACTTTCTTATAGCGATGATGGAGGAAGAAGGGAATCAGCACCGTACGCCGCCGCACCATACTTCTTCCCCACAGTGCTCCAAACATGATAGCAATATTCGAGCGCGGGTCTAATTTGGGATTTATACAGGAGAAGTAGTTTAGCCGGAGTAAACTTTAAGGCTCTAAAAAGATAGCTCAGTTTTCTTGAGGCTGACCTGGCGATGTTCGACACGTGTTTGTGCCACATAACATTCCCGAAGACGGTGACGCCGAGCAATTTCATGCTTTCTCCAGATTCGACGGCCTGGCCATTCATCATCACCTGTGCAACCGATGATCCACTTTTCTTTGTGAATGTTGTATACTGTGTCTTCGTTGCATTGAAGTCGACGAGATTGGCATTTCCCCACTACAGGGCCTTATCCAGATCCCTATTCAGAGAGTCGATCTGACTACATCTCAGCTGGTGCGACGTTGATGCACTAATCGGTCGATCACTCGAAAAAGACGAAACAAACGTACTATTGTGGCGGTTCTGAAAACGCCACTGCCTACTTGCCCATGTAGTGCTCCAATAAGCCCTACCAAATCCTTTCCCCACACATACATCCAAATTCCAACACCTACAGGATGATTCAGACAAACCAATCACCCAAATTAAAAAATACAAAATCCCGATAAACGAATCAAATATTCGTTTATCATCCATACTCATATTTCCAGAACTTCTTAAAAACAAAACACCACAATTCATATCTTCGTATGAAAACAAACTCATGTTCCTACAAATCCTTATCTTTATCTCCATTCTTGCCAGATGTGTACATTCTATAAATAGATATCACATTCCTTTTCTCCAGTACTCGACTCCAGTCGAAGTACATTTCGAAATTCTGCTTACATTTTGATGCATCCGCGATACAAAATCCCGATAAGGTTTTGTATATAAGGGTGATGAAAATCGTATTCGAGGATCAGTCTCAATTGGCGTTCTAGGTGTAAGGACGCCAGAAAATGAATTTACAAATAAAATTAAAATTTAATAAAATGAAAAGTATTTTTAATTGATCCTGGTCGATTCCCACACAACACCCAATTACTTCCCAAGCTTCCTGTGCTGAAGCCCCTCAAATTCCGTTGTTTCATAATTGCTAATTGCTGCTAATTACATTTAGCACCTGTAAAAAGAATTTCACCTACAAGGGCATTTTTCCTTACATCAACTCATCGGCAAAAATGTTCCCAACAAAGAATTCTTAGCATTCATAATCCAATGCATCACTAGAATTCGCAGGAAAACTATTCCGGCACCATTGTTTGCCAAGCAATTTTGCCCCTCATGTGCACCCTAATCTTCCCACAATGCACATATCTTGCTGACCCTTTGTCCAATGGACAAAAGCAAATACACGCATCTAGCGTCTAGTGCCATAAACTGAATTCCTTCGCATGTAAACATGCATAAAAATTCGATCCCTTTTCATACACATTGGATGGCGACCTTTTTGCCCAACAATAAACAACCCAAGCAGCTGCATGTAATTAGCGCAATCGACGCTGAAGCCAATTTCCCTAACTCGCACCAAGTGCAAACAAAGAACGCTGTTCCTCCATAGGCTTCCTGGCGATACCATAAACAATCCATATCGTTTGTAGGATACCACACAAACGCAGTTTTCATTTAATGAGTGGCTGCTATTTATCCAGCTGACCCTCATTATCGAACGATGCATAGGTCGCTTTTCCCTTTGTATTGTAATTGCCCTGAATCCATCCCGCATGACCTCAATGCATAACCAAATACAAACCCATTAGCATCTCACGAAATTCGATTTGTTTGTTTCAACGAACACACATCTCCTGGATGCACATTATGCCCCTTCTTGGTGTTTCAGATTCGTTGTCATGGTGTGTTCCATGAAAGAACCCATGTACACGCATACATGTGTACTACCAACGATCTTCACCCAAAACGATGGAATATCGTTAAGTCGTCCACGGGGACGCGTACATTCAGAAGTCTCCATTTAACGTGTCCGAGTGCAGTTGCGTGCGTAAATCAGTTTTACCTATTAATTACCCTTTTCGTGTGTGCGCCTTTACCAAGTCGAGAGACGACCATCAGTGGTATAATGTATGTTAACGTCGAACTTTACTCGACAAAAATAATTTTTTACTAGACATGTCGTTTAATCCCACTTTGTGTTAAGAAATAAAATAATAAAGAACTGATTTAACTAATAAACAATATACAGTGCATTTCATTCACTTTTGCTTCGGTGCCATCTGTGTGTTTTGTTTCACAGCATGGGAACAATGTCAGCGAACAGCTTATCTTCTCTTGGTTTTGTTTCGGCGGAATTTATAGTGACGGTGGCGGAAGAAGGGAATCAGCGCCGTGCGCCGGTGCAACATACTTCTTCTCCCCACACTTTCATCCGCAAAACTGAATACTCTATTATCTGTTGACTCCATCAAATCATTTATATGAACCAAAAACAAGGTTGGAGACAAAACAGAACCTTGAGGCACTCCGGAATTGACAGGATACAGATCCGAAGACACGAAGTCCACAACAACCCGAATCGATCGATTTTCGAGGTAGCTGAGAAAATCTGTATGAACGAAGTATGCTCAGCAACGGTCCGTGCCAGACGCGATCGAAAGCCTTGTAGATATCCAATGCGACCGCCCTTGACTCACCATGCCCCTCAATCGCAGATGTCCATATATCGGTTATAAGAATCAAACGATCTTCCGTGGACCGCCTCCCTCAGAATCCGTATTGACGTTCATTCAGAAGTCCGTTGCACTCCAAATACTTAATTAATTCGGTATTGATGACCTTTTCCATCACCTTAGATAACATAGACAGTAATGCTATCGGTCGGTAATTTTGTGGGAGACACTTTTCCCCCTCTTTGGGATTGACTGAACTCGAGCGACATTCCAGCAGGTAGCAAATGTCCTCCGTGCATAAGATAAGCGAAAGAGTCTGCCAAGAACCGGCGACAGTTCTGGAGGACAGTTCTTAAGGGCTATTGCTGATATTACGTTCGGGCCGGTTGCCTTCTTACATCCCAGTCCATGTAGAATGTTCTTAAACCGATCTATAAGATAGTTTCGCGAAACAAAAGTTTATCAAACTGTTGTAATTTATCTATAGCAGGTCGTCTTTGTTTTTTTTTTTAAATGAAAACAAACCGGATAGTATGGGCATGGCAAACAAAAGCGCCACGAAAATCGGTAATGTGACGCGAAGTAAAACTGCGAAATAAACTATGGAGAAAAAAAAACAGCAAATGGAGGTGAACAGTGAGCTTATGGGGGTTCTCTATATTACTGAGAACCAACCCACAATTACAACCACAATTTCGCCCGCAGACCGCGCACAACGCCAACCCCAATCCCTTTCGTCGGGCTATACCACCTGTAAAAGGTACGCTTCCAAAGGTCATAATATTAAGTAAAGGATGCATAACCTGAATTCATCCTTCCATGCAGATAATGCATCACCGTTTTCAGCTTTTTCAAGCCATATGGCAGCATTTCAAATTCCCTGAAAGGGCAACATTATCTGATATACCACATGAGATCTCCTATCGGAAATCACAAATCTCATGCCCGGTTAGCAACAGAAAAACGAGGGTAAGCGACGCTGTTGCTACATAGAGAAATGGCTTGGGTTATCGCCATTCATCGTACGAAGTGCACACGCGGGTCCTGGCCTTCAAGTCCTTGACGGGTTTCCTTCCGGCAGAGACCGTACCGCATCAACATTGGACACACATCGGCGGGATGGTTATAGCCGACCCGTTGTTTCAAACCCCAGCCGCACCTGACATACTGTTCGGAAATGACGTTTGTGCAGACGTCCTGCTGCCGGCTTTGGCAAGTGAAGGGACAAAATGGAATTTTAATCCTCCAGCTACGGGGTATTTTGTAGGCTTGTGGGGGGAGTGAAGTCAATAAAGTACCAACTAAAGCGCATAACCGGGTCACAGTTGTTCACTTACAAAGAACTCAACGCTCTGTTAACGCAGATTTAAGCGTGCCTCAATTCAAGGCCCCTGCGCCCGATATTGGATGACGTCAAGGACTTCCGGGCACTTACGGAGGGACATTTTCTTATTGTTGAGCCTCTGTGTTGCCACCCCAGCCCGAATATTCTATGAGAAAAGATGCCCCACCTTGAAAGGGGGAAGTGAATCTGAGCTCACGTCCAATCCATTTGGAGAAGGTGGAGCAATGAGTACCTGACTCGACTTCAAAAACACCCAAAGTCGACTAAGAATGAACCGCATGAAAACAAAATTGGCGCATTGGTACTCATCAAGGACGGCAAGTCACTATCAGCTAAATGGATAACTGAATTGCATAGCAGCGATGATGTTTTGACTTAGGTGGTGTCAGTTAGGGCGTCCACACAGGCTAAAACGACCGAATTTGTTGCTTACGTAGCAGTGAATCCCCAACTGAAGTTCCACTCATTTGAGTGAAAATTACGATTTCCTGATTCTCAACCAACGTAGCACACTTGGATGATTGGCCTACACTCTCAGCCACTGTAACCTTACCTCTTTCATGACGTCGATACCAGATCCTGGTAGTTTCAGACCACACCACACCACACCACACCACACCACACCACACCACACAACAACACACCATACCACACCACACCACACCACACCACACCACACCACACCACACCACACCACACCACAGCAACCCACAACAATTCTCACTAACACACTACACATCATTAACTCAGGCAGCAATCACCGACTCGATCTTACAATTAGCAGCTCGATGCACAGGGCCTACTCAACACAGAACCCCCACTCTCCGGCCCCACACAACACATGCCATTCCAGAAGGGAATATTGAAAACTCCATTCTCGGCCGTGGAGGATGTTGCAGTTGGCAACTGGTAGTGGCGAGGGTATTCATATTTTCGGAAATAACTCTCCACACTCTAAACTCGCCGTGTTAGCTTTTGCCACAACCTCTGAACTCAACATCGATAATGTTTTGTTGTGACATAAGAAATATTGAGAGCAAAAGGGAAAGATGTTGAGGAAGGAGGAAGAAGAGTTCCCGTGGGGTATTGCAAGATTGACGAGTTCGCATAATCTATTTAAATCGGTCGGGAATTCCCCAATAACTACCAGGAAGCTAGAGAGTTTGGTTTAAAACTTTTAGAGTTCTTGCGAATCGTTTCGCCGAATGTGCACAAGAGATAAGGAAACAGTTAAAAGGAAGTGGAGCAAGTGTTAAAGAGTCGAGAGTATATAAAATAAAAGAAATTTTTCGACAATCATTCACTCCGCCTTTATTTACAACGCCCGGTGTTTGATGGGACCAGATAATACAGTCCACTACTAACATACCCCAATACAGTGGAAAACACTAATTCTTTTCTCCCCACCTTAGGCATCCGTCAGGGCGTCTTGGTCGTCGCTTGTCTACACTAAATATAAATAATATAGATAAGTAAATGATATATGTAAATACTAATATCAAGCACTCTTCCATCTCACCTTATGCTGACGAGACTAAACTTTTCAAAACAGCTTATCGGTTTGGTGTCAAAACAACTACCTCGAACTTAACATCGGTAAATGCCAATCAATCACATTCTCAAGGAAGCGCAACATCTCGCCACCAGCGGGCCTCGTTCCCTTCTTAATGAGCCGATCATTTCTGGTCAACCGATCCACGACCTGGGCTTCAGAGAGATCCATTAAAACCCTTATATTCCTTGAGATCCGTATGAGATCTTTATATCCGGAATTCTTTTTGTCGGAGGGTCCAATTATATCACTATCCCAAATTTAGTCCAGGTCATCCTTCAACGTCCGAAACATAGTCAACGATTTTTTGCAACTACATCACCTTAAGCATGACACTAGCTAAAGCCTAGCATTGAGGGCGTCCCACGACCTGTTCAAACCTTACCAACCAGTCTGTGGGGTTTTATGTAGGGTGCGCCGGCGTACGGCGCTGGTTCACTAAATAAACCACCGTTCTTTCACAAAATAAAACACAAGTTATTGATACCGACCGGACACAGAACACAGGAAATCAAATGCGTAGAAATGAAATTCACTATATCAGCAGGCGACAATTGATCTTTTATTTGTGGTACTTTAGATTATGAGATTACACAGGTGTCCTTATTGTTTCATAACCCAGCTAAGGGAGTAGCGTTTGTACATTAATTGGAACTTAAAAACTGAGAGAGTTCAATTAATCACATTCGTGCACTAATGGCGACTTAAAAGCTCGACTCTCGACATTTGAATTTTACTCCTTGAACGCGACGACTGTGGCACGTGTGCGCGATTCCGCGATTCAAATCTGACTCCCCGATGCAATTCATATCCGTCAGATTCAACGGTGGTGGATTACATCGGTGTGGGGGGATTCTATATGTGTCCGTATAGGACAAGTACGATACCCTTCAGCCTGCATATCGGCAACAACGAAAATGCACCTGAATAAACATGGACTGGTGTAATGAATTGGAGGCATTATTGAGATACGCGATAGCGAAGATCGCCGAAGGAAGAAATGAGTTTCTGTGTCCTAAATAAACAGAAACGCTATTTCGAGGTTCAAACGCTGCGATGCACATTATTTGTGATTTAGGCGATGCTACATGTGTGTTTGTTTGTTTTACAGGCATTGGATAATACACAGGAATACTGGCATGCAGGCAAAAATAATTTCTTCTGTTTACGTAGAGTACACAGAAGCATTTCGTTTAGAATAGCCAGCGTGAGAATAGTGGCTGGTCGTTGTTTAGACAACGAATCATTAGACATGATCATGGGTATGATTGTCTAACGTCAATCATATTCGTGCCCAAATCCCATGATCGGTAGATAACCGATAAAGGAAATTGTTCGCAACTGTAGCGAACCTTGGAATTGGAGCAATATTCACTCATGAACCGTAGCAAGAATATCGGCTAGAGCTGTGTCAACAATTACGCTGGCCAACGAGTGTTTATCGTTTATAATTGCTGACAAGCCGAGCCGATTGGGTTGGTACGGCTCATGTAATATGAATGAAATAATTTGTTTGATGTGCATGCTTGCAGGGGTTTTACTTTCAGGTATGAAAAATGCTCCTGAGAGCTTACGCTGCCCAAAATTGCCGGTAGGTACGGTGTCTTGTGGAGTGCGGGAAAAGCAGGTTGGTTTAAAGAAATGGATGGTTCTTTGGGAAAGCTTTAAAGAACCGCCACAAGTCCACCAGTCAAACTTCGAAAAATGTTCAAGGCTTTTACGGAGGCTATAGCTTAGTGGGTTGGAATCTTACCGGGCAGCTGAGCCTTGAAACCCAACCTACCAATCAGTCTTTAGTCGCTTTTTACGTCTTGGCTGTGAATATATTCTAAAGCCCTGCTTAAGTTGTACCTCAAAACGTCGTCTTTAGCCCATAGAGCCAAGTTTTTTAATATAGGTAAGGAAATTGGAGAGGATTTCTGTCAGCGGCATTAAGTACTAAGAAAAAAGAATTGTTCACCTTAGATGTTCTAGAGGTGCCCCTCCTAGCATGGATTCTACAAATATGAAGATACTAAATAAATTCTCCTCTGGCGTGATGCTTTTCCCATTTGGCTTTCAGAAGAAAATGTGGGGGTTCTTTAGAGCCTTCCCTAAGAACCACCCACTTCCTTAAGTTAATCTGCCTTTCCACCACTCCACAAGCCACTATACTTACCTGCAATCGAGCAGCGTAAGCTATCTTTCAGTTGTAAGAGTTTCCCTTTTTCACTCACTTTAAATACCACACACTTTAAATAAAACACTCATTTGTTTGTTTTATATTTAAACTAATTTTTATTCTTAATTCCCATCTATGGTCACAACTTGAACCTATTAATATCGGTCCGGACACTATTTCAACTTAATTCCACGCATCACTTTTACTTAATCATTTTTGTTTCGGATATCCCTTTAAAATTAACTCCGCGCACCACTTTCAGACCAACTCGGTCAAATCTCAAAAACCAACTCCCTCCAAGATTTTTTAACCCTCTCTCGATGTCCGTTTTTTCATCAGATAAAAGGATTTTCCTTTCTTTGTCTTTCCCAAATTTGGGATCGAAAGACGAAACACAAAAGAACAATCAACAAAGGATCGTGCCGAAGAGCATTTACGATTCTTTGTGTCGGCCGGCGATAAACGTACATGTAGTTCGTTTTATGGCGCGAGTTGTTTGTTTTAACTTGGTTTGGTTAAAACGGAAAACGACGCTGATTGTATTAATGGTTTTGGGTAACCATATTTCTAGATGATCATAAAATTGCTGGCGCGCATTTTATGATTCTCAATGATTTTGTTTGGAGAAAGACATCTGGTCCGCGCATTTGGATTTTTGTGGCGAACCTCTGGTTCGATTATCCTGTCTAAGTTTTTTAATGTTACCAAATTGAACGTTTAGTTCAATTTGCTTGGAGTTGAATTGATTAGCGCAAATTGAACGTTTATCTGGATCAGTGCCCTAAGACAATAAATTTCGATCTTTCTCTGGAAGAATCCGGAACCCATGTCATTCCGACTTCTGTGACTAGAGTAGACCCATGCCCAACACTGTGGTACTACCAAACCTTTCCTTCTTATCTCAGCAATAGTAAAGTTCACTTTCAATATAAATATAATATCCCGGTTTTATCCAGGGGGAAGTAAGGTCTCTAAAAGTATGGGTTTCGCTTCTATGTACAGATTGTCAAAGACTGTTTTCTTGCATTCGGGAGATTAGATTTTACCTGTGTTCTAAGGAAATTAACGTTCCACAAAGTAGATAACAAATTCTTATCTGCGCCTGTGATCCAACCATAATTAAACATTTATACTCTTGCCTGTGATAGTTAAACAACGCCTTTAAAGAGATAATTCGCCACCTCAGCACGTGAACTAGGTAATTACTCATTTTCGCCCAAAGGAGGTCAACTTTTCTTTTGTTCCACAATTGAGTTAATCTTGTATTACCGTTTATGAGAAACAAATGAATTTCAATCTAATTTAATTGGTGATGAAGTTATTACTTATGTGAAACTGACAGAAGTATTCTCTTGACCTGAAGAAAGTATCGCCTCACGGAATAAACCCTTTACCTATCTAGGAAATAAGGTTTTGACGCAGTGTCATAGTATCAAGGATTTCATATGGTTATCATCGATTTCCTATCTGAAAGACCGATAACTCCGTCAAGCCTTGCCTTCACCGCTGGATTATAGTCCTTTCCTACACAAACCCTTGTCGCCTTGTTCCAAAATATGAAAGACCATTATGACCTTATATTGACCCGTTGTATGTGTTATACAACAACTCCTAAGTGAACATTGAATGTTCATTTATGCGGTTGCCAGACTCTTGGTAGCAAACGAACGCTTGGTATAAAAAGACAAGTTCGCGTTAAAATCTAAGCCAGGAAATTTATGCGCAACCTTTAAGTAGAGCTTCGTGAATAGCCATCTGTCACGCTCGTGACCGATATTGAACAGGGGAACACCACAGCAAGACTTTCCTTCAATCAGTGCTGTTCGCTGTGCACAAGCTGTTATGCGAAGGCTCCCATTGCTCATTTGGTTATGTCTCTTTTTGTTTATGGCCTTTTAATAGAGAATCCACAAATTTGTATACGACACCCTCTACCCTTTTTAAGACGCCCCGCAACATTCTTCCGATAAACCAGTAGGAACTGTCTAAACGGAGTCACTCGAAGATCATCTTCCTGCTGCCACAGCTGCCGGCAGGGTGCTGAGCCCGAAGCATATACTCCACAGGATTACTTTCGAATTGTCACATGTTTATGGAACTATGAGACTGATTCCCTGAACGCCGAAAAGGGGAAGATCTTCCCGACGATCACTGCGACGTATCATATTCGGTGTCTAACGGCTCAGAATCTGCAGCTGTTGTTGCTACCATGTGGTAGCTATTTTGAAATGCCTGTATGAAGCTGAAAGAGAGATGATGGATTAGGGAGAAAGGTGCCGTCAATCGCCGGGTCTATCAAACAAATGATCTGTGATATGTGTCCCGTGTAGTGTTGCCTGACCGCGCCGCCGTAATGTGGAGGAGGCTAAGATCGGTATCGTATATTACCAGAAGGTGAAAGGAACACGCTGCCAAACAACTCGTGTCTCTACTGATACGAAACACTGCAGGGAATTTTGTGCAACTACTTCTATAGTCATGTAGCCAATTATGGCATAAAATGTTGCGTTTGCAAGTGATTATGAGCTACTGGAATATTGTGCCCGGGTGTTTATACAAGCAACGTCGCTTTGTGAGAAGTTGGCACTCCATTACAAAGGTGTAGTTGACAAACGTATGCGAGGTTCGTAACTTTGACTATTGCATCCAGGCCAAATATGAATTGTTGAAGTAACCAACACGGTCGGTTTGTTTTGACGAAAACCATAGTAATCAAACCCCGATATTATGTTCAAAGTACAGTAGACAGATATTTTCAAGGTGGGAAGTCATATCAATTGAAGTCATCAATTGTTATGTTCTTCGTCAGCAGTAAAATGTAGTCTGTTCAGTGTTTGCGGTAAAAGATATCCTGAAACCCACTGTTTCGCTTTACTTTTCAATTTTTGTTAACACATTTTTTTGCAATGCACAGATTTTGCGATACCCTTAGATGTCAAGGCTAAATTATGGATACAAACTGAACAGAAAAAAAATGGTAACGGTGGTCTGAAGATTGAAACCAAGGAGGAATATATGTCCAGCGTTTCACAAACGCGTAATTCATCTGAAGAACAATTCTCTACTTGAAAATTGCCTTCAATGTGAAAGGTATACACATTACATTATTGACAACTTTTCAGGCAAATATTACTCTGTTATTAGAATGTACACACGCTAAGGGGATTAGTAATACCTTTGGGGCGGTTCCGCCAAACCCCACGGTTCTCTTAGCTAAAAAAAAAACCCCATAACTCCCATCCAATCACGTAATTTCGCTAATGCAATAGCATTAGCACCTTAAATGCTTTACGCATCTAGGATTATCTAAGGTATAATCTAAAAAGCTTCAGTAAAAGAATTCTTACCTTTTCTTGGATTCCCTTCGCATACAAATTCCTGTAAGAGTTCTTTCTTACCTTACCATAAATTTCCTGAAATAAAATTCATCGGTTCGCATATCATACGACCGCATATCAGGGAATCTTACCCATGAGTTGGCTAATCCCAGCCTCAATATGTGTACATAAAAACTATCTATGCACACATCGGCTGTCGACCCTTTTAGCCAGCGATAAATAGTCCAACACCAGCTGCATGTAATTAGCACCATCCACGTTGAGAGTATTTCCCTAACTCACACCATGAGTAAACAAAAGACCGCTGTCCTTCATCAGGCAGTCTGGCGATACGCAAATAATTCAATCATCCTAGTATCCCAAATGCACCTACCATCTAATGTTTACTCAGTTGAACTCTCAGGCCATAAATTCCTTTATCCTCCATAGGCTGGATTCGTTTCCCAGTAACCTCTCATATAAACAAAGAACTCCACGATCCCCTTTTCCTTTCTCTGTTTCAGGTTCATTCCCATGGCCTTATGTATGAAAAAAAAACCAAGTGATCTTCACTCACACATACACATACATTGCCAAGTCTTTCTTCCTTATTTCCACCACGAGAGAAACACTTTCTCTCTCGGGAATACTCACCCCAAAACGATTGAATATCGTTGAGTCGTATTCTAACCACCAAACACGTCGGTTGTGTCTTGTCCTGCTCCCCGCGGAGCCGCGGGGACGCATCCATCCTGTAGTTGCATATCTGTCTACACCCCTGAATGTGTCGAGTTTTAAAGTCATAAAGTTTTAGACGCGCGGACATCGGATATCTACAGGGCAGTGTTTGCAACCGCCATGTCGAATATTTTATTTGCTGCACTCTTCGAAGATTGTATTTTTATTGACTTCACATTGTAACTTTCACGCAGTGCTGCCGTAAAATGTTAGTATCCAATAAGAAAATGAAACGGAACAATAATCCGTGGATTCAAACAAGTTGTTCCAATAGTAGTGTTTTTCGTTAAAATAAAAATAAAACTAAACAAAGAAATAGTGTGTTTCTATTTTTTACTTGTCCTGTGTTGGTGTTTCCTTTGATACGTGTCGGAACAATTAGTGACATTCGGATGGGGATAAGAGTGAACGGATTGCCCATGCCTGGCACAATACCCCTAATCCCCACACCCTAATAATGTCAAAAGATCCGAGCATGATCGAAAGAGAAGCAAAAGTAGCAATAATACAGATATGACAACAGAAGAAAATGCCACAATACTTTAAATCTGTTTGTCTGTAAACTATTAGATTTGGCAACCGGTTTCGATAGTCTATTAAAACATATACGAAGGATATTCAATAAAGACTGACACTACTCTTGTTACAGGTGATTTATTTTTTGTTTATTTTTAATTTTTTATGTTTTTATTATTCTTCTCTCGGGAGTGGCGTCCCGAGATGCCACCGAATAACCATTGCACTTCTTTTTGAACAGTTGCAGGTTGTAACGCTCCGGAAATATACCACATCAGTTCGACCTCAACTTGAGCATAAGCAGCACACCATGAGCCAGATTCACTTCCGAATGCGTACTGTTGGCCGGGCACTCAAAGAGCTAAACGCACACAAATCCGCCGGTTCGGACGACATTCCCCCAATCCTCTTGAAGAGATGTTCCTCTTCACTCGCTAAACCAACGCGGAAACTCTTCCATTTGTCTTATTCTACTTGCCGTTTCCCAAATAGATGGAAGTCAACGAACATTCGGGCAATTCCCAAAAGGGGTGGCAACCCCCCCCCCCCCCCCCCACCCCCTTCTTATCGACCCATAGCACTAACTTCTATTCTCTCCAAGGTAATGGAATCACTTATCAATCGTCAACTTTCGAAATATGTGGATTTAAATGACATCATTAATGACCGCCAATATGGCTTTCGTAGTAACAGGTCCACGGGAGATCTGTGGGGGTTCTCTATACCACATGGAGAACCAACCCAAAATTCCATACGTCACTTCTACCCATTCCCCTTATAAGCTATTCCCCTGTAAAACATGTTAAACGGACGCATAGCTAAACTCATTATCCTATGCAGATAATGCATAATTGAGTCTAGCTACCTTTTTGCCATACGGCAACCCTATTTCGCTAACTCGTGAGATTTCCACAGGAAATCGCATCATGTCGGTTAGCAACGACATAGTCTGATCAAACGACGCGGTTGCTTAATCTTGCGACCGCTGGGGAAATTATCAAAGCATTTAAGTTAGTTCACATGTTCAGATTTCCCTAGCCAAGTGGGCGTCCTTTTCACTTTCTCCAGACACTTCATTTGCTGGGGATCAATGCTCTCTTTTCGCAGGTGAATAGCACCAGCTTAATTTTCCTCTCCTTCACAGTTCTGTCTTCGTACAGATCAATGTACTCTGAGTTCACAATATCCACCGAATTGGGGCAATGGGTTCCGTTCAGACCTACATTGATTCATGCACACACAACCAAACCCATCCCGAGATCATCATACATCGTGTTTCTGTTCTCTCATTCTCCCATGTTCGTCGATTATCAATTAACCGATTATCCACCACACTTCGACGGGGGTGACAATGAGAGAGCATAGCCTTGATCTCTGGTGGTTGTCCTGTGTGCAAAGATAGAACACAGAATGTCACCCCTAATTAGAACAGTCATTTTACAAGCATCAACCAGATCGGTCGTGATTCAGCAACCGCTGCGTGTGCACACTAGTGCACATGCTACGATTCGCACAAGCAAAAGGAAAGACGTGTCCGCCGGCAATTCGAGTACTAACAACCATACCCATGTTCGATTTTTATAATGCACACAGTTTTAACTCGCGGAAATGCCACCGTGGCATACTCTCTTAGTGTGTTGGCGTGCCTTACATTCTACTGTTTCATCTCAACCGTGTTCTTGGATTATCGCACGCACGTACGGATTAACCTCACCAAAAGTTACAAGTGTATAATTAGCAATAAATATAGAATCAACGATAAAAATAAAAGAAACTTTATTATCAAAAAAAAAAACAAAAACAAATTAGGCACAAAGTTTTCAAAATTTTTCTTTGTCATTTAAATAATTATAAGTACTGCCACAAACAAAGTTCTGTCGCTGAAAGGCAAATTATACAATAGTTATGTAATGTTTAGCGTAGAGCGTCTGCATAGGACCAGTAAGTTATAATATAAGATAATTAAGCTAGAATTTAAGCATTTTTTGTCTAGCATGTAATTTAGAAACTAAGAATATCAAAAGAAAATAAAAAAAATGTTTTAAAAGTGAACTGTTCTTAAACATCTGCCTCCGGAAGCGGTGAAAATGTACACTACCTTGTTGAATAACGCTCTAAATAATGCATACTTTCCAAGACGTTGGAAAATAGCAGGCAAGGACCGGAGCAATCCCGCCAATCTTCGCTCGATTAGTCTGCTGCCAAACATTAGCAAAATATTCGAGAAAATCATAATTAAGGCATTGATAAACTGGTGTGATGAAAACGACATCATTCCGAACAACCAGTTTGGCTTTAGAGCGGGGCACGACACTGTTCATGCAGCTACAAAACTTGTTTCCGATATACAGTGGAACAAGGCAAAACGACAATGCACAGGCGTATGTCTGGTTGACTTTGAATAGGCCTTCGACACCTTATGGTTAGAAGGACTTGTATATAAGCTATCAAATCTAGGTTTGCCCGAATATCTGTTATACATCATTTACGATACGATAATGGATAAGCAATTTGTGGTAACATGTGGGGACAAAATCTCCAATAAAACTTTCCATATTAAAAATGGCTTTCAGCAGGGAGCCGTGAATTCTCCCATTCTCTTCAATATTTATACTAGTGGTCTACTTGGGTCTCTTAATCATGCTATTGCATATGTCGACGATATTGTGGTGCACAGATCAGGACAAAAAATCGATGCCATTAACAGACTTTGTGGGGAACGAGGTAAGGGGTGCGCCGGCTTACGGCACTGGTTCACTTAGGTTCCACCGCCAGCTATTGTCCTCCACTGCGTTAGTCCACTGAACAAATAAAACCGAGTTCCGCAGCGGGCCGTTGTACGAGAGGGAAAATGAAACACACTGTGATTGATCTGCTGGAAACCTTTTCCTTTTTATTGTTGTTTTTAAATGAAATTTATCACTTTGCATACATTGTTTGATCTGGCGCAAGACTAATGACCTTGCCCAGAAACAATAAATCATTATGGAAAATTTAACAAGCCTCAGGACTTGCTAAATAAGGCCAAGACCGGTTCCCGGTTGTAGTGCCGATGATGATGATGATGATACATTGTTTGAAAACATTTTGCGGTCTCTGTCCGATAAGTCTCTGGAGTATTTGGAGACTACACACCCGGATGCCGCGTGTGGTAAGGACGATCGTTCTTGTTCGATTTTAATTCAGCAAATCACTATTTCGGTCCATGGCTTGTTTATTTGCAAATACTATTATTTATTACGTTACAACTTCCCGAAATCACTCGCTTCATTTTGCCTCGCGTAGATTAAAACTTTCGCCCGAGGTATTTTAGTAGCACTGAGCGGTTGGGACCCGACTGACCGTGTGTGTGCGCCTTGGCGGTTGCGACTCGACTGACTAATAAATGGAAAGAATCTATTCATCGCGTCGTGGCGGTTGAGTCAAAGCTGAAATAAACTCACTGCCACTGTATGGTTGCCCGGTATGGTTTAACGTTTCCCCATCCTACATGGAAACATTTCGCATGTTCGAGAGGCAGTGCCTGCGTTCCTGCCTGGGATTACATAGAACACCTGAATCCCAATACAGGAAATTCTATCCCAATAAGACACTGTATGACAAATAAGGATTGAATAGGATAGACAATTTCATTATCAAAACTATTCGTGGTCAGACTGCAAGGGCAATGTGCAGCGAAAATAATCTTATCTCGAGAGCATACTACCCCAATGACATGTACCTGGAGAATACACTCCAAAGTGGGTTTATCCCACCTGAAGCGTTCCCTCTCTTGGATAGAAAAGGTCTAAAACAAGCACGGGGTCCCTATTATTTACCACGCTTTTCGTGGTGCCAGGGACAAACGGATTCTTCATAACAGTGATATATCAAATGCTGCAGTTCACTTGCGCTTTAGTATGGCAAGAGGCGATCGAGATAAATCTATGAATGACCGATCCCATCCCAACTGGTGGTGGATTGACAATGAAGAAAGGACTTAAATCCCAAAATATAGTAAGATCCTCAGACGCTACGCTTTCCTATCCCATTCCTCATTTCCCTTTTCATATATATTTATTCCTCCTTTTCGTTTCCATTTCGCATTTAGATTCCTTTTCGTTTTAACATCTCTGTATGTTAACATTTTGTTAATATGTTTGTTAATATTTCTTTTTTGTTTGTTAACTTTTTATTTTATCTTATGTTATTAAGAAAAAAAAAAAAAAAAAAAAAGAAAGGAAACTTCTTCCAGGAAATCATCATCATCATCATCATCGGCACTACAACCGGGAACCGGTCTTGGCCTTATTTAGCAAGTCCTGAGGCTTGTTAAATTTTCCATAATGATTTATTTTGTCTGGACAAGGTCATTAGTCTTGCGCCAGGGGCTCCCCGACGGGGAATCGAACCCCGGTCTCCCGGGTGACAGGCGGGTGTACTAACCACTATACTATCGCGGAGCCCTCTTCCAGGAAATACCATATATAAAAATATAAAAATATAAAAATTAAAAAAAAATATAAAAATATAAAAATACAAAAATACAAAAATATATAAATATAAAAATATAAAAATATAAAAATATAAAAATATAAAAATATAAAAATATAAAAATATAAAAATATGAAAATATAAAAATATAAAAATATAAAAATATAAAAATATAAAAATATGAAAATATAAAAATATGAAAATATAAAAATATAAAAATTAAAAATATATAAAAATATAAAAATTAAAAAAATATAATAATATAAAAATATAAAAATATAAAAATATAAAAATATAAAAATATAAAAATATAAAAATATAAAAATATAAAAATTAAAAAAATATAAAAATATAAAAATACAAAAATATAAAAATATAAAAATATAAAAATATAAAAATATAAAAATATAAAAATATAAAAATATAAAAATATAATAATATAAAAATATAAAAATATAAAAATATAAAAATATAAAAATATAAAAATATAAAAATATAAAAATATAAAAATATAAAAATATAAAAATATAAAAATTAAAAAAATATAAAAATATAAAAATACAAAAATATAAAAATATAAAAATATAAAAATATAAAAGTATAAAAATATTATTGTACGCCGAAAGGCATTACACAAACTTGTATCGAGTAATTTAGAGTGCTCGTGTAGAGCCAGTAAATTATTTTAAGAATAAGAAAAGTTTGTAAAATAGGATTTAGCATTTAGTCCTAAGTCAAAATTTGTTAAATTATTGTATAATAAATGCGTTATTCATCATCATCATCAGCGACATTGGCACATCCTTGGAACACATCTTGGAGATCTTCGAGACATTTTTGGAACGTCGATATATGTCAAGTAATTGGTCCATCCTGAACCTAGTATGTATGTGGGTGGCATTTACTTACTTAGGAGCGACTTTGGCATATCCTTGGAACACATCTAGGACATCTTCGAGAAGTTTTTGGAACATCGTTATATGTCAAGTAATTGGTTTGTCCTTAACCTAGTGTGGATGGTATTTGCTTCCTTAGCTAGTGGACTTTATATCCTGGCTTAATTAAAAGCTTTTCAACACTATTCAGGCTTGGGGCCGTTCACAAGGTGATGGCACGGAATCGGATGGGGATAAGCACTTTCTGGGCATATATGCGTGTGTGGCGATTCCGCCAAACCCCACTAGCTACTTACCTGAAGAACCCCCATAACTTCGACCCAACCTTATAAGTTTCGCTAATGCAATCGCATTAGCACGTTAAATACTTTACGCATCAAATAGATCAAATTTATTTAACTAAAAGTCCCTGCTAAAGAATTCTTACCTTTCATGCATCTCTTCGCATACAAATTCCCTACAAGAATCCTTTTCATTATACAAGAGTATAAAACCAAAACCTATTCGATACTGTGGGGCTTTTTAGAGCCCGAAGAGCCACTCATCGCTCGATCCCCACCATTTTCAGCAAATACAACTTACCTTAAAGTTGAATCTTCGGCAAGATTATACAATCTTGCTATGGCATTAACTGCCAACCAATTCGCTGGAATCAATTCGGTTATTCCCACGGATAACCGACATAAATACACCATAGGCAGTTTACCTTTTTAAGGGCTGTTCTAAGCCCTCTTCGAGAGGTCATACCTGGAAACATAATTCATGGCAAGATTATCATCTTGCCATGACATCAATCCAGTATCAGTCGATTTTCAACGGCATGTTCTATGATCTATTTTTCCAAAGGAGGAGATGATCAAATTAAACATAGGCCTTTTCAGGCGCGCATATTCGTTTGGTTATCCGCATGACCAATTTTATGAGCCGTTGCCGTATCTGGGAACGATCACCAGCATCGGTTATGACCAGGAATATTTACTTAAGCAACGAGTAGCCACGTTCCTCACACAGGCTATCGAAGCTGTTTTCGTTTTCACAAAGTAAACACCCAAGCGGATACTTTCGCCTGACGGTACCACCAACGGGATTAACATACCCTAAAACAACATGCACCCATGCATCAAATTGTATCTGGCCATCAAGTGTTTCTTTTAAACAACTGGCAACGGTTGTATCCTGTATTCGTTTGCAAAACCAAACGTTGCATCCATATCTTCCGGATTGTTTATGGTACATCGAAATTTTCTATTAACGGTCGCCAACCGTCCGCGGACCTGAAAACAACATGTCCATCAACTAAATGTTGATTTATTACCTCTCCTAGGGCAAGCGGATCTTCGGTGTGTTTTTCACACCAGAAAGGTCTGCCGCCGGCAAGCGTTACACAAATCAATTGTGTACACAGCAGTCGACCCCATGCAGCGTTGGCGAACTCAAACAATACGTATCCCACCGTTCGATCATGGAATTAGCGTTTCTGTTGACATAGGATCGCAGAGACCTATTCCTTCACCTAATGATCATTACGATGGGTTACAATAACAACGCCCACATCCTCTTATGTTCGTTCGTTGCTGGCTTTCAGTAGCGGATACCCATACATGGAAAATCCACCCCATGTCATCTGACCCGATCACGATTGACTGCCTCTGGTTGATCGTTTCGCTCCTCCCCTTTTGAAGCTATTCGCTGCCATGTCATTGTGATGGTTGCGAATGGACTTCAGTCAGATTTTATCACCAGGAGTGCGGTACCAAAGTGAGATATTAAGTCGTCGTTGTTCCGAAATTAATGTAAAATCCACTTCAATTAATTTAACTGTCAAAGCGAGATATTAAGCCATCGTTGTTTCGAAATAAATATAAAATCCACTTCAATTAATTTAGCCGTTAAAGTGTGATATAAAGTTGTCGTTGCTTCGAAATTAATTAATATAAAATCTAACTACAGTAAGTTAACAGTTATTAAGATATATTTGTCAACTAATCTGGCATCAATAGTAAGAGTGCCGGCAAACAATTTTACGTCCAAACAATAAAGATTAAACGGAAAACAACTACAGTGTTTTATTTCACGGGCGTTGGTGACTGTCGTTTTTATAGTGAACAACAAGTAAGTTCCGGCTACAATTCCTCCGCATCTTATTTCCGTGCTACGTGGGTGAACGATCGTGTGGACAATTTCATCAGTGTGCGTTGTGACATTTCTCTCGCTGTTGTTGGGAGTTGGATACGCAGGTGCCCGTGTCCTAAGCACCAAAATCTTACCCCACAATACCTTCGGTTGCCAGGCAAATTCCAACCTCCCCACACCTGCACCGCAATCTCCCCGCAGCAAAAACATTTCTTTCCCAAGGATAATTAATGCTTTCAATGCATTACCTGGAAATTCTTGCAAAAAATTTTTCCTACAAGGGCATTTATACATGTATCAATGCATTTCTGCATTAGCGACCAAGAACCGAATTCCCAATTAGTGTAGATGTTTACACTAGAGTTCGATCCTGGCGTCGCCTTAGATGCCATGCGCAATTGACACAGTTGGTATACACAACCGTCATTGTGTAACCATCTAAATTACTTTCCAAAGACTTGCAACTATTGATTCAGCTGCAAGCACTTCTCTCGGAAATACTTCTTTGTTTGAACTTTCAAACAATCGCCAACGTCGCGCTTAGCCGCCGGATTGGATTCAATAGCATAAACACATGCAAACAAAAGAATCCGATTCTCCCAGTCGATAGAGATAAGATACACGATCTCCATTATCTTAATCCCTTTTAGCATCTAATGAGTGGCTGCTATTTGCTCAGCTGACCCTCATTACCGGACGATGCATTAGGTCGTTTCTTCCTTTGTTCTGCATGCCTTGTCTGGGTTTCGTTCGCTTTGACCTGCGAGCGATAGCAAACAATCCGAACTCAACGATCGACTTCACGCACACCACTACAGGACCTTATCAGTGAGATCCTCTTTCCCCGTTTTCACCACGAGAGGAACACTTTCTCTCTCGGGGAAACTCTCCCCATTAGTGATTCGGCTCTGCACCAGCCGAATATCGCCGAGTCATTTTACACCCGTCGACCGAGCAGGTCGCTACCACTCCCGCTCCCCGGCGCGCACGGGGACGCGAATATACCCCGGAGTCGTTGTCGTAGTGTTGAGTACGTTGGCCAAAAGTGTCACAGCCACCGAAGCTGATATTCCCACCGTGGTTCGGTTCACCAATTAACTAGGACGTATTGTTAAGCTTGTAATGTAATTGTTCTTTCCCTCCCTCGCTGGGAATTTTCCCCCAGGACCTCTCTAATTGTAAAATGGAATTACCAATCGGGCAAACGTGAAATAAAAAAAACATTAATAATAACAAGTCAGTGTGTTTAATTTTCCGCAGTTCCTGTGTGTATTTCATTTACTTTCCTTTCTGGTGTATGTCTTGTGGCGGAGTTTTGCTCCTTGTGTTGAGAATCATTGGTGAACAGATTTCTTTTGGTGTTTCATCGGCGAACGTTTTGTGGGGACGAGGTAGAACTCTGTGCCCTTGCCGGTGCCACGACTTCGTTCCCCGCACGTGCTTTCTGACTTGCGCCGCATAGCTAAGGAAAAGTCTGCCATGAATGTGTTTCAAAACCATATTTTAGTGCACGAGTTATAATACAAAAATACATGTGAACGACCGACGATATAAGCCACACCACTGGAGACACATTTCAAAGGCAAAGTGTTTAATAAAACTTCGATTCAATAAACGGACAAATGAATTAGAAATAAGTTGTGGTTGATATCATAACATCAACATCATAAAGATTAAGTTTCAATGCTCGTGTAGGTGGCAGAGCACGTTAGAGAAAACAGGCAACAGAATTTAGACATCCACCCCCAACCAAATGAGTTGTGTACAAGTTTTAAACAGAAGTTTTACACTGAAAAAAGTGGCGGAAGTAAATGCCATAACAAATATCGCAGACCCCCCACTCAAATCTGCCACGCCCCTTTGAACTTGATACATGAATAATTCGAACAGTTTCGCCGGCCTGTAATTATTCCACAAACTTAGTTTTAATCCCTTCGCTTATCTCGAATTCCAGAAGGGCCTAACCCCCAATTAAGCACATCCACGTCTTCATAACTACTGACGAACTTGTTAATCTCTCCAAGCTAGAAACCATTTAGGCATCTTTCAAGTTTTTTTTAACAGAATTAGGTAGCAAGCGATCCTCAAGAGTGCCGCTGCTGGGGTCCGGAACCAAGTACACTCTTGTTTGCTTAACCCTGGATTCCATTGTAATCTGTGTAAACACGCGATTTGGCGTCGAATGGACGTGCCCTTGGTGCCGCTTTACATACAAATGGCTCTCAATTTATCCCTCACACAACGGCAGCCCACGCAATTGGCATTCTCGGAATCTCTTCTTTTCAGTTAAAGCGAAAGTGGTAAATAGTTGTGCACCACCTCAGACCTATCCTACTAATGACGAACAAGACCAACGACCTAATAATGGGCCACGTAATAACTGAACGAGTTATGCAACTCGTGCTCAGCCTAAGGTGGGCGATCTAGAGGAAAGATACGATCGACAGAGCATCATAACCAGTTGTAATCGATCAAGATCAGGTCGATTGTTTTAGTGAACTTGACAATCCGTCTTCGTCAGATCGAGCTGGTATTGATTTGCAAATGAGAGATGCTCTATAGATTTGAAACGTGATGGTGATTACTGGAGTGCGGCTTCTTTGGAATGTTGGAATGGCGTCGAATGTCCTTGGTCTCGACTTGTAGTGAGGTGTCGTATTGACATAGTTTATCAATGATTGTCTAATTAAGCTCTGCGAGCTCTTGTCATCACTGCGTGGTAGTAGTAATATTTACAGTGAACATAATTACAGTGGTGCCAAGTTTGTGTGAATGATAGGACGTGATCGAGAGACACGAGTCTGGATAGAAGTGATCGTTTGTCAGTGCTTTTGTTGCATGTTGCACGGCGCTCCTTTTCTCGAATGGGTACGAAGTGTCAGTATGATTGAATGATTGACTAAAGAATTCCTCGTAATAGTTTTTCTCGAAAATTACAGCAGTCACACTTAATCGCTGCAAATTGCTTGACATTTTCGGTGGGAAATCTCATTTCATCAAGTATTCGCAATCACTGAGCGCCAGAGCTTGGGAGATTAATCACGGTCCTTCTTCCTTCCTATTGCCAGTCACTTAAAAATTTTTCGTACTTTCATTATCGCCACAGCTTTGACATTAAGGAAGCCATTTCAATCCGATGATGTATTTCATTATTGTTAGTTAAAAGTTAATTATAAACATGCACATTTTAAACTATAAAATCGAACAAAGATTATAATTGCTTGTGTGACAAGATATAGGCTACTCGTAAGAAATTGTGTCTGTGTAAAATTTCTCAAACTAACCGGAAGTGTAAGCTGGCACTGAATTTCATGTAGAGAGGCAATAAGGCCAAGCAACTTTTCATTAGCTCCTCTAAAGAGTTGTATAAATGGTTTTTACAATTCCAAATTAAATTAGAAGAGGAATAACAATTGTTCCAACTCATATGTAATAGCGTTTTTTTAATTAAACAGACAAATTACGGAGGGTATTAATTATCTTTTATCATGCAAACATGTAAAGCATACTTTTTAAATAAATGATAAATCGATCCCTTTTGATGAGTTGCTCCATGAGTTTGGACTCAACGATTAATTGTCCAATATTTATAGCTATGCTTAGACCATTATTCGACATGTTCGAGTGCCGGAATCTGACTATTATGAACGTGGCTTTAGCTATTTTTCTAAAATCGTGTCGAATTTTGATGGTGAAACGGTGCCGGTCGAGCATTGGCTTGCGAATTTCAAACAGAATGAGAAAACTCGCCGCGTTCGGCAGTGTAGAGGTTAAATCTGTTATTCGGTAAATAGTGGATATATAAAAAATTAATACAAATAAAATATGTACAACTGTAAAACTTATAGCGAGTTACAAGAGGGTTAACGAGAAGGAAAGGTCGGACAGACAATACAGTGACGTCAAAGAAAAATCCATAAAGTGGCAAAAATATCAATTGTTTCAATTGTGGGTCTGCTAACCACATGCGGAAACACTTACGAAGTGCTTTAAATGCAATGGCCATGGGGATAAATAAGAAAATTGTCCACAAATTACTAAAAGCATGCGAGTCATAAAAGATAACAACGTATGAAAAAAATCACACTAAATAATATGGAAATCATGCGCCTAGTTGATACAGGGTCAGATGTGACAATTATCAAAAGTTCAGTTTATAACAAGCTACGGAACGTTAAGGGGAGGTTCTAGAGGCCCAAAAGGGACGTGTTTTTCCGTGAATCCGTGAGAGCTTCTAGCTCTGTCGTTGAACCATGCAACATGCATTGTGACGAGTCGAATAAAAGGTACCCAATCGGTCCCCATCGTAGGGTTTTTTGCAAACGTCTGTACTCATTCAACAAAAAGTTTTTTGAAACACTATAATATTTTCCGGAGCCTCAACATATTTACAAAAAAAAAAAAAAATCGAAAATAAACAAAATGGCGGTACTGATTTTTTAGGTACTGATTTGGGCATTTTTGACCGGCTATGAGCGTCCCGGAAGTCGATCCGGGAGAGACAACAATCACTTGGCGGTCCAGATGGCAGTACTTGCAGGCGTTGCATCGAGCATTTTGGTACCGGTGGAAGAACGAATACCTCCACACGCTGCAGGCTCGCAACAAATGGTATCATCCGGAACCAAACCTAGGAAATCCGGTCTTGGTGCGCCTGAGGAACGAGCAACTATCTCCGAACTATTGGCCCATGGGGAGGGTTATCGAGCTTCATCCTGGCAGAGATGGCAAGGTGCGGGTGGCAACTGTAAAGATTCAGGGGGGCACCCTTAAGCGACCCGTCTCGAAGTTGGGCCTACTCCCGGCTGCGGAAGATGAGACGGTTGAATCGACAGTTCAAGCTGGGCGGAATGTTGGAGACGACGCAGCACACGACGGCCGCACTGGATGCAACCAGCGAAGTCGCAACTGAATGCAGCAATTCACAACATAAATAACAAATGTCAGCAAACAGTTGAAATTCAAATTATATTAAATCTATCTGTCATTCTTTAAAATTGACGCTTATCTTTTTGCTATTCACGCGACTCGGATCGCAATTATTGTTAATCGAGCAACATCCAATTAATCAGTTAATAAAGGCAGTAAATCAAAAATCGAATGGTTTGCATTTCTGGAGGAGATTGTTAGAATTACCACCGTCAACGGATTAAGGTATTCCTTTCCTTTTTACGGCACTTATTTTCCGACTTGTTTCAGTCAACGGCCACTATCCTCGTGGCGCGGCAGGAGACCACATTATTCCTGACGCCATTTCCTTGGCTCACCAACACAATACCTTTGCTGGCGGACAAGAGCAAATATTGACTTGGTGAAAGTTGCGTTCTACGCTTAACGAAGCAAAGATTTAGGATTTGGTGTACCACAATACGCCGCCTTTCAATAAACGAATTTACAAACGCTGAATAGAAAAAAAATTGTAAAAAAATCATCGACGTTTAGGTTCAGACTCCAATAAATTTAATATACTTTAAAATAAACAAAAAAGCCGATCCATCGAGTAGCTTTTGAGATATCGTGAGACCAATGTGAAACACTGTTATATATTTCTTTTTAATGTTAAATGGCAACAATGTTATATTTGAATTATCGATTCAAACATATATCTATTTTCTTCCTTCTCCGGAAAACTTTTGAAATAAGTATATATAGATATAGTGGTACTCACGTTTTGACTGATTTGGTGGTGATTTTACGCCTTGCTTTTCCTGTTGTGCTGATTCCGGGGCACATTGGTGAATTATTCCTGGTATTCTTCGTTTGTTACAAAACTCCAGCCCCTTTTCTTGTTTGTTCCTTTTTTCCGTTGTCCCAACGAGGAATCTCAGCTATGATCAATTTCGAAACTATTCGAAGATATCAAAGCCGGGGAAAGAACTGGGTTTAAGTACCAGCTATACATTTTTTTCAATTTAAGTTCTATGTTTCATGTGTTTAATTATGTGAAATTGTACCATATATGAATGTAATGTACTTTTATATTTTATGTATTATGTGTAAACGAAAATGTGCATTGTGTTTTGTATTTAAGTTTAAATTAAACTCCGATAATTGTTTGTAACGTATGTGTTTATTTTTTAAATTGTTTAAATATTTTATATGTTGTGTATTTTTGTTTATGCTTTAATTTTCTCTCGTTGGGACAAAGGTGGCGGGGGAGTTACAAACCGTAACAAACGTAACAAACCACCCCTCCCACAAAGATGCGTGTCATTCTTGGAAGAGGAATGAGACGGCGGAGAATCAACGGATGGAACCGCAGTTTCAGCTGTGTTGTTGCAGTTGTTGCTGCCTCTGGTGGTGGGTCGTTTTAAAAAATAATAATAATAATAAAAAAATAATAATAAAAGAAATAATAACAACAAATAAGAGATTCAAATGAGAAAAAAAAAGAACGTTCTGCACCCTCTCCTCCCTTCGGTTTTACCCTAAGGAAAAGAACAAAACAAAAATTCCGAAGAAGAATGGGGTAGACCACCATCATTTAATTTGCTACCTTACAGTCCGTAGGGCCTGTCCATCATAAGGCTTTAGACGGATATTGGGAATTAGCACCCGTCTTTTTCCCAATTTTGATAGCGTGTACCGTGTATCTACTACCTTATGGATAACAGCTGAAAGTTTGAACCGCCCACACAATCCGGTTAAAACCTCCTTCACAATAGTGAAGTGGTTTCCTTTCCCCGTATTCCACGTGTGACGCATGGGCAATAGGCGGGTCTTTGCCTGTTTCGCATCGAGATAGCACGGCTCGAAATGCTCCTTGGCTAGCATCCGTGACCAGATTAAGGGGTTTAATATGATTAGGGTTGGCCCATTTTGGAGGCGAAACCAAGATCCCCTTTTTTATCTCAACACGAACGACACATGCATCGGTGAAGCCAAGAAACTATCAATCCTCGGCACTCGAATTAATTCGACTCTTAATTGGAGCGACCACATTTTTGAAGCTGCGAAAAGTGCGGCCAAATGTATGCGGTTCCTTAAGAGATGCAAAAAATACTTCACTCCATTCAACCTGGCCACTATTTACAAGGCCTATATTCGTCCCAAAATGGAGTTCAACTTCCACATTTGGTCAGGCGCATCCAAAACTGCACTACACGTGCTCAATAGGATGCAGAAACGACCAGTGAAACTTATTGGGGACCCAGCTGTGAATCAAGCAATTCCGTCGTTAGAACATAGGCGCAACGTATCGTGCCTATCTCTTTTCTATAGCTATTATCACGGTCACTGCTCAATATGTTCTGCCCCCACAGACGTTTTCCCGTTTTGTAAGCCTTGTATTAAAGCTTTCCCTTCTTTAACGCTTTTAGGGCCTTCGGGGTGCGGTCTTGTTGACATAACGGCGTCCAGCATTGTTTCACAACCTTCCCCTGTGTGGATAGGGTCTCCGGGTGAATATCGGCCGCAGTATGGACCTTGCCAGGTCCCTTTGGCATTGTTTCCCGTTCGGCTGCCTTATTCTCAGCCCTTCCCGTCTTATTATTTGCAAAGTCGACGGAAAAACTTTCGGGATTTATGGTTGTTCGGCGAAACTCCAAACAACCACCCGGTCCTTTGACCATGCAGTTTATCGACAGGAAGTCGTAACCTAATAACCCGTCTTCTGACAAGCCCGGCAAGGAGTTCATTACTTGGAAGTTGCAGGAAATTTCGTGGTGCAACCTGAAGCTCCCATCGCAGCATCCCCTCGACTTGCCCTTGCCAAAAAGCGTCTCGAGTGTCGCGGATTTTTGCACATCCACAACATGCCTCGGGTGAAGTGCCTTCACCTTGAAGAGGCTGATCTCAGCGCCTGTGTCCGCGATTACGCGCGTAGTGTTATAGCGTTTGGGATGATAGTGAAGAACGTGGGATTCGAACAGACGCTATGACAGTTAGTATCACAAAAAATTGAACCTAAGCGTTACCCACCAGGCTACTGGCCGATTTTTGGATTTGATTTTTAAACTCGACTATACTCCACTGATGTGAATTGTTATGTTATCGCTATGGTATACGGCTCTGGTGCATTTTCTTATTCAATTTTCGTTCGGTGTTCTTCACTATTTGCTTGTGTATTGTGTGTGTATCTGTTAGAAACGCCACAGTGTCTTTTCAGCCAATGACCAATGGGAGTTTGACAATTGGGACTTTTGTTGGGGAAAGCTGAGAACAGGTTTTGCTGAGTTGCCAGCTTAGTACGGTCGGGTTGGGGTTTCCCGATCCGACCTCTGGGAGTTTTCCGTGCCGTGGGCCGGCGGTGTTGTGGCCTGGGCATTTGGTGCTTGCCACCCACGGTCATATCGGCTCTGCTCTGCTTTTGAGTCTTATGAGACTCTGAAGCAGCAGAAATAGAGCAAGTAAAGGCTTCTTGGGCGCTACGGCTTTGTGGCCGGGGTTTCCTGCTTTTCCCCTGGATTTCCTCCTTGTGACCTCCTGCCACCCATAGTTGACCGTACTGGTCTGTGTTCCGGCGTTGACGTTTAGCCGTGGCCACTAGGGTGTGTGTTAGGGTGGGTGATGTGCTAGAATTTCTAGTTTTCTCCCACCTCGCCCTGTATTCACACCTTTCCCATGTGTGGCCTTTGCGGCCACGAAATTCACAGCAACATCGGATGCTATAGACCCTTGGGTTTGATGTTCCTGGTTTTCTGCTTGCATCAAATTAAAAGTAAAACACTCCTTCTTATTTTCAACTCCCGTGAGCCAACTCTTCCCTTTAGCATAAACGAAGCATGGTTGGCCATTGTTAACATATACATAATATGTATATTCAGTAACATTCGGAACTTTTGTATTTATATAACTTATGTATGATGTATGAAAAAACTGCTCTACAAGGCGAAGAAAAAATGCTGTACCAACACGATATCGCACCTTCACACACGACCTTGAAAGCGATGGCAAAATTGAATCAATTACGCCCGCCGTAATCTCCAGACTTGTCTCCCTACGAATATTATTTGTTCCCAAACTTCAACCGGTGGCCACAGGGAAAGACATTCTGATCGAATGAGGAAATCATCGCGGAAACCGACGTGTATTTCGAAAGGGCAACGAAATGTATTGCTTTTAAAGGCAACTATGTTGAGGACTAAATATTTGACTAAACTTTGCCCAAAAAACGCTTGTTTTCATTAAAAATCCCGGGACTTTTCAGCCTATGTAGTACAACTGACACACATTGTGGGGGTTCTCTATACCACATGGAGCACCAACCCACAATTTCATACCTTATTTCGACCGCTTTCAGCTCGTCATTTCTACCCTCATTCCCCTTACAACCTTTTCCACCTGTAAAACATGTTTCCCATAAGGACGCATAGCTAAACTCATTATCCTATGCAGATAATGCATAATTGCTATCTTTTCGCCATATGGCAACTCCATTTCGCCAATCCATGCGATTTCCATTTCGGTTAGCAACGGCATACTCTGATCAAACGATGCGGTTGCATAATCAGACAACCGCTGGGGAAATTATCAAAGTATTTAATTTAGTTCCCATGGTCAGATTTCCCTAGCCAAGTCGGCGTCCCATTCACTTGTCCCAGACCATCTATTCGCTTGGGATCAATGATCTATTCTTACAGATGAATAGCTACAAAACATTTTCCTGCCCTTTCCGTTTCTATCTTCCACGGGTTCCATGCACTCTGAGATCACCACAGTCATCGCACTAGGGCAGTAGGTCATCCTGAAAGGCCGCATTGATACCAGCACACAAGCTAAGCTAGCGCCGAAGTTATTGCGTTCTCTCTTTTGTTCTTTTCATTCTTCGCATGCACAGCGTCGGTCGAATGATGTGCGGGTATTATTCACCTCACTGAGACATGCAAATGAGAAGATTCATGAGAAGAACGCAATGATGATTGGCTAATAGCCGTGCGTATTGCAAAATCAAAATTTCATCCCTAATTGGGATCAGTCGCCACCCAGTTATTGCCGCAGTTGGTCACGTCGCACCAAATTTAAAAATCATCCCCCGTATCGCACACTCACGTTACCAAAAGTCGAATATTGTCGTTGCGTGAGTCACATATCAACTCCAAAGTGCTCACATGCTTTTTTTTTTTTATTAGACTTCTCTCGGGAGAGGCGAACCTATAGCGCCGAGTGGGCGCCCCGAGATGCCATCAAATAACTGTTGCAGTTCTTTTTGAGCAGTTGCCGGTTGTAACGCTCCGGGAACACTCGCGTGGGAAGGCAGTTCCACAGCTTCCCCGCTCTGTAACGGAACGAGTTCTGATACAGGGATGTTCGCGCTGTCGGGAGATGAGCCACAAACGGGTGCGATCCGTCGGATTGTCTTGTGGAGCGCATATAAACCGAATTGCGTGGAACAATGCCAAGAATCTCCGAAGAGCAGCACCCGTGATAATATCTGTAAAACAGACAGAGGTCGGCCAGGCGCCTTCGATGTGATAGCGACTGTAGTCCCGACGTCAGCGCCGAGTCCCCGATCAGGCGGATCGCTCGTCTTTGTACGCTCTCAAGTAGGTCGAGGGTATGTTTAGGAGCCGAACTCCAAACATGAGAGCAATATTCGAGCGCGGGTCTAATTTGAGATTTATATAGGAGAAGAAGTTGGGCCGGAGTAAAATATTTCTTGGCTCTAAAAATATAACTCAGTTTTCCTGAGGCTGATCTGGCGATACCCGATACGTGCTTATGCCATGATACATTCCCACAGACCGTGACGCCGAGCAATTTCAAACTTTCCCCAGCCTCGAGAGCCCGGCCACTCATCATCAGCTGTGGAACCGATGATCCAGTTTTCTTTGTGAATGTTGTATACTGGGTCTTCGTTGCGTTGAAGTCGACAAGATTGGCCTTTCCCCACTGCAGGACTTTATCTAGATCCTGGTTCAGAGAGTCAATCTGTCTACATCTCAGCTGGTGCGACGTAGATGCACCAATCGGCCGATCACTCGAAAAGGAGGAAACAAGCGTACTATCATCCGCAAAACTGAACACTTTGTTATCCGTTGTCTCCAACAAATCATTTATGTGAAGCAAGAACAAGGTTGGAGCTAAAATAGAACCCTGGGGCACCCCCGAATTAACAGGATACAGATCCGAACACTCGCCGTCCACAACAACCCGGATCGATCGATTCTCGAGGAAGCTCCTCGTCCAGTCGCAAAGCTGTTTGGAAAGTCCATATGAACGAAGCTTGCTCAGCAATGCCCCGTGCCAGACGCGGTCAAAAGCCTTGGAGATATCTAATGCGACCGCCCTTGACTCACCACGCCGTTCAATCGCAGATGTCCATATATCGGTTATAAGTGTCAAAAGGTCTCCTGTGGACCGCCTGCCACGGAATCCGCATTGACGATCATTCAGAAGACCGTTGCAGTCCAAATACTTAACCAACTCTGTATTGATGACTTTTTCCATTACCTTAGATAAAATAGACAGTAATGCTATCGGACGGTAATTTTGTGGTAGACACTTTTTTCCCGTCTTTGGGATTGGCTGAACTCGGGCGATTTTCCAGCAGGCAGGAAAGGTCCTCCGTGCATAAGATAAGCGGAAGAGTCTGCCAAGAACCGGCGATAGTTCTGTAGCACAGTTCTTAAGGACTATTGCTGGTATTCCGTCCGGGCCGGTTGCCTTCCCACAACCCAGCTCACGCAGAACACGTTGAATAGTGCGCGGACGAAATCTCACATCCCGCATGGAAGACTGTACCGGCGAGATCACAGGTGGCTCCAAAAGGCCGGGATCGAGGTTTGAATTCGCCGAAACATATTAGCTTTATCCTTTGGATTCGTGACTAACGTCCCGCTGTCTGTCACCAACGGAGGGAAAGAGGAGGAAGCAAAGTTACTGCTGACAGCCTTTGCCATTGACCAGAAGGAGCGCGAACCTGTTGGGCACCGAAGGAGCTTATTGATCACCCTGTCGTTGTGAGTCTTCTTCGCGGTATCAATCGCCTGGTTGCACGCATTTCTGATTCTAACAAAATTCGTTCTGTTAACATCGGTGGGATTGGAGCGCCATTGCTTAAAAGCTCTATTTTTTGCCGCTGTAATCAGCTCGCATTTTTTGTCAAACCAAGGTTTATCAGACGAACTTCGTTTGATGGAATGTCGAATATACATCTCCATCCCCAGGAGAATAATCTCTGATACCGACTCCGCGCAAGCGTTAACATCGGAGTTTCCGAAGCACACCTCCGACCATGGAAAGGATGCGAAGAAATCTCGCATATCGTCCCAGTTAGCAGCCCCATACTTCCATACATGGCGAAGCTGCCTAGGCCGGTTATTCGCTTTTGGGTAAAATACTTAATTACCGCGGTCACAGTGTCGAGAAAAAAGTTTATTTTTTTTCAACTTGTATAATATCTGAAAAAAAAAAAAGAATTTAATAACAGTAAATACTAAGTTCTAAGTTAAGTGAAAAGGAAAACAATACAATAAAAAACTATTAAAAGAAAGAAAAGAAAATTAGTCTCTATCGGTACCAGTTGGTGTTTCTGTGTTTGGTTTCCCCTCGGTGCCGCAGTTGTTAGTGGGAAGGAAGTGAACCGCGCGCCCGTGTCAGGTGCAATACATCTAAACCCGCACAACATGGAATGACAGCTTGTATATGACTAAAACTTAGTCATAAAACAGCAATGACTAACCTACATACTATATATCCAAAATGGCGAGCGAATTGGGGTTCAAGTCTATTTTTAATGCAACCAACTTCAGAGCCGAGTTTCTACTTGCGCACCTATTATCTGCGCTACAGTTCGAACATCGCACCGACAGATTATCATTGGTTCCTATCTCTTCAAAATGCTCTTGCTAGCGTAAAATTCACCTCAAAGGAGAACTATGACAAGCATTTGCCTCAGTTTTTCAAAGATAAAAGCTCGAAATTCCACAACTCGTTCTAGCAACAACAACAAAATGGTAGAATGGGCAATATTAGGATTTTTTTAATAAGAAAAAAAATAATGCCGTGCATTTTCATTAGAAAACGCCGACATATTTTTCCTCAACCTATTAGCACGACGTTTGCTCCTTTTGCTACTTCATACCTAAAGGCCTTATCAAATTCTTACAGTTTGTGAGTGTGGTGTATGAAAAAGTTTGTTTTTGCCTAAGGTAACCTAAAGCTTAGAATTTGACGATGTAACACACCAAGCTGAAGCGTACTCCACACTTCTCTAACAGAAACTGCAATTACACATAAAACAATACAATACAAATCATTCAATGGCAATTAGGCACCCTATTTCCTCAGTGAACAACAGTCACACTCTTCTGAGCCCGATTAAAGACGAATCGAAAGGAGAACCTTGACAGTAAATTACACGACTGATTGCAGGAAGCCTTGATGTCCGACTCAGCGCATATTTAAAATCCCTTCCCACGCCTTTTTCAATCATAATTTATCCAACAACTATTTGTAATCCGAATGCTCCATAAGCTCTTCCTGGCTTCAAGGCTTGCAGACTGTAAACACCTCCAAGATCGTCATAAGGTACACACTGGTGCCTAGTAGAATCATGGGCCATTGGGCAACTCCCGTATAAGTCACACGCTTCCAGACGATATTTCTTCTTGATTCCGTCACACCCTGTAAAGAGTTCGATTAATTGAACCCCCTGCTGTGTATTACATAATCGTATGATCGTGGCCGCGTGATACGGAACTGCAGAACGCGGCGATGGGTTGTGGTGTGTTTTTCTTGCAACATAAATAACACGTTTATTCGCACGCACCCACCCTGTGGCTCACCACAAAAAGTTCCTTCTTCAAAGGGCATCACAAAACGACGGTGAACTTACGTTTCCATCTGATAGCGCTTGTCCATCTTAAGAGACTTAACTTTTCGACACAATGGCACCGTTGGATTGTACAATTACCACGAAACGAATTGGATAATTGTGCGGATGACCTTCAAGAGCTCATCATATTAATCCGTAAAAGGATGAGGTAGTCAATCAATGCTGGGCGCTTAACAAGATATCTGGGAACGCAGCGCAATTAAGGTTGATCTAGAAACTCTGTAATTGAAGGTTACCCGATAAAAGGGCAAGCGGTCAACCCCATGTATTAATGAGCGACCCTCTAAGTTAATGAGTATCCGAAGTATAAAGGGACATTAACGCTAATAAACTCTGTTGATTACCTCATCAACAGCCGCCCTGACCTTTTCGCCACGGAATTTTCTGTATTGGAATGCAACGTGCAAAATTATGACGACTCATCAAAATTTTTTGACGATCAGACAGACTTGAAAAATGATTGAGGAGAATTTTAACCCCAGCGAGTAAATTGCCTCATGATTTATCGATGCGGATATGAAAAGCATGGAGGCATATGCCGCTGAAACTAATGAGAGAGGCGAACGACCCGCTAGGATCAGCCAAATGTGTTGGAAGTAGTTTAAGGGCCACTCAACTCTTTGCCAAACTGCCTTAGTGTCTTCCCCAAGGAACACACAACCGACGTTTTAAAGGATGTATTGGCGGAAGGGCGGGTGCTTTTTATAATGTACATGATCAAAAACTTAAATTAAAAACCGTTTTTATCAAAATGTACAGGTGTAACATCAAAGTTTGACCTCTGATATTATCATTTAATATTTTGTTATCGGGTAGCTAAATGGCCAAGATATTGTATTATTTATTAATTGGTTGGATTTATTAGGCCCCACCTTGGGTGCCAAAATGTAACACTGAGCGTAACCCCAGGTATTAACATTTATTATTTTATGTTATCTCTCGGGGGATACTCCTCCGAGGTTATTAATTTGTTATATTCACCTGTTTGTGTTGCGTTGCTCCTTTGGCAGTCCGTAACTGGGTTTGTTCTCCATATGGCTGGCTTCTGATCCTTCGAGCCGTGTAACACCAGTTTGTGTTAAGTTGATCCTATCTCGCGTTGGATAAAAAGACTTCTTCCTTCTTTGTGACTTTAACTTTATTCAATTGGGAATAACCGTCCCTTGTTTATTTACACTTTACAAAATCAAGAGTAATTTACTTTATTTAAAAACAAGAAGACCCGCTGTACAGTTTCGATGGCCGCAGCCTTCTTGTTTATTACTTTACATTGCGCCGCAACTCACTTGCACACCTCTTTTTATACCCAATTATTGGTAAGTTAATGCAGATGATGCATTTTCATCACCTGGAACGTGTAACCTATTCGGAGGTTATTCGCCTGTCATAATCCTGTGGGGTTTCTTCAAGGCGCCGAATAACCACCGATCGCTCTAACCCCACGTAACCTGCAATTAACATTACCATAACTTACCTGCACCTATTTTACGCAGCTTACCTGTATATGGGCCGTTCCAAGCCCTCCTTCGAACGGTCAATCCTGAAACATAAATTCATGACAAGATTATCATCTTGCCATGACATCAAACCATAGCATCAACCGAGCTACCCTCGGTGCATCCGTCATGAATTGACCGAACAAGGGACGGCACATGTCCACCAAACACACGCCAAACTTTCCGTGCGTTATCGTTCCACCCATCCATTGTCCAAGAAGACATGCTGGGCTACTTGCTGGCTTACACATCTGCAAGCCAGATTTCCAACGGCATGCCCTACGATCTATTTTTTTAAAGAAAAAAAAATAAAAATTGGCCTGCAAGTACGCATATTTGTTTGTATACCAGCATGACCAATTATACGATCCGTTGCCGTATCGAGGAACGATCACCAGCATCGGTCATGACTAAGGATATGTTACCGAAACAACGAGTAGCCACGATTCTCACGCTGGCTATCGAAACGGCTTTCGTTTACCCAAAGTAAACACAAGAAAATATCCCATCTCTGGGATTAACGTATCCTAAAATAATATGCACCCATGCATCGTGGCCTCGATCGTCTCCTCGTGGTCTGTTGATTTAAGACCAACAGAATAGGAAACCAATTCCTATGAATTATGACGGTATGTTCCGCCAGCCTCACTATCCCATCTACCCTGTGCCTAGCCAGCGTGGGCAAAGGCTCTATTGACTTAACGTCAATCATGGAATTTATCCTTATCGGACGGCGGCGATATACCCGGTCCATGCGTCGATCAGCATGTTTGACCTGTGGCATATGTGTTTTTCCTTTTTCCCTTTCCTTCGCTAAAGACATCAGATTTTTTTGTACAATATTCACAATATGAACCTTCCAATGGAATGAAAATCGTTTTTCATTGGTCATTGGGGGCGAAGGAAGGATTGTTTCCCCTGCGATGGTGTGCGTCGAAACCCATCGCAATCCCCAAGGCTGGGTCAATGTCGCCCAGCATCCAGGAGTCAGATTTGTATCGCCCAACAGCACACACGTGCCCAACGATTGTTTCGTCAAAGTCTGTGTCGGTATTGAGATAATAGAGTCTAGAGAAAATCTCGTTTATTACCTGTTCTCGTGAAATCGGTGTTAAGACAGTGTCAACTTAAATTCAGATTCGTGCGGTCAGAAAACAAAAAAACTAAAAGACAAATGGAATTTAAAAGCGAGTCTAAATCAGTTGTGTTCTCGCTTTGACGATTTGAGACGATATGTCGATTATCCCTTCAATAATATATAAGTTTAATCAAATGTGAAAACCTCTACGTACACCACAATTGGATTATATATACTAAGTTACAATAACGATCAACTATTAAACCAAATTCTCCAGTTTCGTGTTTCATTTACGTCTGGATATTTTGTCAACTGTGTGCTGCTGCGGAACAACAACATCAGAGTTTTAAGTGGTCATCATTCTGCAGGTGTTAATTTCTAGTGAACTATCCGTGGTGTTTTTATTAAACTCGCATCCTTACTGATGCCAACGTAAAAACAACCCACAAGCCATTCGCAATATTCATTAATCATTTACTTGCTCTGCAAAAAAAATGCAACGACAAAGAATTGATTAATTACTTAATTGCTTTCAATGCGGAGAACCAATTATAGGACATTGCCCGTGTGTGCCAATCGTATCATACGATTAATTGTGCCTCACTGCTGTGTTCGCTACTTCGTCGAACTCAGCACTTTTCCGACGCTCAATTATTTCGTCGGCGGTGGCCTTTGACGACACCGCCCGTGGTCGTATATCGTGTCTCACACTTGTAAACATATGTATTTGTAAAATGAGACCGTGTAGGTCCGTGGACAGGTGCCCGCTTGATTTTTGTAATACGAAGCAGTATGCAGTGGCCTTGGGGAGTGGGTCAAGTGTATGGCTGATATATGATAATTGGCTTTGGAAGGTGGGCATGGATGAGTAATTATCGCAACGTATGCTATATCAATTAATTGTCCGTGGAGAAGGCTTTGCTTCTGAATGAACGCGAATTTTAATTATATGCATTGTATTGCTTGTGGGAAAGGCGAGTATTGCATTGTATGCAGAATATTTTGAGGATTGATCATATAGATGGAATCATAGGATGATGGAATCCAATTAATAAAATATTATAATGTTTGAGAGGTGAGGTGCGAGGTGTAACACAGTACAGACGTGAAGGTGGGAAAATGTAGATAGTTTCATGCAAAAACTGCTACTCCCAGCTATTTACCCATAGGGACCGCCCCTCATAAATAATTTGCACAAATTTACCAACATGAAACATTAAGTGAATCCCATTATAGTAGGAGCCGGTCCTAACGCGTAAGTATTTGGCGGTGGCAGTCACCATCAGCTAAGCTCTGAAAAATATTTAAATAGTTTTTTTTTAAATTAAAGATATTACGAAGAGTATACATTAACGGAGTGGTATTTCAACAGACGAGCTCCTCGATAGTATAGTGGTTAGTATACCCGCCTGTCACACGGGAGACCGGGGTTCGATTCCCCGTCGGGGAGCCTCCGGCGCAAGACTAATGACCTTGCCCGGAAAAAAAAACAAATGATTATGGAAAATTTAACAAGCCTCAGGACTTGCTAAATAAGGCCAAGACCGGTTCCCGGTTGTAGTGCCGATGATGATGATGATGATGATTTCAACAGACGACTGAACGTTGCGACCCAATCTATCACTCCGCCTTTAGTCACCAGAAGCTGGTCTAGCTGTAAGTATATTCTTTGGCCTTACCCACAGAGCGGACTAGTTATGCTTCCTACATTCCTTCTTCTGGCCAGAATCCTCCAGTTATAGTAATGTCTTAATAGCTCTTATTTCACTTTAACTGTCGCCTCTTATAGAGACCTGCCGTAACCATCCCAGAGTACTTCCTATACAGTAAAAGCCACTGTATCCAATTAATATAATAAACATCAAAATCTCACTAATCGGGCTTTCTGAGGGGCGACGCGAGAGCCCGAGCCTCATTGCTCATTGAAGTAATCCCAAAAATAGAACAGTTCTGTCTACAAATAACTCCAGTAATAATAAACATCGCTTCTAAGCCAAGTTGGTGGCTCATGACTGCCACATTATTCTGAGATGCTATCATGAATTTACCAATTGAGAGCTGACGGTATCGATCATGGCTGAACTACGTATCCGCACACGCCCGCCTCTTCATTCACTGATCAAATCAAGCGAAACCTAAACATTGAACCGTAATCAAGTTCAACAGCAGCCTGGCTTAAAGACAAAGTATTCATTAGACGTTGGACCATTAGAATCCCCAAGAGGAGAGACCGTGTCGTTGGCCTCACCTTGGCCACTAAAAACCAGAAATGACAAACCTGTGGGGGGAGTAATGAATATAGATGTGGCGATTTTCAGTCTAAGCAAATACAATAAAGACATAATTTGGAACGTAGGCGGGAACTAGTAACAAGATTGATCAATGATGAATTTTGGCGGATCATCTAGTAACCTGAACCAGTGATTAATTGGAATTGTTTCAATGGTGTATCACTATGTACTACCCTTAAATACGTTTGAAGCAGTATTTAGAATATATGAAAAACTCTCATCGCAATTTATTATCAACCCTTAAGGTTGAGCTTCCTATAGGGATGAACTAATTTAGAGGCCAATAAAGGTGTAGTAGTTGTCACATCTTAATGTAGTACAACACCCTAAATAAACCGTATCCAGTTCATTCACATGTGCGATATCAAGTTCAGAATGAATATGCAAACAAGTTGCGATAAACAATGGGGCAGTTCTTCTGCAGTTTGAGGGAGAACAAGTCGGGAGTAACTGGATCTCGAGCGAGGGGATAAATTGATACAAACGATATAAAGAGTTGGAGGAAAAGAATGGCTGCTTTTCCCGAATGCGACACATCTGTGCGAACATTTCCCTATTTTTTTATTATTTTGAAAAAAAGAATGGCATGTGCGGCCGAACTTTAGGTCCCAGTGTAGTGATCTGCAGAGCCCTACCATTTCCCTTCTACATATCCACAATCCATACCCGCAATCAATATCCCCATAACTAATTAATAATAAATAATTATAAAACAATGCATTCTCCTATCATGCATTCAAATCTTCAGTTAAACACCCAAACTCCTAATTACACCAAATACGTGACAAACGAACCAAGTGTTCATTTGATTCGCATGCATGCAATTCCTAGCAATACTCGATCAAGCATGACAAATTGAGCTAGATGTTCATTTGCCATACAAAATCACAAATTCCCCAAAAAACCCTAGCATCACAAAATATCACAATGCATATCTTCATATATATATATATATATATATATATATATATATATATATATATATATATATTTATTTATTTATTTATTTATTTTTACACAAACGCGGGCACAAAAGGGGATTTTGGAGTACCCTTACATGTCAGAGCACAGTGCGAGCAGAAGGAGAGGAAGTGGATAAGGAAAGGAGTTATCGATGTACATTGGTCTTAAATGGCTGCACATTACAATGACGAGGAAACACATAATCAGGTAGAGTATTCCACATTCGTGTAGTTCGGCTAAAGAATAACTCTTTATGTTTGTTTGTGAGCCTGAAGTTGACTTTCAATGTGAATTGATGCGCACTCTCAGATTGGCGGGTATCGCGAGAAAATGTCTGAGGAGGCGGAACACATTCAGCAAGTTCAGTTGAGCAACGACCGTGATAATACCTATAGAAGAGAGATAGGGACGATACGGTGCGCCTACATTCTAACGACGGAATTGATCGGCTCATAGCTGGGTCCCCAATAAGTTTCACTGGTCGTTTTTGCATCCTATTGAGCCCGTGTAATGCAGGTTTGGATGCGCATGACCAAATATGGGAGTTGAACTCCATTTTTGGACGAATATACGCCTTGTAAATAGCGGCGAGGTTGGGTGGAGTGAAGTATCTTTTGCATCTCTTAAGGAACACCATGCATTTCGCCGCACTTTTCGCAGCTTCAAAAATGTGGTCGCTCCAATTAAGAGTCGAATTAATTCGAGTGCCGAGGATTGATAGTTCCTTGGCTTCGTCGATGAAACTGCCATTCATCGACAGTATATTTTCTTTGAGGTTCCCCATTGACGGCAGGAGACAGCACTGAGTTTTTGAGGCATTAAATTCTACTCGGTTAGATAATCTCCATTAATATATCTTGTCGAGGTCGGAATTCAGTGTATTAAGCATAACCTGCTGATTGGTATTGACGTTCGAAGAGTTTGGCCGGGAATGTTCGCATGAATATGAGAAACTCAACGTGCTATCATCGGCAAACGAGTGGATTGGTTTGTCGGTAATGGACAAGAGGTCATTTATAAAGATGAGGAAGAGAGTGGGTGAGAGTACAGAACCTTGAGGAACACCTGCCTTAATTTGATGGGAGGCAGATTTGACACCATCAAGAACCACGTGGATTGAACGGCAAGAAAGATAGACTCTTATCCATTGGATCAGGGAATTGCCCACTCCATATGAATGTAATTTTGATAAAAGGGCTGGATGCCAAACTCTGTCGAAGGCTGTCGTGATATCCAGTGCAACAACCTTACTTTTCGGTAAACTATGCAGTATATGCAGTGTGGGATCCTAACTTCCAGGAATTAGTCTAACGAAATTCCTATGCGATAGCCGGGAACTCTACTCCAGTCGAAATGTAGACCAAGCTCGTCTGCTCTTCCTGGAAATTTCAATATATATCTCTCGTACAAATCTCGAATGAATGAATGAATAGAGGGCAGAACCCTCGGCTTATTTCGCTTAGTACAACTCGTATAAACATATAAACTTATAAATTGACTTACGAACTACCTTAAAAACTAAGGCTTGCGTTTACGGGAGGAGGTGATTGAGTGACATTTGACAATATGAGAAGTTGAAAACCAGAGATCCATTTGGAGAAGTGAAGAGTCGACAGAAGAGCGGAACGTCTTGAAGAGTTTAGTGTCGTCCGCGTATAGAGGGATGGAGGAAAGATGGATACTGGAGTCTATATCATTAATAGTAAGAATGAATAGAAGAGGTTTTGGCGGTTCTACGAACCACACAATCCCCTATAGGTTGACATATCGTCGTTCCACCAAGGAACTACTCACCTATATTCAAATTACACATGCCCACAGACACGTATCCTCAAAAGTCCTCCTTTCCACCTGAAACAAAGGTAACATGCATCTGGGAGGCAACAACCGACGTATCCACAGATAGGAGGAACGAAGGACACGAAGGACACGACATAGCATAAAAATTGTGTACCAATCCATTAACTGGATATACACGAATGGTTGGCTCAGCTGCATCACTTCGCCGGCGATAAGCTAATTGCTGGAAAACTACTTCGGTTAAGCAAAGACCAATGCGATGCATCAGCAATAAACCAATGCTGTTCCCATAGGGATATGTAAACAGCGATAATTACATTAAACGCCACAGGGTCCAAGATGACTGCCCTGGGGAACCCCTGACGTGGGAAGAAAAGGATTGGAGAGGGTAGATCTAAATCCGACACGGTAGGTTCTAGCTTTAAGATAGGAAGAAATCCACTTAATCAGTAGGGGTTCGAAGCCAAGGGAGGATAGCTTAAAGAGGATGAAATTGTGGGAGATTTTGCCGAAGGCCTTGCTGAAATCGGTTGTGATTACATCGACTTCGTTGCCATTCTCTAAGGCACGGAGCCCGTGGGATGAGAATTCAACTGTATGTGTATAGCTGTCCGGTATGGTATAACATATCCCCATTCTACATGGAGAAGTTTCGGGTGTTCGAGAGGCAGTGTCACCGTTCCCGCCTGGGAATGTATAGAACCCTAGAGTCGCAGTATAAGAAATACTATCCCAATCAAGTCCTGTATGAAACATCAGGACTCAACAGAATAGATAACTTCATTATCAAGATTATCCGTGGTCACACAACAAGGGCAATGTGCAGTGAAAATGATCTCATTTCGGGAGCATTCTATCCCAATGATATGCATTTGGAGAGTACCCTCCAGAATGGGTTCATTCCCCCCGAAGCGTTGGATAGAAAATGACTTATCTAAGACAAACATGGAGTCCCTATTATTTACCACGCTTTCCGTGGTGTCAAGGATAAACGAATTCTAGAGCACGGAGAGTGAAATATACGAAGCGACAGTGAACACATTCGGTTCTGCGGATATGGATCTTTGGGTACTTGGCTTGCATATTCTAGCAGGGGACGGACGAAGGAAAGGAAAAGAGAATCGAGTCACGTAGGGGTTGACGAATTCTTTCGAGTTGTCGTCCAGGATCATCTCGTCGTGATATGTGAGAGTAAGTTCCCTGTCGCATATGACCATAAGGCCGTGGATAGTTTGGACAATGGTTAAGGGTTAGTCATTCCAATGGGGGTGTGGGAAAGAGTGAATATGCTAAGATTATAGATTGGCACTTGACGATGTTAAGCACGAAACAGTTTTTGTTGCTGAGAAGTTGTCGAGGTCAATTCGCAACAGTGCAGAATCAAACGGTGACGCGATGATTATGCAGAACTTAGTCTCATCGGCATATAGGGACGCGCAGTAATACTTAACGACCTTACCGAATTCAATAGTGGCTAGCTTAAATAGGAAAGGGCCCAAGTGGCTACCTTGAGGAGCTCCAGAGGCAGCATGAAAGCGGTTAGATATCACGGATCTGAACCGAACGGAATCAAGTAAGTGGGGTTTTTCAGGGCCCGAAAAACCACGCATCACTTTGGCCCCATATCCCACTACCAATATCTGCAAACAACTTACCCACATGAGAGCATTCCCCACCTGAAAACATAACCCACGGCAAAGATTACTTCCTTGCCGTGGCAACAAAAACTTTCATCCGAACATGGATGAGAAGCATGTTTCCTAAAACATATTCGTATCCCCTGATCGGCAGCCATGACCATTCCCAATCATTAGGAAAACTCCCACAGTCCCCTTATCGACATTCATGTCAATCATGCTCTCTAAAATCTTCCTGTGTTTGCTTTTCCCAAGCAATCACCGATCACCCGATCACGTCAGGCAAATCGATGCCTATACAGCTGCAACCAATTATCTCGAATTGGCTGCATAGGTAATCCTAATGCATTTGAATTTGCCTGTACTAATTAAGCCGCATCTTAGCGCTTGCCCATTTAGATTCCATTCCGGTATATACAATATACCCTCTATCGTAAGATAGAAACGTTTCCGATCTATGTTTAACCAGCTGCAGGTTTTTCTTTCTTTCCTTTCTTCAACGTGCATTCATGTCTATTGGGATTATTTCTGTTATCGGTCGCCAACCGTCCGCGGACCTAGGAAACATCATGCCAATCAACTAAACGTTGATTTATGGTTTCTCAGATGTGCTAGCGGATCTTCGGTGTATTTTCACACCCGATGGGTCCGTCGCCGGCGAGCGTTACACAAATTAATTGTGTACACAGCTGCCGACCCATCCAATGACGGCGAACTCAAACAATCCGCATTCCCGTCGTAGATCATGGGAAATAGCGTTTCTGTTGACATTAGATCGCAGAGACCTTTTTCTTTCAGCTAATGATCATTATGATCGGAGGCGATAACAACGCCCGCATCCATCTATGTTCGTCCGTTGCTGATCTTATGTAGCGCATACACATACATGGAAAATTCACCCCATGTTATTCAACCCAACCACGATTGACTGCCTCGAGTTGATCGTGTAGCTCCTCCCCCTTTTGAGGCTATTCGTGACCAGTCCATTCGTATGTCGACGAATGGAAGATTAGTCAGATTTCATCCTCTGTCAAGTGCGGACACCCAAAATATTTCTTCAGGGAGAGAAGTGGAGCCGAGATTCATTCACTGTCGCGTATCCTTGCACAAGAAATTGTTGTGAAACGTTATTTTCAAAAGTATTCATTCGTTGTTAAACGCAACCGATGCGCGAAATTCGGCTTTGACAATCAAACCTAAATTAAGTGCTATTAGAAACGTAGTTAAGTGAAATCGAATACAAAAACTATTGTAATAAAAAAAGGATAATTGTAAGTGAGGTAGCAGTTTAAACTTAAGGAGCTGGATCAACGAAGTGTATCTAGCACGTGCCATTAAATAACTGTGTATTCATTTCACTGGATTGTGCCCTCTCCATATCCTACTCCGCTGCCGCATCATCTGCACGGCGTGAACAATAAAATTGAAATTGATAAAAATAAAATCATTAGTGTTTTCGTTTTCCTTTTTTGTTACATCGGTGTTTGGGAGTTGTGTGAACAATTTACAGAGTGCTTTTCATTTCATTTTCTTCTATGTGTGAACGGTTTGCGGCTGAGCGGTGAATTTTGAGAACAATTATTTTCGCCATCGTTTCCTGTGCGATTAGGGCGTCGTCCTCTACATCGGTGGAGTGTTTATTAAACTTGCATCCTTGCTGGTGCCACCGTAAAGACCACCCACAAGTATCTTTAAGAAATCCATATCAGCAGTCCAGTTTAAAGCTGAGGGTTGATAATTTGAAGGGGATAAGATAGTGGGGGATTTGGTCTGTGGGGCTTTACTCAGGTCGGTTCAGACCATTTCGACCTCTTTGCCGTACTCTTGTGCTGAGAGTGTAAATGAAGTGACCTCAATAAGGTTGGTACTGGTTGATATGCCTTGGTGAAATAAATGATTCGTATAGGATGCTTTCGAGAATTTTGGCTAAGCGGGAAAGTTTGGCAATAGGGCGTTCGCGACATTGTTTTTGGGTCCCTTCTTGCAGATGGGAGTGTAAGGTTATAATTTTATGTTACCTTTTGTTTTTCTTACCCCGGTGGTTTAGCTTACGGGTCTTTTGGCTCGTGTCCAAGAGGAGATTAGTGTTTTTAATTAATTTGCTTTGTATTTATTTTATTTATTTTCCTTGTATATTTTTTGGCCGTTGCCTCGGCCTCTGGAACCTTACGGATCATAAAATAAAAATGTGCCGCCCTTTTATACTCTGGGTCGTCGGGATTTGTCAAATTTTATTTAAAAATTCCAAGAAGCACAAACAAGATTTTGTTTGCTTCAATTGGAATAGGATTCCGGAAAGTTGTTAGGAATTTATTTGAATAAATTCCCGGAAGGAGAAATCATGAAATGCATTTAGAGTTAAGCATTTTATTATGTTAGGATTATTAAGAATTGGATCAATGCACGACAAATGGACTTTGGTTCAATTTTGTCGTGCATCTGATTCAATTAGAGAACATGATTTGGATTATAGGAAATATTAGGGATTTGGATGGGAGTAGTGATTTAGGATCAGGTGTAGAAGGTGTTTTTCCAAATGTAGAACAATACGCATTGAGAGAGTGACAGATTGAAGATGTTTGAGAGGAGAGCAGAGAGAAAGGATGATTGAAGAGAATTGCTGGGATACAATCTGGACCCGGAGTTAACTCATCTCTGAGTTCGAGTAGTTTAGATTCAATTAAGGGGAGATAAATGGAGTGGATGAAAAGCGGGCCAAGGGAAAAGTTAGCTAAGTGATCGAAGTATGAAGTGTCTGGAACAAAAGAGTCATTTGTGAATGATTGTTTGAAATGAATGGCAAAGATGGTGAGATGACGTAAGGTCTACATACTGCTCTGCTTCGACCCGGTGTCAGGGGCGCACCGTTATAATGGAGTCGGTATACCCCTGCCGGAAAACCACCCAGTGCGTAAAGTAACGCGTAACACCCTGAATTAGAGGTGGCAGATATTTGTATGCTACTCCTCGTTGGAACCTGCTGGAAGCGTAGGATCCGCCAGCATAGCCTGAGTGATTCATTGTAATTTAAGCCCCCGCACCACGTCAAGGCATCTACCATCGTGACGAATTCCGTCTTCTTCATTATCGAATTTGTGGCGGTTTCGCCAAACCCCACTATACACTTACCCGAAGAACCCCGTAAGTACAACGCAGCCATCATACCTTTCTGCTAATGCAATCGCATTAAGCACCAGTAAATGCTTCACGCAAAAAATGACCAAATGTATTTAGCTAAAAGCTTCTGGAAAAGAATTCTTACCTTCATCCATTAATTCGAATTAAAAATTCCCTATAAGAATTCTCTCCAAACTTATCATAAATTCCCTGAAAGAAAACTCATCGGTTCACATATAATGCAACCGCATAATCAGGGAATCTTAACCTTGAGTTGGCTATTCCCAGCCTCAACATGTGTACAATCAATTTACCTACATACACATTGGCTGACGACCTTTTTACCCAACGATAAACAGTCCAACGGAGCTGCATATAAGTAGCGCAATAGACGCTGAAACTAATTCCCTAGCATGTACCATGCACAAACAAAAGAACGCTTCCTGAAGGCATTCTGGCGATACGACAAACAATTCAAACCATTCAAGTATCCCAAATGCATCTACCATCTAATGAGTGGCAACTTGTTTACTCAGTTGAACTCTCAGATCATAGATTCTCTTTGTCCTACATATTCCAGGATCCGTTTACCATTGACCTTCTCACATAAGCAAACACAAACCCAATTAGAATCCAATGAAATTCGGCTTGTTTGCTTAGCCGAACTCACATCTCATGGATGCACATTATGCCCTTTCTTTGTTTCAGTTTCGTTCTCATGGCTTTGTCCCATGAATGAACCAATGTACACACATACATGTGTACCACCATGATCTTTATTACGAGATCTCGTTTTCTGTTCCACAGAGAGAGACTTTACATCTCGCTTGTGGTAAGTACGAGGGTTGCCTTTTATATTTCGGGATTAGAGAACAAAAACAAATATTGATCATCGAAAATCACTTTATTGTTTTTCAAAATATTCCCCATGAAGATCTATACACTTTCGCATGCGTTTGAACCAATTATCGAAGCACTTTTGCCACTCTGATTGAGGTATCTCCAACACATGCATTCTGAATGCAGCAACCGCTTCTTCAGGTGTCGAAAAACGTTGACCTCTCAGTTTGTTTTTTACGTACGGGAATAAAAAGAAGTCATTCGGTGCCAAGGCAGGACTATACGGCGGATGACCCATCAAATCGATGTTTTGGGTGCTCAAAAATGCAGTTGTCGCAGCCGATGTGTGAGAGCTCGCATTGTCGTGGTGAAGAGTGATCCGTCTTCGGCGGTTGGTTTTCCTGATTTCTTGGAAGACAACTGGCAAACAAATGGTTGTGTACCACTCAGAATTGACTGTTCTGCGTTGTTCTAGTGGTACGGTTGCGACATGTCCAGTTTTTCCGAAAAAACAGGCGACCATTTGCTTGGAAGTGCTTCGTGCGCGAACAACTTTTGTTGGATTTGGCTCATCTTGAAACACCCAGACAGTCGACTGCTGTTTACTTTCGGGCTAATACGCGTAAATCCACGATTCATCACCTGTCACGGTGTCATAGACGTGTTTCGAAGCACCGCGACCGTATTTTTTGAGCATTTCTTTCGACCAATTGACACGAGCCTTTTTTTGGGCGATTGACAAATTGTGTGGGATCCAACGCGAACAAATTTTTTTGACAGTCAAATGTTTATGCAATATTGAATGTATGCTGGTCCCACTAACGCCTAAGGTTGTCTCAATCTCACGATAGGTCACATGACGATCTTCTAATATCAGTTCGCGCACAGCATCAATGGTTTTCGAAACAACAACTGATTTTGGACGACCTTCACGAAATTCATCTTAGAGTGAACTACGACCACGATTAAATTCACCATACCATCGATAAACACTGGTCCTTGATGGAGCTTCATCGCCAAAAATTGAATTAAGTTCATCCATGCACTGTTGCTGAGTTAATCCACGCCGAAAGTTGTAAAAAATAATCGCACGAAAATGTTGACGATTTAATTCCATTTTTGGGCCGAGATGAATCTTTTAAGTTACTGTAAACAACACAAATAGCGCTCGTATGTTAAAACGTTCTGAGTGCGTATAACCTCAAAAATGTCCGAGTTTACGACAGAGCTGTCAATTGCCGGATTGCAACACTAGGGTTGCCAAATCCCGAAACATAAGAGGCAACCCTCGTAAAAAGATATCCTTAGCGGAGAGGATAGCACCACCACCGAATCGAGAGTGAATCGAGAGCCAGATTCCAACCCTCGATCGAGTCCTATTACAACCACCGTTCGCGACGGTCGATTTGCCTCCCGATCACCGTAGCGCTGCAGAGACGGGATATATACACGGAGTCTTGTTGTAGTGTTGAGTACGTTCGCCAAAATGTGTCACAGCCACCGAAGCTGATATTCCCATCGTGGTTCAGCTCATACCAATTAACTTTGACGTGTTGATATGTGTGTAATGTAATTGTTCTTTCCCTCCTTCGCTGGAAATTTTCCCCCCAGGACCTCTCTAATTGTAAAGTGGAATTTTCTAACGTGTGAAATATTTGAATTGGGATCCGTTGTGAAAAAAAAAAACATTAATAATAACAAACTAAGTCAGTGTGTTTAATTTTCCGCAGTACCTGGGTGTATTTATTTCTTTCGTTTGTGGATATTTGGCGGTGGAACCTTTAGTGACGATGAAGGAAGAAGGGAATCAGCGCCGTACGGCGGTGCACAATACTTCTTCTCCACAAATTCACATGACGAGTGTGTGAGCGTGTGCGTATCAAATTCGCCTTCTTCGTTGTCGGGAACCAAACCCAAAAATTCAATAAAGAAATTATCAATTTATCACATGCACTTTTATTTACTTTTAATATCTTATTGGAATACCCTTTATAATATAACAACGGTTGATGGAGTATATTTGATTTATTTTTATAAAAGATACCTTTATTTTAGACGTCCAATCTATTAGATTCCATCCACAAGACTGACTCCAAGTAAAAATAATATTTAATACTAAATTGTTGGCGTCCACAACCAGGGACCCCAATTTTAAAACTGAATTTCATAAAATGCATATTTGTCAAGTCTTCACTCAACTATCTGATATCGATTTATCTTGTGACTATGGAATTTTAAGATTTGCGGTTTTTAATTGCTTCGATTTGAGCAAGGCACCTCACAATCGTTTCAAATATTGTTGAAAAAAAAACGCCAACGTGTGACGTGCGAGCTCTGGTACACTCATTCGAGTGATCATAGTTATCCCTAACATCTCAACGTAGCTTCATAGGTTACACAACAAACGTCCCCCAAATGGCAACAGAAGCCACAATCATCACGAAGTGATTATCGCACGCAACCGCGACCGTACAACGGCTATCGGGCTATCGTCTGCCAAGCACATTCGTTGACCGCAAATTCGACTATCATAGACTGATGGGTTTCGGTGTATTGCATCGCTGTTGCATGTTGCATGGCTTCCGTTTTTGGATCGAAGCTTCAAGTCCTTGTGGTTGCATATTGTTGGAGCTCTGAGGCGTTACCTTATTCAGACCGATATCAATCATTACTTGGAAATGAGAATTACTGTGATTGGTCAATAGGAAGCAAGAAAAGTATTCCAACAGATACGTGCTCAGACTTTGCTCAAATATATTGTACATCGTCTTCTCGTCACATCATGTTGTCTTCACTTCAGTAAAATTGTAAGACAGCTTCATAAGTACCATTCATAAAATTCTGTCGTAAAATTTAAGAATGGCAATACAGTAGCTGCAGAAGGCTATGCGAATTGTGGTGAGTTTATAATAGGTTTGCTAGCAGAAACTCGGCTTTTTTTGTCAAATTTAACTTTATTGGAAAAGATACTTATACAAAGATTGATTGATATTTCTTGGTGAGAAATTCTTAACTACACGCTCTTCTTGAGTTTGACATGGATTTTCATCCAGTAAAACTTGAAGTTCTGCGTCGTTAATATTTTTTACTGCACCTGGACGTGGAACGTTCTCAACACTACAATTTCCTTCACGAAATCTTCCAAACTTTTTTTTTATTATTGAATGACTCAGAGAATCCAAAGCCGAATTAATCAATTCTATAGCTTGACCACCATTTTTTCAGAATAGAATGCAATGGCGTAAATGTTGCTTTTCGACATCCATCTCTTATACAACTGATGCACACGGAATGACAGCTTGTAAATCACTAAAACTTAGTTATAAAAACAGCAATGGCTAAGCTACATATGTATACCCAAAATGGCGAGCGAATTGGATGCGTTCAAGTATGTTTTTAATGCAACCAACTTCAGAGCCGACTTTCTACTCGCAAACCTATTAACAATTATTTCGAGCAAGGATTTTTGCCTCTATCCCTACAATATTATTTTGATGCAGGAACTAAATCCACACAACCAAGTGATGTTGTGGGGTAGAAGCATGGTGTGCCGGCGTACGGCACGGGTTCACTTCTATCCCCATCAAAGGCTTTCACTACATGCACCACGGAGAAGAAGGTTTCGTGTGCTGATCACTAAACATCACCGACGGAAGGTCGCAAGACAGGTCGCACAAGTGAAAATAAAACACACTGCATATAGTTATTTATGAATGATCTTATTGTTTAACTGATCTTATTTAAACACCTTTTAGTCAAGAGTTTTATGTTTACATATATGTGGCGTTTTTAGCAGCTACACACACGACTAGTAAAGAACAACACCACCAAACGCACATCCATTAAAGCCGTATACCATAGCAATAATATACCATACCACATTAGTCGAATGTATTTGAGTTTAAGAATCAAATTCAATAAGCGGCAGCGGTCTGATGGGTAAGAGCTTTGGTTCTTTTAGTGATTCTAACCGTGATAGCGTCGGTTCGAATCACTCGCTCTTCGCTATCGTCGCAAGCGCTATATATATACTGTATTGTATTTTTAAATTAACCGACGATTACAAATTTGATTTTATTTAGCATACGGACCCGACTCGTTGATGCGCACCGTGGATGATAAAAAAAAAACGCGACTCGACTTATCCACGAGGGGCGTGTGCACCCCCGTGTACACGCTACTGTGGATGGAGAAAACACTCGGCCGACTCGTTCAGTGGTTGGAATAAGACTCTCCGAGGATTGAATTCAATCCTCAATTAATGGTGTGGTGAATATCCTCTCGGCTAAGGATATGTTTTCTTACCACAAGAAAATCGTAGTCTCTCTTTGTGGAATATAAATTCAGATCTCGTAATGAAGATCATGGTGTGTGGGTGTATGTGTGATCGCGAAGATCACATTGGTTTTCTCATGAAACAAGGCCATGGAAAAACAAAGCAAAAAGACGGTAAGGACAAAGGGATCGTGAAGATCATTGTTTGTGATGTGCATTGCGGCTAAATAAATAGACAACGATGCATCGAGGAAATGGTGCTAAAAGGGAAGATGGGATAAGGGCATCATAAAAGTCTTGGATGAGTGATGCCCTTGCGTAAATGCGCATAGCCATTAGAAAAATGTGCTAATAGATTGGGATACTTTATACAATAAAAATTGTATATCGTATCTTGCGTCCGTGGAAGAAACGAATCCCTTGTCTGCATTTGTATATGCATGGTAAATCGTTTGTGGCAAAGCACGAAATTGGTGATTATTTGTATTTAAAAAATGCTGGAGATGCGGTAATTGTTTTTCGATTGAACAAACGAATTGCTGGTCGGTTTGTTGCAGCTGTAAAATCAAGCTGTCCGACATAGCATTGTAATGATGGCAAAGGGTGCCGAATGGTGTGGGATTTATGATGCATATGCACATAAAAGAATTCTTTTTTGGAATCTTAGATAATGTGTTGTACGCATTAAAGGCCTTGGAAAAGGAAATGTTTTCATTGATAACATAACTATTGAAAACCAAATCGGAACACAAGAGTTGTATCCCGTAGAAACACGAGCAGTTGATATTGTCACACCATCGAACTTGGATGATATTTAGTACGAAGTTGCTACAATTAAGTCACCATATGTTTTTCAGGTAGATACAAAATATCAAAGTATAAATTTCTGAAATCAGCTGACTTTGATCTCCTTTACAGGTGGGAAGAGTAGAAAAGACTCACTGGGCTACCTCACTGTTACTTCGACAACAGAGAAATTATTTGAAACGGATTATGCAGACAAATCATCGATCAAAGGACCGCTAATTGAAAACATCCTAGCACCGTCAACTCAAATCAGGTTGCACATTATCGGATGTGACTGTAACGCCATCTTATATAAAACTAAAGACCCAGGTGTTTCCTGTCGTCCCAGTGAACCAGAATACCATCTATTTAACCCTCATCCAAACGTATGCAGTCACATCTCACATCACAGCCACAAAAAATACACCCGCATGCTTTAGTAACAACCTTTTCGAATTCAACTCGAAACTAGACGAATCTGAATCTGAATTGCATTTGGAACTCGAGCTCGACGATGCCGCCAACCAACAACCCGCCTGATCGGGGCTGACATCGGGACTACAGTCGCTATCACATCGAAGGCGCATAGCCGACCTCTGTCTGTTTTACAGATATTATCACCGGTACTGTTCTTCGGAGATTTGTGGTATTATTCCGCGCAATCCGGTCTATATGAACTCCACAAGACAATCCGACGGATCGCACCAATTTGTGGTTCACCTCCCGATAGCGGGAACATCCCTGCATCAGAACTCGTTCCGTTACAGAGCGGGAAGGCATACCCCGCCCACCGCGACCCGGCCAGGGGACGAGCCGATCCACAAAATACCCCGCGCTAAACCATAGTCTAGCTCACCCCCTTGCCCCAATCACGTCGGCCACCTTGGGCCCGCCTCCTCATCCGCCTGTAATAAAGCCCCCCGTAATAATAGCGATCCCGCTCGCCCCACACCACCCTCGGCCCCTATCTCCGATTCCATCCCCCTCTTCGACCTCAAAACAGGCGCGAAGTATTCCAACTTCCACAAGTCACACGATCTCAACCCCCCCCCCCCCCCCCCCCACCTGGGCGCGTCTCACTCATCCACAGAACCCAACTCGAGGCCGCCCCTCGCACCACTCCCCCCACACCCAGTTCTCGCCCCCGCCCATCTCGCCGCCCACTAGACCCTTAATCGACCCACTAATACCCCCATCTGCCAAACTCACTCAGTTATTCATTCATTCTTCTGACAACCGGTATGCCTTGTCTAAATTTAGGAACAAAACGACCTACGAGAATGTCCGCCTCTATCTTTCATACCTCCACGACAAATCTGACTCTGCCTGTTATGAAGGCAAAACGAAAACCAGCGTAACGGCCTCCATCTAACAGGAAGGTCTACCTACCGACTTTCCTAGTCTCCGCAGCCTGTTTGTTAAGTGCCATAAAAATCTCGATATGCTCCCTAATAAGGTGCTAAAAGATCTCTCGGCATTTCGCCAATATATCGACAATAAAATGACCTATCCCAAGAATGGCATGCACTTTTGACCCTAATCAGTCGCCCTCTCGCCCCCCCTATAATCTCAATGCCCCCAATACGCTCCACCTAATCGTCTACTATCAGAATGTTAGAGGTCTCCGCTCCAAAACACATTCGACTCTGGAAAAGGCGCATTCCCTCCTCTTCGACATATACGCTCTGACTGAGACCAATCTTATCCCTAGTCTTGAACTATTCCCCCCTCCTTCAATGTTTTTCGCGATGATAACGCTCATCGAGAAGATCCCTATTCCCCATGCCGTGGAGTGCTGCTTGCCACTCATAACAGACTCGCTTCGTCTCTAATTGCCATCTCTTCTTCTCCGGGTCTTGACTGCTTCGCAATAAAAATTGACAAGCGCCCTAAGTCTCTTTTCATTATCTGCTTCTATATATCTCCTTCGCGACCCAGCGTGTCATACGAACTAACAATAGAAGCGGTAGATAACCTAACCGAGTTAAGCACCTCAACAGACGATATCGTCGTTCTTGGCGATCCAATGGACATTGGCTGACGAACAAGCCTTCTACGTCTCAAAACCCACTAGCCCCAAGGAACGTATTTTTATAAACGGTCTCAACGACTCATGCCTCCATCAAGTAAGCAATGTCCCAAATCATATGGGGAGTCAACTGGACCTCGTGTTTACAACGGACCCACACAAGTTCTCAGTTGCCCCTAGTCCACACGCCCTCTCCACCATTGATAACTACCACCCCCCCCCGCTGCTCTTATCCATATATCTTGATCATGAAACCCATCCTTCTCTACCTCATGACAGCTTTTCATACAACTTCCACAAAGCTAACTTCCGCCTTTTAAATGAGCATCTTAGCAAAACAGCGTTTCGCTTTGATCATTTGGGGGTAGAAGAAGCTACTGCCGCTCTCTATAAGGAGATCTACTATGCCATCGCCTTATATGTCCCCTATTCTCGTCACAGGTCATCGGTTTCATCGCCGCCATGGTACAACCGCACACTCCGCGCTCTTAGCAACAAGAGAAATAACTTGTGGGACATTTTCCTCAAAACGCGTTCCTTCCAAAACTACTCCAACTATCTCGGTTCCTTTTATAAATTTTCCGAACTCTACAACTCCCTCTACACCAACTACCTCACAAAAACACAATCTAATTTGATCAATGACCCCAAATCTTTTTTCCACTTCATAAACTACAAACGTAAATCCGACGCCTATCCTAACTCCCTTTCTTACGGCGCGACTACTTCCACCGACCCCCTAACTACTGTCAATCTATTCGCTTCGTTTTTCAATAAATCCTTCACAGATATCTCCTTCGAACCCAACCCGTCTCACTTCAAAGACTTGCCCGAATTCTCCCTCAGCCCCTTCACCCGACAAATTATTCAGCGCCACGTAGTTGAGGAGAAATTAAGGTTTCGCACCCCTATTGATCAAGTGGTTATCTTCTTATCTAAAAAATCGATCCTACCGTGTCAAATTCAGATCCTCCCTGTCCAATCTTTTTCTTCCCACGTCAGGGGTTCCGCAAGGCAGCCATCTAGGTCCCCTCCTATTTATCCTTACCATGTTGGCTCCATTATTAAATACTCATCCATCTCCCTCTATGCGGACGACGCCAAACTCTACAAAACGACCATCTCTCCTCTCGACTCCTCACTTCTCCAAACAGACCTCGACAGCTTCTCAACTTGGTGCCGTCATAACTGCCTTGAACTCAACGTTGTCAAATGTCACGCCATCACCTTCTCCCGCAAACGGCCCCCTGCCCCCCACGCTCCTACTTCCTACTAAACCAGCAGATATCATCCGTACCCACGATACGCGACCTCGTGATCTTATTTGAGAGGGAGCTTAGCTTCATCCCGCATATTGATGATATTATTTTTAAAGCCAACTCTGTCCTTGGGTTTGTGAAAGGGTGGTCTAAAGAATTCTCGAATCCTTACGTTTCCCGTTCTCTCTACATAGCCTTCGTCCGCCGCCTTCTTGAATACGCCAGTCAGGTCTGGTCTCCACACTACTCGTCCCATGTACGCAGAATCGAAAGCGTGCAACGTCGTTTTCTGCGCTTTGCCCTCCGCGGACTGAACTGGGCGAATCCACGGATTCTCCCCCCATACACAAGCCGGCTCCATCTGATCAACTTCAACACACTTGAGGAGCGCAGAACTCATGTCGATATCCTTTTCATCCACCGTCTCCTTTCAGGCACAATCAACTGCCCAAGCCTGCTCTCCATCATTCCACTTCACACTAACCCCCGTAACCTGCGAAACCTTGAATTACAAGTGTTTTTTGATATAAATTAAATTTATTGTCAGTTTTAATTACACGTAGATATCAAATGTAAAAAGAGATTAAATGCAAAATATTCATATTTTAGTTGCTAAAACCAGAGATATTAATTTTGCCGTTTTTCCCATAGACTAGTCCCACTGTGCACCGTGTTGGCGCTATAGATTCGCCTCTCCCGAGAGAAGTATATTAACGAAATTAAGAAACGATGCATCCAATTCTTCTCCACTCAATATGACCTCAAGCGCAAGTCATGTTCGGCTTTGAAGCACATTGAGTGCAATTGACGGCACGAGTCTTTCGCTTCGTTTAATTGATATTGCACTTAATTGATCCACTTAAAGTGCAGTGGCCTTAGTTCAAGCATTCGTTTCGTCACTTCGAATCACCGGCGGTGATTCGTTATTATCCGTATGCCTTTCTTACGTAGGCATAAGCATTTTTAGTAGGAATTCTCTTAAGCATGTGCATGACAACTGGCGTACGGTAATGGCCATTGTCCATCCGTTGCATTTTCGAAGGCATTAGCAATTGTCAAGACCACACCTGGTGTGAGCCTTGTTTTTGGTATTTGGATATGACTGACGATATGCGATACGATGCAAAAAATGTACTCGTAATTGGATAGAGTGTAGCTTGGGGAATAATTGTGCACCATAGGCAGCTAATTAAAGAGGAAATGTTGTCTGATTATTGTTATTACGTTAAATGGGGTGTATGTAGTGGGATACTACAATATCATTTACAATTAGGAACTGAACTTGGTATGGAAACAGTCAAAGAGCTTAGTGGCTCCTAATCTTACATGGTCTCTTTCCAGTTGAACATTTTAAATACCCATTCTTGAACTCGTACAGATTTATTTCGTCAAAATACCTCTCTTGTGCTAGTGAATCTGGACAGAGATTCGTTACTTTGCCTTCGTTACATTAAGTGTAATAAAGAAACACCGATTACGCTGCATCAACTAACTCGAAAGGTATTACGTCGCAAAATGCAGAAACAATTTCTATAACATTCGCATAGTTCATCTAGAGAGGGTCAAACTGTTCTCAGCCAAATAGGAACCAGTGTTGATCATCTGTCCATGTTCACATAACTTCGCTAATTGACATTGCAGATGCGAAAGGTAGAAATGATCTAGCAAAATGTAAGATAAAAAGTGCGCGATAAGGGAACCGTTCTTTACCAGTCATAATAGGGCTGGGCACAATGATCTTATTAATAAAACAACTCGTTTATATACTCATCTATGGTATGACATAATTTTTTCTGGGCGACAGAAAGATCTGCGCACCATCCGGAGATCATTGAAACTGCTATAAGTAACCAAAAATGTTTACCCTGTGCTCGGAGCTTCAAAATAGTACATATATTGATACCTCCTTTCTTTATACTATCCCTCTTCTTAGTCATTTAAGGGTACCTTTTGATTATGCGAGGGTGTTGTGTAAAAAAGAAACCTACTCCAAACAGTTACACATAATAAACTCCTATAACCATAGTGATCGGCAACAACAGCAATCTCTACGTAATCTCTGTAGCTGTGGATTTGAAACTCCAACATGACGAAACTGCTATCGTGACCTTTCAGTACCTGCACTCAGATTGATCTGACACTTCACCAAATCGTTTCATCACAGAAAATATGGATATTTCAATTAAGGGCCATTTCAGAGAGCTTGACAATCTATCTTCACTATCCATCAGCGTCACTGTCAAGTACGAGCTGTTCTCAACAAAATTGTCCACTTAGTCGTTAAGGCCTCATTTACAGAGCAACCACCAAACGTTTAATTTAAAATTTGCCACAACCACTCTTCGACTGGCGTTTCACCTTCGCGCCATGTAACGTTTTACTCTGCAGTTATGCAATGTACTCCTCGAGTCAGGCACGACGGAGACGAATGCGCGTCCAGATTCATTGCCAATGCTCTCCATAAGGCAAACTTATGCAACTAGATGCTTGAAAATGCGTCTTCAGCCCGTGTCCTAGTTAAGACAAAATAGGTTTGGACATATGCATCCACTCCCAGGTGAGCACTCTCTAGCATTTTTTTGTGTGACTCTCAAGATGATAGCACTTGTATCGATCACGTAGCGCGTTGTTTGCTTGCGGCGTATATCTCGTGGAAGCAACACTTTTCGCACATCAATCATGACGGTGTCAAACTTGACATTCAAACTCGTCTTCGTTGCTTCTGGATACCATTCACGGGGCACAGTTGTCAAAGAAGATCCATGACAAAATGCCAAAACTAAATTCGCATTGGATCGCAGTGGATTGATCAGAAGCTTCTTAACATATTACGCTGATCGCTGATTCGTAGCGATAACATGACCCATAGTTCTTTGGCAAGTTCGAAGCGAATACCTTTGATCGTGAAAGTCATCGATCTTGATGGGAAACTGTTTCAGCTGAAGTTTGAAATACTAATGAGGTGCGCCAGTTGCATTGGGTTGGATTATGCGGGTCAATAATGTTAAAATATGCCTAATGACAGGCAACACCGAGGTGCGGTGAAGTTTGGAGCAACTAAGTGCACGAATCTTAGTTAAATGGAGTTGTGTGACTGTTTTAATTTGGTCACGAAAGCCTGGCTGGATTGCGTGAAGATTGTGATAACAGGTAAATGCAACGTAATATATAGCTCGTTGGAAGGTTTTTTTGTTTTGTTTTATCTCCAGATTTATAAATTTTTTTAATTACATATATAGGGGTGTTCACAGACAAAAAAAACGAAACAAAACGTACAAACATAAACAAGGAATACAAATAAAAATAAAAAAATAAAAAAATTAAAAATTAAAATAAAAATTAAGAAAATTAAAAAAAATAATTGGAAATTGGGGATAGGGTGAAGGAAAGCAGTGCGCATGAGAGGGATACTATGTTTGAGGTCGTATAGTCCTTTCTTCATCACTGATCCACCACCAGTTGGGATGGGATCGACCTTTTATTGGTTTATCTCTTTCATCGATCACCATACTAAAACACAGGCGATCTGGAAAATTACAGATATCGTTATTTATCCCTGGCACCACGGAAAGCGCGATAAAAAATAGGGACTCTGTGGGGGTTCTCTATATTACATGGAGAACCAACCCACAATTTCAACCACAATTACCGCCTTAGTTCCACCGCTAACAGCGCGTCACATCAACCCCTACCCAACCGTTCATGCTATTCACCTGGAATACCATATTTCCCAAAGGACGCTTAGCTAAACTCATTATCCTATGCAGATAATGCATAATTGTGTTTAGCTACTCTTTTTGCCATACGGCAACTCCATTCCTCTAGCCATGAGATTTCCACCGGAAATTTCATTCATGTTGGTTAGCAACAACCAAGTCGAATCAAACGACGCGGTTGCAGCATCATTCAATGGCTTGGGTAATTACCAACATTCCTTAGCGTTTTCCCACGGTACCATTTCCCTAGCCGATGTAGCGTCCTATCGATTTTCATCAGATCATCCATTCGCTTGGGATCAATGATCTCTTTTCGCAGGTGAATAGCGCCAGCTAAATTTTCCTCTCCTCCATAATTCTGTTTCCATATGGTTCAATGCTCCCTGAGTTCACCACAGCCGTAACACTGGGGCAGTAGGTCAGGCTCAGAAGCTGCATTTGATACCAGCATACACAACCAAGCCACCTACTGCATAACTACCGCCCAATAGCCTTACTGTCCATGTTATTCACGGTGATGGAGAAAGTTATCATTTCCCAGTTAATTAGACATTCAATCGTCAAGGATGAAATTTTTATTTTTATTTGTATTTGTAGAAAAAAATACAAATTTTATCCCTAACGACCTACAGACGATATAATGATGACCTCAAGCTAATTAATATGTGGAAATCAGCAATCGACGAACATCATGGGTCAAGAGCAGGCACATCGGATATCTCCAACGTTGTTGACCGTATCTGTCATCCGACGTAACCAGCTTCCTTCGACAATCGGTCAATTCGGGTTATTATAGAGGTTACATATACGAATAAAGTCGTTGCAAAGAATTTACGTTTTGTTTCATTTCGTGAAATTAAATCACATACCAAAGATATTTTTGAATACCGTATTGTCATCGGTTCTAGCACATCGCTGAATAAGTTCCGAGACCAACTCAGAGATGGCGTCTGTAATGAAAAATCTTTATGACTTGTAGGGACGTTTCAAATTATAATGGAATTCGAATTATCACGTTCGCAGCGTCCAAAGGCCTGTTAGTAAAAAGCACGATGTTCAAGCACAAGGAAATTCATAAAGCCACATGGATATCACCCGACGGCGTAACGCGTAACCAAATAGACCACTTCCTCATAGACAAAAGACACCACTCGAATATCCTTGACGTAACATCATATAGAGGAGCAGATTGCGACTCCGATCATCTTCTAGTGATTGGCAAAATCAGGAGTCGCCTCGCAGCAATCCCACATGGGCAGTCACGGGAGACAAGCAAAAAGTTCGACACTGATAAACTGAAAGACCTACGCAAAAGGGCTGAATATCAAGACGAACTAACGAATAGATTTAGCATTCTAGAGAATGTGAGCAGTGAGGAAGAGGAAGCTAATAGTGTGAACACTAAATGGACATCGATCAGAGACACAATCAAACTAACAGCCCAAAAGGTATTAGGATTTAAGAAAACAATTAAGTCCAAACCTTGGTTTGACGATGAGTGCAGGGCGAAGATCGAAGAACGTAAACGCCTCAGAGTGATTCACTTAGAAAGATATGATGAAGTCAACGCAGAAAGATACGCGACAATTCGGAGAGAGACAATGAGGCTCTTCAAACGCAAAAAACGCGAATGGGAGAAGACTCGGATCGAAAAAATCCTAGAAAATTCTAGGGCAAAGAACATCAGGGGTATGTATGTCGGCATAAATTCAATTAGAAATGGCTCCGAGGAAGAGCCAAAATAATTCGAGACGCAAACGGCTGTCTGGTCACAGAAACAATCAATGTCGTGACAAGATGGAAGCAGTACTTTGAAAACCTGCTCAATGTACGCACCCATCAACCACAGATAAATGCACCAAGCGTACATACAGCCGAACCTCAGATCCCAGAGCCGTCTCTCAACGAAGTTGTAGACGCAATAAATCGATTGAAAGACAACAAGGCTCCCGGAGTCGACTGCATACCGGCAGAGCTTGTGGAGCATGGAGGAGAGGCAACCGCTCGAAAGATCCACCAGCTCATCCAAACAATATGGGATAAGGAAGTCACTCCGGAAGAATGGAAAACCTCAATAGTCATCCCCATTTTCAAAAAAGGCGACAGATCTGACTGCGAAAACTACAGAGGAATATCATTGCTCCCAACCGCATACAAAATATTAACAAATGTCATTCTGGCTAGAATCACACCGTACGCAGAAGAGATACTGGGACACTACCAATGTGGATTCCGTAGGAACCGGTCAACAAACGACCAAATGTTCACAATAAGACAACTGCTGGAAAAGAAGTGGGAATACGGAGAGACGGTTCACCAACTGGTCGTTGACTTCAAAAAAGCCTACGACTCAGTCGCAAGGCAGAGACTCTACTATATTCTAGTTGAGCTGGGAGTCCCAAAAAAATATGCCACTCTCATTCAAATTTGCATGAACGAAAACAAAGGGCGAGTCAGAATAGAAAACCACCTCTCAGAACCATTTGAAATCCGGGACGAACTAAAGCAGGGAGATGGTCTATCACCGTGTCTCTTTAACCTTGTGCTCGAGTATGTCATCAGAAAGGTACAAGACGACAACATGGCCGGATCATCCCTGAACGGGGTCACACAAGTGCTCCCATATGCGGATGACATCGCCGTTCTGGGCGATAATCTAGAGACTGTTAGTAAAAACTGTGAAATCATCATGCAAGCGGCAGAAGAGGTGGGCCTAGAAATAAATGAAGACAAAACAAAATACATGATTACGGCGAGAGCAGGTGGACCTCAGATAACACATATAAACGTCAGAGGTAAGATATTTGAAAAAGTTAAAGAATTTAAATATCTGGGAACGATACTGACGGCCAGTAACGAAATGTCGAAGGAAATTAACAAGAGACTGCATTCCGGCAACGCGAGCTGGCACGCAGTCAGTAAACTGCTGAAATCCAGACTGCTATCACATAACATAAAGCTCCGTGTCTATAGAACCATAATCATGCCGATTGGTCTATATGGATGCGAAACATGGGCTCTCACAAAACGGGAAGAGAACAAACTCCGCGTTTCGAGAATAAAGTTTTGAGGGGCATCTTTGGAGGTAAATATGACGAGGAGGCAGGACAATGGAGGAGACTCCATAACCACGAATTGGAAGAGCTATATCGCAAACCTACAATAGTGAGAGTAATCAAGTCGCGAAGATTAAGATGGGCCGGACACGTGGCCCGAATGGGGAACGATAGGACCGTGCATAGAATTCTTGACGGTAGACCAACGGGAAAGAGACCGGTAGGACGGCCGCGACGGAGATGGGAGGACAATGTTAGGTTTGACCTTGAGGAGATCGGATCGAATGGTCAAGCGTGGAAGGAGAGTGCCCAGGACAGGGAACGATGGCGAAGCCGAGTCGGTGAGGTCATGAACTTCCGGGTTCCTACAGGCCAATAAATAATAATAAATTGTAGGGAGTACTAACCTTCAAACGATATATGTCAAAATTTCATAACAGCGCGACATTCCACTCCGGAATCAAATCGACAGTCAACTCAGTGGAGAGTAGCCGGTGAAAGCCGCCCGAACCGTCCGTCCATTGTTTTCAGTATTGTAAAAATTAACGTCACGTAAATTACTATAACACAGCTATGGTCCGATTGTCAAGAAATGTTGACGCATTTCGTTCGAAGGTTAATACTTCCTAAGTCATAACAACCTTTCATTACAGGCGCCATCTCTGAGTTGATATTGGGGCTTATTGAGGGATGTGTTAAATTAGATGACATGTCTTCGGACCCCTTTTCTATGAATCTCAGAGTTCTTCATCGTTTCATATCGGAACCAACCCTATTTCTGCATCATATTACTGGTTTACTAGTATGTTATCTAATTTTAAAAAAACACAGCAAAGCCCTTGTATATATATATATTATTATCAAAAAGTTAATGTTCCCTTCTTGGTGACCAATAAATTTATAAAAAATATATATATCAATTTAATGCAACTGGACACGAATGACACTCAGTAATTTTGTTCGGCCTTGGCCACACGCTTTTGGAAATCAGACAATATTTTACTCGGTGGAATATCCGTCTCTATTCGGCTGCCGACAACATCTTCGATCGAAGGGTTCTTTTTATCTCCAAAAAAGATATCAATAATAATACGGACTCCTGTGAAAATACCCAAAGAAAAAACAGATAAGGGAAAATTCGTCAAAAACAGGTCTCTCGTTAAAAATGACAAAAGTTACCATTCGAAGTTTTGATAATGGTCGTCTTACTTTGATACGAAGTGTCAGCGATGTTGATATGCGTATCCTTAACAGATTTCTTAGGTTTCGGTTTACCTACGGCTTCCTCTATTTGTGATGACAAGTCTAAAAAACTCTTTTGAGCCTCTAGCGCCGTAACTAATGCTTCATCTTGCATTTCATTACTAACAAGTTAAATTTGATTTTTTTTTACAGATAATAAACAAACCACACATTTTTATAGTTAAGTTACCTCTCATTAGACTCTTTGACATCATCAGCAGTTACGTCATATGGTTCATCTTGTGCTTTAAATTCGTCATCAATAAGTGGAGCTATATTGTCCTCCTGATCTAATGAGGCTATATCATCGCCAGAGGATGACGACATTGCAGATATAATTGACGAATATGATGTTTTAGCAGAGCCTATATTTATAGCATCATATTTACGAATCATATCTCGTACCAAGCCCCTGTTTGCAGTCAAACTCTTGCTACACCCTTCAGAATCGGAAACGTTCTTTTCTTCAAGATCCATAATTTTAATTAAAAATATATTAGGATATCGAAAATATTTTGAATATTATAAAACTATTGCCGCTATAGTTTTCACGAGGCGAAAATTCAAAATCCTAATTAAACCGCCCGCCTGAAAGGATTTCGAAAGACTGCCCTGTTTCTCAATGTGTGTTCAGCTCAGTAAAGGTTTGCCAATCTGCAAAGTTTTTTCATTCGGTTAAAGTATTGTCGACTCCTAACAAGTTGTCAGTCGAACAAGTACAGACATCAAAGGTGTCGGTATGCATACTTCGATTCTAATCGTTTCCGAATTATAGTAAATAATTATGTTATTTAGGAATAAAAAAGAAGGTGTATGTAATCAGTTTAGTACTTATCGTCACCTCATCTTGTCAGGATCCTTTAGGCTACTTTACCTACATGGTCAAATCTCTTATTAGGCTACTGCAATAATAAAGATTAAAAATTATAGCATTTTAATATACCTGCTTCTTATAATAATGATATGTTTGCATATACGTTGTCTCCCCATCACGACTTCGTCAGAAACTATTATTATTGTTATTATCAGATAAGATTATTTTATCACCACACTTACAATGCTTGATGTCACCCAGGAATGTCCGCACGCATGAAGTGGCCACAGCATCACTCGGGTATGGAATCACTGTTGAAAAGTAAAGCGAGATAACTACTGCGTCACTATAAACTTTATACCTATCGCTCTTCCATCCAATTCATTCATGAATTAAAGAGTATAGTTCAGTTCGCTTTGATCAATCAAACCAGTCGGTCATAAATAAACTCCTTTATAGATCCATTTAGTTTCGGTCTTTCTTTTAAAGTTTTTTTCGAAAAGGGGTTTTGCTTGTTATGTTACGAGGGTGGCCTGAAAAGTTTCCGACCTAACAAAGATACAAGACATTTTTTCTTAAATTTTATTTTTTCTACATAGTCTCCTTGTAACTCTATACACGTCTGTGGTGGTTCTTTAGGGCTCGCCCGAAGAACCACCCATTTTCCTAACCCAACTCCCCATTCCCAACCTTCAATACTTTACTAAGCATTACTGCTTACCTGAAAAATAAGTCCACGGCAAGATCATCACCTTGCCATGGCATCATACGAAAGCATATCAACTAAACCACCTCGGTTCATTTGTCATGAACCGATCGGTTACTATGGGCGGCCACATGCCCATCAAACACACGCCAATCCTTCTGTGTGTTCTTGTTCCAACATTATGTTGGTCCAAAAGAAGACACGCCGGGCAACTTGCTTGCTTGCACATCTGCAAGCCAGATTTCCGATCATCGAATTGGACGCGATCATGATTGTTATTCAAACAATCATACCAATGATCGTGTGCCACGATATCGTTTTCCTAAACTAAACAATCTCCACGCTAGCCCTTACCGTTGGTATAAGCGATAAGCACCCATTGGATCGGACACGATCATGATTGTTATTCAAACAGTCATACCAATGATCGTGTTCCACGACACGTTTTTCAACAAACATGCACCCATGAATTCTAGCCTTTGCCATCGTAAGCGAAGTGCTGTTGACCTAACATCAACAGAAAAACCTATCCCGGATCGTTTATGATGACAGGGCAGCCAGCCTCCGTACATCGGCCATCATATTTGACCAGCTGCATGTTTGTTTTCGCTTCCTTCACCCAACGCATGTTTCGTTTGTCTTTCTTTCCTAGGTAAAGGCATTCAACCTAACGGGACGATGTCTATGGGAACCTTCCAATGGGATGCGAATCGTTTCTCATTGGTCGTTGGGGGGAAGGAAAGATTGTTTTCCCCTATGATGACATGAGTGGAAACCCATCTCACTCATGGAGGTAGGGTCAGCATAGCGCAGCTTACGGAGAGTCAGGTCGTAACCAGCAGGAAACGCACACGTACCGGGTACGTTGCATTCTCGAGAGTCAAAATTCGTCCCCCGTTGAAGTAAGTACGCACCACCGGAGTCGTGAGCCTTAAATCGAAAGATAACAGTGAGCGTTGAGTTTTTCCGATAGTAATCATTCTTGCAAAAGGCGGACAATATAAAATTCTGGATATTTGTGACAAAAAAATTAAAGTGAGACATTTTTCTAACATAATACGTGCGTGTCCTTCGGTGTCTCAAATATACCAAAGTTTACGAATTAACATGTTCCCTGTGCCGTCACCCATTTGTAACATCAGTTGAGTTTAAAGTTATAATGATCTAGAACAGACAAACAAATGAACAGTTCAGTGATTTTGTAATTATTATTAAGTCTAAAAATACGCCATCCATGTAATAACAAACGTGTAATCATCCGGACCGGAAATACCATCCTTTGGCGTTAAGACATTCTCCTGTGCAATACTGTTGTAAAGAATTTCTAGTTTAATCAAAAGATAGTAAGCATACGGACCATTCGAAAACAATTAATGTGCAAAGAAAAATGTAAAATAATCAATAAAATTCAATAATCAGTGCGTTTTATTTTTCATTCCTTTTTTGATTCTTGGAGATTTTTGCGATCAATTTTCGGCGGAACATAGCTGGGGATAGGTGGAAACCAGTGTCCGTGTTAGGCACATCCACATCTACCCCACACCTCTCCCAGCGATGCTCCCATCTCTCCAACCCGTCCAAATAGTACTCGGCATTTTTTTGTGCAAAATAACTATTAGCGAAGGTGATTGCCTCCTCACTTGATGAAAATCTCTGTCCTTCGAGCGCAATTTTTAGATTAGGGAACAAAAAGAAGTCGTTTGGTGCTAGATCTAGTGAGTAAGGCGGATGGTCAAGCAGTTCAAACCGTAATTCGTTGATTTCGCCATGGCAACCGCTGAGGTGTGAGACGGCGCATTGTCTTGGTGAAACGGGATTTTCTTTTTCTGCAAATGTGGCTGTTTTTCCGCAATTTCTGCCTTCAACTGGTCAAGTTATGATGGGTAGTATGCTCCTGTAATGGTTTTTTCTTTTTGAAGATAATTGATTAAGTTAATTCCATGGCTATCCTAAAAACAGTCGCCATTACTTTCCCAGCCGAAAAAAACAGTTTTTGCTTTTTTTGGAGTCGATTTCCCCTTTGCAGTCCACTGTGTAGTAGTTTGTTCAGGGAGCGTGTCTCCTTGTCCTGAAAAGGTCTCTATAGACCGCTCCTGAAAAACGCCCTACAAAGGGGTCGTCGCCGTGCTTCCTCAGAGCCTGAGTGAAGAGCAACGTCCTTAGTTTAGTCCTGCCGCTTTTTCGTCTTTCACGGTCCTCGTCTCCGCAGGTTTCCGTGGGGGCAGGTGATACTCAGAATCTAAAAGGAGGGGTTTTGTGGTGGTCCCACAGCTTTACTCACCAGTTGTCAGCTATTAAAAGTCTCGTTTTTCTTCGGTATATAAAAAATGTTTTATTTTAGTTAAACTCTTTGCATCTATAAGGTTTTTCTCCTGGGGAACTTCCTCCAGGGACATTGATCGATAATCTACAGCGGCCGCGAGATCACTCTACTGTTCCTTTATAAAGGGAAACAAATCGAGATTTGTATCTCAAAAATGCACAATTTCGTACAAAAATCCCGAATTTCCTGAATTCTTATGAAACTATTGTGCAGGTGTGGATTTGTAAAGGGGATTCGGGTTTTTGTTTGTTCAATTTGATGTGGATTCACACGCCACTTATACAGTTTGTCCAGCAGTGGGGAAAACTGGCAAACGATGTGGTGAACTAAATCATTTTGCCAACATGTGTCTATCAAAGTGCATGCGAGAAGGGCATGCTATCGAAGAAACCACAGTAATCCAGTGAGTGAGAAAAATAAAATATATACGAGGGTTGCATTTTATATTTCGGGATTAGAGAACAAAAACAAATATTGATCATCGAAAATCACTTTATTGTTTTTCAAAATATTCCCCATGAAGATCTATAGACTTTTGCATGCGTTTGAACCAATTGTCGAAGCACTTTTGCCACTCTGATTGAGGTATCTCCAACACATGCATTCTGAATGCAGCAACCGCTTCTTCAGGTGTCGAAAAACGTTGACCTCTCAGTTTGTTTTTTACGTACGGGAATAAAAAGAAGTCATTCGGTGCCAAGTCAGGACTATACGGCGGATGACCCATCAAATCGATGTTTTGGGTGCTCAAAAATGCAGTTGTCGCAGCCGATGTGTGAGAGCTCGCATTGTCGTGGTGAAGAGTGATCCGTCTTCACCGGTTGGTTTTCCTGATTTCTTGTGAAGACAACTGGCAAACAAATGGTTGTGTACCACTCAGAATTGACTGTTCTGTGTTGTACTAGTGGTACGGTGCGTCATGTCCATTTTTTCCGAAAAAACTGGCGATGACGATGACAACATAAAAAACGCGCCAATACGGTTAGAACGAGACGTTGCCTAGTTCTTTATTTGCTGAATTGTATGAATAGGAATTTTTATCTGTTTGCTCTCTTTATCGTGGTCTTTAACAAGAACTTTTCCTTGGGAGCTCCTTCGACGACTCCCGCTGTTTCAAAAAAAAAAAATTGTGGCGAGAAGGCCGAATTTAGCGAGACAGGACATATGTGTCCTTCATCTTGTCTCTGACTTCTGGTCATCTTGCCATAACCAGAATCACCCACATTCGTGAGGATGTTGGGCTCGGTCTCGCGGCATCTGAAAAGAGAAGAAAAAAGGGGGGGTATCCAAGGATAGTGTGGACAGTGTTAGTCCAAGTGTTCTCTAACTACTTTTATAGAGGGATGGTGGGAAAGAAATCATACAAGACCGGTAGGTCTTGGGTGCGGTAGTAAACGCAGATCACGTCTTTGGCGTCTGATAATCTGCTCTTTGGTCGGTGTGTATGTTTGTGTTTGTGCCGTCTTGTACGGTGCGTTCGTGTGTTTGGTTTGTTAATAGTAGACCCTATGGGATGGGTCCAGGAATCCTCTATTATAGAGGGGAATGTTGTTGGGAAGGGTGCTTTCTTCAGTTTTGTACTGAAGAAGAAATTGTGGGGGTTTGATCCGAAGAGATCGAGAGAGAGAAGGGTCAAGAACGCAAGAGTCCCGTACAAGTAGGTTCTCGCTGTTCTGAATGTTTTCGAGGTACTTATATGCTAATTGAAGCAAGTACTCGTCGATAGGGGTAATGGAGGCGCCTTCGTATAGGTGAGAGTTGGGGTAATGACGACCATCAGGCCTTCTAGAATGATTGGTGCATCTTCTGAGGAGTTTCCTTTCGAAAACCCGAAGTCTTTCCATTTGAGCCGAAGATATGCAGGACCATATGGGAAAGGGGTACGATATTCCAGATCGGATTGTTTCTGCTGTTTCGCCACTGCGCTCGCCTTTTATTTCCTGCGGCTGTCTCCTCGTTCGCTTGGTTTCGATAAATCACTCGTTGCCTGTTGAGTGATTTTTCGCGACTGGTATACAGCTGTCTGTCATGCTCCTCCCTCTTGAGTGCTTGTGCGCCGATGTTGAGTGTTTGTGCGCCGATGCTGATCGCATCGCCAACATATATATATACATATATATATACATATATATATATATATATATATATATTGAAATTTCGAACAAAATGTTAGAATGTCAATTAGAGACAATTCCTCAAGAAATTTAAAATCTCAAAAAAGTTTTAAAAAAATTGCGAGAGCAAATGAAGTAATAAAAGACTGTAAAGTCAAATTGCAAACATTGAGTGGAGAAAATATATCTGTAATAGGAAAGCGTAACCTAGATCTTAAGTGTATGAAGTCAGAAAAGATTTTAGAATTTATTGTTACGAACCTGAACGCAAATACCATTATTGGATTAGCTGATTGCGCGAGTTAACACACCTGATGGCCCCAACATTACCAATGATATGACTCATCAAGTTAACTAGAAGATACGACTCTCAAATTACAACCGACACCACAAATACAACTGATAACACCCAGCATAACAGATAAGAGTCACTGCTACACCCAACACGACATCATCATCATCGGCATTAGAACCGGGAACCGGTCTTGGCCTTATTTAGCAAGTCCTGGGGTCATTAGTCTTGCGCCATAGGCTCCCCTACAGGGAATCGAACCCCGGTCTCGCGCGTGACAGGCGGGTATACTAACCACTATACTATCGAGGAGCCCCCATGCAAGAACTTGGCGCGTTGAATATGCGCGTTGCAGTCATTTCTAGCTCTCTTAAATGCTTTTGGTTTTTTTTAAGTATTGTTTGATTTATACTACCGGAAGCTCAACTCTCTAGCCTTAAAGGCTTCTCTGCGCCCGGAATAGTACCATATATGTCTCTTGGGTTTGATACTCTTTAGCCTTTATCGAATAAAAGTTCGGATGCCAAGTAGAATTGTGTCTGTCATTGTGTCCGCTATATGGTCAACATCGTTATTGAGGAAAAATAACGACCAATTTAACCTCCCTGCCGTTCAAACCTTCCCAGTTGACTTTCCCCTAGAACCATACAGTTCTTTTGGGAGCTGCCTCGTTAACGTTGCTGTAAGGCATAAGGCTCATTAAATTGCAACCCACATCACAAACAATGCAACTGATAATCTTCAGCTAAGATTCACTGCTGCCAACATGACTCAGCTATCCGAAGAACTATCAACCAAAATTACCACCACAGTCCCACGACCAGAATGAAACCACAGATAAGGCTATCATGCCAAAAGATTCTAGAAAACAGCTAAAAAAGATCCAGGAACTATAAATAGCAGAATTTCTCTTACGACTCAACCCAGCACATCAATAGTTCGAAGTGTTCACTGTATTGTTTTTATAGATTAAGAACCATCAACGATCTTATTAATTGGCGATCCTGCCGGGAGGATTCAAATTCTAATTTTGTATCACCCTGTGGACCAACAACCCAAGAAAGACCCCGAACAACTCGAAACCAAGAGGAACCTCAGAGGCATATCCAGAGAAACCAAAAAAGGAACAAATCAGACGAACTCGAGGACAAGAGAAGACGCAGCATTTGACATCCTTAACATCGATGTACATAGTACAACAGACTGGTAAGACACCCTTTATCTTTTAAGCAAATAAAAGTGAGAAAAAAAATTAAATGAAATCCAGGAGAAATAGTCAATAGAGAACTCAAATAAATAAACTTCAGTGAAAACAGTGAACAAACTAACATATGGTTCCATGTGGAGAAACCAGTCAACCCGCAGAATCATCATCATCATCGGCACTACAACCGGGATCCGGTCTTGGCCTTATTTAACAAATCTCTCCATCGGTCCCGATTTCTAGCCGATGTCATCCCGTTTGGCACTCCCAGGCTCTGGGCGTCCTGGTATACGCCATCCCTCCATCGCAGACAAGGTCTGCCGTGCTATCTCCTTCCATACATCCTGCCACAAAGGACTTTCCGGGCAGGCTCCTCTTCGCTCATTCGAGCTAAGTGTCCCGTCCACCGGAGTCTACCGAGCTTGATTTTTCTTACAACATTAGCTTCAAGGTAGATCGCGTACAACTCATGGTTGTAGCGTCTCCGGAATCGTCCTCCCTCACATACTGGGCCAACAATTCTCTTTAAAACCCTTGAACGCGTCTAAGAGCCCAGAGTGCCGTTTATTGAGCACCCAGGTCTCGGATCCATACATGAGTACTGGTCAGACCATGGTCTTGTACCGTAGTAACTTGGATGTTTTGGATAAATTTCGGGATTTAAAGACCCTTGATAGACCATAGTAGGCTTGGTTGGATTTGATCAGCCGTTCGCGTATTTCTTCTTCCATATTGCTATCGGCTGATACTATTGACCCAAGGTAGTTAAAGGATTGCACTACTTCAAATTCGTGCTCCACTACCCTGATAGTTTGATCAACGTTAGGTCTTCTCTTCGCAGAAGTTGCCACCATGTACTTCGTTTTCCCCTCATTAATGAGCAGTCCCAGTTTTTGTGCCGCCTGCTCCATCTGGGTGAAGTAGTCCTGTAAAGCCAATTTGGTTCTACCGATGATGTCGGTATCATCTGCGTAGGCAACAATCTGGCTGGACTTGTGATAATAGTCCCTCTAGTTATGACTCCCGACTCACGGATTGCTTTCTCCAACGCCAGGTTGAAGAGGAGGCAGGTCAGACCGTCCTTTGTCGGAGTCCAATAAAGATGTTTATTGGTTTGGGCAGCAATCCCTCTTTTTTTACTTGACTAGTTACGTTGCTCATGGTCAACCTACAAAGTCGTATCAATTTGTTTGGAATGCCGAACTCTCTCATGGCATTATATAGTTCTACCCTGGCGCCGTTGGCGTCCTTAAAGTCTATAAATAGATGATATAATGGAATCTTAAATTCCAGACATTTTTCCATCGCCTGCCTAAGGGTAAGTATCTGAACCCGCAGAATACTAGTGAATAAATCAAATGAAAATAATGAAAATAAAATCACTCAAAAATAGAGCTACACAGTATAATATACTTGATAAAGACAATCATCATCATCATCATCGGCACTACAACCGGGAACTGATCTTGTTTTTCCGGGCAAGGTCATTAGTCTTGCGCCAGTGATAAAGACAATAATAGTGATAATGAAGAGGAACCAAAAAACACCCATCGATAATATACACACCAAGTGCACTGAGAATGACAACAGCAGCGGAAATCCAAGCCCAAATCAGCCACTTGGCAAAAAATCAAGAAATACTCGCATCAGAGAATGAAACACTACGCGAACATATCAAGGCAATAGACACAAGAGGACTTAAGAATGTGGAGCCCATCACAGTAAAAAAACCGTAACCCAAAAATCGATCATTACAAAATTCAAATGAAATAGATGCTGAAATATTCAAAGCTCTTCCAACGTTCGACGGAAACCAGAAAAATTATAGAGCATGGAGAAGTCGAGTTACAACCTGTATGAAAAACATAGAAAACTTCCAAGACACTAATAAATACTTCACCTGTCTTTCGATAGTAAATTCAAAAATCCAGGGAACCACCGAACCACCAAGGAACTTATTAATTCGCGGAACAATACCATGAATCTCCGAAGAACAGTACCCGTGATAATATCTGTAAAACAGACAGAGATCGGCTACACGCCTTCGATGTGATAGCGACTGTAGTCCTGACGTCAGCGCCGAGTCCCTGATCAGGCGGATCGCTCGTCTCTGTATGTTCTCAAGTAGGTTGAGAATGTGATTAGGAACGAAGGTCCAAACATGAGAGCAATGTCTAATTTGGGATTTATACAGGAGAAAAAGTTGGGTCGGAGTAAAATATTTCTTGGCTCTAATAAGATAACTTAGTTTTCCTGAGGCAAACCTGGCGATTTTCGACACATGTTTATTCCACGATACATTCCCACAGACCGTGACGCCGAGGAATTTCAAGCTTTCTCCAGTTTCGAGGACCTGGCCATTCATCAGAACCGATGATCCACTTTTCTTAATGAATGTTATATACTGTATTTTCGTGGCATTGAAGTCGCCAAGATTGCCCTTTCCCCACTGAAGGACCTTACCCAGATCCCTATTCAGAGAGTCGATCTGTCTACATCTCATCTGGTGCGACGTTGATGCATTAATCGGCCGATCACTCAAAAAAGAATAAACACGCGTACTATCATCCGCAAAACTGAGCACTCTGTTACCCATCGGCTCCAACAAATCATTTATGTGAACCAAAAACAAGGGTGGAGCGAAAATCGAACCTTGAGGCACCCCGGGAATTAACAGCATACATATCCGAAGACTCGCCCTATACAACAACCCGCATCGATCGATTTTCGAGGAAGTTCTTCGTCCAGTCGCAAAGCTCCTGGGAAAGTCCGTATGAACGAAGTTTGCTTAGCAATGACCCATGCCAGACGCGGTCAAAAGCCTTGGAGATATCCAAGCCGCCCTTGATTCACCATGCCCCTCAATCGCAGATGTCTATATATGGGTTATAAGAGTCAAAAGATCTCCCGTGGATCGCCTACCACAGAATCAGTATTGGCGATCATTCAGAAATCCGTTGCACTCCAAATACTTAATTAACTCGGCGTTGATGACCTTTTCCATCACCTTAGATAACATAGACAGTTATGCTATTTTGTGGAAAACACTTTTTTCCCCTCTTTGAGATTGGCTGAACTCGAGCGATTTTCCAACAGGTAGGTAATGCCCTCCGTGCATAAATTAGCGAAAGAGTCCGGCGACAGATCTGAAGCACAGTTCTTAAGGACTGTTGCTGGTATTCCATCCGGGCATGTTACCTTCCTACAATACAGTCCACGTAGAATCCGTTGAATAGTTCGCGGGCGGAACCTCACATCCCACATCGTAGACCATACTAACGTGATCACAGGTGGTTCCAAAAGACCGACATCGACTTTTGAATTCGCGGAAAATAAATTCGCGGAAAATAAATTCGCGAACACATTAACTTTACCTTTTGAATTACCGTCCCGCTGCCCGTCACTAACGGAGGAAAAGAGGAGGAACCGGAGTTACCGCTGACTGCCCTTGCCATTGACCAGAAGGGATGCGAACCAGCTGGGCACTCAAGGCGTTTATTCGTCACTCTGTCATTGTAAGCCTTCTTCGCCGCATTAAACACCTGGTTGCACGCGTTTCTGATTCTAACAAAATTTGTTCTTTTAAACCCGGCGTGATTGGACCGCCATTGCTTAAAAGCTCTATTTTTGCCGCTGTAATCTGTTCGTATTTTTTATTAAACCGGGGCTTATCAGATGAATTTCATTTGATGGAATTCGGAATGGAAATCTTCGTCCCGAGAAGAATAATCTCTGTGACCGACTCTGCGCATGCGTTAACATCGCAGTCTCTAAAACTCCAATCATGGAAAGGGTGCGGAGAAATCTCGCCAGTCGTCATAGATAGCATCCCCATACCTCCATACATGGCGAAGCTGCTTAGGTCGGTTATTCGTTTGAAATGCAACTAGTTTGGGCGACCTATACCATGCAATGAACTGAGTTTCCCAGTGGCGCAGCAACTTACTCGGTATAAACTTTCAGCTCGGATGTCAAAAACAGATCCAGGGTGTTCGCACAATCACCTCGAGTATCCGGTACTCGCGTAGGTTTGTAGCGTTCTACGAACGCACAATTTCACCCAGGTAAGGTTCCTACCCTTCAAGGAACATACTTACCTTATCATTACACGTGCCCACAGACACGTGTCCCAAAGCTCCTAATCATACCTGTAACAAGGGTCATAGGAAGCTGCAAAATGCGAACCCGATATAAAAAGAAACAAGGAACTTAACGTTCCAAAAGCTTCCAATATCCGGTAGGGGTGGGACACGTTTTTGTGATGGCGTTGTTTGCCGTATATGTTTGTGTTGAAGTGGTAGACTTGTATGTCGTTACCCTTGTTGGTGACCCTCTGCTATCGCATTCGTGCCATCCCCGGATATTGGAAGCTTTTGGAACGTTAAGTTCCTTTTTTATTTTTATATCGGGTTCGCATTTTGCAGCTTCCTATGACCCTTGTTACAAGTATGATTAGGGGCTTTGGGAGACGTGTCTGTGGGCACATGTAATGATAAGGTTAGTATGTTCCTTGAAGGGTAGGAATCTTACCTGGGTGAAATTGTGCGTTCGTAGAACGCTACAGGTTCCTCCACGAATTGAGTCAAATTTCGGCTAACAGCGAACATCTTCGCCAGCCTCCTAGCCTCGTTGGTTCTGTTAGAATGCACCAACCAGCCGGAATTGTGTACATTAAAATCGCCAAGGACGATAATTTCAGAAGCCGGGTGGTTGATCTCTACCCAGTCGACGGTACGTAAAAGATGTTCGAAAAATGTCGCCGGTCGACCGTCATTCGGAGGGCGGTAAAGACAAGAAAGAAATTTGACGGAATTCCCCATTACGACCTTCAGCCGCATGATGTCAATATGATTGGGTTCCAACGCCTCTATCCTTTGACAAGCCAGATCGGAGCGCGTCAAAACGCGGTCTTCACCTTTAAAACGGAATCTCGAATGTACGTCGTATCCTGAGCAACGAAGATATGTCGAATAAGTTGACGAATCGACCTGGGTCTCAGTTAGGGCAAGGATATCAAGTTTCGCTGTTTGCAAATATTGGTGGGCGGCGTTTATATTCAAATTGATTAAACCAATCCAACTGATGTTACGAAGTCATCAGTCGAACGTCGACAGAGCCTCGAGAACGAGCCCGATTACGCGATGACGAATTTCTTAAAGTTCGGTAAAATATTTGCATGATGATCCGGAGATCCGAATGGGAAACTAATTTAGCTCCGGAATTCTTTGTCTCAGAATGCACCATCATGACTTCGTGTCAGTCCGGGCCATCAGACATACATCCGAAACAGAGCCGAAGATTTCTCCCAACGATATCGTGGAATTTACAGCATGAGGGGGTTGTATTTCACCCTGGGACCGACTACCACCTAAACCAGCCACTTCTCGAACCGGTTCACCAGCAAAGCTCCGAAGGATGGCCAGGGATTTCTACCGACTACTCACGGAGCCTATAACTTGATGGGGTGGTATTTCACCGGCAACAGAGCGTTTGAACCCCGCCTACCACTCGACCTTTAGTCGCCTCTTACGACAAGCCGGCTTACCGACCTAACAATATCAACATTCAATATGAGACTTTACAATCGTCCACAGCCGTGGTAACAAATTATCTTTTACTGCATTTATGAATCACCAAACAATATTTTGACACCCCAGGGGCAGTGTGATTCTAAATAAGATCGAGAATCGTGAACGCAACAAAGTTCTCTAGACCATAAGCTAGTTTACAGAAACAAAGACATTAAGAGCGACTCAGAATTGTGGACCAGCCTGACTAACGACTCTGACGACCTTAATCACCGTCACTTTACAGCGAAGACATAAAAAATGCATCTCACGGGCGATCGTTAAAATCGAAGAATATGCCTACATTCTTAATTATTATTAAAGTGATGTCATCCAACGAACTGTCTAACACCACTTTCGGAGGTCACCACGAGATCGTAAAGGTTTGGTATCGGTGGCATAGACAGTTGACCTTAAGACTTCGATCGCGACTAATAAACTTGCAGAGTGCTCCAATTGTTACGACTCAACTGAGCATGACGTAATTCTAATGCCAAACGAATTCGGTCCGGAATGATGCATCTAAAATGGAATGAGAACGCCTCATAAGAAACAATCGGTGATAACAACTGGCAAGGAAATCAGCTACAAGGTGCTGCTTAACCTGTGGGAAGAATCACAACTGGCCTATTAAGTCTAATGCTTTCGCATGAGTAGGTGATTCTTTTGACTGACATTGGACAGGGCGATTTATCCGGTATGGTGCATTTTCTTGTTTTAACATTTAAGCAGCGAGGAAGTCTTGCTTTCCGTCAAGAAGAGTACAACTTCCCACGAATCGACGCGAGATTATAGAAGACATTTACAGCACCCGTGAATGAAAGATCTGAACTGGTTTATCAGGTGACCTATCAAATGGGGAATTGGATTTGATGACATCGGAAGAAACGTTGGTATCCGAAGGCTATTCATGGGTCACGTTGGCCGACATTAGAACGTGCATTTCAATTACTTTAAGTGTTTTTAATTTCTAAATGTAGAAATGCAAAGTTATTGTCTAAATGATGCTTTGTTCAATATCACCTAGGCATTTAATATGATTGCTATTGTTTGTTACAAATACCATATAGAATCCAGAAAAATGTAGACAAGATTACCATTAGGGGTAAATCATTACTTCCAGCACAGCTAAGATAAAGAGAATTCCCAATCACAGGTAAAAGATTTCTTTGTTTACTTCCTTCAAGAAAAAAGCGAGCCTTCAATGAAAGGTATTGTATGATTTTGTCAAGATATCGTTGTAAGGAGTCAACCTGGCTGATCTCCGGTTGACGCGACAGTGCGTAGCTAATCGGCCTGTTAATCCCCCCCCCCCCCCCCCCCCCCTCTATTTTATTCAGCTGATTCGCGTCCTTGATAATTTACTACATAAAACCAGTTATCAATAGCAACCCATTTTTTCCTATTCACAAATTCCTTTTCACTTAAAAAGTATCCAAGGGCAATGTTCCCCTTCGTGTACGAACAGTACAGGCTATTCATCCGATGAAAAATATACATACATATACTTTTCAACCGTCTCCATTTCCTTTTCTCGCAACACACACGATAATTCTTCAATCGAAGAATTATCCAACACTCTACACGAGGTTATAGGCAAATAAGAGGAAACTCACATTTACAGAAATTAGCATACAACCAGTTTGCCCTTTTGTTTTGCTTTCCCTCCCAGGCAAAATAAAATCAACCCCTCCCCAGGCTGATCTCCATTCTCATAGTTTTTCCACAGTTTTCTCTCTCTGGGTTCATTGACTGCTGAATAAATCAGCGAGATTCTATTCGCATTTAATGCGCGGGGTAATTGGAAAAATCGGGATCAGTATGGAATCGCTATAAAAGGGCGCGAATGGGGCTCTTTTTGGTCTTCCTTTTGTGGTTTCCATGCCTTTTCTTCTTTCTATCTCACGTGCATTGATTGTCACTCTTGAGGACTTAAGTTTCTTCCTAAGTGGAGTTCCTCATATATTTGGGCCAGCCTTGAATCTTGTGTTAATTCATCGACGACTTGCCCTCCGAGAACAGATGTCTAATGTATTGGTGTTCTTCCTCTGAAGGTTTGGTCTCATATACGGGACTGCTCGATTCGTCATTAGAGTTGAGTTCCATTGACTAGCATCCGGGCGTGATGGCTCTCCCAATTCTCCAAGGGAATTATGGAATATTCCCTGGTTGGCTGCAACTCCACTTTTATCCAGTCAATGGCTTGGGGGCAATGATGTTGAGTGCCGCTATATACAGACACTCGTTGTCTTTTTCGAAATACAATCCCCGGTTGTTTTTTTTTTTTTTGGAGCCCAATTATCCTTCGTGAGCGCCCCGTTACTATTACCGGTCTGCTCAGAAATATTTCGACCTCCGAGGGATTTGTTAGTGGACGTTCTACCACCGCTTTTCCTTAACATTGCTTTCCGGCCTTCTGGGCTTAGCTTTGTTGGAGAAACGGGGGTTCGACAATTTTTCGCAGCCCTTCCCATGTGTGGGTAGGGTCTTCGAGTGACCGCCGACCGCGGCCTGTACCTCCACAGGTCTCTTTTGTGCAGTTTCCCGTTCGGCTGCCTTATGTCGAACTATTCCTGTCTTATTATTTGCAAAGTTACGCAGAGAAACTTTCGGGATTTATGTTTGTTTGGAGAAATTCCAAACAACCATCCGGTCCATCAACCTTGCAATTTTTCGACAGGAAGTCGTTGCCCAACAGCCCATGTTCCAACAACCCTGGCAATGAGTCTATTATTTGGAAGCTACAAGGAATCTCCTGCTGTAACTTTAAACTCCCATAGCAGCATCCCCTTGACTCTCCTTTGCCACAAAGCGCCTGGAGGGTCGTTGGCTTTTGGGCATCCACTGCATATTTCGGGTGGAGTGCCTTCAGCTTTAAGGGGGTGCTCTTAGCGCCGGCGTCCACAGTTAGGCGCTTAATTTTATTACGCCCAATGTCCAAAGGGAGTTGGATAATCGGGACATTGGTCTGTGAAAGCTGAGAACAGCTTTGGCTGATTTGCGAGTTTAGTCCCGTCGGGCTGGGGCTTCCCGACCCGACCTCTGGGAGTTTTTTGAATTTCTCCCATATTGCTTTTGATAGACACTTTGCCACCTTGTGGTTGTGTAGACCGCAAAATCTCACTATTTGCTGCTCTTATTGGAAATCTCGTTCTGCCTTGGAGCCTCCAAAGACTCTGTGCTAGCAGAGCAGGAGCGACTTTGGCCTGCATTGGGCTGACGATGTTGTGGACGAAGCTTCTGGCGTATACTTCCGTGGGCCTCTGGTTGTTTTTTCTCCACCTCCTGCCATTCGTGAGTGACCGTGAAGGTCAGTGGGGTTTGGCGTTGACCATTACTCCTGGTCAATTGGATGCTTGTACTGGTTGGTGTTGATTGGGGATTTCGGGTCTTGTCCCAATTCACCCTGTATTCGCACCCTTCCCACGTGTAACCTTTTCGGCCACAAAATTCGCAGCAACATCGAATACTATAAACCCTATGATTCGATGTCGCCGGTTTCTTCGAGGCAGAGGGCTGGCGGGGGTCCTAATTTTTGTACTTCTGGGACTCGCTTTACTGATTCTGGGGCATAGTTTGTTGTGGAGATCCGGGATTGCGTCGTGATGGTGTATTCAGCAGTGTTACGTAGTAAACTCCTCCATCCCCGGCGTCCCACCGATATATTTTTAGATTTAATATAAATAGCCAATAAATTGAAGGGAATTGAAAAATATAGTGAAGGTTTGACAACCGGTGATCTGCATTTTCGGAGTGGCATTCGTCGAAAGCGAGTGCACGATCTTTTTTGTTTGTTCTTTAATGTAGACTCCGCGGAAACAGCTACGGCTCGTTTCGTTTCGGAGAGATGGAGAGAGAAGAAGTGTAGTCGAGAAAGAACTTGCGAGCAGTAGAGTCTGTTAGAACTGGTGAAACGAGTAACCGCGAAAAGATCTGGTGCGTTTTTGGGCCCAGTAAAGAAAAACAAGAAGTAAAAAGGAAGTAAAAAGGAAAACACGATGCGAGAAGTTTAGTTTCATTAAACGCGAATTTTGGTATTGTATAATTTATTCAAGAATTGAAAATTAAAGCGTCCCGTGTAAATATGTTATTAATCAGTGTATAATACAATAAATTGAATGTTCAGTGGAGTGAAGCTGTAGTCTATTTTGATGTCTTGTGCATTTCCTGAGTTGGTTGGAGTCGCAAGTGGAGGATAATTTGTAGGTAGTTTTTACGATGGCATCAGCAAGGGGTTCCATATAAACACTACCGATGTCTGCTGCCAAAATTGTCCCACAAGAAAAATCAAACGAATAAAACGCACCGGTTTTTTATTTTGTCTTTATCGTTTATGTACTCAAATTTACAATTACCGAAGGTGATACTACAATGGCACTCTTATGTTATAATATTTATTTTAGTTATGTTCTGCGCACCGATGGTATACGATTTCCTTTTTTGATAAATATGTATATTAAGTTTCACACTTTACATCACTTCTGCAAGTCTTTTTGATTATCGTACACACCGTATGCACACTGACTAATTGAATAATTACGCACTCGAATCAGGGTAAACAGGGTAAGACAAACTGCACACGTTTTGAACCTCGACTTTGATTAACATCCACGCGCTTGGCTCTGCGTTAGGAACTCCAGGACGCCTCGGTGTTTGGTTTTTTACTACCGACGCGTGGTGCGTGCGCGCACTTCGGGAAAAGAAATCTGGCTCCTCGATGCAACTCACATCCATCAGATTCAATGGCCGTGAATTGCATCGATAGGGGAGGAGCAAAACGGATCTACTTGACTGTAGCCAATGGTGATCGCGTAAAAAGGGTATATACGAGAATTCCCTGCTCCTCGATAGTATAGTGGTTAGTATACCCGCCTGTCACGCGGGACACCGAGGTTCGATTCCCCGTCGGGGAGTCTCTGGCATAAGACTAATGACCTTGCCCGCAACAAACAAATCATTATGGAAAATTAAACAAGCCTCAGGACTTGCTAAATAAGGCCAAGACCGGTTCCCGGTTGTAGTGCCGATGATGATGATGATGAGAATTTCCATTGCTGTGTAGGGCAGGTTCGATGCCCTGCGATGAAGACGATCATCGGAGGACACCTGATTAAACAAATGCACGATCAGGGCCTGCGGCGATGTACCCATACGTCGTTGATGATGTATGCCAGGGAACGAAATAGATTTTTGTTTCAAAGTAAACAAAAACGTTATTTCACAGGCCAAATGGTGGCACGCATAATGTACATGATGTGCCCATGTTACAAAGGGGTCGTCATTGTATTTGCTTAAGATTCCGGGAAAATACCGGTGTAGGCAATATCTACTGGTGTCAACATATCGACCACAGATTGGTTCACTTCGAGCGTTCTGTTTACTTTAGCCAAATGGCTCTGAAGCAGAATGGGGGAAATTGGTCCTGGACGTTAAATCCACAGAAAACTCGACGACGGTGGCTATGGATTGTTTGTTCGGGTTGGATGATGGGTCTTCATGGGACGTGAACGTGAGTAAATAAACGATCACGTTCATGCTCAAATCAAATGCATGGCTGGGTAATGGTTAGAGAATTGGTCGCACTAACGCGGACCTTAGGATAGGATAAGATATATGATTATGTAGGTATATCGATTGCAGCTGTGTCCGTAATACGCTGGCCAGCGTTTGTTTATCGGTAATTGAAGACAAGCTGAGCCGATAGGAGATGAACTGGTTCATGGAGTATGAACCAGAAAAGTTCAGAATGTATAAATGCCGTCGGGTAGGTTTCCTTTTAGGTATGGAAAATGGGGCTTACGCTGCCCAAAAACGCAGGTAAGTACCATGGCTTTGTATGGGCAGAGAAAGGTTAGGTGGGGTTAAAGCGCTGGGTGGTTCTTCGGCACCTTGAAGAAACCCCACACATGCTTAGAAGGAAAGAACGGGTAACCCTAACGGCGGGTATGGATACCGTTGTCTGTGTCCGACCACGGAAGGACGACAAAGGGAAAGAAAAAGGAATAACAAAAGGCACAGCACTGGCAACAGACACAACATTTATCTATTGCCAAAAGCACAAGTCTCTTTGTAACAACTGGCTATTTACACCATTATGTAATACTATTGTGATAACACACCGAATGCATAAGACTATACAATCCAACAACAAAAAATCCGTAACGCTATACTCAACTACAACATATAAATATATCACAACTGGCGCTAGCTGCACATTGATACTTCAAATAAACCTAAAACAACAATATTTAGCATAAAGAAATCTATAACAACTGAAGAAGCACACAATAACTACACAACTGGTTCAACGGACGAGAATTATATTACAAGTTCGTGATTCGGTAGAACATATCAACATCACAACTTGTTGATACTACAAGAATCAATACACCACAAATGGCAAGAATCAATATATTACAACTTACAACTTCGGCAAAAGCAAGGTCGAATTATTATATCACAACTGGCCCTGCGGACTCCTTTTATGTTACAACAACCATTTACATCACAACTAAACTAAACTAGGCCAATAAATACAAAGAAAAAATTACATAACACTGGCATCCTGCAAGAAAAAAATATCGTAACACTGGCGCTGCGGACAAACACCTTCCCGGGACAATTGGCATTATACTTGTAGTTTTATAATTTCTGTAACACTTTTTGTTTGAGAGTTTTTATTTATTTTGTAATACTACAGTTCTGTGTTTGTAGGGTATGCTGATGCTATGTATGGTGTTCTTTTTCCAGTTTTCGGCTGTTATTATATACATGGTTCATTATTTCTATATTGTTTGCCGTCTTTCCTTTGCCCCGATGATAGTTGATAGGGCATCGATTCCGGTACGTCTTTAGTTGTGTTTTACTTCGAAACTATAATGTCGTCAGCTGGGGCGAACTGCCGGGGGAAGGCGTAGGGCGCGATTAGGGGAGGAGTCCGACCGGAAGATCTCTTGTTTGGATGTGTTGTCACTTCGTGTCGTGACCCTCTGTTTCTGTTGAGGTGAGGCCGATTGTTTGTTTGGTATTATTATTATTGAATTTTTTTTGACGGTGCCCTTGATCTGCCCCCGTGTGAATTGACATAGGGTAAGTTTAGATAGGCGGCCTGCTGATACTGACGAGGCAGTGGCAGAGGGAGAACAGAGGGGACACTCCTTCCCGCGCACAGCCTGAGATGTTCGGTGAGCCGCTCGGTGCAACGGTGGACACGAAGACTTTCCATGATTCGCGCGGCGACATCCCCCCGCAGTCCCAAATACGCTGCCGGGAACATGGAGGACACGCCGAGTACGTCCTCCGCGGCCAAGGGGCGAGGAGTGGGTCCCCAGCCATGTCCTGCACGGACCATGTCGGGCGCGGACTTGGTCTACGACCTTGTCTCGAAGACGGTCCTGATGCTCTCGAGTCAGGAAGGCCCCAATGCAGCCGAGAAACTTAACTTGTTTCTCAAGGGCTGCAGGAGAACCTTGGATTGTTTGGCGGTGGAGGAGGAGCATAGCTTCCTCCGATGGCTGCCCACTAGACTGCGCGGCGAGGCCCGCCGCATGTTCGAGGAGCGTCCTCCCGCGACCTTTTCCGGAGCGGAGGAGCGTCTGGGGGAGGCTTTTGAGCCCAGAGTGTCATACGAGGAGTTGTACGCACAGCTATCCACAATGCGACAGCTCCCCGCCGAGGACGCCACGGGTTTCGCTTCCAGGGTAAAGCGGGCCATTGGGCGATGTGAAGAGGCCGCCGAGCGCTGCTACGGTCGGCATAGTAGGGCCGTCTTCGCCAGCCAGTTGGAGAGGATGGCGAAGCCAGTCTTGATTAAGGGCGTGAGGGAGGACGGTCTCAGGCACTTCCTCGTTACGTTGAGTGAGGCTCCTTTTTACGGGCTGGTAGCCCACCTCGTTCACTTCGAGCGTTCGAGGGGGGAAATCCTACGACACGACGGCCCTTCTCTTGTGGGGGTCCAGACCAGCGACGACGATCAGTCGGCCAACCCTTCAGCTTTTGGAGCCGGCCACTCCTCAACATTCATGGAGCTCTCCTCGGCGTCGCCACCGGATTCGTCGAGATTGAACCCTCAGGCTGCATCGTTTGACGTCCCTGCACCGGGAAACCACCATAACCACCAGGGTGAGAATAGGACTTTTGCTCCGGCTCAATCATTTTCTCCACAGGGATTTTACCAACCGGGTCCATGCGCGAACGCGTATACATATGTTTCGGCCTCTTCTGGTGGAGGAGCATGGAGCAACGCAATTTCTTCCTCTGACCGGAATGGGGTGCCACAGGAGTCGGCTCAGGGACAATACATACCTCAAAACCAATCAAGTCAGGCTGCAGGCCCAATGGGGTCAGCCCCAGTGTGCTCTTGGAGAGCCCACACGCCATTTCCCCATTGAACCGTTCCAAGTTCAACCACAGGGTGGTCATGCACCCGCGGAATCGGGAACACATTTCCCACCCCAAGCTGGCGGTGACCTGTTCCGCCGACGCCAGCCCGCCCAGGTTCCAGGCACTCGATTGATGCACCCTCTAGAAGCGCAGATGTCCTGCAGCTTCTGCAGAAAGAAAGGTCACCTATATGAGGAGTGCTTGAAGAGGCGAAATACGCCTTTCTGCCGAGAGTGCTGGCAGTATGGCCACGACATCGTGGACTGCCGTGCCCATCGGGCCATTGTCTCAGATTATATCGGACACCGGAATCGGGCTATAAAAAGTATTATTCAAATGAGACTTTATATAATGAATCGTACATAAATAGGGTGGATAATTTTATGATTAAATTAATCAGAGGACATATTGCGAGAGCAATAAGCTCGTCCAATGACCTAATTTTCGGGGCTTATTATCCAAACACTCTGTACTATGAGAGCGTGGGTTGCAACGGCTTTGTTCCACCAGAGGTGTTCCTTGATTTGGACATGAAAGGGATTATACAGCATAGATCCCGAATTCCGCTGATCTATCATAAGTAGATCATTCGTAGATGGGCGATTGTGCTACGACCGGGAAGTAACGCGCACTGAAGAAGAGCTCTTGCGCTTCAGTAGGGCGATCTCCCACAGAGACCGGGACAATAGTATTGGACAGCGTCAACAGTTCTGGTGGTTGAATGGCATATAAAGACCTGGATACCAATGTCGGTATAGAATCACAGTATCATCAGCCAGCTTACATAGACTTAGCTTTTCTAGAATTAAGGTGTGGGGATAGATGGTCTGTGCGTCGGCATGGACGCGGATTCTACCATCCGCCCACTACTTCCACTAAATGTTCCACAGTACACTGTCCACCGAAAGAAACAAAACAAGTACATCATCTTAGCACACCGTCCACCAGAAGTAAATAATTGGAACTCACTTTTCATTTATTATGGGGGGTTCTTTTATTGGTTCACGAGTTAGAAGAGTTTTCCACATTATTTTCGGTTACTGATCCCGGATTTAATATAAGGTATATTGGGTGCACATAACTTTTTAATTCTGTTGTTCATTATTATAAAATACTCTATCAACACGAAACTCGACGGGATATATTCGATTCGCGTCCCCGTGCGCACCGGGGAGCGGGGGCGGCACGACCGGCGTGGTCGGCGGATGTAATTGGACTCAGCGACATTCGGCTCGTGCAGAGCCGACTCGCTAATGGGGTGAGTTTGGTGGTGTGGTGAAAAGGAAATAAAATTTTCTTTGACCAGTGACCAATGGAAGGCGATCTCTGACACGCAGCGGTGTGCGTGTGTGTTCGTAAACATCACCGTGTTTATCGATGCATTTAGCAAAGGATAAACGAAACCTAAGAGGGAAAAAGAACAAAGGAGAAGCGACCTAAGGCAACGTTCGGTAATGAGGATCAGCTGAGTAAATAGCAGCCACTCATTAGATGCTAAAAGGGATTGCGATACTTTATACAATGGAGGTCGTACATCTTATCTCTGCCAACTGGGAGAATCGGATTCTATTGTTTGTATATGTTTATGCTATTGAATCTAATCCGGCGGCTAAGCGCGCCGTTGGTGATTGTTTGAAGATTCAAACAAAGAAGTATTTCCGAGAGAAGTGCTTGCGGCTGAATCAATAGTTGCAAGTCTTCGGAAAGTTATTTAGATGGTTACACAATGACGGTTGTGTATACCATCTGTGTCAATTATGCAAGGCATCTAGGATCGAACTCTAGTGTGAATATCTACACTAATTGGAAATTCGGTTCTTGGCCGCTAATGCAGAGATGCATTGATACATGTGTGAATGCCCTTGTAGGAAAAATTCTTTGCAGGCATTTCCAGGTAATGCATTGAAAGCATTAATTATCCTTGGGAAGGAAATGTTTTTGCTGCGGGGAGATTGCGGTGCAGGTGTGGGAAGGTTGGAATTTGCCTGGCACCCGAAGGTACCGAATAGGTTTTGGTTTTATGCACCTGTATAATGGGAAGAAATCTTGTAGGGAATTTGTATGCGAAGAGATGCATGAAAAGGTAAGAATTCTTTTACAGGGACTTTTAGTAAAATAAATTTGATCTATTTGATGCGTGAAGCATTTAAGGTGCTAATGCGATTGCATTAGCGAAACTTATGCAGATTGGGTTGTAGGGATGGGGGTTCTTGAGGTAAGTAGGCAGTGGGGTTTGGCGGAACCGCCACAAGGGTAGTATAAGATTTGAGTTAAGTAAAGTTCTTTTAAATAAAAAATTTAAAAAAAATAAATATTTAAAAAAAAATTAAAATTAAAATTAAAAAAAAAATTATGTAGGTTAAATTTTAAGAAAAAAACAAAAAAAAATTCGACAAAGTTTTTCAAATTTTTCTTTGTCTTTCAAATAATCCTAAGTACTACTACAAAGTCCTGTCACCGAAAGGCAAATTATTCAAGTGTTATGTAATGTTTAGCTTAGAGCGTCTGCGAAGGGCCAGTAAGTTATAATATAAGATAATTAAGCTAGAATTTAAGCATTTTTTTGTCTAGCATGTAATTTAGAAACTTAGAAGATAAAAAGAAAATAAAAAAATGTTTTAATAATGAAAATGAAAAATCCTGTAGTTTTTCAGAAAGGTTTCCTAAATCCAATCGGAGTTCGAGGTTTTAGCGGATTTTAGTAAGCCAATTTGGTTAACCGATTGAGAAATAGAGTGAATAAACGAACCCAATGCATTCGGCTAACCTTGTGGAGAATCAAAATGCAAGCAAGTCAATGTCTCTGTCGTAATATTCGGATATTCTTCTGGGATTTCGCTATGGTTAAGTGATGAGTTTACTTTTAGGCCCAGTGTAAGCAGCAACCATATAGAAATGATTAAAAGAAAAAAAGCAAACAATTATAAATAAAGAAATAAAATAAAAATCTTTATTAAAAAAATGTGTTGTCAGTATTTTAAATAATATATTAATTCGCGCGAGTGTTTTCGGATCGTTACAACCTGCGACTGTTCAAGAAAAACTGCAACAGTTGTTTAGTGGGATCTCAGAGCGCCGACTCGTCGCTATAGGTTCACCTCTCCTAAGAGAAGTATAATATAAAAAAAGCTAATATTTCATAATACAAAATGTCTTCAACGTTTTACGATTTTTATGGGTTGCATTTTATTTAGAAATTTCTAGACCATTATGTTTTTATTATCGTTTGCTTTCGCTTACGGTTTTTATTGTCTAAATGACATGTTTACCTTAAATGAATATCATTAGTAATAATAATGTTAATAATGTTAATGTTATTTATTTTGTTGATTTTTTGTTTTGTTTTACCATAGCTCCTCTAAGAGTTAACTTTATGTGGTTTTATCTCGTGTATGAGTTTATTGTATATTATTTATTATTTATCTATTCTCTTAAATTTCATTTAAAATGACACATAGTTGGTCATGTACGAAGCAATTATTGGTATAGCAAAAAAGATGTATTTTATCATTTCTTTTGTATTGGACAATTTGCAAATTACTTTTATTATAAAATATAATTGCTTGTGTTGAAATTTATCAGAAAGCAAATGAAGCTACAAAAAATCCTCTAAGGATGTCTTAAAAAATAAATTTGCTTTATATATTTTTTAATTATTATTTTGTTTTTAATCAGGATATTTTTATTATTTGTTTCTTTTTTTAATTCATATATATATATATATATATATATATATATACATATATATGTATATGTATATATATATTTATATATATATATATATATTTATATATATATATATATTTATATATATATATATATTTATATATATATATATTTATATATATATATATATATATATTTATATATATATATATACATATATATATATATATATATATATATATATATATATACATATATATATATATATATATATGTATATATATATATTGTTTTTAATTTTATTTAATTTTACAGTTTAGTCTTCGTTTTTAGTGCTTTAGTTGGTGATTAAATATATTTTCTTAATACAATAAAATCAGTTGGTTTTAAGTGGAAAAATAATGTTGCTAGGTTTGTTTTGTAAGTTTCCTTCTTTTTCTTTTGTTTAGTTGCAAAGTAGAAAATAACTCATTCAACCTGAGAGAGGGACTTGCGTGGCATATTTACTAAACGCTTTTTATATCTGTTTTCTTGTAAGTTCTATGTGCACTACTGGGACGAATTATTTTGCATTCATTATGGCAAGCTTATATGTTTGTATATCGTATGTTCTTCTATTCTATTTGATTTACTCGTTTTCTACTATTGCTTTTTTAATTCTAGAATTTTTGAATAAGTTCTTTGTCTGTGTTCTTTTTGTTTATGTGTCCTATTACTAAATTTTCACTAACACTTCATTTGAATATTTTGTTGTTATTGCTGTTTTATTTAATAGCATTTCTTTTGGTTTGTATATCTTATTGTTATTTTAAAATCAATGTTGCTTTTGATTTGCATGAAGAAATATCTTGAATTCTGTGCAGAAAATATATGTTATTATTTATTAAATAATTTCATTTGTTAGATTACGAACAGCATTGTTCTGATGTTCTATCGATTATTCTAAAAATAGTTTTTTTTTCTATTTTTACATAAAACTTTATTGTTTTCGTTAGATAAAATAATGATTTTTCAAAAATGTTTAATGTATATCTTCATATTGAACTATGAAATGAATTGGTGTTTTTCTTTTTGCTTTGAGTTTCTTTAATATTGAATCACAATTCTAAAAATTATTGTTTATTGCTTCCTAAATATATTTATTTTGTTTCTCTTTCGTTTTGATAAATTTTTATAAATATATATTTATATAAATATTTACTTTTGCCTCGCGATATTTGAAATGAACAAAATATTAGGAATTTACTTGAATAGTGATTTTCGTTTTCATTTGTTTGTTGGTGTTTTTTTAATGACAAAAAAGAATGATTGAATCGCTCTTCGTTTTGACTGTTGTATAATTTTTTATTCTTATATTGCTTTACTGTTGTATAATTTTTTCTGCTTATATTGCATTTACTATTGTATAATTTGTTCTTCTTATATTGCTTTTACATACTTGATAAGGTAATTATTGATTTATTCATTAATTTAGGGGTTTATTGGTGTATCCACGGGTATTTTGATTATATTATTCTTTTTCTGGCTTAAAACAGTCTTGTGATTTTCTAACCTTTCGAATTAAATGATAGGTTCCACAACTAGCTACAATTTTACAGAAACAAGTAGTCTATTCAGTTGTCCTACAATATGTAGCAGCTTGAATACCAATTGAACATATGCATCACTGCGCATCTCACAGTTGATGTAAGTTGTTGTCACAATTAAATGGATGACTAGAGACCGGAATTGTGAAAAAAGCCTCTCTTTCACAGATTGTTCAGAGCATGATTTGTATTTTAAATCACATTAAATCATAAAAGGTAATCAAGTTGTTACAAGATATGCTTGTGGCGATTCCAAAAGATTACTCACACACAACCATAACGAAGAACACATCACCAAAAGAGAATCGGAAAAAATAATCATTAGAGTCGTATACCAGAACATTAATGTACCAATCACAGCTTATTTAGCAAGTTGAGACATCCCCGTGTATATTCAGCTACGATTTTTGGTGGTTTGGTTCTAAACTTTTCTAACGTGGGTTCGAATCATGTGCTTAATTGCCATCGGAAAATATTCTTAATTGCCACTGGAAAACGCCCTCCTCATATAACAGTTTTTTAATTAGTAAAAATATGAAACACTTCGAGACAGTCTGCAGGCCAACTAATAAAATTCTATCAAGACGTCACATGTGAGATAAATTTAAACTCATCACCAGTGTAACGGTTCACAGATCTAAGGAAGAAACCCCAACAGAGTATAAAGAAGAATTCCTTGAGTTAGTCGAAAGGAAACCCAATGGCAGCCTCGTACCAGAGAATCTGTTTTTTTTTAATTACACTTCTGTCGGGAGAAGCGAAACTATAGCGCCGAGTCGGCGCCCCGAGATGCCACCAAATAACCGTTCCAGTTCTTCTTGAAGAGTTGCAGGTTGTAACGCTCCGGACACAATCGGACAGTGGGAAATTCCCCGCTCTGTAACGGAACGAGTTCCTATGAAGACATGTTCGCGCCGTCGGAAGATGAACCGCAAAGTGGTGCGATTCTCGTGGAGCGCATATAAACCGCATTGTACGTAACAATACCACGAATCTCTGAAGAACAGTACTCGTGATAATATCTATAAAACAGCTCGGCTACGCGCCTTCGATGTGATAGTGACTGTAGTCCCGACGTCAGCGCTGTGTCTTCCATCAGGCGGATCGCTAGTCTCTGTATGCTCTCAAGTAGGTCGAGGGCATGTTTAAGAGCAGAGCTCCAAACATGAGAGCCATATTGGAGCGCGGGTCTAATTTGGGACATGAATAGGAGAAAAAGTTGTGCCGGAGTAAAATATTTCTTGGCTCTAAAAAGATAACTCAATTTTGCAGAGGCAGAACTGGCAATGTTCGACACGTGTTTATGCCACGATACATTACCACATACCATGACGCCGAGTAATTTCATGCCTTTCTCTGATTCGAGGGCCTGTCCATTCATCAACGGCTGTGGAACCAATGTGTTGGCAATCGAGCGACCAACACGTAGTTTAATCTCCGACGACCAGAGGGATGGCGTCGGGGTTGATTTGTAAGCACTTCTTCGGACCAAAATCTTTGCCGTTAGCAATTCTCCCCCAGCAAAGGTATCGTGGTGGTGGGTCAAAGAAATGGCGTCAGGAACACTGCTCTGCTCTCTTGGCATGCAACGATGATGGTTGCCGATGACTGAAACACTTGATATTTAATTGAAATCATTACCTGTGTGCCATGGAAATGATGTCAGCAGGACCCCAAGACTAATTCAGTTGAACACAATAACAAATCTACTTTTCAATGGTATTTAAATATTTGGTTTATTTCAATTGATTCTTTAGATGTTAATCGATTAATTGTTGTTGACCGCGGTCGTCAAAAGTTAAACAGCAAGAGAGAGAATTAAACGAAAATGCTTGACAGCCAACACACAAAAATGCGTCTATCAGCTGTTTTCTGACATCTGTTGTTTTTGATTGTGAATCCTATCTTCCTCCTCCATCATGAATTGTTCGCCGCGCGAAAGAACGAAACGCCGCCACGTTTGTTCGCAACCAGGAGTAAAGAAAGAACGATAACAGCACGTCACCAGTGATCAGGAAAACACATTAGAAACACCCAGGAACTGCAGACGGAATATTAAAACTCGTTGGTCTATTGTAGTGGATGGTCTTTAATTTATTTAATGGGTATTTTTGGTCCTTTTCAACAACTTTTACTATGGTATTTAAACAAGGGGTCACAAGAACAGTTGCTTTTAATTGAATATTTTGTTATTTACTTCATCATCATCATCATCGGCACTACAACCGGGAACCGGTCTTGGCCTTATTTAGCAAGTCCTGAGGCTTGTTAAAATTTCCATAATGATTTATTTTTTCTGGGCAAGGTCATTAGTCTTGCGCCAGGGGCTCCCCGACGGGGAATCGAACCCCGGTCTCCCAGGTGACAGGCGGGTATACTAACCACTATACTATCGAGGAGCCCTTGTTATTTACTTAATCTGATTTAATTTGCGTTAATCACAATTTTCACATTTTTTTCAAGAAGGATATTGACACTTGACAGCGACTTAAGGTAAATGCATCGTGCCGTGCGCGGTACGGTGAGTGGCGACGCGACCGCCTCGATCGGTATTTGGTAAAGGACTCAACGATCGTCATCCCATGCAGCGATGATTTCGCTAAGAAAAAAAAGGAAGAGAGAGAAAAATGTTTCTCTTAAGGGTGTGACCACTAAGACAATGCGATCTTTTTGGTGCAGTGGTATATGTGCGCGATCGAACAGATTCAATGTTGTTGCACATGTTCGAAAGCAGGCAGGCGGCAAGGACAATAGGGAAAAATGACCAAATGCGCCGTTGGTAATGCGGGTCATTGTTTACACGATGCCTCGTCGCTATTTTCGACGTAGGGAGAAAAAGGTGCTAAAAGCAAATTGGATGTTTATGGCATCTCTGGCTGCAGTAGAAACCGGGTTCATATTTGCATTAGGAAATGCTGGAGAATTTGGTTTCGGCGTCTATTGCGCTAATTATATGCAGCTGCTTGGGTTGTCTATTGATAAGACAAACAAAAAAGGTTGCCAGGCAATGGTATGAAAAGGTACAGGACGCGGCTGGGAAAATAGACGGCGCAGTATTTATGGTCCCTGTCATGAAGGTTACAAATGTATGTAAATATAATTATTTGTTTACCGGAATTCCTCTAAGGAAATTTGACTGGCGACGTAGATGCCGAAATTGATTGGAAATTCCTGGTATGCTAATAAAGAAATCTTAAGGAGCAATGGTATGCGAAGAGAATGCATGAAGGTAAGTTTTCTTTACAGGGACTTAAAGATCATAGATTTGATCTCTTATATGCGTGCAGCATTTACAGGTACTAATACTGTTGCATTAGCAAACTTAAGGGAGTAGGGTAGTAGTTATGGGGGTTTTTCAGGTAAGTAGACCGTAGGGTTTGGCGGAACCGCTACAGGTGCATTCAATTGCGAATTCGCTGGTTGTATCCAGTGCGAATCCGCAACGACCGATGATCCACTTTTCTTTGTGAATGTTATATACTGTGTCTTCATTGCATTGAAGTCGACGAGATTGACCTTTTCCCACTGCAGGACTGATCCCTATTCAGAGATTCGATCTGACTACATCTCAGCTGATGCGACGTTGATGCACCAATCGATCGATCACCCGAAAAAAAGTAAGCAAACGTACTATCATCCGCAAAACTGAACACTCGGTTATCCGTTAATTCCATCAAATCATTTATGTGAACCAAAAGCAAGATTGAAGCCACAACAGAATCTTAAGGCACTCCGGAGTTAAGAGGATACAGATCCGAACACTCGCTGTTCACAAAAAGCCAGATCGATCGATTTTCGAGGAAACTCTTCGTCCAGTCGCAAAGCTGCTGGGAAAGTCCGTATTAACGAAGTTTGTCAGCAATGTTCCGTACCAGACGCGATCAAAAGCCTTGGAGATATCCAATGCGACTGCCCTTGACTCACCATGCTCCTCAATCGCAGATGTCTATATACGGGTTATAAGGGTCAAAAGGTCCCCCGTGGACCGCCTGCCACGGAATCCGTATAACTATCATCCAGAAGTCCGTTGTACTCCAAATACTTAATTAATTCGGTATTGATAACCTTTTATACCTTAGACAACATAGACAGTAATACCATCGGTGGGTAATTTTGTGGAAGACACTTTTTCCCCTCTTTGGGATTGGCTGAACTCTAGCAGAGAGGAAATGTCCTCCGTGCATAAGATAAGCGGAAGAGTTTGCCAAAAACCGACGACAGTTCTGGAGCGTGGTTCTTAAGGACCACTTTAGGTAATCCGTCCAAACCGGTTGCCTTTTTACAGTCCAATCTACATACAATGTGTTGAATAGTACGCGGGCGGAACCTCACATCCCGCATCGAAGACCGCACGAGCGAGATCACAGGCAGGTCCAAAAGACCGACTACGATGTTTGAATTCGCGGAAAATAAATTCGCGAACAAATTGGTTCTATCTTTTGAATTGGTGGATAACGTCCCGCTGCCCGTCACTAGTGGAAGAAAAGAGGAGAAAGCTAAGTTACCGCTGACAGCCCTTGCCATTGACCTGAAGGAGCGCGAACCAGTTGGGCAGCGAAGGAGCTTATTGACCACCCTGTCGTTGTGAGCCTTCTTCGCGGTATCAATCGCCTGGTTGCACGCGTTTCTGATTCTAAAAAAATTCGCGGAAAATAAATAGGTATTACATTAAATTGTTAAGATTGTACTATTCATATCCAATAAAGGATGTTATTAAAAAAAAACGTTGAAATAGTCCCACCTATGGTTGGTACGCGAGGTAACTCAATTCTAGACATATTTTTTGTGTCCAAAGATTTACTTCCCCAAATCACTCCTCCACACGTATCGCCGGGTGTATCTGATCACAACGCTGTGACCACGTTCGTTCGCAGCTATCGAGGATCGCGGGTTCATATCAGATACATACCCGATTATGGGCGCACAAATTGGGACAACTTTAATGCCACGTTAAACGAAAAACTCCACCAATTCTCTCTTCCCACTGACAGGAACCTAACGACGGTTGAGATAAATAACGCTGCAGTACGACTTCACGAGATTCTTCACTAGGTTGCATCCATCTAGTTGGAACTTCGGAGACTAATGTCCCGAAGTACAAACTTGAAAAGACGTCAGATTCCCTAGGACGACTCCCCTCTTTGTCTCATCCGCGAGCGTAACAAGCTCAGCAGTATGAGATATCGTCGCCGCTTTACGCGAAGGGACCCATTATTGTGATTCATTTTTCACAATATTGGTACACTGATAAAACAAAGAATCCAAACCAATCATAGCCGACACTTGGAAGACAAACTGAAGGGTATTCAGATGGACCACAACGTTTATAAAAATGTTAAAAAGATATGTGGCACTTCTCGTATCACTGGCCCAATCATGCACAACGGTGTTGTTGTCAATAATGACGCCAATAAAGCAAACATCATCAGAGAGCCCTTTGAAAATAATCACAAGCTCACTCTCGAGGATGGCGAGCCGGATACTAATGCAATAATTAGTTCAGAGTAATCGACAACATGTCGTACCACCCGTTACGAAGGCGTTCTGCTTTATTCTTTATAAAGCTCTCCATTCTGCTCAACCAGGCCTACAACATGGGATACTTTTCTCAAGCTTGAAAGCACGCTATTATTTGTCCAATAGTAAAAGTTGGGTAATCAACGTTTCACCCCTCAAGCTTTCGCCCCATCTTGCTCCTCACTTGCATCAGCAAGATACGAGAAGCTTAATAACTTTATCAGTGCCAAGAATCTAATACCTGATTTCCAATTTGGATTTCAGTGGTAGTATTATCTACCACTTCGTTCGAAACAGAACTTTTCAATTTCGAGGGAATGGAAAGCTATCCCGAACTTTCAACGCCGCTGCGGGGGTACCACAGGGCTCCATTATAGGCCCCATCTTATTTAATATCTATACCTCAGATATTTCTCACCCTGTGGACGGGAGAATAAATCAGATATGCTATGGGGATGATGTCCTAGGGTACACGTCATCAAATAACCCTAAACTCGCAACAAATCCACCCAACCGTCACCTGGACGAACTGTATCAGTATTGCAGTCGATGGAAAATTCGACTTAATCCATCCAAAGCAGTAGCTATAAACCTGAGTAGCAAACACTCCCAACCTACCTCTCGATATTCACAGAATATTTCAAGGCAAGTAGGAGGTACTACGATTAGACCATAGGGCAGGATGAAATATCTTGGGGTTATTTATACCCCAAAAATGAATTTCATCAAACATGTGACCCACATTTTTCAGCGGGGCCTCGGTCGGTCTAAGCAACTGCACAACATTTTAAAGTGGAGCAACAAAGTTGACACCAAAGTTAAGCTTGTCTGCTATAAGCAGCTAACCCGTTCTGGGATATCGTACGCCTTTCCCATATGATGCTATATATCTTGCGCCCAAATGGAAATACTTCGAGTTTTCGAAAGGAAACTCCTCAGAAGATGCACCAACCACTCTAGAAGGCCCAACAACCGATACTAAGGCGCCTCCATTATGCCTATCGACGAGTACTTGCTACATTTAGCATACAAGAACCTCGAAAGCATTCAGAACAGCGAGAACCTACTTGTACCGGAGTCTTTCGTTCTTGACCCTTCTCTCCTTCGATCTCTTCTGATTCGAACACCACAATTTCTTCTTCAGCACAAAACTGAAGAAAGCACCCTTCCAACAACATTCCCCTTTATAATAGAAGATACCTGGACCTATCACATAGGGTCTAATGCTAACACACCACACACACGCACACGCAATACAATACAGCATAAACATACACACACACCAACCAAATGGCAGATTAGCAGACCCTGAAGACGTGATCTGCGTTAACTACCGCGCTCAAGACCTTCCGGTCTTGTATGATTTCTTTCCCACCATCCCTCCATCCAAGTAGTTAGAGAACATTTGAACTAACCCTGTCCACACTATTATCAGATACCCCCCCCCCCCCCCTTTTTTTTCCTTTGGATTTTATCTTGAGACCGAGCCCAACATCCTCACGGATGTGGATGATTCTGGTTATCGCAAGATGACCAGAAGCCAGAGACAAGATGAAGGACACATATGTCCTTGTCTCGCTTAAGTTGGCCTCTCGATACTCCTTTTTTTTTTTGTGTGAACGGGACATTCCAGCAATACGATGCCCGGCGAAAGGAGATCGTCGGACAGATTGTAGATTGAAATAAATAAAATATATAAGTAAATAAAGGAAATAAATTAAAAATAGAATACGATCCGTACTCGTGACGTAATCGAGATGCCGCCTTTCATTACACGTGTTGTTTTTACCGTGGTTTTCGATTCTATTGTAGTTAATGTTCTCAATAAGGTGCGTCACGACTACGTCGTAAATAGGGATAGCAATTGGGAATTGAGCTTACATGGAAGGCTCTATGTTCGCGAAGCTTGGTAGTGAAAATCCGTGCTACCGGCGGTAAGTGTCTCATGCTCAATTAACTCCATGTGTGAGCATTACATGAAATCCTTCTTCGGCAAATTCTTTTGTGTTCTGAATTTGCTACCAACCTCATTTTGGAGCATCGCAACAAGTGATGTGTAACACCAAAAGTGCTGTTCCAAATCCTACCAACGAGACTGACGTACATCTAGATAAGAGCATTGACGTAGAGTTCAACAAAATAGAGTTGAGGAACATCACGTTGGACGACTAATAATCTTTAGGAAGTAGCCATCGATGCATCAACGCCATCATAGACTACCCGTCATGACAAAATTCGTATCACTGTACACTCGTATCACCCCCCCCCCCCCCCCCCCCCCCCACATTTCAATGCAAAAGAAGATCACAAGCGATAGTCCCCTGTATAAAAAGTACAAGCTATTCGCTTAGGAACAATATCAATGTCTGGTGAAGAGTATTCATGAGTATACTTTTCATCTCTCGTCATTTCCCCTTCTCGGAATGCACTTGTGGTCCTGCATTCCGAGATTTACCCAAGCTTCAAACGAGGTCACGCAGTCACCCTTCTGGTTTCGCTTTTCCTTCCAAATGAAAGCAAATCATCCTCTAAACCAAGCTGCTCTCCTTTGCAACTTTCCCATTCTCCCTGGGTTCATTGACTGTTGAGTAAATTCGCGAGAGTTTATTCGCATTTAGGGGGCTGGGAAATGGGAAAATAAGGATGAGTGTGCGATCGGAAATGAGCGATGAGATAGAAGGATGCGAATGGTACCTGTTGTTGGACAGTAGTGAGTTGTGGGCAATCGTGGTTGGTTGTTCGTCACCTGTTGTTCGTCTGGTATGTGTCGGATCATAAATAAAGCCTATAACTAAGAATAAATAACACATATTGAATACAAACTGAAATAGTTAAGTGAATTAAAAAATGACTTGTAAACTGGAAAAAAAAATCAGTGACGATCACCTTACAATTATATTGTTGAAAGAATAATTATAATTAAATTAAACGCAAAAAGTCTCACTTATCCACATACGCTATTTAAATCCGTACGCGTTCTTAAAAGCGATTGATAATTGACACGTGTGTTTATATTAAGAGTAAAGCAAAAAAAAGAATCAAGAAAAGAATTTTTAAAATAAAGAATAAACAAAAACAAAATAAATCAAAAATGTAAACAAAAAATCGTGATTAATAAATCAATGAAATGAAACACACGCCTTAACTAGCCCATCTTTTCACACTATAAACCGAATAATAAATCATTTAGTTGGATTAAATTTGAAATAAAAACAAAAGAGTTTAAATAAAGTTCCACAGTATACTTGCATATATACAAAAATCTGTAAAATGGATTTTTATTGCATATTGTAAACTTCTGTACGTGGTTTTTATTACAAAGGAACAAGAAGTGAAGCGAAGGTCCAAACAACAGCCCAAACAGGTCCAAACAGAGTACCCATTTCCTCCAAATATATTTTATTGTGTGCAAAAAAAAATTGATAACAAAAGGCACGTGGAATGTTCGAACGTTATATAAACCAGGCGCGATACAGACGGTCGTAGAAAACACGAAACAATATAAAATGGACATCGTCGCGCTACAGGAAGTCCGACTCCCACATCAAGTAATCGAAACCAACGGATTTACACTGGTGTGTGGAGGTACCGATACACATAACCTCGGAACCGGCTTCGTCATAAACAAGAAGATTACGCCCCATGTAAAAGACGTGCAATTTATTAATGACCGAATGTCTGTGCTAAAAATACAGGGCCGATGGTACAATTATGTATTTATAAACGTACACGCCCCAACAGAATCTGCGGACGAAGAAACGAAGGACACGTTCTACGAGAACCTAGAGGATGTATTTCATGGGATCTCATCATTCGATGTTAAAATCCTCTTCGGGGACCTCAATGCGAAAATTGGAAAGGAAGATATCTTCCAACCAACTATAGGTAAAGAAAGTCTACACGACGTTTCAAATGATAATGGAATTCGAATTATCACGTTCGCAGCGTCAAACGATCTGTTAGTAAAAAGCACGATGTTCAAGCACAAGGACATTCATAAAGCCACATGGATATCACCCGACGGCGTAACGCGTAACCAAATAGACCACTTCCTCATAGACAAAAGACACCACTCGAATATCCTTGACGTAAGATCATATAGAGGAGCAGATTGCGACTCCGATCATCTTCTAGTGATTGGCAAAATCAGGAGTCGCCTCGCAGCAATCCCAAATGGGCAGTCACGGGAGACAAGCAAAAAGATCGACACTGATAAACTGAAAGACCTACGCAAAAGGGCTGAATATCAAGACGAACTAACGAATAGATTTAGCATTCTAGAGAATGTGAGCAGTGAGGAAGAGGAAGCTAATACTGTGAACACTAAATGGACATCGATCAGAGACACAATCAAACTAACAGCCCAAAAGGTATTAGGATTTAAGAAAACAATTAAGTCCAAACCTTGGTTTGACGATGAGTGCAGGGCGAAGTTCGAAGAACGTAAACGTCTCAGAGTGATTCACTTAGAAAGATATGATGAAGTCAACGCAGAAAGATACGCGACAATTCGGAGAGACAATGAGGCTCTTCAAACGCAAAAAACGCGAATGGGAGAAGACTCGGATCGAAAAAATCCTAGAAAATTCTAGGGCAAAGAACATCAGGGGTATGTATGTCGGCATAAATTCAATTAGAAATGGCTACCGAGGAAGAGCCAAAATAATTCGAGACGCAAACGGCTGTCTGGTCACAGAAACAAACAATGTCGTGACAAGATGGAAGCAGTACTTTGAAAACCTGCTCAATGTACGCACCCATCAACCACAGATAAATGCACCAAGCGTACATACAGCCGAACCTCAGATCCCAGAGCCGTCTCTCAACGAAGTTGTAGACGCAATAAATCGATTGAAAAACAACAAGGCTCCCGGAGTCGACTGCATACCGGCAGAGCTTGTGAAGCATGGAGGAGAGGCAACCGCTCGAAAGATCCACCAGCTCATCCAAACAATATGGGATAAGGAAGTCACTCCGGAAGAATGGAAAACCTCAATAGTCATCCCCATTTTCAAAAAAGGCGACAGATCTGACTGCGAAAACTACAGAGGAATATCATTGCTCCCAACCGCATACAAAATATTAACAAATGTCATTCTGGCTAGAATCACACCGTACGCAGAAGAGATACTGGGACACTACCAATGTGGATTCCGTAGGAACCGGTCAACTAGCGACCAAATGTTCACAATAAGACAACTGCTGGAAAAGAAGTGGGAATACGGAGAGACGGTTCACCAACTGTTCGTTGACTTCAAAAAAGCCTACGACTCAGTCGCAAGGCAAAGACTCTACCATATTCTAGTTGAGCTGGGAGTCCAAAAAAAATATGCCGCCCTCATTCAAATTTGCATGAACGAAAACAAAGGGCGAGTCAGAATAGAAAACCACCTTTCAGAACCATTTGAAATCCGGGACGAACTAAAGCAGGGAGATGGTCTATCACCGTGTCTCTTTAACCTTGTGCTCGAGTATGTCATCAGAAAGGTACAAGACGACAACATGGCCGGATCATCCCTGAACGGGGTCACACAAGTGCTCGCATATGCGGATGACATCGCCGTTCTGGGCGATAATCTAGAGACTGTTAGTAAAAACTGTGAAATCATCATGCAAGCGGCAGAAGAGGTGGGCCTAGAAATAAATGGAGACAAAACAAAATACATGATTACGGCGAGAGCAGGTGGATCTCAGATAACACATATAAACGTCAGAGGTAAGATATTTGAAAAAGTTAAAGAATTTAAATATCTGGGAACGATACTGACGGCCAGTAACGAAATGTCGAAGGAAATTAACAAGAGACTGCATTCCGGCAACGCAAGTTGGCACGCAGTCAGTAAACTGCTGAAATCCAGACTGCTATCACGTAACATAAAGCTCCGTGTCTATAGAGCCATAATCATGCCGATTGTTCTATATGGATGCGAAACATGGGCTCTCACAAAACGGGAAGAAAACAAATTCCGCGTATTCGAGAATAAAGTTTTAAGGGGCATCTTTGGAGGTAAATATGACGAGGAGGCAGGACAATGGAGGAGACTCCATAACCACGAATTGGAAGAGCTATATCGCAAACCTACAATAGTGAGAGTAATCAAGTCGCGAAGATTAAGATGGGCCGGTCATGTGGCGCGAATGGGGAACAATAGGACCGTGCATAGAATTCTTGACGGTAGACCAACGGGAAAGAGACCGGTAGGACGGCCGCGACGGAGATGGGAGGACAATGTTAGGTTTGACCTTGAGGAGATCGGATCGAATGGTCAAGCGTGGAAGGAGAGTGCCCAGGACAGGGAACGATGGCGAAGCCGAGTCGGTGAGGTCATGAACTTCCGGGTTCCTACAGGCCAATAAATAATAATAATAATAATAACAAAAGTCCTTCGAATAACTTTTGGCTCCATATGAAGAATTACAAAGGTTCTTCATGGATAAGATCTGCGAATACTATTTCGCCGGTTTTCAATGTCCTGTACCGTCAACACGAAGTGAATGAAAGTCATTAGTCAGTTCTTTCTTTTATCCAAACCTTAATAATTAAATTACTTAAATTAGGAACCAATCATTTAACGACATGTACGATTTTTATGCACAAACGATGACAGCCACAACCGGCATCATTGATTGACCGAAGCTGACTGATACTATTACTGTCAACAACAACAAAAACTGACTGCGTAAAAATGTCTAGAGAATTCTAGGGTTTGGCATGGCTTTGCTGTTATTTTCCCATTCTGATTAGATCCGTGCAGGAGGTGAGTTTCGGTATCATGATTTTACCGTAAACACTTTCAATTTGAAGGATGGCGTAATTTAAAGCCGCCACGCAACCACGAATTGAATATTGTAAGAAGAACCTGTGGCATTCCTAACAGATGCACACGCAATACACAAGCAAATAGTGAAGAACACTGAAAGAAAATCGAATAAGAAAAAGCATCAGCCGTATACCAAGCAATAACATAGCAATTCCACATCAGTCGACTGTACTTGAGTTTAGAAATCGAATTCTTACACGCGTCAGTGGTCTGATGTGTTGAGCATTGGTTCAATTTTTAGTGATTCTAACTGTCATAGCGTCAGTTCAAATCACACATGTTCTTCACTATCGTCCCAAACGCTATAATTGGTGACCCCGACGTGATTTGGTACAAATAGTATACACTCTCCCATAGTAAAACAGGACTTTACTACTACGGTCCCGACTTCCGCATAGAGCACCGGTACACTCGCCCGTTCCGACGTTCTCTCGCTCCGTCGTTCGCACATGAAGTTGATCGTGACAAAGTTACTGAGGAGGGAGTAGTGTGACCTTTCTAACAGATACACACACAATACACAAGCAAATTGTGGAGAACACCGAACGAAAATCAAATAAGAAAAAGCATCAGCCGTATACCAAGCAATAACATAGCAATTTCACATCAGTTGAGGGTACTTGTTTAGAAATCGAATTCGTGCACGCGGCAGTGGCCTGATGTGTTGAGCTTTGGTTCATTTTTTAGTGATTCAAATCGTCATAGCGTCAGGTCGAATCACATGTTCTTCACAATCGTCGCAAACGTGTAGTGCGGCGTTTCTAATAGATACACACACAATACACAAGCAAATAGTGAAGAATACCGAACGAAATTCAAATAAGAAAAAGCGTCAGCCGTATACCAAGCAATAAGATAGGAATTGCACATCAGTCGAGTGTATTTGAGTTTAGAAATTGAATTCGCGCACGCCGCAGTGGCCTGATGTGTTGAGCTTTGGTTAAATTTCTAACCGTCATAGCGTCAGTTCGAATCACAAGTTCTTCACTATCGTCGCAAACGTTATAAACGTTTAAAAAGAATTTGCCCGAAGTATTTTTGCGGTAGGGTTCTGGGTATTCTAAGATATGCACGCCCAATACATAAATAGATAGTGAAGAAGACCTGATGTGTTGAAGCTTTGGTTCCTCTTCACTATCGTCGCAAAAAGCTATAGGATTATGGTGAACAACAGCGTGGAAGACAACATCTGAGCTGACAGTATGGTGCTACCCACGACACAAAAAGCATTGAAATGTCAAACTGAATATCAACGGCTTAAAATGGGGATCAAGGGAGACACAACTATGGAAATAAAAACCAGACCCTGATTATGGTATTGTACTACTTAATGAGTAGTACTACAATTGGAAACAAGAGTAGAAGAGCTTATTCAGACTTACTACAGCAACATAAAACGTACTCAGTAAATGGCAAACAAATCTACAATTAGCATAATTCTGTGACCCACAATTAATCGAATACTTATATGTGCGCCTATATAATCCAGAGTTAGAAGATACCCATATATTTCGCACTAATTGATCGAGATCGAGTGACCACAGACCAAAATCGAATATGCCGGGAAGATCACTTGCAGGGAACGACCAGATCATGGAGTAGAGATGTCAACTAACCTCCGACAGTAGAACAGTCTAAGGAGTTCGTTCGTTGCAAGAGATACGGCGATCTAAAAAAATACTGGTTTACTGTTTTATGATGTCTTATCTCGGGTGTATTTTGAAAAACAATATCAAATCAACTAAAACGGAAATATACCTTTTGGAATGCAGGTTTGTTGAATTACATTCTATACAGTCCGGTTTAAGGCGCTATGCATAGGTTCAATTGATACTTGTGCGATTGGGGGCAGTGTGTAATAAGTAATTCATTCCCCTAAAATAGTGACATGTTGTGAAACCTAGAATTAATTAAGAGAAGTTGTAAATACCCACGACCTATAAAGCTATTGTTTTCGACTTTTCCACAATTTTACTTACATACTAATGTATACAATTATGTTTATAACGGAATGGTAATAAGATTATTAATTTCCTTACATGTTTATAATTATATTCTGATTTTCTTATTTCTTTGTTATAAAATTGCTTATGTAATTGTTTTTTTTTTTTTATTAAATTACTGTTTTCATAAGTATTAATAATTGAATTACTATTTATGTAAGTATTTATTATTCAACTCTATCTTGTTTATAGATTTATTATACAATTATTTTTTATAGACAGGCCGCCGTTCATTTATTTTTAATTTTTTACATAATTTTTATTTGTTTTATTTGGTTATTTATTATATACAACTACATTGTTTTTTGTCATAATCTCATTTCTCAATTATTTTTTGTTAATCGATTATTTATGGATTGATTATACAATGGCCAACCGACTGCAAATTATTCAGAAATAATGTGTCAATTCAGCAATTGAAAGCGTCAGAGTAATGGAAAAGGTGTTTCAATTGATTCCTTTACAGAGAGCAGCCAATCGAAATTAATGAATGCCAGTGAATTCTCACTGAACAAACTAAGTCCATTTAACACTACACTGTCTGATTGCTTATGGAAACTATTTATAACTTGAATTTTTACAACACAATCTTGAAGCAACGTCCCTTCGAGTGGATTATTAAGAAACAAACGATTAACCATGGGAGGGTGGAAGCGAGCATACAGAGCAAAGTCTCTGCTTTCAACCCGGCGAAGGCCAGGATGATCCTTGTCCCTGTTCAATCAAAGTTGACATGCAGTCTTCACGTGACACCCCTGGATAGGTGCTACTTTGGCACCCTCCAAGTAGTGAACCAATGCATGCAGCGACATCCTGGGAAAGGTCGGCGCAAAGCTAATAACCTTGCCCGGAAAAACGAATTATTATGCACAATTTAACAAGTCTCGAATATGGACCCGATAGCGGTGGAGACTTGCTAAATAAGACCACTCACGGTTGTAGTGCCGATGATGATGATGAAACGATTAATCATATTACCACACTATCTTGAAGCAACAGATCTTGGAGCTGATTATTAAGGGGTTATATCTGTTAGAAATTCAATTTTTTAGAGCAACTCTGAGAAGAAAAAGAAAACAAAATCGACTATATCGTTGACGCTGCATTTTTGAATCTCGCGGTCATATATATGTTGCGGCTCAGCACAAACCACAACCTCCACGCAGTCGCCGCAACCAAAGACTCACACCGGGAGTGCCTATCGACTAATTAAGTCAAGCACACTCTCGGTCACTCTACATACAAAGAAGAGTCACGGCTGAATTGGTGTGGAGTCGACGAATCTACGTAGGTCTCGCTCACACGTAGGCCGGGAACCGACGCTGGATTTTGCCGGCCAATTTCGTGTGACACGCACCACATGTGTGTATAATTGGCAGGAATACTACTTCACTTGCATATCAGCCGCCGCCGCCAACGGACACACCCAAGGGTCGCCACCAGGGACACCAGCAGCAGCCGCCTCGACGACGATGACGATTTGGGTATAATAACCCCAAATATATGCCTATAACTTATCGACCGACGAGAATATACTTCAAAACAATGTTATAGATGTCGCTGTCTACTATACATACACTATCGTGGACCATATAGTCATCATCATCATCGGCACTACAGCCGGGAACCGGTCTTGGCCTTATTTAGCAAGTCCTGAGGATTGTTAAATTTTCCATAATGAATTGTTTTTTTCCGGGCAAGGTCATTAGTCTTGCGCCAGAGGCTCCCCGATGGGGAATCGAGCCCCGGTCTCCCGCGTGACAGGCGGGTATACTAACCACTGTACTATCGAGGAGCAGACCATATAGTACGTGTTTATTATTGTAAGAGCACGTGTTTCGTCAACCACCTGTACGCAGCAGTTCGAGTCGTAGTTACTTGTTTACCGTTGTTATTTCCCCTTTTAAATTTACTGAAACGTTCTGAATTATGAATAAGGTGTATGAACGCCGCAAAGGCACTAAAGAAAACTATTCAAGGCGAAGACGAAGCAAGCCCGGAAACAGGCGTCCTCCTAACCGTCATTCTTTCCAGCACGATTCGGAGTACGTTAGCGCGTCGGCAAAAAAACTCAAATGAACGATGAAAAGTGTGATAGAGAAGTGGATGAATCGTTTGGCTACCGTTTCATCAATTTCTGACTGTTTTTAGTGCTATTTCTCAAGTTGTGGTATGCAGAGAATACAGAGGTGACGTGACATTTTCAGAGGGCAGCAGGTGTGGGCTCCCCCGCTTGGCAGAATCCTTAATGTGGCGCGGGGGCTTAAACTACAATGAATCACTTAGACTATGCTGACGGAAGCATATGCTTCCAGTAGGGCCACCCATGTCAGGCAGACTAGCGAGAAGTCACATACAAATATCTGCCACCCTTAATCCAGGCTGTTACGCGTCACCGTGCCCATTGGGTGGTTTGCAGCCAGGGGTCTACCGGCTGTATTATAACGGCGCCTCTGAGACACCGGGTCGAATCAGAGCAGTAAGCAGACCTTACAATATCAAAATGCGGCCCTGCTAAGGCGGACTATTTGAGACTCCAATACTCGTGGGAACAAAAATGAATAAGCAATATACACAAAACGACCCCACGAAAAACCCGGTAGGCGTAGGTATGATGAGTTGACACTGCCATAAGGGAATCATCAAGAAAACACCAACTCGGTAAAAAGACGACGCGACGTAGGGAAAAACGGAAAAAGTGGGACATACGCGTTGGCACGTGGAATGTTCGAACGTTATATAAACCAGGCGCGATACAAACGGACGTAGACAACACGAAACAATATAAAATGGACATCGTTACGCTTCAGGAAGTCCGACTTCCACATCAAGTAATCGAAACCAACGGGTTCACAGTGGCATGTGGAGGTACCGACACACATAACCTCGGATCCGGCTTCGTCATAAACAAGAAGATTACGCCCCATGTAAAAGACGTGCAATTTATTAATGACCGAATTTCGGTGTTAAAAATACAGGGACCATGGTACAATTAAGTACTTATAAACGTACACGCCCCAACAGAATCTACCGACGAAGAAACGAAGAACACGTTCTACGTGACCCTAGAGGAAGTATTTGATGGGATCTCATCATTTGATGTTAAAATCCTTCTCGGAGACCTCAATGCGAAAATTTTGAAGGAAGATATCTTTCAACCAACTATAGGTAAAGAAAGCCTACACGACGTTTCAAATGATAATGGGATTCGAATTATCACGTTCGCAGTGTCAAAAGAGCTGGTCGTGAAAAACACGATGTTCAAACACATCATCATCATCATCGGCACTACAACCGGGAACCGGTCTTGGCCTTATTTAGCAAGTCCTGAGACTTGTTAAATTTTCCATGATAATTTGTTTTTCCGGGCAAGGTCATTAGTGTTGCGGCAGACGCTCCCCGACGGGGAATCGAACCCCGGTCTCTCGAGTGACAGGCGGGGATACTAACCACTATACTATCGAGGGGCCCGTTCAAACACAAGCAAATCCATAAAGCCACATGGACTTCACCCGACGGCACAACTGGTAACCAAATAGACCACTTCCTCATAGACACCACTTGAACATCCTTGACGTAAGATCATATAAAGGAGCAGATTGCGACTTCGATCATCTTTTACTGATATACAAAATTAGGAATCGGCTCGCAACAAACCCACACGGGCAGTCACGGTAAACGAGCAAAAAGTTCGACATTGATAAACTAAAAGACCTGCGCAAAAGGGCTGAATATCAAGACGAACTAACGAATAGATTTAGCATCCTAGAGAATGGGAGTAGTGAGGAAGAGAAAACCAATAATCTGGACACTAAATGGGCATCGATCAGAGACGTAATCAAACAAACAGCCTAAAAGGTATTAAGATATAAGAAAACAGTTAAGTCCAAACTTTGGTATGACCGTGAGTGCAGGACGAAGATCGAACAACGTAAACGCCTCAGAGTGACCCACTTAGAAAGATATGATGAAGTCAACGCAGAAAGATACGCGACAATTCGGAAAGAACCAACGAGACTTTTCAAAAGCAAAAAAACGCCAATGGAAGAAGTCTCGGATCGAGAAAATGTCAGAACAAAGAACATCAGAGGCATCTATGCTGGCATAAATTCAATCAGAAATGGCTACCAAGGAAGAGCCAAAATAATTCGAGACGCAGAAGTCACAGAAGCAAACAATATCGTGACTACTGGAAGCAGTTCTTTGAAAACCTGCTCAATGTGCGTACCCATCAAGACGTACATACAGCCGACCCTCAGATCCCAGAGTCCTCTTGCAACGAAGTTGCAGACGCAATAAATCGATTGAAAAACAACAAGGTTCGCGGAGTGGACTGCATAGGGGCAGAGCATATGAAGGCTAGAGGAGAGGCAACCGCTAAAAAGGTCGTCCAACTGATTAAAACAATATGTTAAGGAAGTCACTCCCGAAGAATGGAAAACCTCAATAGTCGTCTGCATCCTCAAAAAAGGCGACAGATCTGACTGCGAAAACTACAGAGGAATATCATTACTCCCAACCACATACAAAATACTAACAAATGTCATACTGACATGAATCACACCGTACGCAGAAGAAATACTAGGAGACTACCAATGCGGATTCCGTAGGCACCGGTCAACGAGCGACCAAATGCTCGAAATAAGGTAACTGCTGGAAAAGAAGTAGGAATACGGAGAGACGGTTCACCAACTGTTCGTTGACTTCAAAAAAGCAAACGACTCAGTCGCAAGGCAAAGACTCTACCATGTTGTAATTGAGCTGGGAATCCCGAAAAAATATGCCGCCCTCATTCAAATTTGCATGAACGAAAACAAAGGGCGAGTTAGAATAGAAAACCGCATCACAGAACCATTTAAAACCCGGGACGTACTAAAACAGGGAGATGGCCTACAACTGTGTCTCTTTAACCTTGTGCTCGAGTACGTCATCAGAGAGGTAAAAGACGACAACATGGCCGGGACATCCCTGAATGGGGTCACACAAGTGCTCGCATATGCGGATGACATCTCCGTTTTGGGCGATAATCTAGAAACTGTAAAAAAAAAGCAGTGAAATCATCATGCAAGCGGCAGAAGAGGTGGACCTAAAAGCTTTTGAAGATAAAACAAAATATATTATTACGGCGCGAACAGGCGGGCCTCAGGAGACACACATAAACGTCAGGGGCAAGATATTTGAAAAAGTTAAAGAGTCTAAATATCTGAGAACAATTCTGAAGGAAATTAACAAAAGACTGCATTCGGGCAACGTTAGTTGGCACGTAGTCAGTAAACTGCTGAAATCGAAACTGTTATCACGTAATGTAAAGCTCCGTGTTTATAGAAACATGATCATGCCGTTTGTTCTATGCGCATTCGAAACATGGGCTCTCACGAAACGGGAAGAAAACAAATTCGGCGTATTCGAGAATAAAGTTTTAAGGAGTACCTTTGGCGGTAAATATAACGAAGAGGCAGGACAATGGAAGAAACTCCACAACCACGAATTGGAAGAGCAAACCTACAATAGTGAGAGTAATCAGGTTGCGAAGATTAAGATGGGCCGGACATGTGGCACGGATGGGCAACGATAGGACCGTGCATAGAATTCTTGACGGTAGACCAACGGGAAAGAGACCGGTAGGACAGCCGCGACGGAGATGGGAGGACAATGTTAGGTTTGACCTCGAGGAGATCGGATCGGGTGGTCGAACGTGGAAGGAGAGCGCACGGGACAGAGAACGATGACGCAGCCGAGTCGGTGAGGTCATGAACTTCCAGGTTCCTATAGGCTAATAAATAGAATAGAATAGAGATTATTTCAGATAGTAAAAGAAAATACGATAAATAAATGAAAGTGAAAAGAAAAGAAAAATAAAAAAAAACATTTAAAAGAAGTTTATAATAAACAATAAACTTAGAAAATAATAATATAAGACAAAATCTTAATATGAACCAAAACCCCTTGTTATTCAATCTTTTTTTTTTCTAACGAACTCGTTGATTACATGAGTTTACTTCTGTGTAAATGATTATTATTAACTAGGACTTAGACATTATCTAAAATGGTATAATTTAAAAGCAGCAAATTATTAAAAATATGTAGGGTTATACAATAGGGACTTGACAACTTTGAAATTAATTTGTGAACGCACCCTTTCACTAATCATCGAACTGTAATTGCCAATTTATTCAGTATACTCAACATTTTCAACATGGTTAAGTACACGAACGAACAACGTCTGCAAATTATAAAAATTTTCTACCGAAAAAAAGTTGTCAAGTCCCTATTGGACAGCCCATTATTATTGTTAAAAAAACCGTTCGAATTTAATTTAGAATGAAAAACATTGCCTGCTTTTTTTAAATAAATGTGGTATCCAATTCAAATAAAAAGGAAAATATTAAAGTGTACTTATGGGTGGACTTCCGCATTCAATATTTGAAAGCTGCATTTGCCAAATCTATTAACTCCACATTCTGAATTTCATTAAACTCGAATGCCGTATCCCTTTATTGACTGCTAACTGCATATATTCAAAACACACATACTTTCGCCGTTGTACAGTTTACATTGCTTATTTAAAATTATAATTTAATAGTCATTTTAAAAGATAATATAATAAAATTTTCTCTACTTATTGTTTTATGGAGTTAGACGATTTGGCAAATGAGGCGTTCATTTAATTCTTTACAAATTTACATTATATATATTCACTTTTTTTGTAATTTATTTATAGGTTTGTGGTATTACGGTAATATTTCATATTTGATAGGTTTGTGGGAGTACGGTAATATTTAGGCCTGATTAAATCCTTTGACGTCAAAAAAAGTTTCTTTGATTCTCAAAGTAGCTCTGTGATTAGAAATATTGTCACTCCCATCAAAAAAATTGGTTTAAAGGGATGCTGAAGATATTAATTAAAAGGATTTTAAAAAAGTAACCAATTCTATTTATGGTAATGGCGATTTTTGTCTCTCAAGTTTGCTATCAGAATTTTCATGAACACACCATTTTCATATTTGTACATAAACTATTTCATTTACATATTTAATCAGTTATTTAGTTTTTGGATTAGACATTTTTTGGCTTTATTAATATATCGGGTTTTCCAATAGGGACTTGACAACTTTGTGAACGCACCCTTTCACTAATCATCGAACTGTCACTGTCAATTTATTCAGTAAACTCAACATTTTCATCATGGTTAAGTACACGAACGAACAACGTCTGCAAATTATAAAAATCGACTACCGAAAAAAAGTTGTCAAGTCCCTATTGGAAAACCCTATATATTTATATATACATATTAATAGTACCAATAAATATCTATTAATTTGTATATTTGCTTTTGTGTTTATTTATTATATTTAATATACATCGTTTTTTTTTCGTTTAATTTACTAAAGTATTTAAATTTAATTATTTACATATTCATGTATACGGTTCGTTATTTAATTATTTGTCTAATAATTTTTAAACGTATTTTTTTTTTTTTTGTTATAAGTGTAAAGCAAGTTTTTTTTTCGTGTCAGTAAATTTTAATATACTCATAATATATCGGAATCTGATTTGGAGGCACAATTATATTATTATTTCAATTTTATAGTAGAGTTTAGGTTATTTTTTAACCAATTCGTTTAATTTAACCAACTGTTATTTTTAAAATCACCTAGATTCGATTGGGTGCTAAAAAAATCCCTACCGATGGCTACATTAAAAGGCAGTCCCAGAAACAACTGTATTCATATTTTAAACTGCAGTTTTGTTACAACCTTCCCTTTTTTATTAATATTGCCTAGGAAACGGTTGTATTTTTCATATACCATTGACGAAATCAAATAAAGATTATGTATGTTGTATGGTGTATTTGGACTAAGACGGTCTGCTGATTTACATAACATTGTGTTATGTTCTAATCGGATTGTCCTCGCAAAATTGCATTTGCTTTATTATCAGAGTAATATATTGTCGTGGCTCTGAAATGCTTTGGTAAAGAAACAAAATCCTTGAAACAGACATTTTGGAAATAAATGTGTGAAAGCATTTACAAAATGTGGCGCATGCAAGCCATGAAGATATCAAAAACAGTTTAAAAACAAAAAATTATAAAACTCAAACAGGTAGAAAACGGTTTGGCCCACAAACTTATTGGACTAAGAAATCACTATTCACTACAACGAAAATAAAGTAGTACAAACTCCATTACGCGTAAAACTCGTCAGCAAAATGAATAATGAAAAGAACTACGGTATCACATCCTCGACTAAACCATATAGCTTTGCAAAAGTAGGCAGAACCAATGGACGCGACGGCTGTAAGAAGCCAAGACCTGAATCCACTTTTACTAGATGTATGCATACGTTTTTTCCAGTTTCTTTGGTAAAAAAAATACGTAATTTTTTAGGGAAATTAATTTTTTTTAATTCAAAATATTGGCCTTCGACTTCTACACATTTCGCCCATCTTTCAGGTAATTTATGAATAGTGTTTATGAGAGCCATTTGTCCAATTGCCGCCGTATTTTCATTCGTTGCATTTCAATGTCACGTCCCAGCCATTATGATGTTTATGAGAGCATGCTGAGGCAGTTGCCGCCGTTTCCATTAATTTAAATGCCACGTCCCAGCCATAATTTATGGCAATAACACAAATTCAACATCATGCCGCCATCACCACCAGATCCCACCAACAGGATCTGCATTTGCCCGCAACTGGCAACATACTCGACAGCAGAGGTGATAAGGGAATTGCCACCAAATGAACCGCCATAAAAATTACCACTTCTGTTCCTTCTTTGTACAGGAACTTGCGTTCCTTTGTTTTTGCCTATTTGGTATTTTGTATTGTATAACGCTATGTTAAGAATTTTTAGATGCTACCTTTGTTGGGTGTATCTCATAATACTCTGTACCTAGATTCATGTATGTATTAGTAATGCTCTGTTGCGAGCATGAATTCTGTATTCAATAAGATGTAATAATATGAGTGTATATATTTTGTATAAATAGGATTTTAAGAGAAAAATAAAATCAGAATGCAACCGACCACCCCGGCGTATTCTCAGCTAATCCAAGGAATTTCTTCTTAATTTCCAGGTTATATCCTTTGAGATATTTAGTGGCGTTGCGCCCGAATATTCAGGATTCTTTTAGATGTTTAGTGGCGTTGAGCCCGAACATCGACACAAAATTATCGCACTAAGGGTGTTACACCCTAGTGTCCAGTAGGGCCTCGAAGTAGGCAAATAAAAACATCAGGTCAAAAAAGGCCTGATACAAACAAATAGCAATGCCAGAAACACTGCTTGTCTTTCATGGCAAACCATTCGTCGCCATTTCCAATTTCCTCGAAATCGCTGAAGTGCTGCTCTGCGAGCGCGTGCCCCATTGATGCGAAGAGGTGACAGCCAGATAGGGCCAAGTCTGGGGAGTACGTCGGGTGTAGAAGAATGTCCCATCCAAGCGATCTTTCAATGTGTCTTTCACTAGTTTTGCTGTGCTGCGTACTTTTCACTGGCGCCAGCTCTTAGTTAAACCGGAAAAAAACGTATGCATACACCTGGTATTAATCTTCCCCATTGCTCGTAAACGTCTGGTGATTTTTTCTCGTGATACATGTAATGCTGGCGCAGGACTAAAAACAAATGCCCGAAAAAAAAAAAAACAAATCATTATGGAAAATTTAACAAGCCTCAGGACTTGTTAAATAACGCCAAGACTGGCTCCCGGTTGTAGTGCCGATGATGATGACATGTAATGCTTCTGCTAATTGCTGTTTAAGTTGGGTCATCATCCAATAACTCCCGAAATTGCTCGTCTTCACATGTTTGTGGTCTACTAGAGCACTCACTGTCTTTCACGTTGAAATCACCACTTTTAAATTGTCGAAACCATGTCTCACATGTTCTAATTGATGGAGCGTGTTCACCATATGTTTCTACCAGCAAACGATGACTTTCAACAGCCTTTTTCTTTTGATTAAATAAGAAAAGCAATGCGTGCCGCAAATGTTTTTTGTTTTCAGGCACAAAACTCGACATGATCACTGAACGATAAAACAAAGGCACTAGTTTTTGGCAGACTCAACTTGAGTGTGTTTGTAGTTAAATCTCAGACGAACAAAATTACGTATGTGTCAAATTTTTACGCTTTTTGCTTTTGCTGGCGCCATCTCTTAGTTAAATCGGAAAAAATGTATGCAAACACATGCACCTAGTAAAACCGAATGAATACTTAGTTACGTACTAAAAGAAAAGAACTACGACATCACATCCTTGACGAAACCATATAGCTTTGCAAAAGTGGGCAGAACCAATGGAGGGGGCGGTTGTAAGAAGCCAAGACCGGATTCCAGTTTTAAAACCGAATGAATACTTAGTTACGTACTAAAAGAAAAAAACTGTGGTATCACATTCTTGACGAAACCATATAGCTTTGCAAAAGTGGGCAGAACCAATGGAGGGGGCGGTTGTAAGAAGCCAACACCGGATTCCAGTTTAAAGCCGAATAAATACTTAGTTACGTACTAAAAGAAAAGAACTGTGGTATCACATTCTTGACGAAACCATATAGCTTTGCATAAGTGGGCAGAACCAATGGAGGGGGCGGTTGTAAGAAGCCAAGACCGGATTCCAGTTTTAAAACCGAATGAATACTTAGTTACGTACTAAAAGAAAGGAACTGTGGTATCACATTCTTGACGAAACCATATGGCTTTGCAAAAGTGGGCAGAACCAATGGAGGGGGCGGCTGTAAGAAGCCAAGACCGGATTCCAGTTTTAAAACCGAGTGAATACTTAGTTACGTACTAAAAGAAAAGAACTGCGGTATCACATCCTTGACTAAACCATATAGCTTTGCAAAAGTGGGCAGAACCAGTTGACTGTAAAAAGCCAAGACTGGATTCCAGTTTTAAAACCGAATGAATATGTAACTAAGTAAAATGACCCGAAAGATCGAGATTCACCGAGAACATATACTCATATGAAAGGAAAGCAAAAGCTAGGCCTTATTTAGTTAAAGCACACTGGACTCTTGAGAAAATGGCCCCTGAAACCGACAACTTGTTTGGATACTTACATACTTCTTTCAGAAAACCCAAACCTGATACTAATGATTTAACTAGCCGAAAATTATGATCTCGTCGGCAAAACTGAATAGAGACTAGCAAACAATTAACATGCAGCAGAATTGGTGCCAAAATAAAATCCTGACATTATCCTGAATTAGGAGAGAAAAGCTCCGAAGACACGTCAGCTATAACAAGCATAATTAACCGATTTTTACAAAAAGATTTGATCCAATTGCCAAAAGCAATTTCGAGGAAAGAACGCGGATGCCGACCTAGATCGAATGCTTCTTTTTTTTTAAATATACCTCTCTCAGGAAAAGCGAACGTATTGCTCCATGAGATGCCATTAGGTAATTGTTGGAATTGTTCCGAAATATCCCATATATAATGCGACAATCTGGTTTTCACTTACATAGTGCATTAATTGACTCGGTGGCGATTGTAACAGGCACACGAACGAGCAACCATAGTCAAGAGAACAGCGCCAAAAACAGTCGAAAAATAAATAATCAGAACGATAAACATACCAATCCTCAGCTTAAGTTGCGGGAAAATACAAGCTCATGTATACGCGGCCGTGGTCTGATGGATTAGTGCGTCGGTCCTAACCGTTTATAGTCTTTATAGCGAAAGTTCGAACCACGTTGTTCACTGAGATTGTTAAACGCTCTAAGTCCACCGTTTGGTGGGGTATGCCATTAGATCATCTGGGGTCATGTTGCTGCGAATATCATGTTAGCCTTCACTAAGAGAATCGCCTGTCACGCGGGAAACCGAGGCCTCTGGCGCAAGAGTAATGACCTTGCCCAGACAAAATAAATCATTACGGAAAATTTAACAAGCCTCAGGACTTGCTAAATAAGGCCAAGACCGGTTCCCGGTTGTAGTGCCGATGATGATGATGATGATGAGTACACGTCATCCTAGTCATAGTCCTTGCCTGTGTTTTCCATTGATGTCTAGAGATTCCTTCGATCACACTATCACGATACATTTAATGCTATGAGTATCCTTCAATAAATCCTTAGAAAATAATTTTCAAATCAGTTTTTTTTTGGATTCCTTCGCTTAACTGAATACGCACGTAAAATATATTCCACTTATTGTTCTTCCTTTTTCCATGTAATCGATGTAGAGGATTCCGTGTACATTCCAAAATACCCCTGCCAATGCATTGCCGGCCGATTTCACCGTTCTTGCATTCTTCGAAGCTTGTTCCCCAACAAAAACCCACTGTTTTGTTTGTTCCATTGCCTCTGGAGTATAGTGTGCATCCATGTTTTTCGTGCAGTTAAGTGTCAACGTAGAACCTCGTTAGGATTCCGACGGAAAAGTGCCAAAGCAGCCTCCGAGTCGACCACTTGATTGCCTTTATTCTCCACTCGACTTTCCTAGAATTTGTTTTCAATCAATTTTCAGTGCTGCTGTCTAGTAAGCAGGGATGGTTACTAAAAATAAACCACATTTGATACTACGAATGTCGTCTCTTGGATGTTACAAGGATTTACTGAACGAGCCTTGTAACATCAGACATTCAACAGCAATTCATTCGATATGTGCTTACTTTATTCCCTCGTTCTTCTTTCGTTCACGCTGGACTTTTACATTAAATGGTAAATCCTTTTTTAAGTGTTTTTTGTGTAAGAAAAACACATCAAAGCGAAGGTGAATGCATTCCACTTTTGCAAACAGTGTTTACTTAAAACAAATCAATTTCAATACTATGAGTTCCATATTTGGATATTCTAACGACTTATTGAACGCTCTTGTAATATCAAGGCATTTCACAGCAATACGTTCGATACGTCCCGTTCTTGTCCTCCCGCTCTAGTTTCGCTCACACTGGGCTTTTACATTAAATGGTAAATACATTTTCAGGAGTTTTTAGTGTAAAAAAAATACATCAAAGCGTTGGTGAATGCATTCCACGTTTCCAAATATCCACCAATTGCCTCCTCAACGGCTGAGTTGGTAAGGGGGTTGTGTCTGACGTTTGATTGTGCAACAAACATAGGAAAACCCCTGTGGGCGTTGGTGTCATGAGCCGACACTACCATAAGGGAAGAATTCATCAAGATAACACCGACTCGGCAAAAGAAGACGTACACGAGTCAGTGAGGTCATGAACTCTCGAGTTCCTACAGGCCAATAAATAGTAAATAGTAAAATGGACAGTAGTGCTATCGACCAATAATAAGAGGGCAAAGAAGAGTATATATTTGGGAATATATTCGCATGCTTCCGTCTATTTGCGAATTATGGACTTGTGTCCACTTACCAAGAGAAATGGCTAGCATGTTGCAGGCTGCAGGTTTCCTACGGGTCGGACGGATGAGATGCAGACTACGAGAACACATCACGCCCACACGATGTTTCAGATGTTGGCAATACGGTCATGTGGCGAAATCCTGCAAATACGAAGAAGATCGTTCGGAAAACTGCTTGAGATGCGGTGGAAAAGACCACAAAGCGATGACCTATATTGCACAACCCAAATGCATGTTCTGCGAATCAGGGTGCGAAGGCGGTAACCACCACCCAACGGGGAGGTACAAATGCGATGTCCAATCTCCTGAATAAAAATGGACAGGTTTTATTTAAGTGCATTCAAATTAACTTAAACCATTGTGGAGCCCCACAAGATCTCCTTTCCCAAACGGTTAAGGAATATAATGCCGACGTGGTACTCATCAATGAGCAGTACAGGATGCCTGGCACTGGTACTATTACATGGGAAGAAGACAGCAGCGGAATAGCGGCCATCTGGACAATTGGAAATTCCACCATAGAACACAGAAGTGTCCAGTGGCAGGAAAGATTCGCCTATGCTAAGATTAGAGGAAATCATTTCTACTGTTGTTAGGCTCCGCCAAGGTGGGAAATAGAATAATTCAAAGCCATTTTGGACAGGGTAACACAAGAGGCTAGAGCTAAGGGCCCCTTATAGTTTTGCTGGAGATTTCAACGCTTTGGGATTTAGCGAGTGAAGAGGAACATCTCTTCCAGAGGATTGGGGGAATGCCATCCGGACCAGCGGATTTGTTTGCGTTTAGCGCTTTGAGTGCCCGGGCAACAGTACGCGTTCGGAAGTGATTCTGGCCCTTGGTGTGCTGCTAATGCTCAAGTTGAGGCGGAACTAATGTGGTATCAGGCAGCGTTGAGTTGGCTGTAAAATGTGCAGCAAGTAGATTCGCTTTCTCTATTGCACTGGTAACTGCTCTGTCATCGACTATAAGCGATGAAATGGATGAAGAGACTGAGTTTTGAATGTTTTTCACGAATGCCCAGAAGTTACTACTACCCGTGGGAGAGTGTAGTATTTTTTGTCTCACTCTCTGGTCATGCAAGAACTTGGTGCGTTGAATATACACATTACAGCCATTTCTAGTTCTCTTAAATCTTGTTCGGTTTTCCTCAGTAGTGTTTGATTTATACAACCGGAAGCTCAACTCTTTAGCCTTAATGGCTAACCTGCACCCGGAATCGAACCACATATTTCACTTGGGTTTGATACTTTTTACCCAGTGTGGAGTAAAGGTTCACATGCCAAGTAGAGTCGTATCTGTCAATGTGTCGGCTATAGAGTCAACATCGTTATTGAGGAAAAATAACGACCAATTTAACCTCCCAAAAAAGTCGTTCAGACCTTCCCAGTTGGCTTTCTCGTAGAACCATACTGTTCTTTCGGGAGCTTTCTCATTAAAGTTAGTGTTGGTTAGAGCAAATTTAGCTGACACGACACAGTGGTCAGATGTGTCCAAGGGCGAAGAAACTTCAATTGTGTATTTGTTCAGGTAAGAGGTGAGAAACAGGTCGAGTGTGTTGGCGAAATGACCATATATGTCTGGTACCCGTCTTGGCTCATTGACAAGTTGAGTTAAACTATTTGAAACAGCAAAGAGCTGGACATATTGACTTTCAGGTGTTGTGTGCCAGGAGTGACGAAGCCACTGAGAGGTATGCACATTGAAATCACCCGCAATAACGAGTTCGGGGGATGGGAACGAACATACAGGGCAAAGTCTCTGATTGCTCTCAACCGGGCGAAGGCCATGACGATCCTTGTCCCTATTCAATCCAAGTTGACCTGCAGTCTCCACGTGACACCCCTGGATAGCTACTTTGGCACCCGCCAAGTAGTGAACCAATGCATGCAGCGACATCCTGAGAAATGTTGGCGCAAGGCTAATACCTTTGCCCGGAAAAACAAATTATTATGGACAAACTAACAAGCTTCGGACATGGACCGGATACACGACGACGATCACGGAAACGAAAATGGCTAAACGATATGAGAATTTTCTCATGGAACGTCTGCTCACTATACAGAGCTTGAGCTGCACAGCAGCTAGCCGATGCCCTGTCCGAATATAAGGCTGACATAACAGCATTACAAGAAATAAGATGGACTGCGAGTGGTGTTATTCAAAGAAACGAGTATGACATTTATTACAGCTGTCATGTAAAACACCATGTGCTCGGGGTAGGCTTTCTAGTCAGCCAAAAACTGAAGCCTGCCATCATCGGCTTTAATGCAATTAACGAAAGACTATGCACTCTATGTGTGCGAGGCAAGTTTAAGAACATATGCCTCATAAACGTTCACAGACCTATAGAGGAGTCCCCTGAGGACGAAAAAGAAGAATACTATGAGAATGTCGAACGGGCCCTCAATGACTGCCCACGATACGACGTGAAAATCGTTCTTGGTGATTTGAATGTGAAAATAAGTCGGAAGCCGGTTTTCAGACACTACGCAGGTTCCCATAATTTGCATGAGAACACGAATGACAATGGACTACGAGTCATCGAACTGGCAGCATCAAAAAACGTGGTCATTGCAAGTACCAGGTTTCCGCGTACAGATATCCACAAAACCACCTGGGTATCACCTGATAGAGCCACTCGCAACCAAATTGACCACGTGTTGATACATCCCCGCCACTCCTCGAGCCCGATGACGGTACGAACGTACCGAGGTGCCAACGTCGACTCGGATCACTATCTTGTTGGTACAGTTACCGAGCGCGGATTGCCTTACTGAGACGTATTGCATCCGCGGATCAGGTTCGGATCAACACGGCTGCCTTACGCAATCAAAACACCAGTAACACCGTTAGAGATGCGTTAAGACTCGCCCTCGAAGAGCTCGACGGGGGGAGAGTAAGTCCTGGGGCCAGAATGCCGGGCGTAGAAGAGAAATTGACACGCCTTAAGAATACTGCCACTAGTACTGCCAACTCCATCTTAGACAGTAGTCGTAGAGATCGGAGCGACTGGTTTGACGATTAGTGCAAACTAGCGACTGAACGTAAGAATGCTGCATACCGGGCAATGCAGCAGTCTCATAGGACGCGGGTATGCGAGGAGAAATACAAAGAGCTCAGAAGACCTGAAAAAAGGCTTCACAGACAAAAGTAAAGTGCCTGGGAAAACAACCTTGTCTGTGAAATAGAGAGCGAGGTCCGCACCAGGCGCGGAAATTCTACCAAATAGTCCGCAGTATGACGCAGTAGACACCACGCTGCACTTATTGTAAGTATAAAGAGGGTAATCTGATCACCGATCCAGAAGGCGTTCTGGAGCGGTAGGAAGTGCACTTCAATGAATTGCTAAATGGTCAGCTCACAGAACAATTGGAGGCTCCTCCAATGCAATATCAAGACCAAATGCTACCGCCACCAAGCATTGAGGAAACATTAAAAGCCATAATACTTTGTGGCAGGATGTATGGAAGGAGACAGTGCGGCAGACCTTGTCTGTGATGGAGGGATGGCGCAGACCAGGACGCCCGGAGCCTGGGAGTGCCAAACTGGATGACATCAGTTCGAAATCGGGACCGGTGGAGAGATTTGTTAAATAAGGCCAAGAACGGTTGTAGTGCCGATTATAATGATGAATAACGATTTCAGTGTGCGGATATAGGGTCAAGATCCTATCGATAGAATCAGACAGAGCATCAAATTCGTTAAAGGATGCGTTTCTATCCAAGTTTGGGGGCTTCTGTAAAGAAAGCAGTAATGTATGCTATGCTTACGAACGTGAAGTATTAGCCAAGAGAAATTAAAATCTGGGTTGGAACAGAGGCCATATTGTGGCAGAAGCTGGTAAGGAATACCATATCATATGTATGTAGCTATACCACGATGTGGAAAGAACAGTGGCACTAAGTTATATATATCCGGGTAGATTAAAATGGAAAATATCTGTATTAGTAATTACCTGGGTTTCGCTAAGTGCAGGGATAGTTGGTTTCTGATTAGAAACGTGGACAGACACAGAGGAGAAATTGCATCTCAAGCCCCGAATGTTACACAAATAAACGCGAAATTCCCGCTCCACAGAAAGCCAATACCGCCTCGGGAAAGGATGCAAGTCGGGACCACCAATAGATAAGCGAAAGCAACCATTACAGGTGCTATGCCCTTGTAGTAGGTGCCCCACTAGATCCGTGCCGAAATCTAGGTCACATCCCTTCCACGACGAACATTATGCCACTCAGACACCAAAAACTCTCCAAAGATTATAAATCAATCGAGAGTATCGATGCCTGAGGGACGCAAACAGAGGTGCGAAAAAAAAAGAAAAACCGACACAAGGGATGGACTGAGTAGAGGGTTTTCCCGCACTGCACATCATTCGCGTGTATATCCTCGCACTTTTCACAGCACTGATGCTTACGAAAAAGGTCACTTTGGGGTACTAGCAGGGCCATATCTAGCCTAAGCAAGGTACTTGTTATATAATGCAGCCCTCGTGTCATAACTAATATTATCTGCTATCACACTACAAAGTATTTCAACTATAAAGTATATGTGGGAATCCTATTATATATACTACTATTCTACTTCCGTATATATACCACTATTGACGTAGACACGGTACGTTAGTTACATCTCCAACGCATCAGATCGCCTGATCCACAAAACCAGATGTACCGGTCTGAAGTGAGCGTCAAGATACAAATGTATCGATAGGGAACGTTTGTTGTGAATGATCCCTTATATTTTTTTTATTTGGTTGCTATGACATCTGTCAAACATATTCACTATGCATCAAGTCATTGTACAAACAACATCATTTTTTTTAATCCTGTTAAAAATGTCGAATTTTGTACCAGAAAATGATGATTTGCGGAAAGCATTAATTTTTTGTTTTCATTTTAAGAAGAGTGCTGCAGAGTCGCATCGAATGGTTATCGAGGCTTATGGTGATCATGCTCTATTGGAAGCAACATGCAAAAGATGGTTTAAGCAGTTCAGAGATAATGATGTTGATGTGCGAAATGAAGACCGTGGAAGACCACCAAAAAGGTTTGAAGACGCCGAATTGCAAGCAATATTGGATCAAGGTGACACTTTGAGTCAAAAACAAATGGCACAAGTGTTAAATGTTGCACAACAAACAATTTCTGGCCGTTTAAAAGCTATGGGAAAGATCCAAAAGTGGGGAAACTGGGTGCCACATGAATTGAATAACAGGCAGATGGAAAAGCGAAACACCACATGTGAAACGTTGCTTCTACGACACGAAAGGAAGTCAGTATTGCATCGAATTGTGACTGGTGATGAAAAATGGATTTATTTTAAAAATCCAAAAAGCAAAAAATCATGGATACATCCAGGAGAATCGTCAACATCGACTGCAAGGCCTGATCGGTTCGGAAAAAATACAATGCTCTGTGTTCGGTGGGACCAGAACGGGGTGGTGTATCATGAACTTCTAAAACCTGGCGAAACAGTTGATGTGCAACGCTACCGACAACAAATGATCAATTTGAACCATGTATTGATCGAAAAACGACCAGAATAGGCCACAAGACATGGAAAGGTAATTTTGTTGCATGATAATGCTCCGAGTCATACAGCAAAACCCGTCAAAGAAACAATAAAAGCCCTCGACTGGGAAGTGTTACCCCACTCACCGTATTCACCAGGCTTGGCTCCTTCCGACCACCATTTGTTTTCGCCGATGGGGCACGCATTGGCTGAGCAACATTTCAATTCCTACGAAGAAGTCGAAAATTGGGTCTCCGAATGGTTTTCCTCAAAAGACGACCGGTTTTATTGGCGTGGTATCCACAAATTGCCAGAAAGGTGGTCGAAATGTGTAGAAAGAAATGGCCAATACTTCGAATAAGATGTTTTTTACTTTCCCATTTACAATTAGTGTTTTAATTATTTATAAACAAAAAAGAAAAAAAAACACTCACTGCATACTGGTACACCTGGTAGTTAAACAAAAATAAACTAAACAAATAAAAACTGTTTTTGTGTCAGTTTATGCTAGATTCATAACGAGAAAAACGCAACAGCACTATCCTCACAAAATTAATAACGTCCGTACTATTTTGCATTTCGTTTCTCCCTTTTTATTTAATAAAGTCTCCAACAACGACGTAAATTTGCGGTTGTGTTGTTTCCATAATATGTGCACCCAAAAGTGATTATTACATCCCTTACGATATAAAAGATGCATGGTAGGCTTTAAACTGGAGAAGGAATAATGAATATATGTAGGTTACAAAACAAAAACTAGAAATTTTGATAGACGACTCGTTAACATAAGATTTTAAAAAGATTGCGTCTTAGACAAGTCGAATTTTGAAGTTAGAAATAATTTTGGGATGCTGTGACATCCTGAATATTGTAACGTAACTTTTTTTACTTTCACTATATTTTATTTTTTGCATTCTGTTAAGATTTATTGTGTTTGTGACAAATCAAATAAGAACTAGATCAATAAAACAAAATTTATTACAATAAAATTTAAACTTAAAAATTAAATTAAATTAAAAAACAACAATCAAATTAAAACAAATGTAAAATATATTTCTTTTTTAACTAAAGAAGGGAAAAATGTCCTTAATCTTTCATTTTTGTTTTTTTTTAACACAACGAATTATTAATATTTACTAAAATGTAAAGAAATCTATAAATAACAACTTGCAACCTAGTGTGTTTGTGAAGAACCAGTTCATTAGATTATATAGGAATATTGTAGTAATTTGTTGTAGAGTTCTAGTCTAAAACTGTGTGTAGGAAAAAGTAGAGGGAGTGCTACCTCACATCAAAACCCATCAGAAGAACAAAACAGTTTTCAAAAGGGCTCACATCTACATACAATGTAGATAGCCTGACGAGTATGAGGGTGAAAGATACTGAAGCGGGCCCACTGATATCCACGACGATATTGAAGAGGATCCACTGATTTCCACGACGATATTGAAGAGATATCCACGACATGGTATGGATATTATAAAATGTTGGAAAAACCCTAACAACTCAAAAAACCTCTTTTATTAATGTAATGTTTTGTTCTTCCGATAGGATCTGATATAATATATCACTCTTTCCACTGTGGCATGTTATTTACTAAACACCCTGTATAGTTTGAAGTTTTTATTAAGGGTACATTCTCATCAGTTGGGTCAAATTTTGGTCAAATTCGTAACGGTTAAAAAGTTATGAGCCTCCGAGCCGACTGAGTCAAAGCAAGAAATAACTGCACTTAAAACTTTAAACGCGTTTTCTGGAAAACAACGTTTTTCGAGCTGGTGACTATGATAACTCAGTCAATTTTCAACGTAATTGAACTCTCTATCGCATGAACCACCATTATGCCGATACGTTGTAAACTAATTTTTTTATAAACAAAAAAGAACGAAAACATTCATTAAAAGCGCACATAAATTTCAAAACGTCGCCATTTTGTTATTTTTAGATAGATTTCATTTTTCGTGGTTCATGCCATAACCACACTCATACTAACCAGTGAACTTTTTCGATTTTTTATTTCGGATAAATCTTATGACCTGTAGGACAGTCGCCATCGAGGTCCTTTATTTCGCAGCCGTCTACGGCGCAACGTGCCCCTACCTCGGGGTTATCATGAATTTAATTGAACATTTTTTAAAAGCTACTTAAAAGTGCAATAAATATACCTGAAAAATCGCGTGTCTAGATTTATTACATTCCTCAACAAAAAAAAAAACATGAAAATAGCCTATTTTTCGGCCTTACTGATGAGAATGTACCCTTAAAAACCAACCTTAAGGGTGGAAACCACATTACATGGTTCAAAAAATCGATTTTTTTTATTTCTTAAATCATTAGTATATATATTCAGAAATATGCTCAAACATTTTCATGGGGAAATTGCAAATCCTTCAAACATTACAGATGTGCAACGGAGCGCGCTACAGTTTACCGCCAATGCGTAACTTTTTTTTGAAATGCACGTTTCTCAATGCTTTTTTTTTTCAAATGACGTGCAATGTCACTCGAAAAATAATTGTTTGATCATTACAAACGAGTTGTTATTGCTTGCTATTAAATTATCTATTAGTTGCACCTATTTCTTTTGCGACGATAGTGAAGAATGTGGGATTCGGACCGACGCTATCGCGGTAAGAATCACTAAAAGTTGAGCCAATGCTCAATACTACAGGCCACTGCCGCGTGTACGAACTGGATTTCTCAATTCAAGTACATTCAACTGATGTGGAATTGTTATGTATCGCTATCGTATAAGGCTCTGATGCTTTGCTTATTCGAATTTCTTTCCGTGTTCACTATTGGCTTCTATATTGTGCGTGTATCTGTTAGAAACGCCGCAAGCCTACTTTTGGAGAAAAACAATATTTTGAATGTATTTATTTAGGGAAAAAGAGAGAAAGATTCAAATGCCTCCTGTTTATTCAAGGTTGCATATTTTTTACTAAAAGTGGGTTCAACTAATAACTAAGTACCTATACATTGTAACTATCAGAGGGCAGCAGACGCGGGCTCCCCCGCTTGGTAGAAACCTTAACGTGGTGCGGGGGCTTAAACTACAACGAATCACTCAGGCTATGCTGACGGAAGCATATGCTTCCAGTAGGGTCACCCATGTCAGACAGGCTAGTAAGAAGTAACACACAAAGATCTACCACCCCTAATCCAGGGTGTTACGCCTCACCGTACCCATTGGATGGTTTGCAGACAGGGGTATACCGGCAGTATTATAACGGCGCCTCTGAGACACCGGGTCGAATCAGAGCAGTAAGCAGACCTTACCATATCAAAACGGGGCTCTGATATGGCGGACTATTTGAGACCCCAAGACTCGTGGGAACAAAAATTAATAAGCAATATACACAAAACGACCACACGAAAAACCCGGTAGGTGTAGGTGTGATGAGTCGACACTACCATCATCATCATCATTGGCACTACAACCGGGATGCGGTCTTGGCCTGGTTTAGCAAGTCTCTCCACCTGTATCCGGTCCATATCCGAGATTTGTTAAATTGTCCATAATAAAATTGTTTTTCCGGGTAAGGTTATTAGCCAACACTGCCATAAGGAAACAAATCAAGAAAACACCAACTCGGTAAAAAGACAACGTAGGGAAAAACGGAATTTACCCGTGGGCACGTGGAATGTTCGAACGTTATATAAACCAGGCGCGATACAGACAGACGTAGAAAACGCGAAACAATATAAAATGGACATCGTCACGCTTGAGAAAGTCCGACTTCCAAGTCGAGTAATCGAAACTAACGGGTTTACACTGGCCTGTGGATGTACCGACACACATAATCTCGGAACCGGCTTCATCACAAGCAAAAAAATTACGAACCATGTAAAAGATGTTAAATTCGTTAATGACCGAATATCTGTGCTAAAAATACAGGGCCCATTTTTTTTTTTTTTTTTTTTTTTTTTTTTTTTTTTTTTTTTTTTATTAGACTTCTCTCGGGAGAGGCGAACCTATAGCGCCGAGTGGGCGCCCCGAGATGCCATCAAATAACTGTTGCAGTTCTTTTTGAACATGATACAATTATGTATTTATAAACGTACACGCCCCAACTGAATCTACGGACGAAGAAACGAAGGACACGTTCTGCGCGACCCTAGAGGAAGTATTTGATGGGATCTCATCATTCGATGTTAAAATCCTCCTCGGAGACCTCAATGAGAAAATTGGAAAGGAAGATATCTTCCAACCAACTATAGGTAAAGAGAGCCTACACGACGTTTCAAATGATAATGGAATTCGAATTATCACATTCGCAGCGTCAAAAGATCTGTTAGTGAAAAGCACGATGTTCAAGCACAAGGAAATCCATAAAGCCACATGGATATCACCCGACGACGTAACGCGTTACCAAATAGACCACTTCCTCATAGCCAAAAGACACCACTCGAATATCCTTGACGTAAGATCATATAGAGGAGCAGATTGCGACTCCGATCACCTTCCAGTGATGGGCAAAATTATAAGTCGGCGCGCAGCAAACCCACACGGGCAGCCACGGGAGACGAGCGAAAAGTTCGACATTGATAAACTAAAAGACCTGCGCAAAAGGGCTGAATATCAAGACGAACTAACGAATAGATTTAGCATCCTAGAGAATATGAGCAGTGAGGAAGAGGAAACCAATAATCTGGACACTAAATGGGCATCGATCAGAGACGTAACCAAACAAAGATGCCAACAAAGTAATGGTCGATATGGTAGTCGAAGCAATAAAAAGTAAAAGATTGAAAGGAGAAACCTATAAATACTGTGCCATGGTAGCAATGGACATATAAAAAGCCTTTAACTCGGTCAACTAGTTGTCCACCAGATGAGCCCTTAGTCGAATGGACACTTCGCCCTATCTACTAAAAAATGTTATAAGCTACTTTACCAATACAAAGCTGATGTGCGACACGGTCGAAAGTAGAACAATCTATGTTGTCTCGGCAAGAGTTCCTGAAGGTTTAGTACTTGGTCCGCTCCTGTGGAATATTATGTACGATGGAGTTTTACAAATAAAACTATTACAAGGAGTGGAGATTATTAGCTTCGCAGGTGATGTATGGTACGGACAAGAGTAGAAAAATCGATGATGTCATGGCAGGAATTCCTCATGGGTCATCTCCTCCTGTGGAATATTATGTACGATGGAATTTTACAAATAAAATAACCACAAGGAGTGGAGATTATTAGCTTCGCAGGTGATGTACGACACGGACAAGGGCAGAAAAATCGATGAGGTCTTGACAGGAGCTTCGCATCAGTCATCCGCTCCTGTGGAATATTATGTACGATGGAATTTTACAAATAAAACAACCACAAGGAGTGGAGATTTTTGGCTTCGCAGATGACATTGCGGTTGGGATAATAATTCGACTTAAGAAAGATTGGCTACAATCCACCGGACTAGAACTAGCAGACCACAAAACGGAGGCGGTCCTAATAACGAGTCGAAAGCGTGTGGAATATACTAATTTCCAGATCGGAAATCAGAACATACGGTCAAGGAAAGCAGTTATTAGCTCGACATTCGACTAAGATATATGTTTCACGTAGAGTATGCGAGTGAGGAAATAAGCGAACAGACATCCGGTAGATTGCCTAACATCGGTGGACCGGGACATAGTAAGATATCTCCTGTCAAAGATGGCAACAGTCTATGACGCGCCGCTGTATGCAGAAGTTCAACAAAACTGAAAAGAATGACGAGAGCAACACACAGGCTTTGCGCATTAAGTACGATATGCGGCTTGTGGATGACCTTCGACGAAGTAACATTTAAAATAGCAGGACTACTCTCCATAAACGAGGGGGGGGGGGGGGGGGGGGGGCGAACATATAGGGCAAAGTCTCTGTTTTCAACCCGACGAAGAGGCCACGACGATCCGTGTCCCCGTTCAATCCAAGCTCACATGCAGCCTCCACGTGACACCCGTGAATAGCTACATTGGCACCCGCCAAGTAGTGAACCAATGCATGCAGCGACATCCTGAGAAAGTTAGGCGCAAGACTAATAACCTTGCCTGGAAGAACAAATTCTTATGGACAATTGAACAAGTCTCGGATAAGGACCGGATACCGGTGGAGAGACTTGCTAAATAAGGCCAAGACCGGATCCCGGTTGTAGTACCGATGACGATGACTACCCATAAACATCCTAGATGAGAAGATGCTTCGAATCTAAAAAAGGAGAGCTACAAGAAATGAGATGGAACGCGAGCTTAAAAAGAGCATCGACCTAGAAACTCATCCCATCCGAGGAAAGCCGGATAAAGCGTTTACGTCGGAACTGAAACTACCACCCCGCGTAGTTTGTCAGCGCACGGTTGGTATAGAAAATATCTAAACGGTTTTGGACACGACAGCTCATCCCTCTGTCCACGATGCCAAGAGCGAGAAGAGGATGCTGATCATGCCAGTTTTGTATTAACCCATTTCACTAAATGAAGAAACAGCCTCCCAGGGCCAAGGCACCTCGTAGGCTATATGATACGATCAGAGGGGTATTGAACCGAAATCTGTACTCAAGTTACCCTAGTACAGAATAAGCTGCGCGAACTCGAAAGTGCAAAACAAGATGTGGCGGAAAGCAATAGGAGACCAGCCTAAAGAGCTAATCAGTTCCGCGTAGGAAAACCCAAACTCAGTCCCACGGAAAGATTGGTAGGTGTGTTTTAGTACATGGGCGCAGTGTTGGGATATACTGTACAACTCTATCAATCGTGTATGCCAAAGGCTCGGGCGTGCAAAATCTTTAGATTACACATCCTAGGCGTAGTAGGCGCAGTGTTGGGATATAATGTACAACTCTGTGAATCGTACATGCGGTATCTTTAGAAGACTACACTTATTTTGGCGCAGCCATAAAAAATTAAAGAGAATGGTAACGAAGATGGACTAACTCCACATACGGAAGATGGATCCACACCACTATACCTAACATAGAAACATGGGTGATAAAAAATCATGGCAAGCTGAACTACCATCTGACACAGCCGGTATCAGGACATGGATGCTTTCGATAGTGTTTGCACAAATGTAAACATGTCAATCACTCTTACTGCTTGTATTACGAAGGCAAAATCAAAAATGCGGAATATACATTCACAGAGTACTGAGATTCGAGACCATGCGAATGACACTGGAACAACATATGAAACAGATCGTTTTTTTTTACAAGCGCACAAAAAAGGGATTTTGAGTTATCCTTAAAAGTTAGAGCGCAATGCTAATGGCAAGAGGTAGAACGTAAGAAAAGGAGATATAGTGGTCTTAAATGCCTGGATATTGCAACGTTGAGTCAACATATGATTAGACGCGCGTTCCACAAAAAAAGAAGGAGGCGGGAGGCCGATTTAACAAGACAAGGACAAATGTGCCCTTCACCTTGTCTCTGGCTTCTGGTCATCATGCGACAACCAGAATCACGCAGATATTGGGCTCGTCTCAAAGTGTCTGAAAAATAAAAGCGGAGGAGGTATCTAAGGATTATGGCTACAGGGTTAGTTCCAATGGTCTCTAACTACTTGGGATTGTGGGATTGAAATCATACAAGATCGCTAACTCTTGAGTGTGGTAGTAAACGCAGATTACAGGGCGTGCCACGTTCGTGAGGCTCAGCTAAAAATGATTTTCCGTATTTATTTGCGCGTCTGAAGTTAACTTATAAAATGAACTGATTTTCACTCTCTGATATCGTAGGAGAATGTTTGGAGAGGTGGAATACATTCAGTAAGTTTAGTCGAGCAACGACCGCGATAGCATGTATAGAAAAGGGATAGACATTATACGTTGCGCCTATGTTCTAATGACGGAATAGAACGACTAATGCGTAGGTCCCCAATGAGTCTTATTGCTCGTTTTTACATACTATTAAGCACGTGTAGCGCAATTTCTTATGGAACTTGAGCTTCATTTTAGAACGAATAGACGCCTTGTTAATTGTGGCCAATTACTCTGATAGGATGCTAAGTCAACAAAAGCATAATCCGTAACAATTCATATCCTATGTGGTATAATGCAGTAAGTGCGTCGTGAACAGATAAACTCCGCGACAAATCATCTAGGTAAAAAGTTCCACTGGAAACAATCGAAATATTAACTGGCGGAAGGTGGTTTTAGTCGATAAGAATTCGGCATGCACTTGGATATTTTGACGAGGCAGCAGATGCGTCGTGACGACCAAAGTAACAGGTAACTCCGTCGCCCCGCGACAAAACACCTAGGTAAAAAGTTCCACCGTAAACAATCGAAATAGGAACTGGTGGGAGGTGGTTTTAGGCGATAAAAATTCATCATCCACCTGGATATTTCGACGATTTCATCCTTCCTGTCGAAAAAAAATAACATGATCATGTGCAGCGTTTCTGAAGTTGACTTTCAATATAAACTGATACGCACTCTGATTGGCGGGTGGGGATTAAATGTTTCCCTCTGAATTGAGGTTATATATGGGGTCCAAGGCTGGGAGTCCCGAAAAAATATGCCGCCCTCATTCAAATTTGCATGAACGAAAACAAAGGGCGAGTTAGAATAGAAAACCACCCCTCAGAACCATTTGAAATCCGGGACGGACTAAAGCAGGGAGATGGTCTCTCACCGTGCCTTTTTAACCTTGTGCTCGAGTATGTCATCAGAAAGGTACAAGACGACAACATGGCCGGATCATCCCTGAACGGGGTCACACAAGTGCTCGCATATGCGGATGACATTGCCGTTCTGGGCGATAATCTAGAAACGGTTGGTAACAACTGTGAAATCATCATGCAAGCGGCAGAAGAGGTGGGCCTAGAAATAAATGAAGACAAAACAAAATACATGATTACGGCGAGAGCAGGTGGACCTCAGGGAACACATATAAACGTCAGAGGTAAGATATTTCAAAAAGTTAAAAAACTTAAATATCTGGGAATGATACTGACGGCCAGTAACGAAATGTCGAAAAAAAATAAATAAAAGACTGCATTCCGGTAACGCTAATTGGCACGCAGTCAGTAAACTGCTGAAATCCAGACATAAAGCTCTATAGAACCATAATCATGCCGATTGTTCTATATGGATGCGAAACATGGGCTCTCACAAAACGGGAAGAAAACAAATTCCGCGTATTCGAGAATAAAGTTTTGAGGGGTATCTTTGGAGGTAAATATGACGAGGAGGCAGGACAATGGAGGTAACTCCATAACCACGAATTGGAAGAGCTATATCGCAAACCTACAATAGTGAGAGTAATCAAGTCGCGAAGATTAAGATGGGCCGGACACGTCGCACGAATGGGGAACGATAGGACCGTGCATAGAATTCTTGACGGTAAGCCAACGAGAAAGAGACCGACAGGGCGGCCGCGACGAAGATGGGAGGACAATGTTAGGTTGGACCTCGAGGAGATCGGATCGGATGGTCGAACGTGGAAAGAGAGCACACGGGACGGGGAACAATGGCGGAGTCGAGTCGGTGAGGTCATGAACTTCCGGGTTCCTACAGGCCAGTAAATAATATAATAATGGGGTCCAAAGGCCACAAACAAAGTTTGCTCCCGAACACGACACGAAATTAATGTGTTTTCACCAAGCACCCTGGTTCGAAGGAGCGATTTCTCTTCACTAGGATTTATGAAGAGAAACCGCACCTTCACTAACGGGATGCAGTTGACTAGGACGCAAAATGCATTGGAAACCCAAACTAGATGACATTGCAATCGCTGGAGACCAAGGCAGCCGGTTGTGGAGCAGAGTAAATAAAATAGTATGTATTCTCGTAGTAATGGCGCAAGGCTAATAACCTTGACCAGAAAAACAAATTATTATGAAAAATTTAACAAACCTCATACTTGTTAAATAGGGCTCCTCGATAGTATAGTGGTTAGTACACCCGCCTGTCACCCGGGAGACCGGGGTTCGATTCCCCGTCGGCGAGCCCCTGGCGCAAGACTAATGACCTTGCCCAGAAAAATTAAATCATTATGGAAAATTTAACAAGCCTCAGGACTTGCTAAATAAGGCCAAGACCGGTTCCCGGTTGTAGTGCCGAAGGAAAAAAAAAAATACTTGTTAAATAAGACCAAGACCGGATCCCGGTTGTAGTGCCGATTATGATGGTTCTCGTAGTAATAGTAAAAAGACAACTATAAGAGACCGAGAACGGATTCCAATTGATGAGCCCGATAAAAAAGTAAGCAGTAACTGCATTATCCCTGTCAGGTGGGGTATGAAAATATACCGACAGCCAATCACTTCAAAGACATCCCGGATTACGAATCTACCAACTGGTTGTATTGCCTAGTTACTACCAGTGCCGTTTGTTTGATTTGAACACGGGTGGACTAGCAACAGGTGGACTGCGACAATCAGATAACCGATCAGTTCTGAATGTTTAGGTGGAAGATCAACACACTTTTTCATAAAGGTAAAACACTTGCGTGAGAAAATTAGACGATGTTCATCTTTGTTTTTGCTTAGTGGGCCGTTCTGTGTGGTCTTTTATTAGTGTGATGGAATTCTTCAGCGGATACGGACTAAATGTATGTTATGTTGCACCACCAAAATCTATTTTCTCGAAGCACTGCCGTATGCCATACAGAATCAGAACATGTTGACTCTTTTTCCTTTCTTCCTGACCTTTTTAACACTTTCTCTCATTCCTGTCCGCACTGTATCTTTATCTACCATATGGATGTTATCAACCCTAATCCAGTAAACACATTTGTTTTACTTAGCCCGCTAAACTGGGATTACACTCTGCTTCAATCTCTCCTACTCGAGCATGCACGTGCGACTGGACCTGACCTTTGGAGATGAAAGTGAATTATGGTCAGGGTCTCGTCTCGTTAACGCAAGTTGGTCTCTTTTGGTTTTTGATTTAAGCGCGAGTGCGTTTCCACCCCAGCTTGCCGATTTAGGATTAATAATCCCTTATTGTGTTGATATCATAAAACTGTTTTTAGATAAACCCTACAGAAAAGTCAGGGATTTAACAATTGTAAGGAAAGTATGCTTAATTAAGCCACATGAAAGTACACATAGACCCAACAAACGATTCTGAAGTGTGGACGGAGTTAGTTGATAATACCTGATCATACGCCAATGACTTAGGTGGAGACTTCTTAAGAGTCTAGGACATGCGACGCTCAACTGAAGACTGTAAATTTGCACTGAGTCAAACGGGCTCTTCCTTGATGCTAAATAGTTATAAACACTACCATATTGATTGTCTTTCTTTTCAAATGACTTTGGACAAAACCACGGAGCAATAATGTGAAGTGGAACACAATTCAACTAATCATTCAACTACTGACTATAAATTAGCACCGAAACAGATAAGTTATTTGTTAAAGCTGAACGGTTATAAGTAATAATTGGGTACCATTTTGACTTTCGTGTTTTGGAATGACAGAACGCTCTCTAACAATCCATTAATTATATCGGGGTATCTTTCTAAGAGCAATCGAGTATCACAAAGTGTGACACTTCAATTTTAGGAGAACTAATTTGTTTATGTATGCAAAATATAAGGAGACGAAAGTGAATAAACAAAAAATTAAAATTTGTGAAACAAATACACAATTTGTTCGTCAACATTGAAAAATCTTCTACAAAATGTTGTCTATCCCGACAGCATGCAGTTTTAAATACATTTTTCATTAACATTATTGTTTTATACTTTGTTTTCTATTTTTCTAGTTTTTTTTTTTTTTTTTTTTTTTTGTTATTATTATTATTATTACTTTTGTTTTGTTTTTGTTTGACTTAAATGTAATTAAAAATCCTATGAGAAAATACGGTAAAAATGTCCTTATATCGATATGGAGAATCATGTATCTATATTAATAAATATATTACATGTGCTTTATTGCTTTTACTTCGGTCCTTTGCTTTATATAAACTTGTTTTTTATGTTATTTTTTGTATTGTTTTGTTTTGTTATATAATTATTATTATCAATTTTAAATAATAGTAAATGCGAATGTAAGTGAAATAGAATTGGATCATTTATATATATATATATATAATACATTATAAATGTAAATATATAAGAAAAAAAAAAGTTAAACAAAAGAATTTCTCTAAATATTTTTACAAATAACTTCAGTTATAAGCAACTAAAGTGCATCAGAATGATACATACAAATACCGGATATACAAAAACGATTTAAACAAAAGGCCCACATCAAAATTTTGTTAATAATAATAATTAATAGCCTAAGATTTATTTATTACAATAGTTATGCGGTAAGTAACAACAGGACGCAATTGCTTATCTAAATAAATACATTTTTATATATTTTTTTTAAATCTTTTTCATCGTCTTCCTTGATTTCTCATTGTTGTTTATGTTTAATTGTAAATATAAAATATTGTTTTCACTTAAATATAGTAATTTGTGATGCGATTTAAATCCTATGTTCTTGATCACTTGCATCCGTTTTTTTTTTTTTTAATTATTGTTTAGCATAAAAACTTTTCTACGGCCCTAAACCTCTTCTGCGGTGTGTATTCTGGAATTGAAATATTTCTTGTAATAATTTAACCTTGTTAAATAGGATTTTGTTTTTTGTTTATATTATGACACGAAGTTTTCATATTTGTTTTTGTTTTATGTGAAAAAAAAGAAATAGTATCAAATTATAAACCATGCGCAACCTTCAACAAGGTCTCCCCTACACAATCTAGCAAACTTATATTGTGTTGGCCAAGGGCGGCAAAACGTCGTTCCTAATTACTTCACTTGGTTTTTTTTTTCATGTAACATTGAACACTTAAATAGTAAATTACGAACACACTACGTTATATTAACTTTCCGCCGGTTGATTTGTGGTAAATTGTGTGATTCCATCGTTTTCCATTGATTCCAGGACATCGGTTACGTAGGCGGCTACATCTGTATGACTCCGCTCGCCGCGTTGTATGAACGGCATTTGCAACAAGCGCCCATATTTAGGGCGTTCACTCTCATTTTTTATCAAACTAAAGAGAAAAGGAAGAAGAAAGTATGTTAAATCTCCATGTGGCAAAAGAAAGTCACTATCTGTCTGTTTGTCTCCTAGGTTCTTCTAGGCTACGCAACGAATTTTGATGCGGTTTTGACTAGCATTTAGAGTATTTCTTCTAAAAAAGTTTATACGTAGAACACATTCTAATTAAATTTAAAAATAGTAGAAAAAAGTCGATATTTTGTAATCAAGTCATCAAAAATCTATTCTCGGGTGTTTATATGTGTTACACCTCGCCACACGCCCCCTCTTAAATAATACAACAATACCATACATAATCTCAAGCCACTCCTCACACAATAAACCTTCATTCAATTAATTAAACATAATCTCAAACCACTCCTCAAACAATAAATTATCCCAAGTAATTTGCATACAATGCAATTCTCCCATCCAATTGATTCATATCATATCACGATAAACGCCTATCCACTTCATACCATAAACAAACTCAATCGTCACAAGCATTCTGCATACAATGCAATTCTTCCATCCAATTGATTCATATCATATCACGATAAACGCCTATCCACTTCATACCATAAACAAACTCAATCGTCACAAGCATTCTGCATACAATGCAATTCTTCCACCCAATTGATTCATATCATATCACGATAAACGCCTATACACTTCATACCATAAACAAACTCAATCGTCACAAGCATTCTGCATACAATGCAATTCTTCAACGTTAAATTCATTCATCCACACACGCCGCGATAAACGCTCAAGCATATCATCTTTCACAAGCCCACGGTCGGCAAGCTCAAGTTTCGTATACACGATGTTATACACGATATGGGACACGGGCGGTGTTGTCAAAGACCACCGACGACGAAGTAGTTCAACGGCAATGAAATGCTGAGCGCAGCGAACGTATCGAACGTGAATATTTAAATTGATTCCGCTGCTTTTTTTGCAGAGGAAATTAAGTGGTCATTAAAAATTGCGAATTGCGAATGGCAGGCGAATAGCCTCAAAATAGGTTACACATTCGGTGAGGAAAAAATGTATCATCTGCATTATTATCAAATTAAAATGGTATATTAAGTGATTGCAAATGAGTTGCAAGTCGCAGTGTGTGGAACTGATCAATCAAACAGCAGCAGCCTTGCCACGGAAAAGCGGGCTCTTTGTTTTGATTTGATTAGCGCAATGTGTTAGGAATGTAGTACAGTGCAGTGTAATAATCAAGTTCGAGGACTGCGGCCCTAGCATACGTACAGCGGGTCCCCTTACTTGTAAGTTTAAAAAGTCATAAGTCAAAGGGATCGACATCCCCATTTTAATACTAAATAAATATTATGAGTTAAAGTAAAGTAAAGAGTGTTTAATTTTTCAAGCCCAAACTATGGGAAGCGATCTAGCACGTGGAAGCCACTGTAACAGAGAGGTCTACACTACGTGGGAGCCATTCTAAATCCGTAAGTGACCCCGAATTAATAATACTGCAAATACCTTTAAACGCAACACATTCTGATAACTAAATAATAAATGCTAACATCTGGGGTTACGCTCAGGTGTTACATTTTGGCGCCCAACGTGGGGCCATATAACGAACAGAAACTATTAACATTTTTAATAATTAACAACCAAATCTTTCTGATAACCAAATATTAAATATTTATGTCAGAGAACACAAAAACTGATATAACATATGGTTTACGCTGGCTACGCCTTTTGAAATACATTAAACTATTGGGCTAAAGAATTGTAGGTCTTAAAAAAGTCTGCAGGAAACTTCTGAATAACATAAATACCTCACACAGTTGACTCAGTTCTATCTTTTACATATCAGGTGTAGTAAACAGAAATCCATTATTTTTGCATGAAATTAAAGACTTTAGTTAGCATAGTTAGAATCTGATTTAGGTCGAATATGCACCGTTTTGTTCGATAACTTGTTGCTAATTCGAAGGTAATTTCACCGTGCCTCTCTCATATAAACCCTCGGCCCTATTGGCAAAAAGCTGGTACAGTCGATTTTCACAAGCTTCTTTTGAGACGAACTTTTCACCAGCAAAATCATTCGCCATAGACAGGAGCAGGTGGTGCCAGGTCCGGACTATAAGGTGGATGCATAAGAACCTCCCAAGAAAGCTCCCGGACCTGTTGGCTAGTCACTAGCGATGTGTGCGGTCGGTGTTGTCCTGACGGAACACAATTCCTCTTCTATTGGCCAAAGCTGGCCTCTTCTGTGCGATTGCTTCCTTCAGACGGTACAATTGTTGACAGTACACGTCCGAACTAAGAGTTTGGCTGTAGGGGAGCAGCTCAGAGTAGATTATTCCCTTCCAATCCCACCAAACACACAGCAAAACTGTTAGCGACTCTATGTCTAGGAGAGACGCCTACCCGATACATCACGAGATTCCAAGGAACACTAATTATCCGACTCCTGGGAAGACGCCGTATCAGGAACAGCAAGAGGTCGCATCGAAGAAAGAAAACCAGCAAATAATTACCACCAGACGCTGGATAATAAATAGCAACATCGTACAAATTATCCTGGGAAGACGGTGCATGGAGGACAACAGCGATCAATTTCCCAGGCAGACGCTGCATCAAAGCAAAATTGTGTTGATTCCCAGGAAGGCGCTAATTACTCGATCCCTGGAAAGACGTGACCGACACAATAGCAGCACGCGCAGCAGTCACTCGCTGAACAATGGCACATGGAGACGATGGATAGTATATAAGAAATATCGATGGTGTAGCGCAAGAAGGGCCAATCTTGCATCAGATTGGCCCTTTTTGCGCTACACCATCAAAAATAAATTTGTAAATCGTTGAGTTCTCCTAAAGATCTCAAGGGATGTGTAGAGCCTTCTAACACTACTAAATAAATGTATGCTAAGATAAGAAAAACTGGTCTGTTATTTAAAGGGAAGTTGATCTTCGGCGGGGGGATGGGTGCGAACATACAGGGCAAAGTCTCTGATTGCCTTCAACCCGGCGAAGGCCAGGACGATCCTTGTCCCTGTTCAATCCAAGTTGACATGCAGTCTCCACGTGACACCCCTGGATAGCTACTTTGACACCCGCCAAGTAGTGAACCAATGCATGCAGCGACATCCTGAGAAAAGTTGGCGCAAGGCTAATAACCAGGCCCGTAAAAATGAATTATTATGGCAAATTTAACAAGCCTCGGATATGGACCGGATACACGACGACGACCACGGAAACGAAAACGGCTAAACGATTTAAGGATTTTTTCATGGAACATACGCTCACTATACAGAGCTCGAGCTGCACAGCAACTAGCCGATGCCCTGTCCGAATATAAGGCTGACATAACAGCATCACAAGAAATAAGATGGACGGGGTGTGGTGTTTTTCAAAGAAAAGAGTATGACATTTATTACAGCTGTCACGCAAAACACCATGTGCTCGGGGTAGGCTTTCTAGTCAGCCAAAAACTGAAGCCTGCCATCATCGGCTTTAATGCAATAAATGAAAGGCTATGCACTCTTCGCGTGCGAGGCAAATTTAAAAACATAAGCCTCATAAACGTTCACGGACCTACAGAGGAGTCCCCTGATGACGAAAAATAAGAATACTATGAGAACGTCGAACGGGCCCTCAATGCCTGCCCAAGATACGATGTGAAAATCGTTCTTGGGGATTTGAATGCGAAAATAGGTCGGGAGCCGGTTTTCAGGCACTACGCAGGTTCCCATAGTTTGCATGAGAACACTAATGACAATGGACTACGAGTCATCGAACTGGCAGCATCGAAAAACTTGGTCGTTGCGAGTACCAGGTTTCCGCGTAAAGATATCCACAAAGCCACCTGGGTATCACCTGATGGAGCCACTCGCAACCAAATTGACCACGTGTTGATAGATCGCCGCCACTCTTTGAGCCTGATGACGGTACGAACGTACCGAGGTGCCAACGTCGACTCGGATCACTATCTTGTTGGTACAGTTTTCCGAGCGCGGATTGCCTTACGGAGACGTATTGCATCCACGGATCAGGTTCGAATCAACACGGCTGCCTTACGCAATGAGAACACCAGCAACACCTTTGGTCATGCGTTAAGACTCGCCCTCGAAGAGCTCGACGGAGGGAGAGTAAGTCCTGGGGCCAGAATGCCGGGCGTAGAAGAGAAATGGACACGCCTTAAGAATACTGTCATTAGTACTGCCAACTCCATCTTAGGCAGTAGTCGTAGAGATCGGAACGACTGGTTTGATGATGAGTGCAAACTAGCGACTGAACGTAAGAATGCTGCATATCGGGCAATGCAGCAGTCTCATAGGACGCGGGTACGCGAGGAGAAATACAAAGAGCTCAGAAGAACTGAAAAAAGACTTCACAGACAAAAGAAAAGTGCCTGGGAAAAAAATCTTGTCTGTGAAATAGAGAAAAGTAGAGAACGAGGTCCGCACCAGGCGCGGAAGTTCTACCAAATAATCCGCAGTATGACGCGGTACACACCACGCTGCACTTACTGCAAGGATAAAGAGGGTAATCTGATCACCGATCCTGAAGGCATTCTGGAGCGATGGGAAGTGCACTTTAATGAATTGCTAAATGGTCAGCTCACAAAAGAATTGGAGGCTCCACCAATGCAAGACCAGGACCAAATGCTGCCGCCACCAAGCATTGAGGAAACACTAAAAGCCATTAGACAGCTAAAATCAAATAAAGCCCCTGGAGCTGATGGCATACCAGCTGAGCTGATCAAACAAGGAGGGACAGCGTTACATCACGCAATTCACGAGATCGTGGTGCACGTATGGGAGCAAGAGGAGATGCCGGAAGATTGGCGTCGTGGTATAATTTGCCCCATACATAAGAAGGGAGATATCACACTGTGCAGCAACTATAGGGGTATAACATTGCTGAGTACCGCCTATAAGATACTCTCTACTATCCTACAAGACCGGATATCCCCATACGCTAAAGCCATCATTGGTCAATATCAGTGTGGCTTCATCCCAGGCAAATCAGCAATTGATCAGATATTCACCCTTAGGCAGGCGATGGAAAAATGTCTGGAATTTAAGATTCCACTATATCATCTATTTATAGACTTCAAGGCCGCCTACGACAGCATAGCCAGGGTAGAACTATATAATGCCATGAGAGAATTCGGCATTCCAAATAAATTGATACGACTTTGTAGGTTGACCATGACCAACGTAACTAGTCAAGTAAAAGTAGCGGGATTGCTGTCCAAACCAATAAACATCTATAATGGACTCCGACAAGGGGACGGTCTGGCCTGCCTCCTCTTCAACCTGGCGTTGGAGAAAGCAATCCGTGACTCTGCCGTTACAACAAGAGGGACTATTGTCACCAAGTCCAGCCAGATACTTGCCTACGCAGATGACATCGACATCATCGGTAGAACCGAATCGGCGGTACAGGAATCCTTCACCCAGATCGAGCAGGCGGCACAAAAACTGGGACTGCGCATTAATGAGGGAAAAACCAAGTACATGGTGGCAACTTCTGCGAAGAGAAGACCTAACGTTGGTCAAACTATCAGGGTGGTGGAGCACGAATTTGAAGTAGTGCAATCCTTTAACTACCTTGGGTCAATAGTATCAGCCGATAACAATATGGAAGAAGAAATACGCGAACGGCTGATTAAATCCAACAAAGCCTACTATGGTCTATCAAGGCTCTTTAAATCCCGAAATTTATCCAGAACATCCAAGCTACTACTGTACAAGACCATGGTCTTACCAGTACTCATGTATGGATCCGAGACCTGGGTGCTTAATAAAAGGCACTCTGAACTATTGGCCGCGTTCGAGAGAAAGGTCTTAAGGAGAATTGTTGGACCCGTATGTGAGGGAGGACGATTCCGGAGACGCTACAACCATGAGTTGTACGCAATCTACCTTGAAGCTCATATTGTAAGAAAAATCAAGCTCGGTAGACTCCGGTGGGCGGGACACCTAGCTCGAATGAGCGAAGAGGACCCTGCCCGGAAAGTCCTTTGTGGCAGGATGTATGGAAGGAGACAGCGCGGCAGACCTTGTCTGCGATGGAGGGATGGCGTAGACCAGGACGCCCAGAGCCTGGGAGTGCTAAACTGGATGACATCGGCTCGAAATCGGGACCGGTGGAGAGATTTGTTAAATAAGGCCAAGACCGGACCCCGGTTGTAGTGCCGATGATGATGATGATGATCTTCGGCGGATTTTCGTGTCTTTACGTCGCAAGAAGTGTTCTGCCGAACACTACTCTTAAAACAACAACACACACAAACGGAGCGAAAACAATGTCAAATGAAACCATGACAAGAATTGTTTTATTTTGAATTTTTATTTTGTTTCTTTCTTTTATAGGATTCAAGGATTTACTCCCTTGACGCCCGTGGCGATTTCTTAAGAGCTATTTCGCTGTCAACCACGCACAGAATTCACAATTTGATTGTCCTTAATTAATTAGGATACAGTTTTGAGATTCACACACATGTTTGTTCCCTCCGTATCACTTAATTGACTAAGACAGTTTACTATTTAGCACTATATTTGTATTGGTCAATATTCTAATTATACTTGTTGACACTGAATTCGTGACGTTCACTACTTCGATTATGTTCGATAGCGCTATTAGTATGGTACAGTATTTATATCCGTGTGAAACTAGACTTACGGCTATACTCGCGAAAATCTGAACAATCGTAATGCGCGGCGCGGATCGACCTCCTAGGCGGGGTTCTCTGGCTGTACTTCAATTCGACTATCCTTTGTCCTGCGGTTTCCTGTTTCGTCACAGGCCAGATGTGTGGTTGCACCCGCACACACAGACGCGGATGTTGCTGCCTGTGTGGCCGAAGATCTTCCTGGGAACCCGGAGTTCACACCTTCTGTCGAATCGATCGGTGTATCTTTGGTGTGGTTTATTATTCCTAGCGATCCCTTTTTGGCCACAATAGGACAGTGAACAGTGTTTTAGTTAATTGCTGTTTCTCCGCAATGGCTTTGTTTGGAGACGTGCGCTTTTCGGTTTGGGATCTTACAAGGAATAAGAGGTGCTAATTGCTATTAGCTACAAGAGGAGATATGCGTTATTCTGTTTGTTTTCAGAAAAATGCGTTTCATGGATGAATTGAATTCAATAGTAGGACATTTTGAACGTTAAGTTCGATTGGTTTTTACTATTGAATTCAATGTTGGGATATTTGGAATGTTACCTTTTGTTTCAGGCGGAAGTAAGGACTGTAGACACGTGTAATGGATATGTGGCGGTTCCGCCAAAACCCACGGTTCGCTTTCCAAAAGAACCCCCATAACTTTCACCCAATCTCCTAATTTCACTAATGAAATCGCATTAGCATCTTAAATGCTCCACGCATTAAAGAGATCAAATCTGTGATATAAAAAGCCCCTGGAAAAGAAAACTTACCTTTTCATGCATCTCTTCGCATAAAATTCCCGTAAGAGTTCTTTCTTACCTTATCATAAATTCCCTGTAATAAAATTCATCGGTTCGCATATCATACGACCGCATATCAGGGAATCTTACCCCTGAGTCGGCTAATCCCAGCCTCAATATGTGTACATAAAAACTATCTATGCACACATCGGCTGTCGACCCTTTTAGCCAGCGATAAATATTCCAACACCAGCTGCATGTAATTAGCACCATCCACGTTGAGACTATTTCCCTAACTCACACCATGAGTAAACAAAAGACCGCTGTCCTTCAGCAGGCATTCTGGCGATACGCAAACAATTCAATCATCCTAGTATCCCAAATGCACCTACCATCTAATGTTTACTCAGTTGAACTCTCAGGCCATAAATTTCTTTTATCCTACATAGTTCTGGATTCGTTTCCCAGTAACCCCTCACATAAACAAAGAACTCCACGATGCCTTTTTGCTTTCTTTGTTTCAGGTTCATTCCCATGGCCTTGTGTATGAAAAAAAAACCAATGTGATCTTCACTCACGCATACACATACATTGCCAAGTCTTTCTTCCTTGTTTCCACCACGAGAGAAACACTTTCTCTCTTGGGCAAACTCACCCCAAAACGATTAAATATCGTTAAGTCGAATTTCATCTGCTGACCAGGCTGGTCGCACGATCTCCCGCTCTCCGGTGAGCACGGAGACGCGAATATCCCCCTGAGTCGTGTGTGAAGTAATTAAAATTTATAAAAATCATTCAATATTAATAATAAGTTATAAGTAAAGACCATTGACAATAAAAAATGTTTATGCATAAATAACATCGCCTGAGTGTTTTTGTTTCTGTGTTGTGTCCGCTCGGTCGCGAAGGTCAACCATCGTTTTCTTCCCCCTTGCGTTGTGAGCAGTGTCCGCGCGAACAATAGACGATGGGGATGGAAGTGAACCGAGTGTCCATGTTAGGCACAACTTACTCCCCACAGATATAGGTGAGTATGTTCCTTTGGTGGAACGACGATATCTCAACCTATAGTGGGTTGTGTGGTTCGTAGAACCGCCACAGATCCTTTTTCAATCCGCTCTTTTTCTTATTACCGGTATCCCAGAACGCTTCCACAAGCGATAAGAGGCGATCAACCGGATTTACTTTACAGGTACCTTAGAGCACTTCCCGACACCAGTGGTAAGGGGCGCTAATGGCATATTCCTTTCGTAAAGGTTGTACAAAAGACGTGTTACCACCACAGGTGGTAACAGCCTCGCGGGGGAAAGATACTAAACGGATACCACGGCACATCGCGCCGGTGGTAGCCGGTAGAATCGGCATTAGGGCACAAAGGGAAGGCATTTCTTCTAAATTCTGGGCGACGGTGGGTTTTCTTTTCTTTTCAGGATATCCTTAACCAACTGGTGCAGGAAACATTAAATACAGACCACTATGGTCAACGACAATTACAAAAACCTTCCTGACCGTCAATCCTTTGCGCCGGCTCACCACGATTCGGCTACGACCGTTTTCGCTTGGCGGTATCGTAAGGGACCCATTTTTCATCACCAGTCACCATTCGCTTCAGAAATGAATTGATTTTATTGCGATTCAGCAACGATTCGCAAATGAAAATTCAGTCCGTGTTTTTTTCTTTTTTACGTTAACTCGTGTGTGGCACTCAAAGATCGAGCTTCTTTTTGTATCCAGCTTCATTCAAGTGTTTCCAAACAGTTTTTTGTGCAATGTTTAGGTCCAGGGCGATCAAAACAGTGCTTATATAACAATCGAACTCGACGATTTCCATGATTTTATCGACATTTTTGACAATTGGCCTTCCAGAACGTAGTGGATGATCTTCGACATCAAGATTACCAGAACGAAATCGACAAAACCAAAATTGGGCGTAATTTTTTGTTACAGTATCAGGACCATATACAGAATTCACATTTTCAGCCGCCTGACTTGCGTTTTTGCCTTTCTCGAAGAAAAACTGTAAAATAAGGCGTATTCTCTCTTTGCTGGTGTCCATATTTGACAATAATTGATGCGGACTCAAACAAAACTGAGTCAAGCAATTACAAAACTGTCTGGAAACATTGTTAGTACGAAATCTTATCTTTCTAGCGCAATCTGGCAAAACCCGATCGGACCTATAAAACGCGAGATACACATTACATTTTCTATTGAAAAAATAATGGATTTCTTTTTCCTACCCCCCATATATTATTGAAAATACTGAGTAATTAATTGATCAAAAAAATTCCCGGAAGTACCAGCGTGTAGCGTTCTCAAGCATGCGAATTGTGTTCTGTTCCATCTATTAGAAAAATAATGGATTTCTTTTTACTACACCTTATATTAATGAAAAGACTGAGTAATATGGGCTGGGCCATACATTTTTGCAAATGGTAACACTTGATTTCTCAAAAACCAGTAGATGGGGGGGGGGGGGGGTAATTGTGCGTCGCTTCATGCAATTTTAGCCATGGTGGAGCGCTTCACGGGAAAACAGCGTGCTTTTTGTGTAAAAGAATTTTACAAAAACAACAATTTCTACGTTACTGTACGACGCCTATAGAATTGTATACGGATTACGCCCTGTACATGAGTGTCCAAGTGTTAATTTAGTCAAAGCTTGGGTCAAGAAGTTCGAGCAAACGGGATCGACAACGAATATTAAACAAACAGGGCGGCCACAGTCAAGAAAACACCCAGGAGGAGATAGCCGCGATACTCGCAGCATGTGTCAGCGAGTTTTCCAAAGTTTGCGCAGTCGATTGCAGGAGTGCCAACGACGAGACATGTGCCCCGTCTCGATGTCATTTTTAAAATTGCAATAAATGTTGTTATATAAATAATCAACAAAATAACATTTGTAGTTTTATTTCTATTCATGTTGCAAATGTGCAAAAATGTATGGCCCTCCCTTTAACATTATCAAAAAGGTTCCCGGATGTTCAACGTGCGCCGCTCTCAGCCACGAGAATTGAGTTCTGTTTATTTTACTAGGTTGGCATCTGTCGTTGACATTTCAACAGCATAACTTGACTCTTGTAAAAGTTACCCTGACTTGATCACTTTTGCCTCTCTTGTTTTTCTTTCGATTTCAAACATGGAATTGGGTTTAACCTACGCGTTCGTATTAAATTTGGCATCCGGAACAGATTGAATAATGGGAGGATCTAGTTCGAAGTGTTTCGGCAGCGATATTCTAATGAAAGGGGTCGTTTATCAGTGGGACGAACTTTTCAGAAGTTATCATGAGTCCGATGAGGATGACGAACGCAAAGGCTGGCCGTCAACATCGAGAGCCAACGGAAACATCGATAGAGTGAGAGAAATGGGATCTTGAACATCGTTAAATACATTTTAAATAATGGTTTTGATTACCGCCGGACGCAGCAAAATTAGCGCTGAAAGACTTGAATTTCTCCCAAAAAAGAGACCGCGTTGACACGGCAAAAAATGTGGTTTCCAAGGTGACTCAATATTCATCAAAATGTCTTACCATCGGATGCCGCCGCTTATTCTCCGATCTTTTCCGTAGGATTTGTTTACACCGCACATCTGGCCTGAGAAGCAAAGGTTCTCATGCTATTCAGGTGGGTACAAAGGACTATGGGATGTAATGCTTTGTTTGTACTTCCACGCATAAACATCTATCGTGGGTAGTGTTAAGAGTTTATGGCGGCATGACTGCTAATCGTCAGCGCAACGATATGCCTTGTTTGCACAAGTGTGCCTTTAGCGGTAGGGTCGTGCCAGGGATTTAGGTGTTAATTTCCATTAGATACCAGAATAGGCATTCGTTGTTCGGTTTATTTACCGACAATGGTATTTCATGGGAAACATCGTGTTGATGCTTAGGATGGGTGAGTGATTTGCATGCGACGCTATCCTGCATGGCGCATTTGCTTAGATGCGATCCTTTTCTGCCTTTTGGAATTGGGTTGAATACAATGTATGGATGCGTTGAACTCGATAATGGTAGCTTTTGAACGTTTAGTTCCTTGCTTTCTGATATCGGGTTCAACGTCGTTGCATGTCCTATAACCTTTTGTTTCAGGCATCGTTACTGACTATTGGGACACGTGTCTGTGGGCACGTGTGCTGAAAAAGGTGAGTAAAGTTCCTTGGCGGAAAGGATACCTCAACCTGTAGTGAGTTGTATGGTTCGTAGAACCGCTACAAGTTCGCCAAAAAAAAAAAACAAATTTGTGGACAAACAGCTTGTGGATTTTACACCATAATAACGCACCATCACACAATGTCATCATTATCCACAACAATGGGACCAAGAATGGAAGGAATACCATCCAGCAGCCACCGAATTACTTAATTTGGCTCCCTGTGACTTCTTTCTGTCTCTCAATAGAATTATAGACAAAAAGCACCCCACGGAACGCGTTTAATCAGCCGAGAGGAAATAGTAGTAAAATCAAAGACAGTTCTGATGGATTTCCGAATAGCTAGTATAAAAATATTTCGAGGACGAGATCAAGCGCTGGCATTAGTGCGTTGCAGTTGATAGGGACTACTCTGAAGGGAACAATATTATTTTCACTAATAAACATATTCAATTTGGCCCAAGTCAATAGGATGCTATAGCGTTCTCCATTGACTGGTACTATGTCACCAGTACCATTTACAAAGAGATACAACCAAAGGATGGTACCTGTGTGAACACCTCACCACACAGTCAATATTTGTGAATGCAAAGGCATCTGATGAAACATTATAGGATTGGTTGATTGATTGTGGACCATACGCGACAATTTTGTTTATTAACGACGCCATTCCGCTAAAAATTAGCTTCATCGCTCATGATGACTTTGCGGTGAAAATTGGGATCCTTTTGAAAGTGCTTTCACGACTAACTCAAAAACATTTCTTGGCTGTGTGGCTTTAGTTCTTGCATCAAAACAATCTTATAGGCAAAAATCACTGCTCAAAATAGTTGTTAATAGATTTGCAAGTAGAAACTCGCCTCTGAAGTTGGTTGCATTAAAAGCATACGTGAGCGCATCCAATTCGCTCGCCCATTTTGGATATATATAGCTTCGTCATTGCTCTTTGTATAACTAAGTTTTAGTCATTTACAAGCTGTCATCCCGCGTGCATCAGTTGTATAAGAGATGGATGTCGAAAAGCAACATTTACGCCATTCCATTCTACTCTGTTTTCAAATGAAAAAAATGCTGCTCAAGCTATCAAGTTGATTAATTCGACTTTGGGTGAACATTCTTTGAGTCATTCAATAACAAAAAAATAATTTGCAAGATTTCGTGAAGGAAATTTTAGCGACTCCGATCACCTTCCAGTGATGGGCAAAATTAGAAGTCGGCTCGCAACAAACCCACATGGGCAGTCACGGAAGACGAGCAAAAACTTCGACATTGATAAACTAAAAGACCTGCGCAAAAGGGCTGAATATCAAGAGGAACTAACGAATAGATTTAGCATCCTAGAGAATGGGAGTAGTGAGGAAGATGAAACCAATAACCTGGGCACTAAATGGGCATCGATCAGAGACACAATCAAACAAACAGCCCAAAAGGTATTAGGGCTTAAGAAAACAATTAAGTCCAAACCTTGGTTTGACGATGAGTGCAGGGCGAAGATCGAACAACGTAAACGCCTCAAAGTGATTCACTTAGAACGATATGATGAAGTCAACGCAGAAAGATACGCGACAATTCGGAAAGAGACAACGAGACTTTTCAAAAGCAAAAAAAAACGCGAATGAGAGAAGACCAGGATCGAAAAAATCCCAGAAAATGCCAGAGCAAAAAATATCAGAGGTATGTATGCCTGCATAAATTCAATTAGAAATGGCCACCGAGGGAGACCCAAAATAATCCGAGACACAAACGGCCGTCTGGTGATAGAAACAAACAATATCGTGAGAAGATGGAAGCAGTACTTTGAAAACCTGCTCAATGTGCGCACCCATCAATCGCAAATGAACGCACCAGACGTACATACAGCGGAGCCTCAGATCCCAGAGCCCTCTTTCGACGAAGTTGTAGACGCAATAAACCGATTGAAAAACAACAAGGCTCCCGGAGTCGACTGCATACCGGCAGAGCTTGTGAAGCATGAAGGAGAGACAACCGCTCGAAAGATCCTCCAACTGATTAAAACAATATGGGATAAAGAAGTCACTCCCGAAGAATGGAAAACCTCAATAGTCGTCCCCATTTTCAAAAAAGGTGACAGATCTGACTGCGGAAACTACAGAGGAATATCATTGCTCCCAGCCACATACAAAATACTAACAAATGTCATACTGGCGAGAATCACACCATACGCAGAAGACATATTGGGAGACTACCAATGCGGATTCCGTAGGTAACGGTCAATGAGCGACCAAATGTTCACAATAAGGCAACTACTGGAAAAGAAGTGGGAATACGGAGAGACAGTTCACCAACTGTTCGTGGACTTCAAAAAAGCCTACGACTCAGTCGCAGACTCTACCATATTGTAGTTGAGTTGGGAATCCCGAAAAAATATGCCGCCCTCATTCAAATTTGCATGAACGAAAACAAAGGGCGAGTTAGAATAGAAAACCACCTCTCAGAACCATTTGAAATCCGGGACGGAATAAAATAGGGCGATGGCCTCTCACCATGTCGCTTTAACCTTGTCCTCGAGTATGTCATCAGAAAGGTACAAGACGACAACATGATCGGATCATGAACGGGGTCACACAAGTGCTCGGATATACGGATGACATCGCCGTTTTGGGCGACAATCTAGAAACTGTAAGTAAGAACAGTGAAATCATCATACAAGCGGCAGAAGAGGTGGGCCTAGAAATAAATGAAGACAAAACGAAATACATGATTATGGCGAGAGCAGGTGGACCTCAGAGAACACACATACACATCAGGTGCAAGATATTTGAAAATGTCAAAGAATTTAAATATCTGGGAACAATACTGACGCCCAGTAACGAAATGTCGAAGGTTATTAACAAAAGACTACACTCTGGCAACGCTAGTTGGCACGCAGTCAGTAAACTACTGAAATCCTAACTGCTATTACGGAATATAAAGCTCCGTGTCTATAGAGCCATAATCATGTCGATTGTTCTATACGGATGCGAAACATGGGCTCTCACAAAACGGGAAGAAAACATATTCCGCGTATTCGAGAATAAAGTCCTAATGCGTATCTTTGGCAGCAAATATGACGAGGAGGTGGGACAATGGAAAAAACGTGTTGTGGTTTTACTCCGAGTGGTGAGTAAAAGATGGATATATGTATAAATTTATATTCGTTGGGATATTACTTTAAGGTTTGAGCCCTTTTAGACTGTTATCCACACTTGTCCTCACCCAGTGGCTGCACGCAATCTAACGGCTTCCCGCTTTAGAACGCCAGTGGTTGCCCGTTGCTGTTGGGCACAACCTTCCTGTTTGCCGGAACCCATTTAATTGTTCGTCAGGGAGCTTACACGAACTCTCCAATATTTCGAGTCCAACGACGTTCAGAGCAGCCAGCTTTCGTGATGTCGGCAGCCTCAGTTGCTCGCCACTGTCTCCTGCCAACTCAAATTCCAACACCAAACAACAACTTTCATTCAGTCCTTCATGGACGAGTTCTTAACTTTATTACTATTAACAATTAACAAATTATTTTCAACATTAAACTTCTTTTATTTTAAAAGCAAAATTCAATCCTCCATGGACGGGTTCTTACTTCTTTTCTTTCTTTGTTTTACTTACTCCTAAAAACAACAGCAAGACTCAAAAAGACCACCCTCTCTCTCTCTCTATCGCTCGCCATCTCGCCACTACTCCGAAAGGACACGCTACCTAACCGACCCAACACGATGCCGGTTCGTGCCTCAGCTCGTATTTCATTGTAGAATTATTAATATAGAATTTTAATTTAAATGTGGAGCATCAAATAATAATTTAGAGTTTTACATTGACGTGGAGCATCAATAAAACAGCAGATCTAAATCTCAAATTAGATCAAAAGAAAATAGACACAAATCTTTACTGCTTCTCGGTGGGGCAATGGTAATGGGGGGCTACGTAACAAACTCCACAACCACGAATTGGAAGAGCTATACCGCAAACCTACAATAGTGAGAGTAATCAAGTCGCGAAGATTAAGGTGGGCCGGACACGTGGCACGATTGGGCAACGATACGACCGTGCATAGAATTCTTGACGGTAAGCCAACGGGAAAGAGGCCGACAGGGCGGCCGCGACGAAGATGGGAGGACAATGTTAGGTTGGACCTCGAGGAGATCGGACCAGATGGTCGAACGTGGAAGCAGAGCGCACGGGACAGGGAACAATGGCGGAGTCGAGTCAGTGAGGTCATGACGGGTTCGTACAGGCCAATAAATAGTAATAGTAATAGCTTTGATAGGCTTCTCTATAGTATAGTGGTTAGTATACCCGCCTGTCACGCGGGAGACCGGGGTTCGATTCCCCGTCGGGGAGCGTCTGGCGCAAGACTAATGACCTAGCCCGGAAAAAAGAAATCATTATGGAAAATTTAACAAGCCTCAGGACTTCCTAAATAAGGTCAATACCGGCTCCCGGTTGTAGTGCCGATGATGATGATGATGATGAAAAGCTTTGATAACGTCATCTGTTGGAAACAGTAACAACGTATTCAAGGTATTTATATTTTTCGTGTGATGCTCCAGAAAAAACATTTTTAATCCAGTTGTTCTTAGATCTAAGATCTACTGGTAACATTGCACTAGCCGCAAATGCAGCTACGTTTTTGGAAAAAGGTGGAACCGCACACACAATGTTCAAACTTCCATTAAAAAACTGCTACTAATGATACTAGCAGTGTTTGCAGACTTTCCAAACAAAGTAACACCGAAAATTGATGTGACTGCTCACTAACGGTTTAGGACGTCGGACAAATCTTCCGTTTAACCCTTGCAAAACGGTATAGCACAAACTCACCTATAGGTGGATGTACAATTCTGTTTTCAGGTGCCATTCTTCAAATCTTGCCAGTTGTGGCGAGAGCAATACGAGCTGATCAAATTAATGCTTCTTTAAAAAGGTTCTTCATCATCATCATCATCGGCACTACAACCGGGACCCGGTCTTGGCCTTATTTAGCAAGTCCTGAGGCTTGTTAAATTTTCCATAATGATTTGTTTTTTCCGGGCAAGGTCATTAGTCTTGCGCCAGAGGCTCCCCGACGGGGAAACGAACCCCGATCTCCCACGTGACAGGCGGGTATACTAACCACTATACTATCGCGGAGCCCTTAAAAAGGTTCTTACCGGTGGTCATATGTAAAAAGATTGGAACTTAAATGTTAAGGAAAAATAAAACCAAACAAAATAATCAATTCTACTTACCACGTATTTACAAAGTCAACGAATTCAGTAGAAAACTCCATCCCATTATACGATGCCTGCAATCGTGGCGGATCACCCTGGACAACCTAAACAACAAGTATTTGCACTGTAGCAACGAAAACACATATCAAACTTTCAAGAACATACCTGACATAGCTGTTCAAACACAGAGTCCCACTTCTTATAAGGAAACGTTCCGGTAGCAACTTCCATCAACGTAATTCCCAAAGACCACACATCACTCCTAACATCATATCCTTTCGCCCGCTCAGGATCGATCCTCTCAGGCTGCAACAAAAAAAATTGCATAAATACCGCAGCGTGAAACTTAAAAAAAATTAATTACTTACCGCCATATACGGTCGACATCCAGCATCTTTTGTCTTCGCTATCGAATCAACTAGCTGGCCCGAAATTCCGAAATCACATAATTTGATATCGCCACGCTTATGTAAGAGTATATTACTAGGCTTAACGTCTCTGTGTATTATTTTCAATTGTTCCTTAAGATAATTTAATGCATTTACTGTGGCTACAGTGATCTTCGCCAATATGGACTCTGGAATTCTCTGGCACTTCCTTTCATAAATATATTTATAAAACTTATCCAAAGATGTGTCCATTAATTCCATGCAAATCCAACAGTCTCCTTCCTTAAACAGCGCCCCGAAGAATTGCACAATATAATTACATTCATTGGATTTCATCACTACTTCTAGGTCCATCAGTAGTTGCTTCTGTTCCTTCTCGTCGACAGTAGACCGAATACGTTTGACTGCCATCACAAAATCTGTCTTTTTGAATATCATCTTGTTCACAGCACCAAACGCACCTCGACCAATCTCGCCGAGATCTTCCATATCGTCCGATGTAAAATGATAGACATCATCACCGAATTGTAATTTACCAGAGGCTTGAATTTTGATTCGTTCTCGAGTTTTGTCTGGTAGCGGCGCTTGCATAACAGGCCCGTCAGCTAGGCTTAGAGTCAATTGCTTCTTTCGATCCGGTTGTTGACGTAAATTGAGATTGTTTAAGCTCAATTCAACTGGAGGAATGCGGGGTCGGGCACCTGTACAAAAGGCTACTTGAAATTAATTTACTTTGTATATCATAACTGTGGGGAAGAAGTAACGGTTCACAGAAAGGAACTGGTCTTTATCAGAAGGGTAAGGTTTTTTTTATAGTTAAGGAGTGTGAACAAGTATAATTTTTAATTATATACCAAGCCATTCAGGGCTGACTGTTAGCGACGCCTCATCGCGAAAATGGAGGAACAGAAAAACAGAACACACAAGAACGGAGACAGTATCCCACTCCTAGATGCATGGCGCGTCAGCGTCATCTTCTTATAGGATACATTCAAGAAACATTTTCAAGTCAGCTAAAGCAGGAGGTACATTGGAACTCAGTGGAAATAGGTTTATGGACGTCCCATCTGAGTCATCACTATAAAATGCTGTGTGCCCATAACAATTGATCCCAAAAGATTGGTCACATTCCTTGTTTTTTTTTTTTAACTTATATACTTCTCTCAGGAAAGGCGTACCTATAGCGCCGACATGCCACCCCGAGATGCCAACAAATATCCGTCGCAGTGGATGAGACCATACTTGCCGCCATGCACACCGCAAGAAGAAAATCGGCGTGCGTCAGCGTCACCAGGTGTGTAATCCAGGAGGATTTGTTGTGTCGCGTGATCGAGGGGGTAAAAACCCGGATCAACCGAGCAGATATCAACACACGATTCTCAATTCCCACTCAGAAGCCGAAAGAACCATAGGAAGAAATCGACATACACGCATCCACAGTGAAGAACACAACAGCAAAAGACAATCCAGAAAAATCATGTGCATAGCAAAGCATTAATGTAGTAAGTAAGACGACCGTGATCTGATGCGTTGGTGTATTGGTTCTAACCTTTTCATAGCGTGGGTTCGAATCAGTTTCGACGAACGAAGACCTGAAACTGAGGCAAAAAGGAACGTCCCCAAGCGAGAATTAGAACCACCGAGATGGGAGCAGGATTGGCTCAACTGGATCTCGAGCTGATCAAATTTAAGCTCAGAGACAGAGGGCGAGGCTGGTGAACAAAAATGTCAGCATAATCATTTCGAATTTGGAGTCAACCATTCGAAGTCGGCTGATAGGAAAAAAGATGCGACTTGACGAGGAAGATTAAAGGAAGAGCGACATTCACGACTGCGCGCAAGCTATAGAAAAACGATCTCAAAAGTCGTCCGAGGTAATTATACCGCGACCAAGCTCCCATACTTCAACGGTATCAGCCAACAATGGTTAATCTTCAATAAGGAATTTGAAGAAAAGGCGCCCGCCTTCACTCACGCGAAAAATTTGTCAGATCTGTGAAGAGCGCTCCAGGGAGGGATCAGAGGCCGCGAGGAGTCTTCCATTTATTACCGACAACCCAAGTTTATTCGTGTAAACTGTAATTAACTACTTTCTCGGCCGAATACGCAGATTGGAAGCACTTTAAGGATCTGCTCCAGGTGAAATTGGTGGACTTCCCGGATGTTTTTTTTTTTTTTTTATTTATTGGCCTGTAGGAACCCTAAAGTTCATGACCTCACCGACTCGACTCCGCCCGGATCTTACCGATATGAAACGCCTATATTACTTATAATCTAGTCTCCGTGACGATGATGCGAAAACCATAAAGAATATTCCGGTCATGGAGGAAAACTATAAGCAGGCAGGGGACAGACTAATCGAGCACGACAGCACTCGTGTTCTTCTTCATTCTTAACTTAGCACTCTTTTTCAGGTTCCCGCAGTAACGAGTCTGTCCCTTACGTTAGCTCTGCGAGGCTACGAAGGACGTTATTGGGATCCTAGATGCGCTTGATCGACCCGTAAAGGACTGGGACGACATACTCGTACACCTGACAACACAGCACCTAGATCAGCGCACTGCCCGTAATTGGCAAACATCTCAGAGGGATACTACTGAAGCCGCTAAATACAAGCAGCTCGACATCTTCCTGAAAACCGCCATCGAGGGTTTGTCGAACTGCCCAAACTTGCCGCTAATCAGGATCAAGGAGCCCAGAAGAAGACCATCCGCCATGTCCCCCAACTCGAAGCCGCTTCCAGCTGTGTCACGTATCACAGTGCATACGAGATCACAGCCAGCAACACTTTCTTGGTATGTTTTGGTCATAGAAATTAAAGACAAAAGAAATTAAAGAATAAAAGTAAACGCAGTTGTTAGCGAGAGACAATTCTGAACCATATGTTCCTCTCCACTGGTCTCAGTGCGGTTGTGTTTACCGATAAGGAGGAGCTTTGATGTTGGTGGTTTTGTACCTCTAAAAGGAGTGGTGCTGTGTTTTTTAACCTTTACTGGAGTTAAAAGTGGACTTCGCGGTTAATCAAGAAGATCAAATAATCACATACAACAATTGAGGTTAGAAGTGGACTGTTGTGTGATGCAACTAGTGATGATGAGGGTGCGTCATATAATAACATGTTTAAATAACTCTCCACCCTCTACACTCGAGGTGTTAGCTTGTGTCACAACCAATTAGCTCAACTTCGATTACGGCGAGCTGTGACACAAGGAATAATTCGGCGAATTCAGGAGAACAGTACAACAGTACTACTCTTGATCGAAAATATTGGGTTGTACCACATGAAATGTCCGATTTTCGCTCAATCGGAAATAATTAGTTCTCGAGTGAGCGTCTGTGCCAGACCGTTAAGTTTTCCTTTTTTATTAAGTAAAGTGGTATGGGTGCTTGACGTGTGAGCATTTTAGGGTTCCTTATAAGTACAGTTTTTTTTTAGGAATTGTTTACCATGCTGTCGGCAATTCAAATTCGAACCCTCTTCCTCTATGAATTTGAAACGGGACATAATGGGTCATTGGCAATGAAAAACATTAATGGCGCATTTGAGTATGTAGCGGTAAACGAACGCACTATACGTCGTTGGTTTGGAAAGTTCCGTTCGGGAGATTTCAGCCTCGAAAATGAACCACGTGGGAAGCCGGAAACGTTAGTTGATCACGATGTTTTAAGAGCGACGGTAGATGCGGACTCAACGTAATCGGTGCGGGAGATTGCACAAAGCATGGCACTATCCCCAATGACAACAAGCCGACACCTTTCTCTCATAGGAAAGGTAAAGAAACTCAATAAGCGGGTACCCCATGAACTGAACGAGTCCCAAAAACGACGGCGGCTGGAAATCTGCACATCGCTTAGATTAAGAAACCAAACTGAACTGTTTTTGCAACGGATAGTCCCTGTGATGAAAAGTGGATCCTGTATGATAACCGTAAAAGACCTGGGTAGTGGCTGGAGCAGGTGAAAAACCAAAACACACTCCCAAGCCCGATCTTCACCCAAAAAAGGTTATGGTGACAATTTGGTGGACATCGAAAGGACCTATCCATTTTTCATTTCTTCAACCAAGCTATCAAATATTGTGAGGAAGTCGACATATTGCATGCCAAATTGGCTGAAAAGCAACCTGCGTTGGTCAATAGGCCCCATACCTCCCAAGTAACTAGAATTTGAAATTCTTCCACATCCACCGTACTCTCCTGACATTTCCATTACCATCTTTTCTGCAATCGGGATTCATTTTCGTCGGCAGAAGGTCTTCCGGAAGTTACAGTTCTAGATGAGCATCGTATGAGTATCGTCTAAAGAAAAACACGTACACGATGGATTATAACATCGCTTGATAGGAACGTAATAAAAACAACACTCAAGCAGAAGAAATCTCGCAAATCGTCCCAGTTAACAGTCCCATACCGTTTACTACAATAATGAAGAAAGTGTTCTACTGTCGGAGGTTAGTTGACATCTCTACTCCATGATCTGGTCGTTCCCTGCAAGTGATCTTCCCGGCAGACTCGATTTTGGTCTGTGGTTACTCGATCTCGATCAATCGGTGCGAAATATATGGGAATCTTCTAACTCTGGATTATATAGGCGCACATATAAGTATTCGATTAATTGTGTGTCACAGAATTATGCTAATTGTAGATTTGTTTGCCATTTACTGAGTACGTTTTATGTTGCTGTAGTAAGTCTGAATAAGCTCTTCTACTCTCGTTTCCAATTGTAGTACTACTCATTAAGTAGTACAATACCATAATCGGGGTCTGGTTTTTATTTCCATAGTTGTGTCTTCCTTGATCCCCATCTTAAGCCGTTGACATTCAGTTTGACATTTCAATGTTTTTTGTGTCGTGGGTAGTGTGGGGGTTCTCTATACTACATGGAGAACCAACCCACTATTTCCGCCTTATTTCGACCGCTGTCAGCGCGTCATGTCACCCGTATCCCACCGTTCAGTTGATTCACCTGAGAAGCATGTTGCAAAAAAGGACGCATAGCTGAATTCATTATTCTATGCAAGTAATGCATAATTGAATTCAGCTACCTTTCTGCCATACGGCAACTTCAGTCCTCTAACCATGAGATTTCCACCGGAAATTCCAATCCATGTGGTTAGCAACAACAAGTCGAATCAAACGACGGTGTTGCATCATCATTAAATGGGTTGGGTAATTACCGCATTCCTTAGCGTTTTTCCCACGGTAATATTACCCTAGCCAAAGTAGCGTTGTGGCGTCTCTAACAGATACACACACAATACACAAGCAAATAGTGAAGAGCACCGAACGAAAATCGAATAACAAAATACATCAAAGCCGTTTACCATAGCGATAACAAAACAATTCACATCAGTAGAATATACTTGAGTTTAAAAATCGAATTCTGAACACGGCCAGTAGCCTGATGTGTTACGCTTAGGTTCAATTTTTGGTGATTCTAACTGTCATAGCGTCAGTTCGAATCACACGTTCTTCACTATCAATCCCAAACGCTATAGCGTCACTTCGACTTTCCCCTGACACTTCATTCGCTGGGGATCAATGATCTCTTTTCCCAGGTGAATAGCACCAGCTACATTTTCCTCTCCTCCACAATTCTGTCTCCCTACAGTTCAATGCACTCTAAGATCACCACAGCCATCGCACTAGGGTAGTAGATCATTCTCAGAGGCTGCATTTGATACAAGCACACAAGCTAAGCCAACCCGAAGTTATTGCGCTCTCTCTTTTGTTCTTTTCATCCTTCGCATGCCCAGTGACTGTCGAACGATATTCACCTCGCGGAGAATGCAAATGAAAGGATTGATGAGAAGAGCGCGATGATGATTGGCTAATAGCCGTGCGAATGCAAAATTAAAATTTCATCCCTAATTGGGATCAGTCATTGTCATTTCTCATCGCGGTCGGTCACGCCGCCGCGCTAGTGTATAATTTAATTCTTCGCCGAGCGTCAGTCGCTATTCAATAATCAACGCGGTCGGTCACGCCGCTTAATAAGTCAAGTTTAAATTTTCATTACTGCGGTCACAGTGTCGAAAAAGAAGTGTTTCACGTCTATGATATTTATAAAGAAACTATTTAATAAGATTAATATTAAGTTTTAAGTGAGATAAAAGTAAAGGATCATGTTAACAAATAAAGAAAAACGAACAACTAAATCAAACCAAGGATATTTTATTTCTCCTCCTCTTCTCTTGGATATCTTTGCGAAGTGTGTTCTGCGGAACAAGTGTCGGGGATGCAAGTGAATCCGTGCCCCTGTCTTGGCACACTCAACTCGTACCCCACAGTAGCACCATACTGTCAGCTCAGATGTTGTCTTCCACGCTGTTGTTCACCATAATCCTATAGCTTTTTGCGACGATAGTGAAGAGGAACCAAAGCTTCAACACATCAGGTCTTCTTCACTATCTATTTATGTATTGGGTGTGCATATCTTAGAATACCCAGAACCCTACCGCAAAAATACTTCGGGCAAATTCTTTTTAAACGTTTATAACGTTTGCGACGATAGTGAAGAACGTGTGATTCGAACTGACGCTATGACGGTTAGAAATTGAACCAAAGTCAACACATCAGGCCACTGCGGCGTGCGCGAATTCGATTTCTAAACTCAAATACACTCGACTGATGTGCAATTCCCATCTTATTGCTTGGTATACGGCTGACGCTTTTTCTTATTTGATTTTCGTTCGGTATTCTTCACTATTTGCTTGTGTATTGTGTGTATATCTATTAGAAACGCCACACTACACGTTTGCGACGATTGTGAAGAACATGTGAGTCGAACTGACGCTATGACGATTAGAATCACTAAAAAATGAACCAAAGCTCAACACATCAGGCCACTGCCGCGTGCACGAATTCGATTTCTAAACAAGTACACTCAACTGATGTGAACTTGCTATGTTATTGCTTGGTATACGGCTGATGCTTTTTCTTATTTGATTTTCTTTCGGTGTTCTCCACAATTTGCTTGTGTATTGTGTGTATCTGTTAGAAACGTCACACTACTCCCTCCTCAGTTACTATGTCACGATCAACTTCACGTGCGAACGACAGAGCGAGGAGCGAGCGAGCGAGAGAACGTCGGAGCAGACGAGTGTGCCGGTGCTCTATGCGGAAGTCGGGACCGTAGTAGTAAAGTCCTGTTTTACTATGGGAGAGTGTATGCTATTTGTACCAGATCACGTCGGGGTCACCAATTATAGCGTTTGCGACGATAGTGAAGAACATGTGTGATTTGCACTGGCGCTATGACAGTTAGAATCACTAAAAATTGAACCAATGCTCAACACATCAGGCCACTGCCGCGTGTATGAATTCAATTTCTAAACTCAAGTACACTCAACTGATGTGGAATTGTTATGTTATCGCTATGGTATAAGGCTCTGATGCTTTGCTTATTCGAATTACTTTCCGTGTTCACTATTGGCTTCTATATTAGTTCAGCAGATAGTTCGTCCACAGTTATGTATCGACGTGTAAACTCGTTAATATGATGAAGAAATACCGCGAAATCAGCCCCAGAGTCGAACACACGATTGCGTTTATTCTCCACTGAGTAACCACGCTACCTATCTTGCCGATGTTTTATTCACATACAATTTTTTGTGCAGCTGTCTAGTGCAGTGATTCTCAACCACTGTACCGCTGCACTTTTGTGTGCCGCCAAATTCTTGAAGTTGGCGCAAGACTAATGAACTTGCCCGAAAAAAACAAATCATTATGGAAAATTTAACAAGCCACAGGGCTTGCTAAATAAGGCCAAGACCGGCTCCTGGTTGTAGTACCGATGATGATGATGAAATTCTTGAAGTGTGCCGCCAAATTTTAGAAATGTATATAGTAAAAATTATACTTTTTTTTATTACGAGTAAAGTTTAAATTAATGTTAAAATATTAAATAATATAATTTAAAAAGAAAATGTACAAATAGGCATTTAAATCGATAAATAATCGTTTTCTTTGTGTGCCGTCAAATTTTGAAATCGTTAAAAGTGTGCCGCGACAAAAAAAGGTTGTGAATCACTGGTCTAGTGAATAATGATGCTTACTAGTGAGCTTGTGGCGGTTCCACGAACCGCACAAATTACCATAGGCTGAGATGTCTTCGTTCCACCATGGAACATACTCACCTATAACAAAACTCCACGAACCGCATAAATCACCATAGGATGAGATGTCTTCGTTCCACCAAGGACCATACTCATCTATATCCGAACTTCACGTGCCCACAGACACGTGTCCCCAAGGTCCACCTTTCCACCTGACCAAAAGGTGACATTCATACTGGTATCAACAACCCCACGTATCCACAGATACGCGGGCCACAAGTCCCGAATAATTTTCCTACGCCTACACAGCGATCGAAGGACATAACCCAGCACAAAAATTGTGTATCGATCCATCAACTGGATAAACACGAAACGGTTGGCACAGCTGCGCCAGATGTCGACAAACATCGTATTCCCGACGATAAGCGAATTGCCGGAAAACCAATCGCTCGACAAAAACCTTTGTCCCTACCGCAATGCACTTCGCCTAAACAAATGCCATTGCGGAGCAACAGCAATAAACAAAAACGCTTAAACATGATGATTACCATTATCCCATGATCGCCTAAAATAAGCCACACACTCGAATGTTTGCATAAGTCTCACAACAGAAGTGTGAAAATTCTGATGATCACAAAATGATCTACAGCAAACATACCGCAACCTCCGCGTCTGTATGTGTGAGCGCGATCTTCCCTGGTGGAGAGATTCTCGATTGAGAGAAAGTCACCACCCAGGGAAAGCGAAAGGAGAGAGAAAACGAGGGTTGAAAGAAATCATTCCTCAGAGAAGAAAGTTAGCCGACAAAGAGAACATTCGCGAGGAGGTTGATCCGCGCAGCACGATAACTCGAGAAAGAAACTGTTCGACCCGAAGTTGAAACCTTTAAAATACGCGAATTAATCTGAAAACACCTTAAACGTGTATCCTAACGTGTGCCGTTTTTATATGTGGTCAAATTTCTTCAAATAATAATTCGATTAAGGTGTGGTGGGAGTTTGTTGTGCTTTTGTTAATGTCTACCTGAGCTACTATCATAAACAAAAATCGACATTGTGTTCTAGACGTAAGTGAAAACCGAACTTGAATAATAAAAAAAAGGAAAAACAATAAAAGAACATAAATTAAAAACAATTTCTCTCAATGTTTCATTTGTGGCCGATTCGCTCCGTGTCCTGGTTGTTTTTATTTTCTCTTGTGTGAACACAAGAGAAAAACAGAACACTTCGACTAAGACAACAATCCGTCAAAAGCTGTTTACTGATTGGTGATGCTTACTAAAAAATAAACCATTTTCGATACTACGAGCGCAATTCGATGTTCTAAGGACTTATTGAATGGTCGTCGCTCCGTCATTGAAAAATAAACATTATTTTTCATCGGAGAAAAATCCAGTAATACGAATGCCATTGACGTGCTCGAATACCGATTATTCAACTCTCAATCTAGAGTTCTGGCGAAATCTTAATAAAAAATTAACTTTGTAAGGTGGGATTAAAGTGGATTCTCCAAATCACGTCGGGGTCACCAATTATAGCGTTTGCGACGATAGTGCATAACATGTGTGTTTTGAACTGACGCTATGACAATTGGAATCACTAAAAATTGAACCAATGCTCAACACTTCAGGCCACAACCGTGTGTACGAATTCGATTTATAAACTCAAGTACACTCAACAGATGTGGAATTGCTGTGTTATTGCTTGGTATATGGTTGATGCATTTTCTTACTCGATTTTCTTTCGGTGTTCTTCACAATTTTGCTTGTATATTGTGTGTGTAACTGTTTGAAACGCCACAGTACTAATTATCGCAGCAAATGGAAATCTCTTTTTTGAGTTCAGCCGGTTACAAGTCAGAGGAGAGTTCTTTGGATAGGTTAAACTATTCAATCGAGATGGTACCGATACTTTGTTATTCTTCAGAGGCACTACAATCAAACACACTCTGAAGTTACCTCAGGTCATCTTTCGGAAATTCCGATACGATGATATCTTTGTCTTTCTTAGGATATGATATCAGATATATTTTGAGTCACAGTCGATCGCAAACGGGACATACGTGCCCAAACTCGTCGTTGCAACGCTTTTGAACTCCTTGTCTACCAGTAAGGGTTACCTTGCAAAACTCGTCTGTGAACACGAGACTTCATATTCACAAACGACAAGGATTACTCTAAATAGTTCCACTTTCTTGTCCATTCTCTGTCGTTTGACTCATTGGTTAACAACTTTTTATAACAGAATCAGAATCTTAATCATTCTTTTCATTTCGTTGAAGTTATAATATTACTCTGTACCTTTGTACGCATTCAGCGTTTCAACGTTTTCTTAATTGTCGTATATCAGGAAAAGAAACGGTTTCTTAGAATTCCTAGCTCCGATGTTCTTTTTACTCTTTTTTAACCTCAACGACGACGGCTTCGTTCTGCATCCGACCGTAATTTCGCTATAGGAATTCATATTTTTTAATATAGCAGCTTGACGCTCGCTACAAGCTGTAAGTCTCTACCAATAGTCGAGCCAAAAAACGTTGTCCCATCAAAAAGCTGCAAGCATACTGGTAACTCTACCCAGAACACGGCCAAACATCGGGAAGTCAGGCCATATTAAAAAGGTTATCCTGCAAAACAGTGTTCATCTCAATGCCAGCATATACCGCACCTATGTGAGCTGAAGCCCTACAAGCCAAACAAATAAAGACAGAAAAGCTTCTCCAGCTATTTGAAAAACTGGATGGCACACGAGCTTAAAAGGTAGATAAACATTTTTAAACTCAACCCATCCTTGGAAGCGTTCACACGAAAAGTGCAACTTCCTACCGAGGAACGATGAGTATGGCAAACACTTCATCCAATGCGGACAGGACAGTTCCCTTCTCTGTCTTCTACGCAAAGAATGAGAAGAATGCCCAGAGCCATTTGCGCATGCACCCGAAGTCCTCAATGGAGGACTGGTAGAGTGTATGATGAGATAAGTGAAGTGTTGAACAGAAATTTGATCTCTAGCCACCCAAGTGTAGAATAAACTACGTGAATTTGAAAAAAGTGCGACGAATGGTCGCAAAAAGCAATAAAGGATCAGCGTAAAATGCTAGCCAGTCCCGCGAAGGAAAACCAATGGTCAGTACCGTGGGGCGGGGATAGAAAATTCAAGGATGTTTTTTTAAATATTTTTTTTACTCTACTTCTCCCAGGAAATGCGAACCTTTAGCGCTGAGTCAGTGTCCTGCGATGTTATTTTTTCTCGACTGGGCCCATGAGCCAATCTCCGAAAGATGGTCAAGGATTTCTCCCAACCATTTCACGAAGCCTATAGCTTATTGGGGTGGTATTTCACCGGACGCTGGACTTTGGGACCCTACCTACCGCTCAGTCATTATGCCGAACTGTACAATAGTGTAGCGATCCTAAATCACTACTCCCATCCAAATCCCCAATATTACCAATAATCCCATCCAAATCCCCAATACCTCCCATAACCCAAATCCAAATTTCATATCGAATCATATGAGCGATAAATTAAACCAAAAGTTAATTGTCGCACATTGATTCAATTTCACATTAACTCATACCCCAATCCAATTGAATCATATGCACGATAAATTTAAACCAAAATCCATTTGTCGTGCATTGATCCAATTCCCCATAATCGTGACATCATGAAATGCTTAACTCAAAAGCATTTCATGATTTCCCTTCCAGGAGCTTATTTAACTAAACACTTAGTCAATTCCCAGAACACAATTCCAATTGAAGCACACAATATCTTGTGTGTGCTTCTTGGAATTTTTACATTAAAAACGTTGATAAATCTCAACGACAAAAAGCATTTGAATTTCGTGATCAGTAAAGTTTCAGAGGCCGAACCTATGGCCAAAACATGAGTCAGGTTTTGGAAGGCCGAACCCCTGGTCCGATGCCGAGTCAAAATAATATAAAAAGAAAAAGTAAAAAAGAGACTTTAAAAAGAAAATAGAAGCCCAGCCTTTCAATTGTCCACGGAACACTCTCCCGGTGGAAAGTAACCAGACATTAAGAGATCTTGACAAAATATTGCGGACCAGGGCACACCACATAAATAGATCTTGACTATATATTGCGAACCCTAGAACGGGAATCCCCTCTAACAACAGGAGACGCCGCCATTCCCTGCCAAGGAGCTCGCCGAGACCGAGCCCACACGCATGGACGCAGGAAGTTGCGAGACCACACCCCTTCACGCCATCCACATCAACCCAAAAGCGGCCCCGGAGAAGACCATCAATAAAGGAAGATGACCCACTGGCTATTGGTAACCTACAAAAGGAGGTAAGCGAAACCAATTTTAATTCCCCAGACCAGCTACCTCAACAATAGCAAGAGTCGTCAGTTGAACCTACATTTACACAATGAAACGCAAGACACAACCACCTTACCAACTCAGCCATTGAGGCGGGATGTGCTTTAGTACATACAGACGCAGTGGTACGTACAAAGTTGCTAGTCGTGCATGCTAGGAGAGCTGGCCTCTCGTAGCTTTAGAGATTTACACATCGATTAGGGAAACCTGTAAGGTAATAACACTTCTATTCACATATCAGAAAAAACTGAGGACGTGGCCACGAATGAAGGGACGCACTATACAAATGCTGATAACATCCGCTACGATATTGCAAGGGATCGTAAGGAAGACGCTATTAGCTACCTTCGAACTTAAACTATCGTCTGACTTTTTAAAAAGGGAAGGAAATGCATGTAACGTTTAACCAAGCAGAGTGGTAACTAGCACATTCACCAAACTGATCTTCGTACCAGACGTTTTTCTTTTCTGGCTTTCTTCAATTATGATATCCGCGACGCTATTACAAGCAACCGTAGGAAGGAAGACTATTAGCTTTCCTCAAACCTAAGTTCACTTCTCACCTTCCAAAAAAGAAGTAAATACATATATCTGCTAACCTAACAGAATAGGAACTAACACTGTTACGAAACCGACATCCTTCGTATCAGAAATTTTTTTCTCATTTTCCAAACACCTGATCATGATCCATCAATTGCCGTTCCCTACGACTGAACCGCGGCTCAGGATAACGCACCTGCTATACAAATATCATAAAGACATTCTGCAAACAGCTATTCGCGCCTTTCCGACGAGCCTCCTCCCACCAATAGCTGCGATCTTCACAGGAAAACACTGTGAATACAACGCTCTACCTCAAACACCGTCACAAATTACCGAGATCCTAGATATCATAGTCGCCCGGGGAATTGCATTCACAATTCCTGTTTATTAGATCATTTTATATTTACCTGGTAAATTATTTTGTCGTTCCGCCATTTTTGCCAGGAAGTTGAAACCCCAGAGTCCAGGTCTTCACTATTATCCTTCCGTGTTGTGGGACAAGCCAGCAGATTAGTGGCAATGTAAATAAATTCCAGATATTCGTGGGCGTCCTTGCCGATGTAACCAACACAAAACAATTTGTGAGGAACACAAAATAAACAAAGAATCAAAAACAACCAAAGAACAAACAAAATAATAAACAAATGCAACCGAATGGAAATCCGCCCGCCCGCGCGCACACAAAGGAAGAGTAAAATTGGAAAACAAATTACTCGTGTGTTCAATAGTTTTGTTCCATTTTTTCGGCCGGGAATGCTGTATGGGGGCACACTGGTATCACTTGAAGTGTCGTTGATATATGTAATAAACTGTTTACTCTTTAAAAGTGACTCATGTGGTATTCAATGGAGGAATAATTACTTTTCACAAACGTAAACTGTTAATAGTTTTCAAATTGATTTGTCAAAAAATAAAATTTCTCTTCCAGCAATTACAGCACACGCAGAGAGCGCACACCGCAAAACGACGAAAGAAGAAAAAATATGCGATGCATGCAGATGGTACATGTCAAATTGTCACCAAGTGTCACTTGAAGTGGTGAGATGGGAGCAAATATTTGACAATTAGGGTATGCCATACAATGTTTGGCAAATAATGTGTGTTCGTGTGTGTAAAAGTGTTTTTTATATTGACAATACCGTGGAGCCCTATAAAATTTTCATATTCATTTTACATTTCATGAGATAAGAAATGGGCATTAAAATCCTATCTGAATCAAGAGAATTTTAATAACAAACTTTTATCCTCCGTCCAACGATTCACAGTAATACTTTATTCAATTGGTTTGTGCATTTATTTAAAGAGATTGTTAGACGGAATTCTCTATCATCATCATCATCTGCACTACAACCGGGAACCGGTCTTAGCCTTCTTTAGCAAGTCCTGAGGCTTGTTAAATTTTCCATAATGTTTTGTTTTTTCCGGGCAAGGTCCATTAGTCTTGCGCCAGGGAATTCTATATCAACTTCCATAATAATTTGTTTTTTTTTTCTAAGTCACTGAGTTTGTTAATATTGTAGCGAGCTTAGGGTTCGCTGGATTAATTATTTCTAGCAAATAAGAGCCGTTAAATCGATTTTTAAATCATATAACACTTTATTAATTAGTTAATAACAACCGTACTTCAACGATTTTCTTCCTTATCGCTTGCTTCGCTATTTCTTTCTTCTCTTGTCTGTCACCATCAGCTGTCCCGACGTCTTTTTATCGTTTCTCACATTCTCATTTCGTTTCCGTCCGTTCCATAATCTTGGATGTTCTAGTCTCCAGCTTTCCAGTACTTTATAGAATATTCCAGTGCTTGTTTTGGACTTTCCCGAATATTCCAGTACTGACTGTCATATGCGTCACACTACCCTCCGTCAAGATTAGTTCATCCCTAACTAAGTTCACTGGTCTTCTGCGTTAACAAAAATCGCCAGTCGGTCACGATGTACCACTTTCATTTTGGCGTTCGGTCTTCGCTGAATCCTATAGACAACGTTGTTAATTCTTGTGAGGACCTTATACGGCCCTTCCCAATGTTGCTGCAACTTCGGGGATCTTCCTCTTTGCCGGTGAGGGTTATAGAGCCACACGTTATCGCCTGCATTAAATCCGAATGCGTTGGCTCGAACGTCGTACCTTGTTTTCATCCTGTCACTTGATACCTTGATTTGCTTTCGAACCAAATGATGAATCTCGTCGAGGCGATTTCTCGATTCGGCTACGTAGTCTTCGGTCTTATTTATGGCGTCTGGAGGCGTTCCGAATCGCAGATCGGCTTGTAATCGTATCTCTCGTCCAAATATGATTCTTGCTGGAGAATGGCCCGCCGTATCGTGATTAGCCGATCTATAACTCCTGAGAAAGGTTTGTACATATTTGTCCCAGTCTCGTTGGTGATCACTGACGACCTTCGACAAGTGTTCTTTCATTGTTCGGTTGAACCTTCCGACCATTCCGTCTGACTGCGGATGTAAGGGTGTGGTCCTGGTTTTCCTTACGCCCAGTGCCGCACAGATGCCTTGAAATATCTGTGGTTCGAAATTTCGGCCTTGATCGGAATGCAGCTCACAGGGAACTCCATATCTGCTGATCCAATTATTGATAAGCTGCTCAACGACGGTTGTTGCTTCTTGGTTTGGAATTGGAAGGACCCACTCACTTGCTGAAGTAATCCATGATGACCAACATGTATTTGTTGTTGTCGTTTGTTTTTGGGAACGGTCCTGAGATATCAATCGCAATTCGTTCGAAAGGGGCACCCACGTTGTACTGCTTCATAGCGCTCCTTGGTTTTGCTGTTGGTCCTTTGGTCGCAGTGCAAGTTGTGCACTTCCTACACCAAGACTCGACGTCATCTCTCACGTGAAGCCAGTAAAATCGAGATCGTAATTTTGAAAGTGTCTTATTAACTCCCAGATGTCCACCGGAGGCCCCGTCGTGCATTTCTGTTAGAACATCTTTCACTTTTGATGGTGGGACTAGAATCTGCATTCGATTGGATTTTCCGTCCGCGGCTTCCCATTTACGCTTAAGAATACCATCTTCCATCAGCAAGGAATTCCATTGTGCCGAATATGCCTTAAATGTTCCACTCTTGTCGGAAATATTGTTCCAAGTTGGCCGCTCGTTCTTTTCTTTGTATTCCAGGATTAGCGACATATCTTCATCCTGAAGTTGAGCTGCGCGTATAGCATCACTCGTCCACCCATCTAGTACTTCTACTTGTACATTTCGCGGGTCGTACGCCTCTTCTTTCTCTTCCGCTCTATGACAATGTTTAAAATCTGGCTTACATCGTCTTCTTGATAGAACATCAGCGTGATTATGCACCTTCCCTTGCTGAATTGAGCTTATCATTGATACGGGTGCACATTCTGCGGTTAACTCTCCCTTTCTTATTGCGACCGGCTCTTCGGACGCATTTAGTACTCTGACAGGTACAATGTGTTTCTTCACCTCAGGTTGTTCCGTTGATAGTCTCCCCTTATGACAAGCGCATGAACAACAATTCTCACTCGATGTTTCATTCATTCGTCGACGTTTCCTACAGTCAACAGAGATGTGACCGACTCCGCCGCATGTCCAGCACTTCATAACAGGTCTCGGGGTTCTCCGTTGTACATGCCCGATTCTTTGGCAGGAACGTTCCTGGACGGACATTTCTCGGACTCTATATGTGCTCCTGGTAGTCAGTTTAGCAGATTCATATGCCAATGCGAACGCCAGTATTTCATTAGTCGTCTTCTTTCCCGCTAAACGGACGGCTTGTTGCAAGTCCCGATCTTGGAGTGCGTTTGTGAATGCATCCATTGCTACCTCGTTCAGAAATTCCTTAGTCATATTTGAATAAGACAAGTTTGCCAGTCGCTCAATGTCTGCCTGCAACTGTTGAAGATTTTCTCCAGGTTTCTGCCTTCGATTCCGTAGTTGCATGCGGTAGACCTGCTGCATGTGGTTATCTCCATACCTAGCTTCAAGGCCGTCTCTTACCGCTTGGAAATCTGTTTGCTTCTCTGCTGGTATGGTTGGTAGCAATTCTACAGCCGCCCCGCGGAGTGACAAGATTAGTGATGTTGACTTTTGCTCATCCGACCACTTATTATAATTGGCCGCGGCGTCAAACTGACGTATAAATACGGAGAAGGGTCCCGTTTCATCGAAGGTTGGCGGTTGCATCCTTGTATCTTTGTAGTCATGTTGATTGCTAGGCGATGTCTTATTTCTCTCAACACACTCAAGTCTCTTTTCGATTCGCGTTATTTCGTCGGTGACTTTTAGATCCAGATTTTCTACTTCTTTTCGAATTTCGTCCTTAAAGTGTTGAAAATTACATTTCATCCACTGCGTTTGGGCATACAAATTTGCATTAACATCTGCAGCTTGCGCGTCCAATTTTGAATTTTGGGCGTCGAATTTTGCATTAACATCTGCAGCTTGCGCGTCCAATTTTGTATTAATGTCTGTAGCTTGCGCGTCCAATTTTATCATCATCATCCTGAGCATCTCCGAAATGTCCAACTGTGGCGAACTTTTCTCCGTTACATTGGCACCATCTTGACTCGGTGTTTCTTCTCCGTCCGGACAGTCTGGCGCAATCGCTAAAACATATGTGTCAACATTAATACCCTCTTCCTCCATTGCTGCTTGTAGGCGCTGTCGAAGAATTTGCTTCTGTCCTCTGCTATCCAGATTCCGGTCCTCAAGTTCCTTCTTCAGCTCAGGAACGCGAAGATCCTCCAAATGTCTATCTGATATCGTCACAACACGCTTTCACAGCTTATTTACTTCACCAATAATCAATCCCACTTCTGACACCAATTGTAGCGAGCTTAGGGTTCGCTGGATTAATTATTTCTAGCAAACAAGAGCCGTTAAATCGATTTTTAATTCATATAACACTTTATTAATTAGTTAATAACAACCGTACTTCAACGATCTTCTTCCTTATCGCTTGCTTCGCTATTTCTTTCTTCTCTTGTCTGTCACCATCAGCTGTCCCGACGTCTTTTTATCGTTTCTCACATTCTCATTTCGTTTCCGTCCGTTCCATAATCTTGGATGTTCTAGTCTCCAGTTTTCCAGTACTTTATAGAATATTCCAGTGCTTGTTTTGGGCTTTCCCGAATATTCCAGTACTGACTGTCATATGCGTCACAATATAATAGAAACAATTTTATTCTGTTATATCAATGTCTTTCAGTGAACAATTATTGGGATTTAGGGTAGTTTAAAAAGAAGAGAATGTTAGAGTATATTGATGGTTTTTGCTGATTATTTTTCCTCCAGACGTACACGATTCTAATTTGTAATTTTAGATTTATTTGTTTAAAATAACAATGTTTGAGTAGAAAGATAAATTTACTACTACTACTATTTATTGGCCTGTAGGAACCCGAAAGTTCATGATCTCACCGACTCGACTCCACAATTTTTCCCTGTCCTGTGCGCTCTCCTTCCACCTTCGACCATCCGATCCGATCTCCTCGAGGTCCAACCTAATATTGTCCTCCCATCTTCGTCGCAGTCGGCCTGTCGGTCTCTTTCCCGTTGGCTTACCGCCAAGAATTCTATGCTCGGTCCTATCGTTGCCCATTCGCGCCACATGTCCGGCCTATCTTAATCTTCGCGACTTGATTGCTCTCACTATTGTAGGTTTGCGATATAGCTCTTCCAATTCGTGGTTATGGAGTTCCCTCCATTGTCCTGCCTCCTCGTCATATTTGCCGCCAAAGATACCCCTTAGAACTTTATTTTCGAATACACGGAGTTCGTTTTATTACCGTTTTGTGAGAGCCCATGTTTCGCATCCGTATAGAGCGATTATGGTTCTATAGACACGGATCTTTATATTACGTGATAGCAGTTTGGATTTCAGCAGTTTACTGACTGCGTGCCAACTAGCGTTGCCGGCGTGTAGTCTTTTGTTAATTTCCTTCGACATTTCGTTACTGGCCGTCAGTATTGTTCCCAGATATTTAAAATCTTTGACATTTTCAAATATCTTGCCCCTGATGTTTATGTGTGTTCTCTGAGGTCCACCTGCTCTCGCCATAATCATGTATTTCGTTGTCTTCATTTATTTCTAGGCCCACCTCTTCTGTCGCTTGCATGATGATTTCACTGTTCTTACTTCCAGTTTCTAGATTATCGCCCAAAACGGCTATGTCATCTGCATATGCGAGCCATGTTGTCGTCTTGTACCTTTCTGATGACATACTCGAGGACAAGGTTAAAGAGATATGGTGAGAGGCCATCGCCCTGTTTTAGTCCGTCCCGGATTTCAAATGGTTCTGAGAGGTGGTGTTCTATTCTAACTCGCCCTTTGTTTTCGTTCATGCAGATTTGAATGAGGGCGGCATATTTTTCCGGGATTCCCAGCTCAACTACAATATGGTAGGACGACTAATGAGGTTTTCCATTCTTCCGGAATGACTTCCTTATCCCATATTGTTTTAATCAGTTGGAGTATCGTTCGAGCGGTTGCCCCTCCTCCATGCTTCACAAGCTTTGCCGGTATGCAGTCGACTCCGGGAGCCTTGTTGTTTTTCAATAGGTTTATTGCGTCTACAACTTCGTCGAAAGAGGGCTCTGGTATCTGAGCCTCGGCTGTATGTACGTCTGGTGTGTTTATTTGTGGTTGATGGCTGCGCACATTGAGCAGGTTTTCAAAGTACTGGTTCCATCTTGTCACGATATTGTTTGTTTCTTTCACCAGCCAGCCGGTTGTGTCTCGGATTATTTTGGCTCTCCCTCGGTAGCCATTTCTAATTGAATTTGTGCCGGCATACATACCTCTGACATTCTTTGATCTGGCATTTTTCGATCCGCGTCTTCTCCCATTCGCGTTTTTTGCGTTTGAATTGTCGCGTATTTTTCTGCGTTGACTACATCATATCTTTCTAAGTGGATCACTCTGAGGCGTTTACGTTGTTCGATCTTCGTCCTGCACTCGTTGTCAAACCAAGGTGTGGAGTTAATTGTTTTCTCAAATCCTAATTCCTTTTGGGCTGTTTGTTAGATTGTGTCTCTGATCGATGCCCATTTAGTGCCCAGATTATTGGTTTCCTCTTCCTCACTACTCTCATTCTCTAGGATGCTAAATCTATTCGCTACTTCGTCTGGGTATTCAGCCCTTTTGCGCAGGTCTTTTAGTTTATCAGTGTCGAACTTTTTGCTTGTCTCCCGTGACTGCCCATTTGGGATTGCTGCGAGGCGACTCCTGATTTTGCCAATCACTAGAAGATGATCGGAGTCGCAATCTGCTCCTCTATATGATCTTACGTCAAGGATATTCGAGTGGTGTCTTTTGGCTATGAGGAAGTGGTCTATTTGGTTACGCGTTACGCCGTCGGGTGATATCCATGTGGCTTTATGGATTTGCTTGTGCTTGAACATCGTGCTTTTCACTAACAGATCTTTTGGCGCTGCGAACGTGATAATTCGAATTCCATTATCATTTGAAACGTCGTGTATGCTCTCTTTACCTATAGTTGGTTGGAAGATATCTTCCTTTCCAATTTTCGCATTGAGGTCCCCGAGGAGGATTTTAACATCGAATGATGAGATCCCATCAAATAATTCCTCTAGGGTCTCGTAGAATGTGTCCTTCGTTTCTTCGTCGGTAGATTCTTTTGGGGCGTGTACGTTTATAAATATATAATTGCACCATGGTCCCTGTATTTTTAGCACATATATTCGGTCATTCATAAATTGCACATCTTTTACATGGGGCGTAATCTTCTTGCTTATGATGAAGCCAGTCCCGAGGTTATGTGTATCGGTACCTCCGCACACCAGTGCAAACCCGTTGGTTTCGATTACTTGATGTGGGAGTCGGACTTCCTGAAGCACGATGTCCATTTTATATTATTTCACGTTTTCTACGAGCGTCTGTACCGCGCCTAGTCTATACAACGTTCGAACATTCCACGTCCCGACGCGTATATCCCGCTTTTTCCGTTTTTCCCTGCGTCTTCTTTTTGCCAAGTCTGTCTTTTCTTGATGATTTGTTGCCTTATGGTAGTGTCAAGTCATCACACCTACGCCTACCGGGTTTTTCGTGGGATTGTTTTTTGTATATTGATTATTCATTTTTGATCCCACGAGTCTTGGGGTTTCAAATAGTCCGCCACTTCAGAGGCACTCTTTGATATGGCAACGTTCGCTTACTGCTCTGGTTCGACCCGGTGTCCGAGAGACGCCGTTATAATACAGCCAGTATACCCCTGGCTGCAAACCATTCAATGGGCACGGTGATGCGTAACACCCTGGATTAGGGGTGGTAGATCTTTGTGTGTTACTCCTCACTAGCCTGTCTGACATGGGTGACCCTACTGGAAGCGAGTGATTCACTGTAGTTTAAGCCCACGCACCACGTCAAGGTTTCTACCAAGTGGGGGAGTAGAAAGATAAATATGAATATTAAATTTCTGTACTATAAAATGTGTGATACCGCAACCAACTGTAAAATGCTATCACATTCAATAAATATGTCCTCCTGCCATCGGAGAAGAATTTTGTTAGAATAAGAAACGAGTGCAACCAGGTGATTGATACCGCGAAGAAAGCCTACAACGATATTGTGATCAATAAACTCCTTGAGTGTCCAACTGGTTTGCGTCCCTTCTGGTCAATGTCAAAGGATATCAGCAGTAACTTCGCTTCCTCCTCCTTTCCTCCGTTAGTAACGGGTAGTGGGATACTACCCACAAAATCAAAAGATAAAGCTAATGTGTTCGCGAATTTATTTTCCATGAATTCAAACCTCGCTGCCGGCCCTTTGGCGGTCGCGCCGGTATGGTCGTCAATGCTGGATGTGAGGTTCCGCCCGCATACTATTCAACGCATTCTACGCGAACTGGACTGTAAGAAGGCAACCGACCTGGGCAGAATACCAGCAATAGTCCTTAAGAACTGTGCCGGAGATATGTCGCCGGTTCTTGACAGACTCTTTCGTTTATCTTATGCACGGAGAACATTTCCTACCTGCTGGAAAATTGCTTGAGTTCAGCCAATCCAAAGGAGGGGCAAAAAGTATCTCCCACAAAATTACCGATCGATAGCATTACTGTCTATGTTATCCAAGGTGATGGAAAAGATCATCAATGCAATGAATATTTGGAATGCAACGGACTTATGAATGATCGTCAATACAGATTCGTGGCAGATGGTCCACGGGAGACCTTTGGAACCTTATAACTGATCTATGGATATCTGCGATTGAATAGCATGGTGAATTAAGAGCGGTCGCATTGGATATCTCCAGGGCTTTTGACCGCTCTCGATCCTGCGAATATGGGACGAGTAGTGAGAATACCAGACCTAACTAGCATATTCAAGAAAGGAACAGACAAAGGCCATGTAGAGCGGTCGAGAAACGTAGGGGTTGGAGAATTCTTTCGACCAGCGTTTCAGAAAACCAAGGGCAGAGTTGGACTTGAGCATAATGTCACCAATATGTGGGATGAAGTTAAGCTCCCTATCGCATAAGGCGCCAAGGTCACGAACCGTGTGTACAGGCATTATCTGTTGATTGAGTAAGACATAGGAACGTAGCGGGGAGGGGGATATCGTTTACGGGAGAAGGTGATTGAGTGACATTTGGCAATATTTAGTTCAAGGCAGTTGTGTTGGCACCAAGATGAAAAGCTGTCGAGATCCATTTGGAGAAGTGAGGAGTCGACAGAAGAGCGGATCGTCTTGAAGAGTTTAGTTTCGTCTGCATATAGATAGATGGAGGAGTGCTTGATACTGGAGTCTATATCATTAATAGTAAGAATGAATGGGAAGGGTCCAAGATGATTGCCCTGGGGAACCCCTGACGTGGAAAGAAAAGGATTGGAGAGGGTGGATCTAAATCTGACACGGTAGGTTTGATCGTTAAGATAGGAAGAAATCCACTTACTCAGTAGGGGTTCGGAACCAAGGGAGGATAGCTTAAAGAGGATGAGATTGTGGGAGATTTTGTCGAAGGCCTTGCTGAAATCGGTTGTGATTGCGTCGAATTGGTTGCCGTTCTCTAAGGCACGGAGACCGTGGGATGAGAATTCAACTAGATTGGTGGTGGTCGACCAACCCGCAAGGAAACCCTTCTGGTTGGATGAGATGATGGATTTGCAGCGGAAACATAACGTGTTGTAAAGAATGCCTTCGAACAGTTTTGGAATATGTAACCGTTTAACGATGGGACGGTAGTTACTAATATCCTTTTTTGGGCCCTTCTTATATATGGAGGTGACAAAAGAGGATTTCCAAATATTTAGAAAAACACCTTGTGTAAGGGATAGATTGAATATCTTAGATGTGAGATTTATTAACGACCGAATGTCGGTGCTAGAAATACAGGGCCCATGGTACAATTACGTACTTATAAACGTACACGCCCCAACAGAATCTACCGACGATGAAACGAAGGACACGTTCTACGAGACCCTAGAGGAAGTATTCGATGGGATCTCATCATTTGATACTAAAATCATCCTCGGGGACCTCCACGCGAAAATTGGGAAGGAAGATATCTGCCAACCAACTATAGGTAAAGAAAGCCTACACGGCGTTTCAAAGGATAATGGAATTCGAATTATCACGTTCGCACCGAAGACACAGTGTACAACATTCACAAAGAAAAGTGGATCATCTATTCCACAACTGATGATGAATGGCCAGGCCCGCGAACCTGACGAAAGCTTGAAATTACTTGGCGTCGCGGTCTATGGAAATGTATCGTGACATAAACACGTGTCGAACATAGCCAGGTCCGCCGCAAGGAAACCGAGTTATCTTTCTAGAGCCAAGAAATATTTTACTCCGGCCCAAGTATTTCTCCTCTATAAATCCTAAATGAGACCCGCACTTGAATATTACTCTCATGTTTGGAGCTCTGCTCCTAAACATTCCCTCGACCTACTTGAGAGCATACAGAGACGAGTGATCCACCTGATCGGGGCCACGGCGCTCACGTCGGGACCACAGTCGCTAACACATTGAAGGCGCGTAGCTGACCTCTGTCTGTTTTACAGATATTATCACGGGTAGTGTTCTTCGGAGATTTGTGGTATTGTTCCGCGCAATTCGGTTTATATGCTCCACAAGACACTCCGACGGAACGCACCAATTTGCGACGGCGCGAATATCCCTGCATCAGAACTCGTTCCATTGCGGAGCGGGAAAGTTGTGGAGTTCCCTCCTCGCGCGTATGGTTCCGGAGCGTTACAACCTGCAACTATTCAAGGAGAACTGGAACGGTTATTTAATGGCATCTCGGGGCGCCGTGTTGGCGCTATAGGTTCGCCCTCTCGAGAGAAGTATATATATATATGTTGAGAATTGATCAATTGACAGCTGATCTTACCCAACACAATCTTGAACCTGTCCCAACTTCACACCTTCCTTTCTGTTCTCAGAGTCGAAGTTAGCACTGATCGAAGTATTCGAAATTGCTGACGGATTCACAAAACCCGGGAAATTGAATGGCGAAAGAAAAACGTGCTCCAAACTGTAATCTCAATTTTTATAAAGTATCGTGCATCAATCCGTAAATTGTTTAGCGACAAATTTGTTTATCAGAACAAGTGTTATTCGAATGTACAAAAGAATTTGTACTTTTGATAGTAAGTCAATAAATTCAATCACTGCCAACTCTGGACTTTTGTTTATGGAAAATCAACAAGCCCAAACCAAAAACCAACTATATATATATATATATATATATATATATATATATATATATATATATATATATATGTGTGATATTAACTTTGTTTTCTTAAATAAATTTTATATCAGTAGAATATAGATGGAACTAATATATATATGAAAAAAATGAATAAAAAAAATGCTCCCTATAACAGGGTATTGATGTGTCGAGCTGAAAGGGGACTATGTAGAGAGAAAAATTGGATTCTTGTTCGGTCGGGTACTTGTTGGATTAAACTTGTCTTTGCGCTTTTTGTTACGAAAAGAAAAATATAAGGACGCCTTTTCCCCAATATACTCGCCGCCTCAATGGCTGAGTTGATAAGGAGGTTCTGTCTTGCGTTTGATTGTGCAGACGTAGGTTCAACTGACGACTCTTTCTATCGTGGAGGTCGGCACAATTACTGAGTGGTAGATTAGGTCCAAAGCCCATTCGCCCGGTGAAATACCACTCCATTAAGCTATCGGTTCCGTGAAATGGTATGGAGAAATTCTTGACCATCTTTCAGATCTTCGCTGATGGACCCGGTCGAGAAAAAATAGCATCTAATGGCGCTGGATCAGCGGTATAGGTTCACCTCTCCTGGGAGAAGTGGAAAAGATTTTGTCCTGTCAAAATTGCACCATAACATTATGAAACGTTGGCTTTTTTCTCTTTGAATGAGTTTCATCGATGCGACCTGTCTAATTCGTGTTACACGCAGAATTCCAATACCCTCATATAACAAATATCGCCACTAGTACCAATACTATTAAAATTTAATAAGACAAAAAAAAACAGGCAAACTTGCCAGTAATGATACTGTTCTCAAATACTTGGCCAAAAATTCTAAAACGGAACTCCCCTGTAGCCGCCCAGCATCAAAGCCCACCTATTTATAGACTACCTTATTTCTGAGAATTATTCCTCTTCCAATAATAATTCTCTTATTAGTAGAAGGAAGGAATCTCTTACACGCAGAATTCCAATACCCTCATATAACATCCAATATAACTCCCAGACTCTAATATTCGCGTACACATGACATGTATACGCATGTATGCTGTACGCAAAATTCCAATAATTTTAAATATTCAATAATACCTACATACGTATAACATGTATCATATACGCATATATTCAAAAGATATAGCATTCCATGCAAATAGCACAATGCAACTTGAAACATATCTGAAATCGCAACGCATCTAATGTTGCACGCTAATTGCCATAGGCAAATCAAATCCCCATCACTTTGAAATGCATGCATTTCCCGTTCTAATACCTAAAATTGCAATTCTACAATTCCCATATCGTAGCCATGCCCATACCCATGTTCTAACATGCGGATTGCAGCTACGTAAATCCTAAAATTAGAATAACCTTTATAATCATCTAACACCACACCACCTTCAAGGTAATTTCACCCAGGCACATGCATGCTATTTCGCTGTGGACAAATCCGATTCGGGTCACCGTGAATCGAAACTTTCGCATGGCCTTGGGGTGGAACTACAGCCAGAGTAGGCGTAAGGTTACCACCTTAGAATGATTGGCGGCAAAAAAGTGCGACATTGTAGTTTCCATCGCCGTTGGCATTGCCTTCGACTGGGACTAGCGTCGGGTGGCTGTCTGGAAGACAGCTATGACCGTGTGCAAGTTTTGATGTAGATTTTAGATATAAAAAATGGTTGTCTGGGCACAAGGCGCTCGGACATTATATTCGTGACAACGTATCCTAAATATGTAACATTGAATATACAAGTTATTAAATCAAAATTAAAGTGTTTTTTTCCGAATGCCTCCAAGTGTAGGCATTAATTTTGGTTTGCTTAACGAAATTTTACAAATAGTGCAAACTACTGTGTATTCGTCACGACACAGTTGTCGATTTTCTTTTGTGTGCCAGTCCGAAATTACGTTAATCTGTTGCACTGTGATCGGTTTTAAATAGCGTTCAAACCAAAGTCTATCGTAAACAGAGCAAGCATACCCAAAGTCATTGTCAATTTAAATCTTGATATCGATTTGTTCCATTTCATGTCCCATACCTCTTGCGCCGATATAACTGGTTGTATTGTAAAATACACGGGTTCTGCTGCAGAAGGCTGTTGTGGGTTTACAACCTGTAGTTCTTGAACGTTGTTTGAACTTGCCACTGCGAAACCACTACGAACAGACAATTTTCTCTTAGCTATATCCGATTTATTTAATGCTGCAAGGCGCTGCCTGTATTCGCGTTGTCTCTGTGTATTTTTTGTCTTTACACTTTCAACCTGTACAGCTGTTCTCGACAGTGCAAGGCGCTGTCTATATTCCCGTTGTCTCTCTGCATTTGACTTAGGAGCAATTAAGAGAGTCGCGCTCTCGATCACTGCGGCTCGTGCGTTATCGGTTATCGTTATCGTAACGCTACAAACTTTTTTCCGAATGCCTCCCAAGGTATACCGATTTATAAGACGTTGTCACGTCAAACGGGAGCTCCGTTCGAAGTAAATTTAATTAGAATCCGACAGCCAGGGTGTGGCGTCAAGTATATACATTATATGCATTAAAACTAATATAAGAAGGAAGTGAAATAAAGTAACACTTAAACCAAAGACAGAAAAAAGAGGTCTTCTTATTGAAAAACACCATCGGCTCATAGCGGTCCCATCAAGACGGCCCGAAGGAACACCCAGGTGCCAAGGGAACGCAGGGCGCCGGGGGCAGGTGCCGAAGGACCATCCAGATGCCAAAGGAACGCAAGGCGCTGGACCAAGGTGCCAAAGAAATGTAAGGCACCAGAGGACGGTGCTGAAGGAACACCCAGGTGCCAAAGGAACGCAAGGCACCGGACCAAGGTGTCAACGAAACGCTAGGTGCCGGAGACAAAAACAGGTTGTACGCAGCCTCCCATAACCTCCCTAGTTCCTCCAACGGGGACATCACACCTGCGGGCTAACAAGCCGGAAGCCACTACCCACGGACTCCAATAGCCGGAAACCGGTAAGTGTTGTTAAACCAATATACAACATTCGCAACGAATCGAGCGAGTGCGATATATTTAGATCTTTTCTCATAAACCGGTTATTTCATCAATTATCACTTAAATTTTCTAAACTGTTTAAGTTTTTTTGAGTTTCTCGTATTCTTTGCCGTTCAATAGGCCACATAGTGAAAGGGCCGATTAGTGATCGTGCAAAGAGGAGAACGAAAACGATCTCAGCAGGGGTCTTTCGTTTTCCCTTCTGACTAAGCCTCAATCCTTTTGAGACAGATTCGTCACATAAAAGCGCTGGATTCGAATGTGACCCTGATATTTTACCGACAATGCCCTCAAAGTATTTTTACATCAATAAATAGAAAAAAAAAAATGGAATGTATAAATTGAAGACATGAGTAAAGAAAAGTCGAGGAAATATGTGAAATTGGTGAGATAAAACAGAGTAATAAGAGGAACAAGTGAAATGTAATTGAAGAAATAAGGATAATCATCATCATCATCGGCACTACAACGGGGAATCGGTCTTGGCCTTATTTAGCAAGTCCTGAGGCTTGTTAAATTTTCCATAATGATTTGTTTTTTCCGGGCAAGGTCATTAGTCTTGCGCCAGAGGCTCTCCGACGGGGAATCGAACCCCGGTCTCCCGCGTGACAGTCGGGTATACTAACCACTATAGTATCGAGGAGCCTGATGAGTGAGATAAAACAGAGTAATAAGAGGAACAAGTGAAATGTAATTGAAGAAATAAGGATAATACATTAAATGAAATGAAATAAATCAATAAGAAATAAATGAAATAGAACAATTAAGTACAACTAATTAAGACTAATAAATGAAAAGAATTAGTATAATAAAATATAACAAATAATTGAAATTAAGCCAATAGTCTCAGCTGTCATGCTCACCATTTGTTAACTTTATTAAAATGTAATTTAAAATTACTTGTTAATAATAAATAAATAAATAAATAATTGAAATGGAAAAAAAGGAATTAAGTACAATAAACCAAGAGTAATAAATGAAGCGTAGTAGAAGATATAATTATAATAAAATAGAGGCATTGAATATAATAAAATAAGAGAAATAGGTAAACTAAAATCGAAGAAAAAAATATGACAAAATTAAAAGTCAAACCTAAACTGTAGTGTAAACCCAGGGGGAAATAACATATGTGTGATTAAGAACTGTCATTGCGATGGTCGGTTGTGAAATTTGTTTACCTTGGGAAGCCCCACGAGATAACTTGCCACAATTATCTTTGGCTGTTTACAGGGTGCGGACTTATTACAATGCATAATTCGTATTGTTTATCAAATTTTGTTGATAACACTTCTCAGGTCCAAGAACCTCTGAAGCAGAGTAATCGTATTAAAGTAAATTTCTTTGTTTTTCGTGCATACGTCCAACAGAATTAAATAAGTTCTTTTCACAGTACACGTGCTTCGATGTATCGGATAACTACATTATTTTTGGAGCAACGTCTGGATCTCTGTACCTGTTCCATCGTCATGGATGTAAATTCTTGCACTTCGTCCCCAACAAACATGGGTCTGTTGTTAACGTTGAAATTTCGCCTGACGAGAAATACGTGGCATTCTCTACAGCAAAAAGTATGATTTGTGTATATGCGATAACATTACACATTAGCTCGACACCACAAATCGTTTACTCGAATTTGGGCCGTGGAATAGAAGTTACTTGCATTCGCTGGACGTCGGATGAAAAGCAGTTCTTCTACGGCGACAACATCGGACAGGTGAACGTCGTGATTTTGAACACATTCATTGTAAGTTATTGAAAATACGTTGTCAATCCGATGAATATATTCATTTTGATTCATGCAGGGTCGCAGTCTAATAAACCTGTCGGTGCATACTATTCTCCTTCTAGAGAATCCAATTGTACAAATCGATAACTTTGAGTCACTACTCTTGATATCAAACTGGTCCAAGTGCATCCTTTGTAATACAGAGTATGAAGACTACAAACAGGTGTGAACATGATTGACATTGTCTTGGGCTTAGTTTATCGCTAGTTTCTGTTACAGATTGGGAATCGTCAACGCGATGGACCATACGGTGCTTGCTTTGCAATATCCTCCAATGAATCTGAAACACCTTCAAGGATCTACTGTGCACGTCCGGGCTCCCGATTATGGGAGGTCGATTTTGATGGTGATGTTTTGCAGACGCATCAGTTGAAGGACGCGTTGGCGTGTGCTCCAAGCGAAATAGAGAGCTGTACCCTCGCTATATCCTCAAGGAGCAACGAAACAGATGAATTCCAACCGCAAACGCTAATTTTTTCTCAGCTACAAATGATTACGGAAAATCTGCTGTTCACGTACACAGATTGTGGTGTGTACGTGTTCGACGTACGAACTTCCTCAGTGGCAGTTTGGAATAACCAATTTGAAAGGATCTCGAAATGTAGAGTAATCACACAAAACAGGGAGATTGTGGTGTTCACAGACAATGGCTCTTTGTATACTCTTCGCTTGGACACTCTTGAACGATACGCTGTTTCATTGGTGCGACTCGAAAAACCGTTAGAATGTGGCCTATTCCTGCGGAAACACTTAAAATATTTCACCGAGAAAGTGTTAGTCGACAAGGATCTCTCACTGCTCGGTCAGATTCAAGGGTCCCTTTTCAGTCAGGAGGAGGTCGACTTATTAGAAGATCTTTCTGTAATTTTCGACAACCTAGCTCAATGTCAAAGCAACAAAATTGAAAGGCCTACAAAAACGATTGACACACAGATGCAGAAGCCACGCAGCTTCGACAAATTATTCCGCTACAACCTTCGTCTTAAAGAGAAAGAACAATTCTTCAAGAATGCTCTGTTTACAGTCTCTGGAAAGGTCGGTAAGAACATTGTCAAGTACAAATTGAAACTATTCTCGAAAGAGCAGAAATCTATGGACAACGATCTCGTGGTGAACACCGAGCGTACACTTCCCTTCCAGCATATCGAAGGTGGGGAAGCAGAGGAGGTCATTTGCCCTCGGAAGCCACCACCCCCTCCACTAAAGAAACAACAAATAAGCGATGAAGATAAATTGATCTACAACCTATACCTGATCTCCCGATCATCTCAAATGAGCAATAAGAATTTCTTGGAGCGCTACCGGGCGCTCTTTGATGAATACAGTTCCCGGGAGATAATCGACATCCTACACAAATTGGAAAGGGTAATGATGGAACATGGTGACAGCGAAAACCAGGCAAAAAAGAATTGTTCTCTACTTTACCTGAACTACTTGCAACCCGGGCATATATGGAACTTAGATCACGTTTCCAGGGAGTTCATTATCCGTAGTTTCTTCTTGGTCAATGAAAACGAGAATTCTTCCACCTATTGTAAGTATTGTGGTTTTCCCCTACGTTTCAAGAACTCGTGCCAATTCCCTACCCTTGGTGGGGAGATCTTGCGCCTTCTTTGGTCACGCAACGAACGCGCCAGATGCTTTCAGATCATCAAAACATCGCCGACTCTTTACGATGTTTTAGCAAAATTGTATCTAGATGCCGGTGAAGTTTACAAGACTGTACCGATCGCTATGATTTACGGTCAGGCAGCGCTTTTTGAGGAAGCTGGCAAAAATTTCACTCCATCCGACTGGGACCGATGCTATAATATCTTCATTGCCCTGCAACAAGGCCAGCTTACCTGCGTTAACTGTGAACGTACCACATCATTACCAGAATGCCCGAAAGAATTTTTCTACACATGGACATCCTTCCTCACCATATCCTTGGAACTGCTGCAGCCAGATGAGATTCTCGATCTGCTATACAAGTACTCTCATCACATTCCGAATGGCGCCCTCGACAGTGACTTCTTTACCAAATGCATGCTTAAGTAGCGACGCATCGCCGCTTATCTGTTCAAATATGAGACTGTACCCCGATTTGTTTGTTTCGCTTTAGATACAGACGCGATACGGGAAATATTTTTTTCAATGTGATTACAAGGACAAAGATAATAAAACCAATTATTCGAGTTCGATTTTGTTCAATTTACTTAGACCTCATGCTACCGCGTGTGTGCTAAACAAGTGATGACATTTTACTCATTACAACTGCATATTTCACTCGGGAATCAGTTTGGTATGACACACTACATTCATTTCGGTGATAACGATCTTAAGTTGTTCATGATTTTGATTGCAGTGGGAATTATTTCATCCTTCCGGGAATTGAGGCTACTTAGGTTCGCAAATACAGATAACGCTTTATGTCTTTTTGGCGGTATTTAGCAAAGTTCAATCAAGCGCAGATCGTTCTCATGCCCGGGATTTATAACAATACTTATATTACTTTACTCGACGTAGGAACCCGTGTTTTTTAAGGCCCAGTACGGATTCCTTATTGTTTCTCTGGTATCGGTATATGTAGCCTACACTGGATGTCGTGAGTCATAGTCACACGCGTGAGAAACATTAAAAATACAAAAACTTCTAATGACTGCCTTTGTTTTATTACTGTGGAAATGAAGAAACGAACATGGGAACAGATCTGTGATTTAGAGCAAAGCCAGATGAGGCCATACACATGGGATGAATGATAACTATGCGGTGTACATCGGGCATTGTGACTGAAATTTGCTTCCTGTATTGTTATCAATTTTCGAAGGGTACACAAACGTTTTCGAGTCGGTGAAAAAAGGTCTTACTTCTACCTACCACCAAGGCTTTCGATTGTCTTCCACATTGTAATTTTTCTTATTCGTTTGTGATAGAGTTGTACGAGTTCCTACTTATGTAATCATCATCATCATCGGCACTACAACCGGGGACCGGTCTTGGCCTTATTTAGCAAGTCCTGAGACTGTTAAATTTTCCATAATGATTTGTTGTTTTTTTTTCGGGCAAGGTCAGTCTTGCGCCAGCGGCTCCCCGACGGGGAATCGAACCCCGGTCTCCAGCGTGACAGGCGAGTATATTAACCACTATACTATCGAGGAGCACTTATGTAATACCCTTCGTTAAAACTTCTTACATCCAAGGCCCAAAGCACGATTCCTTTCTTTACGCGGAGCACACAGATAAAAGGGATCTATTGGGACTCACACACAGAGCGAAGGATGAAAAAACGTGTCGATGTGCAAGTTTTCTATATTAATAACTTTTAAATGGAATATAACTTTATAATTTATATTTTACTAATTGAATTCATTGTCTTTAATATTATGAATGAAACTTTATTTCGGTCAGGTGGCTACTACCGGCCGCGGCACCAAAACAAGCTCTTTTAAGCCATTTTTGGTAACAATTTCCAAGTTTTCTTGTGTTATTTCACCAATTTTGGTTCTAATGTAATATCAAAGGTTATGCACCTCGCCGTTAAGCGTTAGGTTACGTATCTTGACATCAACATAAAATTGTTATAGTTATCCCCTTTGGTGCACGCGTTAGTCTAAAAAAAAGGAGGTAGGCACAGTCGACCGAGCCGGAGTGCAGCCGATGAATGAACAATATGTCAGCCAAGGCCCTACGCTCCTCAAGACTTCTGAGCTTGATTAATTTGAGGCGGTTAATATACGGGGGCAGGATTAAAGGATTTCACGTCCTAGCCTACGGAGAGCGAACTGTAAAAGGCGACGTTGAATTCTTTCAATTCTACAGATATGGGTCTTGTGATAACGGGGCCATACCTGGCTGGCATATTTTAGCAATGGACGGACAAAGGCAAAGTAAAGCGATCGAATTACGTAGCGGTTGTGTTGCGTAACCCCCATTACCATTGCCCCACCGAGAGGCAGTAAGGACTTGTTTCTATTTTCTTTGGATCTATTTTAAGATTTGGATCTGCTGTTATTTGATGCTCCACATTAACTTAAAATTCTATACTAATAATTCTACAATTAAGTGCGAACTGAGGCACGACCCGACATCGTGTTGGGTCGGTTAGGTAGAGTTTCCTTTCGAAGTAGTGGTGGGATGGAGAGAGATGGCGGTCTTTTTTACAGTCTTTTCTGTTGTTTTTCGGAGTTTCTTTGTTAAAAAAAGAAAACGAAAGAAGTCGAAGGAACCCGTCCATGGAGGACAGTTATTAGTTTTGAAATTGAAAAGTTTAATTTAAAATAATTTGTTGTTAAGTTAATAGTTAATAAAGAGAGAAGTCGTCCATGAAGGACTGAAGTAAAGCTGTTGTTTGGTGTCATAGTTCGAGTTGGCCGGAGATAGAGAGAAAAACTGAGGCTGCTGACAACAAGAAGGCTGGCTGCCCTGAACGTAGTTGGACCTTGCTGGTGGCCAGGAACTGTTCCCTCCAGCACTATATATATTGGAGAGTTCGGGTAAGCCCCTTACGGACATTGAATAGGTTTGTGGCGACTCTAAGAGATACACACACAATTCACAAGCAAAATAGTGAAGAGCATCGAACGAAAAATCGAATAAGAAAATACATCAGAGCCGTATACCTTAGCGATAACATATCAATTCACATCAGTGGAGTATAGTCGAGTTTAAAAATCAAATTCTAAAATCGGCCAGTAGCCTGATGGGTAACGCTTAGGTACAATTTTTGGCGATTCAAACTGTCATAGCGTCAGTTCGAATCACACATGTTCTTCACTATCGTCGCAAATGCTATAATTGGTGACCCCGACGTGATCTGGTACAAATAGCATACACTCTCCCATAGTAAAACAGGACTTTACTACTACGGTCCCGACTTCCGCATAGAGCACCGGCACACCGAATCACACGTTCTTCTTCACTATTATTTAACACGCTATAATTGGTGACTACGACGTGATCTGTACACATAGCATACACTTTCCCATAGTAAACAGAACTTCACACACGGTCACGACTTTCGCATACTGCACAGCCTCCGACGTTCTCTTGTTCGTCCGTCGTTCGCATACGAATCTGATCGTAACGAAGTTACTGCGGAGGGAGTGGTGTGGCGACTCTAACAGTTACATACACAATTCACAAGCTAAATAGTTCTATTTTGGCTCCAACCTTGTTCTTGCTTCACATAAATGATTTGTTGGAGACAACGGAAAACAAAGTGTTCAGTTTTGCGGATCATAGTACGCTCGTTTCCTTCTTTTCGAGTGATCGGCCGATTGGTGCATCAACGTCGCACCAGCTGAGATGTAGACAGATTGACTCTCTGAATCAGGATCTGGATAAAGTCCTGCAGTGGGGAAAGGCCAATCTTGTCGACTTCAACGCAACGAAGACCCAGTATACAACATTCACAAAGAAAACTGGATCATCGGTTCCACAGCTGATGATGAGTGGCTGGGGAAAGTTTGAAATTGCTCGGCGTCACGGTCTGTGGGAATGTATCATGGCATAAACACGTATCGGGTATCGCCAGATCAGCCTCAGGAAAACTGAGTTATCTTTTTAGAGCCAAGAAATATTTTACTCCGGCCCAACTTCTTCTACTATATAAATCCCAAATTAGACCCGAACTAGAATATTGCTCTCATGTTTGGAGCTCGGCTCCTAAACATACCCTCGACCTACTTGAGAGCGTACAGAGACGAGCGATCCACCTGATCGGGGACTCGGCGCTGACGTCGGGACTACAGCCGCTATCACACCGAAGGCGCGTAGCCGACCTCTGTCTGTTTTACAGATATTATCACGGGTGCTGTTCTTCGGAGATTCTTGGCATTGTTCCACGCAATTCGGTTTATATGCGCTCCACAAGACAATCCGACGGGTCGCACCCGTTTGTGGTTCATCTCCCGACGGCGCGAACATCCCTGTATCAGAACTCGTTCCGTTACAGAGCGGGGAAGCTGTGGAACTGCCTTCCCACGCGAGTGTTCCCGGAGCGTTACAACCTGCAACTGTTCAAAAAAAACCCCAACAGTTATTTGATGGCATCTCGGGGCGCCCACTCGACGCTATAGGTTCGCCTCTCCCGAGAGAAGTCTAATAAAAAAAAAAAAAAAAAAAGCACCGAACGAAAAATCGAATAAGAAAATACATCAGAGCCGTATACCTTAGCGATAACATAACAATTCACATCAGTGGAGTATCATCATCATCACCGGCACTACAACCGGGAGCCGGTCTTGGCCTTATTTAGCAAGCCCCGGGGCTTGTTAAATTTTCCATAACGATTTGTTTTTCCCGGGCAAGGTCATTACTCTTGTGCCAGAGGCTCCCCGACTGGGAATCGAACCCCGGTCTCCCGCGTGACAGGCGGGTATTCTAACCACTATACTATCGAGGAGCCTATCAAAGCTATTACTATTACTATTTATTGGCCTGTACCAATCCGTCATGACCTCACTGACTCGACTCCGCCATTGTTCCCTGTCCCGTGCTCTCTCCTTCCACGTTCGACCATCCGATCCGATCTCCTCGAGGTCCAACCTAACATTGTCCTCCCATCTTCGTCGCGGCCGCCCTGTCGGCCTCTTTCCCGTTGGCTCAGTGGAATATAGTCCAGTTTAAAAATCAAATTCTAAAATCGGCCAGTAGCCTGATGGGTAACGCTTAGGTACAATTTTTGGTGATTCAAACTGTCATAGCGTCAGTTCGAATCACACGTTCTTCTTCACTATTATTTCATACGCTATAGGTTCCTAAAAACAGAGGAAGTTTATGCTCAACAACAACGGGCAAACACTGGCGTTCCAAGGTGGGAAGCCATTAGACTGCATACAGCAATTTAGCTAAGACAAGTGTAGATAACAGCCTGAAACAGCTCAAGCATTAATACTGTAGCGAACTTAGGGTTCGCTGGATTAATTATTTTAATAAATAAGAGCCGTTAAATCGATTTTGAATTAATCTAACACTTTTTTAGTCCGTTAATAACAGTCGTTGCTTTTACCGTACACATAACGATTTCTTCTTATCGCTTCCTTAGTTATCGCTTATTTTACTGCTTACATCTTACTCATTACTTATTACTTCCGCACTTATCGCTTGCTTCACTTTCTTACTTATAACTCAACTCCCGATCCGGGTGCGACGTATTTATACCGTTTTTCCTCATTCTGATTTGGTGTATCGTTTCCGTTCGTTCCATAGTCTTGAATGTTCTATTCCAGTTTTCCAGTACTTCCTAAAATAATCTAGTACTTTGTTTCGGACTTTCTCGAAGATTCCAGTACTGATTGTCATATGCGTCACAATACATTATCCCAACAAATATACATGTATACATTTTTGCTCACCACTCGGAGTAAAACCACAACAGTTGGAGAATTCCATAAACCATTGTTTCACGAACCCGAGGGCAGATTTGACTTTCCGGATCGTCTCCCCAATGTGAGGGAGGGAGTTAAGCTCCCTGTAGCAAAGGTTCCCAAGATCTCGAATATATGGGACAATGGTCAGGGGTTGGTTATGAAGAGAATAGCGACGCGAGGATGAATAAATACGCTTACGGGAAAAGGATATATGTTAGATGGGCATTTGGCAATGTTAAGTACAAAGCAATTTTTGTCACACCACTAAGTCACTAAACACAGGAACTGATGGAATGGGATTCTTGCAAATGACGTAGATGCTGACGGTCATATAAGAACGTGTATAGGAATATGTTATAGATGGACAGTTAAAAGTATTGCACTCAAGAAAATTATTTGGCACGAAGTCGAAAAGTTATTTAAGGCAGTTTATAATTAGATGTTATCAACGAATCGTGATGTTTTTCTAGGTATCTTCAAGTCATCTGTGGAAATAGGATTGATCTCTTAAAACGTGAGCGACATCTTACACGGAAATAGAAAATAGGAAAAAAAAGTGTTCCCTCAAGACCTATACGATGCAAGCTTTGAATACACAGCGACTTTTATATCGATCTTAATAAACACTTTTTTTTAATCGAAACAGATGCAGGGTGTTCCCAGGATCACATCGGTTATTCGACACTCGTGTAATCTCCTCCACTAGTTGAGTCAAACTGCGAGTTGGAACGAACGTTGCGGGTAGGCTCCCAGCCTCGTCTGTTCTGTTGGAACCACTTGAGTTGTGTACATGAACCACAATCTCAGAGGCTAGATGGTTGAACTGTTTTTCTTTTTTCAAATTCGCATTTATTTTACAAAAAAAAATTACAGTTTTCACTTAAGACTATATCCTGTCCTATTTACAATTATTAACTTACTTACTAATATTTTCTCAATTAACATATAATATTATATATATATATATATATATATATATATATATATATATATATATATATATATACGAGTATATATATATATATATATATATAGTGTATATATATATATATAGTGTATATATATATATATATGTATGTATATTGCGGAATGGAAATGGCGGAGGTGAATTTGAGATAAACTTATAGTTTACAGTCGCATCGCTACAATGGAGGCAGGTCGAATTTTGTTTAGTCTTATAATTCACAGTCACACGGTGACAATGGAGGCAGGCCGAATTTTTTTTAGTGTTATAATTCACGATCAATCAGAGCAGGACGCTTTTGATAAGCAGGGACATAAAAAGACGGTTTGTGATTAATTGTCAGCTCAAAATAATAGCTTGTTCTAAGATGTATTAATGAAGTGAATATTTCAAAGTGAATATTTCTGAATTAATAAAGTGTATACCACATTTGGGGGCTCAACCGAGATTTTATAGAAGTAATAAAGACGACAACGAAGGAATAGAGACGGCAAAGAAAGACTAAAGACGACGACGAAGGAGCAAACACGATGAATAAAGACGTCAAAATAGCTTCCAATCTCAAAAGGATAAATTAACCATGCCTGAAGCGAGCGATTTCCCAGTTAGCGAATTGCGACACAAGCCTAAGATTAGATTAGTGTTGATTAACCATCGGCAGTACGAAACCCGAGATAATCGCCCAACTGGTTGAACATGATTCAACGGGCAATAGGATGAGAATCACAAGCGTGGAGGAGAACCAGGATATCGCATCTGACATAGGACTCCGTAATTGCGCAGAAAATATCGAAGCCAAGGATGGCAGCCAAAAATCTGAATCCAATGCAACGCTAACAAACCACGAAAGAGAACTTCATATGCGCGTAGTGGAACTAACGCCATATGAAGTTGAGCTCGCTCAACGTGAATTTGCGATGCTGTGTCAGGACGAGCACTTAGCCGCAGACAAGTCGAGTCGCGAGCACAAGAGACGCACGGAAGACGAAGTGAAACAGCCGCTTTATTTTCCCCGGAATCAAACATGAGCATTAAGATGATTACTGAATTAGTAAGTGAGTTCGACGGTACGCCTAATAATTTCCATATGTGGGAGAGGCAGATCAAGTTTATGAAGGAGGCGTATAAGCTTGCGGATGACATGGCAAAAATGTTGGTCGGAATTAAACTCAGGAAGAAAGCGTTCGAGTGGTTGCATTCAAAAGTAGAAAATTTGGAAATGGAGTTGGGTCAGATGTATCGCCCGAAGCAAACCAGGATTGACTTACGCAAAAAGTTTGAAGCACGAATATGGAAGAATAACGAGATCCTCCGAGAATACGCACACGATAAGATTCTGATGGGTAACCGTGTCATCATCATAATCGGCACTACAACCGGGAACCGGTCTTGGCCTTATTTAGCAAGTCCTGAGGCTTGTTACATTTTTCATAATACTTTGTTTTTTCTGGGCAAGGCCATTAGTCTTGCGCCAGAGGCTCCCCGACGGGGAATCGAACCCCGGTCTCCCGCGTGACAGTCGGGTATACTAACCACTATACTATCGAGGAGCCTGATGGGTAACCGTGCGCCGATCAATAATGAAGATATGATAGATTATCTTATGGCGCAAGGCTAATAACCCTGCCCGTAAAAGTACGAGCCGATGGAGGGGAAGTGAATAAGGAAAGGAGGCATCAATGTATATTGGTCTTAAATGTATGGACATAATGGCGAGGAAACAGGTGATCAGCTAGAGCATTCCACATTCGTGTGGTTCGGCTAAAGAATGACTCTCTATGTTTATTTATGAGTTTGAAGATGACTTTCAACGTGAACTAATGCGCATTCTCAGATTGACGAGTGTCACCGTAAAATATCTGAAGAGACGGAACACATTGAGCAAGTTCAGTTGAGCAACGACCGTGATAGCACCTATAGAAAAGAGATAGGCTTGATACGCTGCACCAATGTTCTAACGACGGAATTAAACGACTTACGGTTGAGTCCCCAATAAGTTTCACTGGTCGTTTTTACATCCTATCGAGCACGTGTAGCGCAGTTGTGGATGCGCTTGATCAAATATGGGAGTTGAACTGCATTTTGGGATGAATGTATGCCTTGTAAATAGTGCCCAGGTTGGATGGAGTGACGTATGCTTAACTTAATCACTCTGAACACGAACCCTCGTAATACGCGAAATCCACACCTTCACTATATTCCTATATTTCGGAAACATTCCAAAAGCCTACAAAAAACCCTATACTACAAGTATTTTGGCAGGTATAGCTGAGCGGCATTGCTTACCTGGAAAGTGGGCATATCGATTTTCCATTCACTGCAATTACATGCAGACATTTCTACTCTTACGAGTTTTCCCCACAATATGCATGCAACGCATCTTCGAAAAAGCGTTAAGAAAGAAATCTCATTCATATCATTATATGGCGCCAACGATATTTATCCCAAGCATGATCCCCACCCTGGCGCAAGACTAATGACCTTGCCCGGAAAAAACAAATCATTATGGAAAATTTAACAAGCCCCAGGACTTGCTGAATAAGGCCAAGACCAGTTCCCGGTTGTAGTGCCGATGATGATGATGATGATGATGATCCCCACCAAGTGTACCATCTTCTTGTGTAGGAAATACGGTCGATCCCTGAGCAAACAATATAACGTGAAACACCCATGTTCCTAAAAGGCAAAACTGTCGCATCACTAAACAACCGATGCAACTTGAAATATATTTGGGCGCGCATATCTCCTGTCTAATACCGCCGCACACGTGCAGGATATATTCTCTCTTTTCTGTTTTACAGCGAGCATCTCGGTCGCTAAACCAACCCACAGGCATTGTGTGAACCATGCCTAGCTGCCCCAAGAGAACCAAACCACCATAGCACCACCGAAAACGCTGCACCAATTGCCAACGAGGGGTGTACAATCAGCATAAATGCTGTACGCAGTTGATGATTGTGTAAACACCTAAATCTCTACGTCGAGATAGTTGCACCAGCTGCAACCATGCCAGCTAATGTTCCCCTTGTGGATTCGGTTGATCCACGGTCCGCATACTCGTGGACACACGCCATGAGCAGCAGAAACAATCATCATGTGTGTGTTTCACCCCTTTTTTCTGGACCAATGCAAGGAAAATCATCCCTTGTCGGGCACCGAAGCAATGAACCAAATTTGCTGTGCTGTCGGATATAGTTATTTACTTAACTTATGCTAATTTGCTTAACTTAACTTAACTTATCTTAACTTAGCCTAGTTAGCTAATTATTATTGAAATAAGTTAGTGTGGTGTGGAAGGGGGAAGCATAGTGATCAATAGGTAGGTTATGGGTTAGTGATGATTTTGTCAGTCAGGGATGTGGGGCGGGGAACTACTTTCCGTTTGTTCGTTGAAACGCAAAATATTGGAGAAGGGTTGAATATTACTATATTTAAATTGGTGAGGTGAAAGCTCTGTATTGTGGTATACAATCTCATTAGAGTTATTAACCAACCTGCCAGAGGTGAAGAAGGTTCTGATGTGGAGACAGTTCGGGTAGGCAGTTCGGTTATCTGACGGGGTCGATGTGAGCGGGTTAGGATTATTGGGAAGATTTTCGATAACTTTGATGGAAGCGTCGATCTATACGTTTAATATTAGCGGCATAGTAGAGCAAACTACTGTTGTAATATTTGTGGGAGTTGGGATGTCGGTTGAGGCCAGTGATAAGTCTGAAGCATTTCCTTTCGAAAATGCGTAGTTTCTCCATTTGGGCGGGTGTGATATGGTACCATATCGGGCATGCATATGTGAGAGTGGGTCTGATTATCTGTTTGTAGATAAGTGATTTAACTTTGGGAGAGAGATCATTCGACTTGTACATCACTTTTCTGCAGAGATTAAGTTGAATTGTGACTTTGCGAATCGAAATTTTGGTGTGGGCGGAGAAGGACAGATTGTTGGTGAAGGTTTTTCCCAGGTACTTTAAGGTTTTGGAGGGTTTAATTATATTGTTAATTAACTTGATTCTGATTTTGTTCTGATAGCGTATGGTGTGGTTAGTACAATTCTCAATTCTGCCTTTAAACACTAAGAGTTGAGTTTTGGCTGCGTTGAGTCGGATTTTCCACTTAGTAAAACATGCTGAGAGATTCGGGAGATAGCTGTTAATACAGTTTCTTGCCTCCTTGACAAACTTGTTGCTTGAATAAATTAAAGGGTCATCGGCATAGTTCAGCATTCCTGTCTTAGGTGACAGTGGCTGCGGGGTGTCTGAAGTATAAAGGGGGTATAATAATGGTACGAGAATGGAACCTTGAGGAACACCCGCCGTTATACTGTATGCGGTCGAAAGAGTTGAATTTATTTTCACCATGAACTTGTAGCGTTTTCGCCAAACCCTACGGTCCACTTACCTAAAAACCCCCATAATTACTACCCAACGTCCTTAAGTTCGCTAATGCAAAGGTATTAGTACCTGTAAATGCTTCATGCATTATATAGATCACCATCTGTAATCATAAAATCCCTATAAAGAAAACTTACCTTCATGCATCCCTTCGCATACAATTTTTCATAAGATTTCTTTGTTTGCTTATTTGGTATTCTGAACCAATTCGGTACCAGACAAATACCATAAATATCGCGCCGTCTATTTTCCCAGCCGCGCCATATACCTTTTCATACACATTGCCTGGCAACCTTTTTTGTGTGTCTTACCAACAAACAACCCAAGCAGCTGCATATAATTAGCGCAATAGACGCTGAAACCAAATTCTCCAGCATTTCCTAATGCAAATATGAACCCGGTTTCTATTGCAGCGAGAGATGCCATAAACATCCAATTTGCTTTTAGCACCTTTTTCTCCTAACGTCGAAAATAGCGACGAGGCATCGTGTAAACAATGACCCGCATTACCAGCGGCGCATGTGGTCATTTTTCCCTATTGTCCTTGCCGCCTGCCTGTTTTCGAACACATGCAACAACATTGAATCTGTTCGATCGCGCACATATACCACTGCGCCACTAGTTACACCCCTAAGAGAAAAGTTTTTCTCTCTCTTCATTTTTTTCCTTAGCGAAATCATCTCTGCATGAGATGACGATCGCTGAGTCTCATTCCATCACCAGACCAAGTCGGTCGGGTCTCCACTACGCTACCTTTGCGCTCGGTACGCGTAAATACGATGGGCCACCCTTTTACCATCGAGGGGTGCGTCGGAGTTCGGACCCCCGTGAGTCGTGTGCGTGCAAAATGGTAAAACGCCAATATCCTCCGTCCTGTCTGTTGGAGGTGATATGTAAAATCGCGTAGAGTTAAATAGCTCCCAATTATGAGCAAATGTTGTTTCGGTAATAAGTTTGATGTGTACCCTGATAAAGTGTGATGTCTTCATCAGCGCAGTCACTAATTGTGCTTATTTTGAAAGTAGTTTGTTCTACGCCAAACCATTAAAGGAAATAAAGTGGCGATCTAATCAATAGCTTAAATCAGTGCGTTTGACTTTCTTTGCCGCGGAACCTTAGTGACAATACACAGTGAATGAAGGACGGAGGAGGAAGTGAACGGAGTGCCCGTGTATTGGCACAATACTTCCTCCCCACATTGGTGACTCCGAGTCGGAGCAATCGCGCCTTCTGACTAACAGACAGACTCCATGGTGGAAATAGTTTTTTTATTAAACAGTGCTAAAGTGCAGAAATTAAAAAAAAAACATAACATCGCCGGGAGCAGCCGTAAACACCATCAACGGCTGGGAGCAGCAGCCCAACATGCGCCAGTTTCCATCACCGGAACAGCAAAAGCAACGGATAGGAGTTTCAATACATAACACTCCCAACAATTCCTGCACAAGAAAGGCAAGTAATAATTAATAATCATGGCCTGGTAATTGCATTTCAGCTAAGGTATCGCTAAGTAACAAGCGGTCTAACAAACAACACAACGCTCACCAACCGATAGGATCGAGCTGTTCCATCGGCCGTCTACAGAAACTTAATTCTTTGTATTTTAATTTATGGAAGGATTCAAGCCTGAATACCTCGCCGCTAAATCACAAAAAACCAAGGAAAACTACACCAAAGGAAACTGATAAAGATCGTTCACCTGTTGTGAATTTTCTTAAAATAATATATTATTATCTATCAAACAGCGATTCAGACAACACCACCAAGTTATATCCGGAATTCTATCCAGCTTTCACACAATGGCTACCTCACGAGAAAGCAATAAAAAATGTGACACTGCGAGGAAATGTTCCAAATTCATCGAAAAGAAAGGAGAACTAGTTTCCTGTTTGTCCGTGGCTCTTGGCATGGTTTATCTTCGTTGTTGTGCGTCGGCTATTTTCCAGATAATCCAGTCAATTTGTGTAGGGTAAACCCTCTCTTCGTTCCAGTTGTTTATCTATTACCAATAATTAATCCACGTCTTTAAAGCTCAAAATTCCATACAATTTTATGTATCAAGTATCAATATTAAATCCCTTTATTTTCTTTTATACTATGCAGTGCAAAGTTTTTTTATATACATTGATAAGGGTTAAACAATCCGTTGATTTTGCCCGCATGACAAGTTATAGTAATTTTGGATACATGGAATTAATAGGATTAATTATTCACCTTGTGTTTTAAACAGGAATTAATTAGTGATTTGAAGTGCAAATTTCCACATACAGTTCTCATTGGTTAAAACCTCTTTAATTTATTTATAAAAGATATCGGCATTCGTATAGATGGATATATGTCCGGAAATATATTCGTTTGTATGAGTGCGTTTCTTTTATTTTCTTTTGAAATGTACAAACCAACATGAACAATTGGAAATTTCCAAAGCACATTACCATCAACGACTTAAAAAATAACATTAAATACAGAAATAGTGTAAAATTTTTTTTTTTTTCTTTTTCATTGCACTTCACTGTGTCGTGCTGACAAACTAAATCAAAACGAAATATTAATTTCATGTATTCGAATTAGTAAAAATAAATAAATCAATTTAAGATTTTCTGTGTATCGTTAAACAAATATGAGTAGTTGTAACGTTAATAAATTATTTTCTATTAACGAAATATAGTAAAAAGGGATAAAAACTGAACAATTAAGATCAATTAAACTAACGATTTTAAGAAGAGGCAACGTCAAGTATATTTTTAATAACCGTTCTAAATGTATCATACCCAAAATTGGTACCATTTTACTCTAATACTTATCCCAATTGTAACGTGCTTGCTCTTAATCCCTGTCACAAGTACCACTTAAAGCAAAAGGAAAGTTAATTTTTTGCGAAGACCGCCGTTTTATACACTAACGACATTACGTAATTGGTATTTGTATTTTATTCTAAATTGAACGTTTTATTTATCAGAAACCGATTGTCTTATATTTTTCATTTATATTGCGCTCATTGAATTTTAAAAATATGTACATTTATTTGTCTCCCTCATTAAACCACTGACAGTGTGTAACGAAAATAATTTACGAGTATGCCAAATAACAATAAAAATTGTAATTGACTTAAAAGCAACCAACAACAAAAATTTTTAAATTTATATATATATACATATATTTGCAAGCACCATCATATTGTTTAAAAAATAAAAATATTTTCATTGTATTCCTAATCCCTTACTTTTAAATATTATTTTAACTGCTTCTCCTAGTTTTTTATTCACGTTTAATTCAAATTAATATAAATATATACACACAGATTAATTCTAACCAAATTAATGGAATGCAGTTTTCAATTTTTACTTTACTTTTAATCCGTTTTAATAGCAAGAAACACTTTGAAGTTTAAGCATTATAAGCAAATTAAAGCATCACCACCAATTATAATAATTATTGTAAACCCCTTCTGGGTACAGCGCAATATATAATAATAATAATTATTGTAAACCCCTTCTGGGTACAACCCTTTCCAGTACGCACACGACTCCTTTTAACTCGCTCGACATTTTTTTTTTTTCTCAACGCTACTCGACTCCAGGCGACTTCACCCGACTACTCAACCTTTTTGGACTCCATTTCGACTACATCCAATCTATCCACCTCTTCCCAAGATATTGGCGCATAATGCCGTCACACACCCCCGACTTCGCCTTAGACTCCATATAACTGTTTCGACATTTTTCACCTCACCGACCCCATTGGCATCATTTTCAACCTTTTGGTTTCACTCGACTCCTCCTATTCGACGTCATCAAACTCCTTCGACTCATTTTCAACGTCCTTCGGTTTCACGCCACCTCACACCCGACTTCTTTTCACCCTTTTCGACTTCGCTCGGGTTTATTCAATCCCGACGCCTTCTCAACATATTGGCGCATATGCCCGCCAAGCGCAGTCTTTATGCGACTTTGCTCGCCTCTATGCCACCCTGTCCGCATACCCTCGTCTATATCCCATTTTCTGCAAACCGGCCCCTTATGTAACAACAGCTACTACGCGTAGCATATAATCTATAGGACGCCCGGTTTTGTCTCGCGTGAAACACTCTCACCCTTTCTGTCTCTTTTCTGAAGGTTGGCGCTCACGCTCACCAACCATAGCCTTCACGCAACCCCATGCAACCCTTCTCGACTCTGCTTGACCTCTAACAACTTTTTCTGTCCCAGTTATCACGCGAAACCGTTCATTAATGCTCGACTTTTCTACCCGATTTCAGCAAGCCAGCTTCCCTCGTAACACAGCTACTACGCGTAGCAGCACCCAGTAGGACACCTGGTTTTGCCTCCTTATTTAAACTTCAGGACCTTCGTCCTTAGATCTTTTAACGTCTCCCAAATGTCTCAGCAACACCGGTCCACAAATCAAACCGATACCACCGGACTGAGACATTATACCTGGTTCCCCAATCTTTAGTCACCATGGTTCCCCTTTAGCGGCAACTAAAGGCTATACACGCCCCTCTACGCCGCCTCAAATACCTAGGTGCATAATACTTCGGAGCGCACATCTAATAACCCTAGGGCGCCCTGGGGTTGGACACAATCAACCACCGGCCAGGAGCCCCCTAACCAAAATCCCCAATTTTTTTTTAACAAGTGCGATGGCCGGCACCTCACAGCTAGTTTCCATTCGATCGAGGTCGTAGCTACCGCTACATTGACACCAATGTACCGGTCCTCCCTCGATAGGTAAAACGTGAAATTGAGGGCCCGCCCTCCTCTACCAGTCCCAGCGGCAAACAAATCGCCATACAAACGTATGGACAAAAGACACCCGCTCTGGACTTGGTCCCTTTCCATTCCGCACACGGCAACCCGTCACTGCGGATGGGAATTACCCTGGGATAAATCCCCCTCCATCTCGCACACACTATTTCGTCACTGCGGATGTGAGCGGATTTCCGATGGGTTCCGACCTATTCGGGCGATAAGCCTGTTGGTCCACGAGACCCATAACAGGCCTATGGACCACGCCGCACACATTTGCCCTTGATGGCATCAAGCGGTAACAACTGTGTCCATCTTATCGATAAAGGCCCGAACAATAACCTGGAACTAGTCACCATGACAGTTCCCCCAATTTAATTACAGCGCCTACCGAAGTGCGCAGGGCCACCTTGTTCGTCAAGTGTTCAGCCCTCCGCCTATCATAGCACCATGCATTCGAGCACCCCTACAGCCCTACCTATTTTTCGTGACTACGTCACTGGGGGGGGAGTACTGTAGCGTTTTCGCCAAACCCTACGGTCCACTTACCTAAAAACCCCCATAATTACTACCCAACGTCCTTAAGTTCGCTAATGCAACGGTATTAGTACCTGTAAATGCTTCATGCATTATATAGATCACCATCTGTAATCATAAAATCCCTATAAAGAAAACTTACCTTCATGCATCCCTTCGCATACAATTTTTCATAAGATTTCTTTGTTTGCTTATTTGGTATTCTGAACCAATTCGGTACCAGACAAATACCATAAATATCGCGCCGTCTATTTTCCCAGCCGCGCCATATACCTTTTCATACACATTGCCTGGCAACCTTTTTTGTGTGTCTTACCAACAAACAACCCAAGCAGCTGCATATAATTAGCGCAATAGACGCTGAAACCAAATTCTCCAGCATTTCCTAATGCAAATATGAACCCGGTTTCTATTGCAGCCAGAGATGCCATAAACATCCAATTTGCTTTTAGCACCTTTTTCTCCTAACGTCGAAAATAGCGACGACGCATCGTGTAAACAATGACCCGCATTACCAGCGGCGCATGTGGTCATTTTTCCCTATTGTCCTTGCCGCCTGCCTGTTTTCGAACACATGCAACAACATTGAATCTGTTCGATCGCGCACATATACCACTGCGCCACTAGTTACACCCCTAAGAGAAAAGTTTTTCTCTCTCTTCATTTTTTTCCTTAGCGAAATCATCTCTGCATGAGATGACGATCGCTGAGTCTCATTCCATCACCAGACCAAGTCGGTCGGGTCTCCACTACGCTACCTTTGCGCTCGGTACGCGTAAATACGATGGGCCACCCTTTTACCATCGAGGGGTGCGTCGGAGTTCGGACCCCCGTGAGTCGTGTGCGTGCAAAATGGTAAAACGCCAATATCCTCCGTCCTGTCTGTTGGAGGTGATATGTAAAATCGCGTAGAGTTAAATAGCTCCCAATTATGAGCAAATGTTGTTTCGGTAATAAGTTTGATGTGTAGCCTGATAAAGTGTGATGTCTTCATCAGCGCAGTCACTAATTGTGCTTATTTTGAAAGTAGTTTGTTCTACGCCAAACCATTAAAGGAAATAAAGTGACGATCTAATCAATAGCTTAAATCAGTGCGTTTGACTTTCTTTGCCGCGGAACCTTAGTGACAATACACAGTGAATGAAGGACGGAGGAGGAAGTGAACGGAGTGCCCGTGTATTGGCACAATACTTCCTCCCCACAAACTTTCTATCAGAAAGGTAGGAAGCGAGAAGTTTTATGGTGTGGGTGTTTAATCCGAACATTGAATGTAGCTTGTACGAGGGTTGCCTTTTATATTTCGGGATTAGAGACCAAAAACAAATATTGATCATCGAAAATCACTTTATTGTTTTTCAAAATATTCCCCATGAAGATCTATACACTTTTGCATGCGTTTGAACCAATTGTCGAAGCACTTTTGCCACTCTGATTGAGGTATCTCCAACACATGCATTCTGAATGCAGCAACTGCTTCTTCAGGTGTCGAAAAATGTTGACCTCTCAGTTTGTTTTTTACGTACGGGAATAAAAAGAAGTCATTCGGTGCCAAGTCAGGACTATACGGCGGATGACCCATCAAATCGATGTTTTGGGTGTTCAAAAATGCAGTTGTCGCAGCCGATGTGTGAGAGCTCGCATTGTCGTGGTGAAGAGTGATCCGTCTTCGGCGGTTGGTTTTCCTGATTTCTTGGAAGACAACTGGCAAACAAATGGTTGTGTACTACTCAGAATTGACTGTTCTGCGTTGTTCTAGTGGTACGATTGCGACATGTCCAGTTTTTCCGAAAAAACAGGCGACCATGTGCTTGGAAGTGCTTCGTGCGCGAACAACTTTTGTTGGATTTGGCTCATCTTGAAACACCTAGACAGTCGACTGCTGTTTACTTTCGGGCTCATACGCGTAAATCCACGATTCATCACCTGTCACGATGTCATAGACGTGTTTCGAAGCACCGCGACCGTATTTTTTGAGCATTTCTTTCGACCAATTGACACGAGCCTTTTTTTGGGCGATTGACAAATTGTGTGGGATCCAACGCGAACAAATTTTTTTGACAGTCAAATGTTTATGCAATATTGAATGTATGCTGGTCCCACTAACGCCCAAGGTTGTCTCAATCTCACGATAGGTCACATGACGATCTTCCAATATCAGTTCGCGCACAGCATCAATGGTTTTCGGAACAACAACTGATTTTGGATGACCTTCACGAAATTCATCTTGGAGTGAACTACGACCACGATTGAATTCACCATACCATCGATAAACACTGGTCCTTGATGGAGCTTCATCGCCAAAAATAGAATTAAGTTCATCCATGCACTGTTGCTGAGTTAATTCACGCCGAAAGTTGTAAAAAATAATCGCACGAAAATGTTGACTATTTAATTCCATTTTTGGGCCGAGATGAATCTTTTAAGTTACTGTAAACAACACAATTAGCGCTCGTATGTCAAAACGTTCTGAGTGCGTATAACCTCAAAAATGTCCAACTTTACGACAGAGCTGTCAATTGCCGGATTGCAACGCTAGGGTTGCCAAATCTCGAAACATAAGAGGCAACCCTCGTATAGTAGTCCTGCAATCCAAACGCAATCGAATGCTTTTGCTATGTCGAGAGAGACGCATATTGTTGGGGATTGGTTTTGGAGATTCATTGTCACATCATGTGTCAGTTTTAGCAGAGCATGACAAGTTGAGTGTTGTGGGCGAAAGCCAAATTGAGAATTCGGGACAAGGGAGTTGTCTCTAGCAAATGAGAGAAGATTTTTGTATATCTTACATTTCAAAACCTTATTAAGTGGGTCTCATCCTATCTTAGTTATCGAACCTGCCGCGTGCGATTTAGATCCACCCTCTCCGATTCTTTTTTCCCAACCTCAGGTGTCCCCCAGGGCAGTCACCTCGGCCCACTCCTATTTATCCTAACCATAAACGACATAGGCTCCTGCATTAATCACTCCTTCATCTCGCTTTACGCGGATGATTTCAAAATTTTTAAGACAATCCGCTCACCCCTGGACTCCTCACTTCTCCAAGCAGATCTTGACAGATTCTCGACTTGGTGCCAAAATAATTGTCTAGAAATGAATATCGCCGAATGGCTCACAATCACCTTCTCTCGGAAGAGTTCCCCCACTCACCCACGCTCCTATCTCTTACTGAAACAACCGATAACATCGGTTGAATTGATTCGCGATCTGGGCGTCCTATGCGACAAGGAGCTCAAATTTACCGCACCTTTTGATTCCATAATCCTCAGGGCTAACGCCGCCCTTGGGTTTGTCAAACGCTGGTCGAAGGAATTCCTTAACCCATACGTCACCCGATCACTCTATACAACTTTTGTCCGGCCACTACTCGAATACGCTAGTCAGGTCTGGTCCCCGTATCAAGTGACTCACATTCGCAGGATTGAGGGAGTTCAACGTCGTTTCTTGCGCTTCGCCCTCCGCGGACTAAACTGGGAAAATTGACTGATTCTACCACCATACACAAGCCGGCTCCGTCTAATCAATTTAAACACACTTGAAGAGCGCAGAATCCATGCCGATATCATCTTTGTCCATCGCCTTCTGTCTGGCTCAATCAATTGCTCAAGCTTGCTCTCCACTTTAACATTGCATACAAACCCCCGTAACGTACGTAACCCACGACTGTTTTACGTGCCTGCTCATCACACTTATTGCGGCGCTAACGAACCCATCTCGCGTATGCTACGACAGGCCAAGTCTTTCCCACCTCCTTCGATTTCAACATCTCCACCCCCACTCTTAAACGACGTCTCAGAATAAACCCGTCCTAAATCCGCCCCCTCCCTCCAATAATCCCCGCTACCCTGCAGTCCTACCTCTCCTCTCCTACCCCCAAAATAGTTCCCCCAGCCCCACCCACAATTTCAACCTCTTCCCCCAGCTCACCAACCCCGCCCCCTACCAGTACGTAGACATGCCCTGCACTGTCACTGTCTCACAAATGCTGAATTTACCACCCACACCTACACTCGCTCCTCCCTAGCCTCCTACCTCCCCCATCGCACAGTCACCTTCACCTTCCTGGTTTTTTTCTTTTTTTCTCCTTCTTACTCTAGTTTTAAGATAGTCTGTAAGACTTTTTATATAAATTTAATTTAAGTTAATGGAAGCTTGCATTAAGCTAAATAAATGAGGGTTCTGCCCTCACACTAAACTCTAAACTAAGTGAATTTAGCTGTGATATGGGACGGAAGTTAGCCGGGTTGTTGGAAGAACCGGATTTACTAATAGGGCCTATCACCGCTGTTTTCCAACATTTTGGGAAATGTGAAGCGTTTATTATGTGGTTGAGAAGAACGAGAATGGGGGGTAAGTTCTCCGGGTGAAGTCTTTTAAATAGAAGGTTAGGGATTCTATCTGTTACGGCTCCAACGCCGTGCTTCCTCTTTCGAGGGAAGAGCGAGGAGGTTATCATATTTATTAAAGAATTTAAGTGTTCTTTATTAATATGTTATTAATAATAATAAAAGATCTCTTTTATTTAAATATTTGTTTTATTTATTTTTATTTTATCGAACTCAGCTATCTCAAGCTGAGCTCTCTTCTTTCTACCTTTTTTCATATAAATTTACTTGTTTATATAGAACATTTTGTTCTAACTGACTGTGGCGTATAAACTGAACAAAACAATCTAGAAGTCTCTGTGACTTAGAATTTTGAATAAACTTTGAACGGAAATCAAAGTGGCCATGTTTTGAAATGAAAAATGTGCTTGTTATGAAAAGGGGCATATTTATGAAATGTGCTGTAAGTGACTGGATGTAGAATATAGTGTCTGTTTATTTACGAAATGTGCTGTATTAACTGAGAATGTAAGATATGTGAGGATGTAGTTTTAAGGGTTGTGTTTGAAAGGACATGAGTTAGTGTTAAAGCGAATAAGGGTAGTATTCTGGAATACAACATCCCACCCTTCTTCGAGAAAGAAAATTATCCTTGAAGAGAATAATTTTCTGTTAACTATTGCTTAGATTAGGTTTAATTACCGACTTGGATTTTCGTTCAATTACAATGGCGTTCAAAGTTAATCTTATATCAAAAGTTACAAAAATCCAAAAGTTCTTAATACTAGAAAAATAGGTTACAATAATCTAAAAGTTTACTTATAGTCTACTTACATTATCTTTTAACTAACTTTAAATATTTCTAACTAACTTAATATTTCCACTTGGAACCTTTTCTTTTATTATCCAACAACTTTTTTTTTCTATACATATAATTAATATTATTTCTCAAAATTCTCTTTTTCGTTCGAATTATATCCCAATATATATTTTAAAATGTATTATATCCCAGTATATAATAAAATTTTTTTTTCTAAAATTTTCTTTCTTTCTTCCCCTTTTTTTACCTTTTCTTTTTTTTTTTTTCTTTTTTTTTCGTTTCCGTCATTTCTTACAATCGTTTTATATATTGAATAAAAACAAAGGCCATTTGTTAAGTGTCTATCTTTTCCTTAAATTTATGGAAAATTTTCCAAAACTTTTTTGGGCCTATTATTATAATGACTGCATAGAATTGCATAATACCAAACATTTTCTTAAGAAATGATCTCAGTTGTCCTAAATGACTGTGTACCTTTTTATTTTTTCTTATTTTGTGTTCGAATACATGTTTATTGTTGTAAAATTTAATTTGTAAGGTATTTATAAAGTTTTTCTTTTCAATACCTATTTTAATTGAATTAATATTTTCAATTTTCATAACTTCGTGTTGGTGTTTAGTATCGTTATTTAAAATGTTTAGTGTTTTCGGCTCATTGTCGTCATTTTCTATAGCTTTAACTTCTTTAATTGAATTATTATTTTCAATTTTCATTACTTCGTGTTGCTGTTCAGTATCGTTATTTAAAATGTTTAGTGTTTTCGGCTCAATGTCATCATTTTCTATAGCTTTAACTTCTGTCGGAACGTTTACCTTTTCAGTCTTACTCATTGCTGATGGATCGTTTAGTTTCTCAGTCTCATTTACTGATTCGTATAGTTCTTCAGACTTATTTGCTGTTAGAACATTTTGGTTCCCAGTCTTATTTGCTGTTTGAACTATTTCTTCAGTTATATCTGCTGTAGAAACCTTCAATCCTTCAGACTTTGCTGCTGAAACATGGTGTTCTTCAGTTTTTACCACTGCTGAATTTTCAGTCTTTGTTGCTGAAGTGTCGGGGTTGTCTATAGGGATAGCCGAAATGGGAGGGATTTTTGTTAGTGTATTTTCTGCAAGTTCTGAATTTTCAGTCTTTAATATTGCTGAGTTTTCAGTCTTGGTTGCTGAAGTGTCTGTGTTGTCAATAGGGATATCCGAAATATTAGGGATTTCAGTCTTTACTACTGCTGAAAATTTCGAATTTTCAGTCTGTGTTGCTGAATTATTTTCCAAAATTGGAGTATGAGTCGGAATATTTATATTAGTGCTTGTTTTCTCTTCGTTTATCTGTATCGCTATAGTTATTTGGTTAGGAGCTTCATTAAAATTGTCGTTATCTATTGCCAAAGATCTAATGTTATAAATAGAAAAATTTTGTCTGTCTTCCATAAATTTCGGTTGGCGTCAGGCCTCGTTTTCCGACTCTTGCACCCGAGAAAAGTGAACATTTTGCCTATCGTTTTGTCTATTGGTGATTCTAGGATTTTCACTAAAACGATTTTCGGTGTTTGCAGGATTATTTCGGAATGGATTACGCGTTGTTGTACCTTGTTGGTAATTTGTTAAGGATGGTCCATTCCTAGACATCTTGTATCTACACTCGTTCTCTGTGTGATTATTCCGTCCACAGAAATTGCATATAATGTTATATTCTCTTTTTATTGGTTGTCTATTCGGAAAATTGTTGGACTGCATGTTCCGATAACAAGTGTCCTGAGAATGACCTGGCTTACCGCAGGTTTGGCAGACTATTCGATTAAATCTGTCATTATAGTTATATGGCCTGGGAGAGTTGTCCATTCGAGCAGCATGTGATACTACATGTGCAATAGACTGTTTTAAACTACTTCCCCCATGGACTTTGGCTAGGATTTTCAGTTGTTCATTCTTGAGACCATCCTCAAATATTTGCACTGCCAATTTTGAGTTTTCTTCTATCAAGAATTCTCTAACCACCGCGTCTGCTGTTATTTCACACGTAGCAGAGTTCAGCGTCCTCAGAGCATTCGCAGCTCTATCTCCGTATTCCCGAACGGTTTCTCTGAAGTTTTGTTTCAGGGATATCAACTCATTGTGTGCCGTTGACCGAGATTGCTCCTCTTTATATTCGGATTCAAGTTTATCCTTTAAATCCTCCCATTTAGCAATTGTGCTATACTAATTAGATCATAGGCAGGACCCTCTAGTCTATTTTTGACTAGCTCCAAAAATGTTTCATATATCTCCGGGTCAGCCCTTTTTATAGATCTAAATAAAACGTCTCCCCCGGAAATAAATTTATCTAGGTCGCAGGGTTTTCCGTCAAAGGTAGGGACGATTCTGAAAACATCAGAAATTCCGACAGAAAGAGCCATTTCAGGGGGGTTATGGTGTATTTGCAGAGAGTGGATTTGTTCTTCCCCCTGCCTAGCCGCCTGTCTCGTGTAATACGGACTCGTAATCTTGAAAACTCTGAAATCAATGTATGGCAAAATCACTTCTTAAAAATACGGTATATAAAAATGGCCTTTCTTTTAGTTATTCAATATATATGAAAAAGAAAGTTAATTTGGTCTCAAAGCTGTAGAGAAAGAAAATTCGGCGAAAAAGACAAAACGGAAATGTCGTCGAAATACTGGAAAGAGAATATTCGAAATAATTTCTATCGGACAAAATTGTTAGTAAAAAGGAAAAGTTAAAAGTTCTAAGGTAAAAATATTCATACGGACAAATGAACAGAAAAATTGATATTTCGCTAACGATTCTTACTACTAATATATGTTGATTGATGTTTTGTTCTTTTTTTTTCTGAGGTGTTGTCTTCTTGTGGGGTTTTTTTTTCATCTGGTGCCACTGAGGTTAATTTAGATTTCCTCTGGAACTCATCGGCACAGGAAATTTCGAAGTTATTTGCACTCGATACATCGAATGTTCCGCCATCCAAGTCGAAAATGAGGACCTTCCTTCCCTCTTTAGGGTTTTATCTTGCACTAATCTTCCTCTGGGATCGAGTCCTCCTTCGAGGATTAAGTCGTCCTTCGGGGATTGGTCTTCCTTCGAGGATTGGTCTTCCTTCGAGGAGTCTTCGTGGATCGGTCTTCCTTCGAGGATAGAGTCATCCTTCGGGGAGTCCACCAGTCTTCGTGGATCGGTCTTCCTTCGAGGATAGAGTCGTCCTTCGGGGAGTCTTCGTGGAGCGGTCTTCCTTCGAGGATATAGTCGTCCTTCGGGGATTGGTCTTCCTTCGAGGAGTCTTCGTGGATCAGTCTTCCTTCGAGGATTGGTCTTTCTTCGAGGAGTCCACCAGTCTTCGTGGATCGGTCTTCCTTCGAGGATTGGTCTTCCTTCGAGGATAGAGTCGTCTTTCGGGGAGTCCACCAGTCTTCGTGGATCCCACCGCTGCCACCAGTGTTACGGCTCCAACGCCGTGCTTCCTCTTTCGAGGGAAGAGCGAGGAGGTTATTATATTTATTAAAGAATTTAAGTGTTCTTTATTAATATGTTATTAATAATAATAAAAGATCTCTTTTATTTAAATATTTGTTTTATTTATTTTTATTTTATCGAACTCAGCTATCTCAAGCTGAGCTCTCTTCTTTCTACCTTTTTTCATATAAATTTACTTGTTTATATAGAACATTTTGTTCTAACTGACTGTGGCGTATAAACTGAACAAAACAATCTAGAAGTCTCTGTGACTTAGAATTTTGAATAAACTTTGAACGAAAATCAAAGTGGCCATGTTTTGAAATGAAAAATGTGCTTGTTATGAAAAGGGGCATATTTATGAAATGTGCTGTAAGTGACTGGATATAGAATATAGTGTCTGTTTATTTATGAAATGTGCTGTATTAACTGAGAATGTAAGATATGTGAGGATGTAGTTTTAAGGGTTGTGTTTGAAAGGACATGAGTTAGTGTTAAAGCGAATAAGGGTAGTATTCTGGAATACAACATATCCAAGCCTGTAGATTTTTTATTGTTACGCGAAGTAATCAATTCAGATAATTCTGTAAAGCTTAGGAATGTGTCGGTTCCCATGGGATGTGACGCTTTATTGGTTTCATTGAATTCAGTAATGAATGGTGGGGAGGATGGCTCCAGTGTGCGTGAGATGAATTCATTCACGGTGTCGTGGAAATTAGTGACTGGGAGGGAATCGTTTTGTTTATGAGTTTTACAGATGTGTTCAGCGAGACAGTTTGCTACATCAGTGTTTGATTGGGCGATGTTAAATATTGTAATAACAATATTTAATATATAGGGTTTTCCAATAAGGACTTGACAACTTTTTTCGGTAGTAAATTTTTATAATATGACGTTGTTCGTTCGTGTACTTAACCGCGATAAAAATGTCGAGTTTACTGAATAAATTGAGTGTGACAGGTCGATGATTATTGAAACGATACGTTCACAAATTAAATTCAAAGTTGTCAAGTGCCTATTGAAAAACCCGATATTTGCTACACACTTGTCCATTGCAGCCCAGATCCAAAAAGCGGAAGTTCGCCATCTCGTTTCGAGCAACAGATAAACCCAAGATGACAGGGGGCAGCTATTTTTTCGAAAATCAATTCCCACAGCTCGTGGGCAGGGACGGCATACGGCGTTTTATGATATTGGAGAGACAGGTGGATTGCTTCGGCACATTGAAGTACAATAAATTAGGTAATTCCACAGAGATTTCAGATTGTTGATAACCTCATCCAAGTCATTCAAGTCCCTCAATCCCTTAAGATGTATAGTCCAGTCCAGACATGGATACAGCGGTATCTTAGTGAAAAACTTGGTTTTAATAACCAGGTGTGCGCATGGACTAAATCCTGAAGATAAATCCGATGGAGCTTTTGCTGTATTTCTTAATAGTTAAGCGACAAGCTTCGGTGTTTGACTTTGGAATGTACATACTGCAGCAGTTTACCAAACCAACAACATTTTTCTTTCACTTTCGAGTTGTATTTTACTATGATGTCGGGTTTGCATCGCCACTGTGTTCTTTGCTGAAACGTGGAAGCTGTGGCGGTAATGGGAGCAGATTTATGATGAAAAGCACATTCGGTTCACGAATCAGTTCGTTTTTCCCTAATTTCAGATATACTGCACAGATAGCGCTACTAGAATCCTTTTTAAATATCGCCACCAACATTAGTCAGGACTTCTTTCTTTACACCTTGCATAATCGTAATTAGTCAGCATGATTGATGGTTTTAAAAATATGTCACCAAATAATTATTAATAATTATAATTATTTGAAATATTTATACACCAAAGCTACGGGAGGATTTATTTAGCATCCTTTCTCGATTTCGCTCTCACATTTACGTTCTCACGGCTGACATCGAAAAAATGTATCGTCAGGTTCGTGTCAATGCCTCCGATACCCAATATCAAAAAATTCTGTATCGACGCAATATTTTTGAACCTATTCACATATACAGCCTCAATACTGTAACCTATGGGACAGCTTGTGCTTCATACTTAGCTATACAAACTATTTTTAGACTTGCCGAAGACGAGAAGGATAAGTTTCCTCTCGCGAGTCCTCTATTGCGTAGGGATTTTTATGTTGATGACTTGCTTACTGGTGCAAATAACATCGTCGAAGCAACTCTATTGCGTGATCAACTCATCGCTCTACTAAAGACAGGTGGATTTTGTTTGAGAAAATGGGCACCCAATCATCCAGCATTGCTTATCAAGAATCAAGAGCATACTAATAGGTCACATATGTCACTGGATCCTGATTCAGCTATAAAAACCCTAGGGATTCGCTGAAACCCTCGTGAAGGTTACTTCTTTTATGTCGTGAATATCACTGGGCAAAATGGCATCACAAAGCGAAGTATTTTATCTCAAATCTCCAAGCTATTCGATCCCATTGGACTGTGGGGGAGGTTATGTCGGTGTACCAGCACGGGTGCGGGTTCTACTACCAACCCGCTAACACGTTACTGTTTAAATAAACTTAGTTCTGCCACAATCCGGTCTCCAAGAAAAGAAAAATACAATAAAACACACTGATGTTGTTAATTGTTCAAATGTTACTTCTTTATTTTTATTGGTTTAACACTAATAGGTTTTATGTCACATCGATTTTCTATTGACTGGAATGTTCTAGGATAAGAATGTAATGGTTCGATCAGTACACTGGTTTTTAGGTCACATCGATATTCTATTGACTGGAATGTTCTAGATTAAGAATTTACACTAGCTCGACCGAACTTGCACACACTGCGGTGATTGGATTTCGACTCGTTAAACACTCGACTGTTATTAACGCTCGGGGGAGTGCGCACCCCCCGGAAGCACGTTGCGAGGGATGAATGGCGATTCGAGGTGCGCGCCGTTTGATGGTTCAATTGCGACTAATCGAGGGTTGAATTCCGACTTTTGATGCAACCCTCAGTTCGGGGTGAGTTTGGTGGTGTGGTGAAAATAAAGTGCAGTTTTCCTTTTGGCCATTGACCAATGGGAGAAGATCTCTGGTACATAGATCACAGCGAGGGTGTGGCTATTTACGCGGGGATCACTTTGTTTGCTCGTGCGAGCTCATGGGTAGACGAACCGTTGAAAGGAATTCAAACAAAGGGCATTTTGAGATGTGGTTTGCAGCTGAATAAATAGATCGCAAGTCATTAGAGAAATGGTGCTAAAAGCACATTAAATGCCTATACAATGGCGATTGTGTATATCATCTATGCCGATTCAAAGGATCGAACTCTTGTGTGAATATTTACACTATATAGAATTCCGCTCTTGGCGGCTAGTCGCGAGTTACGATATGCTTTGTCGGTCGGACAACAGGCCGCCGTGCATGCAGATAAACCAGGAAAATCTGCTGTGCACGTGTGTGGCAGAATTCGTTGGCCGACAGCACCGCCGATATGTTTCCATGATTTGTGGCGGTTACTTGGTACGGTAACCGAATTGTTTTCTTTTCAGAAAAATGCTGAGACGCATTGATGCATGCGAGACTGCCCTTGTGGGAGAAATGTTTGCAGGTGCTAATGCAATTGCATCAGCGAAAAACAATGGGGTTTCTGGAGGAATCAGGTTTTTGGGGTAATGCATTAGGTGCATTTAATGTCCTTGATGAAGGAAACGTTTGCAGATTTGCAAAGGGAGTTGGGGTTGAAATTGTAGGTGGTTCTTTGCGTAAGGCTAGAGAACCCCCACAGGACTCCTTGGTCCTATTATAGTATATGTGAAAATTCTTAGTCAGTTATTGTGGATGGCTGGAGTTGCTTGGGATGAATCTGCCCCAATGGAGATTCACTCAGCATGGTCTGACTACCGCTCCCAGTTGCATTTGATAGAAAAAATTAAATTTTCTCGTGCAATAACTATACTAAATGCGGTTAATGTACAATTGCATGGCTTTTGCGACGCTAGCGAGAAGGCTTATGAGGCTTGCCTCTTCTTGCGTTCCATCGATCCACAGGGACAAGTGCATATCCGACTAATTGCTTCTAAATCTCGTGTTGCTACTGTAACATCAAAGTTTCACCTCTGATCATCATCATCATCATCATCGGCACTACAACCGGGAGCCGGTCTTGGCCTTATTTAGCAAGTCCTGAGGCTTGTTAAATTTTCCATAATGATCTGTTTTTTCCGGGAAAGGTCATTAGTCTTGCGCCAGTTGACCTCTGATATTATCATTTAATTTGTTTATGTTATCGTAAGATTTGTTTCATTAAATTATTTCGATTTTCTTTTGGTTTAAATTATTTATACGTTATTAGGCCCCGCGTTGGGTGCCAAAATGTAACACCTGAGCGTAACCCCAAATGCTAACATTTATTAATTAGTTATCAAGTTTATGTTGTATATTGCTGTAACATTTATTTCAATTTGGAATTACTTACTTCGCCTAGCGGGCTTCCCTTTGGTTTGGCAAATAAGGTCTTCTCCTCCTCTGCTGCGATTTCCTGGGACGGCTGACTTCTTTTGGTTTGGTTTTTTCCTTTTAATTGATACACGGCTTTATCGTTTTTTAACTTTAAACTTTATTGTTAAAATACACTGTGAATGTCCGTCCCGTATGTTTTAAACACTTTGACTTTTTCTTTTTAAACAAGAAGACCCGCTGTACAATTGCAAGGGCCGCAGCCTTCTTGTTTATTACTTTACACTGCGCCGCAACTCATTTGCAGATTGTTAATGCAGATGATGCATTTTCCTCACCTAGAACGTGTAACCTATTCGGAGGTTATTCGCCTGTCATAAGCCATTCGCAATATTCATTAATCAATTACTCGCTCTGCAAAAAAATGCAAGGACAAAGAATTGAGCAATTACATAATTGCTTTCATGCGGAGAACCAATTATAAGACATTGCCCGCATGTGCCAATCGTATCATACGATTAATTGCGCCTCACTGCTGTGTTCGCTACTTCGTCGAACTCAGCACTTTTCCGACGCCCAATTATTTCGTAGTCGGTGGCCTTTGACAACACCGCTTGTGATCATATATCGTGTATCACACTTGTAAAAATATGTATTTGTAAAATGAAACCGTGTAGGTCCGCAGACAGGTGCTTGCTTGATTATTGAATTACGAAGCAGATTGCGGTGGCCTTGGGGAGTGGGTAAAGTATATGATTGATATATGATAATTGGCTTTGGAAGGTGGACATGAATGGGTAATTATCGCAACGTATGCGATATGAATTAATTGCCCGCGGAGAAGGCGTTGTGTCTGAATGAATGCGAATTTTAATGCATTGTATTGCTTGTGGGAAAGGCGAGTATTGCATTGTATGCAGAATATTTTGAGGATTGATCATATGAGTATTGGATGCAAGGATGATGGAATAAAATTAATAAAATATTATAATGTTTGAGAGGGGGTGTAAAGCGAGGTGTAACACTACTGTCAAGCCACTGACCTTACCTAGATTGGAACTCAGCGGTGCCGTATTACTTTCGCTGCTTTATAGCATCATAAAGCCTAATATTTTAACCGAAATTAATGAGTCATATCTTTGGTCGGACTCTACCATTGTTTTGCATTCCATTGACACTCCACCCCATAAGCTAAAAACATTCGTTTCAAATCGTGTATCAGAAATACAAACTAGTGTGTCTTCATGTAACTGGAATCATATCGCTTCACAAGAAAACCCTGCAGATCTGATATCTCGCGGTGAATTTCCCTCTGAATTCATTGAAAATACCCTTTGGGTCAATGGTCCATTATGGTTGCGTCGACGTAATTCAAAATGGCCCTAACCATTAATCGCTCAAATAGATATTCCTGGACTAAAACCAACCATATCCAAGGTTGCTTGCATACATCTCGAAATTCTAAAATGTAATCTTCTTGAACGATACAGTTCATTCAATAAATTGCAACGAATCATGGGCATTATATAAATGCGATTTATTCACAACGCTAGGAGACAGAGACAATGCAATTTCGGTCCATTGCGGGCTTGCAAACTTTCGCGAGCTCATGATGTAATCGACTGTTCAGATGCACTTATTCAAAAGGGAAATTGAGGCCATTGTAAACAGCAGCTCAGTTCAATCATCTAGCAAACTAACCCCATTAAATCCAATTATGGATTCCAAAGGAATACTACGCGTTGGAGGCAGGCTTGCTCAGGCCTCTATTACAGAAGAGCAGTGCCACCTCATCCTCTTGCCTTCTCAGCATCACATAACAAAAACAATTATACAAGCAGAGCAACTGAAACTTAAACACGCTGGAGTTCAAGCAACATTATATTCGATTCGTCAGCAGTATTGGCCACTAAATGGCCGTAGCATTACACGTAATATACTGCACAAATGCTTACCTTGCTTTCGGGCCAAACCTCGTCCTGCTGATCATCAAACGGGCATTCTGCCCATTCAACGGGTAACGCCTACTCGCCCTTCCACATGTCGAAGTTGAATATTGTGGACCTTTCTATGTGAAGGAAAAACGCCATCGCAACCGAGGTCGCGTGAAAGTTTATGTAGCAATATACATATGCCTGTGCACAAAGGCGGTCGACCTAGAATTGGTTAGTGACCTATTCGAGCCGAATCCACGATCCGAGGTAAACAACACAAACACAGCAGCTGCCGACTGGACAACCTCTCCTGCAGTGCAACGTGCGACCCAAGCGTTTCAACTGCAACGCAAAGCCACAAGACAGACGGTCATCCAGCCGATTAAAGCTAGCCACAACCAGCAGCGCACTCAGTTGTGTAGAAGCCTAAGGCCAAGAGTCATCAAGGGATTCCTCACGCGGTTGGAGGAGTTCGCGACCAAGTCGAATGAGGTGACCAGGGAGGAAGTCGCAAGTAAACTGCGCAAACTGGAGGACGCATTTAAATCCTTTGAGAGCCTCCAGGAATGTATCGAGGAGAACGACCCGGGCCTGAACATCGACAGGGAGAACGAAGAGCGAGCAGATTTCGAAGAGCGATACTTTTCGCTGCAAGGCAAACTCAACCACGCATTGGATACGTCTGGAGACACCCTGGGAACGGCAACTGCTGCAACGTTAACAGCGGAGCGACCAGGAATGGAGAGGCTGCTTGACACCATGAATTCCAGCCAGAGGCTCATGAACAGCTTGGTGGAACAATTGGTTACGCGGTCGAGGGACCGACAGCAACGGATTCCACGAGTGGAGCGACAACCCGACCGTTCAAATTGAGGCATATCGACGTGCCTACCTTCGATGGGGAGTACCAGCAACAAGGTCAACCGCAGGAAGGCTTTATCGCTAGCCTCAAGCGCCTTTTTTCAAGAAGAGGAAAGTCAGTAGAAATTCATTCCGACAATGGAACCAATTTCGTCGGGGCCAAAAACAAGCTCAACGAGCTTTATGACTTGTTTAATTCTAAAGAGCATTAAGGCACCATACTTAGTTTCTATAGTGAGCAAAGGATAGGATGGTGTAGCGAATAACTTAGTTATGTGCCAGCATGGACACGGATCTACTAAGATTCACTAAGAAGTTCACATAAGCGGCGCACTCAGACAATGGGGAACAAACAGAACTCTCACAGGTTTGGCGGTTGAACTGTAACTTCGGATGATATTTAGCAATAAGTACTCGAGCACACCGTGGATGCTAAGATAGCGTTTCAACGACGAGCACACAGTTGGCCAACGAATTCGGATCGTTCTTATTTGCCGTTGATATGTTGACACGATTTGGGAGTTCTCCACCTGTTGACGCACTAAACCATACTTACTGCAACTCTCGGTCGTCCCACTGCTTAATGCGGCTAATCACCAAGAAGAAGAAATAAAACTCTCGGATGTGGCTAATGAGAAATGTTTTTTTTTTAAATTTAAAATTGTCTTAATGTTAATTATGCCACTAATTAGTTGATTTTATTAAGAGGTGCCTTTGATGCACATTTCACAAAGAATTTACTTGATATTAAGATTCGACACGTATGGGGACCCTTGTGGACTCGCTCAGTGATTTCTTATTTAAAACGGTGTGTATGCCGTAGAGTATCAAAACCCGACTCCTCGAACGCGTGTATACCCGACAGGGGATGAAATCTGACTCGTCGTGAGCTGGGCGACGCTGAGCCAACCTCGGTGAGTTGGATGGGTTTCCACTCATGTCATCGGCGGGGAAAGCAATTTTTCCTTCGCCCCAACGATCAATGAGAAACCGGTTCGTATCCCATTGGAAGGTTCCCATAGACATCGTCCAGATAATTTGAATGTCTTTACCTCGGAAAGAAATACAAACGAAACATGCGTTGGGCGAAGGAAAGGAAAAACAAACATGTAGCTGGTCAAATATGATAAGCGGTGTACGGGCTGGGCGTATTGCCACCGTACGATAGAGGATCAATTTTTTGGTTGACGTTAAGTCAACAGAAACTTTGCGCACAATGGCTAGGGACTAGAATGGGTGGGAGCATGTTTGTTTTAGAAGAAAGTAACAAGGGACACGATCATGGGTATGATTGTTTGAATACAATCATGATCGTGTCCAATTCCATGATCGGTTGGTGGCCGATCATGGGAAATTTAGTTGCTAAAAACCTAGTGGACATAGGAACATTGTTTGTTTACTCATTGGCCACTGCGTATAGCATCAATTCGATTGTACGCAAATTGCCATCGTCTCATCGGTTGATGTGTCGGGTGTGTGTTTACATTAAACAACACTTGAACTCTCTGAAGGCAGCCAGCAATTAGCTGTGCTGTAGATTGTCGTTTGAACGATCCACCGATGGTTCAGCAGATAAGGCAAGGGTGAACATGTCATGCACGTGTATGGGAAAATGCTTCTTAGCAATGCGCATTGACATGTTCGGGGGTTAATGTCGGTTACATGATGAGGTAACCGAATTCGATTTCTGGAACATGATGCGTTGAATGCAAGCATGCCCCGGGGTGAAAGTTTGATGCCATGGCAAGATAGTAATCTTGCCGTGGGCTTATGTTTTCAGGTAGGTACTGATTGCGGGTTGGGAAGGGGGAGTTGGGTAGGACGATGGATGGTTCTTGGGATATGCTTAAAGAACCCCCACAATGGCAGTTCATCCCACCGAGTGCTCCCTACTTTAGGGGACTTTGGGAAGCCGCTGTTAAATCTTTTAAACATCACTTAGTCAGAACCGTGGGTGATACTTTGCTAACCTACGAGCAATTAGAAACTTATATCATTGAAATAGAGGCAATATTAAACTCCCGACCCATATCTCCCATGTCCTCAGATCCTAATGATCTCCAACCCTTAACTCCCGCTCCCTTCCTTATAGGTAGTCCTTGACATCTTTTCCACAGGTAGACCCCACGCTTACGCCAGTCACGCAACACTTTTGGAAGCGTTGGCATCAAGAATATTTGCAGCAGCTGATCAAATTAGGTGGATCCCGGTGACATGAAGTCAATCTCGAGGTCGGGTCATTAGTGCTCATTTTTGAGGAAAATTTGCCGCCATTAAAATGGGCTCTTGGACGCATTACCGCCACTCCCCTTGGCAGGGATGGAATTGTGCAAATGGTTACCCTCCGGACTAACACCGGAGAACTCAATGCTGTGTGAAGAAGCTTTGTCCGCTCCCCATCGAGTGTGGAGCAAAAGACGACTCCACCACATCAGATTGAACCTGGTTGTTCAAGGCGGGCGGCATGTTGCATCGTGCTCAACGCATTTGCCCTTTTTTTTAGTTGCCCGTACACTCGCTCTTCCGAGAATTTTAATGTATGACCAAATATGTTCATCCTTAATTACCTTTTAATGACGTAGTCCTTCTAAGAACATTTTTGCTATTAACCAATTTACTCAAATGTGTCTTCAATCCTTGTCCCTGTACCTATTAATTGTAAAATTCTTGGAATCGTACCTTTTGTTTTGTCTGACTAAATGTATGCACCATCTTTTCGCTGTGATCGGGCCTTGTTCTTAAGAAAAATAAATATATATTGTTTAAACCATTGCTTTTTGTTGGTGTAATTTTGAAGACTATTACACGTAAGTAACGCGGCGCGGTAAACTAATCGCGCGACAAAAACACATATAAAAGAAAATATATCCTTGTGACTAGTTAGAGGACACGTTTTCTCAATCTTAGAATTCAATAAGAGGTGCTTGGTTATCTTTCGGAATTCGCTTGATGTCGTGGGCGATATGTTGCCTGATATATCCCTGTAGTCATCCTACTAATAAAAAAAAAGATGCCAAGCTAAAGATTCTATGGCACACTCATTCCACAAAACGCTGGGGGATTTTTTGAAACATTTCTGACATATGACATCAAAGGCAACGAATGTATTGAAATCCCAGGATAACCCACAGTCACTGGCTCTCTTTCTCTTCAGGCTCAGACAGACTGACAGACATCCGCGCTAGGACAAAAATCAGCACATATCTGCGGAACTATCTCGGCTTTCTCTAAAAAAAAAAAAAAGAGAAAAAAAACAACACAACAATGAAAAACAAAGATATATGATGATGGTTGACTGCATGTTTTCTACCCGCAATACGCCCAGACTTATGTTCGGTTTATTTCGTCCGTGTTTTTCGTTTATTTACTTTTTCCTTCCAGGAGTGATCTCGAAACTTCCCTGAAGCACTCAGCCATTTCGTTGTCCCCCCACCAATCCAAAACTGGAAGCCATAACTGAGCTCCTTGTATCCCATCTCATCCCTGAAGACCTACAAAACACCAAATGCAAATCATCATACCCGCCAGCCCGGATGTGGCATGCATCCAACATGGCACAGCGAACAAGGACAACGACAACAGCAAACAGAAAAATACATTTATTGGCGGGAAATGCACAGACAGTGACGTGCAGTGTTTTTTTCCAATTCACTCGCCCTACTCCCTTTAGAGTCCAGCAGTTTTTGATGGATTGACGGTTTTTAACACCCGCACTTAGAATTGTCGGGGGATGAGCTAGAGTCAACCTATTTGACTCCGGCAACGACCGGCGTAACGCGGGTTAATATTATCTCGACAGTCTGAATATCATGGAATAGGAAATCTAATGGAGAATATCCTGGTTCTGCAGATTTTTGATGTCGGTGAACGCACAGCGATGCCAGTTGCGGAATGGAAAGATAGATTACTACAAAAATATGGGTGCATTTTGAACAGTGATATGGCATCTTATCTGGGAGCAAATATTTTCGTAAATCTTCTTACAGGCAGATTCGAACTTGACAGATTACTTATTTTAATTTCAACAGCAGCGAGCAGGATCACAGAAAGGATTCTGAAAATACGAAAGGACGTCGAAAGGAAGTGTCAGAAATGAATGCATATATATTTTATTTTCTGAGAATTGTGGGAGATGGAACACTTAGATACAGATATTAGTTTTACAGGGAGCTCCCCACAAAAAGTGTAGGAAGGGGGTGTGTTGGATTAATGCGATACCGGGCGGTTTGACATTATTAATTTTGTATTGCAAAAGAGTAATCACGAAAATGTTCAATTAATGTCAATCAACCAATCATAATCTCATCGGAGGACATTAAATTAAAATATTAGTTTGGGGAAAAAGAAATCCATTATTTTTCGGTTATGTGGCTGCAATGTTATACATCTTGCAAATTATTAATCAAATTAGTTCAGACTTGTGCACTTGAAAAAGTGATATTCCGTAGTAAAAAGAAAACTTCCCTGACAGTTTTGCGGTTGCCCTATTTAGTTGTCAGCTGTGAATGGTGCTGATAGGCCAGATTTTGCCTGCTACGTGGCAACGCTCTGTGAGTAGGGCGCTAGAATATACTCACAGCCAGGCCGCCTTTTCGTAAGAGGCGACTAAAGGTAGCCGGGGTCCCGACGCCCTGTGCGCCCGCTGAAATACCACTCCATCAAGCTTTAGGCTCCGTGAAATGGTCGGGAGAAATACCTGGCCATCTTTCGGAGCTTGGCTGATGGACCGGTTCGTGAAAAGGTTGGTTAGGTGGTAGTCGGTCCCAAGGTGAGATACCACGCCGTCACGCTGTACATTCCGCGATATCGCCGAGATAAATCTTCGACGGTGTTTCGGATGTGTGGCTGATGGCCCGGACTGACACGGAGATAAGTCATGATGGTACGTTCTGATATAAAGAATTCCGGAGAAACTAGTCTCCCATTCGGATATCCGGGTGGGACTATGCCCCCTGGCAGATATCATGATAAATAATGGAACTTTGAGAGGTTCGTCATCGCACAACCGGGCTCGCTCTCGAGGCTCTGCCCACGCTCGACTGGTGACGGCATTTTGTAACATACGGGGTATCGTTTTCACCAATACGAATGTAAACGCCGTCCACCAATATTTGCAAACAACGAAACCTGATATCCTTGCCCTAACTGAGACCCAGGTCGATTCGTCAACTGATTCGACATATCTTCGTTGCTCAGGATACGACTTACATTCGAGATTTCGTTTTAAGGGCGGAGTCTGCGTTTTCGCGCGGTCCGATCTGGCTTGCCAGAGGATGGAGGCGTTGGAACCCAATAATATGGACATCATATGGTTGAGGGTCGTGCCGAGGAATTCCGTTGAATTTCTTTGTTGTCTTTACCGCTCCCCGAATGACGATCGACCGGGGACATTTTTCGAACATCTTTCACATACCGTCGACTGGATACAGATCAACCACCCAGCTTCCGAAATTGTTGTCCTTGGAGATTTTAATGTGCATAATTCTGGCTGGTTGTTACATTCTAACAGAACCGACGAGGCTGGAAGGCTGGCAGAGATGTTTGCTGTAAGCCACATCTTGACTCAACTCGTAGGGGAGCCAACGCGAGTGCCGGATGCCCGAGGCGATTATGCGAACACCCTGGATCCGTTTTTGACATCCGAACCGAGTATTTATACCGTAGAGGTTTCTGCCCCACTGGGAAACTCAGATCACTGCTTGGTATCTGTCGCGCAAGCACTTGCATATCAACCGAATAACCGGCCTAGGCAGCTTCGCCATGTATGGAAGTATGGGGCTGCTAACTGGGACGATTTGCGAGATTTCTTCGCATCCTTTCCATGGTCAGAGGTGTGCTTCGGAGACTCCGATGTTAATGCTTGCGCGGAGTCGGTATCAGAGATTATTCTTCTGGGGATGGAGATGTATATTCCACATTCCATCAAACGAAGTTCGTCTGATAAACTTTGGTTTGATAAAAAATGCGACCTGATTACAGCAGCAAAAAATAGAGCTTTTCAGCAATGGCGCTCCAATCCCACCGATGTTAACAGAACGAATTTTGTTGGAATTAGAAACGCGCGGAACCAGGCGATTGATACCGCGAAGAAAGCTCACAACGACAGGGTGATCAATAAGCTCCTTCGGTGCCCAACTGGTTCGCGCTCCTTCTGGTCTATGGCAAAAGCTGTTAGCGGTAACTTCGCATTCTCCTCATTCCCTCCGTTAGTGACAGACAGTGGGACGTTAGTCACGAAGACAAAGCTGGTGTGTTCCCGAATTTATTTTCCACCAATTCAAACCTCGATCCCGGCCTTTTGGAGCCACCTGTGATCGCGCCGGTACGGTCTTCCATGCGGGAAGAGATATTTCGTCCTCGCACAATTCAACGCATTCTACGTGAACTGGATTGTAGGAAGGCAACCGGCCCGGACGGAATACCAGCAATAGTCCTTAAGAACTGTGCTCCAGAACTATCGCCGGTTCTTGGCAGACTCTTCCGTTTATCTTATGCACGGAGGACCTTTCCTGCCTGCTGGAAAATCGCTCGAGTTCAGCCAATCCCAAAGACGGGAAAAAAGTGTTTCCCACAAAATTACCGCCCGATAGCATTACTGTCTATTTTATCTAAGGTAATGGAAAAAGTCATCAATACAGAGTTGGTTAAGTATTTGGAGTGCAACGGACTTCTGAATGATCGCCAATATGGATTCCGTGGCAAGCGATCCACGGGAGACCTTTTGACACTTATAACCGATATATGGACATCTGCGATTGAACGGTATGGTGAGTCAAGGGCGGTCGCATTGGATATCTCCAAGGCTTTTGACCGCGTCTGGCACGGGGCATTGCTGACCAAACTTCGTTCATATGGACTTTTCCAACAGCTTTGCGACTGAACGAAGAGCTTCCTCGAGAATCGATCGATCCGGGTTGTTGTGGACGGCGAGTGTTCGGATCTGTATCCTGTTAATTCAGGCGTGCCCCGGGGTTCTAGTTTGGCTCCAACCTTGTTCTTGCTTCACATAAATGATTTGTTGGAGGCAACGGATAACAAAGTGTTCAGTTTTGGGGATGATAGTACGCTTGTTTCCTCCTTTTCGGGTGATCGGCCGATTGGTGCATCTACGTCGCACCGGCTGAGATGTAGACAGATTGACTCTGAATCAGGATCTAGATAGGGTCCTGCAGTGGGGAAGGGTCAATCTCGTTGACTTCAATGCAGCGAAGACACAATATACAACATTCACAAAGAAAAGTGGATCATCGGTTCCACAGCTGATGATGAATGGCCAGGCCCTCGAGGCTGGGGAAAGTTTGAAATTGCTCGGCGTCACGGTCTGTGGGAATGTATCATGGCGCAAACACGTGTCGAGTATCGCCAGGTCAGCCTCAGGAAAACGGAGCTATCTTTTTAGAGCCAAGAAATATTTTACTCCGGCCCAACTTCTTCTCCTATATAAATCCCGAATTAGACCCGCGCTCGAATATTGCTCTCATGTTTGGATCTCGGCTCCTAAACATACCCCCGACCTACTTAAGAGCATACAGAGACGAGCGATCTGCCTGATCGGGGACTCGGCGCTGACGTCGGGACTACAGTCGCTATCACATCGAAGGTGCGTAGCCGACCTCTGTCTGTTTTACAGATATTATCACGGGTGCTGTGCTTCGGAGATTCGTGATATTATTCCACGCAATTCGGCTTATATGCTCTCCACAAGACAATCCGACGGATCGCACCCGTTTGTGGTTCATCTCCCGATGGCGCGAACATCCCTGCATCAGAACTCGTTCCGTTACAGAGCGTGGAAGCTGTGGAACTCCCTTCCCACGCGAGTGTTCCCGAAGCGTTACAACCTGCAACTGTTCAAAAAGAACTGCAACAGTTATTTGATGGCATCTTGGGGCGCCCACTCGGTGCTATAGGTTCGCCTCTCCCGAGAGAAGTCTAATAAAAAAAAAAAACTTCCCCCCGTCGCCCTTGTCTCGGCAAGAAAGGTATAAGGAATAACTGAGCTCCTTGGCAAACAACAAGTTGATTAATCCTTTCCCGAAGGCGAAGTGAGAAAGGATTGGCGAATGAAAAGGAGAAGAGCCCCTGTAAAGAAGAATCTTGGTAACCCTAGCGCCACTTAATCAGCCAACCGTGAGTACTATAGTTATATATATATAACTTCATCGTGCACTTGTGGAGCGCACTCAAGAAGTTACAAGTAATTAGTTAGTATTTACATAGGACTAATTAAAAGGTTTCCCGGAGAAGGAAAGGAAGAATATATTAATTGAATTGATGCTAAGTTTTTCTCTAGTTGATTTTTAATACATATAACAGTTTTAAATATCTATCGTGTTTTAAATATAACATTGTGTTATACAACTATAAATAAACAATTAGCGGGTGTGCAGGTTGTTTCACATCAGAAAACTGCAAACCTCAGCTTACCATCCACAATCGAATGGAGCTTTGGAACGAGCCCTGCGACCGCTCGTAGAATACCAACGCGGCATAGTGGATAGTAATCCCCAATCGTGGAATCAGTGCCTGAGGGCGGCCACTTTCGTGTACAACACCAGCGTACACGAGGGTACCAGGCTTACGCCAATGGATTGTCTCTTCGTTTTTACCCCGGAGGTATCGTCTAACATCAAACAACTTCCGGAACCGGTTTCTAATCACGAGAGCTTCCATAAGCTATTGAAGTATCATCTTCAAAAAACTTACGAAATAGCGAGGCGAAACCTGTTGATCTCAAAACAGAGATCCAAGGGGTACCACGACCGCCAATTGCGCCCTTTCACGTTTCATGTGGGTGACAGGGTCCTGATGCGAAACGAGAACAAAAAGGGAAAATTAGCGCCCCTATGGAGAGGTCTATATGACGTGGTGGAAATCGAAGTTCCACTGAACTCCGTCATTAAGGTGGGGAAAAGACGGTGGTAATTCACAACAACCGCCCAAAGCCCTACTGGGAGTGATGGAATCACGTGCCTAGTGCCGTGTTATCGCGACGCAAATTTGCCTGCCAAGTAGCACCTTGAATGCAGTGAGAGGGAACTTTTACGTATTTTAAAGTGTCGATTAGCTGAGGTGTTCCACCGAACACCGTTCATAAATGTGATACACGGGGAAGTTGTTTTCAAATTTTATTTATTGTTTTCCTTTTTGTTTATTAATCTATTACACCGGTTTGAAAATAATTTTAGATTTGATGTTCCGTTGAATTATTCCCGTTTCTAAATTACACACTGATTTACGAAGCGAACACTCGCTCGTCACAAAAATTAACGGCTTCTAACAACGCGTGCACTTGTTATCTTTCTCACCACTTCCCGTCGATTGACTTAATGCTTCCTTTTGGGGATTATTCTACTCATCCGATAGATCTCCTTTCCGATTTTCTCTTAATCGAGAATCTCTCCACCAGGAAGACCGCCCTCTTTTTTCGCTCCTGCGGTTTTCCGTTTCATCGCAGGCCAGATGTGCGGTTGCACCCACACACACAGACGCGGAGGTTGCTACCTGTGTGGCCGGAGATCCTCCTGGGATCGCCGGAGTTTTCACACCTTCTGTTGAATTGATTTTGTATACATTCGGGTGGGTGGTTTATTCTTGGCGATCCCGAGATCGTGGTAATTATTGCTGGTTTTGATAATTGTATTTGTTTTGCCCTATGGGAATAGCGTTTTAGTTTATTGCTGTTTCTCCGCAATGGCCTTTGTCTAGGCAAAGTGCATTGCGGCAGGGTCAAAGATTTAGTCAACGGATTGTTTTACGGCAATCTGTTTATCGCCGGGGATTTGATGTTTGTCGACATCTGGCGCAGCTTTGCCAACCACTTGTGTTTATCCAGCTAATGGATCGGTACACAATTTCTATACTGGGTCGTGTCCTTCGATCTCCGTGCAGGCATCAGGAAATTGTTCCGGACTTGGGCTCCACGTATCTGTGGATATGTGGGTTGTTGACACCGGTATGGATATCACCTTTGGTCAGCTGAAAAGGTGGACTTTGGGGGCGCGTGTCTGTAGGCACGTGAAGTTTAGTCATAGGTGAGTATATTCCTTGGTGGAACGAAGGTATCTCAGCCTATGGTGGTTTGTGGGGTTTGTAGAACCGCCACAGGACCATCTCACTTATGTGAAGGAGGCCCTGTGGGGTTATGTACCTGGGCGTCAGCACGGACGCGAATTCTGTACAAACACCACGGATTGTTCTCTGTAGGTTGCTCGACCGAGCGCTGTTTTCCGCACACAAAAATTTGAAATAAAACCCACAGTCACCAGAAGCCAGTGAAATAAAACGCTGGAGTTGTTTTATGATTCGAGGTCACTTTTATTTAACACATGTTTATTATTGGGTAGCTCCAAGTTATAATGTTCACAAGTATGAAGTTCGATAATGATACACTAAGGTTACTTTATATCTACAAACGACAAGTTTAATTAGATAACGCCACGGCTACGTTCACATATATGAGGTTTGATAGTGATACACTAAAGTTACTATACATCCACGAACGACAAGTTCAATTAACCAGCGCAACGGGTAATCAACAGGGATAAAAAAGGACTCGACTCCGTTAACGACAATGACTCTCGGATCGGTGCGTGTGCACTCTTAGCATGATAAAATCTGGCTCCCCTGGTGCTGGGCGACATTGAACCAGCTTCGGGGATTGCCATGAGTTTCCACACACATCATCGTAGGGGAAACAATCTTTCCTTCGCCCCAACGACCAATGAAAAACGATTTGCATTGCATTGGAAGGTTCTCATGACATCGTCCAGAAGAATTGGATGTCTTTACCTTGGAAGGCAAGACAATGACATGCCGTGGGCGAAGGAAAGGAAAAAATGGAAAAAGGAACAACACATATATGCCACAGGTCAAATATGTTGATCGATGCTGGGTATATTGCCGCCGTCCGATAGGGATAGGTTTCTTGATTGACGTTAAGTCAACAGAGCCTTTGCCGACGATGGCTAGGCACTAGGATAGATGGGATCGTGTTTACTTAAAAAGTAACGAGGGACATGGACATGAGGGCAATGTTTTGTTTACCCTATTGCCAACGCGTATAGCGTCATTTGATTGTTCCTTGCATGTAGCATATTTTGGCGGTAGATATTAGTTGAGTATCGTAGGTTGACACTTTGGGGTGGTGATTTTTACTTTATTGGATGTATTTTATTTTAGCGGATGTTAGTCTATTGAATTGTATGGTAAGTGTTCCGCCAAACACTGCTGCTACAAGGAAGAACACCTGCGCGAAAACAGCACAAATACAGCACCGAGAATTGTCACAAATAAGAACTCAGTAGGCCTTGGTCTATTTTTCGAACTTTTTGTTTTTGTTATAACTTTTCTTTAACAGTCGGTACACCACCGTTTGAATGTTCACAATGTACTAATTTACGGCGATATGATCCAACCGCTCTAATGTTCACAATATAATAGTTTTATACTTTAACACGATCGATCGACAGTACAATACATAATCTACTAACTAGTGTTCGTGGCAAAACAGATCACTAGGCACATTTTCTAATTTTGACTACTAGACTACACACTCGACGTTGTTTTTCAATTTTTACAAAACGTTTCATGGACCGACTTTCTCGTTAGGTTCTCAATGCCTCGCAAACAACCTCCTCGGTGGGGTTTTCGCTGTTCGGCTATTCGAATTAGGCTCTTGTCACGTTGACGATCGAACTTAGACTTCTTGGTGATACCAACAAGTATCTTGATCCAGATCGTATCTGCATCTTCCCCAGAGACAATTTCCCATTCTGTCCATTAACAGAATCGTCAATGTCTCTGTTATCAGCATGTTAACACATCCCCCGGGATATTTTGTAGTTTCCTGAAAGGGGAAAGTCATTCGTTGCATACATCATTGTTATCGCTAGCATTTCATCTCCACGGCCTTCTGTTTGCACAGAATATCTGGCGCCCAGACCGGAGATATTCGGCGATTGTTTGGACGTACAGTCCGTGGGTCTTATTTGAACTTGGTACCCGGAATCGAAATCCATTAGATCTTTATAATGGTGCGAAATTCTAGCGTGGCCGTGGGACCGGAGTATTGCCTTTGTTGGCTTAACTCCTCATAAATAATCTGATATCTCGTTGAGATGTTTTTTGATTGCGATAGGTCGTGGCTGCCTTCTGTTGTTCAACGGATTTGGGTGGCCCTGCTTTAGTTTCCCCGCACGTGCATCCGTTGATCGGCTCTTTCTTTGATGATAGCAATTCTTTTGTATCGCTATTCGGAATTACCGGTTCGATGAGATGTTCCTGGGCGCAGGCAGAATGTATGGCATTTTTGGGAGTTGCTTTTAGGAATGGATGTTTTTACCTTTGTTTCAGGTATGATGGACTATGGTTGTTGAACTTGACATTAAAAGCTTTGGGGACGTTCAGTTCCTTGCTCTTTGGTGTCGGGCTCAACGTCGGCAGTGAGTTGCAGGCCGTATGGTGGAACTTTGGGACACGCGTCTGTGGGCGCGTGCAACGTTCTCAGGTAAGTACGTTCCTTGAAGGTAGGAACCTTACCCGCGCGGGATTGTGCGTTCGTAGAACATTACAATATCATCGGTCGATGGGTCGAAAGCATGTTTGCTCAAAACAACACTCGATCGATAGTAGGTAGTCAGCTATGACTACTCTGAAAATTGTCGATCGAAGGGTCGACCGATGACAGGGGTGAACATGTCATGCAGCACGTGAGGAAATGCTCTTCGTCTCTGTGTATTGACATGTTCAATGTTTATGCCGGTTATCTGCACGGACAACCGCATTGCATTTCAGGTCATATACGCATCAATTATAATGTAGGCAGATTGCCGACGTCCCTTCGGTCGATTTGTCGGATGTGTTGTTTGTGTTAAAACAACACTTGAATTCCTATAGGCGGCCAGCAATTGTTGCGCTGTAGGTTGTTGATTATACAATCGACCGATGGTTCAGCGGTGATGGGAATAAACATGTGATGCACATGTAAGTGGAAATGCTTCTTCGCATAGAGCATTGGCCTGTGCATGAATCGATGCTGGTTACCTGATGAGGTAGCCAAATTAGCTTTCGGGGTTTGTGCTGCGTTGGTTGCTGGTGAAAGTTTGATGTCATGGCAAGATGGTAATCTTGTCATGAACTTATATTTCAGGAATGCTTAAATAGGTGCAAGAACTTGTAATTGGTTGGGTAAAGCGATGGATGGTTCTTCGGGCGCCATGAAGAACCCCACAGTCCTAGTTTGATCGTGTAGGCGGTAGACTTTCCGCTGCGTTCCCAGAATGTCGCAGATACGCGGCACCCCTCCACATCAAAATGCTTCTACTGGGAGAAATGGCTTGGCCCCATAGGGCAAGATGGAAAAATTTATGATAATGTGATGGTGGTCTGTTTTTCCCCAAGTCCTTGGGATGATTGTTTATGTTCCCCCTTTTCTCTTCCGTTGTCGAGATTGGGGCGGTGGAGAGAGACATGGATACCCTACCACGTCTGCGTCTCATATTAATACCATTATAATTATTATTAACATGTTACTTATTACTAATATACTTATTATTTAATACTTTGTAAACAGTACTATTATAATCATTGTTAACATATTGCTTATTGGGCTCCTCGATAGTATAGTGGTTAGTATACCCGCCTGTCACGTGGGAGACCGGGGTTCGATTCCCCGTGGGAACCCTCTAGCGCAAGACTAATGACCTTGCCCGGAAAAAAACAAATCATTATGGAAAATTTAACAAGTCTCAGGACTTGCTAAATAAGGACAAGACCGATTCCCGGTTGTAGTGCCGATGATGATGATGATGATAATGATGATATTGCTTATTAGTGATATGCCTGTTGATTGTTGATATTGTTGTTGATCCATTGTATATAAAAAAAGCCATTGGTTGTGTTTGGTCGGAATGTAATGGGTTGAGTTACTTCTGCTGATTGCCAATAAAATTCTAAAGGTTTGGTCGGGAATATTTGAATGAGAATGAGAAACTTCTTGGGGACCATGAGTCTTTTAAACTTAAACTTCCATCGACAAAGCCAAGGACATATCAATCCTTGGCACTCGAATTAATTCGACTCTTAATTGGAATGACCACATATGTAAAGCTGCGCAAAGTGCCCGCCAAATGTATGGGGTTCCTTAAGAGATGCAAAAGATACTTCACCCCATCGAACCTGGCTACTATTTGTCCCAAAATGGAGCTCAACTCCCATATTTGGTCAGGCGCATCCAAAACTGCCCAACACATGTTCCGATGCAAAAACCAGCCGTGAAACTTATTGGGCACTCAGTCGTAAGTCATTAGAACTTGTACGCAACGTATATGCCTATCTCTTTTATTACCACGGTCGTTGCTCAACTGAACTTGCTGAATGTGTGCCACCTCTTCAGACATTTTCCCAGACATTTGAAAGTGAACTTCAGGCGCACAAATAAACATAGAGAGGCATTCTTTAGCCGAACCACACGAATGTGGAATGGTCTACCTGGTCATGTGTTTCTTCGTCGTTGTGATGTCCAGGCATTCAAAACCAATATACACCGACACCTCCTTTCCTTATCCCGCTTCCTCTCCATCCGCTCGCACTGTGCTCTGACATTTAAGGGTACTCCAAAATACTCTTTTGTGCTTTAGTGTAAAAAATAATAATAATAAAAGTAGGGAATCAAATCGCGATCTTATCTTCTTGATCTTGGAAAAATGGATGAAGGCGTTGCGCTTCAGAAATATCACAATCTAAAGACACATTGTGCTCGTCGGCATTCGATTTAACCGAGAATGGCTCTTCACTGCGTGGTACTTGTAGCTATTTCGTGCTCTACCAATCGTCTTCTAGTTATGTGACACTAGGAGACAGGTTCACTAAACTTCCAAGCTCAACAGTCAATGATCAACGGGCGCAGACGATGAAACTCGTGGTTGATCCTCGAACGTCACCATTAAAACAAAAAACGACACTCTCTTCTTTTCTTAGCTTTATTCATTGGTGAGTAAACCAAAAATCTAACTTAATACCGATTAAAATGTAGAGTTATTTCACTAGTGGTTAATATTAGAGTTAATTGAAGACACATTTGATATTTGAATAGGCACTCCAATTTCTACCCAACCGCTCAAGGCACTTCTTGTGGCGCGAAACCCAATACTTGGTACAATTCCAACTCTCTGCAATGTGACCGTACGCGGCAGCGGTTAAATCTCGACTAACCACCCCTTTTACTAAGATAAAGGATTCCGCTCAGCGGCCAACAAGGAGAAGATCCTCTACACGTTAGTCCCAGCAAGGGCGCGAAACACACACACGATGACTACTTCGGTCGTTCTTGCTTTGTGTTCATGAGTATGCGAGCCGTGAATCAACCAATTCTATAGGGGGAAACACCATAAGCAATGATTTGCAGGTGGGCAGAAACATGAACTGGTGTTTACATGATCAGCAACCGCTCCCAGCATTTATGCTGATCATGCACCAGTCGTGGCGTCTTGAAAGGGTCGAACTCTCACATGTGTATTTACATTAGCGAGAATCCGTTTCCTTTCCTCAGCCAGTAGCGCGTTGTGCTACCGTGTATTGACGCTTACACAGGTGACCGATGGGCCTGCTGAGATGGCTTGCCATGCACGTGTGTGAAAACATACTTCCTATTAGTGGGCATGGGCAAGATTGAGGGTATTTGTTGGTTACGTAATGTCGTAACCGCATTTAATTTCAGGGACTAGCTTATTGGTGCATTTGCTTTGTAGATTGGTTTGGCGACCGATATGATCGCAGCATAGAAGTATCTCCTGCCTGTGTGTTGTAGGATTCGACAAGAGACATGGGCGCCAATATGATTTGAGCTTGTATCGGTTGGCTGTTGACGCAACCGAATTGCTTTCTTAAGAAGATGATGCGCTTTATAAAATCATGCCCTTAGGTACACTTGACTGCATTGGCGAAACTATAAATTGGTTACTTAAGGTAATTGATAGGAAAACATACTAGAGAATTAGAGATAGCGTTCACCTGGTATCGCCGTAAGCCAATGTTTTCTCTAGTTTTTAGATGCTCTGGCTGTCCCATAAAGAGATTTTCCTGTTAACCGGGAAAAGGTGAGCGGCGGCGTTAGGAACCGCCACTTACTCAGCTTCTGAATATATATAGTGTACACTTTTTTCGGGGTGTCCTGAGATTTTCAGTATGTATTCTATCGAGCAATCGTGTAAAACGGACATGTCAGAGGCCAAGGGGTCTGGCACCTTTAGATGATCTCAGATGTTTTGGCGAAACTATTAAATGAAAGATGGTAATTCAACCTAAAATGAGGGAAATTAAAAGAAATCACTGATTTTTTTTACGTCCCCTTGAAAAACTGAAGCGAGAAATCTCTAAAACGGATCAACTACAAGTTTACTCCATTATGACGACCTACATAATTAATTTCTAGTCCGCTCTAACCGCTCTTTATTCAAATATATGTATTTTATTAATTGGTACGCATTTGTCTTATTTTGGCGCAATGCTAATAACCTTGCCCGGAAAAACAAATTATTATGGAAAATTTAACAAGTTTTACTTGCTAAATAAGGCCAGGACCGGATCCCGGTTGTAGTGCCGATGATGATGATGATTTGTGTTAGTCAACTCAGGTTTACATTTGTACTGCGAAAATACCATCTTTACTGCTCGTTTTTTATGTGCTCGTTTTTAATTTAGATACCTAATTCTGCATCCCGAATCACTGACAAATCAATCCTTGCTGTGCATTAGTAGTGAATCATAAAGTAGAAATATTGCTGCTGGCGGTGTTATCAAACTTAGCGAAAACATCGTGCTTCTGTTTACTATTAGCCCACCGCATTCAGATCGCCATATCCGCCAGCACCAAATTAATTGTACAAACAAATCGAAATGAATTCAAATTGGAAAATTCCAAACCTATTATAAATTCATTTTAAATAAATGTTCAATTTATTTTTCTAATTAAATCTCATACATAAAATAAAGGTGCCATTGATGGCGCCCACGTCGGCATGAGAGGCCCTTTGCCGGTAGCAGCCGAATGAAATTTGCATTCCACACAATCCACATTGCAACAACTCGCCTATTAAGTGATAATCACCGCATTCACCGCGCTCTCACAGAATTTCCATTCAATTGGCAAACGATATAACCAACCGGAAACCAATTTTGACAAAATTAACAAAAAAGCACATCACATACGGTCCGGGTAAAAAAGTCAAACAGGAATATGAAAGGATAAACAACAACAACAACAACGGCGACAACGAGACTAAAATAAAATAAGGACACAACTGTATAGCACTCGAAATAATATTTTAAAAGCTTAATTGACCGTTAGATGTTCTTATCGTTGTCGCCAGCCAATCGAAGCGGCAAGCGTGGTGGAGTACAAAAACTGGTCTGGAAAGTCCTTTTTGAATGTCATGTAATAGCCCCACAGACACAAACACCCGCAACGCACGGACATTTGAAATTGACCACGAAAAATAATTCCGCTGTCCATTCCGGGGATTTGAGTCCATTCCGTTTTTGTTATTTGTTGCTCTACACTTTTATCCTTTCGCCAATTTGCCAAACGTGGCATGCGACCCCCTGACATGACAAAAAAAGCAACCCTAAAACCTTCAGAAGCGAAGGGAACCCTCTGGCCTAGTCAAAAATCCAGTTATCATTTTACAGAGTCATGGTATGCGGACTCAGCAGAACTGCGGCTAATTCACACATTGTCCACTTGCTGGTCCTGACACATCAACTGGCGGCCCATCACGTAACATCCACTATCCTTACCCAATACGCACACCTCGTCGGGTGTGGAGCGCGTTTTAGAAAGTCAAATACAATTGTGGGCTGTCCTGTTGAAGCTGCTAGTATGCTAACCAAAGGACTAGTAAAAAATAAATATTGTCACTAAAAACGTGAGAGCTATCATCATCGGTTTTTGTATTTAATTTTAACGTGTAGAGTTGGTACGGCCGCTGGCTATTGCCGTCCCAACAGTACCAGACAAATGAAAATTGTGCGGTAGTTTTGCCGGTGCAGTGTCACTAATTGATATCGCATGGCGGTTGCCTACTTCCGGCGATGGCTCTCAGCCCGGTTCACTGGTGTGCAGCTTTTTTAGCATTGTCATGGACAGTGACATTATTACTGGAGTATCACGAAATGTTTTCGGTTTCAACTGCAGAATATGAGGACTCCCCTACAAAGGTGGCAATCCTTTCAAGATTGGCGGCTTTAATGTAGTTGAAGGATATTTGCGGTAATTGCACCAACTTAAGGTGGATTGTGGTGCTCCGTTGTATTTACAACATAGGATTTTTTTTTGGCACTTAAAGACTTGCCAAACTTCGAAGTGAGTATGAGGAGACTTGAGGCTTAAAATGTTATAATAATGTCAAAATTGAATTTTGTCATTAATGCGATTCTCTCACTTCTATTGCATGCTAAAAGATTTCAGGGTGGGGAAGCTTACTCTATTCCGATATAAATTGTATATCCTTGACCTGCAGGCGAGCCTGCTGTTGTCGGGTCGTATACCGTAGCGATAACATAGCAATTCCACATTAGTTGAATGTACTTGAGAATAACGATCGAATTGGAACACGCGGCCGTTAGTCTGATGCTTCAATGTTTCGCTTCTCATCCGTTTCATCGTTTGTTCAAATCACCATTCTTCTCTCTCTATGAAAACGAGATTCAGTGTCTCCAAATACTACGAACTGACGAAAACCAACGAATGCTGGCAAATATAGGCATAGACACAAACAACGCCATCCTAAATGACGAAGTTTTTGTGTTTGAAGATCCCTTGGAAAAAGTGAATGTTGTAGGGGCCGTCTTTCAAGAACTGTACAAGGCAAATGAAGTAATTCGTCACAACCATGGCTTGGAAGATAGAGTTTTACTGAATTATAGTCATCTTCGAAATGATATTTCACAGTGGCGATCAGAAAACCATGGTTTTAACGAATTCGGTAATGAAAATACGGCAAACGCCGAGATAACTGTCGAAAGCGCCAACAGTCTTTTGATCACTAGTGAAGACATACATGGCGTCTTTGCATCATTAAGAAACAAAAAATCTGTTGGAATCGATGGAGTACCCAATATCGTACTAAAACATCTTCCTCCAATCGCAATGGACATATATGCAGTATTGTTTAACAACGCTCTGAACAACGCACACTATCCAGTACGTTGGAAAACGGCCATCATCCAACCGTTACCAAAAAAAGGGAAAGATAGAACAAACCCAAAAAATCGGTGATCGATCAGTTTGTTACCGAGTATCAGTAAAGTATTCGAAAAGGTTCTAAACAAGGCTCTACTTAAATAGGTTGAGGACAATAATATTATTCCAAATAACCAGTTTGGTTTTAAAGCTGGTCATGAAACCACACATGCCGCAGCAAAACTGGTTTCAGACATTCAGTGGAATAAAAATCTGAAACAGTGTACAGGTGCCTGTTTGATTGACTTGGAGAGGGCCTTCGACACCGTTTGGTTAGAAGGGTTATATTACAAGCTAATGCGACTAGGCATTCATAGACCACTACTGTATATACTATACGACATGTTGAATGAAAGGAAATTCATCGTCAAAAATGGCAATGTGACCTCTAACATTACTTACAATATAGAAAACGGTCTGCAACAGGGAGCGGTGTTATCTCCGATCCTTTTTAATATTTACACTAGCGACCTGGTAAGGTCTCTTCATCAGGCTATTGCGTATGCAGACGATCTGATAATATATAGAACAGCTCCAAAAATTGAAATCATTAACGGATTATTACAAGGGGATTTCAATGATGTTCAGCGATACTGCAACAACTGGAAACTCAAAATCAATATCCAGAAGTGTGAAACCATCCTCTTTAGAACACCACTGGCTCAAGCTACCAGAGACACCAGGATAAACTGGCGAAAGCTAGCTATTATGGGACCACACCAACAAACACTGGAAACCAAAACCGTAGTCAAATACTTAGGCATCTGGCTGGATCAGTATCTATATTTTAACAAACATGTGGAAGCTGCCCTAGCCAGGGCAAAGAAAGCTTACGCTATGACAAGAAGACTGTTTCATAGTAGTCAACTTGACAGCAGAGTTAAAGTTATATGCTACATGGCTCTCATCAGACCGATGATCATATATGGATGCCCAGTGTGGTTTAATGTGGGGCCTAGCTTAATGGAAAAGATTCGGATTTTTGAGAGGCAATGCCTCAGGACGTGTCTTAAGTTACATCGGACTCCTGAATCCGATCACAAAAAATATTATCCCAATGAAGCGTTGTACAGTGGGGCCAATATAAACAGAGTGGATAACTTTATGATCAAGCTGATCCGAGGGCATATTGCGAGATCAATGAGCTCACAGAACGATTTGATTTTTGGTGCATATTACCCAAACAATATGTATTATGAGGTGGTACGTCGCAACATGGCTTTATTCCACCAGAAGCATTCCTTAGTCTTGACATGGACGGCCTCATACAAAATGAATCCGCTATACCATTGATTTATCACGTGCGTCGGTCGGGTATAGATAAACGAATATGTTTTAATCGAGAGGTTGCGCACACTAATGAAGAGAGCCTGCAGTTCAGTACGGCAGTAGCACAGAGAGACCGAAAAGACGCGAATAAGCAACACCAGAGATTTTGGTGGCTGAGTGGCAATTAAAACCCTGTTTCCTTATAAAACTAAAGAAATAATAATAATTATAATTAAAAAAAAAAAAAAAAAAACCCGACAAACAACGGAAAGCTTACATAGATTTAGCATTTCGAAAATTTTGTTTTGATGTTAGGTTTAGAATAGAGTTAAGTTAAACAAAAAAAAAAAAAAAAAAAAAAAATCTATAGATAGTTTAGTATTTAAGTTAGATATAAGGTAAGAACAAAGTTTTTTCTTTTCTTCATTTTCTTTGTATCCAATTAAGTTCCATAAAAATTCATGTAAACAAAATAACCATAATGTCGAAAGACAAATTTTCATGCTTTAAGCGTATGCATGTAACTTAGAGAGTCCGCAAGGGACCAGTAAGTTAAGAAATAAGATAACATAAGCTAGAGTTTAATCATTTTTGTCTAGCAAATAAGTAAATTATAATAATAGGAAGAAATAAAAAATGATACTATACAAAAAAAAAAAACAATCTCCATTCTTCTCGAGTTCGCTCATAGCATAAGTGAAACACGTGTTAGTGAAAGTGTGTGTAGTGCACGTGTCAAAATAATTTTATTATTATAAATAGGTTGAACTACTTTTAAACACCATACATGCGGACTAACAAGACCCTACATCTAGGAATTATACTAACTCCTCCAGCTGATGTCAACCGGCTCAAACAATAAAATACCTATTTACACATAAAATTGCGACTGAGGAACCACATCAACAAGACGTCCTTCATTGCAAAATATGCCAAAGCTCAGGACACTTGGCGGCCGAGTGTCATCTAAGGATTTTTTTTTTTGTATTAATATAATTTTTTATTTCTTCCTATTATTATAATTTACTTACTCGCTAGACAAAAATGATTAAACTCTAGCTTATGTTATCTTATTTCTTAACTTACTGGTCCCTTGCGGACTCTTTAAGTTACATGCATACGCTTAAAGCATGAACATTTGTCTTTCAACATTATGATTATTTTGTTTACATGAATTTTTATGGAACTTAATTAGTTACAAAGAAAATGAAGAACAGAAAAAACTCTGTTTTTGTTATTTTTTTTTTTTTTTTTTTTTTTTTTTTTTAACCTTAACTCTATCCTAAACCTAATATCAAGACTTCGAAATGCTAAATCTATGTAAGCTTTCCGTAGTTTGTTGGGCTTTATTATTATAATTATTATTACTTCCCTTTTTTTGCCAGGTTTATAAGGAAACAGGTTTTTAATTGCCACTCAGCCACCAAAATCTCTGGTGTTGCTTATTCGTGTCTTTTCGGTCTTTCTGTGCTACTGCCCTACTGAACTGCAGGCGCTCTTCATCTGTGTGCGCAACTTCTCGATTATAACATATTCGTTTATCTGTACCCAACCGACGCACGTGATAAATCAACGGTATAGCGGATTCATTTTGTATAAGGCCGTTCATGTCAAGACTAAGGAATGCTTCTGGTGGAATAAAGCCATTGCGACGTACCCCCTCATAATACATATTGTTTGGGTAATATGCACCAAAAATTAAATCGTTTGAGGAGCTCATTGATCTCGCAAGATGCCCTCGGATCAGCTTGATCATAAAGTTATCCACTCTGTTTATATTGGCCCCTGTCATCTAAGGATACGATGCGTAAAGTGTGCAGTGTGTAAATGAATGAATGAATGAATGAACGAATGAATGAACGTATAAATGAATGAACGTATAACTGATCAGGAAGGATTAATTCCAATACGCAGAACAAACGCAGCACAGCGAATAAAACACACCGATGGAAGTCACCAAAAAATAAAACGCACTGACCACAGGTTTGTTCTTATAAATGTTTTTTTTATTTCGCCACGGCTCTCAATTCAAATATTTCACTTTACAACTAGAGAGGTCTCAACACTACGACAACGACTCCGGGGTATATTCACGTCCTCGGCGCGCGACGAGGAGCGAGAGATCGTGTGACCAGCGTGGTCGGCGGATGAAATTCGACTCAGTGATACAATCCTCGTTTGGGGTGAGTTTGTGGTGGTGGTAGATATCCTCTCCACTAAGGATATGTATTTACTTACCACCAGAGAAACGTAAAGTCTAACTGGTGGAATAGAAAACCAGATCTCGTAATGGAGGTCATGGTGGTATGTGTGTGATTGTTCTGTGAAATCATTATGCAACCAGCAGAAGAGGTGGGCCTAGAAATAAACGAAGACAAAACGAAATACATGATTACGACGAGAGCAGGTGGACCTCAGAGAACACATATGAACGTCAGGGGCAAGATATTTAAAAATGTCAAAGAATTTAAATATCTGGGAACGATACTGACGACCAGAAACGAAATGTCAAAGGAAATTAACAAAAGACTACATTCCGGCAACGCTAGTTGGCATGCAGTCAGTAAACTATTAAAATCCAAACTGCTATCATGTAATATAAAGCTCCGTGTCTATAGAACCGTAATCATGCCAATTACTCTATACGGATGCGAAACATGGGCTCTCACAAAACGGGAAGAGAACAAATTCCGCGTATTCGAGAATAAAGTTTTAAGGGGTATATTTGGCGGTAAATATGACGAGGAGTCAGGACAATGGAGGAAACTCCACAACCACGAATTGGAAGAGCTATACCGCAAACCTACAATAGTGAGAGTGATCAACTCGTGAAGATTTAGATGGGCAGGGCACGTAGCGCGAATGGGCGATGATAGGACCGTGCATAGAATTCTTGACGGTAAACTAACCGGGAAGAGACCGACAGGATGGCCGCGACGGAGATGGGAGGACAATGTTAGATTGGACCTCGAGGAGATCGGATCGGATGATCGAACGTCGAAGGAGAGCGCACAGGACAGGGAACAATGGCGGAGTCGAGTCGGTGAGGATATGAACTTCCGGGTTCCTACAGGCCAGTAAATAATAAATAATAATAATAATAATGTGTGTGATCGTTCAGATCATGCGCGGAGGCAATGGCAAAACAAAGCAGGCAGGCGGCAAGGACAAAGGGATCGAGAAGATCGTTGTCTATGAAGTGCATCACGTCTAAATAAATAGACGACGATGCTTCGAAGAAAGTGGTAAAAGAAAAGATGAGACGAGGTCATCATAAAAGTCTTAGATGAGTGATGCCCTTGTGTAAATATACGAATAGACATTGGGAAAAGGTGCTAATGGGTTGGTGGACTAAACGAATCCCTTGCTTGCATTTGTATATGCAGGGTAATTCGTTGCGGCAGAGAAAGGAATTGGAGATTGTTTGTTAGTGGAAAAACAAATCATCGGTTGGATATTATGCATGTTTACATGCGTAGGAATTCAGTTTTATGGCACTAGACGCTAGATGCGGGTGTTTGCTTTGTCCCTTGGACAAGGGGTCTGCAAGATACGTGCATGTGGGAAGGTTAGGGTGCACATGAGGAACAAATTTGCTTCGCAAACAATGGTGCCGGAATAGTTTTCCTACATATAATACATGTATGCAGACGAATTGTTTTTCAACGAATTCTAATGATGCATTAGATGTGTGAACAGAATCTTTCAGGAATTTTCATTGCGCTGCAGGTGTGGGAAAGTTGGAATTTGCCTGGCAACCGAAGGTACCGAATAGGTTTTGGGATTCCTGAAGAGGTAGTAAAGAATTCTTACAGGGAATTTGTATGCGAAGAGATGCATGAAAGGTAAGTTTTCTTTTACAGGGACTTTCAGATTTTAAATTTGATAACCTAGGTGCGTAAAGGTCTTAAGTTGCTAATGCTATTGCATTAGGAGAAGGAAGGGCGAGGATAAGCCGGATGCTAGGGTATGAGTATGGGTGCCGAAGAGTGTAGGCGGTAAGCGGGGTGGGGTCAGGAGGGGTAAGAGAGAAGACGACGTATGAGAGCGGGAGAGGTAAGATTGAAATCAAAGAACGCGCGGTGAGAGTTTGCCCACCCCTGCTTTCGCGTTCATTAGAGCCGTAAGACTTTTGAGGGGGGGGGGGGCAAATAGAAGAGGCGAGGTTTCGCAGATTTCGGGGATTAGTAGAAAATGTGATGGAGGAGAGCAGGCTTGGACAGTTGATTGAACCTGAGAGTAGACGGTGAATGAAGACGATGTCAGGATGAATTCTGCGCTCTTCAAGTGTGTTGTTGAGGTTAATTAGGTGAAGACCGCTCGTGTATGGCGGTAGAATCAGAGGATTTTCCCAATTTAATCCTCGGAGGGCAAAACGCAAAAAACGACGTTGCACGCGCTCGAACCTGCGAATTTGGGACGAGTAGTGAGGCGACCAAGCCTGACTAGCATATTCAAGAAGGGGGCGGACAAAGGCTATATAGAGCGATCTGGAAACGTAGGGATTAGAGAATTCTCTCGACCAGCGTTTCACAAAACCAAGGACAGAGTTGGCCTTGAGAATAATGTCGTCAATATGTGAGATAGTTAAGCTCCCTCTCACATAAGGTGCCAAGATCACGAATCGTTTGTACAGGCGTTATCTGTTGGTTGAGTAAGACATTGGAATGAAGGAAGGGGGGGGGGGGGGGGGGGGTTTACGGGAGAAGGTGATTGAGTGCCATTTGGCAATATTTTGTTCGAGGCAGTTGTGAAAAGCTGTCGAGATCCATTTGAAGAAATGAGGAGTCGACAGAAGAGCGGATCGTCTTGAAGAGTTTAGTGTCGTCCGCGTATAGAGAGATGGAGGAGTGCTTGATACTGGAGTCTATATCATTGATAGTAAGAATGAATCGGAGGGGTCCAAGATGTCTGCCCTGGGGAAAAGGATTGGCGAGGGTGCATCTAAATCGGACACAGTCGGTTCGATTGTTCAGATAGGAAGAAATCCACTTAATCAGTAGGGGTTCGAAGCCAAGGGAGGATAGCTTTAAGAGTATGAGGTGGTGTGAAATTTGGTCGAAGGCTTTGCTGAAATCGGTTGTGATTACATCGACTTCGTTGCCGTTCTCTACGGCACGGAGTGCATGGGATGACAATTCAACTAGATGGGTGGTGGTCGACCAACCCGTAAGGAATCCGCGCTGGTTAGGTTTTTTTTTTGGTTTTGATAGGAAAGTGGAAATCTTCAAAAGATACCTCTAGACCGCTGGTTACGTGAGATGATGGATTTGCGAAAACATAACGCGTTGCAAAGAATACCTTCGAACAATTTTGGAATATGTGACAATTTGGCGATGGGACGGTAGTTACTAATATTCTTTTTTTGGCCCCTTCTTATGGTATGGGGGTGAGGATTTCCAAATATTTGGGAAGACACCTTGTATAAGGGATAGATTTTTGATAGCGGCAGAGAAAGAGAAGAGGAACATTTTTTTTTAAAGGACAGTCGGAAGTCCATCAGGTCCAGGGCTCAACTCGTCTTTAAGCAAATTTAATTTTTCTTCAACTAGGTGATGCTGGACAATCCGAGAGATGAAGGGGCCAAGGGAGAATTCGGGCAGGTCTTTGAAGTAAGAGCGGTTCGGCTCGAAAGAGTTGTCCGTGAAGGATATTTTAAAGAAAGAAGCGAAGAGATTCGCAGTAGTTTGCGGGTGGGTTGAAGTAATCGTATCATAGGAAAGGGAGTTGGGATAGGCGTCAGATTTACGTTTATAGTTAATAAAGTGGAAAAAAGATTTGGGGTAATTTATCAGGTTGTTTTGTGTTTTTGTGAGATATGTTGTAGTAAAGAGAGTTGTAAAGCTCGGTGAATTTATAAAAGGCCGGGAGAGTTGGAGTAGTCCAGGGAAGAGCGTATTCTTAGGAAAATGTTCCACAATTATTCCTCTTGTTCCGAAGAGTATGGAGTTTGCGGTTGTACCATGGAGGCGATGAAACCGATGTCCTATGTCGAGAATAAAGGACATATAGGGAAATGGCATTGCATATTTCCTTATAGAGAACGGTAGTAGCTTCTTCTACCTCTAGGCGATCAAAGCGTAATGCGATTCTGCTAAGATGCTCATTTAATAGGCGAAAGTTAGCTTTGCGGAAGTTGAAGGAAAAGTTGACGTGGGTTGGTGAGATTTGTGATAAGCTGTCGCGATAAAGGGATACGAGAAGCAGGGGGGGGGGGGGGGGGGGGTGGTGGTAATTGTCGATAGCGGAGAGAGCGTGAGGACTAAGGGCAACTGAGGAATTATAGGGGTCCGTTGTAAACACAAGGTCAACTTGACTCTTCATATGACTTGGCACATTACTTATTTGATGGAGGCTTGAGTCGGTGAGACCGTCTATAAAAAGACATTCCTTGGTACTAGTGGGGTTTGAGGTGTAGAAGGATTGATCGTCTGACAGCGTCCATCGGAGATGGGGAAGATTGAAATCGCCAATAGCAACGATATCGTCAAGGGAGGTACTTAACTCGGTTAGGTGATTAACCGCTGTTATTGCCAGTTCGCACGACACGATGGGTTGCGAAAGAGGTATATAGAAACATATGATGTATAACGATTTTGGGCGTTGGTCAATTTTTATTGGGACATAGTCAAGATTGGGAGAAAAAGAAATGGGAATAAGAGATGAGGCGAGCTTATTTTGGTTCGCAAGCAGCACACCACGGCAAGGTGAATCCACACATATACCATCGTCATTACGAAAAACGGTAAAGGTGGAGGGGAATAGTTCTTGACTGTGAATACTGGGGATAAGGTAGGTTTCGGTTAGTGCGTATATATCGAAAGGGAACCACAGATGACCCCACTCTGCTAACTTCTCGCAACGTCACTTTTTTTGGTAACGCATTCATTTGCAAAAGAAAAAGAGGTACTTATAAGGATTTCTACAATATTAGACTGCATGCTAAGCCTATTTTAACATATTACATTTTGATGTAATTTACTGGCTCTGTATGAGCACTCTAATTTATTCCACGTACATTTATTTTGTTTTCGATACAAATATGTTACCTTTTGGTGTACAGTATTTTAATTTTTTATTGTTTTTAATTTAAACAAAACTTACAAATTAAATTAGAGGAAAAAAATAAAAACGAATCTGGTTACATTATTATGAGTTTTATATATATATATATACATACACTCATATATACATTGTTTTAAAGTTATCTATAAATTAAAACTTTTCTTTTTTAATTTACCATATATACATATATATATATATATATATGTATGTTTTGGGTGCTCAAAAATGCAGTTGTCGCAGCCGATGTGTGAGAGCTCGCATTGTCGTGGTGAAGAGTGATCCGTCTTCGGCGGTTGGTTTTCCTGATTTCTTGGAAGACAACTGGCAAACAAATGGTTGTGTACCACTCAGAATTGACTGTTCTGCGTTGTTCTAGTGGTACGGTTGCGACATGTCCAGTTTTTCCGAAAAAACAGGCGACCATTTGCTTGGAAGTGCTTCGTGCGCGAACAACTTTTGTTGGATTTGGCTCATCTTGAAACACCCAGACAGTCGACTGCTGTTTACTTTTGGGCTCATACGCGTAAATCCACGATTCACCACCTGTCACGATGTCATAGACGTGTTTCGAAGCACCGCGACCGTATTTTCGAGCATTTCTTTCGACCAATTGACACGAGCCTTTTTTTGGGCGATTGACAAATTGTGTGGGATCCAACGCGAACAAATTTTTTTGACAGTCAAATGTTTATGCAATATTGAATGTATGCTGGTCCCACTAACGCCTAAGGTTGTCTCAATCTCACGATAGGTAACATGACGATCTTCCAATATCAGTTCGCGCACAGCATCAATGGTTTTCGGAACGACAACTGATTTTGGACGACCTTCACGAAATTCATCTTGGAGTGAACTACGACCACGATTGAATTCACCATACCATCGATAAACACTGGTCCTTGATGGAGCTTCATCGCCAAACATTGAATTAAGTTCATCCATGCACTGTTGCTGAGTTAATCCACGCCGAAAGTTGTAAAAAATAATCGCACGAAAATGTTGACGATTTAATTCCATTTTTAGGCCGAGATGAATCTTTTAAGTTACTGTAAACAACACAAATAGCGTTGTTAAAACGTTCTGAGTGCGTATAACCTCAAAAATGTCCAACTTTACGACAGAGCTGTCAATTGCCGGATTGCAACGCTAGGGTTGCCAAATCCCGAAACATAAGAGGCAACCCTCGTATTATAAATTAACTTTATTATAAATTAACATTAAAATTAAAAGAATTAGTTTAATTAAAAGGAGTAAAAAGGGGAAAGAAAAAAAGAAAGAAAGAAAGGGAGAGAGGGAAAGAAAGACTGTCCCTTAATAACGGCCGCCATCCGTCGGCGGACCAAAGGAAATTCACATCGTCAACCGAAATGTTGATTTATGGCCTCCCATAGGATGACCAGATCTTCGGTTCGTGTCTTTTTCACCCCAGATGTTATTGTTTGCATTCGTGGAAGATGCAGTAGCGATGTTGGCCTCCATCCACGGTCGCCGGACGATCGTATGCGAGGCGTACACACATATGCATAATGTATGCCTATTTCCCCCGGTCCAATCACGATTAACTACCTCAAGTTAATCGTGTAGCTCCTCCCCTTTTGCAGTTTCCCTTTAGGTGTCCCTTTTCTTACTGTGAGCGTAAAATACCAGCAGTCAGATATTATACGCCAAGGCATACGCTCGCGCAGGAGTCGGAGTCAGGTTTGAATCGCGAAACCTATAACCACGGAGTCGTTGAAATTATACTGATAACATCCTTTTCGGGTTTGTGCATTTTTAAATTAGCCATTCCGTTTTTCTTGGCACTCGGAACTATAGAGTATACAAATGTGGAGTTCTCTCCGGTACGGCTGGAAGTGAGAATAGTTATAATACTTAAGATCTAGTGGAAATAAAATGACAAAAAAATACCATTGACAGAAATGAATAATTGTTATTGTTTTAAACCTTTATAAAAATCGTAAAAGGCGCGTTACGATCAAATAAATTATAATTTACGTGAATCAGTGTGTGTTTGTTTATTCTGATGTTCGCTCCGTTTGGGAAGTGATTTTCGAGACAACCCTTTTGACCGGAGTTCCTCAATTTTAAGTAGCGGTGTTGCTGAACCCCATGCCCATGAAGGCGTATTAGCAGATACCACCCACATTGGTGACCGCGAAAAGAACACGCAACCGCGAGCATAGGTGCAAAATAAAAAACAATAGAACAATAAACCGTCCAAGTGCGAGTGACCACAATTCACCTGTAACGCATCCTGTTGACGACCGCCCCGCCAGCCCGGAGACCTTACATCACCACTAGGAGCAGCAACTGTAACTCAACTTCATCAAATAAAGACATCAGGTAACCTAATTATTAGTTTTTGTTTTCTTTAATTGTTCAGATAGCGTCGAGCAAATACACTGGCGTCTTCCTAAATTTCGTAAAAGTGATTTAAAAGCACATCATTAGTCTTAAGCTATTACGTGTAACGCATTACCTTGATTTTTGTAATACAAATTTATTTACCCCTTTGTCTTTCCAATTGTGAAGAATTATTAGTCTTTTTATTCTAAAATAAGGTCAGAAGGAGCACATAACTTTTTTTTGTTAATTTTCCTTCCTTTCTTCTTCTAAGAATAAGTGCATTTGCGCTTCTAAGTTTTACCGTCATTGAGTTACATACCATCATCATCAAATTAAATTAAATTAAGAACATGAAACACTAAAAGAAAATTTTGTAATAAAAATAATTGCTGATGTTATATGAAAGAAATATCCCGTGATGTATTTTTGATAATGTTAACTACGATCGTTCTCTCAAACCAACCTGTTTAACCAAGAGATAATATTTTTCATAGACTTAAATTTCACTGGGTGTTCTCCTAATTTTCAGTTTGTTTTTTTTAAATTATCAGAGGAGACATTTTTTTCGTTCCACTGTTTCATCAATAAATTAAACCAATTTTAAACCCAAAGGAATGGTCAAATTAGAGAAATTAAGTACAGGTCTATGCATACACCAATTTAAAATAAAAAAAACATAGCGCTTGAGATAAATAAAAACTAATCAGTGTACTGACTATCTAAGAATTTCATTATTTTAATACATTTGTATACCCCCTCAGGGTACTTAGTAAATAAGAACCAGTGATTTGCGACAAATAAACATACGCCCACACACATCGCACATTGTTCATTAAACTTTAAAAACAAAATAAGCAATAAGCAACTATTTAACACGACATACCACTGAAAACCGGGTTTCGCCACCGTACATTGCCCGAAAATATTGTAGTTTTCGATAGTGATTATTAAGAAAGGCAACAGTTTCAAATCGTGATATACATATATACAAATACATAAGTTGCATAGATAATTCACATTATTTAACTTATTATTACTTTCGGTATATGTTATTTCATATTGTACATTCGCAAAAACATCGAAAAACAGAAACGTTCCGGGTGTTCATAGAAACAAGCTAAGTTTCGTATTTTAATTTGCTTTCCCTCAGCAGCAACCTTCTTATTATTTTCCTTAACGCATATTTTACGTTATTTACATAATTACACGAGGTTAGCTTACAAATAAATACCAATATTGACATTAATCTAAGCGATTAAAAAATATACAAATCGTTACACATACGCGACTCCACTTGACTCCACTTCCGACTTCGCACGACTTCTTTTCGACGTCCCTCGACTTTACACGACTTCACGTCATCCACATTTGGCTCATTTCCAATCCTTGGTGATTCTAGCTCGAACTCCGACTACCGGAGTTCACTGATTTTTTTTTTTTTTTCTTTTTTTTAAGATCGAAATCTCTTTAAGAGATAAACCGCAGTAATAGCCCCAACCCCAACTCGCAGTACGCGACTATTCTTCGGCGACCTCTCGAATTTTTTCGCGTCTTCTTACGCCCATTTCTGCGTTCTAAGTAGTGAATATCTAGATCTGCCCCTACACCATTAATTTCAGTCCTGTTTCGTGCAAAACACTATGGTTGTCACACGAAATAGCGCTGCCCAAAAGGCTCAGGAACAACCCGAGCCCCTTGAATTCCACGACGCCTCCAGCGTCGATTTCCCCACTGAGCAAGTCGATGCTGACCTAGACTTGTCCGGACAATCTACTCCTCTGGCACCACCCGTTGCCCCCAGCGTCGTGAACCGACCCCAGCCTACTTCCACAGACACACCCCCGACTGCTCCTAACGCCCCTGGTACCGGCCCTTTGGTAAATTCCGGCATTTTAATGCCCACAACTAGTGCCGGTACTTCTAAACAAGCCCATAGGCAACCAGAGTCCCAAGAATTCCGCGATGCTTCCAGCCTCGGGAATGGGACTCGTCACCCAAATATAGGGCTTCCCCCCTTCGATGAGGAGGACCCAGACCTTTGGTTTGCAGTAGCAGACCGCATCTTCCAGGCCTCAGCCTTGCACGACGAACAACTTCGTGCAGTCGAGCTGTTGAAAGTGCTTGACCGCACTCAGCGACCGCATGTTGCCCATATAATAAGGTCGGCCTGTGGGGCTTTTCAGGGCCCGAAGAGCCATGCATCGCTCGATCCCCACTATTCCAGGCGAACGACTTACCTCTCGGTCGAACTTCAGCAAGGTTGCGTAACCTTGCTACGGCATTTACCCCCAGCCAAGTCGCTGGAATTAGTACGGTTACCCAATCGGATAACTGTTTTGAATTTCTGTTAGGCAGCTTACCTATTCTGTGGGGGGTTTTTCCTTCTAAACCCCTTTTTCACCAACACCACCCCTGAAAAACATTAAATCCACGGCAAAGCTTATCACCTTGCCGTGGCACCGAAAACTCACCCTCGGGCAGGCATTAATTCCTAAAAAACATTAAGTCCACGGCAAAGCTTATCACCTTGCCGTGGCATCGAAAATTCACCCCCGAGGCGTACATTATTTCCTAAAAAAAGCATAAGTCCACGGCAAAATCATCACATTGCCGTGGCATTTGAAATCCTATCCTTAGGCCTACATGCTATTCAGGGCATCTCGTTCCCATAGCCTTATGCTATGGAAACAACATCAACAAAGAGTTCCTTGTTGACTCGTTTTATTTGTTTGCCCATGGCACTTCTTGCATGCGGCTATTTTGGTCCCATTGGTTTGCTACCGCCGACAAGGTTTCGGCTGACGCAAACCAAACATGTCCCTAATTACCAGCAATCGCTGGTTTCCAGTTATTGGTCCCCACGTTCAGGGACCGCAATCAAGCAACGAACAAGATGCAGCCAGGAAATGTTTACTTTCAACATCTGGCGATGGCTGCACCCTATGTTCGTTGCAATGTTTAATCATCGGCAACCGAAATGATGATTTATGGCCTCCCATTAGGATGACCAAATCTTCGGTTTGGGTCTTTCGCACCCCAGATGCTAGTGTTTACATTCTTGGAAAATGCACTAGTGATGTTGCCCTCCATCCACGGTCGCCGGTCGATCGTATGCAAGGCATACGCACACATGCATAATGTATGCCTATTCCGTCCGGTCCAATCACGATTAACTCCCTCGAGTTAATCGTGTGGCCCCTCCTCCTTTTGCAGGTCTTTTGAGGTTTTCCGTTTCTTTGGTGAGCTCTAGTCACCAGTCAGAGTTTATCCCCCGTGGAGTGCGTACACACCACCAGAGTCGTCAGTTTTAAAACGAAGCGTAACAGTGTTCTTTTTTGTTGTCGAGTTAGAGTTGAGTTTTTCCTAACGTAATCACTTTTGCAAAAAGCGGACAAAATAAGATTCGAGACATTTTTGACAAAATAAAATTCGAAACATTTTCTGATACAATTCGTGCGTGTTCCGTGTGCTGCCGACTAATTGTAACAATAGTTTGAGTTTTAAGTTATGATAGATCTGCCTAGAAAACAAACAAAGAACAGTTCAGTGAATTTGCAATTATTATTAAGTCTAAGAATATCGTCAAACATAATAAAAAGTGTACTAATTCAGACAGCTCCCTGTGAAGCCAAAAGTAGGGTTAATCGAGTTTACGGTGTTAAATGGAACACGGAGTTAATGTGAAACAAAATTTATGTTTAATTAAGTTTATTGTTTGTGGGAAGGAACACTAAGTTTCTGCGAAACCAAAATTAAAGTTAATCGAGTTTATGGTGTTAAATGGAACACGGAGTTAATGTGAAACGAAATTATATTTAATCAAGTTTGCGGTTCAAGCAAATAAAATAAAAATTAAACGTTATAAGGAAAGGACAGTTCCAGTGTTTTATTTATTGTTTCTCTGTTCCCGCGGTGGTTCTTTTTATTGACTAAGCGTCCATGTCGATGCACCCAGTAAAGACAAACCACAGGCCGACCGCAACCCGTATAGCAACATGCGTGAAGCTCTGCTCGACGCTTTGGACGAGCCTGGAAGTGTGCGGCAACAACGCTTAGCTGCTGTAACCAACCTTTCTGGGATGAGACCATCTCTTTTCCTGACCCATTTACGCTCTATAGCGGGGACCAGGATTGGGGACGACCTAATAAGGCCTCACTTTTTGAGGTGTCTTCCCCAACATGCCCGTTCGGCACTTATAGCCCAACCCAAGCAGAGTTTGGGCTATTTATCCAAAATTGCGGACGCAATTATGGAAAGCTCAGATCAGTATTCTGAGCCTCCTGCGTACCAGGTAGCGGCGGTTTCTCAACACGGCGCCCAGCCTACACGGCACCCTTGTCTGCCTTTCACAGCCCCTCAATTGGTCCCAATTCTCCATCCTCCTCAAACTCAATTACCTCATAGAAGGCCCGCCTCAACCAATTTCCCTCAGGGGAATCCAGAGGCAGGCCCCAACGTTAACCAAAGAAGTTCGCCACCACAAGTAACTCCTGCTGACCTTCAGGCGCTCCAAACCTCACTCCTCCGCGAGATAAGTCAATTTCGCGCGGAGGTGAGAAACAATCCTCGAGGCGCCCAGAATCGTGCCATGCCGAGCCGTCCTCTCAATCGGCAGAATTCCTACCAAACTGCCCCTCAGAGGGCCTATATCCCTCAAAATGCCCCACAGAGGGCCATTTCCTCTCAAAATGGCCCTCACCGGGCCAATTCTCAGCGAGCTCCGGCTCGACCTCCCCGTAGCGGCAATACCAATAGGCAGAATATACCTGATAATGCCGTTACTCTGCCGTGGTGCGCCAATCACCAACGATATGGTGATCGCGCATTCAATTGCAAGGCGCCTTGTGGTTGGACGCAACCTTCCACCAACCAGAGGCGCTCTTTAAACTAATTTTGCCGACCGACCCCCTCGCGCAATCGGCCGGCACCCATACGATAAGTCGCCTAACCATCCGGGATTCTAAACTGAATATCGCTTTTACTGTCGATACCGGCGCCGATATTTCAGTCCTCCCGCGATCCTTTGCTCCGCGTAACCGCGTGCCCGCCGCACTTAAATTGTCAGCTGCAAATAATACGCAGATACTTACGTACGGACGTAAAAAGCCTACACTTCAATTGGGTCTTTGTCGTCCGATCACTTGGCGTTTCGTCATTGCGGACGTAAATGAACCCCTGATAGGTTCCGACCTATTAGGTGCACATAATCTGTTGGTCGATTCGACCCATAACAGACTCGTGGCTCCAACCGCACCCCCCTTGCCCATGACGGCATCACCAGCGGCAACTTCAGGGGCCACAGAGTGCATAGACCCATTTCAGGTTATGGTACAAGAATTTGTTAGTACAACAATTCCTCTACCTAACCAACGCCGACACAAAGCCACGGTGTTTCATCATATAGAAACACGTGGTCCCCCGGTGAGCCAGCGTCCACGTCGACTGGCTCCGGAAAAATTACGTGCGGCGCGCGCGGAGTTCGAGCATATGATCGAACTAGGTATCTGCCAACCGTCGGACAGTCCCTGGGCAAGCCCACTCCACTTAGTGAAGAAACGTTCTGGTGAGTGGCGCCCATGTGGCGATTACAGGCTGTTGAACGCAGCAACTGTCCCGGACAGATACCCAATTGCACACCTCTACGATTTTTCGTACAAGTTACGAGGGTGCAATGTCTTCACTACCCTGGATCTCACCAGGGCATACCATCAAATTCCGGTGGCACCAGAAGACATCCCCAAGACCGCAGTCATTACACCTTTCGGACTCTTCGAGTTCAAAGTGATGACTTTCGGCCTCAGGAATGCCGCACAGACATTCCAGCGGTATATCGACACGCCTTTACGAGGCCTTAATTGCTGCCATGCATACCTTGATGACATTCTCATCGCCTCCAAAGACCACGTCGAACATAAACGCCACTTACGTCAGGTCCTAGAGCGCCTCCGTGAATTCGGTCTTGTCATCAACCCAGATAAGTGTCAATACGCCAAGGAGCAAATCACCTATCTGGGTTATGTTGTTGACAACCAGGGCATTCGCCCACTACCAGACCGTGTGGAGGCCCTCATGAAGTATCCCCGGCCTACTAACGTGAGTGAGCTTCGTCGATTTTTGGGCATGCTTAACTTTTACCGCCCAACACTGAAGAACGCTGCCCAAGTTCAAGCTCCCTTAAATGAATTTTTGAAAGGAGCCAAGCGCAATGATAAGCGCCCCATTAATTGGACAGAAGTCTCTGATCGAGCATTCCAACTGTCCAAAGAACAATTGGCAAATGCCACCTTACTCCGATACCCTCTCGAGGGAGCGGCACTTTCTATCCAATGCGACGCATCGGATACCGCAATCGGAGCCGTCCTTGAACAGGACATTGAAGGCCGCCCGGAACCACTTGGTTTCTTTTCAAGGAAGCTGAGTCCCACTGAGCGACGTTACAGCGCCTACGACCGTGAATTGTTCGCGATCTACAGCGCTGTTAAGTACTTCCGTCATATGATAGAAGGTCGCTCACTCTCCATCTTAACAGACCACAAGCCATTGGTCTATGCGTTCCGGAAGAAGTCGGGAAATGCCTCCCCCCGACAAGAGCGTCAATTAGACCTCATTGGGCAATATTCCATGGAGATAAGGCATATCTCCGGTAAACAGAATGTCACGGCGGACGCCCTTTCTCGAATCGATACGATTCATTTGCGTACCGCCTTGAATAACACTGACCTTGCCCTAGCTCAAGAGGAGGACGAACAGCTCAAGTCCCTCCTAACTGCCGATACGGCACTAGAGCTCAAGAAAATTACCCTTCGCGACCCTTTGGGCGAAATCTGGTGTGATGTCTCCACTGGAACCGCTAGACCTTACATTCCCGAGAAACTTCGTAAGGGCGTGTTCCAGGTTTACCTCAACCCAGCCCACCCCAGCGGCCGAGCAACAGCCGCTGCTGTCCGTCGCAAATTCATTTGGCCCCGGATGAACAAAGATCTCACCGGTTGGGCCCGTGCTTGTCTCCAGTGCCAGCGCTGCAAGGTAGCGCGACATAATGTACTGGAGCCAGCGCAATTCAAGCTTCCCACGGCACGCTTCGCCCATGTCCGCATAGACATAGTGGGACCTCTTACTCCATCAAGAGGATTTTCTTATATCCTCACTATGATGGATCGCTGCACGCGATGGTCAGAGGCGACACCTCTCCGGGCAGTTACTGCCGAATCAGTCGCCAAGGCCTTTTATTCAACTTGGATCACACGCTTCGGTGTACCAACCACCTTAACTTCGGACCGAGGTCCACAATTTGAGGCGACAATTTTTAGGCAGCTAACAAACCTTCTCGGCTGCCAAAGAAGTCGTACCACCGCCTACCACCCGCAATCTAATGGGATGATAGAGCGCTGGCATAGATCTCTAAAAGCCTCACTCATGTGTCATAATGACACACAATGGTTTGACGCCCTTCCAACCGTCCTCCTCGGCCTGAGGACATGTATTAAAGAGGACCTGGGTGCTTCGGCAGCAGAGCTTACCTACGGTACTAACCTCCTTCTCCCAGGAGAACTTTTCCTGAATGGCGAAACACCGCGTGACCAACTTCGTGAATTGGGACATCTCCGTGACCTGCTGCGTAAGGTTAGGGCAACCCCTGTAACCAGGCACGGCTCCAAAAAACTTTTCGTCCACCCTGAACTGCACAGCTGCACGCACGTCTTTGTCAGGGTGGATAAGGTCAAAAAACCCCTCGACCCACCTTATGATGGCCCATTCAAAGTATTCCGCCGCATCACTGACCGCGTCTTCGAGATCGACATCAGAGGCAAGCGATCCACGGTCAGCGTCGAAAGACTTAAGCCCTGTTTTCTGGAAGCTTCCGCTCCAGAACCACCCCCATCTGCTGACACCACTCCTACTCCACCAGCACAACCTCCCCGTACTCGCGCTCAAATGCGCGCCCATACCCAACTAACCTCCTCCTAACCTGCCTTACCTGTTTCGTGACTACGTCACTGGGGAGGGAGTGATGTGGGGCTTTTCAGGGCCCGAAGAGCCATACATCATTCGATCCCCACTATTCCAGGCGATCGACCCACCTCTAAGACGAACTTCAGCAAGGTTGCGTAACCTTGCTACGGCATTTACCCCCAGCCAAATCGCCGGAATTAATACAGTTACCCAATCGGATAACTGTTATGAATATCCGTTAGGCAGCTTACCCACTCTGTGGGGGGTTTTCCTTCCAAACCCCCCCTTTTTCTCCAACACCATCCCTGAAAAACATTAAGTCCACGGCAAAGCTTATAACTTAGCCGTGGCACCGAAAATTTATCCCCGAGCAGGCATTGATCCCTGAAAAACATTAAGCCCACGGCAAAGCTTATCACTTAGCCGTGGCATCGAAAATTCACCCTCGGGCAGGCATTGATTCCTAAAAAAAACATTAAGTCCACGGCAAAGCTTATCACTTAGCCGTGGCATCGAAAATGTATCCTCGGTCAGGCATCGATTCCTAAAAAAACATTAAGTCCACGGCAAAGATTATCACATTGCCGTGGCATTTGAAATCCCATCCTTAGGAATACATTCTACCCAGGGCACCTCGTTTCCATAGCCTTATGCTATGGAAACAACATCAACAAAGAATTCCTTATTGACTCGTTTTCTTGTTTGCCCATGGCACTCCTTGCATGCGGCTATTAGGTCCCATTGGTTTGCCACCGCCGACAAGGTTCCGGCTGAGGCAAACCAAACATTTCCCTAATTACCAGCAATAGCTGGTTTCCTATTATCGGTCCCCACCGATCAGGGACCGCAAACAAGCAACGAATTGGATGCAGCCAGCAAGTGTTTACTTTCAACATCTGGCAATGGCTGCACCCTACTTTCGTTGCAATATCTAAACATCGCATTGGCACCACAGAATGCTATGCATACACAATCCCCTAATAACGGCCGCCATCCGTCGGCGGACCAAAGGAAATTCACATCGTCAACCGAAATGTTGATTTATGGCCTCCCATAGGATGACCAGATCTTCGGTTCGTGTCTTTTTCACCCCAGATGTTATTGTTTGCATTCGTGGAAGATGCAGTAGCGATGTTGGCCTCCATCCACGGTCGCCGGACGATCGTATGCGAGGCGTACACACATATGCATAATGTATGCCTATTTCCCCCGGTCCAATCACGATTAACTACCTCAAGTTAATCGTGTAGCTCCTCCCCTTTTGCAGTTTCCCTTTAGGTGTCCCTTTTCTTACTGTGAGCGTAAAATACCAGCAGTCAGATATTATACGCCAAGGCATACGCTCGCGCAGGAGTCGGAGTCAGGTTTGAATCGCGAAACCTATAACCACGGAGTCGTTGAAATTATACTGATAACATCCTTTTCGGGTTTGTGCATTTTTAAATTAGCCATTCCGTTTTTCTTGGCACTCGGAACTATAGAGTATACAAATGTGGAGTTCTCTCCGGTACGGCTGGAAGTGAGAATAGTTATAATACTTAAGATCTAGTGGAAATAAAAGGACAAAAAAATACCATTGACAGAAATGAATAATTGTTATTGTTTTAAACCTTTATAAAAATCGTAAAAGGCGCGTTACGATCAAATAAATTATAATATACGTGAATCAGTGTGTGTTTGTTTATTCTGATGTTCGCTCCGTTTGGGAAGTGATTTTCGAGACAACCCTTTTGACCGGAGTTCCTCAATTTTAAGTAGCGGTGTTGCTGAACCCCATGCCCATGAAGGCGTATTAGCAGATACCACCCACAAGACCTATAGAGGTAAAAAACAGAAGGAAAGAAAAGGAGAGAAAGCGTTTAGACCATTATGTCTAAGGGGGACGTTTAGTCCTATCTCCGGCATTAAGCTGTGGGGGTTATAAGTATTGTTGCCAATACACGGGCACTGTTTCACTTAAATCCCCATCAAGTTATTCCGAGAATTGTTGATCAGCGATGTCCGAAAGGAAATGAAAAAGCACTGATGGTAATCACCGGGAAATGTTCTCCAAAGAAACGGGACTCCACTCCAGAAGGAAAAGAAAACACAGTAAGTTAGTTTTAATGTTAATGTTCCTTTATTTGTTTTTGGATATTATTTACACTTGGTGAATTTTATATTTCGGAACAATGTGTTGATACAGGAAAACTTATTTTTGTAATGCACAATCTACTAGATAACTTTGGTAATCACTAAGTTCATTTGTGGTGACAATATCCAACTCCCGTATTTTTAATTAAACTGAATATCTTTATGGCGAAAGACCACTGATTCGCGGATGAAGTAAATTTGACTCTTCAAACCGAAGGGAACTCCGACGCGCAACGTACCCGATACGCGTGAGTGGTTTTACGGGAAAGATCTGACTCTTGGTGACGATTCAAGATGTTGTTTCGCGCGGATATCACTATTCAAGATGCACACAAACAGGAAGGGGGCCTGTACATCGGAAGGACATTATTTTATATATCGGCTGCAGTCGAATAAAGAAAAGCGACAACAAAAACTGACTAAACGTATAACAGCGATCCGATCCCGGCACCGCGTCACTTCACTAAACGATATTTGAATTCAACTAGATCAGCTGTGCAAATAAATGGTCGCTCGTATAGCGGCCGAAAAAGGTTGCTGTTTTTAAACTAGCGATTCGTTGATGCAGGATTAGATTTCTGAGTATTATGTCAACAGAAACGCTATTTCGGGGGTCATACGCTAAGATACGCGTTTGTTTGCCTTAGCTAATGGTACATGGGTTGTTTAAGAGAACTATACTGTGGGACCTGATCTGGTGATCAAGATGATTACGCAATGACGGTTGTGTATTTATCCACGTCAATTGTGCATTGCATCCATAGCGAGTCAAGGGTCGAATTCCAGTGTGAATATTTACACCGGCAAAGAATTCGGCTCTTGGCAGCTAGGCGCGAGTTGCGCTATGCTTTGTATTAGTGAACAAAACATAGGACGTGACCATTGCTAGATTGTTTAGGGAAAACAAACTATGATCACGTCCAATTCGATGCCAGTTTATCGCTTATGCAAGCGATCAGGGATAATCGGCTGCAGCTGTATAAGCAAGCGATTTGCCATGGCTTGTCTTTTGGATCAACGGATTGTTAGAACAAGAACACTCGGAAGGATTGGCCTGTGTTTGATGGGCATGTGGTCGCCCATAGTAACCGATCGGTTCATGACAAATGAACCGAGATGGTTTAATTGATGCTATTTATTTGATGCCATGGCAAGATGGTAATCATGCCGTGGACTTATGTTTCAGGTATGAAATTGTTGAAGCGAGCTTTGTACTGCTCGTATACAGGTAAGCTGCTTATGGTTGGTGTAGGTATTTGCAGGTTGGGGACGTGGAGTTGGATTAGGACGATAGCTGGTTCTTCGGGAATGCCTAAAGAACCCCCACAAAGCCACCACCAAGAGGGGTGAATAGCTTGTCTATTTGATTTATCTCGTTCGCCAATTGCTGTGCTAAAGCGTAGGCGGCCCACGTGGTGGGATATGTTCTTATCATGCAGTACTCTTTTGCCCCTAGCTCCACGCAAAGCATGGTATATGATAAGAACTCCATAACTGTTTTGTATGAGGCCTTTTTTGTCTAATAAAACAAATGCTTCGGAGGGAATGAATCCACTTTGGGAAGTGTGTGGCTATTTGTTTAATTGGTATTGGCAAGGATACGGGTTCATTAAAAACACCACCTACTACACGCTGTGAAAAAGAAACAAAGTTCACCCGAAAAAACAGGAACAAATAGAAACACACAGGTATTGTTTGTCATTCACTTATATATTTATTTATCGATTAATTTCTCCTCTTCCTCGTTGTATGGTTGGATCTGTCAGCAAAGCGAGATTCGTTTTTCTGCTAGATATTTTGTAACCATTTTTTTACTATTGTCAACCGATTTGCGTTTTAATCACATTAAATCAACTGGAAAATTCAGCGCAAAATGACGCGGCGAACAATAACAAACGGAAAACACTACACGGACTTCTCACAAGAGGTGTATTTACACATCAACCGAACACATAAGTTATCGTATTTTCCCGACTCTGACACGCAACGACCTCGACTTCTCAGCTTGGCCGGTAAAATTTGACTCCATGATGTGTTCGTCGCCAACATCCTCTAGTTGCGGTAGTGGTGAATTAACGTCGATCTGGGAGGAGCTACTTCGACCCTTTCATTGGCGTCGGCCAATGGACGATCGACTTGAATTTTGGTGGCAGATTTCTATGGCGACCGTACAGATCAAGTTGAAAATGTATTCCTCGAACGCCATAACAACGGAGTCGCGAAGGGTGCACAAAAGGAAGTTCAGATACGCCGGCTGATAAATAAAAGATCGAATACCGAGGCTGGCTGACTATGCCATCATAAGCCATAGGGAATAGCGTTTCCTTTTCTGTTGATAATATGTAACCGAACTTCGATAGCCAGCGCGGGATTCGAGGCTGCTCGTTGTTTGGACAACGTATCCTTAGACATGACCGATGCTGGGATCGTTCCTTGATACGGCAACGGATCGTATAATCGGTCATGCTGGTATGTGTAGCGATCCTAAATCGCTACTCCTATCCAAATCCCCAGTATCACCAAATAATCCCAATTTCATATCGAATCAATGAGCGATAGATTAAACCAAAAGGCATTTTGTCGCACATTGATTCAATTCCACATAATACACCCAAATCCCATATTGAGTCATTTAATTTTTATTTAACCAAAAGTTAATTCATCGTACAATTATCGAATTTAACCAAAAGTTAATTCATCGTACATTGACTCAATTCCCAAAATCCTAACATCATGAAATGCTAAATTCAAAACGGATTTCATGATTCCCCTTCCCAGAATCTATCCAACAAAATCCTTAAACAATTCTCGGAACAAAATTCCAATCGAAGCACGCCGTCTTGCGTGTGCTTCTTGGAATTTTGACATTAAAATAGTTGACAAAAGTCAACTACAAAAACTATAAGAGGGCAGTGCTTTTCAATTTAGAAGTACAGAGGCCGAGCCAACAAAATGAAAATCCCATTTAGTATAATTTCGGAGGCCGAGTCGCTGGCCGATTGTCAGTCAAAATCATACCTCACCCCTTGTACTTTTTAAATTCAAGAAAACAATAAAATTTATTATAATTTATTTTAACTGAACCTTTCGCGTCTTTTTATCCTTTTATTTTCACCGTCGACATTCCGGGCCCTTCTCCCGCCGTTTCGGGAAAGCACGGCTCGGAGTACAACATATGTCAATTTTTTTTTCATTTTTAAAACATTTTTTATTTTTCTTTTTATATTCTTAATTTCTAAATTAAAGGCTAGACAAAAAATGCTTAAATTCTAGCTTAATTATCTTATATAATAACTTACTGGTCCTTCGCAGACGCTCTAAGCTAAACAACATATTTCAATAAATATGCGTACATATGCGTACATACAGGCGACAGAAATGGATTCTTCTGTGGTGTTAGTTCAACAGGGGATTGCTCGCCATGGCCAGGGCTAGGGTAAAGGTTTATTTGTTCTCTTTTCTTTTTCGGAAAATAGATCGTAGGTCATGCACATTGGGAATCTGGCTTGCAGATGTGCAAGCCAGCAAGTAGCCCGGCATGTCTTCTTTGGACAACGGATTGATGGAACGATCACACACAGAAAGGTTGGCGTGTGTTTGGTGGGCATGTGGCCGTCTATAGGAACCGGTCGGTTCATGACGGATGCACCTAGGCGGTTCAGTTGATGATATTGGTTTGAGGAATGACCGTTCGAAGGAGGGCTTGGAACAGCTCATATTCAGGTAAGCTGTTTAAAATAGGTGCAGGTATTTTTCGGTTGGTTAGGTTAAACCGATGAGTGGTTCTTCGGGCGCCATAAAGAACCCCCACAAGTGTTCTCCAGATATGACTCGTTTGGATAGAAAGCTCCCGATTCTCATTGGTCGTTGCTCTTGCAATGTGGAAGCGTATACTTTTAATTATGAAGTTATCTATCCTGTTTAATCATGCCACGTTATACAGGTCTTTATTAGGATAATACTTTGTATACTGCGATTTTGGCGTTCTGTATATTCGAAGACAGGAATGCCGACATTGTCTTTGAAATACTCGAAGTTTTTCCATATAGTAAGGGGCTATGTTAAACCATACTGGGCTTCCGTATACCATTATAGGTCGTATGAGTGACGCGTATGATATTTTTTTTTTTTTGACTTTCGAGTCAAGAAGACTATTGCGGAATAAATTTATGACTTGTTACATTTTATTTTATATTTATTATGAGAATTTGGATTCATTATTTATTTGCGTCCATATTGTTGAACGCTACTGTAGAGACCGACCCCGAAACAAACCAAGAAAAGAAAAAGAGGTGGAAGGAACAGTTTGCTCCTATTTGCAACTGTTCAACTCCAACGATAATATAATAGCATCTCAGGGCGCTTTTTCCTAGGAGAAATATATAAACATATGCTTGAATTATTGAATCAAACGCGAATAGTCTTGCTACAAGTAATCATGTACCTTCCTTACGTTACGTCCAAGCATGTTCAGAGAGAAAGTATTTATTCCTAAGCTTCCTCGTTTTCGAAACATACGTATCTCTCTAAAATCCAATCAAACACTACTTCATGTCGTCCTTACTCATTAAAAATACGTTATATCCACACAACGAAAACCAATTCATCGTATTGTAAATTTTATGAATATACCTAAACTATCAGATGTGTAAAGCTTTACTGTGTTTTCATCCACAAATTCAAGAAATAATAGTTCTTTAAATTACGGAAGTACATTTATCCTATAAACATGCAACACACGAATACGTTCCTGAAGTAGTCGTATTACAACAAATTATCTAGAATATCCGATAACTATTGTAACATTCAGCGCATATAAAGTTGATCACTTCAACATGGATAAAGAACATTTTAAGCGTCCTACTTGCACTGTACGAGTGTCAATATAGTAATCAGCTCTAAAAGTACCCTAAAAACAGTCAGGTTCCGTTAATGTATTCATAAAGTAAACGACGACGTAAATAATGCAAGCTTGAGGATCTTAGTTGTATAGACAGCGAACAGCAGGTTCTGTACTTAAGTAACGAGCAACATATAATCCTTACTTCGTACCCTTGGCGATATCCTTTTGCACTTGTTCTCCCTCGCTTAACTTGTATTCTATTCATTTTACCAGGATGCTCCTGTCACAATTGCTAACCGTGTGTTTTTGTTCATCTATTCAGGAGTTTTATGCATCATAAACCGTAGTATTCAACACTACAATTTGTTCCCAGTAAGGAGTCGTAAGGATCCATAAGCGTGTAAGTTGTAAGCGTGGCACTACTTCGCATATTTTGTGTCTTCTTCCATCTCATACATTTAGCAGCTAGAATTCGGCATTCGGCATTCATTTCTCCACATTTAACATCGTGGATTTAACGTGTCCCGGTCCTCGTTCATGGGTGGTAACTAAAGCCAAAGGTAGAGAAGTACTGCCCATAAAACACCTAGTAATCGTAACACTCAAATGCTCGCCTTCGTTTTGGAATTTAACAGTCCATCCATAAAGTGTCCCCGGTTCGGTTAAATGTATCTGGGCGGCCATCTTGCACAAGTTTAATTACAAGTAGGACTATGAAAATGGAACTTAAATCGCAATTAGCTGAGTTAATTCCTTTTCCTTTTCTAGTTTGTGATCCTGTGGCATTTGTAATTAATGCGTATAACCTTTCCACGATTTTGTTTGGTCCGGTGTCCTGTGTGGGCGTTTGTGTATTTGTATCTTTACGGTTTATCCAATCTGTGCGGTTACATCAACATCACCATAATCATCGCCTTTGTTCGGCAAACTTATTCCAGGAAAAAAATAAAAACACATCTTCACCATTATGGTCAGGTCAGTTTGGATTTGGTTCGTTAGTCCGACGCCACAAAGGACATTGTTGCGTTGTGCTTTTGCGAAAGTAAGTAGTAATAAAAATGAATATTTGCGTGGTGTCAACATAGGGTTACGATAGTCAGAGAGAGCATTGTTATCGTTTCATCTCCTTCCGTCCAATTTGTTTGGCCCCAGCCGTCGCCCCAACCAAAAAGCCATAATTAATATTCCCGGGTCATGGAGTAGATAATAATTTTTGTATATCGTTCTCTCGAACAAAAGGCGACGACTCCTCTTCAATTCAACTAGTTGAGTTTCACTCCGCCCAATCGTATTATATAAGACAACAATAAAGTCGTCGATGGAATCGTTGTATGCCCTCCTTTCTCATCTAAATGACCAGAACAAGGACCTAGCAAAAGGATGTTCATGGATAAAGAATCACGTTATTGGAGTTCCGATGGTTCAATACGAAGTTGAAAAGGAATAAGTGATTGCCACTTCCGATTTTATTATCACTGTTATTCTCTAATTAATTGCAAATGATTTCTACTTAGTATTGAACTAGAAGAGGGTCTGCCTGGCTGGCTTGGCTGTTATTGTAGGGCATAAAGCGACAACATGGCGGAATGGAAATGAAGAAACTGTTTCAACTGTTAATGGATTTTATGTTCTTCGATTTTAGTCGAAGGAACCAACGGATCGAACTAAAATGCCATGAATTATTCCGAGTGATTAAATTGGAAAATTTTAATTGAGTAATTGATTACCGAGATGATGTTTAAATGGAGGGCTTGTTAAGCGAGCATCATTAGTTGGTTTTGATGAAAATTGATATCGAAAAGGACGTTGGGGGTAATTTATTATGAGCATGACAATATTACTTATGCATGACACAATTTAAAACACTGGAAAATAGATGAACAAATGCTCCTAACTACCGAAACAGTATGACAAATTCTTTGAAAAATTACACTACACCAACTGCGAATTAAGGAGAGATGTCTTCCAACTGTAGGAGTAGTAGTACTGGTTAAGTAGGTAGTAGCAGTAGTAGTAGGTGGTAATGTGACGGTTCAAACAGATGCCAGACACCCGAAGAATACGCAAAACCATAGCGAAAAACATAGCACTAAAAGAAAATAAGAAAAAAAATATCATGAGAGACGTATATCATGACAATTAACATATCAATTCCACAACTTAAGCTGCAGATTAAACAGTAGTCGTGAAAAATACTACGTTGTCTACACGCGGCCGTAGACTAATGCATTAACATTATTCAGAGATAAACTCTAATTTTGACGGTGCAACAAGCATGTGGTTCATGGTTTTGACGTGATGGCTTGTGTGAGAAAATCTTCGCATGCCATCGTAGTTACTAGTTCATTCGGCATTGATTTGCGTGAAATTCTGTGACGTCATTGTTTACGCTAGTATCTGAATCCACGGACTCAGTGTGGATTTTCGGATTTTACTAGTGTGTTAATATGTGAAAAAAATAATCCCCATCGTGCTCTTTAGTGAACAAGTGTACAGGAAAAAATTCGAGCACCGTGCGTATGTGTACGTACCACCTTCTGGATTACCGGATTGCCTGGAAGTATAATAAATTGTCGGATGCTGTCGGCGATGATTCTGGCGAATATCTTTATGTTGCAGCTGTCTTCATGTGCCAAGAGAAATCTTCGACGGTGTTTCGGATGTGTGGCTGATGGCCCGGACTGACACGGGGATAAGTCATGATGGTACCTTCTGATATAAAGGATTCCGGAGGTAGACTAGTCTCCCATTCGGATCTCCGGGGGGAATTGTGGCGGTTCCCACGGTTTACCTTCCTAAAAAACCCCCATAATCATCACCCAAGACGCTCAAGTCCTCGCCAATGCATTCGCATTCGGCACCTAAAAATGCTGCACGCATTTAAGAGATCAAATCTATGATCTTTAAGTCTCTGTAAAGAAAACTTACCTTCATGCATTCTCTTCGCATACCACTGCTCCTTAAGATTTCTTTATTAGCTTACCAGGAATTTCCAATCAATTTCGGCATCTACGTCGCCAGTCAAATTTCCTTAGATGAATTCCGGTAAACAAAATAATTAGATTTACATACATTGTAACCTTCATGACAGGGATCATAAATACTGCGCCGTCTATTTTTCCCAGCCGCGCCATGTGTACAACAATGTTCCCTATATACGCATTGGCTGGCGACTTACACCCTAGGGACCAGAGCAAATACGCATTCCGCGTCTCTTGCATCAATTAAATCCTACAGCATATTCAAATGCAAATAGGAACTCAATACCTACCCTTACTAGCGATGCCATTAACACATTTCCCATTGTGTAAATGGAAAAACCATTAGGGCTAACTAATGGCGATACATTTACCTACGCATCCGCACCACCATTAACACATTTCCCATTGTGTAAATGGAAAAACCATTAGGGCTAACTAATGGCGATACATTTACCTACGCATCCGCACCACAGCATAGACACAGGTCATAAATCTCTTTTATCCTACTTAGTTCTGGATCCGTTTCCCAGTAACCTTGTCACATAAACAAACATCTCTACGATCCTTTCCCTTGCTTTGTGTTTCATGTTATTCATCATAGCGTTGAATCATGAAAAGAACCGACGTACACACACACTTGTGTATCGTGAAGATCTCCACTATGAGATCGGTTTGGTTACTCAAAAGACAGACTTTACGTCTCTCTTGGAACAGGAAATGCACCCTTAATTTAAGAGAACTAATTTTCCAGCTGAATTTCTTTTAACAACGATTGAATATCGTTGAGTCCTTTACCATCCTTCGACCTGAGCGGTCGTGTCTTCTATCGCTACCCTGGTGCGCACAGCGGAGCGATAATCGCGTGAGTCGAGAGTCGCGTTCCGTAACAACGAAATGTATTCGGTGTTTCCCCTTTCAAATAACATTTAAACTACATATTAAAGTTATATCAAATCGTTTTTTTCAAGTTGTGTATTTGTGCCATCACCATCAAACAGTGTAAAATAAATTAAAATGAAAGAACCATCTAAATCGGTAGCAGTGTGTTTTAATTTCTGTATTGTTCCCCTGGCGATCGTTGTTTGGATGTTCAGTGACTCTTGCGTTGTCCCTTTGACAATTTTCAGTTTATTAATCGGTGGAACTTTATAATAAACGGCGAATGGGACGGAATAGAACTCGCACCCATGCCGGTGCCACGACACTGTCCCCACAGGACTATGTCAGGGAGAACATCATGCAGATATCATGATAAATAACGGAACTTTAAGAGGTTCGTCATCGCATAACCGGGCTCGCTCTCGAGACTCTGCCCACGCTCGACTGGTGACGGCATTTTGTAACATTAGGGGCATTGGTTTCACCAATACGAATGTAACCGTCGTCCGCCAATATTTGCAAACAACGAAACCTGATATCCTTGCCCTAACTGAGACCCAGGTCGATTCGTCAACTGATTCGACATATCTTCGTTGCACAGGATACGACTTACATTCGAGATTCCGTTTTAAGGGCGGAGTCTGCGTTTTCGAGCGGTCCGATCTGGCTTGCTAGAGGATGGAGGCGTTGGAACCCAATAATATGGACATCATATGGTTGAGGGTGGTGCCGAGGAATTCCGTTAAATTTCTCTGTTGTCTTTACCGCTCCCCGAATGACGATCGACCGGCGACATTTTTCGAACATCTTTCACATACCGTCGACTAGATACAGATCAACCTCCCAGCTTCCGGAATTGTCGTCTTTGGCGATTTTAATGTGCACAATTCCGGCTGGTTGTTACATTCTAACAGAACTGACGAGGCTGGAAGGCTGGCGGAGATATTTGCAGTTAGCCACAACTTGACTCAACTCGTGGAGGAACCGACGCGGGTGCCGGATGCCCGAGGCGATTGTGCGAACACCCTGGATCTGTTTTTGACATCCGAGCCGGGTATTTTTACCATAGAGGTTTCTGCGCCACTGGGAAACTCAGATCACTGCTTGGTATCTGTCGCGCAAGCACTTGCATATCAAGCGAACAACCGGCCTAAGCAGCTTCGCCATCTATGGATGTATGGGGCTGCTAACTGGGACAATTTGCGAGATTTCTTCGCATCCTTTCCATGGTCAGAGGTGTGCTTCGGAGACTCCGATGTTAATGCTTGGGCGGAGTCGGTATCAGAAATTATTCTTCTGGGGATGGAGATGTATATTCCACAACGAAGTTCGTCTGATAAACCTCGGTTTGGTTAAAAATACGAGCAGATTACAGCGACAACAAATAGAGCTTTTAAGCGATGGCGCTCCAATCCCACCGATGTTAACAGAACGAATTTTGTTAGAATCAGAAACGCACAACCAGGCGATTGATACTGCGACGAAAGCTCACAACGACAGGGTGATTAATAAGCTCCTTCGGTGCCCAACTGGTTCGCGCTCCTTTTGGTCAATGGAAAAAGCTGCCAACAGTAGCCTCGCATCCTCCCCCTTCCCCCCGTTGGTGATAGACAGTGGGACGTTAGTCACGAATCCAAAGGATAAAGCTAATGTGTTCGCGAATTTATTTTCTGCGAATTCAAACCTCGATCCCGGCCTTTTGGAGCCACCTGTGATCTCGCCGGTACGGTCTTCGATGCGAGATGTGATATTTCGTCCGCGCACTATTCAACGCATTATACGTGAACTGGATTGTAGGAAGGCAATCGTCCCGGATGGAATACCTGCAATAGTCCCTAAGAACTGTGCTCCAGAACTATCACCGGTTCTTGGCACACTCTTCCGCTTATCTTATGCAAGACCGGATCCCGGTTGTAGTGCCGATTATGATGATGATTGTTTACCATGCTGTCGGCAGAACAAATTCGAACCCTCTTCCTCTATGAATGTAAAATGGGACAAAATGCGTCATTGGCAATGAAAAACATTAATGACGCATTTGAGGATGTAGCAGTAAACGGACGCACTATACGACGTTGGTTTGGAAAGTTCTGTTCGGAAGATTTCAGTCTCGAAAATGAACCACGTGGGAAGCCGGAAACGTTAGTTGACGACGATGTTGTAAGAGCAACGGTGGATGCGGACTCAACGAAATCGGTGCGGGAGATTGTGGGGTAGAAGTTAGTGTGCAGGCACGGGTTCACTTCTGCTCCCATCATCACTAAAGAGTTCACCGGATACAACACTGCGCAACGCTGCAAAAGGTTCACCAAGAATCGAGCTCCAAAGCACGGAGCGAACACCAGACAAGAATAAAACACGGCGATATTGTCTTTGTGTATATTTGAATTTATTGTCTATTTATTAAATGTTATTAACACTGTTTAAGATGTTGTTTGTTTGGTTGGATTATTTGTACATAGAGTTTAGCGGATTTCAGTCAGTGTACACTGTAATTTGGTTTTACTCATATAAACACAGTTTAATATACATAAACTATTTCAAACACTGATGTTGGAAACGGTCAGATTTTGGAACACGATTTGTCTTTGACACACTTAAAACACGACTTTGGGATGTATACGCGTCCCCGGCGCGCCACGGGGAGCGGGAGAAGAACCGACCAGTTCGGTCGGTGGATGGAACAAGACTCAGCGATGTGAATTCGCTAGTAAGGGAAATTCGGCCAGTGGTGCATGCTCTCGTGATTAAGGAGTGCGTTTCCTATTACAAGAGAAACGTTACGTCTATCTTTGGGTTAGGTAACCGGATCTCATAGAGAAGATCATGGTGGTATGTAGGTATGGGTGCTCGTACATATCACCGTGTTTATCGATGCATTTCAGCAAAGGATAAACGAAACCTACAACGAGGGAAAAAGAACAAAATGAGAAGCGACCTAAGGCATCGGCCTGTAATTAGGGTCAGCTAAATAAATAAGCTGCAACTCATTAGATGTGAAATGCATTTGGGATACTTCAAACAATGTGGATTGTTGATCGTATCGCCAGAATGCCTGCGGTAGAACAGAATTCTTTTGTTTGCACATAATGTGTGCTGAAGAATTTGGTTTTAGCGGCTATTGCGCTAATTGTTTGCAGCTGCGTCAATAAGCTGCTTGGAGTTACTTTGTGGTTGGACAAAAGAGTCGCCAGCCAATGTGTATGTGGGTAACATTGTTGTACACATGGTGAGGCTGGGAATAGGTGACGCTAGGATAAGATTCCCCGATTATGTGGTTACTTGGTACGGTAACCGAATTGTTTTCTTTCAGGCACAATGCTTGACCTTTAAGGAATTCTTTTAGGAAAATGTATATGGATTATGAATGCCTGAGAATCCTTTTAGGAAATTTTCTGCCGATACGTTGATGCATGGAGAATGCCCTTGTGAAAGGAAATGCTTTGATGCGGAGAGATTGAGGTGCAAATAAGGGTTGCGAATATGGGGGGTTCTTCAGGTGAGCTTTAAGAACCCCCACAAGATTGCACATAGCATGGCAGTATCCCCAATGACAATAAGTCGGCACTTTTCTCCCGTAGGAAACGTAAAGAAACTTAATAAGTGGGTAACCCATGAACTGGACGAGTCCCAAAAACTAAGGCGCCTGGAAATCTGGCCATCACTTAGATTAAGAAACTACACTGAACCGTTTTTGCACCGGATAGTCACCTGTGATGAAAAGTGGATTTTGTATGATAACCTTAAAAGACCTGGGCAGTGGTTGGATGTAGGTGAAAAACCAAAACACATCCCCAAGCTCGATTTTCACCCAGAAAAGCTTATGGTGACAATTTGGTGGACATTGGAAGGACCAATCCATTTTTTATTTCTTCAACCAGGAGAAACGATAAACGCTATCAAATATTGGGAGGATATCGACATATTGCATTCCAAATTGACTGAAAAGCAACCTGCGTTGCCACCGTACTCTCCTGACAATTCCTCAACGGACTACGACCTTTTCCGCAATTGGATTCATTTTGCCTGCCGAAGGTCTTCCGGAACCGAGCAGAGGTCATAAAAGGCTTTGAAGATTTCATTCCCTCAAAAAGTCAGCACTTCTACGAAAAAGGAATATTTGACCTTGTATCACGTTGGAAGAATGTCATATATGCTAACCTATCTATTTTGATTGAATAAAAATTTACGAAAAAATAATCATCATCATCGGCACTACAACCGGGAACCGGTTTTGGCCTTATTTAGAAAGTCCTGAGGCTTGTTAAATTTTCCATAATGATTTGTTTTTTACGGGCAAGGTCATTAGTCTTGCGCCAGAGGCTCCTCGACGGGGAATCGAACCAAGGTCTCCGCCTGACAGGCGGGTATACGAGGGTTGCCTTTTATATTTCGGGATTAGAGAACAAAAACAAATATTGATCATCGAAAATCACTTTATTGTTTTTCAAAATATTCCCCATGAAGATCTATACACTTTTGCATGCGTTTGAACCAATTGTCGAAGCACTTTTGCCACTCTGATTGAGGTATCTCCAACACATGCATTCTGAATGCAGCAACCGCTTCTTCAGGTGTCGAAAAACGTTGACCTCTCAGTTTGTTTTTTACGTACGGGAATAAAAAGAAGTCATTCGGTGCCAAGTCAGGACTATACGGCGGATGACCCATCAAATCGATGTTTTGGGTGCCCAAAAATGCAGTTGTCGCAGCCGATGTGTGAGCGCTCGCATTGTCGTGGTGAAGAGTGATCCGTCTTCGGCGGTTGGTTTTCCTGATTTTTTGGAAGACAACTGGCAAACAAATGGTTGTGTACCACTCAGAATTAACTGTTCTGCGTTGTTCTAGTGGCACGGTTGCGACATGTCCAGTTTTTCCGAAAAATCAGGCGACCATTTGCTTGGAGGTGCTTCGTGCGCGAACAACTTTTGTTGGATTTGGCTCATCTTGAAACACCCAGACAGTCGACTGCTGTTTACTTTCGGGCTCATACGCGTAAATCCACGATTCATCACCTGTCACGATGTCATAGACGCGTTTCGAAGCACCGCGACCGTATTTTTTGAGCATTTCTTTCGACCAATTGACACGAGCCTTTTTTTGGGCGATTGACAAATTGTGTGGGACCCAACGCGAACAAATTTTTTTGACAGTCAAATGTTTATGCAATATTGAATGTATGCGGGTCCAACTAACGCCTAAGGTTGTCTCAATCTCACGATAGGTCACATGACGATCTTCCAATATCAGTTCGAGCACAGCATCAATGGTTTTCGGAACAACAGCTGATTTTGGACGACCTTCACGAAATTCATCTTGGAGTGAACTACGCCCACGATTGAATTCACCATACCATCGATAAACACTGGTCCTTGATGGAGCTTCATCGCCAAAAATAGAATTAATCCATCCACTGTTGCTGAGTTAATCCACGCCGAAAGTTGTAAAAAATAATCGCACGAAAATGTTGACGATATAATTCCATTTTTGGGCCGAGATGAATCTTTTAAGTTACTGTAAACAACACAAATAGCGCTCGTATGTCAAAACGTTCTGAGTGCGTATAACCTCAAAAATGTCCAACTTTATGACAGAGCTGTCAATTGCGGGATTGCAACGCTAGGGTTGCCAAATCCCGAAACATAAGAGGCAACCCTCGTACTAGCCATTATACTACCGAGGAGCTGAAAAATAATATTGGCTTTTAAATTTTTACTATAAAATCGGACATTCTATGTGGTACAACTCAATAAAAATACACGGGAGACAATTGTTGACAGGTTTTTTAAACTGCATGCTTTTCCCCACACAATCAAACGTTTATGACTTCACGTAAAAATAAACATTTTAGATTAAAAGAGTGAAATTCAAGTTGGTCCGTGATGTACGATTCGAATTCTTGGAATTCTTGTCCTAGAACAAAACCAAATGTTTCGAAAACACCCGATTGAAAGGCAATTCAGTATCAACTATTTATACATCAATTACTGCCCCATTGTTACGCGAAAGTCAACAACTGTAGAAAAATGTAAAACTTTCCGAAGAGTGATTGAGATATTGATGAACTTTTCTATGCATCATTACGTATACATGATATTTTAATATCTGCAGATAACTGACATAACTCAAGGCACTTGTGGGCAAAACGATTGAAAAGCCAAGCTTGCCAAGCGTTATTGACCATTCGATGATACTTAGAAAGGACATACCAGACAGACATGTACTATGGAAAGTGTTGTCGTTTTGATGTACCAAACGGAAAAGCTCACCAATCTGTGCTCATCTGTCGAATAAGAACCTAGCAATCATTTGTCGTTACGTAAACTAAAGCTGGGGATGTCGTTCGCTGTAATCAGTCGGTCTAACTGCTACAGTAGGGTGTCGGGACGTTATTCCTGCCAAAATCACACGTATATCCAGCAAGTCCACTATTTCCTGTTATTGGGTCGCTTCGTAATCAACCTCCAATATCTCGAACTAGTTATACAAGTCAACCCACACAACATTCTTGTTCTTGACTTATGGATGAATGCCTAAGGAAATGACATATCACCATCCAACTGCAGACCAAAAGGATATGCCCGCTTTCATTCCTCCCACACTAGCACTTAGTTTCCTTTCTGTCCCTTAACGTGTTTCACACAACCAGTTTGCTACTGTAACTACAGGAAATGGGTAACAACAACGATCACCAAGAGATATTATCTACTATAGTATGTTATGGATGATTCCTCAGTTCACTGCACCAGGATCAGTATTAGGACCACGTTAAAATATGAAAGTTTTCCTGAAAATCCGAGTTCCTTACAGTCATATCCTGAACAGAAATAAAAAATATGTATGGGTGCATTTTTCCTTTTCCTCTTCTATTATTTTTCTTCCATATTTTTCCCATCATGCACTCCGGCACGAACCAAAGGAGTAGCAATAGGATGCTACAGTGTTATCCCCTACCCAGCCAAAATCCCCTTGCATCCATATACTAAGTAATTTTTATCTGCAGCCGTTTCAGCGTTTTAACCCCAAGGATGTCTGGCTATGGGAAACTGAAAAATCTCTTGCGGTTTATATTTTTAATACACTTTAGGTGTTTTATCGTGTGAGCGGTGGCGAATTGCAGACATAACGGACGAAGGGTACACTTCGCCATCGTCTTGCTAATGTGATAATTGTTATTGCCCAATGGGACGCTGTGCGTCGTTGTAAAAGCCATCCTGGTGATTGCTATGTATTTTTAACGATCCTTTGTTATATATGAGGTACTCGGAGCAATTGAGCTGTGCCTGATGGCGGCTGAATGTTGGAGAAACGATTTCAATTCCATAAATGGGGTAGTTCGCAGTTCTATGTTACAATTCCACCTGGTCATCGGTAACTTGGCTATAGTTGAGCAGTTGTATTACAAGTTTTAAGTTAAGCCTTTAAGGAAGTCATCAAAGAGACTAGTCGGTGACAGTTTAAAAGACAGCAATCTGTGGTTGGCAGCACTAAATGGAAAAGCTCCGAAAACTCTGCTTATATCTCGGAAAAACTCCGGAGGAGATTGAAAATGTTCGATTGTTTGAAACCTGTTGACATAGTGGAGTCTCAAAGAGTTCTTACAGTAGATCAAGTAGGGGGAGATTAATATCAATATGGATATAAGAACGATATCAATCAATCTCGTTTCAGTCCAATTCAATTTCAATTTCAATTTAAATTTAAATTTCATTTTCAATTCCACCTTCAACTTCAATTTCAATTCCAAATTCGATTTCAACTTCAATACCAACTTCAATACCAACTTCAATTCCAGCTTCAACTTCCATTTCAATTTTTCTCAATACAAATGACAGATGTTTGTTGACAGTGCCAATGGTACAAAGATACAACTTGCAGCTAGGTCTTTCATGAATTTAAATAAAAGCTTAAAATTTAAAGGTGACATAAAGTGGAGCCGAATTACGACAGAGAAAAGCTTTGTCAGTAAGCCCATGTGTTTTCAAAGGTAAAAGGATTTGTAACAGACGATATAAAAATATTTACTAAATAGTTGACCCTATACACTCAGTAGTGTAGTAGGAGGTTGAATGAACCACTAGAGTCTAAGCAAAGAATAGTCACGACAAAAAGTTGTCGAGTAGCCTGATCAGTGCAGCAGTGCCAGTACCCCGAAGAACACACCACCAAAAGAGAACCAAAAAAACTATGAGTGTCGTATACCAGAGAATTTAGTTTATTGGGGCTATCACCCATTTTATTAGTTTTGTACAAGCTGACTGAAAGATTTTTATGGACTGACTTAAGATCTAACTTAATTTGTGAGTTAATAACTTAACGATGATGACGGGTAGGACGGGATATGGAAAAAAGTTCGAGTGAGGCGGTATTTTAGAGTGAGGCTGAAGTCTAAAAAGGAGGACTTGAACTTTACACTTCTCGGAATTTGGGAGATGGGTTCGTTGGAGCCGTAAGCGGTATGGTGAGGGGAATGTAGAACACGCATATATTATTTATGTTGTGGGAGTTTGTGCTGAATGGGGTTGAGCTGAAATGATTAGCGCAATCGACTGAGCCAGAGAAAAGTCGGTGAATGAATAGAATATCCGACGGGATTCTGCGTTTTTCCAGGGTTTTCAGGTTAATTAATTTAGGGTGGTTGGTGTGTGGGGGGTTCTCTATATCACATGGAGAACCAGCCCGCAATCCCAACCTAATTTCGACCGCTAAGAGCGCGTCACATCAACCCCTTTTCCACCGTTCATGCTATTCACCTGAAATACCATGTTTTCCAAATGGACGCATAGCTGAATTCATTCTTCTATGCAGATAATGCATAATTGATTTCAGCTACCTTTTTGCCATACGGCAACTCTATTTTTGCTAGCCCATGAGATTTCCATCGGAAATCACATCATGTCGGTTAGCAACAACAAGTCGAAACAAACGACGCCGTCGCATCATAGCGAAGCCGCTGGGGAATTTAACGAAATATTTAATTAGTTCTCATGGTAAATTACCCTAGCCAATTTGGCGTCACTTCGGCTTTTCCGCAGATCATCCATTCGCTTGGGATCAATGATCTCTTTTCACAGGCGAATAGCACCGGCTACATTTCCTCTGCTCCATAATTCTGTTTCCATACGGTTCAATGCACTCTGAGATCACCACAGCCGTAACACTAGGGCAGTAGGTCATACTCAGAAACTGCATTTGATACCAGCACACACAACCAAATCCATCCGAGATCATCGTACATCGTATTTCTCTTCTCTCATTATCCCATGTTCGTCGATTATCAATTAATCGATTTTCCACCACACTTCGACGGCCGTGACAATGAGAGAGTAGAGGCGTGATCTCTTTTGGTTGTCCTGTGTGCAAAAATTAGAACACAGAATTTCACCCCTAATTAGATCAGTCGCTAGGCCACCACTAACCGTGTCGGGCACGTCGCACCATTTTCAATAACTTTCGAGTCGCGTATACCACCGGAGTTTACAATTCATTAAAAAAAAAAAACAAATATTATTTCGGAAATACTTTATCATCTAAACGGTACATAGGAAATTAAAAATTCGTTGTCGTAAATTGTCACTCAGAAGCACCATTCCAAACATTGGGGGGATAGGTACGAACATACAGGGCAAAGTCTCTTATTGCTTTCAACCCGGCGAAGGCCAGGACGATCCTTGTCCCTGTTCAATACAAGTTGACATGCAGTCTCCACGTGACACCCCTGGATAGCTACTTTGGCACCCGACAAGTAGTGAACCAATGCATGCAGCGTCATCCCGAGAAAGGTTGGCGCAAGGCTAATAACCATGTGTTGTATTCCAGAATACTACCCTTATTTAATTTAACACTGAATCTCCTTACACATCCTTAAAAACTTCCTTTAACATATATTACATTCTCACTTAATACATACCATTCATAAACATTCATAATATTGCCAGTTACAGCACATTTAATAACATGCCCCTTTTCATAACTTGCCCTTTTTATTTCAAAACAGAGCACTTTGATATTCGTTCAAATTTTATTCAATTTAAAAGTCACAGAAACTAAAGGAATACTTTGAGAAAATTTTGTTTTGTTCATATTATAATTTACAGTAAATTAGAACACAATGTTCCATAAGTAGAGAGAAATTCTAATTGTAAAATCAGTTTCCCCAAGCCTGGAGGCACGCTATTATTTGTCCAATAGCAAAAGTTGGGAAACCAACGTATCACCCCTCAAGCTTTCGCCCTATCTCGCTTCTCACTGGCATCAGCAAAATATATGAAAAATTCATATACGAGAAGCTAAATAACTTTGTCAGTGCCAGGCACCTAATACCTGATTTCCAATTCGGATTTCGAAGAGCGCACAGCACCACTATGGCTCTCAATTTATTTCAAAACCACGTCTGCGTGCGGGTCTTTAATAAGGAGCCCACCGTTGCAGTAAGCCTAGACATTGAAAAAGCTTTTGATACGACTTGGATCGAAGGTCTCGCTTTTAAACTATTAAATACTGGCCTCAGTAGAACGCTATGTAGTATCATCTACCAGTTCGTTCGAAACAGAACCTTCCAAGTTAGCGTGAATGGAAAGCTTTCCCGAACTTTTCACGCCGCTGCAGGCGTACCACAGGGCTCCATTCTAGGCCCCATCTTATTCAATATTTACAGCTCCGATATTCCCCGCCCTGTGGACGGGAGAGTAAATCAGATATGCTACGCGGATGACGTCCTGGTGTACACGTCAACCAAAGGCCCTAACCTCGCAACAAATCGACTCAACCGTCACTTGGACGAACTGTATCAGTATTACAGTCGATGGAAAATCCGACTTAATCCATCCAAAGCAGTAGCCATAATTCTGAGTAGTAAACACTCCCAACCTGCTTCTCGATATTGACAGAATATTCGAATAAAATTGGGAGATACTACGATTAGACCACAGGACAAGATGAAATATCTTGGGGTCACTTATACCCCAAAAATGAATTTCATCAAACATGTGACCCACATTCTCCAAAGGGGCCTCGGTCGGTCTAAGCAACTGCATAACATCTTGAAATGGAGGAACAAAGTTGACACCAAAGTTAAGGTTCTCTGCTATAAGCAGCTAATCCGATCTGGAATATCGTACGCCTTTCCCATATGGTCCTGCATATCTTCGGCCCAAATGGAAAGACTTCGGGTTTTCGAAAGGAAACTCCTCAGAAGATGCACCAATCATTCTAGAAGGCCTGACGGTCGTCATTACCCCAACTCTCACCTATACGAAGGCGCCTCCATTACCCCTATCGACGAGTACTTGCTTCAATTAGCATATAAGTACCTCGAAAACATTCAGAACAGCGAGAACCTACTTGTACGGGACTCCTGCGTTCTTGACTCTTCTCTCTCTCGATCTCTTCGGATCAAACCCCCACAATTTCTTCTTCAGTACAAAACTCAAGAAAGCACCCTTCCCAACAACATTCCCCTCTATAATAGAGGATTCCTGGACCCATCCCATAGGGTCTACTATTAACAGACCACACACACGAACGCACAGTACAAGACGGCACAAACACAAACATACACACCGACCAAAGCGCAGATTATCAGACGCCAAAGACGTGATCTGCGTTCACTACCGCACCCAACACCTACCGGTCTTGTACGATTTCTTTCCCACCATCCCTCTATAAAAGTAGTTAGAGAACACCCGGACTAACACTGTCCACACTATCCTTGGATACCCCCCCTTTTCTCTTTTCTTTTCAGAGATCGCGAGACCGAGCCCAACATCCTCACGGATGTGGGTGATTCTGGTTATCGTAAGATGACCAGAAGTCAGAGACAAGATGAAGGACACATATGTCCTTGTCTCGCTGAATTCGGCCTTCTTGCCACAATTTTTTCTTAACTATTGTAAAATCAGTTTGAGTTAAGCTATTGAAGTAGGAGTTTGAGATTAGAGTTTTAATAAGTTGAGTTTCAGTTAAGTTTTTGAGAGTTCAGTATTGAGGAAGTATTGTGGATTTGAGAGTTTAAAATAAATATATCGAAGAGACGGAATAATTTCTTTCTTTGATAATGGATTATCAATGGCCATAAACTGCTCAAACAAACGGAGCGAATAAACATTGCAACGCGAATTGATGAAAGAATATTACATAAAGAAATAATAAAAGGTCCCCAGTCTTCCCTCATCCGAGGAAGCACGGCGCCGGACGTCAACACATGCCCGGAAACTAATTATTATGGCAAATTTATCAACCCTCGGATATGGACCGGATACACGTCGACGACCACGGAAACGAAAATAGCTAAATGATTTAAGAATTTTTACATGGAACGTACGCTCACTATACTGAGCTCAAGCTGCACAGCAGCTAGCCGATGCCTTGTCCGAATATAAGGCTGACATAACAGTATTGCAAGAAATAAGATGGACGGGGAGAGCTGTTATTCAAAGAAAAGGGTATGACATTTATTACAGCTGTCACGCAAAACACCATTTGCTCGGGGTAGGCTTTCTAGTCAGCCAAAAACTGAAGCCTGCCATCATCGGCTTTAATCCAATAAATGAAAGGCTATGCACTCTTCGCGTCCCTCATAAACGCTCACGGACCTACAGAGGAGTCCCCTGACGACGAAAAAGAGGAATACTACGAGAAAGTCGAACGGGCCCTCAATGCCTGCCCAAGATACGATTTGAAAATCGTTCTTGGTGACTTGAATGCAAAAATAGGTCGGGAGCCGGTTTTCAGGCACTACACGGGTTCCCATAGTTTGCATGAGAACACTAATGACAATGGACTACGAGTCATCGAACTGGCACCATCGTGACCTGCGTCGCGTTCGAGAGAAAGGTCTTAAGGAGAATTGTTGGCCCCGTATGTGAGGGAGGATGATTCCGGAGACGATACAACCATGAGTTGTACGCAATCTACCTTGAAGCTAATGTTGTAAGAAAAATCAAGTTCGGTAGACTCCAGTGGGCGGGACACCTAGCTCGAATGAGCGAAGAGGAGCCTCCCCGGAAAGTCCTTTGTGGCAGGATGTATGGAAGGAGACAGCGCGGCAGACATTGTCTGCGATGGAGGGATGGCGTGGACCAGGACGCCCAGAGCCTGGGAGTGCCAAACTGGATTACATCGGCTCGAAATCGGGACTGAGAGATTTGTTCAATAAGGCCAAGACCCGATCCCGGTTTGTAGTGCCGATGATGATGATTCCAAACATTATTTTTGTGTTCTGTATATGTTATGTAATGTCGTCACTTTGTTGCTGATTCTTACAGCCTCTTGGCTTTTCACGCTTTTATTTTAAATTCCTGCACCGTAATTATCTTTGTCTCAATATGGGTCGTGTCCGGAATAACTTTCTTCTTCTCGATTCTCTTTTATTTGTCGTGTATAAAAAGTCTCTTTTTCTTCTTTTGCACCGTAAACACTCTGTCGTTATTTCTCGCCACCGGAAACAATCGCCCCCGTAATCATGTCTAGTTACCTTGTCATATTATGTTTTCCAGTTGTTACGTGACGTTCGGCAATCCACCGCCCCCATCATTTTTTTGCTTTAATATAATTTAATTTTAATATAATGTGATGGTAAGGTAGTGAGTAGTAAGTGTACGATCCACATGTAAGTGTGCGGACACACCCCAGTTCGAGTGTGGATCGTGTACAAGTTTCGAATTCGGTTGGAGGTGGACGTCGATGAGTGAGAGGGAGAGACAGCTAAAGGAATTTTGAATTCCGTTTGTTTCGGTTTTTTTTCGGTTTTTTGTTTTGTCGAATACGGTTTCGAATTCCGTTGATGACAGTTGTTCAGTTAAGAGTTGATTTTCGGGGCAGCCGAAAAGAAAAGACAAAAGCCCCGGTCCTAATGTTTAACAATTAAAAAGTAAACTTTAAAAATAAAAACAGAAATTGTAAAGCAACAGGCAAAAACATAAATAAAAAGTTGTTGAAAAGTGCTTCGGACAATTTGATTTGCTATAGATTTCAAATCCAAGAGATTTCTAGACAGAGGACTAACCAGATTGAGCAGAATAAAGGGCTGCTGCACATACATTCACCGCTGGTCACCGGAGAAAGGAGGAAGAACAGAAGACTATCCAGATTGAATAGAATAAAGGGCTGCTGCACATACATCCACCGCTGGTCACCGGAGAAAGGAGGAAAACAGGTAACCCGTTCATTTTAAATATCTAAATGTTCTGTGGCAAAAATACGTCACACAGTTATCTCAGACCAAGATCAGTACTTTGTTACTGTTCTCTTGATCTGCCTCTAGTATTTCTCGTGTCACAATAAAACGTAGTAGGTGTTGAGTTCTAAGGTTGTGACACGAGCTAAAAAGCATAGTGTGGATTGTGGAGAATTATTCAAGATGCTTTCTCGTAACCCCTACTTGCAAACTGGAACACCCGGTCTATCGCTTCGCCCAAAGGGATCGTAACTGACTAAATGGGTAGGCAGTAGAGCGATTCCCATAAGTTACGCACATACAACAGTTGTGAAGAAGACAGCAACAAAAGAGATTAGATAAAACACCGCCGCAGTACACCAGAACATTAACGTAGCAATTACAGCTTATGTCGTAAGCTGAGACATCCTTGCACAAACGAGGCCGTAGTTTTACTATTTTTAGCGTGGGCTTCAATCTCATTCTTCAGCTACGCATTTTGCAGTCAATAAATGCATAAAACAAGCTTACTAACTAATTGTCTCTACACATCTAGCCGTTGGTTTTTTCAAGGGTTTACGATAGTCACAGTTAATTAACCCCTCCGGCAGGTTGACAGTATTTTCATTCTCCTTGGTTTGCATGCAATTTGCTTCCGCTGATTAATAGCTGACCGTCAAAGTAAAATTTTGGCAGGGAAATATTCTTCACAAGATTTGACATCATATTCAAGGATACGTCCTCAAGGGCATAACCTAAGAGTTAGCGATGTGCATTGTTGCATATCATAGCACACATCATGTTGGTACTCAACTAGCAATGAAAAATCCTCCTGGAGCTTCGTTGCCATTGCTCTACACTGGTTGCACGTCAAGGAAAATTTTCGTTCATATTAAATTCCAAGGGCACATGGGTAAGAACATTCACTTGATGCCACAGCAGTCATACCAGGGGCTGTATGCATCGCCAGTGGAATGCGTGTTATACCTTAAATTTGCATTCCGTAACTTGTGTGGCAAGGCATCAATGCGAGCACATATACGTACACAAGATTTATGCAGAGACATTGTGCTACATCCTTCTTCGACTCTACGCACCGTACTATACACATATACACACTTGCAACCGATGCATATCTGGTATCGTCGGCAAGAATGCTTAGAATCTTTTACAGGCAAAATCTTCTTCTGCTCCAGATACAGTAGTGAGTTCTTAACAAATCTCTGGCACTTGGCAGTTGAAGGATAATGCCAGGATGATATTGACGGCTTTCGCGAAGTGATGCATCAGCTCTTGGTTAGCACTTTGTTTGCATGTGGCGGGTTTGGTATGCATGAGTCTGCATGCAGTCGGGTAGATAATGACAGTTTGGATCTTTTTGGAACGCAAGTGTATCTTCGACGTTTGGATGTGATTACACATACTCATTGTGATTGCATTGTTAACGAGAGGCTTATCAATACGATAACAGATTGAAATGCATGATTTCGCCTACAGCGAATACACGAGAATGATAATTAATATTTGTATGTGCTATCATATTATGCCGCAACCCTTTATTTCATTAATTAAACACGGAACAGAGTGTTTACATTATACCGGATGTGACTTAGTGCAATTTGAATTGGGTTATCTCGGAGCCGGAGTTTAGTACTATATCTTCAGGTGTTGTGGGAGCCCCAAGAGTTATCCACTTTTGCGGTAGCCCGGCGTCGTTTCTGGCCGATTGTATGGCTTGTTGTGTTGCAAATAGAGCTGAGACTGCTAAACAAATGGGTGGTTCGCCGGCCGCTGCAAAAGTCGAGAAACAACATAAAATGGTCGAAAAAAAAAGACCAGACACCTTACATTTGGATCGCATAAAACCAGTCGGGTTTGGATTGTTTTGAATTAGTTCAATTCGGAAATCAATGGGGATATCTTTCCACCCCGGGACCTTGTATTTCGATGACCCGTTTGTGAGTAATTCTCCGGTTTTTTTATCATGAACTATCTGCTCGGTTAAGAAGTAGCCTAGACCCATGACGAAGGCACCTTCAACCTGGCCAATGTCTACGATAGGATTAAGGCTTTCGCCGATTTCTTCAAGAATGTCGACACGGTGTATAAGGTGATTTCCGGTAAGAACGTCTATTTCAATTTCGGTCAATGCCATTCCGTAAACATCATACGGATCTATACTTGAAGAATATTCATCGGTGGCAATTAAGTGAACTCCTCGATCGCTGGCTTTATCGATGAGTGAGGACCATGTCGGATTATCCAGTGAGTCTTTTATTGGTTGCAGCCGCTTCATGAGAGTTTCACATGCTTTACTGACTGCCTGTAAACGAACACAATAATCAGTCATATTTCCTGTCACTCTTTTATTGAACTTACAAAACAGACGCTTTCGGATGTAATAGAAGCCCCCGTGAAGCAAGAATTAGCCCCATTAAGGGTACTGCTGGCATCAATTTGCACCATATTTACTGGTATACCCAGCGAATGGGCTGCCACCTGTACGACTTTGGTGTTTAGTCCTTGGCCGATTTCAATACCACCATGCGAAACAACCACGGAACCGTCTCCGTGATAAATGGCAACAGTAGCTGCGTATGGACCAAATGGAACCATTAGATATTTCATGTGAGCGTAGCCGAGTCCTTTTTTACGCCAACGATTGGCTGCATTGAATACATCAATTTGCCGCTTTCTTTGAATGTATTCGTTTGTCTTGAGAAAGGTGTCTATGATCCCGCGAATTTTATTGTCTGAAGGTATATTTATAAGTCGCGCATCGATTGGATCCAAACCTGCTTCGAATGCCACGTGTTCCATGATAGTTTCAATCATCGCCACAGCTTCTAGAGATCCCGGAGATCGGCACCATGTGTTACTTGGCGCATCTGAGTAAACGAACTTACCGTTCAAGATCAATTTATCTTGGAGCTCATAGAAACTTATAAATATCGGTGCAAATAGTATGTCTATCGCATTTTCATTAGATGTCGAACCTGCATCTTCATAGAATAGGTTTTCAAGCCTCAGAATCTTACCGCTTGAAGCTACTTGAAAATCATATTCACTGTAACATGCCCAGCGCTTGCCCAAGGAACCCATCATAGACTCCAGGGATTGGATAAATCGCACCGGCTTATTGAGTTTTACTGCAGCCAAAGCTGCCGCACAAGCCGCTATATTACCTCTGGTTATTTTGCTACCAAATGCGCCTCCTAAACGTTGCACTCTCAGTTGAACGTCGTGCATGTTCATTCCAAGGGCCTTCGCAATCACATACTGCGTCAGGTCCATCCACTGTGTTGCACAAAACACCTGGAGCTTATTTTCGACTGGAACCGCAATTGTGGTGTGCGGCTCTAGCTGAAAATGATATTGTTGCCCTAATTTCAGAGAGCCGGACGCACTTCGATAAACCGGTTCAGTAATGCGGACGTCTTGAATCGGAGATTTCAGCGCATCCTCTGTCCTACCAGGTGGTTTCAATTCTAAAACTTCTTCGAATGTAGGATAGACCGGATCGGAAGTTTGGCGGTATGTCATTCGAACCTTTGTCGCTGCGAAGTTAGCCAGATCAAAGGTGTTGGCTACAATCACTCCCACTGGCTGGTTGTGGTATGCAACCCTTTTGCTGCAGAATATTTCCTCGTCGGTGTCAATGGTTATAAATTTTGGGCTAACAAACGAGTTTTTATGTGGTATATCCTTGGCTGAATAGAAGGCAATTACTCCAGGTAAATCGAGGGCGGGGCGTGCATCGATATTGATAATGTCAGCTCCAACTTTGGTGGCATGGACAAAGGCACACCAGACGTGGTCAGAATGAACTGGCAGGTCGTTTATATACTTTGCTTCTCCTGCGCATTTCAACAGCGTGTCAAGATACCCTATAGGTTTTAAAGTTGTCCGAGAAGGGTTAACTACTTGTGTACCCGATGATACTGGTCGTTTAAGCAAATCTCCACCACTTCTAAAAAAGTCCGATACATGACATTTTTTGACCAGAGAAAGAATGAATTTATAGAATAGGCCACATGCAAGCTTCCTGCGGTATACCGTCGAAATTGGTTCCAGCTCATTTTCCAAACACACAAGTGCTGTTTTGAGTGTCTCATTAGTGGTGGAATCCTTACCAATAAGATTGTTTTCGGTCTTTGTAGCGTGGATGAAGGTAGGATCTATTCCACCAAAGCACAATCGGGCTGATTTGATTTCTCCATGAGCTATTTCGAGTAAGAAACCTGCATTCACATAGGCGAAGGCATTTTGTGATCTCGGCATTATCTAAACGTAGTAAAGTATATATTTGCTGGGTATCGAAAATGAATGGTACTTACCCTAAAAGAACGGAATGTAAAACATTCGTCCAGATAGGAAGCCAGCGAAATGGATGTGATCACTTTTCCCTTTAAGTTGAGAGTCATGAATTCATTCAGATGAACTGTTCTCTGTACACCGTTTTCAGTTATGAGCAATGTAGCGTTTAATGCCTCTAAAGTTGTAAATACGTCTGATGGAAATTCTGGATGGGCGTTTTTAGTTGCCAGATTACCCGCAAGCGTTCCCATCTATAATGGTAGATAAAAACTTGACATTATGGTTTAGTTGTTTGAATAATATACGCCTCTGAGAAGTTGGAGATAGATTACGAGTAACGGAATGATGTAAATGATTAGTAATAACCATAAATCCAGAAAAGTAGGATGCTGCCTTGTTAGCTGACTCTGTCGAATATGGCATAGCGAATTTGGAGCTCTGCTAACAGCTCTATCCATTTGACTTGAAGGGCAGAGATTTTTTTTTTCTTTTAATAGACGTCTCTCGGGAGAGGCGAACCTCTAGCGCCGAGTGGGCGCTCCGAGATGCCATCAAATAACTGTTGCAGTTTTTTTTGAACAGCTGCAGGTTATAACGCTTCGGGAACACTCGCGTGGGAAGGGAGTTCCACAGCTTCCCCCTCTGTAACGGAACGAGTTCTGATACAGGGATGTTCGCGCTGTCGGGAGATGAACCGCAAACGCGTGCGATCCGTCGGATTGTCTTGTGGAGCGCATATAAGCCGAATAGCGTTGGACAATACCACGAATCTCCGAAGAACAGTACGCGTGATAATATCTGTAAAACAGACAGAGATCGGCTACGCGCCTTCGATGTGATAGCGACTGTAGTCCCGACGTCAGCGCCGAGTCCCCGATCAGGCGGATCGCTCGTCTCTGTATGCTCTCAAGTAGGTCGAGGGTATGTTTAGGAGTTGAGCTCCAAACATGAGAGCAATATTCGAGCGCGGGTCTAATTCGGGATTTATATAGGAGAAGAAGTTGGGCCGGAGTAAAATATTTCTTGGTTCTAAAAAGATAGCTCAGTTTTCCTGAAGCTGACCTGGTGATACTCGACACGTGTTTATGCCATGATACATTCCCATAGACCGCGACGCCGAGCAATTTCAAACTTTCCCCAACCCCGAGGGCCCGGCCATTCATCATCAGCTGTGGAACCGATGATCCAATTTTCTTTGTGAATATTGTGTATTGTGTCTTCGCTGCATTGAAGACGACGAGATTAGCCCTTCCCCACTGCAGGGCTCTATCTAGATCCTGTTTCAGAGAGTCAATCTGTCTGCATCTCAGATGATGCGACGCAGATGCACCAATCAGCTTAACACCCGAAAAGGACGAAACAAGCGTACTATCATCCGCAAAACTGAACACTTTGTTATCCGTTGTCTCCAACAAATCATTTATGTGAAGCAAGAACAAGGTTGGAGCCAAAATAGAACCCTGGGGCACCCCTGAATTAACAGGATACAGATCCGAACACTCGCCGTCCACAACAACCCGGATCGATCGATTCTCGAGGAAGCTCTTCGTCCAGACGCAAAGCTGTTGGGAAAGTCCATATGAACAAAGTTTGCTCAGCAATGCCCCGTGCCAGACGCGGTCAACAGCCTTAGAGATATCCAATACGAACGCCCTTGATTCACCATGCCGTTCAATCGCAGATGTCCATATATCGGTTATAAGTGTCAAAAGGTCTCCCGTGGACCGCCTGCCACGGAATCCGTATTGACGATCATTCAGAAGTCCGTTACACTCCAAATACTTAACTAACTCTGTATTGATGACTTTTTCCATTACCTTAGATGAAATAGACAGTAATGCTATTGGACAGTAATTTTGTGGGAGACACTTTCTTCCCGTCTTTGGGATTGGCTGAACTCTAGCGATTATCTAGCAGGCAGGAAAGGTCCTCCGTGCATAAGATAAGCGGAAGAGTCTGCCAAGAACCGGCGATGTGTCGTCCTTCAATCATGTGCTGGAAGTACTTCATCATCATCATCATCATCGGCATTACTTACAACCGGAATCCGGTCTTGGCCCTAGTTAGCAAGTCTCTCCACCCGTATCCGGTCCTTATCCGAGACTTGTTAAATTGTCGGTAATAATTAGTTTTTCCGGGAAAGGTTATTAGCCTTGAGCCAATCTTTCTCAGGATGTCGCTGCATGCATTGGTTCACTACTTGGCGGATGCCAAAGTAGCTATCCAGAGGTGTCACGTGGAGACTGCATGTCAACTTGGATTGAACAGGGACAAGGATCGTCCTGCCCTTGGCCGGGTTGAAAGCAGAGACTTTGCCCAGTATGCTCGAACGAAGAAAATCAGCTTTACTTAAAGTACGAGAACCGCTTCATCGTCGGTTCGAGAAGTTTCGGAAAGAACTCTTTTGATAACAACGGTGTTTCCTCGGAGACCTAAAATCCTGTGGTCTAACCTTACTAGTCTTCAAACAAAGTTCTTGAAGTTCGCTCGCATCCTGGTAACTACCTCGCACAAAGGAACTGTTGGTATTTGTTGCACCACAGGTTCGTTCAGAGCATCTGTTGGTGTTTGTGGCACCGAAGGTGTGTTAACTGGGGCGATCTGGACTGGATAAATCTGTATATGACCAGCTCCAATTATCTTCATCATCATCATCATCATCGGACTACAACCGGGATCCGGTATTGGCCTTATTTAGAAAGTCCCGAGGCTTGTTAAATTGTCCATAATAATTTGTTTTTTTCCGGGCAAGATTATTAGCCTTGTGCCGTCCAATTATCTTATCTGATAAATATTCATCCCCGTTCGACACACGTGAATATCTCGGACGTTCTGTGGAAGATACTCGAGCAGCAAGGTTTTGGGAAGTATTTCCGTAGTGGAGTTTTTTTTTAAAATATTTTATTTTACTTCTCCCAGGAAAGGTGAACCTACAGCGCCCTGAAATGTTTTTTTTTTCTCGACCTGGTCCATCAGCCAAGCTCCGAAAGATGCTCAAGGGTTTCTCCCAACCATTTCACGAAGCCTATAGGTTAATGGGTGGTATTTCCCCGGGCGGCGACCCTCCCTACCCCTCAGTCATTGTGCCGAACTGCACAATAACAAGAGTCGTCAATTGAGTCTAGGTTTGCACAATCGAACACAAGACACAACCTCCTTACCACAACCCATTGAGGCGGCAGTGTCATCTAAGGACCGTAAATATGTTAAAGCCAGAGCTTTACAAATCCGCCACAGTGTCAAGGGTAAATAAGTGAATTGGATACTTAGTAACGGACAAGAGATCGTTTATAATAATGAGAACTAGAGTGGATGAGAGTATAGAGCTTTGGGGAATACCAGAATTTATTTGAAATGATGCAGATTTGTCGCCATCTAGAACGAGGCGGCTTAAAAGATAGTTTCTTATTCATGGAATCAGCCTAATTTCAGTTTTACAGGAAAGTACTTTCGACAGTTGGGCTGGGTATCAAATGAAATAAGTGGATTAAGGGATAAGTCAAATTTTAAAAACTGTCAACAGCGCTTTTTAGGTCGTATTGCGACTGTTACGGCCACAACCATCCATCCCATAATACTCACCCCTTTGGAGCCAGTCTTCACCACTAATTGCGATACACGCCAAAAACATCCACTTAAAGGATGAGACACTACCCAAGCCAGAGCATTACCCCATACATAAAATGGTCTCACATCAATTGATACCAAACAAATCGAACTATACGTTCACCTAAGTGCTTAACAACACAGATTCGCTATTGATTTTTCCTTTGTGTTTCCTATCGATTTCCCACAGAAGAGATCCTTGCCTATTCGGCTAAAACAAACAACAGGCGCAATAAAACGAACTACACATCCACCTAAGCGCTTAACAACACAGAGAATCATAAATGTGCATTAGCACGATTCGCTATTGATTTTTCTTTTGTGTTTCCTCTATCGATCCCAATTTGGTAAAGATAAAGAAAGGAAATGGGTCAGACAGGAAAAAGGAGATATCCTTTTATCTGCAGGAAGAAAGAAAATATTTCCATCTGATGGGAAAATAAAAAAGAAAAAACTAGAGACGCGTGGATTCGAGAGAGTTGGCCGAGACGGTCATATAGTTGAGTTGGTTTTCAAGAGTTGTCCGGAACGGTTGGGAGGTGGTTGCGAGACTGGGCAAGATGGTGAGGAATAATAAAGTGACGTTAAAACAATAATTACGAACAAGTCAAGTAAAAGTGATGTTAGACCATTATACCAATCCAGTTAAGTTAAATTGAAGTTCGAACATTATTCCAAATAAATTAAATTACAGTTACGTTATAACATAACCACGAATAAGTTAAGTAAAGTGAAGTTCGAGCATTATTCCAAACAATTTAATAATAAAGTGACGTTAGAACAATAATTACGAATAAGCTAAGTTAAAGTGATGTCAGACCATTATTCCAAACCAGTAAGTTGAACAGAAGTTCGAACATTATTACAATCCAATTAAAGTAAAGTGATTCTAGAACATGACAACCAATAAGTAATACGTAATAAACCGTTAAAAAATTATTGTAAATAAACTTAGTACAAAAAGAAAAATAGCAAGATTGTTTTATTTTCAAGTGCATTTTGGTGGACGCAAAAACTCTGAGCGTAACAAAGAGAAATACAACGAGGGCCCCACATAATAATTAGGACCCAACACCAATAACAAATTAACACAGAAGATAACCCTATGGGTTTTTTACGTGGCGTGTCAATCAGGGTGCCACAGGGGCACAGGTTAACCGCGTTTGCCCACTGGTTCCGTTCAGAATCTGACTCCACTAGATATGAAACGCCTTCTTAAACGAACTTATTATCCAAATAAAAGTCATACTAGGCGTACGACGAATAGGTTACGCAAAACACCGTAGATATTTATTTTATGTATTAGTTCTTATTTATACATTTTACACTATAGACGAGTAACAAAAGTGCGTTGTATTCTTAACATTCGATTTAATGTATAACACAGGAAAATTTTGTTATGCAAAACACCGTGGATATTTATTTTATGCATATGGCGCACCGCGACGGTTTTAACTGAAACTTTTCAATTTCTCTCAACGACTGACGACTGGATCCTTACTTCTTACTAATGCACACGGGTCACTTCATTTCCAATCTTTTTTCTTTCTTTTTGCCAACTCAGCGCCAGAACCCAAAAAAAATCCCGACCATCGCTTCGACGACCATATATGGTGCGATTTAGCTTTTTTTGGCCAGTCGAACAAGGCAAAAGGGTGAAAACATACATGCGATAATCGCTTCTGCCGCTTACGTGTGTATCCCCTAGCGTGCAGACACGGGATCATCGCAATCCACATGATTGCAGGTTCGCACAGGGGTTGAATTGTTTACACGATCACTACTGCGTGAAGCATTATTGCTGATCGTGCAAACTTCGCTGGAATATCTTCCATAGGAACGATGAATGTTTATACGATCGCGACCACACTTAGGATCGCCGTAGATCGCATATCGATCGTTGTGCAAATGGTGCAGGTGGCTATTCCTTGTGTTGGTTTCTCTTGTAGGCAAGCATGTTATTACTTGCCTGTAGGTTGGTTTTTGCTACCGAAATGCCTGCCGTGTTTCGCCGATGAAAAGGGGGCAGCCTGCCTGTGTGTGACGGGGCTGGATCGAAGATATTCTTGTCCGCATATCTCGATTGATCCGTTGGTTGAGGATGCGACCGTTTTCTCCACTCGAGAAGGGGTGCATGTTGGTGGGAACCAAAATTGGAATATTTCCGTTGGCCGTCGGCGCCGGTTGAAACTTCCCCGGTGTGCTGCATGTTGGGCAAATTCTATCGGGTATTCATGTTGTGCTACGCACAAACAAACGATTCATCCTTACGGGAAATTTTGCTCTTATTCCCAATAGAATTTGATGCTTTGGGACGACCAGGTTTTTGTTGTTTTCCGCCCCCATGGTGTGGCATGAAAACCACGCCCCATAGCGCATCAACCGCACGCCCGATAAATTCGGACAATGCACCGTCGCCTGGGTTCATGCCCTTCTTATGGGGTGCTCCTGGTGAAAATGTGAGGCGGGCAGTGGCGTTAGGGAAACCGCCACAACCCTACACGACAATAGTTGTTGATACTGATTGTTTGGTGTGTCACAATTACAACGCATCGTCCAAAAGTGTTGGCGGAGCCTTGTAATCTATCACCATGAAATGTTTTCGAGATTTTTGAAAAAGGACATTAGACCAGGATATTGTGGTGGAGTGTGGTGACACCATAAACAGGGTCTTGGGAAGTAATGGCTCGAAGGGAGTGATATGTATAGACAAAGAGGTTGTCGTTAGAAATATGATGTCTCTGATTTTGAAATCTCAATTCGGTGGAAAAGTCCCCGGCCTGACTCATAGATGGCGGCACTAGAATTAAATCCATATGATTATTAGTTAGCCCTAACCTCCAAAAGACGCATGTATAAATTTGACAGATGCCGGATAATTAGTTTGTGAATTATAGTATTTTGAGTGAAGCAACTTCTGTAATTGTGAAAAAAATGGATAAAAAGGAATTTCGCGTGTTAATAAAATATTGCTTTTTGAAGGGAAAAAATACAGTTGAAGCAAAAACTTGGCTTGATGACTAGTTTCCAGACGCCGCCCCAGGAAAATCAACCATCAAGGATTGGTATGCTAAGTTTAGACGTAGTGAAATGAGAACGGAAGACGGTGAACGCAGAGGTTGTTACCGACGAAAACATTAGAAAAATTCACAAAATGATTTTGAATGACCGTAAATTGAAATTGAATGAAATAGCAGGCACTCTAAAGATATCAACTGAACGTGTACATCATATCATTCACGAATATTTGGGTATGAGAAAGCTCTGTGCAAAGTGAGTGCCGCGCGAGCTCACTTTTGACCAAAAACAACGACGAGTTGATGATTCGGAGCAATGTTTGGAGATGATCCAGCGTAATAAACCCGAGTTTTTGCGTCGATATGTGACAATGGATGAAACATGGCTCCACCATTTCACTCCGAAGTCCAATCGACAGTCATCCGAGTGGACTGCACACGATGAACCCGCCCCCAAGCGTGGAAAAAACGCAACAGTCGGCTGGCAAGGTTATGGCGTCTGTATTTTGGGATGCGCGCAGAATAATTTTCATTGACTATCTTGAAAAAGGAAGGACCATCAACAGCGACTATTACACAGCGTTATTGGGCCGTTTGAAGGACGAAATCGCCGAAAAACGACCGCATTTGAAGAAAAAGAAAGTGCTGCTTCACCAAGACAATGCACCGTGTCTCAAGTCAGTGAAAACGATGGCAAAAAAAAAAAAAAAAAAAATCAGTCGTTACCAACACGTCAAAGAGATAAGACGTATACCTGACAACAGGTAACTAAATCCCAAATTAGACCCGCGCTCGAATATTGCTCTCATGTTTGGAGCTCGGCTCCTAAACATACCCTCGACCTACTTGAGAGCATACAGAGACGAGCGATCCGCCTGATCGGGGACTCGGCGCTGACGTCGGGACTACAGTCGCTATCACATCGAAGGCGCGTAGCCGACCTCTGTCTGTTTTACAGATATTATCCCGGGTGCTGTTCTTCGGAGATTCGTGGTATTGTTCCGCGCAATTCGGCTTATATGCGCTCCACAAGACAATCCGACGGATCGCACCCGTTTGTGGTTCATCTCCCGACGGCGCGAACATCCCTACATCAGAACTCGTTCCGCTACAGAGCGGGGAAGCTGTGGAACTCCCTTCCCACGCGAGTGTTCCCGGAACGCTACAACCTGCAACTGTTCAAAAAGAACTGCAACAGTTATTTGATGGCATCTCGGGGCGCCCACTCGGCGCTATAGGTTCGCCTCTCCCGAGAGAAGTCTAATAAAAAAAAAAAAAAAAAAAAAAAAAGGAGAAAGCAAAAGAAAGGAAAAAAAAATAATAAATAAATAAATTCGTCGCGCGAGTGTAAGTGAACAAGTGTGGATTACACAGTGTGGCCGCCACTGAGAGCGGTTGTTTAAAAAATAAAAAAAATAAAAAGATAAAAAATTATGGAAACAAACAAAGTGCTAAAGAGCTCGTCGCCTTTCATGAAAAGGGGCCAGGCAGACCTGAAAGCGATGACACGGAGCCGACTCGAGCGACAGCCGAGTATTATAACAAAGCGGCACAAGCCAAATTCAGACGGCGAAAAAAATGCAAAAGGAAAGAAAAACGAATACACAGGCGCAGGTAACCAACGAATTGGTTGACCTTGACCCAAGTGAAATCGAATTACCTGCTGAGGAAGAAAACAATATCACAGGTACTGCAACAGATCCGGCGGAATTAGAAAAACTCCTTGCGGATATTGACACAAAAAAAGAGGAACTCAATAAACAAAGAGAAGCAATCCTCAAATTAAAAGACCTGGTGCAGCAACAACAAAGCCAAGAAAATACAACAGCACAACGGAAAAATCAGGAACAACATCAGGAAGCAAACAAAAGGCAGCAAACAAAGGAGATGCAGAAGCAGCAAACAAACCAGCACATCGTAACCAACAAAAAGGAAAAGGCGCCGCCTATAATACTTACGTCCATGGAAACAAAGGACGTTATAAAATTAGGTGAGTTAACTTTCAAAACAAAAAAAATTAATAATTCTAAAATAAAATTAATGTGCGATGATATTGAAGGTTATCGCAAAGTAATGACTGCTTTGGGTAGGACAAAAAGCGAGTACTACACGTACACCCCGAAATCGGAGAAAATAATCTCCATGCTCCTAAAAGGCGTTGATCCATGTTTTTCCCCTGAGGAGGTATTAGAGGAATTAAAAAATGTCGAAACCGACAATTTAAAATTTACAGGTGTGAAACCCTTCTCTACCACCAACTGCAGAAAACGCAATTGCAAATTGCCTTTCTTTATTGTATCACTGAGTCCCAACAGTAAAGTTGATGCTCTCCGATACATCAAACACCTCAACCACCAAACAATAAGTTGGGAAAAAATTAGAAAAATCGATCGCGTATTGCAGTGTATGCGTTGTCAACGCTTCGGGCACGCGGCATCAAACTGCCACATGCAATTCAGGTGCGTAAAGTGCCGACCATATCATTGGTGGATGCCCCTTGGGCAAGGAACAGCTTCCAGATAGGAAAACACTGTCCTGTGTCCTCTGTAAAAATACAGGTCCCACTGCTAATTTTAGAGGATGTCCTAAATTTCAACAAATAAAATTAAAATTGGAATCCAAAAAGAAGTTGAAGAAGAGAAAAAAATGAAAACTCGTTCTTACAACAATTTCGTGGCTCCTTGTGTGTCATATGCACAAATGGCCGGTGCTCCTAAGCAACCAGCATCCATGGAACATACATATAGTAATGGAAAAATGCCTGCACCGGAGGCACATTCAGAAATAATAACAATGTTATTAACCATGCAAGGACAATTTGCCGAATTTCAAAAAAAACACTGACTGAACAAAGAGCACGAATAGATAGATACTCTCTATTCAACCCTGTTCTCAAATAACTCTCCACATCAAAATCTTCAACCCTCCGTCTGAACTTAACCTAAAAATGATAGCTGTGAATGTAAATTCACTAATCCACATCGAAAGAAGGGATAATTTAGGCAATCTGCTCCAAGTCGAATGCCCAGATGTGCTCTTGGCTAGCGAAACTAAGCTAAACCAAAGGCACAAAATGGGCTACAAAAATTATAACATAATTAGACGAGATCGACCACACTCTACTCGAGGGGGTGGGGTCGCTATCTTAGTTAAGAAAGGTCTTCACCATAAGGTCGTTTACAGCACGGAAGTACACAAATTCCAGGTGCTAGAGACATGCATTATAGACATTCCGCTAAAAAGTCAAAGGCATCTATATATAGTCGCTGCTTACGCTCCTGAATCTGTTCAAGGTACCCAATTTATCTGTGAAATCGATACGCTTTTCCGAAGTCTCAAGTTAGATTCGGAAAACAATCACTTTTTAATGGCAGGTGATTTTAACGCCAAGCACAGTGCCTGGGGCAATCTGACCTCGAACACCAGAGGCAATGCCTTGTTTGATTGGTGGCAAACAAATGCGATCGAGCATAAACTAGAATTGTACGCTACAAGTACACCGTCTTATCCAAGAGGTAACTCCTTCCTGGATTTACTTATGACAGATGATCGAATTCAGTTACCAGATACCGAGGTAACTACTCGAAATTGTCTTCGCGCAATTGAGTACGATAGTGATCATTACGGACTTGGAGCCGTAATACACGTGCCAAACGAGTACCATCTACTTGAGCAGTACGACCAGGTACACTCTTTCGATTTCCGAAAAGCACATTGGTCGCGTATTGATCGCATAGTAAAAAGAGAAATACGCAACATTGGCATAGTCGAACCGACTAATAGAAACCTTCGTAATGATGAAATCGATCATTACCTCCTAACTATGAACGATATTGTTACTAACACAATGAATCGTTCCATCCCCAAAGTAGCTCATATGGATGGCTATACCCACCGATACAGAAATGCAACTATCGATGCTTTGTAAAGGCAAAAGAGCACCCTGCTCTCAAAGCTGAAATTGTGCTATAGGCATTTCAGTGGCCCAAATAGCAATGAAATCAAACCAATCAAGTCCTCGATTAAAAATCTTCAAAAACTGATCCGGGATAATTACCGAGCAGTAATAAATGAGGAGTGGAGCAACAGAATTCGAGCTGTTCAAGCAAACGGTCCGAACATGTTACACAAATCAAGAAAATATGTCGAAGAAAAGATCACAATGACTCAGTCACCCGCGAACTCTCTTACAGAGAACACCAGTTTAACAGTGCGCCATTTAAAAAGTGAAGTGACCACATATTTAAAAAGTGAAAGTATTTCAAAAGCAATTTTTGACAACAAATACAATTCCTAAGAATTCACAAACAAAAGACAACAAGGACACATCAGTAAACTAAATATTAATGTAACAAGTGCGACAAACAATAAATATACTCGAGTTCACGCCAAAAGTTTAAATTCAATAGACATGTGGTGACCAAAATTAAAACAGTGAAGATAGTCAAAACAATGAAATTCAGAAACCAAACAAAACAAATAATAAACGTAAAAACTTAATTGTAAATACTAAGTGAATTAAAAACACATAAATTAAAATAAAACCTAAAAGCAAATGTGCATATTGCAGTGAAGTGCGAAAAATAGAATAATAATCAACTATAAGAAACATAATATATCACCTCGGTCGCAAGCGCAAAAAACAAAAATTAAAATATATTGCTCGTTAAGCAATCTGTATTTACCAGGTGTACCGGTATAAATGCATTAAATAAAATCAAAATAAGTGCATATAAAAACAGTTGAGTGAGGTGCAAAAAGTGTTCGAGACAATAAAAACAAAAACAATAAAAAGATAACACTTCGGTCGCAAACGCGAAAATTAAAACAAACAATATACTGCTTGTTAAGAAAGCAATCCTTAAACCGTCATTTGGCGCGAGTGCAAGCTTACTGACTCTTAGCAGGCGGTAGGCGAGTTCAACTCAGCTTGCAGGAGAAATCAAGTCGCCGTGGTTCAAAAGGTCGACTTTGTTTTTTTTTAATGAAAACAAACTGGAAAGAACCAGAATGAACACGGAGGACGATAAAAACACGACAACGCACAAACGAAAAGGCGCCCCGAAAAACTCCATTGTGACGCGAAGCAAAACCGCGAAATTGACGATGGATAAAGGAGATCAACAATTGGCGGACAACAGTGCGCTTCCCTTCCCCTCCAATTTTAACATATATGGGGCAAATAATTCATTCGCTTCTCTTGCATCCTCAGAGTCTGAGGATGAAGAGGAAGAGATAAGTGAATTGGAGGCGAAACTGGCGATGGCAAGAGCCCGATTACAAGAGAGACGCCGAAAGAAAAAAATAGCGGCGCTCGAACAAGAACAAAACCAGCAACAACTACAAAAGCTAAAGCCAAAAGTCGGCCAACAGCAACAATTTCACCATCAACAGCAACATCAACTTCAACATCAGCACCATCAACAGCAACAATCAACACAAAAGCGACCAACGAACCAGCAAGCAACACAGCAGCAGCAAAGCAACAATAACAGCGGAAAAATTAAGATGCCACCAATCAACACCATCTATGGTAAGACTGTAAGGAATTGGTAAGTCTTTGTAAGCTAGCCATAGGTAACAATTTTGCAGTTAAAAGACTGACGGGTAACAGGCACGCCATTCAAACATATACGGTGGCAGACCACGACAAAATTAAAGAGGTCTTAAAAAGAGCAAGGAAGGGGTTTGTATGCGATTGCGGTCTACGCACCTGAGGGGCACCAACAAAACCTATTTATAGATGAGCTCGAGACACTCTTTCGATGCTTACAATTGCACCTGGGCAAAAACTACTTTATCCTAGGGGGAGATATGAACGCCAAGCATAGAAATTGGGGAAATTATATATCTAATGCCAGAGGAAATCAGTTGGCTGGTTGGTTAGATCAGTATCATATTGAATATAGAACTGACCTGCTAGCTACGAAATATCCATCGTTCCCCAGAGGTAGATCGTTCTTAGATATCTTGCTAATCGACTCACGACTGAGATTACTTAACACCAACAGACGAAACACAAACTGTTTACGGACAATTGAATACGACAGCGACCACTGTGCATTCACGGCAGTAATAGAGCTTCCGAACGAGCTCGCAGATCTGGAGGAATTCGTGATCCCGCAACCCTATAACTACAGGGCAATGCGATGGCCGCGGTTCACCAGATCATTAACAAGAGAACTTTGTTCGAATGACTTGAATCTGCCAGTAAACAGAAACCTGACAAATGACGAAATCGACAAATACATTCAACAAATGGACGAAACCGTAAAACGAACAATGGACAAAACAATTCCCAAAACAACAGTTACAGATCACATTAACATGTACAGAAACGCAACAATAAACGCACTCCACAAGAAAAAGAGCAGACTGCTATCGAAACTAAAACAATTACACAGACAGTTTACAGACAGACAAGACCAGGAGATAATATCACTGAAATCTCAATTAAAAAACCTCCAACAATTACTTAAAGCTAATTATAGATTAGCAACAAATGTGTATTGGAACAACAGAATTCGAGCTATAAAAACTAATAACCCGAATATGTTCCCACAAATAAATAAAATATTCAGGAGAAATAATCAAAACGAGATTCAGTGTCTCCAAATTCCACGTACCGAGGTAAACAAGCAGCTGCTAACCAACATTGGCATAGATACAGAGAACGCTATCCTCAATAGTGAGCTCTTCGTGATCGAAGATCCTTTGGAGAAGGCGAACGCTGTGGGAGCTGTCTTTCAGGAAATGTACAAGGTGAATGAAAGCATTCACCGAAACCATGACCTGGAGGACAGAATTCGACTGAATCACCTGCACCTCCGGAATGAAATTTCACATTGGCAATCGGAGAATCCTGGTTTTACGGAATTCAGTGACGATAATCTGTCAATTGACATTAATACCAATGGTGGGGCTAATAGCCTTTTAATCACAAGGGAAGGAATCCAGAGTATCTTCGACTCATTAAGAAGCAAAAAGTCAGTGGGAATAGATGGAGTACCTAACATAGTACTCAAGAACCTGCCCCCAAAGGCAATAGATATATACACGGTCCTGTTTAACAACGCTTTGAATAATGCATATTATCCCGCGCGTTGGAAAACGGCTATCATTCAGCTCATCCCAAAAAAGGGCAAAGACTGTACAAACCCAATGAACATGCGTTCGATAAGTTTACTCCCAAGCATCAGTAAAGTATTTGAAAAAATCATTAACAAAGCTCTGCTAAAATGGGTAGACGACAATAGCATTATTCCAAATAACCAGTTTGGCTTTAGGGCGGGTCATGAAACCACACATGCCGCAGCTAAACTGGTCTCCGACATACAATGGAATAAATGTAGAAACCAATGCACAGGTGCCTGTCTGATCGACTTGGAAAAAGCCTTTGATACCGTCTGGATCGAAGGGTTGTATTACAAACTGGTCAGACATGGCATACATAAGCCTTTACTATATGTACTTTACGATATGTCAAAGGACAGGAGGTTCGTGGTCAAAAGTGGTAATGTGACCTCTAATAAAACGTATAATATCAAGAATGGCTTGCAACAGGGTGCGGTACTCTCTCCGATTCTTTTTAACATTTACATTAGCGACTTATTGGGCTCCTCGATAGTATAGTGGTTAGTATACCCGCCTGTCACCCGGGAGACCGGGGTTCGATTCCCCGTCGGGGAGCCCCTGGCGCAAGACTAATGACCTTGCCCAGACAAAATAAATCATTATGGAAAATTTAACAAGCCTCAGGACTTGCTAAATAAGGCCAAGACCGGTTCCCGGTTGTAGTGCCGATGATGATGATGATGATTAGCGACTTATTAGATGCACTTCCGCAGGCTATTGCGTACGCAGACGATCTCATAATTTACAGAACAGCTCCGAAAGGTGAGATCATAAATAGTTTAATACAGCGAGACTTCAACAACGTGCAGCGCTATTGCGATGACTGGAAACTTAAGATCAACTTCCAGAAATGTGAAGCCATCCTATTTAGAACGCCATTATATAAAGCCACGAACGACACAAGAAAAAACTGGCGAAAGCTAGTTATCGTGGGACCGCATGGAGATAAACTGGAAACCAAGAGTTTAGTTAAATACCTGGGCATCTGGCTAGACCAATATCTGTATTTCAACAGACATGTAGAGGCTGCTTTGCTCAAAGCAAGGAAAACGTTTGCTATGACAAGGAGGCTATTTCACAGTAGCCAACTTGACAGCAGGGTAAAAGTCATATGCTACATGACGCTAGTTAGGCCAATGCTCATATATGGCTGTCCAGTATGGTTTAACATAGGTCCAAATTTGATGGAAAAGATTCGGGTGTTCGAAAGGAAGTGTCTGAGAACCTGTCTCAGATTATATCGAACACCGGAATCGGAATACAAAAAGTATTACTCAAATGAGACTTTATATAATGAAGCCTGCATAAATACGGTGGATAATTTTATGATTAAATTAATCAGAGGACATATTGCGAGAGCAATATGCTCGTCCAATGACCTAATTTTCGGGGCTTATTATCCAAATACCCTGTACTATGAGAACGTGCGTCGCAACGGTTTTGTTCCACCAGAGGCGTTCCTTGATTTGGACATAAAAGGGCTTATACAGGATAGATCCGGAATTCCGCTGATCTATCATGTAAGTAGATCATCCGTAGACGGGCGATTGTGCTACGACCGGGAAGTAACGCGCACCGAAGAAGAGCTCCTGCGCTTCAGTAGGGCTATCTCCCACAGAGACCGGGACGATAGTATTAGACAGCGTCAACAGTTCTGGTGGTTGAATGGCATATAAAGACCTGGATACCAAAGTCGGTACAGAATCACACTATCATCAGCTAGCTTACATAGACTTAGCTTTTCTAGAATTAGGGTAGTATAAGATTTAAGTTAAGTTAAGCTAAGTGATTTTACATAAAAAAAAAAAAAAAATAAAAAAAAGTAGATAAGTTTAGGTAAGTTAAGTAAGTTAAATTTTAAGAAAAAAAAAAAAAAAAAATTGACAAAGTTTTTCAAATTTTTCTTTGTCTTTCAAATAATTATAAGTATTGCCACAAAGTTCTGTCGCCGAAAGGCAAATTATACAAATATTAAGTAATGTTTAGCTTAGAGCGTCTGCGAAGGACCAGTAAGTTATTATATAAGCTATTTAAGCTAGAATTTAAGCATTTTTTGTCTAGCCTTTAATTTACAAACTAAGAATATAGAAAGAAAATAAAAAAATGTTTGAAAAATGAAAATGAAGATCACAATGACATTCCCTGTCTCCGAATTCCACGGACTCCCGAGAATTGTCAGATAATGCTGAACGCAGAACTCACCTTAGAGCACATCAACTCCAATGATGAAGTAATAGTAGTCGAAGATCCGCAAAAGAAAGCGAATTCAATTGGAGCCTGTTTTGAAGCAGTGTACAGAGTTAACGAATCAGTTCATGCTAACACTGAAATTGAAAGCAATGCCCGTCAAAGACATTGCTCGCTGCGCAACCAACTTCACAACTGGCGATCCGAAAACCATAGTTTCATCACATTCGGCGAAAATAATAGGGCGGGTTCTCCCGTCAGAAATGAAAATACAAATATGTTTGTGCGCAAGGATGAACTTAGAAACATACTTAGCTCAATAAAAAATAAGAAATCATCTGGAATAGATAGCATTACAGATGTGGTTCTAAGGCATTTGCCTCGCGAAGCAGTGAACATATACACTACTTTGTTTAACAACGCTCTAAACAATGCACACTATCCAACCCATTGGAAGACTGCAGTAGTCCACCCTATCCCCAAAAAGGGTAAGGAGAAGAGCAATCCAGCTAATCTGCGCTCGATCAGCCTGCTTCCCAACATCAGCAAGGTATTCGAAAAAATTATAAACAAAGCACTGATAGGTTGGTGTGATGAAAACGATATCATCCCCAACAAGCAGTTTGGCTTTCGAGCGCGACATGATACAGTTCATGCAGCGACGAAACTTGTTTCCGATATACAGTGGAACAAGGCAAAGCGACAATGTACAGGCGCCTGCTTGGTTGACTTTGAAAATGCTTTCGACACCGTATGGTTAGAAGGACTTGTCTATAAGTTAACAAACCTGGGTATGCCGCAATATCTGTTATACATCATTTATGATATGATAATGAACAAACATTTTGTGGTGAAATGCGGGGACATACTCTCCAACAAGACCTTCCAAATTAAAAATGGCTTACAGCAGGGGGCTGTGAATTCTCCCATTCTATTCAATATTTACACTAGTGATCTAGTGAGTTCTCTCGAAAACGCCATTGCGTACGCCGATGACATAGTGGTGTACAGAACAGGAGGAAAAATAGACGACATCAATAGGCACCTTCAAGATGACTTCAACAAAATAAAACAATTTTGCGACGGCTGGAAATTAAAGATTAATTTCCAGAAAACCGAGACTATCCTTTTCAGAACGCCCCTATCCAGGGCCTCGAGGGATACAAAATACAACTGGAAACACCTCTCTATTGTAGGTAACAATAACCTTCCACTACAAGTGAAAACTGTAGTTAGATACCTTGGTATCTGGCTAGACCAGTATTTATATTTTGACAAGCACGTAGCAGCGTCCCCCTCCGCAGCTAAAAGCGCATATTCTATGACAAGAAGTCTATTCCGGAGTAGTCTTCTTGAGCCCAGAGTCAAAATAATTTCGTACTCGGCATTCGTACGACCAGTTTTGATTTATGGCTGTCCAGTATGGTATAATATATCTCCACTTTATATGGAGGAGTTTCGTGTGTTCGAACGGCAGTGTTTGCGTTCCTGCCTCGGACTTTATAGAACACCAGAGTCGCAATACAAAAAATTCTGTCCCAACAAAATCCTGTATAACAAATCAGGGTTAAATAGGATAGCCAATTTCATAATTAAAATTATTCGTGGTCACACAGCAAGGGCAATGTGCAGTGACAATAATCTTATCGCGGGAGCATTCTATCCTAACGATATGTATCTGGAGAATACCCTCCAGAATGGGTTTATTCCCCCAGAAGCGTTCCCTTTCTTGGATCAAAAAGGCCTTATCCAAGACGTGCATGGAGTCCCGATTATTTACCACGCTTTCCGTGGTGCCAGGGACAAACGAATTCTCCATGATAGTGATATCTCCAATGCCCCAGACCGCATGCGTTTTAGCACGGCGATCAGTGAAAGAGATAAATCAGCCAAAGATCGAACATCTCCCAAATGGTGGTGGCTTCTCAACGAGGAGAGGACTTCACTTCCTCAGATATAGTATGCCTCTCAAGAGCAACGCCCTCCTTCCTCTTGTCCCCCCTCCCCCTGTCCTCCTTTCCCCATTACTTTTATTTTATTTTTTATTTCTTATTTTATGTTCTATTCGTTTTGTTTTGAAGTTTTTGTTTGTTATAATTAAAAAAAAAAAAAAAAAAAAAAATTGTAATAATAATGTATACATATAGATGTAAACGAGGTGTCCCTCTAATATATGACTTATTTCATATATATGTATATATATATATATATATATATATATATATATATATATATATATATATATATATATATATAAGAAACAAAAAAAAAAAGATGTACGCCGAAAGGCATATATAAAAATCAAGTTGTAATGTGTAATTTAGAGAGCTCGCATAGAGCCAGTAAGTTAATTTAAGGACTGTGATTGTAGAAAAGGGTTTAACATTTACCCCTAATATTATACATGTAAAAAGAATTAGGAAAATAAATGTGGTTTAAAAACTAAAAAGGGGGGGTGGGTGCGAACATACAGGGCAAAGTCTCTGATTGCCTTCAACCCGGCGAAGGCCAGGACGATCCTTGTCCCTGTTCAATCCAAGTTGACATGCAGTCTCCACGTGACACCCCTGGATAGCTACTTTGACACCCGCCAAGTAGTGAACCAATGCATGCAGCGACATCCTGAGAAAGGTTGGCGCAAGGCTAATAACCAGGCCTGTAAAAATGAATTATTATGGCAAATTTAACAAGCCTCGGATATGGACCGGATACACGACGACGACCACGGAAACGAAAACGGCTAAACGATTTAAGGATTTTTTCATGGAACATACGCTCACTATATAGAGCTCGAGCTGCACAGCAACTAGCCGATGCCCTGTCCGAATATAAGGCTGACATAACAGCATTACAAGAAATAAGATGGACGGGGAGTGGTGTTTTTCAAAGAAAAGAGTATGACATTTATTACAGCTGTCACGCAAAACACCATGTGCTCGGGGTAGGCTTTCTAGTCAGCCAAAAACTGAAGCCTGCCATCATCGGCTTTAATGCAATAAATGAAAGGCTATGCACTCTTCGCGTGCGAGGCAAATTTAAAAACATAAGCCTCATAAACGTTCACGGACCTACAGAGGAGTCCCCTGACGACGAAAAAGAAGAATACTATGAGAACGTCGAACGGGCCCTCAATGCCTGCCCAAGATACGATGTGAAAATCGTTCTTGGGGATTTGAATGCGAAAATAGGTCGGGAGCCGGTTTTCAGGCACTACGCAGGTTCCCATAGTTTGCATGAGAACACTAATGACAATGGACTACGAGTCATCGAACTGGCAGCATCGAAAAACTTGGTCGTTGCGAGTACCAGGTTTCCGCGTAAAGATATCCACAAAGCCACCTGGGTATCACCTGATGGAGCCACTCGCAACCAAATTGACCACGTGTTGATAGATCGCCGCCACTCTTCGAGCCTGATGACGGTACGAACGTACCGAGGTGCCAACGTCGACTCGGATCACTATCTTGTTGGTACAGTTTTCCGAGCGCGGATTGCCTTACGGAGACGTATTGCATCCGCGGATCAGGTTCGAATCAACACGGCTGCCTTACGCAATGAGAACACCAGCAACACCTTTGGTCATGCGTTAAGACTCGCCCTCGAAGAGCTCGACGGAGGGAGAGTAAGTCCTGGGGCCAGAATGCCGGGCGTAGAGGAGAAATGGACACGCCTTATGAATACTGTCATTAGTACTGCCAACTCCATCTTAGGCAGTAGTCGTAGAGATCGGAACGACTGGTTTGATGATGAGTGCAAACTAGCGACTGAACGTAAGAATGCTGCATACCGGGCAATGCAGCAGTCTCATAGGACGCGGGTACGCGAGGAGAAATACAAAGAGCTTAGAAGAACTGAAAAAAGACTTCACAGACAAAAGAAAAGTGCCTGGGAAAAAAATCTTGTCTGTGAAATAGAGAAAAGTAGAGAGCGAGGTCCGCACCAGGCGCGGAAGTTCTACCAAATAATCCGCAGTATGACGCGGTACACACCACGCTGCACTTACTGCAAGGATAAAGAGGGTAATCTGATCACCGATCCTGAAGGCATTCTGGAGCGATGGGAAGTGCACTTTAATGAATTGCTAAATGGTCAGCTCACAGAAGAATTGGAGGCTCCACCAATGCAAGACCAGGACCAAATGCTGCCGCCACCAAGCATTGAGGAAACACTAAAAGCCATTAGACAGCTAAAATCAAATAAAGCCCCTGGAGCTGATGGCATACCAGCTGAGCTGATCAAACAAGGAGGGACAGCGTTACATCACGCAATTCACGAGATCGTGGTGCACGTATGGGAGCAAGAGGAGATGCCGGAAGATTGGCGTCGTGGTATAATTTGCCCCATACATAAGAAGGGAGATATCACACTGTGCAGCAACTATAGGGGTATAACATTGCTGAGTACCGCCTATAAGATACTCTCCACTATCCTACAAGACCGGATATCCCCATACGCTAAAGCCATCATTGGTCAATATCAGTGTGGCTTCATCCCAGGCAAATCAGCAATTGATCAGATATTCACCCTTAGGCAGGCGATGGAAAAATGTTTGGAATTTAAGATTCCACTATATCATCTATTTATAGACTTCAAGGCCGCCTACGACAGCATAGCCAGGGTAGAACTATATAATGCCATGAGAGAATTCGGCATTCCAAATAAATTGATACGACTTTGTAGGTTGACCATGACCAACGTAACTAGTCAAGTAAAAGTAGCGGGATTGCTGTCCAAACCAATAAACATCTATAATGGACTCCGACAAGGGGACGGTCTGGCCTGCCTCCTCTTCAACCTGGCGTTGGAGAAAGCAATCCGTGACTCTGGCGTTACAACTAGAGGGACTATTGTCACCAAGTCCAGCCAGATACTTGGCTACGCAGATGACATCGACATCATCGGTAGAACCGAATCGGCGGTACAGGAATCCTTCACCCAGATCGAGCAGGCGGCACAAAAACTGGGACTGCGCATTAATGAGGGAAAAACCAAGTACATGGTGGCAACCTCTGCGAAGAGAAGACCTAACGTTGGTCAAACTATCAGGGTAGTGGAGCACGAATTTGAAGTAGTGCAATCCTTTAACTACCTTGGGTCAATGGTATCAGCCGATAACAATATGGAAGAAGAAATACGCGAACGGCTGATTAAATCCAACAAAGCCTACTATGGTCTATCAAGGCTCTTTAAATCCCGAAATTTATCCAGAACATCCAAGCTACTACTGTACAAGACCATGGTCTTACCAGTACTCATGTATGGATCCGAGACCTGGGTGCTTAATAAAAAGCACTCTGAACTCTTGGCCGCGTTCGAGAGAAAGGTGTTAAGGAGAATTGTTGGCCCCGTATGTGAGGGAGGACGATTCCGGAGACGCTACAACCATGAGTTGTACGCAATCTACCTTGAAGCTCATATTGTAAGAAAAATCAAGCTCGGTAGACTCCGGCGGGCGGGACACCTAGCTCGAATGAGCGAAGAGGACCCTGCCCGGAAAGTCCTTTGTGGCAGGATGTATGGAAGGAGACAGCGCGGCAGACCTTGTCTGCGATGGAGGGATGGCGTAGACCAGGACGCCCAGAGCCTGGGAGTGCTAAACTGGATGACATCGGCTCGAAATCGGGACCGGTGGAGAGATTTGTTAAATAAGGCCAAGACCGGATCCCGGTTGTAGTGCCGATGATGATGATGAAAAACTAAAAAAAAAAAAAAAAAAAAACGATGGCAAAAATCCATGAATTGGGCTTCGAATCGCTTCCGCATCCACCGTATTCTCCAGATCTGGCCCCCAGCGACTATTTCCTGTTCTCAGATCTCAAAAGAATGCTCGCTGGGAGGAAATTTTCGTCGAATGAAGAGGTGATCGCCGAAACTGAGGCCTATTTTGAAGCAAAACACAAATCGTACTACAAAAAAGGTATCGAAAAGTTGGAGGGTCGCTATAATCAGTGTATCACCCTCGAAGGGACTTATGTTGATTAAAAAAAAACGAATTTTGCCAAAAAAATGTGTTTTACTATGGAAGGCCGGGGACTTTTCAATTGGCCTGTTATAATGAATAAAACCTTATCTGTCCAATATTTAAAGCACTTACATTTCTCACAGGTATGCTGCCGATTAAATCGAAGTGGTGAAGCAGTTCCTGACAGTATTTGAATCCGGGAACTTTAGCCGCTTCTTTAAAAACATCCATGACTTCAGTTAAACTCAGGTTCGCTCCAAGCTTCAAATGACTTCTACCAATTTCGTATTCGTGCAATTCAGGAATTCCGTTAATGTCTACAAAAAGCTTGTTTTCCAAATTCCTGCGGTAGACACCATGGGCAGTATTGCCAGCAATCAAGATATATTCTTGATCTTCTAAGTTTTTTAACAGATCATGCAAATCGTTGAGTTTTCTTGGATAAAACCATTTGGCTCCATTTTTACAATCTATTGACACTTTATTGCACGCAATTGTCTTTAGACATCTGCCACCTAAGTCCTCAATGTCCGGACAAAGCACACGATCAGAATTGTCGTTGGCAAACGTTTTCATTGCATCCATGATCGGACGATAACCGGTGCAACGGCAAATATTACCCCCAAATGAATTTTCTATTTGAAGACTCGATACGTTGCCTTCGGTGGAGCACAATAATCCAAACATGTTCATTACCATGCCAGGTGAGCAGAATCCACATTGACTGCCATTAAATTTTGCCAGCTGACTCTGAATCGGATGATAGCCTTTGCTTTTCCCACCAAGGCCTTCGATCGTTGTTATGTGCCATCCCTGACACGTAGCTAACAGGACTAAGCACTAGTTTATAAAGATCATCATTTTAGATATGTCAGGAGTGACACGAACTAGTATATATTACCGAATTAACGGTGCATACACGTCCTACTCCTGTTTGGGGATTCCACCTTTTAACAACACAGTTGCAGATTCCACAGCCACCTTCCAAACACATGCTCTTTGTACCAGATAGCCCAGCATATTGACGAATGTATCTATTTAAAGTGATGTCGGCCGGCAGGTGACTAAAATCGACTTGAAATAGAAGTAAGGTTTAAAATGGCAATTCTTACTAATGAGAGGAAGCCGTATCCTACCTTTGATGTCTTGTCCATTGATATTTATTTCCATTATTGCTTGGTGAACTGTCTTTTGCAATTCACCATTACCAATCTCAGCAAGAGGCTGATGTTATGTAATGATTGTTTCTCCAGCAAAAAATCAACAGACGGTGTCAGTTGTATTCGCTGTGACCTCTAAATCTACACTGATATAACTAAGCGGTGAGAGTAGGAGTTCGACTGCCACTAAGCTAACATTAGACGCAAAATATGTACTGGCGATTGTAGTTTTCTAGGGCGGGGCATTGTTCAAACATTTGGCAGTCATACATCAGAACATTTTCAGATCCATTGAATGTAGTTTTGCGGCCTACTCATCGAATAGTTTTTTAAGCGAATAGTCGGGAAGAGAAGCCGAAAGGAAAGAAGTGTGTACCGGCAGGTTTAGTACGACATGTTTATATTTCGGTGGGTGGAACAAAAACGCTTTAAAGATGCTCTGTACAATGGTCGCTTAACAAAACTCCAGTAGAATAACAAATAACCGTATAATACATAAACTCAATGCGTCGCGGTGAAGTTAAACGTGAAAATTTACTTATTTGAAATGCGTAATAATTGTACAAAGAAATTATGAATGCCTTGTTGTTATTAAAGGCTAATGCGGAAGACCTTAGAAAGCGAATGAAGGTTGAAAATAAAGAACTAATGGTTCTGCGTATCTACATTCCGGTGGCTAACAAATCGTGATTTGGGAGTGTTCTCTCACATGCGAAGCCCGATCTCAACACCACCAAGTAAAGTTAAAAGTCAAAATCTACTACTCTTCACGTATTTTATACATGCTACGTTTGTGACTTGGTATGTATACTAATCTAAATTTACTCAAGCCCTGCTAGCTCTAGAAACAAAATCATAATTTGTGTACCTGTGGGGGTTTGGTTATCTAGTGTGAATCAACGTATTTCGTAATGTGCCACAAGGACACAGGTTCACTCGGATTCCCGACTAAATCGTTTCGTCGCAACGACAACCCCGTCTATCTGCCGTCACGCACCTAGTGTCACGGTTCTTTATTTACACAAATGAAAAGCTCAAATCACTGGAGGTACAATTTATTTTAATAAATGAAAGGTTTGATGATGATACAATTTCTTTCACTAAATGAACGGTTCGATGGTGATACAATTTGCTGATACGATTTAATTCTCACTAAATGAAAGGTTCGAATACAATTTATATATACAAAATAAGTTGTTCTCACTTCACTAGGTGATACTATGTACTTTTCAATCAATGAAAGGTTCGAATACAATTTATATATACAAAGTAAGATGCTCACTTCATTAGGTGATACTATGTACTTTTCAATCAATGAAAGGTTCGAATACAATTTATATATACAAAGTAAGATGTGTGGCGGTTCCTTTGAACGCCACTACTTACCTTCCTACCAATTATCAAATGAATTGCTTCCTAGAGCACTAAAAACCTGGAAAGCATCTACTTACCTTTACCGTAAATCGTTTGCGCAAACTATCACCTGAAATGCCGTAAAACTATAATTTTCGCTGATGCAAAATCCATCAGCAACAATAAGTATTTTCCACAAGGGCATGGTCGCATAAAGTGCTCCTCGATAGTATAGTGGTTAATATACTCGCTTGTCACGCGGGAGACCGGGGTTCGTTTCCTCGTAGGGGAGCCTCTGGCGCAAGACTAATGACCTTGCCCAGAAAAAACAAATCATTATGGAAAATTTAACAAGCCTCAGGACTAGCTAAATAAGGCCAAGATCGGTCCGGGGTTGTAGTGCCGATGATGATGATGATGGTGGCATAAAACGCAACATGTTCTTTAAAAGCATTTTGGTTGCACCACCAGCAACCAACATAACTCGACCACCGCGGTGCACATATCCCCCATCGAATTTACAGCACACAAGCAGGAGGTACTCTTGCTTTACTTCCATGCTGCAACCATATCGGTTGCTTAACCGATCGACAAGAAATGGTTAACTGGCACCTGGCCGCAAAAGGGAATCGAGTTCTCGTTAGTGTAAATATACACACGAGGGTTCGACCCTCTGATGACGCCAGCAACGTGCGCCCGATCAGCATAGATGCCTTACGCAGTTACTGATCGGGTAAACATTCTCATGTTCCTATATCACAATGGCTTGCACCAGTTGCAAACTTATCATGTTACATTTCCTTTTATGGAATCATGATATCCACGGTTCGCATGCTCATGGACACCAGCATGAGCGTGCGAAGTAAATGCATCTGTGTGCGTGCACATCCTCACCGTGACCAGGGTATGAACGATCATCCCCTATTAGTCACCGAAGCGATGGATAGATAGCTTCGGTGGCAAAAATTAGTCTGTCAACAGATTCCGCGGAAGAAAGTCGTTCCTCCACGTAAAACGAAATAGAGAGTCGAGTCTGTATCTTTATGGAGTGCGCACGCGTTTGGTCAATTTAAATGTTGTTTTAAAAAAGCGAATTCGTTTGTGAATTAAATTAATACATTTGAAATCGAGTGAACTTGAATCAGAACATTCCTTTCTTCCATCATCTGAAGAAGACCTTCGTTTGTCAACGTTGTGAATTAAATTGTACATTTGCACCAGTGTGAACCTGAATCAAAATAGTTATTTTCCATCATTTGAAGAAGACCTTTGTTTGTTATCATTTCTTAATTAATTGCTACAAAGGAATCCAGAATTAAGTGCGTTCACCATTGTAAATACATTCTAATGGAACTAGTTAATAAAAGAAAAATCAAAAACCAATTTGTTTGATTTGTTTTCGCTTAGTGGTCGTTTTACAGCCAGTGTTCGGCGGAGCACATTACAACCCTTAAACCCAAAACCCCCACAGATGTTCACTTCACTAGGTGATACTATATAATTTTCAATCAATGAAAGGTTCGAATACAATTTATATATACAAAATAAGATGTTCTCACTGCCGGCACCGTTTAACATAAGGAAAGATATGAACTTTTATTCTCAATTAACCTTCCGCTTTGAACGTAACGAGTGATCCCTTGCCACCGGTTGATGCACGACTGATTGTTAGTGAAAACATCGAATTTCATCCGTCACTCAGGGACCAATGGGAGAAGATCTCCGACACATTGGTCCCAGCGAGGGTGCGAAACACATGCGCCATGATGATCTGAGCCGCTCATGCTGTGTGTCCATGAGTACGCGAACCGCAGACATAAAAATCCAATAAAGAGAAATACCAAGAGCAGTGGTTGCAGCTGGGCAAACCATCATGCAGACAGGAATTGAGTTTTCATAGGATGTTTATACGATCGGCAACTGCGTACAGTATCTATGCCGATCGTGCGCATATCGATGGCGTCTCAAAGGGTCGATCTCTCGTGTGTGTATTTACACTGTGGAGAATTCGGTTTCCTTTGGCGGCCAGTCGTGAGCTATGATGTGCCTGTCGGTCGGACGACCGGCCGATGTGCATGCAGATAAAACAAGGGAATATTCCCTGCACGTGTGTGGCGGAATTCCTTAGGAGATATGATCATTGACATGCTTCGGGTTTCATGTCGGTTACTTGGTGCTGTAACCGAATTGTTTTTCAGCAACATGATGCGACGCATGCAACTATGCCCCTGGGGGAAATGTTTGAAGATGCTAATGCAATTGCATTAGCAAATGATAATGAGTTCGGATGCTTTAGGAGGAGGTTTTTGGGTAATTAACTAAAAGGTAAGTAGTGGCGTTCAATGGAACTGTGGGGATTAGGAGTATTGTGCCAAACACGGACACTCGGTTCACTCCTATCCGCATCCGACTGTCACTAAGGTTCCAAAAACTGTTCCGCTAAAACCCTGAAAGGAAACGGTTCGTCAAACGCGGAAAGATAACGATAACATCCCGGAACCTGCAGCACAGGAGAGTAAAACAAGCGAAACTCCACAACAGGAAAAGGAAACACACTGATTTAGTTTATATTATTTAATGAATTAAATTAGGTTACAAAGAACCGACTCTAATTACTCTGACGATGAAACGGACGCACAAACTCAATGTAAGACAGTATACTCTACTGGTATGGCCTTATACTAGGGGACACAAGAAAAATTATTTTTTAATTGATAACGCGCTCGATTCGACTCTACTTTTCGTTTCACACCGTACCGGCGCCGGTACGGTGGATGGCGGACAACCCGTCCGCTTTGATGGCCGTAATCAGACTCAGCGATACAACCTTCGTTTGGGGTGAGTTTGTGGTGTGGTGGTAGATATCCTCTCCACTAAGGATATGTATTTACTTACCACCAGAGAAACGTAAAGTCTCTCTTGGTGGAATAGGAAAGCAGATCTCGTAATGAAGATCATGGTGGTATGTGTGTGATCATTCAGATCTGAGTTGTATACGTAACGCTTGCAGGTCAAAAGCGAAACGAAACCTAGACAAGGGATACAGACAAAGAAAGAAGCGGCCTAATGCATCGTCCGGTAATGAGGGTCAGCTCAGTAAATATCAGCCACTCATTAGATGCTAAAAGGGATTGAAATAATAGAGATCGTATATCGTATCTCTGCCGACTGGAAGAATCGGATTCTTTTGTTAGCATATGTTTATGCTATTGAATCCAATCCGACGGCTAAGCGCGACGTTGGTGATTGTTTGAAGATTCAAACAAAGATATATTTCAGCGAGAAGTACTTGCAGCTGTATCGATAGTTGCAAGTCATTGCGAAACATTTCAGATGATTATGACGGTTTGTATATACCATCTGTGTCAATTGAACAAGGCATCTATGGCGACGCCAGGATCGAACTATAGTGTGAATATCTACACTAATTGGAAATTCGTTTTTTGGGTCGCTAATGCAGAGATGCATATATATATGCCCTTGAAGGAAAAATTCTTTACAGGAATTTCCCGATAATGCGTTGTATGCATTAATGTCCTTGAAAAAGGAAAATGTCTTCAGGTGCCTATGCCAATGCATTGGCGGGAAACAATGGGAGTTGGGCTGTAATAATGGGGGTTCTGCCTGATAAGTTAAGAAAGAATTTTTACGGAGAATTGTATGCGAAGAGGTGCATGAAAAGGTAAGAATTCTTTTACAAGGCTATAAATTTGATTTATTTGATGCGTGAAGTATTTAAGGTGCTAATGCGATTGCCTTAGGCAAACTTATAAATTGGGTCGAAGTTATGGGGGTTATTCAGGTAAGTAACAGTGGGGTTTGGCGGAACCGCCACTTACCTCTATCGAAAAATACGACACGGTAAACGAAAAAAGCTAACTAAAAATATGATCGCACCACTTTTGTGACTATTGATATACGCTCCTTAATGGTTCTTTAATCGCGTTCATACATTCACGACTGTGGGCTACGATATGTGTATTTTTAGACAATCACAAAACGAGAGTAGAAGTATTCTGAATTAAAAGTTCAGTTCATCATCATCATCGTCATCGGCACTACAACCGGGGACCGGCCTTGGCCTTATTTAGCAAGTCCTGAGACTTGTTAAATTTTCCATAATGATTTGTATTTTCCGGGCAAGGTCATTAGTCTTGCGCCAGAGGCTCCCCGGTGGGGAATCGAACCCCGGTCTCCCGCGTGACAGGCGGGTATACTAACCACTATACTATCCACGAGTTCAGTTCACAAATTTAAAAACAAGTTCATGATTTGGAAGATCGGTTCACGAATTGAAAGATCAGTTCACAAATTTAAAATAAGTTTATGATTTGGAAGAACAGTTCATGAATTGACAGATCAGTTCATGAGTTGAAATTTCAGTCCACGAATTGAACAATCATGAATTGAAAGATCCTTTCACGAATTGACAGATCAGTTCATACATTAAAAGATTAGTTTATCTAAGTTAAGGTAAAAAAAAACTGATCTAATAAGAGCGGTCTATCGTAAGCACTAATGGAAAGATCAGTTCAAGGATTGAAAGAACGTGATGGAAAATCGAAAGGTGAAAATGCGCCAGATACCTGAGATCATGAAGATATCAATGTGTGTGTATGTGTGTTTACTATTTTGCATCAATATTTGGCCTTGAGAAAGCTTTTTTCAAAATGGGTGCCGCGTTTACTCACAATGGAAAGAAAATAACAATGCATCGTCAGAGACAGAGACAGAGACAGAGACAGAGACAGAGACAGAGACAGAGACAGAGACAGAGAAATAGGAAAGCCAAAAGGTTAACGTTTCCACGTATTTTTTTTTGTGTCAATAACTGATTGCTCGCTACATAGTTACCAACTCTATTGCGATTCTAAATGCAATCAACTGGAAACACCTAAGACGAGTAAGCGCCGATAGAGGGGTGAGTAAAACAGTTGGGGTATGTTAAGAAAATTTCCTTTCACATCTCTTAAGGGCGGTATACCTTTTTCCCGTCCTATTTAAATACCTTCCAACCCATTGAAAGACGCAATCTTTTGAAAGAACCCCAAACGATATAACTCAAATTCCCATCGCACATCTATCTCGCATTTTCTTATTGCAGCGATATTGAAGAATAAAACGCTTTTCGGTCGATTTACTACCAGGTGTTAGCACCCCCCCCCCCCCCCGGCGCCACCGCTAACTCTTGCGTCGTAATATTGGTTAGAAAGCACTCAGGACAATGTCATTAAGGTCTCAGCTTCACCTCCTGTGCTGTCAATGACGTGTGACTTCGTATCATTATCCTTCCCATAATTTACAACTGATGCTCAAAGGAAAAAAGGATCAAAATTTATCCTGTTCTTAAGCTCCTCATTCGAAATTTCACACTCGCCGGAATGAATCACTTTCACCTACGCTACTCATTTCTCAAATCTCGGCAATGATACGAAATTGTACAATATATCAAAGGGCGGTGTACTCTGCTTGGCAGATACTGAGGATGGGTAGCAGTCTGATTGCGAAGTCAACCCCCCCTTCCCCAACAACATCCAGGGCATAATCATCACAAATCAAAAACGAAAAAAAAAATTTGCATTGAAATTCCCTTGACTTGGTTCGACAGTTCTGGCGCCGCCATCGTTGCGTACAAAGAGGGTAGAAATCAAATCAAATATTTTTTCGTCCTTGCGATTGTTTTGTTCACGGCGTGGGGCGTCATTTGGTGTCATAAGCGCGTTTCCGCTTTGAATTTTTCTAATTTGATTACTTGCTTCCTGGTTCGTATGCACACACGTTCCGCAGGTAAAGGACCTCATTGATATAGAGCTTTCGTTACTATAGTCGTTCAATGTTCTGTGTGCTGCTGTTGGATCTACGGGGAAAATGAGAATACCAGGCCCAAGGGTCGCAGGCCGTGTCAAAGAAGTCTCTCTGGGATTGCACGATTTGCTGTACACTTTTGCCCTTCCGGCCGATTGTCGATGACATTCGTATTGTGCTTTTATTTCGAGGGTCTCTCCGGAAAGGAGTACAATCCTTGGCAATTGCCAATGCAATCAAAGATGCTTTTGTTGTTCTCGTCACCTCTCCGCCCATCGGTAGATTAGAATCTACGTGACGGATGCAACATCACTTCAGAGATTTTGTAACTCCTGTTGATTTTTCTAGAATCAGGACGTTTTTGAGACGCCATAACCAAATTGGCAGGTAATAAATGGAAAACAGCACCCCAACGAATGTATTTAAATAAGAAGGAAGCACACACTAAGGGTGCTACAACAGGGTTGCTTGTTGCCGTCTTTAGGGGTGGTAGATGTTCGAAGAGTTATTCAATTAGTAGTTGACAGGAGTTTTTGTTCGACAGGAGTCTGAATTTATGGCTAAACTTTGTGGAACCGCATGTGAGTGTAAGCAGCAATATTGTGTTGTACTTTGTGAACTGTGTTCGCGTAACACTATTAACTTGGGCATTTGAAAAATGTCAAATCGTTGGTGTTTTAAGAAACTTTGGACAGAATGATGTTAAGTAGATATATCAAACGTGTCTAAGTTTCTAACATCGATTTTAATTCTCTTCGTAAAGGGGGTTCTTTGGCATTGTACTCTGAGAAAGAAGGTGTTGGTAAGTATCACATTCATGTTCGTTATTCGTAACGTAGCCTAGCATAGTAGTTAGAGAACCTCCCTTGTACACCTGTGAATGACTTTTTGGTAGTCTACATTTGGCAGAATAATTTGAAGTAAGACCTAAGTTTGCGTCATATAGCGGTTTTTTTCTGTTTTTTCCTGTGTTGCGGCGGGTTGTTTGTGGGCTGTATTAATTCGCTTGAGTTAAACTCTTGATGTTATGGAAATGAAATGCAAAAATACTTGTCCTACAATTCACTTAATTTATTGATTTGCGATTTTTAATGAATAGAATTGGCCCTATTCGCTGTGTTTCCACAGTGTTTGTCTTGTGGATGTTGATGTTCTTTACGCTATATTTGCTCACCACCTTGATGTTCCTTTTTTTTTTGTTACACTAACGCGCACACAAAAGGGGATTTTGAAGTACCCTTAAATGTCAGAGCACAGTGCGAGCGGAATGCTCTAAATAATGCATATTATCCAACCCAATGGAAATCTGCAGTAGTCCCTCCCATCCCCAAAAAGAGCAAGGACAGGAGCAATCCAGCCAATCTTCGCTCGATTAGTTTGCTTCCGAACATCAGCAAGGTATTCGAGAAAATTATAAATAAAGCATTGACTAACTGGTGTGAGGAAAATGGTATTATCCCGAACAACCAATTTGGTTTTCGATCGCAACATGACACAGTTCATGCTGCGACAAAACTTGTTTCCGACATACAGTGGAACAAGGCGAAGAGACAATGCACAGGGGCCTGTTTGGTTGACTTTGAAAAGGCTTTCGACACCGTATGGTTAGAAGGGCTTGTATATAAGTTATCAACCCTCGGTATGCCCGAATATTTATTGTACATTATCTACGATATGATAATGGGTAAACAATTTGTAGTGAAATGTGGAGATATAATCTTTAACAAGACCTTCCACATCAAAAACGGCCTACAACAGGGAGCAGTGAATTCTCCCATTTTATTTAACATTTACACTAGTGATCTAGTGGGTTCTCTCAACCATGCAATTGCGTATGCCGACGACATTGTGGTGTATAGATCTGGAGAAAAGATTGATGTCATCAACAGACTTCTGCAAGATGATTTCAACAAAATCAAACGTTTTTGCGACGACTGGAAATTAAAAATAAATTTCCAGAAAACAGAGACTTTAATTTTCAGAACGCCACTGTCCAGTGCATCAAGGGATACAAAACGGAATTGGAAAACATTTTCTATTGCGGGAAGTAATAATCTTCCACTACAAGTAAAAACCGTAGTCAGATACCTTGGAATCTGGCTTGATCAATATCTTTACTTTGATAAGCATACAGCAGCTGCTCTTACAGCAGCTAAAAACGCATATGCAATGACACGAAGACTCTTCCGTAGTAGTCTACTGGACCCCAAGGTGAAAATAATTTCATACTCAGCATTCATCCGACCAATATTGGTGTATGGCTGCCCGGTATGGTACAACATATCCCCATTTTACATGGAGAAGTTTCGGGTGTTTGAGAGGCAGTATTTGCGTTCCTGCCTCGGAATGTATAGAACCCCAGAGTCGCAGTATAAGAAATACTATCCGAATAAAGTCCTGTATGACAAATCAGGACTAAACAGGATAGATAACTTCATTATCAAGACTATTCGTGGTCACACAATAAGGGAAATGTGCAGCGAAAACGATCTCATTTCGGCAGCATTCTATCCCAATGATATGTATATGTAGAGTACTCTCCATAATGGGTACATTCCCCCAGAAGCGTTCCCTTTCTTGGATAAAAAAGGACTTATCCAAGACAAATTAGGACTCCCTATTATTTACCACGCTTTCCGTGGTGCCAGGGATAAACGAATTCTCCACGATAACGATATCTCTAATTTTCCAGATCGCCTGCGTTTTAGTATGGTGATCGGCAAAAGAGATAAATCAATAAAAGATCGATCCCATCTCAACTGGTGGTGGATCAGTGATGAAGAAAGGACTACACGTCCCCAAACATAGTATGCCACTCAGGCGCACCGCTTTCCTTCCCCCTATCCACAATTCCCCATTTATTTTTATTTTATCTTTTAATTTTGTTTTAATTTAATTTTAATTTTTTATTTTTTTATTTTAATTTTTATTTGTATTCCTTTATTCCTTGTTTATGTTCGTCCGTTTTGTTTTATTTTTATTTTGCTTGTCAACCCCCTATACATGTAATTAAAAAAAAAATTATAAATAATACAGGATATAGAAAAAATAGAATAAATTTTAAAAGAGAAAACATATCAGTTATTGTGACGTTGTAAAAACAGTTATTGTACGCCGAAAGGCATATGAAATATGATAATGTGTAATTTAGAGTGCTTGCGAAGAGCCAGTAAGTTAATGTAAGAATGTTATTTGTAAATTGTTGATGTTAACATTTAGTCTTAAGTGAAATATGTAATTGAATTGTTGAATAAATGTGGATATAAAACAAAACAAAAAAAACAGTGCGAGCGGATGGAGAGGAAGTGGATAAGGAAAGGAGGTGTCGATGTATATTGGTCTTGAATGGCTGGACATCATAAGGGCCAGGAAACACATGATCAGGCAGAACATTCCACATTCGTGTGGTTCGGGTAAAGAATGACTCTCTATGTTTATTTGTGCGACTAAAGTCCACTTTCAACCTGAACTGATGCGCATTCACAGATTGACGGGTATCGCGGGAAATTGTCTGAAGGGGCGGAACACATTCAGCAAGTTCAGTTGAGCAATGTCCGTGGTAATACGTATAGAGAAGACATAGGCATGATACGTTGCGCCTGTGTTCTAACGACGGAATTGATCGACTTACGAGTCCCCTAATAAGTTTCACTGCTCGTTTTTGGATCCTATCGAACACGTGTAGTGCAGATTCGGATGCGCCTGACCAAATATGAGATTTGAACTCAATTTGTGGACGAATATACGCCTTGTAAATAGTGGCCAGGTTGGATGGAGTGAAGTATATTTTGCATCTCTTAAGGAACCCCCTACATTTGGCTGCATTTTTCGCAGCTTCAAATATGTGGTCATTCCAGTTAAGAGTCGAATTAATTCGAGTGCCGAGGATTGATAATTCCTTGGCTTAGTCGTTGTTTCCTTTAGCTCGAGGATTTTCATGCAAAGAAGCTTCTTCCAGGAGATGTTTAAATTGTCAGTCGTCGTAATCCTTTAATCTGTTTTCCTCCAAGTTTCTGGTCGCAACTTCAGTACAAAATTCAAATTCGTCTAGAACCGAAATTGTCACCACTTCGTCGATTGTTTAATCCAATACGCCTCCCCGATCGTTCCTTCTACTTGATCTTCTTCATTTGTTAGATCGTGAGGTTATTGTCGGTCCTGTTCTCTCCCGTACTTTTCCTGTTATTGCCGATCAAAAGCAGTACTCTTGTACTGTTCTTTTGAATTCGCCCCTGTTTTTCTTGTGCCACAGTTCAACGTAATCGAAACTGAGCTCAGAGCTTGTGACACAAGCTAACACCTCGAGTGTGAAGAGGTGGAGAATTATTTTAAAAACAGTATTATAAGGAGCTTGTCGCAACACTAATAAGCTTGCTTGTAAAAATAAATTCTTATGGAAAATTTAACAAGCCTCGATACTTGTTCAATAAGGCCAAGACCGGATCCCGGTTGTAGTGCCGATGATGATGATGATGGAAAATTTAAGACCCTCATACTTGTTAAATAAGGCCAAGACCGGATCCCGGTTGTAGTGCCGATGATGATGATGATGGAAAATTTAAGACCCTCATACTTGTTAAATAAGGCCAAGACCGGATCCCGGTTGTAGTGCCGATGATGATGATGATGGAAAATTTAAGACCCTCATACTTGTTAAATAAGGCCAAGACCGGATCCCGGTTGTAGTGCCGATGATGATGATGATGATGATGATGATGATGATGATGATGATGGCCCTTATTATACGAACACTTCGCAATCACTTTTTTTTCATTTATTTATTTATTTATTTATTAATTTATTTTTACTGATGAATTCATTCACTGCAATGCACGAATGGGTACTAATCCTGAATCAAAAAAAAAAAAAAAAAAAAAAAAATGTGGCGAGAAGGCCGAATTTGGCGAGACAGGACATATGTGTCCTTCATCTTGTCTCTGACTTCTGGTCATCTTGCGATAACCAGAATCACCCACATCCGTGAGGATATTGGGCTCGGTCTCGCGGCATCTGAAAAGAGAAGAAAAAAGGGGGGGTATCCAAGGATAGTGTGGACAGTGTTAGTCCAAGTGTTCTCTAACTACTTTTATAGCGGGATGGTGGGAAAGAAATCTTACAAGACCGGTCGGTCTTGGGTGCGGTAGTAAACGCAGATCACGTCTTTGGCGTCTGATAATCTGCGCTTTGGTCGGTGTGTATGTTTGTATTTGTGCCGTCTTGTACTGTGCGTTCGTGTGTTGGTTTGTTAATTGTAGACCCTATGGGATGGGTCCAGAAATCCTCTATTATAGAGGGGAATGTTGTTGGGAAGGGTGCTTTCTTCAGTTTTATACTGAAGAAGAAATTGTGGGGGTTTGATCCGAAGAGATCGAGAGAGAGAGGGGTCAAGAACGCAAGAGTCCCGTACAAGTAGGTTCTCGCTGTTCTGAATGTTTTCGAGGTACTTATATGCTAATTGAAGCAAGTACTCGTCGATAGGGGTAATGGAGGCGCCTTCGTATAGGTGAGAGTTGGGGTAATGACGACCGTCAGGCCTTCTAGAATGATTGGTGCATCTTCTGAGGAGTTTCCTTTCGAAAACCCGAAGTCTTTCCATTTGAGCCGAAGATATGCAGGACCATATGGGAAAGGCGTACGATATTCCAGATCGGATTAGCTGCTTATAGCAGAGAAGCTTAACTTTGGTGTCAACTTTGTTCCTCCACTTCAGGATGTTGTGCAGTTGCTTAGACCGACCAAGGCCCCTTTGGAGAATGTGGGTCACATGTTTGATGAAATTCATTTTTGGGGTATAAGTGACCCCAAGATATTTCATCTTGTCCTGTGGTCTAATCGTAGTATCTCCCATTTTTATTCGAATATTCTGTGAATATCGAGAAGTAGGTTGGGAGTGTTTACTACTCAGAATTATGGCTACTGCTTTGGATGGATTAAGTCGGATTTTCCATCGACTGTAATACTGATACAGTTCGTCCAAGTGACGGTTGAGTCGATTTGTTGCGAGGTTAGGGCCTTTGGTTGACGTGTACACCAGGACGTCATCCGCATAGCATATTTGGTTTACTCTCCCGTCCGCGGGGCGGGGAATATCGGAGGTGTAAATATTGAATAAGATGGGGCCTAGAATGGAGCCCTGTGGTACGCCTGCAGCGGCGTGAAAAGTTCGGGAAAGCTTTCCATTCATTCTAACTTGGAAGGTTCTGTTTAGAACAAACTGGTAGATGATGCTACACAGCGTTCTACTGAGGCCAGTATTCAGAAGTTTAAAAGCGAGACCTTCGATCCAAGTCGTATCAAAAGCTTTTTCAATGTCTAGGCTTACCGCAACGGTGGGTTCCTTATTAAAGAGCCGCACGCAGACGTGGTTTTGAAATAAGTTAAGAGCCATAGTGGTGCTGTGCGCTCTTCGAAATCCGAATTGGAAATCAGGTATTAGGTGCCTGGCACTGACAAAGTTATTTAGCTTTTCGTATATGAATTTTTCATATATTTTGCTGATGCAAGTGAGAAGCGAGATAGGGCGAAAGCTTGAGGGGTGATACGTTGGTTTCCCAACTTTTGCTATTGGGCAAATAATAGCGTGCCTCCAAGCTTGGGGAAAGTACCCCATGTTGTAAGCATGGTTGAACAGAATGGAGAGCTTTATAAAGAATAAGGCAGAAAGCCTTCGCAACGAGTGGTATGACATGTTGTCGATACCAGGTGACTTCTTAGGGTGTCGAGATTTGACCAGAGTCTGTAGGGTATTTGGTGTGATGAAACCGTGACCATTATCACGTGTGTCATCGAAGTATGCACTGTTAGTTGGGTTAAAGACAACAGTAATCCTGAATCTAAAATGCGCCGTCCTTTTATACTTTCTATCCACAGAGATTTGTAAGTTTATGTATATAAAAATTCCGCGAAGCACAAATAAGATTTTGTGCGTGCTTCAATCGGAGTGAAATTTTGGGAAATGAATGGGAATTTTGTTGAACAAATCCCCAAAAGGTAAGATCATGCAATGTATTTGAAAATGGGCATTTCATGATGTTAGGATTATTGGGAATTGAATCAATGCGCAACAAATGAACATTTGGTTTAATTTGTCGCGTATATGATTCAATTAGGGGTGATGATTGGGATTATGGATAGGGATAGGATAATTGGGTATGGATGCGTCATATAGCGGTTTTTTTTTCATCACACATGTTTTTTCCTGTGTTGCGACGGGTTGTTTGTGGGCTGTATTAATTCGCTTAAGTTAAACTCTCGATATTATGGAAATGGAACGCAGAAATACTTGCCGTACAAGTCACTCAATTTAATGATTAGCGATATTTTAGTGAATAGAATTGGCGCTACTCACTGTGTTTAACGTGTGAATGTTGGTGTGCTTGACGCTATTGTGGCGCTTTCGCCAAACTCCACGGCCCACTTACCAAAAAAAAAACCCATATCCGCAACCCAACTTCCATTGTCCCCCGCCAATGCAATCGCATGGGCACCTGAAAATATTTCCTTTTCCAAGGACAATTAAGGTATACAAGCATTATCTAAAATTCCTAAAAAGAATTTTTCCTTCACACATTATCAATGCATCTCTGCATTAGCGACCCAAAAACCGAATTTCCAATTGGTGTAGATATTCACACTATAATTCGATCCAGCCGTCGCCATAGATGCCATGCATAATTGACACAGATGGTATACACATCCGTCAATGTGTATCCATATAAATTATTACTATCACTTCTCGCGGAAATATTTCTTTGTTTGAAACTTCAAACAATCACTGACGTCTCGTTTTGCCGTCGGATCGGATTCAATAGCATAAACATATGCAAACAAAAGAATCCGATTCTCCTAGTCGGCTTAGAGACGATATACGATCTCTATTGTATGAATTATCGCAATCCCTTTTAGCATCTAATGAGTGGCTGCTATTTAGACAGCTGACCCTCATTACCGAAAGATGCCTTAGGTCGTTTCCCCTTTGATCTTTTTTTTCCTGGTTTCAGGTTCTGTTTATGCTTGGCTACACGCATCGATGAACACGGTGATGTGTACGAATATACACACACACCACCGCGTCCCCGAGACCGCCTTTCATTGGACACTGGTCAAAGGAAATTTCATTTCCTTTTCACCACACCACCAAAAACTCACCCCAAACGATTAAATATCGTTGAGTCGTTTTCCATCCACTGACCGGCACGGTTACGCGATCTCCCGTTTACCGGTGCGCACGGTGACGATAATATACCTCGAGTCGTGGCGAAGATTGTGTTATTATTTTTTTCATAATGTAACTTTCACGCAGTGCTGACGTAAAATTTTAGTATCAATAAGAAAAATGAAACGGAACAATAATCTAATAATTCAAACAAGTTATTCCAATAGTAGTGTTTTCCCTTGATTTCGAAATAAACTTAATTTAACAAATCAGTGTGTTTCATTTGTACTATTTTTTTGGTGACGACCATGTTTGCTTATCCCGTTTGGCTTTACAATACCTGGTTGTGCACAAACGTGGCGGCGTTTCGTCCTTTTGTTCGTGGCTGATTGTGGTGGAACTTTCTTATAGTAATTTGTGAGGACGAAGTAGAACCCTGTGTCGTACGCTGGCACCACGACTTCGCCCCCACACTATCCTTTCTCACCTGCTTGATATTCCTTGTTTCCTTTATCTCGAGAATTTTCATCCAAAGAAGCTTTTTCCAGGAGATGTTTAAATTGTCACTCATCGCAGTCCTGTGGCGGTTCCACCGAACGCCACTGTTATTCTTCCCATTAATTACTTACAAACGTCTTATTAGAACACCTAAAACTCTCGAAAACAATCACTTACCCTTCTATTATCTGCTCAAGGGATTTTAATTCTTCCCGCTATGACAGCCACAACACCATACATTACCTGCAATCACCGGCAGACATATACCAACAGCAAATACCCCAAGTCGCACGTCGGACGGACAAACCACGGTTCGGATGCAGCTGCTTCCTTGACCGTTTCATTTTTGTTGATTTTGGTCCACACGTCCGCGGCAGCAAAGATCATGCACCGGCGTCGTGATCAATCGGGGATCTTCTCTCTGATTGGTCATCGCACGACCAACTGTACGTTGTTGGTGCTGAAATAGGAAATCAACTCCTAGTGGATTGTGCACGTCCACTGGGGAAGATTTCAAGGAGTCGAGATTTAACCGCCACTGAGTGCGGTCGCGTCACCCCAGTCTGAGCTGAACAATTGACAGAGATCGTCGGAATTAACCACCTGAGTGTAGGGAGGCAGTTGGAAGGGTTGACATTATTCAATGTACTAACAGTGAAAGTATTCCATTTATATTCAAATTGAGTGCACCGCTCCTGTGCAACCTTTAATACTTACTTTAACTATTTGTAACTTAATGGACCCTAGTGTAATCGTACAGTGTACTAACAGTGAAAGTATTTCATTTATGTTCAAATTAAGTGCATCTCCTGTGCAACATTTAATACTTGATTAAACTAATTGTAACGTAACGTACCCGATAGAATTATTCAGAATCGCTGAACAGTGATCTATTAGTACATTTAGTAAACTGAGCTTAATTTTAGTTAGTATAACGTGGAGTTGCCGTTTATGTGAAACGTGAATAAAACTAAGAATAAGATGAAGAGTCGTTGTTTTCTTTTATCATGTTAAGAGGATGTTCAGAGACCTACATCCACCTCCATGTTCGGTGTCGCGGCCTGTGTCTTTGGGCTAAAAAATTTAGTGAACCGGTGCCATCGTGGCACATGACTGGGCGACAGATTTACAGAGTCTAGAGGGAATAATACCCCACAGTCCTTTAATCTGTTTTTCTCCCAAGTTCCTGGTCGCAAGATCGCTACAAAATTCGAACTTGTATAGAACTGAAATCATTCTTTTTACTTGATCTTCTTGCTTTGTTCGATTGTGACGTTATTGTCGGCCGTCTTCTCTCCCTTTATTTTTCAGTTATTGCTGATCAAGAGCAGTTCTCTTGAATTCGCCCCAGTATTTCTTGTGTCACAGTTCAACGTAATCGAATCTGAGCTCAGAGGTTGTGACACAAGCTTACACCCCGAGTGTAGAGGGTGGAGAGTTATTTTAAACACGGCATTATAAAGACCTGTGCGGGTTCTCTATATCACATGGAGAACCAGCCCACAATCCCAACCTAATTTCGACCGCTAACAGCGCGTCACATCAACCCCTATTCCACCGTGCATGCTATTCACCTGAAATATCATGTTTTCCAAATGGACACATAGCTGAATTCATTCTTCTATGCAGATAATGCATAATTGAATTCAGCTACCTTTTTGCCATACGGCAACTCCATTTTCGCTAGCTCATGAGATTTCCATCGGAAATCACATCATGTCGGTTAGCAACAACAAGTCGAAGCAGAAAACACCGTTGCATAATCATGCAACCGCTGGGGAATTTATCAAAATATTGAATTAGTTCTCACGACAAATTACCTAGCCAATTTGGCGTCACTTCGGCTTTTCCGCAGATCATCCATTCGCTTGGGATCAATGATCCCCTTTCGCAGGTGAATAGCACCAGCCACATTTCCTCTCCTCTATAATTCTGTCTCTCACCAGTTCAATGCACTCTGAGATCACCACAGCCATAACACTGGGGCAGTAGATTATTATCAGAGACTGCATTTGATACAAGCGCACAAGCGAAGCCAACCCCGAAGTTATTACGCTCTTTCTTTTGTTCTTTTCATCCTTCGCATGTCCAGCGACTGTCGAATGATGCGCGAGTATTATTCACCTCACTGAGACATGCAAATGAGAAGATTCATGAAAAGAGCGCAATGATGATTGGCTAATAGCTGCGCGAATTCAAAATTGATTTTTCATCCCTAATTGAGTTAGTCGCTAGTCATACTTTACCGCGGTTGGTCACGCCGCCGCCCGTTCTGAGAGAATATTATTTCGCGTCTATTTAAGGCAGTTGTTACTCAATTACCATCGTGCCAGGTCACGTCGCCCACAATGTCTGAAACGCCATCCAACATACTCGCCACAGTACTCTCAAAATGTTTTTAGTTCCTTGTGTATTATTGGCCAAATCGTACTTTTACAATAGTTACATTGTGTCGTGATCCCCTCCTGTGTAAATATAAATACAAGTCCTTCCATTTAAATTTAGTGATAATTTATTTTAATGTAAAATAAAAGAAACCATTATATTAACAAATAAAGAAAAAAAAAAAACGAACAACTAAATTAAATCAGTGCCTTCTAATTTCTCCTGCTTTTTCCTTTGTGTTTGGAGAAAGTGAACCAAGTGCCCGTGTTTGGTGTAATACTTCTTCGTACCCCCACAGACCACCCTAAACACCACTAGTTGCAACGTGCAACACACATGTGCTGGAACGAGTGATCTGTTATAGTAAGTCGATTTTCGTGGGCTTTGACGTCTAAAAATGCTGTTACATTAAAGCCCCTCCTGAATAATTATGCTAATTCGCGTCCTTGTAGTTCCCTAAATCTACATTCCTTACATTAAGCAGCATTTCCCAAGCTGCAACAGCGTTTCATATATAAAACTACATATCCTACATTAAAGCAGCATTCCCTACAAAGCACACATTTTTCCTACGCCACACACGACAACTTTTCCCAGGACATTGTCCGTTGGTGTTCCATGACACCTGCATGTTGAATAAGAGTTTGAACTAGAGAGAGTAAAAAAAATATTCAAGGAGCTGGCCGCCCAAACCAGTTAAAGTACCCGAACTGCTACTATCAACCTTCTCATAGCCGCAGCAGAACAACTTCGGGAAGACAGCAACATTAAAATTGGGTCCTCTACAGCAACCTAAGACGAACCCCTTTGATCAAATGTTCCAAATACCTAGTGCAAGAATCGGGGCAATTTTACAAAATTCCTTTCCCTTTTCCATTCAGGTTGTTTATGTCGAACTATACAGTTCTATACTCCACGACGACGTACTCCATAAATCTATACAAGTCATTTCAAAAACCAGACCCTGCAGCACTGTCATTACCAGAGAGCGCTCCAGACCAGGTTGCCCTAGGTGCCGAATTGTTAGCCGAACGGAAAGAGTCCAAGTATGAGAATGCCAATACCACATTTGCTATCAGGTTCGACAACCCGATTTTCAGTTTGTTATCAATTTACATATCAACTTGGTGAATTATTCTATTGTGCGTAGCTTAGGTGCCTCCGGGATTGGTACAGTGGAACGTTAACCGTATCCCGACAGAACTTCGATGCAAGTTACGGCCAATGTATCCAACCTAAAATCCAAATAGGGTTCATGCAGAATCAGAATCAACGAGAAAGCAATCGTTTCCATATGTTGTCAATGGAGATTTCAAAATGCAACTGTCCGGGGCATACAGGATTCGGATTGGTCTGCTGGCTCTATGTTGTATAGATGACTTTATCAAATTATTAGAGTTATGCGTTCAGGTCGGTATTGGGAGTCACTTTCCGATGGAAACATCTCTCATATCATATCATATACCAATGAATTGAGTGTGCGTTCCTTTAAATTATTTCACCTATGGCGTTAATGTTAATTTCGATCCATGTCTCAAGTGCGAGTAGTGCTTGCTGGTATGTATTTTAAGATGTATTTATTTGTTTGCACCTCGAAAATGTCCTTCAACAAAATTGCTACATAATTCAGAGTGAGCGCTTAGGAAAAATTTGACTGATTGTTTGATTGACGTTCTTACAAACTACAGTGTAATATTAAATCTCATTTTAAAATATTATTTGTTAATATAATTTCCAGCTTTTCAAGGACATCCTACATTACATTTTTTCTGATTTTTTTTTAATATATGTGACTGGTGTTCAGTAATTTTTGTATGCTTTACTTTAAGTGAAAAAGGTTGCAATTAATTTACGGAGACAATAGGGAACAATCATGTTCTAAAAACATTTGTGATTAGTGAAATTTCTTTTTGCACTTCTCTGTTTTAATATTGCATTTGTATTTTATTGATTTTTGTTTATATTGTTATAATTTGAGAGTGAATAGCTCAGATTTAGGAAAAAGCAAAAGAAAACGAATATATTGTGACGCATATGACAATCCGTACTAGAATATTCTAGAGAGTCCGAAACAAGGTACTAGAATATTCTATAAAGTAATGGAAAACTGGAGACTAGCAACAGTAGAACATTCAAGGCAATGGAACGGACGGAAACGAAACGCTGAAACGGTATAAATACGCCGCACACAGAGCATAGAGTTGAGTAAAAAAAAAAAAAAAATGTGGCGAGAAGGCCGAATTTGGCGAGACAGGACATATGTGTCCTTCATCTTGTCTCTGACTTCTGGTCACCTTGCGATAACCAGAATCACCCACATCCGTGAGGATGTTGGGCTCGGTCTCGCAGCATCTGAAAAGAGAAGAAAAAGGGGGGGTATCCAAGGATAGTGTGGACAGTGTTAGTCCAAGTGTTCTCTAACTACTTTTATAGCGGGATGGTGGGAAAGAAATCTTACAAGACCGGTGGGTCTTGGGTGCGGTAGTAAACGCAGATCACGTCTTTGGCGTCTGATAATCTGCGCTTTGGTCGGTGTGTATGTTTGTATTTGTGCCGTCTTGTACTGTGCGTTCGTGTGTTGGTTTGTTAATTGTAGACCCTATGGGATGGGTCCAGAAATCCTCTATTATAGAGGGGAATGTTGTTGGGAAGGGTGCTTTCTTCAGTTTTATACTGAAGAAGAAATTGTGGGGGTTTGATCCGAAGAGATCGAGAGAGAGAGGGGTCAAGAGCGCAAGAGTCCCGTACAAGTAGGTTCTCGCTGTTCTGAATGTTTTCGAGGTACTTATATGCTAATTGAAGCAAGTACTCGTCGATAGGGGTAATGGAGGCGCCTTCGTATAGGTGAGAGTTGGGGTAATGACGACCGTCAGGCCTTCTAGAATGATTGGTGCATCTTCTGAGGAGTTTCCTTTCGAAAACCCGAAGTCTTTCCATTTGAGCCGAAGATATGCAGGACCATATGGGAAAGGCGTACGATATTCCAGATCGGATTAGCTGCTTATAGCAGAGAAGCTTAACTTTGGTGTCAACTTTGTTGCCCCACTTCAGGATGTTGTGCAGTTGCTTAGACCGACCAAGGCCCCTTTGGAGAATGTGGGTCACATGTTTGATGAAATTCATTTTTGGGGTATAAGTGACCCCAAGATATTTCATCTTGTCCTGTGGTCTAATCGTAGTATCTCCCATTTTTATTCGAATATTCTGTGAATATCGAGAAGTAGGTTGGGAGTGTTTACTACTCAGAATTATGGCTACTGCTTTGGATGGATTAAGTCGGATTTTCCATCGACTGTAATACTGATACAGTTCGTCCAAGTGACGGTTGAGTCGATTTGTTGCGAGGTTAGGGCCTTTGGTTGACGTGTACACCAGGACGTCATCCGCATAGCATATTTGGTTTACTCTCCCGTCCGCGGGCCGGGGAATATCGGAGGTGTAAATATTGAATAAGATGGGGCCTAGAATGGAGCCCTGTGGTACGCCTGCAGCGGCGTGAAAAGTTCGGGAAAGCTTTCCATTCATTCTAACTTGGAAGGTTCTGTTTAGAACAAACTGGTAGATGATGCTACACAGCGTTCTACTGAGGCCAGTATTCAGAAGTTTAAAAGCGAGACCTTCGATCCAAGTCGTATCAAAAGCTTTTTCAATGTCTAGGCTTACCGCAACGGTGGGTTCCTTATTAAAGAGCCGCACGCAGACGTGGTTTTGAAATAAGTTAAGAGCCATAGTGGTGCTGTGCGCTCTTCGAAATCCGAATTGGAAATCAGGTATTAGGTGCCTGGCACTGACAAAGTTATTTAGCTTTTCGTATATGAATTTTTCATATATTTTGCTGATGCAAGTGAGAAGCGAGATAGGGCGAAAGCTTGAGGGGTGATACGTTGGTTTCCCAACTTTTGCTATTGGGCAAATAATAGCGTGCCTCCAAGCTTGGGGAAAGTACCCCATGTTGTAAGCATGGTTGAACAGAATGGAGAGCTTTATAAAGAATAAGGCAGAAAGCCTTCGCAACGAGTGGTATGACATGTTGTCGATACCAGGTGACTTCTTAGGGTGTCGAGATTTGACCAGACTCTGTAGGGTATTTGGTGTGATGAAACCGTGACCATTATCACGTGTGTCATCGAAGTATGCACTGTTAGTTGGGTTAAAGACAACAATTGGCTCGTTGAAGTCGTCCAACTTACTGTGGACCTCTGAACTAACGATTGCATTAGTTTCCGGGTCGCGATCTTGGAGAGTGAGTTTGTGATTGTTTTCGAAGGTCTCTCCGATGATATTTGCTTTATTGGTGTCGTTATTGACAACAACACCATTGTGCATAATTGGCCCAGTGATGCGGGAAATGCCACATATCTTTTTAACATTTTTATAAACGTTCTGGTCCATCTGAATACCCTTCAGCTTGTCTTCCAATTGTCGGGTACGATTGTTTTGGATTCTCTGTTTTATCAGTGTACCAATATTGTGAATAATGGATCGCAATAATGGCTCCCTTTGCGTAAAGCGGTGACGATATCTCATTCTGCAGAGCTTTTTACGCTCCCGGATGAGATGAAGAGTGATGTCGTCATGGGGAATCTGATAGGTCTTTTCAAGTTTATACTTCGGGACATGAGTCTCCGAAGTTTCAACTAGAATCTCGTGAAGTCGTTTTGCAGCGTTGTTTATCTCAACCGTCGTTAGGTTCCTGTCAGTGGGAAGAGAGAAGTGGTGGAGTTTATCGTTCAATGTAATATTGAAGTTGTCCCAATTTGTCCGCCCATAATCGGGTATGTATCTGATGTGAGCCCGGGATGCTCGATAGCCGCGAATGAATGTGGTCACAGCATTGTGGTCAGATACACCCGCTGAAACTTGAGGAGGAGTGATTTGTGGAAGTAAGTCTTTGGACACAATAAATATGTCCAGAATTGAGTTACCTCGAGTACCAACCGTAGGTGCAACTATTTCGAAGTTGAGGGCATACCTGTTTGCGGTGTACCATTGGTACAGTTTTGTGCCATTTGGGCAAGAGACAGAGTTGTTCCAGTGGGGATGTCTGGAGTTAAAGTCGCCGCCTATGATGAAGGGTGTATGCCCCGAGGTCCTTATTAGTTTGCCGATATCTTCGGGATTAATGGGGCCATTATTGGTTTTATGCGAGTGGTATACGGAGTATATATTCACTCTACCATTACTAGCCATTTTTTTTTTTTTTTTTTTTTTTTTTTTTTTTTTTTTTTCATAGAGTTGAGTAAGAAGTTAGAGATAAGTAAGACAGTGAAGCAAGCGATACGTCTCGAGTGAGAAGTAAGAAGTAAAATACGCGATAATCACGGAAGCGATAATAAAGAAAAAAGTGTATGGTAAAAAAAAGTAACGGTTGTTATTAACGGACTAATAAAGTGTTACAGTAATTCAAAATCGATTTAACGGCTCTTATTTATTTTAAAATAATTAATCCAGCGAACCCTAAGCTCGCTACAATTGGTGTCAGAAGTGGGATTAATTATTGTTTAAGTGAATAAGTGTGTGAAAGTGTGTTGTGGCGATGTCAGATCGACATTTGGAGGATCTTCGCGTTCCTGAGTTGAAGAAGGAACTTGAGGACCGGGATCTGGATAGCAGAGGACAGAAGCAAATTCTTCGACAACGTCTGCAAGCAGCTATGGAGGAAGAGGGTATTGATGTCAACACATATGTTTTTACGATTGGTCCAGACTTTCCGTTTGGAGAAGAAACAGCGAGTCAAGATGGTTGCAACGTAACGGAGAAGAGTTCGCCACTGTTAGACATTTCGGAGATGTTCCGGATGATGATGACAAAATTCGACGCACAAGCTGCAGATGTTAAGGCAAAGTTTGATGTCCAAAATTCAAAATTCGACGCCCAAAATTCAAAATTCGACGCCGTAAATTCAAAATTGGACGCGCAAGCTGCAGAGGTTAATGCAAAATTGAATGCCCAAAGGCAGTGTATGAAAGAATTCTGGGACTCGGAAGCGGAAGAAGCTGAGGATGAGGAGGAATTGGAGCCACAGGAAATGAAGAAACTCAGGAAGAGCAAAGCTATGGCCGACAGCAGTGAGAAAGAGGAGGAAAATGACGATGATGTGTTACGTAAGGAACTGAAGGATTTCATCGATGATAACCCGATTGAAGAGGACGGCAGTGATGATATAGACACTGATGCTTCAGGCCGTTCCCTGAAACGGATTTACAATGATGATGACGAGTTGGACGACCGACTGGAAGACGACGACTGTGACCTTATTGAAGAGAATCTTGGTTTGAAAGTCGAAGGCAGAAAGCGTACCAAGCGTCTGCGTCGTACACAGGACGAAGAAAGTGATGGAGAGGAACAGCACGTCAATGAAGGTTCAGAACGTGAGGCTATAGCCGAACAGCTATTCGACGACGAAGAGGATGTTGAACACCTCTCTGAACGTAGTCACAGGGAATGTGAGGCGGCAAAACATTTCAATGATGATGAGGAATCGGAGTCTGATGCTGAGGATTTTACGGATTTGGACAATGAAATCCGTAAAACGGATATTCCTGGGCGAATTCAATTGCGCGAAGTTCCGGTTACGCCTGTTCCAGAGGGACCCAACGAGCTACAAGATGAAGCTGAATGGATTTACAAACAGGCGTTTTGTAAATCAACTGTTTCCGAACAAGAGAGATCAACGGATGTTGAAGGTCGGGACCGCTATTGTAAGCCACCACATACGGGGAGAAAGATCAAGCAAGCCCTAACTGGTAGGCGTAATCAACAGCTAGAGGTGCCGTTCATTGCGTTCTACGGAGAAGAACACGTGAAACCAGGATTAGCGTGCGACGATCTATGGAAAGTCTATTACTACGACGCACGTTGGTGTTTACTGTCAGCGCCAAAGAACAAACTGATCCAGTTATTCGAAAAGATGCGGAACTACCAGTTGGATACGGTTATGAAATCGACAGATGCTCCAATACCAGATGATATGCGTGTAATTAAAGATGAAGATCTAGACCGCTTACGTGATGTGCAAACTCCAGAAGAGCTTAAGGGTGTGCACATGCATTTTCTCTTATACTATTCGCATGAGATCCCTAAAATGCAAGAGGAATTCCGTCGTCAGGAAAAGGAAGAATGGCGGCAGGCTAGAGCTGACGCGAAAAGGAGAGCAGTAGAGAAATTGGATGAAGGTCAAGAACTTCCACCGCCGAACGCCAAGATGAAAGTGGTGCATCGCGACCGACTGGCGGCTTTTGTTGGCCCGGGAGACCAGTGAACTTAGTTCGGGACGAACTAATCTAGGCGGAGGGTAGTGTGACGCATATGACAATCCGTACTAGAATATTCTAGAGAGTCCGAAACAAGGTACTAGAATATTCTATAAAGTAATGGAAAACTGGAGACTAGCAACAGTAGAACATTCAAGGCAATGGAACGGACGGAAACGAAACGCTGAAACGGTATAAATACGCCGCACACAGAGCATAGAGTTGAGTAAGAAGTTAGAGATAAGTAAGACAGTGAAGCAAGCGATACGTCTCGAGTGAGAAGTAAGAAGTAAAATACGCGATAATCACGGAAGCGATAATAAAGAAAACGTTAAGTGTATGGTAAAAAAAGTAACGGTTGTTATTAACGGACTAATAAAGTGTTACAGTAATTCAAAATCGATTTAACGGCTCTTATTTATTTTAAAATAATTAATCCAGCGAACCCTAAGCTCGCTACAATATGTATATACACAAATATATAACTTTAATATATGTATATAAGAAAACTGCATCACATAGAATAAATATAATTTAGCAAGAATTAATATAAAGCGATTTGGCGCAAGGCTAATAACCTTGTCCAGAAAAACAAATTATTATGGAAAATTTAATAAGCCTCATACTTGTTAAATAAGGCCAAGACCGGATCCCGATTGTAGTACCGATGATGATGATAATGAATATAAAGCGATTAGAACATATGCTCGTACAAAATCTCACGAGTGATTGACTCTAATGAGTCGCTCACAAAATAATTTGGTCAACTGATTAGTGGTCCCACTGATCAACAGAATTCAACAAAGTGTATACAAAGCGCGATATTACAGAACGTGATCCTAACACGTCTTCTTTAAATTCGGCGTTGTCGAACATGTGGCGGTTCCGCTAAACCCCACTGTCTACTTACCGTAAAACCCCCATAACATTCAGCCAATTTCCTAACTTCACTAATCCCATCGCATTAGTATCTGAAAATGCTTCCCGCATTATATAGATTAAATCTATAATCTTAAAGTCCTGTAAAGAAAAATTACCTTTTCATGCATCTCTTCGCATACAATTTTCCGTAAGATTTCTTGCTTTACTTATTTGGAATTCCAAACCAATTCGGCACCTTCGGTTTTTTTATATATTTTATTTACTGGCCTGTAGGAACCCGGAAGTTCATGACCTCACCGACTCGGCTCCGCCATTGTTCCCTGTCCTGTGCGCTCTCCTTCCAGGTTCGATCATCCAATCCGATCTCCTCGAAGTGCAATCTAACAATGTCCTCCCATCTCCGTCGCGGCCGTCCTGTCGGTCTCTTCCCCGTTAGTTTACCGTCAAGAATTCTATGCACGGTCCTATCATCGCCCATTCGTGCTACGTGTCCGGCCCATCTTAATCTTCGCGACTTGATCACTCTCACTATTGTAGGTTTGCGGTATAGCTCTTCCAATTCGTGGTTGTGGACTTTCCTCCATTGTCCTGACTCCTCGTCGTATTTACCGCCCAATATACCCCTTAAAACTTTATTCTCGAATACACGGAATTTGTTCTCTTCCCGTTTTGTGAGAGCCCATGTTTCGCATCCGTATAGAGCAATCGGTATGATTATGGGTTTATAGACACGGAGCTTTATATTGCGTGATAGCAGCTTGGATTTTAAAAGTTTACTGGCTGCATGCCGAATAGCGTTGCCGGAATGAAGTCTTTTGTTAATTTCCTTTGACGTTTCGTTTCTGGTCGTCAGTATCGTTCCCAGATATTTAAATTCTTTGACATTTTCAAATATCTTGCCCCTGACGCTTATATGTGTTCTCTGAGGTCCACCTGCTCTCGACGTAATCATGTATTTTGTTTTGTCTTCGTTTATTTCTAGGCCCACCTCTTCTGCTGCTTGCATGATGATTTCACAGTTTTTACTTATAGTTTCGAGATTATCGCCCAGAACGGCGATGCCATCCGCATACGCGAGCACTTGTGTGACCACGTTCAGGGATGATCCAGCCGTGTTGTCGTCTTGTACCTTTCTGATAACATACTCGAGGACAAGGTTAAAAAGGCATGGTGAGAGGCTATCCCCTTGTTTTACTCCTGAGTTCTGAGAGCTTCTGAGAGGTTCTGAGAGGTGGTTTTCTATTCTAACTCGCCCTTTGTTTTCGTTCATGCAAATTTGAATGAGGGCGGCATATTTTTTCGGGATCCCCAGCTCAACCACAATATGGTAGAGTCTTTGCCTTGCGACTGAGTCTTAGGCTTTTTTGAAGTCCACGAACAGTTGGTGAACCGTCTCTCCGTGTTCCCACCTCTTTTCCAGCAGTTGCCTTATTGTGAACATCTGGTCGCTTGTTGACCGGTTCCGACGGAATCCACATTGGTAGTCTCCCAGTATCTCTTCTGCGTAAGGTGTGATTCTTGCCAGTATGACATTTGTTAATATTTTGTATGTGATTGTGAACAATGATATTCCTCTGTAATTTTCGCAGTCAGATCTGTCGCCTTTTTTGAAAATGGGGATGACTATTGCGGTTTTCCATTCTTCCGAAATGACTTCCTTGTCCCATATTATTTTAACCAGTTGGTGGATCTTTCGAGCGGTTGCCCCTCCTCCATGCTTCACAAGCTCTGGAGGGGGCCTTGTTGTTTTTAAGTCGATTTATTGCATCTACAACTTCGTAGAAAGAGGGCTCTGGTTTCGGGGCTCGGCTGTATGTACGCCTGGTGCGTTTATTTGTGGTTGATGGGTGCGCACATTGAACAGGTTTTCAAAGTACTGCTTCCATCTTGTCACGATATTTTTTGTTTCTGTCACCAGACAGCCGTTTGTGCCTCGGATTATTTTGGCTCTCCCTCGGTAGCCATTTCTAATTGAATTTATGCCGGCATACATACCTCTGATGTTCTTTGCTCTGGCATTTTCTATGATTTTTTCGATCCGAGTCTTCTCCCATTCGCGTTTTTTGCGTTTGAAAAGTCTAGTTGTTTCTTTCCGAATTGTCGCGTATCTTTCTGCGTTGACTTCGTCATATCTTTGTAAGCGGATCACTCTGAGGCGTTTACGTTCTTCGATCTTTGCCCTGCACTCATCGTCAAACCAAGGTTTGGACTTAGTTGTTTTCTTAAATCCTAATACCTCTTGGGCTGTTTGTTTGATTGTGTCGCTGATCGATGCCCATTTAGTGTCCACACTATTGGCTAACTCTTCCTCACTACTGTCATTCTCTAGAATGCTAAATCTATTCGTTAGTTCGTCTTGATATTCAGCCCTTTTACGTAGGTCTTTTAGTTTATCAATCTCGAACTTTTTGCTCGTCTCCCGTGACTGATTTTTTCGATCCGAGTCTTCTCCCATTCGCGTTTTTTGCGTTTGAAGAGTCTCATCGTCTCTCTCCGAATCGTCGCGTATCTTTCTGCGTTGACTTCATCATATCTTTCTAAATGGATCACTCTGAGGCGTTTACGTTCTTCGATTTTCGCGCTGCACTCATCGTCAAACCATGGTTTGGACTTAATTGTTTTCTTAAATCCTAATACCTCTTGGGCTGTTTGTTTGATTGTGTCTCTGATCGATGCCCATTTAGTGTCCACACTATTAGCTTCCTCTTCCTCACTGCTTCCATTCTCTAGAATGCTAAATCTATTCGTTAGTTCGTCTTGATATTCAATCCTTTTGCGCAGGTCTTTCAGTTTATCAGTGTCGAACTTTTTGCTCGTCTCCCGTGACTCCCCATGTGGGATTGCTGCATCGATTTTAACATCGAATGATGAGTTCCCTTCAAATACTTCTTCTAGGGTCTCGTAGAACGCGCCCTTCGTTTCTTCGTCCGTAGATTCTGTTGGGACGTGTACGTTTATAAATACATTATTGTACAATGGTCCCTCTATTTTTAGCACAGATATTCGGTCACTAATAAATTGCACATCTTTTACATGGGGCGTAATCTTCTTGCTTATGTTGAAGCCAGTTCAGAGGTTATGTGTATCGGTACCTCCACACACCAGTGTAAACCCGTTGGTTTCGATTACTTGATGTGGGAGTCGAACTTCCTGAAGCGCGACAATGCCCATTTTAGATTGTTTCGCGTTTTCTACGACCGTCTGTATCGCGCCTGGTTTATATAACGTTCGAACATTCCACGTGCCGACGCGTATATCCCGCTTTTTCAGTTTTTCCCTACGTCTTCTTTTTGCCGAGTCGGTGTTTTCTTGATGATTTTTTCCCTTATGGTAGTGCCGGCTCATCACACCTACGCCCACCGGGTTTTTCGTGGGATTGTTTTTTGTATATTGATTATTCATTTTTGATCCCACGAGACTTGGGGTTTCAAATGGTCCGCCACATCAGAGCCCCGTTTTGATGTGGTAAGGTCTGCTTACTGCTCTGATTCGACCCGGTGTCAGAGAGGCGCCGTTATAATACAGACGGTATACCCCCGGCTGCAAACCATCCAATGGGCACGGTGACGCGTAACACCCTGGATTAGGGGTGGTAGATCTTTGTGTGTTACTCCTCGCTAGCCTGTCTGACATGGGTAACCCTACTGGAAGCATATGCTTCCGCCAGCATAACCTGAGTGATTCATTGTACTTTAAGCCCCCGCACCACGTCAAGGTTTCTACCAAGCGGAGGCGGCACCTTCGGTACCAGACAAATTCCTGTAAACAAAATGATTCGGTTTTCATACAATGTAACCGTCATGACAGGGACCATAAATATTGCGCCGTTTATTTTCCCAGCCGCGCCATGTGTACAACAATGTTCCCTACATACACATTGGCTGGCCACATACACCCAGGGGACCAAAGCAAATACGCATTCCGCGTCTCTTGGCATCAATTAAATCCTACAGCATAAACAAATGCAAATAGGAATTCAATACCTACCCTTACTAGCGATGCAATAAACACCATTTCCCAGTAACCTAGCTAAAACCAATTAGCACATTTCCACATCGCATCGTCGTCTCTTTGTTTAGCCGCGACGCGCATTTCCAACAAAGATCCCGTTAGCATCCGACGAGTTCGGTTTTATTTGCTTTACCGAAATCGTATCCCATGAATGCACTTTATGCCCTTTCATTGTTCTACGTTCGTTCTCATCCATGAAAGAACCACGCACACACACCACTGCACGGGAAGAGTGCATTTCTGTGGCGGCCACACCCTTAAGAGAAAAGTTTTTCTCTCTCTTCCCTTTTCTTAACCCTAACCTAGGATGGAATTCATGTCAGAGTTCTATCCTCGGAGAGCCAAATTCCATCCGCTGACCATCATGGTCACGCGTCACTCCCGCTCTCCGTAAGCTGCGGAGATGCGTACGTCCCAGTCGAGTACTTGTGTCGAGTGCCGTTCTAAGTCGGATTCGTTTCTTTTCTCACCAGTATTTCTGTAAAGAGAATACAGATGTTGAGTTTCTTTTTGACTAAGGGCTACGGTTATCTTTATACTGAGTTTTAAAGTTAAAATAAATAGTTGTACCTAAAGCAGAACAATAAACACAATTTATAATACACCATTAAACTAAATTTTCGTGTTTCTTTTCATCCCTCCTGTGCTTGGTGATCGTGTTTGTGACTTGCTTTCCCGCGCGTGAACAATTTACGATGGAGGAGGAAGTGAACGGAGTGCACAATACTTCCTCCGGTAATCACCTTGTAAACCCATCAGCAGGCATTTCTTCAGTCGCCGTATGCACCAACTTCAATTTTTTTTGTCGAAGTGCGTGACGAACAAAATGATATCTCGTTGCAATGTGTTTCGTCGGCGAATGACATACCGCATTTTTAGGTACCGCTTTACCTCCACGATTGTCAGTCCCGATCGTCACATATGACAACTCGGGCATTTTCATATCAAACATGACATTTCTCTAATATATTGCTTCTCGAGTAACCTCTGACAGGGCTATGTACCCGGGTTGTATTGACGAAATTGCGACAATCTTTTCTTTACACGACAGCCAAGTAATCGCCGCACCACACTGTGGTGCTCCAAAAAACCCTACCATTTTCCTCCCACATTTCCCTTTCCCCCACAGCCATATAGATACATATCGAATTCCCATCCAATATGGACATATGACCATATCCCCAAATCTACGTTGAATTCAACATCAAGCAAATTGAACCAAACGTTCAATTGCCGAACATTGAATTCAATTCCAAAAATTCAAACATCACAATGCATATGATCACATGCATTGTATGTACAACCAAACACGTGTTCAAACAGACCCATGTCCATTTGATCATCTGACACACAATTCCGGCAATGTAAGCATCACAATGCATACGCATTGTAACCAGATATTTTATGGCATGCACAAATTCCCATCCATATTCTCACCCATTTCCCATGGACTCTGACCCCATTTAAAGTGCAATATAAACTCTTGTTTGCATTATCCAGACACGCTAATTGATAACAAAAAACTTCAAAAAGTATTTGATAGGGGGCGATGTATCCGAGACTTCGAGGAAGACGAAAAGCAGATTAGAAAGGAGTCAGTTGGTAGCGCGAAGGAAGTGATGATCTAAGAACAAAGAGTTCACTAATATAATTAGTCTGTGTTTTACTACGGGTACGGATGTGAACAAAGTTCCTTGCAAACTTGCGGCCCGCTGTGTTAACTGACATTGTAGAATAGAAAATAGTGCGTTTCCAGTGTATTGTGATGTCCTTGTTCTCGGGTTTTGAAAACCTCTCTTCGTGTATGTATGCTTTGACATTTGCGCCCATAGTGTATTATCCCGCGTAATCGGGTACATGGACGTCGCATCCTATATGGGCTACCTGGAAAAACCAAGGACGCAGCCGTGTGTCCACGTATCCACAGTGGAACCAGGACTCAACAACAAATGTGGTTACAGCGTTGTGGTCAGATACATCCGCCGATACTTGGGGAGGAGTGATTTGGGGAAGTAAATGTTTGTACACGAATAATATGTCCAGAATTGAGTTACCTTGCGTAACGACAGTAGGTGCGACTATTTCAAAATTTAGGGCATGCGAGTTTTCGATGTACTATAGCATTTGCGACGATAGTGAAGAACGTGAGCTTCGAATTGACGTTATGACAGTTAGAATCACTGAAAATTGAACCAATGCTCAACACACCAGGCCACTGCCGCGTGTACGAATTCGATTTCTAAACTCAAGTACACTCAACTGATGTGGAATTGTTATGTTATCGCTATGGCATACGGCTCTGATACATTTTCTTATTCGATTTTCGTTCGGTGTTCTTCATTATTTGCTTGTGTATTGTGTGTGTATCTGTTAGAAACGCCATAGTACCATTGATACAGTTTTGTGCCATTTGGACAAGGAACAAGTTCGGATGTCTGGAGTTGAAATCGCCGACTATGATGAAGGGTGTATGTCACGAGTACCTTATTAATTGGCCGAGATCTTTGGGATTAATGGGGCCGTTATTGGTTTTGTGCGAGTGGTATACGGAGTATATATTCATCATCATCATCATCATCATCGGCACTACAACCGGGAGCCGGTCTCGGCCTTATTTAGCAAGTCCTGAGGCTTGTTAAATTTTCCATAATGATTTGTTTTTTCCGGGAAGGGTCATTAGTCATGCGCCAGGGGCTCCTCGACGGGGTGACGAACCCCGGTCTCCCGCGTGACAGGCGGGTATACTAACCAGTATACTATCGAGGAGTATATATTCACTCTACCATTATTACCCAATACCCAAATGTGGGGGGCAATAGCCTTATGGCGAAGTTCGCTATTAACTAGTATACAGGTACCACCTCCGTTGATGGTGGATCGGCCAGTGAGGGTTCGATCTCTTCGAATCATGGAAAAGTTTAGGGATACGAGGCGGTGACATGGACGCAATCTAGTTTCGTTTACAAGAACCACGTCCGGCCAGTTATTCCTTATGAAATCAGAGACTATCATACGCTTTGATAGCGAAACGAGGGAGTTGGGGTTTATAAGGATAACTTTAATTTTGGGATCCATTTTGAAGCGTATGTCTTACATATACCGTGAAAAGGAGTGCATCCCTCTCAGCCTCGTTGTTAGTTTTTCATATCGGGGACGAATATCCTCAATCACGCGGGAGAGACTAAGTAGTTTCTCGAGCATTGAGGGTTGCCGCTTTGGAGGCTTTTGTACCGCCGCTTGGATTTGTGTCGTTGTGTTGGCCTCTATAGCGGATCGGTTAGGGACTTGAATATGTTTTTGGGGAGAGGTGGTAGAGGAGTTTTCATATTCTTTATCTAGATCCCTTTAACTTTATCCGCAAATGTAAATCAACAAGTTATACGATTTGGATGAACGTTTGTGTGACCTGTTTTCCGAAGTTTGACTGGGTTACTTGTTTAGCTCGAGTCTCCTTGGTTGTGTGGACCATCTCTTTATGTTTAGGATAGTTCATGTAACTGGCCGGATGTCCTTTGTTTCCGCAGCTGCAGCAAGTTGGCAACGTAATTTCATCCTGCACATTTGTTATGGGATCATATTTTGCTGGCGGGGATTCGCACTTATCAATGTTGTGGGATTTTCCACAACGGACGCAACAGCGATCCATGTTGCAGTTTCGGGAGACATACGCGAAGCGTTGGCAACGTCATTGTAATGAAGTACCTTGAAGACAACTTGTTGATGAAGAGTTGGAAGTGACTTTGTCCGTATTATGGAGTCTATGTCTGTTCCTGGGGCAAGGTGAAGCTCCTGCATGTTCACCCTGCTGTATTTTCGCGGTCTGATTTTCACAAACCGTTGTGGGGGAGAGAATTTTTTGACGTCAGTGAACTTGATGTGAGGAAATGTTGCCTCAAGGGCAATTACGATGTCGTCCTTTTCCGGTAAGGCAGCGACTCGTTTTAAGAGGATGGTCCTCGACTTTTCGTCTGCCGGGGTGAATGTGTAATATTTCACTTCCTTGGCTTTCGGGGTATCGTTAACCTTACAGAACATCCGTTTGAACGGCTGTAGGCTACGATTTTATTGAGGCTTGGACTCAAGGTCTTTGCCTTAAAGTTGGCGATCCCATGTCGGTTCATATCACCGACAAACTCCTTTAGGTTGAGGTCTCGTGCAAAGACCTCAGGTTGCTGCTTCTTTTTTAAAGCAGGTATGTCAGCTACAACCGCTGTTTGTGTGGCCTTTCGATTTGGAGCGGTCTTTGGTTTTGGGGTTGTGGATGATGCTGCCTTTGGTGTACACACTTTTTCCAAAAGGAGTACTTTTTGTGGAGTGGGTTGTACCGAGAGGTTTGACGCAGTTTTATTAGCCGAAGGGATATTATTGGCGTACAGCCGGTGGCAACACGTTTACTGGGGGAACCTGTGGCGGTAAGGAAGTATTGTGCCGAGCATGGGCACTCCGTTCACTTCCTCCTCCATCATAAATTGTCACTAAAGTTCCGCCGCTGACGTCAAAGGGAAAGCACAAACACAAACCTCGACAACACACCGTCCACCGGAAGAGAGGAGAAAATAAAACACTCTAGTTAGTCTCTATAATTGACACGCACTTTTATTTATTACTAAAGGTTCTCATATTTCACAATCATTACTTTTGTTCCCAAAACATTATTAAAGATGTTAGCGATATTATACTCCGCGTAAACTTATTATTAATACGAAATTGGTTTTTTTATAACTTTAATCGACAAACCACCACTCGACTATAGTCGCGTCACCGTGCGCACCGGTGAGCGGGAGATCGCGTGACCATGGCGGTCAGTGGATGGAAAACGACTCAACGATATCTTGCTCGTGCAGAGCTCACTCGCTATGGTGATCATGGTGGTATGTGTGCATGGTTCTTTCATGGATGAGAACGAACCTAGAGCAAAGAAAGGGCATAAAGTGCATTCATGGGATACGATTTCGGTAAAGCAAATGAAACCGAAATCGTCGGATGGTATTGGGATCTTATGCATCGTTCCATTAAATGAAAAAAATGTCCTTCGGATACCACAAACGATATGAATTGTTTATGGTATCGCAGGAAACCTATGTAGGAACAGCTTCCTTCTGTTTGCACATGGTGCGAGTTAGAGAATTTTATTGCTGGGAGAAAAAGGTCGCCGGCCAATGTGTACGTAAAGAAATTTATCGTACACATGGCGAAGTTGGAAAATAGACGTCGCAATATTTATGGTCCCTGTCATGACGGTTACATTGTATGCAAACCGAATCATTTTGTTTGCAGGAATTTGTCTGGTACCGAATGTGCCGAATTGGTTTGGAATTCCAGATAAGTAAAGCAAGAAATCTTACGGAAAATTGTATGCGAAGAGATGCATGAAAAGGTAAGTTTTCTTTACAGGGACTTTAAGATTATAGATTTGATCTATATAATGCGTGAAGCATTTTCAGGTACTAATGCGATGGGATTAGTGAAGTTAGGAAATTGTCTGAATGTTATGGGGGTTTTACGGTAAGTAGACAGTGGGGTTTGGCGGAACCGCCACAGACCTCCCCGCAGTTTACTATTGCCCGACGTGTTTTCCGTTTTTCCCCACGAAGGGAGGCAGGCGTGGAGCGAGAAGTATTGGGGGTGGGGACATGGGAGCAACTCCCGTCGGCAGAAAAATCAAAGTCGCTGTCGAGGGTTGTCATTTCGCGTTCGATTCCCATTTTTAGGTTTGTGTTGGAGGGGGTCGGGGGTGATGTCGCTTTTACTGCTGCATTCTCTTTCTCGAGAACAGCAATCCTGGCTACCGCGGCGGCAAGTTCTGTCCTCAATGTCTCCAGAAGAGCCATCAAATCCTGACCGGACTGAGAGTCCACGTCCTCAGTTGAGCAGAAATACAAGGGGATATAGGTAGCAATTGACACAAATTAACGATAACGAGTATTTATAAACAACGAAACAACCGGTAGAGAAAGTTAAAGTTATATATAATATTCACAAAGGTTACAACAAAGAAAACGAGAAAGATAAAAAGGTAAAAGGAACAACCAAGGAAGAAAATCAAACTAAGAATTCCTTCAAAATCTCGATAACTGCAACAACCTGGAAACGATTAAGAAAGTAGAAAGCACCATAGAAATGAAATTAAGTCTAAGATAGAATGTAATGCAAGAAGTTTTGAAATATGAAAGTAATGATAAATTATAAAATGTGTAAGGTGTCACGCGCTTCACACGATCTGATACTGTATTTTAAAGTTGTCAGGGCCTTTATATGAACACTTCACAATAATAATTTTTTTTTCCACTGATTGAATCGTTCACTTCCATCCACGAATGGGTACTGACTGTACGAAAACGATTTTTTTTTTTTTCAAAACTAAACATAATTAGAATTTGTACAATTAAGTAATACAGTGACTTAAAATTAATTTCGTAAAAATTGCTTACATGTAATTATTATAATAATATATACATTTTCCAAACAATATTTTATGGGATACAAGATAGATGTGTGTTTATAAATTTAATAGTATTATCTTCCTGGAAAAGGTCAGAAAACCAGGAATTTGTTTTTTCAACTTTACTTAATCTAAACTTAATCTTAATTATATAAATAACTTAACCTAATTAAGTCTGATTACAGTATGATTTTCCTAAAGCCATAAAAAATGTTTTATAATTAATGGGTTATATGTTATGAATTAAAGGATGTGGAGTGAGGTCAGTTATGGGTTAGAGGTAGAGTATTTCTCTCCGGTTGTTCGATGGAAAAACGTAGGATGTTGGAAAATGGTTGGACGTTACAGTATTTGAACTGGTTAGGGGTAACTTCGGTGTTGTGGTATATGATCTCGTTTGAATCATTTACCAGTCTGCCTGAGGCGAAGATAGCTCTGGTGTGGAGACAGTTGGGATAGTTAGTTCTGATATCTAGAGGGGTCTCTAAGAGCGAGGTTATTATGGGATTGGGATTATTTTGTAGGTTTTCGATAAATTTGATAGACAGTTCGAGGAATCGTCTATCGAGGCGCTCAATACCAGCGGTATTGTAGAATTCGACGTTACTATAGTACTTATGGGAGTTAGGACGACGATGTAAGCCAGAGACATACCTAAAGCATTTTCTTTCGAATGCTCGTAACTTCTCCATTTGGGAGGGAGTGATATGGTACCACTATGGGCATGCGTACGTGAGTGTGGGCCTGATAATTTGTTTGTAAATGAGCAGTTTGACTTTGTGAGAGAGACTATTAGGTTTCCACATTACTCTTCTACAGAGATTAAGCTGAATTGTAGCTTTTTGAAGGGAATTTTTAATGTGGGAGGAAAAAGACCAGTTATTAGAAAAAGTGATTCCCAGATATTTTAGGGTTTTGGAGGGTTTTATTAGAGTGTTGTTTAGGTTAAGTTTAATTTTGTTGTGGCAGCGTCTAGTGTTGTTTGTACAGTGCTCGTGTTTGCCCTTGAACACTATGAGTTGCGTTTTATTTGGGTTAAGGTGAATTTTCCATTTATTGAAATACGTTGTTATGTTAGGGAGGAAGTTGTTAATGCGGTTTCTTGCAGCCTTAACAAATTTGCTGCTAGAGTAAATTAATGTATCATCAGCATAATTCAGCATCACAACATTAGGAGATACGGGTTGAGGAATATCCGCTGTATATAACAGATATAAAATTGGCCCTAAATTCGAGCCTTGGGGAACACCCGCGGTTATGTTGCGAGTTTCTGAGACGGAAGAATTTATTCTCACAACGAATTTTCTGTCAGAAAGATAAGAGGCTAAAAGCTTTGTTGTGTGAGAGTTTAAATTAAATATGGAGTGCAGTTTGTACAGCAGCCCTGAGATCCAGACGCAATCAAACGCCTTAGAAATATCGAGAGATGTACACACAGTAGGACTTTGGTTTTGGAGACCAGTTGTAACATCGTGTGTAAGTTTTAGTAGCGCATGACATGTGGATTGTCGCTTACGAAATCCGAACTGACAGTTAGGGATGAGGGCATTCTCATTGGCAAATGGGAGAAGATTTTGGTAGATCTTGCGTTCCAGTATCTTACTTAGTGTGCTTAATAGGGATATTGGACGATAATTGCAAGGGCTATTAATACTACCGGGCTTCTTAATAGGAATTACTACCGCAGTTTTCCAGTTCTCTGGGAAGTGCGATGCATTAATTATATGATTAAGAAGAATGAGGTTGGGAAGTAGATTCGGTGGGCGTAGGCTTTTAAATAGAAGACGTGGGAGTCCATCTAATCCAGTTGACTTTTTGTTATTTCCTGATCTTACGATCTCGGATAATTCGTCTGCAGTTAGAAAATTTGTAGTGTCTAAGGGGTGTGAAGCTATGTTTGTGTTGTTAAATTCAGCGATGAAAGGAGTAAAAGATGGGAATAATCTGTTAGAAATGTATTCGTTTACTGTGTTCTCGAAGCCAGGAGTTCAGAGAGAATTATTTTGCTCATGAATCTTTGCAAAGTGTTCTGCGAGGCAATTTGCTATGTCCGTATCGGACTGGGCAATATTATTGCTGATTGGGTTGATGAGATGATCCATTCGGGGTTTATATTTACGACCAGTTAATTGGTTGATGTTTTTGAAAAGATCCCGATTTGGTTTGATATTTTTAAGTGTGGAGATGTAGTTTTCATCTTCGAACTTTTTCAACTGCTCATTTATCAAAGTGGATAGGAGTTGGATTTGGCTTTTAATAAAGGGGCAGTATCTTGTATGAAGTTTACGGTGGAGGTGCTTTTTAAGGCGCAAGAATTTGGTTAGGATGCTGGGCAAAGGCTTTCCTAAATAGTTATGAGGAATGGTTGTCTGGGTGTTGTTGCTGAGAGCCTCCTTAAGAATTTGCCCTATTCTTAAAGATGCGTGATCGATTTCAGTAGGGAGTAAGTTAGATGCTTCAGGGATATACAAGTCAGAGAAACTTATCGCTATGTCCCTATAGACTTTTCTCCAATTTGTTTTGGTGAAGTTTGGGACAGGGTTTGACGAGTAGAGTGGGTCGAGAGAGGGGTTTTGGATCGTGGTGTGAACGGAACCATGATCAGAAGGAAATATAAAGGAGACTGTAGGTGGACCTGTAGCGATTCTAACAAATACACACTCGACGTAGTGTTCCGCATTTCCTGTAGCGCGTACACACGAATTAAGATAATTCGCGGTCGAAATAACACCAAAACACGGTCAGTAGTCTGATGCTTCACTGCTTCGCTTTTCAATCGTTTCATCGTGTGTTCAATTCACCTTCTTCACTATCCTTGCTTAACGCTATAGACCCGCTGAATAAACATCGTCGAACTTGAGGAAGAAGTCGATTGTTGACCTGGCTGAGCTAGAGACACGAGTTGGCTGTAATGGGGAGTCAATGTAAGTATATGGATAAGACGGGAGGAGGGCTAGCAATTGGCGACCATATTTGTTGCATTTATTATCATTGAATGCTGTATGACGAGCATTCCAGTGTCCTCCGATTATAAATGGAGCGCGAACGGACTGTTGGATAATCTGCGAAATGTCAGTATCTGGGAAATCTGGTTGTCGTGAAGGGTGAATATAAATGGATGCTAAGACGAGCACTTTATTGTTCTCACAGAAAAGTTGTACTGCTGTGTATTTAATGCTGGATATACCGGTGAATCTAATTTCACTGAATTGAAATTTTTTGTGAATTAAGATGCCGGTACCTCCATGAGATCCATTAGTTCTGGGGTTAGAAACTAAAGTATAATTGGGAATGGAAACTCGGGAATTTGGTTTGAGCCAGGTCTCTGAAAGGAAGAGGATATCTGGGGAAAACTTTTCAACAAACAACCGGAGGTGTTGCTTACGTATGTTAGAGTACGAAAACGAAGATGCGCCGTCCTTTTATACTTCGAACCCGAAGATATTTCTATCGTTAAAGTATATACAAATTCCGAGAAACACAGACAAGGTTTTGTGTGTGGTTCAATCGGAATGAAGTTCTAGGAAATGTATGGGAATTTGGTTTACCAATTTCCCGGAGGTAAAAAAAGAAAGAAATGCATTTGAGGATACGCATTTCATGATTTTGTGATTTGGTGGAATTTGGTTTATGCATGACAAATGAACGTCTGGATCAATTTATCATGCATTTGGCTTAGTTTGGAGTTTAATTTTGGGAATTGAATCAATGTGCGACAAACGAACATTTGGTTCAACTTGTCGTGCATATTGGGTTGAGGTATAGGATATGGATGGGAGATATAATTTTATACTATAATAGGGGATTAGATGAGAGTAGTGATTTAAGATCACTACAATTTGAAGTTCTTCGTCTTCAAATGTTTTTACCGCATCTGGACGTGGGGCGTCCTCAAGACTAAAATCTCCTTGTGTTACGTGCGGTTTCCGCCACCCCATCAATTAATTGTATTTAATATAATTTGTTTTAAAATAGTATGATGGTAAGGTGGTGGAGGAGTTGCACGATCCACAAGTGAGTTTTCGAACACGCCCCGATTCGGGTGTGGATCGTGCAGCTCTTCGAGTTCGAATTCGATTTTCGGAGTGGATGTTGAGGCAGAGCGAGAGAGAGCAGGGGGAATCTTCAATTCGGTTTGCTTTGATTCCGTTGTAGACGGTGCTTTATGATGCAGTTTTTGAGTAGTAAGTGTTAACAGTCGAAAAAGAAAAAAAAGGGCGAGAACAGCGGAAGAGTTGTCCCGTATCGTGAACAAAGAATTGTTAAAGTATTTAATTAATTTAAAATTGAAAAAAGATAGAACTGATTTTAAATAGTTAAATGAATTAAAGTAAAGTTGTAGCCAGTAAATTCTGGCGCAAGACTAATGACCTTGCCCGGAAAAAACAAATCATTATGGAAAATTTAACAAGCCTCAGGACTTGCTAAATAAGGCCAAGACCGGTTCCCGGTTGTAGTACCGATGGTGACGTGTGATGTAGCCAGTAAATGTGAAAACAGCTAAATTGTTAATTGGATTAAAGTAAAGTTGTAACCAATAAAAGCGAAAACAACTAGAAGCTGGAGTTTTGATTGCGATCACATTGGGGGCAAGCAGTGGATCACTTGGCTCGTGGGTCGATGAAGAAAGCAGCAAGCTGGGCGTCATCGCGTGAGCTGAAGGACACATGTGCATCGGCATTTTGAACGCATATTGCAGTCCATGCTGAGGAGAGATCGGACCATTGGAGATTGTCCAAACGGATTAAGAAAAGGTAACCCCATTAGTATTGACATCAAAATTTTTGTGGCTTATTACGCCACACTTGACGAAATCTTTTAAACTCCCTTTTTTACTGTTGACTGACTCACAGAATGTATATCTAAAGACGAATTAATCAATTCCAGCAGCATTTGTTTTTTCATTTGAAAACAGAAGAGAATGCGATGGCATAAATGCAACCAACTTCACAGCCGAGTTTCTACTTGCACATCTATTGTATTTAAAGCAACAAAAACAGCAAAATTGTCGTAATAACAAGGAAAAAAGGCTTTATAATCAATTATCCTTTCATATTGATAGGACCGCACTTCTAGGCGGATTTAGACCTCATTTATGGGTACTCCAAATCCCATTTTGTGCGCGCGTTATTGTGACAAAAAAAGCAATGTTGTTTTCAACTTTGCTTTGTACCTAATGGCAGTTGTCTTATTATTTGAGATCTTTGACTGCTTGAATGGGTATTGCGAGAAATTGTGGCTATTAGTTGAGCTAATTGACCAGATGCATGTAATATCGCACAGAGGCCACTTTCGCAGAACCGCGACTTTTAAGCCTACTCATGCCACAGATTTCCAGTCCCCCAATTTCGGCGGTTGGGATCTCCATGAGGAGGTTGTGAGCTCCCCCTGCAGGGGCTGCTTCCTGAATTTTGTAAATTCAAAACCACAGCTGCAAACGCAATAAACTCGAATACAAGGGGTTGGACTTTGGGGCAGCGCAACTTTTTTATGTCCAGAATGATAATTCCTAGTCCAAGTTATTAACCAACTAAGGATCTGTTATCCTTTTAGATGTAATTACTTGGAAAGCACACAGTATTCATCTAACTAATGCTAAGGACGATGAAACAACCCCTCTCTCCGGTCTGAGATATTAAATGACCTTCTCCGCAGACGTCCGCATTGTCTGTCCTCAAATCCAAATTGAATTGCCCGATTGGATTTGTTTTACTCCTTTGCCTTCCTTAGACATCCGCCTCCTTGTCGACAAGAAAATCGCCTCACTGCCCACCCAATGTGTTTAAACCTCCTCACTGCCAATATTATCTCGGCCACATCCTTCTCATGGGCGGATATCGTCTAAGTGGCCATAAGTAAAGCTTTCATGTCTATTAGGGCCTATTGCGGGTACTTTGTTGTGAAACGACTTCCGGGATCATCAACGTCTATGGTCAGTAGTTGGTAAATCTCAACGTAACCAGCAGCATTGAAAAGGACAAAGTCAAAGGCAGTTCTGTCGGCGTTGTTGTTTTTTTGTTGTTATTTTTCTTGGTTGTTGTTGTTGTCCCCTATTATGGTCACATCGATGCTTGTTGCTACCAGAAGAAGTGTGTTGTACATGAAAAGGAAGTGCCCACGGAGAAGGAGTTATTCCTTATTTTCCATTCAATTTCACATTTTCTAATGGCACTCAAGGAAAACCATAGAGCAGCGGTAAGTAGGCACTTCGTGTAGAATGAACTAGGCGGTTGAATGGGCATCCTCTTGCCTTTGCGCTTTTATCCATTAGAAATAAATGAGAAGGTAGCTTAAGGTTTACTGAACAACTAACTAGAGCCACGTGTGTGTGTATTTGTTAGTACAGTCTGCACGTTTACTATATACACTGCTTATTAGTCCAGTTAATATTATTTATAAAATTTATTTGAAGGGCTAGGAGTTGAGACAACCAGAATTAAAGAGAGAAACATCTTATAAGGAGACGTTTTGCAATGGATGGTTGTACGAGAATTATAATTTCTATATGCAGTTGTATTGCACCTGATATAGGTATTAGTGCCACCGATAATAATTAAATAAGTAGCCAAGTAGATGAATGTGATGTGCAGATAAATTGATAGATAAACAAATAGATGGGTCAAAAGCTAAGCAGACAATACGTAGGTAGAGAGACCGATAGACAGATGTTGTATTGGGTGTACAAATAAGTTTTGAGGTTTTTTTTTTTTGTAATTTTGAAGCTTTACTCAGAGAAATTGATACAATGTATTATCCATCGTTTCCCCATCTGGCAGGCAGCATATGGATTTCGGGTTGAAAAAATACGTCATCTTTTGAGTGTGGCAAGATGTAGCCACGGGAAATTTAGTATACATTTAAATTTAAAATTGATTACCTGGTTTTCCTCTGTAGGCTCCTCCTCTGGTTCTTCCTTTCTCCACGACCAGGGACTGCTTCTGTGGCTCCGAATTGAGAGAAGTGGCTGTGTTTCCGGGGTTCCAGACTTTACGCTTGCAGCTGTTGCAGTACACGCCTTTCATGATGCTCCTCAAAGGCATTTCCCAAATAAAATCGTAAAATAGGCATCTTATATTAACCACACGAGATTCCGCTGAGCACCGCAAACAATTACCGACCAAATCGGGTTTACAACCAATGTTCGAGGATTAGGATTGTATCAGAAGCTTTGAGATAGACAACACAAATTCCACTTGTACGAATGTTATCTTAATTCGTTTATTTCTTTTTTTATTTTACTTTTTACATTTATTCTCTGATATTCTAATTTTACAAATTTTTTTTGGTCTTAAAAACCAGCGATCAACCACAGGAAAAACCTTACTGTCCCTTCCTTTTCAACTCTCAGACCCGTTTTTTAAAAACCGTCAAACGGGGCAAAAAACTTCTTTTTTTTTTCTTTTTTCTTTCTTCCACCCAAAAAAAACGTTCTTCTCGTTGTCAAAAAACCGTGCACAACGGAATTCAAAACCGTATTCAAGAAAAACATTAACCCTCCGTCTCTCTCGCTCTCCACTCACGCCCACTTCGAAAACCGAATTCGAACTCGAAGAACTGCACGATCCACACCCGAATCGGGGCGTGTTCAAAAACTCACTTCTGGATCGTGCAATTCCTCCACCACCTTACCATCATACTATCTTAAAACAAAATTATATTAAATACAAATTATCAAATGATGGTGGTGGTGGCAACCGCACGTAACATGAGGCGCTCCAAAAATCGACCCCATTTTTGGCTTCTTCGGAAGAAGTGAAGTGCCGCTCCGCCAGACCATGATTCATCGACCGGAACATGTGGTGGTCGGATGGAGCAATGCCTGGCGAATACGGTGAGTGGGGTAAAACATTCCATTCAAGCGCCTCCAAAGTTTCCTTGTCGACTTTTGCAACATATGGCCGAGCGTTGTCCGTTGAAAGATCACTTTGTCATGTCTTTGGAGATACTGATGGTGCTTGGGGTTCAATGTTCGGCTCAACTACATCAATTGTTGTTGATAACGTTCCCAGGTGATGGCTTCGTTAGGCTGGAATAGCTCATAGGAAACCACTCAGAATTGATCGCGCCAGATACACAGCACTAGCGTCTTGCCATGAATGTTTGGTTTGGCTGTTGAAGTTGATCTGTGGCATAAATCTTCGTCTTGGTGCCGGCGTTGGCACAGGTTGTACGAAGATTCGCCATCATTGCACTTCCATAGATTATTCTCGCAGAACGACGACACCTGAACAGCTCACGATGGAAAGGAGAAACACAATTCGAGTCATTGAAAGTACCGAGCAACTATCGCCGAGTTGCGTTCACCAAATAAGCACACAGGATAAATGAAACACACAGGGTTTTAGTTGTTAATTTCTTTCTTTATTTCTGATCAGCACTAATACATTCTTCGTTTACTTGCGAAACTTTAATTAAAATAGGTTATTTTTAATTGTTCACACGGTCGACACACACGATTCATACTAACACTCGGGGGTAGTAAATTTACTTTTAAGCTGCCACACTCAGTGGAGTGCACACTCTCGTGTGCACTCTGCAATGACGAAGAGATGCTCCGCGCGCGATGGTTGGGACACGACTCAGTGATTCAACCCTCGTTTGTGGTGAGTTTGGTGGTGTGGTGAAAAGCAAATGAAATTTCCTTTGACCAGTGACCAATGGAAAGCGATCTCAGGTGCGCGGTGGTGCATGTGTGTGTTCGTACACCTCACCGTGGTCATCGATGCGTTTTGGCCGAAACGAGGAAAAAAAGAACAATGGTGAAACGACCTACAGCATCTTTCGGTAATGAGGGTCGGCTGTCTAAATAGCAGCCACTCATTAGATGCTAAAAGGATCGTATACATGATTACCTGCGCAGAATTTCGTTTTATGACTCTAGGGTAGGATGCGAGTATTCGCTTTTGTCCGATGGTCAAAGAGCTGCCGCGGCCGTAGAAATGCCAAGGACATGTGGTATGCACATGTACGGCAGAATTGCATTGGTGGAACATGGGTGCCTAATGGCCGGGAATCTATGGTGCATATGCACGTTAAAGAATTGTTTTTAGGGATGTCAGGGTCGATTGCGCTAATTGAATGCAGCCGCTGGTATATTATTGCTGGGAGAAAAAGATCGCCGGCCAATGTGTCCGTTAAGAGAATTTATCTTACAGATGGCGAAGCTGAAGAATAGACAGCATAAAGTTTATGGCCCCTGCTAAAGGTTATGTTGTATGTAATTCAAATCATTTTGTTTACAGGAATTCGTCTAGGGAGATTTGCTTGGCAAACAATGGTGCCGGAATAGTTTTCCTGCGAATTCTAGTGATGCATTGGACTATGAATGCTCTTGTAGATGCAATTCTGTTTAGGAATTTTGTGTAATGCTTTTATGCATTGATGTCCTTGGAAAAGGAAATATTTTCAGGGGCAAATTCAATCGCATTGGCGGGAGACAATGGGTTGTTGGTGGGTTAAAGGTGTTTGAAGAATTGTAACAACAAAGAATTTTGACGGATGTTGGTAAAACTCTTCTTATGCAAATGATATCTTACACGTAAATCGTGTTATGCGCAACGGAGATACGTTTTTTTTTTTACAATAACGCACATATGAAAGGGGATGTTGAAGTACTCTTAAATGTCAAAACGTAGTGCGAGGGGAAAGAAAGGAATTGGTTAAGGAAAGGAGGTATCGATGTGTGGTATTTAATTAGTTGAGAGATATCTTTTGTAATCAATCAAACGTACACGTGTATTAGATGTCACCTGGAACCTTACGAAAATTTTAATTTAAGCATTCTCATGACATTGTTCAAACGTTAACAATACACATCCTATCTAACATTTCACACTATAATTCCGACTATTCAATTAACTGGGGAGGAAAAGCGACTCGATACGAGTTTGCGTCTCCGCAGCGCTACGGAGAGCGAGAGTGGCACGACCTGCGCGGTCGACGGATATAATTGGATTCAGCGATATTCGGCTCGTGCAGAGCCGACTCGCTAATTGGGCGAGTTTCCCCGAGAGAGAAAGTGTTCCTCTCGTGGCGAAAACGAGGAAAGAGGATCTCACTGGTGAGGTCGTGTAGTGGTGTGCGTGAAGTCGATCGTTGAGATCAGACTGTTTGCTAACGCTCGCAGGTCGAAGCGAACGCAACCTAGACAAGGGATGCCGAACAAAGGAAGTAGCGACCGAATGCATCGTCCGGTAATGAGGGTGAGCTGAGTAAATAGCACCCACTCATTAGATGGTAAAGGGATTGAGATAATGGAGATCGTATATCGTATCTCTGCCGACTGGGAGGATCGCATTCATTTGTTAGCATGTGTTTATGCTATTGAATCCAATACGGCGGCTAAGCGCGACATTGGTGATTGTTTGAAGATTCAAACAAAGAAGTATTTCCGAGAGAAGTGCTTGCAGCTGAATCAATAGTTGCAAGTCTTTGGAAAGTAATTTAGATGGTTACACAATGACGGTTGTGTATACCATCTGTGTCAATTGTGCATGGCATCTACGGCGACGCCAGGGTCGAACTCTAGTGTGAATATCTACACTAATTGGGAATTCGGTTCTTGGTCGCTAATGCAGAGATGCATAGATACATGTATAAATGCCCTTGTAGGAAAAATTCTTTGCAGGGATTTCCAGGTAATGCATTGAAAGCATTAATTATCTTTGGGAAATAAATGTTTTTGCTGCGGGGAGATTGCAGTGCAGGCGTGGGGAGGTTGGAATGGCCTGGCAACCGAAGGTATCGAATAGGTTTTGGTTTTATGCTCCTGTATAATGAAAAGGATTCTTGTAGGGAATTTGTATGCGAAGAGATGCATGAAAGGTAAGAATTCTTTTACAGGGACTTTTAGTTAAATAAATTTGATCTATTTGATGTGTAAAGTATATAACGTGCTAATGCGATTGCATTAGCGAAACTTATAAGGTTGGGTCGAAGTTATGGGGGTTCTGCAGGTAAGTAACAGTGGGGTTTGGAGGAACCGCCACAGATGTACATTGGTGCTAAATGCCTGGACATTACAACGACGAGGAAACACATAACGAGGTAGAGCATTCCACATCCGTGTGGTTTGGCTAAAGAATGACTATGTTTATTTGTGCGCCTGAAGTTCACTTTCAACATGAACTGATGTGCATTCTCAGATTGACGGGTATCGCGGGAAAATGTCCGAAGAAGCGCAACACATTTAGCGAGTTCATTTGAGCAACGACCGTCATAATAACTACAGAAAAGAGACAGGCGTGATACGTTGCGCCTATGTTCTAGCGACGGAATTGAATAACTTACGGTGGGTCTTCAATAAGTTTCACTGCTCGTTTACCGTGTAGGGCAGTTTTGGATGCGCTTGACCAAAATGGGTTGAACTCCATTTTGGGAGGAATGTACGCCTTGTAAATAGTGGCCAGGTTGGATGGAGTGAAGTATTTTTTGCATCTCTTAAGGAAGCCCATACATTTGTACTGCCGCACTTTCCGCAGCTTCAAATAAGTGGTTGCTCCAATTAAGAGTCCAATTAATTCGAGTGCCGAGGATTGATAGTTCCTTGGCTTCGTCGATGCAAGTGCTGTTCATTGACAGTATGTTTACTTTGGGGTTCGCCTTTGACGACAAGAAGCAGCATTGAGGTTCTAAGACACTTAGTTAGATAAAACCCATTGCTATATCTTGTTGAGGTCGGAATTCAATGTATTAAGCATAACCTCCTGATTGGTAATGATGTTCGAAGAGTTTAGTCGGGAATGTTCGTATGAGTATGAGAAACTTAACGCGCTGTCATCAGCAAACGAGTGAATTGGGTTTTGAGTAATTGACAAGAGATCGTTTATAAAGATAAGGAAGAGAGTGGGTGGGCGTACAGAACCCTGGGGAGCACCTGCATTAATTTGATGGGAGGCAGATTTAACACTACCAAGAAGCTGTTGAATTGAACGGCCAGAAAGATAGTCTCTTATCCGCCGGATCAGTGACTCAATAGGAATGCGATTTTGAGAAAAAGGCGGAATACCAAACTCTGTCGAATGCTTTTGAAATATCCAATGCAACAACCTTGCTCTCGCCGAAGTAATAGATGGAATGATTTCACTTTACGGTAAAGTACGCCATCAAATCCCCCGTGGACCTGTAGCTACGAAAGCCATATTAGCGGTCATTGAGAAGGACATTTGATAACAAATATTTCGAAAGTTGACGGCCAATGAGTGATTTCATTACCCTCGCGAAAACAGAAGTTACTGCTAAGGACCGATGAGAAAAGAGGGCCCGTTATACTGTCTATTTCCACACAATTAACTAATATGAACCTGAGGGTGTACTCACGTGTAGTTGGTATTTTGTTTCGATGATCTAATGTGCGGCTCTTTTGGATGGGCCAATCGGCGGCGGTGATTATACGAAAAACAATGTAACTAATAGTCTTTTGTGCTTTTCGTTTGTTAAAATTCTATGTATATACTTCGTCTTTAATTCATTTATATTTTACACATTAAATATTGAATACTTTAACTAGGTTCTGTGCCTATTCGCGCCCTTTTATACCGATCGCCCATTCCCGATGGCACACTCATCCTCAATTTTCCATTTCCCAGGCCACTAAATGGGATTAAACTCTCTTGATCTTACTCAGCAGTTAATGAACCCAGAGAGAATGGGAAAACTACAAAGGAGAGCAACTTGTATTAGGGGGTTGAATTGGTTTCGCTTGCAACGAAACGCAAAAACAAAAGGTAGACTTCTTGTCCTCGTTTAGTGGCTAGGCCCTAGCCTAGTACTGTTAGGTTTTGTACTGTTATGTGAGGGCTGCAAAGTTATACGTTGTGGGCCGCATGCGGCGGGAGCCTAAAAAGCTCTGCAGAATGAGATAACGCCACCGCTTTACGCAAAGGGAGTCACTAGGTTTTTTTTTTTTTGGTTTTAAATTCACATTTATTTTGCAATACAATTACAGATTTTACCTAAGACCAAATTTTGAATTGTATTTATATTAATTATACAATTTTAATTAATTTTTTCTTATGCCTTTCGGCGTACATTTGGTATGTGAAAGGGTGCCACTATTGCAATCCAGCATTTACAATATTAGTACACTGATAAAACAAAGAATCAAAAACAGTCATACCCGACAATTGGAAGGCAAACTGAAGGGTATTGAGATGGACCAGAACGTTTACGAAAATGTTAAAAATGTAAGTGGCACTTCCCATATCACTGTCCCAAACATGCACAACGGTGTTGTTGTCAATAATGAGGACAATAAAGCAAATATCATTCGGAGAGACCTCCTTACTCTCGAGGATGGCGTCCCGGATACCAATGCAATCATTAATTCAGAGGTCCACAATAAATTAGACAATTTCAACGAACCAACTGCTGTCTTTAACCCAGCCAATAGTGCATACTTTGAGGACACACGTGATAATGGTGACGGTTTCTCGAAATCTCGAAACTCCAAGAAGTCACCCGGTATCGACAACATCTCGTATCCTTCGTTGCGAAGACTTTCTGCTTTATTCTTTATAAAGCTCTCCATTCTGTTCAACTACACCTACAACATGGGGTACTTTCCCTAAGCTTGGAAGCATCTTAAATCAAGATACCATCCCTGGAGTTTTTGCTCCATTTCTCTCCCCACTTACATCAGCGAAATATATGAAAAATTCATATAGGAGAGGTTAAATAACTTTGTTAGTGTCAGGAATCTAAGACCCGATTTCCAATTTGGATTCAGAAGAGCGCACAGAACCACCATGGCTCTCAACATATTTCAAAACCTCTGCGTGCGCCTCTTTAATAAGGAACCCACCATTGCGAGCCTGGACATTGAAAAGGCTTTTGACACAACCTGGATCGAAGGTCTCGTTTTTAAATTACTGAATACTGGCCTCAGTAAAACGCTGTGTAGTATCATCTACCAGTTCGTTCTAAACAGAGCCTTCCAAGTTCGAGTGGATGGATAGCTTTCTCGAACTTTCAACGCCGTTGCAGGCGTACCACGGGGCTAAATTCTAGGCCTCATCTTATTTAATATCTACACATCAGATATTCCTCGCCCTGTGGACGGTAGAGTAAACCAGATATGCTATGTGGATGACGTCCTAGTGTACACGTCATCCGAAAGGCCTAAACTCGCAATAAATCGACTCAACTCCATTACCCTGAGGAACGAGTACTTGCTAGAATTAACAGAAAAGTACCTCGAAAGCACTTAGAACAGCAAGAACCTACTTGTACTTCGATCTCTTCGAACCCGACCGCTACAATTTCCTTTTCAGTACAAAACTGAAGAAAGCCCCCTTTCCAACAACATTCCCCTCTATAATGGAGAATTCCTGGATCCATCCCATAGTCTCTATTGCGTTTGCGACGATAGTGAAGGATGTGTGATTCGAACTGACGCTGTGACGGTTAGAATCACTAACAATTAAACCAATGCTCAACACATCAGGCCACTGCTGCGTCTATGAATTCGATTTCTAAAGTCAAGTACTGTAAATTCGTTTTACTTGAAAGGCGGTGAATTACTAATTTAGTTGATTTATTTGTCTCTTTATAAGTATTGGTGGAACAAGCCCTTTAAGATCTCTTTGCTTTGGATTAGCAGCGTTCGACTGCTTGATTTGTACCCGACTCAACTCCCCAACTGCCGCTGCTTATATTCGCCTTTTGTCCCTTTTCCCTCGTTCGCATGTTGTCACAGGAACGAAGAGAGCCAGAGTATAAAATGTGCGATGCTCAGTCCGCCAGTCGGCAGTCGTGTGCTGCTCCGTCTCCAACAAGTACATTCAACTGATGTCGAATTGCTATGTATTGCTTGGTATACGGCTGGTGTTTTTTGATTGTTCGATTTTCTTTCTGTGTTGTTCTTCACTATTTGCTTGTATATTGAGTGTGGATCTGTTAGAAACGCCACAGGTCTACTGCTAACACACTACACACTCGCACGGACAGTACAAGACGGCAGAAGTACACACACACACACACACACACACACACACACACACACACACACACACACACACACACACACATGTCGACCGAAAATGCCAGAATTTGGCTTGCTACAGGTTTCCTACGGGTTGGATGGGTGAGATGCAGACTTCGGGAACACATCGCACCCACACGATATTTTAGATGTTGGCAATACGGTCGTCTGGCGAAATCCTGCAAATCGGAAGAAGATCGTTCGGAAAACTGTTTGAAATGTGGTGAAAAAGTCCAGAAAGCAATGGGCTGTAAAGCACAACCCAAATGCATGTTCTGCGAATCAGGATGCGAAGGCGGTAACCACCACTCAACAGGGAGTTACAAATGCCGAGCATTTAAAAACGCGATGTCCAATCTCCTGAATACAAAACCGACAGGTTTAAGTGCATTCAAATTAACTTAAACCATTGTGGAGTCGCACAAGGTTTCGTTTCCCAAACGGTTAAGGAATATGGTGCCGACGTGATACTCATCAATGAGCAGAACCGGATGCCTGGCACTGGTACTATTGTGACGGTGCCGCCAAACCCCACGGTACACTTTCCTAAAAAGCCCCATTACCTCATCCCAAGACGCATAAGTTTTCGCCAATGTAATCGCATTAGGCACCTGAAAATGCTTCACGCATTAAAGATACCAAATTTATGATCTTTAAGTCCCTGTAAAGAAAACTTACCTTTCCTGCATTCCCTTCGCATACCAATTCTCTGAAGGATTTCCTTCTTATCTTATCCGGAACCTCAATCAATTCGGCACCTTCAGCGCCAAGCAAATCCCCCTAGACGAATTCCTGAAAACAAGATGATTTTGTTTATATATAATGTAACCATCATAACAGGGACCATACACATTGCGTCGCATATTTCCCGTCTTCACCAAGTGTATCATAAATCACCAAATATACACATTGGCTGGCGACCACTTTAACTAACGATAAGTGGTCCAACGTAGCTGCATGTAATTAGCACTATAGACGTTGAGACCAATTCCTTGTAAATAAGCTAGAACCAATTAGCACCATGTGCATGGGCATTGCGGCTATCGTTACAGCTGCAATGTATAGCTTAGACAACGATCTCTCGATCCCTTTGTCCTTGCCGCCTATTATAGCTACAATGCATAGGTTAAACAATGATCCATATGATCCCCTTGTTTTTCGATTTTTCAGCTTCATTCCCATAGCCTTGTGTATGAAAAAAACCAATGTGATCTTCACTCAGACATACACATACATTGCCAAGTCCTTCTTCCTTGTTTCCACCACAGAGAAACACTTTCTTCTTTGGGTAAACTCACCCCAAAACGATTAAATATCGTTGAGTCTGATTACAACCACCGTTCGTCACGGTCGGTTAACTCCCGCTCTCCGCCGTCTGCGGAGATGCGTTTATAACGAGTCGTTTGTGAAGTGCTGGTTGACTTGATAGCTCGTCTCAAATTTAAAGCTATAGTGGAGACTAAAGTGTTCAGAATTAAATAAACTGCAAGCGAATTTTTTCCTTCTAATAATTGAAAAAATTGACTGTCAGGTATAAATTAATGAGTCCAGTGTTCGATCGTGAAGTGAATAAAATAAAATAAATTAAGAACTGCGTGCGTTTTACTTCCTTCTCCTGTGTGTGACGTTTCCCCTTGGTAAACAACGGAGTGTTTGTGGGGACGAAGTAGAATGAAGTTGACGACTACTCGACTGGCTCAACGATAATCCTCGACTTTAACGTATGGCTTGCCCGATCGCGGTCGTGGTTGAAACCAGATTCTCGCGACGATTCTAGATGTTGTTTCGCGCGGATATCACTATTCAAGATGCACACAAACAGGAAGAGAGCCTGTACATCGGAAGAACAGTATTTCATATATGGGCTGCAGTCGAATAAGGAGAAGCGACAACAAAAACTGACTAAACGATATTTGAATTCAAGCTGTGTCAGCTGTGCAAATAAATGGTCGCTCGTATAGCGGTCGAAAAAGGTTGCTATGTTTAAACTAGCGATTCGTTGATGCAGGATTAGATTTCTGAGTATTATGTCAACAGAAACGCTATTTCGGGGGTCATGCACTAAGATACGCGTTTGTTTGCCTTAGCTAATGGTACATGGGTTGTTTAAGAGAACTATACCGTGGGACCTGATCTGGTGATCAGGATGATTACACAATGACGGTTATGTATTTACCCACGTCAATTGTGCATTGCATCCATAGCAAGTCAAGGATCGAATTCCATTGTGAATATTTACACTGGCAACGAATTCGGTTCTTGGAAGCTAAGCGCGAATTGCGCTATGCTTTGTATTAGCGAACAAAACATGGGACGTGACCATTGGTATATTGTTTAGGGAAAACAAACTATGATCACGTCCAATTCGATGCCAGTTTATCGCTTATGCAAGCGATCAGGGATAATCGGCTGCAGCTGTATAAGCAAGCGATTTGCCATGGGTTGTCTTTTGGACCAACGGATTGTTAGAACAAGAACACTCGGAAGGTTTGGCCTGTGTTTGATGGGCATGTGGCCGCCCATAGGAATCGATCGGTTCATGACAGATGAACCGAGATGGTTTAGGTGATGCCATTGGTTTTGATGCCATGGCAAAGTGGTAATCTTGTCGTGGACTTATGTTTCAGGTATGAATTGTTGAAGCGAGCTTTGTACTGCTCGTATACAGGTAAGCTGCTTATGGTTGGTGTAGGTATTTGCAGGTTGGGGACGTGGAGTTGGATTAGGACGATGGGTGATTCTTCGGGAATGCTTAAAGAACCCCCACAAGATACCTCCCCTAACCACCGAAGAGGTGCTCTTGGCTGCAAGTGTTTAAAAAAAAAACAGGACCCCGGGACTGGATGGTATCCCTAACGCCGTAGTGAAGGCTGCTTTAATAAAAAAGCCGGAAGTCTTCAGCAGTCTCTTCGCAACCTGCCTTCAAACAGGATAGTTTCCTAATGGATAGGAAAAACAGCGGCTTGTGCCATTTATACCAAAAGGAGTCAAGAATCTAGAGGCGCCGTCGTCTTAGCGCCCATTGTGCATGTTGGACACGACAGGAAAACTGCTTGAGCGAGTAATAGCCACTCGCCTGGAACAATTCACTGGGGGACATCGGGGCTCTCTGAATCGCCATTGCCTTGCGATAGAATATCTAACAATCGGTCGCTATTCTTCCCTGGAAAGAGGAAGCACGTGGGTTTGACCACGACGAGCCACACTGGGGAGCCGTCTATTAAAGAGATTCTCGTCCTTTTAAGGATAAGGAAAGGCGCTCTCTATGCAAGGCTACAACAATACGTTTGTTTACTTGAGATCCCACAGAAGAGTTGTCGCTCGAACCGATTGTGCAATTGGGTATCTTGTGTTTACCTAAGATACCCAAAACAGATTGCAGAATTGATCCGATGGTATGGATCACGGGGCAGACTAAGACTAGGTCGAGCCGGATATCAAGTCAGAGTCTCGGTTAAGGTTTTCTTTATACCAGCATTTTTCTTTTCACTCGCACTGTGATTTGAAGCGCTTTTCGAAGAAAGAAAGAAATGTATTTTTGTGTCAAAGTGCCTTTTAATTCAAATACTCTGTTAAAGATTTTTTAACAATTAATTCAAGGGTTGGTATTTTATCTATACACAAAACTTACCCCCTTTTTTTAATCTTGAGTCTGATCCTGGATCCCAACGCGGCTCTCTCTGCTCTCCATTAAGGTCCGATCCAGGATTTACAATAGGTTCAGAACTCAAACCACATTTGATTAGTCAATATGTTTAACTCATTTATAACTATTTATTTATTATTTATAATTCTTTAAATTGTTTACAAGTCGAGTATTCAATATATAACACAATTAGAATTATTCAATATTATTTAGAACTATTTAAATCATTTGCAAGTATTCGATATTTAACACCATTTTGAATCATTCAATATTTTACACAATTAAAATTATGTGATATGCAAATTTACATAGCACGAAATTCGCACGCACACACAATCACAAGAAGCAAATCTCGTGTCGTTCTTTGTCATATCCTTTTTTGTTTCGCTTACACGATTGTTATTTCTAGGAAACGGAATTGGCTAATAGGGGGGTATGGTTGATAGCGAGACTATGGCTAATAGAGAGAATATGGCTATGTGCAATGTGATTGTGGTTTTTAAATAGGGGTTTTACTTTATTTTAATTATTTAACTATTGTATATGGGAATATTCTATTGTAATGGGAAAGTGAAGATTTGGAGGGAAGGGAAGGGTATGCACGTGAAGACACGAGATGTTAATTATTATAGGGGCTAATAATTAAACGAATTCAATTACATAACAACTCATCAAACACAGAAAAAGAAATGTTCTTAACCCATTTATTATTTCACCCTCTATGGGGGCATCCTACGTATGTCCCTCAATGTACTTCGCGACAATGGCTTCGGTGTCGCTATTTTGCATTAATGTAATGTATACACGTATCGTTTGAAGGCTAGTACTAACTAAAAATCATATTAATACTGACTAAAAATCATATTTAATTCTAGTAACACCATCTATGTGTCAGCTTACGAACTTTTCAGCCGACCTGATAGCTTAGTAACTTTCATTCTTCTATTAAACAAAAACGATTTTTATTAGGCGCCCTTAAATATGTGCCACAGTGAGGTGACTTAACATCTACTACGGGTTCTGTATTTCGCTAAAAAAAAAAAAAAAAAAAAAACAGAGCTGATGTACCCCTAAATGCCTAGGACAGTGGGGCCAGAAATAGAGGGAGCGATTATAGAAACTCTAGTTGGATTGAACCGAATAAGTTTACAACAAAGCAGTCTAAGTTTATGATTGACTTGATCGCAGTCAAGGCATCTCTACCACTCCCAAGTTGTATGTGCAACTGTTACCGCCAGTGATTTGCCACCAACCCTTCATATATTGTATTCCTCAAAAATATAACTTTTCAAATTCAATCACTTAATATTTGTCGTTGGATATATAATAGCAAACAGCGATATGCCTTCCAGTAGGTTATTGAAATATCATAAACTCAAAGGCGAATGTTATTTCGTCGGTATCATTAACGATCAAGTTGAAAACATTCACGCACCATCTGCGCAAATTTCGGTTCTAAACCTCCACCTAACTAATCACTTATTTAAGTGCTACGGCTTTCTCGGAACCCTTATTACTGAAAATATTCAAAGCAATTTACGTAAATTCTTGAAAGCCTGCAATTTGTAGCCGCTTTTCAATGAACAGCTAGCACCTTAAACGTCTAATTTTGTAACATTTGTTATGAAAGCACACGGGCTCTCATAAGGATCAAGAATGAGCAAAAAAATATAATAATAATAATAATAACAATAATAATACCGGAAAGTTTTGAAACAAGAAACGCCTTACAGCTTGCCTGTCACATTTCGCTTAGCCTACACCTTCCCCATTCCGCAAGTTCGTCATAATTCCTGACAACTTCTAAAAAGCCAATGTCGTGTGTAAATGCAAATTTTACCTAAAACTGGCAAATTGTTTGGCATATAATTTGCCTGCTATCCTGCGTTAACATACAACCCTTTTAGCGGGTTGCTCCTGCCCCCCGAAATAAACGGGAACTTTTCCCGAAACCTGCCAGAGCAATCTTGAGAAATATAAACAGATGTCGTCTCACAAGGAAAACATTACCACAGTTTCTGTCATCCTTCGCAGGAGATGGTACCAAACAAATACGCAAAATAAAAGCCAAATAAAAAAACAAGCGCCACCCCAAAAAAAAGTACATACAAAAAGAGTCGAAAAAAAAAATCGAAAGGAATACAAAAAACAGCGCACTAACCCCAGGACTAAAGTGCGTTTCACCTGTCGAAAAATATTTTGTAAAACAATTTGCTTCTTCGCGATGAAAGTTTAGGGGGAAACAATTTTGTTGCCGGTCCGTTGGACTCGCTGGCATATGGTGTTCAACACCAACGCGGGCCTTGGGAACCGCCATCGTCTAATAACCGTTATGAAAAGTTGCCCAGAGTAAGAGGATGTTACGGCAAGGATCACTGCCAAGGAACAAATTAAGTTATTTCCTTCCCTCATACCAGTTGTGTCGCTGTCACCCGCGTAAGAACTTGTCATAGTTTGGGACATTTTGGAGTCGTCGTTTGAAGGGCGCTAGCCTAATGTACACAGGGAGAGGGGTAGGTAAATGAGGGCCAAGGGGAGACAGAACGAGAGCTCAGCCCGCAGCAAGAAACCAACGTCTTTGAAAAAGGGGTACAAAAATAACAACCCAGGGCCTGGTACCAAAGTGAGGGCAGGCGAATTAAAGGATGTTGGGTAGATGATGATGGCACTGCTCGTTTATTGGCAACATTTGGCAGTCAGCAATATGGCGGATGTGGAGATGATTCCTGCGAAAGTTTTCCCTGCCTTCAAACTTTCCAACATCCAAAACGTGGAGCCTTGGAATTAGTGAAATTATTTATTTGTTACTCGCAAATTAAGCGTATAGTCGAGTAAAGCACTCCAATAGCCATAAATTAACCGGAAGGGCACTTTTTTGGGGTTTTCCTTTTCCCCCCGTTAGTTCCATTGACGTCGTATTGGAAAGAGAGCAAAGTAAGCTGTGTGCGGTATGCTGCCTTATTCTACACAAAAGATCCCCAAGGACTTGCAATGAAAACGAGAAGTTTGGTTCGCGAGGAATTCTACAGCAGGAGCATATCTTAAGAATTGATTGCAAGAATAGTTGGAAGTTTGTTACTTTTCCTAGAGGTATTCGTTGTTGGGGCACTTAAGTGGCTCTCGCTTGCATGGCAAAAAGCGACGAGGGCGACGTAACGTTTTGGTTATTTTTAATGAAATTAATTTTTATGTAAAACGAATTGTAATCTGGATGAGAGGGAATTAAATGAAATTTGGTTTAATTTCAATAAAATAATTATGAATCCCCGTGAGGGGGGGGGGGGGGGGGGGATTCCCCCATACACAACGCTCCAATGTGAATAATTAAACGTGAAAGGGAATTATATTACTCCTGAGACTCACAGTTGAGATAACTTCAACCTAGTGCATGCTTGGCATGTTAACTGAAATTCTATTTTGCTATTTTAATAGACCCTGACAGGCGTAGGTAAGTAAAGTTCGTCCCAAAATTATTGCATGTAATAATTTTCGTAGAAAACGCAACTCATCATCATCGTCATCGGCACTACAACCGGGATACGGTCTTGGCCCTATTTAGCAAGTCTCTCCACCGGTTTCGATTTCGAGCCGATGTCATCCAGTTCGGCACTCCCAGGGTCTGGGTGTCCTGGTCTACGTCATCCCTCTATCGCAGACCAGGTCTGCCGCGCTGTCTCCTTCCATACATCCTGCCACAAAGCTCTCTCGGCGCAGGCCCCTCTTCGCTCATTCGAGCTAGGTGTCCCGCCCACCGGAGTCTACCGAACTTGATTTTTCTTACGACGTTAGCTTCAAGGTATATTGCGTACAACTCATGGTTGTAGCGTCTCCGGAATCGTCCTCCCTCACATACGGGGCCAACAATTCTCCTTAAGACCTTTCTCTCGATCGCGGCCAAGAGTTCAGAGTGCCTTTTATTAAGCACCCAGGTTTCGGATCCATACATGAGTACTGGTAAGATCATGGTCTTGTACAGTAGTAGCTTGGATGTTCTTGATAAATTTCGAGATTTAAAGAGCCTTGATAGACCATAGTAGGCTTTCTTGTATTTGATCAGTCATTCGCGTATTTCTTCTTCCATATTGTTATCGGCGGATACTATTGACCTACGGTACTTAAAGTATTGCACTACTTCAAATTTGTGCTCCGCTACCCCGATAGTTTGACCAACGTTCGGTTCTCTCTTTGCACAAGTTGCCACCATGTACTTAGTTTACCTCTCATTAATGTGCAGTCCGAGTTTTTGTGCCGCCTGCTCGATTTGGGTGAAGGAATCCTGACAGCCGAATCGGATCTACCGATGATGTCGATGTCATCTATGTAAGCAAGTATCTGGCAGGACTTGGTGACAATAGTGTGGGGGTTCTCTACCTTGGCCGCTAACAGCGCATCACTTTAACCCAACTCCCCATGTAAAATCCGCAATAGCATACATTCCAAACTTTGCAATAAACACACTCCAAAGCACACAACAGAATACAATTCAACAGAATATATTCTAAATCATCCCCGCATACATTTTCCCAAAATTGCTTCGGTCAATTCTTTATCTAAACCATATTCCTTCCTGGCGACCAAGCAACCTTAATTTCCCCGAAATTCATATGCTGTAATAAAACGCATATTCAAACCAACAACGAACATTAACCATCACCACCAACTATACCGAGCCGCGTACATTTCCCCGAAATTACTTCGGTTAATATCTTATCTAAATGGTATTCCTTGCTTGCGCCCAAGCAATTCCAATTTCCCCGAAAACCATTTCGGTTCATTTCCTCCTCAATCACAACAATCAAGACCCTTGATCATACTTGGCTATGCCAATTTCCCGGTATACACAACCAACGAATCCAATTCAGCTTATACGGCGAAGATTCGCTGGAACTGAATTCTTATGCAAGCATAGCAACTCTTCTCGAAATTCCTCGTAAGTGGCAGTGAGTTTATTTTAGCTATGACTCCACTGCCACGACGCGATGAACTTTCCATTCATTAGTCAGTCAAGATCCAGCCGCCATCGAGTGCGCATCGCCGCCTGCAAGCATTTTGCTTAATTTCAAATGTTTCCATCCAACCCACCCAGTCGGTGTTGACATAGTGTATTTCGGGAGTCGCTCGCCAGAACCTGACGTGCGTTTCGGCCACCTTACGTTTGGCAATCCTCGCGTATCAAACAACATTTTGCAAGATAGCGCGGCGCAACTCGGGCAACTGTTAGGAGCACGCGGAGTTACCGAACCACCAGACACCGAAGGTCGCGAAGTGTCTCGAGGTGGTATTTTCGAGAGTCCGCGTTCATTGTCGATCGAGTTCAATCTGCCAAATTTCGCGTTGGAGATCAAACCGAGATTAAGTGTTCCTGCAACCGTGGTCAAGAAAAATATACCACTGAAATAACTTTAAGTAAAAGGGGAGATTAATTAATAAGCGAATGTTTAAGTGAAGATAAAAATAAAAGAGGAAAACATTAACATTTAAACCGGACCAGTGTGTTTTATTTCTTCTCTTTCTTCCCCGTTGGTGAACGTGGTCGGGGTTATTTACACAGTGACATGTTGGGGGTACGGTAAAGCCGCGTCCGTGCTGGCGCATACATAGAACTCCCACAATAGTCCCCCTAGTTGTAACGCCAGAGTCACAGATTGCTTTCTCCAACGCCAGTTTGAAGAGGCGGCAGGCCAGACCGTTCCATTGTCGGAGTCCATTAAAGATGTTTATTAGCTTAGACAGCAATCCCCGTTTTTCCACTTGACTAGTTACGTTGGTCATGGTCAACCTACAAAGTCGTATCAATTTTTTTGGAAAGGCGAAATCTCTCATGGGATTATATAGTTCTACCTTGGCTATGCTGTCGTAGGCGGCCTTAAAGTCTATAAATAGACGATATAATGGAATCATAAATTCCAGACCTTTTTCGCATTGTCTGCCTAAGGGCGAACATCTGATCAATCGTTGATTTGCCTGGAATGAAGCCACACTGATATTGACCAATGATGGCTTTAGCGTTTGGGGCTATCCGATCTTTTAGGATAGAGGAGATTATCTTATAGGCGGTACTCAGCAATGTTATACCCTTATAGTTGCTACACAGTGTAATATATCCCTTCTTATGTATGGGGCAAATTACACCATATCGCCAATCTTCTGGCATCTCCTCGTGCTCCCATAAGTGCACCACGATCTCATGAATTACGTGATGTAACGCTGTCCCTCCTTGTTTGATCAGATCAGCTGGTATCCCATCTCCGGGGGTTTTATTTGATTTGATCTGTCTTATGGGTTTTACTGTTTCCTCAATGCTTGGTGACGGCAGAGTTTGGTCTTGATCTTGAATTGGTGGAACCTCCAATTTTTCTGTGAACTGACCATTTAGCAAATCATTGAAGTGCACTTCCCATCGCTCCAGAATGGCTTCAGGATCGGTGATCAGATTACCCCTTTTATCCTTGTAGTAAGTGCAGCGTGGTATGTACCGCGTCATACTGCGGATTATTTGGTAGAACTTCCGCGCATGGTGCGAACCGCGCTCTCTACTTTCCTCAATTTCACGGACAAGTTCTTTTTCAGGGGAATATTTTTCCAGATCTTCTGAACTCTTTGTATTTCTCCTCGCGTACCCGCGCCCTATGAGACTGCCACATTGCCCGGTATGCAGCATTCTTACGTTCAGTCGCTAGTCTGCACTCATCATCAAACCAGTTGCTCCGATCTCTACGACTACTACCTAAGATGGAGTTGGAAGTACTAATGACAGTATTTTTAAGACGTGTCCATTTCTCTTCTACGCCCGGCATTCTGGCCCCAGGACTTACTCTCCCTCCGTCGAGCTCTCCGAGGGCGAGTCCTACCGCATGAAAAAAGGTGTTGCTGGTGTTCTCATTGCGTAAGGCAGCCATGTTGATCCGAACCTCATCCGCGGATGGAATACGTCTCCGTAAGGTAATCCGCGCTCGGAGAGCTTGTAGTGCTCCAAAAAGCCCTACTACCTTTTCCCCCCATTCCTACATCCAAATCCTAGCTATCTTAATCCAAAACCAAAAAACATATCAAAACCCACAAAAACCCAAACATGACCCAAAATTCGCTATAAACGAATCAAACATTCGTTTATCGCTTAACATTTGCCCCCACGGCATTATTAACCCAAAATCCAAATTAAAATTAAAAGTTACAATAAACGAATCTAATATTCGTTTACGTTTCACATTTGCCCCACAGCATCACCCAAATCCGAAAATTCAGAGATCATTATCTCTATCTGAAAATTTTCCATTTAGGAAAACAAACAAAAACCAAAAGCAGATACATTCCCACATCTGCGTAATAGTTTCGTAAGAATTCATTCTTATCTTGTGTAAATACAACATCTCGCTCGAAATACCCAACAAATCGAGATTGTTGTACGAAAATGTGTATCTTTGGGATACAATTTTCGATTCCTTTTCCTTTATAAAGGGATAGTAAAATGATCTCGAGGCCGCAGTATCTAAATCCTCATGCCACAGAGCAGAGATTTTTCAAATTCTGTTGTAATACTTTAAACATAAAATCCAAATAAAACTTAACCAAAATTAACGCTATCTTTCTTTGGAAATTGTGTATTGTCACCAACGTTGGACGATTCTTTTCTGTTGTGCACGAGGACGACTCCGAAAATTGGTACAGGAACCGGTACTGAGGTCGGTATACAAGGACGTTATCCCCTAAGTTACGTCCTACGAAAATCAGGACGTTGCTCTTCCCTCCGGATCAGAGGAAGCACGGCAACGACCCCTTGCTGCTGGAGGGTGTTGTGGCAGGAACATTCAACAAAGCGATCTAACGTCCTTTTCAGGACAAGAAAACGCGCTTCCCGAGGAACAACCCCCACAACAGCAGAACAAAAAATTATGGTGGCAGCGGTGGGATGCCATAATCCCCTACCAACAAAAGAAGAAGTATCACAACAAGCAAAATTTTGGTGAGAGCAGTGAATCGTACTGATTCCCAACATCCCCTTCCAATACAAAAAAGCGTTCAGTGACAGTGGAAAATAATAATTAATTCCGATAATTAATTCCGATAACAACAGCGTGCCCGGGGCTTAACACCGGCAATAGTTAAAAAATAGTAAATTTTAAATTTTTTCAAGTGGTAAAAGCGTTCCTCTGGGGCATACACCGAGGAGAGGTAACAGTGTGAAAAGAAAAAATAGCAACGAGCAGCCAACAGATAGACCGGGATTCCTGATGCAGCGGCAACACCAGGACCAAGCAGCTAGTGACGGCAAACAACAGGACACCCAACAAACCTGCAGCTAGAAATCACAGGTACGAAATTTTATTATAATAAAGTGAAAAGTGAAAAAATTAAATCATACGATTCCGGTAATAGTGATTGGCTCCCAAAATAAATTCCTTTTAATTTTGAAAATTTGTAAATTGAAAGGGGATGCCAAGAACAAGTTAAATTTTGTTATTTGTCTTTCTTTTTAAATACTTTTCCGTAATTTGAAATAAAAATTTTCTTTTCACATGGGGATCAAGAAAACCCCCTAATTTTTGATTTGTGGATTTAAATGAAATTTGATTTTATATATATATTTTTTTTTTCTCCTTCTCTTCTAATGAGAATATACACCACAAAAATACAAATATCCACACAAGTGCCATAATGGGATAAAATAATAGTAATTACAAAATCAATCAAGTGAACTATAGAAATTTTTTTCTAGGCAAAATTTCAATATATCTTGTTACAAATAAATTTATTCGATCATTTTATCAAATTTTTACACATAGACAATATGCATATATTTTCCAAAACTATTTCAACTTATGGCTCCTCGATAGTATAGTGGTAAGTATACCCGCCTGTCACCCGGGAGACCGGGGTTCGATTCCCCGTCGGGGAGCCTCTGGCGCAAGACTTAATGACCTTGCCCGGAAAAAAACAAATCATTATGGAAAATTTAACAAGTCTCAGGACTTGCTAAATAAGGCCAAGACCGGATCCCGGTTGTAGTGCCGTTGATGATGATGATGATGATTTCAATTTATAGAAAACATTTTTAATAAACATATAAAACCATTTTTTTAATTTTTACAAACATATACATATACACATTTATTTTCCAAAATTGCACCAACTTATTTATCAAATAGGGGACAAATAAAAACCCCAAAAATAAACTACAAAATTCGATTTTTATTTTTTTATATACCTATTTGAATTTAATACACATATATACATATACTTTCCTAAAATTATTTATGCTTTTTGGGGAAGATTTTTACACTCTTTATGTGATAACAATAGCGGACAAATTAAAATTATTGGTCCTTGTCTTTAAGCGCTGTTTAGGACATTCTTAGGTTGAATTTTTTCCTTTGGATTTCTCTTTTGGTATCATTTGCGTCTCATCGGAAAATTCATTCTGGGATCTTTTTCTCTTCTTTGCCCGTGACACTTTAGGCCTTGCTCCCATCGAACGAAAAGAAACTGTTTCTCTCATCTTAGGGAAAAATACACTTCACCCAATAGGATCAAACTAACTAAGTTTGGAGGTACATTAATCTTGTTATTCTTATCTTTTCTCTTGGCCATCGTACCACGACAAAATGAAAATTGAGTCTCTTTGTTCTCTACCCCTTTTTACCATCATTTGGGAAGGTCTGTTTCATAAATACGTCGTTAGCGAAAAAAATAAACCGGGTACGAGTTCGCAGAGACCTGAGCCCGAGCTCATACAAAATCGCGAGGACGAAACATCAGAAACCGTACGTACGGAAACACGCGAACAGAGTTCTAGAATGAACGTTCCTATAGGATTAAGCGACGTATTGGGATTCGTGCCTGTATTTAACGGTAATCCTGACGAATTAGAGGGTTTCATCTCTTGTGGAGACATTTTGTTCTCACAAGCACAAGATGACAACCAGAAATCTTTTATTCTAAGGGTGGTAAAAACCAGATTGCAGGGACCGGCGCGTGATTGTATCCGGCATAAAATCATTTCTACCTGGGAAGATCTTGTTTCAGAATTAGAGGGAGAATTTTAAGCTCTCATCTCTAGGTCTGCTGCCCAAAATAACTTAGTGGCAACAAAACAAGATAGCAAGGAGGGTGTGAAAGAATTTTCAAATAGACTCACACACCACCTGCATGAATTGGACAGCGCCACATACGCTAGTTCACCTGATCCCGCAGTCAGAACTTATCTTCTGGCTGAGAATCAGAGACTCGCGTTGAATACGTTTGAGGATGGGATACGAAATTCCAGCCTCAGAATCTTGGTGAAGTCTCACAACGCCCCAAATTTAAAAGCAGCCATCAGCTACGCTTTAGAACAATCTCGAAGATTAGGTAACGATAACTTAATGCCAACTTCCACTAACAATTTTAGAAATAACCAACAAATTGTTTGCCAATTATGCAACAAGAGAGGACATACTTCTGCGACTTGCTATCGCAACACTAATTTTCCTAATTTCGTCCCCCAACGCATTAAGACTGAGGCTGAACGTCTCCAATGCACATACTGTCGACAGTATAATCACACTCAGGCAGAGTGCAGAACCAGGTTAGCTCATATGCGAAACCAGGACCAACCTTCAACGAGTCGAAATCCTTTCAGAACTCAGCCAAACCAACCTCAAAATAAGACAATGACAAACTCGCCCCGCATTGAAAATCGAAATACCCGACAAAATCAAAATATTAACAGGGTATCCAATCAACAACAGGGAAACGAACTCACTCGGGCAGCGAGCAACGGCAATCCTTCTCGAGTGCAGACAATCGCCGATATACACCCCACCCCGATGTAAATTTTGAAATGCGCGTATTTTTCTGCCCTGAATTTAAGGAGCCAGTAATACGTGTAGAATTTAATCCATCGGATAAAAAATACTCCACTTTCCTCATTGACACAGGCGCCGGCATCAGCAACAATCTGTAGAAAACTCAGACCCAGGGACTATATCCACCATTGCTGGGAAAACGGTCAGCACATGCGGAAAGGTATTGGGGGAATTCGAATTTAAAACAGACAGGCACTCCATACCCTTTAAGCATAACCTTTTTGTAGTGGGAAGCAATGTAGAATTTCAACACGATGGCATACTGGGAAGCGATTTCCTTACGAAGCACCAGTGCCACATTAACTTTGAAAAGGGATTCCTTAAATTCGCTGTGAAGAAGAGAACCACGGTAGAACTCGAGCAGTTTTTAGGAAACAATAACGAGGGCAAGGAAAATATTCAGAATGCCACGCCTTACGAGGTTGTAGCGATTCTAACAGACACACACAAATTCACAAGCAAAAATAGTGAAGAACACGAACGAAAAAATCGAATAAGAAAAATACATCAGAACCGTATACCAAGCGATAAAATAAAAATAATTCACACCAGTGGAATATAGTCGAGTTTGGAAATCAAATTCTAAACACGGTCAGTAGCCTGGTGTGTAACGCTTAGGTAAAATTTTTTTTTCGTGATTCGAGCTGTCATAGCGTCAGTTCGAATCACACGATCTTCTTCACTATTATTTCAAACGCTATAATTGGTGACCCCGACGTGATCTGTACACACACGCAGCATACACTTCCCATAGTAAAGCAGAACTTCACACACGGTCGCGACTTCCGCATAGAGCACAGCCTCCGATGTTTCCTCGTTTCTCTCGTTCGTCCGTCGTGCGCATACGAATCTGATCGTAACGAAGTTACTGCGGCGGGAGTGGTGTAGCGATTCTAACAGACACACACAAATTCACAAGCAAAAATAGTGAAGAACACGAACGAAAAAATCGAATAAGAAAAATACATCAGAACCGTATACCAAGCGATAAAATAAAAATAATTCACACCAGTGGAATATAGTCGAGTTTGGAAATCAAATTCAAAACACGGTCAGTAGTCTGATGCTTCACTGCTTCGCTTTTCAATCGTTTCATCGTGTGTTCAATTCACCTTCTTCACTATCCTTGCTTAACGCTATAAGGTGTCTTCCACGGAAAATACAGGCATTCATGAAAAATTGGTTAACACCGTTCGTGAGTCTGTAGCGGTTCCGCCAAACCCTACGGTCTACTTACCTGGAAACCCCCGATAACTACTACCCAACTCCTTTTAATTGGGTGCAACAGTATTAGTACCTAAAAATGCTGCACGCATTTAAGAGACCAAATCTATGATCTTTAAGTCCCTGTAAAGAAAACTTACCTTCATGCATTCTCTTCGCATACCATTGCTCCTTAAGATTTCTTTATTAACTTACCAGGAATTTCCAATCAATTTCGGCATCTACGTCGCCAGTCAAATTCCCTCAGATGAATTCCTGTAAACAAAATAATTCGGATTGCATTCAATGTAACCGTCATGACAGGGACCATAAATATCGCGCCGTCTATTTTCTCAGCCGCGTCATATACCTTTTCATACACATGCCTGGCAACCGTTTTGGTTTGTCTTATCAATAAACAACCCAAGCAGCTGCATATAATTAGCGCAATAGACGCCGAAACCAAATTCTCCAGCATTTCCTAATGCAAATATGAACCCGGTTTCTACTGCAGCCAAAGATGCCATAAAAATCCAATTTGCTTTAGCACCTTTTTCTCCTAACGTCGAAAATAGCGACGAGGCATCGTGTAAACAATGACCCGCATTACCAACGGCGCATTTGGTCATTTTTCCCTATTGTCTTTGCCGCCTGCCTGTTTCGTCGTTCCACTGCACACCCTTCGGACATTACGAATACAATCGAATGCCCTTGGGACTTAAAAACGCACCTGACACATTCCAGAGGCTTATGAATAATGTACTCAGGGGTCTCCAAGGAATAGAATGTTTCGTCTATGTAGAAGGAAAAATGGTTCATTTTATTGGGATGCCTTTTGTGACGAGGCATTCACAACTCTAAAAAGAAAGGTTATTACCCCACCAATACTAGCTTATCCAGACTTTAACCGGGAGTTTATAATAACCACGGATGCTAGCAATGTTGCGTTAGGAGCAGTGCTATCTCAAGGTACAATAGGACAAGATAAACCTATTGCTTTCGCTAGCCGAACTTTAAACGACGCAGAAACTCGATATACAACATCCGAAAAGGAATTATTGGCAATCGTTTTTGCATTAGCCCAGTTCCGACCATATGTCTACGGACGAAAATTCACAATAGTAACTGACCATAGCTCTCTACAGTGGCTTATAGGACGAAAAGATCCTACATCTAGACTCATGCGATGGAGAATTCTCCTCGAAGAGTATGAGTACACAATCGTCCATAAAAAAGGAAAGCAAAATGCAAATGCTGATGCTCTCAGCCGTATAACAACGACTATCCCAGTCGTTCAATCATACAAAGATACTACCAATCTTGTATGGCAAGAACAAACAGGGTCCATCTATACCAAGAAAAAACTTGGACTACGTATTATAATCCTCCCATGGATAGACTCTGCTGAGGAAGAAAACCTGGCAGGAAGAATCCCAAATTTCACCAAGCCAGACGTAGGTAAAATTGCGTTTCATGAGCAAGATGGGTTATGCGCCATCACATTGCCATTGCCCTTCAGAAACCTAAGCGACCAGGAAACCGCTAAGAGTTCCCTTATTGATCTGAAGAAGATTTGCAAAAACCGGAATTTCAATTCCATTGGAATTTTAGTGCCCTTGATAGAAAACGAATCAAAAGTAGCACTTAATAACCTGCTAAAAGAAACTTTTGCTCACCTCAACGTGACAATGTACGTTTTCCCCAATAAAAAGAAGCTTCTAACAGATCCTAACGAAATACAAAAGTTACTCGCGGAATACCACAACTCACCTTTCGGAGGACACCAAGGAGACACCGGGACAATCAATAGATTGAAGCAAAACTATTACTGGCGCACAATGACCGCTGACGTCGCGGCATATATTCGAAAATGTGCTTCCTGCCAGATAAACAAAAGTGGAAGAAATCCTAGAATTCCTATGAAGATAACCACAACTAGCTCAAAACCTTTCGAAAGAGTTGCTTTAGATATAGTAGGACCATTACCAGTCAGCTATAATGGAAATAAATACCTACTAACGTTTCAAGACGATCTGACTAAATTCTCAGGAGCTTACGCACTGGCCAGCGCCGAAACCAAGAACGTGGCCAGGATTTTCGTTGAAAATATCGTCTGCCAGCACGGCATACCATCTTCTCTATTAATTGACCGAGGTGCAAATTTTCTCAGCGCACTTTTTAAGGACATTTGTTCCTTACTTGAAATAAGAAAACTAAACACAGCACCCTACCATCCACAAACGAATGGAGCACTAGAACGGAGCCATAGAACTCTGGTGGAATACCTCCACCACTATGTAAACCAGGATCCTCTCACCTGGGACACCTGGATACCTTACGCAATGTTTGTGTATAACACTACACCCCACAGTAATACAGCCGAAATACCCAGTTCTCTCAGACAAAACCCCGAAAGCTCTTACGAGGGTTGCCTTTTATATTTCGGGATTAAAGAACAAAAACAAATATTGATCATCGAAAGTCACTTTATTGTTTTTTCAAAATATTCCCCATGAAGATCTATACACTTTTGCATGCGTTTGAACCAATTGTCGAAGCACTTTTGCCACTGTGATTGAGGTATCTCCAACACATGCATTCTGAATGCAGCAACCGCTTCTTCAGGTGTCGAAGAACGTTGACCTCTCAGTTTGTTTTTTACGTACGGGAATAAAAAGAAGTCATTCGGTGCCAAGTCAGGACTATACGGCGGATGACCCATCAAATCGATGTTTTGGGTGCTCAAAAATGCAGTTGTCGCAGCCGATGTGTGAGAGCTCGCATTGTCGTGGTGAAGAGTGATCCGTCTTCGGCGGTTGGTTTTCCTGATTTCTTGGAAGACAACTGGCAAACAAATGGTTGTGTACCACTCAGAATTGACTGTTCTGCGTTGTTCTAGTGGTACGGTTGCGACATGTCCAGATTTTCCGAAAAAAACAGGCGACCATTTGCTTGGAAGTTCTTCGTGCGCGAACAACTTTTGTTGGATTTGGCTCATCTTGAAACACCCAGACAGTCGACTGCTGTTTACTTTCGGGCTCATACGCGTAAATCCACGATTCATCACCTGTCACGATGTCATAGACGTGTTTCGAAGCACCGCGACCGTATTTTTTGAGCATTTCTTTCGACCAATTGACACGAGCCTTTTTTTGGGCGATTGACAAATTGTGTGGGATCCAACGCGAACAAATTTTTTTGACCGTCAAATGTTTATGCAATATTGAATGTATGCTGGTCCCACTAACGCCTAAGGTTGTCTCAATCTCACGATAGGTCACATGACGATCTTCCAATATGAGTTCGCGCACAGCATCAATGGTTTTCGGAACAACAACTGATTTTGGACGACCTTCACGAAATTCATCTTGGAGTGAACTACGACCACGATTGAATTCACCATACCATCGATAAACACTGGTCCTTGATGGAGCCTCATCGCCAAAAATTGAATTAAGTTCATCCATGCACTGTTGCTGAGTTAATCCACGCCGAAAGTTGTAAAAAATAATCGCACGAAAATGTTGACGACTTAATTCCATTTTTGGGCCGAGATGAATCTTTTAAGTTACTGTAAACAACACAAATAGCGCTCGTATGTCAAAACGTTCTGAGTGCGTATAACCCCAAAAATGTCCAACTTTACGACAGAGCTGTCAATTGCCGGATTGCAACACTAGGGTTGTCAAATCCCGAAACATAAGAGGCAATCCTCGTATAACTACGACCATTACGTAAATGAATTAAAAATGCGACTACAACATGGTTAGCGTACAGCAAAGGGAATACTGATAGAGAAAAAACAAAAATCTAAAGCATACTACGACCAAAAAGTAGGCAGAAAGAAATTTAATGTTGGCGACAAGGATCTGTTAAAAAACCACTAAAGACCTAACAAACTAACCTCCCTGTGGAAAGGCCCCTACGAAATTGTAAAGATCCTGTCCGAAGAAAATTCAATCCTCAGAATAGGAAAGGGAACCCGAATAGTCCACAACAATAATATAAAACCATTTGTGGATTAGGCAATCACAAATAGAAACCCAAAATAAATAAAATAAAGGTTGAGGGAAAGTAAATGTATAGATGTATAGATAACCTTACAAAAACAAAAAAAGAAAAAATAAATGTATATACGTATAGAAAAACCTTAGAAAAATCATAAAGTAACACTGTACGAAAATACTACGATAACATATTTAAAATTTGCCTGCAAAAAATTTTCCTTTTCAAATACTGTTACACGAATAAATAATCTTGTAAATATTATACAATATTTTAAATAACCGAAATGAACAAACAAAACAAAAAATATATCTGTAAAGAAAAATATATATACAACTAATAATGTTAAATTCACCTCTTAATAAATTATTGTTCAAAAACGAAATAGATAAATAGAATAAACAAAGAAAATTTATAAATTCAGGAGATAATAAATAAAATATAACAAGAAATTAAATCTCCACATAACTCATATGTTTCAAAAATAGAAGTTTCAAAACTATACTATAAACAAATATTGTCTATCGAAAAATGTATTATACAAATATTTTAATCAACCATCACTAACCTAATTAAATAAACAAACAAAAATGTTTGTAATAATGAATAAAACAAAACTTACCATACGAAATAATGTTAGAATAAAAATTTATATAAGTACAAAACACTTTGCAATGAATAAATTCTAATAAAATTTTAGTAATACTCAAAACAAATTTAAAAATGTCTAGAATTTAATTTTACGTACAAACTACATGAAAAAATTATATAAATAAATAAGGACAATGAAAAGTCCTAAAAAAAAAAAGCTCTGTAAATAATATGTAATTAGTATTAATATGTAATACACAAATTGTAATAGTAAGCCTTAATAATCTTACGCAACACTTATATATATATATTGTACCACAAATTGGAAAATCTATAATAATACTTTATAAGCAAAAACTAAAAAAAAAAACCCTCTTATATAAAAAGAAGAAAAACCATATATATATATTACTCACAATTGTTACTAAACGTAATGAAAAAATATATAACATAAACACTGTAAATAACACTTTTAATATATGTAATTACAACTTATTCATTGATCATTTTAAATATCAAAACTAAAAAATTTGTACTGTAACCTTAGAAAAATAAATATTGCATACATAAAACTAAAATGAAAAAAAAAAAACCAGGCCTATGTAACGAAATCGCCATACTATCATTCTTTATTCCCAATCACACCATTTTCCAGAAAATTAATCTCATAAAGATCAATTTTCTTTTTTTCAAGGAGGGAAGGATGTAGTGCTCCAAAAAGCCCTACTACCTTTTTCCCCCATTCCTACATCCAAATCCTAGCTATCTTAATCAAAAACCAAAAAACATATCAAAACCCACAAAAACCCAAACATGACACAAAATTCGCAATAAACCAATCAAACATTCGTTTATCGCTTAACATTTGCCCCCACGGCATTATTAACCCAAAATACAAATTAAAATTAAAAGTTACAATAAACGAATCTAATATTCGTTTACGTTTCACATTTGCCCCACAGCATCACCCAAATCCGAAAATTCAGAGATCATTATCTCTATCTGAAAATTTTCCATTCAGGAAAACAAACAAAAACCAAAAGCAGATACATTCCCACATCTGCGTAATAGTTTCGTAAGAATTCATTCTTATCTTGTGTAAATACAACATCTCGCTCGAAATACCCAACAAATCGAGATTGTTGTACGAAAATGTGTATCTTTGGGATACAATTTTCGATTCCTTTTCCTTTATAAAGGGATAGTGAAACGATCTCGAGGCCGCAGTATCTAAATCCTCATGCCACAGAGCAGAGATTTTTCAAATTCTGTTGTAATACTTTAAACATAAAATCCAAATAAAACTTAACCAAAATTAACGCTATCTTTCTTTGGAAATTGTGTGTTGTCACCAACGCTGGACGATTCTTTTCTGTTGTGCACGAGGACGACTCCGAAAATTGGTACAGGAACCGGTACTGAGGTCGGTATACAAGTACGTTATCCCCTAAGTTACGTCCTACGAAAATCAGGACGTTGCTCTTCCCTCTGGATCAGAGGAAGCACGGCAACGACCCCTTTGCTGCTGGAGGGTGTTGTGTCAGGAAAATTCAACAAAGAGATCTAACGTCCTTTTCAGGACAAGAAAACGCGCTTCCTGAGGAACAACCCCCACAACAGCAGAACAAACTGTACCAACAAGATATTGATCCGAGTCGACGATGGCACCTCGGTACGTTCGTACCGTCATCAGGCTCGAGGAGTGGTGGCGATCTATCAACACGGTCAATTTGGTTGCGAGTGGCTCCATCAGGTGATACCCAGGTGACTTTGTGGATATCTTTACGCGGAAACCTGGTACTTCCAACGACCAAGTTCTTTGATGCTGCCAGTTCGATGACTCGTAGTTATTAGTGTTCTCATGCAAACTATGGGAACCTGTGTAGTGCCTGAAAATCGACTCCCGACCTATTTTCGCATTCAAATCACCAAGAACGATTTTCACATCTTATCTCAGGCAGCCATTGAGGGCCCATTCTCGTAGTATTCTTCTTTTTCGTCGTCAGGGGACTCCTCTGTACCGCCGAGCAAAATCAGACTTATGGGGAATTACTATCAAACTCAAGGAGTCGTTCAAAAGGCAACATCAGCCTGTGAATGACGCGTCTCGGTTAGCTCGGAGCAATTATAGTAGGTCGGTCGACACTACAAGGCCCTTCACAAGTCAATTCCACTCTGTTAGACGCCCCAACCCATGAGAAATCCATTTAAGTCATACACACCACCACATTTCTTTTATATTTATTATTTGTGTGCATATAATTTTGAAACAGAAGCTTGTTCCTTGATTGCCTCAATACATATTGATTTTCAGGTGTTGTGTGTCCGGAGTGACTAAGCCACTGAGAGTTATGCACATTAAAATCACCCGCAATAACGATTTCGGGGGATGGGAGCGAATATACAGGGCAAAGTCTCTGATTGCTTTCGACCCGGCGAAGGCCAGGACGATACTTATCCCTGTTGAACCCAAGTTGACATGCAGTCTCCACGTGACGCCCCTGGATAGCTACCTTGTTACCCGCCAAGTGGTGAACCAATGCATGCAGCGACATCCTGAGAAACCTTGGCCCAAGGCTAATAACCGTGCCCAGAAAAACAAACTATTATGGAAAATTTGACAATCCTCGGATATGGACCGGATACACGACGACGACCACGGAAATGAAAATGGCTAAACGATATGAGAATTTTCTCATGGAATGTCCGCTCACTATATAGATCTTGATCTGCACAGCAGTTAGCCGATGCCCTGTCCGAATATAAGGCTGCCATTGCAAGAAATAAGATGGACGGGGAGAGGTGTTATTCAAAGAAACGAGTATGACATTTATTGTCATGTAAAACCATGTGCTCGGGGTAGGCTTTCTAGTCAGCCAAAAACTGAAGCCTGCCATCATCGGCTTTAATGCAATAAATGAAATGGTATGCACTCTTCGCGTGCGAGGCAAGTTTAAGAACATAAACCTCATAAACGTTCACGGACCTACAGAGGAGTCTCCTGACGACGAGAAAGAAGAATGCTATGAGAACGTCGAACGGGCCCCCAATGGCTGCCCAAGATAGGATGTGAAAATCGTTCTTGGTGATTTGAATGCGAAAATATGTCGGGAACCGGTTTTCAGGCACTACGCAGGTTCCCATAGTTTGCATGAGAACACTAATGACCACGAGTCATCGAACTGGCAGCATCAAAGAACTTGGTCGTTGCGAGTACCAGGTTTCCGCGTAAAGATATCCACAAAGCCACCTGGGTATCACCTGATGGAGCCACTCGCAACCAAATTGACCACGTGTTGATAGATCGCCGCCACTCCTCGAGCCTGATGGCGGTACGAACGCACCGAGGTGCCAACGTGGACTCGGATCAATATCTTGTTGGTACAGTTTTCCGCGCGCGGATTGCCTTACGGAGACGAATTCCATCCGTTGATCAGGTTTGAATCAACATGGCTGCCTTACGCAATGAGAATACACCTTTGGTCACGCGCTAAGACTCGCCCTCGATGAGCTCGACGGAGGGAGAGTAAGTCCTGTGGCCAAAATGCCGGGCGCAGAAGAGAAATGGACACGTCTTAAGAATACTGTCATTAGTTCTGCCAACTCCATCTTAGGTAGTAGTCGTAGAGATCGGAGGGACGGGTTTGATGATGAGTGCAAACTAGCAGAACCGGTGGAGACATTAGTGAAATAAGGCGAAGTCCGGATCTCGGTTGTAGTGCCGACGGTGATGATGAAACCCGATGTCCTTGCCCTAACTGAGGCCCAGGTCGATTCGTCAACGGATTCGACATATATTCGTTGCTCAGGATACGACTTGGGTCTGAGATTCCGTTTAAAGGGTGGAGTCTGCGTCTCGCCAGAGGATCGAGGCGTTTGAACCCAATAATTTGGACATCATGTGGTTGAAGAATGTGGTGGGGAATTCTCTTAACTTTCTTTATTGTCTCCGCGAATGACGATCGACCAGCGACATTTTTCGAACATCTTTCACATATCGTCGACTGGATACAAATCAGCCACCGGGCTTCTGAAATTGTTGTCCTTGGTGATTTTAATGTGCACAACTCCGGCTGGTTTGTACATTCTAACAGAATCGACGAGGCTGGCAGATATGCTCGCTGTTAGTCGCAATTTGACTCAACTTCTGGAGAAACTTACGCGAGTGCCGGATACCCGAGGTGATTATGCAAACATCCTGGATCTGTTTTTGACTTCCGAGCCGAGCGTTTAATTTGTGAAGGTTGCTGCGCTACTGGGAAACTCAGATCACTGCTTGGTATTGGTCGCGCAACCAATAGCATTTCAAACGAATAACCGACCTAAGCAGCTTAGCATTCTTTCCGTGGTCGGAGGTGTGGTTTGGAGACTCCGATGTTAACGCATGTACGGAGTCGGTCACGGAGATTATTCTTCTCGGGATGGAGACCTACATTCCGCATTCCAACAAACGAAGTTCATCTGAAAAACCTTGGTTTGATAAAAAATGCGTGCAGATTACAGCAGCAATAAATAGACTTTCTAAACAATGGCGCTCCAACCCAGCGATGTTAATAGAATGAATTTTCTTAAAAGCAGAAACGCGTATAACCAGGCGATCGATACCGCGAAGAAGGCCTACAACGACAGAGTGTCTAATAAACCCCTTAAGTGCCCAACTGGTTCGCGTTCCTTCTGGTCAATGGCAAGGGCTGTCAGTAATAACTTCGCTTCCTCCTCTTTTCCTCGGTTGGTGGCGGGCAGTGGGGCGTTAGTCACAAATTCAAAAGATAAAGCTAATGTGTTCGCGAATTTGTTTTGCGCGAATTGAAACCTCGATGCCGGTCTTTTGGAACTGTGGCTGGTTTCTGCTTCAGCGGTGGTTAAAATCTGACTCTCCGAACCATGGGGACGAATCATACCGCCCGCCGCACTGGGGTGAGAAGCAAATCCGATATTTCATTCTGGTGGCGACCAATGAGAAATCGGTTCGGTTTAATTGGAAGGATTTCCATTGAGATAGTGCAGATTTGGTTGGGTGTCCAAACACTGGAAGTGAGGACAAATGATAATGCATCGGCGGTTGGATGTGAAGAAGGGAATCAAAGGAGGCAGCTGTTCAAATAAATGAACATGCACAATGGCTAAAGCCATACCATTGTAAACAGTGGAAGATACTGCCGAAGGCGGAAATGGATTTTTCTGTGATGTTGAGTCAACAGAAAGTTTGTTCACAATGGCAAGAACTAGGATGGTGATTTATTTGATTTAGAAAAACGGATCGTGGGACACGGCCGTTGATATGATTGTTTGGATAACAATTATGGTCATGTCCAACCCGATGATCGGTTATCGATTTAGGCGATCGACCATGGGAAATCTGGCTTGCAGATGTGCAAGCAAGCAACTTGCCCGGCTTGTCTTTTGGACCAACAGATTGTTGGAACAAGTAAACACAGGAGGATTGCTGTGTGTTTGATGGACATGTTGCCGACCAGAGGAACCGATCGGGTTCTTAAATGGTTCGTAAAAGATGAGTCGTAATCGTTTGGATGATTGTTATCGATGGTAATCTTGCCGTGGATTTATATTTCAGGTTAGAAATTATTGAAGGAAGGCTTTGAAATGCTCGTATGCAGGTAAGAGGCTATGATTGGTAATGTATTGCAGGTTGGGAAAGGGGAGTTGGGTTAGGACGATGGGTGGTTCTTCGGGCGAGCCTTAAAGAACCCCCACAGAAGCACCTGTCATCCCGCCGGTACGGTCTCCGATGCGCGATGTGTATTATTATACGCATTCTACGTGAACTGGACTGTAAGAAGGCAACCGGCACGGACGGAATACCAGCAATAGTCCTTAAGAACTGTGCTCCAGAACTATCGCCGGTTCTTAGCATACTCTTCCGCTTATATTATCCACGGAGAACATTTCCTGCCTGCTGGAAAATCGCTCGCGTTCAGCGAATCCCAAAGACGGGAAAAAAAAAATGTCTCGCACAAAATTACCGCCCGATAGCATTACTGTCTATTTTATCTAAGGTAATAGAAAAAGTCATCAATACTGAGTTAGTTAAGTATTTGGGGTGCAACGGACTTCTGAACAATCGTCAATACGGATTCCGTGGCAGGTGGTCTGTGGCGGTTCCCTTGGACGCCACTACTCATCTTCCCATTAACCATGTAAAAACTCCCACCTAGAGCGGGTGAAAATCGCTAAAACAAGTACTGCTTGCTTGCCTAGCAATTAAGCATGTACTTACCTTTTTGTCACCCACCTAAAGTGTCTCCTAAACCATATTTTCGCTAATTCAATAGCTCGAACCACAAGAGACATTTTCATCACGGGCATCATGTGCTAGAAAGTAAATCGTCGGGTGTATGTTGCATCATTGGATTTCCTAGTATGAAAGGATAACATGCGGCATACACCAAGCAACCAACATGAACCCAACCAATTCAGTACATATGTGTCGGATCGAATTCCATCAGCAATAGTAGGTATCTTTAACAAGTAGGAGCAATTTGGTTGCACCATCAAGCAACCAACATAGTCCGAATCATATCACCAAGATATACCCTTACGCGTCAGCCGCACATGCGCAGGAGATGTTTCATCTTTTCCTTTTCATACACATCGATCGATCATCCGACCGACAAATACATGATGGCATACGGCTGACCACCCAAGGAAGTCGAGTCTCCTAAATGGAAAATTACCATCGAGAATTCGACTACGTGGAGATGCCGTCAAGATGTGCACGATCAGCATAAATGCTTTACGCAGTCGCTGACCGTGTAAACACCTAAATCTCTATATCGAGATATTTACACCAGCTGCAACCATGCCAGCTAATGTTCCCCTTATGGAATTATTATATCCACGGTCCGCTTGCTCATGCACAGCATGAGAGTGCGAGGTAACCGCATATGTGTGTGTGCACTTCCTTTCGGTGATCATCTTCTAAGATCATCCCTTATATGGTCATCGGGGCGATGGATGAACATTTTGTTGTTCTGTCGCTTCGGTTGATATATTTAATCGCGATACGGATTCCGTGGAGGCAAGTCATGCCTCCACGTTAAACCAATTATATGGCAGTCGAGTCGAGTCAAGTATCCGCCAGTGGACGGTGAATAAAAGGGTCCTCCTTCCTATTAAATATATAATGTTAAAAACCAGAAACGGATCGTTCTTGAGTTGTCCAATATTTTTAATTCAGTTGTGTATAGTATTCACATTAGGTTAAATAATTTGAACAATCGTGTTTTAGTTTCTGTTGTGTACCATAGGCGTTCACCCTAATCATACCGTGTTCTTGAGTAACCAATGTTTTTGATTCAAACAGTTGTGTATAGTATTCATATAAAATTAAATAATCTAAACAATGTGTCCATTAGCTTTAAAGATTGTAATTCATTATAGTGCAAAGAGATTTTGTTACTTTAATTATAAGTATTGTCAACCGACATCGGATCTGCGTTACGTAAGCTTTAGTTTGTGTTCTTATCGAATAATAAATAAAAAAAAGATCAACACGGAGTTTTACTTATTTGAACTGAAAGCAGCGACAGGGTATAGAGGTGAACCTGTGCCCCTGAGGCACCTTACCACTAAAGACAATATAACGAAAATACTCACAGGTCCACGGGAGACCTTTTGACACTTATAACCTATATATGGACATCTGCGATTGAGCGGCATGGTGAGTCAAGGGCTATCGCATTGGATGTCTCCAAGGGTCACGTATGGCACGGGACATTGCTGCACAAACTTCGTTCATACGGACTTTCCCACCAACTTTGCGAATGAACGAAGAGCTTCCTTGACAATCGATCGATCCGGGTTGTTGTAAACGGCGAGTGTTCGGATCTGTATAGTGTTAATTGCGGGGTGCCTCAAGGTTCTATTTTGGCTCCAACCTTCTTTTTGCTTCGCACGAATGATTTGTTGGAGTCAACGGATAACAGAGTGTTCAGTTTTGCGGATGATAGTACCCTTGTTTCCTTTTTTCGAGTGATCGGCCGAACGCTCTCTCCACGCGCGAGTGTTCCGGGAGCGTTATAGCCTGCAACTGTTCAAGAAGAACTGCAACGGATAGTTGGTGACATCTCGGGGCGACGACTAGGCGCTGTAGGTTCGCCTCTTCTGAGAGAAGTATATTTAAAAAAAGAGAAGATAAATAAAGTATTGAAATAAATAAATAAATAAATAAAGGATTTCTTTTTTCCCAAAACTAGTGTAATGTGACAATCTCGGATAATATAAACAAAACCGGTTTCTCTCCAAAGTCAAAAAGATGTGTTTGATCGTCTCAAATGCTTATTGTAGATATGAGCACTTTTTAAAATTAGTTTTCTTTTTCAGGTAGTATAACAAAAAGCAACGATGGGCAAGTACTTTTGAACTTCGATGTATTTGTTAATAATAAGGTCCTTCCCGAAAGAGCTCTCGTATTTCTAGGTGACGATCACCAGGGGGATTATAACCAACCGCCGGATGCATAGGTGTTAAAAGGGAACGACGTAACGTCGGGCTTCGAAGTGGAGTACATTTCGATACATTTCAACAGGACATTTGTCAACCAAAACCATATGGTGTTCCATTATTCTGAGTGGCTTACGTTTTCTGCTACACTTTGGGAAAGTGGTTCATAAGAGGATCTACTGTACGGAATGTATGGTAAGAATACCCGCATATCTCTTCCCTATTTTCAATGTGATACAACGAATGGAAACAAACGCAAAGTTCGCCGGAAGAGCCTAGTGGAAAGGAGGCAATTTTCAATTTCACTATCTCACCATCTTCGCCATCCTGCGGATGATGGCTTACCATCGTCGCCGTTGTCGTCGACAGGACCTTTTTTTATTTCTATTTAGTTCTATCTACAATTTCTCTCAACGAATCCACACAAAGTTGGCAATTTCCCTGATTAGCTGGATCTTCTTTTTTCTGTCGGAGGATTTACTTGGTAGTCGAGTACACGCCATAAGGATACACACATGGGTATAAATTTAACTGTATAGGTGGGTATAGATGGAAGCGATACATGGTAATCACTTAGTGTGAAAAGAGATTTCCTGCCGAAGATCATTTCGAATCAGAATTTAACTCAATTTAATTTCAGATGTTCAGTCCTTTGATTCGAGTCCAGGTGGTGGTAGGTAGTTGTTTGTTTAGTTTCCTTTTTGAAGGTTTCTTGACGAGTCCACAAGGAGACGATATTGATATTGTATATAATAGGTTGATAGATAGGACGTTAAAAAGCAATATGAAAGGTACATGATGAGAAGGTGGATGGGAAAGGTAGGAACCCATTCAATCAGGATCAAAGGACATAGTACCAGGAATCGGTTCTATTAAGGCAAGTGTCAGAATCACTTCTTCTGCTTCAAAGCCACCTGAGAATGTGCCCCTCCTACTACCATTCCATGAAATTGACTTTAAGTAGAAAAAGCCTACTACAACGAACGACTGATGGGATGATGATTTTGTTGTGCTATTGGAAGAAAAGGATACATTTCACGCTTTCGTACGACTTCAACAAAGTCATCATAATTCGACGGATTCTTGGTATTGGGTATGATGTTTTGTGACTTGTGCTGGTATATGTATCACCTGTTGGCGGTATAGGGTGTGGGCTGTGGGGTGTACATTTTTCCCCGTCCTTTAGAATTTGTGTGAGCTCGGGATAAGATGAAATCCAATTAAAGATAAAAGGATTTTTTGTTATCCTTATCTTCTTCTACTTAATCTTTGTGATTAGCAATGAAATTTTATGACGGGCTTCCGAAGGAAGGACATTTTTGTTAATATTAAATAAATTAAATGGGGAATCCTTGAAATTGTCTTAGCACACAGCTGAATCTCTATTCCTGAGTATCATTTGCCTCCGAGTGAGCTGGTGAATTAGGTTAAGAACCTCCGCTTTACGACTGTGTTCGTTCATTTGATTCTGCCTTTTGTACAATGTTTTTTATGTCCTTGTTATGTTTTCTTTTTTATTTTTTTCTGTGTGTGTTGTTTTTGTTCGCTTTTTTCTTGTTTTTCACAGTGGATTTCGGTCGCTGTGGTCAGTTGTCCAGAAATGAGGAAACAGTCATTTGGGCATACGACAGGATCAACAGAGCGAGATGGGCCGAGAATGCACTTGAATGCAAGTATCATTCGTGTGGTCATTGTCGGCAACATGCTTATCGTTGCTACCCCTTGTTAAGTCTTCTTGTTCTTGTTCTTGTTCTGTTTTTCGTCCTTTTTCGAAACAACAGGGAAAAAAAATTATTTCTTATATCATTTTGTTCTTGGTGTTTGTAGGAGTAAGGAAAGAGTATTAGGCAAGAATGTACTTATGGTGAATCGTGTATCCTTTCTGTTTTTATTCCTTGTTCTTGTTCCTGGTGCAGCAGCGGTGATGCTAGTAGTGGCGATGTGATGGTGGTGATAGCAATGGCGGCGGTGGTTTTAATCGTAGAATCTGCACTTGCCGGTTATTTGGTAGCAGAACCAAAAGGATCTCATAGAGTATTTCGGTTGAATTGCACTGCAGCTCAACGAAACGAAATGCTTGCGCTGCAGAACATTTTCCGCAGTGTGGAACACAGAGGTTGCCAGGATGAGGGTTTGATTTAGAGCTTTGCCCCAGATTGAGGTTAAGTGGCGGTGAAGTGGTCCTTTGGATAAATTGCAATTTTGTACAAAATTGAGAAATGTTCTACGAGGAATTGCGTCAAATTAAGTTGATGATCGAATAAGAGAATATGAACTCCGATTTTTGATCTAATGTTGAAAGTGTTTTAATGCAAGTCCTCCAAGGACAGAGATAGTCGGTCGACCGTCTTTATGATGGCAAAGAAAAAAGAAAAACTGATGAACAAATGAAAATTATTATATAAAAGCTTTACTTCAAAATGAGACTTGACGTTCCCATTGTATAGAGTCAGTCTGAAGGAGTACAAATAGTGTGATGGGAATGACGGACGCACTGAGTTGTTTGGCGGAATTTGTTGTGTTATTCTTGGATTGCTAATTGCTAGTCTTTTGTTTGTTACTTTTGTAACTTTATTCTTTAATTATTTGACATTTCGTAACATTTACCGCTAAGTAACTTTTGGTCGTTGATTATCTATTACTTAATTTAAATTTCTAAAAGTTCATCACTTATTATATTCGACCGTTTAGGGCGACTTTCTACTTTTTATTGTGTCGCAAATGTGACTGTGGTATTTTCTTGACGTTGTTATAATATCGTGATATGCAATAAGTATGTAGTCCTTCGTTCAAAATCTGCATTGTTATTATTGCTGACACCAGCACTAGTCTTGGCAACGTACGCGTTTGCACTCATGTTACCATGTAGTGACGATGATAAAGCCGGGACTAGACAATTCATTTTCAGATATGGTAGTCGGTGGTGAAGGTAAGATCTCAGCGGTCTATGCATCGTCGACATTATTGCGATTGCTGTCTCATTATCGCACTGTTATTCTGAGGCTGCTGTTGCTGCTGCTGAGTAGGTCGATAATGTTGATGATGATGTGGAAAACATATGTGGATTGTAATATTGCATTGTACGATGAGACATCGAAAGCGGCGAATTGACATTTCCGACAAGTTGATTGGGTGGTGGATAGTTTGTTTGCCATGATCATGGCTGGACTGTGGTATAAGGCAGATTTGTAGAACTATGGTTTTGTGGATAGAATAAAGAAGACTACAGATACCATGTTGGGACACAATTTCACAATTTCAAAAGCACTGTTTAAAATTACGAGTCAAATCACTACAAGTAATTCACTTTCTTAGAACTGCTTACACCGGGAACGCGTACAATTACAGTTGTCACAAAACTCACGAGATCCCAACATGAAGTATTAATATCCAGTCATTACTTTATTTCGATATAACAAATAATAGCCGCCAACTGACAATAATAACAATGAATATATTGAATGGTCCACCGCCAAAAATCGAGTTGATCTCTAAACAACTTAATATAACCGACTACCGAAACCCTCTTCCTCATACGGTGATTTAACTATATTTCACCAAAGAAAAATTGAGAAGAACTGCACAACCTTCTAGTCCGACGATATATCATATATGAGAAAAGAAAACAACGCACTGTCGATCGAAACATTCGGAGGTGTTTAGAAACCGTGAGATCATGCGATCGGTTGATGAGGGTCGCATTTGGCCGTCCATATTGCGTAGTAAAACTAAGAATCGGACCGTATACTTTTGAGGAATTGCGGTCAACATGCCGGATTGTTGTGAACTTAGTTCATGTTATTGTATAAGATCGATGAGGAAGAGTATGACGAGAAACAGCCTCAAAGATTGGGAAAATTCGTGTTGGTTTATTGATTGTACAACTGTTGTACGCTTGTGCCGCTTCAACGGCTGAGTTGGCAAAGAGGTTGTTGTTGCACAATTACTGAGTGGTAGGTAGGATCCCAAATCCCAGCCGCCCGTGAAATACCACCCCCTTAAACTATAGGCTTCGTAAAATGGTTGGCAGAAATCCTTGATCATCCTTCCGACCTTGGATGATGGACCCGGTCGAGAAAAAATAGCATCTCAGGCCACTGACTCTGCGCTATAGGTTCGTCTTTCCTGGGAGAAGTTAAATAAGAAAATTAAAAAAATCAGTTGTAATCAATGGTTGGTTTTGTTTTAATGAATTTTCGTTCATTCGCGGGTGGTCATTAGATTGCTGTGAAGCTGTTGTAGTGTGGAGATAAGTACTGGGTTTGTGGGGCTCGGGTAGCGGCGGATATGGTAATGGGGTTCACGGCTCTTAGTCGGGTGTTTTGTGATTGGGTTTCGTTGGGGTTTTGTACCTCGTGGCGTGTGTGAGGAGTTGATAAATATGTTTTTTTGTTTGTTTTGGTTTTGGTAGGAAGGTGGAAATCTTCAAAAGATACCTCTAGACCGATCCAGAGGCATGCCGGGTTTTTACCGACTAAAACCACCTCCCGCCAGGCTCATATTCGCGTTGATCCCCGCGGAACTTTCTTTTAGATACTCCATCGCGGGGCGGGTGCAAGCGTGTGCGACTTGTAATGAATTTATTTGGTTATGTTGGAGTATAGGCCCTTTGCTGAAGTTGTGTCTGTTCAATCGTTAGAGGGGCTGTCTGTCTTCGTCTTCGTAAATTGTTATTCGTATTCTAGTTGTTGGGGTAACTTTTTTGAGAAGCATTGTGTAAATGAAGAGAGATACAATTCGGAAAGAGGTTTTGGAAATTTAATACTTTTTAAAATCTACTTAGGGCGATTTAGAGATAGATAAGAAGCAGATGCATTTTTGTTATTTGTCGTCAGATGGCGCCACTTAAGATTGGTGGTGAGAATGTTTTCGGAGGTGGTGCCTGAGAGTTTGGGTAGAGAGGTCGAAGTCGAACAAGGTGGCATTGGAGTTGACATTTCTCAGCATCCGCGAAAAGGGTTCGTTGAGACCATAAGAGGTGCGGTGAGGTGGAATGTAGAGTATGCGGGGATTACGCATATTTCGAGGGTTTGTGTTCAAAGGAATTAAGTTAAGGAGGTAGGCCCAGTCGACCGAGCCGGAGATGACCTGATGAAAGAATACTATGTCAGCCAGGACTCTTCGCTCCTCAAGGATTGTGAGGTTGATTAATTTGAGACGGTAATGTACGGCGGAAGGATTAAGGCATTTTCCCATCCTAGTCCTTGGAGAGCGAACCGAAGGCAGCGACGTTGAATACTTTCGATTCTACGGATATGGATGGATATTGGGTGGATATTACCTGAACCCAACGGAATACAGTCTATTCTTTAGACAGGAAGAAATCCATTTCAGCAATCCAGGTTCGAAGTAGATGGCGGATAATTTAAAGAGGATTCGATGGTAGGAGATTTTGTTGAATGCTTTACTGAGATCGGCTGAGACCATATCGACCTCGTTACCGTGCTCTAGTGCTGAGAGTGTAAAGGAAGTGTACTCCACAAGATTGGTAGTAGTTGCTCGGCCATTAAGAAAACCGTGTTGACTTGGTGAAATAAAAGTTTTGCAACGAAAACTAAGAGAATCGTATAGAATGCTTTCGAGAATCTTGGGTAAGTGGGACAGTTTGGTGATGGGGCGGTAATTCGCGACACATTTTTGGGGCCCTTCTTGTGGATAGGGGTGATAAAGGAAGTTTTCCAAATCTGGAGAAAAACTCCTTGAGAGAGTGAGAGATTGAAGATCAGTGACAGGGGAGTAGAGAGAATGGAAGAGGATTTCTTGAGGAGGATTGCAGGCATACTACAAGGGCCCGGTGTTAACTCGTCTTTGAATTGCAGTAGCTTGGATTCAATTAAGGGCGGATCAAAGGAGTTGTGGAGAAGGAGCTCGAGGGAAAAGTTAGGTAGGTAGTTAAGGTATGATGGGTCAGGAACAAAGACGTCATTAGTGAATGACTGATTGAGTCGCGAAGAGGTTAGTAATAGTAACAGGATCAGATGAGGTATGCGAGTTTAATAAATGGGGTAATCATCAGATCTATGTTTATGATTGACGAACTGCAAGAAGCTTTTGGGGTCATTTTTGAGATTTGTCTGAGTTTTGGTAAGATAGTTGCGATAAAGGGTGTTGAAAAGTATCGTGAATTGGAGGTAACAGCTAAGAAAGTTGGAGTAGTCGGGTATATTTCGATTCCGAGAGATGGTGGTCCATAACTTATTACTTTTGTTACGCAGGAACGAAGCTTGTGATTGTACCATTGGGGGGAAGAGGTTGACGTTCTTTATCTAGAATAGAGAACGAACAGGGAAACAGATTAAAGGATGTCGGTATATAAGGGGGTCATGGTATAGCGTTTGCGACGATAGTGAAGAGTGTGTGATTCGAACCGACGCTATGACGGTTAGAATCACTAAAAATTGCACCAATGCTCAACACATCAGGCCACTGCAGTGTGTATGAATTCGATTTCTAAACTCAAGTCCACTCAACTGATGTGGACTTGCTATGTTATTGCTTGGTATACGGCAGATACATTTTCTTATTCGATTTTTCTCTCGGTGTTCTTCAATATTTGCTTGTGTATTGTGTGTGAGTCTGTTAGAAACGTCACACTATTCCCTCCTCAGTAACGTTGTTACGATCAACTTCGTGTGCGAACGACGGAACGCCGGAACAGGTAAGCGAGCCGGTGCTTTGTGCAGAAAGTCGGGATCGTAGTAATAAAGTTCTGTTTACTATAGGAAAGTGTGTGCTGTGTGTACAGATTACGTCGGATTGTTGCGTTAAGCAAAGATAGTGAAGACGGTGAATATATGATGAAACGCGTGAAAAGCGAAGCGTAGAAGCAGCAGGCTACTGCCGCGTGTACGAATTCGATTTCTAAACTCAAGTACACTCAACTGATGTGGAATTGCTATGTTATTACTTGGTATACGGTTGGTACATTTTCTTATTCGATTTGTCTTCACTATTTGCTTGTGTATTGTGTGTGAATCTGTTAGAAACGCCACAATGGCATCTTCGACGGATAAGTCATCGCAGTTGAACGGAAGGCGGCTTAAGTAGTCGTTGATGAGGCGGAAGTTAGCTTTATGGAAATCGTAGACGTAGTGATTGGATGGGGTGATCGACGGTTACGAGTGGACTCGGAAGAAGATCACGTGAAGAGGGGGGTGGTGGTTGTCTATAGATGTAAGGACGAAGGGGCTGGGTGAGACAGATATATTGATAGGGTTTGTTGTAAAGCTGAGGTCTAGCTACCTAGCCAAAAGGTTTCGAACGTTACTGATCTGACAGAGGCAAGAAGAGACAATTCCTTCCTCAATGAAGAGACATTCCTTGGCAGAGCTGGGGTGGGTGGTGAAGTGTGATTGAACGTCACATAAAACGCAATTGAGTTGTGGAAGATTAAAATTTTCGAAGACGATAATGTCGCCCTGCAATTACTCACCTCGATTATGTGGTCGATAGGATTAAGAGCTAATTCGTAAACTTCAACGGGCTGGGATGGCAAGATATAGAAGCACATGGCAAAGATTGATTTCCGAGGAAGAGTGATTTTGATTGTCATAAAGTTAAGCTTGGAGGAGGCAGGGAGAGCGACAAGGGACGACTCGATACTGTTGTGGACAGCGATCAGCACTCCTCCGCAGGGGGAAATGTCAGTAGTATGATTGAGGAGGTCATCGCGGATGATGGTGAACGTGGGGGGAAACAGTTCCAGGTTATGAATGCTGCAGATTAAGTTCGTTTCAGTTAAAGCAAAAATGTCAACATGTAGGGCGTAGGAGTTTTCCAAAATGTATTGGGTCTTTTGACCTCTTACGTTCTGGTAATAGAGGGTAAGGGGAGTTATACTGTCGGTTTTGGGAGAGGGTGGGGGAGGTAGGAGTTTAGGAACTAAAAAACTTGTTGAGGTCGTGATAACGTTGAAGATGTGATAACATTCTTGAGTGAACAAAATGGCCGAAAGTGTTAATATTTTTCCCAGCTGGAGAAGCAGACCGCCTTTCTGGGTTCTCCGGATTCTGGAAGCAGCTTTCTTCAATGTTTCCAGTTTGTGGTCCGCCTGTATGACAGAAGCATATGACAGACTTGTTGGGGATTATATTAGTATAGCGTCCGGTTTCACATGTTCGAGCCGGTTCTTTGGCTACTTGCCATCCACTCAGGTCTCACGAGGGGGTTGTTTTCCTTCCGTCTTTGGGATTCTGTTCATTGTCCGCCATCGGATTGCTTGACTTCCGTATGTTTAGCATCTCGCTTTTGCTCTTTTTCTGTTGGTTGTTCACTTTTTTCTTTATCAGCGCGTATTTTTGTTGTCTTGAGTTTGGGTGTTGTTATCCTGAACAGCTTTTATAACACGTCTCGTGCTTCAGTAATGGTGAGCGAAGAGGGAGTAAGCTGATAGTCAATGTTTAAGGACGATATTTTTATTTACGTTTGTAATACTTGGTTTAACTGTTACCTTGTTTTAATTATTTATTTTAGTTGTGGCCTTAGTTTCGTTGTTCACATTTTAACTCTTTACTTAACTCTGTAATTAACTCCTTTCATACCCAAATTATTAGGGGAGAATCGCTGACGATGCACTCTATTCTTCTCTACTGGCATGACCCCGAACGCAAGTAATTTACGCTGCCGCAATTCCGCTCAGTCTGCTTTGACCCGTATTGCGTGCAATTGCCTGGCATGAGTCATTTGCGTTCCTTATTGCTATCGCCGCTTAATGGATATTCGTTTAAATGATATTTCACTTAAAGTTGTTAAAGATAATTTAACAATTATTTGTTTATTTATTGTTTCCACAAAACTTACACCTGCGTGGTCTTGTGTTGTGTCGTTTTTCTTCTTCTGAGGTTAATCCAAATAATTCCCAGCCATCACTTATTAACTTCTTATTTTTATTACAGTTTTATTCTATATTCGCAGCACGTATTATTTTAGTTAATAACTTTAATGCACTAGTCACATATGTGATTTAAAATATTATAAGACCACCGGGAAATTGCGACACAGAGAACACAAATCAGAACACAAAAAAGACGCGTCACTCTCATTTTAATTGTATTTTATTTTTCCTTTTTTTTTCTTTACTTTTAACGTCGTCAATACAACCGAACCGCACGCTTTCAGCGCTTATTGAACAAGCCTCAAATCTGGCGCCCTTCGTTTTCCATATCTGTTTTTGTTTAATAGGGGGCTGGGCTATGGTTGATAGGGAGACTATGGCTAATAGAGAGAATATGGCTCATTTTTAATTTTTTTCATTTTTAAAACATTTTTTATTTTCTATTTATATTCTTAGTTTCTAAATTAAAGGCCAGACAAAAAATGCTTAAATTCTAGCTTAATTATCTTATATAATAACTTACTGGTCCTTCACAGACGCTCTAAGCTAAACATTACTTAACCATTATATAATTTGCCTTTCGGCGACAGAATTTTGTGGCAGTACTTATAATTATTTGAAGAGAGAATATGGCTATGTGCAATGTGATTGTGGTTTTTAAATAGGGGTTTTACTTTATTTAAATTATTTAATTATTGTATTTGGGAATATTCTATTGTAATGGGAAAGAGATGATTTGGAGGGATGTTAATTTTTCATAGCGGGGGTGATAATTAAATGAACTTAATCATATAACAAAGTGCAGAGGTCTTGGTTCAAGCAATTCGTTTCGTTACTTCGAATTACCGGTGGCAATTCGTCAGTACCCATGTGCCTTTTTTCACAGGCGTCAGTATTTTTATGGGAATTCCCTCTTGGCGTACGATAATTGTCATATTCCGTTGCATTTATTCAGACGCCAGCCATATGAATTGAATTATTATTACGTTAATTGAATTATGCCAAATGGGGTTATGTAGTGGGATACAGCATCCTTCGTCCCTTTGGACCCACGTTCCGCCTTGTAGACGGCCCCGATGTCACGAACAGTGCCCCTCGTTTCTTTATTAATCGTTCGTTTCTCGTGAGGTTCCACCTAGCATAGTTCTGTGAGGCGAGAAAGTAGATGACTCAGGGACATGGATTCACTTTCTTCCCACAGCCTTCGTTGACACTCCACAAACTGTCCAGAAAAAACAAGGAAATGAAACACGTTGGTTACGTTTATTAAAGTTTTATTTTTGTTCTCTTTTTTTTAACTTTCACAATTCGGCGAGACACTTAACATTCATCAATTCTGAAACCGTGGTGACACTTTCCGAATTTACTTTGTCGATAATCACTGATCGCGATTCTGATTATGATATCGTTTTCAAAAAAACTAGTTAAAAGTTAACAACCGAAACTCCGACAGCGCGACAACCTCAACACCACTTAAGAATTTTACTTTGGAATGCTTGCACTCTCTGGTGATCATCCGCCTCCTCTGGCTAATTAAATCTGACTCAACGATGCAACTAACATCCATCAGATTCAATGGCCGCGAATTGCATCGATAAGGGTGGATTCTATATGTGTTCGTATAGGACAAGTACGTTGCCCTGCGATAAAAACGATGATCGGTGGACACCTGATTAAACAGACGTACGATCATCGGTGGCTGCGGCGATATACCCACACATTGTTGATGATGTATGCCAGGGATCGAATTACGTTTTTGTTTCAAAGTAAACAAAAACGCAATTTCACAGATCAAATGGTGGCACACATGATATAAATGATGCCTATGCCTATGATACCAAGGGGTCCTCATGGTATTTGCCTAAGATTCCTTGGAAACACCGATGTAGGCAATATCGAATCTAGCCGTATGGCTCCGGTGCACAAGGCGGAAAATTATTTTGTTGACATAAGTCAGCAGAATCCTCGTCGACGGCGGCAAAGGGTCACACTGGATGGCTATATGTTTAGATCAATATGCGGTTAAGTAAAACGAACACAGTGAGATACTGTATGTTTAATTTAGGTTTTCAGGCGGTCATCATAGGCTTGGCATGGGTAAGGTTACCTAAACAATGATCATATCCATGCCCAAATTCATGATCGGTTGATAGCCGATAACGGGGAATTTTCGCAACTGTCGCGGAACTAAGGGTATAGGCGCGATATACAATTGAGAACTATGGAAAGAATATCGGCTCCAGCAGTGTCAACAATACGCTGGCCAGCGTTTGTATATCGGTAATTGAAGACAAGCTGAGTCAATAGGAGATGAAATGGTACATGGAGTTTGAACCAGGAAAGTTCAAAATGTATGGGTGCCGTCGGGTAGGCTTTCCTTTCAGGTATGATGCTGCAGTGGAGCTTGCGCTGTCCCTAATTGCAGGTAAGTACTATGGCTTGGTATGGTAAGAGGAAGTGGTTAATTTAAAGACGATGGGCGGTTCTTTGGGAATGTATTAAAGAACCGCCATAGTTCTACTATTTATCTTCCCAGCCGATCGAGCGCAATCGTTGGGTTTTTGTGTGGACTCATCACCCGTGACATCTGTTATGTGGTTTTAACAATATATTTAAGTAAGAATATATATTTAAGTATAGTAAATGGTTATTTAATGTTGGTTAATTTAAGTAAGAATGGGACTTACTTTGGAGACCGTTGAGCGGTCGCTGGAGAAGCTGTTTGTCAGCTGTTGGTTCTTCGGCGACTGGGTGCAGGGGACGTTGATTGGTTGCTCCCCTGTTCATCCGTAGCTCACCTTATCGGTCACTTTGTCAAACTGAAGTTCAACTGATGGTAAAGTATCCTTCTTAGCCGATCACGTACACAGAAGAACCAACTATTTAACTATTAAATGGATAAAATTGTTTTCCTTTTTAATTTCAATACAATGTTGATTTGAATGACAAGCCTCGTGCGTAGTTTAATGTCGAATCTTATTTATTTTTTTCGCCGTTGACGTTTTATTTTATTATTCGACGCCAACGCCGGTTTTTATTATTTTCTCTGCCAAGTAGTTTATGCAAATTAACTACTTGGCGAGTTGTTCTCCGTTTAAAGGTAAAGAGGGGAACCTAGCGAAAGGGGATTAGTGGATGTTGGGGGGACCTGGACTCAAGGTCGGTCCGTAACACATCCGTCCGCACATGGACGCACTAGGTGGGGCCTTATTTCGTGATGGCGTTGCCCGTAGCGACGTTTTACCTGTACTCATTCTATATTATATTTTATTTATTTTTAGATAGCTTAAGTTTATACTTCGTTTTTTAGTTTTGATATTTAGTTAGTTGGTTAAATTTAGGTAACTGGGCGTTGTTGTTCTTGTTTCCAGTCCGAACAACAGGAATTCTAGGAATCACCGACAGATTCCTTTGTCGTGTACCCTTACCCTATTCCTTATTGATCTGTTATATAAGTTTGAAACAATTTGCTCATCTGTTTAAGCGACTTCTTCCTTTCGAAGCAAACTGTTCTAATTTATTTAATTTATTTTTAAATGCGATTTTGCTACGCGTCCGCACTTGATCACTTCACAACTATCACTGTTCCAATGTATGACTGGCTTTGTAGGTTTACTCAGAGAGTATTCGCCTATCTTCTTCGAGAAGTGAGTATTCGACCAATATTCTGTGGGTAATTCTTTTGTCCACAATCAAAAGGTTTTTTTTTTGTTTATCATAATTTAAAGCTTCCTGAGTTTAATTTATTAGAGGAAGACATCGTCGTTAATTCTTTTCCGCATCTTTCTGATGCTGATACAAGGAACAAACGTTTATAAAAAATATGTATGTTGGATCCTTTATTTGTTCTTGGCTGTTGAGAAGCCAAACAAGTTATGAACCCATATATACCATATGTGTTATAACGCCAATGATACTGTCCAACCCGAGGTTCTCTACTGGCTTACCTAGACACGTCTCTGCGTATATTTGCAATAAGTCAATTAGTTCTGAAACAGTGCACATTTCTAAGCTGACAGAACCTATCTCGTGAGATTATTCCATTCCATGTCCTTACCGTGTACCTCTAGTTCGAATACAAAGTAGTAGCTATCACATTGTTCTGTATCGTTGTCTCCTCCGTTCAAGTTCTTTACCGCATCTACAAGGCGACTTATGTCATGAAGTGCTACACAGCCAATCAACATATCAGTGGCTGTATTATACAGCAGCGGCCACTCAACTGTTCATCCATTTACAAATGAAATGGAAATTGAACTCCTAAAGGACGAGTCCTTTCATAATGATTCGACCGGCCACATGAAGTGGAGCAATAAAGGCAAATAAATGTTGACAATTGGGGTGGTAGCGGAACGACGTATTAAGGAAGCCAAGGACGTGGTAAAGTGGGAGAACAGGGAGTCAAGAGGCCAGCCAGGCTTCGATTGTGCGAATAGCGTGATATTAAAAACTGATAGACCGGAAAAGGGGCATTCACTAAAGTAAATTAGTTAACAAGTAAATCTTGGTGTTTATTCAAATGACGAGAGGCATTTAAGATTGAATATGCCTTGTCTGTTTAGATCACGATATTGGGAAGCGAATTCTTAAGTACCGATTTGCTTTCGTTCCATAAATCGCAATGATGATTTAATTTACAGCAAATACCCCAAAGATGTGCTGGCGCGTAAGTTCAGTAAGCCACGGGATTTTATGGCATAAGTATTGTATTAAATCATTATCTCGGTATTTAGAGAGGGGAAAGGAAAGAGTTCAACCCACGTACTATAGGTTCAGTCATATACATGTTATAGCAATATCACCAATTTAGTCACTAAGGCGGGTTATTTGATACACCGGCTAAAATTAAAACAAACATGATTATGATCAGCACATTTTTTTAGCACAGATATTTCACTAAGCGGCAGCTGCCGGAGCTAACATAGAACTGTAATTGGGGTTGATGCCTTTTTGACGTCATATTAACCAATTATATCTGTGCGATTTGTTCTACCAGATTCACACACTCCAAATTTTTTGCAGATATTTTTCTGACTAATGTGTACTACGTGTGTATCATCGAAGGAATTGTTTACAAAATCTTCTTCTTTAGGCCTTATACCTCTGGTCTATACGTTTCCAGAACAACCCACGAATTAAAATGAACAAACGTTTTCATTTTTCGTTTTTTCCATTTTCAGTTTATTAACGTTGCCCCTGGGGATTGCTATTTAGGAGTTTGGTCGTTGTCATAGTCTGTCTCGCTAGTTACCGAACGCAACTTATATTTTTGGATCAAACCAAATTGCTTCTTCTCTGTTGTACGAGAGCTCTGTGCCTCAAGTGGCAGTATTCACAAATTGAACACCGGGTTTCAAGTCCGTCCAACTGCTTGCAGTGTATTAAGTTGGTTTGTGTTAAATTTCAATTTACCAAGGAAAAGTGGAGAGTATCGCGACGAGGAGAACCCAAACGACTTGAGGAACAAATATTTTCTGCAATTTGCATCCAATTTCCTCGTGCAGGCGTTTTACCATGTTTGTGGGTCCCGCGCACCGCTTGCACTTCATTTATTTGTTTGTCAATTTCGCAGTCAATTTGTTTGCAGTCAACGTTTATTTTCCCATCACTCACAGGCTGTTAAGTTGAGCTGAGTTCTTTTGTTGCCCTTATGCAAACAATGAAAAGGTTTCATTTTATTTCTGCAACAAAGCATTTCTCAATTTCCTACTCCTATCCTATTCTAGTCCTTTCATTCTTCCGCTCCTCATTTATATTCCTCTTCATACCTATGGCCTTTTCTTTGACTGCCTCACAATGAAATCAAATGAAATATGAAGCGCGTACAAGGAACAATGCCGTTTGCGCTAAGAAACAAAGAGCAGAGTTCCTCTTCATTCCTTTTGCAATTGTAGGATGTTTGCTTTTTATCCGAGACGGGAGTATCCTTTCTTATTTCCTTTAAATCCTTTATAACCTAGATACTTGTAGATCCAGCAATGCAATGACAGATCTGGCCGTTTTTGTATTCAACAGCAAATTGTGTGGGTCTGGAAATAGCGCCAGGCGGCCAAAGGAGGAGTATGTCCTTCGTCGCCTTGTAATCAATCCATTGTCATTAATTATCAAGTTGATCAAAATTGATTGATTCGTGCGAGCGGGTGCAGCGTATTTGCATTGGCATCCGTGATGGATTGAACCTAGACCAGAAGGATTCCATTTGTGATTAAGGACAGTCACTACAACCAGCTAATTGGCAGAGATGTGATATGGTACCAGCGTTTCGTAGTGGTTTCTCAATTCGAAGTAATTAATTTCTGGCCGTGCACATGGTTGTGTAGAGTATCAAGATAAAATGATTAGTTTGGAATTTGGGAAGCATTTCCGAGGAGGATAATTATGTGAGTGCATTGCGGTTAATTCGATACTGGGAATGTTATGAGTTATCGGAATATAATGGAAGGATTCACAATGCGTGGGTGTTATTAACAGCAATAGACACAAGCTAAGATGAATGTGCTTGAGCGCCGTCAACGTCAACCTATGATTTCGACAGCAATTTGTGTGATGCATGTGTACCACTAGGGATATATTCTTATTGAATCAGAACCAATACTTAAAAATAAACAATATAAACATACGAATACATTTCGATAAAGAAGCAGACATTTGTTAAACTACGGAAATGACTTTCCCCGTCCGACAAGAACAAGGACTAGGTTGTGGGGCTTTTCAGGACCCGAAATGCCACGCATCGCTCGAACCCCACCATATTCATCAAATATAGCTAACCTTTTTATGGGCTGTTCCAAGCCTCCTTCGAGCGGTCATATCTGAAAACGTAAAATTCATGACAAAATTATCATCTTGCCATGACCATTGCATCAACCGAGGTACCTCGGTGCGTCCGCTATGAATTGGCCGAACAATGGATGGCTCATGTCCACCAACACACGCTAACCTTTCCGTGCGTTATCTTTGTACCCATCCATTGTCCAAGAAGACATTTCGGGCTGCTTGCTGGCTGGCACTTCTGCAAGCCAGATTTTCAACGGCATGCCCTATGATCTATCTTTCCAAAAGAAGAGAAGATCAAATTAAACTTTAGCCTTTCAGGCGCGCATATCTGTTTGCTTATAAGCATCACCAGATTTTATGATCCGTCGCCGTATCTAGGAACGATCACCATCCTCGTCCTACTAATGTGAGTGAGCTCCGTCGATTTCTGGGCATGCTTAATTTCTATCTTCCAACGCTGAAGAACGCTGCCCAAATTCAAGCTCCCCTAAATGAATTCTTGAAAGGAGCTAAGCGCAATGATAAGCGCCCCATCACTTGGACAGAGGTCTCTGATCGAGCATTCCAACTGTCTAAAGAACAATTGGCAAATGCCACCTTACTCCGATACCCCCTCGAGGGAGCGGCACTTTCCATCCAATGCGACGCATCGGACACCGCAATCGGAGCTGTCCTCGAACAGGACATCGAAGGCCGACCGGAACCACTCGGTTTCTTTTCAAGGAAGCTGAGTCCCACTGAGCGACGTTACAGCGCCTACGACCGTGAATTACTCGCGATCTACAGCGCTGTTAAATACTTCCGTCATATGATAGAAGGACGTTCGCTCTCTATTTTAACAGACCACAAGCCGCTGGTCTATGCGTTCCGGAAGAAGTCGGGAAATGCCTCCCCCCGACAAGAGCGTCAATTAGACCTCATTGGCCAATATTCTACGGAGATCAAGCACATCTCCGGTAAACAGAACGTCACGGCGGACGTCCTTTCTTGAATCGATTCGATTCACTTGCGTACCGCCTTAAACAATGCTGACCTTGCCCTAGCTCAACAGGAGGACGAACAGCTTAAGTCCCTCCTAACTGCCGACACGGCACTAGAGCTAAAGAAAATCACTCTCCGCGATTCTTTGGGCGAAATTTGGTGTGATGTCTCCACTGGAACCGCTAGACCTTACATTCCCGAGAAACTTCGTAAGGGCGTGTTCCAGGTTTACCACAAGCTAGCCCACCCCAGCGGCCGAGCGACAGCCGCTGCTGTCCTTCGCAAATTCATTTCGCCCCGGATGAACAAAGATCTCACCGGTTGGGCCCGTGCTTGTCTCCAGTGCCAACGCTGCAAAATAGCGCGACATAATGTACTGGAGCCAGTACAATTCAAGCTTCCCACGGCACGCTTCGACCATGTCCGCATAGACATAGTGGGACCTCTTACTCCATCAAGAGGATTTTCCTATATCCTCACTATGATGGATCGCTGCACGTGATGGCCAGAGGCGACACCTCTCCGGGCAGTTACTGCCGAATCAGTCGCCAAGGCCTTTTACTCAACTTGGGTCACACGCTTCGGTGTACCAACCACCTTAACTTCGGACCGAGGTTCACAATTTGAGGCGACAATATTCAGGCAGTTAATAAACCTCCTCGGCTGCCAAAGAAGTCGTACCACCGCCTACCACCCGCAATCCAATGGGATGATAGAGCGCTGGCATAGATCTCTAAAAGCCTCACTCATGTGTCATAACGACACCCAATGGTTCGACGCCCCTCCCACCGCCCTCCTCGGCCTGAGGACATGTACTAAAGAGGACCTAGGTGCTTCGGCATCAGAGCTTACCTACGGTACCAACCTCCTTCTTCCAGGAGAACTTTTCCTTGACGGCGAAACACCGCGTGACCAACTTCGCGAATTGGGACATCTCCGTGACCTGCTACGTAAGGTTAGGGCAACCCCAGTAGCCAGACACGGCTCCAAAAACTTTTCGTCCACCCTGAACTGCACAGCAGCACGCACGACTTTGTCAGGGTGGATTAGGTCAAAAAACCCCTCGACCCACCTTATGATGGCCCATTCAAAGTCTTCCGCCGCACCAGCGACCGCATCTTCGAGATCGATATTAGAGGTAAACGATCCACGGCCAGCGTTGAGAGACTTAAGCCCTGCTTTCTGGAAGCTTCCGCTCCAGAACAGCCCCCATCCACTGACACGACTACCACCCCGCTGGCACACCCTCCCCGCACTCGCGCCCAAGCGCGCGGCCCCACTCAACTAACCTTCTCCCAACCTTCCTTACCTGTTTCGTGACCGCGTCACTGGGGAGGGAGTGAAGTGGGGCTTTTCAGGGCCCGAAAAGCCACGCATCGCTCGAACCCCACCATATTCATCAAATATAGCTGACCTTTTTATGGGCTGTTCCAAACCTCCTTCGAGCGGTCATATCTGAAAACTTAAAATTCATGACAAGATTATCATCTTGCCATGACCATTGTATCAACCGAGCTACCTCGGTGCATCCGCTATGAATTGACCGAACAATGGATGGCTCATGTCCACCAACACACGCTAACCTTTCCGTGCATTATCTTTGTACCCATCCATTGTCCAAGAAGACATTTCGGGCTGCTTGCTGGCTGGCACATCTGCAAGCCAGATTTTCAACGGCATGCCCTATGATCTATCTTTCCAAAAGAAGAGAAGATCAAATTAAACATTACCCTTTCAGGCGCGCATATCTGTTTGCTTATCAGCATCACCAGATTTTACGATCCGTCGCCGTATCTAGGAACGATCACCAGCATCGGTCATGACCAGGAATATTTACCTAAGCAACGAGTAGCCACGATTCTCACGCTGGCTATCGAAGCTGCTTTCGTTTACACAAAGTAAACACCCAAGCAAATACTTTCGCCCGACGGCACCACCAACGGTATTAACATACCCTAAAACAATATGCACCCATGCATTGAATTGAACATGACCGAAATATGTTTGCTTTAAGCAAACTAGCAACGGTCATATCCCATGTTTAGTTCATTATCACAAAACAGATTCCTGCCTTCGGCAAGAGTTTTATTGACTCACGTCAATCAAAGAATCTATCCCTTGCGGATGGATGCAGTAAATCTTGCTCATACATGGAGCAGCAGTTTTGACCTGCGACATGCGTTTCTTTCTTCCCTTTCACCTTACCTTCGCCATGGTACGTCATGCGCTTGCCTTCCAGGGTGGATCTTTCCAATTTTCTTGGACGATGTCCATGGAGGCGGTGCAATGGAATCCAGGCGCTGATTGGCTACCCTTCGGCGGGGAATCCATGATGATCGCGTTTGATGGATGTCGATGAACAGACATCCGAGAGTCAGTTTTCATCTTCCGAGAGGTGCGTACGTGTCCACCAGAATTAGAAAAATTCATCACTGTCTAGTGCGGTCAAGAGTCAGATTTTGTCCTCAAAAGTAAAGGTAAAAAAACAGTGCGCTATAATATCTTTCATCATTATATACGAGGGTTGCCTCTTAAGTTTCGGGATTTGGTAACCCTAGTGCTGCAATCCGGCAATTGACAGCTCTGTCGTAAAGTTGGACATTTTTGAGGTTATACGCACTCAGAACGTTTTGACATACGAGCGCTATTCGTGTTGTTTACAGTAACTTAAAAGATTCATCTCGGCCCAAAAATGGAATTAAATCGTCAACATTTTCGTGCGATTATTTTTTACAACTTTCGGCGTGGATTAACTCAGCAACAGTGCATGGATGAACTTAATTCAATTTTTTGGCGATGAAGCTCCATCAAGGACCAGTGTTTATCGATGGTATGGTGAATTCAATCGTGGTCGTAGTTCACTCCAAGATGAATTTCGTGAAGGTCGTCCAAAATCAGTTGTTGTTCCGAAAACCATTGATGCTGTGCGCGAACTGATATTGGAAGATCGTCATGTGACCTATCGTGAGATTGAGACAACCTTAGGCGTTAGTGGGACCAGCATACATTCAATATTGCATAAACATTTGACTGTCAAACGCACAATTTGTCAATCGCCCAAAAAAAGGCTCGTGTCAATTGGTCGAAAGAAATGCTCAAAAAATACGGTCGCAGTGCTTCGAAACACGTCTATGACATCGTGACAGGTGATGAATCGTGGATTTACGCGTATGAGCCCGAAAGTAAACAGCAGTCGACTGTCTGGGTGTTTCAAGATGAGCCAAATCCAACAAAAGTTGTTCGCGCACGAAGCACTTCCAAGCAAATGGTCACCTGTTTTTTCGGAAAAACTGGACATGTCGCAACCGTACCACTAGAGCAACGCAGAACAGTCAATTCTGAGTGGTACACAACCAGTTGTTTGCCAGTTGTCTTCCAAGAAATCGGGAAAACCAACCGCCGAAGACGGATCACTCTTCACCACGACAATGCGAGCTCTCACACATCGGCTGCGACAACTGCATTTTTGAGCACCCAAAACATCGATTTGATGGGTCATCCGCCGTATAGTCTCGACTTGGCACCGAATGACTTCTTTTTATTCGCGTAGGTAAAAAACAAACTGAGAGGTCAACGTTCTTCGACACCTGAAGAAGCGGTTGCTGCATTCAGAATGCATGTGTTGGAGATACCTCAATCAGAGTGGCAAAAGTGCTTCGACAATTGGTTCAAACGCATGCAAAAGTGTATAGATCTTCATGGGGAATATTTTGAAAAACAATAAAGTGATTTCCGATAATCAATATTTGTTTTTGTTCTCTAATCACGAAATATAAAAGGCAACCCTCGTATAATATTATAATATATCATTATTATCTCATTAAAAAGTAATGTAAAGAAAAACATAATCTTCCTTCTGTTATTCCGTAACTTATTAGTAAAGAAAATATTGTGCTACAATCTTACTTCTGTTATTCCTTTAACTTATTAAAAAGTGAGGATAAAGATAAACATTCACCGATATTAAAAAAACCTATAACAATAAAACAACCGCAGTGCGTTTTACTTTCTTACTCTTTGGTGAACAATATTCGGCGACGCAATCGTTAGTGGGTGTTAAGCGAATCGGTGGAGGTTTAGTTAACATAGCGTCCGTGCTGGCGCATCGAACAAATCTACCCCACAAGGTTAATAGAACAAAGTATAAATGATGAACTCATAATAAGAAAAGTCATTTTTTTTAATATACTTCTCTCGGGAGAGAAACTGAACATCCTGTTATCAGTCGGCTCCAACAAATCATTTATGTGAAGCAAAAACAAGGTTGTGTAATATTTTTGGTGCACCACCGTGCTTCCGGTTCCCCGGGCAGAGTGGGGTACCGTAGTTGTCCTTCATGGATGTGTCGATCTCTTCTATACACTTTCCGCGTACTAAACACGCTAAACACTCGCAAAAACAAACACTTCAGTTTCCTTCTACAACTGATTTTATTTTTAGTTTAAAAATTCTAATTTACATTAAACTTATATTATTTTTTGAGGAGGTCTTCTCCTCACGCGCGCTACACCCAGACTCCTTCAAGCGACTCCAGTCAAGTCACCTTCTCACTTCAAAATTCTAATTTTCAAATATCGTTATGTTCTTTCGAAGGTCAAGATGCATCGCCACTTATCGTTTGATCCTTTATTGGGGTTTTTATTTGTATTAGCCATCTGGCTAATGCAAACAAGAATTTTCGTGCATTTCAAATAGATAGCACAAGATCCGTGGAAATTGGTTGTTAGTTTAGGATCTGGGAATCCGTGTCTATTAGCTAGTCATAAAACATCTGGTGTGTGAAAACATTATGTTTGTGATTGCAAGAATTGTGTGTCGGCGTATCGAATAGATATGCCTTTCTTTGGAGACATGCACTTTTAGGTTTTGGATCTTGCAGGTTTTTTAGGTGCTAATTGCTTTTAGCTTACCTGGGAAAATAATGCATTATGCTGTTTGATTTTAGGAAATTGAATCGAACAAATGCATTAAATTGAATAAATAAATGTGAATTCAATAAATGAGAATTTGAACGTTTAGTTCGATTTGGTTACAATGTTATGTTTTCTTATAGGTGGGAGGCAAATGTAATATGGGAGAAAAATGTAATGTGGGTGGAAATGTAATGTGGGAGAAAAATGGTAGGGCTTCTTGGAGCACTACAGCTGGAGACAAAATAGAACTTTGAGGCACCCCGGAATTAACAGGATACAGATCCAAACACGCGCCGTCCACAACAACCCGGATCGATCGATTCTCAAGGAAGCTCTTCGTCCAGCCGCAAAGTTGTTGGGAAAGTCCATATGAACGATGTTTGCTCCGTAATGCCTTGGAGATATCCAATGTGACCGCCCTTGACTCACCATGCCCCTCAATCGCAGATGTTCATACATCGGTTATAAGTGTCAAAAGGTATCCCGTGGATCGCCTGACACAGAATCCGTATTGACGACCATTCAAAAGTCCGTTGCACTCCAAATACTTAATTAACACAGTAGAGACGATAGACAGCGTGGGTATGTTTTTTCTTTTTTGGTTATATCGTCTTTAGTGGTAAGGTGCCTCAGAGGCACAGGTTCACCACTATACCCGGGCGTCTGTCACTGCTTTTAGTTCACTTAAATAAAACTCCGTAGTAGACTCGTATTTTTTTAAATTCATTATTCAATTTCTTAAGAAAGTACTCTAAAGATTAACATGAAACGTAATTACAAATATGTATTTACACAACTTTACCATTAATGCTGGTGATTTTCGGTCTTAACACCAAAAGAACACAACTGTTAAAATTCAAATACTTTTGTGGTAAAACTTGTATTTAATAGTCTACAGAAAAATCACAACGGTTAAAAAACTGATTTCATTTGATGTGGTACAACTTGTATTTAATCATCATCATCATCATCGGCACTACAACCGGGAACTAGTCTTGGCCTTATTTAGCAAGTCCTGAGGTTTGCTAAATATTCCATAATGATTTGTTTTTTCCGGGCAAGGTCATTAGTCTTGCGCCAGAGGCTGCCCGACGGGGAATCGAACTTACCTTTTATGCATTCTCTTCGCATATAATTTCCCGTAAGATTCCTTTCTTTACCTTATCAGGCAGAACCCCCATTATTACAACCCAATCTACATCAGTTTCCGCTAATGCAACAGAATTAGCACCTGTAAATGCTGCACGCATTAAGCTTACTGAATTTATTTGTTTTTAAGCTTCTGCAAAAGAATTCTTACCTGCATGCATAACTTCGCATTTAAATTCCCCTATAAGAGTTCTTTCTTATCTTATTCTAAATTCCCTGTAATGAAACTCATCGGTTCGTATATCATCATCATCATCATCATCGGCACTACAAACGGGAACCGGTCTTGGCCTTATTTAGCAAGTCCTGAGGCTTGTTAAATTTTCCATGATAATTTGTTTTTCAGGGCAAGGTTATTAGTCTTGCGCCAGAGGCTCCCCGACGGGGACTCGAACCCCGTTCTCCCGCGTGACAGGCGGGTATACTAACCACTATACTATCGAGGAGTATTAATGGTGAAAAGAAAAAATCACAACGGTTAAAAACTGAATTCATTTAATGCGGTACTAAATTCCGAGGCTGGTCATTCGCGATTCATTCAATAGAAGGAGGACCCTTTAATTCAACCCGATCAGTAACTGGTACTTGGCTCGAATTATTTAACGTGGAGGCCCGACTTGCCTCCACGGAATCTCTAACGTGATTAAGGATATCGACCGAGGCAACAGAACACCAAAATGTTCATCCATCGCGCCGATGTCCATATAAGGGATGATCTTAGAAGATGATCACCGAAAGGATGTGCACACACACATATGCGGTTACTTCGCTCTCTCATGCCGTGCATGAGCAAGCGGACCGTGTATACAATCATTTCCTAAGGAGAACATTAGCTGGCATCGTTGCAACTGGTGCCATTATCTCGACATAGAGATTTTGTTGCTTACACGATCAGCGACTGCGTAAAGCATTATGCTGATCGTGCACATCTTGGTGGCATCTTCACGTAGTCGAATTCTCGATGGTAATTTTCCATCTATGAGAACTCGAATTCCTTGGGCGGTCAGCCGTATGCCTTAATGTATTTGTCGGTCGGATGACCGACCGATGTGGGCATGCATAAAAAGGAAAGATGAAACATCTCCTGCACGTGCGCGGCTGACGTGTAAGGGTATATCTTGGTGATATGGTTCGGACAATGTTGATTGCCTGGTGTATGTCGCATGTTATACTTTCCTACAAGGAATTCCGATGATGCAACGTACACCCGGCGAATTACTTTCTAGCACACGATGCCCGTGAGGAAAATGTCTCTTGTGGTTCGTGCTATTTAGTTAGCGAAAGTATGGTTTAGGAGACACTTTAGGTGGGTGACAAAAAGGTAAGTACCTGCTTAATTGCTAGGCACGCAATCAGCACTTGTTTTATCGGTTTTCAGCCGCTCTAGGTGGGAGTTTTTACATGGTTAATGGGAAGATGAGTAGTGGCGTCCAAGGGAACCGCCACAACAGTAATGCTATCGGACGGTAATTTTGTGGGAGACACTTTTTTCCCGCCTTTGGGATTGGCTGAACTCGTGCGATTTCCCAGCAGGCAGGGAAGGTCCTCCGTGCATAAGATAAACGGACGAGTTTGCCAAGAATCGGCGATAGTTCTGAAACACAGTTCTTAAGGACTATTGCTGGTATTCCGTCCGGGCCGGTTGCCTTCCTACAATCCAGTTCACGTAGAATGCGTTGAATAGTGAGCGGACGAAATCTCACATCCCGCATGGAAGACCGTACTGGCGCGATCACAGGTGGCTCCAAAAGGCCGGTATCGAGGTTTGAATTCGCGGAATACAAATACGCGAACACATTAGCTTTATCGTTTGAATTCGTGACTAACGTCCCGCTGTCTGTCACCCAACGGAGGGAAACAGGAGGATACGAAGTTACCACTGACCGCTTTTGCCATTGACCAGAAGGAACGCGAACCAGTCGGGCACCGAAGGAGTTTATTGGTGACTCTGTCGTTGTGAGCTTTCTTCGCGGTTTCAATTGTTTGGTTGCACGCGTTTCTGATTCTAACAAAATTCGTTCTGTTAACATCGGAGGATTGGAGCGCCATTGCCTTAAAGCTCTATTCTTTGCCGCTGTAATCTGCTCGCATTTTTTGTCAAACCACGATTTATCTCCCCCTCCAGAAGAATAATCATTGATACCGACTCTGCGCAAGCATTAACATCGGAGTCTCTGAAGAACACGTCCGCCCATGGAAAGGATACGAAGAAATCTCGCAAATCCTCCCAGTTAGCAGCCCCATACTTCCATACATGACGAAGCTGCCTAGGCCGGTTATTCGCTTGCTATGCAAGTGCTTGCCCGACAGATACTAAGCAGTGATCTGAATTTCCCAGTCGCGCATTCCATTTTGGCTCCAACCTTGTTTTTGCTTTCAGTGGACAAGTGTACCAAAGATATGCTTATATAGATTAATGATCTAGTTGCTACAGGCTTGTATATTCATGGGCTGCACCGTTTGTTCCTTGTAGGATATATTTTCTATAAGCGGATTTAATGGGAGCGGGTCCGCACTCGATTTTTCCTTCCCGGTATTTGTCTGGGCTCTATGGATTTAATGCCCTAGAATTTATATTTGAAGAAGTGATTGTGGGGGTTTAAGTCTGTGTGCCAGAACACGGGCACTAATTTCACTCAAATCCCCAACGACTGCTCTAAGAGAAAAGTTCACAAATAAAAAAAACCAAGAGTAGAAATAAATAACAACGTTGGGGTGTTCCGTGTTTAACTTAGTTTTTTTTATTTTTTTTTATAGTTCTCAATTTATTTCGAATTTACACGTTTAGATGTTAAATAATTTCCTAAATAATATTTGTTATTCTTTTTAATGAAATTGTAAACCGAATTAATGTCAACGACAATAGGTAAACTTTTGAACTGAGACTTTCGACTCCGTGGTGTGCGACTCAAAAGTTATTAATTGTTTTGGCGAGCGACAGTGTGACTGTCAGCGATAATATATCACAAGCGACTAACTTGCGGCGTGACCGCCCGCAATGATATGTGAAAAGCGACTGATCCTAATTAGGGATGAAATTTGCACACCGGACAACCAATAGAGTTCACCTTAACGCTTCTGCTCTCTTATGTCCACGCCCGTCGAGGTGTGGTGAACACTTCGGTTAATTCGATAGTCGACGAACATGGGAGAATGAGAGAACAGAAACACAATGTACTATGATCTCGGGGTGGGTTTGGTTGTGTGTGAGTGAATCAATGCAACTTTAAGGGTAGCCCACTGACCCAATTCGGTGAATGTGGTGACCCCAGAGTGCATTGAACTGTAGGGAGACAGAATTGTGGAGGAGAGGAAAATGTAGCTGGTGCTATTCACCTGCGAAAAGAGATCATTGATACCCAGCGAATGGAGTGTCTGGGGAAAGTAAATAGGACGCCGTATTGGCTAGGGAAATATTGCCGTGGGAAAACGCTAAGGAATGCGGTAATTACCTAAGCCATTGGATGATGATGCAACCGCGTCGTCTGATTCGACTTGGTTGTTGCTAACCAACATGAGTTGGACTTTCCGGTGGATATCTCATGGTTAGAGGACTGGAGTTGCCGTATGGCAGAAAGGTAGCTGAATTCAATTATGCATTACTTGCATAGAATAATGAATTCAGCTATGCGTCCGTTTTTGCAACATGCTTTTCAGGTGAATAGATAAGTAGGAGAAATTGGGGTTAGTTTGACACGCTCTTGGCGGTCGAAATTAGGCGGAAATAGTGGGCTGGTTCTCCATGTAGTATAGAGAACCCCCACGTGATCAATTTAACATTAATCAACCTAGAGGGACATGAATGTATTGGTATGCGGGGATCTGCCGTGGAACACAAATCACGATTGACACAATCATGATCATAAAATCTACGAAAAGATGTTTGCAATAAAATCTCATTCATGAGAGTCCCTTAATTTTTTCTTCCAAATGCGGAAGTTCACTGTTTCTCGTCATTTGGAACATTTTTAATTTTAAGCAATTAAGGTGTTCTCTTCACTTTATTGATTTGTGGTACGTCTCGTACCAACACCGAAGAGAAGTTCCTCCGTCACAAGCTTAATAGTGAATCTTCGTCACTCGCCGTTAACCAAAACAAGAAATTAAACACCGGCTTCCATTCAATTGATATTCTTTATTGTTATTATGTAGTAAATAAACCATAACCGGAACTAAGGAAGACTTCTTAATACAAACTTTTGATATAAATTTAGGATATACATTCTTAAGTAGAATTAACATTAGTTACAGACTATCGTCGGTACACTTTTATTCAATTCAATTTTTATTTGGTAGATAATTACATTTATGGTATATTTTACAACTAGTACTTAAGAGATTTAGGATAGCAATTCCTTTACAACTATAATCTTAAATCTATATAACGACAATAGCACAATTTTAATGAATAGCAAATAATAAATTAAGGGAAAACTACAATAAAAAACCCTTATTTGAATCTTAAGACTAATATTAATCGGTACACTTTTATTTTCATAAGAAATAGAATTGAACTTTTGATATAATTTTAGAAAATACAGTACAAAATACTGACGACCGGCACTCTTGGTAGCTGTTTTCTGACTCACGGGTAGTTGTATACTTGAGAATTATTACATTAATTTTTTTTGGCACCAGTTAATCGAAACAGTCCGTTTTTCGTTTTACGTGGAGGCCCGACTTGCCTCCACGGAATCTGTTGAACAATTGATTATTTTAACCGAAGCGACAGAATACCAAAAATTCCATCCATTGCTTCGGTGACCATATAAGGGATGATCTTCCTTGCATTTGGTCCAACAAAAAGGGGGTGAAACACACACAGGATGATCGTCTCTGCAGCTCATGGCGTGTGTGTGTCCACAAGCATGCGTACCGTGGATCGATCAAATACACAAGGGGAACATTAGCTGGCATGGTTGCAGCTGGCGCAAATATCTCGACATAGAGATTAAGGTGTTTACACGATCAATACATGCGTAAAGCATTTATGCTGATCGTGCACATCTTGGCGGCATCTCCACGTAGTCGAATTCTCGATGGTAATTTTCCATTTATCAGAACTCGAATTCCTTGGGCGGTCAGCCGTATGCCTTAATGTATTTGTCGGTCGGATGACCGACCGATGTGGGCATGCATAAAAAGGAAAGATGAAACATCTCCTGCACGTGCGCGGCTGACGTGTAAGGGTATATCTTGGTGATATGGTTCGGACAATGTTGATTGCCTGGTGTATGTCGCATGTTATACTTTCCTACAAGGAATTCCGATGATGCAACGTACACCCGGCGAATTACTTTCTAGCACACGATGCCCGTGAGGAAAATGTCTCTTGTGGTTCGTGCTATTTAGTTAGCGAAAGTATGGTTTAGGAGACACTTTAGGTGGGTGACAAAAAGGTAAGTACCTGCTTAATTGCTAGGCACGCAATCAGAACTTGTTTTATCGGTTTTTAGGCGCTCTAGGTGGGAGATTTTACATGGTTAATGGGAAGATGAGTAGTGGCGTCCAAGGGAACCGCCACAACAGTAATGCTATCGGACGGTAATTTTGTGGGAGACACTTTTTTCCCGCCTTTGGGATTGGCTGAACTTGTGCGATTTCCCAGCAGCCAGGGAAGGTCCTCCGTGCATAAGATAAGCGGACGAGTTTGCCAAGAATCGGCGATAGTTCTGAAACACAGTTCTTAAGGACTATTGCTGGTATTCCGTCCGGGCCGGTTGCCTTCCTACAATCCAGTTCACGTAGAATGCGTTGAATAGTGCGCGGACGAAATCTCACATCCCGCATGGAAGACCATACCGGCGCGATCACAGGTGGCTCCAAAAGGCCGGTATCGAGGTTTGAATTCGCGGAATATAAATACGCGAACACATTAGCTTTATCCTTTGGATTCGTGACTAACGTCCCGCTGTCTGTCACCCAACGGAGGGAAACAGGACGATACGAAGTTACCATTGACCGCTTTTGCCATTGACCAGAAGGAACGCGAACCAGTCGGGCACCGAAGGAGTTTATTGGTGACTCTGTCGTTGTGAGCTTTCTTCGCGGTTTCAATTGCTTGGTTGCACGCGTTTCTGATTCTAACAAAATTCGTTCTGTTAACATCGGAGGATTGGAGCGCCATTGCCTTAAAGCTCTATTCTTTGCCGCTGTAATCTGCTCGCATTTTTTGTCAAACCACGATTTATCTCCCCCTCCAGAAGAATAATCATTGATACCGACTCTGCGCAAGCATTAACATCGGAGTCTCTGAAGCACACGTCCGCCCATGGAAAGGATACGAAGAAATCTCGCAAATCCTCCCAGTTAGCAGCCCCATACTTCCATACATGACGAAGCTGCCTAGGCCGGTTATTCGCTTGCTATGCAAGTGCTTGCCCGACAGATACTAAGCAGTGATCTGAATTTCCCAGTCGCGCATTCCATTTTGGCTCCAACCTTGTTTTTGCTTTCAGTGGACAAGTGTACCAAAGATATGTTTTTATAGATTAATGATCTAGTTGCTACAGGCTTGTATATTCATGGGCTGCACCGTTTGTTCCTTGTAGGATATATTTTCTATAAGCGGATTTAATGGGAGCGGGCCCGCACTCGATTTTTCCTTCCCGGTATTTGTCTGGGCTCTATGGATTTAATGCCCTAGAATTTATATTTGAAGAAGTGATTGTGGGGGTTTAAGTCTGTGTGCTAGAACACGGGCACTAATTTCACTCAAATCCCCAACGACTGCTCTAAGAGAAAAGTTCACAAATAAAAAAAACCAAGAGTAGAAATAAATAACAACGTTGGGGTGTTCCGTGTTTAACTTATTTTTTTTTTATTTTTTTTTTATAGTTCTCAATTTATTTCGAATTTACACGTTTAGATGTTAAATAATTTCCTAAATAATATTTGTTATTCTTTTTAATGAAATTGTAAACCGAATTAATGTCAACGACAATAGGTAAACTTTCGAACTGAGACTTTCGACTCCGTGGTGTGCGACTCAAAAGTTATTAATTGTTTTGGCGAGCGACAGTGTGACTGTCAGCGATAATATATCACAAGCGACTAACTTGCGGCGTGACCTCCCGCAATGATATGTGAAAAGCGAGTGATCCTAATTAGGGATGAAATTTGCACACCGGACAACCAATAGAGTTCACCTTAACGCGTCTGCTCTCTCATGTCCACGCCCGCCGAGGTGTGGTGCACACTTCGGTTAATTCGATAGTCGACGAACATGGGAGAATGAGAGAACAGAAACACAATGTACTATGATCTCGGGGTGGGTTTGGTTGTGTGTGAGTGAATCAATGCAACTTTAAGGGTAGCCCACTGACCCAATTCGGTGAATGTGGTGACCCCAGAGTGCATTGAACTGTAGGGAGACAGAATTGTGGAGGAGAGGAAAATGTAGCTGGTGCTATTCACCTGTGAAAAGAGATCATTGATACCCACCGAATGGAGTGTCTGGGGAAAGTAAATAGGGCGCCGTATTGGCTAGGGAAATATTGCCGTGGGAAAACGCTAAGGAATGCGGTAATTACCCAAGCCATTGGATGATGATGCAACCGCGTCGTCTGATTCGACTTGGTTGTTGCTAACCAACATGAGTTGGACTTTCCGGTGGATATCTCATGGTTAGAGGACTGGAGTTGCCGTATGGCAGAAAGGTAGCTGAATTCAATTATGCATTACTTGCATAGAATAATGAATTCAGCTATGCGTCCGTTTTTGCAACATGCTTTTCAGGTGAATAGATAAGTAGGAGAAATTGGGGTTAGTTTGACACGCTGTTGGCGGTCGAAATTAGGCGGAAATAGTGGGCTGGTTCTCCATGTAGTATAGAGAACCCCCACGTGATCAATTTAACATTAATCAACCTAGAGGGACATGAATATATTGGTATGCGGGGATCTGCCGTGGAACACAAATCACGATTGACACAATCACGATCATAAAATCTACGAAAAGATGTTTGCAATAAAATCTCATTCATGAGAGTCCCTTAATTTTTTCTTCCAAATGCGGAAGTTCACTGTTTCTCGTCATTTGGAATATTTTTAATTTTAAGCAATTAAGGTGTTCGCTTCACTTTATTGATTTGTGGTACGTCTCGTACCAACACCGAAGAGAAGTTCCTCCGTCACAAGCTTAATAGTGAATCTTCGTCACTCGCCGTTAACCAAAACAAGAAATTAAACACCGGCTTCCATTCAATTGATATTCTTTATTGTTATTATGTAGTAAATAAACCATAACCATAACTAAGGAAGACTTCTTAATACAAACTTTTGATATAAATTTAGGATATATATTCTTAAGTAGATTTAACATTAGTTACAGACTATCGTCGGTACACTTTTATTTTCATAAGAAATAGAATTGAACTTTTGATATAACTTTAGGAAATACAGTACAAAATACTGACGACCGGCACTCTTGGTAGCTGTTTTCTGACTCACGGGTAGTTATATACTTGAGAATTATTACATTAATTTTTTTTTGGCACCAGTTGATCGAAACAGTCCGTTTTTCGTTTTACGTGGAGACCCGACTTGCCTCCACGGAATCTGTTGAACAATTGATTATTTTAACCGAAGCGACAGAATACCAAAAATTCCATCCATTGCTTCGGTGACCATATAAGGGATGATCTTCCTTGCATTTGGTCCAACAAAAAGGGGGTGAAACACACACAGGATGATCGTCTCTGCAGCTCATGGCGTGTGTGTGTCCACAAGCATGCGTACCGTGGATCGATCAAATACACAAGGGGAACATTAGCTGGCATGGTTGCAGCTGGCGCAAATATCTCGACATAGAGATTAAGGTGTTTACACGATCAACGCATGCGTAAAGCATTTATGCTGATCGTGCACATCTTGGCGGCATCTCCACGTAGTCGAATTCTCGATGGTAATTTTCCATTTATCAGAACTCGAATTCCTTGGGCGGTCAGCCGTATGCCTTAATGTATTTGTCGGTCGGATGACCGACCGATGTGGGCATGTATGCAAAAGGAAAAGATGAAAAATCTCCTGCATGTGTGCGGCTGACGCGTAAGGGTATATCTCATTGATATGGTTCGGGCAATGTTGGTTGCTAGATGGTGCAACCAAATTGCTCTTACTTGTGGAAGATACTTACTATTGCTGATGGAAGTCGACCAGAGACATGTGAACTGAATTGGTTTGGTTCATGTTGGTTGCATGGTGATGCAACCAAATTGCCTATAAGGAACATGTCTGTTTGGTGCTGATAGACTTTGCATCAGCGAATATTGTGATTTTACAGCGTTTCAAGTCTTTTTAGTACAACTATATAAAGGTAAGTAGATGCTTTCCAGGTTTTTGTATGCCCTGGGGGGAAGTTAGGTGTTGTACCTGGAAAAAGCGAGCGGTGGCGTTATTGGAACCGCCACAGATTCCTTTCCGTTCTACTATTTGGGAACTGTGAACAAAAGTGAAGGGCGTCGGAAATACGACGGTGACGATACACATATAGGGGATCTTTTTTGCAATTACGCCAGCACGAATTCAATGAACAAGTGGTTCGTTGAAAAATAATACAAAAGGAAGGATCAGCACCAATGTTGCACATATTTTCTTGCAGACATTCGTAATCTCATTTCGTGCCTCTATTTGCAGGAAAGTCAAGTTTCCACAATGAAACTAAGTTTCAGACCTGGCTTGAGGGTTGGATGATTAGGGCAGGAACCCAATAGGGTTTCGCAAATACTACACCTTGAACCAGTCAAAAAATACTCGTCCTCCTTTGCAAGCATGATCGGTTCTTGTACCAATTTTGTTACGTCATATGTCAAGCTGAAAACGTCGTAGTTAGATAGCTGCTTGAAAATCACAAATTAACCGTAACACGTTTTTTTGCCATTTACCGAAGCCCGCCTTTCTTGCTTCGACCCTCCTCAACCCGTTTTCAACCAACATGTATTTACACAATTCTCATTATACTGATTCAACATTATTTCGTTTTGTGTAGTGTATTTTGTTTCAGTGCCTATACAACAATAACAAGTATATTTGATTATTTATCCTTCGAGTGTGTTACATCGTTTGCCATAAATAAGGTTAAGTGGATTGAGAATTTCCTCTGAATTGCTTGTGAGTACAAACTTGATGGCTTCGTATGTAGTATGTCATTGTAGTGATTTCAAATTGACAAGACAGGGCTTTTAGAATTTATTTAAAGCACTTAAGGATCAAAAACTGATTACACGTGTACTGCAGACATGGCGCCTGTACTCAGGCCGTCTCAATTGTTAAGGAATACAAATAGATGCGTAACATATCCTTGAACAAGCGTATTCATTATTTAACAATTCATATGCAGAACTCGTGTCTGAAGTCGACGTGTCTCTTCGTTCAAAATTCAAAAGAAGATGTGAAGTGTTTCAATTCAGTCCTTGATGTTGGGTGCCTTAAATCCAGAAAACATACATCTTCAATCTCACAGTATATTTTACACTCTCACTCCTCGCGATTCCTCCCTCCCTCTTATGTGACAACATTCTTTTGCTATTACAATAAAATCTTTAGCTACCTTCTCACCATGACCTTACAACTGTCACGACACATTCACTAATTAAATAATGAACTTAACATAAGTGACAGCTATCACAAAGTTTGTCGTTAAATATTTGCCCTGCCCGGGCTGCCACACGACGTTTACCCACGGCAGACATAGTCCTTAAGGATAATTACAAAAATATCCCAGCACGCAAAGAAGCAGGAAAACAGTGAGCGACACAAACGCAAATTCCGATGGCAATGCGAAAATCGAACCTAACACCAGCAAGTCCTAGTAACTGAGTACGCTACACTAGAATGGAACGCACCGGGTAACAAGGTGATGCTGCATAGCTTTCATGTGTTTGGGTGGCTGGTTATTTGGGTGCTTGTGTGCTGAGTGTTTGAATGCCTTTCGGGATAAAACTCTTGGCACCCTCGATGTAACCGCCAACGTTAACCTAGCTGGCAATTGACAGCCGGAGACATGTCATTATTATAGTCGGAGGATTATCAAACGCAACACCCTTCACAGAGATACTTGAGGTTATCAAAATTCCCATAAGGACACCAAAACTGCTAAGTATATCTAATGTCGTAGGAAGGCAACGAATATCCGGCACTACAATTTAAACTTACACAAGCTTCGAAATAGTAATTGTAATCTAATACATACTGTATGGTATGGGTATTGCAGGGAATAGGACCGAAGGTACGAGAAAGGCGACAGGATAAGTACATTGCCCTTAAGATATTATATGGGCAGAAGGTACAACCGCTTTTGACAATGTTGACGGCATACAACTCAAGGGACTTATTAGAAACTTTAGAAACATTTTTCGGTAGCGTTAATGGAATAATAATGAAATAGGATCTAAGATTGTCTGAGAGGATATCTGGGCATTCTCGGTAGTAATTTTTAAATAATTTAACAACCGACGAGAGAACACTCTTTGCCCATTGAATATTCATGGCCGATAAAATGTACACCAGCATCGTTCATCAAGAGCATTACATTCAAGGACCTCTTGCTATCACCTTTTTGAACTTTTTTTTACTCGTCCTTTCCTCTTTTGCCTTGGTTTTTTTTCTCCCCGCTTGTATTTAAAGAAATCGTTCTCATACACAATTGAACAGTTTCATTGTTGGTTCTGTATCGATTAAAATGTAACGGTAGTGCCCGGTTTGAGAATTTTAAGTAAGAGAGGAAGGATATCAAGAATAAAAAGGATTTTTATTCTTACATCTCAGTCAGCTCGAAGGGTGTCGAATGTGTTGGGAAGTTCTCACGAATCTCATTTGTTTTGAATGACGGTGCAATGTCCAGGCTTTTTGGAATAAACTTTGAAAGAAGGATGAGGACTTTAAATGGTCTGTGTTTAACAGTAAATCGAAAAGGTTTCCCCATTGAACAACAGATAACCTGTTTTTGTGGTGGAATGTCTGCCGTCTCAAAAACACTTGCAAAGGTGGAATTTTGAAAATAAATTAAACCAATCCAAAGTGTAATTTGGAAAGGGATAACATCCTTTAGAATAAATCGAAATTGTTCAGGTGGTATTGTGACTAATTTTTTATACATAATTTTCTCAGGAAAGGCGGGCGCTGAGTAGGTGCCCTGAGATTGCTTTGGTCAAGGATTTTCTTTTGCAACCCACTTTATGGAGCCTGAAGCTTAATGGGGTGGTATTTCACTGCTGGGCATTGGGAACCAATCTGCCCCTCAGAGTAGGCATCAATTCTACGTTTGGATGATCCATAGTAACGGATACCAGTGAGTATAATTGGCATGCAGGATTAAGCTTCCCTAGCATTTCGTATAAGATGATTTATATCTCAACAGGCTTATCCTCGGTGATTAGGCCCTTATAATGTGCTCACAGCTGAGCTAGCTTATATTTGAGTGCAAATTTGAGTGACTCTGTAACCTATAAAAGCGTAATATGACTGCTTTAAATTTGCACACAGCCTGGATCATCATCATCATCGGCACTACAACCGGGAAACGGTCTTGGCCTTTATTTTAGCAAGTCCTGAGGCTTGTTAAATTTACCATAATGATTTGTTTTTCCGGGCAAGGTCATTAGTCCCCTCCTCGACAAGCCCTCCTCGATAGTATACTAGTTAGTATACCCGCCTGTCACGCGGGAGACCGGGGATCGATTCCCCGTCGGGGAGCCTCTGGCGCAAGACTAATGACCTTGCCCGGAAAAAACAAATCATTATGGAAAAGTTAACAAGCCTCAGGACTTGCTAAATAAGGTCAAGACCGGTTCCCGGTTGTAGTGCCGATGATGATGATACTATCGAGGAGCCACACAGCCTGGATAGCTTGAGGTAAATCAGCAATTAAAAGCCATTTAAATATCTGCGACTTCTCTGCAAACGATCGGTTATATTCGAACTGCCCTTCCTATCATAACTGCCACTGTCAGCGAGGCGTCACACCGTCCAGGGGAGACGCCGCCCCAAACAAGATCGTGTCAATTTCCAGGAAGACATCGTGTCGCGGACAAGAGCAATTTATGCCTAGGAAGGCGCTACAGGTACAATAGTAGCACACAAAGCAGCTGGACAACGGCTCATGAAGGGGCGTGGGGGGGGGGGGGGGGGGTATCAAAATCGAAGAAAAGCTTTAAATCGTTGAGTTCTGTTCTGGAGCATAAGGATAGCGTAGGCCCCTTCTCATTGTAAATAAATAATCGACGACCAAGGACAAGTCGTACAGCTGACAACGTCCGTGCCGTTCGAGAGCTTATTGGAGGTGAACGCAGCTGAACTGTTGAAGATATCTCATCAGAAGTGGCTATCGGCTATGGAAGTGTTCAATCCATCACTTGCAATAAGCTCTCGAACTGCATGGATGTTGTCATCTGTACGAATTGTCCTTGGGCGTCGATCATGACTTTCGCTTTCGATACGTACTCGCCCACTTTTCAATTCTCCGGCCCGTGTATACACATGATTCTGCGACCGTGTATTATCACCAAACTGTGCTTTCAATCAAGAAAAAATTTCCGAGGGCTTAACGCCATTATTTGTTAAAAATTTTATAATAATCCGTTGGGCAACAGACGTACGATGTCGTGTGTACCTCTTGCTCACTCATGGCTGTACTGAATACAAAGCCGAGTAGGAATGCTAGCCAATTCGCCCCCCTACTCTTCATAAACCCAACAACCGCCACGCACAAGATTATCTACCTCCCAACATGTTGCTAAACAAAAAGTAAAATTTGATACACCTTCGTATATAGAGTAGGAAAATTGTTGTGTTCTTTCGAGGAAAGTCGCTTCCAAGCCTTTCTCTGATTTTCGCTTCCCCCCCACTAGTTGTAAGGGACGACTCGCGACGAAAACAAAAATATAAATACCAGGGCATATCGAGCCGATGGCACGTGGCCGAACCGGCGATAGGATCTAGAGGGGAATATTTCTAAACTCACCTAATATATTTTCAGGGTATCCTTGGCCAGCCAGGCACCTACTACTGGTGCTTTTTTTTTACACAAACACGAGCACAAAAGGGGATTTTGGAGTACCCTTAAGTGTCAGAGCACAGTGCGAGCGGATGGAGGGGAAGTGGATAAGGAAAGGAGGTATCGATGTATATTGGTCTTAAATGTATGGACACAATGACGAGGAAACAGGTGATCAGCTAGAGCATTCCACATTCGTGTGGTTCGGCTAAAGAATGACTCTCTATGTTTATTTATGAGTTTGAAGATGACTTTCAACGTGAACTAATGCCCATTCTCAGATTGACGGGTGTCGCGGGAAAATGTCTGAAGAGGCGGAACATATTGAGCAAGTTCAGTTGAGCAACGACCGTGATAACACACATAGAAAAGAGATGGGCATGATACGTTGCGGCTGTGTTGTAACGACGGAATTGATCGACTCACAGCTGGGTCCCCAATAAGTTTCACTGCTAGTTTTTGCATCCTATCGAGCAAGTGTAGTGCAGTTTTGGATGCGCCTGACCAAATATGGGAGTTGAATTCCATTTAGGGACGAATATACGCCTTGTAAATTTCGGCGCAAGGCTAATAACCTTGCCCGTAAAAATAAATTATTATGGAAAATTTAACAAGCCTCGAGACTTGCTAAATAAGGCCAAGACCGGATCCCGGTTGTAGTGCCGATAATGATGATGATACGCCTTGTAAATAGTGGCCAGGTTGGATGGAGTGAAGCATCTTTTGTATCTCTTAGGGAACCCCATGCATTTGGCCACATTTTTCGCAGCTTCAAAAATGTGATCGCTCCAATTAAAAGTCGAATTAATTCGAGTGCCGAGGATTGATAGTTCGTTGGCTTCGGCGATGGAAGTGACGTTCATCGACAGTATATTTACTTTAGGGCTCACCTTTGACGACAGGAGACAACACTGAGTTTTTAAGGCATTGAACTCTACTCGGTTAGATAATCCCCATTGATATATCTTGTCGAGGTCAGAATTCAGTGTATTAAGCATAATCTGCTGATTAGTATTGACGGTCGAAGAGTTTGGTCGGGAATGTTCGTATGAGTATGAGAAACTCAATGTGCTATCATCAGCAAACGAGTGGATTGGGTTGTGGGTAATGGACAACAGATCATTTATAAAGATCAGGAAGAGAATGAGTCAGAGTACAGAACCTTGGGGAACACCTGCATTAATTTGATGGGAAACAGATTTGACATCATCCAGAACCACTTGATAATCTCTTATCCATAGGATCAGGGAAATGCCCACTCTATATGAATGTAATTTTGATAAAAGGGCTGGGTGCCAAACTCTGTCGAAGCCTTTTGAAATATCTAAGGCGACTACCTGGCTTTCGCTGAGCTAGTGGGTGGAATGGCTCCACTTTTCGATAAGATCTCCTGTGGATCTGTTGCTACGAAAGCCATATTGGCGGCCATTGAGGAGGTCATTTGATCCCGGATATTTCGAAAGTTGACGATTGATAAGTGATTCCTACCTTCGCGAAATTAGAAGTTAGTGCTATGGGTCGATAAGAAGCGAGGGATCATTTGTCACCCTTTTTGGGAATGTTCGCTGACTTCCATGTATTTGGGAAACAGCCAGTAGAATAAGACAAATGGAAGAGATTCCGCCGTGGTTTAGCGAGTGAAGAGGGACATTTCTTCAAAAGAATTGGGGGAATTCCATCAGGACCAGTGGATTTGTATGCGTTTAGCTCGATGTGCTGGTTGTGCGTCGAGTTCGCTGCAAAATGTTCAGCAAGTAGATTCGCTTTCTGTATTGCACTGGTGACTGGTTTGTCATTGACTATAATGGAGGAAGAGACCGAGTTTTGAATGTTTTTCACGAATGCCCAGAAGTTTCTACTATCTGTGGGAGTGTGTAGTATTTTTTGTCTCACTCTCTGGTCTGGATACTTTGACAAATGCTATTAATGCCAATAACAGAGCTAGTAGGCTTTAATTGATCTATTGGTTGGAGGGTTTATTTACTTTTTATTTAGACTGGGCAAGCGCGAGTAGATCTCGTTTATTTGACTTTGCAGCTGTGTAATCTGTCTCTGTAGATTTAGCAAGGTTGTGAAGACGTCTGCTTGGGATATTGTTTCAGTCTGTACCGAAGTATTTGTGGGTATCAGAGTTGGAGCCTGTGTTGAGGTTACCCCACCTCAAGCTGTTTGTGAGTAAGACCGCGAGTAACAGGCGTTGATCTTGTGCGATTTGTCTCAGTTTTTATTTGCTGAGTCACGCACTTCGACGTTAATTTTCGATAATTAGGAGTTAGCGGGCTGTCCTTCATTCCGACATATTGCACACTTGAAAAGGGTTTTGTCTTCCACTCTTTCTTTACCCAAAGGGAACTCCTCTGCATTATGATCCTGACCGCATTTTACGCAACGATGCTGCAATTCACAGTTCGCCACTGAATGCCCCAACCTTTGGCAGCGGACGCATTGAAGTATGTTTCTGTTTTTTTTTTAGTTTTTCCCATGTTACCCTTTGGTGGTCCAGGACTGTTATTTTCCGTAGACTACCAATTTTACTATTTGCGGTTAACTGTACCAGAAAGAAGGATAGTTTCCTGTTCTCCTTTTTAGCCCTGGCTGTGGTGAAGGGCTTGACCATACTAAAATCAAGGTCATCTAACTTTAGCTCTCGAAGCATTTTCTAAAGGGTCCCCGGTTCAGTTTCAGGGTCGACGTCCTTTAATAGAACTGTAATATTTTCAAGTTCTTTCGGCGTGTAAGAAAAGAATTCCGCGGCGGCTCTTTTCAAGACGTTATATGTTCGAATGGCATGCATATTGCCTCCCAGTCTTTTGATCACAAAATTATTACTACTTACAGCTAACTTACACATACTTACCAATTCTTTTCAATCGATGTCTACCGTGTTGCTTGGTGGCATTTTAGTTTGTTTGCTGGTTTCCTGCTGTTGTGCTGCCTTTTGTTCATCTGGTCCTGGTTCTGAGTTTGGTTTTTGGTGCTGATGTTGGCCTCCTTTTGGCTTCGGTTGTTATTTTTTATTTTTTTGTTGTTCCAGCGCTTCCATTTTTTACTACCTTCTTCTTTCCTGTTATCGCGCTCTCGCTATAGCTAGTTTCGCTTCTAGCTCATTTATTTCTTCTTCTTCGTCCTCAGACTCAGAAGAAGCCAGACAAGCGAATGTGTTGTTAGAAAAATTCCCGCCATAGTTGATGGTAGAGGGGGAATACATTCTTCGCCTCAATTTGTTTTTGTTTTAACATGAGTTCTGCAGCTTTGCGAGTCATTATTATGTCCTTTATTTCGCTCTCTTTGATTTTTTTGCCGATTTTAATTTCGGTTTGGTGCACGAAGAGCGTTTTAATAGGCTTATTTTACCTTGCTTATTCGATTTTTTTTTCGGTGTTTTTCACCCAGTTGTTTGTATACTGTGTGTGAGTCTGTTAGAAATGGCACACTATTGTTGACATTCATGGGTTATAGATCTATAATTTGATATTTTGATTGACAACACACATCCATTAATGGATTCATTTGTGCCGCACTGTGTGTTTCGATATCATTTTATAACATTTTATAGATTTACGGATAAATTTACGTGGAAAAATTAACTAATATATTCCTAGGGTTGGAATATTAACCACACACAAATTCCAAACGCGCTTTCTCGAATTTTTCAGACTCCTGATTATCTACATCTTTGACACCGTTCATTTTTAACGACTTTTCGCCGCGAACCCACGACGGTTCTTTTTTAACTCCACTACTCCCAATTTTCAATTAACAGCGAGAGAAAATAGCTCATTCGCGTCCTTTTATACCAGGACACAAATTTGCCCCCACCTTATCGATTCTCTGGAATTTGGTTTCGGCTCTTATGCACGTTTCAATGAATCGCCAGGTGCATAAGTATATAATGGCAATGTACTGGAAAATTTGCTGGGAAGGGCCATTGTACCAAAAAATGTGTGTGAAAATATTCAAGGTCCTCGTTAAGAGAATTCTTTGTAATTCGTTTTGCGGCAAGAGTTACGAAAATCTCGAGATAGGGAATGGGCAGGGTGGAAAATGTTTGTATGTACATACATAGACTATGTATGTACATGAATGGACTATACATGATGGAAGGTTTGACCATGAAACCTGCTTTCGGTATAGAATAATGTTTCGTTAGGGAAAATGAAAATGTCACGAGGAAAATTAAACTGTGCTATTAAAGCGTAGGACAATGTTGTTTTTGGGTATAATATGTGTGTGATTGGGGGATGGGAGCGAACACACAGGGCAAAGTCTCTGATTGCTTTCAACCCGGCGAAGGCCAGGACGATCCTTGTTCCTGTTCAATCCGAGTTGACATGCAGTCTCCACGTGACACGCCTGGATAGCTACTTTGGTACTCGTCCAAGTAGTGAACCAATGCATGCAGCGACATCCTGAGAAAGGTTGGCACAAGGCTAATAACTTTGCCCGTAAAACAGAATTTAACAAGCCTCGGATAAGGACCGGATACACGACGACGAGCACGGAAACAAAAATGGCTAATCGATTTTGGAATTTTCTCATGGGACGTCCGCTCACTATGCAGAGATCGAAGTGCACAGCAGCTAGCCGATGCCTTGTCCAAATATAAGGCTTACATAACAGCAGTACAAGAAATAAGATGGACGGGGAGTGGTGTTATTCAAAGAAATGAGTATGACATTTATTACAGCTGTCATGCAAAACACCATGTGCTTGGGGTAGGGTCTCTAGTCAGCCAAAAACGGAAGCCACCCATTATCTAATTTAATGCAATAAACGAAAGACTATGCACTTTTCGCGTGCGAGGCAAGTTTAAGAACATAAGCCACATAATCGTTCACGGACCTACAGAGGAGTTCCCTGACGACGAAAAAGAAGAATACTACAAGAACGTTGAACGGGCCCACAATGCCTGCCCAAGATACGATGTGAAAATCGTTCTTGGTGATTTGAATGCGAAAATAGGTCGGGAGCCGATATTCAGGCACTTTGCAGGTTCTCATAGTTTGTATAAAAACACTAATGACAATGGACCGCGGTCATCGAACTGGCAGCATAAAAAAACCTGTTCGTTGCGAGTACCAGGTTTCCGTGTAAAAATATCCACAAAGCCACCTGGGTATCACCTGATGGGGTCACTCGCAACCACATTGACCACGTGTTGATAGTTCGCCGCCACTCCTCGCGTCTGATGAGGGTCGGTACGAACGTACCGAGGTGCTAACATCGACTCGGATCATTATATTGTTGGTACAGTTTTCCGAGCGCGGATTGCCTTACAGAGACGTATTGCATCCGCGGATCAGATTCGAATCAACACGGCTTCCTTACGCATTGAGAACACCAGCAACACCTTTGTTCATGCCTTAAGACTCGCCCTCGAAGAGCTCGATGGAGGGAGAGCGAGTCCTGGGACCAGAATGCTTAAGGCATGTCCGTTCTCCTTACAGAGAAATGGACATGCCTTAAGAATACTGTCATTAGTACTGCCAACTCCATCTTAGGCAGTATTCGTAGAGATCGGAGCGACTGGTTTGATGATGAGTGCAAACTAGCGACTGAACGTAAGAATGCTGCATACCGGGCAATGCAGCAGTCTCATAGGACGTGGGCACGCGAGGAGAAATACAAGGATCTGAAAAAAGACTTCACAGACAAAAGAAAAGTGCATGGGAAAAAAAAAGCTTGTCTGTGAAATAGAGAAAAGTAGAAAGCGAGGTCTGCACCAAGCGCGGAAGTTCTACAAATATGACGCGGTATACACCACGCTGCACTTACTGCAAGGATAAATAGGGTAATCTGATCACGGATCCTGAAGGCACTCTGGAGCGATGGGAAGTGCACTTCACTGAATTGCTAAATGGTCAGTTCACAGAAGAATTGGAGGCTCCACCAATGAAAATTCAAGAGCAAATGCTGCCGTCACCAACCATTGAGGAAACACTAAAAGCCATAAGACAGCTCAATTCAAATAAAGCCCCCGGAGCTGATGGCATACCAGCTGAGCTGATCAAACCAGGAGGGACAGCGTTATATCACGCAATCATGAGATCGTGGTGCACGTATGGGAGCAAGAGAAGATGCCAGAAGATTGGCGTCGTCGTATAATTTGCCACATACATAAGAAGGGAGATATCACAGTGTGCGGCAACTATAGGGGTATAACATTGCTGAGTACCGCCTATAAGATACTCTCCACTATCTACAAGATCCGATAGCCCCATAGGCTAAGGTCATCATTGATCAATATCAGTGGGGCTTCATCCCAGGCAAATCAGCAATTGATCAGATATTCACCCTTAGGCAGGCGATGGAAAAATGTCAGGAATTTAAAATTCCATTATATCATCTATTTATAGACTTTAAGGCCGCCTACGACAGCCTAGTCAGGGTAGAACTATATAATACCATAAGAGAGTTCGGCATTCCAAACAAATTGATACCACTTTGTAGGTTGTCCATGAGCAACGTAACTAGTCAAGTAAAAATAGCGGGATTGCTGTCCAAACCAATAAACATCTTTAATGGACTCCGACAAGTGCACGCTCTGGCGTGCCTCCTCTTCAACCTGGCGTTGGAGAAAGCAGTCCGTGATTCTGGCATCACAACTAGAGGGACTATTGTCACCAAGTCCATCCAGATACTTGCCTACGCAGATGACATCGATATCATCGGTAGATCCGATTCGGCTGTACAGGACTCCTGCACCCAGATCGTGCAGGCGGCACAAAAACTCGGACTGCACATTAACGAGGGGAAAACTAAGTACATGGTGGCAACTTGTGCGAAGAGAAGACCTAACGTTGGTCAAATTATCAGGGTAGTGGAGCACGAATTTGAAGTAGTGCAATCCTTTAAGTACCGTAGGTCAATAGTATCAGCCGATAACAATATGGAAGAAGAAATACGCAAACGGCTGATCAAATCCAATAAAGCCTACTATGGTCTATCAAGGCTCTTTAAATCCCAACATTTATCCAGAACATCCAAGCTACTACTGTACAAGACCATGGTCTTGCCTGTACTCATATATGGATCCGGGACATGGGTGCTCAATAAAAGGCACTCTGAACTCTTAGCCGCGTTCGAGAGGAAGGCCTTAAGGTGAATTTTGGCCCCATATGTGAAGGAGGACGATCCCAGAGACTCTAGAACCACGTACGCGTTCTACCTTGAAGCTAATGTTGTATGAAAAATCAGACTCGGTAGACTGCGGTGGGCAGGACAACTAGCTCGAATGAGCGAAGAGGAGCCTGCCCGGAAAGACCTTTGTGGCAGGATGTACGGAAGGAGAGAGCGCGGCAGACCTTGTCTGCGATGGGGGGATGGCCAAGAGCAAAAGCCCAGAGCCTGGGAGTGCCTAACTCGATGACATCGGCTCGAAATCGGGACCGGTGGAGAGATTTGTTAAATAAGGCCAAGACCGATTCCCAGTTGTAGTGCCAACTATGATGATGTGTGTGATTAGGGAATAAGGACGCGAATTTGCGTATTGATTTAGATGGAACGAGAGGGTGGAAGGTAGCATTGTTAATTATGTAACAGCCGATCTCAAAGCTGAGAGGAAACATCGCGTGGTGGTGGTCAAGTTGGATGTATGATGAAACCATTTTGGGGTTACGGAATGTTTTACATTTTTCATGTTTTCTCTCACTTTTTTCGGATTCCATTCCCTTCTGAAATTTTGTATACAAATTATAATATGCAATCTGTTTGGACTGTTAGATCGTCTTATATATGGTCCAAATACCGAGATGTCGGGTGGGCCATACATTTTTGTAAATGACAACACTTGATTTCTTAAAAAGCGTTAGAGGGAGGGGCGCACGAGTGGCGAGGAATTGCGCGTCGCTTCATGCAATTTTAGTCACGATGGAGCGCTTCACGGGACAGTAACGAGCTTTTAGTGTAAAACAATTTTACAAAAACAACGCGTTACTGTTCGCGCCTATTTAGTCACTCCTACGTTACTGTTCGCGCCTATTTAGAATTGAATACGCATTACGCCGTGTAAATGAGAGTCCAAGTGTTAATTCAATCAAAGCTTGGGTGAAGAAGTTCGAGGAAACGGGATCGACAAGGAATATTAAATAAACAGGGCGGTCACGTTCAAGAAGAAGCGATGAGAACATTCGGGAGGTTGAAATTTATGTACCTCGCAGCATGTGTCAGCGAGTTTTCCAAAGTTTGCGTAGTCGATTGCAGGAGTGCCAACGACTAGACGGGGCACATCTCGAAGTTGTCATTTTTAAAAATTTCAATAAACGTTTATTACGTTAAATAAATGATCAACAAAATAACATTCGTAGTTTTATTTCTATTCTATTTATGTACAAAAATGTATGGTCCAACCTATATAAACGTGACGTTTATCAGATTATAATCATCATCATCATCATCATCATCGGCACTACAACCGGGAACCGGTCTTGGCCTTATTTAGCAAATCCTGAGGTTTGTTAAATTTTCCATAATGATTTGTTTTTTCCGGGCAAGGTTATTAGTCTTGCGCCAGAGGCTCCCCGACGGGGAATCGAACCCCGGTCTCCCGCGTGCCAGGCGGGTATACTAACTACTATACTATCGAGGAGCCCATCAGATTATAATCATCATCATCATCGGCACTACAACCGGGAACCGGTCTTGGCCTTATTTAGCAAGTCCTGAGGTTTGTTAAATTTTCCGTAATGATTTGCTTTTTCCGGGCAAGGTTATTAGTCTTGCGCCAGAGGCACCCCGACGGGGAATAAAACCCCGGTCTCGCGCCTGACAGGCGGGTATACTAACCACTATACTATCGAGGAGCCCATCAGATTATAATCATCATCATCATCGGCACTACAACCGGGAACCGGTCTTGGCCTTATTTAGCAAGTCCTGAGGTTTGGTAAATTTTCCATAATGATTTGTTTTTTTCCTGGCAAGGTCATTAGTCTTGCGCCGGAGGTTCCCCGACGGGGAATCGAACCCCGGTCTCCCGTATGACAGGCGGGTATACTAACCACTATACTATCAAGGAGCCCATCACATTATAATACAACTCTATTATTTAATTGTCTAATGAAAAAATTGAACGTTTAACGCATCATCTCGAAGTTATATCCAAATTCGTAGCGCCATCAACGCCAACGAGTTCCCTAATCCCTACGGGAAACCAAGAACTGACTACGATATCCGAATTTTCTACATGAAGTTGAACTCCACTTGATCCTTTCCAAAATTCGCGATCCATGCAATTTCGTCGGAGTTTTCACATACTCATGTATCTCGGTTGGCTATGGAAACGATTTAAAAGTTGACGTACAACTCTTCAGAAGTGTTTCAAGTCCTTTCCATACTTTTCCTAAGTCGTTGCTGATAGGACTAGGATACATTACGGAGGCTCTGGGAATTCCCATGTTCTATACTATCCCCGCCCGCACCTCATCCTGCTATGAACTTATTAATTTGATTCCTATGAATCACCATATTCGCCCGAGTACGACTCCCAACAACGTGGATCACATTACTTATGACCGTAGTACGTGAGACTTCAAATTAATTTCATCGTACGGAAGTTTTCTGCAATAGTACAAGACACACAACGGGACGAGCAGAAAGGTGGATGCAACACGGGAAGCCACATCTCATGCATATCAAAAGTGATAAGGATGATATAAGAGAATATTTGCATAGTGCGCGTGAGACGCGAGTCCTTAATCTGCTCATATGTCCTATTTGGAGGCAAAAACTTTACCCTCAAATGTGGTTTTAATTAGCAGGAGTACAGGAAATCCTTCTGATGGTTGAGAGCGTCCAGGAAACGCACGGTGTTAGGTAAATTTAATGCTCAAGCGTATAGCATCATATCTTAGGTGAATTTTTCAATATGGTTGCTGAAAGTTAGATTATGTGGGGAACACTGTTTAGATATTAAATTGAAAAGTCGACAAAGTGTGATATATAAGGACATGACGTTGCCAGCGGGGCTTGGAAAGGCTAGAGGAAGGTTAAATATACAAGTAGTGAGAGCAATGTTATTCGTTATTTGTTTGAGTAGGTTTTCTCATCAAGGATGTGCCATAAGCGGAAGTAGGACTTTCAATCCTGAGCCCCCCAGCCGCCGTTATATGCTCCCCAAGGAGTGGTAATCTATATTTCATCGAACATTTTGCATCAGAACTAATTAGCTAGAGCCGATTCAATTAATGATGAAAGGTGATACTTCAGTTTGGGTCATGTTTGCTCTACATACACATATCTGGTACGATGTTGAGAGCTCGTACGCACCAGAGAATAATATTTCGAGTTTATGGATACTTAACTCGCAAACCCTTCAAAAGAATGAATCTAATGGAAAACATAGGTGCGAACGAATGTGTACTCTTGTACAGAGGATATTTTTAGTACTGTTGCGGGCAGTGAATAAATCTATCGGATTATAGTGATTAGCAGGTTGTTAATACAGGGAAAAACTCATTTTCAATATTAAACAAATCCCTGGATGATGTGAACTAAGTTAAGTAGTCAGTTAACGAGGGAGGTTGCGATATATATATATATACATATTTTTTATTTCGCACTACCCAATGCCCGACAAGTATTGGAATGCTTCGTTGCATTTTTGTCTTTAGTTTCTTCGAGGTGGCATACAAAGCAGATCCACTCACACATGGCTTAGTATTGTACTATAAAATGTCATATTGGATTATAAAATAACGACCTATTTTTTTTTTTTTTTTTGGTTTTTTGTTTTCGGTAGGAAGGTGTATAGCGTTTGCGACGATAGTGAAGACCGTGTGATTCGAACTGACGCTATGACGGTTAGAATCACTAAAAATGGAACCAATACTCAACACATCAGGCCACTGCCGCGTGTACGAATTCGATTTCTAAACTCAAGTACACTCAACCGATGTGAAGTTGTGGTGTTATCGCTAGGGTATACGATTCTGATGCTCTGCTTATTCAAATTTCCTTTCTGTGTTCGTCACTATTTGCTTGTATATTGTGTGTGTATCTGTTAGAAACGCCACAGGTGGAAATCTTCAAAAGATACCTCTGGACCACCTTCCATCTTCCAGGCACATATTCCCGTTGATCCCCGCGGAAGTTTCTTTTAGATATTCCATCGCGGGGCGGGACGGAGTTTACCTGTTACTCCGCTCGTCGCGTCGCAACTGTTGCATCATGTCACATAGAACATCATTTGCTATGGACCATGCCTGTTTTGAACTCAGCATGTATTCTATTACTCCTCCCGGAGTAACTGTCCGTCTCATATGTCTTTCCAAAATCGTTCGTGCGGTCTCGAATCTCAGGCACTCTATGAGTACGTGTTCCGCATTTTCATTTTGCCTTCGCAATACAAGCAGTATGGGTGATTCACATTCTTATACTTGTGCAAGTATTGCCGAAAGTATCCATGTCCTGATATTAGTTGCGTCAAGTGGTAATTCAGCTCGCCATGTTTTCTTTTCACCCATGTTTCTATATCAGGTATCATGGTGTGGGTCCATCTTCCTTTGGTGGAAGAATCCCACCTTCGTTGCCATTCTCTTAGGGTTGAGAGCTGTAATTGTGACCGCATTCTCCGACGATTCTCTTGGGAGAACTTATCCAATGCAGCGTTTTCTTTACTCAATGATTCTAACCCCTTCTGGTACATTGACTCTGAGGTAGTAGTCTCGCCAAAACTTTGCATACCCTTGCCGTTATTTTCCTCAGGTGTTCCTTGAAGGTCAACCAGTTGTCGAGTATAACACCAAGATATTTAATATAGGGACAGGATCTGATTGTTTGTCCTTCTATTTCCAAATCAAGGTGTTCCACTTTCTTGCGGCTGCTTGCGACTGCTGCTCCGTCTTATGTCCAGCTAGTTTCAGTCCAGCCATATCTAGCCAGCATTTAATGCTCTGGATTGCTTGGGAGCAAATATCCTCCCGGTCATCTAGATGTTTAGGTACGGCCACTATTGCCAAATCATCTGCGTACCCAATGATTCTAACCCCTGCTGGTACATTGGCCCTGAACACACCATGATACATATTCCGCAACAGCGGACCTAGTACAGATCCCTGAGGTACACCCGCTGTTATTTTATATTCCTGTGGTCTCTCATCTGTGTCATAGAGCAGTCTTCTATCCGAGAGATAGTTTGCTAGTATACGCACCAAGTAGGGTGAGACTTGTAGATCGTCCAACGCTTCTAGAATCCGATTACAATTCACCGAGTTAAACGCATTTTGAATGGCTAGCCTCACCACCGTTCAATATTTTTTGTATCATCTAGCCATCGTGCTCCAGCTATCGCATTGCGAGCGATGTCGCACACCACAGATAGTGCCTTCCCGGTTGATCTACCTTTCCGGAACCCATACTGCGATTCAGAGAGACCCGATGTCTCCTCGGTGAATTCTGCCAGGCGAGAGGCAATTATCCACTCAAGCAGTTTTCCTGTCGTGTCCAACATGCACAACGGGTCGTAAGACGACGGCTCTTCTGGAATCTTGACTCCTTTTGGTATAAGCACAAGCCGCTGTTTTTTCCATCGTTTAGGAAATTGTCCTGTTTGAAGGCAGGTTGTGAAGAGACTGCTGAAGACTACCGGCTTTTTTGTAGAGCAGTCTTCACTACGGCGTTAGGGATACCATCCAGTCCCAGGGTGTTGTTTTTTTTGACAACCCTGTGGGGGTTCTCTATATCACACGGAGAACCAACCCACAATTCCTACCTAATATCGGCCACCAACAGCGCGTCACCATAGCCCAACGCCCCTCCCAACTCGCAAGAATTCATTCCCCAATCTGTAATAGCATATATTTCCCAATCTATAATAGAATGCATTTTTAAAACCTACAACCAGAATACATTTTAAATCATCTCCCTCATCTACATCAAACCGCACCCTTTTTTTTCCCAAAAACCACTTCGGTTAATTTCCTACTTAAACTATATTTCCCGCTTGCAACCAAGCAGCATTAGTTTCCCCGAAAACCATTTCGGCTCCCATCCTACCCAAACTATCTGAAATAATACCAACTCTCCTTACTGGGAAGTAACCAGCACGATGCGTTGCATTTCCACGAAATAACCATCGCAACGACCAAGACCCATGTTCCTTTGTCTAACCGACAACCCATGCCCATACTTGGTCATGCCTTCGAGACCGGTTTCCGCGTATACACAGCAACAGAGGAAGCTAATCCAGCCGCTACGGCAGAAATTCCCCGAAACAAAATCTTCTATGTACGCATAGCAACCCTTCCTCATGTTCCTTGTAAGCGGCAGTGAGTTCACTTAGCGATGACTCCACTGCTACGACACCCTGAATAGATTCTTGCTTTCATTCTTACAGTCGCTTCACAACCACCGCTGCGGGCACACGCGCCCCAGCGTAGTCCCACCGCCACCGCGGTCGGCGACGCCGCGTTTCACCACGCGATGTGCCTCCCGTTTAGTCAGTCGATTGTCAACCGGCGAGGAGTGCGCACATATTGGGGTCGGGTCCTTTACACCAGAGTGTGCATCAGTTTGCATCGAGCTCGAGCAACGTCAAGCGCGTTGCGAGTGCAGAAGTTTAGTTTTTTTCTTCCGCGTAAATCTAGCTGTAAACCCTACGAAATAGGACGAGTTTAAGCGCCATAAACCGACAGTATCCAAACACACAGGGCGGTACCCAACAACCATAGGCAATAGTCCCTTTGATGGAAAATAACATTAAGTACGTACGAAAGTGCCCAATAGATTTTCTGTAAAAAGACCAAATTAATCCTACAATATAGTTAAAGACAAACAGTAAACAATAAACGAATTTCAAAAACACAAAATGCGTTCAATAGTTTTTTGTAAAGAGACCAAATTAATCCTACAATACAGTAAAAGACAAACAGTGAACAATAAACGAATTTCAAAAAAAAACATATTGCCCGTGTTCCGTTTTTGCGTTCGACCTTACCATTCTCGAGAACAATTCACGGCAGATTATCGTTGGGGATGACCGTGAACCCGTGCCGTACGCTAGCATCCATACCCTTCACCCCCACAACCCTTGTAGCCAAGAGTACCTCTTCGGTGGTCACGGGAGGTATCTCTCCTTCAGTGATCCTCCACTCCTCTTAAACTCTCAACACCTCTTCACACTGCGGGAAGAGGACAGCAACGATTCTGGTCATGTCAGTTTTACTTTTTTGCATTTGACTACTGTTGTTCTGTAGCCTTTTCATGACTATCCTGTTAGCGCTGTCCCATGGGTTGTTATTAAATTCATCCCTTAGGGAGCAGAACGTGTCATATTTACTTTTGCGGATTACATTCCTCAACTCTTTCCGTTTGTTGACGAATTTCGCATGCAACTGTGGGTATGTGTTACGGTTTCTTCCTCTTTGTTGCAAGCGTCTTAACCTGTTGCTCTCCGATCGCACATTGGCGATTTCTGAGTTCCACCTATACACGGGTTTGATAACCCCTGCTGGTTGGCTTTGTCGTGGCATAGAAGCATCACATGCGGTAGTTAGCCACTTCATGACTTTTCCAGCCTGCCTTCTCGCATCGGCTTCTGCGCCAAACTGTGCGATTTGGTCTTCCAGTATATAATCGAGCAGTTCCTCATCGACGTCCTTCTCTTTCCACTCATTTTTTTGGGCTTTCTTCGCTAATTTGCCAGTGATAAATCCTCCGTGCGGTAATATTTCGTACATTACGGCTTGATGGCCACTATGGGTGTAGGTGTCCAAAACTCGCCAGTCCATACTTCTTGCCAACATAGAGCTGGCAAATGTGATGTCAATTTTGGACCGGCCTCTCTAGTTTATGAAGGTGTCATTGTAGTGAGGTTTAGTCGATGCGTCGACATGGACGCAAGATTCACTAAACTCCCACAACTTCACAACTGCGGTCCTCTGGGATTAACTTCAACGGCGACGGTGTCTCAAGCGAAAGAAAAATAAAAACACCTGGGTTTCTTTTTATTAAGTTTTGTTCTTTTATTAAGTTCCATGTCAAGAAGTAGTCCGTTAATACAATACTGAATCCTTTAATTTTCTTAGTTGCAGTTCGCGAGCACGACTTACACACACCTTGATTAACACGTAGTAAACAACAACTGGAATTACTTGTTTAGAACGCCACGTAAGGAAAACAATCAGTTGGATTGAAACAACTTATATTAATGCACTCGACTTAGAAAAATACGGCGACAACCCTCTGGCGACTCGAATAGGGTGTGCGTGCACGTTGAGATATTAAATCTGACTCTTCATGTAACGCGGCTAGAGGTGAAGATTAATCTTAAAAGGCGCGACCGTCCGCTATGGAGATTGACATCTGACTCCCCCAAACAATCCATATCCGTCAGATTCAACGGTGGTGGATTACATCGGTGTGCGAGGATTTTATATGTGTCCATATAGGACAAGTACGATGCCCTGCGATGAAAACGATGATCGGTGGACACCTGATTAAACAAACGTACGATCATCGGGGGCTGCGGCGATGTACCCATACATCGTTGATGATGTATGCCAGGGACTGAAAGAGATTTTTGTTTCAAAGTAAACAGAAACGCTATTTTGCAGGACAAATGGTGGCACACATGATGTACATTATGTGCCTATGATACAAAGGGGTGGTCATGGTATTTTCCTAAGATTCCTTGGATACGCCGATGTAGGCAATATCCAATCTAGCCGTGTGGCTCCGGTGCACAAGGAGGACATTATTTTGTTGACATAAGTCAGCAGAAACCTCGTCGACGGCGGCAAAGGGTCAGGCTGGATGGCTGTATGTTTGGATTAATGTGGGGGTAAGTAAAACGAACACAGTGAGATACTGTATGTTTAATTTAGGTTTTCAGGCGGGTCATCATAGGCATGGAATGGGTAAGGTTAACTAAACAATGATCATATCCATGCCCAAATTCTATGATCGGTTGATAACCGATAACGGGGAATTGTCGCAACTGTCGCGGACCTAAGGGTATAGGCGCGATATGCAATTGTGAACTATGGAAAGAATATCGGCTCCAGCTGCGTCAACAATACGCCGGCCAACGTTTGTATATCGGTAATTGAAGACAAGCTGAGCCGATAGGAGATGAACTGGTTCATGGAGTATGAACCAGGAAAGTTCAAAATGTATGGATGCCGTCGGGTGGGTTTTCTTTTCAGGTATGATGCTGCAGGGGAGCTTACGCTGCCCCTAATTGCAGGTAAGTACCATGGCTTTGTATGGTAAGAGGAAGTGGTTAATTTAAAGAGGATGGGCGGTTCTTTGGGAATGTATTAAAAAACCGCTACATCATCAATACCATCATTAAGTTACACCACATCTAGGACTGCGAAGGCTTCAAGTAGTGCCTGGCCTCTAATGTTGGTCCTTGTGCTTCCCCATTTTACTGCCCAGGAGTTGAAATCTCTAGCAATTATAAGAGGGCTCTTATCTGTTAACCGCGTCTGTCTGTTGTTCTAAACTACGCAAAGGGTTTTGAGGCGGTTTTCAGAGTTGTTTATAAAATTTCTTCCGGAAGGTTTTTATGGTACCATCTGTAAAAAACTAGTTTCATTGTATCACAACAGTTTCATTAAAATTTACAGATTAGTGAATACTTAAAAAAAAACTACAACCATCGTTACGGAAATAGGCTCGGCCGGTTGGGTTATCAATTGGCTATGGTGGGGTGCCGTTCAGCGAGGACTATAAATAAACTCGTAGTGCTATTATGTTCATTCTATAATTCAAAATGAACTGTTTTGTGTGTACCGTAAAAAGGGACCGGAGTTGCGTGTCGAAGATCATATGTAGTGAATGTAAGCACTTCTACCATTTGGCATGTGTAAATATGCATATACATAGATGTCGGTTATTATTTCAAAAATAATGGAACGCAATATAGATGTGCAGTATGTGAATCCACGGAGTGTCGGTCCGCAAAGCTAACTCATAACTCCCAAATCAACTACTTATTAAACTACTTGCCTGTTGGTGCTCGGAGAGAACCGATTTCGAGGCTGGTTGTCTTGGGAGTTATTTATCTCTATAATGCCATTTTTAATAAACTTCGGCTGTGCCAGGGTGGCGGTTCCTGTGAACGCCACTGTTCACCTTCCCATTAATCATTTGAAAACTTCCAACCTAGAGCATCCAACAACGCTATAAAACAAGTATTGTGGCAGTTCCATTGAACGCCACTACTTACCTTACAACCTATGGTGAGGCAACAGTTTTCTAAAGCACATAAACCCTGGAAAGCATGTACTTACCTTTCCATAGTTTGGACTACAAATACCTGAAATGCTGTAAATCCATAATATTCGCTGATGCAAAATCCATCAGCACCAAACAGACATGCTCCTTATAAGCAATTTGGTTGCACCACCAAGAAACGAACATTACCCGAACCATATCGATGAAATATATCCTAATGAGTCTGCCACACACGTGCAGGAGATGTTTCTTCTTTTCCTTTTTGTTTACCTATGCCCACATCGGTCGGTCATCCGATCGACAAATACGTAATGGCATACGGCTGACCGCCCAAGGAAGTTGAGTTCTCCTAAATGGAAATTTACCAGCGAGAATTCGACTACTTGGAGATGTGCACGATCAGCAGAAATGCTGTACGCAGTTGCTGATCATGTAAACACCTAAATATTTACCTCGAGATAGTTGCACAGCTGCAACCATGCCATCTAAGGTTCCCCTTATTGATTTGGTAGATCCACGGTCCGCATACTTGTGGACACACACACCATGAGCAACAGAGGCAAACATCGTTCATGTTTCGCGCCCTTTGCGGTGGGACCAAATGCGTAGGAAATCATCCCCTGTCGGTCACCGAAGCTATGAATAAAATTTGCTATTCTGTCGTTTCGGTGGCAATCACCAATCGTTAAACTGATTCCGTGGAGGTAAGACGGGCCTCCACGTAAAACGTCGAGTGGAGTGACGACGCTAGTGTTGTTGCGTTTAATAACGTCTTCGCTGTTTTTATATTGATTTAATTTTTATTGACTGTTAATTATTCGGAAGAAAACAATTTTATTGTGACTTAATTTTAATGACTGTTGATTATCCGAAATAAAACAATTTTTATATTGACTTAATTTCTATTGACTGTTATATAAATGATGTGTTGTGTTGGAGGAAATGAAAAGTGTGTCTTAATCTCATTCGACTAGTTCTGGACTGATCACAATCGGGAAGTGCGTTGCTCGCCATTGAAATTCCTTGACGTCTATCTTTTTGCTACCTCTTCGTCAGTTAATCCGCCTTTATTAACGATGTGTCGTTTCATTGCATTACGATAGACGCGATTATAGTGATATAGAGGAGCCCATCGACAAAATGCCCAGTAAAATCAGTGTGTCTCAAAGCAGCGATCGTTTACAGAAGTAAAATGTTTCAAACTGTAGAGCAGCATCCACGGCAGTTGCATTCCACAAAGTGATCGTCAGCTCCATTAATAACAAGCCGATACCAGAACTTTTAACCTACATTGGTGACAAACAACGGGGTAACTGTCCTTAAAGTCCCTGGGAAAGAAAACTTAACTTTTCATGCATACATTCGCATACAATTCCCCGTAAGATTTCTTTCTTACCTTATCAGGAATTTCGAACCAATTCCGCACCTTTGGTGCCAAGCAAATCTCCCTAGACGAATTCCTGAAAACAAAAGGATTTGAATTACATACTATGTAACTTTCACCAGGGACCATAAAGTTCGCCGACCAATGGGTACGTAAAGAAATTTATCGTAAACATGGCGAAGTTGGAAAATAGACGGCGCAATGTCTATTTTCCAACTTCGCCATGTGTACGATAAATGTCTTTACGTACACATTGGCCGGCGAACTTATTCTCCTAGCAATAAAATTCTCTAACTCGCACCATATGCCAACAGAACGCTGTTCCTACATAGGTTTCCTGCGATACCATAAACAATTCATATCGTTTGTGGTATCCGAAAAACATTTTTTTCATTTAATGAGCGGCTGCTATTTATTTAGCTGACCCTCATTACCGAACGATGCATAAGCAAACCCATTATCATCCGACGAGATTCGATTTGCTTACACACATCTCTTGGATGCCCATTATGCCTCTTCTTTGTGTCCACGTTCGTTCGAATGGTTTTGATCTTTGAAAAGAACCGACGTACACCAATACATGTGTGCCACGACGATGTCCTCTAATGAGATCCGGTTATAACTACAAGTAAATGCATCCAAAAATTCTTTTGACAGCCACTTAATATCGCTGAGTCTAAATCCAAGCACCGATCGCGACGGTCGGTTCACCTTTTGCCGCTCCCCGTATTGCGACGGGGATGCGTACGTCCCAGTCGAGTGTTTGTGTTGAGTGCCGTTCGAAGTCGGAGTGCCCCCCCCCCCCCCCCCCAGCTTTCCTCCGCGGTCGTGAGCTTAAAGTTTGTGAAATAAGTTTCGAATAAAACAAAATTATAGTGTACACTGACTGGACATTTCCAAAACGCATGACATACATGTTTGTAAAATGTTAACAAGACATAATTAGAATACCAATAAAATTAAAATACATTCAATACAATAAAAGAACATTAACTTTTCCTCCAGTGTTTTTGTGTTGCGTAGGTTTTGTTTTGTTTCGCTCCTACGGTTTGTGTTCCTGTAAATCTTCGGTGCAAACATTTACTGGCGATTCGGTTGGCTGAACTTTATCTTATAGTGATGATGGAGGAAGAAGGGAATCAGCGCCGTACGCCGGCGCAACATACTTCTTCCCCATAAACCCGTGCCAACGACGGCACACATACGTCCTACCCCATACCATCTGTCAGTGCCCAGAGCATAGTGAAGGACCTGACCATATCGCGGAACTGATAGCGTGATGAGATTCCTGAGTTGGGACCGACTTAACCCGTTTTCTACCAGTCCATGAGCCAAGCTACTATATATATTTATAATATTCCCCAATCATTTGACTGGACCTGTGGTGTGGTAACTGAGCCTTGCAGCTAGACATTGGAAACCAACGATTTATACTAGTAAAAAAGTCACAGACTTTGAAATTATATGCAACTGGTTTTGGTAGGATATAGTCAGCCCTGTGAGTAGGGCGTTAGAATATACTCACAGCTAGGCCAGCTTGTCGTAAGAGGCGACTAAAGGCCGAGTGGTAGCCGGGGTCCCAACGCCCTGTGCGCCCGGTGAAATACCACCCCATCAAGCTATAGGCTCCGTGAAATGGTCGGGAGAAATCCCTGGCCATCTTTCGGAGCTTGGCTGATGGACCGGTTCGAAAAAAGGTTGGTTAGGTGGTAGTCGGTCCCAAGGTGAGATACCACCCCGTCACGCTGTACATTCTGCGATGTCGCCGAGAGAAATCTTCGACGGTGTTTCGAATGTGTGGCTGATGGCCCGGACTGACAGGGGGATAAGTCATGATGGTACCTTCTGATATAAAGAATTCCAGAACTAAATTAGTCTCCCATTCGGATCTACGGGGGACTATGTCGAGGGAACATCATGCAAATATTCTGATAAATAACCGAACTTTGAGAGGTTCGTCATCGCATAATCGGGCTCGCTCTCGAAGCTCTGCCCACCCTCGACTGGTAACGGCATTTTGTAACATCAGGGGCTCCGGTTTCACCAATACGAATGTAAACGCCGTCCACCAACATTTGCAAACAGCGAAACCTGATATCCTTGTCCTAACTGAGACCCAGGTCGATTCATCAACTCATTCGACATATCTTCGTTACTCAGGATACGACTTATATTCGAGATTCCGTTTTAAGGGTGGAGTCTGCGTCTTCGAGCGGTCCGATATAGCTTGCCAGAGGATGGAGGCATTGGAACCCAATAATATGGACATCATATGGTTGAGGGTAGTGCTGAGGAATTCTGTTAAATTTCTTTGTTGTCTTTACCGCTGCCCGAATGACGATCGACCAGCGAGATTTTTCGAACATCTTTCCTATACCGTCGACTGGATACAGATCAACCACCCAGCTTCTGAAATTGTTGTCCTTGGCGATTTCAATGTGCACAATTCCGAATAGTTGTTACATTCTAACAGAACCGACGAGGCTGGGAGGCTGGCGGAGATGTTCGCTGTAAGCCACAACTTGACTCAACTCGTGGGGGAACCAACGCGAGTGCCGGATGCCCGAGGCGATTATGCGAACACCCTGGATCTGTTTTTGACATCCGAACCGAGTATTTATACCGTAGAGGTTTCTGCGCCACTGGGAAACTCAGATCACTGTTTGGTATCTGTCGCGCAAGCACTTGCATATCAAGCGAATAACCGGCCTAGGCAAATTCGCCATGTATGGAAGTATGGGGCTGCTAACTGGGACGATATGCGAGATTTCTTCGCATCCTTTCCATGGTCGGAGGTGTGCTTCGGAAACTCCGATGTTAACGCTTGCGCTGAGTCGGTATCAGAGATTATTCTTCTGGGGATGGAGATGTATATTCCACATTCCATCAAACGAAGTTCGTCTGATAAACCTTGGTTTGATAAAAAATGCGAGCTGATTACAGCGGCAAAAAATAGAGCTTTTAAGCAATGGCGCTCCAATCCCACCGATGTTAACAGAACTAACTTTGTTAGAATCAGAAACGCGTGCAACCAGGCGATTGATACCGCGAAGAAGGCTCACAACGACAGGGTGATCAATAAGCTCCTTCGGTGCCCAACTGGTTCGCGCTCCTTCTGGTCAATGGCAACGGCTGTCAGCAGTAACTTTGCTTCCTCCTCTTTCCCCCCGTTGGTGACAGACAGCGGGACATTAGTCATGAATCCAAAGGATAAAGCTAATGTATTCGCGAATTTATTTTCCGCGAATTCAAACCTCGATCCCGGAAATTTGGAGCCACCTGTGATCTCGCCGGTACGGTCTTCGATGCGGGATGTGAGATTTCGTCCGCGCACTATTCAACGCATTCTGCGTGAACTGGATTGTAGGAAGGCAACCGGCCCGAACGGAATACCAGCAATAGTCCTTAAGAACTGTGCTGCAGAACTTTCGCCGGTTCTTGGCAGACTCTTCCGCTTATCTTATGCACGGAGGACCTTTCCTGCATGCTGGAAAATCGCTCGAGTTCAGCCAATCCCAAAGACGGGGAAAAAGTGTCTCCCACAAAATTACCGTCCGATAGCATTACTCTCAATTTTATCTAGGGTGATGGAAAAGGTCATCAATACAGAATTGGTTAAGTATTTGGAGTGCAACGGACTTCTGAATGATCGTCAATACGGATTCCGTGGCAGGCGGTCCACAGGAGACCTTTTGACACTTATAACCGATATATGGACATCTGCGATTGAACGGCATGGTGAGTCAAGGGCGGTCGCATTGGATATCTCCAAGGCTTTTGACCGCGTCTGGCACGGGGCATTGCTGAGCAAACTTCGTTCATATGGACTTTCCCAACAGCTTTGCGACTGGACGAAAAGCTGCCTTGAGAATCGATCGATCCGGGTTGTTGTGGACGGCGAGTGTTCGGATCTGTATCCTGTTAATTCGGGGGTGCCCCAAGGTTCTATTTTGGCTCCAACCTTGTTCTTGCTTCACATAAATGATTTGTTGGAGACAACGGATAACAAAGTGTTCAGTTTTGCGGATCATAGTACGCTTGTTTCCTCCTTTTCGAGTGTTCAGCCGATTGGTGCATCCGCGTTGCACCAGCTGAGATGTAGACAGATTGACTCTCTGAATCAGGATCTGGATAAAGTCCTGCAGTGGGGAAAGGCCAATCTTGTCGACTTCAATGCAACGAAGACCCAGTATACAACATTCACAAAGAAAACTGGATCATCGGTTCCACAGCTGATGATGAGTGGCCGGGCCCTCGAGGCTGGGGAAAGTTTGAAATTGCTCGGCGTCACGGTCTGTGGGAATGTATCATGGCATAAACACGTATCGGGTATCGCCAGATCAGCCTCAGGAAAACTGAGTTATCTTTTTAGAGCCAAGAAATATTTTACCCCGGCCCAACTTCTTCTCCTATATAAATCCCAAATTAGACCCGCGCTCGAATATTGCTCTCATGTTTGGAGCTCGGCTCCTAAACATACCCTCGGCCTACTTGAGAGCATACAGAGACGAGCGATCCGCCTGATCGGGGACTCGGCGCTGACGTCGGGACTACAGTCGCTATCACATCGAAGGCGCGTAGCCGACCTCTGTCTGTTTTACAGATATTATCACGGGTGCTGTTCTTCGGAGATTCTTGGCATTGTTCCACGCAATTCGGTTTGTATGCGCTCCACAAGACAATCCGACGGGTCGCACCCGTTTGTGGTTCATCTCCCGACGGCGCGAACATCCCTGTATCAGAACTCGTTCCGTTACAGAGCGGGGAAGCTGTGGAACTGCTTTCCCACGCGAGTGTTTCTGGAGCGTTACAACCTGCAACTGTTCAAAAAGAACTGCAACAGTTATTTGATGGCATCTCGGGGCGCCCACTTGACGCTATAGGTTCGCCTCTCCCGAGAAAAGTCTAATAAAAAAAAAAAAACGTTATTGGCTTTTTTGTGATGGAAAAAATATACAGATTTGAATCAATTCAATCATATAATTGTTTTCCTAATTGATTATTTGGGTCCTCTCCACCAAGAGCATTTATAACGAAGACGTGTTTCTAAAAGTTACTCGTGTGTTCATTGATTCATCAATTTAACACCCACATATCGCCCGTATATCGACACCTGACAGGTGACTGATGGGGGCAATTCAAGTTCAGCTTAAGTTCTGATTTTCACACGTCATCATCAATCTGTTTTGTAGTCTGTATCAGTGCTGTTAAATTACAATGTCATTTAGTCGCGATGGGTATTAGTTTCCCCATTGTTTGTTTTGACTTTTACAGGAGAAATTGACATTTTGAACATTTCACCGACAGCTAACTGACAGAATACCGAGATATGTATGTAGATCTATTGTTGAGGAAACAATTTGTATATATTTGTGGTTCCACACACCTGTCCATGGTTAATCAGATAAGAGTCATCCTGTTCAGTTTTCCACCCAACAAGGACACATAATTGTACGGATGTGTCCACTCGTCTGACGTCGAATGATTATAAATTTTGTCACCCAACTCCACTTGGGGGCGTTTCGAAATCTCAGTACCGAAACTGGTCAGGTTCGACAGATAGATAAACGTACAGAAAAACATCTTCACTTCACTTTGAGGTGCTCTTTAACAACCCCTAGGCATTGCTTATTGATGTGCTGGTGTTTCAGACTTATCCCAATAGCGCACTGTTAAAACAAAAATACAAATTTGTAATGCGTTAATAATCAAGCGTTGCATAGCAATTTTCAGTTCGTAGATGTGCAATAACGCCGGCTGGTGACTGTTGGTAAGTGTCGGCGGATATTCTGACCACTCAATGCTAGGAGGGACATTCGTGACGGCTAACGTTTTCTCTTGATTTGGAGAAAGGATTTTCGGATTGAATTGATTCCCTTTTCAGGCACGACCGAGGTACGCGTTTTAATTAAAAATAATGTGCGACTAAATACAGTCTATTAAAATGGTCTGCTTCACAGGACCTACAACGGTGGTGGCCAGCGACTGGCGTCTGGCCACTGACGGCTAGGATTTGGAGGCTGGAGGATGATGGTTGCACATGATTTGCAATTGGACATCATTGAAATGCAATCAGATCGAGACAGGATTTGTGCATAGCTATTGTTATTAATTCTGCCCATAGTCAGGTACTGTCTTCCCACTGCTGGCAGCTCAGTGGCGCGCATAAACAAATTAACGTACATCGGGGGTAATCAATTATTTCCTGGTTAATCACTGGCAGTTTTTTTAGGTACTCCTCTGGGATTCTTCATGCAGAAAACACATTGTAATTAGTTTTTAAATTGAATATTTCATATTAGAGACTTTATGCCATAAGTTGTCGGTCCGTTAGTTTTATGGATATACGAGTATGACATAGTTGTCAGACAGTCCCGGAAAGTTAGGTGAGGATTAGTTGTCCATACAACCGACGCATGCGCTTCGATAAGGTAACAAGTATACGTTGCTCTACCAGAAAAAAATCAGACTTGTTATTCGTCGTAACACTTCTCCTTCCGCAGTATGCTTTGACATCTAATGGTCACATTTTTTTGTAGCCTTGTCAATTCAAGAACTAAAGTATGCGCCTGCTATGAAAGTAAATTGTAAATTGATAATACCTTAAATAAGCCGCATTTGTGCCCATTTGACCATTTTACTATCTACATGTGGCGAATCTGTGCGTCCCCCTACAAGTTCATTACCTGTAAAATCACGGATAACTAAAGCACAATTTATGAATATCGTTCAGTTTAAGAAAACTGCGTAGGAAAAGTTCACACAAATTTATATTTACCAGAATTCTCTGACCAACTTCAAAAAAATTGTTTAAAACAAACATAGAGGGACAGCGGAAGACATATACTTTAGGACAGATGCAGTCGTTTTGGTTACCAAAACGAATGTCCTGCGCTGACCAAAAAGTGGTGTCAGGCGTTTGAACGATTCAACCAGAAAGATGAAACATTAGTTCCGAGACCAGAAAACTCACGTCTGACGCAATAGGAGTGGGGTCAAATAAAAATACTACGAGGGTTGCCTTTTATATTTCGGGATTAGAGAACAAAAACAAATATTGATCATCGAAAATCACTTTATTGTTTTTCAAAACATTCCCCATGAAGATCTATACACTTTTGCATGCGTTTGAACCAATTGTCGAAGCACTTTTGCCACTCTGATTGAGGTATCTCCAACACATGCATTCTGAATGCAGCAACCGCTTCTTCAGGTGTCGAAAAACGTTGACCTCTCAGTTTGTTTTTTACGTACGGGAATAAAAAGAAGTCATTCGGTGCCAAGTCAGGACTATACGGCGGATGACCCATCAAATCGATGTTTTGGGTGCTCAAAAATGCAGTTGTCGCAGCCGATGTGTGAGAGCTCGCATTGTCGTGGTGAAGAGTGATCCGTCTTCGGCGGTTGGTTTTCTTGACTTCTTGGAAGACAACTGGCAAACAAATGGTTGTGTACCACTCAGAATTGACTGTTCTGCGTTGTTCTAGTGGTACGGTTGCGACATGTCCAGTTTTTCCGAAAAAACAGGCGACCATTTGCTTGGAAGTGCTTCGTGCGCGAACAACTTTTGTTGGATTTGGCTCATCTTGAAACACCCAGACAGTCGACTGCTGTTTACTTTCGGGCTCATACGCGTAAATCCACGATTCATCATCTGTCACGATGTCATAGACGTGTTTCGAAGCACCGCGACCGTATTTTTTGAGCATTTCTTTCGACCAATTGACACGAGCCTTTTTTTGGGCAATTGACAAATTGTGTGGGATCCAACGCGAACAAATTTTTTTGACAGTCAAATGTTTATGCAATATGGAATGTATGCTGGTCCCACTAACGCCTAAGGTTGTCTCAATCTCACGATAGGTCACATGACGATCTTCCAATATCAGTTCGCGCACAGCATCAATGGTTTTCGGAACAACAACTGATTTTGGACGACCTTCACGAAATTCGTCTTGGAGTGAACTACGACCACGATTGAATTCACCATACCATCGATAAACACTGGTCCTTGATGGAGCTTCATCGCCAAAAATTGAATTAAGTTCATCCATGCACTGTTGCTGGGTTAATCCACGCCGAATGTTGTAAAAAATAATCGCACGAAAATGTTGACGATTTAATTCCATTTTTGGGCCGAGATGAATCTTTTAAGTTACTGTAAACAACACAAATAGCGCTCGTATGTCAAAACGTTCTGAGTGCCTATAACCTCAAAAATGTCCAACTTTACGACAGAGCTGTCAATTGCCGGATTGCAACACTAGGGTTGCCAAATCCCGAAACGTAAGAGGCAACCCTCGTATACAAAGGAAAAGAAAATATGAAGTTCATACCACATCCCCATTCACGGCCAGTTTCAACCGATGATAGTTACTTTAAGATTAGGTTGACTGTTGCTTTCGAATGCCTCTGGGGACTGGGAGTTCTGTGGCTGTTATTTACAAACCTTTGGTAAAATATTAGGTGTACAACTTTGCTTCCGCCGTTTTTTTTCCGAAATTCGAGGCTTTATTGTAAATACTAATAAAGTCCTTCCATTTAAATCTAGTGATAATTTATTTTAATGTAAAACAAAAGAAACCATTATATTAACAAATAAAGAAAAAAAAAACGAACAACTATTAGGTGTACAACTTTGCTTCCGCCGTTTTTTTCCAAAATTCGAGGCTTTATTGTAAAAATATCGCCGTTCGTGAAGCGTTGAAACCGCTCTCGGCACGTTCTTTCCCTAATAGCGGCCTCACCATAGGTATTTGAGAGCATTCGATGAGCCTCAGCCGCAGATTTCTTCATATTAAAACAAAAAATTACAACCTCCCGCAAATGACGAGAATTTGGCTCGTAAGCTGACATGTTTAATCGAAAATAACTTTATGATGCAGACACAAATTGACTAATATTTCGATGGCGTTATGTTTACAAATACCTAAGCTTATTGTATGCCATCTATGATCTATTTATTTCAACTACCACTTACCGCTACAGCCATCTATTGCAAAACGGCGGAAGAAAAGTTGTACACCTAATATGATTTTTCAATTATTATATTTTATACTTTGGAAGACGACATCAAGGAGGGGAGACGAACCCTGAAGAAGTAAACCATGAGACTGTCGCTAATAACTGTCAGATACTACAGAGATAAAAAAAAAACCAAAAATCACGACGAAGATTGTATAAACAAATCTAAAACATTGCGAGGCGGCCCATGATATACTGATACGAATAGTGAAGGAGAAAGTACTGATCAGCAAACCTTATAAAGCTCTTGATAGCAGCATATGGATCCGTCACGGGACCAGACGAGCAGCCATACATAAATGCGGAAAACATGGCTTTCAAAACATCGGTGACCAACAGAGAGGTTTAATAAGAGGCAAAATTAATGAAGTCAATTTTTACCCGGTAGGACCACAAACGAATAAAATACCGCCTCAGTGGCTGAGTTGCTAAGGAGGTTGTCTTGCGTTTGATTGTGCAAACCTAGGTTTAACTGACGACTCTTGCTATTCTGCAGTTCGGCACAATTACTGAGTCGTAGGCAGGGTCCAAAAGCCCAGCCATCCAGTGAAATACCACCCAATTGAGCTACAGGCTTCGTGACATGGTTGGGAGAAATCCTTGAGCATCTTTAGGAGCTTGGCTGGTGGACTCGGTCGAGACAACAACAAAAAAATAGCATCTCAGGGCGCTGACTCGGGGCTGTAGGTTCGCCCTTCCTGGGAGAAGTAAAATAAAAAAAATAAAATGAAAAGAAAACTATGCTAGACAACCTCATGATAGATGGGAGAGGAAGAAGGTCCGTTATCATAGCTTGATTTTAAAGCTTAGGGGACAGAAAATGTACCAACACGAGGGCATACTGCGTTTTGGAAACGTTTGCACCGTTGGAAATCACCATCGCAAACACTGACAAGAAGACCGCATATCGCTTAGCAGTCATCGACATCACAATCATCTGCAACCGACTCATAAGGACAGCTAAATGGGAGCTCAGTGAAAAATACACACATAATAGTGGAACCAGCGCAAGTAATGATAGCCACCTCAACGTGCAAAAGGTCCTCATGGAGGGATAGCGCGTTCTATGAAGGTTCATTCGAAGGTGAGATCCTGCAACTGTTATTAGTTATTGGCCTCGCTCCCAGGTAGCGTGTCTCCTGGTCCTGAATAGGATGAGGGAGCTCTATTGATCGCTCCTGAGGGGACCCGTTGCGGTCGCCGCCGTGCTTCCTCAAACCTAAGGGAAGAGTAGCGACCGATCGTTGTCGATTCTAGTGCCGCAAACTTCTGAGGGCAACCGCCAGCGGCTTCTGCTGGCTTCCGTGGGGCAAGTGATCTTCAGCATCAGCGATACTCTGTGGATAGAAAAAGGGCGAGAGCCACAGCTCTACTCACCATATCAGAATAAGGGTCTTCTTTATTTTGTCAAATCATTTATTTATTATCCTGATGGTCTCCTGCAGCACTTTCTCCAGGGACCATGCATATCTATCAACTGCTCTCGGAGATCGCGATGCATCTTCCTCATACAACAAATCGAGATTTTGTATCTTGAAACGAACGTTTCAGATGGAAAATCTTGATTTCGGGTGTGGTGTTCAATGTTCTCATTAGGGTAATGATTCGGTTTTATGACTTCTCATAAAACTGTTATGCATAATTAGGATATGAATTGGAATTTGGGTTTTTTGTTTTTGTTATCCGACTGGCTTATACAGACAAGAGTTTGCGCGTCCTTCGGGGGGTAACACAAGATCCATGGGAATTGGGTATTGTTTTTAGAATTGGTGCATTTACAAGTCATAAAACATCAGGCATGTGAAGATATGTATTAGGATGTTTATGATTGCTCGAATTATGTGTCGGCGGAAAATAGATATGCCTTTGTTTAGACACATGCACGTTTTGGGCTTTGGATCTTTGAGGAATTTGAATTGAATTGAATTCAATGTTTGAGAGTTTGAACGTTTAGATCGATTTGGTTGACATTGAATTCAATGTTGATTTGGGTGTAGGGATTTGTTTGCGGGGGAAGGAGATTGTTTCTATGGGGTAAGGAAATCCTAGGGCTTTCCGGAGCACTACACAATCCAATAATCGACGGAAGAGGTCGGAAGTGTTCACTAGTTAATAGAGATGGTGAACGCAGCGCTTGACGCACCAATGACCTGGGGAATACCGACGGAAGGAAGAAAACCCTGGTCTTGGTGGACAAACAAAATTAAAGCACTAAGACCACAGTGCTTAGAATCTTACCGTAGCATGCAAAGATCAAGAGGAAGAGTTGATTTCCAACACCATCTCGATATCCTAAAAAAGGCTAAGTGGGACCTAAAGACAGTTGCAAAAAAGAGCAAGGCGAGATGCCTCCGATACATCTGCGCAGAGGTGGATATAAACCCTTGCGGCACCGCCTAACGAATAGTTATGCAATACTAAAGAGACATAACACCCCTGACTTGATCCACCATACTGCGCTCAGGAATAAAACATCTTTTTCCCCGGAAACCTAGCACGGAGTAGAACGTTGCAATAAACCGTGACACCTAGGTCATATTAGTTTCGTCGGCCGAAAAGAGACAGTGTGTGTGCAAACGAATACAAGACGCCTGACACGATTCCAAACAAAGCTGTCTGTTGGAGACGGAGCAGCACACGACGGCCGACTAGCAGCCCACGACTGCCGACTGGCAGACTGAGCATCGCACATTTATACTCTGGCTCCTTGTTCCTGTGACAACATGCGAACGAGGGAAAGGAGACAAAAAGGCGAATATAAGCAGCGGTAGTTGTGGAGTTGGTATCAGTACAAGTCAAGCAGTCAGACGCTGCACATCAACATAGATAAGAAAATTAACGGATAGATAGTTATATTTAAATAAACTTGAATTAATAAATCGAGTTTACAATTTGGTCCTTCGACCCGGAGCAAGTCATCGAGGGAAACACAGCAGCTGCCGACTGGACAACACAAGCTGTGCAACGTGGGATCCAAGCGTTTCAACTACAACGCATTGAAGCACACCCTCTGCGACCAAGCAGACAGACGGTCGTGCAGCCTAACCAGCCAGTAGCAAACAGCAGCGCACTCAGTTGCGTAAGCTACAGCCGATCCACAAGCATCGGATTCAAGTAGCTAGTGGCAATTTCGATCCACAAGCATCGAAAGGAAGGCAGCTGAACCACAATGGCTACCAGTGATTCGCCAAGCAAGGCAATGGCGGATCAGACTGTTCCGGCAAGCAAACGAAGACGAGGAGTCCTTAAGGGATTCCTCACGCGTTTGGAGGAGTTTGCGACCAAGGCGAATGAAGTGACCAGAGAGGAAGTCGCATGCAGACTAAGCAACCTGGAAGACGCGTTTAAATCCTTTGAGCGCCTCCAGGAAAGCATCGAGGAGAACGACCCGGACCTGGACATCGACAGGGAGAACGAGGAGCGAGCAGCCTTCGAGGAACGATACTTTTCGCTGCAAGGCAGACTCACCCAGCGTTTGAACGTGTCAACAACAAGCACGGACGCCACCTCATTGGATACTTCAGGAGACACCCTGGGAACGGCACCTACTACAACGTTAACAGCGGAGCAACCAGGAATGGAGAGGCTGCTTGACACCATGAATGCCAGCCAGAGGCTCATAAACAGCTTGGTGGAACAATTGGGTACGCGATCCACGGAACCGACAGCAACGGATTCTACGAGTGGAGCGACCACCCGAGCGGTCAAATTGAAGCATATCGACGTGCCTACCTTCGATGGGGATTACCAGCAGTGGGTAACGTTCCGTGACCTGTACCAACCACTCATCCACGACAACCCCCAGTTATCAGCAGTCGAGAAATTCCAATTTCTCCGGACTTCGTTAAGAGCGGACGCACTATCAGTGGTTCGCAATGTTCCGGTCACGCCGGCAAACTATCTGGAGGCCTGGGCTGCACTGGTCACGCGCTATGACAAGAAGAAGCTCATCGTGGATGCACATCTACGAGCACTAATGACGATTCCAGCTATGCAATCACCAGGTGCTACGGAGTTCCGCAGATTCATCAACGGCCTCTTCGAGCAGGTTCGGGCTTTGCGAGCCTTGGAGCTACCAGTGGAGCACTGGAGTTGTTGGCTAGTTTTCACCACAGTCGAGAAGCTCGATAGTGAGACTAGGCAGTTATGGGCTCGAGAAACAAGCAGGAACGAGATGCCGACATTCGAGGAGCTGACTGAATTCCTGGAAGCCCGCCTCACTGAGCTAGAGAGCCTCCCGACAGCGAAGAACTATTCAAAGGGTCACTTTGTTCGGGACAGAGGTATAGCAGCCGGCCCACCAGGGACGGCTAAGTGCCCCAGATGCGCGCAGCCCCATCCATTGTTCCGATGCAGTGCATTCAGGAATCTCTCAGCTCTACAGCGAGATCAGTTTGTCCGCGGCCACAAGCTATGCAGAAATTGCCTCAGCCCCGACCACAGCATTGACAAATGTGAGAGAGGTAACTGTCGAGAGTGTAACGGACAGCACAACTCTCTGCTGCATCAACCCGTAGACGTTCCGACGTTATCACCAAAGGTTGGACCATCAGAGGGATCTTGCGCGACAGTACAAACCCAGGATTCACTACTACCTACAGCAATAGTAACGGTGATGGACGACAGAAACCAGTTGGTTCCTTGCCGGGTGCTGCTGGACTCAGGCTCGACCACATCCTTAGTCCGAGAATCATTCATTCAGCAGTTGGGCCTGCGACGCACGCAGGCGAAGGTGAAGATAAGTGGCATAGGGGAAGCGAATCCACAACTCAGCCGAGGAAAGGTCGAGATGCTGCTGAAAGGCCGAACAGGGGAAACAAGTATTCGGATAACGGCATTGGTGATGGGACGATTGACTTCGGATCTGCCGTCAAGGTCACTGAAACATGACTGGAGAAGCTTTTCATCGCTGGCGTTGGCCGACCCGCTATTCCACAAATCAAGACCCATTGACTTGTTGCTGGGTTCGGACACTATCTTCCAGATCCTGCGCGATGGACGACTGATGGATCCCGATAGTAAAATGATGGCGCAGAACACCATATTCGGCTGGGTAATCGCAGGGAGTGGACCAGCTCTGCTCGATCAGGAACAACATTGCTGCACTGTCACCCAACAAGTCGACCCATTAGAGGGTACACCGCCAATAAATATGCCTACATATAACGATGTCGGCAACGGTAAAGCTGCGAATACGAATTATCAGCAAGCTCCTTATGTTCCGACATCGGTGTATCAAGGTGGAAATGAACTCGGTGTTTCTCCATCATCTTCCACACAACCACAGCAACAAAAATTCCAAAATTATAATTCACCACCTACTTCTAATATAACTCAGCAATCCTATTCCTCTGGCGCCACAAACACTACGTACATAACCTCTCAAGTAACAAATGAACCACAGAGTTCTTATCAGATATCTTCACAACCTTATTCAAATTCAGGGACTCCGCCGAATGGGCAAATGCAAATTCAACAACAACCACCACCACTGCAACAGCATCAAACTTTGCAACAGCCACAATCGTTGCAACCACAAATTATTCAACAAGAGTCTGTGCCACAACAGTCTGTACCACAACAGTCTGTACGACGACAGTCGGTGCCACAACAGTCTGTACCACGGCAGTCTGTGCCACAGCAGTCTATACCACAGCAATCAATGGCACAACAGTCTGTACCGCAACAATCCATGCCACAACAATTTATGGCACAGCGGCATGTCTCTCATCAAACCTTGCCACAGCCTATGACTCAGCAATCGGTGCCACAACAGCATATGACACAGCAAAGTATGCAGCAGCAATCTGTTCCGCAACAGTCTTTGCCCCCACCGCCTATGGGGCAGCAATCTACACCACACCAATCTAAAGGCCATCAAAATTGCTTATCAAGGGGCCTTAAAGCAAAGGAGCTCACCGGAGCAGAGCTGTGGTGGCGAGGACCCGCTTTTCTGCGAGACAAGGAGCTGAAGTTGCCCCGGACGCCCGCTCATCAAGTCCGAGAGGCGGACACCGGAACACTGGTAGACCTCCAGGAACGAAGGGCATCGTATTTCGTAATACAGCAAGAGGAGCTGTCTATAACAAGAAGAGTCTCCAGCTTCACTCGAACGGTACGAACATTAGCGTGGCGGAAGGCGGACCTAACGCCCATGAGAGCCGGAATTCAAGTATCAAGACAAAGCGAACTGATTGCGCTCAACCCATTCATCGATGACCAAGGTACCCTCAGGGTGGGCGGAAGACTAGAAGCAACAAAGATGGAATACGAACGCCGACATCCACCAATCTTACATCGGCAACATCACCTGGCAAGGATTATCGTGAGAGATTTGCACTTGAGGCTGATGCACGCTGGAAGCCGGTTACTGCTATCCGCAGTTAACTCCCAGTACTGGATCATAGGGAGTCGAGGACTTGTCCGGAGGGTCATCGCTGAATGCACGGTTTGCGTTCGTCACAAGGGACGGGTGCTATCTCAACAAATGGCCGCATTGCCAGCCAGTAGGATTAATCCCGCACGGCCATTTAGTAACACCGGCGTGGATTATGGAGGTCCTATCACTCTTCGGACATGGAAAGGACGCAACGCGAAGCGAGTCAAAGGCTACATCTGTCTCTTCGTATGCTTGCCAACCAAGGCAATACACGAAGCGGTTAACGAGCTGTCCAGCGAGGCTTTCCTGGCAGCATTAAGGAGAGTTCTCGTGCGTAGAGGTTTTTGTCACACTTTATGGAGTGATAATGGTACCAATTTTGTTGGGGCATGCCGAGAACTGCGAGAAGTTTATGAGCACATAAACCGGAAGGCTACCCAGGACCGGATCATGACGGAGTTGGCCACCAACGGCATCACTTGGAGATTCATTCCCCCGGCAGCTCCCCACTTTGGTGGCTTGTGGGAGGCAGGAATCAAGTCCGTGAAACATCACCGGAAGCGAGCTATTGGAAATGCGTTTCTGACGTTCGAGGAGCTCACTACCGTGTTGGCCCAGATCGAGGCTTGTCTGAATTCCCGACCGCTGGTCGTCCTGCCAACAGAGCCTGGCGATCCCGAGGTGTTGACCCCCAGTCATTTCTTAGTTGGAGGACCGGCTATGAGCGTCCCGGAAGTCGATCCGGGAGAGACAACAATCACTTGGCGGTCCAGATGGAAGTACTTGCAGGCGTTGCATCGAGTATTTTGGTACCGGTGGAAGAACGAATACCTCCACACGTTGCAGGCTCGCAACAAATGGTATCATCCGGAACCAAACCTAGGAAATCCGGTCGTGGTGCTTCTGAAGGACGAGCAACTATCTCCGACCTATTGGCCCATGGGAAGGGTTAACGAGCTTCATCCTGGCAGAGATGGCAAGGTGCGGGTGGCAACCGTAAAGATTCAGGGGGGCACCCTTAAGCGACCCGTTACGAAGTTAGTACTACTCCCGGTTGCAGAGGATGAGACGGTTGAACCGACAGTTCAAGGTGGGCGGAATGTTGGAGACGGAGCAGCACACGACGGCCGACTAGCAGCCCACGACTGCCGACTGGCAGACTGAGCATCGCACATTTATACTCTGGCTCCTTGTTCCTGTGACAACATGCGAACGAGGGAAAGGAGACAAAAAGGCGAATATAAGCAGCGGTAGTTGTGGAGTTGGTATCAGTACAAGTCAAGCAGTCAGACGCTGCACATCAACATAGATAAGAAAATTAACGGATAGATGGTTATATTTAAATAAACTTGAATTAATAAATCGAGTTTACACTGTCAAAGCGGCGCTTAAAACGAAACCAAGCCATGATGCAGAAATGCTTCGAAGAAGGAACACTTCCCGATTGATGGAAAATTCAATATCTAGTACTCTTATGGGGTATTAGTCTTGTGCCAAAACACGGGCACTCGTTTCGCTAACTTCCCAACACTGCAAAGTCAAATCACCAACACACCACGAATAAATATGTTTATCCTTCTCCACAATTATGACACAAATTAAAGACGCTGGAGGGTTTATGTTTATTAGTTATTTATTTAAAATTACCAAGGGTAATGTTCATCACAACTCTCTATGACTTCTCCTTATTGATAATTACCGAAGGTAATGTGCATATCAACACTCGACACACGGTACACAGTTCTCAAATGCCACTAGTGACGTAAGTCTTCTTATTAATAATTACCGAAGGTAATGTACATATCAACACTCAACACACGGTACACAGTTCTCAAAGGCCATTCGTGACGTAAGTCTTCTTATTAATAATTACGGAAGGTAATGTACATGTCAACACTCTACGATGCAACCCGAACACAGCTTTCAAAAGTGACTCGTAACGTAGTTTTTATTATTACAACACTTCAATTAGATACTTTAATTCCAAACGTACAAGAACTCTGAAATACTTCAAGGGCGCGACCGCACTCCGACATGTGTATCCGCCTGGGGATGAAATCTGACTCGACATTTACTGCCCACGAAAGAAAAGGGACACCCAAAGAAAACCGCAAAAGGGGAGGAGCTGCACGATTAACTCGAGGTAGTTAATCGTGATTGGACCGGGGAATAGGCATACACTATGCATGTGTGTGTATGCCTCGCATACGATCGTCCGGTGACCGGGGATGGATGCCAGCATCGCAACTGCATCTTTCACGAATGCAAACAATGCATGGCCTGCGGCTGTGTACACAATTGATTGTGCTATACTTGCCGGCAACAAGGAACATCTGGGGTGAAAACAACACGAGCCGAAGATCTGGTCATCCTAGGAGAGGCCATAAATCAACATTTGAGTTGATGGGGTGTGAATTTCCTTAGGTCCGCCGACGGTTGGCGGCCGTTAATGGGAAATTGTATATACCATAACAATCTGTGGTGCAAATGCAATGTTTAAATATTGCAACGAATATAGGGTGCAGCCATTGCCAGATGTTAAAAGTAAACACTTGCTGGCTGCATCCAATTCGTTGCTTGTTTGCGGTCCCTGATCGGTGGAGACCGATAATAGGAAACCGGCTATTGCTGGTAATTAGGGAAATGTTTGGTTTGCATCAGCCGAAACCTTGTCGGCGGTGGCAAACCGATGGGACCTAATAGCCGCATGCTAGGGGTGCCATGGACAAACAAAAACAACGAGTAATCAATGAACTCCTTGTTGATTCTGCTTCCATGGCATAAGGCTATGGAAACGAAATGCCCTGGGTACAATGCATACCCGAGGATGAGATTTCCAATGCCACGGCTATGTGATAATCTTTGCCGTGGACTTAATGTTTTCAGATATTAATGCCTGCCCGAGGATGAATTTTCGATGCCACGGCTAAGTGATAAGCTTTGTCGTGGACTTAATGTTTTCAGATAGTAATGCCTGCCCGAGGAAGAATTTTCGATGCCACGGCTAAGTGATAAGCTTTGCCGTGGACTTAATGTTTTCAGATAGTGATGGAGAAAAAGGGGTTTGGAAGGAAAACCCCCACAGAAAAGGTAAGCTGCCTACAGATATTCATGACAGTTATCCGATTGGGTAACTGTATTAATTCCAGCGATTTGGCTGGCGGTAAATGCCGTAGCAAGGTTACGCAACCTTGCTGAAGTTCGACTTAGAGGTAAGTCGCTTCGCCTGGAATAGTGGGGATCGAATGATGTATGGCTCTTCGGGCCCTGAAAAGCCCCACACTCTTGCCAAAACAAAAGAATAAACCACTATATATCCCTTCATCCTATCGTCCCGTATGCCTCCTGGATACAATGGGGGAAATCTTGGATAAGATCGTATATGATGGATTGCTCGCCGTAGCGGAAAACAACGGAGTGCTATCAGATCATAACAATGGCTTCAGGAAGTCGCAATCGATATGGCAGCCGCAGCAATAAAAGGTAACAGAGGAAAAGGAACAAAGAAATATTGTGCTGTGTTAACAATGGACATAAAAACGCATCTAATTCGGCCAACTAGTTGTCCACCAGAAGACCTAACGTTGGTCAAACTATCGGGGTAGTGGAGCACATCTGATGCGTTTATTTGTGGTTGATGGGTGCGCAGACGATCAAAACCAAATACTGCCGCCACCAAGCATTGAGGAAACATTAAAAGCCATAAGACAGCTCAATTCAAATAAAGCCCCCGGAGCTGATGGCATACCAGCTGAGCTGATCAAACAAAGAGGGACAGCGTTACATCACGCAATCATGAGACCGTGGTGCACGTATCGGAGCAAGAGGAGATGCCGGAAGATTGGCGTCGTGGGATAATTTGCCCCACACATAAGAAGGGAGATATCACACTGTGCACCAACTAAAGGGGTATAACATTGCTGAGTACCGCCTATAAAATACTCACCTCTATCCTGCAAGAATAGATAGGCCCATACGCTAAAGACATCACTGGTCAATATCAGTGTGGCTTCATCCCAGGCAAATCAGCGATTGATCAGATATTCACCCTTAGGCAGACGATGCAAAAAAGGTCTGGCATTTAAGATTCCATTATATCATCTATTTATAGACTTTAAGGCTGCCTACGACAGCATAGCCAGAGTAGAACTATATAATGCCATGAGAGAGTTCGGCATTCCAAACAAATTGATACGACTTTGTAGGGTGACCATGACCAACATAACTAGTCAAGTATAAATAGCGGGATTGCTGCCCAAACCATTAAACATCTTTAATGGACTCCGACAAGGGGACGGTCTGGCCTGCCTCCTCTCCAACCTGCCGTTGGAGAAAGTTATACGTGACTCTGGAGTCACAACGAGAGGGACTATTATCACCAAATCCAGCCAGATACTTGCCTACGCAGATGACATCGACATCATCGGCAGAACCGAATCAGCTGTACAAGACTCCTTCACCCAGATCGAGCAGGCGGCACAAAACCTCGGACTGCACATTAATGAGGGGAAAACTAAGTACATGGTGGCAACTTGTGCGAAGAGAAGACCTAACGTTGGTCAATTTGAAGTAGTGCCATCCTTTAATACGCCGATAACAATATGGAAGAAGAAATACGCAAACGGCTGGTCTATCAAGGCTCTTTAAATCCCGGAATTCAGCCAGGACATCCAAGCTACTACTGTACAAGACCATGGTCTTACCAGTACTCATGTATGGATCCGAGACCTGGGTGCTCAATAAAAGGCCCTCTGAACCCTTAGCCGCGTTCGTAAGATGGTCTTAAGGAGAATTGTTGGCCCCGTATGTGACGATACAACCATGAGTTGTAGGCAATCTACCTTGCAGCTAATGTTGTAAGAAAAATCAAGCTCGGTAGACTGCAGTGGGCGGGACACATAGCTCGAATGAGCGAAGAGGAGCCAGCCGGGAAAGGCATTTGTGGCGATGGTGTATGGAAGGAGAAAGCGCGGCAGACCTTGTTTTCGATGGAGGGATGGCGTATACCAGGATGTCCAGAGCCCGGGAGTGCCAAACTGGATGACATCGACTCGAAATCGGGACCGGTGGAGAGATTTGTTAAATAGACCCAAGACCGGATCCCGGTTGTAGTGCCGATGATGATGAGTTGTTCACCAGTATAACCCTTAATCGAATGAACATTTCGCCTTATCCACTAAAAAATGTTATAAGCTACTTCACCAATAGAAACCTGCTGTACGATACAGTCGAAGATACAAGAATATATGCTGTCTCGACAGGAGTTCCTGAAGGTTCAGTACTTGGTCTACTCTAGTGGAATATTATGTACGATGGAGTTTTACAAATAAAAATATTACAGGGAGTGGAAATTATTGCCTTCGCAAATAATGTTACGGTTGTAATAATCGCTAAACATATATAGGATGTTGAAGCGGCCATTGACGAGGCATTTCACCTACTTAGATACTGACTACAATCCACCGGACTAGAACTAACGGAGCACAAAACTGAACCAGTACTAATCACTAGTCGAGAACATGTGGAATATGCTAACTTCCAGATCGGAAATATGGGATATGGGATAAAAAAAAAGCCGTCAAGTATTTGGGAGTCGTGTTCGACAATAGACTAAGATTTAAGTCTCACGTAAAATATGCCAGTAAGACAACCACAGCCGTACAAGCAACTGTATCCAGTATATCTCCGGCGAAGCAGCATTATTATAACCAGAGCACTTCCTATAGATATTCTAGCTGAGGAGATGCTTCGGATCTATAAAAGGAGAGTCACAAGGGATGAAGCGTCTGAAGATTTACAAACAAAACAGTTGAAGAAAATGATGAGAGTAACACACAGACTTTGCACATAAAGGACGATTTCTGATGAAGCTGATGATGTTTATCTTAGCGACATTACTCCTTATAGATGTCCTAGCAGAGGAGGTGCCTTGAATCTATAAAAGGTGAACCACAAGTGTCAGGTGGGATGGCGACAATAAAGCTAGAAGAAAGAGAAATGGCAGGGCAGATGGAACACGATCTTAAAAGGTAGACGGAACTTTAAACTCATCCCATCCGTAGAAGTTTGGACACGGGCACACACACGGGAACTGCAACTACCGCCTTACAGGGCATGATGGGTATCAAAAATACCTAAACGGACCCAACGAAATTGGTGCGGGAGATGCACAAAGCATGCTAGTATCCTCAACGACAATAAGTCGACACCTTTTTTCATAGGAAAGGTAAAGAAACTCGATAAGTGGGTATCCCATCAACTGAACGAGTCCCAAAAACTACGGCGCCTGTAAAACTGCACATCGCTTAGATTAAAAAACCAAACTGAACCGTTCTTGCACCTGATAGTCACTTGTGATGAAAAGTGGATTCTGTATGATAACCGTAAAAGACCTGAGCATTGGTGGTATTATTGCGACGATAGTGAAGAACGTCTGATTGAGTGTGAACTGACGCTATACAGTTAGAATCACTAAAAATGTAAGCAATGCTGAACACATCAGGCCAAAGCCGCTTGTACGAATTCGATTTCTAAACTCAAGTACACTCAACTGATGTGGAATTGTTATGTTATCGCTATGGTATACGGCTCTGATACATTTTCTTATTCGATTTTCGTTCGGTGTTCTTCACTATTTGCTTGTGTATTGTATGTGTATCTGTAGCGGTTCCGCCAAACCCGACGGTCTACTCACCTAAAAAAAACCCCCATAACTACTACCCAATTCCCTTAAGTTTGCTAATGCAACAGTATTAGTACCTGTAAATGCTTCACACATTACATAGATCACCATCTATAATCTTAAAATCCCTATAAAGAAACCTTACCTTTTCATGCATCCCTTCGCATACAATTTCCGTAAGATTTCTTTCTTTGCTTATCTGGTATTCTAAACCAATTCGGTACCAGACATATTCCTGTAAACAAAATAATTCGGATTGCATTCATTGTAACCGTCATGACAGGGACCATAAATATTGCGCCGTCTATTTTTCCAGCCGCGTCATGTACCTTTTCATCACATTGCCTGGCAACCTTTTTTGTTTGTCTTATCAATAAACAACCCAAGCAGCTGCATATAATTAGCGCAATAGACGCCGAAACCAAATTCTCCAGCATTTCCTAATGCAAATATGAACCCGGTTTCTACTGCAGCCAAAGATGCCATAAAAATCCAATTTGCTTTAGCACCTTTTTCTCCCAACGTCGAAAATAGCGACGAGGCATCGTGTAAACAATGACCCGCATTACCAACGGCGCATTTGGTCATTTTTCCCTATTGTCTTTGCCACCTGCCTGTTTCGTTGTTCCTCTGCACGTGTGAATAGCATCGATCTGAACGATCCCACACATACCACCATGACCCTTATTACAAGATTTGGTTTCCTATACCACCAAGAGAGACTTTACGTTTCCCTGGTGGTAGGTAAAAACGATATCCTTATTGGAGAGGATATCGGTGAGTCTTATTCCATCCGTCGACCACGCTGGTCGCATGCGCATCACTCTCGCTCTCCGCCGGCAGCGGAGAAGCGTAATAAAATATTCCCCGAGTCGTGGCGAGTGTCGTGTCCTAATAAATTGAATTAACAGTGCGGATTAAGCATAAGGAATTTAAATTGATTTAAAAGTTGAAGTCGGTTAAAATTTACCTATATTAAATAATTTACAAGGTATAAGGCTTATTACTTGTGCATTAAAATATTTTCTGTCAAGTTCTCCGTTCATAAATAAAACTAGAATTAAATAAAAAAAACAGTTTGAACTATTAAGCCTCTCGTGTGTTTTACTTCTTTTTCTGTTGTGTACGCTGCGTTGTCGATTTCTGTTGGTGCTTTGCCTTTTTGTGTCCGGCGGAACGACGATGGAACATATATATGATGGCGGAGGAAGTTAACCGTGCCAATGTTGCCATACTTCCTCCCCACATATCTGTTAGAAACGCCACATTATCTTTAGAAGATTACACATCCTTTGGTGCAACGCTAAAAAAAAGACCCAGCAGTTATCTTTATCAAAACGAACGTCTTGTACGGAACAAAAGCACGGCTTCAGGCGGTTGAAAAACTGAAACAAAAAGGTGAAACATGTGTTCCACGTCAGAAAAATCACGTTTCACTCGACAGTAGTGGAGTTGTGGCGGTGCCGCTAAACCCCACGGTTCACTTACCTAAAACCCCCATAACTTCCATCCAATTTCCTAACTTCACTAATGTAATCGCATTAGTACCTGAAAATGCTTCACGCATCATATAGATCAAATCTATGATCTTAAAGTCCCTGTCAAAGAAAACTTACCTTTTATGCATTCTCTTCGCATATAATTTCCCGTAAGATTCCTTTCTTTACCTTATCAGGCAGAACCCCCATTATTACAACCCAATCTACATCAGTTTCCGCTAATGCAACAGAATTAGCACCTGTAAATGCTGCACGAATTAAGCTTACTGAATTTATTTATTTTTAAGCTTCTGCAAAAGAATTCTTACCTGCATGCATAACTTGGCATTTAAATTCCCCTATAAGAGTTCTTTCTTATCTTATTCTAAATTCCCTGTAATGAAACTCATCGGTTCGTATATCATCATCATCATCATCATCGACACTACAAACGGGAACCGGTCTTGGCCTTATTTAGCAAGTCCTGAGACTTGTTAAATTTTCCATGATAATTTGTTTTTCAGGGCAAGGTTATTAGTCTTGCGCCAGAGGCTCCCCGACGGGGACTCGAACCCCGTTCTCCCGCGTGGCAGGCGGGGATACTAACCACTATACTATCGAGGAGCCTGGTTCGTATATCATACGACCGCAAATCAGAGAATTGTGGCGGTTCCCTTGAACGCCACCAATCAACTTCCCATTACCTAGGTAAAAACCCCCATCTAGGGCATACAAATGTATAAAAACGGGTATTGTGGCAGTTCGATGGTGGAAATGTATGTGTGTGCAGGCGTACTGCACTGGTTCTACGTCTATCACCACGTAATGTTACTAACTGCGATGTTATATCCTGTTGGTCTCAAGACATCACCAGTTATCATTTTGTAAGTGCAACAGACCACGCCACTCCTGGCATCTGACTCCAAGAAGAATGATCAATGTAACAATGTGGTCTCTCACATGCCGAAACATACCCCAGCCAACGCAATGCGAATACACAGATACAGTTTGTCCGGGGCGTGAGCAACTCTGCAGATGTAGCGAACCATCATACCCGAGGATGCTTACTTTTCTTTAATTTGAGCAATACAACCGAAAAGGGTTGCAGCTTGGCAATACTGGGTAAATGGACGATGGATGTTTATACGATCGGCGACTGCACACACCATCACCGCCGATCGTACGTCGTTCGTTGGGTAATCGGTGCAGGTGGTGATACATCGATTTGCTTCTCTTGGGTAGTCAAGCATGGCTACTACATTGCCAGTAAATTGGCTTTGCGACCGAGATGCTCGTTGGTACGAGATGGTAAAAGGACGCACCTTTCATGTGTGTGACGGTACCGAACCGAAGGTATGGGTGTCCGGCATATCTTGATTTGCTCGGTCGGTTAAAGATGCGACCGTTTCTTCCACACGAGCAGATGGTGCATGTTAGTGGAAACCCAATGGTTGGGATATTTTCGTTGGTTTTTGGCCCCGGGTGCCATTGCTTGGTGTGAGTTGCATGTTGGCAATCTCTATCAAGGATTAATATTATGCAACGCACAGACAAGCGATTCGTCGTTGTAGGAAAATTTTTGATCTTGTCCACAAGAATGCAAAAGCCAGATCTCAGCTTGTTTTTGTTGCCATGGCGATGGCGTGAAATTTATGCTATTAGGTGCCCCTTTCGCATGCCTGATGAATTCGGACAATGCCCGTTATCTTGTTTATGTCTCTTTTTGGGGTGTTACCAAACAATAGGTGCAACGGGACAGTAGCGTTAGATGAAACCGCCACAGTTCCATTGAACGCCACTACTTACCTTACAGCTATGATAAAGAAATAGTTTCCTAAAACACATAAAAAGCGTGTATTTACCTTTCACAGCCGTACCTATAATATTAGAAATACTTTGAAGCATTAATTCTAGCTGACATAAAATTTCATCAGCAACAAATGTTAATTTCCCTGAAAGCAGTTTGGTCGCACCCTCACGCAACCAAAATGGATCGAACCAATACATTGTACATGTCTCGGTTCGATTTTCATCATTTGACACGCATCCTCCACACGTAAGCGCAATTTGGTTGCACTTTCTAGCAACCAACATTGCCCGAACAATATCCATGCGATATTCACTTGCGCGCCAGCCGCACACATGCAGGAAATGTTTTATATTTCCTTTGCATGTCATGCCCACATCGATCGGTCACCCGACCGACCAATACACGAGGGCATCCGGCCGACGGCCCAAGCAAGTCGAGTTCTCAAAATGGAAATTTACCATCGAGAATTCGACTACGTGGAGATGCCAGCAACATGTACACGGTCAGCAATAATGCTTTACGCAGTCGTTGATCGTGTAAACATTTCAACCTCTTTGATGGGATGCTTGCACCAGCTGCAACCTAGTCGATTCGATCGATTCTATGTCCGCATACTTGTGGACACACGCGATGAGCAGCAGGGGTAATCATCGTGTGTGTGTCTCAACCCTTTTTTGTGGGAGAAAATGCAAAAGGGAATCTTACCATATATGGTCATCGAGGGGATGAATGAATTTTTGTTAATTCTGTCGCTTCGGTGGCAGTAGTACTCGCGTTATGGATTCCGTGGAGGCAAGTCGGGCCTCCAAATTAGCCACCCTTGAGTTGAGTGTGGAATAGCGTTGATGTGTGGTCGTGTGTTTCGGAGTCGGTTGGAGCATTTGATCAAGGCGTTCAAAATTGATATCGAGCCGTTTGATATTTCATTTTACTTAATATGCAATAAGCAATAAGGGATCATGTTGCGGATTCGCTTTTAACACAACCGGCGAATTCGCAATTAAATACCTGTGGCACCACCTGAATTGGATATGTGGCATCACCTTAAACAATGTCAGCAATCAGCTGACATTTGTGAATTATTTATGTTGGTTGTCACAAGACAACCATCTTTCCTTTTTATACTTTCTCTTCTTGATTGACTCTTGGAATAAATAGCTGATCGAACGAGATCAACCGAATCTTTTAAGTTAAATACATTATTGTTAATTCATAGAAAAGCAAACTCGTTATTTTATATTGAGGATTCGTTCTGGACTGGCTGGAGTTCATCACACGGTATTATTTTCCTTTTGTTTTAATTACAGTTTCAGTTTTTAGAAGCAACGAAATCATCAACGTTTATTGGGCACGCCAAGGGGACATTACAACACCAGGAGACACCATCGTGTACCTGACGTATATGTTCAGAGTTTGTTTGGCTTTGGTACACACATCTTTTTGGCCAGGAGACACCATCGTGTTCCTGACCGCGTGTATTCGACGCTTGTTGGATACAGACCACGTCAATGAATAGTAAGTGCCAACGTTTGTTTTAAACATTTAATTAATATTCGATAGACAATAAGAGACCACGAATTAAGTTGTATATTTTCTTCATCAATGAATAATAAGTGCCACACGTTACATTAACCGTTTATGTTCTATCATATACACGTATTATTTTAATGAACCCTTTAAGTCACAAAAAAAGAGAACGCTTTTAAGTTGGACAGAGCCTTTTACTTCCGGTGTGTTCTAATTTGGGGTCAGAGTTAAGTGTAAATCTTTGCGAACTAGTGCTCATGTAGGCATCATCATCATCATCATCATCATATCGGCACTACAACCGGCAGCCGGTCTTGGCCTTATTTAGCAAGTCCTGAGGCTTGTTAAATTTTCCATAATGATTTGTTTTTTTTTTTCGGGCAAGGTCATTAGTCTTGCGCCGGAGATGTAGGCATACGTTAAATAAATTACCACAAATCTTCCCATGAGCTGGCTAATCCCAGCCTCAATATGTGTACAAAAACTATTTTCACACACATCGGCTGGCGACCTCTTTAGCCAGAGATAAAAAGTCCAACGCATGTAATTAGCACCATCCACGTTGAGACTAATGCTTTAGCAATGCACTAAGTGCAAACAAAGGAACGCTGTCCTGTGGCAGGCATCTGGCGATACGGCAAACTATAATCGTATTCCCAGCATTTCCCTATTGACAAACAATCTTCAATTTTTGTTCGTCGCCACAAAGTGAATTACCCGACACATACAAAGGCATGCAAGGGAGTCGTTTCTGCTACCGACCCAAGATACGATATACAATTTTCATTGTATAAAGTATCGCATCCCATTAGCACCTTTTTTCCCTAACGTCTATCATTGCGACGTTGCACAGCATAGACATAGATCATGAATCTCCTTTGTCTTTGCCGCCTGCTTGTTTCGTTGTTCGACTGTCTTCGAACCCGTGTAAATAACATCGATCTGTCGATCGCGCACACACACCACTGCACTGAAAGAGTGCATTTCCTTGGCGGCCGCACTCTTAAGAGAAAAGTTTTTCTGTCTCCTCTTTTGTTCTTAACCCTAACCTAGGATGGAATTCATGTCAGAGTTCTATCCTCGGTGAGTCGTTTTCCATCCACTGACCGCCATGGTCACGCGTCACTCGCGCCCTCCGTCGGCAGCGGGGACGCGTAAATAATAGTTTTAAAGTATTTTCGTAAAGTTGTAAACGCAACGAACCGCAGACGTGTCGGCGATCGTATCAAAGTCGGTGAAAGTATTAATTAACATTTTGTCATTTTACGTGTTGTTCGATTTTAATATACATTCAAAACTAAAGAATTTATAAGTGAGAAAAGTAACTTTATTGTAAAACAATGAACTCTAAATTGCTGTTGATCGGTGCACTCTTTGCACTGGTCGTCATCGTCGTTGCTGGTGCCTGTTAAAGAAAACTTCCACAAATGTTTTACAATTAACAATCAATAAAATAATATTAAACTAAATCCGTGCGCTTAATTGTCCGCAGTCATGTGTGTATTTATTTCTTTTGTGTTGTGAGCGGTGTCCACGTGAACAAATTATGATGGAGGAGGAAGTGAACGGAGTGTCCGGGGCAGGCACAATACTTCCTCCCCACAGAGTCAAATAAAGAGACAAAACAAGAAGGAAAAGGTAAATTTCACACCACTTCCTCACTCACGGCCGCGGTTAAACCGATTTTAGTTCCTCTCCCATTGGGTTGATTTTTGTTTTCGTGACTACATCACTGGGAAAGGGCAGTACTGTGCCGGTTATTTAGAAGGTTCAGGTAAAATTTCATTTTTTAAGTATTATGTTTTACAGTTAAATTTTTATTTTTTAAATATTATGTTTTACACTTACCCTACAATTTTTAATAGAAAATCATGACGTTCGGCTTCTATACTCGTTTTCGCGGTTAAAAGTTTACGGCGAGTAAAAATTGAAATCAAGGGATTCGATCTTAAAACTTTGAAATACAAATGGAAAAACCTTTTAAAAAACAGATATTCAAAAGGATACATCATATCATAAAAAAGCAAAAAGGGACAAAAAAAACGTTTGTATTTGTTTTTTTTTTTTGAAATTTTTTTTTAACTATTATTGAAAATAAATCTTATTTAGTATACGGAAGGACATCTCAGGACCACCCTCAAATTCCTCTCAATTTCGTAAAACAAGTATCCAAATGTAGAGCTAGAAAGGTCTGTAGCTATCTGTCAAAAGTAACACTTACTTATCCTCGACGAATCTAAGCATGCAATGTTATACACTGTTACGACGATTTCAAGTTATCTCCAAAGTCATTACAGAACATGGCATCCCACTAACGTATCCATAAAAAACACTTTAAAAACTATCTCCTCCTTTGTGTAGATTATGCTTAACACACGGCGTATGTTACTTCAACAATATTTCGATTCCAAACGGATTGTAAACATATGTGAGCAATGGGTGCTTTCGTTCCCACTGCAATTGAAATTGCACTTGGATTTTGAAAATTTATTTGATTTTATGCGCAGGCACTTTGTTGGTTAGCGACAAATTGACAGGATATTTGAGGATGTCATGGACTACTAAAGCGGTCCCCTAAAGGCGAAAGCAGCAACTACGGTCGGACACAACTATAAATAATTCTACAACATGCTTAGCTAAGGGCGACAGGGTTAATGTGAATTCTTATCATTCACTGACCAGTTGCCGGTAATAGATGTGGATACAGGTGTCCAAATTGGATAGCGGCCAATTCCTAGGATAGACATGTTTTACTCACGTCGATTGCAACTAGTCTCATGAAAGTTGAGATTTGTTTGCGGCATCACGAAACGATTATTAAATTGAAATTTGAGCTCGACCATTCATTTCATAGACGGAATCAATTTTTGAGAATTTGACAGCCTCAGGTGTTTGGTGCACAAAATTGGATCATACCAACTATCGCATTACCGCTGATATGACTGTGAGCACGTTTCGCTGCAAAACAACGTGGACACGTTTCGGAAGTTCGCATAGAATTTACCTCGGCACAGGTGGCTTCATCGAAGGTCCAATATGATTTCATTTCGTATCTCCTAAGGCAATTTGTGAAACATGAGTATTGAAAATTTGAATGCCATCTTTCTGGGGGAGGTGATAATCGGGCGAACTGTTCGGAGGCGAAGTCAACCGGACGAATGATAGTTTTGTATCTTTTTCCGTGAGTCCTGTGGACCAAGTGGGTGTTTACGAATTTCGTGATTCAATCTTACTTCATACCATTGATATCCAAAGGACCATTTTCAGGCACTATACATGAAATGCCTTTTCCTACATCTTAAATCATTGGTAAATGGACATCTTGTAAGATATATTCTCCAGAGAGGAATTGTTATTGTCGACATTAGGCATTCTTAATGGGCCAACACAATTTGAAATCCCCTCTGTTGGGAGGTATATTCATACTCTGAAAAATAACTCACGTGTCTTCCTGCCAGAATGATAAAAAGTAATTTATGTGTATCCTTTGCACAATAAAAAGTGCATTTCCGACCAGCTTATCGCTGGTGTTTGAAAATAATTCAGTACACAAACGCGATAATCAGTATTGGTCAGATGCCCTCAAGGACAAATTCCAGACCACACATCTTCATAGTATACATACATATCCCGGCATACACATACCCAGATAAACCCACATGCACTTTGCATTCCACATTAAACAAATATGCATCTAAAGGATAATAAATTATCCATTTATGCAAGTGTGCATCCATGAAATCGCTGGAACCGATAATGATTGTGTGTCCCACAGCCCACCACTACTCGTAGGCGAATCAAATCGAAAAATAAACGACTTACTTGCAAATGTCCTGTGACCACTGTGACCATAGTGTACAGTTCTCCTCGGCCGTAACTCATTTTTAGAAAATGCAATAAAAAGGCACCTGCAAGCGGAATGCAAATAATAAATTGCCTCCATAAAATCATAATACAACGGCGATAATAATAACGCTCGTCGACATAAAGGACAACGGCGACGATGACGACAAAAAGGACAAGAAGGACAAGACCGACATGGCCGAGAAGATGAGAAGGGCGAGGTGTACAACCAAGATGCCAAAGACGAGAAAGGACTTCCATCGACAATGAACTGAAAATGCAAATACATATGCAAATTTGCATCTTCGAAACATTCCATGCAATGCAGAGTACACAGAGTCGGGCCTCTAATTGCATTTGTGATTTACAAAGGTGCACATTAGTTTGTGGGTGGTGGGTGGGGGTTGATATTGTTGCCTGTACCAGATGGGGATGTTTTAGAGAGCAACTGCAGGATTATGAGACAATTGTTTTGCCTCTATTAGTTTAGAGTTGCACCGGAAATGAGGAATGCAACGTCCCCTGCATTGATGTATTTACTTACATGGGATCCTTGATAAATCCTTTTTACAGTCGGTTGTTAGTCGTTTGCAGTGTTCAACTGTGTGCTAGTTCTAAGGAGCCAAAATACACAATTGCATATTATTGTCGCAGTTCTACACTGGTGATATGAGGGTGCAATTGCACTTTCGCAAAAGTACTTCATCTATGACCGGGGCAGAGGCAGTGATTGTGGCTGCGACTGCGGCTGTTTGTTAGTAGGCGGATGGAATGAATGTCCTTGATGGTGTATTACTATTTCGCCCAAAATGGAATTTTTCATCTTCTTCGCTTTCCTTAAATAGATGCTCTAGTCCTCTGTTTGTGTGTTCTTTTGCTCTGTATTGTGTGTGCGAAGGATTATTCAAGGATATTTTGTTGATTTTGCGGATATTTGTCGCAGGCAACTTGCTACGCTGCCAACATTTTTCAAATTATGATAAATGAGTTTTGCAGTCCTAGCGGAAGGATTTATAGATAAACGTTCACCTCCACTAGAGGAGATATTAAAAATATTCTTTTCTTTCTTCTATGAATTCCCGGAGCCTATGCAAGTAAAGCTTCTCCACTTTATCGGGTGAATTAGACTCATCCCCTTGGGAAGCAAATATTACTCTTTCCTTTCCAATCGCTGTTTGGAACTTCTTTTGATAAATTCCGCCTAAGGATCTTATGATACGAACAACAATGAAGTATTGACTGATTTGATTAACACATAAATGTGGTGGAAGTCATTAGGACAAACTTGTGTGTTGATGTTTAATCCGCTTATCGATGTGGTCATCTTGTAACGATATCTACGTTATTATTATTATTATTATTATTATTATTTGTCGCGTGCTAGAACTAGTTAGTTCAAGCCATTGAACAATTTAATTACTATTATTTTCTGTTATTAATTGTTATAGTTTATATTTATTTTTGTTATTGATTGTTAGTATTAATTCTTTATAGTTTGTAAATACCTTCATGTTTTGGCAGCACTGTTTGTGTGTGTTGCTGCCATTTTATTTGTTTAGTTTTTGTCATTTTGAATTATGTAAATGAATTAGTTATCGGTTCGTTGTCATAGCAATTCGTTGCTTTTATCGTTCGTTTATATCATAGAAGATATTATTCGTTTTCGTTCGTTTATAATAATAATTGTATTATTTTCGTTTGTTACCAACATTGTGTTGTGTCTATTTGAATTAAAGATTGCTTTTTTTTTACAGCACTTCAAAAATTGCATTAAATTCGTGCGTCTAGACCAGAATACCCCCTTAAGTTGGGTAAAACAAAATACTACTGTCCGGAATTAACCTTCGAATGTTATCCTAGATGGCCCGTTCGTCTGCACGACCACCACTCGACCCCGCGCGCTCACGCCGGTGGGTGGAAAAAAACTTGTTTTTCGGGTGCATGGGCGTGCGCACTCTACTTAGGGTGAAACGCAACGCTTGTGTGCACTCTTTGGCGGTTGGAATTCGACTGACCGATACTCAAGTGTTAATCTCGAGAGACTCATGGTGAGTCCACTCTCAACTAAGGGTGAGTTTTCTTTTCTTGAGAGATACGTGAAGTCTCTCTTTGTGGTTGTGAATTGGAGAGGATCACTCTGGGTCGATCTTAGCTAGTGTGCTAATTGATCCATTGTTTACTCATGCCACGAGGTCATGGGAAAAACGAAACTGAGAAAGGAGGAAAGAACAAAGGGCATCATTGAAGACATGGATGCAGCTGTATAAATAGACCACCAGCCATTAGGAAACCGGTGCTAAAAGCAATTTAGATACACAATGATGATTATGCACTGTATCTTTGCTGGCGGAAAGGTCGAATTCTTTGTATGCATGTTTATATGCTGGAGAAATCGATTCTTGCCGGTTAGAGGCTAGATGCGCAAACTGCTATTGTCGATTGGACAAAAGGCTGCCAACACTGTGTATAAACCAGGAAAATGTGCTGCGCACGTGTTTGGCAGGGTACGCTGGTTGACAGGGGCGCCGATAAGGTTTCCTAATTTATGATGATGCTTTGCATGTAAAGAATTCTTTTCAGAGAATTTCGATGATGTGTTCAATGCATGCACGTTGCAGAATTCTTTACAGGGAATTTTGGGTGATGCATTAAATGTCCTTGGGAAGGAAATGCTTGCAGGTAACTGCAGGTTGGCAAAGGGAGTTGGGGTTGGAATTGCGGGTGGTTCTTTGCGTAGCGAACATCTCCGCCAGCCTCCCAGCCTCGTCGATTCTGTTAGAACATACCAACTAGCCAGAGTTCTGTACATTAAAATCGCTAAGAATACTAATTTCAGGAGCCGGGCGCTTGATCTGTACTCGGTCGACGGTACGTGAAAGATGTTCGAAAAATGCCACTGGTCGGTCGTCTTTCGGGGAGTGGTAAAGACAAGAAAGCAATTTAACAGAATTCCTCAGCACGACTTTCAACCACACTGATGCCCATGTTTTGGGCTCCAACGTCTCCATCCTCTGACAAGCCTGATCGGGCCGCGCGAAGACGCAGACTCCGTCCTTGATACGGAGTCTCAAATGTAAGTCATATCCTGAGCAATAAAGATATGTCGAATCAGTTGACGAATCGACCTGGGTCTCAGTTAGGGTAAGGATATCAGATTTCGTTGTTTGCAAATATTGGTGGGCGGCGTTTACATTCGTATTGGTGAAACCGATGCCCCTGGTGTTACAAAATGCCGTTACCAGTCGAGCGTGAGCAGAGCCCGCAGTTTGCCAAGAACCGGAGGTAGTTCTGGACCACAGTTCTTAAGGACTTATATTGCTATTCCATTCTGACCGGTATCATTCCTACAGTCTACAAAATGCCGTTATCAGTCGAACGTCGACAGAGTTTCGAGAACGAAACCGATTACGCTATGACGAATTTTTTAAAGTTCGGTTATTTATCAGTATATTTGCATGATATTTCCCCTGGAATTGACCCCCCTCCCCAGGGAGATTTGAATGGGAAACTATTTTACATTCGGTATTCTTTATCTCAAGATATCCATCATGACTTACCTCCGTGTCAGTCTGGGCCATCAGCCATAGATGTTAAGTAGCTTCTAAACCAATCTATATTATATTCTCATATCCCTATTTTAAGGTTTGGTTATTTATCAGAAATTTACATGATGTTCCCCCTGTCATAGTCCTGTGGGGCTTTTCAGGGCCCGAAGAGCCATGCATCGTTCGATCCCCACCATTCCCAGCGATGCGACTTACCTTGAAGTCGAATTTTCAGCAAGGTTATGCAACCTTGCTACGGCATTAACCGCCAACCAATTCGCTGGAATTAATTCGGTTATCCCCAAGGATAACCGACATAAATATATATTAGGCAGCTTACCTTTTTTTGGGTGCTTTTCCAAACCTCTTCCCCACGGTCATTCCTAAAAGCATAATTCACGGCAAGATTATCATCTTGCCATGACATCAATCGATCAACCGAGCTTCCGCGACCCAACAATGGATGGCACATATCCACCAACACACGCTGATCTTTCCGTGTGTTATTTTCGTACCCATTCATTGACCTAGCATTATTTCGGGTTGCTTGCACAGCTGCAAGCCAGATTTCCAACGGCATGTCTACGATCTATCTTTCCTTAAGTAAAGAAGATCAAATCAAACATTGGCCTTTCAGGCGCGCATATTTTGCTTGGATCTAAGCATGACCGATTTTATGATCCGTTGCCGTTTCTTGGAACTATCACCAGCATCGGTCATGGCCACCAATTTTAGTTTACACAAAGTAAACATTCAAGCGGATACTTTCGCCTGACAGTGCCTTTCAACGGGATTAACACATCCCTAACATAACATGCATCGAATCATACGACCGAAATTTGTTTATGCTAGATGATCTAACAGCGGCCATGCCCAATGTTCGATACATTTTTCCAAGATAGATTTCTGCCTTCGGCAAGGGTTTTATTGACTCACGTCAATCAAGAATCTATCCCTTGCGTATGGCGGCAGTTTATCTTGCCCAAACATGTAGCAGCCGATTCGATCTGCTACATGAGTTTTTCTCTTTTTTCCTTTGTTTGGACCTTCGCCATTGGCGGCGGATCCTTTAGTTTTTTTTTTGGTTTTCGTCGGATTTCTGTAAAGAGTCATCCAACGAGGAGTCTGATAATAACCTTGACGGTAGGCACTTCTTCTTGCTGCCAGATTAACACATCGTAAGAGTGCGCACGGATTCATTCGGTCGGAGTCTTGAATAATGTAGTCGAAGGGTCGGTGCCCAATTCGTCCTGCTAAAGTTACATCGTTAAAGCCAAGTCTAATTTAAAATAAAGTGGTCGCGACAATATTAATAATATATTAGTAAAGTTTGTTCAGAAACAAAGAGATTGTTAAATTCTCGACTAATACTGTAAATTATCAAGGAGCTTACGAAAATAAAAAAACTCCCAACAGGACAGCTACATCGTGTTTTTATTTGACGTTTGTTTCGTAGTGCACAGAACCCAGGAACTTGAGTGCAGAGGCCAGCGTTCGTCAGCTTCATTTTGTTTTCGGTTTTCGTGACGTGGGTGTTTTTGTCGAATCTGCATCCTTGACGAGGCCATGGTCAGAACTACCCACATTGGTGACACGCGACGTTTTTTTTTTATAATATAAAAACGTGAACACGCAATTTTCAAACTTTGGTGCTACGTAATAACCCTGTTTGTTGTGACGGAACATTCACCCAACCATCGAAACAGTTAGTGACAGTGCTGGATTTGTGTTCAAAACAAATGACAATAAATGGGTATCTACTACCCCAACTCCGTTTGGCCTACCATCAGCAGATCAACACCACCTCAACTTGTGCAGTGCGAGTGCCCCCAACATTATCGGACGAGAAACACCTCCCACCTCAACAGCTAGGTAAAATTACTTTCTGTCAGTTTCAGTACATTTTCGTTTTTCTTTTTTTTTTTTAAAGAAACAGTAGTTTACATTTTTATAAATTCGTTATTTTTTTTTTATTTTATTTGTTTTCCAAAATTTCTAATATCCTTCCGTTAATCGAATATTTCATATAATGTATAAGGCAACAATTGTATTATGAATTTGTCGGAATAAACTCAATCCAACTATATAGAGTGTCTAATAAGCAAAAAGCAATATAAAATACAAGATTGAAAGTAGGGTAAAATAATAAAAACTACACTTATAGCTCACAAGTAATAAATATTTAAACGAAGTAATAAAATAATTTAAGAACTAAATCAAAACTAAGAAGGAAATTTCTCAGACAATACCATATATTTTATATAATTTTCAACAAGTTTCTATGCAAATCACATAGGAATAGCTCGGAATCGCCCTATTAAAATTTGACATCATTAAATAATTACAATTATATTGCTTTCTAAAATTTATTACATGAGAGGGAGTCTTCGCTAAACTTGTATCTAATTTCCTTAAGATACACCGTTAAAGCAAGAAACTCTCAAATTTCGTAACGCCCTTATGTGATTGCATTTTTAAATATAGCTGCAAAGTTCTCAGGCTTCAAAAAACACTGCGCTTTTTCTTTCCTTTTATATTTTGAATCTAAATTTAAGTTAACCTCTCACTATCCACATACATTGTACGGTAAAGAAAAAATAACGAAGAAGTGAACTTAAGATAGATTATGAATTAATAAGTAACTTACAATTTTTAATAAAGCAAACGCCTACCCAAAACATACAATAAATCAATACAGCAACAGTTTTTCTAAATAATATACCATATGCGCAAACATTTTTTTGTTTTCTTTTTTTTTAACATTTATTCTACCAATAGGCGTGTATAACGAATATACTTTCGACTTGTACTTGAGCACAGACAATTTTGAATTGATTCTATTTACCTAATAATAGGCATTAAGTAAGCAGTAAGCTAACGTCTCTATGTTATTGTCATTAACCACAGATAAAAACATACATTTGTAAACCATAGCACAAAAGAAAAAAAAAGATAAAAAATTCGACCGTAATTATAAAATTTTTTTTTACTCACTTTTTCATGCTGGTACAACCGGATTATTGTTGGATAGTTTAAGTAAAAATTTCCCTGTATAATTTACACAATTTTGTATGGAAAATTAAAATCTAGTCGCAAATCCAAATCGCCACGCATGCTATTAATGATTGTTCAATTTAAAAACCGCATTTAATTTGCCTGAATACGGAATCAGCGTAAAATTGAAAAAAGAAAGCCACCAAGATTTTAAACCTAAAAATAACCTAATCGTTTCCATACATTCGTAAACCCCTTCAGGGTGTTGATTAACACGCAACTCCCGGTAATTGCACATACGACTCCTCCGACTATCGCTCGACTCATTTTAATTAATAAAACCCTATTCGGGATTATTCAAGATTCCATCAACGCCACTCGACTTGGTGCGATTCTCCTTTGACTCCGAACATCACAATTGCCTTCTTTTCACCACTTTTGGTGGACCTCTTATCTCCACTCGGTCTCTTGACTCCTCAGAACTGACGATAACCCCTGGTAATTCTCCCAACTCCCTGCGACTTCTTTTGACCCATTGGCCTCCCTTACCTTTCTTCGCGTCCTCTTACGCTTTTGATCCCACTTTCGCGTCATACAACCCATAATGGTCAACACGCGGAACACCATGGCCAAAAAGGCTCAGGAACAATCCGAGCCCCTTGAATTCCACGACGCCTCCAGCGTCGATTTCCCTGCTGAGCAAGATGACGCTGACCAAGACTTGCCTGCCCAATCTACTCCCCTGGCACCACCGGTTGCCTCCAGTGTCGTTAATCGACCCCAACCTGTTTCCTCTGACGCACTCCCGACTTCCTCTAACCCCCCTAGTGCCGGCCAATTGGTGGATTCTGGCATTATAATGCCCACATCTCGTGCCGGCACCTCACAACAAGAACATCGGCAATCAGAGCCCCAAGAGTTCCACGATGCTTCCAGCCTCGGGAATGGGACTCGTCACCCAAATATAGGGCTTTCCCCTCCGATGAGGAGGACTCAGACCTTTGGTTTGCAGTAGCAGACCGCATCTTCCAGGCCTCAGCCTTGCACGACGAACAACTTCGTGCAGTCGAGCTGTTGAAAGTGCTTGACCGCACTCAGCGACCGCATGTTGCCCACATCATTAGGTCGGCCGACCGCAACGCGTATAGCAACATGCGTGAAGCTCTGCTCGACGCTCTGGACGAGCCCGGAAGTGTGCGGCAACAACGCTTAGCTGCTGTAACCAACCTTTCTGGGATGAGACCATCTCTTTTCCTGACCCATTTACGCTCTATAGTGGGGACCAGGATCGGGGACGACCTAATAAGGCCTCACTTTTTGAGGTGTCTTCCCCAACATGCCCGTTCGGCACTTATAGCCCAACCCAACCAGAGTTTGGGCTATTTATCCAAAATTGCGGACGCAATTATGGAAAGCTCAGATCAGTACTCTGACCCTCCTGCGTACCAGGTAGCGGCGGTTTCTCAACACGCCGCCCAGCCTACACGGCACCCTCGTCTGCCTTTTACAGCCCCTCAATTGGCTCCAGTCCACCATCCTCCTCAAACCCAATTACATCACAGGCCGCCAGCCTCAACCAATTTCCCACAGAGGAATCCAGAGGCAAGGCCCAACGTTAGTCAGGGAAGTTCGCCACCACAATTAACTCCTGCTGACCTTCGGGCGCTCCAAACCTCACTCCTCCGCGAGATAAGTCAGTTTCGCGCGGAGGTGAGAAACAATCCTCGAAGCGCCCAGAATCGAGCCATGCCGAGCCGCCCTCTTAATCGGCCTTCCTTCCAAAATGACCCTCAGAGGACCTATATCTCTCAAAATGCCCCACAGAGGGCCAATTCCTCTCAAAATGGCCCTCACCGGGCCAATTCTCAGCGACCTCCGGCTCGACCTCCCCGTAACGGCAATACCAATAGGCAGAATATATCTGATAATGCCGTTACTCTGCCTTGGTGCGCCAATCACCAACGATATGGTGATCGCGCATTTAATTGCAAGGCGCCTTGTGGTTGGACACAACCTTCCACCAACCAAAGGCGCTCTTTAAACTAATTTTGCCGACCGACCCCCTCGCGCAATCGGCCGGCACCCATACGATAAGTCGCCTAACCATCCGGGATTCTAAACTGATTATCGCTTTTACTGTCGATACCGGCGCCGATATTTCAGTCCTCCCGCGATCGTTTGCTCCGCGTAACCGCGTGCCTGCCGCACTTAAATTGTCAGCTGCGAATAATACGCCGATACTTACGTACGGACGTAAAAAGCTGACACTCCAACTGGGTCTCCGTCGTCCGATCACTTGGCGTTTCGTCATTGCGGACCTAAATGAACCCCTGGTAGGTTCCGACCTATTAGGCGCACATAATCTGTTGGTCGATTCGACCCATAACAGACTAGTGGCTCCAACCGCACCCCCTTGCCCATGACGGCATCTCCAGCGGCAACTTCAGGGGCCACAGCGTGCATAGACCCGTTTCAAGTCATGGTACAGGAATTTGTTAATACAACAATTCCTCTACCTAACCAACGCCGACACAAAGCCACAGTGTTTCATCATATAGAAACACGTGGTCCCCCGGTGAGCCAGCGTCCACATCGACTGGCTCCTGAAAAATTACGTGCGGCGCGCGCGGAGTTCGAGCACATGGTCGAACTAGGTATCTGCCAACCGTCGGACAGTCCCTGGGCAAGCCCACTCCACTTAGTGAAGAAACGTTCTGGTGAGTGGCGCCCATGCGGCGATTACAGGCTGTTGAACGCAGCAAGTGTCCCTGACAGATACCCTATTGCACACCTCTATGATTTTTCATATAAACTACGAGGTTGCAATGTCTTCACTACCCTGGATCTCACCAGGGGGTACCACCAAATTCCGGTGGCACCAGAAGACATCCCCAAGACCGCAGTCATTACACCTTTCGGACTCTTCGAGTTCAAAGTGATGACTTTCGGCCTCAGGAATGCCGCACAGACATTCCAGCGTTATATCGACACGGCTTTACGTGGGCTTAATTGCTGCCATGTATTTCTTGATGACATTCTCATCGCCTCCAAAGACCACGCCGAACATAAACGTCACTTACGTCAGGTCCTAGAGCGCCTCCGCGAATTCGGTCTTGTCATCAACCCAGATAAGTGTCAATACGCCAAGGAGAAAATCACCTATCTGGGTTATGTCGTTGACAACCAGGGCATTCGCCCACTACCAGACCGTGTGGAGGCCCTCATGAAGTATCCCCGGTCTACTAACGTGAGTGAGCTTCGTCGATTTTTGGGCATGCTTAACTTCTATCGTCCTACACTGAAGAACGCTGCCCAAGTTCAAGCTCCCTTAAATGAATTTTTGAAAGGAGCTAAGCGCAATGTTAACCACCCCATTAATTGGAAAGAAGTCTCTGATAGGGCATTCCAACTGTCCAAAGAACAATTGGCAAATGCCACCTTACTCCGATACCCCCTCGAGGGAGCGGCACTTTCTATCCAATGCGACGCATCGGATACCGCAATCGGAGCCGTCCTTGAACAGGACATTGAAGGCCGACCGGAACCACTTGGTTTCTTTTCAAGGAAGCTGAGTCCCATTGAGCGACGTTACAGCGCCTACGACCGTGAATTACTCGCGATCTACAGCGCTGTTAAGTACTTACGTCATATGATAGAAGGTCGCTCACTCTCCATCTTAACAGACCACAAGCCATTGGTCTATGCGTTCCGGAAGAAGTCGGGAAATGCCTCCCCCCGACAAGAGCGTCAATTAGACCTCATTGGGCAATATTCTACGGAGATCAGGCATATCTCCGGTAAACAAAATGTCACGGCGGACGCCCTTTCTCGAATCGATACGATTCACTTGCGTTCCGCCTTGAATAACGCTGATCTTGCCCTAGCTCAAGAGGAGGACGAACAACTCAAGTCCCTCCTAACTGCCGAGACGGCACTAGAGCTTAAGAAAATTACCCTTCGCGACCCTTTGGGCGAAATCTGGTGTGACGTCTCCACTGGAGCCGCTAGACCTTATATTCCCGAGAAACTTCGTAAGGGCGTGTTCCAGGTTTACCACAACCCAGCCCACCCCAGCGGCCGAGCAACAGCCGCTGCTGTCCGTCGCAAATTCATTTGGCCCCGGATGAACAAAGATCTCACCGGTTGGGGCCGTGCTTGTCTCCAGTGCCAACGCTGCAAAGTAGCGCGACATAATGTACTGGAGCCAGCGCAGTTCAAGCTTCCCACGGCACGCTTCGCCCATGTCCACATAGACATAGTGGGGCCGCTTACTCCATCAAGAGGATTTTCTTATATCCTCACTATGATGGATCGCTGCACGCGATGGCCAGAGGCGACTCCTCTCCGGGCAGTTACTGCCGAATCAGTCGCCAAGGCTTTTTATTCAACTTGGGTCACACGCTTCGGTGTACCAACCACCTTAACTTCGGACCGAGGTCCACAATTTGAGGCGACCATTTTTAGGCAGCTAACAAATCTTCTCGGCTGCCAAAGAAGTCGTACCACCGCCTACCGCCCGCAATCAAATGGGATGATAGAGCGCTGGCACAGATCTCTAAAAGCCTCACTCATGTGTCATAATGACACACAATGGTTTGACGCCCTCCCAACCGCCCTCCTCGGCCTGAGGACAAGTATTAAGGAGGACCTGGGTGCTTCGGCAGCAGAGCTTACCTACGGTACCAACCTCCTTCTTCCACGAGAACTTTTTCTGAATGGCGAAACACCGCGTGACCAACTTCGTGAATTGGGACATCTCCGTGACCTGCTACGTAAGGTTAGGGCAACCCCTGTAACCAGGCACGGCTCCAAAAAACTTTTCGTCCACCCTGAACTGCACAGCTGCACGCACGTCTTTGTCAGGGTGGATAAGGTCAAAAAACCCCTTGACCCACCTTATGATGGCCCATTCAAAGTCTTCCGCCGCATCAGTGACCGCGTCTTCGAGATCGATATTAGAGGCAAGCGATCCACGGTCAGCGTCGAAAGGCTTAAGCCCTGCTTTCTGGAAGCTTCCGCTCCAGAACCACCCCCACCTACTGACACCACCCCTACTCCACCAGCACAACTTCCCCGTACTCGCGCTCAAGCGCCCATACTCAACTAACCTCCTCCTAATCTGCCTTACCTGTTTCGTGACTACGTCACTGGGGAGGGAGTGAAGTGGGGCTCTTCAGGGCCCGAAGAGCCATACATCGTTCGATCCCCACCATTCCCAGCGATGCGACTTACCTTGAAGTCGAATTTTCAGCAAGATTATGCAACCTTGCTACGGCATTAACCGCCAACCAATTCGCTGGAATTAATTCGGTTATCCCCAAGGATAACCGACATAAATATATATTAGGCAGCTTACATTTTTTGGGTGCTTTTCCAAACCCCTTCCCCACGGTCATTCCTAAAAGCATAATTCACTGCAAGATTATCATCTTGCCATGACATCAATCGATCAACCGAGCTTCCGCGACCCAACAATGGATGGCACATATCCACCAACACACGCTGATCTTTCCGTGTGTTATTTTCGTACCCATTCATTGACCTAGCATTATTTCGCGTTGCTTGCACAGCTGCAAGCCAGATTTCCAACGGCATGTCTACGATCTATCTTTCCTTAAGTAAAGAAGATCAAATCAAACATTGGCCTTTCAGGCGCGCATATTTTGCTTGGATCTAAGCATGACCGATTTTATGATCCGTTGCCGTTTCTTGGAACTATCACCAGCATCGGTCATGGCCACCAATTTTAGTTTACACAAAGTAAACATTCAAGCGGATACTTTCGCCTGACAGTGCCTTTCAACGGGATTAACACATCCCTAACATAACATGCATCGAATCATACGACCGAAATTTGTTTATGCTAGATGATCTAACAGCGGCCATGCCCAATGTTCGATACATTTTTCCAAGATAGATTTCTGCCTTCGGCAAGGGTTTTATTGACTCACGTCAATCAAGAATCTATCCCTTGCGTATGGCGGCAGTTTATCTTGCCCAAACATGTAGCAGCCGATTCGATCTGCTACATGAGTTTTTCTCTTTTTTCCTTTGTTTGGACCTTCGCCATTGGCGGCGGATCCTTTAGTTTTTTTTTTGGTTTTCGTCGGATTTCTGTAAAGAGTCATCCAACGAGGAGTCTGATAATAACCTTGACGGTAGGCACTTCTTCTTGCTGCCAGATTAACACATCGTAAGAGTGCGCACGGATTCATTCGGTCGGAGTCTTGAATAATGTAGTCGAAGGGTCGGTGCCCAATTCGTCCTGCTAAAGTAACATCGTTAAAGCCAAGTCTAATTTAAAATAAAGTGGTCGCGACAATATTAATAATATATTAGTAAAGTTTGTTCAGAAACAAAGAGATTGTTAAATTCTCGACTAATACTGTAAATTATCAAGGAGCTTACGAAAATAAAAAAACTCCCAACAGGACAGCTACATCGTGTTTTTATTTGACGTTTGTTTCGTAGTGCACAGAACCCAGGAACTTGAGTGCAGAGGCCAGTGTTCGTCAGCTTCATTTTGTTTTCGGTTTTCGAGTGACGTGGGTGTTTTTGTCGAATCTGCATCCTTGACGATGCCATGGACAGAACTACCCACAGTCCCCCCGGGGATCCGAGTGGGAAACTAGTTTACCTTCGGAATTCTTTATCTCAGCCGGTATCATCATGACTTATCTCCCTGTCAGGCCGGGCCGTCAGCCATACATCCGAAACATAGTCAAAAATTTCTCCGACAATATCGCGGAATCTTCAGCGCGACGGGGTTGTATCTCACCTGAGGACCGCCTACCACCTAAACCAACCTTTTCTCGAACCGGTCCATCAGGCAAGCTCCGAAAGATGGCCTGGGATTTCTCCCGGCCATTTCACGGAGCCTATAGCTTGATGCCACTCGGCCTTAAGTCGCCTCTTCCGACAAACTGGCCTAGCTGTGAGTATATTCTGACGCCCTGCTCACAGGGCTAAACTGTGTATAGAGTCGACCTTTCGAATTTTTTCCGGAGTCAAAGCATACTTGCGACATCTGGTGGTACTTGTGGTAAATCTACTTATCATAGTAGGGATATATAGACGCTCGATTTCAATTTTCGCGTCTCGTTTTTGTTCCATAAATTAAAAAGAAATTGTATTCAAGCAAACGGTTTTGGGAATATATTCTACATATAATTTATTACAAAAAATGAGAAAAAAGATTTTTTGGTCGGTTTTGATGGGGACCTCCCCTTATGTTTCAATAATAAATTTGATTTGGTTTTCGTGAAATAAAATCGGTCTTCAGGAAGAACAATACATTACTAATTCTATTAATTTTAAAATTACCTAATTGTATAATGTGCTACTACGACTACGATACACGATAATTTCTTTAATAGAAATATGGACCACCTTCGTGGATGATTTGCGATCAGTTTCCGTTTTTCTTTTTAATTTACTGACTCCGCCGTCTTGGTAAACGGCTAGTGTACGGCTGTATTGTTGTCATGTAAATATACGACCGTCTTTGTTGACGATCGGAATCTTAATTAATTAAAAACACCCTATTTTGACTTGCACTTTAAATATGACCGCCTTCGTCGACGGTGTATGATCGCTTTTTCTTTGACAAATACAAGAATAAGTATGCCCTCGCGTTACTTGAGCAAGAATATAGAAAAAATATCGTGCTTTGCGTGGGTTAATATCAACCAACAATTATCTTTTGCAGTCGCCAGATCTGTCGAATGCAGTTATTGTCACTCATGGGCGATTTTGTTATTTAACGGTGACGTTTCGTTATCTGCTTTAAGACACTTCGGAAGGAATAATTGCAGCATATCTACTGTTTTTTGGTTGACTTTATACCTAGTTACTTTACCTCTAAGGATAGTTGCTGGTTTTTTGCTATTCTGTCTGAACACCTTAATAGTGGCTGTTTCTCCTTCGATAACAAAAATGTACCCGTCAAAATGCCTCTTTAAATACTGTATAAAAAACAAACGCAATATTATCAATTAATTCTTGGGAATCGTTTGGGGGTTTGAAAAACAAACGTAGTATTGTCAATTTATTTGGAGGATCATTTATACCAGAGGAACGCCGCGATTACTAAACACTGGTATTTGAGTAGAACCATTCTTTAAAGACTGAAAATCCACGACAAAAAATCGACATTCAGAGCACAGTCGTTACTTGATTGAGTGGAAATATCGTTTATTGTGCGCTCAACCCTAATGAAGAACATTGGGTACACAGGCTCGTTAAGCAAGCACACATCAGTGGATAGGCGGACAATGAGATGGGAAGAGACCCTTAAACCCAACAGCAGTTAACTACGACAGACAGTACGGTGTACAGTGTACGGACACACCAGGACTTTTCCCGCTTTAGCATACCCTAATGACTCTTAATGTGGACGAATCTACGCATTAATTGGATGCAGCGATTCGAACGATTCTGTTCCGTCCACTGGCGACAATGCCGACCCTCAACTCTTTCATTTCCGACCGGCATACGGAATTACGGTCTCATTGAATTTGCATACGAAATTGTACGCACGTTCGCGGTATGATAGCCAGTACGTAGTATAGTGTCGTGTGATGACCGAATGTTGTCATCGGTGGCAAAAGTATTCCCATTGCAGCTACCAAGTTTGAATTCATGCCTCTGAGTGTGCCGGGCGTTCGTTGCATCCGGCTGCTTACGCATTCAAATCGTGTTTGATAAGCAATTAAGTTTGCAATTATTGAAATCAATACCTGACGTCCTGGTGCCTGACATTAATCATTTAATTAAATTTCTCTTGAGCCACTCAAGAGCTAGTTTGGTGCACTAATGGCCAGGGCGTCATAAAATGTTCCGTCATCACAATGCAATTAGATCCCTCTTGAGTGATTGTACAGTTAGGTTTAATGATCGGCTACATTAGGAATAAAACAGGAAGGATTTTTTTTATCTTAAATTTATTTGCCTAGCGTTTTAAATGTTCTAAGCAAATGTGGAACGTAGTATCCTGAATGTTGTCTCTTCAATGGGCAAGGCGCTCAAATTGACGTTACCGTCTCTTTTTGTAGTTTTAACTTTTCACACTCGCCACGGGATGATTGTTGGTGTTTTTCGTAACCTACAGTTAAGGCGTGCGTTCCTGCATATAGCTTCCATGCTGCTATTGTTTTTTCGCAGCATGACCGTCTTATTTAAGGAAACCTCCAATGGCGTTACAGTCCACATAATCGTTTTAAAACTAATATCATGTCCATGCAACTTACCCTTTTTAAGGGTCGCGGGGTCGGGGTGGGGGGGGGGGGGCAGTGTATTGTAGATTGGTGGAACCTTCATGGGTGCAGACAGATCCTATTCATGTCCCAAGGTGAGATAACACCCCGTCACCCTGTACATTCCGCGATATCACCGAGGGAAATCTTCGACGGTGTTTCGGATGTGTGGCTGATGGCCCGGACTGACACGGAGATAACTCATGATGGTACCTTCTGATATAAAGAATTCCAGAACTAAACTAGTCTCCCATCCGGATCTCCGGGGGGGACTATGTCGGGGGGAACATCATGCAGATATCATGATAAATAATGGAACTTTGAGAGGTTCGTCATCCCATAACCGGGCTCGCTCTCGAGGCCTTGCCCACGCTCGACAGGTGACGGCATTTTGTAACATCAGGGGCATCGGTTTCACCAATACGAATGTAAACGCCGTCCACCAATATTTGCAAACAACGAAACCTGATATCTTTGCCCTAACTGAGACCCAGGTCGATTCGTCAACTGATTCGACATATCTTCGTTGCTCAGGATACGACTTTCATTCGAGATTCCGTTTAAGGGCGGAGTCTGCGTCTTCGCGCGGTCCAATATGGCTTGCCAGAGGATGGAGGCATTGGAACCCAATAATATGGACATCATATGGTTGAGGATGCTCCTCAATAGTATACTGGTTAGTATACCCGCCAGTATACCCGCCTGTCACGCGGGAGACCGGGGTTCGATTCCCCGTCCTTGCACAGAAAAAACAAATCATTATGGAAAATTTAACAAGCCTCAGGACTTGCTAAATAAGGCCAAGACCGGTTCAGGTTGTAGTGCCGATGATGATGATGATGGTTGAGGATAGTGCTGAGCAATTCCGTTAAATTTCTTTGTTGTCTTTACCGCTCCCCGAACGACGATCGACCGGCGACATTTTTTGAACATCTTTCACATACCGTCGACTGGATACAGGTCAACCACCCAGCTTATGAAATTGTTGTCCTTGGCGATTTTACTGTGCACAATTCCGGCTGGTTGTTACATTCTAACAGAACCGACGATACTGGGAGGCTGGCGGAGATGTTTGCTGTAAGCCACAACTTGACTCAACTCGTGGGGAAGCCAACGCGAGTGCCGGATGCCCGAGGCGATTATGCGAACACCCTGGATCTGTTTTTGACACCCGAACCAAGTATTTATACCGTACAGGTTTCTGCGCCGTTGGGAAACTCAGATCACTGTCTGGTATCTGTCGCGCAAGCACTTGCATACCAAGCGAATAACCGGCCTAGGCAGCTTCGCCATGTTTGGAAGTATGGGGCTGCTAACTGGGACGATTTGCGAGATTTCTTCGCATCCTTTCCATGGTCCGATGTGTGCTTCGGAAACTCCGATGTTAACGCTTGCGCGGAGTCGGTATCAGAGATTATTCTTCTGGGGATGGAGATGTATATTCCACATTCCATCAAACGAAGTTCATCTGATAAACCTTGGTTTGACAAAAAATGCGAGCTGATTACAGCGGCAAAAAATAGAGCTTTTAAGCAATGGCGCTCCAATCCCACCGATGTTAACAGAACGAATTTTGTTAGAATCAGAAACGCGTGCAACCAGGCGATTGATACCGCGAAGAAGACTCACAACGACAGGGTGATCAATAAGCTCCTTCGGTGCCCAACTGGTTCGCGTTCCTTCTGGTCAATGGCAAAGGCTGTCAGTGGTAACTTCGCATCCTCCTCTTTCCCTCCATTGATAACGGACAGCGGGATGTTAGTCACGAATTCAAAGGATAAAGCTAATGTGTTCGCGAATTTATTTTCTGCGAATTCAAACCTCGATCCCGGCCTTTGGAGCCACCTGTGATCTCGCCGGTACGGTCTTTGATGCGGGATGTCAGAATTCGTCCGTGCACTATTCAACGCATTCTACGTGAACTGGATTGTAGGAAGGCAACCGACCCGGACGGAATACCAGCAATAGTCATTAAGAACTGTGCTCCAGAACTATCGCCGGTTCTTGGCGTCCTCTTCCGCTTATCTTATGCACGGGGGACCTTTGTGGGGTTTCTTCAAGGCGCCGAAGAACCACCCATTACTTTAACCCCACCTAACCTTCCTCTACCTTTACAAGGCTATGGTACTTACCTGCAATCAGGCAGCATTAAGCTACCCTTCAATAATCTTAAATACCTGTAAAGCATCCCATGGCAAGATTATACCGTTTGAAATAATAGTGAAGAAGAACGTGTGATTCGAACTGACGCTATGACAGTTTGAATCACCCAAAAAATTGTACCTAGGCGTTACCCATCAGGTGTTTAGAATTTGATTTTTAAATTCGACTATACTCCACTGATATGAATTGTTATGTTCTCGCTAAGGTATACGGCTCTGATGTATTTTCTAATTCGATTTTTCGTTCGGTGCTCTTTACTAGTTTGCTTGTGAATTGTATGTGTATCTGTTAGAGTCGCCACAAGATCATAACCTTGCCACAGCATCATCCACATCGCTGTAATCCTAAAAACATATTTGTTTCCTCTGGTCAGCACCCATGTCCATTGCCAACCATTAGGAAATCTTCCACGGTCCCCTCGTCGGTATTCATGCCAATCATTTTCACAGCAATCTCACTGTGTTTGCTTTTCTCAAGCAACCGCTGATCCCACGATCGAGACATGCAAATCGCTAGCTAATACAGCTGCAACCAATTATCTCAGATCGGTCGCATAAGCGATAAACCAGCAATGAATTGGATGCGATCTTAATGTGTTTGCATTAGCCAATCCAAACAACTGCGCAAGTTAGCGCTTGCCCTTTTAGGTACCATTACGGTATATACAATATACCCTCCATCGTTTATGATAGCAACGTTTTCGGTCTATGCACGCTTATGTTTGAACAGCTGCATATTTACTTTATATTCTTTCTTCAACGTGCGTTTCGTTTGTCCTTCCTTCCAAGAGGAAGACATTGATTCCAACCGTAACGATATCTTTCAAGAACCTTCCAACGGCGAGCGGTTTCTCATTGGTCGCAGCGTGACCCCTGCGATGGTGTGCGTGGAAACCCAGCGCTGTCCCCGAGGCTGGGTCAATGTCGCCCAGCGACGAGGAGTCAGATTTTATGCGCCCAACGAGTCAGGGGTCGTCTTGCAACCCTCGTCGTCTATACCACGCGTATTAAACATCGAATTTTAACCGTTGAAGGAGTCAGTTGAGTCGCGGGTCTAGTTTTACATCTGTTGAATGAGACTGTATAGTGGAGTGTCAATGAAGTGAAATTGATTTTTGATAAACGGGTTGAAAATTAACCAAAATCGATAGACGTTGCGAAACGTACAAATACCATCATAAAAACTTACCCACAACCTTCCTGCTTGCTGGAAAATCGCTCGAGTTCAACCAATCCCAAAGACGGAAAAAAAGTGTATCCCACAAAATTACCGTCCAATAGCATTACTGTCCATTTTATCTAGGGTAATGGAAAAAGTCATCAATACACAATTGGTTAAGTATTTGGAGTGCAACGGACTTCTGAATGATCGTCAATACGGATTCCGTGGCAGGTGGTCCACGGGAGACCTTTTGACACTTATAACCGATATATGGATGTCTGCGATTGAACGGCATGGTGAGTCAAGGGCGATCGCATTGGATATCTCCAAGGCTTTTGACCGCGTCTGGCACGGGGCATTGCTGAGCAAACTTCGTTCATATGGACTTTCCTAGCAGCTTTGCGACTGGACGAGGAGCTTCCTCGAGAATCGATCGATCCGGGTTGTTGTGGACGGCGAGTGTTCGGATCTGGATCCTGTTAATTCGCGGGTGCCCCAAGGTTCTATTTTGGCTCCAACCTTGTTCTTGATTCACATGAATGATTTGTTGGAGATAACGGATAACAAAGTGTTCAGTTTTGCGGATGATAGTACGCTTGTTTCCTCCTTTTCGAGTGTTCGGCCAATTGGTGCATCCGCGTCGCATCAGCTGAGATGTAGACAGATTGACTTTCTTAATCAGGATCTAGATATGGTCCTGCAGTGGGGAAGGGCCAATCTCGTCGACTTCAATGCAGTGAAGACACAATATACAACATTCACAAAGAAAAGTGGATCATCGGTTCCCCAGTTGATGATGAATGGCCGGGCCCTCGAGGCTGGGGAAAGCTTGAAATTGCTCGGCGTCCCGGTCTGTGGGAATGTATCATGGCATAAACACGTGTCGAGTATCGCCAGTCGAGTGTCGTCAGCCTCAGGAAAACTGAGCTATCTTTTTAGAGCCAAGAAATATTTTACTCCTGCCCACTTTCTTCTCCTATATAAATCCCAAATTAGACCCGCGCTCCAATATTGCTCTCATGTTTGGAGCTCGGCTCCTAAACATACCCTCGACCTACTTGAGGACGTGCAGAGACAAGCGATCCGCCTGATCGGGGACTCGGCGCTGACATCGGGACTACAGTCGCTATCACATCGAAGGCGCGTAGCCGACCTCTGTCTGTTTTGCAGATATTATCACGGGTGCTGTTTTTCGGAGATTCTTGGTATTGTTCCAAGCAATTCGGCCTATATACGCTCCACAAGACAATCCTACGGATCGCACGCGTTCGCGGTTCATCTCCTGACAGCGCGAACATCCCTGCATCAGAACTCGTTCCGTTACAGAGCGGGGAAGCTATGGAACTCCCTTCCCACGCGAGGGTTCCCGGAGCGTAACAAACTGCAACTGTTCAAAAAGAACTGCAACAGTTATTTGATGGCATCTCGGGGCGCCCACTCGGCGCTATAGGTTCGCCTCTCCCGAGAGGTCTAATAAAAAAAAATAAAAAAAAATGACCGTCTTATTTAAGGAAACCTCCAATGGCGGTATAGTCCACATAACCGTTTTAAACCTACTATTAGGTCCACGCAACTTAAGCTCTTTTTAGGGGTTGGTCGGTGAGGGGGGGGGGGGGGGGGGGCAATGTATTGCCGAACAGCCAGAGTCGTTAATCGAACGTTTGCGAAATAGTGAAGGACATGATTTGAACACACGCTATGAAAAGGCGGGAATCAAACCGTAGACGACATCATCATCATCGGCACTACAACCTGGAACCGGTCTTGGCCTTATTTAGCAATCGGACCCCGGTCTCCCGTGTGACAGGCAGGTATACTAACCAGTATACTATGAGAAGAGCATGGATTCCCCAAAGGTAGTCGCACGAACACTAAAACCAACGTTAAATCTCCGAACCAGTTGCCGCGCTCGCAAGATTGGTGGATCTTTCATGGGTGCAGACAGTGAAGTGGATCCTATTCATGTAACATGTTACCCGAAAAAAGGCACAGACAAAAAGGGGTTAGATGATGAGTAGACATCGTCCATAATACAGGATTCAATTTGCTTATAGACGAGGATGAGGTTGATGTTCTGTATATGAGTTTCAGCCAGAAACTAAGTCCAAGAAGGGAGAACCACCAAATTGAAGAAGGAAAAGACAGAGAAGACCTGGGAGAGGAGCACAAATATGGTACGAGAAAGAGCATGTCGGCTATCCAGCCGTATCTTATAAAAGTTATTAGTACTGGGCAGGGATCGCTTAGGAAATAGGTTTGGGGGAAAGGAAAACAGAACACAGTGTAGACGTGTATAGGAGAATATTTTATTAATTATGAGTTTGATTTTCACCTCCAGCCCCGCGTTGTTCCTTGTACCATCGTCTTACCACAAACTCCAATAATATTGGTATTTCTTTCAGCTTCAATGGTCCTAAGGCCGCATCGAGTAACTCCCGATTCGGAGCGATGTTCGGAATACCCGTTTCCGACGCAAACACCTCAGCCGTGTAACGCAGCTGATGCCAATGTAGGTATTCGAGGATAAGTGTGTTCAGCAGTTGAATATATGAGGGCGCCTGAGGTTGAAAATCAATGGTGCCATCAGTGCCAGGATCACGCATTAATTTTAGTAAACGGGCTTGCAAGTTAGCCTTGATATTGTCAAAGACTTTCGTGGTGCGCAGCTGGTTCTTTATACTCTTACACAGAATTGCCTCCATCTCCTTTAAGTCAGCCATGGCGAGTTGAATATGGTGCGGTTGTCACTAATTATAAATTATTGCAACAGTATTCGTGAGTATTATAAAATTATATCTATATTATATTTTACGTAATTAAATTTTTTACTTTAGAGGAATTTTTTTATTTTTTTTTATTTTTGAAGGAGATCCTTATTCGTCGAGTGAGTTATATTGTACAAAATGATATTATATACTGTCAATGTCAATCGACATTCTATATCATATTATAGAGTGAAAGGATGCGATGCCTACGCAAATGGATATTATTCAAGGGTGAACAAGTTTACTTGTGTAGAGTAGATAAGCGAACGTATGGTAATTAACTAGGGAGCTAAGTTGCCTAGGAGCATCTATTGGCGCAGTATCCACGAAAAGTGGGTACTACTGAAAGGAGGAGGTGAAAACTTTCTCCTTTCCTCGTGGTATCAGTTGCAAAATTTATTATCCTTAATGGAATTTGAAAATTTTCTTAGAGTTATTTAGTCCTTTCGTACCAGCTTACTTCGCCTGCACACAGTTCGGAATTGTGCGACGGTAAACTTTTTTTTTATATAGAACGATGAGATTGTACACAAGGGGACACAAGATTAAGGGAACGAGTCCTGGTACTGTTTAAGTGGAAGATAATCAGACAAATTAAAAATTGGAATTAAGAGTTTTTGCTATGAACGTCGGGAATAAGGCATTAGTGAGTGTACAAGGTGAAATGGCGATTAAGTGGCATCTCTAAAAGGAAACCTGTGTCCCTTTTGGCGAATATTCAAGAAACTTTCCAGACATAAAGGAACTTGTAATTTGATGGAGAATACTTTGAACAATTACATTGCCTTGTACATTCTCGTGTACTTGATATCACTTTAAACAGTTTACACGTTGTTAGTGGAAGTATTCAACCAACCGAATGACAAACGATATCTGCAATTTCATAAAATGAAATGATTTAAAATTGGCAAGGACATGTTGTTGCTGCCAGAATCGAATGCAATCCAATCCAATCACACTTAAATTGCTATAAACAATGGTCCTGTTGATGCATCCATTTGTTCAGTTGCTTCCGGATGGAAGCTTCTGATCTAATTCATGGCACAAACTCACTTAAAATGAAATGACCATATTAAAATGAATGTCATTCTTCCTGGTTGGTTGGTATCATCCTGACAACCCTCTTCTTTGAAAGGAAGGACCATCGTAATGTTGTTAGTGATGCCGATAGCCAAGATGACGACCATAATGATTACGATGACAATGATGATGATGATGGTAATGGTAATAATAATGACGATGCTGATGATGATGCTTTCGATCATGATGTCGTTAGATACATATCAAAACGGATATCCAGTGTTTTACATAAAAAGCAGGAACACAAGGTCCTGGCCTTGCTGTCGTTCGGCTTGTACAGCTAGCCACTGTTTGGCTACTGTCGGTCCATGGGGATGTTAAACTCAAAACATGATTCTTGAAAGGACTACTCAATGATAATGTGTGTGTTATGTCATGTTCCATGTTCAAAATGGTCATCAAAAAAGTAGTATAGGACTTTAGGGTATCAAGAGTTGTATGTGGGCGGAGAACATTTCCATATACTATGTGACAATAGGTTCGGATTGAACGCAATGTACATCGTGTGCTTCTTAGAGATTGATATTTTGTTTATTGGCCGTTAGTAGTTCATATCCAAAGGATGTTGTGTGTTCATTTTCGATTTACAAATTCAAAAGGACACTTGAGACAGAAATTAAATTTTCTCCTATCTTATTTCCCCAAACTCCCCAATTTCTATCTTTCTATGTACACCTATAAACATATACTCCGACAACATATTTTATACAATAACATGTACGTATGTCGATTACACTTTTACTTTAGAAACTGGGACAAGGTATGTGTAAGCACGGGTATTATAATCTGATTGGGCTTGGGGTTGTTTTTGGTAAATGGACATATTTCCATTCTATTAAAGGTATTGTAATGTTCCTGTGTTTATACAATCTTCAAGTAGACAAGGTATAAACTCTACAAGATGATTAATCACTCGAAAACATCTTCAACTACAGAGTACTGGTAAGAATGTTTACAATGACACTAAGGGGCATGCATATGTATTTCTGAATAGAATCAAATTGGAAATTCTGTCAATTTTTCCCTGAGTTAAATGTGGATGATGGTCTGATCTGAAGATCCATTAAGGGCACCAATATATGTTTTGGCTACGTCTGTTGACTCTTGACAATAGACAATGTGGTCCTTTTATTTGTTCGAAACCAGGCACATGGGGAATTTAATTATAATGCCAATGTATCAGTAAAGGATGCTAAATTGTTTAAGTCACTTTGTGGAAATCAATTCTTGACGTCTGTAGAATGATGTGGGTGTTTTGGGATTTCACAATTTAGCTGCTTGTAATCCTTATTACTCCTGTAATTAACTTGTATGTGAGTCCTGTACCATATATTGAAATGAGATTGATGTCGACCAAAAATGTTTTACGAAGCCGTTTTTAATTGAATTAACTTTCTGTGCATTTCGTCTTACTAGACGATTTTAGTTTTCGGAGTTTTCATTTATTTTGTCTCACTAAACCGATTTGAATTTCAGGAGCTTCCGGTAATCGTTTTATTGCACAGAACGGCTATTTGATTTTCAATATTTTGTATCCAGCTTTGGCGAACGCAGCTTTATATTATAACTAGCGAATGGACGAAGGGCAGGTAAAGCGATTGAGTCTGTAGCGGTTCTTGCGAACGCCACTACTTACCTGCTTATCTACCACCAGGTAACCCCTTTTCATAAGCGCCCTGTTTCAATAAAGCTTGTACTTACCTGCATTGGTTATTCCTATAACCACGAAAAACCTGTAAAGCACAATGTCTGCTGATACGAAAATTATATCAGCAATAACAGACATCCCCTACACGGGCATATAGAAACCTGAAAAGCATGATTTACCTGCTAATAACGACCAACCTCCGCTGCAATGCTTAACTGCGCTGAAGTAAAACACCATCAGCAACACAAGCATTTCTATAGGAAGGGCAAATTGGTCGCACATCCAGCAACCAACATTGCATTAGTTCCTACCAACGAAATGTCTCCTAAGAGGTCGGCTACAATGCCGCAAGAGATATTTCTTCTTTCGGTTCTTGCATGCAATACCCACATCGCTGCTAAATCAAGCCACACGATTTGGAAAGTAGCACCTGGCAGCAAAAAGGCATAGAGAACTCGCCAGTGTAAATACACACACCAGGTTCGACCTTTGTTGATGCCATCAACAACATGCGCACGATCAGCAATCATACTACACGTAGTCGCTGATCGCGTATGCACTTCCAACCCTTTTCAGGATGACTTGTCCCAGCTACGAACGTTGTTTATTTCCTTTTAACTTCACGTTCATGGTTCGCATGCTGGGCGACACACGCGATGAGCAACCAAATGGGGATCATCGTGTGTGTGCGTTTCAACCCTTCTTTGGTGGTACACCAATGCGAGAAGGAAAAATACCAAATATGGTCATCGAGGCGATGGATGGAATTTTGGTATTCTGTCGCTTCGGTGGCAATATTTAATCGGGTCTTGGATTCCGTGAGGGCAAGTCGTGCCCTTACGTTAATTAATAAATCACGAAATAAAAGCACTTCGTACGGCGAATCAGTCAGTTGGCATGAGATAACCACAGCGTACGCAACGAGCAAGTTTTTTTTTTTTTTTACATTTCTGTATTTATTAACCATAAATAATTTTTACAATAAGCAATACAGATAACTTATGATACCTTAGCTATAATTGTTTACATATACTTACTAGTACATTTTTCAAACAATATGATAGAAGTTATATATTGGTTATGGATTATGATTTTAGTGAGTAGAGCTTCCTGGAAAAGGTCAGAAAACCAGGATATAGTTATTTACTTAACCTATGCTAATTTACTTAACTTAACTTAACTTATCTTAACTTAGTCTAGTTACCTAATTATTATTGAAATAAGTTAGTGTGGTGTGGAAGGGGGTAGCATAGTGATCAATGGGTTAGTGAGGATATTGTCAGTCAGGGATGTGGGTTGGGGAACTACTTTCCGTTTGTTCGTTGAAACGCAAAATATTGGAGAAGGGTTGAATATTACTATATTTAAATTGGTGAGGTGAAAGCTCTGTATTGTGGTATACAATCTCATTAGAGTTATTAACCAATCTGCCAGATGTGAAGGACGTTCTGATGTGGAGACAGTTCGGGTAGGCAGTTCGGTTATCTGACGGAGTCGATGTGAGCGCATTTATTATCGGGTTGGGATTATTGGGAAGATTTTCGATAAATTTGACGGACAGCTCGAGGAAGCGTCGATCTATACGTTCAATATTAGCGGCATAGTAGAGCGAACTACTGTTGTAATATTTGTGGGAGTTGGGATGTCGGTTGAGGCCAGTGATAAGTCTGAAGCATTTCCTTTCGAAGGTGCGTAGCTTCTCCATTTGGGCGGGTGTGATATGGTACCATATCGGGCATGCATATGTGAGAGTGGGTCTGATTATCTGTTTGTAGATAAGTGATTTAACTTTGGGAGAGAGACCATTCGGCTTGTACATCACTTTTCTGCAGAGATTAAGTTGAATTGCGGCTTTGCGAATCGAGTTTTTGGTGTGGGCGGAGAACGACAGATTGTTGGTGAAGGTTATTCCCAGGTACTTTAAGGTTTTGGAGGGTTTAATTATATTGTTATTTAACTTGATTCTGATTTTGTTATGGCAGCGTATGGTGTTGTTAGTACAATTCGCATTTCTGCCTTTAAACACTAAGAGTTGAGTTTTGGCTGCGTTGAGTCGGATTTTCCACTTAGTAAAATATGCTGAGAGATTCGGGAGATAGCTGTTAATACAGTTTCTTGCCTGCTTGACAAACTTGTTGCTTGAATAAATTAAAGTGTCATCGGCATAGTTCAGCATTACTGTATTAGGTGACAGTGGCTGCGGGGTGTCTGAAGTATAAAGGAGGTATAATAATGGTCCGAGAATGGAACCTTGAGGAACACCCGCGGTTATACTGTATGGTGTCGAAAGAGTTGAATTTATTTTCACCATGAACTTTCTATCAGAAAGGTAGGAAGCGAGAACTTTTATGGTGTGGGTGTTTAATCCGAACATTAAATGTAGCTTATAGAGCAGTCCTGCAATCCAAACGCAATCGAATGCTTTTGCTATGTCGAGAGAGACGCATATTGTAGGGGATTGGTTTTGGAGATTCATTGTCACATCATGTGTCAGTTTTAGCAGAGCATGACAAGTTGAGTGTTGTGGACGAAAGCCAAATTGAGAATTCGGGATAAGGGAGTTGTCTCTAGCAAATGAGAGAAGATTTTTGTATATCTTACATTCCAAAACCTTACTAAGCGAATTTAGCTGTGATATGGGACGGAAGTTAGCCGGGTTGTTGGAAGAACCGCATTTACTAATAGGTACTATCACCGCTGTTTTCCAACATTTTGGGAAATGTGAAGCGTTTATTATGTGGTTGAGAAGAACGAGAATGTGGAGTAAGTTTTCCGGGTGAAGCCTTTTAAATAGAAGGTTAGGGATTCTATCCAAGCCTGTAGATTTTTTATTGTTACGCGAAGAAATCAATTCAGATAATTCTGTAAAGCTTAGGAATGTGTCGGTTCCCATGGGATGTGACGCTTTATTGGTTTCGTTGAATTCAGTAATGAATGGTGGGAAGGATGGCTCCAGTGTGCCTGAGATGAATTCATTCACGGTGTCGTGGAAATTAGTGACTGGGAGGGAATCGTTTTGTTTATGAGTTTTACAGAAGTGTTCCGCGAGACAGTTTGCAATATCAGTGTCCGATTGGGCGATGTTACTGTTAGATGGTTGCATAAGATAGTCTATTCGAGGCTTGAATTTACGACCAGTTAGTCGATTTATATTTTTGAATAGGTCACGGTTTGGTTTGATACTGTTTAGAGTAGACGTGTACGTCTGATCGGTGAAATTTTTAAGTTGTCCATTTATCAGGGTGGTCAAAAGCTGTATCTGTTGTTTAATAAAGGGTGAGTAGCTAATATGCAATTTACGTCGGAGTTGTTTTTTTATGCGCAATAATTTTGTGAGGAGGTTGGGTAATGGTTTTCCTAAGTGGTTATGAGGGACGGTCGTAGGGGTATGGCTGAAGAGAGCATTTCCCAGTATTTGCTCTATTTTTACAGCTGTCTGGTCAATTTCAGTAGGGAATAGGTTTGAAGATTCCGGTAAAGAATAATTTGAAAAACTGGCAGCAATATCGTTATTGGCTTTCTTCCAGTTTGTTTTGGAAAAATTTGGGATAGGATTCAGTGTGTAGAGTGGTTCGAGCGAAGGGATTTGAACCGTGGAGTGAACGGACCCATGATCGGATGGGAATGTAAAGAACACTGTAGGGGGATTAGATGAATAGATATCTGTGGATTTTAGGAAGAAATCGATTGTTGATTTGGTTGTACTACAAATTCGTGTAGGTTGCAATGGACAGTCTGCGTAAACATATGGGTGAAGTGGGAGGAGATCTAGGAGTTGGTAGCCATATTTGTTGCACTTGATGTCATTAAATGATGTATGTCGAGCATTCCAGTCTCCCCCTATGATGAAAGGTGCAGACAGAGACTGCTGGATTATTTGAGAAATGTCTGCACTAGGGAAGTTAGGTTCACGAGAAAGGTGAATGTATATAGACGACAAAACCAGTACTTTATTACTTCTTCAGAAGAGTTTAACTGCCGTGTATTCGACATTAGTTATGTTAGTGAACCTGATTTCAGTAAATTGGAATTTCTTGTGTACTAGAATTCCAGTACCACCATGAGGGCCAGTGGTTCGCGGGTTGGACACAAATGTGTAATTAGTAATGTATACTCGAGAGTTTGATTTAAGCCAAGTTTCTGAGAGAAGAAGAACATCTGGGGAGAACTTTTCAACAAACAAACGGAGGTGTTGTCTACGAGTGTGGGAATATATGGATTCTGTGTTGAGGGAGACTAGGGTTAAACTATTCATTAAGGGAAAGAATGTGGGAAGTTATTAAATCTAAGATCTGACCTTTTTTTCCTATTTCCGAGCTGTGTTTCAGGGTGGGTAGCAGCGTATGCAGGCTTCTAATATAACCCATGATGTCCAGGTTGAGAACGTTGGAATTGGGTTGATGAGGTTTAGTCCAGTTTCGGGAATCTTTCGTAACTTCTGCATAGGATATTCCTGATCCCGCGAGATGAGATGGTTGAGGTGATGAGGGTTTAGTTGCAGTTGCTTTGGTTGGTGCTGGTTTATTTGTTGTCGTGTGTGCCGATCGTCTCTCGAGGATTCGCAGCTTTTCGGGACATTGGGAAAAGTTCGCTGGATGTGGGCCTCCGCAGTTACAGCACGTTACTGTGATTTTATTTGTGCTTGTTGATCCATCAGCGTTTGTTTTTTGAATTGTTGTTGGTTCAGTATCAGGCGGGTTTACCTTGCATTCTCCAGGTGTATGCTGTTCGGCACATTTCCCGCATCGTGCACTTAAATGGCACGCAGCTGCTAAGTGACCTGAACCTTGACATCTTTTGCAATGGAGAACGTCCTGTTTGTGTCAATCGCAATTTTATGCGTAAACAAATATTTTATTTGTTTAAGCCGGCTAACATCTTCGTTCGGTAGAATCTGTACGATTCGTAAACTCCGAATATTGTTTTCTCTCATATGAGGAGTTTGGAAGTAGTCCAATCTGTGCATACTCAGTTCCGGGCAGATCCTCGATATTTCGAGTAGGAGTTCCTCATTCGTCCATGCTGGGTCAATGTGCCTTATGATGAATGTCTTTGGTTTACTCTGGGCATGTTGAAAAGTGAAGAACTCATGTTTTTTCTCTGTGAGTTTTTTTACTGCCGTATCGTGGTCCGTCAAAGTTGTTGTCATGATCGAGATCGAGATCGAGGAACCTTTGGAATTTGTGGTAAAGTTTCGATGTCCTAGGGCATTCTCGAGCATCTTGATTACTTCCTTGATGCTAGTTGCATTTTTGATGTAAATTGGTGGTGGCCTCACCTTATTTGTAATTTTGTGTCCAACTGTTTGCCACTGGTCATCTATTTTGTTGGTATATTGGGACGTTGACGGTTTATCTTGATCTTTGGGGATGTACTTCCTTCATGCAGACATCGTCGTAGGTTTTGGTCGGTGATTGGAGAGAGCGTATTTTGTCATGCAGTTGGTTCATTTGGGCTGTAAGCAGCCTTATTTGTTCGATGGCGTCATTGTACTTCTTCTGGTAGTCGATGGTTGGTTGAGTAGTCATTGTAGCGATTTTCTTCGGGGCGTTTAAGCTACTGTGGATGGTTTTTTTTTTTCGTTTTATAGTTAATCGTTGGGCAGCACTGGGACCGTTCCCCGGCATCTGCGAACCCAAAATCCGGATACGGTCGTTCATTTTTTGTTTCGGTTTACCAATTTTGTAATAGTTTTCATAAGGTATCACCGAGATTTAAGTAATTTTCACTATCACTTTACACAAAGAACAATGTTCTGTCACAGACCGTTCTTAATGACGGTATCACATTTATGGTTCACACGCGCACACGTTTTTTTTTTTTGTATTGTTTTTTTTTCTCTTCTTTCTGTCAAGCAGTGGCAGTGGCAAAACGCGTCTACACACTAAGACGATCAGAGTGGGAATGCAACGAGCAAGTGTTTCTGTGCAAGTTACGGGAATATTACTTCCGCGCGACAACCGCCACCGTTTAAATAGTTTTTTTTTGGATTAAACGCCAAAACGGTGTGCACACAGTGCAAGTTACGTCAATCTTATTCCTGCGCGACAACCTCCGCCGTTTAAATAGTTTTTTTTTTTTGGATTAAACGCCAAAACGGTGTGCACAAAATAAGTTACGTAACGACTAACAAATACATTTTTGTACAATAGGGAAACCTAGATTATTAAGAATTAAAATACTATGTTCGCAAAATAAGTTACGTTACGAATAACAAATACATTTTTGTACAATAGTGAAATCTAGATTGTTAAGAATTAAAATACTAAGTTCGATATAAGATAAATTTGGTTTAGGAGTAAAACAAATACCTCTTGTAAAATAAAAATAGTTTGGGTAAGAAGAGAAATTCTATGTTTGACTTAAAATAAGATTTTTTTTATTATTTTGTACCATATTAAAATAGTTCACAATAAAATAAGTGTGTAACAACGAGTAGACGAAGGTGACCCGATGGTTTTTCACTGAACTGCAGTATACCAGTGATCAAGTTTAAACGAACAGTTAGTGAGTTTGGGGACGTCTTGGTGAACCTGTGTCGGGCCGACACCCTACTAAGACCAAACCCCATATTTGGTGACCTACCAAGTGAAAAAGAACACGCAACCTGACAAACGAGCTATCAAATGGCACCGATATCATTTGGACACAACACTGGTTACAAACATCGGAAGCAGCCAGTGTTCCCAACGTTGGACACCAGGTGACGTCAAAATTTCCCTTTGTCTCTTTATTTGGTATGCCCCTACAGAGCCATCAAAAATACAACTATTCCTTTTCTTTTATTTTGTGAAAAAGCAATAGCATTGAATAGTAATTAATTTAAAGAAAATTAAGTGAATTGTACAAACGTACACAGCAACAAATTCGCGTAGTAAGCCCCTTCAGGGCAGCATAGCAGCGGGTATTCACACCTGTTTAGTAACAAACGCGTGGCTCACACAATTTGTAAACACCATTAGAGTAATCAATCCACACATACACACTGTCCGCTCGTTCCCATCACAACGGCTGCAAGCGACAAGCTTTTCGCCAACTGCGCAGATCCATAACTCTTTCCTATACCGACCTTATTCTACGTTTCTCGTGGTTTACGCGTTTCGAAAAAAAAACGTGTTCCGTACCCCCATGGGGAAAATGGCCCGCTCAGCGAGGTCAAGGAAGTCTCAGAAAGCCCCAACTAGACGTACAGCGGGATCCACACACCCGATTATCTTCGACTCTGGTTTCATCTCGGTTTCCCGACACTCGACTCCAGAGGTATCTGCAGATTCGACTTCCGCGATGCATAGTTACACGCGCGCCCCCGACCCTCACCTCTTGGCACTTTGGAGTACCAATGCCAGTGGACCTTATCCTTGCCTTCTGACATCTTGGAGAACCAGTGTCAGCGCACTATATGGGACCCGACAAATTGGAAAATACCACCCGTCGGCCCATAATCAAACCAATTACCCACCATGGATCGTACCGCACACCTTTGCCCTTGTCGGCATCAACGCGGCGTAATCGGGTCCATGGCACATGCTATCTATTGTACATAGTACATTTTAGAATATTTGTGCGCAAAATAAATTACGTTTACGGATAACAAATACATTTTGTACGATAGTGAAACATAGATTGTTAAGAGTTAAAACGCTAAGGATTAGAATACTTTGTTCGCAAAATAAGTTACGTTTACGGATAACAAATACATTTTGTACGATAGTGGAACATAGATTGTTAAAAGGTTCGCTCAAGAATAAGAAATACTTTGTTCAAAAAAAAAAAAGTTACCATCGAAATAAAACATTAACGAGGAGACCGATTTTTTTCTCTGGACTGCAAGACGTAGCGAGCTAGCTTAGACAAACGATACCAGAGTTTGGGACGTCTTGGTGAACCTGTGTCGGCCCGGCACCCCTACCAAGACCAACATACCCATAAGTCCCTGGAGGTTGATGAATCCTTTCGACCAGCTCTTCACTGAGGTCGTCGTTGGATTTCAGGATCATCTGGTCAGTAGGTGAGAGGAAGTTACGCTCCCCATGGCATAGGATTCGAAGACCAAGGATAGATTGAACCATTGTTAGTTATGTACGAAATAGGGACACGACGAGGAGTGAATGCGCTTACGAGCAAAGGTTATGTAATGGCATTTGGCGATGTTAAGCACGAATCAGGTTTTACTACCCCGAGCCGAGAAGTTGTCGGGGACAGTTGGCGTTAGTGCTGAATCCAGTGGTAATACGATAATCTCATATAACTTAGTGTCATCAGCGAACAGAGACACACAGGATTCCTTAACGACCTCGTCAATATCATTAGTGCTTCGCTTAAATAGAAGAGGGTCCAAGTGGCTTCCTTGAGGGACTCCAGAGGTAGCTTATATAAATTATCGTCTTCAGCATATAGAGTAACGCAAGGATGCTTCATGACTTTATCAATATCATTAATGGCTAATATGCCATAAATAGGAGTGGACCCAAGTGGCTTCCTTTAGGGACGCCAGAGGCAGTTTAGTGGGGCTACCACCCCATTTATTGACTCAATTCAAGCAACATAAGTACCTAAAACTAAAGTATATATAACTTACAAACAAAAGAGCGTATGAGCTAACTTCACTAAGCTTAACCTGAGGTCACCAGGACAAATTAAGAAGGCACGAGTAGGGGCGGTGAGGTCATGAACTTCCGGGTTCCTACAGGCCAATAAATAAAAATAAATAATAACGAGTAGGGGCAGAAGGTGGTGGCAGGTTATAGTAAAGTGTAGAAGCGCCGCTTAAGATGTGTGGTGAGAATGGTTTATGAGGCCGTGCCTGAGAGTATGGGTAGAGAAGTCGAAGTCGAACAAGGTAGAATCGGAGTAGTTCGTTGAGGCCATAGAGGTACAGTGAGGGGTAATGTAAAATAGGCGAGGATTACGCGTATTTCGACGGTTTGTGTTCAGAGGAATTAAGTTAAGGAGGTAGACGTCGTTATAGTAAAGTGTAGAAGTGCCGCTTAAGATTGGTAGTGAGAATGGTTTATGAGGCGGTGCTTGGGTAGAGAGGTCGAAGTCGAACAAAGTAGAATGGGAGTTGACATTTCTAAACATCCGTGAAAGTGGTTCGTTGAAACCGTAGAGGTACAGTGTGCGGGAATGTAGAGTAGGCGGGGATTACGCGTATTTCGAGGGTTGTGTTCAGAGGAATTAAGTTAAGGAGGTAGGCGCAGTCGACCGAGTCGGAGAGGACCCAATGAATGAACATTAATGTGTAGCATTTATAATATGTGCTTTATGTTGATGCCGTCGCCAGGCAACGCTGAGGCTGTGCCATTTGGGGGTACAGTTGCATATGTTTTTCCTTTTATTCGGTGATTACTCGGCCAAGGGTAGCGCAACTGGGGGGGAAGCAACGGTGGCCGAAAAGTGTGTGCACCAAGAAAATGGTTGATCGTTCTTCTTTACAGGATGATGAACTGTTGCCTTCAGCCCGTTGTGCCGCTGTTCTCTTTTTTCGTTCTTTTCCTTTCTGTTGGCGGACACAGTCAACGGTAGTCTTTGCGGTCACACACTCCCGCAGTTATCGGCCGACCATTTACCCCCTGCGAAACAGAACATTATTCAAACCCACAGGTTACCTTTTTTCTTTTTGAGAATGATCCTCCCATTTTCGACTCCAAATATTCGGTCAATCCACAAGAAAGAACAACAAAACACATCACTGGAAGTTCAGGTTGCTGGTTCTTATTCGATACCTTTTAATTCGGTTGAACAGCATGCTTCGGTTACAGTTTTTCTTAAGATAGAACAAAAATAGGTCCGCGTTACAATTAGAATTATACAACTTCTCGCATCGTGCTATATTTATATTTTTCTTTCTTATCTTGTTTTAAGTATATATATTAGTCTATTTTCCGCGTTTCGCTTTTTTCTTCGTCTTTTCGTTCGCCCACTTGACAACGACTGTTCTTTTTGACTTCTTGAACAAGACTGCCTCGAAAAACTCTCTCTCGCTCTCCCCCAACATCCACTCCGAAAACATATATCTAACTTGCACACGATTCACACTCGAACTGGGGTATGTTCACACACTCAACATGTGGATCGTGTGCCTTTCCCACCACCTTACCATCAAATTACATTAAAACCAAACTATATTAAAAACAACTAAACGATGGGGGTGGTGGAAGCCGCACGCAACAAATGTACGGAGGAACGATTAAGGGGTTTTCCCATCCTAGCCCTCCGAGGGCGAACCGAAGGAAGCGACATTGAATACTTTCGAATCTACGGATGATCTTGTGATAAGGAGACCATACTTGGCTAGCATTATCAAGCAGTGGACGGACGAATGTAAGGCGAAGGTGTAGCGTCTCTAACAGATACACAAACAATACACAAGCAAAATAGTGAAGAACACCGAATGAAAATCGAATAAGAAAATCCATCAGAGCCGTATACCATAGCGATAACAGAACAATTCACAGCAGTGGAATATACGTGAGTTTAAAAATCGAATTCTAAACACGGCCAGTAGCCTGATGGGTTGCGCTTTGGTTCAATTCCCTTATGGGAAAAAGTTATAGATTGGCATTTGGCGAGGTTAAGTACAAAGCAATTTTTGTGTCACCAAGTCGAGAAGTTGTCAAGTTCTGATTGCGGCAATTCAGAATCAAGTGGTGACTCGATGATCTTGTATATCTTGGTGTCATTACTCTCATGCCTCTGGCATACACGGTTCACAGAGTTCTGTAGTGTGCAAGAACGCTGTGCATACGTACTAAAACACATCCTTGCATCTTCTACTACTCTCTCCGCGGGATTGACTTTGGGTTTTCCTTCTTGGGTCCAGTTAGCTCTTTAGATTGGTCTCCTATTGCTTTCTACGACTGCTCGTCTTCCTGTTTGGAGTGTATTAGAGGCCAGATATAGGGCCAGCACTCCTCTAACCCCATCACATACCCTACGGGGTGTCATGGCCCCCAGACATTTATCCTCCACTGCATACAAAAATGGCATGTTCAGTATCCTCTTCTGGCTCTTCGCATTGTCGATATGCGGGTTATGAGATCGCGACGCCAGCATGTGCGAGAGTTCTACCTCGTCTCCACCGTCACTAAATGTTCCACCGAAGGAAATGCAAAACACCGTCGACCAACTTGTGCAAAACTGCGCGACAAACCTTCCACCAGGTAGTAATTAAAACACAAGATATTGCAGCGCGGAAAATTAAACAAGCACAACAGGAAAGGAAATAAAACACGGAAGGTTCACTGAATTGAATTAAGTTTATAGTTCATGTTAGCTTGTATGTGTGGGATATGATACGGGTAATTTTGCTTGTACAAATGAATACAGTTTTGAAGTTGTAGGATGCGACTCTCGACTTTTGAGTATATGAACGCGACTCTCGACTTTGAAATATCTACATCACCGTGCGCACCGGGGAGCGGGAGTGAACCGACCGTCGCGAACGGTGGTTGTAATAGGACTCAACGATATTCAATCGTTTGGGGTGAAGATTGTTGGTAGTACACATGTATGTGTGTACATGGGTTCTTTCATGGACACACCATGACAAGGAATCTGAAACACCAAGAAGGGGCATAATGTGCATCCATGAGAAGTGAATTCTGCTAAGCTAATTGGGTTTGTGTTTGCTTATACTGCTGCTGATGAGAAGCAGATCCCGAAATATGAAAAGACAAAGGAAGCGTTTGGGTCTTTGTCTGAGATATGCATTGCTGCTAAATAAATAGGCGGCAATGCAATGTGGAAATGTGCTAATGGGTTTCAGCTAGATTACCGTGAATTTGTGTTTATTGCATCGCTGCCAAAGGTGCTATTTGCATTTGGTTATGCCGTAGGATTCAATTGGTGCCAAGAGACGCGATATGCGTATACTTGTTTTGGTCCCTTGGGTGTAGGTCGCCAGCCAATGTGCATGTATGGTGATTTATGATACACTTGGTGAGGACGGAAAATAGGCGACGCAATGTATATGGTCCCCGTTATGATGGTTACATTGTATGAAAACCAAATCATCTTGTTTTCGGGAATTCGTCTAGGGGGATTTGCTTGGCACTGCAGGTGCCGAATTGGTTTGAGATTCCTGATAAGGTAAGAAAGAAATCTTATAGGAATTGTATGCGAAGAGATGCATGAAAGGTAAGTTTTCTTTTCCAGGGACTTTTTAGATTATTCCTTAGATAATCCTGGATGCGTAAAGCTTATAAGGTGCTAATGCGTTTGCATTAGCGAAATTATGTGATTGGATAGAGTTATGGGTGTTTTTTAGGAAGGCGAACCGTGGGGTTTGGGGGAACCGCCACAGATATGGAAGTAGACTGTTGCGTCCAAAACGGTTTAGGTATTTTCGATGCCCCTCATGCCCCGAGATTAACTGTGTAAGATGTGGGTGGGTTCTCCATGCCTCTACGGATCGGATGAGTTTAAATGTCCATCTACCTTTTAAGTTCGTTTTTCATCTGCCCTGCCACATGGCAGCGAAAGCTTCTCTTACTTCCACGTTTTTTGTTGCCATCCCACCCGGCACTTTATTCCACCTGGTTTATAGATTCGAGGCACCTTCTCCGCTAGAATATATGTAGGGAATAATACGACTATGACAAAGGCTGCTTCGTCGGAAATAGTCTTGAAGCCGCATATAGTCCTTAATGTACAAAGACTGTGTGTTGCTCTCATAAATTTCTGCAACAGTTTTGTTTGTAAAGCTTCTGCTCAGACTGGCGCCATTAGTGGTGCTATGACTAACCTTGACAGGATAATTCTTTTACTATATCCTGGTCCACCGATGTTTGACAATAAATCGGATAGGGCTGCCTGTACGCCTGCGGCTTTTTTACTTGAGAGTCTACGTGAAACTTTAATTTTGCCGATTTTCGAGAATAACTGCCAAGTATAGCGTGGCACACAATTAATCATCCATTATGTTTTTGAATTCCTATTTTACTAAATAAAAAAATGATTTTGAGTGATGGAAATCTTTATTTGGACCTTTACAATTTTTTCTGTTTAATTAAGAGATGACTGCAGCCTGTATAGTTCACAAAAATCGAATATGATTGACCTACGACGCCATTTGAAAAAATTATAACATCTTCCGATAGGATGATTAATTTTGCGCCACCCTATATTTAACAGCTTCCTTTAATCGTATGATCTGATTTCCGATCTGTAACTTACCATATTCCACACACTTTCGACTAATTATTAGGACTGTCTCTGAGTTGTAGTCGACTAGTTCAACTCCGGCCGATTGTAGCGAGTTTTTAACCAGTCGAATAGCTTGATTAGTGCCCGTTTCCACCTCGCTTATATGCTTAGCAATTATTACAACTGTGATGTCGTTTGCGAATACAATAATTTCCAGAGTTTTCTTTTTATAGAACGGAAAACTTGTGCAACTCTCTTCTGGATTGCCATAGGCATTGCAATGCAATTCAAACCCTCCTAAAATAAATTCCAGTCTGCAATGTGCCACAGGTTTTCTGAAATAACAAGTTTGTTTACACAATCTTTAAAATCGTACAGAATGCTCAAATGAGCCTGTATAGTAGAGCAGTACATTTTGAAAAAACAATACCAACACTTACAGATTACCACCTCAGAGCACTGCCACAGAGCGACAGATTTGTCTTTCCCAAGTGAAGTATACATTCATTACTTAAGAACCACGTCTGCAGTATAAAATCTCATTTATTTGAAAACTGTGATGTTCTTTCGAATGGCTTTTAACATATTTTCAGCTTGTGAATTACTGGAGTCCCTGAGAAGGGCAATAATATCTGCAATTCCATTTGGTGGCTTGCCTTGGTCGACGTCGGTTACAATCGCATACAATGCCCCAGCACAGGCTCCGCGTTTGCCCTCCCAGTGTTCGGGGCTCGGATCCAATCTAAAAAAATATTGAAGCACATAGATATACCATCTGTTTTAGAGTACCTTCGCCCTTTAACACTCTAATATCACACATGTACATGAGCCCCACAAAAACAAAAACAAAGACACCTACTTTTCAAGCATATCAAACGCTTTGGCTGCAACCCAATACTCGGAGCACTTATAGCTCTCGTTTGCAATCATTTGTAGCAGAAGAAACGCTTCAGAATCAGTGTCACGGGTAATGAACAGGTTCCATGCCTGAAAGAGTACAAACGAACAGAAAAGAAAGAGATGCCAAATAAATTCAATTACAAAAATACCGTTGTCCAGGAGATGAAGAAGATGGCTTTAAATTTAATGAATGTTCAAGAGGACTCCGGCGACCGGACGCTGCCGTTTCGCCGTCATCTACTATCCCATACCCTTACAGAAAGGATATTTCTGTCCTTTTACTTACCTGCTCAGGATGACCCGCGTGTATATGACATTTAGCCAATACCATGCAGTACGTGTGCTGATTTCTTATGTCCAAGTCAGTAATGTGAATAAGCAGCTCCTCGGCTTCCCGGTAATAGCCTGTAGCGCACTTAGCCTGCGCGTAATTGTAATTGAATGTGTCATTGTTAACAAAGTAGCTTCGGATGGAGTTCATGTAAACAAGGACCTCCTCGAACTGTCCGTACAAGAAGAAAGCGGATGCCATGCTCTGTCGACCAGGTATTGTGTCGCATTCCGTTGCCGAGCTACCAACTAAATGAAGATTCTGTTGGGCAGTTTTGATATGTTCCTTCTAGTGTGACCAAAAAAGCAAACGAATTGGGAATAGCTCAAAGCGGCATAAGATACGCCTACCTACCGAGCCAAGCTTTTGTCCTAAGGCAGCATGAACAACACCTTTGAGGATGTACTCATGAGGTACAGTTGGTTGGATCTCTTTTATCAAGCTATGAGCCTCATGTACATTGCCATTACGTAAATAGTAAATAGCGAGATTCAATCGAGCCTCTGGAACAATATTCAATAGAGCTGGGAATGTCTGCATAGCCCCTTCACCATTTCGAAAGACTACCAGGTTATGCTTGATGAGATCCGTACCAAATGTTCCATTGTCGACGATGTTTTTAATCTCCTGTTCCGCGACTCGTCCATTGAACAAACGAAATCGATTGCATGCCTTTAAATTGATGGCTATCGTACTATCCACATGCTTTGCCAAATAGATGTCCAAAACTTCCTGTGACATGTCATAGTAATCTAACTTGTAGAAGCACAATGCGAGATACACATTCAAAGCCAAATAGTCCCTGGCAAACAAATAACGTCGATGTGAAAGTATAAATTGAAATTCCTAAAACTGTTCTTACTTATTGTCAAGAAGGATCCTTTTATAGATATCGATTGCTTCTTGATAGTGGGCTCGAAGATAATGCAACGAAGCCAAACTTAGTTGGTCCTCAACAATGTCCTGCAGAGATTCATGTAATTCCATCAATTGTTCTTCGTTGTTAAACTTATGTGCCAAATGAAACAGCAGCCGAACTTTTAGTGGTGTGTCCGGAATGCGGTCCATCATCTGGTGTGCTTCCTCGTACATTCCCAAGTAGAACATACATACAGCGATATTAAGATGCAAGTCATCCATATTTAATAATTCCACCGATTTCAGAGTTTGGTATTGGTCCAATGCTTGCTGGTAGTCACCCAAATGAAAGCTACAAAATGCAGTCCATTGGTCAAATATCACCTTTCGTTCATTGTCCTCTTCAGCTTTCCCAAACTGGAATGATAAATGTGAAGAAATTGTACTGGACAAGGGATTCATTAAAACATCAATAAATAGATACATTAGAACATAGGTGATACCGAATAGAAGATAGTTCCCACATTCAACTACCGGGTAAAACAACACATTATGCTATAAGCGCCGTGAAACCGTCCGGAAAAATCTTACCCCATCCTTCGGAACTTCGCCGGGAGACCGCTCGAAAATGTTGGAATAGGTAGTAAGATGGGTTCCACCTCTGACCCCTGGATGAGATACTTCTATAGCGTTTGTGACGATAGTGAAGAACGTGTGATTCGAACCAACGCTATGACGGTTACAATCACTAAAATATAGAACCAATGCTCAACACATCAAACCACTGCCACGTTTTAGAATTCGATCGTTATTTTCAAGTACACTCAACTGATGGGGAATTGCTATGTTATCACTAGGGTATATGGCTCTGATGCTTTTCTTATTCGAATTTCTCTCGGTGTTCACTATTTGCTTGTTTATTGTGTACGTATCCACCATGGTATAAGCGCCATAAAACGGTCGCGGGTAATTGTTGACCATCTTTCAGAACATCGCTGGAAGGACGGTCGAAAATTTTGGAATATGTGGTGGAAGGGGCCCAACTCTGACCGTCCGGTGTGTTGCCACCACACCATATTGTAGGTCCCATGAAATGGTGGCGAGAAATGTTTGACCAGTTTTCGGCACTCCGCTGGTAGAAAGTCGAAAAAGTTGGAATAGATGGTGGACTGTATTTTTTTTTATTAGACTTCTCTCATGAGAGGCGAACCTATAGCGCCGAGTGGGCGCCCCGAGATGCCACCAAATACCTGTTGCAGTTATTTTTGAATAGTTGCAGGTTGTAAGGCTCCGGGAACACTCGCGTGCGAAGGGAGTTCCACAGCTTCCCCCCTCTGTAACGGAACGAGTTCTGATACAGGGATTTTCGCGCCGTCGGGAGATGAACCGCAAACTGGTACGATCCGTCGGATTGTCTTGTGGAGCGCATATAGGCCGAATTGCGGGGAACAATACCATGAATCTCCGAAGAACAGTACCCGTGATAATAACTGCAAAACAGACAGAGGTCAGCTACGCGCCGTCGATGTGAGAGCGGCTGTAGTCCCGACGCCAGCGCTGAGTCCCCGATCAGCCGGATCGCTCGTCTCTGTATGCCCTCAGGTAGGTCGAGGGTATTTTTAAGAGCCGAGCTCCAAGCATGAGAGCAATATTCGAGCGCGGGTCTAATTTGGGATTTATATAGGAGAAGAAGTTGGGCCGGAGTAAAATATTTCTTGGGCCTAAAAAGATAACTCCGTTTTCCTCAGGCTGACTTGGCGATAATTGACACATGTTTATGCCATGATACATTCCCACAGGCCATTCATCATCAGCTGTGGAACCGATGATCTACTTTTCTTTGTGAATGTTGTATATTGTGTCTTCGCTGCATTGAAGTCGACGAGATTGGTCCTTCCCCACTGCAGAGTCCTATCTAGATTCAGAGAGTCAATCTGTCTACATCTCAGCTGAGGAGACGCAGATGCCCCTGTGGGGGTGCTCTATATCACACGGAGAACCTGTGGCGATTCCGCCAGATCCCACGGCTCGCCTTCCTGAAAAAAACCCCATAACCATAACCCGGGTCTGCACCAGCTTTCGCTAATGCAATTCGCATTAGCATCTTAGATGCTTCACGCATCAAACAGACCCAATTATTATAACCCTAAAATCCCTATAAAGAAAACTTACCTTCATGCATCCCTTCGCATACAATTTTTCATAAGATTTCTTTGTTTTCCTATTTGGTATTCTGAACCAATACGGCACCAGACAAATTCCTGTAAACAAAATAATTCGGAATGCAATCAATGTAACCGTCATGACAGGGACCATAAATATCGCGCCGTCTATTTTCCCAGCCGCGTCATATACCATACATACACATTGCCTGGCAACCTTTTTTGTTTGTCTTACCAACAAACAACCCAAGCAGCTGCATATAATTAGCGCAATAGACGCTGAAACCAAATTCTCCAGCATTTCCTAATGCAAATATGAACCCGGTTTCTATTGCAGCCAGAGATGCCATAAACATCCATATTGCTTTTAGCACCTTTTTCTCCTAACGTCGAAAATAGCGACGAGGCATCGTATAAACATGACCCTCATTAAAGAGCGAACCATTTGGTCGCCTTTTCTTTTGTCCTTGCCGCCTGCCTGTTTCGCTGTTCCACTGCACGTGTGAACAGCATTGATCTCAACGATCCCACACATACCACCATGACCTGTATTACAAGATCTGGTTTCCTATACCACCAAGAGAGACTTTACGTTTCCCTGGTGGTAGGTAAAAAACGATATCCTTATTGGTGAGGATATCGTTTGAGTCTTATTCCATCCTCCGACCACGCTGGTCGCACGGTGAAACTCCCGCTCTCCGCGCCACCAGCGGAGAAGCGTAAACAGTAACACGCGAATATATACCCGGAGTCGTGTGTGTTTTATTTTTCAACTCTAGGAAGTTTTAGTTTATTTTTCCACGTAAATTTATCCGTGAATCTATGAAATAACGCAAATTTATTGATCCCAAATTGTTTATTATCGAAAACATATAGTGCGGCAAAAAAAAATCGGTATACAATAGTCTCTTTGATAAAACAATATCCTTAAGTTCATATGAAAGTGTTCAATAGTTTTTGTGAAAACGAATAATACATCCAATAAAATAAAAGAACATTAACTTTCCCTCCAGTGTTTTTGTGTGGCGTAGGTTTTGTTTTGTTTCGTTTTTTTTCGGTTCGGTGATTTGCGCGGCGAACAATACATGATGGAGGAGGAAGTAGAACGGAGTACCCATGCAGGTACTTTACTTCCTCCCCACAAACCAATCCACAATTCTAACCAACCTTGACCGCTAACAGCGCGTCACCTTAACCCAACTCCCCATGCAAAATCCGCAATAGCATACATTCCAAACTTCGCAATAAAACACATTCCAAAACCCGCAACAGAATACAATTCAACAGAATATATTCTAAATCATCCCCACATACATTTTCCCAAAATTGCTTCGGTCAATTGTTCATCTAAACCATATCCCTTGCTTGCGACCAAGCAATTCTAATTTCCCCCGAAAACCATACCCTGTAATGAAAGCATATTCCAATTTACCACGGAATATTAAGCATCTCCCTCAATTACATCACCACACATACATTTTCCCAAAATTGCTTCGGTCAATTCCTTACTTAAGTTATATTCCTTCCTTGCGACCAAGCAACCTTAATTTCCCCGAAATTCATATGCTGTAATAAAACGCATATTCAAATCCACAACGGAACATTAACCATCACCACCAACAATACCGAGTCGCATACATTTCCCCGAAATTACTTCGGTTAATATCTTATCTAAACGATATTCCTTGCTGGCACCCAAGCAATTCCAATTTCCCCCGAAAACTCACGCACATACTTGCTCGTGTTCCCAAAATTGATTTCTTGGTACACATAGCAACCGAGGAATCTAGCCCAGCCAGTACGGCAGGAATTCCCGGAAACAAACTCCCTGTGCAAGCGTAGCACTCTTCTCGAATTTCCTAGCAAATGGCAGTGATTTTATTTCTGCTATGACTCAACCGCCACGACGCGATGAATGGATTCTTTCCATTCATTAGTCAGTCGAGATTCAACCGCCACCGGGTGCACACAGAGTCGAGTCACAGCCGCCAAGGTGCACACATGCACTACAGTCGAGTTCGGTACACCGCGGAGCACGCACACTCGGGAGTTGGTTCGCTTCAATTCATTCGCGCAGCCGAAGGTTCCCCTCCTCGCGTTACGAACTAATCAGCTCCCCCCTGTGAAATTTGTATAGCCAAAAGGCCCTAAGTAACTTTATCCATTTAGTGTCGAAGGCCAGCATTGTGAACAGTTTAAGAATAGTTTAAGAAGTTTAAATAAAGACAAGATATTAAGAATAGTGTACGAAGATTAAATAAAAAAAAAGAAGTCAATCACAACAACCACGTATGAGTGTTTATTATTTTGATCCTGTGTCCGCTTATTTTCCCTCCTATTTGTAACTACGGACAATTTTGGCGAAATGTCGTTGGAGATCTCGGTGAATCAGTGTCATACGCTGGCACATATACCTCGTACCCCACACACCAATCGGCCGAACACTCGAAAAGGAGGAAACAAGCGTACTATCATAAAACTGAACAACCTATTATCCGTTGACTCCAACAAATCATTTATGTGAAGCAAAAACAATGTTGGAGCCAAAATAGAACCTCGAGGAACCCCCGAATTAATAGGATACAGGTCCGAACACTCGCCCTCCACAACATCCCAGATCTAACGATTTTCGAGGAAGCTCTTCATCTAGTCGCAAAGCTGTTGGGAAAGTCTATATGAACGAAGTTTGCTCAGCAGTGCCAGACGCGGTCAAAAGCCTTGGAGATATCCCATGCGACCGCCCTCGACTCACCATGTCGTTCAATCGCAGATGTCCATATATCGGTTATAAGTGTCAAAAGGTCTCCCGTGGACCGCCTGCCACGGAATCTGTATTGACGATAATTCAGAAGTCCGTTGTACTCCAAATACTTAACTAACTCAGTATTGATCCCAACTGTAACCCACCAGTTAGATACGATCACATCATGTTATAGGTTCCATGAAATGGTCGCAAGTAAGCATTGACCATCTTTTAGAATAGCGCTGGTAGAATGGGCGAAAAAGCAGGAATAGATGGATGTTTGGTTCCCCACACTGACCATCTGGTGAGATAACTTCACGTTGGGTCACACCTATGACCGTCCGGTGAGATGCAACACAGTATGCTGTAGGTCATGGCGCAAGGCTAATAACCTTGCCGGAAAAACAAATTATTATGGAAAATTTAACAAGCCTCAGACTTGTTAAATAAGGCCAAGACCGGATCCCGCTTGTAGTGCCGATGATGATGATGATGATGATGATGCTGTAGGCCCCATGAAATGATTGTGGGAAATCGTTGAACATCTTTTGCAACGTCGCTGGTAGAACGGTTGAAAAATTTGGAACAGATGGTAGGTGGGGTCACAATTGTGATCTACGGGCCCTATAGGACGATCGCAGAAATATTTGACCATGTTGTAGAACATCGCTAATAGAGCCCCGAAAAAGTGAGTATAGTAGGTCGAGAGGGTCCCAACTCTGACCTCCGGCGCGAGGTTACCCCATCATGCTATAGACCCCATAAAATGGTCGGTAGAAATCCTCAACTATCTTTCGGAGGTTGGGTGGTAGACAAATGGAAAATGTTGGGTTTCGTGTCGGTAGGGTCTCAACTCTGACCGTTCGGTAAGATACCTTATTATACTAAAAATTCTGTGAAACCGGTGGGAGAAATCTTCGACCATCTTTCGGTACTGCGAGACCGCTCGGAAATATCGTAACGAGTGATAAATTGGGTCCCAACTCTGATCTTCCGGTGACACTTTACCCCATCATACTTTAAGTCCCATAAAATGTTCAGGAGAAATCTTCGACCATCTTTCGGAACTTCGTTGGGAGACCGTTGAAGAAGTTGGAATATATTTTCGATTGGGTTCCAACTGTGACATGTAGGACTCATGAAACGGTCGCGAGAAATCTTCGACCATCTTTCGAAGCTTTGCTAGGAGTCCCCACGAAAATAATGGAATAGGTGGTAAGCTGGTAACCAACTGTGACCTATAGATACCATGAATTGGTCGCGAGACATCTTCGACCATCTTTCGAAGCTCTGCTAGGAGTCCTCACGAAAATAATGGAATAGGTGGTAAGCTGGTTACCAACTGTGACCTATAGATGGCATGAAATTGTTGTGAGGAACATTTGACCATCTTTTCGAACATCGTTGGTAAAAGGTCGAACAAGTTGGGACAGATGGTGGAACTGTGTCCCAACTGTAACCCACCAGTGAGATACGATCACATCATGCTATAGGTTCCATGAAATGGTCGGAAGTACACCATGGTCGGAAGTTGACCATCTTTTACGATAGCGCTGGTAGAACGCGCGAAAAAGTAGGAATAGATGGACGATTGCCTCCCAACTCTGACCATCTAGTGAGATACCTTCACATAATGATATAGGTCCCATGAAAGGTTTGGGCGAAATCTTTGACCATTCTTTGACCTTGACCTGTAGAACGAACAAAACAGTCGAAATAGATGGTTGATGGTTGGTAGAGGTTTTATGGAATGGTCAAGAATAATCGTTGACCATCTATTAGAGCTTCGTTGGTAGAACGGTCGAAAAAGCAAGAATGGTCGATTAGGTTCCAACTGTGACCGTCTAGTGATATACCTCCACATAATGGTATATGTCACATAAAAGGTTGGGAGAAATCTTTGACCATACTTCGGAACGTGACTGATGGAACGATCAAAATAATCGAAATAGATGGTTGATTGTTGGTATAGGTTTCGTGAAATGGTTGAGAATAATCATTTACCATCTTTTAGAACAACGCTGCTATAGCCTCAAAAAAATTTGTATAAGACGGTCGGTGGGGCCGCAACTGTTGGCGTCTGATGAGATACCACTACATCACGGTATAAGTTCTATGAAATGATCGAAAGTAATCGTTGATCATCTTTCGGAACATCACTGGTAGAGCTCTTGAAAAAGGTGCAATAGATGGTATGTGGAATCCCAACTGTGACCCTCTGATAAGATAACTCCACATCATATTATATCATCATCATCATCATCGGCACTACAACCGGGATCCGGTCTTGGCCTTATTTGGGAAGTCTGGAGGCTTGTTAAATTTTCCATAATAATGTATCATATTGTGACGCATATGACAGTCAGTACTGGAATATTCGGGAAAGTCCAAAACAAGCACTGGAATATTCTATAAAGTACTGGAAAACTGGAGACTAGAACATCCAAGATTATGGAACGGACGGAAACGAAATGAGAATGTGAAAAACGATAAAAAGACGTCGAGACAGCTGATGGTGACAGACAAGAGAAGAGAAAGCGAAGCAAGCGAGAAGTCAAGAAAATCGTTGAGTGTACGGGATAAGTACGGTTGTTATAAATGAATTAATAAAGTGTGATATTAGTTAGAAATCGATTTAACGGCTCTTATTTACTAGAAATAACCAATCCAGCGAACCCTAGGCTCGCTACAATTGGTGTCAGAAGTGGGATTGATTATTGGTGAAGTAAATAAGCTGTGAAAGCGTGTTGTGACGATGTCAGATCGACATTTGGAGGATCTTCGCGTTCCTGAGTTGAAGAAGGAACTTGAGGACCGGAATCTGGATAGCAGAGGACAGAAGCAAATTCTTCGACAGCGCCTACAAGCAACAATGGAGGAAGAGGGTATTAATGTTGACACATATGTTTTTGCGATTGCGCCAGACTGTCCGGATGGAGAAGAAACACCGAGTCAAGATGGTGCCAATGTAACGGGGAAGAGTTCGCCACCGTTGGACATTTCGGAGATGCTCAGGATGATGATGATAAAATTGGACGCGCAAGCTACAGATGTTAATGCAAAGTTGGATGCCCAAACTTCAAAATTGGATACGCAAGCTGCAGATGTTAATGCAAAGTTGGATGCCCAAAATTCAAAATTCGACGCCGTAAATTCAAAATTCGAGGCCCAAAATTCAAAATTGGACGCGCAAGCTGCAGATGTTAATGCAAAGTTGGATGCCCAAACGCAGTGGATGAAATGTAATTTTCAACACTTTAAGGAAGAAATTCGAAACGAAGTAGAAAATCTGTATCTAAAAGTCACCGATGAAATAACGCGAATCGAAAAGAGACTTGAGTGTGTTGAGAGAAATAAGACATCGCCTAGCAATCAACATGACTACAAAGATAAAAGGATGCAACCGCCAACCTTCGATGGAACGGGACCCTTCTCCGTATTTATACGTCAGTTTGACGCCGCGGCCAATTATAATAAGTGGTCGGATGAGCAAAAGTCAACATCACTAATCTTGTCACTCCGCGGGGCGGCTGCAGAATTGCTACAAACCATACCAGCAGAGAAGCAAACCGATTTCCAAGCGGTAAGAGACGGCCTTGAAGCTAGGTATGGAGACAACCACATGCAGGAGGTCTACCGCATGCAACTACGGAGCAGAATGCAGAAACCTGGAGAAAATCTTCAACAATTGCAGGCAGACATTGAGCGATTGGCAAACTTGTCTTATTCAAATATGACTAAGGAATTCCTGAACGAGGTAGCAATGGATGCATTCACAAACGCACTCCAAGATCGGGACTTGCAACAAGCCGTCCGTTTAGCGGGAAAGAAGACGACTAACGAAATACTGGCGTTCGCATCGGCATATGAATCTGCTAAACTGGCTACCAGGAGTACATATAGGGTCCGAGAAATGTCCGTACAGGAACGTTCCTGCCAAAGAATCGGGCATGTACAACGAAGAACCCCGAGACCTGTTATGAAGTGCTGGACATGCGGCGGAGTCGGCCACATCTCTGTTGACCGTAGGAAACGTCGACGAATGAATGAAACATCGAGTGACAATTGTTGTTCATGCGCTTGTCATAAGAGGAGACTATCAACGGAACAACCTGAGGTGAAGAAACACATTGTACCTGTCAGAGTACTAAATGCGTCCGAAGAGCCGGTCGCAATAAGAAAAGGAGAGTTAACCGCAGAATGTGAACCCGTATCAATGATAAGCTCAATTCAGCAAGGGAAGGTGCATAATAACGCTGATGCTCTATCAAGAAGACGATGTAAGCCAGATTTTCAACATTGTCATAAAGCGGAAGAGAAAGAAGAGGCGTACGACCTGCGAAATGTACAAGTACTACATGTACTAGATGGGTGGACGAATGATGATATTCTTAAGCGTAAACGGGAAGCTGCGGACGGAAAATCCAATCGAATGCAGATTCTAGTCCCACCATCAAAAGTGAAAGATGTTCTAACAGAAATGCATGATGGGGCCTCCGGTGGACATCTGGGAGTTAATAAGACACTTTCAAAATTACGATCTCGATTTTACTGGCTTCACGTGAGAGATGACGTCGAGTCTTGGTGTAGGAAGTGCACAACTTGCACTGCGACCAAAGGACCAACAGCAAAACCAAGGAGCGCTATGAAGCAGTACAACGTGGGTGCCCCTTTCGAGCGAATTGCGATTGATATCTCAGGACCGTTCCCAAAAATAAACGACAACAACAAATACATGTTGGTCATCATGGATTACTTCAGCAAGTGAGTGCGTCCTTCCAATTCCAAACCAAGAAGCAACAACCGTCATTGAGCAGCTTATCAATAATTGGATCAGCAGATATGGAGTTCCATGTGAGCTGCATTCCGATCAAGGCCGAAATTTCGAATCACAGATATTTCAAGGCATCTGTGCGGCACTGGGCGTAAGGAAAACCAGGAGCACGCCCTTACATCCGCAGTCAGACGGAATGGTCCAAAGGTTCAACCGAACAATGAAAGAACATTTATCGAAGGTCGTCAGTGATCACCAACGAGACTGGGACAAATATGTACAAACCTTTCTCATGAGTTATAGATCGGCTAATCACGAGACGACAGGCCATTCTCCAGCAAGAATCATATTTGGACGAGAGATACGATTACCAGCCGATCTGCGATTCGGAATACCTCCACACGCCATAGATAAGACCGAAGACTACGTAGCCGAATGGAGAAATCGCCTCGACGAGATTCATCATTTGGTTCGAAAGCAAATCAAGGTATCAAGTGACAGGATGAAAACAAGGTACGACGTTCGAGCCAACGCATTCGGATTTTATGCAGGCGATGACGTGTGGCTCTACAACCCTCACCGGCAAAGAGGAAGATCCCCGAAGTTCCAGTAACATTGGGAAGGACCGTATAAGGTCCTCACAAGAATTAACGACGTTGTCTATAGGATTCAGCGAAGACCGAACCAAAATGAAAGTGGTACATCGTGACCGACTGGCGATTTTTGTTAACCCAGAAGACCAGTGAACTTAGTTCGGGACGAACTAATCTAGGTGGAGGGTAGTGTGACGCATATGACAGTCAGTACTGGAATATTCGGGAAAGTCCAAAAAAAGCACTGGAATATTCTATAAAGTACTGGAAAACTGGAGACTAGAACATCCAAGATTATGGAACGGACGGAAACGAAATGAGAATGTGAAAAACGATAAAAAGATGTCGAGACAGCTGATGGTGACAGGCAAGAGAAGAGAAAGCGAAGCAAGCGAGAAGTCAAGAAAATCGTTGAGTGTACGGGATAAGTACGGTTGTTATAAACGAATAAATAAAGTGTGATATTAGTTAGAAATCGATTTAACGGCTCTTATTTACTAGAAATAATCAATCCAGTGAACCCTAGGCTCGCTACAATATCATATTATAAGTTCCATCAAATTGTCCGGAAAAATTGTTGGGTATCTTTTGGAACTTCGCAGGTAGACCGGTCGAAAAAGTTGGAATAGATGGTCTATTGGATCGCAACCGTGAGCGTTTGATGAGACAACACCTCATCATGATATTGGTTCAATGAAATGGTTGCGGAAAATCCTTGCCCATCTTTCGGAACATCGCTGGTAGGCCGGTCGAAAAAGTTGGAATAGATGGTGTTGCACGATGCAACAAGTTATGATGAGCGTGCGTGATACATAAATATATTTAAATAACTCTCCACCTTCTACAACAGAGGTGTTAGCGTGTGGCACAACCAAGTAGCTCAGTTTTGACTACATCGAGCTGTGACACAAGAGCTAATGGGGCGAATTCAGGAGAACAGTGCAACAGTACTGCTCTTGAATGAAGAACTCGAAAATAAGCCCTAGAGAGAAAAGGACCGAGAAGGTGGTTGAGAAGATAACGAAGACCGGTTTTATGATAAGATCGAGCAAAGGAATGAATGACATGAAGAACGTCGAAGAAGAACAACAAAGGGACGTCAACGAAGACGCGATTTGAATTTGAGTGCGGCCATTTTTTCGGATAATCGAAGGCAGTGATTTCTCGTGCGATCAATTGTTAAAAAAACAAAAAGTAAACGAAGCGGTGCGGAGATAAGTATTTTCGGTTATTCAAGGCATGCGACAAATTGCCTTTAAGTAACAATTCCCAATTCCACCCGTTCGATTAGTTTATCAAAACAACCAAAGGAAAAATAGAAATTCATTAGACATTCAGTGCATGGAACCGAAGGATAACGTACGAAGAAAGGAGAAGCGAAGAGGAAATCATTATTCAGTGAATTCGACACACCGCAAGGAATATAATTCGTCCAAACAAAGTGATGAAGTATACAAGAAAGGAGTACCAATCAACGGATCGTACATAGAAGTGTCACCGCAGGAATCCGGTCAAAAGGATAACCCCCATCATACAGTAGATCAGTGACAAAGAAGTTACAATCAAGGGATACAGTAAAGTCAGAACATCCGCAATACAATTCATTTTCATTTAATTTATATAACAGTGAAGATAAATGGAATTAAACATATGTCAAGTTTGTAACAGAATTGATATATAGCTCGAATAAATTAAACGCACTGTCGTAGTTACTAGAAGAAGATCATAAGGGTTGATAACTAAGACGTTCAAGGCGCCAACCTACTGTAAATAGGTGTAGATTAATTCTGTGGAAGGACATACGTAGTCCAAGGCAATATCATCCAAACCTCAAGTTACAGGGAGACTGGAAAAGTTACATGATTACTCACAGGCAGGGAGCTGCATCAAACAGGAACGAAGTCAGTCGCGAAGGAGAACCAAACCAATCTGTGGTAAACGACCAAAGCGCAGATTATCAGACGGCAAAGACGTGATCTGCGTTTACTACCGCACTCAAGACCTACCGGTCTTGCACGATTTCTTTCTCACCATACCCCCCTTCCAAGTAGTTAGAGAACACCTGAACTAACCCTGTCCACACTATCCTTAGATACCTCCTCCCCCTTTCGTTTCAGATATCTCGAGACCGAGCCCAACATCCTTAAGGATGTGGATGATTCTGGCTATCGCAAGATGACCAGAAGCCAGAGACAAGATGAAGGACACATCTGTCCTTGTCTCGCTAGACTCGGCCTGTCGCCACTCATTTTTTTTTTTATCTCGGGCGGCCAGTATATTGAAATTCATTTCCCTGGACGAAGTACCCCAGGAGCACAAATGTAATAAAGAAAATAAAAAGAGTTCAATTAAAACTAAAAACCACTAGAAAATTACTTTTACTAATTTGCGTTTTTGTAATGAGTTTTGGCTGATGACTGATGACTGGTAAGTAGAGCTCTGGCACATCTATAAAAACACTCCTCTTAGAAAACCGCGTTGCTGTGCATCAGCTGCTCCCACGGAAGCCAGTGGAGGTCACTTTTGTTGCCCTGGAAATTCCAACATAACTTCCACGAACGATCGGTCGCTACTCTTCCCCCAGGTCTGAGGAAGCACGGCGGTGACCCCTACGAGCCTTCCTAGGAGCGGCCTGTTAAACAAACTGTGGCGGTCCTTGAGAACGCCACTACTTACCTGATTATCTACCACCAGGTAACCCCTTGTTTATAAGTGTCCTGTCCCAAAAAACGTGTACTCACCTGCATTGGTATGTCTAACATCCACTAAAACAGGTGAAAAGCAATGTCTACTAATACGAAAAGTATAACATGGCCATCAAAAACCTGAAAAGTATGACTTACCTGCCCATACGACTAACCACCAGCTGCAATGCAACTGCGCTGACGTAAACACCATCGGAAACACAAGCATGTCCATAGGAGGGGCAAATGGGTCGCACATCTAGCAACCAACATTGCATTACTTCCTACCAACGAAATGCTCATAAGAAGCGGCGACAATGCAACAAGAGATGTTTATATTTCTTGTGATTCTTTAATGCATGCCCCACATCGGTCTCCTAATCAAGCAACACGAGACAGAAACGCGCATCTAGTACTTCAAGGCAAAATGCAGTTGTATTTGCAGGAACAACACGGTCAAAGTACCAATGAAATGCCACTAACATACCATGTACCACCATATAGGAATCTTTCCCATACACGTACATGGCAATTCATTTACGAGGACGCCAACAAAATGCACGATCAGCAATAATGTTTTACACAGTGGCTGGTCGTGTAAATATTGTAGCCTTTTCAGGAGAACCTGCCCCAGCTGCGAGGGTTGTTTATGCCTTCGAGTGATATGATGATCACGGTTCGTATGCTGGGCGACACCAGCGATGAGCAACCAAAGGGGATCATCGTGTGTATGTGTGCAGCCCTTCAGCGGTGGCACACCGATGCGAGAAAAAGGATTACCATATATGGTCATCGAGACCATGGATGGGATTTTGGTGTGCGGTCGCTACGGCGAGTTAGTCAATAACGTGTGGATTGCGGTTGTGACAGCACCCCATAAGAAAAATTATCGCTTGTATTTTAAATTACACACCCGAAACAGATTGCGTTTCGTACCGTTTAGTGTATCGCGCTGGTTACGGTATCAAATTCGAAATATTAAGAGAGTGTATCTACTTACGAATTGTAAAACGCAGTGCCTGCTTACAATCATTACGGATACATTTTATCGACTTACGAATTGTAAAACGCAGTGCCCGCTTACAATCATTACGGATACATTTTATCGACTTACGAATTGTAAAACGCAGTGCCCACTTACAATCATTACGGATATATTGTATCGACTTACAACAATAGTAAAACGCATTGTAATCACCCTAAGATAATTGTAAAATACAGTGCAATCATAATAAGATAATTGTAACATACAGTGTAATCATAATAAGATAATTGTAAAATACGGAATATCAAACATTCAGGCCATAATTGTATTCATAATCAATAATATTAAATATAGTTATTGACCTATTGTGAAATACTGAATAGCAAACATTCAGGCCACAATTGTAATCATAATCAATAATATTAAATATAGTATTCACCATCAATAATTGTAATCATAATCAATAATATTAAATATAGTAATCACCATAAGATAATTGTAACATACAGTGTAATCACCATCAATAATTGTGAAATATTAAATATCAAAATTTCAGGCCATAATTGTAATCACTTTCAATAATATTAAATATAGTTATTGACTTAAGATAATTGTAGCATTTAGTGTGTCCACTTTGGACAATATTAAATACAGTTTAGGGACGTACTATAATTGTAAAATACTGAATATCAAACATTCAGAAGTAATCATTAGAAATAAAGATAATAGACGTAAGTAAACTACAGTTTTTATATTGAGTGACGAACAGGACGACCCGTGTAAGCAGTTGGGGCGTCTCGGTGAACCAGTGTCGGACGGACACACTACCGAGACCACGCTAAAGGAGAGAGCAATAATACCCATAAAACCCTTGTTCTTTTAAGGATAAGGAGACGCGCTCCCTGAGAGTAATGTATTATCGTACAAAAGACTGCTACCCTTAATGGTTTTATACGCTGTTCCGATGATTTATTTTTCGACTCTCTTTTGTGCTGTGTTCTTCATTACGGTCACGTGTTCGTGTGTGTTTATTGAAATCGCCACATGCGCCTGCTTTTCCACGAAATCTTATCAAGCTTACCAGATGAAAGATGCATTAAAACCCAAACAGTTGGAGGTCATCTGGCTGAAAATGGTATAACGTTGAAACCAAGGCCCAAGTGTCGGAATGGGAGCTGTTTGAAGGAACTTGAAAGAAGTTCTACAAGCGCCATCAAGCATGAACGTTCATCGCATTGTATTCTTCGATGTCAAGGGAGTAGTAGAGCATGAGTTCTTGCCAAATGATTATACAGCAAATAAGGAATAATACTTGGAAGTTAACATATAGGTCGTGCGTGTTAGGTGTGTCAGTGACATCATAGATAAAGTTGATATACATGGGGTCATTGATTCACCTAAACCAAGAAACGCCATCCGATTCTAAACTCGAATGACCCCCGGGTACGGTAATGCAATTAATTGCACATTTCGGCATAACCAAATAATGCAAAAGCAATTAATTGCATATCCCAAAAGCAATTGCCGAATAACGCAAAAGCAATTAATTGCATATTCCGGAGCATTTAACAAATCACAGAAAGGTGATTAATTGCATACAAAACATAAAAGAGCTAATTGGGTCAATTCGCAACGACGGATATTGAACTGTGGCGTAAAGCGATGAAGAAATATCGGCTGACGCCGCAGTAAAACAAATTAAAGTTAAAATCCGGAAATTGGGTCAAAAGGTAATTGTGTATCGAGAAGTGGTAGAAGGTAATTAAGTGGCAGTTGGTAGTTGGTCATGGTCTGGTGTTGGTGATATCTGAAGAAAAGATTGGAGATCGGTGGTTGTCGGACAAAAAGTTAACGGAGTCGAGTGGTGAGTCTAAAATGAAACGTAAGTTCCGGGAGAGACCATAAGAAGATCGTGAATAGATTAGGTGAAAAGAACTAAAGGTTTATTGATATAACTGTAAGAAGAAGAATGTGTGTACCTAAAGAAAATTTGTGAATAGTTTCCAGAAAAAGAACTAAAAGTTAATTGATACAACAGAAAAAAGAAGAAAGTGAATTCCAAACTGTTATCTCACGAAAATAATTGTTATAACTGAAAGAAGAAGAATGTGTGTACCTAAAGAAAATTTGTGAATAGTTTAAAGAAGAAAAAAAGAACTAAAAGTTAATTGATATAACGAAAAGAAAAGGAAAATGAATCCTAAATTGTTACATGGAGAAAACTTGTAAATCGATTAGAGGTAAAGACGCAAATATTAATTAATGTATATAGAAAGGCGAACTAAGTGAATACTAAATCGTTACCTGAAAGACAATTGTGAAAAAACAAACTAAAAAGAAATAAATGATAACTGTTGTGAGCCAGTAAGTTAAAGAATTAGAGAAGACAGTATAAATAACAGAAACAATAAAAGTAAATGAAAAACAAAGTGACTCTGAGTTTTTGTTTTCTAAGTTTTTTTTTTCTTTGACGTTAAGGGAAGATTTGGTCGTCATTCCCAAGGTGTCGTGACTTTAGTTTTCGGCTAGCCCTCGAAAACCATAACTTGCGCGTGAAAAATCTGAAGAAAACACACAGAATTGCGGCAAAATGCTTCACGATGATGCTCCCATTCTCATGTCAGTGCTCCCTTGTTTTTATTTATTTATTAATTTTTTTTTTGTTGTAAAAAAATAAAACTATTTTTTTTTTTTAAATAGACTTCTCTCGGGAAAGGCGAACCTATAGCGCCGAATGCCCCCCCCCGAGTTGCCATCAAATAACTGTTGCAGTTCTTTTTGAACAGTTGCAAGTTGTAACGGAACACTCGCGTGGGAAGGGAGTTCCACAGCTTCCCCGCTCTGTAGAGGAACGAGTTCTGATGCAGGGATGTTCGCGCCGTCGGGAGATGAACCACAACCGGGTGCGATCCGGTTATATTACCTTAGTCACTGTATTCTGCGGGCATAGTCCTCGGTGACTTTCCTGTATTCTCTCTATTCTTGAAGTGGAAGAAGAAAACCGTGCTGGTGTTCGTTCGAGAGAACAACGTTTTGTTTGACCATTATTAAGATAAGAACAAAAGTGAAAAAGCTAAATATCGGACCGTAGATGAAATTCAGAAATACTACCACAAGTGTATTATATATGAGACGAATTACTTTGAAGGGGACAAAATTATGGTTAATTAATGGATAAAATTAAAATTAATAAATTAAAAAAAAAAAAAAAAAAACCGAAAATTCCTGTAATTTTTGAGAAGACCTCATATATGGTTAATTTATTTCTTAAGGGTTTTATTCTGTATTACTTTGGACAATTTGAAATGGAATTCAACCTTATTCTTGAAACTATATAAAAAACTTCCTTTTGCCTGTTTTCCCGCTCGCACAATTCTCTGGCATTTAAAAGTACCCCAAATTTCCCTTTTGCGTGCGACTTGGTGTAAAAAAATCACTGAGTGTTACCTACTTCTCCTACGTTTGTATCTAATTTATTGAATTTGATTCTACTTAATGTTTTATTTGACTTTATTTATATTAAGAAGTAAATTATATAGTATTACTACTACTAAATAAAAGTTCCGTAAAAATTCGTATTGTGTACATTTTTCTTAAAACAAATCCTTCTAAACACATTGTGTATTTTGTTTAACAAAACCGTAAACTTAAAATAAAAACCTTTGCTTGTACTCGGGCGAGACCAACGGGAAAGAGACCGGTAGGACGACCGCGACGGAGATGGGAGGACAATGTTAGGTTTGACCTTGAGGAGGTCGGATCGGATGGTCAAGCGTGGAAGGAGAGTGCACAGGACAGTAACCGATGGCGGAGTCGAGTCAGTGAAGTCATGAACTTCCGGATTCCTACAGGCCAATAAATAAATAAAATAATGTACTTGGGCGCACAAACAATCGTATGCACATTAAAAACTTCTTAGCAACAGTAAAAAAAAAGTCGGCTTATTTGTAATGTCGCCTAAAACAGAACAACAAATAACCTATATCGCAATTATTAATATTAGGCATATGAATATTACTATACACTCGTGTATCACAGTTAATAATGTTGAGTAATGTTACTCATATTGGTGAGAGAACACCCAGTACATGCATCAGTAAAGTATTTGAAAAAACCATTAACAAAGCTCTGGTAAAATGGGTAGACGACAACAGCATTATTCCAAATAACCAGTCTGGCTTTAGGGCGGGTCATGAAACCACACATGCCGCAGCTAAACTGGTCTCCGACATACAATGGAATAAATGTAGGAACCAATGCACAGGTGTCTGTCTGATCGACTTGGAAAAAGCCTTTGATACCGTCTGGATCGAAGGGTTGTATTACAAGTTGGTCAGACATGGCATACACTATATGTACTTTACGATATGTTAAAGGTAAGGGTTCGTGGTCAAAAGTGGTAATGTGACCTCTAATAAAACGTATAATATCAAGAATGGCTTGCAACAGGGTGCGGAACTCTCCGATTCTTTTTAACATTTACGACTTAGCGACTTATTAGATGCACTTCCGCAGGCTATTGCGTACGCAGACGATCTCATAATTTACAGAACAGCTCCGAAAGTTGCGATCATAAATAGGTTAATACAGCGAGACTTCAACAAAGTGCAGCGCTATTGCGATGACTGGAAACTTAAGATCAACTTCCAGAAATGTGAAGCCATCCTATTTAGAACGCCATTATATAAAGCCACGTACGACACAAGGAAAAACTGGCGAAAGCTAGTTATCGTGGGATCGCATGGAGATAAACTGGAAACCAAGAGTTTAGTTAAATACCTGGGCATCTGGCTAGACCAATATCTGTATTTCAACAGACATGTAGAGGCGGCTCTGGTCAAGGCTAGAAAAACGTTTGCTATGACAAGGAGGCTATTTCACAGTAGCCAACTTGACAGCAGGGTAAAAGGCATATGCTATATGACGCTAATCAGGCCAATGCTCATATATGGTTGTCCAGTATGGTTTAACATAGGTCCAAATTTGATGGAAAAGATTCGGGTGTTCGAAAGGAAGTGTCTCAGAAGTTGCCTCAGATTATATCGGACACCGGAATCGGACTATAAAAAGTATTATTCGAACGAGGCTTTATATAATGAAGCGTACATAAATAGGGTGGATAATTTTATGATTAAATTAATCAGAGAACATATTGCGAGAGCAATAAGCTCGTCCAATGACCTAATTTTCGGGGCCTATTATCCAAACACTCTGTACTATGAGAGCGTGCGTCGCAACGGCTTTGTTCCACCAGAGGCGTTTCTTGACTTGGACATGAAAGGGCTTATACAGGATAGATCCGGAATTCTGCGATCTATCAAGTAAGTAGATCATCCGTAGACGGGCGATTGTGCTACGACCGGGAAGTAACGCGCACCGAAGAAGAGCTCCTGCGCTTCAGTAGGGCTATCTCCCACAGAGACCGGGACGATAGTATTAGACAGCGTCAACAGTTCTGGTGGTTGAATGGCATATAAAGACCTGGATACCAAAGTTGGTATAGAATCACACTATCATCAGCTAGCTTACATAGACTTAGCTTTTCTAGAATTAGGGTAGTATAAGATTTAAGTTAAGTTAGGTTAAGTGCTTTTACATAAAATAAAAAATGTAAAAAAAAAATAGATAAGTTAAGTTAAATTTTAAGAAAAAAAAAAACAAAAAAAATTGACAAAGTTTTTCAAATTTTCTTTGTCTTTCAAATAATTACAAGTACTGCCACAAACTTCTGTCGCCGAAAGGCAAATTATACAAATGTTTAGTAATGTTTAGCTTAAAGCGTCAGCGAAGGACCAGTAAGTTATTATATAAGAAAATTAAGCTAGAATTTAACCATTTTTTGTCTAGCATTTAATTTAGAAATTAAGAATATAAAAAGAAAATAAAAAAAACGTTTTAAAAATGAAAATGAAAAACACCCAGTACATGAATAAAGCAAAACAACTCCAAACATACATTATATATACTACATACCTGTAAACATATCCAAGGGGTTATTTCGTGAGGATAGAAAGTTTTGTGAAATGAAAAAATCACAAAAAACCACAAAAAAGAAATAATAATTTACGTACCTCAATAAAGGCCCGAGCTCCGGTATAATCTCTCTGCAGAATGAAGTCCTCAAGTGTGGGGGGAGACTTCTGTGCCTCCTGTACCGTAGTCGCATTAAAGACATTTCGAGAATTCGCTGAATCTGTTTTCCCTCGGGAAAGAATCTAAATGATTGTTTTTATATTTTATATTACAATCCACAATATTCAATTTGAAAAATTCACCATGTCGTTCTACTTCGTACTTAACGAACCAGGACCCAAAATCGTTTCTCGTTTTCTAAAGTCTACAGAACAGTTTAATAATGTTTGCCCGACTGTGTTGCTGGGTTACTTCCATATTTTATTATGCTGCTATGTTTCCAAGGAAACCCAACAATACTTCACAGGTTGTCACACAAATATTTGGAGAACTCGAAAACGTCAACATGCTCTTCGGGTAAAATTTATATTTCAAAATTCAACCAGTTAACTGTCCATTATATGATACAGCATTTTTCAGGTATAATTATCCTCATATTGCCTTCTCTATATTCAGAATTCGTTCGTTCTGAGAATTGTTTAACTCTACAGACATACCGAAAATACAGGCTCTTCAGAACTCTAAGGGCACACACTCGACTTGTCCTTGGTCGTTTTAATTTAATAATTCTAAGGGTATTCTAGACGAGAAAACCGGGCTATAATATATGTTTACCCAAGGCTGACATATCAAATAAAATCCACATTTCACCCAAGAAAACGAATTTTCTATACGAAGGAAAATCAACCGGTGATGGTTCTTATTATCCATTTATCCTTTCTCCTTCGCCTTGCCTTGATTCTCTGCCTCTCTCTGTCGCTGCTGGCCCCTCATTTTGCTCTAGCTCTTTGCGTCCTTGCTAGTAGCCTGCCAAGAAGCTCACTTCTCTATTTCAGTAGTCTTATCATTGACTTTACAATTCATTAGATTTTTAAATGTAATGATTTGAATGACCATCGTTGCCGGCTGTGTAGTAGTCCGCCCGAGGGGAGGCCTAATTTCTTTCTTCCATGTTTATGATTTATCCGAAACTCCTTGCTGAAGAATGTCCTGTCCCCGAGTCGGCCTAATTAACGACAGGTTTTTCAATGTCCAGCATAAAAGTTGTCCAGTGCAATTGAGCACCCATTCGAGTGATAAAATTGGTCTTCCTTGTGAGGGTCCAGTTTACTTGGGAACAAAAGGGAACAGTTGTGGTATTATGAATGGGAAGTTAAATGAATCGAAAATACTTGTAATTTTGTAATTTAGAAAAGCTTAAGGGGAATCTGGGATGGCGAGGTATATTGCCGAGATGTATGTTTCATTGACGTGGAAGGTTATTTGTTGAGTCCTCTCCGACGGAGTCGCAAGTTTGCTTAAAAGATTTAGAATTGAAAATTCACCAGTTTTTTGAACGTGAATAGAACTAGGGAGAAAATCGATGCTTGACACCACGCAAAAGGTCTTTTTCATTTCTATTTCGTGGCTTTCTTTTTTAAAAAAATTATTTCTAATAGTTTGGCAGGAAAGTAATTGTCAATTTTACACATTGAGCGCATTTGTCATTTTTTTGAATGACTGCTGTCAATGTTATGATCTTTTCCCTTTGGCACTTGTTATCTGTCACTTTTAACTTGCTTTAGAAACAAACTGTCAGTTTGATGTCAACTTCAACATGGAGTGCAAAAAAGAGCGCTTTCGTGATATTTTGCATTTTTATTTGGGAAAAGGGGAGAACGCAGCTAACAAGATGTGTTTGGTGATGAAGCCTTAAAAGAAAGACAGTGCCGAAATTCGTTTGATAAATTTCGCTCTGACGATTTTTCAATCAAAAATAAATAACTGAAGAGGATGATGACAAAATTGACCTGTGAGTAGGGCGTTAGTTTATAGTCACAGCTAGGCCGGCTTTTCGTAACAGGCGACTAAAGGCCGAGTGGTATGTGGGGTCCCAAGGCCCTGTCGCCCAGTGAAATTGTGGGGGTTCTCTATACTACATGGAGAACCAAACCACAATTCCAACTTAATTTCGACCGCCTACAGCGCGTCACATTATCCCCCTATCCCACCGTTCAGCTATTTCACCTGTAAAAGAAAGCATAGCTGAATTCATTATTCTATGCAGATAATGCAGTATTGAATTCAGCTACCCTTTTTGCCTTCGGCAACTCCATTTTTGCTAGCCCATGAGATTTCCATCGGAAATCACATCATGTCGGTTAGCAACAGTAAGCCAAATCAAACGACGCTGCTGCATAACCATGCAACGGCTGAGGTAATTCGAAATTATTCGAGTTTGGTTTTGCATGATAAATTACCCTAGCCAATTTGGCGTCACTTCGGCTTTTCTTCAGAGCACCCATTCGCTTGGGATCAACGATCTCATTTTACAGGTGAATAGCGCAAACAACATTTTCCTCTCCTTCAAAATTCTGTCTTTCCATAGTGCAATGCACTCTGAGATCACCACAATCACAGCACTAGGTCAGTGGACCATCTCAGACGCTGCATTAATACACACACACTAAGCCAGATCAACCCTGGGTTATTGTGCTTTCCCTTTTGATTTCTTCATCCTTTCTACCCCCATCGACGTCGAATGTATACGTAAATACTTATCCACCTCGATGAGCGTCGAGATTTGAAGCTAACACGGGAGAGCGCGATTACCATTGGCTGATCGTTGGGTAAAAGAAAGAATCCAGAATTTCATCCCTAATGCAGTCAGTCGCTATCCAACCACAACAACGTACGCACGCTACGCTGTATCGAGTCTCAATTCTACATCAAAGTGTGCACACGCACAAGAAGTCGCTTGTCAACCACTACTGCCGGAGGTCACGCCGCCGCAATTCGTGAAATCAACCGCGAGTTAATAATTTATAATCAAGAATTTCATATTGCACTAGTTAAATCGAAACGCGGAATTTGCTATTTGAATTCGTTGCTTGTAGATACATGAAAAACTCAAGTACTAAAGAAGTCGCAGGTGAAGTAAACTTTAGTAAATCAAATGTATACGTTTGTTTTATGTAAATAAATGTGGATACTTATATATATATAGAAAATAAAGGAAAACATCATCAAATCAACACCAGTGCATTTCATCTTTTCTCTTGGATTACCTGGTGATCATTTCGCGCAGTGGAACAACTTGATGGCGATTCGAGTGAACCGCATGCCATACGTTGGCACGTCGACTCGTACCCCACAAAATACCAAAACATCAAGCTATAGGCTCCGTGAAATGGTCGGGAGAAATCCCTGGCCATCTTGCAAGGCTTGGCTGATGAACCTGTGGCGTTTCCACCTAACGCCACCGCCCACCTTTCTACGCTTAACACGAAAACCTTTTCCTGGAGCAGCCAGACCACATGAAAACCAAAAAAAAAAAAAACAGTATTTTACCGCGCTTCCATTTGAACGCCATTTCTAACTGTTCTAGTAATCAGATAAAACCTTACTATTAATTCCTTAAGATAACTAAATCTAAAATTTCCGCTAATGGCACCAAACAAATTTATTCCCCAGGGGCATAGTTACATGAATCGTACCATGTTCCTAAAAAGCAAATTCGGTTGTAGCATCAAACAACCGACATAAACTCGAACCATTTCGGTGCTCATATCTCCTAACGAATTCCGCCGCACACATGCGTATTCGTTCTTTTCTTTTTATCTGCGAGCACATCGGTCGGTAAGCCGATCGACAAGCAATAGAATAACTTGCGCCTGGCCGCCCAAGGAAGGCGAATCACCATCATTTAATATTCCCTTTTTCGATTCCTTTTTTTTACCTATCCGCATACATGCCGGCCAGTCGGCCAACCCGGACGAGAATCATGCCTAGCGACTGGCTACCGAAGGAAATCAAATTCTCAATAAGGTTAAACATACACACGACAATTCAACCCTTCGGGACGCCATGGACATGCACAGTGAACGGCATACATGCTGTACGCAGTTGCTAGTCGTGTGAACACATGGATCCCCTTTTAATGATGTCTTGACCAGCTGCGAACGCTACTCTCGGTTCGTTTTATTGGATTGTAAATCCATGGTTCGCATGCTTGGCGACACACGGCACGAGCAACTAATTTGGTCATAGTGTGTGTGTTTCGCGCCCTTTGGCTGGGACCAATGCATGAAGGATCTTCCCCCTATTGGTCGACGAGCGAAAATCGAAATCTTAATTTTTTCCTTGAATGTGGATTGCGGCCTGGATAAGACAGTCCGAATTAGAGTCTGTGCGTACAAGAGTGTCTTGTTTAGTTAATCGGAGCAGTGTTTTGTCAATCTAAATATATACCGTTTTTTATCCAAATTAATATTATGTGCTGAAAGTTTGGGCTCCTCGATAGTATAGTGGTTAGTATACCCGCCTGTCACGCGGGAGACCGTGGTTCGATTCCCCGTCGGTGAGCCTCTGGCGCAAGACTAATCACCTTGCCCGGAAAAAGACAAATCATTATGGAAAATTTAACAAACCTCAGGACTTACTAAATAAGGCCAAGACCGGTTCCCGGTTTTAGTGCCGATGATAACGATGACCGACAGTTTAATATAGCGCACTCGCGTATATCGAAGTTGACTATTAATTATTCTAATTCCTACAGTTCAATATACTGCATACAGGAGTGTTTTGTTAATTTTAAGTTAAGTGTTTGAATAAATAAATAAAGAGATAGATGAAGAAGCGGTGTTTTTATTGATTATCACAAGGCAGACTCGAGAGAGAGTAATAAAAACTCCACAAACCGGTCCGAAAAAAGGTTGGTTTAGCGGGTAGGTTGGTCCCAAGGTGAGATACTGTTCGATCCAAAAACTTCTCAATTTCCTACATTAAATCGCACCTGTCCAACAACCCTAATCTGTAGGATTTGCCCAAAATACCATTTACAAGTAAAAACAACAACCCTTACCCCAATTTGTTTTTGGTTTACCGTTAGCTTTGACCCTAACATAGGATGGAAAGTGTATAAATGCGATCGATTTCCACACACATGCAGGTAGTCATTAACAGTGAATTTAGAACAAAGGATTATGAGTCGGCAAGGGGTTGAAAAACGAATACAAAAGTGAAGTGATGTGTCGGTGGCAGCTTGTAAATTGAAATTCAATAAAACCTAAATCAGTATACGTGTAAAAGGAATGTGTATTTAAGCTTACAAATTAGAAAATATCTATAGTAAAAAAAAAGAATATATTTTTTGTTCTGTGGGGAGGAAGTATTGTGCCTAACACGGACACTGGGTTCACTTCCTCCTCCATCATAATTTGTGCGCCGCGTAAAACACCGAACCGAAAGTCATCACTAATAAATGAACGAACGCCGCCTCGTTCGTTCGCAACCACGGGTAAAGGGTGAGAGATAAACACAAACACCGGATACCAGATAGTAATTAAAACACACGGAATGTTGTTTGTATGAAGTGTTCTTTTATTTAAATTGTTGATATCCACTTAATGCCATTGATAAAACGTATCGCACTATAAATATACACTCGAACTTTGGATACTAACTGTTACAATGAACCTATTGTTTTATGATGTTATAGTTAATGGATAGATCAGATATGCTCTTTACACACACATTTCGCACAAAAAGAATGATTAAGAACTTTACTACTATAAGCGACCCGACCCCGACTCTGGGTATGTACGCGTGTCTGCAGCGCTACAGACAGCGGGAGACCAGCGTGGTCAAAGGATGGTAAAGGACTCAGCGATAATCATCTCGTGCAGAGATGATTCGCTTATTGGGGTGAGTTTATGGTGTCGTGGTAGATATCCTCTCCAATAAGGATATCGTTTTTACCTACCACCAGAGAAACGTAAAGTCTCTCTTGGTGGTATTGGAAACCAGATCTTGTAATGAAGGTCATGGTGGTATGTGTGCGATCGTTCAGATCTGTGTGGTTTACACGTGCTCGAGGGCAATGGGTAAATGAAGTCGACGGGCGGTAAAGACAAAACGATCGAAAAGACCGTCGTCTATGGAGTGCATCGCGTCTAAATAAATAGACGACGATACAGTGAAGAAATGTTGTAAAAGAAAAGATGAGACGAGGGCATCATAAAAGTCTTAGATGAATGATGCCCTTGTGTAAATATACGAATAGACATTGGAAAAGGTGCTAATGGGTTGGTGGACGAAACAAATCCCTTGCTAGCATTTGTATATGCTGGTTTGCACATTGTGCGAGTCAGAGAATTTTATTGCTGAGAGAAAAAGGTCGCCGGCCAATGTATACGTAAAGAAATGTATCGTGCACATGGCGAAGTTGAAAAATAGACGGCGCAATGTTTATGATCCCTGGTGAAGGTTACATGATATGTGAACCGAGGTTTCCTTTTCAGGGATATGCTGTTTGGAACAGAATTCTTAAGAGGAATTGTGAATTCAAATAAATGAATGCAGGTAAGAATTCTCTTACAGTTACTTTTTACATTTAAGATGCTAATGCGATTGCATTAGAGAAAATAGGAGGTTCCTATGGGGGTTTTGCAGGAAAGACCGCCGTGGGCTTTGGCGGAACCGCCACATTTCCCTGTTATGGCGTTACAAATAATAAAAAAAAAGTTTTCTTGTTTTTCAAACAAATCGTGCTCGTGTTTACTTCTTTTAAATTATTAATCCGTACGCCGCCGACATAAAGCTCGTTAAATAAATCTAAAGGAAAACCGCAGCAAAGAAAAAACTGGATAAGCAATTAGATAACGCGCTGTAAGCAAAATTAAAATAAGTAATAATTAGGTAAATTGAAATTAAAATAATTAGTTAAAATAAGTGAATTAATAGCCACACCATTGTGTGTGTTGCGTGTCTATATAAAACACAGAGTGGAAGGAAATATTGTTCAAAATCTCACCGCTGCCGCCAGATGGATGGAAGTGCACAAAATTTGTTCCACGGGAATCATCAAGGAGACCCTTATTATCGGTAAGACCCGGCAGCAGAAGGCACGACCACCCACGACACACACCCCCACCAAGTCAAACACGGGCTAAGTAAATATATTAATCAAAATAAAATAGAATGAATTGTTATAATAAGAAAATATAATATTCTATTTCTATTTATTGGCGTGTAGGAACCCGAAAGTTCATGATCTCACCGACTCGACTCCGCCATTGTTCCCTGTCCTGTGCACTCTCCTTCCACGTTCGACCATCCGATCCGATCTCCTCGAGGTCTAACCTAACATTGTCCCCCCATCTCTGTCGCGGCCGTCCGCGATATATATACAATATATATAACAATATCACCCCGTCACCCGACGATATTACATTCGAGATTCCGTTTTAAGGGTGGAGTCTGCGTCTTCACCTGGTCCGATCTGGCCTGCCAGAGAATAGAGGCTTTGGAACCCAATAACATGGACATCATGTGGTTGAGGATCGTGCTGTGGAATTCTGTTCAATTTCCTTGTTGTCTTTACCGCTCCCCGAACGACGATCGACCAGCGACATTTTTCGAATATCTTTCACGTACGGTCGGCTGGATACCGATCAACAATCCGACTTCTGATACCGTCGTCTTTTTTGATTTCAATGTGCACAATTCCGGCTGTTTGCATTCCAACAGAACCGACGAGACTGGGAGGCTGGTGGAGATGTTTGCTGTTAGCCGCAATTTGACTCAATTCGTGGAGGAGCCTACGCGAGTGCCGTATGCCCGAGATGATTATCCTAACACCATGGAACTGTTATTGACATCCGAGCCGAACACTTATACCGTGGAGGTCGCTGCACCACTGGGAAACTCAGATCACTCTTGGTATCGGTCGCGCAACCAGTTGCATTTCAAGCGAATAGCCGACCTAAGGTACGGAGGTATGGGACTGCTACCTGGGACGATTTGCGATGTTTCTTCCCATCCTTTCCGTGGTCGGAGGTGTGCTTTGGCGACTTCGATGTTAACGCATGCGCGGAGTCGGTCACAGATTTTATTATTCTCGGGATGGGAGTCTACATTGTGCATTCCATCAAATGAAGGCCATCGGATAAACCGCGGTTTGACAAAAAATGCGAGCAGATTACAGCGGCAAAAAATATAGCTTTTAAAAAGTGGTGCTTCAATTCCGACCAAATTTCGTTAGAGTCAGGCGATTGATACCACGAAGAAGGAACGTTAGTCACAAATTCGAAAGATAAACCTAGTGTATTCGCGAGTGTGTTTTCCGCGAATTCAAACCTTGATGCCGGTCTTTTGGAGCCACCTATGATCGGGCCGGTAAGCTCTTCGTTGCGAGATGTGAGGTTACGCCCGCGTACTATTCAATGCATTCTACGTGGACTAGACTGTAGGAAGGCAACCGGCCCAGACGGAATACCTGCAATAGTCCTAAAGAACTGTGCTCCAGAGGTATCACCGGTTCTCGGCAGATCCTTACGCTTATCTTATACACCCAGGACATTCCCTACCTGCTGGAAAATCGCTCGAGTTCTGTCAATCCCAAAGAGGAGGTGGAAAAAGTGTCTTCCACTAAATTACCGACCCATAGCATTACTGTCTATGTTATCTAAGGTGGTGGAAAAGGTTATCAACGCCGAATTAAGTAATTATTTGGAGTGCAACGGACTTCTGAATGATCGTCAATACAGATTCCGTGACAGGGGGTCCACGGGAGACCTTTTGACACGTATAACCGATATATGGACATCTGCGATTGAACGGCATGGTGAGTCAAGATCGGTCGCATTGGATACCTCCAAGGCTTTTGACCGCGTCTGGTGTGTGGCATTGCTGAACAAACATCGTTCATATGGACTTTCGCAGCAGTTTTGCGACTAGATAAAAAGCTGTGGGGATTCTTGAAGCTCACCTGAAGAACCCCCCATATCCGCAACCCATATTTACATTCCAATCACCAGCACCTGAAAACATTTCCTTTTCCAAGGACATTAATGCATATAAGCATTACCTAAAATTTCTAAAAAGAATTGCATTTACAAGGGCATTTTCCCATACATTAACGCATCCGCAAAATTTTTCCAACTAAGAATTCTTTATGGAATAAACAGCATATCCCTGAAAGACAATTCGGTTCACATATCATGTAACCATCCTAAACAGGGATAATGATCATTGCGTCGCCTATTCCCAGCTTCATCATGTGTACAACAAATTCCTTTTCATACACATTGGCTGGCGACCTTTTCTCCCAACAATAAACAACCCAAGCAGCTGCATTCAATTAGCGCAATCGACGTTGAAGCCAATTTCCCTAACTCGCACCATGTGCAAACAAAGGAACGCTGTTCTTCCGCAGGCATTCTGGCGATACGATAAACAATTCATATCGTTTGTGGTATTGTGGCGGTTCTTTAATACATTCCCAAAGGACCGCCCATCCTCTTAAATTAACCACCTTCCAAACCCATAGTACTTACCTGCAATTAGGGGCAGCGTAAGCTCCCCTGCAGCATCACACCTGAAAGTTAAACCTTATCAGCATGCACATCAAGCAAATCATTTCATTCATTCATACATGGACCGTGCCAGACAATCGGCTCAGCTTGTCAGCAATTATAAAAGATAAATACTCGCTGGCCAGCGTAATTGTTGACATAGCTGTAGCCGGTATTCTTGCTACGGTTCATGAGTAAATATTGCCCCAGTCCCAAGGTTCGCAACACTTGCGACCAATTTCCCTTATCGGTTATCTACCGATCATGGGATTTGGGCACTAATATGATTGACGTTAGACAATCATACCACAGATCATGCCTAACGATGCTCCGGCCTGTTACATAAACAAACACGATGTGCATATCATCGTGACCCTCTAAATAGCGTTTTTGTGTATCTTAAAGCAAAAACCTATTTCGTTCTCATGCGCAGGTCATCAAAGATGTATGGCCCTCGAAATAGCGTTTCTGTTTATTTAAGACACAGCAACCTATTTCTTCCTTCGGCGATATTTCGCCATCGCTTATCTCCACGACGCCTGCAGCCCCTAATACCAATTCCCTTTCATCGGTTATCAACCGATTATGGAATTTTGGCATGGATATGATCATTGTTTAGACAACTTACCCATGCCATGCCCTAGGATGACCAACCTGCAAATCAAAGCAAACACCAGTACATTGACCTGAAGGGATATAGGAAGAATCCATCTTCATGGCTGCTGGTGGAGGTTGATCTCGACGAATATAGTTGAGTCAGATTTTAGCCACCGTCGCGTACACATACGCTGGTGGAGTCACCAATTCTACACTTGAGGATCCCTGTCGGGAGCTGTGAGTTTTTAGTCGACGCGTTATATAAAAACTCCTATACGTCCGGTTAGCAGGAGCAAATATGTTGGTTTTTCTTTCGGTTAAAGAATAATTTAATTTAACAACGAAATATTTTCGCGCGAATTATAATTTGTTGTGTTTCTTTACGTGAATCATTGCTGAAGTGCTCATAGTTAGACGCACAAATGTTTGTAAACAGATAAGTAAAATTAGAACAGTAATTGAAGCCGTAAAATTAAAGAGATCTTGTGATTAACAGAACAAACGACTTGTTTCATTTTAACCAACCAAACCTGTGTGCTCTATTCGTTTCGTTTTTCTGGCGGAACAATTTTTTTCTCTCAATAAATTGTGGTATTTTTCTTAACCCGCGCCCGTGCTGGCGCCACTTGTAAAAACAACCCACAATATCCCAAATGCATTTCTTGTTTAATGAGTTCCAGCTTATTTATTTAGCTGACCCTAATTATAGACCGATACCTTAGATCGCTTTTCCCTTGTTACTTTTCCCTCGTTTCAGGTTCCGTTTATCCTTTGCTAAATGCATCGATACACACGGTGATGTGTATGATCACACATACACATACATTACCAAGTCCCTCTTCCTTGTTTTCACCACGAGAGAAACACTTTCTCTTTCGAAGAAACTCACCCCAGTTGCGAAGTGGCACTGCATCAAGCAGAGCAACGCGGAGTCGTATTGCAACAGCCGATCCGGTCGGTTCACCCCCCGCTCTCCGTAGCGCCGCGGAGACGCGTACATACTGAAGTCGTAATACACCCGCGGATGCGTTTCGATATCAAAACCTTTAGTCGTGGTTATTGGTGCACAAGGTCGTGAATTAAAAAGATAATATATCAACAAAACAGAAGACGAACAACCGATTTACCGTAAATTAACTTAACTGTCAGTGCTAAGTGCTCAGCCGCAATTATCTATAAAAACAAATGAAAATAAATTCCACCTGATCGTGAAGTGTGTGCGTAAAGAGCGACTCCGCTCTATTCCTTTAGTTTCCTTTATAATAGTAATATGTACTATGGGTTTTTATGTCTCGGTAGGTGCCGGCCCGACACTGGTTCACCAAGACGTCCCAAACTCTGGTATCATTCGTCCCAACTTGTTCACTAAAGTCTGGTAGTTCAGGAAAAACAATCGGTCTCCTCGTTTAATGTTTTTATTCTTAACTAAACTTTTTCGATATTGTACAAAGTAATCTTTTCGTTGAACAGAACTTATTTTATACACTATGTTGTAAGACAAAACTAATTTTTATAAACGAGGTCTTTTAATTCGTTACTTACGCAAAAGCAAGTGTGTCGCTATTCCTTTTTAATTAAAATTGTACACAGGTGAGTGCTCACTATTTTTATTGATTTGCTTGTGACGCAGGCAAGTATCACTCATCAATTCGATTACTTGAAACGAGAGTCGGAGTCCACTATTTCGTTTGATTTGCGTGTGACGAAAGCAAGAATCACTAAGCCGTTCTATTAACTTGAAAAGAGAGTCCGTGTCCACTATTTCGTTTGATATGCTTGTGACGAAAGCAAGTATAAATCATCTATTCGACTACTTGAAACGAGAGTCCGTGTCCACTATTTCGTTTGAATTTCACCAGACCACTGATTATTTATTAATTAACGTGAGGGCACGACCTGCCCTCACGGAATCCAAGACGCGATTAGTTACTGCCACCGAAGCGACAGAATACCAAAATTCCTTCCATCGCCTCTATGACCATATTTGGTAATTTTCCTTTTCGAATTGGTGTACCACCAAGGAAGGGTTGAAACGCACACACACGATGATCCCCTTTGGTTGCTCATCGCGTGTGTCGCCCAGCATGCGAACCCTGAACATGAAATTAAATAAAAATAAACAACCTTCGCAGCTGGGGCAAGTTATCCTGAAAAGGGTTAAAATGTTTACACGATCAGCGACTGTGTAAAGCATTATTGCTGATCGTGTACATCACATTTCCATAAAAGGATATGTTTATCCGACCAGCACTGAGTAGAACATTCATGCTGATCGGGCGCGCGTTGCTGGCGTCCTCGTATATGAATCGCCATGCACGTGTATGGGAAAAATTCTTTCTTCTTGTGTGCTTGGACAACGCTAAGGATTTATGTCGGCTACGTAATGTTGTACCGAGTTGTATTTCAGGGGCATTTCTTTGGTACTTTTGGGCAGTGTTGATTGCTGCATATGCAACCGGGTTAGCCTTTGGTGTACATGGTGCGATTCGCACAACTATGCCCTTGTAGGAAATGTCTGTTGTTGCTGATGTATTTTTCGTATCAGCAGACATTGTGCTCCACAGGTTTTTGGTGGTTATTGGTATGACCAATGCAGGTAAGTACACGCTTTTTGAGAATTAGAGCGCGCGTGGAAATGGTTACCTGCTGGTAGCTGAGCAGGTAAGTAGTGACGTTTGCAAGAACCGCCACAGTACAATTCGGCTTTACATAAAAAAATAAAATAAAAACAGTAAACAACAACCAACAATCTAGTGTGTTTTAATGTGTTTTCCTTTCCCTCGGTGACGAGCAGAGTTTTAGCGGCGAGTGGGACGAAGTAGAACTCGCACCCATGCCGGTGCAACGACTTCGTACCCCACAGAGCTTCCTCGAAAATCGGTAGATCTGGGATGTTGTGGACGGCGAGTGTTCGGACCTGTAGCCTATTAATTCGGGGGTGCCTCGAGGTTCTATTTTGGCTCCAACATTGTTTTTGCTTCACATAAATGATTTGTTGGACTCAACGGATAGTAGGTTGTTCAGTTTTGTGGTTGATAGACGCCTGTTTCGTCTTTTTTGAGTGATGTGCCGACTAGTGCATCAACGTCAGACCAGCTGGGATCCAGCCGGATCGGCTCTCTGCATCGGCATCTGGATAAGGTCCTGCAGTGGAGAAAGGCCAATCCGGTCGACTTCAATGCAACGAAGACATAGTATACAACATTGACAAAGAAAAGTGAATCGTCGGTTCCGCAGCTGATGATAATTGGCCAGGCGGTCGAATCTGGGGAAAGCATGAAATTGCTTGGTGTCACGGTCTGTGGGAATGTATCGTGGCAAAAACACGCGTCGAATATCTCTAGCTCCGGAAAACAGAGCTATCTTTTTAGAGCCAACCAATATTTTACTCCGGCCCAACTTGTTCTCCTATATAAATCCCAAATTAGACCCGCGCCCGAATATTGCTCTCATGTTTGGAGCTTTGCTCCTAAGCATACTCTCGACCTTCTTGAGAGCATACAAAGACGAGCGATCCGCCTGATCGGTGACACAGCGCTTATGTCGGGACTACAGTCGATACCTAATCGAAGCCCCATGGCCGACATCTGTCTGTTTTACAGTTATTATCACGGCAACTGTTCTTCAGAGATTCGTTTTATTGTTCCACGCAATTCAGTTTATATGCGCTCTATAAGACAATCCGACGGATCGCACCAATTTGCGGTTCATCTACCGACGACGCGAACATCCCTCCGACAGAACTCGTTTCGTTACAGAGCGGAAAAGCTGTGGAACTCCCCCCCTGTGCGAGTGTTCTCAGAGCGTTACAACCTGCAACTGTTTAAAAAGAACTGCAACGGTTATTTGGTCGCATTTCGGGGCGCCCTTTCGGCGCTATAGGTTCGCCTCTTCGGAGAGAAGTATACTAAAAAAAAAAGTGCCACATTAGTTTCGATAGCTTTCGTGTTTTCGCAATATATTCCCGCGGCATGTTTCACGGCTTTTTCTTTTGTTTTCTATACAAAGGTGGAAATCCTCAAAATATACATCTGGATCGATTCAGATCCATGTGGAATGTTTATGGACTAAAGCCACTACGCACCAGCACATATTCTGGTTATTCCGCGCTGAACTTTTTTTTTTAGATAATTCATTACGGGGTGGGACGGTATTTATGTGTTACTCGGCTCGTGTGTATGTTGTTTCGTAAAATGTTTTATAAAAGCTTGCTGATGCAAAGTGTGTGACAAATATCTCAATGATGTGCTGCTCCAACTCTGCCGTAGAATATACAGTTTTTTGTCGCCCGGAAAAAATTGTTTGTATAATATCCTCCCACAAAAAGCATCTTTTGATATTTCTTTCGAGGTTGACGTATTTCGTTCTTGTAATCAGCGAAGCTTCAGTATGACGTCGTTGAGCCACGCGCTGATGGGTTCCCATACATTGTTTGAGTATGGTTACGTTAGCCGCAACTGTATCACCGTTGATTGGCTTTGAAAGTATAGTACATTCCACAATAAATAGCGTTCCCTGTACATCCGTTTTATGGCATGCAGTGCGGGCCCACATTGTACTTGAATCTGTATACATATTGTTCAAAACTCTCGTGTCGTGTCAGGCACTGCTACAAGTGAAAATCGTCGTAAAAACTTCTCCTCGGAGGTTTATCCATTCTCTAATGTTCGTTATCATTTCGTTGGTCCATCTTCTTGTGTTGATCGTATCCAATTTTTCTTGCCATTGAGAAAGGCACCGTTCCTGGATAAATACCTATCCGCCTTTGAATGCACTAGAGTCAGTTAGTGCAGTTCCGGTATATTCGCCGCTGCTATTGATGCTAGGATATTTGCTCACAATATTATATTCCCAGCACAAAATTGTCAAAGGTGATATCCGTACAGCAAGACGGAGTCGTCTATCTTCCACAAAATTAACTGATTGTTGGATTGAACACCGAGTGGACTAATCAAATTAACTATGCGGTAGCCATGTCGGTACCGAAGACTTTGTGGAAAACGGTAGTAAACTTTTTGCGAAAACAAATGTGTCAAAGTTTTAGTGCCTCACCACATAGGGCTTGTTTTAACCCTCATACCAATTGTTTCACTGAGGTGGACAAAATGAAATGCACCCAATGATATACTTTTATTCAAACAATAAATGAAATTACGACGGTAGTTTGATAAGTCAGTGACTTTTTGAATTTCGCGCGCTAACTTTAAATGCAACACTGATCCCGTCACCTGCCAGATATAAATAAACTAGTTCGAGCGTCATTTAGTTTGTGTTTGACAGCCATTGAAGGCAGACAACCTCGTGAATCTTAACGAAAATGGAAAAAAGTGAATTTCATGTGCTGATTAAGCATAATCAAGCAACATCCATAAATTGAGCTACGAACTGCTTTCCCATTTAGTATATTCTCCAGATTTACCTCCATGCGACTGTTTCCTGTTTCCAAACCTGAAGAAAAGGCTGGGCGGTAAGAGATTCGGATCGAATGAAGAGGTCTCCACAGAAACTAACCCCTATTTTGAGGGCCTTGAGGAAACCTATTACTGGTCAGGAATAACAAAATTGTAAAAATGCTGGACTAAATGTATCGAGCTAGAAGGAAACTATGTTGATAAATAAAATGCTTATTTGCCGAAAAAAAGTCTTTTATTCGAAAAGTCACTGACTTATCAAAGTGCCCTCGTAAATTTAAATTTTCTCCGGGTGACAAAAAGTTTATATTCTACGATAAAGTTGGAACATGGCATCATTCAGACATTTGTCATACACATTACACCAACAAACTGTAAATTATAAACCCGCCTGGTACTGAACCAACAACAATTCAAAAAACAAACGCTGATGGACCAACAACCACAAATAAAATCACAGTAACGTGCTATAATTGCGGAGGCCCACATCCAGCGAACTTTTCCCAATGTCCCGAAAAGCTACGAATCCTCGAGAGACGATCGGCACACACGACAACACATAAACCAGCACCAACCAAAGCAACTGCAACTAAACCCTCATCACCTCAACCATCTCATCTCGTGGGATCAGGAATATCCTATGCAGAAGTTACGAAAGATTCCCGAAACTGGACTAAACCTCATCAACCCAATTCCAACGTTCTCAACCTGGACATCATGGGTTATATTAGAAGCCTGCATACGCTGCTACCCACCCTGAAACACAGCTCGGAAATAGAAAAAAGGTCAGATCTTAGATTTAATAACTTCCCACATTCTTCCCCTTAATGAATAGTCTCCCTCAACACAGAATCCATATATTCCCACACTCGTAGACAACACCTCCGGTTGTTTGTTGAAAAGCTCTCCCCAGATGTTCTTCTTCTCTCAGAAACTTGGCTTAAATCAAACTCTCGAGTATACATTCCTAATTACACATTTGTGTCCAACCCGCGAACCACTGGCCCTTATGGTGGTACTGGAATTCTAATACACAAGAAATTCCAATTTGCTGAAATCAGGTTCACTAACATAACTAATGTCGAATACACGGCAGTTAAACTCGTCTGCAGAAGTAATAAAGTACTGGTTTTGTCGTCTATATACATTCACCCTTCTCGTGAACCTAACTTCCCTAGTGCAGACATTTCTCAAATAATCCAGCAGTCTCTTCCGGCACCTTTCATCATAGGGGGAGACTGGAATGCTCGACATACATCATTTAATGACATCAAGTGCAACAAATATGGCTACCAACTCCTAGATCTCCTCCCACTTCATCCATATGTTTACGCAGACTGTCCATTGCAACCCACTCGAATTTGTAGTACAACCAAATCAACAATCGATTTCTTCGTAAAATCAACAGATATCTATTCATCTAATCCCCCTACAGTGTCCTTTACATTCCCATCCGATCATGGGTCCGTCCACTCCACGGTTCAAATCCCTTCGCTCGAGCCACTCTACACAGAGAATCCTATCCCAAATTTTTCCAAAACAAACTGGGAAAAAGTCAATAACGATATTGCTGCCAGTTTTTCAAATTATTCTTTACCGGAATCTTCAAACCTATTCCCTACTGAAATTGACCAGGCAGCTGTAAAAATCGAGCAAATACTGGGAAATGCTCTCTTCAGCCATACCCCTACGACCGTCCCTCATAACCACTTAGAAAAACCATTACCCAACCTCCTCACAAAATTATTGCGCATAAAAAAACAACTCCGACGTAAATTGCATATTAGCTACTCACCCTTTATTAAACAACAGATACAGCTTTTGACCACCCTGATAAATGGACAACTTAAAAATTTCACCGATCAGACGTACACGTCTACTCTAAACAGTATCAAACCAAACCGTGACCTATTCAAAAATATAAATCGACTAACTGGTCGTAAATTCAAGTCTCGAATGGACTATCTCATCCAACCAACTAACAGTAACATCGCCCAATCGGACACTGATATAGCAAACTGCCTCGCGGAACACTTCTGTAAAACTCATAAACAAAACGATTCCCTCCCAGTCACTAGTTTCCACGACACCGTGAATGAATTCATCTCAGGCACACTGGAGCCATCCTTCCCACCATTCATTACTGAATTCAACGAAACCAATAAAGCGTCACATCCCATGAGAACCGACACATTCCTAAGCTTTACAGAATTATCTGAATTGATTACTTCGCGTAACAATAAAAAATCTACAGGCTTGGATAGAATCCCTAACCTTCTAGTTAAAAGACTTCACCCGGAAAACTTACTCCCCATTCCCGTTCTTCTCAACCACATAATAAATGCTTCACATTTCCCAAAATGTTGGATAACAACGGTGATAGTCCCTATTAGTAAATCCGGTTCTTCCAACAACCCGGCTAACTTCCGTCCCATATCACAGCTAAATTCGCTTAGTAAGGTTTTGGAATGTAAGATATACAAAAATCTTCTCTCATTTGCTAGAGACAACTCCCTTATCCCGAATTCTCAATTTGCCTTTCGTCCACAACACTCAACTTGTCATGCTCTGCTAAAACTGACACATGATGTGACAATGAATCTCCAAAACCAATCCCCGACAATATGCGTCTCTCTCGACATAGCAAAAGCATTCGATTGCGTTTGGATTGGAGGACTGCTATACAAGCTACATTCAATGTTCGGATTAAAAACCCACACCATAAAACTTCTCGCTTCCTACCTTTCTGATAGAAAGTTCATGGTGAAAATAAATTCAACTCTTTCGACACCATACAGTATAACCGCGGATGTTCCTCAAGGTTCCATTCTCGGACCATTATTATACCTCCTTTATACTTCAGACACCCCGCAGCCACTGTCACCTAATACAGTAATGCTGAACTATGCCGATGACACTTTAATTTATTCAAGCAACAAGTTTGTCAAGGAGGCAAGAAACTGTATGAACAGCTATCTCCCGAATCTCTCAGCATATTTTACTAAGTGGAAAATCCGACTCAACCCAGCCAAAAGTCAACTCATGGTGTTTAAAGGCAGAAATGCGAATTGTACTAACAACACCATACGCTGCCATAACAAAATCAGAATCAAGTTAAATAACAATATAATTAAACCCTCCAAAACCTTAAAGTACCTGGGAATAACCTTCACCAACAATCTGTCCTTCTCCGCCCACACCAAAAACTCGATTCGCAAAGCCGCAATTCAACTTAATCTCTGCAGAAAAGTGATCTACAAGCCGAATGGTCTCTCTCCCAAAGTTAAATCACTTATCTACAAACAGATAATCAGACCCACTCTCACATATGCATGCCCGATATGGTACCATATCACACCCGCCCAAATGGAGAAGCTACGCATCTTCGAAAGGAAATGCTTCAGACTTATCACTGGCCTCAACCGACATCCCAACTCCCACAAATATTACAACAGTAGTTCTGTGGCTATTGTAGTATTAACCTCTTTATTAAATGTGGTAAATGTCTTATCCGCCTTCGTAACGTACCATCATGGGTACTGGTCCACGAATCTGACTCCGAGTATTACTTTCTGTCAATACCGAACGCAACTAAACAATCGTGGTTAAACAGTAACACGCACGAAGCAAACACACTGTCCAAAATTAAATTAAAACTCTATTGAATTCAAAGTCTTAAACTATAAAAATTGAACAACTTAATATTTGTAAGGTTTGTTTCACATACGGCGATTCGCTTGTGTACAGCGCAGTAAAACTTAACTTCCTTCGTGGCACTTACTTTAGTTTTACAATGTTTAAATCCGAAATGATTAGAACGTATAACTTAAATTCTAGTCTGGTGACACTTATATTAACTTTAATGTATTTAATTCGGAACAATTAGAAGAGATAATTAGGATTCCAGTTCGTGACACTTGTATTAATTTTAATATATTTAATTCGGATTAATTAGAAAGTATAATTAGGATTCTAATTCGATGACACTTATATTAACTTTAGTATATTTAATTCGTAAAGGCTCTTCGCAACGCGACCGACTCAATATCTAGATCTCCCGCGACACTCCACCAGGACTTATAATTTCGGACTAATTAGCAGATACAGTTTGGATTATTTTCCTTCTGCTCATCAAAGCCATAGCCTACGACACATTCGATCATCGCCCCGATGACCAAATATGGCAAGATCTCCTTAAGAATAACAACAGAAGGGCTGGAACACACACAGATAAACATATTTGCCGCTGGGACAAGTCAACCTGAAAAAGGATTAAATGAGCTCATACGGTCAGCGGCTATATGAAACATTGTTGCCGATCGTGTGTGTGTTGTTGGCATCGGTGCGGCTGATTCGCACACCTCGTCGCATCATCTTTCGTGTTTGCATGATCAGCGGCAGTGTACTGTGTTTTTTGCTGATCGTGTACTTATTGGCGGGAACCCCCGGCAAGCGAACTCCTGTTGGTAAATTTCATTTCGAGAAGCTCAACTTCCTGGGGTGATGATTGCTGTATGTCACCATGTACGTGTCGCTCTTGTGATCAACCGATGCTGGCATTAGGAAAACAACGCAAAAGAAAGAAATATCTCTCGTGGCATGCGGTAGACACATTAGGAGGCATTTCCTTGGCACGGTTGGGTGATGTAGATTTCTGTTTTTGCAACCGTTTGCTTTTACGGAACATGGTGCGTCTCGCACGCCTATACCCCTGTGGTAGATTTCGTCTTCGCTGATATAATATCGTATCAGCAAGCATTAGGTCTCACAGGCTTTTCTGTGGATGCTGGTATGACCAAGGCAGGGAAGTACATGCTTTTTGCAATTAGGACATGCGTGATGATGGTTACCTGATGGTAGGCGGGCAAGTAGATAGTGGCGTTTCATGGGATTGCCACGGTACTTGTTTCTTTATTCAGGTTGAAAGCCCCAGATGGGAGTTCTTACCTGGTCTGGTGGAAAAGTGGATAGTGGCGTTCAGGAGAAATCGCCACAGTTCGCTCTACTATGCCGCTAATATTGAACGTATAGATCGACGCTTCCTCGACCTGTCCATCAAATTTATCGAAAATCTTCCCAATAATCCCAACCCGATAATAAACGCGCTCACATCGACTCCGTCAGATAACCGAACTGCCTACCCGAACTGTCTCCACATCAGAACCTTCTTCACCTCTGGCAGGTTGGTTAATAACTCTAATGAGATTGTATACCACAATACAGAGCTTTCACCTCACCAATTTAAATATAGTAATATTCAACCCTTCTCCAATATTTTGCGTTTCAACGAACAAACGGAAAAACGAAAAGTTCCCCAACCCACATCCCTGACTGACAATATCCTCACTAACCCATAACCTACCTATTGATCACTATGCTTCCCCCTTCCACACCACACTAACTTATTTCAATAATAACTAGACTAAGTTAAGATAAGTTAAGTTAAGTAAATTAGCATAGGTTAAGTAAATAACTATATCCTTGTTTTCTGACCTTTTCCAGGAAGCTCTACCCACTACAATCTTAATCCATAATCAATATATAACTCCTATCATATTGTTTGAAAAATGTACTAGTAAGTATATGTAAACAATTATAGCTAAAGTATTATAAGTATTGCTTATTGTAAAAATTATTGATGATCAATAAATACAGAAATGTAAAAAAAAAAAATAAAAAAACTGTAAATTATAAAAGATACTGCGAAACTTATTATGAAACACATTGCGGTATCGTATTGCGAAAGTACGAAAGAAGTCGAAGCCGATGCCATGTGTGGAAGCTAAATGTATTAACTCCATTTCAACCTCTCTTAATTAAATGCAGTTTAGTTAGGAAGTTTTACAATTCGAAGATTATTAAAATGAATTAGGAGTGAGATAAAAAAGACAATCAGACGAAAATACGGTGGTGGAGACGTAGCCAGGTGGCTGGCAAGCGATAGCTTACAGGAGGTGGTAAGAGTAATGTTAAATCAGAAAATATGCTTTGTAGGCGTCACATAATATGCCCAGCTTAATAAATTTTAAGACCTTAATTTTGTCGTTTAGATGGTTGCCTATTATACTCACGTAGTGACAGTGTTGACATCTTTTGTCTTTTCTTCTGTTTTGTAATGTGACCATTCAACGTGGTATTGCGACATCATCTACTGAACAATCAAGTCTGCATGGCACAGTCTTGGATAGCTATTATAAATTTGTTTACTGTGTTCCATATTTGCACCGTCTTTTGATGATGTCACATCGCATGTTGACCCTCACCTGAAAAGGGTCTTTATGTAAACGGCCTCCCACGAGTTTGCCTTTGCGGCCAAGTGATAGCCATACTCAGTGAAAGACGTAAATAAAGATAAATGACTTGCTCGTTTACCCTGAACAAAGGTGCACTGTCCCCAAGACTAGTCAAGATGGCCGCGGATATTTCACGATAGTATTGAAATTTAAATAGAAGCCTTACAAAGCCATCTATGTTTCTTAAATAGGGCCGGCTTGAACTGTATATTAAAGATATCAAGTGACGTTAACTCTATGTCTTTAATGGTTGTTGTGAAAATTATGTTCGCAATGAGGAGCTTGTTCCATTCTAGGAATGATTCCCTAGTATTTCTTTTAGGATATTTAAAATGCTAAATAATTTGTTTCGGTGGGGGATTTTGTGTTAGCAGTTGCTGTTGATGTTGCTGTTGACCGACTTTTGGCTTCGGCTGTTGTTGTTGTTGGGTGGTATTTTGCTGTTCGAGCGCCGCTATTTTTTTCCCCGGCGTCTCTCTTCTAGCCGTGCTCTCCACCGCAAGTTTCGCTTCCAGTTCGCTTAACTTCTCTTCTTCATCCTCAGACTCTCACGATGCAAGAGAAGCGAATGAATTATTTGCCTCATACAAGTTAAACTTGGAGGGGGGGGGGGGGGGGGGGGGGGGGGAGCTCACTGTCCTCCTCCGTTTGCTGTTTTTCCTCGATCGTTAGTTTCGCGGCTTTTCAAAACCACGTCTGCATGCGCCCCTTTAATAAGGAATCCACCATTGCGGTATGCCTAGACATTGGAAAGGCTTTTGACACGACATGGATGAATCTCTCGTCTATAAATTATTGAACACAGGCCTCAGTAGAACGCTGTGTAGCATCATCTACCACTTCATTCGAAACAGAATCTTTCAAGTTCGCGTGAATGGAAAGATATCCCGAACTTCCAACGCCAACGCAGGCGTACCACAGGGTTCCATTCTAGGCCACATCCTATTTAATATCTACACCTTAGATATTCCTCGCCCCCTGGACCGGATAGTAAACCAGATATGCTATGCGGAGGACGTCCTAGAGTACACGACATCCCTAAACTCGCATCAAGCACCCTGTGAATAGGACGTTAGAATACAGCCACAGCTAGACCGGCTTGTGGTAAGAGACGCTTAAGGCCGAGTGGTAGGTGGGGTCCCAACGCCCTGTCAGCCGGCGAAATACCACCCCATCAAGCTATAGACTCCGTGAAATGGTCAGGAGAATTCCCTGCCCATCTTGCGAGGATTGGCTGACGGACCGGTTCGAGAAAATGTTGGTTTAGGTGGTAGTCGGTCCCAAGGTAAGATCCCACCCCGTCACGCAGTACATTCCGCGATATCGTCGAAAGAAATCTTCGACGGTGTTTCGGATGTGTGGCTGATGGCCCGGACTGACACGGCGATAAGTCATGATGATACCTTCTGATATAAAGAATTCCAGAAGTAAACTAGTCTCCCATTCGGATCGGACTATGTCGGGGGAACATCATGCAAATATTCTGATAAATAACCGAACTTTGAGAGGTTCGTCATCGCATAATCGGGCTCGGTCTCGAAGCTCTGCCCACCCTCGACTGGTAACGGCATTTTGTAACATCAATGGCATCGGTTTCACCAATATGAATATAAACGCCGTCCACCAACATTTGCAAACAGCGAAACCTGATATCCTTGCCCTAACTGAGACCCAGGTCGATTCGTCAACTCATTCGACATATCTTCGTTACTCAGGATACGATTTATATTCGAGATTCCGTTTTAAGGGTGGAGTCTGCGCCTTCGAGCGGTCCGACATAGCTTGCCAGAGGATGGAGGCATTGGAACCCAATAATATGGACATCTTATGGTTGAGGGTAGTGCTGAGGAATTCTGTTAAATTTCTTTGTTTTCTTTACCGCTCCCCGAATGACGATCGACCAGCGAGATTTTTCGAACATCTTTCACGTACCGTCGACTGGATACAGATCAACCACCCAACTTTTGATACTGTCGTCTTTTTCGATTTTAGTGTGCACAATTCCGGCTGGTTGGTGCATTCCAACAGAGTCGACGAGACTGGGAGGCTGGCGGAGATGTTCGCTGTTACCCGCAATTAGACTCAACTCGTGGAGGAGCCCACACAAGTGGCGCATGCCCGAGGTGATTATCCGAACACCCTGGAGCTTTTATTGACATCCGAGCCGAACATTTATACCGTGGAGGTCACTGCGCCACTCGGAGGAATTCATCGTGCTGAGGAATTCTGTTGAATTGCTTTCTTGTCTTACCACTCCCCGAAAGACGATAGACCGGCGACATTTTTCGAACATCTTTCACATACCATCGATTGGATACAGATTAACCACCCGACTTCTGAAATTATCGTCCTTGGGAGTATTAATGTACACAATTCCGGCCGATTGGTGCATTCTGATAGAACCGACGAGGCTGGGAGGCTGGCAGAGACGTTCGCTGTTAGCCACAGCTTGACTCAACTCGTGGAGGAACCTACGCGAGTGGCGGATGCCCGAAGTGATTATACGAACACCCTGGATCTGTTTTCGACATCCAAGCCCAGCAGCAATACCGTGGAGATTGTTGCGCCACTGGGAAACTCAGATTGTTGCTTGGTATCTGTCGCGCAACCACTTGCATTTCAAGTGAATAACCGACCTAAGCAACTTCGCCATGTATGGAAGTATGGGGCTGCCAACTGGGCTGTTTTGCGAGATTTCTTCGCATCCTTTCCTTGGACCGAGGTGTGCTTTGGAAACTCCGATTTTCAGGGAAGCGCGGAGTCGGTCACAGAGATTATTCTTCTTGGGATGGGGATCTACATTCCGCATTCTATCAAACGAAGTTCATCCGATCAACCTTGGTTTGATAAAAAATGCGAGCAGACTACGGCGCAAAAAATAGAGCTTTTAAACAATTTCAAACCGAGGTGAACAGAACGAATTTTGATAGAATCAGAAACGCGTGCAACCACCCGATTGAAACCGCGAAGAAGGCTTACGACGACAGAGTGACTAATAAACTCCTTGGGTGCCCAACTGATACGCGTCCTTTCTGGTCAATGGCAAGGGCTGTCAGCAGTAACTTCGCTTCCTCCTCTTTTCCTCCACTAGTGACAGGCAGTGGGACGTTAGTCACAAATGCAAAAGATAAAGCTAATCTGTTCGCGAGTTTATTTTCTTTATTTATAACCGCAGAGTTACCAATAAACTCGTTGAATGCCCAACTGTTTCACGTTCGTTCTGGTTAATGGCAAGGGCTGTCACCAGTAACTTCGCGTCCTCCTCTTTTCGTCCGTTTGTGAGGGGCAGCGGCACGTTAATCACAAATTCAAAGGATAAAGCTAATGTGTTCGCGAATTCAAACCTCGATCCCGGTTTTTTGGAGCCACCTGTGATCGCGTCTGTACGGTCTTCCAGGTGGGATGGGAGATTTCGCCCGCGTACTATTCAACGCATTCTACGTAAACTGGATTGTAGGAAGGCAAGCGGGCCGGACCGAATATCAGCAACAGTCCTTAAAAACTGTGCTCCAGAAATCGCCGGCTCTTGGAGGACGTTTCTCTTATGCGCGGACGACTGTGGGGGGTAAGAAGTATTGCACCAAGCTCGGGCACACGATTCACTTCTTCCCCACTGCACCGTCACTGGGAAAACAATAGTTCACCCGAAGAAATGAAAAATGAAAACACTCTTTATAGTTGTTATTCTGTTTTATTCTTTATTTTTATTTTTCAATATTTAATTTGGTTTACAAGTATCCTTATTAAAATAGATGAACTTGAAATGTACACAATATACTATTTTACACTCTAAGGATGATTTTAAATTAATAACTCTTCGTTTTATTTCGTTAGTTTTTTTATTGCCGAAATACGCGATGCGACCTTTCGCCCTGGTGATTGAGATGTGACTGGTGCGGCAGCGTGACTGCGCGGGATGGTGATTGAATAGCGACTGGTGTGAATTAGGGTTGAAATTCATATTTCATTCCACACACAGGACAACCAAAAGAGACCACGCCTCTGCTCTCTCAACTTCACGCCCTTCAAAGTGTGAGTAACTTTTGTTAATAGGGTAATTGACGGACATGAAGAATGAGAGAACAGAAAACATGATATGCTGTGATCTCGGGGTAGCTTTGGTTGTGTGTGTTGGTATCAGATGCAGATACTGACATGACCTGGTGACCCAGTGGTACGGCTATGGTGTAGCCGGAGCACATTGAACCGTGGAAAGAAATACGAATGAGAGGGAAACCTAGCTGATGTTACTCCCCTGCAAAAAGAGATCATTGATCCCAAGCGAATGGGTGATCTGAGGGAAAGTCGATAGGACGCCGCTGATGTTTGGGAAATAATCCGCGTGAGAACCAGACTCTAAGACGCTGAAATAACCCCAGCTATTTTGCTATGATGCAACAGCGTCGTTCGTTTAGACTTGTTGTTGCTAACCGACATTATGTGATTTCCGATGGGAAACTCATGGTTAGCAAGAATGGAGTTGCCGTATGACAAGAATGGAGCTAAACTCAATTATGCATTATCTGCAAAGGATAATGAGTTTAGCTATACGTCCGTTTGACATGTTTTACAGGGTAATAACTTATAAAGGAAATGGGTAGGTATGACACGCTGAAAGCGGTCGAAATTAGGTAGGAATTATGGTTAGAATTGTGGGTTGTTTCTCCTATAGAATAGAGAAACCACCACGATACTCCCCCGCCAGTGACGTAGTCACGAAATAATGGTAGGGCGGAAGAAGTAGTTTGATGGGTGTCGGAAGGAAGTTAGCTTGGTGGTGAATTGGAAGGATTTTTAGATGCCTAAGGAGACGTGCTCGGCTTCGTGTGAGTGGAGGTTGAGGTGGTTGGCGAATGTTGGCAGAGTCGGTTGCTGACTGAGGATTTGGAGCTGACGCCTCGAAGAAACAAGGTTTGAGTCTCTCAACACTGACCGTGGATCGTTTGCTCGGATATCGATCTCGAAGACACGGTCGCTGATGCGGTTGGAGACTCTGCAGGGACCGTCATACGCAGGGTCCAAAGGTTTTTTACCTTATCCACCCTGACAAAGACGTGCGTGCAGCTGTGCAGTTCAGGGTGGACGAAACGTTTTTTAGAACCATGCCTGGTCACGGGCGATGCTCTAACCTTACGAAGAAGGTCGCGGAGGTGGCCCACATCCTGCAACTGGTTGTGTGGCGTATCACCATCCACGAAAAGTTCGCCTGGTAGTAGGAGGTTGGTGCCATAGGTGAGTTCCGCAGCGGAAGTACCTAGGTCCTCCTTAAAACTAGTCCTCAGACCGAGGAGTACGGTAGGAAGGGCGTCAAACCATTTGGTGTCGTTATGACACATGAGGGAAGCCTTGAGAGACCGATGCCAGCGTTCGACCATCCCGTTGGATTCGGGGTGATAGGCGGTCGTGCGACTTCGTTGGCAGCCGAGGAGATCCGTCAGCTGCCCGAAGATCGTTGCTTCGAATTGCGGCCCTCGGTCTGTAGTAATGGTGGCAGGTACGCCGAAACGTGTGACCCAGGTCGAATAGAAGGCTTTGGCGACTGATTCAGCAGTTACTGCTCTGAGAGAAGTCGCTTCTGACCATCGCGTGTAGCGATCCATCATAGTGAGGATGTACGAAAATCCTCTTAATGGAGTAAGCGGTCCCACTATGTCAATATGGACGTGGGCGAAGCATGCCGTGGGTAGCTTAAATTGTGCAGATTCTAATACGTTATGCCGCGCTACTTTGCAGCGCTGGCATTGGAGGCAAGCGCGGGCCCAGGTGGTGAGGTCTTTGCTCATTCGGGGCCAAATGAATTTCTTACGGACAGCAGCGGCGGTCGCGCGGCCGCTGGGGTGGGCTGGGTCATGGTAGACCTGGAACACGCCCCCACGAAGCTTCTCGGGAATGTAGGGCCTGGCGGTTCCAGTTGAAACATGGCACCAGATTTCGCCGAAGGGATCGCGGAGGGTGAGTTTGCTTAGCTCGAGTGCTGTACCAGCAGTTAGAAGTGATTCGAGCTGGCTGTCCTCCTGTTGGGCCAGGCTAAGGTCGGCGTTGTTCAGAGTGGCGCGCAAGTGAATCGTATCGATTCGAGAAAAAGCGTCCGCCGGGATGTTTTGTGGACCAGAGATATGTTTAATCTCGGTAGTATATTGGCCGATGAGATCGAGTTGACGTTCTTGTCGGGGGGAAGCATTTCCCGACTTTTTCCGGAACGCAAACACCAGCGGTTTGTGGTCTGTATACACGGAGAGCGAGCGACCCTCCACCATATGACGGAAATATTTAATGGCGGTGTAGATCGCCAGTAATTCCCGGTCATAGGCGCTGTATCGCCGCTCTGTGGGACTCAGTTTCCTGGAAAAGAAAACGAGCGGTTCCGGTTGGCCTTCGAAATCCTGTTGTAGGACTGCTCCGATTGCGGAATCCGATGCGTCGCATTGGATAGACAAAACCGCTCCCTCTAAGGGATATCGGAGTAGTGTGGCGTTAGCCAGTTGCTCCTTGGACAGTTGGAACGCACGGTCCGAAGCTTCTGTCCATGGAATTGGGCGCTTGTCGTTGCGCTTCGCTCCTTTTAGAAATTCAGTCAGAGGAGCCTGGGTTTGGGCGGCGTCTTTAAGGGTTGGTCGGTAAAAATTGAGCATTCCGATGAAACGTCGGAGCTCGCTTATGTTGGTTGGGCGTGGATATTGTATGAGGGCCTCCACACGATCTGGAAGTGAGCGAATGCCCTGGTTGTCAACAATGTAGCCCAGATATGTGATTTGCTCTTTGGCATATTGACACTTATCTGTGTTGATGACAAGACCGAATTCGCGGAGGCGCTCGAGGACCTGTCGTAAATGGCGCTTGTGTTCAACGTGGTCTCGTGAGGCGATGAGGATGTCATCGAGCTAAGCATGACAGCAATTGAGACCACGTAGAACCGAGTCGATGTATCTCTGGAATGTCTGCGCGGCATTCCTGAGACCGAAAGTCATTACTTTGAACTCGAAGACTCCGAAAGGAGTAATGACTGCCGTTTTTGGGATGTCTTCAAGTGCCACCGGAATTTGGTGGTAAGCCCTGGTGAGATCCAGGGTGGTGAAGACTTTGCACCCTCTTAATTTATATGAAAAATCATATAGGTGTGCAATAGGGTATCTGTCGGGGACTGTTGCTGCATTCAGCAGTCTGTAATCCCCGCATGGGCGCCACTCCCCGGAACGTTTCTTAACTAAATGGAGTGGGCATGACACACTGAAAGCGGTCGAAATTAGGTAGGAATTGTGGTTGGAATTGTGGGTTGTTTCTCCTATAGAATAGAGAAACCCCCACAGGACCTTTCCTACCTGCTGGAAAATCACTCGCGTTCAGCCAATCCCAAAGACGGGAAAAAAAGAGTCTCCCACAAAATTACCGACCTATAGCATTACTGTCTATGCTATCTAAGGTGATGGAAAAGGTCAGCAACGCCGAGTTAATTAAGTATTTGGAGTGGTAATGGACATCTGAATGATTGTCAATACGGATTCCATTGCAGGCGGTCTGCGGGAGACCTTTTGGCCCTTATAACCGATATATGGACATCTGCGATTGAGGGGCATGGTGAGTCAAGGGCGGTGGCATTGGATATCTTCAAGGCTTTTGACCGCGTCTGGCACGGGGTATTGCTGAGATAACTTTGTTCATATGGGCTCTCACAACAGCTTTGCGACTGGACAAAGAGCTTCCTCGATCGGGTTGTTGTCGACGGCGAGAGTTTAGATCTCTATGCTGTTAATTTGGGGGTGCCCCAGAGTTCTATTTTGGCTCCAACCTTGTTTTTGCTTCAGATAAATGATTTGTTGGAGACAACGGACAACAAGGTGTTCAGTTTTGCGGATGATAGTACGATTGTTTCCTCCTTTTCGAGTATTTGGAGTATCTACGTCGCACCAGCTGAGATGTAGACAGATTGGCTCCCTGAATCAGGATCTAGATAAGGCCCTGCAGTGTAGAAGGGCCAATCTCGTCGGCTTCAATGTAGCGAAGGCACAAAATACAACATTCACAAAGAAAAGTGGATCATCGTTTCCCCAGCTGATGATGAATGGTCAGGCCCTCGAATCTGGGGAAAGCTTGAAATTGCTCGGCGTCACGGTCTGTGGGAATGTATCGTGGCATAGACACGTGTCGACCATCGCCAGGGCAGGCTCTGGGAAACTGAGTTATCTCAAGCCAAGAAATATTTTACTCCGGCTCAACTTATTCTCCTGTATAAATCCCAAATTAGACCCGCGCTCGAATATTGCTCTCATGTTTGGAGCTCGGCTCCTAAACAAATCCTCGACCTACTTGCGAGCATACTGAGATGAGTGATCTGCCTGATCGGGGACAATTCGCTGACTTCGGGACAACAGTCGCTATCACATCGAAGGCGCGTAGCTGACCTCTGTCTGTTTTACAGATATCGTCACGGATACTGTTCTTCGGAGATTCGTTCCACGCAATTCGGCTTATACATTCCACTAGACAATCCGATGGATCGCACCAGTTTGCGGTTCATCTTCCGACGGCGCGAACATCCCTGCATCTGAACTCGTTTCGTTACAAAGCGGGGAAGCTGTGGAACTCCCTTCCCGCGCGAGTGTTCCCGCAGCGTTACAACCCACAACTGTTCAAAAAGAACTGCAACAGTTATTTAGTGGCATCTCGGGGCGCCCACTCGGCGCTATAGGTTCGCCTCTCCCGAGAGAAGTATAATAAAAAAAATCGACTCAATCGTCACCTGGACAAACTGCATCAGTATTACAGTCGAGGAAAAATTCAAGCTAATCCATCCAAAGCAGTAGTTATAATTCTGAGTAGCGAACGCTCCGAACATACTTCTCGATATTCACAGAATATTCGAATACGAATGGTAGGTACTATGATTAGACCACAGGACAGAATGAAATATCTTGGGGTCATTTATACCCCAGAAATGAATTTCATCAAATATGTGACCCACATTTTTCAGAGTGCCCTAAGCAACTGCATAACAATTTTAAATGGACTAACAATGTTGACGCCAACGTTAAACTTCTCTGCTGTAAGCAGCTAATCCGTTCTGGAATATCGCTACATTACCCCTATCGACGAGTACGGGAGGCTTGCGTCCTTGACTCTGCTATCCTTCGATCTCTTCGGATCCGACCACCACAATTTCTTCTTCTGTACAAAACTGAAAAAAGCAACTTTCCAGCAACATACCCCTCTAATATAGAGGATTCCAGGATCCATCCCTTAAGGTCAGTGTGCCATAGGGCCAGTGTGCCATAGGGTCAGTGTGCCGGCACGGGTACGGGTTCTACTACCAACCCACTAACCCGTCACTGTTTAAATAAACTTAGTTCTGCCACAATCCGGATTCCAAGAAAAGAAAAATACAATGAAACACACTAGTTTGTTTGGTAGTTTAAACGATCTTTTTATTTTGACTGTTACAATCCGGTCTTCAAGAAAAGAACAATACAATAAAACATATTGGTTCGTTTGGTAGTTTAAACGATCTTTTTATTTTGACTTATTTATTTTTAGCTGTTTTTACAAGTTCCTCAAATTGCAGTGGGCTTTTATTAGGTAACACACCAATTTCATTATATTCACAAGCGTAAAAAGGACAATTTCCCGTTTTTGTGACTCCTCTTCGCCGTTTTACGGTGGTTCTGTCAGCGAAGAGAGATTTGTTTTTCTTCTAGGTATTCTGTTACTGTGTTTGTTTTTTCACTATTGTCACAACCTATCTGTGTTTTAATCACGTTTAATCAACTGAGAAATACAGCGCAAAACGACGCGGCGAACAATAACGAACGGAAAACACGATTTTCCAAAATCATGCGAATTTCCCAGCACGGACTTCTCACAAGAGGTGTATTTACACATGAATCGAACACCTAACTTATCGTATTTTCCCGACTCCGACAACGCAAAACTCGACTACTGGTTCCACCCTTGGCTCGTGCAGGGCCGACTCCCTACTGGGGTGAGTTTCGTCCGTGGCGATAGAAAATTTCTCTCTCTGGTGAATAGAGGACCGGCTCTCTCAGTGTAGATCCTAGTGCTGTGTGTGAGTTGATCGTGTAGATCGCATTGTTTACCCTGGTACTGCGGCCATGGATAAACGAAATCGAACAAGGGAAAAAAGAACAAAGGGAAAATGGACCAAGGGCATCTTGAGCGATGAGAGTGCAGCTGAGTAAACAAGCTGTATCTCATTAGGGAAGCATTGGGTGCTAATGGATGATTCAAATACTTACACAATGGGAATTGTGTATAGAATCTATGTCGACGGGACGAATCTAATTCTTTTGTTTGTATGTTGTGTGTGCTGAAAATTCGATTTTTGGCGGCTAAGCGCGAGAAGCGACGATGGCTTGTCGGTTGGATAAAAGATCGTGGGTCGGGTACATTGCAGCTGAGTAAACAAACTGCGTGGTGTTGCTTTTGTTGTTGGACGAAAAGGTTGGCTAGAAATGTGTATGCTTGGAACATTGTTGTGCACATGTGGGGCAGGCATTTGCCGGCGAGGAGAATCGATAAGATTCCCTGATTGCAGTGGTTACATTAAATGTGAACCGAAATGTTTTCGTGGAAACTCAATGATGCGTTGATGCAAGGAATAATGATGGCCTATGGAACAGGAAATGTTTACAGGTTTGGGAGATGGGAGTTGGGAGTTGGGTTGCACATATGGGCGGTTCTTTAGGTAAGGTATTAAAGAGCACCAACAGGTCTACTCATGACAGACTACACACACGCACACACAGTACAAGACTGCGCAAACATACACGCACATCGACCAGCGCGGAGATTATCAGACGCCAAAGACGTGATCTGGGTTTACTACCACACTCAAGACGTTCCGGTCCTTTTGTGACAGCTGGCACCGATGCCGTGTGTGCAACTGGTGTGTACGAAGCGTCTTCTCAGGAGTCCAATGATTCGTTGTTGGGTGTGGCGTCTTCTTAGGGATCAGTCCATTGCCATCTAGTGGCGTCTACCGTCGAATCGAGTGCGTTACTTTCCGTCGCGTCTTTTGGTATTTGATGCGTTGTGATGGTGTGGCGTCTTCTTGACGCGTCGCCAACACGTATAATATGGCAATTGCTTTGTAATTTTCCGGGAATTAATTTTTCCTTTTCTTTGCTAGCGATTGAATGTAATCGACGTTGCAAATGGTAGGAAATGTTTTCTGTATATAAGACGTGCTAAGACCCTGTGATAGCTCTAGGGGTTTTAAGGACTATTGCTGGTATTCCGTCCGGTTCGGTTGCCTTCTTCCAACGAAACGACGGAGAACAACACGTGCGGCCAAGTTTACGTTGAAGTATTGAGGCAGTCACTGGTGGCCCCCATAAACCAGCATCTGAGAATTTGCGGATAATAAACATTACAGTAGAGGGCTCCTCGATAGTATAATGGTTAGTATAGCCGCCTCCCCATCGGGGAGCCTCTGGCGCAAGACTAATGACCTTGCCCGGAAAAAAAACAAATCATTATGGAAAATTTAACAAGCTTCAAGACTTGCTAAATAAGGCCAAGACCCGTTCCCGGTTGTAGTGCCGATGATGATGATGGTGAAACATTACAGTGCTGCCATCTAGGTGCCACAATGGACGTAAGCTCTTTTTATAAATGAATATTTATTTTAATTCAAAGAAAAAATGTACTTGATCCAGGATAACTCTCTCCTTGGATCTAATGATGTTACTTCTGATATTTGCATTTTAAATAATCCACCCTTTGAATTTTTGCGAATCAACTCCTTCGACTCTTTGCGGCGTTGGTCAACCATTGGCAGATCATTATTTATTTGTTAGAATGTAAATTTTCTACAGCCATCGTCAATTTATTCTTTCTGGAGTCCAACAGACAACCGTGAGGTAGTTCCTGTGGCTTTTCAACATTCCGTTCCCTTGGTGGTGCACAAGAGGACCTTTAGAGTGACTACAGCATGAATATACAATGTATTAAATCAGGTCCTGTGAGGACGTATCAATTTGCATGTGTGCCATTTAGTCCCTTTGGGTGAAAAATGGTTATCAATGTGAATGTACATGGGTATGTGCTGCGATTGGTAATTGTCTCATATTGTGAATATTTGGAGGGTATCCTGTGGAGTCTAGCTCGAAACAAAGAAGCCTTTACTCATGTAACATGTTTATGCAAATTATTGAATTTTCCAATACAACGTTCTGTCCCATACGTTCATTTGTGGACCCCAAAATAACTGAATAAACGTGATTGTACCTCGAGGACTACTACACAACTACCAAAAACTACTAGGATAACGAAGATCCAGTAAGCGGGGGCATATGTAAAACTTTTAACTACGGATGTCTGATGTCAGATATTTATAGTTCGTTCATCGGTATATCGTTCCGTACAATACATTGGGGGGCAATTCACTATCCGAAAGTGTATGGAAAGTTATCTCCAGCCCAAACTAAAATTCGAACCCAAACAGCAAACCCCAACCCCAGTTGGTCGAACATTCATGAGTCCACAGGATGGCACACAGACAAAAATGGGACTAGCGGTAATTTCCAAGTTGGTCATCTAGGCGATGATGTGGTCGTCATCGTGCTCGTCCTTTTCCATTTATGACTTTTGAAAATTTTACAAAAAAGATGAATGCGCCCATTTAAAGGGACAACCCGAAGGGTGACAAACAACCAACCGAACCAACTACCGATAGTTTGGGCAGCATTCGGAGACAGATATTGCTCAATATTCTCGAATGAATTGTAAATTGAGATTTTACGGTTGTTTGACAAGGGAAATGGATCATCGGCTCTAGTCAATTGGTCGTTGGATGCTTGTTCAACGGGAGTTTTTCGACTAAATTGATATCTCAAGGGTGCAGTTCTATAAACTGAGTTACGATGCCAAGTATTTGAGACCTTTCACTCTTTATATCGGATACCAGTTGAATGGCTGGACGTATACGAAATGGCGAGGGCAAAGATGATATTCTGTAAATTATTCAATGGAACGATTGGTACTTTTGATTTGGTCCTCACTGGCATTAAGAATGTCATATATAACAATAAGGGATCAAATAAACCTAAATCTTTCGCCACTCGAGACTGAACGCAAGTTTTGATTTGATTTTACACAAAGGGGTTAATTTTGTTTTACATTTCAATATGCGAGTATATAAGTCTCTTATGGGCAGAGAATTGATTTCCGGTGAATGCGGAGTTGGCGAAGTATGAATAGAATAATAATCATAAAGGTTGTTCATTTCAGAGCCCGAGTGTGATCACATTTTCTCTATCTTGCCAAATTCGACGCTACTATATGATCCGCTTTTGCTGCAAAACGATAAGATCGGTGAGGAAGTGTTTTATGTCCAATTGTTGGGTGGGCAATTGAGACACATTGGACTAAAGATTCCAACGAATTCAAAAACTATTTTAGGCAGGTTTCCCTTCGCCCATACGAATTGTTTGTCTGTGGTTCTATGATCGGTGTATGTTTTAAAACAATGGGAAATATTTTTAAATATGGCTGAAATTCTCATTGTATCCTGTGGACGTTGTGCATTTCTAGATCCTTTCCACATAATCATCTAACATAATATATGTGAAGAACGTGTTTGCGGTAGATTTAAAGCAGTTTATGTCAATGACGAGTTCGATGTATCGCATTATTTTTTTGGGTTTCAAATACATCATCATCATCGGCACTACAACCGGGATCCGATCTTGGCCTCCTTATTTAGCAAGTCTCTCCACCGGTCCCGATTTCGGGCCGATGTCATCCAGTTTGGCACTCCCAGGCTCTGGGCGTCTTGGTCTACGCCATCCCTCCATCGCAGACAAGGTCTGCCGCGCTGTCTCCTTCCATACATCCTGCCACAAAGGACTTTCTGGGCAGGCTCCTCTTTGCTCATTCGAGTTAGGTGTCCCACGCACTGGAGTCTACAGAGCTTGATTTTTCTTACAATACTAGCTTCAAGGTAGATCGCGTACAACTAATGGTTGTAGCGTCCCCGGAATCGTTCCTTCTCACATATGGGGCCAACAATTCTCCTTAAGACCGTCCTCTCGAAAGCGGCTTGGAGTTCAGAGTGCCTTTTAATGGGCACCCAGGTCTCGGTTCCACATATGACCAAGACCATGGTCTTGTACCATGGTCTTATTCCGGAGGAGCTTGGATGTTCTGGATAAATTTCGGGATTTAAAGAGCCTTGATAGGCCATAGTAGGCTTTGTTGGATTGGATCAGCCGTTCGCGTATTTCTTCTTTCATATCGTTATCGGCGGATACTATTCACTCAAGGTAGTTAAAGGATTACACTACTTCAAATTCGTGCTCCACTACCCTGATAGTTTGACCAACGTTAGGTCTTCTCTTCGCAGAAGTTGCCACCATGTACTTAGTTTTCCCCTCATTAATGTGCAGCCCCAGTTTTTGTGCCGCCTGCTCGATCTGGGTGAAGGAATCCTGTACAGTTGATTCGGTTCTACCGATGATGTCGATTTCATCTGCGTAGACAAGTATCTGGCTGGACTTGGTGATAATAGTCCCTCTAGGGGCCGCCAGAATCACGGATTGCTTTCTCCAACGCCAGGTTGAAGAGGAGAGAGGCCAGACCGTCCCCTTGTCGGAGTCCATTAAAAGTGTTTATTGGTTTGGACAGCAATCCCGCTATTTTTACTTGAGTAGCTACGTTGGTCATTGTCAACCTACAAAGTCGTATCAATTTGTTTGGAATGCCGAACTCTCTCATGGTATTATATAGTTCTACCCTGGCTATGCTGTCGCAGACGGCCTTAAAGTCTATAAATAGATGATATAATGGAATCTTAAATTCCTGACATTTTTCAATCGCCTGGCTAAGGGTGAATATCTGATCAATCGCTGATTTGCCTGGGATGAAGCCACACTGATATTGACCAATGATGACTTTAGCATATGGCGCTATCCGATTTTGTAGGATAGAGGAGAGTATCTTATAGACGGTACTTGGCAATGAGATACCCCTACAGTTGCTGCACAGTGTGATTTCTCCCTTCATATGTTTTGGGCAAATTATTCCGCGACCCCAATCTCCTGGCATCTCCTATTGCTCCTATACGTGCATCACGATCTCATGCATTGCGTGATGTAACGCTGTCCGTCCTTGTTTGATCAGCTCAGCTGGTATGCCATCAGCTCCGGGGGCTTTATTTGATTTCAGTTGTCTTATGGCTTTTGCTGTTTCCTCAATGCTTGACGGCGGCAACATTTGGTCGTGATTTTGCATTTGTGGAGCCATTTCACTGAAGTGCACTTCCCATCGCTGCAGAATGCGTCCAGGATCGGTAATTAGATTACCCTGTTTATCCTTGCAGTAAGTGCAGCGTGATGTGTAGCTCGTCATACTGCGGATTATATGGTAGAACGTCCGCGCCTGGTGTGGACCTCTCTACTTTTCTGTATTTCACAGACAAGTTTTTTCCCACGACCCTTCCTTTTGTCTGTGGATTCTTTTTTCAGATCTTCTGAGCTCTTTGTATTTCTCCTCGCGTACCCGCGTCCTATGAGACTGCTGCATTGCCCGGTATGCAGCATTCTTACGTTCAGTCGCTAGTTTGCACTCGTCATCAAACCAGTTGTTCCGATCTCTACAACTACTGCCTAAGATTGAGTTGGCAGTAGTAATGACAGTATTCTTAAGGCCTGTAAGGCAATCCGCCCTCGGAAAACTGTACCAACAAGATAGTGATCCGAGTCGACGTTGGCACCTCGGTACGTTCGTACCGTCATCAGGCTCGAGGAGTGATGGCGATCTATCAACACATGGTCAATTTGGTTGCGAGTGGCTCTGTAGCGATCCTAAATCACTACCCTCATCCAAATCCTCAATGTTACCAATAATCCCATCCAAATCCCCAATACTTCCCATAATCCAAATCCAAATTTCATATTGAGTCATATGAGCGATAAGTTAAACCGAAAGTTAATTTGTCGCACATTAATTCAATTCCCAATAATCCTGACATCATGAAATGCTTAACTCAAAATGCATTTCATGATTTCCCTTCCAGGAACTTATTTAACTAAACCCCTAGTCACTTCCCAGAACCCAATTCCAATTGAAGTACACAAAACCTTGTGTACGCTTCTTGGAATTTTGACAATAAAAACGTTGACAAATCTCAACGAAAAAGAAGTATAAAGGGATGGCGCATTTCAATTTCGACATCAATCAAGGTTCCAATGACCGAACCGCTGGTCGTCGAACATCCTAAAATGAGTGGAATTCCAGAAGGCCGAAGCCACGCCGGTAGGTAAACATAAGCTTAACCGAAATAAAGACACAATATAGGCCCAAAGCCATAAAACGACGTTTTATTTTCACGGGAACCCTATTGCAAAGAGATCTTGACACTTTATTGTGGACCCTAATACGGGAAATCTCAACGACAGAGAAAGCGGCACCCGGTGACCAGGGGAGAATAATACACTATAATCCGCGGAGTGCCCATTGGTGCGGACAACAGGAGGCTACGCCATTCCCTGCCAAGGACCTTACGAAGACCGAGCCGTACGTGCGGAAGCCCCCACGTGCGGAAGCCCCCACGTGCGGAAGCCCCCACGTGCGGAAGCCCCTACGTGCGACCGAAGAAAATTGCGAGGGCACACCTTTTCACGCCATCCACTCCAACCGATAAACGGCCCCCCAGTAGATCACCACAAAAGGAGATGACCCAGCAACACACAATTAAGGGAGGTAAGCTAAACCTTTTTAATTTTTGTTACCGGAGATAATATTTTTTGGTTCGGTTGGAATTGAGGTGTAATTGAAGCGTAATTTAATGTGTACTGAATAAAGTGTGGACTTGTTTTACGTTGTGTTTTTTTGGTTTGGTTGGATCTGATTTTGAACTTAACAACAGCTGATTCGACTAGAAGCAGTTTTTATATTGGGTGAATTCAAGGAAAGCATTGCAGATTCAACCAATGGGAAGTTACAACACATCTCGAACTGGTTTTTGTGCTTGAGAAGAGGGCTCTTCTGACCCAATTACCAGTGGACCAACACCTTGGAAACCCAGCACCTGAAGTCGTCTATGGAATGCCAAGTGAAGACGACGACTGAGAAGGCTACATACCTACAATACTGACGCCTCCATTACTGTGAGTACCTATTGTTTAAGCCTATCTATTGCCCTTAACCAGTGGCGCTCGAGAATGCGACAGTCCGGATAGTATACACGATACTACTCCCCTGTAGTTTCACCACAGACCCAATTCAAATTAGCCAGATCTGCAGCATTTGGCGCAGATCTACAACTCTTATGAAAGAACCATTAGCCCAAATTTGCAAATACTGGCTCCCAAACTAAGTAAAGATATTGGAGGAAAAACAGTTACAACATTGAACTGGACAACATACGACACATACAGCACGACTCTATACATCAAACCAATATTAAAGCTGTATTTATATATGACAAAGCTGCGAAAAGTGCGGCCAAATGCATGGGGTTCCGTAAGAGATGCAAAAAATACTTCACTCCATCCAACCTGGCTACTATTTACAGGCGTATTATTTTCGTCCCAAAATGGAGTTCAACTCCCATATTTGGTCAGGCGCATCCAAAGCTGCACTACACGTGTTCGATTGGTTGCAAAAACGAGCAGTGAAGCTTATTGGGGACCCAGCTGTGAGTCGATCAATTCCGTCGTTAGAATATAGGCGCAACGTATTATGCCTATCTCTTTTCTATAGGTATTATCACGGTCGTTGCTCAACTAAACCTGCTGGATGTATAGCGTTTGGAATGATAGTGAAGAACGTGTGATTCAAACTGACGCTATGACAGTTAGAATCACCAACAATTGAACCAATGCGTTACACATCAGGCTACTGACCGTGTTTAGAATTCGATTTTTAAACTCAAGTATATTCCACTGATGTGAATTGTTTTGTTATCGCTATGGTATACGGCTCTGATGTATTTTCTTATTCGATTTGCGTTCGGTGTTTTTCACTATTTGCCTGTGTCACGTATGGAGTGCCAATGAGTTGATAATATCAAATAAAAAGGTGGTGTTAACTTTAAATGTTACCAAACTTTTGATGATGATGTTATATACAGTCAAGGTGATGTGTGCCGGTGGTGGAATCGATTTTTAAACTCAAGTATATTCCACTGATGTGAATTGTTTTGTTATCGCTATGGTATATGGCTCTGATGTATTTTCTTATTCGATTTTCGTTCGGTGTTCTTCACTATTTGCTTGTGTACTGTGTGTGTATCTGTTAGAGACGCTACAGATATGTTCCGCCTCCTCAGACATTTTCCCGCGATACCCGTTAATCTGAGAATGCGCATCAACTCACTTTGGAAGTAAACTTCAGGCGTACAAACAAATATAGAGAGTCATTTTTTAGCCGAACCACACGAATGTGGAATACTCTACCTGGTCATGTGTTTCCTCGTCGTTGTATTGTCCAGGCATTTAAGACCAATGTACATCGATACGTCCTTCCCTCATCCACTTCCCCTCCTTCCGCTCGCACTGTCCTCTAGCATTTAAGGGTACTTCAAAATCCCCTTTGGTGCGCGCGTCTGTGTAAAAAAAAAATCAGAGCAGAAATGGCAGCGATAATGGAGAACACCTGTCGGGTAATTTTCGAATAACTTAGCTTTACGTTTAGAACTGTGCCAGCAAAATAAGGGAACATATTTAAACAACATAATCTTTACAAAAGAAGTATGCAAGGATACGTTTTATTTTTAATAATTTTCCCATCAGCAACGCACTCCATAGAAGAGCTAAAAAAGCATAAATCCCTTCAGCAATCGTACAAACTGTGAGGACGAAAATCCTGTTACGTTCGTCCCCAATGAACTACAAATAGTTGCCAGCTCATAAATTATGTCAGCAGTGATCCACAAAGTGAGTGAAGTAAACCAAACGTCGTAAAATTTCAATTATACCTAATGCTCGTAAATCCTAAAAGAACAGGAGTGCCGGTCAAAGTAATACCTGGGAGCACTCCTTCGATGAGCAATACGCCGGATCATGCTCTTAAATTCCTTTAACGGCCCGAATTCCCAGAAAATATGACCGGAAATGCAATTCATTAAGGGAAACAATTCATGTGCACCCTGCACATACGACTTGGTCGTTGATGTCCTTAATACTCATGCCCGGTAATATCCTTGGGCAATAGACTGAAATTGTGTGATTGAAGAATACCCACAGTCACATCAGTTAACCAAGCAACAATGACTTCCGCCCAAAAGTCAATCGACCGAAACCAGAGAACAACGTATCCTTGGCAACACATTGTTGCAGGATTATTATATAAGTTTCACCTGCCAATGGGAGTGAAAACTTACGCCGTTGTATCCACTTCTGAAATTATATTACTTTATGTTTCATTGTCTTGTAATATCCTGTGGCCGACGATGAGAGCTTCGTTTCAGTTACGGAACAGGAAAAGTTTTGCGAAAAGTTTGCCTTGCATAAAAGGACAACTGTATCGAACCAAGATCCTCAGCATAGATACGAAGGTGTTTAACTATTTGCGAAAAACGTGCTGGAAAAGAATTCCAACAGAGCTCCTACGTGCAAAACCGCAAACACAATTGGTAAAGTTTTCAAGGCGAGATAAAAGCGCGGACACCTCTCCAGAGAAAAGGACACTTTATCCATTTTCCTCCACGCCCTCAACTTATTCCTGACGACACTTTTAGTAAACTGGATGAGGGGTAAACGAAGCATTTTTCACTAAGTTTGCCAAATTGAAAAACACCAAAAAGGATACGTTGATCAAAAACAACAAAACACCCCTGAATGATTCCGATTGAACTGAGAAGTGTGTAACTCCACTCCATTATAATATCGTCTCCAACTTTATTTAACTCCGTTCGACATTCAAACTTCGGTCAAATTACACAAAGACTGAAAAATAAAAATATTCTTCTCATGAGGAATTTAAAAATGTTTTAAATGTCTCATCGTGTTACCTAATAAAGGGGCTGAGAAAAATCCGTTGGAAATTGGTGTTTTTTTGGCTTTCTAATTTGTACTACAATAGTTCCTCAATACTTAATGTACGGGGTGCTTTTTATTTTACAGGTTGATGTGCTCTGTTCTGTAGAGGTTGTTCCTCAGGAAGCGCATCTTCTTGTCCTGAAAAGGACGTATGATCTCTTTGGTGGACCGCTCCTGAGAAAACTGTCCTACAAGGAGGCGTTGCCGTGCTTCCTCTGATCCAGAGGTAAGAGCAACGTTCTATCGTCGGTTGAGGTTACTCTGGCTTTCCTAAGCCCTTGTCTCCGCTGGGATTTGCCTGTTTATTAGGAGGTTTTTGGGAAAAAATTTAAAGATCAATTTGCTTACGGAAAAACTTTTATTGGTTAGCTCGTATATCAGTTGGATCCTGTACAGTTGTTGTTAGGCCTTCGGAATACTGGATGCTGGGAGCGGGAATCTGGATGCTGAGAGCGGGATACTGCTCGAATGATTCAAGTGGAATGCATTTATTGTGCTTCCTAAGTGAGCGCGGGTGTTGAAGTGAAATGAGTTCCTACTCCATTTTTTTTTTTAAACTGTATTTATTAACCATAATTAGAATTTGTAGATTTAAGTAATACAGTGACTTAAAATTAAATTCGTGACAATTGCTTACATGTAATTATTATTATAATACATTTTCCAAACAATGTTTTAAGAGTTACAGGCTAGATGTGTGTTTATACATTTAGTAGGGTTTCGTCTTCCTGGAACAGGTCAGAAAACCAGGAATTTCTTATTTTTACTTTACTTAATCTAAACCTAACCCTAAATATAAATATAACTTAACCTAACTTATTCTGATTATTATAAAGTGAGCTATAAACAAAACAATGTTTTATAATTAATGTGACTTATGAATTAAAGGATGTCGAATGAGGTCAGTTATGGGTTTGAGGAAGAGTATTTCTTTCCGGTTGTTCGTTGGAAAAACGTAGGATGTTGGAAAATGGTTGGACGTTACAGTATTTGAACTGGTTAGGGGTAACTTCGGTGTTGTGGTATATGATCTCGTTTGAATCATTTACCAGTCTGCCTGAGGCGAAGATAGCTCTGGTGTGGAGACAGTTGGGATAGTTAGTTCTGATATCTAGAGGGGTCTCTAAGAGCGAGGTTATTATGGGATTGGGATTATTTTGTAGGTTTTCGATAAATTTGATAGACAGTTCGAGGAATCGTCTATCGAGGCGCTCAATACCAGCGGTATTGTAGAATTCGACGTTACTATAGTACTTATGGGAGTTAGGACGACGATGTAAGCCAGAGACATACCTAAAGCATTTTCTTTCGAATGCTCGTAACTTCTCCATTTGGGAGGGAGTGATATGGTACCACAATGGGCACGCGTACGTGAGTGTGGGCCTGATAATTTGTTTGTAAATGAGCAGTTTGACTTTGTGAGAGAGACTATTAGGTTTCCACATTACTCTTCTACAGAGATTAAGCTGAATTGTAGCTTTTTGAAGGGAATTTTTAATGTGGGAGGAAAAAGACCAGTTATTAGAAAAAGTGATTCCCAGATATTTTAGGGTTTTGGAGGGTTTTATCAGAGTGTTGTTTAGGTTAAGTTTAATTTTGTTGTGGCAGCGTCTAGTGTTGTTTGTACAGTGCTCGTGTTTGCCCTTGAACACTATGAGTTGCGTTTTATTTGGGTTAAGGTGAATTTTCCATTTATTGAAATACGTTGTTATGTTAGGGAGGAAGTTGTTAATGCGATTTCTTGCAGCCTTAACAAATTTGCTGCTAGAGTAAATTAATGTATCATCAGCATAATTCAGCATCACAACATTAGGAGATACGGGTTGAGGAATACCCGCTGTATATAACAGATATAAAATTGGCCCTAAATTCGAGCCTTGGGGAACACCCGCGGTTATGTTGCGAGTTTCTGAGACGGAAGAATTTATTCTCACAACGAATTTTCTGTCAGAAAGATAAGAGGCTAAGAGCTTTGTTGTGTGAGAGTTTAGATTAAATATGGAGTGCAGTTTGTACAGACGCCCTGAGATCCAGACGCAATCAAACGCCTTAGAAATATCGAGAGATATACACACAGTAGGGCTTTGGTTTTGGAGACCAGTTGTAACATCGTGTGTAAGTTTTAGTAGAGCATGACATGTGGATTGTCGCTTACGAAATCCGAACTGACAGTTAGGGATGAGGGCATTCTCATTGGCAAATGAGAGAAGATTTTGGTAGATCTTGCGTTCCAGTATCTTACTTAGTGTACTTAATAGGGATATTGGACGATAATTGCAAGGGCTATTACTACTGCCGGGCTTCTTAATAGGAATTACTACCGCAGTTTTCCAGTTCTCTGGGAAGTGCGATGCATTAATTATATGATTAAGAAGAATGAGGATGGGAAGTCGATTCGGTGGGCGTAGCCTTTTAAATAGAAGACGTGGGATTCCATCTAATCCAGTTGACTTTTTGTTATTTCCTGATCTTACGATCTCGGATAATTCGTCTGCAGTTAGAAAATTTGTAGTGTCTAAGGGGTGTGAAGCTATGTTTGTGTTGTTAAATTCACCGATGAAAGGAGTAAAAGATGGGAATAATCTGTTAGAGATGTATTCGTTTACTGTGTTCTCGAAGCCAGGAGTTGATAGAGAATTATTTTGCTCATGAATCTTTGCAAAGTGTTCTGCGACGCAATTTGCTATGTCCGTATCGGACTGGGCAATATTATTGCTGATTGGGTTGATGAGATGATCAATTCGGGGTTTATATTTACGACCAGTTAATTGGTTGATGTTTTTGAAAAGATCCCGATTAGGTTTGATATTTTTAAGTGTGGAGATGTAGTTTTCATCTGCGAACTTTTTCAACTGCTCATTTATCAGAGTGGATAGGAGTTGGATTTGGCTTTTAATAAAGGGGCAGTATCTTGTATGGAGTTTACGGCGAAGCTGCTTTTTAAGGCGCAATAATTTGGTTAGGATGCTGGGCAAAGGCTTTCCTAAATAGTTATGAGGAATGGTTGTCTGGGTGTTGTTGCTGAGAGCCTCCTTAAGAATTTGCTCTATTCTTAAAGATGCTTGATCGATTTCAGTAGGGAGTAAGTTAGATGCTTCAGGGATATACAAGTCAGAGAAACTTATCGCTATGTCCCTATTGACTTTTCTCCAATTTGTTTTGGTGAAGTTTGGGACAGGGTTTGACGAGTAGAGTGGGTCGAAAGAGGGGATTTGCATCGTGGTGTGAACGGAACCATGATCAGAAGGAAATATAAAGGAGATTGTAGGTGGACCCGCTGAATAAACATCGTCGGACTTGAGGAAGAAGTCGATTGTTGACCTGGCTGAGCTAGAGACACGAGTTGGCTGTAATGGGGAGTCAATGTAAGTATATGGATAAGACTGGAGGAGGGCTAGCAATTGGCGACCATATTTGTTGCATTTATTGCCATTGCATGCTGTGTGACGAGCATTCCAGTCTCCTCCGATTATAAATGGAGCGGGAACGGACTGTTGGATTATCTGAGAAATGTCAGCATCTGGGAAATCTGGTTGTCGTGAAGGTTGAATATAAATGGATGCTAAGACGAGCACTTTATTATCCTCACAAAAAAGTTTAACTGCCGTGTATTCAATGCTGAATATATTAGTGAATCTAATTTCACTGAATTGAAATTTTTTGTGTATTAAGATGCCGGTACCTCCGTGGGATCCATTAGTTCTGGGGTTAGAAACAAAAGTATAATTGGGAATGGAAACTCGGGAATTTGGTTTGAGCCAGGTCTCTGAAAGAAAGAGGATATCTGGGGAAAATGTTTCAACAAACAACCGGAGGTGTTGCTTACGTATATTAGAGTAAATGGATTCTGTGTTGAGGGAGATAATGGTTAGTTTAGAGAGAGCTGGAGAGAATATGGGAAGTTATTAGTGAAAGAATCTGACCTTTTTTTTCTGTTTCTGACATTTGCCTCAGCGAAGGAAGCATGGCCTGTAGGCTTTGGATGTAACCCATTATGTCCATATTGAAATTTTTAATATTATCGTTAGAGGGAGTGGTAGTGTTGAGGCTTCCTTTTGCTGCATCCGCGTAAGATATTCCGGGTCGGGTTAACTTTACTTCCTGCAATACTGTTGGTTTCGTTGTAGTTGGTTTAACTGTTGACATTGCTAATTTCCGTCTTTGCAGAACTTTTAGCTTCTGAGGACATTGAGAGAAATTTGCTGGATGTGGCCCTCCACAGTTACAACATTTTACTGTAATCTTCTTTGTGGTAATGGATCCATCGGCGTTGGCGGTTTGGACTGTCTCTGGTTCCGGGCCTTATGGATTTACCTTGCATTCATCTAGCTCGTGTTCCTCTGCGCATCTGCCGCAACGTCTTTGCTGGTGTAATGAGACCGCCAAGTGTCCTGAGTCTTGGCATCGCTTGCAATGTAGAATTTCTTGTTTGTGTGGCTCCTCGATTACGATTTTTTGGGTAAACAAATATTTAATTTGTTTAAGTTGGTTGATATCCTGATTTGGTGGGATTTGTATGATCCGGAGGCTTTTTATGTTATTTGTCCTCATGTATGGTGTTTGGAAGTAGTCCAGCTTATTAATTTTTATTTGTGGACATATCCTAGCAATTTCCAGTCCTAATTCTTCATTGGTCCATTCTGTTATGGAAGTCCTAGATCCTTTTATATTTGTGCTGAAATTCCGGTGACCCAGAGCATTTTGCAGGGTTTGAATTATAGCTTTGGTGCTGGTCAGGTTTTTGACGTAGATTGGCGGGGGTCTTTCATTTCTCGCGGTTGATTTCGTTGTTGTTTCTGCTCTGGCTCGGGTGGGGTTCCTACTCCAGTGAGCACGGGTGTTAAAAGTGAAGTGAAGCCTCGATATTTCTTTACCATTCCTTTATAAAGGAAAGCAAATCGAAAATTGTATCCCAAAGATACACATTTTCGTACAACAATCTCGATTTTTGGACATTTCGAGTGAGATGTTGTGTTTACATAAGATAAGAATTCAATTTCTTGAATTCTTACGAAACTATTGCGCAGATGTGGGAATGTATCTGCTTTTGGTTTTTTGTTTTTTGTTTGTTTTCCTCAATGGAAAATTTTCAGATAGAGATAATGATCTCTGAATTTTGGTTTTCGTTGATGCCGTGGGGCGAATGTAGAACAATAAACGAATATCAGATTCGTTTATTGTTAATTTTAATTTTAATTTAGGTTTTTGGTTTGCCCCGTGGGGGCAAATGTTAGGCTATAAACGAATGTTTGAGTCGTTTATTGCGAATTTTGAATCATGTTTGGGTTTTTTCGGGTTTTGATAAGATTTTGGTTTTAGGGTAAAATAGCTAGGATTGGATGTAAGAATGGGGGAAAAAGGTGGTAGGGTTTTTTGGAGCACTACAGATGCTTTTTTTTATAACTTTCAAATGGCATATAGTTTTTTAATTTATATTTTACTGATCGAATAAGGATTTATTTTTTTAACATACTCTGTGTTGTCCAATAATCAATTTTTACATTAAGTATTACAACTAACTTATAATTCTAGTGATACAATTGTTTACAAGTATACATTACACACTTTTCAAACTGAATGTGTGAGTAGCCATTTGAGTATTATAGGTTTTGATATTGACCGTTTTCCTGGAAAAGGTTAGAAAACCAGGATTTTTATTTTGTTTTGTTAATTTAATCTAATCTATTACTCAACTTAACTCTAACTTAATCTAGTTTAACTTAATTCAATTTTTATTAAGTAGATAATACGTTTGCTCCTCGATAGTATAGTGGTTAGTATACCCGCTTGTCACGCGGGAGACCGGGGTTCGATTCCTCGTCGGGGAACCTCTGGCGCGAGACTAATGACCCTGCCCGGAAAAAACAAATCATTATTTAACAAGCCTCAGGACTTGCTAAATAAGGGTTCCCGGTTCTAGTGCCGATGATGATGAGATAATACGTTTACAATTTAAGATTTTACAACTAGTATTTTAGAGTTTTAGGACAGCAATTCCTCTACAACTATAATCTTTAATCCATATAATGAAACACAGCACAATTTCGATGAAAAATAATTAATAAATGATTAAGGGAAAACTACAAGAAAAATCCCTTTTTGAATCTTAAGACCAATATTGCACAGGTTTTCGGTTATTTTGATGTAATAATGACCCCGATTGAATTAACATGAACAGAGTACATAAGTAAAAGAACCATTGACGAAGAAGTTTCGATTGATCTTGTCAATAAGGAATTCTACCAGTTTAACGTTAGCGTGGCAAGAAGTGTGACTCGGCAAAAAAACACAGAGCCGGCTCGTACTACAACAATGGCCGTAACATCGCAGCGGTCGTACGCACAAGTTGCGTCGGGTGGGAGACCACCAAACCAGGCTACAACATTGGTAGCCACATATACTCCCACACAGACTGAAACAACATCGCAAGCAGACGTGGTCACGGTTCTGCTCAATCTGCAGAGACAGATGACATAGCTGCAAAATCAAATAAACGAGATCTACTCGCACTTGCCCAGGCTAAACAAAAAATCAATATAAACCCTCTTACCACAACATCAATAAAAGCTCTTGCCGTGAATGTAAATTCACTATTAAGAACTTAGAGAAGAGCCAATCTTTTCAACCTGTTGCAAGAGGAACAGCCTGATGTACTTCTGGCGGGGGAAACAAAGTTAAACCAGAGACATAAGATAGGACATAAAAATTACGATATTATACGAAGAGATCGACCTAGCTCCTCTCAAGGGGGGGGTGTCGCAATCTTTATTAGAAAAGGGATCAATAATAAAGTAATATATAGTGGAGAAGTGCGCAGGTTCCGGGTGCTGGAAGCCTGTATCGTACGCATACCCCTTCAGCAAGGAAGGGGTTTGTATGCGATTGCGGTCTACGCACCTGAGGAACACCAACAAAACCTATTTATAGCTGAGCTCGAGACACTCTTTCGATGCTTACATTTGCACCTGGACAAAAACTACTTTATCCTAGGGGGAGATATGAACGCCAAGCATAGAAATTGGGGAAATTATATATCTAATGCCAGAGGAAATCAGTTGGCTGGCTGGTTAGATCAGTATCATATTGAATATAGAACTGACCTGCTAGCTACCGAAAATCCATCGTTCCCTAGAGGTAGATCGTTCTTAGATATCTTGCTAATTGACTCACGACTGAGACTACTTAACACCAACAGACGAAACAGAAACTGTTTACGGACGATTGAATACGACAGTGACCACTGTGCATTCACGGCAGTAATGGAGCTTCCGAGCGATCTCGCAGATCTGGAGGAATTCGTGATCCAGCAACCCTACAACTACAGGGCAATGCGATGGCCGCGGTTCACCAGAGCATTAACAAGAGAACTTCGTTCGAATGACTTTAATCTGCCAGTAAACAGAAACCTGACAAATGACGAAATCGACAAATACATCCAACAAATGGACGAAACCGTAAAACGAACAATGGACAAAACAATTCCCAAAACAACAGCTACAGATCACATTAACATGGACAGAAACGCAACAATAAACGCACTCCACAAGAAAAAGAGCAGACTGCTATCGAAACTAAAACAATTACACAGACAGTTTACAGACAGACAAGACAAGGAGATAATATCACTGAAATCCCGATTAAAAAACCTTCAACAATTACTTAAAGCTAATTATAGATTAGCAACAAATTTGTATTGGAACAACAGAATTCGAGCTATAAAAACTAATAACCCGAATATGTTCCCACAAATAAATAAAATATTCAGGAGAAATAATCAAAACGAGAATCAGTGTCTCCAAATTCCACGTACTGATGTAAACAAGCAGCTGCTAACCAACATTGGCATAGATGCAGAGAACGCTATCCTCAATAGTGAGCTTTTCGCGATCGAAGATCCTTTGGAAAAGGTGAACGCTGTGGGAGCTGTCTTTCAGGAAATGTACAAGGTGAATGAAAGCATTCACCGAAATCACGACCTGGAGGACAGAGTTCTACTGAATCACCTGCGCCTCCGGAATGAAATTTCACATTGGCAATCGGAGAATCCGGGTTTTATCGAATTCAGTGAAGATAATCTGTCAATTGACATTGATGCCAATGGTGAGGCTAATAGCCTTTTAATCACAAGGGAAGGAATCCAGAGTATCTTGACTCATTAAGAAGCAAAAAGTCAGTGGAAATAGATGGAGTACCTAACATCGTACTCAAGAACCTGCGCCCAAAGGTAATAGATATATACACGGTCCTGTTTAACAACGCGTTGAATAATGCATATTATCCCGCGCGTTGGAAGACGGCTATGATTCAGCCCATCCCAAAAAAAGGGCAAAGACTGTACAAACCCAAGGAACATGCGTTCGATAAGTTTACTCCCAAGCATCAGTAAAGTATTTGAAAAGACTATTAACAAAGCTCTGCTAAAATGGCTAGACGGCAACAACATTATTCCAAATAACCAGTTTGGCTTTAAGGCGGGTCATGAAACCACACATGCCGCAGCTAAACTGGTCTCCGACATACAATGGAATAAATGTAGGAACCAATGCACAGGTGCCTGTCTGATCGACTTGGAGAAAGCCTTTGATACCGTCTGGATCGAAGGGTTGTATTACAAACTGGTCAGACATGGCATACATAAGCCTTTACTATATGTACTTTACGATATGTCAAAGGACAGGAGGTTCGTGGTCAAAAATGGTAATGTGACCTCTAATAAAACGTATAATATCAAGAATGGCTTGCAACAGGGTGCGGAACTCTCTCCGATTCTTTTTAACATTTACATTAGCGACTTATTAGATGCACTTCCGCAGGCTATTGCGTACGCAGACGATCTCATAATTTACAGAACAGCTCCGAAAGTTGAGATCATAAATAGTTTAATACAGCGAGACTTCAACAACGTGTAGCGCTATTGCGATGACTGGAAACTTAAGATCAACTTCCAGAAATGTGAAGCCATCCTATTTAGAACTCCATTATATAAAGCCACGAACGACACAAGGAAAAATTGGCGAAAGCTAGTTATCGTGGGACCGCATGGAGATAAACTGGAAACCAAGAGTTTAGTTAAATACCTGGGCATCTGGCTAGACCAATATCTGTATTTCAACAGACATGGAGAAGCTGCTTTGCTCAAAGCGAGGAAAACTTTTGCTATGACAAGGAGGCTATTTCACAGTAGCCAACTTGACAGCAGGGTAAAAGTCATATGCTACATGACGCTAATCAGGCCAATGCTCATATATGGGTGTCCAGTATGGTTTAACATAGGTCCAAATTTGATGGAAAAGATTCGGGTCTTCGAAAGGAAGTGTCTCAGAAGTTGTCTCAGATTATATCGGACACCGGAATCGGACTATAAAAAGTATTATTCAAATGAGACTTTATATAATGAAGCGTACATAAATAGGGTGGATAATTTTATGATTAAATTAATCAGAGGACATATTGCGAGAGCAATATGCTCGTCCAATGACCTAATTTTCGGGGCCTATTATCCAAACGCTCTGTACTATGAGAGCGTGCGTCGCAACGGCTTTGTTCCACCAGAGGCGTTTCTTGACTTGGACATGAAAGGGCTTATACAGGATAGATCCCGAATTCTGTGATCTATCATGTAAGTAGATCATCCGTAGACGGGCGATTGTGCTACGACCGGGAAGTAACGCGCACCGAAGAAGAGCTCCCCCGCTTCAGTAGGGCTATCTCCCACAGAGACCGGGACGATAGTATTAGACAGCGTCAACAGTTCTGGTGGTTGAATGGCATATAAAGACCTGGATACCAAAGTCGGTATAGAATCACGCTATCATCAGCTAGCTTACATAGACTTAGCTTTTCTAGAATTAGGGTAGCATGAGATTTAAGTTAAGTTAAGTTAAGTGCTTTTACATAAAATTAAAAATTAAAAAAATAATGGGTAAGTTAAGTAAGTTAAATTTTAAGAAAAAAAAAACAAAAAAAATTGACAAAGTTTTTCAAATTTTTCTTTGTCTTTCAACTAATTATAAGTACTGTGCCACAAAGTTCTGTCGCCGAAAGGCAAACTATACAAATGTTAAGTAATGTTTAGCTTAGAGCGTCTGCGAAGGACCAGTAAGTTATTATATAAGATAATTAAGCTAGAATTTAAGCATTTTTTGTCTAGCCTTTAATTTAGAAACTAAGAATATAAAAAGAAAATAAAAATTGTTTTAAAAATGAATGAACGTTAGCGTTCTCATGAAGTTCTTGTGTCGCATAATGTCATGGCAAATTGAGCAACATTCTCAGTATTTTATTTTTAATATTATTTAATAATTTTGGTTTTTAGTAATTATGATTTTATTTTCGAGGCTAAGCTTTGACTTTCTAGAACTCTTACGAGTTTGTTTATTGTGTCAATTGTGGTAGTGATGTGGTTATGGGAGATAAGTTTTTTATCTAGAATAATACCTAGATATCTACAGTCTTCAGATCAATCAATATCAACTGCACACATACTGAGTTTAGTGCCATTTGGTAGGTAGCAGAGTTTCCTACATCTCAAAAACCCGACAGCTTGTGTTTTATTACAATTTATTTTGATTTTCTATTTCCTGTAAAATAGTGCTAGTTTGTCAAGAGCAGCTCGCAAAGAGTTGTAGACGTTAGTGAATAAGGCACCCAAAGAGAAAATGGCCGTGTGGCGTCTCTAACAGATACACACACAATACACAAGTGTTACGAGGGTTGCCTTTTATATTTCGGGATTAGAGAACAAAAACAAATATTGATCATCGAAAATCACTTTATTGTTTTTCAAAATATTCCCCATGAAGATCTATACACTTTTGCATGCGTTTGAACCAATTGTCCAAGCACCTTTGCCACTCTGATTGAGGTATCTCCAACACATGCATTCTGAATGCAGCAACCGCTTCTTCAGGTGTCGAAAAACGTTGACCTCTCAGTTTGTTTTTTACGTACGGTAATAAAAAGAAGTCATTCGGTGCCAAGTCAGGACTATACGGCGGATGACCCATCAAATCGATGTTTTGGGTGCTCAAAAATGCAGTTGTCGCAGCCGATGTGTGAGAGCTCGCATTGTCGTGGTGAAGAGTGATCCATCTTCGGCGGTTGGTTTTCCTGATTTCTTGGAAGACAACTGGCAAACAAATGGTTGTGTACCACTCAGAATTGACTGTTCTGCGTTGTTCTAGTGGTACGGTTGCGACATGTCCAGTTTTTCCGAAAAACAGGCGACCATTTGCTTGGAAGTGCTTCGTGCGCGAACAACTTTTGTTGGATTTGGCTCATCTTGAAACACCCAGACAGTCGACTGCTGTTTACTTTCGGGCTCATACGCATAAATCCACGATTCATCACCTGTCACGATGTCATAGACGTGTTTCGAAGCACCGCGACCGTATTTTTTGAGCATTTCTTTCGACCAATTGACACGAGCCTTTTTTTGGGCGATTGACAAATTGTGTGGGATCCAACGCGAACAAATTTTTTTGACATTCAAATGCTTATGCAATATTGAATGTATGCTGGTCCCACTAACGCCTAAGGTTGTCTCAATCTCACGATAGGTCACATGACGATCTTCCAATATCAGTTCGCGCACAGCATCAATGGTTTTCGGAACAACAACTGATTTTGGACGACCTTCACGAAATTCATCTTGGAGTGAACTACGACCACGATTGAATTCACCATACCATCGATAAACATTGGTCCTTGATGGAGCTTCATCGCCAAAAATTGAATTAAGTTCATCCATGCACTGTTGCTGAGTTAATCCACGCCGAAAGTTGTGAAAAATAATCGCACGAAAATGTTGACGATTTAATTCCATTTTTGGGCCGAGATGAATCTTTTAAGTTACTGTAAACAACACAAATAGCGCTCGTATGTCAAAACGTTCTGAGTGCGTATAACCTCAAAAATGTCCAACTTTACGACAGAGCTGTCAATTGCCGGATTGCAACACTAGGGTTGCCAAATCCCGAAACATAAGAGGCAACCCTCGTACGTGGTAACCTGGTTATATTGTGGCATATGTATGTAAGTTTAAAAATGCAGTCCACATTTTAAGCTAACTTTCAATACGAGCAGATGCACATACCTGCAGTCGCTAAAATGTGGATGTTCGAAAAAGCAGTTGCAGCGGTTATCTCTTTGGGTAGACGACGAGATGGCGGAGAATGGGGAGAGAGTGTCAAAGAAAATCGAGAGTTGAAAAAGGACGTCGACCAGGGAGGTCGACCGGTCTCGTGGTAAAAGTTTAAATAAAGGAGCGCAACGTAAAACCGTCTAAAATGTTGTAATACTGTTTTAGTAATTAAAGTTCAATAAAAAACGTAAAACCTTCCTAAATGTTTATAATAGTGTTTTTTTTTTAATCGTAAAGTTCTATGGAAAAAGTAATGTTCTAAGTGACACGCGTTGCCAAACCACCAACTCGTCCATTTGTTTCAGTCCGAATTTGATACCAACAGTAGTGTGTATTTGTGGATACAATAAATTGGAAACCTTAAGCGTGAGTTGTTAATCTGTGTTTTGGTTGGAAGGCAATTGCAGACTTTGGAGCCTGGAGCCGGTAAATCCTGGCTCGGCTAACGTCCGCAAGGTGATCCAGGTGCAGAGCCGTACATGTACATATCTTTATATACAGCTAACCTAAACCTGCAGCTAATTCTACGGAATCGTATATCAGTAATCGACAGGGTCATATACCGCTAATCTAAAGATCACGACTAATTCAACGAATTTGTATGCCGTCAATATTGGAACTTGAATTAATCCTGCGAACTCATGTGCAGCTCATGTCCATCTTCATACACATCCATATATAAAAATAATTGTCACGGTGGAGCCATTAGCCCCAAGGGAATCTGAGGAGTAAGTTAAACTGCATCAAATGGAATATCATCCCAGCAGCGAGTCTAAAGACATACCAGTGTGAATCAATTTAACACAGAAGACCCTGTAGCACAGGTAGCCATTGCCACCATCGGCACACATCACCTTGACTGTATATAACATCATCATCAAAAGTTTGGTAACATTTAAAGTTAACACCACCTTTTTATTTGATATTATCAACTCATTGGCACTCCATACGTGACACAGGCAAATAGTGAAGAACACCGAACGCAAATCGAATAAGAAAATACATCAGAGCCATATACCATAGCGATAACAAAACAATTCACATCAGTGGAATATACTTGAGTTTAAAAATCGAATTATAAACACGGCCAATGATGTGTTACGCTTAGGTTCAATTTTTGGTGATGCTAATTGTCATAGCGTCAGTTCGAATCACACGTTCTTCACTATCATCCCAAACGCTAGAGCCGTATCATCGGCAAACATAGCTACCAGAATGTAGTCACCTAGACATGGTAAATCTGATACAAACAACGGGAATAATATGGGTCCAAGAACCGAGCCTTGGGGTACACCATAATTGGATTTGGTGAGTAGAGAATTTGTCGGTTCCTATACTCACAACTATTATGAATGAATCGCGTGCGCGCACTAAGGCTGTTGAAATCTGACTCCACGATGCAATTCACATCCATCAGATTCGATGGCCGCGAATTGCATCGATGGGGGAGGATTTTATATGTGTCCGTATAGGACAAGTACAATGCACTGCGATGAGGACGATGATCGGTAAACACCTGATTACACAAGCCTACGATCATCGGGGGCGATGTACCTGTAGGTTTATGTACCTGGGCGTCAGCACGGACGCGCATTCTGTATAAACACCACGGATTGTTCTCTGTAGATTGCTCGGCCGAGCGCCGTTTTCCCGCACACATAAGCTTGAAAAAAAACGCACAGTCACCAGAAGGCAGTGAAATAAAACGCTGGAGTTGTTTTATGGTTCGAAGTCACTTTTATTTAACACATGTTTATTTTTGGATAGAACTAAGATAAAATGTTTACAAGTATGGAGTTCGCTAATGATACACTAAGGTTACTCTACATCCACGAACGACAAGTTCAATTACTAACGCAACTGGCAATGTTCACAAATATGATCACGATACTTTAATGTTACTATATCCACAAGAGACGAATGACAATCCACAGGGATAAAAGAAAAAGGACTCGTGCGGGTGCGTGTGAACACTTTGCATGATAAAATCTGACTCACTTAGGATTCGTTCTCAACGTTCCTTGTAGGGTAGAGGATGAGATACTGTACCATCGAAGAGCCAATCCGATCATTTCATTGTGATGACAATGGCGATCGAACTGGAAAATTCCAACAATGGAATAACTTCGGCAGCCGTACAGGCCAAGAAGGCACGCCCACTCGCTGGAAACAATGACTATTAGAAATCTGGTTATGTAAATAAAGGGACGGGTATTGAGACTGGCAGAAAATGCAGTCATAAATCATGAGAATGGTTTTCCCATGATGGTGATAAAATATCGATCGAAACACGAGGCTGCCTGAGGGCATGATTATTTCAGACGGTTGTGGGTAAATATGGTGCCGATAGTGGCGAGAATGTTGTCCTCTGTTTATGTTTGGCAGACAGAAGTACGAATAATGAAATAATGCGGCTACGGAATTGGCTCCTTTGTGATGTGAAAATCACAGAAGGTCGCTCGCCATAGGACCTAAGCCGGAAAGGTTTACTGTTTAGGTTTTATGATCCCGCTCGGTATTTCGTATTGCAGGGCTATTAGTAGTCTTGGTTGCAGATGTGCAAGCCAGCAAATAGCCGGGCATATATTTATGGACGCGGTGTTTGTATACCGTTTGTTCTGCTGAACAATAACATTCCGTCAGTCGAGTGTTATTTTGCCAATAATGGCTACACTGAATATCGTCGATAGGACGATCAGCCGATGGGTCTGCAGTTAAACGGTAAAAATGGCATGCCGGGTGTAGAGGAAAAGCTCCTCGGCTATGATGGGATATTCATGTCGGTTATCCCTAGAGATAACCGAATCGTTTTCAGCGATTAGGTCGGGAATTAATGCGATGGCAAGGTTGTGTAATCTTGCCAGGGATTCGACTTACGGGTATGGGGTTTATAGATTTTAATTGGGCTAAAATGATGCGAGGCTCTTCGGGCCCTGAAAAGCCCCACATACCCATACATCGTTGATGATGTATGCCAGGGTTCGAAATTGATTTTTGTTTCAAAGTAAACAAAAACGCTATTTCGCAGGTCAAATTGTGGCACACATGATGTATATGATGTGCCTATGATACAATGGGGTCGTCATGGTATTTGCCTAAGATTCCTTGGAAACACCGATGCAGGCAATATCCAATCTAGCCGTATGTCTCCGGTGAACAAGGAGGCAACTTATTTTGTTGACATAAGTCAACAGAAACTTCGTCAACGGCGGCAAAGGGTCAGGCTGGATGGCTATATGTTTGATTAATATGCGGGTAAGTAAAACGAACACAGTGAGATTCTGTATGTTTAATTTAGGTTTACAGGCGGGTCATCATAGGCATGGCATGGGTAAGGTTACCTAAACAATGTTCATATCCATGCCCAAATTCATGATCGATTGATAGCCGATAACGGGAAATTGTTGCAATTGTCGCGGACCTAAGGGTATAGGCGCGATATACAATCGTGAACTATGGAAAGAATATCGGGTACAGCTATGGCAACAATACGCTGGCCAGCGTTTGTTTATCGTAATTGAAGACAGGCTGAGCCGATAGGAGATGAACTGGTTCACGGAATATGAACCAGGAAAGTTCAGAATGTATGGATGCCGTCGGGTAGGTTTTCTTTTCAGGTATGATGCTGCCCCTAATGGCAGGTAAGTACCATAGCTTTGCATGGAAGGAGGTAGGTGGTTAATTGAAAGAGGATGGGCGGTTCTTTGGGAATGTATTAAAGAACCGCCACACGTTCACTATACAGAGCTCGAGCTGCACAGCGGCTAGCCGATGCCCTAACCGAATATAAGGCTGACATAACAGTATTACAAGAAATAAGATGGACGGGGAGTGGTGTAATTCAAAGAAACGAGTATAAAATTTATTACTTTTGATATTTTAGGCCAACATAATATGCGAATCCGTCGGGGAGCCCCTGGCGCAAGATAATGACCTTGCCCGGAAAAAACAAATCATTATGGAAAATTTAACAAGCGTCAGTACTTGCTAAATAAGGCCAAGACCGGTTCCCGGTTGTAGTGCCGATGATGATGATGATGATGATGAAAGCCAAGTGTATATCCTAAAACGTGTAAGGGTTTACTGGACCAGTGTTCAGCTCCCAACTCGATTTTAGTATGTTAGATTTTAACAGTTCCCCCTCCGGGAGTTTTCCGACCTCTCCCACTTTGCTTTTTGTAAACACTGCCGCCGCATGTGGTTGTGTCGGCCTCAAAATCCGCACCGTTGTCCACTTTTATTTGAGAGATCGCTTCGCCCTGGAACCTCGGTAGATTCTGTGCTAGCAGAGCTAGAGCGGCTTCGGTCTTCCTTGGGCCCACGGTTTTGTGGTCGGAGCTTTGGGCGTTTTGAGCCCTCGCTGGAACCTTTGCTCTGCTTTTGAGCCTTAGTAGGCCCAGTGCTTGCAGAACTGGAGCGGCTTTCGTCGACCCTGGGCCCAAGGTATTGTGCCCGGAGCATATGGCGTTTGCCGCCCTTGTTATTTTGTACCCCGCTCTCCTCTTGAGCCATCGTGGGCTCGGATCTCGCAGAGCTGGAGCGGTTGTCGGTTGCATTGGGTCGACGGTGTTGTGGCTGGGGTTTCCGGCGTTTGCCTCTTTTGTCGCGTGCACCTCCGTGGCCCTTTTGTTTTTTTCTTTTTACCCCGTGCCACTCATAGTTGACCGTGCAGGTCCGTGGGTTCTGGCGTTGGTGTTTAGTCGTTGCTACTTGGGTGGGTGTTGATTGGGAATTTTGTGTTTTTTCCCGCTTCACCTTCCTGTATACGCATCTTTCCCACGTGTGGCCTTTCCGGCCGCAAAATTCGCAGCAACATCGAATCCTATAGACTCTGTGGTTCGGTGTTGCTGGTTTCTTGGGGGAGAGAGTTGGTGTGGTCCCGGATTTGGCTTTTTCTAGGACTCCCTCTGCTGTGTGGTTGCCTATTTTGCTATGAAGGTCCGGAATTGCGTGGTGGTGTATGGCGCGCACGGCAATACTTAATCTCGTGCCCATATTGCCTGTAATCCCGGCAGAAGGGGTGTTTCGCTCTTTTAGGCACTTGTTGTAGAGATGCCCCTTTTGTTACAAAAGCTGCAAACCATACGGGCAGTTAAATGGTGTAACGAAGGACTGGCTTGGACCTGGGTTAGTTGGCTGTGGTAGAACTGGTTACGGCTGCCCTGTTGTAGTAACAGAGCTTCAGGTGCTGTTGGTGGGAAACTGCCCTGTGGTTGGGACAGGGTTGCAGCCGCCACAGCCTGGGGGTGCTAGGTAGAATCTCACGATACACACTGGGGTTGACCTATTGAGGTCTGGGTAGTGTCGAACGACCTACCAAACATATGCCCAGCTGCATAACTTACCCCATTTACGGGCAGGTATTGCGTGTGAAGCCAGTCCTGTGGTAACTGATTTTGATTCTCGGAAGGCATTGTGGTGTCCGTTGACCCCCCACAGGGGTAAGACAGGTCTATTCACAGGAAGGGGGTACCTATAACGTACTTCCTGCGAATACCTTAGTGGATTTATCTGTTAGTGGGTAGGATCGAATGCCCTACCATCACTCTGTATCCTATGGCGGGCTTGTGGCGAGAGAAGGGCGAACGAGTGAGCCTGTGTAGCCTATACATTAAGAGTCGAATGGGTAGTTGGTGGAGTGAGAATCGAGTGAGTGTCAATGAATGGCTGGGGTTGAAAGCCGTTGAATCGACTGGGCAATTTCCAACCCAGGCCTGGCCGGGAGGGAGTCTCGCTGTCACAACATGTTCTTCTGGGACCTTTCCATCAGGAGGAGCCTAGTCAAGATGTCATCGAGAGGTCCATCCCCAAAAGCACACAAATAGTGCGGACAATGGACCTGTGTGAAACCGCCCATTATAACGGCCTTCGTTATCCTTTCTACGTTGATGGCGAAAATGGCACCGTTTGCCTGTCCATAGGAACGATCCGCCGCCTCTGTGCAACGGATAATGGCGTGCTTCACGCGCGAAACAAAGCCAGTGTTATCCTCCCCAGGGAGTTATGGCATAACGGAGAGCTATGCACAGAACTGTTGTGACTGGTACGCGTGTCTTGAGCGCTGCTCGAACTCCAGGAAGGTCCGGGGTGTCGCCTCACTCGCATAGTTCACCGCCCAGCCTCGTGGTGGCGTGTTTGCCAAACAGCTAAGGGTCCTTTTGCAACTACCTATGAGCATTTGAAGTTGAACAGCGGCGATGGCACCCTCTTCCCCAGCGAACACCGGGATCTTCTTTAGGACGAGGTCAAAAATGTCGTCCACACCCAACATGGTTCTTGATGGAAGTGGCCGATCAAGTACATGTCAGGTGTACCCGGTGTAATTGGGGAAGATTCCTGTTTTTTTAACTCTTTGAAGGCTAAGACAGTCGGGATTTTGGCGAGGCAGAGTTCTGTTGGTCTCCTTACAGCTGCTTTCTTGTTTTCATCAAGGGGCACGCCACCATTACCTTTACTTGGTTAAGGCAGGCTCTAGGAAACCAAGTGCGAGCAAACGCGGGCGAAAACTAAAAAGCAAAAAGAAGAACAAAGGAAGTTCAAAATATATATGAGTCCAAGACCGCCTTGAAAAGATCGAAAAATCCTCTACGCGACCGGTAATCAACGATAACTTGAGAGACAAATAAACCTAAAAAATGTGGAGACGTTGTCTTGTGCTGTTATGCGCTTTCCCAGGCTCTACTATTATGATGGGTTTTGCCCTCGTCTCGATAGAGTGTCCGTCCGACACTGGTTCACCGAGACGTTTCAACTGCTTGTTCGATCGCCGAGCTTCGATGTTCAAAGTAAACCACTGGTGATCCCTTAAGTCTATTTTTTATTCAGGAGGAACTTAATCTAGGTTAACATAGGACTTGTGAATTAATTTGCGGAAAACTTATTTTATTTAAAATATACAATCTTAGTTTATGTTGTACAAATTGTGAATTAATTTGAGGAAAACTTATTTTATTTAAAATATACAATCATAGTTTATGTTGTACAAATTGTGAATTAATTTGAGGAAAAATTATTTTATTTAAAATACACAATCTTAGTTTATGTTGTACAAATTGTGAATTAATTTGAGGAACTTATTTTATTTAAAATATACAATTTTAGTTTATGTTGTACAAATTGTGAATTAATTTGAGGAACACTTATTTTATTTAAAATATACAATTTTAGTTTATGTTGTACAAATTGTGAATTAATTGGAGGAACACTTATTTTATTTAAAATATACAATTTTAGTTTATGTTGTACAAATTGTGAATTAATTTGAGGAACTTATTTTATTTAAAATATACAATCTTAGTTTATGTTGTACAAATTGTGAATTAATTTGAGGAACACTTATTTTATTTAAAATATACCATCGTAGTTTATGTTGTACAAAATGATTTTTATTTCACGCAAACCGGCACTGTGTGGCGACACAGCGTTAGGTTGTACGAATTGTGTTTTTTTTTTGCGTAAACAAACACTGTATGGTTGTACGAAATGTTTTTATTTTCACATAAACCGGTACTGTGTGGCGACACTGCGTTAGGTTGTACGAAATTGAGACTATTCATCCACACCCCATTTACCACACGACTTTTACACTCTGTGTCCGAAACGCTACTGGCTTTGCTCTCGAGGCGACAGGATACCAAAAACCTATCTATCGCTTCGATGACCATATTTGGTCATTTTTCTTCTTACTTATTTCCCTACCATCTAAGGGTTGAACACACAGCATGATTCCTTGTTAGTGCTCATCGCTTGTGTCGCCCAGCATGCGGACCATATACATTGAATAAACATAAAAATAACACATTCGCAGCTGGGGCGAGTTGTTCTGAAAAGGTTATTGTATTTGCACGATCAGCGCCTACATTGTAGCATGATTGCCGATCGTGCGCATGGTGGCTGTTGGCATTGACAAAGTCGCACCGGCGTACGTGTATTTACGCTGGTGAGTTCTATATTGCCTGTGTGTGGCTCGAGTTAGCGGCTGATGTAGGCATTTCGTGTACGAATCAAGAGAAATATAAACATCTCTTGTTGCATTGTCGCCGTTTCTTATGGCCAATTTCTTGGTAGGAAATAATGCAATGTTGGTTGCTAGATGTGCGACCAATTTGCACTTCCTATGGCTATGCTTGGGTTTGGTAATGTTTAAACAGCGCAGTTAAATATTGCAGCTGGTGGTTGGTCGTATGGGCAGGTAGGTCATACTTTTCAGGTTTTAAAATGCCCATGTTATACTCTTATATATTTTTTAAGCGTTTCTATTTAGGGGAATGCCTGTTATTGCTGATACACTTTTCGTATCAGCAGACATTGCGGTTATTCGAAATGCTAGTGCAGGTAAGTACACGATTTATTGGCGCCGAAGGCTTATAAAACAGGGGTTACCTGGTGGTAGGTAAGCAGGTGAGTAGTGGCGTTCGCAAGAGCCGCCACAGTCTATCCGCAGACTGAGTGGGAAAGAAGAAACGACCAAAATTCAAGAAATGGCGAACTTCGCCAGTCCCCAGACCAACCAGGAAAGAACGACCGAAACGGAAAACCCCTTCGACTACAGAAGTGGGAGACCTCGTCGGTTCCCAAACCGTGTACAAAAGAAAGCACGAAATTAAAGGCAGGAGAAGTTCGGCAGTCCTTTCCCTGTGTGCGAAAAAAAGGAGGACTTCGTCAGTCCCCAAACCAAAAATAAGACTGTAGGAGAGTTTAATGTTGCCGCCAATTCCATTTCAGTTTCACGTTAATGAATCATTACTATTCACTGGTAACAAAACATTCTGTTTTACCGACAATAAACTGATTACTTCATTTTCGAACGATCGGGTGGTTAACGTATTGTCGTCGTATCAGCTGAGATGCATCCTTTTTCTGAATCTGGATAGGATACCACCAACCTCGTTGAGCCCAAAGTGCAGAAGTCGCAATATACAACATTTACAAGAGAAAAAAATCCCAAATTGTGGTGCCACGATTGACTTTCCCTTCTAGATGTTAGTTTGTATAGTTAGTTTGCCCTACAATTTCTATTCGATGGATTGATCGATTTTCCACAAGTCAACACCGCGGAATTCACGTTAAGTGAATTAGGGGGTCGAGTACATAAATGTATTCAGATGTGTAGTAATACTTTTGACTTACTCGACAGCTTACAGAGGCGAGCATTCCGTTTAATTGACAATACAGCACTGATGTCAATGGTGCAGTCACCCCCACGCCGAAGATGCGTGGTGGACCTGTAGGGGTTCCACCAAACCCCACTGCCCACTTACCTGAAAACCCCCCATATCCGCAACTCTACTCTCATTGTCTCCTGCCAATGCAATCGCATTGGCACCTGAAAATATTTCCTTTTCCAAGGACATTAATGCATAAAAGCATTACATAAAATTCTTAAAAAGAATTGTATCTACAAGGGCATTCATAGATTACCAAGCATCTCTGCATTAGCGAGCCAAAAACCGAATTTCCAATTTGTGTAGATGTTCACACTATAATTCGATCCAGCCGTCGCTATAGATGCCATGCATAATTGACACAGATGGTATACACAACCGTCATTATGTATCCACCTAAATTACTTTCCGAAGACTTGCAACTATGGATTCAATTGCAAGCACTTCTCGCGGAAATATTGCTTTGTTTGAATTTTCAAACAATCATCGACGACAAGTTTCGCCGTCAGATCGGATTCAATAGCATAAACATATGCGAACAAAAGAATCCGATTCTCCCAGTCGGCAGAGAGACAATATACGATGTCTATTGTACGAAATATCGCAATCTCGTTTAGCATCTAATGAGTGGCTGCTATTTAGACAGCCGACCCTCATTACGGAAAGATGCTTTAGGTCGTTTCACCATTGTTCTTTTTCCCTCGTTTCAGGCAGGCTTTCCATTGGTCACTGTGCAAAGGAAATTTCATTTCCTTTTCACCACATCACCACAAACTCACCTCAAACGATAAAATATCGTGGAGTCGTATCCCAACCATCGCGCGCGTAGCATCTCTTCTCCACTGCTGAGTGCACACGAGAGTGTGCACTCCACTCAGTGTGTCATCATCATCATCATTGGCACTACAACCGGGAACCCGTCTTGGCCTTATTTAGCAAGTCCTGAGGCTTGTTAAATCTTCCATAATGATTTGTTTTTTCCGGACAAGGTGATTAGTTTTGCGCCAGAGGCGAACCCCGGTCTCCCGCGTAACAGGCGGGTATACTAACTGAGTGTGTCAGCCTTAAAGTAATTTCACAATCCCTGAGTGTTAGTACGAATCGTGTGAGTCGACCGTGTAAACTAATTAAAGCGGGAATTAAAAATAACTCTTTTAAATAAAGTTCGAAAATAAACAAAGAAAGAAATTAACTACCAAACCCTGCGTGTTTCATTTATCCTGTGTTGCTTATTTGGTGAACGCAACTCGTCGATTGTTGCTCGGTACTTTCAATGACTCGAATTGTGTTTCTCCTTTCCCTCGTGAGCTGTTCAGATGTCATAGTTCGGTGTAACAATCCATGGAAGTGCATGATGGCGAATCTTCGTACAACCTGTGCCAACGCCGGCACCAAGACGAAGATTTATGCCACAGACCTGTGTCGGTTCCTTCGAACGGCACGAACCAATCTTCCAAAAACCTGGGTAAAAAACCCCAAATAGGGCTTACGACAAAAGAGAAACAAGTACCGTGGCAGTTCCATTGAACGCCACTACTTACCTTACAGGTGCACAAGGTAACAGTCCCTGAAATTCATTAAAAGCCTGTACTTACCTTCTCTACTGTACCTGCAAAATACAAGAAAAACCCTGTGAAACATTAAGTCGCGCTGAAGCGAAATTCCAGCGGCATCACACGCTATATTCTTCAAGGCAATTTGGTTTATCAACCAACCAACCAATATTGCCTGTGCAATATCTACACGATATCTTCTTGCACGCCAGCTGCACACCAGCAGAAAAAGGTATTTTGCCTTAGCAAGCATGCCCACATCGAACGACCGATACATGAGGGCATCCGGCTGGCGCCCCAGCAATCGAATTCGCAAGTGGAAAATTACCATTAGAGTTCGACTGCGAGGATACACCAACAACATGCACGCGATCAGCACCACCCTACTCGTACCCACTGATCGTGTGAACATTGTAACCCTTTTGCCATTGATATACTCGCACCTGCTGCGAACTTTTAAAGGGGACTTATGCAATGTTTGCATACTTGCGGACGCACACGATGAGCAGCGAAAGCAATCATCGTGTGTATATTTCCACCCCTTTTTGAGTAGCATATAACGCAAAAGAGAATTCCAAATATGGTCATCGAAGCGATGATGGGATTTTGATATGCTATCGCTTCGATGGAATAATTCAATCTCGGTTCGGATTCCGTGAGGGCAGGTCGCGGCCTCACGTTAATTTACATCCCTCTTGGGCCGTCCCAAGGGATCGTTGAACTTTATACACAGTCTGAAATAGTTTTTGATCGAGCCCGGCAGTAGCATTTAATTCAATATACAACGAATTAAACCGATTTGAAGTCTTATTTTATAAATGTAAACTATCTTGTTTTACAAATGTAAACTAGTGCGTTAATTCAATATACAACGAATTAAACCGATTCGAAGTCTTGTTTTATAAATTTAAACTAGTGCGTTAAATTTAATATACAAATGAAATATTCTGATTTGGAGTTTTGTTTAGACACTTGAGCTTGTGTATTAATTCAATAATAGTATAATGTAAATAGCAATAAGTGTATATAACTAAATTAAGGGTAATAAGATAAATAAACTAATAGCTGGTGAGAGGTGTGTTTTTATCAACAACACGAGGAAGGATATAAGATAAAGACACAACTACTAAAAAATACCCTGTTTACAGATATTACCATATGGCCTGTTCCTTAGGGATTCTTCATAGCATTCCTAGTAATTCGGTTTATTTACACCCGTGAAGGCAATCCAACGGATTCCACCAATTTGCGACTCATCTCTCAACCCACATACATATTACTACTATTTCCTCAGCGTGTTTTTATTAAGAGAGTGCGTTTATCATTTGTCAATTTGACTGCTTGACAAAACGTTCCAACAATTTAAATGCTTTGTTGGTAAAACTGTTTTTGGTCATTTAGCATTTGATCAGAGGATAACAGATAATCCTCGGTATCTGGCGAAGGATTGATTAATGGGAATCTTTATTAAATGTATCTCTGACAGACGAACAGATTTTGAGAACAGCTTGAAATCTCAACCCTGAATGTAGTGGCCCAACGGAATGACTATCATGAGTGGGATTCGAAACCCATAAGTGCAGATGAAGACATAGCGATAAAGAATTACTAGGCTCGAAAACTAGCAAAAGGGAAAGGTCTTTTGGTGCCAGTCCTTCTTCTTAATTCAAATTGAATATCTCAATTGACAACATCTGGAATCGTTAAAGCATGACGAATTCGACAAATACATCTTTAATTCTGTATATAAAAATGTCGGCAATGCCATTCATTATACCGCCGCATTTCTCCCCCAAAGACGTGATCCAAGTAACAAAGTCATCGCCATTTATCCTTCGCAGCTAAGTTTTTTAAAATGCTTAACTTTCTGTGAACCATAAAGTCAATCGCGTGGTTGTTAATATCGAACAATGCCAGCGTTCTACCGCGACTCCTAAGGACGCGCAGCTCGCATTCCGACATCTGTCGCACGCGATGTTGCTCTCAACTTCGTCCTGCCAATAAATCATCATGTGCATTAGCACAATAACAACAGCGAAAGATTCCAAAGGAAAGCAAACAAATTACCAGGACGAGTTTCCTGGCACTGTTGGCGAGGAATAAAAACGTATCCAGGACGAGCAAAACAAAGACAAGATGATTACTTTAATTTGAAAATTTACCGCTTTAACGCCACCGTAAAGACGCATAAACGCGCTGCTGATCATAAAACAGTTTTGCAGCCATTGTTATCCTGGATGCTCATTGCTGCTTCAATGCGCATCTCATTGCTCTTAGGGAAGGGGGAGGTTAGGCGTGTGCGGCCTGCTCGTGATGGATGCGAGGTGGGCTTCTTTTTAATTTCTATATTGCTGTGTGAGTCCTTGCCGTGTTGTGTTCAGATATCTTGCTCCTTTTCGAGATTATCGCACGTTCTCGCAAAATCAAGGGTATTAATTCAATATTAATTCGCTCGTTGCGTACAATGGACGCATGAGGGCGAAAAGTTTGATTCCTTTCTCAGTGTTACCGAAATTTTTTTATGGACCCACAAGGATATTCCTTGTGGCGGTGGGTGATGGCGTCGCCGCCATCAGCACTTGCTATAAAATGCATGTTAGAGTCATCAGCTCAAATTTGATGGTTTTCATTAGTTACCGCAATAAATGCGTAGAACGTAACGGTTAATGGTGTGCCTAAAATAATTAAAAATCCGATGAACTGCGAAAGCAGATGTGTGGCAAGGATTTTACGTTCGCTCGCACAGAGGCCATTTCGGGTCACACGGCCAGTGGTGATGTAACTGCGTCAGCCGTACCATACGGCAACGGGGAGGAATAAAGTTAATTGGAAATGATATCCCATCCGTGTGTGTTGACAAATAATGGGTCAGACCAAGTTGAAAGTCTGGGTGAGGCCTTGAATATAATACGTACCATTTATGAAAATTTAGTACGTCCTTTGGCCCATTAATGTTGGTAATTTTGTCAAGTGGGGATAACCAAATACCGCGCAGTCCAACGGAAGGATAAGATAGGAAATGTACGTTCTTTGAAATGTCCCATATATAGTACCGTGCGCCATGTAGCGGCGACTGGTTGCTGGGGCAGGATGAAAGTTGCAAAATATTATCCTCACAATGTGAGTGAATGTCTGCGGTTCATAAAGCTACTTCCTCCTTTGGGGCGAGTTCGCCGGAAGACAGCTGCTTTTAAACCACATGTTAACGTAGTGAGTGTAGTTTATTACATATTGTGTGCTATAAATATTTTAAGTCTGTTTTGAAATCCTTTCGCCAACTGCCCAAATCAGGAAGAAATGTAAAGTGGCCGAAATGATGCCATTTAAACGGATATGATTGAAGTGTATATGATTATCATTGTGGTTGAACCTTTTTGAGCTCAGGCCGGACAGAGATAGGGATCTCAATGTGTCACAATGCCTCCCAAGTTCGGACCGCGTTAAATTGTTACTGGACTAGATATGGCTAGTTGTGCTTGGTTAATTAGAAAGACAGGACATCCTGTTATCAACGAAGCTCTTGGCGAAATTTTCTCTTAGTATGTATAAGCACTCAGGGAATTCAGATTATTCACGTGGGACTAAGTCGTTGACAATGAAAAATAAAGTCTAGTAGCTTGGTCCATTTCCTTAAGAAGTTATTGCAGGACAACCCTTATCAATTAATTAAGAAACAAAGTTTAACACTGTGTTTACAAGAGTTTTCCATACGTTGCCAAATGGACGTGTATTATTAAAGATTAAGGGGTAATATTGAGACTGACGTGGTGTAGCACGGTTCTTTACGTAAGTACGTTTACTTATATATTATACACACGCTATAGGGATACCCTTATACGATTATCTAGTACAAGGCGGTCAGGAAAACGAGAACGATTTTTTAGGGTTAGGGAGGATTTGTTACGCATTAGGCACAATACACAGATAGATAATTCTTTATTTCGTATTAGAATATACGATATACCAGGTGTACCAGTGTCAAGTGAGCGTCAAGATACAAATGTATCGATAGGGAACGTTTGTTGTGAACGAGCCATAATATATGTTTTATTTGGTTGCTATGACATCTGTCAAACATATTTAATATGCATCAAGTCATTGTACAAACAACATCTTTTTTTTTTAATCCTGTTAAAAATGTCGAATTTTGTACCAGAAAATGATGATATGCGGAAAGCATTAATTTTTTGTTTTCATTTGAAGAAAAGTGCGGCAGAGTCGCATCGAATGCTTGTCTAGACTTATGGTGATCATGCTCTATCGGAAGCAACATGCAAAAGTTGGTTTAAGCGGTCAGAGATAATGATTTTGATGTGCGAAATGAAGAACGTGGAAGACCACCCAAAATGTTTGAAGACGCCGAATTGCAAGCAATATTGGATCAAGATGACACTTTAAGTCAAAAACAAATGGCACAAATATTAAGTGTTGCACAACAAACAATTTCTGACCTTTTAAAAGCTATGGAAAAGATCCAAAAGTGTGAAAACTGGGTGCCACATGAATTGAATGACAGGCAGATGGAAAAGCGAAACACTACATGTGAAACGTTGCTTCTACGACACGAAAGTAAATTAGTATTGCATCGAATTGTGACTGGTGATGAAAAATGGATTTATTTTAAAAATCCTAAACGCAAAAAATCATGGGTACATCCAGGAGAAGCGTCAACATCGGCTGCAAGGCCTGATCGGTTCGGAAAAAGACAATGCTCTGTGTTTGGTGGGGCCAGAAGTGGGTGGTGTATCATGAACTTCTGAAACCTGGCGAAACTGTTGATGCGCAACGCTACCGACAACAAATGATCAATTTGAACCATGTATTGATCGAAAAAGGACCAGAATGGGCCACAAGACACGGAAAGGTAATTTTGTTGCATGATAATACTCCGAGTCATACAGCAAAACCCGTCAAAGAAACAATAAAAGCTCTCGGCTGGGAAGTGTTACCCCACCCGCCGTATTCGTCAGACTTGGCTCCTTCCGACTACCATTTGTTTTCATCGATGGGGCACGCATTGGCTGAGCAGCATTTCAATTCCTACGAAGAAGTCGAAAATTGGGTCACCGAATGGTTTGCCTCAAAAGACGACCAGTTTTATTGGCGTGGTATCCACAAATTGCTAGAAAGGTGGTCAAAATGGTAGTCGCCACACAATTTACATGCAGAGATTCGATATTTATTTTATATATTTTAGCTGGATCTTAGTGTTGGGATTAAAAATATTTAGATTGAAGGAACAAGCAATGATTTGACGGAAATTACGACAAAACCTTAAATTCCCCAAAAAAAAAAAAGAAAAAAAAAGAGGAACAAATAATTTAAAAAAAACATATATATATACAAATAACAAATAAATCAGTAAATAAATATAAAAACAAATAATAAATAAATAAACATAAACATACACATCTATGTAAATATATAATTAATTAAATAAATAAATAAATATTATACGTTTGTTCGTTAATTAGACCTAAGGTTGGTGTATCAGAGGATTATCCGAAAAAACACAACTTCGGTGAAATTTATACGTGAGATTTGCTATTCAATCGGAGATCAATTCAACATTCGATTGAAGGTGTAGGTCAGAGGTGGAGTGATATCTAGACAGTTTAAGTATCATTTTCAGCAGTTTATTTTCAGATATTTGTTAATCTCCCCAAACTTGACAACCATAAAGCAATATTGGTTGAAATATCACCATATAAATTATAATCTTATTGGATCTGTCCAGCATTGACTTCCTGTTTATGAATGGGTAAACCATCTTAATGGCAATGCCAATCTTACTGATTGCATTTAAGATTGTTACATAATTAAAGCCCCCCCTCCCGGATAATTAAGCTAATTCGCGTCCTTTTGTCAATACAAAAATTAAAAAACGATTTCCATAACGCCCACGTACCACTTTCCCTACCTCTAATCATCAAAATCCATCATGCTCTTTAACAACAGCCAAACATGGCTACGTAGCTAAACAGATTACAATTTAATGCAAAAGTTAATCCCAAGCCAATGTTCCCCCTTAAGATATATAAAGTACAGGCTATTCGTTTGGGAATACTTTTCAACCCTCTCCATTCCCCCTTCTCGGAATGCACTTCGTACTTCTGCATCCCGAGAATTACCCAAGCCTCTAAACAAGGTCACGCGTTCACCCTTTTGGTTTTGCTTTTCGTTGGAGGTGAAACCAAATCAACCCTCTAACACAAGGCGCTCTCCTTTGCAATTTTCCCATTCTCTCTACGTTCATTGGCTGCTGAGTAAATTCGCGAGATTTTATTCGTATTTGGTGGACGGGAAAAAGCGAATTTGAGGATGAGTGTGCGATCGGGAATGGGCGATCGGCATAAAGGAGCGCCACTGAACAGAGAGAAACTGAAGTGTGGTATTGAAAGCATCCGTGGGGCAAGCGTCAGCTGTGTGTAATAAGAAACAAACGTCGTGCGGCGCAGAATTTCTTGTGTGATTTTGTAAAAAAGCTATCATGGTGTGACGTCTCGTCTTACGTGGAAGTTGTAAAAAAAAAAAAAAAAAACCAACAAATAAACAAAAACCTAGTGCTTATCTTATGCACGGAGTACCTTTCCTACCTGCCGAAAATCGCTCGAGTTCAGCCAATCCCAAAGAGGGGAAAAGTGTCTTCCACAAAATTACCGACCGATAGCATTACTGTCTATTTTATCTAAAGTAATGGAAAATGTCATCAACGCAGAGTCAATTAAATATTTGGAGTGCAACGGACTTCTGAATGATCGTCAATACGGATTCGGTGTCAGGCGGTCTACGGGAGACCTTTTGACCTTTAAACCAATATATGGACATTGATTGAGGGGCATGGTGAGTTCAGGGCTGTTGCATTGGATATCTCCAAGGCTTTTGACCGCGTCTGTCACGGGGCATTGTTGAACAAACCTCGTTCATTTGGACATTCTCAGCAGCTTTGCGCCTGGACGAAGAGCTTCATCGAAAATCGATCGATCCGGTTTGTTGTGGACGGCGAGTGTTCGAATCTGTATCCTGTTAATGCCAGGGTGCCTCAAGGTTCTAATTTGGCTCCAACCTTGCTTTTGGTTCACATAATTGATTTGTTGGCGACAACGAATAACAAAATTCTCAGTTTTGTGGATGATAGTACGCTTGTTTCCTCTTGTTCGAGTGATCGCCTTATTAGTGCATCAACGTTACACCAACTGAGATGTAGCCGGATCGAGTATCAGAATCGGGATCTGGATAAGGTCCTACAGTGGGGAAAGTCCAATCTCATCGACTTCAATCCAACCAAGACAGAGTATACAACATGCACAAGGAAAATTTGATCATTGGTTTCACAGCCGATGAAGAATGGCCAGGTCTTCGAATCTATGGAAAGCATGAAATTGGTCGGCGTGACGGTCTGTGGGAATGTAGCGTGGCATAAACACTGAGTTGCATGAAAACTGAGTGATTCTTTTAGTGGCAAGATATATTTTACTATGTTCCAACTTTTTCTCCTGTATAAATCCCAAATTAGACCCGCGCTCGAATATTGCTCTCCTGTTTGAAGCTCTGCTCCTAAACATACCCTCGATCTACTTGAGAGCATACAGAGACGAGCGATTCGCTGGATCGGTGACACGGCGCCGACGTCGGGACTATAGTCGCTATCACATTGAAGGCGCGTAGCTAACCGTTGTCTGTTTTACATATATTATCACGGGTACTGCTTATCGGAGATTTCCGGTATTGTTCCGCGCAATTGCGCATATAAGCCCTCCACGAAGCAATCCGATGGAACGCACCACTTTGCGATTCATGTCCAGACGGCGCCAACATCTCTGCATCAGAACTCGTTCCGTTGCGGAGTGGGAGAGCTGCGGGACTCCCTTCCCGCGCGAGTGTTTTCCGAGCGGTACAACCTGCAACTGTTCAAAACGAACTGCAGCAGTTATTTGGCGGCACCTCGGGGCGCCGTGACGGGGCTATAGGTTCACCTCTCCTAAGTGAAGCATAATAAAAAAAAAACAACAATACATATATATATATATATATATATATATATATATATATATATATATATATATATATATATATATATATATATATCATCATCATCGGCACTACAACCGGGAGCCGGTCTTGGCCTTATTTAGGAAGTCCTGAGGCTTGTTAAATTTTCCATAATAATTGTTTTTTTTGCCGGGCAAGGTCATTAGTCTTGCGTCGGAGGCTCCCCGACGGGGATATATATATATATATATATATATATATATATATATATATATATATATATATATATATATATATATAAATATATATATATATATATATATATATATATATATATATATACGAGGGTGGCCTGAAAAGTTTCCAACCTCGACGTGAAGATAGCGGCACTCCTCAATAGTGAATGTAGTTGTACACCTTTTGACAGTCACTCACCAAATTTCAGCCATTTTGGACTGGTCGTTTTTATTTGACAGTCGTTTGAGTGAGTCGATGTTTTTTTCTTTTTTTGGAGCCGATTCCCCCTTTGCAGTCCACTGTCTTGACTGTATTTGTGTTTCGGGCGTATAATGGTGTATCCAAGTTTCATCGACAGTAATTAATCGGCGCCAAAACTTGGATTTATTGCGCCTAAACTGCGGCAACAGAGCGAGTTGGAAATGTTCACTCGAACACGTTTTTGGTCTAACGTGAACAAACGCGGCACCCAACGCGCGGACAGGTTACTAAGGCCTAAATCTGGATTTAAAATACGGCAAACACGTTATTTGGACATTTTTATAGCCTCTGATATCTCTCTCACTTTAATTTGGCGGTCGTCTAGCACCATTTGGTGAATTTTAAGGATGTTATCGTCAGTTGTTGCAGTTTTTGGACGTCCCGAACATTAATCGTCTCACAAGCTCTCACGGCCACGTTTAAATTCAGCTGCCCAAAATTTCAGAGTCCAACTCATCTTTGATTTACGTAGGGCCTTTCAAAGGGGGGGTGGGAGCGAACATACAAGGTGAAGTCTCTGTTTTCAACCTGGCGAAGGCCAAGACGATCCTTATCCCTATTTAATCCAAGTTGACATGCAGCCTACACGTGACACCCCTGGATAGCTACTTTGGCACCCGCCAAGTAGTGAACCAATGCATGCAGCGACATCCTGAGAAAGGTTGCGCAAGGCTAATAACCTTGCCCGGCCAAACAAATTATTATGGACAATTTAACAAGTCTCGGATACAGACCGGTTACCGGTGGAGAGACTTGCTAAATAAAGCCAAGGCCGGATCCCGGTTGTAGTGCCGATGTTGATGATGATTCCCTTTCAAAAACAAACATTTAATCACAGCTCGATACTCAATTTTGTCCATTTTCACGAAAACATTCACATCGACTCACTCAAACGACTGACAAATAAAACTACGCGTCCATAATGGCTGAAATTTTGGTGATTAACTGTCAAAGGATGCTCAACTAGATTCATTAGCTTTTGTTGAGGAGTGGTGCTATCTTCACGTTGAGGTCGGAAAGTTTCCAGTCTATTCATATATATAAATATATATATATATATATATATATATATATATATATATATCGCAATTTTTAAACTTTATTAAGCAAACCTTGTAAATTTAAGCACACCGATTTATTTGTGTAAAATATGGTTTATTATTTATTTGATGTACAGGCTACACTGCACTGGTAAATTTTCTAACACATGACACTTTTTGTTTATATTAAAATACGATCGTCTTTACTGACGTTTATTTCCATCTTATTTTTAAATAATGTGAAAACGCGTCCGTCTTTGGTGATGGTTCAATTTCGGTTTTTATTTTATATTATAAATGACGACCGTCTTTTTGAGGGTTGGTGAACGACTTCTCCATTATCCTTGACCAGGTAGGTCGTTGAGTAGTTTTTCAAATTCATTTTACCCTCCGTTTACTACCCCTTGCCGTCAGGGTATATTGTATGCAATGTAAATAACCTTTAAGATGCATGCATGCAATTCTCTCTTTGTATACCCAAGATTTGGGATGAATGTTTACATTGTGATCGTTGATTGAGCGCCGGAAGTTGTTCATTACTTGGAGTGTTTGTATTACGATTCTAAAAACTTGTGTTGTTATTATCTTATTTGTATCGTTTATTCGTATTTGATTTCTCTGTGAGTGCCATCATAGATGTTTCCTCATACGTGAGTATATGTACTCTTTAATTTTAGTTATGTATTTTCTGTATGCTTACAGATTTACTTGCAAAAAGTTGCGTGCGTTAATTTTCCAGGAATTAATCCACACCGCGAAATGTGTGTTCAATAGATGAGTAAGTATTTGGGGGAAGCCGGTTTTGGATACAACAGTCCAGGTTACCGATATTCTTAGCCCACCGAGCGATTGTGTGGAATAGGTTATATTATATAAGTATATTTGTAATGAGGTTTTTGAGTGACAGCAGTCAAATATTCCCCCTGAGCCGTTGTATTTACGTAACATAGGAACACACAAGAGAATAACTCATTTAGACCATAGTTGGTTCGGTGTGGACTAAGGGCACAGTGGCGGAATTATGAGGGTTGAGGTCAAGAAGGATATCTTGAAATGTTGCCAGATAGTCTGTGATAACATTTAGTAACTGATGTATGAATAGTATTTTGGCGACGTCATGTCTTTTCAACCGAGGTTGTGTGGCAATAAGTAATCGTTTATTTTCATGTGGGGAAAGCGGTATTGAATCGTCTTAGGAGGCCTATGTAGTTAGATAGATTTGATGCTACGTAAATGATAATCGTGGTATAGTGATGACACTCCATTTGGAGACTCAAGGGTTAGGCGAAGGAATGAAATGTGAAGGGCCTTGGAGACCTAGGAATTGGCGAAGCTTTTAGTTTTCAGGAGTAATGACATTTAAATGTGCTGAGCTCCCAAAAAACTTGTTTAGTCCCAAATCGAAGACTTAGCTAAGACTGTTTGCAACCACATGACATCAACAGTTGATAATGTATGGATGGTAAGTAAATACTCTGTTTCTGTGGGGAGCTTGTCCAATCCAATCTTTGTTTTGGCCATCGTTGATAATAAGTGTCTTTTCCAAAGGTCTCTTTGAATTTCTTTTTGAAGACGTTAGATGGATGGTCGTACCTTTGTGTTTGATTAGGAGCACTTGACAGATGAGATTATCTGGGAAATTGTTGGAAAACTAAGCCGCGCGATGTAGTAGAGGCCATGGGCGTATCATTGGGGGCACGAAAATGGTGTAGGACAGACGTATCCCCAGATTGCTGACCGTGAAAAACAAACTGACATGGCTATCGATATCGAGGTATTTGGAAGCAAATTCACAGTTGTTTTTACGTTGAATCGTCGTCAGGAGCTACAAGTGCTTTTTTACGTTGATAAAACCTGGATACATTATTATACGTCAGAAAACAGGCGACAGTCTAAACAATGGATTTTTTCGGAAGTGAAACACAGTCCCATCGGTTGGAGAGATTGTGAGGGTTCTTTTATACCTTACCTGAAGAGCCACCCATATTTGCAACCCAACTCCCTCTGCATACCTGCAAACATCTCCTCCTTCGAGGACATTTAATGCATTTAGTGCATTACCTAAAATTCCCTAAAAAGAATTCTTACCATTCATGCATCCAATGCATTTTCTAAATACCCTGAAAAGAATTCTTTACAGGCATATGCATCCTTAGAGCAGAAAAACCTTATCGGCGCTCCTGTTTGCAAAGCCGTTCTGCAGCCATGTGCATGTGGGGGTTCGAGTAGGTTTGTCAAGATACGTGCACTGTTTCACTTAAATCCCCATCAAGTTGTTCCGACGAAAATGTTGAAACTCCAGGACTCAAACAAAGGTAAGGATGCAGGAAATAAAAGCACTGGTGGTCTTTTGTTGGTTAATGTTTTCTTTATTTAACATTCAATGGTTCCACATGCACAAATAAACCGATAAAATTTACTGTTTTCTTGAGGATAATTAAACCGACTTTTCGTAGGAAAATATAAACTTTACGCGTAAGATGAAATTTCCTGTGATTGAATCTCGACTGACTGTAATAACGTGGGTGTGCCCGACGTGGGATGATTTTTAACTCGGTGCGGCGTGACCGTCACCGGTGGTGGATGTAAAACGACTGTTTATTCGGCGAAGTATTAAATTAAAATTTCGTGCGGCGACGTGACCTAACCGTTCTTTAGAACGCCACCAAGCGCCTTCCTCATTGTTTGGATAAAGGCCCCCATCTAGGGCAAACAAGCTCAAAGGAGGGAAAAGCGGATAAGAAGGCAATGCCAACGTGAGCGCCATTGCTTACCTGGAGCAGGAGCCTACCGAATCCAGCTTTCACAGCAGTTGTGCGCCGACATTTCCACCCTTAGGAGTTTTTCCCTACAAGATGCATTCATCGCATCTTCGAAAACTCCTTGAAAGATAAACTCCGTTCATATATTCGCGGCGTCGCCATATGGCGTCTCCAGTACCACCTACAGCCATAATAGTATCAAGAGCATCATTTTTGTAAAAGAGATACGGTCGCAACAATGGGCAACCAATGTAGCTTGAAATGTATTCGGACGTACTTACCTCTTGGTCAATTCCGTCGCACATGTGCAAAGAATACTCCTTCTGTCCTTGGTTATTCCAAACATCCCGGTCGCCTAACCGAGAGACGTCTTATGAAACACACCAGGCGACACCGTGAATTACCAAATAAGCATATACGATCATCGGAGATGCTGTACGTATTACCCGATGGTATTAACATCCGACGTCCTCCTTGATGCTACGATTGCACAGCAACAGCCTCTCGTGATCATTCTTTGTGTTTGTTTTGCATTTGTTTGCGCGCGCATTGACTGGGCACAAAGCCCAATCATCACAGAGACTGGGTCGCATCCGATCGTGTGGTTTTCAGTCGAGTCTCAGGTCAGCTTTTGTCGAGAGAGTGGTTGTTGCGCATAGAGTAATTTACTTTACCGAGTGAAAAGGAAATCCTTTACTTGCTTTAAACTAGTTACGTTGTACAAAATAATTTACGTTACGAAGTGAAAAATGAAATCCTTTACTTGATTTAAACTAGTTACGTTGTATACAATAATTTACATTACTAAGTGACACTTACTCCCTTATTTGACTTAAACCAGTACGTTTGTGTGAAATAATTTAAGTTTATTTTGTTCTAAAAGAAAGAAAGGAAGCTGAAATAAAGTTTATCTGCCACAAACCAGTGGTTTTTAATTGTCTCAATTACCAACCATAAATACATCACATTAGTGACAAAACCGGACGTAACTCTATGGTGGTAGGAGTAGAGCCCGTGCAACGTCGCACAGATATATAACTACTACCATAGACTGACTCCAATTAGGGATGAAATTTTGGATTTAATTTTGCACACAGGACAACCAATAGAGATCACGCTTCTGCTCTCTCATTGCCATGCCCGTCGAAATATGGTGAATACATCGGTTAATTCGATAGTCGACGAACATGGGAGAATGAGAGAACAGAAACACAAAATACTATGATCTCGGGGTGGGTTTGGTTGTGTGTGCATGAATCAATACAGCTCCGAGGGTAGCCCACTGACCCAATTCGGTGAATGTGGTGACCTCAACGTGCATTGACCTGTAGGGAGAGAGAATTATGGAGGAGAGGAAAATGTAGCTGGTGCTATTCGCCTGCGAAAAGAGATCATTGATCCCAAGCGAATAGATGGTCTGAGAAAAGGCGAAGTGACGCTACATTGGCTAGGGTAATATTATCGTGAGAACCAAACTCGAATAATTTGTAATTATCCAAGCCGTTGCATGGTTATGCAACAGCGTCGTTTGATTCGACTTGATGTTGCTAACCACATGGATTGGAATTTCCGGTGGAAATCTCATGGTTAGAGGACTGGAGTTCCCGTATGGCAGAAAGGTAGCTGAATTCAATTATGCAATACTTGCGTAGAATAATGAATTCAGCTATGTGCCCGTTATTGCAATATCCTTTCCGGGTGATTAGATAAGTATGAGTATTGTTTGACATGCTGTTGGCGGTCGAAATTAGACGGAAATAGTGGGTTGGTTCTCCATCTATTTGGAGAACCCCCACATGCACACGACTTTTCCACCACCAAGGCCATCATCATTACCAGTATCAAGCATCATCGAGTTTCCCCGAAAACATTTCCGTTCACATTTAATGTAACCATAGTAATCCTATCGATTCCTCTCGCCGGCAAATTACTGCCCCACATATGCGCAACTATGTTACAGGCATGCACATGTCTAGCCAACCGACAAGCCATCGTCGCTTCTCGTGCTTAGCCGCCGAAAATTGAACTCTTCAGCATACACAACATGCAAACAAAAGAATCCGATTCTTCCCGCCGGCGGAGATACTATACTCAATTCCCATTAGTAGTAGGGTTATACGGGTTCTGCCCCAGTTTTTGTATGGAAAATGGCATGGCGCACAAAAATAGATCCACCTTGTTTTTTTTCTGGACCTTTAAAAGTTGGGTGGGGTATCGGTGTGTATAACAGTTTGGTATTTTGAAATGGGTGAGTATTTTTTTTTGTTGATTCTTTGGTTTGGTGGATGTTTGAATATGTTATTATTAGTCATTGAGTAGAGTAATATGCTGAAGCTTGGATTGTATGGAAATGATTCATCATCACAGTCGTCCGCAAAAATAGATCCACCTTGTTTTTTTGTTGGATCTTAGTGTTGTTATTAGTTGTTTCAATTTTGTTCGGGTGTGATTCATGATTGTTTGGCTTGTTGTGTTGTTAACAGTTGAGCAAATCTTTAGTGGTTCGTGGGTTTGTTATCTCAGTAAGTGAATTATGTATTATTATTATTATGTATGTGTTTTTGCTGAAGCTTGGATTGTATGGAAATGATTTATCATCACAGTCGTCCGCAAAAATAGATCCACCTTGTTTTTACAGTTGGTTGGGAGGCCGGTGTGTGTATAACAGTTTGGTATTTTGAAATGGGTGGATATTTTTGTTGATTCTTTGGTTTGGTTGTTATTATTAGTCATTAAGTAGAGTAATATGCTGAAGCTTGGATTGTATGGAAATGGTTCATCATCGCCATGGAAATTTTTGGTGATTCTTTATAGCGATTCTGAGACACTTTTTGTATGGGAAAAAAAAGCCATGCCCATATATGGTAATTCCGGAAGCGCTCCCCTAGGAAATGAGGTAATCGGAGGGGGGCGGATGATTCATGATCGTTGTCTTTGTGTGATAGATATTTTTTTAATTTTGAGTTGTGGATTTGTACTTGTTATCAATTGTTTTAATTTTGTTCAGATGTGGTTCATGGATGTTTGGCTTGTTGTGTATTTGTTATCAGGTGCGTACATCTTCAGTGGGTTGGGGATTTATACTTATTATCAGTATTTTTTCAATTTGAGGTGTGTGATGCATAGTTGTTTTGGTCTGTTGTATATTTGTTATCAGGTGTGTACATCTTCAGTGGGTTGTGGATTTGTACTTGTTATCAATTGTTTTAATTTTGTTCAGATGTGGTTCATGGATGTTTGGTTTGTTGTGTATTTGTTATCAGGTGTGTACATCTTCAGGGGGTTATGGATTTGTACTTGTTATCTCGGTAAGTGAATTATGTATTAGGTTTGGGTGATTAGCGTTCAAGGTTAATTGTGTGACATGAGCAGTTGGTATTTTTGAATTGTGTGTGAATATGTGATAGGTGATTCATGATTGTTTGGTAGTGAATATATTATTATTTAGTCATTGGGTTTGAGTAATATATACGGGAATTTTTAGGATGATTCTATCGTGAAATGGGTGTATGTTTTAGCTGTTTCTTAATATATGGAAATTTTTTGTGATTCTATCTGCTTTTGGCTTTTGTTTCGGTTGTCGAAGGCTTTTTCAGTAAATCTAAGCTGGTTCTTAATATATGGGAATTTTTTTGGGTGATTCTATGTTGAAATGGGTGTATGTTTTAGCTGTTTCTTAATATATGGAAATTTTTTGTGATTCTATCTGCTTTTGGCTTTTGTCTCGGTTGTCGAGAGCTTTTTCAGTAACTCTAAGCTGTTTCTTAATATATGAGAATTTTTTGGTGATTATAATTGCTTTTGGCTTTTGTCTCAGTTGTTGGGGGGCTGTTTTTCTTTTTATGAATATACCACTTGGCAGTAAATCTAATTTTATGAATATATACCACTTGGCATTAAATCTGGTTTGAAGTGGTTTGTGCTTTTGCTAATGGTTTGTGTCTTTGATCGCTAGACTTTCGGGTGGGCTGTCTCAGTTGTTGGGGGGCTGTTTTTCTTTTTATGAATATACCACTTGGCAGTAAATCTAATTTTATGAATATATACCACTTGGCATTAAATCTGGGTTGAAATGGTTTGTGCTTTTGCTAATGGTTTGTGTCCTTGGTCGCCAGACTTTCGGGTGGGTTGTCTCAGTTGTTGGGGGCTGTTTTCCTTTTTATGACTATACCACTTGATAGTAACTCTAATTTTATGAATATATACCACTTGGCAGTAACTCTATGCTGAAATGGTTTAATGCTTTTGATCTCTAGACTAGCAAGCCTTTTGCTATATATATATATATATATATATATATTGAATATAGCCTATTTTTAAAGCCACAATTTTGAGTTTTTATATGGATATATTGTTAATTGCATACTTTAGGGCTACGCATTATCCATATAATATATTAAATTCTTTGTGCTTTTGGTTTTTTTATGAATATACCACGAGTCAACGAATGATTATTCAAGTCCATATTGGTCAAAAAAAGTGTTGATATAAAAAAAAGGGTGTTGTTGTCCAATCCCTTGACCTTGGAATCTATATTAAATTCTTGATTTCTAAGTGTTTTTTAGTGAGTCGCCATTACTCTTATCTTATTTTGCATCCAGTATCACGACCAAATACTGATTTCTATATAGTAAGTTGTTGGTCATTATTCTGATCCCTTGACCTTGGGTGCTATATTAAATTCTCGATTTATAATTCTTATTTTTCCATAGAACAATTTTCTAAGTACAAATGATTATTCAAGCCCATAAAATGTGCTGTTATCAAAAAAAAAAAAACATGTGGGGGTGCTTGCCCGATCCCATGACCTTGGATGCTATATCAAATTCTTGATGTCTAAGTGTTTTTAATAAGTCTCCATTATTCTTATCTTACCTATATGAATAAAACCGCTGATCATTGTTCTTTAAACATTAAAATTAATTGAGGCAATTTTTTTCCATGAGTCTTAGAGAATCAAATATAGTCCACCATAACATCTCGATTTCTAATTCTTATTTTTCCCATAGAACAATTTTCTAAGTACAAATGATTATTCAAGTCCATAAAATGTGCTGTTATCAAAAAACATGTGGCTGCTTGTCCAATCCCATGACCTCAGATGCTATATCAAATTCTTGGTTTTTTTTTTTTTTTTTCCCATAGAACAATTTTCTAAGTACAAATGATTATTCAAGTCCATATAGAACATAAAAAATGTGTTGTTATCAAAAATATGAATGCTTACCCGGTCCAATAACCTCATATTTAACCATAAAAAATTTTTGAATTCTAAGAAAATATTAATTGAGTCCCACAGTTCTCTTATCAAAAATATAAATGCTTACCCGATCCAATGACCTCATATTTAACAACAAAATTTTTTGCTTTCTAAGAAATATTAATTAAGACGCCTAGTTCTCTTATCTTATTTTTTATTTTTTTCGTCATATTGGTCAAAAATGTTTTACTGGTCCGGTGATATGACTAAATAATGATTTCTATGTCGCTGGTCATTATTCTTATCATAGTTTCCATATTGTATAAAGAATGCCTCGTTTCCGGTATTAGAAGGGATTTCTTGTATAAAAGCTCGAGTGTTTAAACCAGTGCGTATCACTTTACTTTGAACTACAATCTGCAAACAACGTAACAGTGTGAAGAAAAAATCAACATCATCATCATCAAACTAAATAGGAAAAAAGGTAAGTTATCTTATATTTATATTAATTATGAAAACATTTTTTAGAAACAATTACGTGGCGATAATGTTTCGCGGTTAAATTTTAGTTAATAATTACGCGGTTCTAGTGTTTTTGCGAATAAATTTTTAGTTAACAATTACGTGGTTAAATTTTAGTTAATAATTACGCGGTTTCTAGTGTTTTTGCGAATAAATTATTAGTTAACCATTAGGTGGTGCTAGATTAAATTTTTAGTTAACAATTACGTGGTGATATAGTTAATAATTACGCGGACGGTTCTAGTGTTTTTTGCAGATAAATTTTTGAATACCAATTACGTGGCGATAATGTTTCGCGGATAAATTTTAATTAATAATTACGTGGGCGGTTCTAGTGTTTTTGCGGTTAAATTTTAGTTAATAATTACGCGGTTTCTAGTGTTTTTGCGAATAAATTATTAGTTAACCATTAGGTGGTACTAGATTAAATTTTTAGTTAACAATTACGTGGTGATATAGATAACAATTACGCGGTTTCTAGTGTTTTTGCGAATAAATTATTAGTTAACAATTCGGCGGTGCTAGATTAAATTTTTAGTTAACAATTACGTGGTGATATAGTTAATAATTACGCGGACGGTTCTAGTGTTTTTGCAGATAAATTTTTGAATACCAATTACGTGGCGATAATGTTTCGCGGATAAATTTTAATTAATAATTACGTGGGCGGTTCTAGTGTTTTTGCGGTTAAATTTTAGTTAATAATTACGCAGTTCTAGTGTTTTTGTGGGTAAATTTTTAGTTAACAATTACGCGGTTAAATTTTAGTTAACAATTACGCAGTTCTAGTGTTTTTGCGGTTAAATTTTTAGATAACAATTACGCGGGCGGTTCTAGTGTTTTTGCGATTGAGTGTGTTCACCCTATTTTGATCATTGTTTTAATGAAGTTTTTTTGTTCATATAGGAATTCATCAAAAAATTAAAAAAATCATCGAGGAATTCATCAAAAAATTAAAAAAAAAAAAAAAAAAAATCAACGAGGAATTCATCAAAAATAAAAAAAAAATCAACGAGGGATTTATATATAAAAAAAATCATCACCAAAAACGGTAAGTTATCTTATATATTAATTATTATTTCTTTTTTTGATGCGGTGTTAGTATTTATTTTGTTCTGGGTTTTAAATGTAGAGCGCAATATTTAATGAAAATTGTTTTGTTCTTAACAATAATACGGTGTTATCGTTTTAGAGAGAGGAAGTAAATATTAATATGAAATTTATAGTGAAAAAATATATATAGCAAAAAAATTATCACTTTTTAATAGACAATCGCGGTCTATCGTAGTGATGTTTTGTAATAGCGATTTTTTTTCTGCTTTTTTATTCGTTCTTATTGCTAAAATGACACCGCCTAATACCTACTCAACCTTTCTTCCAAACAAAAAAAAACTGTAGTAGTAACAATAAAATTTTATTCATTCCTTTTTAGATAAAAAACACCAACCAAAAAAAAAAAAAATTTAATTTAATAATATAACAAAATATTTAATAATATGAAGCGAGCAGGGCAACAACAACAACCAACAATGTCAGGAGAACAACCTGCAAAAAAATCCAAGCAGTCGACATACAAAAGATGCTTGTTTTGCTATAAGAATGTTGAAGAGCAGCGTTGGGTTCAACATCAAAGAAAAAATACCCATAAAGCAAACGCTCAACAAGCTCTAAATGAAAATGTTTCCTTGATAGCAAACGCGTTCAAAAATCGTGTAAAAACATTCTCCATCACCAACAAAGATGAGAGTATGATAAATGTGAATAATCTGTTTGAAAAAAATATTCCATTGATTAATGAATTATTGGAAAATCAATTGGAAATTTTGAACACATTTAAATTTAGCATGGAGCTTTTTGCTAAGTTTGCGAAATTCACCAAAGAATGTGATGAGTTAATGCAAATAGATATAAAAAGCATGCAAACTAAAATGTACACGATTGAGAACGAGGAAGACATAAGGGAACATTTGAGCACGGCAATTGAAAATATCAAAGCAAAATTGGAAGAGTTTCAAGAAAAAGAGAGCGGATGGACGTTGTTAACATTTCAGAGCATTGAAATTAACATCAACAAATACGAGCCACTTCGAGCTTCTTCCCATTTTAGCCTGCCTAAACAAATATTGACCAAAAAAGCCTGTATCAATGTTAAAAACAATGATGATTACTGTTTTAAATGGGCCATTATATCGGCTTTCGCGAATGATACACATCATGCTGATAGACCATCGTACTATAAAATTGCCAACATAGCAAGCGAAACAATAGTATACAATGATCAAGTACTTTGTTTCAAGAATATGCAATTTCCTCTGATAGTCAAAGACACGAGCATATTCGAAGCAAATAATCCAACCATTAGCATAAATGTTTTTGGTTATGAGATTAATGATAAAGGGCAATATAAGATAATTGGACCCTACTATCATACTCGTGAGGAAAAAGCAAAGCATATTAACTTGCTTTATTGCATAAGTAGTGATGATGTGAATAAAACGCATTATGTATTCATTAAAAACATCTCACGTTTGTTGCGAACTCAGATTACCAAAGATAACAATCGAATGCATTTATGCAACGGCTGCTTGCTGCGATTCGCTTCAGAATCTGCCCTACAAATGCATAAGAGCGAATGCAAAAAAATAATAACAGTTATGCCTGATGAAGGTAATAAAATACTTAAATTTAAAAAGCATAATCGCAAATTAATTGTTCCTTTTGTGGTGTATGCGGATTTTGAATCCATTCTACGCCCCATTAGCCAATGTGCACCGGATCCGGAAATTTCTTCAACAACAAACGTTCAACAACATATCCCGTGTGCTTTTTCATATCATATCAAATGCTCCTTTGATGATGATTTAAGCAAGCACCGCATATTTGTTGGTAAGTCAAAACATGTTTAATAAGAAAAAATCATAAAACTAATAAAACATTTTTTTCTTTTTTGCAGGAGAAGACACACCAAACCGTTTTGTGCAGATGCTATTCAACGATTTAATTCATATTCACAAGGAAGTCATTGGTCGACCAAAGCCAATGGCTCCTTTAACAAAACAACAGAAGCAGCATCAAACAACATCGCCAGTCTGCAGTATTTGTAAGGTTAGATTTAATGAATTAGATGTAAGAGTAAGGGACCATTGCCATTTCACTGGTGTCTATAGAGGACCAGCCCATTCTCAGTGTAATTTAGATTTTCGCGTTCCAACCTTTTTCCCAGTCTTTTTCCATAATTTGACGGGTTATGATTCTCATCTATTTATGAAAAGTCTGGGTTGTATTAAGGGGGAAATACGTATAATTCCACTAAATAAGGAAAATTATATATCAATATCCAAACGCATATATTTAGATGAGCACAATTCATTTGAGATTAGGTTTTTAGATTCATGTCGATATCTACAGTCTAGCATAGATTCGCTAACTAAAAATTTATCCGAAGACGATTTCATAATTAATAGGGGATTTTACAAAAACGATGCCTCTTTGAAGTTAATGATGAGGAAGGGGGTATTTCCCTATGAATATGTTAATTGTTGGGCTCGTTTAGATGACTGTTCTCTTCCTCCAATTACAGAATTCTATAATAGACTAACGAATGAAGATTGTTTAGTTGAAGATTACGATTATGCTCAAAAAGTGTGGAAGCATTTCAATTGCAAAACATTAAAAGAGTACATGCTTTTATATCTGCAGAGCGATGTCTTATTGCTGGCAGATGTATTTGAGAATTTTCGTAAGGTTTGTCTAGATATATATGAGTTAGATCCATGTCATTACTATACATCTCCCGGCTTATCTTGGGATGCAATGTTGAAAACAACAGAAATCAATCTGGAACTTCTAACAGATGTTGAGATGCTTAATTTCTTTAAGAATGGCATCCGTGGCGGATTATGTCAGTGTAGCCATCGACATACCGTTGCGAATAATAAATATTTGAAAAATTTCGATGCTAGCAAGCCAAATAAATATCTTATGTATTTAGATGCAAATAACCTGTACGGTTGGGCAATGTCGCAACATCTTCCAGATGGAAATTTTCAATGGAGTGATCCACAAATCTTCACAGCCGATTATATTTTAAATTGTGATGGAAACGATAAAATCGGCTATGTATTGGAAGTAGATTTAACTTATCCAATTGATCTTCACGATCAGCACAATGATCTTCCATTTTGCCCAGAAAATATGATAACGCCTGAGTGCAAAACTCCTAAGCTTGTCGCTAGTCTACATTCAAAGACAAAGTATATAATTCATCTAAAGAATTTACAACAATGTCTGAAACATGGGCTGATTCTCACTAGAGTTCATAGAGTGTTGTCTTTTACACAATCTGAGTGGTTGCAAAAATATATAACCCTCAACACGGAGTATAGAAAAAAGGCGAAAAATAAGTTTGAAAAAGACTTTTTTAAATTAATGAATAATAGTGTGTATGGCAAAACCATGGAGAATGTTGAGAAGCGACGAGATGTAAAAATTGTCTCTCAATGGGAAGGAGAAAGAAATTCACACAGCGCCAGAAAACTGATTGCTCGTCCCAATTTCCATAGCCTCTCAATATTTACACCTCAGATGTGTGCTATTGAACTGAGCAAGGCGCGAATAGTATTTGATAAACCCATTTATTTAGGATTCGCAGTATTAGAACTATCAAAATGGCTCATGTATGATTTTCACTATGATTACATGAGAAAAAAGTTTGATACGGCGATTCAGCTGAATTACATGGATACAGACTCTTTTATCTATACAATATCAACTAATGATTTCTATTCGGATATATATAGCGATATTGTTGATCCCGAAAAATCTAGGTTTGATACATCGGAATATCCAATAGATAACATTCATAATTTCCCTCAAATAAATGGAAAAGTTCTCGGAAAATTCAAAGATGAGAACAATGGTAAAAACATGACTGAATTCATTGGGTTAAGAGCTAAAATGTACTCTTTTGCTTTAGACACCAGTGAAGTAACAAAAAAGGCCAAGGGGGTAAAGAAGTCTGTTACCAATAGTTTAGATATAAGAGATTATAGAAATTGTTTGTTAAGACGTAAGTTATTATATAAGCCTATGTTAATATTTAGAAGTAAGTTACACAATATTTATACACAGTCTGTAAATAAGTTAGCATTAAGCGATAGCGACACAAAAAGGTATATTTGTGAAGATCGCGTAAGCACATATGCTTGGGGGCATAATAGATTAAGTAATGTTTAAGTTAAAAAAATTATGACTCATATTTATATTTAATAATAGGATTGTTATATATTTTTTAAATAATAATAGGTTAGATATAAGAGATATTTGTAGTAAAAATAAAAAAAGTAATAAATTATAACGTTATGAGAAAAAAATTAATTATTGTTTTCTTTATTGATTCGCTTGTGTGTCCATGGAATGACTGTTTTAGACTAACTGGATACATTCGATAGTCTATCATTATAAATAGGACTTTATTACTCGTGCTGATTACTGTGGAAAAACTAATGTTGATGTCAATGGTTTAAAAATAAATTCTTCAAACTCATTTGGTCATGGTACCGGAATCCACCCATTTTTAACAATATGGAAACTATGATAAGAATAATGCTCAACAATTTACTATATAGAAACCAAGAATTCTTCAAACTCATTTGGTCATGTATGGAAACTATGATAAGATGAATAGGATAACCACCTAACCCCAAACAGGGTGAGTTCTTCAAACAGGGCGGATCCAAACAGGGCGATTCCAAACAGGGCGATTCCAAACAGGGCGATTCCAAACAGGCTGTTTCTTCAAACGGGGCGGTTCCAAACAGGCGGTTTCTTTAAACAGGGCGATTCCAAACAGGCGGTTTCTTTAAACAGGGCGGTTCCAAACAGTTCGATTCCAAACAGGCGGTTTCTTTAAACAGGGCGATTCCAAACAGGCTGTATTATAACCATCCCTCTCTGATAACTCTTCAATGCTGTAAGCAGGTCTTGTCATATGATGTTATGGTGGACTATATTTGATTCTCTAAGACTCATGGAAAAAAATTACCTCAATTAATTTTAATGTTTAAAGAACAATGGTCAGCGGTTTTATTCATATAGGTAAGATAAGAATAATGGATACTTATTAAAAACACTTAGACATCAAGAATTTGATATAGCACCCAAGGTCAAGGGATCAGAATAATGACCAACAACTTACTATATAGAAATCAGTATTTGGTCGTGATACTGGATGCAAAATAAGATAAGAGTAATGGCGACTCACTAAAAAACACTTAGAAATCAAGAATTTAATATAGATTCCAAGGTCAAGGGATTGGACAACAACACCCTTTTTTTTTTTTTTATATCAACACTTTTTTTGACCAATATGGACTTGAATAATCATTCGTTGACTCGTGGTATATTCATAAAAAAAAAAAACCAAAAGCACAAAGAATTTAATATATTATATGGATAATGCGTAGCCCTAAAGTATGCAATTAACAATATATCCATATAAAAACTCAAAATTGTGGCTTTAAAAATAGGCTATATTCAATATATATATATATATATATATAGCAAAAAGGCTTGCTAGTCTAGAGATCAAAAGCATTAAACCAGTTCAGCATAGAGTTACTGCCAAGTGGTATATATATTCATAAAATTAGAGTTACTATCAAGTGGTATAGTCATAAAAAGGAAAACAGCCCCCAACAACTGAGACAACCCACCCGAAAGTCTAGCGACCAAGGACACAAACCATTAGCAAAAGCACAAACCACTTCAAACCAGATTTAATGTCAAGTGGTCTATATTCATAAAATTAGATTTACTATCAAGTGGTATATTCATAAAAAGAAAAACAGCCCCCCAACAACTGAGACAGCCCACCCGAAAGTCTAGCGATCAAAGACACAAGCCATTAGCAAAAGCACAAACCACTTCAAACCAGATTTAATGCCAAGTGGTATATATTCATAAAATTAGATTTACTGCCAAGTGGTATATTCATAAAAAGGAAAACAGCCCCCAACAACTGAGACAACCCACCCGAAAGTCTAGCGACCGAGGACACAAACCATTAGCAAAAGCACAAACCATTTCAACCCAGATTTAATGCCAAGTGGTATATATTCATAAAATTAGATTTACTGCCAAGTGGTATATTCATAAAAAGGAAAACAGCCCCCAACAACTGAGACAACCCACCCGAAAGTCTAGCGACCAAGGACACAAACCATTAGCAAAAGCACAAACCATTTCAACCCAGATTTAATGCCAAGTGGTATATATTCATAAAATTAGATTTACTGCCAAGTGGTATATTCATAAAAAGAAAAACAGCCCCCCAACAACTGAGACAAAAGCCAAAAGCAATTATAATCACCAAAAAATTCTCATATATTAAGAAACAGCTTAGAGTTACTGAAAAAGCTCTCGACAACCGAGACAAAAAACCAAAAGCAGATAGAATCACAAAAAATTTCCATATATTAAGAAACAGCTAAAACATACACCCATTTCACGATAGAATCATCCTAAAAATTCCCGTATATATTACTCAAACCCAATGACTAAATAATAATATATTCACCACCAAACAATCATGACTCACCTATCACATATTCACACACAATTCAAAAATACCAACTGCTCATGTCACACAATTAACCTTGAACGCTAATCACCCAAACCTAATACATAATTCACTTACCGAGATAACAAGTACAAATCCATAACCCACTGAAGATGTACACACCTGATAACAAATACACAACAAACCAAACATCCATGAATCACATCTGAACAAAATTAAAACAATTGATAACAAGTACAAAACCACAACCCACTGAAGATGTACACACCTGATAACAAATATACAACAGACCAAAACAACTATGCATCACACACCTCAAATTGAAAAAATACTGATAATAAGTATAAATCCCCAACCCACTGAAGATGTACACACCTGATAACAAATATACAACAGACCAAAACAACTATGCATCACACACCTCAAATTGAAAAAATACTGATAATAAGTATAAATCCCCAACCCACTGAAGATGTACGCACCTGATAACAAATACACAACAAGCCAAACATCCATGAACCACATCTGAACAAAATTAAAACAATTGATAACAAGTACAAATCCACAACTCAAAATTAAAAAAATATCTATCACACAAAGACAACGATCATGAATCATCCGCCCCCCTCCGATTACCTCATTTCCTAGGGGAGCACTTCCGGAATTACCATATATGGGCATGGCTTTTTTTCCCCATACAAAAAGTGTCTCAGAATCGCTATAAAGAATCACCAAAAATTTCCATGGCGATGATGAACCATTTCCATACAATCCAAGCTTCAGCATATTACTCTACTTAATGACTAATAATAACAACCAAACCAAAGAATCAACAAAAATATCCACCCATTTCAAAATACCAAACTGTTATACACACACCGGCCTCCCAACCAACTGTAAAAACAAGGTGGATCTATTTTTGCGGACGACTGTGATGATAAATCATTTCCATACAATCCAAGCTTCAGCAAAAACACATACATAATAATAATAATACATAATTCACTTACTGAGATAACAAACCCACGAACCACTAAAGATTTGCTCAACTGTTAACAACACAACAAGCCAAACAATCATGAATCACACCCGAACAAAATTGAAACAACTAATAACAACACTAAGATCCAACAAAAAAACAAGGTGGATCTATTTTTGCGGACGACTGTGATGATGAATCATTTCCATACAATCCAAGCTTCAGCATATTACTCTACTCAATGACTAATAATAACATATTCAAACATCCACCAAACCAAAGAATCAACAAAAAAAAATACTCACCCATTTCAAAATACCAAACTGTTATACACACCGATACCCCACCCAACTTTTAAAGGTCCAGAAAAAAAACAAGGTGGATCTATTTTTGTGCGCCATGCCATTTTCCATACAAAAACTGGGGCAGAACCCGTATAACCCTACTACTCCCATTGTATAAGTATCTATGATTCCTTTTTAGCACCCAATCCTTCCCCAATGAGATACAGCCTGTTTACTCAGCTGCACTATCATCGCTCACGATGCCCTTGGTCCATTTTCGCTTTGTTCTTTTTCTCTTGTTCAATTTCGTTTATCCTTGGGCGCAGTACCAGGGTAAACAATGCGATCTACACGATCAACTTACACACACCACTAGAATCTACACGGAGAGAGCCGGTTCCCTATTCCACTAAGAGAGACTTCACGTTTCTCTTGTGATAGGTAAAACTCACCCTTTGCTGGGAGAGTATTCACCACCGAGCCGAACTTTAACCACTAGCGAATGCACGCCGCTGAGTCGCAATTCAACCACTAAAGGAGTCGGTCGCGTTTGTGATATACCAGCGTTCGCACGCGGGTGCGCCCACCCCCAAGTGTATTGTAACATAGTGTTGTGTCGAGTTAGAGTCGGGTTCTTTTTATAAACTAAATCGTTTTGCAAACGGCAGGCAAAGTTTAGAAGTGCCGTCAATCGTACAACCCAATGTTAACAAATAGAGTTTAACACATAGAACACATTATAGTTACGGGAGATTTCAACGCTTGGGCAGTAGAATGTGGAAGCACAAGGACCAACAGTAGATGCCAGGCACTACTGGAAGCCTTCGCAGTCCTAGATGTGGTGTTACTTAATGATGGTATCCATGACACCTTCATAAACGAGAGAGGCCGGTCCAAAATCGACATCACATTTGCCAGCTCCATGTTGGCAAGAAGTATGGAGTGGCGAGTTTTGGACACCTACACCCATAGTGACCACCAAGCCGTGATGTACGAAATATTACCGCACAGGGGATTCATCACTGGCAAATTGGCGAAGAAAGCCCAAAAAAATGAGTGGAAAGAGAAGGACCTCTATGCGGAACTGCTCGATTATATACTGGAAGACCAAATTTCACAGCTTTAAATCAGAGGCCGGTGCGAACAGGCAGGCTGGAAAAGTCATGAGGTGGCGAACTACTGCATGTGATGTTTCTATGCCACGAAAAAGAGAACCAGCAGGGGCTATCAAACCAGTGTATTGGTGTTATGTATTCAGTGAATGTGTGTACTGAGTTTTAAAGATAAATGTAAACACAAATTACAATAAACATAGAGTACAGTAAATCCATAAAACAACAAATCACAAACAACATCCCACCTGTGTGTTAGTGGCGGAGCTTTTCTGATTTGGTGAACAGTGTTCGGCTGAACAATCGGAGACGCGTTGGGGATAGAAGTGAACCAGTGTCCGTGTTGGCACACCTACTTCGTATCCCCACAAGATCACGAGGTTTTATGCTTCGAAGGGAATATTACTCTTGGACTTTTTGCAGAAAGGAAGAATGATCATTATAATGAATATTTAAACGGATTGGATAACAAAGTCAAGAAAACACGACCTCATTTGATCAAGGGTAATGTGTTGTCTCATCACGATAACACGCCAGCATATTCTTCCAAAAGTTAGGCGGGGAATTGTTTATTACGTTGTTGTTGGAATTGTTTATACGTTTATTACGCCCCGTCACTCGGGCGACCATCTCTCTAACGGTTTTTAATAAATCAAGTGTTGCCATTTGCAAACATTTATGGCCCACCCTGTATATGAAATGTTAGGAAAACAGTACGGACGCAGGATGTGAATCAATATTTTCTGCTTCCGTATGAAACGTTCGGTGATGTTATCATCATTTCCAAATCAACACAAATTTCACACAGCTCTTCGTTATTACGATTCCCCGAAACATTTGAAAACCCTTAAGTAGCGCATCAGTGTACTCTAACCATAAAAGGAGATCCGTCTGGCGATTTCCGCCATTCAACACCACTTGCCCTAAGTCCTTATCTATGGTACGGAATATGATGGGCGAACGAATTCAATTTGCAAAGTTGATCCGCCTATAGTGGGCTGGTAGGGGTGTTATTCACCTCCAAGGAAAAAGGAGGTTGTTGCCCCGTAGCAACGGCCTCGGATAAATGTGACGAAAATCTAAATTTCCTCCAGCACCAGCAACAGTACCAGAACCATGCAATCTGTGTATCAATTGTTCAATGCTCCTATTCCTACCGGGAATAAGGACTGAACGAATCAAAGAAAGATAATTAAGGACGTTCGCATTGGTACAGGAGGACCCGAGGGGGGCATTTTCATCTTTTCCACTCACAGGATTCGACACCGAATTTGGGTGCCGATACGATCCGATTCGCAATCGCAGTGAAGACCTCACAAGATGCCGCAAATTTAATTAGATTCCGAGTTGCTTTGGCGGTTTCTGACAGACCCGCGTAACTGCGAACTGAGCCGACTGTCTGCCTGTACTTCCGTCACCTGATGAGCTCAGTTTTGGGATTTATTTAATATTTCTCTCTCCTTTCCGATGTGATTCATCCTATTCCTCTTTGCCATCACCAGCCCATGGTTAGTCTTCTTCATCTTATCTGGTGGCTTTGTGTGCGACAAAGGCTGACTACGCGGCCGGGCGTTTGGAGCCTGAGGAGGCGGTGTGCTCTCGATGAAAACCCATCTAATTGGAAAGTTTTTGAACGAAGATTGATTCTAATTGAATCCTTAATGAGATGAAATGGAAATTGATGAATTATTTTTGAATTTGGTCAGTGGTTGAATTGCAGCGCTATTTATGACTTTATCTGCGATCAGCTCCTGCCGATGGAGTACGTACCAATGCGTCTGGCAATAGTCGACTAGGAATGTTTTGGTCATAATGGCATAAACTTTAATTGGATCTGACACATACAGAAGACGATGTTGGTGGTTTTGGTGGTATCGGCTTACGGTCTGTATGTCAGATTCATAATCGTCCTGGCGTGGAAAGTATGCAACGCCAATAGGAAATTGAATGTCTGAACTTGATCCTTGTGGTTGTCTATTGTGAGGTGAGTGATGTGGTAGATTCTCATTGAATGTGTTAATGGCTTTAGTATGTTTGTTGATGAGGAATGGTATGGTCGATTTAATAACTCCTGAGGCGGTATGTATATATATATATATATTCAGAATTTGTAGAAATGACTTCAGTCGGCTATACCCTGATTTGTCTAGAAAAGTTATTCTGTTGATGGTTAATCGAATGCCAGTGTGCGTGTTCAATCGTTATGAAACCCAAGCCATCTGTTGATTTTCCTTTACGCATTACTAAAACCGTTGGGAAATTGTAATGTTTTTCGTACCATTGTACGCGTTACATTGACCTTTTATCGTGAAATATAATATATGTTAATTAGATGTTTGTACAATGTTGGGTGTGATAAAATATCTCCAACGGACTCAAAGTCCGGCAATAATATTTAATTACCGGAGGATATAAATTTGAGAACAACGTAAATCGGTCGTTTGATGAGGATGGGGGAACTGTTTGAGCTTTCTGTTTTATTTTAATGACTTGCTCACCCTTAAATATCTGCGGGTGTCGTTCAATTCACATTACACCATCTATAAATTGTGTGTTTCATTTTGCTGGAGGGATTGTGAGCTGGTAATGTACCCCGAAACGAAATTGTATTGGCCTTAAATGAGAGGTAAGCCCAGGGGTGCGCGGAATACCTTTTGAGAGTTGGGAAATTGTGGTAGGCGTTGTTGTTCTGAATCTAGGGGTCATTACCACTCTTGATTTGTAGCCATCAAGACTGTGTTGGCTTACATTTAAATTCTTCCCAATACCAGTCTTTTGTGAATTATGTCCACGACATTCTTGTCGCTGATACGAATCTTGACAAAGGGAGTACACCCTTATATATTTTAAAACATTAAATGCGCCACTATTCGTAATGAGTTTATTCGATGTAAGAAAGCGAAATTGCCTGAGACGCTTGTTTTCTGTTTGAATTTCAATACTGCATATTTGCGCAACTAAGATTTATATCCATTAACAGAGAAACAAGCTTAACTTTATGGGGAAATCTTTACGATGCTATCAATTAGGTATTCGGCGAATTTCCAGACTATGGTGAGGTCTATTGAATATTATCATCATTTTGAACTCGATTTTTGAAAATTTAAATGCTCTTCGTGCTTGAAGAAAACGGTAATAAAAAAAACTACCAATATGCCTACCTTCGTAAATGTTAGGCGATAAAAGCACACTTCAAATGCATCAAACGAACGCAAATATTGGGACGGACGTTTGAGTGCCGCACCGCCTGAGTTTCCTTTCTTGGAAATTGTATTAAAAACCTGTGGGTTTTTTGTATATATATTTTGTCTTTAGTGGTAAGGTGCCTCAGGGGCACAGGTTCACCTCTATACCCTGTCCCTGCTTCCAGCTCAAATAAATAAAACTCTGTGTTGATCTTTTTTTTATTTATTATTCGATAAGAACACAAACTAAAGATTACATAACGCAGATCCGATGTCGGTTGACAAAACTTATAATTAAAGTAACAAAATCTCTTAGCACTATGATGATTTACGATCTTTAAAGCTAATGGACACACTGTTTAGATTATTTAATTTAATATGAATACTATACACAACTGTTTGAATTAAAATATTGGAGAACTCAAGAACTTGTTATGATTATGGTATACGGCTATTATACACAACATAAACTAAAACACGATTGTTCAAATTATTTCATTTAATCTAAATACTATACACATATTCAACTGTTTGAATTTAAAATATTGGAGAACTCAAGAAGAATCCGTTACGGCTTTAACATGGTGAATTTAAAGGAAGGACGACCCTTTTATTCACCGTCCACTAGCTGATACTTGACTCGACTAACTGCTATATAATTTCTTTAACGTGGACGCACGGCTTGCCTCCATGAAATCCGTATCGCGATTAATTATATCAACCGAAGCGATAGAACAACAACATTTTCATCCATCGCCCCGATGACCATATAAGGGATGATCTTAGAAGATGATCACCGAAAGGACACACTCAGATGCGGTTACTTCGCACACTCATGCTGTGCATGGGCAAGTGGACCGTGGATATAATAATTCCATGAGGGGGACATTAGCTGGCAAGGTTGCAGCTGGTGCCAATATCTCGACATAGAGATTAAGGTGTTTACACGATCAGCAACTGCGTAGAGCATTTATGCTGATCGTGCACATCTTGACGGCATCTCCACGTAGTCGAATTCTCGATGGTAATTTTCCATTTAGGAGACTCGACTTCCTTGGGCGGTCAGCCGAATGCCATCATGTATTTGTCGGTCGGATGATCGATCGATGTGGGCATGTACGAAAAGGAAAAGATGAAACATCTCCTGCACGTGTGCGGCTGACTCGTAAGGGGATATCTCATTGATTTGGTTCTGGCAATGTTGGTTGCTTGATGGTGCAACCAAATTGCTCTTACTTGTGGAAGATACCTACAATTTCTGATGGAATTCGATCCGAGACATGTGTACTGAATTGGTTCTGTTCATGTTGGTTGCTTGGTGTATGCCGCATGTTATACTTTCACAGTAGGAAAGCCGATGATGCAACATACACCCACCGAATCACTTTCTAGCACATGATGCCCGTGAGGAAAAATGTCTCTTGTAGTTCGTACTATTGAATTAACGAAAATATGGTTTAGGAGACACTTTAGGTGGGTGACAAAAAGGTAAGCACATGCTTAATTGCTAGGCATGCAATCAGTACTTGTTTTATCGGTTTTCGGCCGCTCTAGGTGGAAGTTTTTACATAGTTAATGGGAAGATGAGTAGTGGTGTGGGTCTGGTGATGCTCACTCTCGGCGATCGGTCTCGGTAGTGTGTCAGTCCGACACTGATTCACCGAGACGTACCCAAACTCCGTAACCGCTCGTCTGAGCTTGTTTGATTGTACCCTGCAGTTCGGTGCTAAACCAACGGTTCACCTACTTTTATGTGTTTTGACTCGAAAATAAACTTATTCAGGTTTGTGGACAGTATTTATTTCGTAGGTTACTTAATTTATATTAACATAGAAAATAGTATTGTAATCTTAAGGTTATTTTATCATAAACGTAGAATATTATATTGTAAACATAAATTTATTTCCATACATGTAGAATATTATATTGTAAACATAAATTTATTTTACTATACATGTAGAATATTATATTGTAAACATAAATTTATTTTACTATACATGTAGAATAATAAGTACGATTTATTTCGTGAGTTAAACTTTATTTATATTAACATAGAATATAGTATTGTAATCTTAATTTATTTCCATACATGTAGAAGAATCAGTACAATTTATTTTGTTAGTTAAACTTTATTTATATTAACATTGAATATAGTATTGTAATCTTAATGTTATTTTATCATACCATACATGTAGAAGAATCAGTACAATTTATTTTGTTAGTTAAACTTTATTTATATTAACATTGAATATAGTATTGTAATCTTAATGTTATTTTATCATACCATACATGTAGAAGAATCAGTACAATTTATTTCGTGAGTTAAACTTTATTTATATTAACATTGAATATAGTATTGTAATCTTAATGTTATTTTATCATACCATACATGTAGAAGAATCAGTACAATTTATTTCGTGAGTTAAACTTTATTTATATTAACATTGAATATAGTATTGTAATCTTAATGTTATTTTATCATACCATACATGTAGAAGAATCAGTACAATTTATTTCGTGAGTTAAACTTTATTTATATTAACATTGAATATAGTATTGTAATCTTAATGTTATTTTATCATACCATACATGCAGAAGAATCAGTACACATTGTTGACACCATTCTCCAAAAAAAAACTCAGACACAAAACAAAAGGGTTCACAGTGGTCTTGTGTGGCTCTGTATTACGAATTTCGTCTAATCACAACAGAGGTAATATTTCTCCGGTGCAAGTGCGGTCACTTTCACTAAAAAGGATCGACGCGAAAGTTAGAACTCTATCGGTCGTGGCACTGTATTACGAAATCGTTTTATTACAAACAGAGGTAATTATTCTCCGGTGCAAGTGCGGTCACTTTCACTAAAAAGGATCGACGCGAAAGTTAGAACTCTATCGGTCGTGGCACTGTATTACTATTTTTTTTTAATTTTCGCCCGGGAGCACGTATCCACCATTCCATGCAGAAATTATCAATCGACTGCCTTAGTTCACCGAAGCGACAGAATATCTCGTACTCCATCATCGCTTCGATGCCCATTTTTGGTCATTTTAAACATGTTACATCCCTTAGTGTGGGTAACCGCATTGTACCCCTGCCTGTGTGTATTTTTTATTATTATTCGCCCGGGGGTGAGCGCCATTGCGTGTGTTCACTCTTTTTACCATATTAAGTGTAGGGACGTTCATATTGTTTATACGTGCAATGTGATGCTGCTACATGGGCATGCGTTATATCTCACGTATTTGTATTTGTTGAGATGTGTCCTTTTAAGGGCATGCGTTGTAGGTTTACGTCGGTTTGCGCGCCTTCTGGTAATTCCAGGAATTAGTCGCAGGCTTGCGCAACCGCATCTTGTTTTTCTTGGTTGTTCTGCTACATCCGATCGTTGGTTGCTGGTTTTACCAGATCGATGTGCAGGTGTCCCATGCTCTCCCCTGCTATTTAGTTTCATACCATTGGTGCTACGCTGTGCTTGGTCATCATGACATGATTTCCTTGATTTATGCATTTCTACTTTTAGGAAGATGCCTGTATTGGACAACCGCTTGTATCAGCGGGCTTGTGGTTTGTTACATGCTAATGCAGGTAAGTATTCGCTTTTCTGGCGCCGACTGCCTGCGAAAAGAGGTTACCTGGTGGTAAGTAGGCCGGTGAGCAGTGGCGTTCGCGCTAACCGCCACAGTGGCGTTCAAGGTAACCGCCACAAGCCCATTGAGAGTGGTTGTTTGAAATCACGCCACACTGAAGCATGCAATGTGTTGGCTTATCACTAAATAACTACCTGATGGAGCGCCCTAAAGTACGACAGAACCTCCATCTGAGTATCATCTCAATGAGGTTCTGTGGTATTTTAGGTCGTCATTTAGTGATGAGCCAACACTTTGCATGTTTGTGTATGAAGGCACCGATATATTTTCATAGATGACATAGAGAAGATGCACTGTTAGATCCGTGCACTTTTTTTTTGTGATTTGAAGTCCGCATTTATTTTATTCAAAATCAAATTACACATCTTTCTTTATGTAGGACTAAATGCATGTCCTATTTTACAACTATTGTTCTTATGCTAACTTCCTGGCTTTTTGCAAGCACCCTGAATTATACATATATCTAGTTGTTCCTCAGTTTTCACCACACCAAAAAACTCACCCCGAATTGAGGGTTGAATCATTAGTCGATCTTGAACCAGGGTTGCTGACACACGCCGTCGAGTTTTACTGTCTAAAGAGTACGCGCAGAGCTTCGGAGTTAGGCGTTCGTGAAATAAGTGTAGTTTCGAAACAAACTAAAAAAGATTGAATGTGAAGTTGTGCTTAAAGGATAATTAATATAATGTAAACGATAAACGCGTACACTAATGTGTCAGGAACAATGTTTGTATCAATTCCTTCCGGTTGCTTTTAGAAAAAGGATACCTGTTAATAATTTAACGAACTATATTTACCCACGACTTGGTCGTGTCAAAGTCAATTATATCGATTCAAATTAAATAAATAAACCGTTATCAAATCGAGTGCAAAATAATAAGAACAATTACGACAAAACAATACCTGTCTTTTATTTTCTTCTTGAGTGAACGGCGTTGCTTACAGTGTTTCTTCAAGTGAACTCTTTACTGGGGTATGGGGTTTCTCTATATCACATGGAGAAACAGCCCACAATCCTAACCTAATTTCGACCGCTAACAGCGCGTCAAATTATGCCCTATTTCACCGTACATTTTATTCACCTGGAATACCATATTTCCCAAAGGACGCTTAGCTAAACTCATTATCCTATGCAGATAATTCATAATTGAGTTTAGCTATCATTTTTGCCATACGGCAACTCCATTCCTCTAACCATGAGATTTCCACCGGAAATTTCATTCATGTTGGTTAGCAACAACCAAGTCGAATCAAACGACGCGGTTGCAGCTTCATTCAATGGCTTGGGTAATTACCAACAGTCCTTAGCGTTTTTCCCACGGTACCATTTCCCTAGCCGATGTAGCGTCCAATCGATTTTCATCAGATCGTCCATTCGCTTGGGATCAATCATCTCTTTTCGCAGGTGAATAGCACCAGCTAAATTTTCCTCTCCTCCATAACTCTGTTTCCATACGGTTCAATGCTCTCTGAGTTCACCACAGCCGTAACACTGGGTCAGTAGGTCATGCTCGGTAGCTGCATTTGATACCAGCACACACAACCAAGCCACCCCGAATCACAGTACATCGAGTTTCTGTTCTCTCATTCTATCACGTTCGTCGATTATCAATTAACCGAAGTTACCACACTTCGATGAGCGTGACGATGCGAGAGCAGAGGCGTTGTCTCTTTTGGTTGTCCTGTGTGCAAAATCGAGAACACAGAATTTCACCCCTAACCAAGTCAGTCACTATTCAACAGTCATAGCGGACAGTCACGCTGCCGCTTCGAGTCGCGCATACCACTGGAGTTTACATTCATTATCAGAAGAAGAAAAAATAACAAATATTATTTCGGAAATTCTTTAACATCTAAACGGTGCATAGGAAATTAAAAATTCGTTATCGTAAATTGCCACTCGACAGTGAAAAAACCAATGCAATTGTACGAACTAAAACATAGTGTAAATTTGGCATCGATTCTTGATCGCTTGTGTTTGGGGTGCCAGGTATCAAGTAAAAATACCTTTAACAGTGTATAATTCAAAATCATCAGCGACAATAAAATCAAATTACAAGCAACTAGGATATTTTATTTCTCCTCTTTACCACATGGATATTTTCGGGAAGAGAGTTCGGCGGAACAAGTGCTGGGGGATTAGTGAATCTAGTGCCCATGTTCGGCATCCATACCTCGTACCCCCACAGGGGTAGTAGTGAACCAGTCTCCGTGCCGGCACACCTAACATACTACGTATTCCCCACAACTCTTCCGCTTATCTTATGCACGGAGGACTTTTCCAACCTGCCGGAAAATCGCTCGCGTTCAGCCAATCACAAAGAGGAGAAAGAAGCGTCTCCCACAAAATTACCGTCCGATAGCATTACTGTTTATGTTATCTAAGGCGATGGAAAAGGTCGCCGAGTTAATTAAGTATTTGGAGTGGTAACGCACATGTGAATGATCGTCAATACGTGGCAGGCGATCTACGGGAGACTTTTTAACCCTTACATGGACATCTGCGATTGAGGGACATGGTGAGTCAAGGGCGGTCGAATTGGATATTTCCAAGGCTTTTGACCGCGTCTTGCACGGGGGATTGCTGAGCAAAGGTCGTTCATACGGACTTTCCCAACGGCTTTACGACTGGAAGAAAAGCTTCTTCGAAAATCTATCGATCCGATCTGTATCCTGATAATGCCGGGGTGCCTAAAGATTCTATTATGGCTCCAACCCTTTTTTTGCTTCAGATAAATGATTTGTTGGAGTCATCGGATAACCGAGTGTTCAGTTTTGCGGATGATAGAACGCTTGTTTCCTCTTTTTCGAGCGATCGGTCGACTAGTGCATCAACGTCGGAACAGCTGAGATGTAGCCGGATTGACTATCTGAATCGGGAACTGGATAAGGTCCTGCAGTGGGGTAAGGGCAATCTCGTCGACTTCAATCCAACCAAGACACAGTATACAACATTCACAAGGAAAATTTGATCATCGGTTCCACAGCTGATGATGAATGGCCAGGCCCTTGAAGGGTACGAAGTAGATGTGCCGAACACGGGCACCCGGTTCACTCCTATCCCCATCAGATTATGCCGATGAAAAAAAGTTCAGCCAGAAAAAAAAAATGGAAATAAAACACTGTTTTTATTTGTCGTAAATTGATTTTATTGTTGAATTGCTGAAACGCTAATTTTAACAGGTACAGATGTTTTATTTTGGTGAGGATTATTTTGCACGTTATCCTGGGGGATGATTTGTAAATTTGCACTTCACATCTAACTATTGATCCTTGATATTTGGTATAAAAGTAGTTAAAACTCCGGAGTTGATTAGTTTTTATAACGATTGATACAAGTTTATTATTTATTTTTGACGGTATTGTTGTAAACTTAATAAGGGTGGCAAATTCACTGCATTGAAGAACACACACGAATTGTATTGGAAAAATGTTTGGAATTTTTACTTTGTCTCTTCTATTGCAAAAAACGGTTTCGTTCAGGAAAAAGTCAACTCCGACTCGATAAGTTAATGGGATGTACGCACTTTCGTGCGATGGTTGAAAAGCCACTATCAGCAGCGTAACCTTCCGCGGTGGTGGTCGAGCAAAGACTGATGCAATTAGGGATGAAGATGGGAATTTTGCTTTTGCACAACGATCAGCCAATGGTAATCGTGCTCGCCTGTGCATGCTTCAATTCTCTACGCTCATCGAGGTGGATAAAATACTCGCGTATTCGTTCGACGTCGATGGGTATAGAAAGGATGAAGAAACCAAAAGGAAAGCACAATAAGCCAGGGCTGATCTGGCTTTGGGGTGCGTGTATCAATGCAACTCTGAGGATGGCCCACTGACTTAATTCGGTGAATGTGGTGATCTCGGACTGCATTAAACAGTAGGCAGATAAAATTGTGAAGGAGAGGAAAATGTATTTTGTGCTATTCACCTATAAGAAGAGATCATTGATCGCCAGCGAATAGAGTGTCTGGGAAAAGTCGAAGTGACGCTACTTTGGCTAGGGTAATATTATCGTGGGAAACACGCTGAGGAATTCGATAATTACCCAAGCCGTTGGATAATGGTGCAAACGCGTCGTTTGATTCGACTCGGTTGTTGCTAACCAACATGAATTGGAATTTCCGGTGGAAATCTCATGGGTTAGAGGAGAGTTGCCGTATGGCAAAAAGGTAGGTGATTTCAATTATGCGTTACCTGCATAGAATAATGAATTCAGCTAGGGGTCCATTTTTAAAACATGATTTACAGGTGAATAGGTTGGTAGGACGGATTGGAGTTGATTTAACATGCTGTTAGCGGTCGAAATAAGGCGGAAACAGTGGGTTGGTTCTCCATGTAGTATAGAGAACCCCCACACCCTCACATATGGTGAAAAGCTTGAATTTACTCGGCATCACGGTCTGCGGGAATGTATCGTGGCACAAACACGTGCCGACCGTTGCCAGGTCAACCACTGGAAACTGAGTTATCTTTTTAGAGCGAAGAAATATTTTACCCGACTCAGCGACATCGTCTGAATAAATCTCAAATTACACCTGAACTCGAATACATGCTCTCATGTTTGGAGCTCAGCTCCTAAGCATACTTTCGACCTACTCGAGAGCATACAGAGACGATCGATCCGCCTTATCGGGGACACAGCGCTGACGTCGGGACAACAGTCCCTATCGCATCGAAGGCGCGTAGCCGACTTCTGTCTGTTTTACAGGTATCATCACGGGTACTGTTCTTCGGAGATTCGTTGTATTGTTCCGCGCGATTTAGTTTATATGCGCTCCAAAACACAATCCGACAGATGGCACCAATTTGCGGTTCATCTGCCGACGGCGCCAACATACCTGCATCAGGACTCGTCCCGTTACACCGCGGGGAAGATGTGGAACTCCCTTCCGGCACGAGTGTTTCCGGAGCGGTACAACCTGCAACTGTTCGAAAAGAACTGCAATGGTTATTTGGTGACATCTCGGGGCGCCTTTCCCGGCAGAAATGCATTAAAAAAAAATTGGAATTGGAAACTAAGTGCATTTGAGAACTCGGTAACGACGTTTCTCAATTTCGTTGAGATGACTTCTGAAAAATCGAAATTAGTGTGTCTCACTTCTCCTCGCCAATATCCATATCAGTTTAAGGTTTCACGAAATGTCCTTGTGGGGATTAGGAGTTTTGTGCCAAACACGGACACACGGTTCACTCCTATCCCCATCCGACTGTCACTAATTGTTCCGACATGTATCAAGGAAACACCAACACAGGACAAGTAAAAATAGAAAACACACTATTTCTTTGTTTAGTTTTATTTTTATTTTAAAAGAAAAACGCTATTATTGGAATAACTAGTTTGAATCCATGGATTATTGTTCCGTTTCATTTTCTTATTGGATACTAACATTTTACGGTAGCACTGCGTGAAAGTTACATTATGAAGTCAATAAAAAAAAAACGTAATCTTCGAAGACTGCAGCGAATATAATATTCGACACGGCGGTTGCAAACACTACACTGTACGTGGGCAATGCGAGTTATGTCTATGGGGCACATGATTTTTTACTTATTTTATTGTTCTTTTTCTGTTTCAAAATAATTACACACACGCGACTCGGTGTCCGTGCGCACCGGAAAGCAGAAGTCGGCAACGACCATGGCGGCCGGCGGATGAAAATGGACTCAACGATATTTAATCGTTTTGGGGTGAGTTTTCCCAAGAAAGAAAGTGTTTCTCCCGTGGTGAAAACAAGGAAGAAAGACTTGGCAATGTATGTGTATATGTGAGTGAAGATCTCATTGGTTGTTTTCATACACAAGGCCATGGGAATGAACCTGAAACAAGGAAAGGGAAAATGTGCATTGCAGTTGAATAAATAAACCGCTAGTCATCCGGGAAATTGTGCTAAAAGCAAATTGGATGTTTATGGCATCTCTGTTTGCAGTAGAAACCGGGTTCGAGTTTGCATTAGGAAATGCTAGAAAATTTGGTTTCGTTGATAATGCCTAAGATGCGGTGATTGTTTGTCGATTTTACAAACGAATCGCGGGTCGGTTTATTACAGCTGTAAAAACAACCTGTCCGACATAGGATTTTAACACAGACAAAAGGTGCCGACTGGCTTGGGATTCATGATGCTATATACACTTTAAAGAATAATTTCTAGGAATTTTATCTAACGCGTTGTATACATTAAATGTCCTTGTAAAAGGAAATGTTTCAGGTATGCTGGGTGGAGATTGGGGTGCAGGTGTGGGAAATTGCAATTTGCCTGGGAACCGAAGGTACCGAATAGGTTTTGGGATCCCTAAAAAGGTAATGAAGAATTCTTACAGAGAAATGTATGCGAAGAGATGCATGATGGTAAGTTTCCTTTTACAGAAGCTTTGAAATAAATAAATTCCGTAAGTTTGATGCGTGCAGCATTTGCAGGTGCTAGTGAAGTTAAGAGCGAAGTTAAGAGATTGAATGGGAGTTATGGGGTTTTTTTTAGGTAAGTGTACCGTGTACACTAACAGTACACTTGCGGTACTAACAGTACACTTGCGGCACTGACAAGATCCAAAATACAATTTTAAAAAAGTAGAGAAAGAATGCTCATGTTCCGTATCCTTATTCCTATCACAAACACTGAAGGCTTTCCCCTGCAGTCCCCTAATGTTGAAATATGTCCTCTTCGCCGTATACATTTCAAAACTGTCACGACCGTGTGCATCTTTGTTTGTCAAATTCAAAGATAAATCGTGCGTGAAGAGCTTTAAGTCAACTACAAACCTAAGGTTCTCGCAATTCAACAAATTGATGATATCCTAATTGCGGCTAATCAGCTCACCAGAGGTCACGACAGGGAACGGCGACATCACATTGTTCCATGTCCACCAAAAAACAAAGAAGCAAAAAAGATTGATATCTTCCGATTAAAAGTTATAGAGCAGAAGGACAAAACTGAACCCGGCAACATACTGACCAGTTGTGCGGGCTCACATTGTTCTTCGTAGAAAGGACATATCAGCAGGAGGTCGAGATGTACGGATCAAAAGGGTATGTAATCACATTTCCCAGTATAGATTTATCATTGTCCTCGTAGATTAAATACTAATTAACAGTCCGGTGGAAGCTTGTCCTTGGAGTCCTTAGACCGAAACGATCTAGAGTGAAGCGATTTGATGCTCGACAATTAGTCGCTGTTTTGCATCACAATCAAAATGAAATATCGAACGATATAGTCGTTTTGTGAGCCGGCAATTTTTTTTTGTCGTCCTTTTACTCGTTTATATTAGTGTGTTGCGCCATTTCACAAATACACACAGCTACAGGACAAGCGGTACTTAAACATTTTCTGGTCATTTATCCTTTGGCATGGATAATTTATGTGTCTGCCATGACCCAGCAAAATTATTTATTCGCCTCCAATTGGTTGTTATGACAGTACGGGCTGTAGGGGCGACGGATACTTTGATACATTTTTTTATTTTGTTTTAGTCATCCCGCCCTTAGTGTACCGTAGGACCATGAGGCTAGTAATCCTTTTTGATTTCGATATCTTTTTGCAATCCGACTAACGTATCATATTATGGCCAACAAAATTGAACAACAATGGGGTGTGTTTGCTTTACTGGCTTTGGGGTTTGACGAGAATGGGAAGAAGTTGATTTTAACCTTTCTAACCCGATGGCAGCCACTTGATGGAATAGATTCCACCATGGACAACTGAATTTTCTCGAGTGAAATGGATTCTTTTGATTACATTTCTTTGGTGTCCCTCTTTTTTTTTTTTTTTAATTTGATGAAGAATTGTTTGGGAAGGATCAATGTAAATATATCCGGAAATCTGTTGATTGGTGTTTTGTCCGTGCGTCAAGACCCGTTACTATTCCGGAAGGGTATTTTTTCTCCTATATTACTGAAATCGTGATTGGGCACATTTGTTGTTGTGCAAACTGACAAAAATTTCGTTTCAAATATTATCCTGACCCAGAACTTTCTCGAATCGGCATGACAAGTGGTTGCCTACCATTCCCAAACTCATTTCGATTTTTGCTTTTGTAGAATTGTCCGTGAAAGTTTTTCTAATGTTAGGTGACCTAGAAGGATGTTCTTTGGAATTAATTTTACTTATTGAGAAAAATTCATCTTTAGATAAGGATACGAAGAACTCGGATAATTTAACGTCATCCGCCGAGAGTTAGAGGCTTGACATCTAAAAAGTGATGGAACCTCTTAGCAGTCACAAAAGCAATCTACGAAATTGACCTAGATACATTCGAGAATGTACAATATAGCATGTGCGATATAATGCCCCTTATGATGTAAGGAGGGTTAACATCGATTTAGACGTATGCATACGCCTGGTGTTACAAAGTACAATACGAAGTTATGTTCGTAACCATTCGGACGAAGAATTCTTATAGGACCTTGCTCCCATACAGATAAACATGGACTCGTCTCATTCTACAGAATGTCTAAGTTTTATATGACAGCCGTTTTGGGGTTACGAAGGCGTGTTGAAAATGACAACTAAACATATAAATATGTGGGCTATGGGTATTTCCATAAATATGTATTTCTTCACTTAGGTGAAGAGGAAAGCTCTAAGTTTTGTCGGGGTTACAATAGGGACATAACGATTTTGTGTTTAAGTAAAGCACAGAATAACTAAGATATCGGGTTGAAATTTATTTCAGGGGCAGAACCTCGTTTTATTTAAATGGAAGATTTTTACGCTAAATTCGACACTGTGTGGTTTGAGAGATTCTCAATTCGCGCGAACGATGTGGAATCGACTGTTTTGGCCATTTCACGCTGGATCAGCTACGATATTTTCAGTACTTCAACCGATGTATTGTCTCATTAGCACAAGAACAGAGTGACAATTGACAAGTGTACAAGTGCGGAGTGAAATGGCAAAACCGATTATTATTGGTGGAGACTGTGCGTTCCTGACAGCTACGGTGCTTAGCGAGTTCGACGATTCCCCATATACGGATATGCTGAGAAAAAGAGACACATCTTCAGTATAAAGAAAATCTTAGTAAGATTGTGGCGGTTCTTTAAAGCTTTCCCAAAGAACCAGCCATTTCTTTAAATCTACCTATTTTGCCCTCACGCCACAAGACACCGTACCTACCTGCAATTTTGGGCAGCGTAAGCTCTCAGCAGCATTCTTCATACCTGAAAGTAAAACCCCAGCAAGCATACGCATCAAACAAATTATTTCATTCATATTACATGAACCGTGCTAGACCAATCGGTCGGCTTGTCAGCAATTATAAAAGATAAACACTCGCTGGCCAGTGTACTTGTTGACACAGCTGTAGCCGATATTCTTGCTACGGTTCATAAGTGAATATAGCTCCAATCCCAAGGTTCGCTACAGTTGCGCCCAATTTCCTTTATCGGTTATCTACCGATCATGTGATTTGGGCACGAATATGATTGACGTTAGACAAGCATGCCCATGATCATGTCTAATGATTCGTTGTCTAAACAACGACCAGCCACTATTCTCACCCTGGCTATTCTAAACGAAATGCTTCTATGTATTATACGTAAACAGAAGAAATTATTTTTGCCTGCATGCCAGTATTCCTATGCATTATCCAATACCTAAAATAAAAATGCACCCAAATCTAGTAGCCTTTGCCGTCGCAGCAAAGTTCTGTTGACTTATCGCCAACCCAAATCGATCCCCTATCGTACGATGGGAATACACCCAGCCATACATCGATCATCATATTTGACCAGCTGCATGTTTGTTTTTCCTTTCCTGCGCCTAGTGAGTGTTTGGGTGTCTTTCTTGAAAAGGAAAGATTGTTTTTCCCCTGCGATGACATGCGTGGAAACTCATCGCAATCACCAGAGGCTGGGTCAACGTCGCCCAGCTCATGGAGTCGGATTTTAGCCACCGAACGGAGCAGAAGATCCCGAATTTATCTCCTGTCGGGATTACACGCGTGCCAGGAGTCGAGATTCACCGGTCGCGTTTGTTGTTCACGAGAGTAGTCCTTGTGTCAGGTGTGAAGATTGTTTAAGGACCATTGTCCGGGAACAATGAACGGTGAACAAGTTGAATAAATTGGTTCCGACAACCATTAAAAATCAACGGACAGTTTGTGTGAAACCTTTATATATTTAACATTTATAACCGTGTAATCGATCAAAAAGTTATTTTACAAGTGGAACTATTTTTAATTCAAAACTCGGCGCATATAAGTGTTCGGTGAATAAATAGAGAAAAGCATAAAATAAAAACAAAAAGCTATTTCCGACAAGATTGTGTGTTTCATTTATTTTCTCCTTCCTTTGGCGAACTATTGTAGTGAAGGATTCATCGGTGGCGTTTCGCTCAACCTGCGTCCATGCTGACGCCCAGCAAAACACCCACAAGATCGCGAAAACAGCTAAGAGGAATGTCCTCCTCCAGCTCAAGCGTAACTCCACTGTGTACATCGCGACATGACAAGGGAGATAGAAGTTGTATTATAAAACATTACCGCGGTAAAAACGTATCACGGCGCACTATCACCGGATCAAGTAAACGAATAGAAGGGGAAACAATCTTTTAGAATCTATCACGGCCCCAGACCTGGTCCAACTAAACAGAGGAAGTATAGCCACGCTTAACAACGGAAAAGTCTCGTCTATAATTGACCTCTCTTTTCCCAGCATGTCCCTGTCAAGAAGCCTCTAGAGGAAAGTGTCGGATATCTGTACACATACCGACTACTTTGCACACGTATTCCAAACAAGGAGGTCCAACCCGAATCACAGAAACACAAATGTGCAGTGAAGGGTATGGAAAACCACTGAAGCCGTGCTTGACACCCTGACGGAGAATTTAAAAATGCCACAATGTTCAGCCGAAAAACAAGTAGCACAAATGATGAAAAGCCTGACGAATGTGTGTGATGCCGCTATGGCAAAAGGCACAAGGACGGACACACATAGGACAGTACTGGTAAAACGAGGAAAGCTCCGTGCTCCAGGGTGAATGCCTTACATCGCGACGAAAAGCACAACGTAAAAGCGGAAGATCCAATATCGAAACGCTTCGTAATTAATTTAGGACAGCTAGAAGACAGCTGAAGAAATTTATAAAACGGAGCAAAACTCTAGCGTTCAAGAAACTAACGGAGGACGTTCAAAATATCGTTTGGGGCGGTGCCTACAAATTGGTCATACGTCGCCTTATGGCATATGAATACATTTGATTTTATTTTAATTTTATTTCTTCTGCAGGAAAAGCGAACCTATAGCACTGAGTCAGCGGACTGAGCTGTTATTTTTTCTGGGCGGGGTTTATCAGCCAAGGATTTCTCCCATCCATTTCACGAAGCCTAGAGATTAATACACTGCACCCATAAGCCCTGAACTCATGAACTCTATTGTGATCCGTCTATTCTCGAGCGACGAAAGTCTCCATGTTAGAAATATAATAGCGGATGAACAAGCAGTGGTGGAGCCAGTAACTGCAGAGGAAATAAAAAGAGCCTCCCGAAGGATCAGAGTGTCAAAGGCTCCGGGACTGGATAAGTGGGGGTTCTTTAACACTGCGCTGAGAACCACCCACAGATCCAACCCCAACTCCTTTTGCCAACTCGCAGTTACCTGCACAGAATTCCAACCCCCAAGGGCATCATCTCATGCATTTAATGCATCACCAAAAAATTCCCTGAAAAGAATTCATCAACATGCATGCAATCATTATAATTAGAACAGCTTATCGGCGCCCACGTCAGCCAGCGTACCCTGCCACACACGTGCGCAGCACATTTTCCTGGCTTATCAACAAAAGCAGTTTACGCATCTCGCATCTAGCCGCCAAAAACCGAATACTCCAGCGTGTAAATATACACACAAAGAATTCGATCCTTTCCGCCAGCATAGATACCGTGCACAATCAGCATTGTGCAAGTATCTAATTTGCTTTTAGCATCAGTTTTCCTAATGGGATGCAGACTATTTACACAGCTGCATGCACGTCTCCTATGATGCCCCTTGTTCTATTGCTTTTTCTCAGGTTTGTTTACCCATGACCTCGTAGCATCAATGGATCAACCAGCACACTAGCTAAGATCAATCCAGAAAGATCCTCTCCAATTGGTGACCACAAAGAGAAACTTCACGTTACTCTCGAGAAAGAAAACTCACCTCTAGCTGAGAGTGGACTCACCACGAGTCTCTCAAGGTTAATCATTGAGTACGGCAGTCGCGAATCATCCACCATAGAGTGCACAAGGAGTCGAGTTGCTACGCCAGGAGCGTGCGCAAGGGAGTTTTTTTTTAAGTTTTTGACATTTAAGCAATATCGCGTTTAGATATATTCTTTGTTATTCAATTTTTTTTTGTCCTTTATTATAGTTGTCATGCAAAACACCATGTGCTTGGGGTGGGCTTTCCAGGTAGTCATAAACTGAAGCAATAATGCAATAAACGAAAGGCTAGGCACTCTTCGCGTGCGAGGCAAGTTTAAGAACATAAGCCTCATAAACGTTCACGGACATACAGAGGAATCCCCTGACAACGAAAAAGAAGAATACTACGAGAACGTCGAACGGGCCCTCAATGCCTGCCAAAGATACGATGTGAAAATTGTTCTTGGTGATTTGAATGCAAAAATAGGTCGAGAACCGGTTGTCAGGCACTACGCAGGTTCCCATAGTTTGCATGAGAACACTAATGACAATGGACTACGAGTCATCGAACTTGGTCGTTACGAGGTCCAGGTTTCCGCGTAAAGATATCCACAAAGTCACCTGAGTATCACCTGATGGAGCCACTCGCAACCAAATTGACCACGTGTTGATAGATCGCCGTCACTCCTCGAGCCTGATGACGGTACGAACGTACCGATGGGCCAACGTCGACTCGGATCACTATCTTGTTGGTACTATTTTCCGAGGGCGGATTGCCTTACACGCCTTAAGAATACTGTCATTAGGACTGCCAACTCCATCTTAGGCAGTAGTCGTAGCGATCGGAACAACTGGTTTGATGATGAGTGCAAACTAGCGACTGAACGTAAGAATGCTGCATACCGGGCAATGCAGTAGTCTCATAGCGTGGGAAAAAAACTTGTCTGTGAAATAGAGAAAAGTAGAGAGTGAGGTCCGCACCAGGCGCGGAAGTTCTACCATATAATCCACAGTATGACGCGGTACACACCACGCTGTACTTACTGCAAGGATAAAGAGGGTAATCTGATCACCGATCCTGAACGCATTCTGCAGCGATGGGAAGTGCACTTCAATGAATTGGTAAAAGGTCAGCCCACAGAAGAATTGGAGGCTCCATCAATGCAAAATCACGACCAAATGTGTCCGCCGCCAAGCATTGAGGAAACAGTAAAAGCCATAAGACAGCTGAAATCAAATAAAGCTCCCGGAGCTGATGGCATACCAGCTGATCTGATCAAACAAGGACGAACAACGTTACCTCATGCAATTCATGAGATGGTGGTGCACGTATGGGAGCAAGAGGAGATGCGGAAATTTGAGGTCGCGGAATAATTTTCCCAATACATATTAAGGGAGATATCACACTGTGCAGCAGCTGTAGGGGTATAACATTGCTGAGTACCGACTATAAGGTACTCTCCTCTATACTAAAGTCATCATTGATCAATATCAATGTAGCTTCATCCCAGGCAAATCAGCGATTGCTCAGATATTCACCCTTAGGCAGGCGATGGAAAAATATCAGGAATTTAAGATTCCATTATATCATCTATTTATAGACATGAAGGCCGCCTACGACAGCATAGCCAGGGTAGAACTATATAATGCCATGAGAGAGTTCGGCATTCCAAACAAATTGATACGGCTTTGTTGCTTGACCATTACCAACGCTACAAGTCAAGTAAAAGTAGCGGGATTGTTGTCCAAACCAAACCGAAATAAACATCTCCGACGAGGGGACGGTCTGGCCTGCCTCCTCTTCAACCTGGTGTTGGAGAAGGCAATCTGTGCCTCCGGCGTTACAACAAGAGGGACTATTGTCACCAAGTCCATCCAGATGCTTGCCTACGCAGATGACATCGACATCATCGGTAGATCCGATTCGGCTGTACAGGACTCCTTCACCCTGATGGAGCAGGCGGCACAAAACCTCGGACTGCACATTAATGATGGGAAAACTAAGTACATGGTGGCAACTTCGGCGAAGAAAAGACCTAACGTACGTCAAACTATCAGGGTAGTGGAGCACGAATTTGAAGTAGTGCAATCCTTTAATTACCTTGGGTCAATAGTATCAGCAGATAACAATATGGAAGAAGAAATACGCGAACGGCTGATCAAATCCAACAAACCCTACTATGGTCTATCAAGGCTCTTTAAATCCCGAAATTTATCCAGAACATCCAAGCTACTACTGTACAAGACCATGGTCTTACCAGTACACATGTCTGGATCCGAGACCTGGGTGCTCAATAAAAAGCACTCTGAACTCTTAGCCGCGTTCGAGAGGAAGGTCTTAAGGAGAATTGTTGGCCCGGTATGTGGAGGAGGACGATTCCGGAGACGCTACAACCATGAGTTGGACGCAATCTACTTTGAAGTTAATGTTGTAAGAAAAATCAAGCTCGGTAGACTCCCGTGGGCGAGGCACCTAGCTTGGATGAGCGAAGAAGAGCCTGCCCGGAAAGTGCTTTGTGGCAGGATGTATGGAATGAAACAGCGCGGCAGATCTTGTCTGCGATGGAGAGATGGCGTAGACCAGGACGCCCAGAGCCTGCGACTTCCAAACTGGATGACATCGGCTCGAAATCGGGACCAGTGGAGAGATTTGTTAAATAAGGCCAAGGCCGGATCCCGATTGTAGTGCCGATGATGATGATGATAGTGCTGGTCCAATAAGGGTCCTTTAGATTGCTTATGTTTACTATGCCGCGCTTTTTTCGGCTGAAATTCTTGGTGGCTGTCAGCATTCGACGATGCAGAGCTTGACCATTTGTTTTTACCCAGGTAGTGGATCGCCACATAGTTTTTGGTGTACGACTCTCTATTCTGCAATAGCCATACATCATCATTATCATCATCATGTCTTGAGGCTTGTTAAATTTTCCATAATGATTTGTTTTTTCCGGGCAAGGTCATTAGTCTTGCGCCATACATACATGGTACATAAAGATAGGAATGCAGCCCACGTGTTTGAGGATAATGTGGGGTGCAAGACATAAAGGTATATGACCCATTTTGCTGGGCGAAAAATTATAGAGCTTCCTAGGTGATTGGTGGAGATTCGTAGAATCGCCAACATTTTCACGCTATGAGAAAGTTAGAACCCAATGATAGACGCGTCAGACCGCGACCACGTGTAGACGCTGATGTTTGAACTCGCTATTTAAGCTCCGGATTCCTAGGTTAATGCTATGGTGTACGGCTTTGATGGTTCCTTTTTCGATTCTCTTTTGGCGCAGTGTTCTTCACTACAGTTGCGTCCTGGCGTGAGTGTGTTAGAATGGTCATAACATCAGATACGCAATTCAAAAAGATTTCAAACCGGAAAGATGATTACTCCTGCACTTAGTTTTTAGCCCTTTTTCGGGTCACCATGGTTCTTATTCACACACTTTCTTGCCGCACATCCCCTTGCAGACTTTTATAAACGTTTTGAAGTAACGTCTTTTTTTCAGTTTTCAAGTATAACATAATACTTATACTTTCTTGACCAAAATGTTCACCTTTCTAGTCGATCTGTGAATACTCGGTCGTGCTTAAGTGTTGTACTCTAAACATCAGATTTGCTGGATACATTTAATCCTGAAAAATTGTCACTTAATGTTGGGTTATGTTTCTGTCAATTCGCGGGAACGCCAAACATCCCCTGATTCATTGACTGGGCATTTTACCGTGCCGATAGACTGTACAGCACAAAAATAAACCCAAACGATTAACACAAAATTGAAGGATGTTTCTCGATTGGAAATAATGGAATCCTTATCTCTGTTGTACATTCGAACTACGGGCCGTTTCAAAGAGTCTTCAGTCGACAATTCCATGGTCGTTTCAGAGAGGAATGTATCGTGGGACGTCTTCTACTGCCTTTTATAATTGACTTGCAGTCGACCATCTAGATGAATCCAATAAACGCGTTATACTGTCGAACTAAGCCAATACTTAACTCTGCCCCACGATTTAAGCGCAAAACAAAGCAAGAAGTTGTATCGATAACAGCCAACAAGATGGAATTACATCTCCGTCATCCCCATGCCAATCCATGAAACATCTACCACCTGATGACAAGTACAATTTCCTCGGTTTTTTTCTCCCTCCTCGTTGTGTGCGGAGGAGTACGGAGTGTCGTATTTTCGAAATCGTGCTGAAATTTTAATTCCACTGCGATAAGCAAACAGGATGAAAAAGGATGTTTTACCCGGTATGTACACCATTTCGTGTTCTACATTTTAATAAGGGGAATCCTTATCTGCACGTACTTGCAAAAGAGTTGACACATCAGATCCTGTTCATTATTAATGTCCCACACACGCAACATAGATACGCATTCCCTAGTCGACGTCAAATTATTTATTTAAGAAGAAATCAAAGTGCTTCGCAATAGAATTTCATGGTCACCCTGTGCACTTGGTATCAGCCGTTTTTGGGATTCCTGAATTTGTCACCAGCAATAAGATGGACAAAAAGGATGTGAACAGAAATCGATAAATAACGAAGAATGGGGGAGTGTAAAACGATGTAATTACTAGAACGACCGCATTGTTCCTAATTAAATTATGTGAACGGCCGGATTGAGGTCCTTAAAGTTGCAAATCGAATTCCTTACAGGGAACCCGTGTAAAGGCTACACGAAGCTGGTGGTTTGTTTGGCTGCTCATAAAATACTCCATGATTGATTTAGGAACCATAAATCATTTTCAGCAAACAGACACATTCACACAATGAATCCTGAAATTAAATTACGATCCTAAAAGGGAATGGCCGGCACTGGAATTATTGCCCTAATGTCAGGATATTGCATGTTAATAGGCATGTTAGCTGTTTGCCATTGGTCATCGGCCATCGGGCATTGGACATTGGGTAACGGCTGTTCACCTGTATAATTCGAGGGCTATTCACAACTTCAATTGGACGCTTGATTAATGTGTCACGGGTTGTTGGGGTTAATGTGATGCGTTTCTGTATTTCCGTTAGCCTGCAATTGACTGCAATTGTTGTATTCGACAAGGACATTTCACTTTAGTGCTAAAGCTTGGGATTACAGACGGAAATTAAGCACAACTCATGTGTTCTCCTTGTTGCATGCAGACAAGGACGAACGAGTTGAAGAGCGGATGGTAATCACTAGCAGAATGTTGCAGTTAGGATGCAGATGCACAAGACAGTTATCCTTGATAACCCATGTCGACAAGGATGGAGCACGTTTCCATTGGCTTACAAGTTCGTCTCTTCAAGTTTTTATGTTAACAGGTATTTGTTCGAATGAAAGATACACTGAAGTCGTATTCAGCTGTTAAGGAATCTGGCTACGTTGTTGATTCTCTGATTGGGAGATTATCACCGAATTCTAGATGCATCCAATCCTTAGAGGATTGTTGAATGTGCTTGAACGTTGTGATGTTCGGTACAAGTTATACTCGTATTGTTACTTATTGAATTCGTCGCACATCATCTTTGCCAGTATTTCCAGTAGTGCAAATGTGTGGTGAATTTTGTAATGTCGTGTAATGTGTCGTGTTTGCAATTAAGAGTTTTGCGTAATATAAAAACTAATTTGTATTAAATGGAGAATGACATTAGACTTTTTACAACAGATTATTTAACACTGCCGTATCATCATCATCATCATGGTCATCGGCACCACAACCGGGATATGGTCTTGGCATTATTTAACAAGTCTGAGGCTTGTTAAATTTTCCATAACAATTTGTTTTTCCGGGAAAGGTTATTAGCCTTCCACCAACACTGCCGTATACAGTTAATCAATTGTTGACAAGTTAATTTGTAACCAAAGTGTCAACTTTTTTACTGAAAACACGAGCATAAGGCGGTTTTGAAGCAAGCTTAAATGTCGACTCACATTGTGAGCAAAAAACAGAGGGAAAACGAGAAAATTATGAATGCATAGATATAACCCGTATAATAATGAGAAAATATTTGTTCAAGAAGAACAGTGCACATTCTGCTAAAGAACGATTGTCCGTATGTCGAAAGTAAACGGAGCTTGCTCTCTGATTGACTCGTATCTCGGTGTTTTGAGTGGCGAAATATATTCACCAAGTGAAGTTGAGCAACGTCTGGGATAATATCTATAGAAAACAAATAGGCAAGATATCCTACATCAATTTTTTAATGAAGGAACTGAGCAACTTGCACCTCAGTGCCCAGTAAGATTTATTATTCATCTTACTGAACACCTGCAACCCCCCGCTTGGTAGAAACCTTGACATGGTATGGTGGCATAAACTACAATGAATCACTCAGGCTATGCTGACGGAAGCATACGCTTCCAGTAGGGCCACCCATGTCAGACAGGCTAGCGAAGAGTAACACACAAAGTTCCACCACCCCTAATCCAGGGTGTTAGGCGTCACCGCCGTGCTCATTGGATTGTTTGCAGCCAGCGGTATAACGGCTGTATTATAACGGCACCCCTCTAACACCGCGTCGAATCAGAGCTATCAAAGAGGGGCTCTGATATGGCGGACTATTTGAAACCCCAAGACTCGTGGAAACAAAAGTGAATAATCATTTATTTCCACAGGAAATCGCATCATGTCGGTTAGCAACGGCATAGTCTGATCAAATGACGGGGTTGCTTAATCTTGCGACCGCTGGGGAAATTATCAAAGCATTTAAATTAGTTCCCATGATCAGATTTCCCTAGCCGATGTAGCGTCCTATCGATTTTCTTCAGGTCACCCATTCGCTTGGGATCAACGATCTCATTATAGCGCACACAATATGTTCCTCTCCTCCATAATTCTGTTTCCATACGGTTCAATGCACTCTGAGACCACCACAGCCGTAACACTAGGGCAGTCGTTCATACTCAGAAACTGCATTTGATACCAGCACACACAACCAAAACCACCCCGAGATCATCATACATCGTGTTTCTGTTCTCTCATTATCCCATGTTCGTCGATTATCAATTAACCGATGTTCTACCACACATCGATGGACGTGGCAACGAGAGAGCAGAAGTATGTTCTCTTTTGTTGTCAAGTGCGAAAAATAAAATTACCCAACTTCATCCCTTTTCCAGAGAGTCGATTTATAACCATCTGCCAGATCGGTCGCGATTCAACAACCGCAGCGTGTGAACACTAGTGCACACGTTACGAGCACCACAAGCACAAGGGAAGACGTGTCTGTCGGCAATTTGAGTACTAACAACCACCCCCATTAATGAGTTAAAACGAATTCGATTTTAAATTACATCCATTCCAATTCCATTCGGTCATCAAGATTTTATTGTTCGGTTTTTATAATGCATACAGTTTTAACTCGTGGAAATGCCACCGTGGCGTACTCTCTTAGTGTGTTGACGTGCCTTAAATTCTGCTGTTCATGTTTCCACCCATTAGGATTTCTATTAACTTATAAGTGCATACGAATCAATAAACTTAGTATAAAATAAAAATAACAAAACATTCAATCAAATCATCAGTGCATTTCATTTCTTCATTTTTGGGGCTGGAATTTTCTACGGATATTTGTCGAGAACATCGTGAGGGAGAAAGAGAACTAGTGCCCATGACCGGCACAATATTTCTTCACCCCCACAAAGTCATTAAGTAAACACCGACTCGGCAAAAAGGAGACGTAGGGAAAAACGAAAAAAACGGGATATACACGAGGAATGTTCGAACGTTCATTAAACCATGCGCGATCCACACGGTCGTAAAAAACGCGAAACAATATAAAATGAACATCGTCGCGCTTCAGAAAGTCCGACTCCCACATCAAGTAATCGAAACCAACGGGCTTACACTAGCGTCTGGTGGTAGCGATACACATAACCTCGGAACCGGCTTCATTATAAGAAAGAAGATTACGCCCCATATAAAATATGTGAAATTTATTAATGACCGAATGTCCGTGCTAAAAATACAGGGTCCACGGTACAATTATATATTTATAAACGTACACGCCCCAACAGAATCTACTGACGAAGAAACGAAGGGCACGTTCTACGATACCCTAGAGGAAGTATTTGATGGGATCTCATCATTCGATGTTAAAATCCTCCTCGGGAATCTCAATGCGAAAATTGGAAAGGAAGATATTTTCCAACCAACTTTAGGTAAAGAAAGCCCACACGACGTGTCGCAGCGTGCTTAATTTAGTTAATTTCATTTTCTTAAACTATTATTATTATTATTTATTGGCCTGTAGGAACCCGGAAGTTCATGATGGTACCGACTCGGCTCCGCCATTGTCCACTGTCCCGTGCGCTCTCCTTCCACGTTCGACCATCCGATCCGATCTCCTCGAGGTAGAATCTAATATTGTCCTCCCATCTCTGTCGCGGCCGTCCTGTCGGTCTCTTTCCCGTTAGTTTACCGTCAAGAATTCTATGCACGGTCCTATCATCGTCCATTCGCGCTACGTGTCCGGCCCATCTTAATCTTCGCGACTTGATTACTCTCACTATTGTAGGTTTGGGGTATAGCTCTTCCAATTCGTGGTCATATTTACCGCCAAATATACCCCTTAAAACTTTATTCTCGAATACGCGGATTTTGTTCTTTTCCCGTTTTGTGAGAGCCCATGTTTCGCATCCGTATAGAGCAATCGGCATGATTATGGTTCTATAGACACGGAGCTTTATATTACGTTTTATTATTATTATTATATTCTTAAATAATTTAGTGTATATGTTAATTCTTAATTGTTGTAATTACTAGTAAATTCGTTATAATTTGTTTTGTTATAAATTTCCTTACTTGTTATAATTGTTAGTTAGTAATTCGTTATAGTCTTTGCAAGTACCTGCATGTTTGGCAGCACTTTTTTGGTCTTTGACATAATTTTGTTTCTGACATTATAAATGTAAATATGTAAATTACCTTTTTCGTTGTCAATTCCAGTTATATCGTTATTATATCGTTTCGTGTCGTTTTCGTTGAATTCAATTTTTACGTTGAATCTTGTCGAATTCAGTAAATATATTCAATGAAAGTACTTTTGTGAATAAACATTTCGTGAATTGCGAATTATTTCCAATCTCTCGATTTTCATTCAAAACTTTTGTCGTCGCTCGTAACCGGTAAATGCACCGGGCGTAAACACGACGCTTCAAATGATAATGGAATTCGAGTTATCTCGTTCGCAGCGTCAAAAGATCTGGTAGTGAAAAGCACGATGGTTAAACACAAGCAAATCCATAAAGCCACATGGATATCACACTTTTGAAGATTTCTACCTTCCTACCGAAACCAAAACAAAAAAAACATGGATATCACCAGACAAAAGACACCACTCGAATATGCTTGACGTAAGATCATATGAGGAGCAGATTGCAACTCCGATCACCTTCTAGATGGGCAAAATTAGAAGTCGGCTCGCAGCAAACCCACATGGGCAATCACGGGACACAAGCAAAAAGTTCGACATTGATAAACTAAAAGACCTGCGCAAAAGGGTTGAATATCAAGACGAACTAACGAACAGATTAAGCATCCTAGAGAATGGGAGTAGCGAGAAGCGGAAACCAATAATCTGGGCACTAAATGGGCTTCGATCAGAGACACAATCAAACAAACAGGTATTAGGATTTAAGGTATTAGGAATTAAGAAAACAATTAAGTCCAAACCTCGGTTTGACCATGAGTGCAAGGCGAAGAACGAACAATAACACTAATAAACGCACCAGACATACATACAGCCGAGCCTCAGATCCCAGAACCCTCTTCCGACGAAGTTGTAGACGCAACAAACCGATTGAAAACCAACAAGGCTCCCGGAGTCGACTGCATACCGGCAGAGCATGTGAAGCATGGGGGAGAGGCAATCGCTCGAAAGATCCCCCAACTGATTAAAACAGTATGAGATAAGGAAGTCATTCCGGAAGAATAGAAAACCTCAATAGTCGTCCCTATTTTAAAAAAAGTGTTCTACCAACGTAGAAGCTATTCAGCTCTTGGATATTGCTCAAGAATTGGGAATGCAAAAACGGACGAAACCGTATGAATTATCATATTAAAATCTAACATACTAAGATCGACATGGGAGGTGAACACTGTTCCAGTACACCCCCACACGTTTTACTTAATTAAACTAAATTAAGTACAAGTTAAACATAGTTGTTTCTGCGTCGAGACTCCTCGACGAGACAGCAAAATCTTTGGCGTTGTAGCCCAGCAATAATTTTGGCATTATAGCCCAGCAAATACTCTGTTCCGTGGTCGTTGACACTTGACCAGGAAAGCAAATAACAACTAATGTGTCACCATGGACACATAAAATGACTGCCGCATTGGGCACAAAAGAAATACATTTTTCCAAACACACATTAATTTAACTTTATTTTACGTTAAAGACGTTCACATTCGTAAAACAGGTGCTGAAGGCACCGTAAACAATTTCAATTCAACCAAAACGTTATATAAACAACAGGTGCTGAAAGCACCGTATACCAAAAGTCAAAAACTGTCTGCGAAAACAGTAAAACAAGCACTGCCTGAAAACAGTACCATGGAAAACGTCACATGAATAGACAATTTTGCTTTTGTCTATTCAGCAATAGGTGGCGTTCCGTGTGGTATGTTTTTTCCAACTGGTATAAGAAATAATATATATGTTGGGGAACTGCAACATCTTCCCGGGCCGCGACGATGGACCCAGTAGTCCTCCTTAGTGTCACCAACGTGTGTATATCAGCACCGTGGGAAGTCGTGGTGAGCATGGGTGCCTGTGGTTGAGAACAGAGGCTTCAATGCTTGTTCTGCTGGTGAACCGGTGCGGTGCAACGGTAGGGTGGCAATAATTAATTATATTGGTTCAACCTAATTGTATTACTTGGGTTTCGTTATGAAATATAATTAGTTATTGTTTTATTCGTATTCAGTTATCAGTGTGTGTGTGACCGAAGGTCCAGTTGGCCATTGATTGCTAACGTTATAGCTTGTGATAAGGCCGTCGTTGTTTGGTGTTGACTTATGCTTTTAATGTTGAATGTTCATTGGATCGTAAATCCGTACATAGAATTATATGTGTTGGACGTAGTCCCATGTCGGATCGTAAATCCATATGTAGAATAAAATATGTTGGACGTAGTCCCATGTCGGATCGTGAATCCGTAAGTAGAGTTTAAATAGTTTGGACGTAGTCCTATGTTGGATCGTGGATCCACGAATGGTCATTGAGCGATGTGGTCGTCAATATGTTGAATTGTTTGTGTTTGTCCTTGGTTGGAAATGTGGCCATTTAAAAATAGTTGAAAACTAGATGCACTAGATGGAGCTGTTGATTCAGTCCAAAGACCGCTTAGTTGGGTTAAAGTCGGCCGTGCAATGTTGTTTTTCTATCATCTTCTGAATATGGCCAGCCTGTGTCGATATTAGAAGTACTAGAGTTTCCTCCAACTGCATAGGATCATCTCCGTTTCGAATCCAAAGTGGTTGCTGCGCCTGATGCTGTTGCAGATTCTCCGATATTGTGGATGCTCTGGCATTTGAACTGTAGTTAACGTCAGCCGATTCACATATCCGACGTTGAAGTCGCTGAGTGTAACTTTTAATAGCTGAATCGGGACTGCGGTCATAAGGTGCAGTCATTGTCTGTGAACCACCATCATCTTCATAATAGTTGTCATCAAAATGTATGTGCTGCCGCTGCAATTGCTGTTGTGGGTGCTGTGACCGCCTATGATTCTCTTTTGGAACAGCATAGTTGTTCAGGTTTTGATGGTGTTGTGGTTGAACACCTTGTGGCGTATCTTGTTGAATTAGACTGGCACTTGATTGAGCCAGAGAGGTTGCGCATCCAAGCTGTTATTAGAATGATTACTTTGCTCATTATTAGAAGCTTATGTTCAATTGAGCCACAGGATGGAATAGTCCTAAAGCCAGGTACTTTCTTCTTTGACTGGTGGCTGGACCATGTGTTCACTATTCGCTTTCCGTTGGTTGGATTTCCCGAAGGATGCCGGCATCTTTCCTCGTTCTTCTTCTTCTTTACTCCCTAATCTTGGCACCGAAAGTCTATCTTAGACACCGACTCCGTTGGAGTGGTGCCCCCGTGGCAGCTATGTGCAATGGACGGTGTTAAGAGGGTGCCCCCAGAGCATTTCGTCCAGGCGGCGAAAGGTGAAGAACCCCAGACACGTGACAGCGATGTGCCTGAGTGGCGAGAGCGGCAAAATCAGGATGCTCGAACGATGAATCCAGGTGACGAGAAGCGGTGAACCCCAAATCCGCGACAGCTTTCTGATGACATGCTTTTCCGAAGGGCGCCGGAATCTTTCCTTGTTCCTCGTTTTCTTGTCCCTTAATCTTGTAACCGAAAGTTTATCTTAAACACCGACTCCGTTGGAGTGGTGCCCCCGTGTCAGCTACGTGCAATGGGCGGTATTAAGAGGGTGCCCCCAGAGCATTTCGTCCAGGCGGCGAAAGCGAAGAACCCCAGACACTTAACAGCTATAAGCCTGGGTGGCGAGAAGCGATAAATCCTGGATGCGTAAACGATGCGCCCAGGTTTCGAGAAGCGGTGCCCCAGGAACAGATGTAAATGAGATGGCAAATCGCAATTCCCGGTGTTCTTGGACTTATTCATCTGCAAGTTCGATGTTTGAGATGATACTTGCAGCTATAGGACCGGAAGTGTCTTCGTTGACGAATTTTGTGTTAGTACTGATCGCTTCGATTTCATTGCATTGTCCTCTCGACTATTCTGCCCGATGGGCCATCGTCCTCTTCTTGAGGTTCGTTCAGTGTACGCGGGCGTATCTAACTTCTATAGCGTGGATGGTGAAAAGTACCTGCAACATTGTTAAAAGATAAGCCGAACGATGTCCTCAACCTGGTACTGGCATCGATTAGAAATCTTCTTGATTTGCCTGTGGTGACTTCTGCAGAATTAAGATAAATGAACAACCTTGGATCTTGAAAGTGGACTGTAATTTTTATTTGCTAAATAATCGTAATTTGTGGACTGTACTTTGTATTTGGTAGAATTACTAGCTTTTCGTGTATTAATGATGACTTGTTCGACTTGTATGTTAAAGTTAAAATATAAGTTGGATCGTAAATCCATCTATATCATCGATGACTTCTTGGACTTGAATCCCTCTATGTCATCGATGAACCTTTGAACGTAGTCATACGCGTTCCACTCGAATGAAACGCAAAAAATGTTGTTTTATTTATATTGGAGTTGTAAGATGGGAAAAATAGGAAGTGTTTATCATTTCATTTTCCGCCGATTACAGGAGAAAACAATTATTCAAATAAAGCAGAAATTAGTTAATTTTCACAAGAGTGATGAACCAGCTAATCAGTACGGGCTCGAATATGTCCAGTCCGATTGAAACTCAAGAAATATATATGTGGTAAGCATATTCCACTTGACCACGGTGTCTTCGTTTTTCAGAAGCACATCTGCCACAGTTCCAATCTTATGAAGTGCTCCATCACTTTGTTTATTATCAGCGCTTGGTGATGTAATAACCTCCATCATGATTTTCATAGGTTTGGTAGAATTCCTTGCCGCGTTCTACCTGATGAGTGTTGAACCATTTGTGGTGCAGGAACTGGACAAACAAAATCTTCAAAAATGCTGAAATATATTCGAATAAATGCATGCGGGTCGTTTTCCCAGAGGTCTTGATCAGACTCCGTGAAGAACATGATTGGCAATATAACATCCTGAACAATAGCAACTGTGGGGGTATAAGAATAGATGTGGCGGTGTACGGCACGTATTCCTTATACCGCCCATCGATCCGTGGGAAGAAAATGTTCGAATAATCACGTCCGAAAAGAGTTGCTCGTAACCCCAGGTTTGTCGTATAGCCATTCGTCTCTCAAAATGCGGCATCGATTTATGTTCATCTTTATTGAGGAATGTGTAATTGTAAACATTTATGGGACGCACGTCCACTTCCTGGTTGTACCGAATCCGATGCGCATATTGGACGACATCTCCTTCGAGTGGATAGATAAATAAACGATTGAAGTCTAATTCGAATAAGTGAGTTAAGACACCAAAGTAATCAATAAAAAAGATAACAGATAGCACTGCCAGCAGGCGTTTTAATTTATTGAAAATATTCACTAGTGACAACATTCCGATGCGGTCACACAACACATAACTCTACAACTAAAATTCGGATGTCCGCGGACGAGCGTGTGCATGAGCGTGCACACGCGGTGGAAATTAGCGACACCACCTCCCTTGATTAAACACGTTAATCGACTGACTTCAAAAGGGAAGAAATTGGATACAACCAAAAGAGAACATACTTCTGCTCTCTCATTGCCATGTCCTTCGATGTGTGGTAGGTTACATCGGTAATCTGACGATCGAAGAGAGCGGGACAATAAGAGAACAGAAACATGCTGTACGATTATCTTGGGGTGGATTTGGTTGTATGTGCATGAATCAATGTAGTTCTGAGCGGAACCCATTGACCTGATTCGGTAGTATGGTGGGTTCAGTGTACATTGATCCATACGAAGACAGAACTGAGAAAGAGAGGAGAATTAAGCTGATGATATTCACCTGCAAAAAGAGAACATTGATCCCCAGCGAATGAAGTGTCTGGAGAAAAGCCGAAGTAACGCTATGGAAATATTATCACGTGATTCAATATGTGGTGATAAATTTCCCAAGCGGATCTGCAATGATGCGACAACTTCGTCCGGCTGGATTTGGTTGTCGCTAATCGACATGGACACGAGTTGCCGTATGGCAAAAAAGGTAAGATAAACTCATTTATGCATTGTCTCCGTGGTACAATGAGTTTAGCTATGTGTCCTTGGTGGAAACATGCTTTGCAGGTGAACAGGTAAGTAGGGGGAAATGGGGTTGGTTTGACGCGCTGAAAGGCGGTCGAAATTAGGTAGGAAATGTTGGTTGGAATTGTGGGTTGTTTCTCATGTAGAATAGAGAAACCCCCCACACAACCATGTAAGGTTTAATTAACTTCCAGGAATCCGCATAAATCACAGCACCTTTTAGGTACATTCGAATATGTGTTATAACTCACGGTGACACACAAACGCGGTCACGATATTGGTCGAAACTCTTAAGTGAAACATCCAGAACACCTGACCTGAATGTAGGAAGGTACCATTCCGCAAATTTCCGATATTTCTCATTAACGTTTTTGGGATAGTTGTTTTTTTTGTTGCGAACTTTCGTTGTTCAGGAACAACAGCTATTGTGGCACGTATCAATTCCTTCTGTTTGTTCAGGTTCATTTTCAATCGTTGTCATCAGGTTCCAATTGAATAGCTTCGTATAAGCGTCTATGGCTTCTTTGTACTTTCCTGCATTGAGATATATCTCCCACTGGTTATATGCTATATTGTAATTTGGATTGTCGAACAACGCAGAGTTGCAGTCTTTAATCGCACTATCGTTTTCTGTTACACAGATATAGGCTGCAGCTCGATTACCGTAGAATGTTGGATTTTTCGGATCGAAAATAATGGCCCGGTTGTATATGTATTAAAGTACCACTTCTTGATATTTGCATTACTTCATCAGGCGGTTGCCTTCATTCTTAATCTGTTCGGCTGTTTCAAGGAATTGCTGATTGCGTTCGATAAACATCGATTGGCACTTCGAATATATCCAACTTTACGGCCTTGTTTGTAATTACCGTTATTGATTCCAAATCAATGTCTTCACTCAGTTCATGTTAGAAACTAGAATAGTCCCGAATCACTGCAGATCCTGTTCTTGATAGAAGAAGGTGATTGTTTTCCGTTTCACAATCGTTTATTAATTCCGATTTTTTTCTTTTTTAAATCAATATTGCATTCATTTGCCTTTGTTTGTTCTCTGCGTATTTCCATTCAGTGGACATTCAGCAACATTTATTGAAAGCGGTTAGCTTAACCTTAGTTTCCGTCCTTTCGTTGATTTAATTACTGATTTATTTAACTTTGATGATGAAAATAGTGTGATGTCAAAACGTAGATTTAATCACAAAGCACGATACAGCACAACACTCCTTAAGTTAGGATCCATTCGGATCGCTAATTAATTGTATATATTATTATAAAATGATTGCCACCTACCTGATTTCGGCGATATTTCCTTGTTGTTTCGTCTTCCTTTGTTAACGTTGTCCATAGGCTGGCGCCTTGATTTGTTCCTGTATGGATGCAAAATCCCTTGGTTGTGGCGCCGACTTCTTGCACGGATGTTAGAATCCCTTTCACTTCGAGCATCCGGCTCGAAGGACCATGTTTCTGCGTCGAGACTCCTCGACGAGACACCCAAATCTTTGGCGTTGTAGCCCAGCAATAATTTTGGCGTTATAGCCCAGCAAATACTCTGTTCCGTGGTCGTTGATACTTGACCAGGAAAGCAAATAACAACTAATGTGTCACCATGGACACATAAAATGACTACCGCATTGGGCACAAAAGAAATACATTTTTCCAAACACACATTAATTTAACTTTATTTTACGTTAAAGACGTTCACATTCGTAAAACAGGTGCTGAAGGCACCGTAAACAATTTCAATTCAACCAAAACGTTATATAAACAACAGGTGCTGAAAGCACCGTATACCAAAAGTCAAAAACTGTCTGCGAAAACAGTAAAACAAGCACTGCCTGAAAACAGTACCATGGAAAACGTCACATGAATAGACAATTTTGCTTTTGTCTATTCAGCAATAGGTGGCGTTCCGTGTGGTATGTTTTTTCCAACTGGTATAAGATATATTATATATATTGCGGAACTGCAACAATAGTATTAAATTAAATTGTTAAGATTGTACTGTGGCGGTTTCAATAACGCCACCGCTCGCCTTTTTCAGGCACAACACCTAACTTCCCCCTAGGGCACCCAAGAACGATGTTAAACAAGTATTGTAGCAGTTCCATTGAACGCCACCTCTTACAACCTATGATGAAGAAACAGTCTTCCTAAAACACATTAAAACATGTACTTACTTCTATAGTTGTATCCTTATCTTCAGAAATACTTTAAATCAATAATTTTCGCTGACGTAAAATTCCATCAGCAATAATAAGTATTTTCCACAAGTAAAAGCAATTTGGTTGTACCATCAAGCAACCAACATTACCCGAACCATAGCAATGAGATATCCCCTTACGAGTCAGCGGCACACGTGCAGGAGATGTTTCTTCTTTTCCTTCCAGCGAGAATTCGACTGCTTGAAGATGCCGCCAAGATGTGCACGATCAGCATAAATGCCGCACGCAGTTGCTGATCGTGTTAACACAAAATATCGATGTCGAGATAGATGCCCCAGCTGCAACCATGCCAGCTAATGTTCCCCCTGTGGATTCGGTTAATCCACGGTCCGCATACTTCTGGACACACACCACGAGCAGCAGAGGCGATCATCGTGTGTGTGTTTCGCGCCCTTGTACTGGGACCGATACAAGGAGAATCATCCCCTTATGTCGACAAGCGGAAGATGAAATTATCTTTTGAAATAAATTAATCGCGATACGGATTCCGTGGAGGCAAGTCGTGCCGCCACGTTAAATAATTTGAGTCTGTGCCCAACAACCGTCGGTGGATGAGGATATTAACTCAAAATAAATTAAGTAAAAAGCCTTGTTTAAGTTAACAGTAACAGTCCTTGTATATATAGTTGACAACAATATTAATTCAAAATCAATTAAGTGAAAAACCTTGTTTAAGTTAGCAGTGACTGCTTTTTGACCACCATCGTGAATTATATTAACTACAATAGGAAATAAAAACAAGTATAGCAACGATGTGCTGTGTAAAAGGAATGAAAGTGCGTTTTAATCTCGTTCGACTCTTTTGATTTGGCTACAATCGGGAAGTGCATTTTCACAATTCAACCTTCGGCACCATCGATAACGAGCAAATACTGGAACTATTACCCCACCTTGGTGACGACCAACGAGGCAACAGCGTGGAATAGGCGTAGAACCAACGACGGCACACATACCGCCTAATACCCGTACCCAGTACTATTCATATCCAATATAGGGTGTTATTAAAAAAAATGTTTTGATATAATTGTAGGGATAAACAATGAAACCTGATCCAGGTTTCCGTTTCCTGAGGGAAATATATAAGAAAAAAGTTCTTCGGATTCGACGACACAAGTGCCGTTCTTCGACAGGGGATCTGCGTCGGTATTTTTCTTTAATAAGAAGAGACTTCATTGGATTTGAGAAGCATTGAATTCGATTACGTTCAGTAATCTTCATTAGTATACCTTGTTCAAGTTGGACTACAATCAGTTAGGCATAACGTCGGAAGACCTTAGTTGAAGAAACTCAACGGACTGTCATCACTAAACAAGCGGGTAACAGGTAATGAAAAAAACATCGTTCATAAAATGAGAAAAAAGAGTGGGTGACCCTTAGGAAATATCCCTATCAATTTTATGAGAATCACGTTTGACACTGTTCAGAATCCCTTGGATTGAGCGGCCGGAAAGGTAAGGTGTAATCCATTGAATGAGTATATCGTCGACCCCATTCGACAACCGGACTGATTGCCAAGCTCTGTCGAACATTTATGGGATATCCAATGTGACAATCTAGCTTTCACTGAATTAATGGATGGAGTGACTCCACTTTCCGGTAAGATACGCCGTCAGATTTCCTGTCGTATTCTTACTCAGCCACCTACCTCTTCTCCGCTTGCACTGTGCTTCGACATTTAAAATCACCTCAAAATCTCCGTTTGTGCCTGCTTTGGTATAAAAAAAAGTACATATTGACGGTCGTTATGGAGGTCGCTTGTTTCCAGACATTTCCCAAGGTTATCAATGATTCCGTAACCTCCGATAGAGTAGAAGTTAACAATGCTATGTGTTGATAGGAAGATGGTGACCATGCTCCATTCAGGCATGGGTTGGATATTCGATGACTTCCACCTATTTGGGAAAAGATTCTTATTGAGTAATTTCGCAGCGGTTTAGTCCAAGGGCATTTATAGTCCATGTGGCTCATCCTATCCTGCAGGTATACCTTCGCACAAAGACATCATCATCATCATCATCGGCACTACAACCGGGAGCCAGTCTTGGCCTTATTTAGCAAGTCCTGCGGCTTGTTAAATTTTCCATAATGATTTGTTTTTTCCGGGCAAGGTCATTAGTCTTGCGCCAGAGGCTCCCCGATGGTGAATCGAACCCCGGTCTCCCGCTTGACAGACGGGTATACTAACCACTATACTATCGAGGAGCACAAAGCCATCAGTAGCCTCCTAATTATGACTATTCGAAGGAGGAACATTTTAACGTAATTTCGAGGACGTAACTTATCGTTCCACTTAGAGGAAGTAGTGTAATTCAAAGAGTTATGAAATTGCTATATGGAGTATAAGTTCAGACTGCATCGACGAGATATACAAGAGTCACCTTTTATCATGGAATGGGGTAAAGTTAAAAAGGATATCATGGAATGGCTTGATATATCATGAGCGAGCAGTAATCGTGCAAGCTCCATTTACTCGAGTTGTGGGGAGCGATTTGTACCAAGTAGTTATTAAGATACAGATAGAGCAGGTGCTGTGCATGAGCAACCACCACATGGATTGCCTTGTGAGGGAATCCACTACTTAACCTTATGCCATCTTAGCGTCCAAACAAACTTACATCCGCACGGATTTATCACAGACCTCCCTCGTTGTCGACCATTATCCATTATTACACAACGACTCTCTGTCTCTGAGTTTTTCTTTCGGTTGTTGGTACCAAATGTGTCCTTCGATATAAGCTCTAGCCTCCTGCAATGCAAAGAAAACCTTTCATAGAGGGCGTTGATTTCGTAGAAGAATTCCCTTAACTTTGGGTTTTGCCACGTGGGGCACAAGTGCAGTGACACGTCCATAAATTACTTCGTATTAATTACTCACTTAACTAAGATTACATCGAACAGCGACTCAGAGGCAGGATTGTACAAAGGACACGCTCTGTAATGAAAAAAAGCTTGTGTTTTTACTCTGTTCTGTTACATTTCACAGGACGAATTCTCACAGACTGTAAAAATTGAAAGTTCATCGGTAATAAATTTCCAATTAAATTTTCTCCAGTTCCTTTCGTTATACGTAAGTGGACTCTGGAGGAGTCCTTAAGGTTTTGCTCTTCTAACCGGTGAATTAAATTATAGCCATTGGAGTTGAATTGACGTCGGCAACGGAAGGGAAAGATTGAATAAATTAACTCAGCGAGTGGCATCGTGGTGCAGGTCAAGCACTCTTACAAACCAGGTCAAAACGTTTTCGTCCTGGTTGAATTGGCTAATTTTTACCATTAGCAGGATTTGGCTTGATTTGCCCTCTCATTGGTGCCGTTCCCCTTTTCCGGCGTGTTCCTATGAATCCTCCGTTGCGAAGGTAATTTTCTTTTATTCATATTTAATTGGATGACCAAGCACCCAACCACCGAGAAGTCAACTGTAAGCACACAGGACACAGCCAGCAAATGAAATCAAATTAACTTGATAGATTATAGATTTCTTCTTTTTATACTATTTAGTTTTTAATCCTTCATCGCAGACCCAGTAGTAGGAGTGTGCTCGTTCCATTATAACCGGATGTGGACCGTTTCCAGGTCCTGATGTAATTAATGGGTGAGTATCAGCTTTCCCTAATTGCATTGCCCTGGGTTTGGAGCTGTATGATTGAAGGAACTACCAGGATAATCAAAGATGTTCTTCTGTCTGATAAGATGCAAATTAATTGGATATAACCAATTGAACAGATATTCAGCTGGTCTGATGTTTTCTGAAGCTGACTTGGTATTCTGGCCAAACTAGACTCGGTATGATACTTGTATATCCACTAGGATGGTATTTGAGTCGATTGGAATCTCCAGTTTAATTAACTCCATTTCTTGGTTATGTTGAGCAACGATAATTCAGTTACCATACTGCAGTTAGTTATGTGGAAGAGGTTCCTTGATGTCCTTCATTTTCGTGAAATGTTGCAAGACTTGGAAGACTACACAGTTCACTTCTGCAATGTCGAGTTATGAAAAGTACTTGCACAACAGACTCCTCATCAATATGGTACCCAGGATTGAGGTGTCAATTAACATGGTAATGATTTTCAAACGTACATGATCTATTAACAAATCAGACTAAGCACATAACTCAGAGGAATTGATTCGGATAATAATCCGAACAGTGATTCCAAATGATTTCGAAGGAACCACTTGAATTCTTCGGTCTCATGATATAGAGTAGAAAGCAGTTGTGGGGTAAGTGGGGTTTGAAATTTTGTACGATGATCGAAGTATCATGAAAACAGAAACTACACATTATTGAAGGTAATCCTCTTGGACGTACGAGTTGTGTCTGTAAGAATCAACACCGACTCCAAGGTGAAGTAGGAAAGATTTAACTACTACATAAGCCATTTTCAAGTGTAATTTGCCGTTCTTAGAGGATCTGGCTCCTAATACGATTTCGGTTTTTATGTGAGATAAGTTTATTTGTCATAGTCGACGTAATCGACCTTATGAGCGCACAGTTTAAAACACAGCCAACAAGTTCAATGATACTGGGTCTGTTCTGAATGTAGTGAGGCATTTACCCACTGGTGCTCTCGGATGCTCGATGGAAAATATCACTGCTGTCAGTGCAAATGTGTCTAGCCAATTTTATCGATTCCTCGGCGTTCTCAGACTCTGGGTTTGTTTTATGGGACATTTCACAACTGGACTTGCGTCCTGATCCTTATAAAATTTAACTCACCGAAAAATTAAAGCCAGACCAGGAAACATGTTGTACATTCCACAAGCCACACTATACGACAAATTTTTGCTTTATTGCGAGAAAAATACTCAGGCTGTATAGTTTCGAGGTTTGGTGATCTCAATAGACCGCCCGCTCATACGGTTTGGCGTCGTTGAATTTGTTTTATGGGGTCATCCGAAAGTTTGTGTTTACGCGGACAATCCTTGAAGTCGTAAGCAGTTGATGGCCAGTAGACCCACTGCTAATGTGACCCCACGTACGCTTCTATTTCGAAAACCCCACTGCCATTAGTGGGTTTTTGGTGCGGTTGTGAACTTACACACAGATTCACTGGGATATATATTATAAGAGCTTAACATTTAGCATTTCATTCAGAAGCATCACGGATTTTTTGAGCTAGGTTGTTGCAATGTCATGGGAGTTTCGCGTTGATCACTGTAACATTCACGGCTAACGAAGTAATTTGCCCTCCACGTCTGTCCATACTTCTTACCACAAACCACTCATGCTTGCCATAAGTGAAATCTACGTAATAACAGTTACCAATATTTTGGAATTGAGTTTGTGGGGTACGAGGTCATTGTGCCGGCGCACGACACGGGGTTCTGCCTCGTTTCCACCAGTTCTAAAGTGTCTGCCGTAGACTGAAAGAAAAACACAAACGAAACTCCACAATGCAATGTCCACAACAGGAAAAGGAAACACACAGATTTGGTTTATTCCGTGTTATTCTCTTTGTTCTCAGCTATTATTAAATATGTTAGTGTTTTTATCATCATCATCATCATCATCGGCACTACAACCTGGAACCGGTCTTGGCCTTATATAGCAAGTCCTGAGGCTTGTTAAATTTTGCATAATGATCTGTTTTTTCCGGGCAAGGTCATTAGTCTTGCGCCAGAAGTGTTTTTATACTTCACTTAAACTTATTATTAATATTAAATTGACTTTTTTAAATTCTAAACTAGATGAAACACTTCTTTCTCGACACGACCTACGCTTCTCCGCCGGACGACGGAGAGCGGGAGCAGCAACGACCGTGGTGGTCGGTGGATGTAATTTGACTCTGCGATAAACGGCTCGTGCAGAGCCGACTCGCTAATTGGAGTGAGTTGGTGGTGTGGTGGTAGATATCCTTTCTACTAAGGATGTGTTTTTACTTACCAGCAGAGAAACGTAAAGTCTCTCTTGGTGGAATAGAAAACCAGATCTCGTAATGGAGATCATGGTGGTATGTGTGTGATCGTTCAGATCTGTGTTGTTTAAGAATGCGCAAAGGCTATGTCAAAACAAAGCAGGCTGCCGGCAAGGACAAAGGAATCGGGGCGATCATGGTTTATGATGTTCATCGCGGCTAAAATAGACGACGATGTTTCGAAGAGATGTGCTAAAAGCAAATATGGGACGAGGGCATCATAAAAGTCTTAGATGAGTGATGCCCTTGTGTAAATAGGAGAATAGCCATTGGGAAAAGGTGCTAATGGGTTGGTGGACTAAACGAATCCCTTGCTTGCATTTGTATATGCAGGGAAATTCATTTGTGGGAAACGGATTCTATATTTGCATTGTTTATGCTTTGAATTCAATCCGGCGGCTATGCGCGAAGTCGATGATTGTTTCGAGATTCAAACAAAAGAGCATTTCTGGGTAAAGTGCTTGCAGCTGTATCGATAGTTGCAAGTCATTGCAAAGCAGATTATATGGTTATACAATGACGGTTTGTATATACCATCCGTGCCAATTGTACATGGCATCTATGGTGTCGCCAGGATCGAACTCTAGTGTGAATATCTACACTAATTGGAAATTCGGTTCTGGGTCGCTAATGCAGAGATGCATTGACACATGTATGAATGCCCTTATAGGAAAAATTCTTTGCAGGCATTTCCAGGTAATGCATTGAAAGCATCCTTGGAAAGGAAATGTTTTTGCAGCGGGGAGACTGCGGTGCAGGTGTGGGAAAGTTGGAATTTGCCTGGCAACCGAAGGTACCGAATAGGTTTTGATTTATGCTCCCGTATAATGGAAAGAATTCTTGTAGAGAATTTGTATGCGAAGAAATGCATGAAAGGTAAGAATTCTTTTACAGGGACTTTTAGGTTATATAGATTTGATCTATTTGATGCGTGAAGCATTTAAGGTGCTAATGCGATTGCAATACCGAAACTTATAAGGTTGGGTCGAAGTTATGTGGGGTTCTGCAGATAAGTAACAGTGGGGTTTGGTGGAACCGCCACAAGTTTGCTTGGTTATATCTTACTGACTCTGTTCTTTCCACATTGTGGCTTAACCATATTCATAATAAATGATATTGCTTATCAGCTTCTGCTCCAATATGGTCTCTACCCCCTGTGTTAGATAATTAACAATGTTAATTTCCACCCCTCTCCCTCCCCCCACCCCGCCTTAATTAGTGAAATTCGCGTCCTCATCCCTTAATATACACCATACCTAGATAACAACATATCCCCACGCCCCAATAGCACATTTTAATTTACTTTCATTATAATTCAAAATATTTTCCCCTAACCAAATCCTATGCCAAAAGCAATTTTCGTGGTCGTACTTACATGTACAAGTATATTCAAATGGAATAGTCATAATTCAAATGGAAAAAGTACATACAACGTTTTTCCACCTTTTCCATCCCCTATCTCGCAGGTGTCGTAATTCTTGCCCCAAAGAATGGCAAAAGAAACCCAAGTCCTCAAGAGTGCCAATCTACAGTGGAAATATGTGAGCAGTTTAACGGCATTTTCCACCTCGAAAGCGACTACCTGATGTCTACAAGTGCGATATCGCAAGAATTACCTTTGGTACAGGACCAAGCGCCTATAAGCCAAAGGGCATACCGTCTGCCTGAGTGTAACAAACAGGTAATAAACGTACAAGTTCGGGAAATGCTAGAGAATGATATCATTCTACCTAGCAAAAGTCCGTGGAACTCACTCCTCTTGGTAGTTCCCAAGAAAGTGGGCACCGGTGGAAAATCCCGATGGAGAGTTGAGGTATATTTCAGGAAACTGAAGGACAAAATCATCGGAACGTAGCCTCTCCCTCGAATAGAGGACATATTAGACAAGCTCAGTCGCTCATGCTATTTCTCCACGCTTGATTTAGCCAGCGGCTACCACCAAGTCTTAGTCCATCAAAAGGATCGCAAAAAGACAGCTTTCAGCACTATATAGATTGCTATGCCCTCCCCGATGCGGAGGCAGAAACGGTGGCCACAGTTTTCTTTGGTCAAATAGTTGTTCGGTATGGTGTTCCGAAGCAACTGGTCACCGAACAGGGAAGCAGCTTGTTTAAAAGCGTGTGCAAGCTGCTCCATATCAAGAAACTCAAACCTCAGCGTACAATCCACAATCGAATGGCGCTCTGGAACGGGCCCATCGTCCACTCATAGAATACCTACGCAGTATTGTGGATGGAAATTCTTAGTCATGGGATCAATACCTGAGGACGGCAGCATTCGTGTACAACATCAACGTACACGAAGGTACCAAGCTTACGCCTATGGATTGGTTCTTTGGTTTCACCCCGGAGGTACCGACTAGTATAACGCAACCTGCGGAACCGGTGTACAATCATGAGGATTACCATAAGCTATTGAAGTACAAACCCCAACATTCGTACGAAATAGCAAGCCCTACTGCTTTCCAAGAGGAAATCCAAAGGGTACTATGACCGTACAGTACTCCGCTTCACGTTCCATGTGAGCGATAAGGTTCTGATACGGAACGCGCAGAAACAAGGGAAGTTAGGTCCCATATGGAGGGGTCCCTACAATGTAGTGGCAATTCAAGGCCCAGTAAACATGGTCATTAAATTGGGGAAACGGAATGTGATGGTGCACAATAATATGTTATACCCCTATTTCGAATAGAGTGTTGTATTCCAGAATACTACCCTTTATTAAATTTAACACTGAATCTACTTACACATCCTTAAAAACTTCACTTAACATATATTACATTCTCACTTAATACATACCATTCATAAACATTCACAATATTGCCAGTTACAGCACGTTTAATAACCTGCACCTTTTTATTCATTCAAAACATAGTAACTTTGATTTTCGTCCAAATTTGATTCATTGTTGTTAAAAGTCAGAGAGAAAATAGAATAGAAAAAATTAGTTGAGAAATACAGTCGAGGAAGTTAGTTGAAGTAGAAGAGTTTTGAATCAAGAGTTTTGAGAAGAGTTTTAAAAGAAGAGTTTTGATTGTAGAGTTGTATTATAAATTAACTATAGTTTGAGTTGTGTAAATAAATATGAACACTAAAAATAAAACTAAACGCATTTATTAAAACCTCCACGCTCTTCCCTCGATAAAAAGAGGAAGCACGGCGATTGGAGTTGCAACACTGGTGGCAGCGGCGGGATGATCCAACCAAAGGATCCCAGGAATTAGTAACAAAACAAGAAAAAAAAAAATAAAACCGAAAAAAAAAAGTTTTTATAGGAAGAAAAATAAAAATTTTTTAGAAGAAGAAAAGAGAGAAAAAAAACGCACAAGAGAAATAACCAAACCAATATAAGAAGAAGAAAAAACTCCGACATAAAACAACAACAAAAAAAAAGTAAACGTAAAACAACGAAAAACAAAGTAAACATAAAACAACGAAATAAAAGGAAAAAAGAAAGAAAGCAGCCAAGACCAGGATAAGCAAATCAACTTTAGGACGTGAAGTCTGCCTGGCGGAAAAGGAAAAAAAAAATCTAAAAAGAAAAAAAACACAAAGGAAACAACTAAGGAAAACTGAAGAAAAAAAAAAACAACAAAACTCAAGACAAAGACAGTACAACGACAACAATTATTAGAGTAAGCATTTTTTTACTAGCGACTTTTCTCTCTACTTTTTAGGAATATTTGAATATTTTCTACTTGGAGGCTCTCCTTTTCACAAAAAAAAAAAACTTTTTTTGGATAGAAATTTCTATCTATTTTCTTTGAAAATTCTCATTTCAGTATTTCGACGACATTTCCGTTTTTTTTTTTTTGTCGAAAATTTTCTTTTTCAGCTTTGGATCCCATTTATCGTTCTTTTCCATATATATATATATATATATTGAATAACAAAAAGAAAGGCCAATTTTTTTCATAACCATATTTTAAGAATTGAATTGTCGCCATACAGTATTTTAAACTTTCACTATTACGAGTCCATATTACACGAGACAGGCGGCTAGGCAGGGGGAAGAACAAATCCACTATCAACCGATATACAATAAACCCCCTGAAATGGCTCTCTCTGTCGGAATTTCTGATGTTTTCAGAATCGTCCCTACCTTTGACGGGAAACCCTGCGACTTAGGTAAATTTATTTCCGGGGGAGACGTTTTATTTAGATCCATAAAGAAGGCCGACCCGGATATATACGAGACATTTTTAGAGCTAGTCAAAAATAGACTAGAGGGTCATGCTTACGATCTGATTAGGTATAGCCAAATCGCTAAGTGGGAGGATTTAAAAGAAAAATTAGAATCGGAATATAAAGAGGAGCAATCTCGGTCGACGGCACACAATGAGTTGATTTCTCTGAAACAACGCTACAGAGAAACCGTCCGGGAATACGGCGATAGAGTCGCGAATGCTCTAAGGACTCTAAACTCTGCCACGTGTGAAATAACAGCAGACGCGGTGGTTAGGGAATACTTAATGGAAGAAAACATAAAATTGGCCGTACAAACATTTGAGGATGGACTAAACAACGAACAGCTAAAGATACTAGCTAAAGCTTATGGGGGAAATAGTTTAAAACAGTCGGTTGCACATGTAGTGTCACATGCGGCTCGAATGGACAACTCTCCCAGGTCATATCAATATAACCAAAAACCTACATTCAATCGTATAGTCTGCCAAACCTGTGGTAAGCCAGGGCATTCTCAGGACACATGTTATCGGAACATGCAATCCAACTATTTCCCGAATAGACAACCCATAAAAAGGGAATATAACATTTTATGCAATTTCTGTGGTCGGAATAATCACACAGAGAATGAGTGTAGATACAAGATATCTAGGAATGGATCGTCTTCAACAAATTACCAACAAGGTACAACAACGCGTAACCCATTCCGAAATAATCCTACAAACTCTGAAAATCGGTTTGGTGAAAATTCTAGGACCACCAATAGACAAAACGATAGACAAAATGTTCACTTTTCTCGGGTGCAAGAGTCGGAAAACGAGGCCTGACGCCAACCAAAATTTATGGAAGACAGACCAAATTTTTCTATTTACAGCATTAGATCTTTGGAAATAGATAACGACCATTTTAATGAAGCTCCTAGCCAAATTTACCCTGAGCCCACATACTCCTATAAACCTAGACATATAAACAAAGATAACCCTGTCCCTAATATAAAGACTCCGATTCATACTCCCATTCTGGAAAATAATTCAGCAACACAGACTGAAAATTCGAAATTTTCAGCAGTATTAAAGACTGAAATCCCTAATATCTCAGATATCCCTATTGACAACGCAGACACTTCAGCGACCAAGACTGAAAACTCAGCAGTATTAAAGACTGAAAATTCGGATCCTGCAGAAAATATACAAACAGAAATCTCTAATATTCCGGCTATCCCAATAGACAACCCCGACACTTCAGCAACAAAGACTGAAAATTCAGCAGTGTTAAAGACTGAAGACCCAAAAGTTGCAATAAAAATCGAAACCCAAGTCAGTCCAGCAGCTAATACTGATGAACAAATCTTTTCTGCAGCAAAGACTGAAGGATTGAATGTTTCTACAGCAGATATAACTGAAGAAATAGTTCAAACAGCAAATAGGACTGGGAACCAAGATGTTCTAACAGCTAATAAGTCTGAAGAACTATACGAATCAGTAAATGAGACTGAGAAACTAAACGATCCATCAGCAGTGAGTAAGACTGAAAAGGTAGACGTTCCGACAGCGGTTAAAGCTATGGACAATGACAACACTAAGCCGAAAACAATAAATATTTTAAACAACGAAAACAAACACAAACACTTACTCAAACACGAAATAATAAATAATGAAAATAATAATTTAACTAAAATAGGTACGGAAAAGGAAAACCATATAAGTACATTACAAATCTTTTTTTTTTACAACAATAAACATTTATTCAAACACAAAATACAAAAAAATAAAAAGTTACACAGTCATTTAGGACATTTGAAATCATTTCTTAAGAAGATTTTTGGTATTATGCATTTCTATACAATCATCATAATAATAGGCCCAGAAAGGTTTTGGAAAATTTTCCATAAATTTAAGGAAAAGATAAACACATAACAAATGGCCTTTGTTTTATTATTCAATACATATGAAATAATCTAACAATTGTAGGAAATGACGGAAATGAAAAAAAAAAAAAAAAAAAAAAAAAAAGTTAATGAGGTGGACGAAAGAAAGAAAATTTTAGAGTTAATATGTATAATGGAAATTTTAGAATTAATATATATATTCGAACGGAAATGAGAATTTTGAAACATAATATTAATATTATATAATTAATATAATAAGTAATAATAATTTTTGGATAAGAAAAGAGAAGGTTCCAAGGAGAAATATTTAAATGTAAACAGACATAGTGATAAGAACTTTTGAAATTTAAATATTGTAACCTTTGATTTAAATTTAGTTAACATATAATGTGTTGCAGTTCCGCAACATTGCATACCAGCGTATACCAGTCGGAAAAAAACATACCACACGGAGCGCCACCTATTGCCGAATAGACAAAGCAAAATGGTCTATTCATGTGACGTTTTCCGTGGTACTGTTTTCACGCGGTGCTGGTTGTACTGTTTTTGTAGACAGTATAGTTTTTCTTTACGTTGAATGTCATGTTTTTACGGTGCCTTCAGCACCGGTGCCTTTACGATGTCAATTTAAATTCGTGTAATAAAAGTTAAATTGTAGTGTTAAAATGTTTTTAATTACTGTCCGATGCGACAGGCACTTGCTGGGCAACAACGCCAACAACATTTTGCTGTCACGTCGAGGAACCCTTCTCGACGCTGTACATATGGTCCTTCGAGCCGGATGTATAACATCCGAGCAAGAAGTCTGGATTACGTCCATGGGATTACGTTCACATCCTCAACAACATGTGATCAACGTCAGCAGCGCTCCAGTAAAACAGGTAGGTGGCAATGCAATTATAATTTAATATATAATTTAATTAAGAGATCCATGGATCTTAACTTAAAAAAGTGTTGTGTGGTGTGAATAACGGGTGACAGCAGCGATTCATATTAGAAGTTGGCATTGAAACAGCACGCATCCTCTCAGGAATTCCAGTTTCGATACAACAATTCATCGACTAGTCAAAGGCCATAGGCGATTATCGCAGTCAATTAATAACTTATGCGCAAAATTCTTCCTCTGCATGCAGAAGCAAGAAAGAGAACAACTAGGAAACCAATAAATTGTTGTTGTGCTTGCTGTACTAGACTCAAATTTAAAACCCATTTACATTTTTAAAGATTATTCCAATCTAAATATATTAATGCCTAAATCTGAAAACATGCATATCTATAATATATGTATACATATACACCATTTGGACTTAGATAGTTAAGGCTAGACCAATCTCTCGATTTATACCGAAAGAGACGAGTTTTTGTTATATTGAATTTTATACAACAATACAGTGGTTCAAGCAAACGGTTAAAACTTATATCAACAAATTTCTAAGTTGGAAAAGTGTCCTGAGTGCCGTATTAAAATTTCAAATACGTTCGTGATCGTTGGCTGCTGGGTTCTTGGGAATGAAGTGCTGATTGTATCATCTACAGACGCCATAAATTTTCTTTGCCGGTGAATGTTTGCCGTACAACGGATTCTCGACAATTCGATGTGCAGTGTTCCCATGAAATTATACATCAACACAAATAATTAATGAAAAATAAGAATAAAATAATAAATAAATTAACAAGTCCACAAGCAGTTCGTTAAATCCTTCATTGGCTATGTAAAACAACCGAGTGAGGGCTAATCGCCGGGCACTGACGTCGTCGAAAGTCTGGATGTTGTTGTGCAATGTTTGCAAGCAGCGTTTAATCTGAGCGATGACGAGGATCTCGATAGCGACGAAGCTACGTCTAACAGTGCAGGCACAACCTCACAAGCGGAACCACAAAGGTTAGATCTATTCGAAATGTTCCAGTCGATGTCTATCGAACGCAATCTACAATCACTTGGGGCAACCGCCTGATGAAGGAATGCAAATATGAAGAAGTGGTACTACGGCCATTATTTTCGATCCAAAAAAATCCAACATTCTACTGTAATCGAGCTGCAGCATATATCCGTGTAACAGAAAATGATCGTGCGATTAAAGACTGCAACTCTGCATTGTTCCACAATCCAAATTACGGCAAAGAATATGGCCGAATAGGAGATGTATATCTCACTACAGGAAAGTACGATGAAACCATAGACGCTTATACAAAGCTATTCAAGTAGAACCTGATAACAACAATTAATGAACAGTGCTGTGCAGTGATTCGGAGCAATATTGTGGATGCAATTGTGCATGATCCTGACATAATCGTACGCATATTTGGAAGATACAGAAACCGTTGATAATAATTATCGGAGATTTGCGAAGTGGTATCTTCTTGCGTTCACGTTAGTTGTTCTCGATTTCACTCAAGGATTTCGACCAAACTCGTAAGCACGGAGCTTTGTCACAACGAGTCTTAACACATTTTCAATGTACCTAAAAAAAATGCGGTGGTTCATGTCTATTCCTAGAAGTTAATTAAACGTCACATGGTTGCAATATTGAAGATGTTATATTTCTAATAACTTCCTTCACAGAACTGACCAAGACCTCTGGGAAAGCGACCCACAGGAATGTATTCAGTCAATTTCAACATTTAACCTTTTTGCAGATTTTAATTGTCCAGTTTCTGCAACACAAATATTTCAACATCAGGTAGAACGCAGAAAGGAATGCTACCGAAAACAATGGGAAGCATGAAGCAGGGTATTACATCACCAGACGCTGAATGTATTCAAAAGGATTGGAACTCTGGCAAATGTGATTCTGAAAAACGAATATACCGTGGTCAAGTGGAATATGCTTACCACATATCTATTGCCAGAGTTTCAAATCGGACTGACATATACCAGCCGTATTGGTTTGCAAAACAAACTAACACCTGCTTATTTATTTTAATAATTTTTCTATTGCATTCGACGGTAAATAGAATGAATTAATAGATATTTCCTATTTTACCAATATTATAAACCTCCAATATAAATAGAATAAACATTTTTTGCGTTTCTTACGAGTGGAACGCGTATGGATTTACTATCCAATTTAGAACTACGGTCAAGGATTCATCGATGACATGAGGGATTCACGATCCAAAAGAGGACTACGTCCGAGAAGTCATCGATGACATAAATGGATTTACGAGCCATCAAACATCATTTCAGCTTTAACACAGTTAAACAACAAGTTAAATAACAATCAACTTTACAAAGCCAAAATACAGTCCACTTATAATATCCGAGGTTGTTGCATTTCTCTTCATTCTGCAGAGGTCACCGCGGGTAAATGAAGAGGTTGTCTATCGGTCTCAGTATTTCGGTTGAGGACATCATTCGGCTCCTCCTTCAACGATGTTGCGGGTACTTTTCACGATCCACACTACAGGATTTAGGCAAGCGTCACCTGCAACAACATCAGGGAGACAAAAAGTTTTGGAAACTTCCTCCGGTAGAAAACTAAGCTTCAGCGTTTCACTCTAAACGGTCAGTACTGAGACAAAGTTCGTCAACGAAGACACTTCCGGTCCTATACCTGCAAGTATCATCTCAAACATCGAACTTGCAGATGAATAAGTCCAAGACCACCGGGAATTGCGATTTACCATCTCATTTACATCCGTTCCTGGGGCACAGCTTCTCGTCACCTGGACTCATCGCTCAAGCATCCAGGATTGTCGCTTCTCGCCACCCAGGCACATTGCAGTTAAGTGTCTGGAGTTCTTCGCTTTCGCCGCCTGGACGAAATGCTCTGGGGGCACCCTCTTAATACCGCCCATTGCACGTAGCTGCCACGGGGCACCACTCCAACGGAGTCGGTGTTTAAGATAAACTTTCGGTTACAAGACTAAGGGACAAGAAAACGAGGAACAAGGAAAGATGCCGGCACCCTTCGGAAAAGCATGACATCAGAAAGCTGTCGCGGATTTGGAGTTCACCGCTTCTCGTCGCAAGGATTCATCGGTCGAGCATCCTGATTTTGCCGCTCTCGCCACTCAGGCACATCGCTGTCACGTGTCTGGGGTTCTTCACCTTTCGCCGCCTGGACGAAATGCTTTGGGGGCACCCTCTTAACACCGCCCATTGCACATAGCTGCCACGGGGGCACCACTCCAACGGAGTCGATGTCTAAGATAGACTTTCGGTGCAAAGATTAGGGAATATAAAAGGAGAAGAATAGGAAAGATGCCGGCACCCTTCGGGAAATCCAACCAACGGACGGCGAACAGTGAACACATGGTCCAGCCACCAGTCAAAGAAGAAAGCCACCATGTCCAGCACCATCATTCAACCAGTTTCAAATACGACCAAAGGTAACGCTGCCGGCAGAGGGTTCAGTTCCCATCAAGAAACTCGCCCAACGCCGAGCATTGGTTTAGCGGCGTAGATGGGACATATCCCCAACTGCAACAGCATCAGCCAGAGCAATCAAATTGGATTCGAGTCGCAGATGATTCTATGCGGTTGGCGGGATACCTAACATTTCTGGCAGCGGCACAGGCTGGACATACTTAGAAGATGGTGGAATTACAACCCATCACCTTCAACATATTGACGACTACATCGCTCAATGACCATTCATGGATCCACGATCCAACATAGGACTACGTCCAAACTATATAAACTAAACTTACGGATTCACGATCCAACAGGGGACTACGTCCAAGATATTCTTATTCATTTAAACGGATTTACGATCCGACTTGGGACTACGTCCAACTTATTGAAATTTTACATACAAATGGATTCACGATCCAAGGAGAGGACTACGTCCAAGAAGTTCATCGATGACACCAGGGATGTACGATCCAACGAACATTTAACATTAAACACAAATCACATCGCTGCCGCAGCTGATGCGGAAAATATCGCCTGCCAGGCACTTCTCCACAACATGTCGGAGACTATCAACAATAAACAACGACCCACACACACACACACACACACACATTGATACTATAAATAATACTACGGCCCCATAACCAAGTATATTCTATAACTTAATCAACTAATAGAATACATATATAGTATAACAATATAATTAATTTTGCCACCCTACCGTTTTGCCGTACCGGTGTATGAGCAATACGAGCATTAAGGTCTCTGAGCTCAACCACCATACCAACCGCTACTTCCCACGGCGCTGACACCAGGTGGTGACGCCAACTAAGGAGGCCTACTGGCTCCATCGTCGAGGCCCGGGAAGATGTTGCAGTTCCGCAACATTGCATACCAGCGTATACCAGTCGGAAAAAAACATACCACACGGAGCGCCACCTATTGCCGAATAGACAAAGCAAAATGGTCTATTCATGTGACGTTTTCCGTGGTACTGTTTTCACGCGGTGCTGGTTGTACTGTTTTTGTAGACAGTATAGTTTTTCTTTACGTTGAATGTCATGTTTTTACGGTGCCTTCAGCACCGGTGCCTTTACGATGTCAATTTAAATTCGTGTAATAAAAGTTAAATTGTAGTGTTAAAATGTTTTTAATTACTGTCCGATGCGACAGGCACTTGCTGGGCAACAACGCCAACAACATTTTGCTGTCACGTCGAGGAACCCTTCTCGACGCTGTACATAATGTAAATAGACAATAGTGTTAAGAACTTTTTGAAATTGAAATATTGTAACCTTTGATTAATTCTGAAAACCATTGTAATTGAACGAAAATCCAAGCCTTTAATTAATCTTAATCTAACCTATAGTTACTAGAAAATTATTCTCTTCAAGGATAATTTTCTTTCTCGAAGAAGGGTGGGATGTTGTATTCCAGAATACTACCCTTTATTAAATTTAACACTGAATCTCCTTACACATCCTTAAAAACTTCACTTAACATATATTACATTCTCACTTAATACATACCATTCATAAACATTCACAATATAGCCAGTTACAGCACATTTAATAACCTGCACCTTTTTATTCATTCAAAACATAGTAACTTTGATTTTCGTCCAAATTTGATTCATTGTTGTTAAAAGTCAGAGAGAAAATAGAATAGAAAAAATTAGTTGAGAAATACAGTCGAGGAAGTTAGTTGAAGTAGAAGAGTTTTGAATCAAGAGTTTTGAGAAGAGTTTTAAAAGAAGAGTTTTGATTGTAGAGTTGTATTATAAATTAACTATAGTTTGAGTTGTGTAAATAAATATGAACACTAAAAATAAAACTAAACGCATTTATTAAAACCTCCACGCTCTTCCCTCGATAAAAAGAGGAAGCACGGCGATTGGAGTTGCAACAAGAGGGAACGCCCTGAGATTGACAGCGCGGTGTTAGGTTCTATAATTGTATCAGTAGGGAACCAGAACTGAACTAAATGTTACATAAACAGAAATATTTTTGTGAGTCCCCTCGCCCCCCACCCGCGGGCAATTTAGGTATTAAAGTTAGGTGAGTTAGGTGAGTTAAACACGATAAAGAGATATATTATGAAAACAATTTAGCTTAATTAAAAAAGGATTACGAAAAAAGCGCTCTACATATGCTATAGTTCATATATAGTATAACTCAAAGCATCGATATTACACTTGACAAATACCTAGTTGCATTCCAGAAAGAATCGTACATATATTTGTGAGGTTTCAGGGGGCTTTTAAATGGAATTTAACGCTTTATACCTCCAGACTATCACAGTACACGGTCCGCCAGCCCAGAAGGCGGCGCGCAACGACTAACAGCGTAAGGAACGAATACCACATCTGCGAAGTTCATCATTTCGAACATGGCATTAAGCCGGAGGCCATAGTGGTTTATCTTGTGATGCCACACGACTGAAACACGCAAAGTTCTTAGCATGATACACATACTCTAAGCCTCTTACAAATGCACGTTTTGCTCCCATTTCGCAGCCACATGAAGGTCCTGTCGGGATCACAAACACTCCCGTCGTTGTGGAAGTCGAGCGAGCAGTTAAAGGCGTTTAACATTGTCGCATCTCATTTAGAAAAGTTTTCTCATTTTCTCGAATTAACTCGGCAGCCCACAGCCGTGTGCAAGAGAAGTGAACTGAGATAAAAAATGGAAATTAAAAAATATCTAGAAAATAGATCTAGAAAAAAAACCGAAATATATAGCCCAACGTCCTTGACAGCGTCGCTTACCGCAACTTTAATTAATTGAAAACTCCTCATCAATGGGAATGATGATGGTTATGTGAATCCATTAATTCACTTGACTACGACCTCATGTAGTGACCAAATAAATGGACTGCTCTTAAAGTAATGAACTAATGACTCTTGCCCATACTACATAGATATTGAAAGGTGCTTGCAGGACCTCAAATAACGATCCTTAAAATTGAACGCACACTCCGAGAGAGAAAATTTCAATTTGTTTCCTGTAGTCCATGAACATATGATTAAAGGATATAACCGGAAAAGTTTGCCAACTCTAACATGCGACTGGGTGGGTCGACAGGATTGCCGATGTAATATAAGGTGTGGGAAGGGGCGACATGGCTTCGTGTTCGTGTACACTAAACATTCGCCAGCGATTCACTTTATAGGAAGCTTAAAAAGCCGTTAAATAACCAAGTTTATCCACACCCGGTCCAGATTGTATCCGCCCCGTGTTAGGACCAACGGCAGCTAAAGGAACTACAAAACTTGTAATCATAGTGTAAACACTTATTTTTCAAGGATCTTTGCTCTGGAGGGGTGTGGAAGTGTGTTTGTATACTAGTTTATACACGTAACACTTCTGTATTTGTGTGCGGGTTTTCTTGCGTGTTTCGATTCAGTGAGGATCTTAACCTCGTCGTCCTTGGATGGATATTCCTTGGAGATATGCATCGGTCCATGGTTTCAATTTCTTCATCTGCAACCAAACGATTACTGTTGCAGTAGGAAGGATGCTTTTATGTGTCTGGTATTTAACGGTACCAGCTAAGCACCGATCGAAGTTTTCCAGATTGAGAAAAGTTTCATTTAAGAACAAATGGAAAGAAGGACCGAATCGCCATGGTCTTGTCCTTTTGTGCATTTTCCTTCCGCACGAAGATCCTGAAGAAATATTTTATGTTTCGTTCGGTTTTTTTTTCTCCTCCCCTTCCTATTTCACCACTCCGCCCCACCGGAACTTGTATTGCATTTTTAACCTCAGAGTTTTCCGCTTATGGATGTTGTGGGCACTCGTAACGTTTATAATATTTGCATTCGAGTTACGCTGGTGGTTGGAAGGATGCCGGAGGCAGTTTTGTCTGCATCATTTCGAGGAATTGGCTGCATCTTAAATGAAATTAAATACAGTTGCAAGTTATGTGGTCCTTGTGGGTCGGTATGCCCTCTGGCCAAAGTGAATATTCTTGTAGTTAGCAGTTTATGGTTGTTCAGTTTGGGGCTGTTTCGGGATAACAATGACCCTGAGGAGCGTATTTAGCTTGGTCGGGTAATGCGCGTGGCTTAAGTGATTTGTATTACTGGCTCGTTTGGGTGGTTCGCTTTAGTGCAAGTTGTATTAAGATTCACTGGTTAGGACGAACAAAGTTTTCCTCTCAGTGTCTGACATTTTCTGAAAATAATAAAAACGAGATAATAGAAGAGATGTACAAGGGAGATAAAGTGCTATCGGATTACACTCACGCGCGAAGGCGAAAGTATATGTATTATCTACAATGATGTCCGAGTAGACATTTTTTTTCAGGAAACGATCAATTCAGCGAAGTCCTGAACCTCAAGAAGTCATGCATCTGAATTGCGCCCGGTTATTCGCTTGTGTACCCGATAAGCATGATTTGGCTGTTGCAGCACTCACTCAAATAGGCCGGTGTGCTGATGACATATACCATCTATTTTTACACATATTTAAAAGAAAAAATCTGAAATGCAGTTGGTCTTCATTATGACAGCATATGTTGCAGTGACGCTCGTCAATGTTGGTTGCAAACCAGGACAAGCTGAATGCACATATTCCACAATAGTGCATAACTCTGCCCTGTTTAGAATGTTGATCGACAGAAAGGCGTTTTTTTTTAAATACACTTCTCTCGGGAGAGGCGAACCTATAGCGCCGCCACAGCACCCCGAGATACCACCAATAACGGTTGCAGTTCTTTTTGAAGAACTGCAGGTTGTAACGCGCCGGGAACACTTGCGTGGGGAGGGAATTCCACAGCTTCCCCCCTCTGTACCGGAACGAGTTCTGATGCAGGGATGTTCGCGCGGCCGGGAGATGAACCGCAAATTGGTACGATCCGTCGGATTGTCTTATAGAGTGCATATAAACCGAATTGCGCGGAACAATACCACGAATTTCCGAAGAACAGTATCCGTGATGATATTGTGGGGAGGAGAGGTATGTTGCGCCGGCGAACGGCGCTGGTTCACCTCACTCCCCATGACTAACGTCACTTTCGTTCGTTTCCGGATTGGTCACCGGTGTTGTCCTGACTCCATATCGGACGTTCGAGTGTTCAGAGGGTGAATGTTCTTTAATCACTTTAAAGTCACCACTGTGGGGAGGAAGTATTGTGCCAGGCATGGACACTCCGTTTACTTCATCCTCCAATGTCACTTTATAAATCTCCAATAAGAAACACCGCCAGCTGGATGGAGGACAAAACACTGAGCAACACCGCCAAAGGGTTAACCGAGAATCAAGCTCCAAAGCACGGAGCAGACACCACACAGTAATAAAACACGGCATTATAGTTATTGGTGTATTTATTGAAGGTTCTTATGCACTAAACTGTTTCTTGACTATACACTAAGCAAAGTTTCCGCTAACGACCACACGATTTGTTAATTTACACAACCGTTATTAAGGACTAACTTGACTCCAAAATGACTAACCCCTAGTCGTTAACGATTACTCGCGGTTAAATTTCGCGTCCCCGTGTGCACCGGGGAGCGGGAGTGACATGACCACGACCTGCTCGGTCGGCGGATGTAAAAGGACTCAAACATTCAACTTTCGTTTGGGGTGAATTTGTGGTGTGGTGGTAGATATGCTCTCCACTAAGGATATAAATTTACTTACCACCAGAGAAACGTAAAGTCTCCCTTGGTGGAATAGAGAACCAGATCTCGTAATGAAGATCATGGTGGTATGTGTGTGATCGTTCAGATGTGTGTTGTTTACATAACGCTTGCAGGTCAAAAGCGAAACGAAACCTAGACAAGGAATACAGACAAAGGAAGAAGCGACGAATGCATCGTCCGGTAATGACGGTCGGCTAAGTAAATAGCAGCAACTCATTAGATGCTAAAAGGGATTGTATTAATGGAGATAGTATATCGTATCTCTGCCGACTGAGATAATCGGATTCTTTTATTTGCTTATGTTTATGCTATTGAATCCAATCCGACGGCTAAGCGCGACGTCGGTGATTGTTTGAAGATTCAAACAAAGAAATATTTCCGAGAGAAGTACTTGCAGCTGAATTGATAGTTGCAAGTCATTGCAAGGCAGATTAGATGGTTATACAATGACGGTTTGTATATACCACCTGTGTTAATGGTACATGGTATCTATGGCGACGCAAGTGTCGAACTCTATTATGATAATCTACACTAATTGGAAATTCGGTTTTTGGTCGCTTATGCAAAGACGCATTGATACATGTATGAATGCCCTTGTAGAAAAAATTCTTTGCAGGCACTTCCAGGTAATTCATTGAGGGCATTAATGTTCTTGTAGTAGGAAATGTTTATGTTGGGTGGAGATTGCGCCGCAGGTGTGGGAAAGTTGGAATTTGCCTGGCAACCGAAGGTACCGAATAGGTTCTGGGATTTCTGAAAAGGTAGAAAAGAAATCGTATGGGGAATTGTATGCGAAGCGATGCATGAAAGGTAAGTTTTCTTTTACAGGGACTTTTAGATTATGAATTTGATAACCTAGATGCGTAAAGCAGTTAAGGTGCTAATGCGCTTGCATTAGCGAAACTTATAAGTTAGGTCGAAGTTATGGGGGTTTTTCAGGTAAGCGAACCGTGGAGTTTGGCGGAACCGCCACAATATCTGTAAAACAGACAGAGGTCGGCTACGCGTCTTCGATGTGATAGTGACTGTAGTCCCGATGTCAGCGCCGTGTCCTCAATCAGTCGCATCGTTCATCTTTGTATAGTTTCAAGTATGCGTAATTCCTAATTGGGAATTGTATGCGAAGCGATGCATGAAAGGTAAGTTTTCTTTTACAGGGACTTTTAGATTATGAATTTGATAACCTAGATGCGTAAAGCAGTTAAGGTGCTAATGCGCTTGCATTAGCGAAACTTATAAGTTAGGTCGAAGTTATGGGGGTTTTTCAGGTAAGCGAACCGTGGAGTTTGGCGGAACCGCCACAATATCTGTAAAACAGACAGAGGTCGGCTACGCGTCTTCGATGTGATAGTGACTGTAGTCCCGATGTCAGCGCCGTGTCCTCAATCAGTCGCATCGTTCATCTTTGTATAGTTTCAAGTATGCGTAATGTTGTTTGACCTCAGTTCCACAATAGCCCACAACTGCGTCCTCTTTAGAAACAGTTGATTTTGAATACCAGAAATACGTAATGCAGCATGTCCTCTGTTCCACAATATCGCGCAACAGTGCCTCACATCGAATCAGTTGCTCTTGCGTATCGGAAGATGGCAATGTCATTGATTTTTATTTTCAGGACATATATTCCGCAATGGCACGTAACGACTCCGATCATCTTCTAATGATGGGCAAAATCAGGATTCGGCTCGCAGCAAACACACATGGGTAATCACGGGAGACGAGCGAAAAATTCGACATTGATAAACTAAAAGCCCTGCGCAAAAGGGCTGAATATCAAGAGGAACTAACGAATAGATTTAGCATCCTAGAGAATAGGAGTAGTGAGGAAAAGGAAACCAATAATCTGGCACTAAATGGGCATCGATCAGAGACACAATCAAACAAGCAGCCCAAAATGAATTAGGATTTAAGAAAATAATTAAGTCCAAACCTTGGTTTGACGATGAGTACAGGGCGAAGATCGAAGAACGTAAACTCCTCAGAGTGATCCATTTAGAAAGATATAATGAAGTCAATGCAGAGAGATACGCGACGATTCGGAAAGAGACAACGAGACTTTTCAAAAGCAAAAAACGCGAATGGGAGAAGTCTCGGATCGAAAAAATCCTAGAAAATACCAGAGCAAAGAATATCAGAGGTATGTATGGCGGCATAAATTCAATTAGAAATGGCCACCGAGGGAGAGCCAAAATAATCCGAGACACAAACGGCTGTTTGGTCACATAAACAAACAATATCGTGACAAGATGGAAGCAGTACTTTGAAAACCTGCTCAATGTGCCCACCCATCAACTACAAATAAACGCATCATACGTACATATAGCCGAGCCTCAGATCCCAGAGCCCTCTTTCGACGAAGTTGTAGACGCAATAAACCGATTGAAAAACAACAAGGCTCCCGGAGTCGACTGCATACCGGCAGAGCTTGTGAAGCATGGAAGAGAGGCAACCGCTCGAAAGATCCTCCAACTGATTAAAACAATATGGGATAAGGAAGTCATTCCGGAAGAAAGGAAAACCTCAATAGTCGTCCCCATTTTCAAAAAAGGCGACAGATCTGACTGCGAATATTACAGAAGAATATCATTCCTCCCAACCACATACAAAATACTAACAAATGTCATACTGGCGAAAATCACACCGTACGCAGAAGAAATACTGGGAGACTCCCAGTGCGGATTCTGTAGGAACCGAGCAACAAGCGGCCAAATGTTCAGAATAAGGCAACTGCTGGAAAAGAAGTGGGAATACGGAGAGACGGTTCACCAACTGTTCGTTGACTTCAAAAAAGCCTACGACTCAGTCGCAAGGGAAAGACTCTACCATATTGTAGTTGCGCTGGGAATCTCGAAAAAATATGCCGCCCACATTCAAATCTGCATGAACGAAAACAAAGGGCGAGTTAGAATAGAAAGCGACCTCTCAGAACCATTTGAAATCCGGGACGGACTAAAACAGGGGGATGGCCTCTCACCATGTCTGTTTAACCTTATGCTCGATTATGTTGTGGGGGCGCTAAGGTTAATGTGTAGGAGTTGTGGTTTGTTTGGTTCTTCTGATGAGTCGGGTGTGCCTGCACGGGCACGAGTTCACTCACCCCCCCCCCCCCCCCCTCCCCCCTCCTATGGTTAAGCCGTTCACGAAAGGAAAAATAAATAAAACACTGCCTTTTATCTATTTATTGTTTATTTATTTCTTACTAAAGATTAGTTTAAACAAAATTGGTGGAATACAATTTTAACATAAGGTTCAGTATAACTCGAGAATTAGGCACGGCAGTAATTCACTTCTTTAACTATTGAAGGTGATATTAATTTTATCAAAAGGTTCAGTATAATAAATGGATTAGGCGTCACAGTAATTCACTTGCTTATATGTTGTTGTTGAAATTTAATTTTTTCAAAAGGTTCAGTATAATAAAAGAATTAGTCTGCACAGTGATTCACTCGTTTATTTATTGTTGAACAAGAATTAGGCGGCACAGTAATTCGCTTGTATATTTATTGTTGTTGAAATTTAATTTGCCAAAGGTTCGGTATAATAACAGAATTAGTCGGTACAGTGATTCACTGGTTTATATATTGCTACACGACTCCACAAGTGGACTCCGTGGGGTATTTCGACTGTTGAAAGATCGCGGATCGGTGCGCGCTCAACGGTGGTTGAATTACGACTGTCGTGGAAATGACTCGTACAGAGTCAACCGTTCGTTAAGGGTGGGTTTTCATCTTTTGAGAGAAACGTGAAGTTTCTCTTGCAGCGACAAATCAGAGAGGATCTCTCTGAGCTGATCACGGCGAGGATGCATGGTAGTTCGTGTTGCCCGGTCGTTGCAAACACAAACCACGAAAAAGGAAATGAGAAAAAAATGGCTCATTACAGTGTGCCTGCAGCTGCGCGGATTGTTTGCCCGTCATTAGGGCGACTTGTGCCGTCAGCAAATAGGATACTCGCACAACGATGATTGTGCGTCGTATCGATGCTGGTGGCCTATGTGGAATTTTTGTGTGCATGTCTGCATGCTGAAGAATTGTTTCTCGGCTATTGCGCGCGAGATGGGCAGATAAGCGACTTTAAATAAGTCAAAGAAATGTACTGCGCACATGTGGCAGGCCAAGGCAGTTAACATAAGGCGCCGTTGATTCCCGATGTATGTTGCATGTTTGTAATTCATTTTAGGGGAAAATTGTTATGCAACATTCAAGCGAACGACTTTTCTTTTTCTGGTGATATGGATGGTGCCCTATAGCGATGTTGTAAATGCATGTACAGGGTTTTGGATTACAGGAATTTCAAATGCTGCTTAAGGCTTGTGAGGCTGAATTCTGTGATGCATTATCTCCACGGAATGATGAATTCAGGTAATGCATCCCTTACATGATTTATGTCCTTTGGAAAGGTACCTTTTACCGGTGGGATAGGCCAACGAAAGGGAGTGAGGTTGGCGTTATGCGCGGCCTGCGGGCGAAATTGTGGTTGTAGTTGTGGGTAGAATTGTGGGTGGCGTACCCATGTGCAAAAATTGTGGGCGAAATTGTGTTTAGGGTCGCGGGTTGGTTCTCAGTGTAATATAGAGAACCCCCACAATGTCATCAGGAAGGTACAAGACGGCAACATGGCCGAATCATTCCTGAACGGGGTCACACAAGTGCTCGCATATGCGGATGACATAGCCGTTCTGGGCGATAATCTAGAAACTGTAAGTAAAAACTGTGAAATCACCATGCAGGCGGCAGAAGAGGTGTGCCTAGAAATAAATGAAGAGAAAACAAAATACGTGATTACGCCAGAGGCTAGATATTTGAAAAAGTTAAAGAATTTAAATATCTGGGAGCAATACTGACGGCCAGTAACGAAATGTTGAAGGGAATTAACAAAAGACTACACTCCGGCAACGCTAGTTGGCACGCAGTCAGTAAACTGCTGAAATCCGTGTCTATAGAACCGTAATCATGCCGATTGTTCTATACGGATGCGAAACATGGGCCCTCACAAAAAGGGGAAGAAAACAAATCCCGCGTATTCGAGAATAAAGTTTTAAGGGGTATCTTTGGAGGTAGATATGACGAAGGTACGGGTGAATGGAGGAAACTCCACAACCACGAATTGGAAGAGCTATACCGCGAACCTGCAATAGTGGGAGTAATAAAGTCGCGAAGATTAAGATGGGCCGGACATGTCCGTTCGTAGAATTCTTGACCAACGGGAAAGAGACCGGTAGGGCGGACATTGTTAGGTTTCACCTTGGATCGGATCGACTGGTCAAGCGTGGAAGGAGAGTGCACAGGACAGGGAACGATGGCGGAGTCGAGTCGGTGAGGTCATGAACTTCCGGGTTCCTACAGGCCAATAAATAATAATAAAATATAGACGGGGTAGATGTGCCGGCGTATGGCACTGGTTAACTACCGCCCCACTAAGGAGTTTGCTGGATGGGACACTGCAAATCGTTCACTGACGTGGTGGAACCCTGCGTAGGCGGTACGGCGCGGCGGTCGGTCCTAGGCACGGAGCGGAAACGGCAAAAAAGTAAACACTCAGGAATTGTTTGTAACTCGTCTTCATTTATTTTAGCTGGTTCTATTTTATTGTTCGCATTCGTTGCTTATATTACATTTCGCTCTTTCGTTTATACAATTTTAACAAAGTATCTCAAAATGAATTATGTGCACTCCGTCTGTAAAAATATGGCGTTCGCAGACACCTTATATCGAAGGGTTATTTGATGGTAGTTTATTACGTCTGAAAATTGACAGCGGTAATGTTATGACACGCGGATAACTCACGGCACCCTGCTTTGGCAAGTAGAAGGGAAAAACACCACACAAGTCACCGTTCCGTTTGGGGATACGTTGCATTAATTGGTAAACCGGAGAGCTCTTGTTAAGACATTAACACCAAGCGTCAAACTAAAATGCAAAACAATTAGGCCACGGAGGACGCCGGCAAAGCGGTACTAATTCGTATCGAAGACTCCCGCGGGCACACTCCTGGTTGAGGTGCGTCTGCGCGCACTGGGGGTTATAAATGATATGCGCTCGGTGGCGGTTAGATGAAGGCTCCGTGTTGTGGCCCCGGTGGCGGTTGGCTAGCGACTGACTTACGAATGAAAATAGTTCATTCATTGTGTCGTGGCGGTGTGTCATAGCAAAATTAGGCAATTACAAGGAATTTTGGAAGAGTTGCTATGCCTGCATAGGAGTTTGGTTCCAGCGAATCCTTGCCGTGTAAGCTAAGTTGGATTCGTTGGTTGTGCGTACCGGGAAATTGGCTTTGGGAACGCGAGCAAGTATGGGCATGCATTTTCGGGGGAAACTGGAATTGCTTGGGTGCAAGCAAGGAATATCGTTTAGATGGAATATTAACCGAAGTAATTTCGGGGAAATGTGCGCGGCTTCGTATAATTGGTGGCGATGGTTGATGCTCCGTTATGGATTGGAATATGCATTTCGTTACAGCATATGAATTTCGGGGAAATTAGGATTGCTTGGTCGCAAAGAGAAAATATAACTTAAGTAGAAAGTTGACTGCAATTTTGGGAAAACGTATGTGGGGATGATTAGAATATATTCTGTTGAATTATATTCTGTTGAATATTTTGGAATGTAGCTATTGCGAAGTTAGGAATGTATGGAATTGCGGATTGGTTTTTGCATGTTTGCAGGTTAGGGTTGTGGGTTGGTTCTCCGTATGATGTAGAGAACCCCCGCAGCATATTCCACAATGATGCGCAACTGCGTTTCATCTTCATTCAATTGGCTCTGGCCATCGGAAGGCCGCGACCTCGTTGATCTCTTTTATGAGGACATGTCCCACAATAGTGGGCAAATTTCTCTCATTTCCGATCAATGGGATTCGTATATTCGAAAGTTACAATGCCATTAATCATTGTTAAATGGACATATACCACAATGACGCGCAAATGTGTTTCGCCGTCATTCAGTTCGCCTTGGCCATCCGAATTACAATGGTTGGTCTTTCTTCTGAGAACATCTTCCACAATGACGTTCGACTGTGTTCCGCTTGAATTGGTCTTGACCATCCGAAGGATACAACGCTGTTGATCTCTCTTGTGAGGTCAATGGAACGCGATTATGTTCCATTCCCAATCAGTTCACCCTGCCTATACGAAGGTAATAATGCCATTGATCTTAGTTATGAACACAGTCCATAACGATGCGCGACATTTACATTGCATTATTGTTAGCATTCCTAATGTAGACATATTTCAAAATGGCGGGCATTGTAACCTTTTCGCATTTAAGTGGCCTTGGCCATCCGAAGGCTAGTCAGTTGTTGGCCTTTTACTACGGACATGCTGCACAATGGAGCGCTACTGTGTCCCGCTTCAAATCAATTGGCTTTGCCCAACCGAAGATTCCAATGGATTGGTTCTTTGTTATGAAGACAATATTTCACAATGGCGTGCAACTGCCTTTCGTTTTTATTCAGGTGGTCTTGTGGGGTTTGTAGGTTGTGATGCCGATCATGGGCACAGATTCACTTAATCCCCAACGTATACTTTCGACATGTCCAAAAGCAAATGAAAACGCACTGAATTAATTTTAATGTTTCTCTAATTGATCTTTTGATTTTTATATTTTTACAGCAATGTGTTGATATGGAGATAAAAGTTTCATTGATTCTATTAATAACACAAAGTTACTTTGAACATTCAAGAGTTCGTTTAAACAGATACTTTTAGCATATAAGATTTTGTTCCTATCCGGTACAATGTTGTAGGATAAACGGAAAAACTTGCCACCAACAGTCAATAGGCAGGGTGAAACGCCGAGATCTACCTAAAGTTTTACTTTTACACACAAACTATTCACTTAGTTATAACGCATTTACAAACACCCTTGATTAGTTACGTAAGTGGACAAACTATTCGATTGTAAATAGCACTCGTCGCGGAAAACGAAATGCACTGAGCAAGGTGACTCCTAAAAAGTAGTTGTGCCTACTTCAAGTGATATAATCGGACATCTTGTGACGTCGACATTAGACTCCCTGTAAGCTGCGCTATGCTGACCCAACCTCAATGAGTGAGGTGGGTTTCCACTCATGTCATCGTAGGGCAAAACAATCTTTTCTTCCCCCCAACGACCAATGAGAAACCGATTCGCATCCCATTGGAAGGCTCCCATAGGCATCGTCCCGATAGGTTGAATGTCTCTAGGAAAGAAAGACAAACGAAACATGCGTTGGGTGAAGAAAGCGAAAGCAAACATGCAGCTGGTCAAATATGATGACCGATGCACGGAGGCTGGCTGCCCTGCCATCATAAACGATCCGGGATAGGTTTTTCTGTTGATGTTATGTCAACAGAACTTCGCCTACGATGGCAAAGGCTAGACTGCATGGGTGCATGATTGTTTTAGAAAAAACGTGTCGTAGGGCACGATCATTGGTATGATTGTTTGCATAACAATCATGATCGTGTCCGATCCAATGGGTGTTTATCGCTTATACCAGCGGCAAGAGCTAGCGTGGAGATTGTTTAGTTTAGGAAAACGATACGTGTGACATGATCATCGGTATGATTGTTTGAGTAACAATCATGGTCGCGTCCAATTCGATGATCGGTTGTCGCTTGGGCGATCGATCATCGGAAATCTGGCTTGCAGATGTGCAAGCAAGCAAGTTGCCAGGTGTGTCTTTTTTTTGGACCAACGGATTGTTGGAACAAGAAGACACAGAAGGATTGGCGTGTGTTTGATGGGCATGTGGCCGCCCATAGTAATCGATCGGTTCATGACAGATGAACCGAGATGGTTTAGTTGATGCGATTTGTTTGATGCCATGGCAAGATGGTAATCTTGCCGTAGGCTTATGTTTCAGGTATGAACTGATCAAAGGAGAGCTTGAAAAAAGCTCATATTCTGGTAAGCGGCTTAATGATCGGCAATGGTATTTGCGCGCCGCTGTATTCTGTTCGCATTTAGTTGGGCTTGGGCATCTGCAGGTTAGTTAGTCGGTGGCCTTTTAATGCAGACATATTCCACAATGGACCGGAATTATGTTCTGTTTTAAATCAGTTTGCCTTCCTTATCAAAAGGTTGCAATGTCCTTATACTGAATACTAGCGACTGCGCTTTGTTTTTGTTATTGGTATTTTTTATGTGGGTATATTTCCCAAAAGACGCGACTACGTCCTGTTGGCTTTGGCCACACGAAGGTTGCTATATTGTTGGTTTTTCTTATGTGAACATATTCCACGATTCTACGCGACTGTACCTTGGTCGTCTTGCATGTAGGTAGTGTTTCTTATGAGGACATATTCCACAATGGCGTCCAACTGTCTTCCATTTGAAATTAGTTAAGCTCTCCCATCCCATGGTTGCAACGATGTTGGTATTTCTGATCTTTGTTATGAGGTATTGCTTCACAATGGCACGTAACTTCCACTTGGTTCCAGTTAGATGGCCTCGCCTATTCGAAGGTTGTAATGGTCTTTTTCATGAGGTCGTATTCCACAATAACCGGTACCTGTGCCTCATTTCCCTTCAGTTGGTTTTGGTCGTCCAAAAGCCGTAACGAGTTAGTGTTATTACTGAGGAGCTGTTCTACAATTTCTGTTGCCAATCAGTGTGCTTAATCCTGATTGTCAGTGCAGTAGGGAAATAAGTTCATGCAGTGGCAGTCGCATTTCATCATCATATTTTCAAGCGGTTATAAAACTGTGTCTCCTCTTTATATCGCGGGTAGATGTTTAAGGGCGAATCCATAAAACACCAACCATCTTCTTCTCAAACAATAGGGTTGTGGGGGTACACACCAACACCACTGATACACAATAAATTCTGCAAATTTGTTGGAATGTAACTCTGATGAATCCCCTACGATCGTTTGCGCCCAGGATTCACTTTTGTTCAACGACTATATCTCATATTCAGCCTGTGCAATGACTGAGGGGTCCTGGTTCATTGCGGTCGTTTCCGCATCCGTTTGGCTGTTGTTAATGCGCCGAACAACCGCAAATTACCATAATCACAATTTTTCATTCATTCGCTATTGATGAACAAAAAAGGAATGTAAAATAAAAACACATAAAAAAACAGCAAGAATGCCATTGCCCCTGGACCCCCAGTCGCCCATCTGCTCCGGTGGTTTCTTTCTGTCGGTTCTTATCATTTTTGAAATTTTATTACAGTTAATTTATGCCCCATAAAAATGAGACAAACTTTCGAAAGTAACTGTCATCGCTAAGGATCTCGCGACGAAGTCCATTTGCAAGATGCTGGCTCGTGCTCCAGCAAACCGAACGCGCAATGCGGCGACAAATTTGTGATTTATATTTCCAGATTTTAGCATTGTACACCGCGAAATTGGCAACACAATGGAGCCGGACTTTTTCGTTTTGCTCCATCGCGCCCGTGAAGTCAAAGTTTGGCTGCGGATTGGGGATAAGTGGGCGTAAGGGCTCATGGGGACGGGTGGCGAGTGGAGAGGGTATAATGGGCGAGAGGATGGAGGTGGAAAGATAGCATGGATTCACACTTCAATTTTCGAAGGAAAAGTTTTTGAATTAAAGTTATGACTCGAATGATGGAAAACGTGGCGGGCTCAAAGACCCATCTCTCAATAAACGCAAAGAGATAGAGACACATTATTGCCGGAAGTTTCGATTTGCATTTAAACGATGCCATAAGGAAAAACTAGCTCGGGATTCTTTTATACGAACGCACTCCCCCACAAATACACTCGAATACAAAGAGGTCCGCATAGTTTCATAGAATGTGGCAAGTCCGGTGCTATTGGTTTATTTTTTCTAGGCTGAGGATTTTCAGGTCCTGGGTGTGTGACGACGTGTAACAATTCGTGTATCGTCGTGCATTCTAAGAAATTCCATGGATCCCCGGATGCCGGCTTTAGTGAAGTGCGACCGTAATTTACCCTCGAGCTGGGGGACGTAAATGATTTTTAAACAGCTTTGTTTAGTCTTTTTATTAGGCACAGGGCGTAAAAAACTCGCTTAGGAAAGCCTTGAATGGGAGAGGGAAATTCAAGAATGTAAATCGGGATATGAAGTCATGGGATGGGATCATATGATGGAATTTGTATGTTGTTGTCGGAGTAAATCAGCAAAAATGCGCTGTTAATAAAGACATGGCTTGAGGGTACTTATAGGTGACATCTTTGAGCTAGGGTCGGAATTAATAAACAGAAAGGAATGTTGTAAGTGCTACCCAGGGAGAAACCCACGATTTCCGTAAAGGTAAATCGGTAAATTTGTTTTTTGTTGTTGTTGAATAATTAGCACATACCAAAGGATAATTGGTTCTTGATCCATTCACAAATCATCAGACTTTAAGGGATTTAAACACATATAGGTTTCTGGGGGTTGATATATGTACCGGGCATGGGCACTAGATCCTATCAACTCCCCAACACTTACCGTTGTTTCACTAAAAAGATGTCCACAATATAAATCTAGCGTCGAGCGAGAAGTAAAACAAGATACACTGATGTTGTCTTTGTAAGGGCTGTTCCTTTATTAACAATCAATTGTTACACAACGGTTATTAATACACAGTAATAGGTGCTTAGATTTTAATTGTTCCTCTTTAATTGTTACGACACTACGTTCCGGTTTTATAAAACTTAATATATTTACATGTCCGTTTTAACACTTCCAATTTTGAGTTAGCGTATGCGCCACCAATCATTAAATCACCGGAATACGTATCCAAAAGTTAATTAATTGTTCTCCATGATTATGGTAATCTACACTAGAAGTTCAGCAACCACACCCAGCAAATTATAACGTATAACACTACGACACTTTAGTTAACTCCTCACAACTCGCGAGGTATAAGATTTTCTTATCGCGACAGAATACTTGTAGTGAAGTGACAACGACCTATTGCAGCGTCCGGCCGCGGTAGTGATTAAAATTTGACTCCTTAACGCGAGTATCCGACAGGGGATGAATTTTGACTCTGATCACGAGACCTTGAGACGTGTGTCCGGCTGGACGGTAAAAATCTGACTCCTCGATGCAATCAACGTTCGTCAGATTCAACGGTGGTGGATTACATCGGTGTGGGAGGAGCGAGTAGGCTCAACTTGGCGACGGCCCATGGGTGATCGCAAAAGGATCGCATGGAAGGGTTTCCGTATGACCGTACGGTCAAGTGTGATGCCTCTTTCGCTCGAAGCGTCGACCACGAACGATACCACACCTGAGTCAACAAATAGGCTTCAGGCAATACTAAGATGAGCGATAGCGGAGGTCGCCGAAGGGAGAAATAGGTTTCTGTGTCTTAAATATACAGAAACGCTATTTCGAGGGCCATAAATCCTTGATGACCTGCGCCTGAGAACGAAATAGGTTTTTGCTTTAAGATACACAAAAACGCAATTTCATGGGTCACGATGATATGCACATCGTGTTTACTCAGGCGTTCACGACAATGCCGTTGTAGGTTCTACATTCTGGTGACGATAGGTCAGCCGAAAATTTGGGTCTTGTTTACTTGGCGGTGCCGGTACATGAGTATAATGGCGAGGAACTGTAGCGAACCTTGGGATAGGGGCAATATTCACTCATGAACCGTAGTAAGAATATCGGCTACAGCTGTGTCAACAATTACGCTGCCGAGCGAGTGTTTATCGTTTATAATTGCTGATGTTACGGCCACAACCAACCATCCTACAATACTTACCCCTTCGGAGCTAATCTCCACCATTGCGATACACGCCAATAACATCCACTTAAAGGATGAGACACTCCCCAAGCCATAGCATTACCGCATGCATCAAACGGTCCCGCATTAATGCAATACCAAACAAATTGAACTAAACGTTCAATTTGCTGCAATCAATTCAATTGAAAACTTAAATAGAATAATCGAACCAGAGGTTCGCCACAAAAATCCCCTAGGATCCAAATGTGCTGACCAGATGTCTTTCTCCAAAAAAAATCATTGAGAATCATAAAATGCGCGCCAGCAATTTTATGATCATCTAGAAATATGGTTACCCAAAACCATTAACACAATCAGCGTCGTCAAACAAACAACTCGCGCCATAAAACGAACTACATGTACGGTTATCGCCGACCGACCGTAAATGATCTTCGGCAAGATCCTTTGTTGATTGTTCTTTTGTGTTTCCTCTTTCGATCCCAAATTTGGGAAAGACAAAGAAAGGAAAATCCTTTATCTGCAGGGTAAGAAAAGTTTTCGTCCTATGAAAAAACGAAAATTGATAGAGTGGGTTAAAAAGATCTTGCAGTGAGTTGGTTGGTGTCGGGTGTTTTTTTAAAAGAGTGTTGGCTAGTAATAAGGCCAGTAATAAAGTTTTTTGAAAATAGTGTTGGCTAGTAATAAGGCCAGTAATAATAACGTTTGAAAATAGTGTTGGCTAGTAACAAGGCCAGTAATTAAGATAGAAAAAATAAAGTACCGTTAAGAAAAATATGTGTTTGATTTTAAAAGGATTCCAACGTGTGTGTGTGTGTTTAAAGTGAGTGACAAAAAGTTTCATTACACTGACAAGCCGAGCCGATTGTCTGGCACGGTCCATGTAATATGAATGAAACAATTTGTTTGATGTGCATGCTTGCTGGGGTTTTACTTTCAGGTGAAAGTTATTTGAAAGAAAGCTTACACTGCTCGAATGCAGGCAAGTACAGTGGTTTATGGAGTGAAGAAAAAGTAGGTTGTTTTAAAGAAATGGATAGTTCTTTAGGAAGGCTTTAAAGAACCACCACAGGTTTTCGGAAAGGTGGTTTGTTTTTTTAAAAAATCGTTACTATATCCTTTTTTATGAGAAGACTTTTCTACACATAACGCAATCACAAGATGATGTCCCATGAAGCGAAGAAGCCCAATTCGAGCGGAAGAAGAGGGAAAGAAATGATAGGATATTATAAATAGTGTTGTACGCTAGATAACCCATCTTAAGATACCTATCTACTTGCGCCGCGCTCGAAATCACTTAAAGTGAATCCTTCTGTGTTGAATAATTTTAAATTGATAAACACATTGAATAACTAATGTAAAAGATACTTCTGGAGAAAACAATAACATGGGACGGTTTCCCTTAGATCATGTTCTAGAAATAAATGTCCTTCGCGGAACAAACGGTGCCACCCATGAATAAAAAAAATGTGTGGAAAGACAAACGAAAACGTCTTTAGTATTGTCGCTCATCAATAAACAGGAATACCTGATGAACATTAGATAGAATCGTAATAAACGCTTAGATTTAAATGCGTCGACAAGCCAGTCCAGTAAATAGACTGTCGATGAACAGTATTCGCATCGTTGAAGCCAAGGAACTTGTGGGGTTACAGGTAGGTGTGCCAACGTATGACACCGTTTCACCTGGATCCCCATCAAGTCATTCCACCGAAAGTAATCACCATGTACTTCACGAAATGATAATATACACACAGTTTTGGTTGAGTTTATTATATTGTGGTTGCAAGTCCATTCAAATTGTGATGTCTTCATAGCATAACTCGTGCATTGCGATTACATTTATGTATTAAAACTATTTACGATTATGATTATATAATTATACCGACACGTTTAAATTGTAACAGCTTTATAACACGTCGTATTCAGAGCCGTAAGTGTAATCTTGGTTTTCGATAGTAGGCACGTATCGACCGGGTGTTATCTCTTCTATTTCTCTCTAATTTCGTTTAAATGCAATCACCCTTTGCAACATTGGACCGTGGGTATTACGCTAACTAAACGGCGTGGCACCTCGTATGGCGCGACGCGGCACGGCCGACCGCGGTGGCGGCGGGACAACGCTGGGTGCGTGTGGCCGCGGTGGTGGTTGCGAAGCGACTAATGATGATGAAGGCGAGAATCTATTCAGGGTGTCGTGGTAGTTGAGTCGTGGTGAAGTAAGCTCACTGCCACTTACTAGGAATTTCGAGAAGGGTTGCTATGCCTGTATAGGGGATTGGGTTTCGGAGAATCATTGCCGTATAGGCTGAGTTGAATTCCTATGGCGCTATCTATACGAGGAATTGGTATGGGGTAGGATGGGAGCCGAAATGATTTTCGGGGAACTAAATGTTGCTTGTTTGCAAGCGAGAAAATAGTTTAGACAGGAAGTGAGCCGGAATGATTTTCGGGGGAAATTAGAATTGCTTGGTTGCAAGCAAGGAATATCATTTAGATAAGATATTAACCGAAGTAATTTCGGGGAAATGTATGCGGCTCGGTATAGTTGGTGGTGATGGTTAATGTTCGTTGTAGGTTTGAATATGTGTTTTATTACAGCATATGAATTTCGGGGAAATTAAGATTGCTTGGTCGCAAGGAAGGAATATGGTTTAGATAAAGAATTGACAGAAGCGATTTTGGGAAAATGTATGCGGGGATGATTTAGAATATATTCTGTTGAATTGTATTCTGTTGCGGGTTTGGATTGTGTTTTATTGCGAAGTTTGGAATGTATGGTATTGCGGTTTTGCATGGGGAATTGGGGGCGCTTGCAGGTTTTGCATGGTTGCGAATGTGTGTATTGCAGGTTTGGGATGGGGAGTTGGGTTAGGGTGACACGCTGTTGGCGGTCAAGATTGGTTGGCATTGTGGGTTGGTTCTCCATGTGGTAGAGAACCCCACAAACTCAACATTTTTGGCATTCGAATTACTTCGTCTCTGAAGTAGGAAACTAAATATTTAAATTAGCAAAAAATGCCGCTAAATACATGGAGTTTCTTAATAGACGCAAAAAATACTTCAATGCATTTAGCTTGTGTACAATTTTCAAATAGTATATTCGTACTAAAAGGGAATTGAATGCCTATACACAATCAGACAAATCTAAAACAACGTCACACGCGCTGGACAGAATTAAAAAATGAGCAGGAAAACCTGTTGGGGCCTCAGTCTTTGAATTTCGTCATTAGAATATAGCCACAATGTATCCAGATTATTTTTTTTCTGCTGTAACTATTATCATGGTCGTTTTTCAATTAAAATTAGACATGTTCAAGATATCTTCTTGATTAGTAGAGTTTACGCATATTGCCTGTGATGGCTTAAATTATTCTCTCCTTAACTCAAAAAAAAAAAAATGGAGCGGCGAGAGGCCGACTTAAGCGAGTCTCTCATCTTGTCTCTGGCTTCTGGTCATCTTGCGATAACCACAAGCACCCACTTCCGTGAGGATGTTGGGCTCGGTCTCAAAACAAGGTGAAAAGAAGCGGTGGGGGGGGGGGGGTGGTTATCTAAGGATAGTGTGGACAGGGTTTTCCATACTTTATCCACTTCTCCCCACCTATATCCCAGCGAGTGCTAACAAGAACCCCTAACCTCTTGATCTATATATCACTAATATTCCAAATTACTGCACAGTGCCATTAACTCCAAATGCGTTAAGTTCAGACCACCTTCCGATCAGCCTCACAGTGAACCATACAGAAGTTGTAAATCGTACCAGTTTATACCACAACTATTCCGCCGCCAACTGGAATTGTTATAAATCATATATAAACACGAACTTGGTTCTAGGTGATACCAGCCTAAATTCTATAACCTGCAGCGAGCACATTGATATCCTATGTAACAATTTTGTTTCTGTTATCAATAGAGCGGTCGATCTTGCGATACCTAAATGTTCCCCTGCTCCAGTTGATAAGGCACCACTTCCTGAAAATATCTTACATCTGATTAGGCTACGAAACTCTGAAAGAAGAAAATGGCTGCGTTATAGAATCGATTGTTTTCTGGTTAATGTTAAAGTCTTAAATAATATCATTAAAAACGAAATCTCAACATATAGGAACAAGTGTTGGAATAAACACCTTTCCTCTCTTGACAAAGCTAGCAAACCGTTCTGGAAAATATCAAAAATTATGAAAAAGAGAGGGTCAAGTATTCCTCCGCTTAAAGTTCACGACAAGTTGTTTATTTCTTTAGTGGAGAAATCGAACCTAATTGCTAACACGTTTAGTAAGAACCACTCCATATCTATGCATCTAAGCGACGCGTATACTGAAGCTGAAGTTGCTAACACTATCCATGTACTTTCTCAAACACCAGCTGAAAGTACTTACGCAACTAATATCAGCAAAGTTAAAGAATTGATAAAAAAATCGAAATCAAAAAAGGCTGCTGGTCTTGATAATATTAACAACCAATTAATTAAAGCACTTCCACCTGCTGCAGGTAGCTATTTAACGTTCATTTTCAACGCTTGTCTTAAGAATTGTTATTTTCCGGACTGTTGGAAAACAGCAAAAGTAATACCGTAATAATAATCCCGAAACCCGGCAAACCGAAGAACAGCCCCGAAAGCTACAGATCTATTAGTCTGCTTAGCTGTCTAAGTAAGCTCTTAGAAAAAATCATTAAGGAAAGGATTGATCGTTTTGTGGAAGACAATAACATCTTGCCAAACTTTCAGTTCGGTTTCCGTAGTGGTCACAGCACAATCCACCAAGTCTTGCGCATTAAAAACCACATAGCTGGTAAATTCATCGACAAGGAGTCAACGGGACTGGTTCTTCTAGATATCGAAAAAGCTTTTGATACGGTATGGCACGATGCCTTGATTTATAAGCTACTAAAACTTAAGCTGCCAATACCGCTTATCAAAATTATCCAGAGCTTTCTTCGTTCGAGAAAATATGTTGTGAGTTTAGGAACCGACATATCCTCTACTCACCAAATCCACCATGGTGTACCCCAAGGCTCGGTCCTTGGTCCCATATTATTTACATTGTTTGTCGCAGATTTACCATGTCTAGGTGAAAACATTCAGGTAGCTATGTTTGCCGATGATACAGCCATTTTCTCTTCGGGTGCCTTATTCACTAATGTCTACAACTCTTTGCAAGCAGCTCTTGACAAGCTAGCAGTATATTACAGGAAATGGAAAATAAAAATAAATGGTAATAAAACACAAGCTGTCTGGTTTTCGAGATGTAGGAAACACTGCTACCTACCAAATGGCACTAAACTCAGTATGTGTGCAGTTGATATTGATTGGTCCGAAGACTGTAGATATCTAGGTATTATTCTAGATAAAAAACTTATCTTTCAAAAACACATCACTACCACAATTGACAAAATAAACAAAGTCGTAAGAGTTATGTATCCATTAGTGTGTAGAAAGTCAAAGCTTAGCATCGAAAATAAAATTATAATATTTAAAACCATTTTTCCCTGTATGGTGTAATTGTGCTCGCACACACAAAATAAAATTGCAAAGGTGTCAAAATAAAATATTGAAAATGTTGCTAAATTTGCCATGGCATTATTCGACACATGAACTACATGAAAACGCTAACGTTAAACCGGTAGAGCTCCTTATTGACAAAATCAATCAAAACTTCTTCGTCAATTGTTCTTTTTCTGACAATGTTCTCGTTTCCCGTCTTGCGTTATCCTAAATCACTACATATGTACTCTGTCTATGAAAATTATATCGAGGTCATTACTATATAAAATAACCGGAAGCTCGTGCAATATTAGTCTTAAGATTCAAATAAGGGTTTTTTATTGTAGTTTTCCCTTAATTTATTATTTGTTATTCATTAAAATTGTGCTATTGTCGTTATATAGATTTAAGATTATAGTTGTAAAGGAATTGCTATCCTAAATCTCTTAAGTACTAGTTGTAAAATATACCATAAATGTAATTATCTACCAAATAAAAAATTGAATTGAATTGTGTGGACAGGGTTAGTTCAAATGTTCTCTAACTACTTGGATGGAGGGATGGTGGAAAAAAACATACAAGACCGATAGGTTTGGAGTGCGGTAGTAAACGCAGATCATGTCTTCGGCGTCTGATAATATGCGCTTTGGTCGGTATGTACGTGTGTGGTGTGTCAGCAGTAGACCCTATGGGATGGGTCCAGGAATCCTCTATTATAGAGGGGAATGTTCTTGGGAAGGGTGCTTTCTTCAGTTTTGTACTGAACAAGAAATTGTGGTGGTCGGATCCGAACAGATCGAAAGAGAGAAGGACCAAGAACGCAAGAAAACCATACATTTAGGTTCTCGCTGTTCTGAATGTTTTCGAGGTACTTGTATGATAATTGTAGCAAGTAGTCGTCGATAGGGATAATGAAAGCGTCTTCTTATAAGTGAGAGTTGGGATAATGACGGCCGTCATGCCTTATATAGTGGTTGGTGCATCTTCTGAGGAGTTTCCTTTTGAAAACTCGAAGTCTTTCCATTTTGGTCGACGGTATGCAGGGCCATATGGGAAAGGCGTATGATATTCCTGATGTTTCATTGTTCGTTCTCTCGCTCCGTCGTTCGCACACGAAGCTGATCGAAACAGAATTACTGAGGAGGGAGTAGTGTGGCGTTTCTAACAGATACACACACAATACACAAGCAAATAGTGAAGAACACCGAACGAAAATCGAATAAGAAAATGTATCAGAGCCGTATACCATAGCGATAACATAACAATTCGACATCAGTATGGTGCACATCGCGTTCAGTGGAGTTTTATCATCAGTAGTGTGTGCATCGCGTTCAGTGGAGTTTTATCATCACTAGAGTGTGCATCGTTTGGAGTCGAACTTCAATCACCGTGGAGTGCGGGGTAGTAAGGACAGTAATACTATTTACCCAAGTTAAATTATTTGAAGATTAATTCCGGACAGTAACACTATTTACCCAAATTAAACAATTTCCAACTCGTGTAATTACCTTCGTACATTTTAACTATATGTTGATAAATCAAGTTTTAATGATCACTAAACGGAATGCGACTTTTATTGAATTCTCCGAGTGTAAAAATGAGATGTAGTGTGAACCTGAACCTAGTGATTAAGTACTGTAAGAAAGAAAGGAAACCTGTGGGATTTGTTTACACATACGTCTGCGCGGACGTGGGTTCGTGGAAACACCCACCGAGGAAGGACAAAACACTAATTGCACCAGAGACGATTGTGGAATATAGAAACACTATTACGTTCTTTTATTAACGTGTCCAAGTAAAACTCCTCTGCAAACGGTTCCCAACAAGAGAAATAAAACACTGATTAACGTTTGTTGTTTTTTTGTTGATTATAACTCAGTCACATATAGGCAAGGTTTTCTATGCTGTTACAATTCCATTCGACGGCGACATTTTATAACACTGGTTTACTTGTCTATGCAATGTAATTAATGTTCACATTACTGAAAACATCTATATGTCTATTTCACAACACAGTACGAACATTCCACCGAGTAAGAGATTGAAAAAAAAGAACCTTTTAGGCTATTTTAACAGCACGGTACTAACATCCTCCGAGCGCCAAAAAGGGGCTCTAGGTAAGGGTAGCGGCGCACTTTTTGAAGTCCAATTTAACTGACTTCCACGCAATTGACTCCTCCGATTAGATCTCCACTGGTCGCCTCAGTGTTTCTAATTTTAGCACTCGCTATTGGTGGGTAAAACTTGAACTTTATCGCGACGACAGTGACGCGTGCGTCTCCTTAGACGGTAAAAATCTGACTCGAAGATACTATCCATATCTGCCATATTCAACGGTGTGGATTACATTGGTGTGGAAGGATTCTATATGTGTCCGTATAGGACAAGTACGTTGCCCTTCAGCCTGCATATCGGCAACGACGAAAATGCACCTGAATAAACATGGGCTGGTGTAATGGATTGTAGCTATTATAGAGATACGCAATAGCGCAATCGCTGAAAGGAGAAATAGGTTTCTGTGTCTTAAATAAACAGAAACGCTTTTTCGAGGGCCATAAATCTTTGCCTGCGCCTGAGAACGAAATAGGTTTTTGCTTTAAGATACACAAAAACGCTATTTCAAGGGTCACGATGATATGCACATCGTGTTTGTTTATTTAACAGGCCGGATCATCGTTAGGCATGATCTGGGGTATGATTGTCTAACGTCAATCATATTAGTGCCCAAATCCCATGATCGGTAGATAACCGATAAGGGAAATTGGTAGCAAGTATTGCGAACCTTGGGATTGGGGCAATATTCACTCATGAACCGTAGTAAGAATACCGGCTACAGCTATGTCAACAATTGCGCTGGCCAGCGAGTATTTATCTTTTATAATTGCTGACAAGCCGAGCCGATTGTCTGGCACGGTCCATGTATGAATGAATGAAATAATTTGTTTGATGTGCATGCTTGATAAGGTTTTACTTTCAGGTGTGATGCTGCAGGGGAGCTTACGCTGCCCCTCATTGCAGGTAAGTACTATTGGTTTGGAAGGTGGTTAATTTAAGAGGATGGGCGGTTCTTTGGGAATGTATTAAAGAACCGCCACAAACCAATAAAAAGAACAGATTTGAAAACAAAACAACATCCCCGTGTTTTTTTCCTCATGGTAACAATTGTCGGCGGTATTCAGTGGCTGATTTGTGAACCCGTGGCCGTGCCGGCACACAACTAAAAGTTAACACCACAGGCACTCGAATGTGCACTGGTTAAACGACGTCCAATAATATCAGAGATATGTGTCGTTAATGAAGTCAGACAGAATGGTTTATGATTAGTGCAAATGTGTGTAAGCTAATGAATCCACATACTCTAGGGTCAGATAGGTCTTTTGGCTACTGATTGGATAGAAAAAGATGAAGAACGTATTCTTGTCGCTACCCTTTGTGATATTTAAGTTTATTGAAAATTGAATGAACCGCCGGATAGTGGACAAAAGTTATTCTGAGAGCTTGTGCGAGCGTCCAGTAACCTCAAATCCATAGCTGCAGTGCAACTTCTTCATACAAGCCCGGTCAAATATGTCCAAGAATATTTTTCAGAAGAAATTCTGTGAATTTGAGTTTCACATATAAGATAAGGTAAGTGGGATTAGAGAACCGATGATACTTGCCGGTATCGTTCACTACATTTGAACCCACTTGAAACCGGGTGATACTGTGGGGAGGAAGTAATGTCCCTAACACGGACACTCGGTTGACTTCCTCCTCCAGCATATTAATTATTGGCCCGTCGTCGCAACAAGAAAAAAAACACGAAACAATCACCAGCCGGTAATGAAAACATAAACACTGTATTTCTATTGATTATTTTATTCGGAATTAATTCTTTAATTTTAGTTTACACGCTGGTTTCGGGATCACAATTAAACAAATAGCTTGTGTTGAAAAGTAAACCTATAATATAGTCGAATATCATGTATTTAGTTGAGAAAAATTAATACTGACTCGCGGAGACAACGATTCGAGCGATTATCGGTCCCCTGTGCGCACCAGGGTAGCGATAGGAGACACGACCTGGTCAGGTCGAAGGATGGTAAAGGACTCCTCAAGGATAGAACTCTGACTTGAATTCTATCTTCAATTAAGGGTGAGATATGGATGGGAAAGAGAAAATTTTCTCTTAAGGGTGTGGCCACTAAGAAAATGCGATCTTTTTGGCGCAGTGGTGTGTGTGTGCGATCGAACAGATTCAATGTTGTTGCACGTGTTCGAAAGCAGTGGAACAACGAGAAACGCAGTTGGCGAGAACAAAGGAAAATGCGACCAAATGGTTCGCTCCGTAATGAGGGTCATGTTTATGCAACGTCGCTATGACGGACGTTGGTAAAAAGGTGTTAATGGGATACGATACTTTATACAATGGAAATTGTATATCGTATCTTGGGTGAATTGCCGATACGCATCCCTTGCTTGCATTTAGGTATGCCAAGCAATTAGTGGTGGCGACGAAAGAAATGCATCATTGTTTGTCTATTGAATCGCTAGTGTTGCAGCTGACGACATAGTATTTTAACTCAGACAAAGGGTATCGAATGTTTGATATTTATGGTGCATATGCACATTAAGGATCAATTTTAGGAATTTCAGATAATGCTTGAAAGCATTACATGTCCTTGGAAAAGGAAATGTTTTCTGGGGCAAATGCAAATGCATTGGCGGGAACAATGGGAGTTATGGAATTCTTAAAAAGGTCATGAAGAATGCTTACAGAAAATTATATGCGAAGAGATGCATGAAGGTAAGGTTTCTTAACAGGGAATTTAAGATCATGGGTTTGGTCTCTTAAATGCGTGCAGCGTTTTTGTCTGCCGAATGCGATTGCATTGGTGAAATTATAAGGGGAAGATGGGTGTTATGGGGGTTTTTAAGGAAAGCGTACCGTGGGGTTTGGCGGGACCGCCACAATACTACAGGCGAAGAGTGAAAATAACTCAGCGAGTTTTTTCAAAATATCCAATACGGCCTAACTCATCGTTGTAGTTTTGTATCTTTGTACAAACTTTCCTATTGGTAGATGATATTCATGATGATCAAATCGAACTCTGTGGTCTTTATATTATCCAGAATAAGAAAGTTATTCAATGGCGCAGTCTGTCCTTTTGAACGTTGCTCCGCAGCTCTGTGTGGACTTCCAGCCGTTAGAAGTTATTGAAGTCGTACCGGTCTTTGCCGTAGATTAACTTTGGTCACGGTGATACAAATATTATACATATGCACTCAATTTCCGGATGCATTGGATTAAAGGTCCTTTATATGTTCAACGCCTCTCTATTCATTGAATTCTCATACCCGTTGACGTGGTCCTTGGCAGTCCTACAGAAAGTGATTGAATGGAAATTTTTCAATTTGTTTTGCGGTTGTCAGGCAAGCTTTTTTGCATTCAACCGAGAGCGAAAGAGACCGATAGACCAAGTCCTGTCGCCAATCCACTGTTGAATGTGTATTGAACGGGTCGTCAATTCAGCTCCACATTTTAAAGGACTTTTTTTTCTTCTGCCCTTTACATTACATTATTTTTCACAGCCGCGGCCTCTATTTTGATTCCGTCGTCTCTGCATGCGATTTATTTTATTCATTTCGCCTCAGTCGTGTTTTCTTTTTATTTTGTTAATTTTTCCGATGCGAATCTCGATAATAGGTTCATATGTGTGATTCGTATGCAACTACGGTCATGTGACGGCAACCCGCTGGTCCAGCACTAGGATCTGGGCTCTGGCAACGGCGATATGCTCTATTAAAAGAAAATTGAAATATCCTAAAAACCAGAAAGAGGCAACAAACGCGGGAGGGAAGGAAAAGAAAATAGAAGAAAAACCAGTATACATCGAGGAGAGGTATCGAAAACACATTGAATGGTTATATAAAAGAGTTCCTGGCAAAATGAACGTGAAAAACACATTTCAAAACAGAGGAACAGGACGTCGAGGATCTGTGGACGTAGAAAAGTTATTGCGGTCGTCATTCAGCGTTGGGTTGTATGAGAGGAAAACCATGTTCGAGCCACTAAAATACTTGGAAGCAGTTTTTGAATGCACTAGCCGAGATAGTCGAACTGATATTGAGGATGCGGGCAGCGGACGGTAGGCAGAGGGCGGCGTAGATTTCAATTTGACAGGGTACTTCAATATTCAATTTAAATTCGGTTCATCGAGTGTTTTCTCATTTTCTCCACGTCTTCAGTCCGGAATTTTCTGCATGCCTCTGTCCTGTGGATAGGTGTATGTTATATATACGTAGATGGGTGAGATTGCCTTGTGAGTGGTTTGATGAATCCTATGTACGCCAGGATAATTATAGAATAAACATTCATTTTGAGTGCTTTGTGGTTTTATGGCGGCAGATTAAATTGCGAGTGCTTTCGAATGCCGATTGCGGTTACAGTGGAGCCAAAAAGTACAACCGCATATCTGGTCAGTGTCTGATATATCCAGAGCAAAAGAGTGTGCGTAATTTGTTTCATCATATTAAAAGGATGGTGTTATCCGTATTACCATTCATTGCAATAGCATTGAATTCGATTGTATGTGTTGATCTGGTACGTTATTGAACGCGAGCAAAGGAAAATTCATTACCATTCAGGACTACGGCTGAATTAACCAGTCAGACCACTATGATGCCCATAGAAGCAAGTTATTTTTTTAGAAAGTAGAAGAAGACATTGAAGTTTTATGAACACTTTGTTTTTAATTAAGTCTTGTAGTTTTGTAGGGTATAAAAAATAATCTTGATAATGAAGTCGTCTATCCTGTTTAGTCCTGATTTGTCATATAGGACTTTATTGGCGTCGAATTTGTTATGATGAGACTCTGGAGTTCTATACATTTCGAGGTAAGAACACAAACGCTGCCTACCGAAACTTTTCCATGTAGAATGGAGATATGCTATATCACACCGGGCACCCATACACCAACACTGGTTGGATGAATGCCGAGTAGGAAATTATTTTTACTTTGGGGTCCAGAAGACTATTACGAAATAGGCGTTTGGTCATAGCATATCCGCTTTTAGCCATGGTAGGGCAGATGATATATGCTTATCAAAGTAAAGGTACTGATCTAGATGGCAAGGTATCTAACTACAGTTTATACTTGTAGGAGAAGATTATTACTTTCTATAATGGAATTTTTTTCCCAACAGAGGTTTTTTTGACGTCGGTGAATTTGAAAAGTTGCCGCGAGGGCAAAAGGGATATCGTCCTTTCCCAGTAAGCAGCGTGTGAACGAATAGATGATTCAGGATCATGCACGTCCAACGAAAACTTCTTGATCCATTCAGCAAGTAGCTTGTGGTTATTGTAAATTTCACTCGAATTAGAGTTTAAAGTTTCACGATTTCTCCAATGTCGGTTTCATGTCCCACCCAAACGATTCGTTTGCAAGTTAGATGTATCGGGTTTTCCAATAGGGACTTGACAACATTTTTTAAAAATAAACCATTTGAGATATTTCAAAAACTTTATTATCGGCTTGAAGCACAATCAAGACATTTATGAATAGAACTCGACTTCGTTCATATGGCCAACGCGGGCACGTTTGTAGCGGTCGATTCGTTGGACCCAATTTTCGATGATTCGTCCACACATTTCGGCCAAAACGGCAGCTATTTCGCGTTCAATGTTGGGTCTGAGCCCTTCCAACGTCATCGGCTTGTTGGCATAGACCAATGACTTGACATAGCCCCAAAGAAAATAGTCTAGAGGCGTTAAATCGCGGCCAATCGACTGGCCCATTTCTTGAGATAACACGCTCATCAAACTTACTCTTCAATAAATCGATTGTATCGTGTGCTGTGTGGCTTGTGGCACCGTCCTGTTGAAACCACATGACGCCCAAGTCCATATCTTCCAGTTCGGGCCAAAAATAATCGGTAATCATAGCGCAATAACGATGGCCATTCACAGTAACGTGACGACCGTTATCGTCGACGAAAAAATATGGCCCAATGACGCCGCCGACATGCAAAGCGCGGCAAACAGTTATATTTTTGTGGATGAAGTGGTGATTCATGAAGCACATGTGGATTTTCAGCTGACTAATAACGCATGTTTTGCTATTGACGAACCCATTGAGCCAAAAATGAGCTTCGTCACTGAAGATGATTTTGCGATGAAATTCATTATCTTGGCGCATCTTTTCCAGAGCCCGATTGGAGAACGTACGTCGCTTCAAATGGTCCATCGACTTCAATTCTTGAGTCAGCTTGATCTTCTATGGGTGTAAACCAAGATCCTTACGCAAAATTCGCCATAAAGTGGTCTGGGCGATGCCCAATTCTTGAGAACGCCGTGGAATTGACTGATTCGGATCATTTGCTACGGACGCCTGAACGGCAGCGATATTTTCGACACTTCGACCAACCCGTTGTCTCACTGGCACGGCAACATCACACAACGAATATGTAGACTCAAATTTTTGCACTAAACTTGTTATTGCTTGTCTACTAGGGCGAGAATTACGACCGAAAATTGGAGTTAACGCTCTTAAAGTTGCGGTCACCGACTTCAAATTTCGGTAGTAAATTTTTATAATTTTCAGACGTTGTTCGTTCGTGTACTTAACCATGATGAAAATGTTGAGTTTACTGAATAAATTGAGAGTGACCGTTTGGTAATTAGTGACACAAATTAAATTCAAAGTTGTCAAGTCCCTATTGGAAAACCCTATATTTAGGTTTATTAACGATCGGGGCTTTGACTTGGTTGTACAAATAAAATAGTTTCGGTCATTGTAATTTTCACATGATTTTGTTTCTTTGTGTTTTTGATGTAAAACTCCAGCACCGATTTATTGACGCTAGCGAAGCCTTTTTTTCTTTGTTCCAATTAAGCGCACACCCTTTGTTCGATCCGATTTGGTTACCAGCTGGGGGCTGGCAGCTAGCAAATCGAGAATGTACATGGGTGGGCTGAAAAGATGCCGACCTCAACGTGAAGATAGCAGCACTAGTCAATAAACCCCAGTGAATGTAGTTGTGCATCTTTAGACAGTTACTCGGCAAAAATTCAGCCATTTTGGATGCGTGGTTTTTATTTGACAGTCGTTTGAATGAGTCGATGTGATTGTTTTTGTGAAAATGGACAAAATTGAGTATCGAGCTGTCATTAAATTTTTGTTTTTGAAAGGCAATACGCCTGCGCAAACCAAAGATGAATTGGACTCTGTACCATCATTTCCAACAGTGAAATTTTGGGCAGCTGAATTTAAACGTGGCTATGAGAGCTTGGGAGACGATGAACGTTCGGGACGTCCAAAAACTGCAACAACTTACGATAACATCGCTAAAGTTCACCAAATGGTGCTAGACAACCGCCGAATTAAATGAGGGAGATAGCAGAGGCTATGAAAATGTCCAAAGAACGTGTATGTCACATATTAAATCAAGATTTAGGCATGCGAAAGCTGTCGGCGCGTTGGGTGTCTCGTTTCTTACGTTAGGCCAAAAACGTGTTCGAATGAACATTTCGAACGCTATGTTGGCGCAGTTTAGGCGCAATAAATCCGAGTTTTGGCGCCGATTAATTACTGTCTATGAAAGTTGGATACACGCGCGAAACAAAAATGCAGTCAAAACAGGGGACTGCAAAGGGGGAATCGGCTCCAAAAAAAACCAAAAACTTTTTTTCGGCTGGGAAAATGATGGCGACTGTGTTTTTTTTTTTTTTTTGGGTAGTCATGGAGTTATAAACCAGTACAGAAGCAAACTACGGATAATTACTTGACCAACTGAACACAGAAATTGCGGAAAAACGGCAACATTTGCAGAAAAAGAAAACTCCTATTTCACCAAGACAACGCGCCGTCTCACACCTCAGCGGTTGCGATAGCTTGACCATCCGCCCTACTCACCAGATCTAGTCCCAAGCGACTTTTTTTTTTTTTTTTTTTGTAATAGACTTCTCTCGGGAGAGGCGAACCTATAGCGCTTTTTGCGCTCGAAGGGCAGAGATTTTCGTCAAATGAGGAGGCAATCACCTTCGTGAACAGTTATTTTGCAGAGAAAAACGCCGGGTACTATTTGAACGGGTTAGAGAGATGGGAGCGTCGTTGTGAGAAGTGTGTAGAGTTACAAGGAGACTATGTAGAAAAATAAAAATTAATTTTAAGAAAAAATGTCTTGTATTTTTGGTCGGAAACACGTTATAGGATTGTGTGAGGCAATTCTCAATAAATAATTTGCGAATCAGCAATACAGCGACTCTTTTCAACAGAATTCTCCTGGATTTTTCATCGGCCACCTTCTTGACTTTCAGATTATCGTGAACTTTGTGGTAGGTCTTCCTATCATAGGTTACAATCATAATAAGATATGGGCTTAAGGTTTTAGAAATTTTAGCCAAGGTCGCGGCGAGATCACTTATCAATTTGTGTAACAGTGTCATCAAACCCCGATCCGGTTGATGGGCCAGACTTTGGGAATGGGAAATTCATTGGTAAGAACACTTATGATGAAATAACAAAAAAAAAAAAAAATTAGAAAATAGGATAGAAACACATCGAGATTCAAGCAGCTAACGAAAGAAGAAATCGGAGGCAAGAACAGAATTGCGTTTTATTAAAATGTTAAAAACGATACAAGATAAATTCCAAATTAAAAGACAATACCAAATACCATCCGGTGTAAACGTGTCGACAATCGACAGATGATAGTTGATGAACCCTTCAACGGAACGTCCTAAAAAGTGACGTGTATGTAAAATTAATGTTAAATTATTATTTTTAAATTAAACCGCGTTGCACATCTTAAATGAGTATGTGGCGGTTCCGCCAAAACCCACGATTCGCTTACGTAAAAAAAACTCCATAACTTCTACCCAATCTCATAACTTCACTAATGCAATCGCATTAGCATCTTAAATGCTTCACGCATTAAATAGATCAAATCTTTATCCTAAAAGTCCCTGTAAAAGAAAACTTACCTTTCATGCATCCCTTCGCATACAATTCCCCGTAAGATTTCTTGCTCAACTTATCAGGAATTCCAAGCCAATTTGGCACCTTCGGTGCCAGGCAGATTCCCCTAGATGAATTCTTAATAACAAAGGATTTGGACTACATACTGTGTAACCTTCACCAGGGACCATAAACATTGCACTGTCTATTTTCGCTTCGCCATGTGTATGATAAATCTCTTAACGTACACATTGGCCGGCGACCTTTTTCTCCCAGCAATAAAATACCAGCAGCTGCATTCAATTAACGCAATCGACGCTGAAGCCAATTTCCCTAACTCGCACCATGTGCAAACAATAGAAGGCTGTTCCTCCATAAGCTTCCGGGCGATACCATAAACAATTCATTTCGTTCGTGGTATCCGAAAGGCATTTTTCATTTAATGAGTGGCTGCTATTTATCCAGCTGACCCTCATTACCGAACGATGCATAGGTCGTTTTTACCTTTGTCGTGCAATTGCCCTGAATCCATTCCTCACGACCTCGATGCATAATCAAACACAAACCCATTAGCATCCCACGATTTGTTTGTTTCAACGAACACACATCTCCTGGATGCACATTATGCCCCTTCTTGGTGTCTCAGGTTCGTTATCATGTCTTCTACCCATGAAAAGAACCGACGTACAGATATACATGTGTACCATGACGATCTCCTCTATGAGATCCGGTTATCACAACCATAAAAGTGAACGCACCCAAATTTCCCTTGGACAACGAATGAATATCGTTGAGTCTAATTCCACCCGCCGACCGCCACGCTCCTCGTCGCGCGCCGAGGACGCGAATATACCCCCGAGTCGTGGCTAGTGTTTTGTTAAATACCGTAATGTAACTTAAAGTCAACTAAACGTACTGTAAATCGCGAATGTGAAACAAACTCGAGCAAAAATAAATTAAAATCGGCTGATCAATAAATCAAAACAAATGTTTTATTTTCTACTTCTTGGTGTAGGATAGTTGCAGAACTACGGAATACATTGGAACGCTTTCCTGGTATCCGCGGTGCACTTACTTCCGGTGTTGGTATTTCCTTTGCTTCGGCGGAATGGTTTAGTGCTCGTCGGAACGATTAATTTATGATGGAGGAAGAAGTGAATCTAGTGCCCGTGACTGGTACATACTTCTTCCCCACAAGTACGTGTTCGCTTGGGAATTCTCTGTACCCGAAATAATTAAAAAACAATTAGTGCCGATACGCGACATACGAAGTGTTCATGTTTGTGTATGTGCACAGTATAATAAAAAAACTCTTGAACGTGATTTTATACCTGTCACTCGCGCAATAAAAAAAAAGTGAGAACACGTGCTCCATAATATGGACGTAAATCAAATGGATGCCAAAATGGTGGTTCGGAGAAGGCAAAATACAGACCTAAATATAAACGCTAGACGCTTTAAAACCAATAAAAACAAGGAAATAGACACGTTGAGTATCAACAGCGACGACGAAGACAACGCCCATGGTGCCCAGTACTTAGGGTTTGGAAACCAATTCCAAGAACTAGCTGTCAGCGAAACAAATGCAGACGCCGGCAATCAGGTCGAGGTCCTCAACAGACTCATCCATGAGATTAGTCTCAAAAAACAACAACTGGATAAACAAATGGAGGAAGTTGTTAAGCTAAAAAGCAATTTGAACCAGAATGAGGGCAAAACGAAAAACATACAACAACGACAGCAAGAACAAAGACAACAGCAACCCACGAAGACAAAGAAAACACGACAAGCTAAGGAAACTCAACAGCAGGAATTACATCAACAACAACAGCAGGAACCACATCAACAGCAGGAACCAAATCAGAGCCAGGAACCATCTCAGCAGGTGCCAGCAAAAAAAAGGGGAAAGTACCTCCGATCTACATCAGTTACATGAAGACAGAGAATCTCATAAATTTGGATTGAGTTGACACGCAAAACTTTTAAAACAAAACGTATAAATAGATTTAAGATAAGCTTAACATGCGAGAATTTAGAAGGCTATAGCAAAATTAAATCGGCATTGGGGAAATCGAAAAGCGAGTACTACACGTACACCCCTAAATCGGATAAAACTGTCTCCATGCTCCGCAGAGGAGTTGATCCTTCCTTTACTCCCGAAGAGGCGCTCGAACAACTAAAAAGCTTTGAAAACGATACCTTGAAATTTACAGGTGTGAAACCATTTTCTACAGCTAATTATAGAAATCGCAACCGTAAGTTGCCTTTCTTAATTGTGTCGCTAAGCCCCAATAGTAAAATTGATGGACTTAGATACATTAAATAGATTAATCACCAAACAATAAGTTGGGAGAGAATAAAGAAGTGCGTCCGCGTATTCCAGTTGTCAACGCTTTGGCCATGTGGCAGCGAATTGCAATATGCATTTCAGATGCGTCAAATGTCTAAACCAACATATCATTGGAGAATGTCCATTGGGCAAAGAACAGATCCCAGATAAAAATAAACTATCCTGTGTCCTCTGTAACAACACAGGTCCCCCTGCTAACTTTAGAGGTTGCCCTAAGTACCAACAACTAAAATCAAACTTGGAAGCCAGAAACAAGGTAGTTGAAGAAGAGAAACAGATGAAAACTCGCTCTTACAACAACTTCGTGGCACCAAGTGTTTCATACGCCCAAATGGCAGGTGGACTAAAAAATGCACCAGATGCACAAACTGATACAACAGCAATATTACTCTCCATACAAGGACAGTTTGCTGCGTTTGATATAAAATTCGTAAAGATCGAAAAAAACTTATCGGGATTTTACGTCGCGGATGCATGGAAACGTAAGAAATATCTCGAAAAGTACTTCGGCTGGGGTCCAGTACGGGGAAGTTGTGTAGGAATTCGGTTAAGCGAATTCCTGGAAATTTGGGAAATGCAGGTCATATGAAGATATGGACTGGGATTGGGGTATGGTGATTGAACATCTGGTTCCACTTACCATGCGTTTGTTTTAAATTGTGGATTATGGAGAATTTGTTGTATGGGCGATAAACGAACATTTGATTGGTTTATGAGGAATTTTGTTTGATCGGGACATGGATTTGTGAATTAGTTGGATGATGGATTTAGTTGAATTTAAGTTTTGGTGTAGGGATTATGTACTACTGTATAAGACCATGGTGCTCAATAAAAGGCACTCTGAACTGGAGAGGAAGGTGTGGGTTATTATTACTCGTGCACTAAGCATGGGCGCGGATTCAGCATAAACACCACTGATAGTCCGATGGAAATTGTTTTGAGGTACACTGTTCTTCGCACGTAATTACTCAAAACTTGTGCACAACAGAGGAATGGGAAATGAAACACAGGAGTTTCCTTATTATATATTTGAAGTTTTCTTTATTATTTAGTTCCATTAATGATCACAACCGATCTGCTTTATTAATCACTGGTCTGCTTCTACGAGATCTTTTAATTCTAGTAAACGGAACGGGTTCGAAAACTATCGCGTGATTAGTCGTTGTTATAATCGAACTTAATTTGCAAAACAAAAATAGCTCTCTAACATTAAATTAAGAACGCAACCAAACTAGGTCGCCAACATTAATTAAAAACACAACCGCACCGTTTGATTAAGACTCCTGAAAATCGTGTGTACCCGTCGGGGGTTAACTTTGACTCTTACTTCCGCACAGCTTGGTAGCTAAAATCTGACTCCCCGATGCAATCCACATCCGTCAGATTCAACGGTGATGGATCACATCCCTGTGGGAGGAGCAAGTAGGCTCAACTTGACGATGACCAATGAGCGATCACAAAGGAATCGAATGGGAGGATTCCCCATGCGTCCGTATAGGACAAGTACGATACCCCTTAGCCTGCATATCGGTAACGACGAAACTGCACCTGAATAAACATGGACGGGCATAATGAAGTGCAGGCATTGTGTTTATGTGATGCCGTTGTAGGCAATACATTCTTCGGTGACGATTGGGGTATGTTTGTTTTAGCCGTATGGCTCTGGTGCTCTAGGATGGAATAAATTTTGTTAGCATTAAGTCAACAGAAATCTTTCCGACGGTGGCCAAGGGTCACGTTGGATGTAATATTTTTTTAGGTTGACATGCTGGTACATGGATATGGTGGTGAGGAATTTGACCTGCAGATGTGCAGGCTAACGTCTCACCCAGGGGAACCATGGACCAGCGGTTGGCAAACAAAACAAACGCAGTGAGGTACTGTGTGTTTGCTTTGCTTTGCTGTGGGTCATCATAGGGCATGGCATGGGTAAGATTGTCTAAACAATGATCATTTCCATGCCCAAATTCCATGATCGGTTGATTACCGATGAAAGGGAATTGTCGCAAGTGTTGCGAACCTCGGGATTGGAGCAATATTTAATTATGAACCGTAGTAAGAATATCGGCTGCAGCTGTGTCAACAATTACGCTGGCCAGCGAGTGTTTATCGATTATAATTGCTGACGAGCTGAGCCGATAGGGGGTATGGAATGGTTCATATATTATGAATCAGAAAAATTCAATGTTATGCATGCCATCGGCGAGGTTTAACTTTCAGGTGAAAGCTACTGAAAGACAGCTAACGCTGCTCGAATGCAGGTAAGTATAATGGTTTGTGGAGTGAGGGAAAATACGGTTTAGTTGAGGATGTGTGTGGTTCTTGGAGAAGATTTTAAAGAACCACCACAAAGGTCTTGATGAGAATTGTTGGCCCCGTGTGTGAGGGAGGACGATTCCGGAGACGCTAGAACCATTAGTTGTACGCAATCTGCCTTGAAGCTAATGTTGTAAGAAAAATCAAGCTCGGTAGACTCCGGTGGGCGGGACACCTAGCTCGAATGAGCGAAGAGGTGCCTGCCCGGAAAGTCCTTTGTGGCAGGATGTATGGAAGGAGACAGCGTAGCAGACCTTGTCTGCCATGGAGGGATGGCGTAGACCCAGAGCCTGGGAGTGCCAAACTGGATGACATCGGCTCGAAATCGGGACCTGGGGAGAGATTTGTTAAATAGGGCTAAGACCGGATCCCGGATGCAGTGCCGATGATGATGATATAAGGAGTATGGGGAATTAGATGTATGAGCGATAAACGAACATTTGATTCGTTTATCAGGAATTTAAGTTTGGGTGTAGGGATTTGGATGTATGTGTGGGGGAAAGAGATGGTAGGGCTTTTCAGAGCACTACACCGGAATCCAGGTTACATCCCGTCCATGACGAACATTACGGTACTCAAACACTAACAACTCTCCAAGGATTATTAATCAATTGAGAGTATCGCTGCCCGAGGGACGCAACAGAGGTGTGTAAAGGAGGAAAGAGACACAAGGAAATAAAAGTGTAAATGGTTTTTCCCACTGCAACTCGCGTGTATATCTTTCCACTTTTGACAGCACTAAGACGCATGTGTGCAGATCCGTTTGCTCGCTTAGGATCCCACAGTATGACTTGCCGCACGAACCGCTAGTGCAATTATGTATCTTGTGCTTCTTTAAGATCCGCAAAGCGGATTGCATAATTGATCCGATCGTAAGTATCACGAGGCAGAAGCGCACGTGGTGTCTCGTCGGGGCTGATGGCGTCTGTCATTGGATTGAGTTTGCTGTTTTTTTATTGGAATTTGGTGTGCTATAAAGATGTGACTTGTGGGTATATTATACTAGAGGCATCAGCACGGACACAGGTTGAGCACAACACCACAGATTGTTCACCGAAACTCCTCCAAGGAAAAGACAAATCACTAAACACACGAGAGAAGATAGGAAAATGCCAAGTAGTAAAACACTGGTGAGGTTGTTTGGCTGTACATCGGTATTTAATTTTTTTGGTATTGGTTACTTAACACTTACGAGTTTAGTATAATACACTTCGTTTTAGGTTGGTTCTGTCAGCAAAGAGAGATTTGTTTTTCTTTTAGATATTTGGTTACTTTTTTTTTTCTTTTTACCACCGTCACAACCGATTTGCGTTTTAGTCAAGTTATATTCGATAACGCATAAGGAATAACAACAGTAATTAATTGCGGACACAACACCATACAGAAGCACGCACTTGGGTAAAATCAATACTTAATAATACACTTGGCAGCGAATGTTCTACCACGATCGTCGGCCGGCTCGTAAAGTGGATGTGCACACTTTATCGAAAGAAATCTGACTCAACGATGTTCGTCGAGAACAACTTCCACCAGCCGCCATAAAGATGGATTCTTCCTATATCCTTTCAGGTCAATGTACTGGTGCACAAGGCGGAAAATCATTCATGGTTGTGAGGGATTGGCCTGCAGATGTGCAGTTCAACGTCTCATCCAGGGGAACCATGTACCAGCGATTAGTAAACAAAACAAACGCAGTGAGGTACTGTGTGTTTGCTTTGATTTGCTGGTTGGTCATCATACGGCATGGCATGGGAAGATTGTCTAAACAATGATCATATCCATGCCCAAATTCCATGATCGGTTGATAACCAATGAAAGGAAACTGGTATTAGGGGCTGCTGGCATCGTTGAGATAAGCGATGGCGAAAAATCGCCGAAGGAAGAAATAGGTTTTGTGTGTTCTGTAAATAGAAATGATATTTCGGGGGTCATACGTTGAGATGCGTATTTGTTTAGTTTAACCAATGCTGCATGGGGACGTCGGCTGTTTACGTAAGCGCCCAGAATCATACCGTTGCAGGCAATAGATTTCTCTGTGACGATAAGCCAACCGCAGATTTGTTCGCCTATGGCAAAGGCTAGGGTGGCTATATGTTTGATTAATATGCGGGTAAGCAAAACGCACACAGTCAGATACTGTATGTTTACTTTAGGTTTTCAGGCAGGACACCATAGGCATGGCATGGGTAAGGTTACCTAAACAATGTTCATATCCATGCCCAAATTCATGATCGGTTGATAGCCGATAAAGGAAATTGGTCGCAAGTGTTGCGAACCTCGGGACTGGGGCAATAAATCGTTATGAACCGTAGCCAAACCCATCGGCTACGACTGTGTCAACAATTACGCTGGCCAGCAAGAATTTATCTATTATAATTGCTGACAACCCGACCCGATGGAGATATGGTACGGCTCATATAATAATTCAATGTGATGCATGCCTTGATGAGGTTTAACTTTCAGGTGTGATGCTGCAGGGGAGTTTACGCTGTCCCTAATTGCAGGTAAGTACTATGGATTTGGAAGGTGGTTAATTTAAGAGGATGGGCGGTTCTTTGGGAATGTATTAAAGAAACGACACTTCACCCCCCCCCCCCCCCAGTGACGTGCTCACGAAACAGGTAAGGAACATTGCGAGGGGGGAGTTGTCTGTGGGCGCGGGTGCGGGGAGGTTGTGCAGGTCGGGCGGCAGTTGTATCTTGGGGAGATAGGAGGCTGTTCTGGAGCTGAAGTTTCCAGAAAGCAGGGCTTAAGTCTTTCGACGCTGACCGTGGATCGCTTGCCTCTGATATCGATCTCGAAGACGCGGTCGCTGATGCGGCGGAAGAGTTTGAAGGGCCATCGTAAGGTGGGTCTAGGGTTTTTTTGACCTTATCCACCCTGACAAAGACGTGCGTGCTGCTGTGCAGTTCAGGGTGGACGAAGAGTGTTTTGGTGACGTGCCTGGCCACAGGGGTTGCCCTAACCTTGCGTAGCAGGTCACGGAGATGTCCCCCTTCATGGAGTTGGTCACGCGGTGTTTCGCCGTCCAGGAAGAGTTCTCCTGGCAGAAGGAGGTTGATACCGCAGGTGAGCTCTGCTGCCGAAGCTCCCAGGTCCTCCTTAATACTTGTCCTCAGGCCGAGGAGGACAGTGGGAAGGGCGTCGAACCATTGGGTGTCGTTATGACACATGAGTGAGGCCTTGGGGGATCTATGCCAGCGCTCTATCATCCCATTGGATTGCAGGTAAGTACTATGGGTTTGGAAAGTGGTTAATTTAAGAGGATGGGCGGTTCTTTGGGAATGTATTAAAGAACCGCCACAACTTTTTCCTGGGATTGAAATTGTGCGTCGTCAAAATTTGGAATTAATCTAATCGGTGCTTGAACTTGGGGAATGCATTTCATCTTTTTAAATACTTTCTCGTGATACCCGTAAGATAAAAGTAGATGTAACCGTCTTTTTTTGTTTTATCTCCACATTTATTTAATAATTAAATTACAGATTTTACTTAAGACTAAATGTTAAATTCTATTTTACAAATATTATTCTTACATTAACTTATTGGCTCTTCGCAAGCACACTAAATTATACATTATCAATTACGTAAGGTGTAACAGTCCTTTAAGCGAAGGTGTGACAGTCCTTTAGATGAAAGCGTACACGTTCTTTAGACGTATGGATACACAAATGATCAGTAATTAGCCGAACCCCAAAATGTGGAGGTTTTGTCTGAAGATCTGTTCCGTTGATACTCTTTTTCCTTATCCTGCTTTTTGTACTGTGTGTTGATATTTAAAGCTTCCTCAACAGCCAATTCATGCACAGGGCTGTAAAAAAAAATAGCAAAAATACTTCTTTATTCTCGCGTTTTCTATCTCTTCCTGCATGTGTCTCGCTCATTGTTTCTGGATCTCTCACGCTCGCTCTCACTCTCGCTGCCTCCCTCAACCACTCACTAGCTACTTCCATTCCTGCCTTGTTCTCCGTTCCCCTCCTCTAAATTTTAAATCCCCTCTTATTTTTTGTTATCACTTTATTTCCCCGATCTAAGTATTAACGAGGGCGGTCCAGAATTAATCGGTCTAAAACATAGATGGCGGTAGTTATTAAAATATAATGACTGTGGTAGATAGTACCAACCTTAGAAATTATGTTTTGAGTTTGAGGACACTATGTTGTTTATTAAATGTTTGACAGCTATCATTATTGAGCGTTCTCAATGAATTTGTAAACATGGAAAAAATGCACACATGTTCTCATATCCGTAATTACAGTGGCCAAAATCAATAATTTGAAATACGAATTGTTTCCTTAACACTTGGCTCGGTGGTAAACTGCAATAACGGATGTGTGAGTTTTTTCCATGTTTACAAATTCAGCGAGAGCGTTCACTATTGATGGCTGTCAAACAAGTAATAAACAACATAGCGCTTAATTAAGAATGTAATATGAAACTGGTGGGTAGGTAAGGGATGTGGAAACGAAGTTTAAGTTTAAGGCACAGACGCTGAGCGAGAGGTTCGGAGATAAATGTTACCTCGGAACAGAGGTCCACCAGGGCACGGGCTTCCACTCGGAGTTAGTCCCCTGATTTGATGATGACACGTGCAGTAGCAAGATGGGTCTTCCGCGGTTGATGGGCGGTTAGGGTGTACGACGACACTCCATTAGTCTGGCAGTCTTGAATCGGGGCAGTGTCCACGTTTGGACGTGGCGTGGAGCAGGGTATAGTGTCGTCCTTAGCACTGTCGACATCGGCTGGTGGAGGGACAATCGCGGAGCAAATGTGCTCCCATGCAGTTGAAACACAGCCTTCGCTGGCTGACAAGGGACTTTCGCTGGTCCAGATCGAGCTCTTTAAATCCTGCAGAGGAGCCTAAATAATGTGAAGAGCTGCAATATGGATAGATGAGCCGAGGGCTCTGGGCTGGGGGTGAGGCGGTGTAGGCCGAGAGTCGCGTCCTTTGGATGTTTGGTTGGTGATCGCTCTTAGGTCGATGAGGGTGCTCGATGGTGCTTCGGGGCAGCTCCACGAACGCCAACGCCTCAATCCTTGTTTTTAAGAACGCGTCCAGCTGTTTGTAGGTCGGTGGTTCCGTTGTGCTGCCCTATGAGGTCTGCCAATCACGACTTGTTCGGGGGTCCACGCGATGGGTGGTCAAGTAGACCAAGATATCATCCCAGCCGGCGACGGGGCGACCAAGGGCATCCAGGCTGTCAATCGGGTCGTTGGTGGTTTCGCGGAGTGTGCGCAGGCCTGCGGCTGACTCCTTAGCAAGGGCAGGTACGTTGAGGAACGTCGTCAGGGCAGAGTGGACCAAGGCGCGAGTATTATCGTAATGATCCACCAGCTTATCCCAAGCTCGGTGGTAATTTTCCTTTGTCACGGGAATATTCTGGATGGTTCTTGCAGCCTCGCTCCGGGGGCTGGACTTCAAATAATATAGTCTCTCCACATCCACAAGTTCGGGGTGGTCTGCCAGTACCGCTAGAAACAGATCTTTAAAAGGTCGCCATTCCGAATATTTCCCTGAAAACGTTGGCATCTGCACCGGGGGAAGTTTTCTGCCATGTGGCCGCCTGAGAGTGTCTGCCACAGCTCTGGACGTGGTCGGACGTTCGGCGGCGAGGGCGTGTCTTGCCTCGGCGAACTTGGTGGCCTCCTCCAAATACGTCTCCTCTGCCTGGTCGATGCACCCTTCGTCAAAGTATCGATGGCCGATGGGCGTCCTTGGAGCTTCCGAGGACCTCCTGCCGATTCCGCATGGCTTCCCATCCTGCATGTAGACTAAGCTCGCGTGTTTCCACCGTGGCCAGCGTTGGTGGCCCTACTGTGGCGGTTCCCTTGAACGCCACTACTCATCTTCCCATTAACCATGTAAAAACTCTCACCTAGAGCGGCCGAAAACCGATAAAACAAGTACTGATTGCGTGCCTAGCAATTAAGCATGTACTTACCTTTTTGTCACCCACCTAAAGTTTTTTTTTTTTTTTTTTTTTTTTTTTTTTTTTATTAGACTTCTCTCGGGAAAGGCGAACCTATAGCGTCGGGTGGGCGCCCCGAGATGCCATCAAATAACTGTTGCAGTTCTTTTTGAACAGTTGCAGGTTGTAACGCTCCGGGAACACTCGCGTGGGAAGGGAGTTCCACAGCTTCCCCGCTCTGTAGCGGAACGAGTTCTGATACAGGGATGTTCGCGCTGTCGGGAGATGAACCACAAACGGGTGCGATCCGTCGGATTGTCTTGTGGAGCGCATATAGACCGAATTGCGTGGAACAATGCCAAGAATCTCCGAAGAACAGCACCCGTGATAATATCTGTAGAACAGACAGAGGTCGGCCACGCGCCTTCGATGTGATAGCGACTGTAGTCCCGACGTCAGCGCCGAGTCCCCGATCAGGCGGATCGCTCGTCTTTGTACGCTCTCAAGTAGGTCGAGGGTATGTTTAGGAGCCGAGCTCCAAACATGAGAGCAATATTCGAGCGCGGGTCTAATTTGGGATTTATATAGGAGAAGAAGTTGGGCCGGAGTAAAATATTTCTTGGCTCTAAAAAGATAACTCAGTTTTCCTGAGGCTGATCTGGCGATACCCGATACGTGTTTATGCCATGATACATTCCCACAGACCGTGACGCCAAGCAATCTCAAACTTTCCCCAGCCTCGAGGGCCCGGCCACTCATCATCAGCTGCGGAACCGATGATCCAGTTTTCTTTGTGAATGTTGTATACTGGGCCTTCGTTGCGTTGAAGTCGACAAGATTGGCCTTTCCCCACTGCAGGACTTTATCTAGATCCTGATTCAGAGAGTCAATCTGTCTACATCTCAGCTGGTGCGACGTCGATGCACCAATCGGCCGATCACTCGAAAAAGAGGAAACAAGCGTACTATCATCCGCAAAACTGAACACTTTGTTATCTGTTGTCTCCAACAAATCATTTATGTGAAGCAAGAACAAGGTTGGAGCCAAAATAGAACCCTGGGGCACCCCTGAATTAACAGGATACAGATCCGAACACTCGCCGTCCACAACAACCTGGATCGATCGATTCTCGAGGAAGCTCCTCGTCCAGTCGCAAAGCTGTTGGGAAAGTCCATATGAACGAAGTTTGCTCATTAATGCCCCGTGCCAGACGCGGTCAAAAGCCTTGGAGATATCTAATGCGACCGCCCTTGACTCACCATGCCGTTCAATCGCAGATGTCCATATATCGGTTATAAGTGTCAAAAGGTCTCCTGTGGACCGCCTGCCACGGAATCCGTATTGACGATCATTCAGAAGACCGTTGCACTCCAAATACTTAACCAACTCTGTATTGATGACTTTTTCCATTACCTTAGATAAAATAGACAGTAATGCTATCGGACGGTAATTTTGTGGGAGACACTTTTTTCCCGTCTTTGGGATTGGCTGAACTCGAGCGATTTTCCAGCAGGCAGGAAAGGTCCTCCGTGCATAAGATAAGCGGAAGAGTCTGCCAAGAACCGGCGATAGTTCTGGAGCACAGTTCTTAAGGACTATTGCTGGTATTCCGTCCGGGCCGGTTGCCTTCCTACAATCCAGTTCACATAGAATGCGCTGAATAGTGCGCGGACGAAATCTCACATCCCGCATGGAAGACTGTACCGGCGAGATCACGGGTGGCTGCAAAAGGCCGGGATCGAGGTTTGAATTCGCGGAAAATAAATTCGCGAACACATTAGCTTTATCCTTTGGATTCGTGACTAACGTCCCGCTGTCTGTCACCAACGGAGGGAAAGAGGAGGAAGCAAAGTTACTGCTGACAGCCTTTGCCATTGACCAGAAGGAGCGCGAACCAGTTGGGCACCGAAGGAGCTTATTGATCACCCTGTCGTTGTGAGCCTTCTTCGCGGTATCAATCGCCTGGTTGCACACGTTTCTGATTGTAACAAAATTCGTTCTGTTAACATCGGTGGGATTGGATCGCCATTGCTTAAAAGCTCTATTTTTTGCCGCTGTAATCAGCTCGCATTTTTTGTCAAACCAAGGTTTATCAGACGAACTTCGTTTGATGGAATGTGGAATATACATCTCCATCCCCAGAAGAATAATCTCAGACACCGACTCCGCGCAAGCGTTAACATCGGAGTTTCCGAAGCACATCTCGGACCATGGAAAGGATGCGAAGAAATCTCGCATATCGTCCCAGTTAGCGGCCCCATACTTCCATACATGGCGAAGCTGCCTAGGCCGTTTATTCGCTTGGTATGCAAGTGCTTGCGCGACAGATACCAAGCAGTGATCTGAGTTCCCCAGTGGCGCAGAAACCTCTACAGTATAAATACTCGGTTCGGATGTCAAAAACAGATCCAGGGTGTTCGCATAATCGCCTCGGGCATCCGGTATTCGCGTTGGCTCCCCCACGAGTTGAGTCAAGTTGTGGCTTACAGCAAACATCTCCGCCAGCCTCCCAGCCTCGTCGGTTCTGTTAGAATGTAACAACCAGTCGGAATTGTGCACATTAAAATCGCCAAGGACAATAATTTCAGAAGCTGGGTGGTTGATCTGTATCCAGTCGACGGTATATGAAAGATGTTCGAAAAATGTCGCCGGTCGATCGTCATTCGGGGAGCGGTAAAGACAACAAAGAAATTTAACGGAATTCCTCAGTACGACCCTCAACCATATGATGTCCATATTATTGGGTTCCAACGCCTCCATCCTCTGGCAAGCCAGATCGGACCGTGCGAAGACGCAAACACCGCCCTTAAAACGGAATCTCGAATGTAAGTCGTATCCTGAGCAACCAAGATATGTCGAATCAGTTGACGAATCGACCTGGGTCTCAGTTAGGGCAAGGATATCAGGTTTCGTTGTTTGCAAATATTGGTGGACGGCGTTTACATTAGTATTGGTGAAACCGATGCCCCTGATGTTACAAAATGCCGTCACCAGTCGTGCGTGGGCCGAGCCTCGAGAGCGAGCCCGGTTATGCGATGACGAACCTTTCAAAGTTCCATTATTTATCATGATATCTGCATGATGTTCCCCCTGACATAGTCCCCCCCGGAGATCCGAATGGGAGACTAGTTTACCTCCGGAATTCTTTATATCAGAAGACACCATCATGACTTATACCCGTGTCAGTCCGGGCCATCAGCCACACATTCGAAACACCGTCGAAGATTTCTCTCGACGATATCGCGGAATGTACAGCGTGACGGGGTGGTATCTCACCTTGGGACCGACTACCACCTAACCAATCTTTTCTCGAACCGGTCCATCAGCCAAGCTCCGAAAGACGGCTAGGGATTTCTCCCGACCATTTCACGGAGCCTAAAGCTTGATGGGGTGGTATTTCACCGGGCACACAGGGCGTTGGGACCCCGGCTACCACTCGGCCTTTAGTCGCCTCTTACGACAAGCTGGCCTAGCTGTGAGTATATTCTAACGCCCTACTCACAGGGAAAAAAGTGTCTCCTAAACCATATTTTCGCTAATTCAATACCACGAACCACAAGAGACACTTTCCTCGCGGCCATCATGTGCTAGATAGTAATTCATCGGGTGTATGTTGCATCGTCGGATTTCCTAGTAGGAAAGAATAACATGTGACATACACCAAGCAAACAACATTGTCCGAACCATATCACCAAGAAATACCCTTACGTGTCAGCCGCACACGTGCAGGAAATGCTTCATCTTTTCCTTTCCATACATGCCCGCATGGGTCGGTCATCCGACCGACAAATATATTAAGGCATACGGCTGACCGCCCAAGGAATTCGAGTTCTCATAAATGGAAAATTACCATCGAGAATTCGACTACGTGGAGATGCCACCAAGATGTGCACGATCAGCATAAATGCTTTACGCAGTCGCTGATGGTGTAAGCAACAAAATCTCTATGTCGAGATAATGGCACCAGCTGCACCCATGCCAGCTAATGTTCCCCTTATGGAATTATTATATCCACGGTCCGCTTGCTCATGCACAGCATGAGAGTGCGAAGTAACCGCATCTCTGTGAGTGCACATCCTTTCGGTGATCATCTTCAAAGATCATCCCTTATATGGTCACCGAAGCGATGGATGGGATTTTGGTATTCTGTCGCTTCGGTGGCAATAGCCAATCGCGATACGGATTCCGTGGAGGCAAGTCGTGCCTCCACGTTAAATGTGTTAGTCAGAAAACAACTACCAGTGGAGTGAGTGCGCTGGGCTTCGGTATTGTCAGACAGTATTGTAATTCGTAGAAGTATATGAAAAGTTTAATTCCGTTTGTTAATAAAATATAAGACTATAGTTAAACAGTGAAACTGCATCTCTTAAATTAAGGATGCATTTTCTATTCCAAGAGAGACGTAAAGACTCTCTTTGGGGTAACCAAACAGATCTCATACAGAAGTCGCCACAGTGTATGTGTGTACATTACTTATTTTATGGATCAAAGCCATGGGAAATAATCTAAACAAAGAAAAGGAAAATGTGCATTCATGGGATGCGAGTCCGGTAAAGCAAACAAAACCGAAACTCGTCGGATGCTAATTGGATCTTTGTTTGAGATGTGCGTCACGGCTAAATAAATAGACGCGACGACCCGAAGAAATTGTGTTAATGGGTTAAAGCTAGATTACCGGGAAATGATGTTAACGGGTTTTAGCTAGATTACCCGGAAATGGTGTTTATGGCATCACTGGTAAGCGTAAGTATTGAATTCCTATTTGCATTTGCTTATGCTGTAGGATTTAATTGGTGCCAAAAGATGCGTGTATTTGTTTTGGGCCCTTGGGCGTAGGTCGCCAGCCAATGTGTTTGTCGCGTGATTTATGATACACATGATGAAGCTGGGATAAGCCAACTCAAGGGTAAGATTTCCTGATTATGCGGTTGTATTATATATGAACCGATGAAATTTCTTTCAGGGAATTTATGATAAGCTTGGAGAGAACCCTTATAGGGGATTTTAAATGCGAAGTTATGCATGCAGGTAAGAATTCTCTTTCCCACGGGCTTTTTTGATTACAAATTTGTTCTCTTTAATGCGTGAAGCATTTAAGATGCTAATGCTATTGCATTAGCGAAAGTTTATGCAGACTGGGTGAAAGTTATGGGTGTTTTTTAGGAAAGCGAACCGTGGGGTTTGGCGGAACCGCCACAGTTTCTCCTGTCGTGCAGCGATATGTCCGTATCTATAATCAATGGATTGAAATACCTTTTATGTGAAAGGATTACCTCTTTGCCCAAAATAACTCTGCACCTTCCAATAACAACTCGAGATATATTTAACTGTCGTTACCAATTTGCTTTATTCACTCTGATTACTTTTATTTTTATTGATTATAAGGATTGAACCAGAAATTGCTATCTGTGTCGCCTGACTTGCAAAAGAATAGAGTTTGTTTATTTTTCTTGACAACCAACATTGAATATGTCAGCTAGTTGCTGACATTTGTTATTTGGTTGCTATGATTGCGTTCACTTACGAATTCGGTGGTTGCATCCAGTGAATCCGCAACATTCCGCCCGCCTTCTTCAATCATTGGCGAATCATTTGAAAGTTCCAAGGTTAGTGTCGAAAGGTGTTGAATTTGAGTTGGCATTTTGTAATATTCGAGAGATTGGTTCGTCAGAGACATACAAAATGTGGGGGCCTGTAGCCGCCTTTGGCTTGCGCGCTCCCACATCTCTCAATCTTTCTTTCTCCCTGTTTCATGGTGTCTCTTTCACGCCCGTCTCTATCTTTCACTCTAGCTTCAATCTCTAATTTTCTTTGTCTCTTTCTTTTCCTATCTCCCTCCTTACCTCTCTCTCTTCTTCCCCCTCTCCGCCCAAATTCTCCACTCCTTATTTCTTCTCCCTCTTGCCCCCCCCCCCCATATCTCCTTCCCCCTCACCCTAACTTGACCCATTTCCTTTAATGCCTCTAATTACTTTCCTTGGTCTATTCTTCACCCCTTTGTGTTTATATCAGTTGCATACATTTGTCCTATTTCTATATTTCGCATATCCAATGAAATTGATGAGTTTGTTCATGTTCCTGATTACAAAGAACACCATCGTCCTGCAAATTTGACGGTGCTTTTCGTCTCCTGTATTCGGTTGTATACATTTCCCGTGCCATGGTGACGTTTTCGTCGGAACTGTTGGTAAGGCAACGAAACTTCGTGAATAAAGATTCGCCAGCATCCCCGTCTATTTACTAAATGTTCCACTCTAAGATTTTCTTACCAAATCATTTTATTTACAGACATTTATATCGTGCTTAAGTATATTTTTCAAATGTCCTTCACCGTTTAAGGAGGAAGTATTCCTCTCCCAGCATGTCACCACTGGCGACTCCATTCTTCGCGCACAAGGTACAAATTCTGCAGTAGGAAATCTTACCGGTTGCTGCGTTGTTGTCACAAATATTGTATAACATCTCATAACAACGGTTGACGGACTGAGCACGAAACTTGTTGTATTCCTCCGGCAGGGCCTCCTTCGAGGTATTTTAGGCACTTTTGCCCTTCAAACTTATTGCCACCCGACTGTATTATCTCGAGACCCTGTTGCATGTAATTCAGAGTGCGGAAGAGGAGCGACCGACAGAAATCCGTCAGATACTCGTGTCCAATGCTTAAAAAGAGAAAGAAAAAAACCAAAACTTTCTTTAATCTCGTCGCGTACAAGCAATTAACAACTTTTGCTGCTCTTGCTTTATATGAAGCCCCCCTAGTTTAGGACTCGGAATAGCCCAATTACCAGAGCTCAGTCTCCCTCATTTTGTGATCAATTATTTGGACATTCACCACTGAGGTAGCAACAACCTGCAACAAAACAAAAATTAACTTTTGCGCTAAGCCCTCGGGGGCGTGGGGCTTTGTTTACGTGACACATTTCAGGTGCTCGTGTATAGCAGTTCAGCACTATGGCTGTGTTGTTCGTCGTTAAAGTTGGGCATAGTCCAAGTTTCAGATTCTCGAACCTGTTCTCTGTTGCTCACGTCACGTGCTTTCGGGTAAAGGGAACCCGCCATTGGGGTGACGCGATATATGATGTCTACTTTGGAGTTTTTCGGTATTTGGTGTCGGTGAGCTAAAATTGGTTGAGATGGGTTAAGATTGGTGGGGTGAGGTTGTACGAAAACTTTTTCAAAGAGACCTTTAGCACCTTTTCCCCAAAAAAAATTTTTTTCTTGAAGGATGCACGCTCATCCTTGTGCTTATTCTTAGGTCGAAGTCTGCAGACGAAGAACATTCATACACTTTCCTGCGGCTCAATCTCCTCCTCCAAGGATATAAAATTGGAAGGAAAGTTAAATCGTTTCCCGGCGTCGTGTCACGAAGGAAGCGTGCGAACAAATGGTCACGTTCCAGAGGTTAAGCGCAATGCTACGCTACTCTACCAACAATGTTCTGACACCGTCACCAACACTGCCTCCAGCAGGATATTCGACATCTTCTAGGCAAGAGCTCGACCGTTCCCGCATACTGTTGTACAGAGCTTCTCCTTTTTTATTGCCAGCCAAAAACAGAGGAAAACTTTTTAATCGGGAATTACTATGCTGATAAAAATCCTGCACGGTTGAAGGATATATGCGGCTGTACAGGCGGCACGATGTGCCGGCGCTAGCGGGGGAAAGGACTTGCTGCAGTATATTTTGGGTAACTTTTGCTATTTTCAATGTGAGCTTAAGCGCGTGTGAAAACGGTTGTTTTATAGTTGGTTGAATCCTTTTCGGGTGGACAAAGGATTGACACTGAACTGTGATAGGTGGGGTAAGAGGTACAGCATCGTCACATACGTGGTTGCGACTGAATGCAGGTGTCACCAGTGGTAGGTGTCTGCCACAGAGGCATACTGTGTTCGCATGGTTAAAGTTCCAAGTGTTAACAAGCCAAGGATCTTTTGCTCCAGCCTGTTTGTTGTTTTTTTTTTTTTCACTTGATGCTTTTTGTTTTTGCTCCGACATGTGTGTGTTCTGGTGGAAGGTTTAAATTCAGTGTAGGAAACAAGCAAAAATGCTAGAAACTCACACAGTGTGTTTTGAAGGATGGCGCGAATTGTTAGAAGTAAATTGTCTAAAGGATTTATTATCCTGTCAATAGGGAACGTTCTGTGTAAAATTAATGGTTTTCATACAGTATACTAAGCAACTGTCAAATTGAAGGAATTACGAACTAGAACTAGAAGTCATGCTTGCAGCTAAATCACGTACGCTATTTCTATTCAACGTCAATTGATCGTTTTCCGTGTGTTTGGAGAATTGGTCAGAACCATGTACTAGCCATCATTGGGGAGTGTTCGCAATAAACCTGACAAAAGCCTCAAATTCTAAAGCATACATGCGGCTCTACGTGACAATGGGTTTCTGGGCGAAAATACTAAGATGAAATGTGGTATCTGATCTATTGACTAACACCTAACAAACACGTTCGGGGAAGTCTGTTCCGTTTTTCGTCAGTGTCAAAACCATTTGGGATGCCCTTAAGAATATTTTGTTGAACAAACACGAACGAAGAAAGTATTGCGTTACTAATTAGGCTTTTATATACAGGCTGCTTCTTATGTTCCAGGTCGAAGGAAATACAAACGAATACAGAAGACGAACTTAATACATCCTAAATGGAATGGAGTATGATGTCAGTCAGGTGACCGCCTCTGGTACTCGCGCATAGGCTAGCACGATTTTCCACAACAGGTTCGCAGCTCTTGAATTTATTTCAGAAATTTCATTCCGAATGTTGTCTCCAACCATCAAGGTTGTTAGTTAGTTAGTTTGTTTATTTGTTGGTGTAGACCTGTGGGAATTATGGGTGGTTCGGATTAATCTCGTTGTAATGGTGCCGTCAAGGGGACATGGTCACAACCACTCCCACGGAAGTATTGGCACGGAATCGACAGTTGATCACTGGGCTTTACCCCTTGGACGATATGATGACTATTGTCCTTTTTAGTGGCTGTCCGTCTTATTTCACACAGGGAAAGAAAATAAAACTCTGGTCTTCGCTTTCATATTTTATTTACAAACTAGATTTTGAACAACAAATGTAACTGAACGTGAGCTTTCCTTTGCTAGGCGAAGTTATTTATTTAGTCTTTATAGATTAATTGCTTAGTCTACGAACATAAATAATTAATATAAATTTGAGGTGTGATGAAAACTGAAGTCACTTGATCGTTTTGTCTATGAAAATAAATGATTAATACAAATTTGAGGTGTAATGAAAACTGATTCGCGCGAGTTAAGGCCCCATTTATTCATATCTTTGTGGGACTATAGAACATATAGAATTATATAAAAATATGAATCACCCAAGCGGTGATCATTTATTGACACCCAACAGACGAATCGTCTAATTCCATACAACTTAACGAAAATGCATCACCATCCAAACTACTAGATGTCGCCTCGGATAAACTTAACGAATCGACAGTCAGATTATGGTGGTAGAGCGATTCTACTTCCTTTTTCTGCTGGGATACTGAGCTGGTGAGCATGGTTCTTTTTAAGTAAGACAATCTGCTTAGAGACACCGATCGGCATAGCCGCAATTTATAATATTAAAAATAAGTAGTCCTAAATTTCAGTTTAAGTAATAATAAAGTTATCTTTTTATTAAAACGAAACCACTATCGGACTACTTAATTGGCGATCCTGCCAGGAGTTGTATTAAACTACTACTCCACTGAGCGGGCCATATCTTGGTGAGGACCAAGTAAAAGGATACTCTCACGTAGACGTACGTGTAACAAAAAACAAAAATGTTGTTGTCGGACAATAAAAATAAAACGAAACCACCTTTACCTGCCGAAGTGCTGTCGCAACAGCCACAGAAAAGGACAATCTATTTGGAACCACACCCTGGAAAGAACAATAGCCCGTACGGATAGATACGTGTGTACCAACACTCATTTTGACAAGAGAAAGCTGCATTGGGAGTTACATAGGACTCTCAATCCCAGGAAACTGTAAGTAGAACAAAAAAACTTATCCAGTGATATTAAATAGTGAAGAAATTATCCGCATGAGAACGGATATTGTGTTTCAAAAAACAAAAAAAAAACTGCATAGCAAGCAAAAAGGAAAGTGAGATTCTATACGCTCACAATAAAACCCCGGGAGTAAACCTTACTGAATATTTTTTATGAAATTTCGGAAGATACGGAATAGAAAGGTGAAGAAATGGCTTCTATATCTGAATTACAGACCCAAATACAGCATCTAACCAGTGCCTTGGCAACATTCATAACTGAGAACAAAGAAACTAGAGATCCCATCACACAGATACAACGGCAGGGACTAAACAAAGAAGTAGATACAGTCGAAGAATTAACCTCATATAACCTGGAGATTGGAAAGTTCCAGCCAGATCGATATCAGCATATTCAAAGACATACCTGTTTTCAATGGCAAACCAGAAGAATACAGAGCGTGGCGAAATCTAGTTTGGAACCTGATGGAAGAAATAGAGAAATTTCAACAAACAAATGAATATTTAAAATGCTTGCAAATGTTAAGAACAAAGATACAAGGAGACGCTGCAGATATTGTAGTAAACCATAATACAATCCTTAATTTTTATGCCATAATTAATAGATTAGATTATACCTATGGCGACCAAAGACCACTTTACGTGTTACAGGAAAATTTATTAAAGATCAAGCAAGGAAGAACTGAGGTTACCGAATATTTCAATAATATTAATAAAGCTTTAAACTTAGTTTTGACAAAAATAGAAATGCAAGGAACTAGTAAAAGTGACGCATCATATACCAATGCCATGGAATCAGGCGTCAAAGCCTTTGCTCAAGGTTTAAACTGTGAATACACGAGAGGAGTACTTTTCTCACAAAACCCGAAAACCTTAGAAGAAGCATATGCAATTGCCAGAACTATCCTGCATAACAAAGAGGCGTACGGATTAAGAGAAAGCTATCACTACAAACCTCAAACCTTGCATGATTATAGGCATCATCATGGACAGCAAAAAAGATACGAAAGGTACCAAAGGATTATCGAACCACCACAAAAGCACAAGGAACAACGTTACCACAAACCCAACATACAAACATATGCCAGACCAAAGCCCGAACCAATGGAAGTGGACGAGTCTATGCGGTACATGACATCCCATAACAACCAACAACAAAAATGGCATAATACTTTTAGACAAAATTCGTCACATTATCATAAAAATAGACCTCAAGAAATGAATAAAATCTACAACAACGATAATATTTCTAATGCCCCACAGATAGGTAGCGAAAACGACGACAACGAGGAAAAGAGGACTTTTTTAAGTCGAATAAATGGTCTTCCGTGTTTGACTCTAATAACCAAGGATAAGGGAAGACCCGAACTCCAAGTGACTATGCTTATAGACAGCTACTAATAATTATGTTTCTTCAGATTACCCCTATGGTATATCTATACCCATAGACCCTATTAAAGTCAATACAATGCATGGTACCACATTATCTCATGCAAAAAAACAAATTAATATGTTCAGTAGTGATTTAGTATTTTATGTTATACCCACCTTAAAAAACTTCACAGTGATACTAGGAGAAGCAGGCCTAGTCCAATTAAAAGTCAAAGTAGATCTAGAAAATTATTCAGTTACTTACAAAATCCCCAAGATGCAAGTAAACTATTCCCTCGACGATGGGTATTATTCTAAAAAAATAGATAAAATTATGGAACAAAACAACAAATTTACTCCTACCCTTCCATTCGTCACACAAGTAGAAGCCTCAATACGCACCTAACATGAAGACCCCATTTACGCACGACAATACCCATATCCTATGTCCGACAGTAAATTTGTAAATGATGAAATATCTCGACTATTAAAAGAAGGAGTAATTCAAAAAAGCTTTAGTCCTTATAACTCGCCTGTATGGGTCGTATCCAAGAAAGGATATAATGAAGACGGAACTCCTAAGAGACGTATGGTAATAGATTACCAGAAACTCAACGCAGAAACGATAACAGATCGATACCCCATCCCCGATGTGAACCTAACGATACAAAATTTGGGTAAGGCAAAAATATTCTCAACACTAGATCTAGAATCAGGCTTCCACCAAATAAAAATAAAAAAGGAAGATCAACAAAAAACTGCTTTCTCTATCAACGGAGCAAAATACGAGTTCGTACGAATGCCATTTGGGCTCAAAAATGCGCCTAGTATATTTCAGAGGACAGTCGATGACATGTTACGTGCGGCTTTCACCACCCCCATCATTTAATTGTTTTTATTATAATTTTGTTTTAATATAGTTTGATGGTAAGGTGGTGGAAGAACTCCACGATCCACATGTGAGTGTTCGAACACGCCCCGATTCGAGTGTGGATCGTGGACGGGTTCGAGTTCGATTTTTGGAGTGGACGTTGAGGGAGAGCGAGAGAGAAGCGACAAGTCTTTTTGCAGTTCCGTTTGTTGAAGATTAAAAAGGAGTAGCAAAAAAAAAAAAAATGTCCGATAGAACTGGTCGCGACGAAAAAGTAGAAAAAAGAGTAGAAAAATAAATTTCCGCAAAAAATTTTGAAGATAAAGATAATTGTTAAATTATTAAATAAATGTAAAAAGTTTAGTTAAAAGTCCTAAAATCTGTGAACTCTTGGTCGGACCGTTAAATGTTACCTGTGAAGTTCGTTGCGAAAAAATCATATTAAATAAATTGAATTACGATTGGAAGCGTTGTTTTCTGTTTGCTGTTCCCTGTTGAGTTACAAGAAATTGGAACCACAAGTTGAGGAATCTTGGCCCGGCAGCGGTTTACCAGGCGATGCAGTTATACATGTGATAGAGGGCCATAACGGTGCCTCGCAACCACGTTAAGCGATAGGCGATCGGTTGCCGATATATTTCCATGAACTGAGGGACGATTGAGTTAAAAAAGAAAACGGATGATTTCAGGTCTTGACACCGGTACGACTGCAGCACACTGTCATCCCTCTGCAAGGTATTCCCCAGGCATTGTGGTGTGCGGGGAGTTTTTGATCCGAACCAGTAATTACCCACGCACAGGGACTAAAATTCAACAGCTGGAGCAGTTAATTAGCGTGGCGTGTATCCTATCAACTGGTATTTTGGTGACCGCCCACGGACTCCAAGTAACTTTATTATTCAATTACGCATATTCATATTTAACCACAAACATCTTTAACAACATACAAAAATTAATTATATCAGTAAAAACCAATTTGAAAATTCCAAAATAACACATCAATTGGCCCAACCTCCTAACATTCATACCGAAACGACTCCAAAACAATAGTCCAACTTTAATATTAGAACTGTGTGGTTAATAAGACCACAACTCAGTATTCCTAACTATAACTTTGTGTTGATAACACCACAGACATACTTCGACCTTTTATCGGAAAATTCGCCTACGTCTACATCGACGATGTGTTAATCTACTCTCATAGCAAAGAGGAACATTTAGAACACATAAAAATAATAACGGATACATTGAGAAGGGCCAATATGAAAATCTCGAACGATAAATCCCACTTCTTCAAGGAATCAATAAAATACCTCGGACATATAATAAAGCATGACACAATTACCGTCGATCCTGAGGAGGTAGAAACAATAAAAAATTATCCTGAGCCGACTAACCTGAAAGAAATAAGGTAATTTTTAGGACTCGCCGGATACTCGTATTACCGAAGATTCATAAAGAATTATGCAAATATCACAAAGCCAATGTCCATATTCCTACAGACAGAACTGTTTTGCCGTTGTGGGGGTTGTTCCTCAGGAAGCGCGTTTTCTTGTCCTGAAAAGGACGTTGGATCTCTTTATTGATTGCTCCTGGAACAACACACTTCAGCGAGGGGTCGTTGCCGTGCTTCCTCTGACCCAGAGGGAAGAGCAACGTCCTGATTGTTCGTGGGACGCAACCTAGGGGATAGTGTCCTTATACCCTGCAACCTTAGTACCGGTTCCTGTACCGATTTCTTTGGAGTCGTCCTGGTATATATATATAAAAGAATCATCCAACGTTGGGTGCCAGCACAAAATTTCCAAAGTAGTGAAAGAAGTTTTTTTATTTTGGATTTAGTTTTATTGATTTAATTTGAATTTGAAAATAACTGCTCTGTGGCAGGAGGATCTAAATACAGCGGCCTCGAGATCGTTTTGCTATCTCTTTATAAAGGAAAACACTTCGAAAATTGTATCCCAAAGATACACATTTTCGTACAACAATCTCGATTTGTTGGGTATTTCGAGCGAGATGTTGTATTTACACAAGATAAGAATGAATTCTTACGAAACTATTACGCAGATGTGTGAATGTATCTGCTTTTGGTTTTTGTTTGTTTTCCTGAATGGAAAATTTTCAGATAGAGATAACGATCTCTGAATTTTGAATTTTCATGATGCCGTGGAGCAAATTTAAACAATAAACGAATATTAGATTCCTTTATTGTGAATTTTAATTTTAATTCGGATTTTGGATTAAACTTCGCTGTGGGGCAAATGTTATGCGATAAACGAATGTTTGATTCGTTTATTGCGAATTTTGGATTATGTTTGGGTTTTTGTGGGTTTTGATGGGTTTTTTTGGTTTTAGCTTAAAATAGCTAGGATTTGGATGTAGGAATGGGGGAAAAAGGTAGTAGGGCTTTTTGGAGCACTACAGAACAACAAGTGTCTAAAAATAGAAGTAGAAAGGTTGAAATTCAATTCGATGAACGAGCTAGAAATGTATTTAAAATAATCAAAGAAGAACTACAAGCCAGAATAGAACTATATCAACCAGATTTCAATAAACCCTTCGAATTAACGACTGATGCGAGTAATTTCGCCATAGGTGCAGTCTTAAGTCAAGGTAATAATCCTGTAACTTTTATTTCACGAACGCTCGGCGAAACAGAAGAAAACTATTCCACTAATGAAAAAGAACTGCTAGCAATAGTCTGGACTTTGCAGAAACTAAGAAATTTGCTATATGGTATAACGAACCTAACTATATACGAGGGTTGCCTCTTATATTTCGGGATTTGGCAACCCTAGTGTTGCAATCCGGCAATTGACAGCTCTGTCGTAAAGTTGGACATTTTTGAGGTTATACGCACTCAGAACGTTTTGACATACGAGCGCTATTTGTGTTGTTTATAGTAACTTAAAAGATTCATCTCGGCCCAAAAATGGAATTAAATCGTCAACATTTTCGTGCGATTATTTTTTACAACTTTCGGCGTGGATTAACTCAGCAACAGTGCATGGATGAACTTAATTCAATTTTTGGCGATGAAGCTCCATCAAGGACCAGTGTTTATCGATGGTATGGTGAATTCAATCGTGGTCGTAGTTCACTCCAAGATGAATTTCGTGGAGGTCGTCTAAAATCAGTTGTTGTTCCGAAAACCATTGATGCTGTGCGCGAACTGATATTGGAAGATCGTCATGTGACCTATCGTGAGATTGAGACAACCTTAGGCGTTAGTGGGACCAGCATACATTCAATATTGCATAAACATTTGACTGTCAAAAAAATTTGTTCGCGTTGGATCCCACACAATTTGTCAATCGCCCAAAAAAAGGCTCGTGTCAATTGGTCGAAAGAAATGCTCAAAAAATACGGTCGCGGTGCTTTGAAACACGTCTATAACATCGTGACAGGTGATGAATCGTGGATTTACGCGTATGAGCCCGAAAATAAACAGCAGTCGACTGTCTGGGTGTTTCAAGATGAGCCAAATCCAACAAAAGTTGTTCGCGCACGAAGCACTTCCAAGCAAATGGTCGCCTGTTTTTTCGGAAAAACTGGACATGTCGCAACCGTACCACTAGAACAACGCAGAACAGTCAATTCTGAGTGGTACACAACCATTTGTTTGCCAGTTGTCTTCCAAGAAATCAGGAAAACCAACCGCCGAAGACGGATCACTCTTCACCACGACAATGCGAGCTCTCACACATCGGCTGCGACAACTGCATTTTTGAGCACCCAAAACATCGATTTGATGGGTCATCCGCCGTATAGTCCTGACTTGGCACCGAATGACTTCTTTTTATTCCCGTACGTAAAAAACAAACTGAGAGGTCAACGTTTTTCGACACCTGAAGAAGCGGTTGCTGCATTCAGAATGCATGTGTTGGAGATACCTCAAACAGAGTGGCAAAAGTGCTTCGACAATTGGTTCAAACGCATGCAAAAGTTTATAGATCTTCATGGGGAATATTTTGAAAAACAATAAAGTGATTTTCCATGATCAATATTTGTTTTTGTTCTGTAATCCCGAAATATAAAAGGCAACCCTCGTATACGGACCATCAATCGTTAACATTTGCTGTATCGGAAAAAAACCCTAATAACAAATTAAAACGGTGGAAAAGCTTTATAGAGGAATACGCAACAGAAATCAAATATAAACCCGGCAAAGACAATGTAGTCGCAGATGCATTATCCAGGCAACAAGTAAACACCTTTACTTGCTCAGAACATTCCGCGATAAGCTCACCACAAACATTAATCCTGCGAGTAAATCAACCCCTCAACACTTATAAAAACCAAATAACAATCAGCGAATCAGAAGAAAACACTCCGATAAAAACTATAAATGTTTTTAATAACCTCAGGTATGACATACGCATCACAAGTGAGGAAGATCTAAAGGGAAAACTAAAAAATATACTCAATCCTAACATCATTAATGCGATAAAAATACCGGAAGAATTATTACATAAATATGAAAAGACAATTAAAGAAACGTTCAATCATTACAAACAAATTATTGCTCAAACATTATTAAGGGATACAGAAGACGAAAACGAACAAGTAAAAATAACCCAAGAAGTACATAACAGGGCCCACAGAGGATATCGCAACAATGCAAAGGAAATTTTATTACAATACTACTGGCCAAAAATAAACAAAGGTTGTAAAAGTTACGCTACAAAATGCAAAATATGTCCTAAAACCAAATATGATAGGAAACCTAACAAACACCCCGTAGGAGAAACACCAGTGCCAACCCAAATCGGGCAATACTTACAAATGGATGTCTTTCACTTAAATGACCGAATGTATATCAGCACCATCGACCGATATTCAAAGTACCTACACCTGAGGCACATACCAAACAAACTAAATATACCAACGGTCCTAAACGAAATACTTTCACAAATATTCAATTATAATGACCAACAATACGTGATGACCGATAATGAGTCAATTTTTTCAAGTCACCAAGCAGAAGCGATGTTTAATCGACATAATGTGATACATGTAAAAACACCCATCGATCACTCAACATCTAATAGCCAGGTCGAAAGAGCACACTCAACCATTCTCGGAATAGTACGAGCTCTTGCGAAACAAAACAATACAGATTGTAAGGAAGACATTTTTGAATTGGTAAAACAATATAACGCCACCATACATAGCGTTACAAACCTTAAACCAGAGGACGTATTTTATAATCGAAAACAGACGCCGCCACTTAAAAACATTATAAAATGTAAACAACAAAAACTATTAAACCACGTTAACAAAAATCGAGAGGTGAAAACATATAAATCTGATGACACCATTTTCTACCTGTCAAAGCGACGAAACAAGGACACGGACCGTTTCATCGAGGCGAAAGTAAAAGAAGATAAGAGTAACTACATAATTTCAACACGAGGCAAGAAAATCCATGAAGACAACATAAAACATACACAAACAGAAGAGGATAATTTAAAATTTAAAATAAAGTTAAATTAATGTATGTGCAAAAAATGTGTTTAATTACTGCCCAATGCGCCAGTCATTCGCTGGGCAACAACGCCATTATTTTGCTGTTCTGCTCGAGACGCAGAAATAACCCCCTTTTGCTTTTTCCCAGTTGGCGAACCATCGGCAACAACGGAGTTGCGGTTCCCAGCTGGCGAAACATTATGGTCCTTCGAGCCGGATGTATGACATCCGAGCAAGAAGTCGGCGCAAGAATCCAAGCGCCAACAACTGGATTACGTCCATCGGATCACATCCTCAACGAGGGAACTATCAACGAACAGGAAAGTGGATTACGTCCATGGGATTACGTTCACAAGTCTCAACGAGGGAACTATATCCAGTAACCAAGGTAGGTGGCAATTAATATAATATATAATTTGATATGTCATTTAATTTAAGAGATCCAAGTGATCTTAAACTAAAAAGTGTTGTGTGGTGTGTTCATCAAAGTGTTTAGCCATCGTCGACATTGTCTATCGCCGGATAGTGATTGTTGTTTTTAAGTAAAGAAGACATATTTGTTCCGGACTACTAGTTTCTAATTGAACTGCGTGAAGACATTGATTTGGAATCAATAACGGCAATTACATCGAAGAATTTAACTATCCTCGACATTCTACCGCCGGGTAGCAATGGTCAGTCCTTTTAATTAACATTAATAATATTGGAGTGATATTTGTTCGAGACTGTTCTGGTTTCTAAGTGAACTGAGTGAGGACATTGATTTGGAATCAATAACGGCAATTACAAACAAGGCCGTAAAGTTGGATATATTCGAAGTGCCATTCAATGTTTATCAAACGCAGTCCACAATCCCTTGAAACAGCCGCCCGATGAAGGAACGCAAGTATCAAGAAGTAGTCCAAGACAACGGGGCCATCAGTTTCGATCCGAAAACCCAATATTCTACTGTAATCGAGCTGCAGTTTATATCCGTGTAACAGAAAATGATCGTGCGATTAAAGACTGCAACTCTGCATTATTCTACAATCCAAATTACAGCAAAGCATATGGCCGAATCAATACAGGAAAGTACGATGAAGCCGTAGACGACCATACGAAAGCTATTCAATTAGAACCTGATAACAACAATGGGAATCTGTAGCAGGTATTACATCACCAAGCGCTGATGATAATCAAAGGGATGGAGCACTTCATATAATTGGAACTCTGGCAAATATGCTTCTGAAAAACGAAGACGTCGTGGTCAAGTAGAATATGCTTACCACATATCTATTTCCAGAGTTTCACATCGGGCAGACATCTACGAGCCCGTACTGGTTGGGTGGTTCATTAATCTTGTGAAGAATAACCTAACTTCTGCTTTATTTAATTAATTTGTCTTTTATAATCGGCGGAAAATAAAATAAAATAATATACATTTCCTGTTTTGTCCCATACTCCGATATAAATAAAATAACATTTTTTGCGTTTCTTACGAGTGGAACGCATATGGATTTACGATCCAAATTAGAACTACGTTCAAGATTCATCGATGACATAGAAGGATTCACGATCCAAAAGAGGACTACGTCCGAGTAGTCATCGATGACATAGATGGATTTACGATCCATCAAACATTACTCCAACTTTAACGCAAGTGTCAAATAACAAATTAAATAATAATCAAGTAACAATCTAAATTACAGTCCACTTTACAAGATCCAAGGTTGTTTCATTTATTTAATTCTGCAGGTCACCGCAGGTAAATCAGGAAGATTTCACATCGATCCCAGTACCAGGTTGAGGACATCGTTTGTCTCCTCTTTTAACGATCTTGCAGGTAATTGGCACGACCCACGCTACCACTGAGATACGCCCCGCGTACACCTGAAAGAACCTCAAGAAGAGGACGATGGCCCATCGGGCAATAGTCAAAAGGACAATGCAATGGAATCGAAGCGGTCAATACCAAAGAAAGATTTTGTCAACCAAGGCACATCCGGTCCTATACCTGCAAGTATCAACCCAAAAATCGAATTGCAGATGAATAAAGCCAAGAACTCAGAGAATTGCGATTTCACCGCCTCATCCACTTCCGTTCCCGGGCACCGCTTCTCGAAACCTGGGCGCATCCAGGATTTGTCGCTTCTCGCCACCCAGGCACATCGTTGTTAAGTGTCTGGGGTTCTTCGCTTTCGCCACCTGGACGAAATGCTCTTGGGGGCACCCTCTTAATACCGCCCATCGCACGTAGCTGCCACGGGGGCACCACTCCAACGGAGTCGGTGTTTAAGATAAGCTTTCGGTTATAAGACTAAGGGACAAGAAAACGAGGAACAAGGAAATGTGCATGTCACCAGAATGCTGTCGCGGATTTGGAGTTCACCGCTTCTCGTCGCCTGGATTCATCGTTCAAGCGTCCTGAATTTGCCGCTCTCGAGTGAGCGAAAAGTGAACACATGGTCTAGCCACCAATCAAGGAGGAAAGTACCTGGCTTTTGGATTATTTCATCATGTGGCTCAATTGAACGTAAGCTTCTAATAATGAGCAGAGTCATCTTCCTAATAGCGACCTGGATGCACAACCTCTCTGGCTCAATCAAGTGCCAGTTGTAAGTCAACAGGATATGCCGCAAGGTGTTCAACCACAACACCATCAAAACCTGAACAACTATGCTGTTCTAAAAGGGAATCATATGCGATCACAGCACCCACAACAACAATCGCAGCGGCAGCACATACATTTTGATGACAACTATTATGAAGATGATGGTGGTTCACAGACAATGACTGCACCTTATGACCGCAGTCCAGATTCAGCAAATAAGAGTTACGCTCAGCGACTTCAACGTCGGATATGTGAATCGGCTGACGGTAACTACAGTTCAAATGCCAGAGCATCCAACAATACCGGAGAATCAATTCCACGAATTACCATCAAGGGAACAATACAATCCCTTCTGATCTGATGGTAGGTTCAGCGAAGTCTGGCAAATCAAGCAGCACATCGTCTTCTTCCAGTCCTCAAGGCCAGCAAGATCATTTCTATGGTGGCTATTATAACAATTACCGAAGTCATCATCATCAAAACAACACTCTATCAGTGGATCAAATACTCCGCCAGGCAATGTGGCCAACGTCAATCTCAGCTCCCATCAAAAAAATTCGCCCAACGCCGAGCATTGGTTTAGCGGCGTAGATGGGACAAATCCCCAACTGCAACAGCATCAGGCACAGCAACCACCTTGGATTCGAAACCCAGATGATCCTATGCAGTTGGCGGAAACTCTAACACTTCTAATATCGGCACAGGCTGGCCATATTCAGAAGATGATGAAAACACGACAGTGCACGGCCGACTTTAACCCAACTAAGCGGTCTTTGGACTGAATCAACAGCTCCATCTAGTGCACCTAGATTACAACAACTAAATGGCCACATTTCCAACCAAGGACAAACACAAACAATTCAACATATTGATGATCACCACATCGCTCAATTACCACGTACGGATCCAAGATTCACCATAGGACTACGTCCAAAATATTTATACTTTACTTGCGGATCCACGATTCACCATAGGACTACGTCAAAAATATTTATACTATATTTATGGATCTACGATCCAACATAGGACAACGTCCAACATATTCTTATTCTACTAATGGATTTACGATCCAATGGGGACTACGTCCAAAATATTCATACAATACACCAGGGATTTACGATCCAACCAACATTCAACATTAAAAACATAAGTCAACACCAAACAACGACGGCCTTATCACAAGCTATAACGTTAGCAATCAATGACCAACTGGACCTTCGGTCACACACACACACAAACACTGATAACTGACTACGAATTATTTGAAAACAATAACTCATTATCTTTTGTTACTTAATCAACTAATAGACTCCATATATAATATAATAATATAATTAATTTTGCCACCCTACCGTTTTACCGTACCGGTGTATGAGCAATACGAGCATTAAGGGCTCTGAGCTCAACCAAATACCAACTGCCACTTCCCACGGCGCTGACACCAGGTGGTGACGCCAACTAAGGAGGACTACTGGGTCCATCGTCGCGGCCCGGGAAGATGTTGCAGTTCCGCAACATATATATTATATCTTATACCAGTCGGAAAAAACATACCACACGGAGCGCCACCTATTGCTGAATAGACAAAAGCAAAATGGTCTATTCATGTGACGTTTTCCATGGTACTCTTTTCACGCAGTGCTGGTTTTACTGTTTTCGTACACAGTTTGTTTTGATGTAAAAGCAAAATTTTTGATTTGTATACGGTGCTTTCAGCACCTGTTGTTTATATAACGTCTAGATCGGACAGTTTTTTGTGCTACACTGTTTTTTTACGTTTGATATAACTCTAATCGTTTTTACTTATTAAGGTGCTTTTAAATCGTTTCCATCAATAAAATTTAAAATAAAGTTAAATTAATGTATGTGCAAAAAATGTGTTTAATTACTGCCCAATGCGGCAGTCATTCGCTGGGCAACAACGCCATTATTTTGCTGTTCTGCTCGAGACGCAGAAATAACCCCCTTTTGCTTTTTCCTAGTTGGCGAACCATCGGCAACAACGGAGTTGCGGTTCCCAGCTGGCGAAACAGTAGGTGTTTTCTACTTGTGCTCCTGCAAGGGAGCGGATTCAAAGAAAGCTACACAACACTATTGGGAGCACTGGCAAGGTCAGTGACATATTAAAGTGCGCTGCTTCACAGCAATAATAACAGTCAAACCAAATTAATAGAACGAAAAGTGAATCAAAAATAATCGAAAATAAACAAAAATAAAAACAAACAAACAAATTGAAGAATAAAAAAAAGGTGCATAACAAAATCCCCTCAGTGAGGTGCGACAAAGAAACTGTCAATTAAAATATATCACCTCGCAAGCGTGAACATTGAAACAGACAATATATTGCTCATTAAGCAGGTGCTTTTTAAGGCAGCATTTGGCGCGAGAGCAGAGTCACTGATTCCTACTCGACGATAGCCGAGTTCCAGTCGGCGTACGGAAGAAATCGACTTCGTGGTTCGTATTACGGTCACCTTTGTTTTTTTTAAATGAAAACAAACTGGAAAGAACCAGCATGAACACGGGGGAAGATAAAAACGCGACAAACAAACGAAAAGGTACACCGAAAATCTTCATTGTGACGCGAAGTAAAACCGCGAAATTAACAATGGAGAAAAAAGGTCAGCAAATGGAGGAGGACAGTGAGCGCCTCTCCCCCTACAATTTTAATATGTATGGGGCAAACAATTCGTTCGCTTCTCTTGCATCCTCAGAGTCTGAGGATGAAGAGGAGGAAATAACTGAATTGGAGGCGAAACTTGCGATGGCAAGAGCCCGTCTAGAAGAGAGACGCCGAAAGAAAAAAATTGCGGCACTCGAAAAAGAAAAAGACACCGAACAACAACAAAAGCCGAAGCCAAAAGTCGGCCAACAGCAACAGCAACAGCAACATCAACAGCAACAATCGACCACAGCAAGCAACACAACAGCGGCAAAGCAACAATAACAACCAAAAAATAAAGATGCCACCAATCAACACCATAGATGTTGACTGTAAGGAATTGGTAAGTCTTTGTAAGCTAGCCATAGGTAACAATTTTGCAGTTAAAAGACTGACGGGTAACAGGCACGCCATTCAAAAATATACGGTGGCAGACCACGACAAAATTAAAGAGGTCTTAAAAAGAGCCACCGCGGAATTTCACTCATTCACGCCGAAACAAACGAAGAGCGTAACGGTTCTATTAAAGGGTGTCGACCCTGAAATGGAACCGGAGGCTCTGCTCGAAATGCTTCAAAACCTGAAGCACGAAGATCTCGAGTTTACCGCGGTAAAACCATTCACCACACCCAAGGCAAGAAGGGAAAACCGCAAGCTACCCTTCTTTTTGGTGCAATTAACACCCAACAGTAGGATTGGTGGTCTAAGAAAAATTACAGTCTTGGATCATCAAATGGTCACATGGGACAAATTAAAAAAAGGCAGAGACATCCTGCAATGTGTACGTTGCCAAAGGTTTGGTCACTCGGCGGCTAACTGTGAAATGCAGCGCCGTTGCGTAAAATGCGGAAAGGACCATAAGGCAGAAGAATGCCCTCTGGGAAAAGAAAGGGTAGAAGACAAAGCCCTTCTAAAGTGCGCAGTGTGTCGGAATGAGGGACATCCCGCTAATTATCGAGGTTGTCCTAAATTCCGAGAAATAATGGCAAGAAGTGTGAATCGGCAAAAAAACACAGAGCTAGCTCGTACAACAACAACACCCGTAACATCACAGCGGTCGTACGCACAAGTTGCGTCGGGTGGGAGAACACCAAACCAGGCTACATCACAGGTAGCCACAAATACTCCCACACGGACGGAAACAACACCGAAAGCAGACGTGTCCGCAATCCTGCTCAATCCGCAGTTGCCCAGTCGAAATAACAAGTCGATATAAACCCTCTAACCACAACATCAATAAAAGCTCTTGTCGTGAATGTAAATTCACTAATAAGAACTGAGAGAAGAGCCAATCTTTTTAACCTGTTGCAAGAGGAACAACCTGATGTACTTCTGGCGGGGGAAACAAAGTTAAACCAGAGACATAAGATAGGGCATAAAAACTACGATATTATACGAAGAGATCGACCTAACTCCTCTCAAGGGGGGGTGTCGCAATCTTTATTAGAAAAGGGATCAATCATAAAGTAATATATAGTGGAGAAGTGCGCAGGTTCCGGGTGCTGGAAGCCTGTATCGTCCGCATACCCCTTCAGCAAGGCAGGGGTTTGTATACGATTGCGGTCTACGCACCTGAGGAGCACCAACAAAACCTATTTATAGCGAAGCTCGAGACACTCTTTCGATGCTTACAATTGCACCTGGGCAAAAACTACTTTATCCTAGGGGGAGATATGAACGCCAAGCATAGAAATTGGGAAAATTATATATCTAATGCCAGAGGAAATCAGTTGGCTGGTTGGTTAGATCAGTTTCATATATTCACCAGATCATTAACAAGAGGACTGCGTTCGAATGACTTTAATCTGCCAGTAAACAGAAACCTGACTAATGTCGAAATCGACAAATACATTCAACAAATGGACGAAACCGTAAAACGAACAATGGACAAAACAATTCCCAAAACAACAGCTACAGATCACATTAACATGTACAGAAACGCAACAATAAACGCACTCCACAAGAAAAAGAGCAGACTGCTATCGAAACTAAAACAATTACACAGACAGTTTACAGACAGACAAGACCAGGAGATAATATCACTGAAATCCCGATTAAAAAACCTCCAACAATTACTTAAAGCTAATTATAGATTAGCAACAAATTTGTATTGGAACAACAGAATTCGGGCTATAAAAACTAATAACCCGAATATGTTCCCACAAATAAATAAAATATTCAGGAGAAATAATCAACACGAGATTCAGTGTCTCCAAATTCCACGTACTGAGGTAAACAAGCAGCTGCTAACCAACATTGGCATAGATACAGAGAACGCTATCCTCAATAGTGAGCTCTTCGTGACCGAAGATCCTTTGGAGAGGGTGAACGCTGTGGGAGCTGTCTTTCAGGAAATGTACAAGGTGAATGAAAGCATTCACCGAAATCACGACCTGGAGGACAGAATTCGACTGAATCACCTGCACCTCCGGAATGAAATTTCACATTGGCAATCGGAGAATCCGGGTTTTACGGAATTCAGTGAAGATAATCTGTCAATTGACATTAATGCCAATGGTGGGGCTAATAGCCTTTTAATCACAAGGGAAGGAATCCAGAGTATCTTCGACGCATTAAGAAACAAAAAGTCAATGGGAATAGATGGAGTACCTAACATCGTACTCAAGAACCTGCCCCCAAAGGCAATAGATATATACACGGTCCTGTTTAACAACGCGTTGAATAATGCATATTATCCCGCGCGTTGGAAAACGGCTATCATTCAGCCCATCCCAAAAAAGGGCAAAGACTGTACAAACCCAATGAACATGCGTTCGATAAGTTTACTCCCAAGCATCAGTAAAGTATTTGAAAAAATCATTAACAAAGCTCTGCTAAAATGGGTAGACGACAATAGCATTATTCCAAATAACCAGTTTGGCTTTAGGGCGGGTCATGAAACCACACATGCCGCAGCTAAACTGGTCTCCGACATACAATGGAATAAATGTAGGAACCAATGCACAGGTGCCTGTCTGATCGACTTGGAAAAAGCCTTTGATACCTTCTGGATCGAAGGGTTGTATTACAAACTGGTCAGACATGGCATACATAAGCCTTTACTATATGTACTTTACGATATGTCAAAGGACAGGAGGTTCGTGGTCAAAAGTGGTAATGTGACCTCTAATAAAACGTATAATATCAAGAATGGCTTGCAACAGGGTGCGGTACTCTCTCCGATTCTTTTTAACATTTACATTAGCGACTTATTAGATGCACTTCCGCAGGCTATTGCGTACGCAGACGATCTCATAATTTACAGAACAGCTCCGAAAGTTGCGATTATAAATAGGTTAATACAGCGAGACTTCAACAAAGTGCAGCGCTATTGCGATGACTGGAAACTTAAGATCAACTTCCAGAAATGTGAAGCCATCCTATTTAGAACGCCATTATATAAAGCCACGAACGACACAAGAAAAAACTGGCGAAAGCTAGCTATCGTGGGACCGGATGGAGATAAACTGGAAACCAAGAGTTTAGTTAAATACCTTGGCATCTGGCTAGACCAATATCTGTATTTCAACAGACATGTAGAGGCTGCTCTGGTCAAGGCTAGAAAAACGTTTGCTATGACAAGGAGGCTATTTCACAGTAGCCAACTTGACAGCAGGGTAAAGGTCATATGCTACATGACGCTAATCAGGCCAATGCTCATATATGGCTGTCCAGTATGGTTTAACATAGGTCCAAATTTGATGGAAAAGATTCGGGTGTTCGAAAGGAAGTGTCTCAGAAGTTATCTCAGATTATATCGGACACCGGAATCGGACTATAAAAAGTATTATTCAAATGAGACTTTATATAATGAAGCGTACATAAATAGGGTGGATAATTTTATGATTAAATTAATCAGAGGACATATTGCGAGAGCAATAAGCTCATCCAATGACCTAATTTTCGGGGCCTATTATCCAAACACTCTGTACTATGAGAGCGTGCGTCGCAACGGCTTTGTTCCACCAGAGGCGTTCCTTGACTTGGACATGAAAGGCCTTATACAGGATAGATCCGGAATTCCGCTGATCTATCATGTAAGTAGATCATCCGTAGACGGGCGATTGTGCTACGACCGGGAAGTAACGCGCACCGAAGAAGAGCTCCTGCGCTGCAGTAGGGCTATCTCCCACAGAGACCGGGACGATAGTATTAGACAGCGTCAACAGTTCTGGTGGTTGAATGGCATATAAAGACCTGGATACCAAAGTCGGTATAGAATCACACTATCATCAGCTAGCTTACATAGACTTAGCTTTTCTAGAATTAGGGTAGTATAAGATTTAAGTTAAGTTAGGTTAAGTGCTTTTACATAAAATAAAAAATTAAAAAAAAAAAAAAAAATTGGTAAGTAAGTTAAATTTTAAGAGAAAAAAAAAAACAAAAAAAAATGACAAAGTTTTTCAAATTTTCTTTGTCTTTCAAATAATTACAAGTACTGCCACAAACTTCTGTCGCCGAAAGGCAAATTATACAAATGTTTAGTAATGTTTAGCTTAGAGCGTCTGCGAAGGACCAGTAAGTTATTACATAAGATAATTAAGCTAGAATTTAAGCATTTTTTGTCTAGCCTTTAATTTAGAAATTAAGAATATAAAAAGTAAAAGAAAAAATGTTTTAAAAATGAAATGAAATGAGCACTGGCAAGGCACCGGAAAGTCAATCCACCGATGTTAAATTCACCACCAAGGAAAATAAATAAAACGAACTGGATTAATTTTAATGTTCCTTTTTTGATCATTAGTCTTTTGACACCAAGTCACTTTCAACGGTTGCAAGTTCTTTTCCACAGTTAGTTTAAATATTTAAAATGAATTACAATACAACAAGTTCTTTTCCACAGGTAGTTTGATTATTTAAATTCTTTAACACACAATTACTTTTAATGGTTACAGGTTCTTTTCCACAGTCGGTTTGATTATTTAAATTCTTTAACACAAACTATACAATTAATTAAGACACGTTTACAAACGCACTTGATTAGATATGTAACGATCCTTTGGCCGACATTAACTAGGTGTTTTAACAGCAAACTATTACGTGCACGTTGGTATATTAAATCGGTCTCCACGATGCAACTCACATCCATCAGATTAAATGGTGGTGAATTGCCTCGATGGAGGAGGAGCAAACGATCAACTTGGCTGCGACCAATCGTGATCGAGCATGGGAGAATTTTCATATACCGTATAGGCAAGTTCGATGCCCTGCAATGCGGACAATGATCAGCGGACACCTGATCAAACAGATGCATGATCATCAGGGGCCGCGGCGATGTGGCCATACATCGTTGGTGATGTACGCCTGGGAACGAAACTAGGTTTTTGCTTCAAAGTCAACAAAAACCCTATTTAACAGGTCCAATGAAGGGATGTACAATGATCATGATGTGCCTATGTTGCAAAGGGCCATCATTGTATTCACATAGGATTCCTGGGAAATACCGTTGTAGGCGATATCTGCTGGCGACGATAGTTCAATGGAACTGCCACACTGCTTATTTTTCAGGCCTACCGTTACTTCGGAACAATGTTTTTGGGATAAGCGTGTAGAGGTAAGCGGTGGCGTTAGGTGGAAACGCCACAGACCTTCTCCTTCAAATACCTCTATAGTAAGAACTCGGGCGAGTCACATCAGGGAATATATATTAATTAGAATATACAATATTTGAGTTGAGTGTGATGCAGCATCATTTTATAGAGCCAAATGATATGTATGTCTATTTCATCCAATTCGGAAATAAGCCAGAATTTCTAACGTGTCCCGATAGCGGCCGCCAGTAACTGTTACAGCATTGCGACTACCATCCTGAAAGAAATATCCTTAATGATGCCGCCGGCCAAAATAGTACATAAATTAAGGACTTTTGCAGCGCCAGTAGCGGAAATTCAGTTTATTAACAAGCCAGCCAATGTTGTAGTCCTTCTCTCAGGGAGCGTGTCTCCTTGTCCTGAAAAGGATGAGGGATCTCTATAGACCGCTCCTGAAGGGACCCGTTGCGGTCGCCACCGTGCTTCTGGGGCCTCCGGGAAGAGTGACAACCGATTGTTTAATTGGGTCCTGGGAATCGGGTAGGCTCAATAAAAATACTTTTTATTTTATTAAATTCTTATTTTATTTTTAACTTAATTTATTGGCGTCCTACCGAATACGAATTTCATCGCCCTTTCATACAAAATCTTATCGGGATTTTGTATCGCGGATGCATCGAAATACAAGCAGAATTTCGAAATGTACTTCGACTGGAGTCGAGTACTGGAGAAAAGGAATGTGATATCGATTTTTAGAATATACACATCTGGCAAGAATGGAGATAAAGATAAGGATTTGTAGGAACATGAGTTTGTTTGCATTGTGGTGTTTTTTAGGAAGTTCTGGAAATATGAGTATGGTAATTGAACATCTGGTTCAACTTACCGTGTGTTTGTTTTGGTTTGGGGATTACTAGAAATTAGGGTGTATGGATGATAAACGAATATTTGATTCGTTTATCGCGATTTTGTATTTTTGAATTTGGGTGATTGATTTGTTTGAATCATCCTGTAGGTGTTGGAATTTGGATGTATATGTGGGGAAAGGATTTGGTAGGGCTTTGTAGAGCACTACACCAAGACGAAATACCCTTCGTCGTTCATAATTATATAAACAGCAGCACACAACAAAAAATTTCACAAAACGGTCGGTTTATAAATACGACAATTTTTGTTTAATATTATAGAGAAGCGTAATCCAACCGTCGTCCTCAACAATTGCATTCTAACGTTAGAAAACCGAAAGTCCTATGTAACCGACAACAAAACGGTCGGTTATTATTAAGGAAGTTTAAAGTGTTAAGTTTAGTGGGGCGGCCGCACCATTTATTGGCCTACACAAAAATGCTTACAACCTAAGGAGGCATTAGTGGATGATTATTTGAAATGAGTGGCAACAATATTAGCAATAGTAAGAGGAGCGATACAGTTTGTAAGCGATGTGGGGAAACAATCGGATTGGTCCCAAAAAAAAGTTATAAGGAGAGCAGAGTGGGGGAATATTGGGGACGAAGCATGAGTAGGTAGGCCAGGAGAGCAGCGGGCTTTTCGACAATGAATAGCGCGAGGGGTTAATATCATGGGATCAGAGGAAATTGGGATGTTTGTCTCCTGTTTTAGGGCGGCGGATTGGAGCAAAGCGAGCCGGGAGTGCATGGCCTAGGAATTGTGCGGCGTTGCGAAGGGTAGGGTTCGGATTAAAAGAAACTCTATTAGGGGAATGCCTGTAATAAGTCGTCCTTTTAAGAGAGAGGTGCTGGTGACCAGGTTTAAGTTTGTTAGGCACATCGGTAACTTATTGATTAGGTCGAGATTGGTGTTATATAGGGTTGGGACAGGAGGCACGATTACCGCGATCGGCATTCGAGGTTGGCATAGGTCTGTTATAAGTATTTAACACAATTTAAATTTAATATAGTTAATATATTTATATATATTTAAATATTTTTTACTATTTAAGTAAAGGTAAGTAAGCGAAAGGACTTACTTGGTTGCTCTTGAATTTACTTATGTTGTTGAAGTTGTTTGGTGTCAGCTGTTCTTGATGCTGCTGTCAAGTTTCAAGGAGCGGCTGCGAGGCGGAATGAAGGTATGTTGATGAGATGATTTGGGAAGAATTTGAAGTAAAGTTAAGGAAGTTGGGGCTATATTAATGGTGTAGGGAAGTAATAGTGTTAATATCGTTTTTGATAAGGCCAATTCGCCCAAATTGACTGCACCACCAGCCGGGTGGAGCGATAGCCATTCGTACGAAGAAGTGACATAAATTTGAAGTGACATAAATTTGAAATGACATAAATTTGAATTTGAGATCTTATTAACGTTTTTCATACAGATGGGATAAATCCTTTGAAAGAAGCTACCCAGGAGGCATCCGCGTTTTTAGGGATGCCAGTAATAATAAAGGCGGAAAGGTTATTGTTGTTTAATTTAAGGTCCCTCACATTCCATTCATCAAGGGTCCATGTTCACTTTCTAGTAGGGGTGAGTTGGTCTGGGGCAGAATGTTCGCTGGTCAATTCTCACCCAAGTCGGTCCGCAGCTGGGAGAGGAGCGTTGGGAGTCGGTACATGGGTAAACAGGTAAAAAGTGCAGACCAAACCGTTGGCCGAGAGAACACTTTTAGCTATAGGCTCCGTGAAATGGTTGGGAGAAATTCCTGGCCATTTTCGGAGCTTGGCTTATGGACCGGTTCGAGAAAATGTTGGTTTAGGTGGTAAGGCGGTTCCAAGGTGAGATACCACCCCGTCACACTGTATATTCCGCTATATCGTCGGGAGAAATTTTCGACTATGTTTCAAATGTATGGCTGATGGCCCGGGCTAACAAGTGAAGTCATGATGGTACCATCTGAAAGAGTTCCGGTGGTAAATAAGCTTCCTATTCGGATCTCCGGGGGCGGGGGGGGGGGGGGGGGGGGGGGGGGACTATGTCAGGGGAACATCATGCAAATATTATGATAAATAATCGAACTTTAAAAATTCGTCATGGCGTAAACGGGCTCGTTTTCGTAACACTGCCGACTTTGGACTGATAAGGGCATTTTGTAACATCAGGGGCACAGGTTTCACCAAATACGAATGTAAGCGACGTGCACCAATTTTTAAACGGCGAAACCTGATATCCTTGTCCTAACTGAGACCCAGTTCAATTCGTCAACTGATTTGACATATCTTCGTTGCTCAGGATACGACTTATATTCGAGATTCCATTTTAAAGGCGGAGTCTGTATCCTCGAACAGTTCGATATGGCTTGTCAGAGTATGGAGTCGTTGGAACCCAATAACATGCACATCATGTGGTTGAAGGTCGTGCTGAGAAATTCTGTTAAATTTCTTTGTTGTCTTTACCGCTCCCCGAATGACGATCGACCGGCGAAATTTTTCCACCAGGCTTCTGAAATTATCGTCCTTGGCGATTTTAATGTATACAATTCCGGCTGGTTGGTGCCTCCCAACAGCATCGATAAGGCTGGAAGGCTGGCGGAGTGTTCGCTGTTAACCGCAATTTGACCCAAGTCGTGGAGGAACCTACGCTAGTGCTGGATGCTGGAAGTTATTATGGGAACATCCTGGTTCTGTCTTTGACATCCGAACCGAGTATTTATACAGCAGAGGTTTCTGCACCACTGGATAATTCAGATCACTGCTTGGTATACGCCGCGCAACCACTTGCATTTCAAACGAATAATCTTTGAAGCTTCGCCATGTGTTGAGGTATGGGGCTGCCAACTTGGATGATTTTCGAGATTTGTTCGCATCCTTTCAGTGGTCGGACGTGTGCTTTGCAGACTCCGATATTCATGGAAGCGCGGAGTCGGTCATGGAGATTATTGTTCTCGGCATGGAGATTTACATTCCGCATTGCCTCAAGCGAAATTCACCAGATGAGATAAAAAATGCGAGCACATTACAGCGAAAAAAAAAATAGAGCTTTTAAACAATGACGCTCTAATCCCACCGAGGTGAACAGAACGAATTTTGTTAGAATCAGAAACGCGTGCAACCAAACGACAATGACAGAGTGAGCAATAAACTCCTTGAGTGACCAACTGTTTCGCGCCCCTTCTGGTCAATGGCAATGGCAATAACTTCGCTTCCTCCTCTTTTCTCCGTTAGTGACGGATAGCGGGGCACTAGTAACAAATCGAAAAGATAAAGCTAGTGTGTTCGCGAATTTATTTTCTGCGAATTCAATCCTTGATGCCGATTTTTTCGAACCACCTGTGATCGCGCCGGTATGGTCTTCGATGTGGGATGTGAGGTTCCTCCCGCAAACTATTCAACGCATTCTACGTGGACTGGACTGTGAGAAGGCTACCGGACCGGACGAAATACCAGCAATAGTCCTTAAGAACTGTGCTCCAGAACTATCGCCGGTTTTTGGCAAACTCTTCCGCTTGTCTTATGCGGGGTGGACAGTTCCTGCTGGAAAGTCGCTCGAGTTCAGCCAATCCCAAAGAGTGGGAAAAAATATCTCCCACAAAATCATCGGTCGATAGCATTTCTGGTTGCAGGTGTGCTGGTGCAGACTCTGTTGTTAACGCATGTGCGGAGTCGGTCACAGAGATTATTCTTCTAGGGATGGGAGTCTACATTCCGCATACCATCAAATGAAGTCCATCGGATAAACCTTGGTTTGATAAAAACTGCGAGTAGATTACAGCGACAAAAAATGTAGCTTTTAAAATGTGGTGCTTCAATCCCACTGAGGTTAACGGAACGAATTTTGTTAGAGTCAGAAACGCGTGCAACCATGCGATCGATACCGCGAAGAATGAACGTTAGTCACAAATTCAAAAGATAAAGCCAATGTATTCGAGAGTCTGTCTTCTCGCGAATTCAAACATTGATGCCAGTCTTTTGGAGCCACCTGTGATCGGGCCAGTACGGTCTTCGTTGCGGGATTTGAGGCTACCCCCGCGAACTATTCGACGCATTCTACGTGGACTGGACTGTAGGAAGGCAACCGGCCCGGACGGAATACTAGCAATAGTCCTTAAGAACTATGCTCCAGAACTATGGCCGGTTTTTGGCTGACTCTTCCACTTATCTTATGGACGGAGGACATTTCCTACCTGCTGGAAGGTGGCTCGAGTTCAGTCAATCCCAAGGAGGGGCAAAAAGTGTCATCCACAAAAATATTGGCCGATAGCATTACTGCCTATGTTATCTAAGATGATGGAAAAGGTCATCAACGCCGAGTTAATTCGGTATTTGGAGTGCAACGGACTTCTGAGTGATCGTGGCGGGCAGTCCACGGGAGATCTTTTGACCCTTATAACCGATATATTGACATGTGGGATTGTGGGGCGTTTTGAGTCAAGGGCGGTCGCATTGGTTATTTCCAAGGCTTTTGGCCGTGTCTGGCACGGGGCATAACTGAGCACACTTCGTTTGGGGCAGTCCACGGGAGATCTTTTGACCCTTATACCCGATATATTGACATGTGGGATTGCGGGGCGTTTTGAGTCAAGGGCGGTCGCATTGGATATTTCCAAGGCTTTTGTCCGTGTCTGGCACGGGGCATTACTGAGCACACATCGTTCATATGGACTTTCCCATCAGCCTTACAACTGAACGAAGAGATTCCTCGAGAATCGATCGATCCAGGTTGTTGTGAACAACGAGTGTTCGGATATATATCCTGTTAATTCCGGGGTGCCGCAAGGTTCTATTTTAGCTCCAACTTTGTTTTTTTTTTCACATAAATGATTTGTTAGAGTCAGCGGGTAACAGAGTAGTCAATTTTGCGGAGGATAGTACGCTTGTTTCCTCTTTTTCGAGTGATCGGCCGATTAATGCACCAACGTCACACCAGCTGAGATGTAGCCAGATCGACTCTCTGGATCGGGATCTGGATAAGGTCCTGCAGTTAGGAAAGGCCAATCTCGTCAACTTCAATACAACGACGACGCAATACAACATTCACATTGATCGACGGTTCCACAGCTGATCATGAATGGTCAGGCACTCGGATCTGGGGAAAGCATGAAATTGCTCGGCGCCACGGTCTGTGGGAATGTCAACATTAGCATCGGCACTACAACCGGGTTCCGGTCTTGGCTTTATTTAGCAAGTGCCTCCACCGGTATCCGGCCTTTATCAGAGACTTGTTAAATTGTCCATAATAATTTGTTTTTCCGGGCAAGGTTATTAGCCTTGCGCCGCACTGTGGGAATGTATCGTGGCATTAACACGTGTCGAACATCGCCGGGTCCACCCCATGAAAACTGAGTGATGTTTTTAGAGCTAAATAATATATTTTTTATTTTGCCTCAGCCCAACTTCAGCCCAACTTTTTTCTTGTATAAATCGCAAATTAGACCCGTGCGCGAATATTGCTCTCATGCTTGGAGCTCGGCTCCTAAACATACCCTCAACCTACTCCAGAGCTTACAGAGACGATCGATCCGCTTGATCGGGGACATGGGGCTAACATCGGGACAACAGTCGTTATCACATCGAATGGGCGTAGCCGACCCCTGTCTGTTTTATAGATATTATCACGGGGACTGTTCTTCGGAGATTCGTGGTATTGTTCCGCGCAATGCGGTTTATATGCGCTCCACAAGACAATCCGAGGGATCGCACCAATTTGTGGTTCTCTCCCGACGCCGCGAACATCCCTGCATTAGAACTCGTTCCGTTACAGAGCGGGAAAGCCGTTGAATTCCCTTCCCGCGCGAGTATTCCTGGGGCCTTAGAACCTGCAACAGTTCAAGAAGAACTGCAACGGTTATTTGCTGCCATCTCAGGGAGCCGTGTCGGCGCTTTAGGTTGGCCTGTCTCGAAAGAAGTATATTAAAAAAAGTAATTAATATGGAAATTTACATAAAATAAATGTGATTAGTGTGGGGATCGGCCCCAATGTATAAATATTTATGGGTGACAAATTTTGTGTCTAACAGCGTCATCTGTAATTCTTCCAAAATTAGAACCAACAGGCAGTTACCATTATTGGTGAAAGATGCCGCGACATGATATTGGAGATTTTGTGGGTAAAATTGAATAGTATGGGTCTGGATGACATTGGGTGACAAAATAATGATGCCATTTACCCCACAGCAAAGGAAAGAATGGGTATTCTGTGCGAGAATTTCGACGATATCAAAAGGACAGATCTAAGTACTGATCTGATGGGGCGATGAGCAAGAACAGAGATCTTAATCTGCACTACACTGTCGCATATATAAAACAACGAATTAGTGCTACACTTGAAATAACTACAACGAAGGGAAATAAGTTCAACAATACTGTAATTTGACACAAAGAGACCACACAAAACTGATAAGAAGAACAAAGGAGTGATAAAGACAAAAAGGAGTTGGGTTGTGCGACATAACTCTGATATGGAGGAAAAGCACCGTACTGACTGTAGACGATCCAAACGAAATAATGTATGAATACCAATAAGCACGGCACGGCAACAATAAGTGAAGTAAGCCTTTTTTAATTTTTTTTTTATACCGAATTATCCAAAGAGTGTTGAGGCAGGAACGTTACAAATTTCATGAGAAGACAGCTGGACAAATAGATACTTGAATTAAAAATTAAAAAATTAATGAAATTGGATTAAAAAAAAAGTGAAATAAAATAACCTGAAATACACAACCCCACACAATGAATTTTGAGTTTTCTTGCGCATTTCCGTGTGTGAAAATTAGCCACCATGTCTCCTGGTGGAAGCTACTCGATCCGCAATACAGTCCACTACCCTATACGTCACATGCTCAACAATACGAATAGCCTCGTTCTTCAGCCGAGCTGCACGCCCGACTATCCGTTTCGTCCTGAGTTCAATCTGCAGGCAATCGACACGAATTTAGGTCGATACTAGCATTCTCTATTTTCTCTTTTTTCTTCTTTTTGCGTTTTGATTTCACAGTTAAGGGAGTCAAAGAATCCCTTTATTTTGCATAAACTACACATAAAATCAAAAAACAAACCAGTGGATAAAACATCCTAGTCATCGAAACTGCTCCCCTCAATAAATTCCTTACCTTCATTTTAACTCTAATTGGTATTATTAAACACTGTTAACTACCATCAGGTGATGAAAAGAACTCATATTTGTTGCCTCCGCAGCTCTTCACAACTACCTTTTAGCCATGTGAATATTTAGTTCGCTGCTTTGCACTTTAGACCATCCCCACAATGGCGTTCAATGGATCGATTCTGTTCCATTGCCTGTGGTCGAATTCAAAGTACACCCAACACGAGGCCCCAAAGTCCTCTATTACCATTTGTCACTCTAATCCGAAACTCAAAATCAGAGCTAATTCCACTCTAGTGTGGTATCCGCTCGGAGTGTATCTATTCCCGTTTTTATGTCCACACAAGACCAATAATTTCAAGGGTGCTCCGTGCTCCATGCTCGTATGCCCCGGCCCGCCGGGTGTTGTGCATCAACACAACACAAATATCTCTTACCCAAGATCAAGCAGCCGCCAGTGGATTCCAAGTTGAAAAATTTGGGGTGTCCCCGGTGTCGTTATCGACTCTTTGTTCCGTAGGGTGATGGCGACGTCCAAGGCGGAAGACCGTTTTTTCTTCTCCATTCGTTCGAAGGCTCCGCAAAAAAGAAAAACAACAACGAGAATAATAGTAAAATAAAAATCTGGAAGCAGACGGAAGCTTCTGGTAACGGATGTGGTTTCCAGTGTGGATTTAGCAGGTTGTTAGGGAATCGATTTTCGCTGTTTTACTGCTTTGGTTTTTTGGGGGTTCGTCTTTTTGGGGGTCGGTGTTTTTTTGTGGATTGTGCTTTGTGTTTCGTCCATCGTTCTAGGGGATTTGAAGTTTTTTAAAGTCACACCCCATAGTTCCGGACCGCGTAAGGATCGGCTGTGGTAGCATGGCCGGAAGTAATGGTGGAAAGTTTCCTTAGAACCTGGTAAAACTCGATAAGTGTACTTAGGGGACAGAACCGAATCGGTTGGTTGTGGGACTCGTGGGGGCGTGAAATGGCCTCCCGTTTTCTTCATCGGTTGTGCCTATTGATCAGATGACAATGATTCATTTTCTTCTTCTTTTCGTTATTCTCTTTTTCCTAGCTTAGAACTTTTGGGAAATGGTTGGCGGAAGCCAATGCGTCCCATTGTTGTGTCTAAAGGCCAATTCGGGATACTAATTTGGTTTTGGGTACTATAGCCTCTGGCAAACTAAGTTGACAGTGTTTTCAAAGAGCAATAAAGTGACTCGACGGGGGATGTTATCAATGGAAAATATCCAGAACTACATTTTGAGTTTGATGATGTTTTCAATATTCGGCGAGAGACAGTATGTACAATATCTCTTGTACACTTTGATAGGATTTGGGTTTTGTATTAAATTATCAACCATAACGGGATGCTGTGTGCAGGGTAAGCTGTGAGTTTTTGATGTGCTCAACTTGATGCTGGATTAGTTATCTGGGTATTGATTCAATTTTGAGTATGAGATGGGAGAATTTTCTGAAAACAAAGGCATAAGATATTTTTCACAGCGAATGAGGGCAATGAAAAATTGTTATACGAAAAGTATTCAATGCTAAGGTGGACCCCGAATTTTAGATATTATTCTCGACTTTCATATAAAATTAGTAAATTGGAGCTTATACATGGGCGGGCTGAAAAGTTTCCGACCTAACAAAGATACAGGATATTTTTTCTTAAAATCTATTTTTATTTTTCTACATAGTCTCCTTGTAACTCTACACACTTCTCCCAGCGATACTCCCATCTCTATAACCCGTCTGTTCACGAAGGTGATTGCCTTGACGAAAATCTCTGTCGTCTGAGCGCAATTTTTAGATTAGGGAACAAAAATAAGTCGCTTGGGGCTAGATTTGGTGAGTAAAGCGGATGGTCAAGCAGTTCAAACCGTAATTCGTGGATTTTCGTATTGGCAACCGCTGAGGTATCAGACGGCGCGTTGTCTTCGTGAAATAGGATTTTCTTTTTCTGCAAATGTGGCCGTTTTTCCGCAATTTCTGCCTTCAGTTGGTCAAGTAATGATGCCTAGTATTCTCGTGTACTGGTTTTTCCTTTTTGAAGATTGTTACGTAGTAACCTCCCCTGCCGCCCTTGTCCCAGTGCGAAAATATTAAACACATAAGAAAATGCATAGCTTATAGAACTTTTAAACAATTTAAAAATTACACACATGCATTGCAAAGAATTTCCATTTTTTAATTAAAACATTCATTTTCATTTCACAATTAAATATTTACCTAACTAAACATTAATTAAGCGTATACGATACAAACAATTATCACATTTTTGATTTAAACTTGAATACAAGCTGGTCACCATTGGTATAAAACAAAAACAGCTGGTGCACAAACCTGCATTGTTACGTTGTCGATCAATTTTGAAGGGACAGTCATGGCGGAGTTTCTTCCGAGAGGTAACGGGGAAGGATGGCGAGAGACTGTGGGGATGAGATGGTGTATGCGCCGTCCATCAACCCACTACTAATCGAAAGTTCAGCCGCGTATTGTCCACAAACGAAAGGAATAAATACACCCAGTACTGTTCGAAAGAGGAAAGTTGTCCACCGAAGAAATACGACAATGAAACGCACTGTTTAATGTTTACTAAGGTTCTTTTTTTTATTCACAACAATTTTTAGGTACTTAATGAGGTTACAAAAAAACTGCTTTTAATTACACTGATAGTTATTTTTTTGTAATGAGTTAAATGAACAACATGTATTAAATGTCACTGGGAACCTTACGAATATATTATTTTACGCACACTGCTTGAATCCCTCGAACGTACACGATTCCCGACTTGGTGATAAATGTTAATCACGCGACTCGCGGTTGACTTTCGCGTCCCCGTGCGCACCGGGGAGCGGAAGTGACACGACCTGCCCGGTCGGCGGATGTAATAGGACTCAATCGAGGGTTGGAATCCGGCTCTTGATTCACCCTTGATTCGGTGGTGGTGGATATCCTCTCAGATAAGGATATATTTTTACTTACCACAAGAGAGACACAAAGTCTCTCTTTGCGGAATAGAAAACCAGACCTCGTAATGAAGATCATGGTAGTATGTGTGTATGAGTAATCGTGAAGATCATATTGTTCAACTCATGCGCGAAGGCGATGGAAAAACAAAGCAGGAAAACGGCAAAGACAAAGGGACGTGAATATCTTGTTTATGGTGTGCGTTGCGGCTAAATAAATAGACGGCAGCGCATCGAGGAAATGTGCTAAATGAAAAGATGGGACGATGGCATCATAAAAGTTTTAGATGAGTGATGCCCTTGTGTAAATAGATGAAGAGCCATTATAGGAAGGTGCTAATGGATTACAATACTTTATACTATGAAAATTGTATATCGTATATTGGGTCGGTAGCCGAAACGAATCCATTGCTTGCATTTGTATATGCAGGGTAATTCGTTTCTGGCAAAGAACGAAATTGGAGATTGTTTATTCGTTTAGACGAGGCATCGTGGTCGGGTATATTCCAGCTGAACAAACAAGCTGCCCGACGCTGCTTTGGCCGTTGGACAATGGAATCGCCAGCCAATGTGTATGTAAGACATTGTTGTACACATGTAAGGCTGGGAATAGCCAACTCAAGGTTAAGATTCCCTGATTATGCGGTTAATAAGTTTTCTTTTCAGGGATATTGTGTTTGCCCTTGGTGAATTCCTTTCAGAAGATAGTTACGATGGGTAAGTACTTGATAAATTCTTTCAGGGAATTTATGAAATGCATTGGATGCATGGGTGAAGGAATTCTTATAGGGAGTTTAATGCAATGCCCTAGGTGCATTAATTTCTTACGGGAAGGAAAGATTTACAGGTGTGCTGGTGCTTGAGATGCAAAAATGGGTTGCGAATATGAGGGGTTCTTCAGGTGAGCTTTAAGAACCCCCACAAGACACAGTTTCGTTTCTCTTAATATGGTTTTTTACAGTTCCTTGCCTCTGGAAGATCGATTGAGTTGACGGTTCAGAGTGTGACAGTTTTCGGAAAGTTACTGTTGATCTTCTCTATGGTGTAATTCGGTTAAAAAAATAAAGTAGAGAAAAAGTTTTTGTACATAAAAGAAAAAGAAAGAGAAAGGAAAAAGGAAAATAGCATTGTAAGCTTCCCACCGCTCATAAGTTTAATGAATTCAAAGAACGTTGGTTAATGTTGAAATAAGAAAAATAAAAGTAACCTAAAACAAAAATTGTTAACGTTATAACAAGAAAAATAAATGTGACATAGGACAACCATATCAACAGCAGAAACGTTTTTGTTACACATAAAGAAGGAGTTAAGAAAAGAACCTCTGCCCAGAGGTCAACACCAATCGTGAGTTCCACTGTATATATATATATATATATATATATATATATATATACATATATATATATATATATATATATATATATATATATATATATATATATATATAAGAAAAAGATAATCGTGCACTGAACTCAAGAAGATATTTCTATTTTGCGACTAGTTAGAAGAAGCTGCAAGTAATTAAATAACATTTACGAAAAGCTATTCATAAAGTTACGTAGTAAGTTAAATACAACATTTATTTAAATTATAAAACTAACCACAATACAACAATTGGTTACTACGTAATATAACAAGATAACCGATTAAGATAACTCCATAACTATCCCCAAAAACCGTCGCCAAATAATATGGGCACGTGTCTATAGTTGTTCTCTGCTGTTGCTATTGTAACTACTTTGGTAGGTGGTGGTGTGGCGGTTCCTTTGAACGCCACCACTTGTCTTCCCATCATAATTCGAGAACTTCCACCAAGCTTACAAAAAACCCTATAAAACAAGTACTGTGGTGGTTCCATTCGAACGCCATTACTTACCTTGCAATAAAGCAGGCCCAATCGTCCATTGGAACCGCCTGCAGGCGTTCTCCCTTTACAGGTGTTCCCCCCATAATATGCATTCAATGCGTCTGTGAAACCTACCTAAAGGAGAGATCTATTTATGCACTTACGGCATTATCGCAAGGCACCATCAATTTCCTAAAGCAATTCGGTTTCACCAATAAGAAACTGACATAACACGAACCACCGCAGGGCGCCGTCAATAATCCTTAAAAGCAATTTGATTGCACCATCAAGCAACCAACATTACCCGAACCATATCGATGAAATATCTCCTAATGAGTCTGCCACACAAGCGCTGGAGATATTTCTTCTTTTCCTTTTTTACCCATGCCCACATCGGTCGGTCATCCGATCGACAAGCAATGGTTTAACTCGCACCTGGCCGCAAAAGGGAATCGAGTTCTCGTTAGTGTAAATACACACATGAGAGTTCGACCCTCTGAAGACGCCAGCAACGTGCTCCCGATCAGCATAGATGCCTTACGCGGTGCCGATCGGGTAAACATTCTCATGTTCCTATGTCACACTGGCTTGCACCAGCTGCAACCACTTCGTGTAACATTTCCTTTTATGGAATTATAATGTCCACGGTTCACATGCTCATGGGCACACGGCATCTGTGTGCGTGCACATCCTCATCATGAAAGATCATCCCTTATTGATCACCGAGGCCATGGATGGAATTTGGTATTCTGTCCTTTCGGTGGCAATCACCAATCGTAAAACAGATTCCGTGGAGGCTGGTCGCGGTCTCCATGTAAAACGTCGAGTTGAGTGGCAACGCGTAGTGTTGTGCGTTTGTTGACGTCTTTGTCCCTTTATTTTTATTGTGAATTTATTTTAATGATTGTCAATTATACGGAACAAAACAATATTGAAACGATGTGTTGTGTTGAAGGAAATGAAAAGTGTGTTTTAATCTCATTCGACTGGGTTTGGACTGAACACAATCGGGAAGTGCGTTGCTCGCCATCGAAATTCCTTAACGTCTACCCTTTTTCTACCTCTTCGTCAGTTGATCCGCCATTATCAATGATGTGTCGTTTCATTGCATTACGATAGACGCGATTATAGTGAAATAGAAAAGCCCATCGACAAGATGCCCAGTAAAATCAGTGTGCCTCGAAGCAGCGATTGTCTGCAGAAGTAAAATGTTTCAAACTGTAGAGCAGCATCCCCTTGTCGGAGTCCATTAAAGATGTTTATTGGTATGGACAGCAATCCCGCTATTTTTACTTGACTAGTTACGTTGGTCATGGTCAACCTACAAAGTCGTATCAATTTGTTTGGAATGCCGAACGCTCTGATGGAATTATATAGTTCTACCCTGGCTATGCTGTCGTCCTTAAAGTCTATAAATTGATGTTTTAATGGAATCTTAAATTCCTGACATTTTCCATCGCCTGCCTAAGGGCGAATATCTGATCAATCGCTGATTTGCCTGGGATGAAGCCACAGTGATATTGACCAATGATGGCTTTAGCGTTGCTGGCTATCCGATCTTGTAGGATAGTGGAGAGTATCTTATAGGCGGTACTCAGCAATGTTATACCCCTATAGTTGCTGCACAGTGTGATATCTCTTCTTATTTATGGGGCAAATTATTCCGCGACCCCAATCTTCCGGCATCTCCTCTTGCTCCCATACGTGCACCACGATCTCATGAATTGCGCGATGTAACGCTGTCCCTCCTTGTTTGATCAGCTCAGCTGATATGTCTTCAGCTCCAGGGGCTTTATTTGATTTGGGCCGTCTAATGGCTGTTAATGTTTCCTCAATGCTTGGTGGCGGCAGCATTTGGTCTTGATCTTGCATTGGTGGAGCTTCCAATTCTTCTGTGAGCTGACCATTTAGCAATTCATTGAAGTGCACTTCCCATCGCTCCAGAATGCCTTCAGGATCGGTGATCAGATTACCCTCTTTATCCTTGCAGTAAGTGCAGCGTGGTGTGTACCGCGTCGTACTGCGGATTATTTGGTAGAACTTCCGCGCCTGGTGCGGTCTCTACTTTTCTCTATTTCACAGACAAGGGTTTTTTTCCTGGCACTTTTCTTTTTTCTGTGAAGCCCTTTTTCAGATCTTATGGGCTCTTTGTATTTCTCCTCGCATACCCGCGTCCTATGAGACTGCTGCATTACCCGGTATGCAGCACTCTTACCTTCAGTCGCTAATTTGCACGCATTATCAAACCAGTCGCTCCGATCTCTACGACTACTACCTAAAATGGAGTTGGCAGTACTAACGACAGTATTCTTAAGACGTGTCCATTTCTCTTTCACGCCCGGAATTCTGGCCCCAGGTCTTACTCTCTCTCCATCGAGCTCTTAATAACTTCCCATACCCTTGCCGTTTCTTCATTCGTTTTCCTCAGGCGGTTCTTGAAGGCCAAGCTGTTGCCACTTGATCTGATTGTTTGTCCTTCTATTTCCAAATCATGGTGTTCGAATTTATTGCGGCTGGTTATTAAAACTGCCTCCGTCTTATGTCCAGCTAGTTCCAATTCGGCAACTCTATCTCTCATCTTCCATCTTCCACCTTCCATCTTCCATCTTCCATCTTCCATCTTCCATCTTCCATCTTCCATCTTCCATCTTCCATCTTCCATCTTCCATCTTCCATCTTCCATCTTCCATCTTCCATCTTCCATCTTCCATCTTCCATCTTCCATCTTCCATCTTCCATCTTCCATCTTCCATCTTCCATCTTCCATCTTCCATCTTCCATCTTCCATCTTCCATCTTCCATCTTCCATCTTCCATCTTCCATCTACCATCTTCCATCTTCCATCTTCCATCTACCATCTTCCATCTTCCATCTTCCATCTTCCATCTTCCATCTTCCATCTTCCATCTTCCATCTTCCATCTTCCATCTTCCATCTTCCATCTTCCATCTTCCATCTTCCATCTTCCATCTTCCATCTTCCATCTTCCATCTTCCATCTTCCATCTTCCATCTTCCATCTTCCATCTTCCATCTTCCATCTTCCATCTTCCATCTTCCATCTTCCATCTTCCATCTTCCATCTTCCATCTTCCGTCTTCCGTCTTCCATCCCCCATCTTCCATCTTCAATCTTCCGTTTTTAAAGTTTAGTTCAACATTTTGATTCCTTTTTGTTTTTACTTAACTGATGAACTGAAGTGTCGAGTACAAAAATAAACCACTAATGGTCGTCGACAAAGAGAACATCTACTTCCACAGCAATAAACAATAAAAACGATGGTTAAAATGTCAACTATTTCATATGCTACATTTTCGTGGTATTACAGAATATTACGGAACCTTTTAAAGGCGGGAAATTACGCCAACGTTCTGCAGGAAGCTCTTTATGGGGCATTATTGGGGCCCCTGACGTACCACATCTCTACGTCGTCTTCGATCAAGCATCCGTAATTTTATGCGGCATTAAACACCGTCCTGCCTGGTATAAATTTCAGCTTCTCCCCGTAGAATAAAACCAGTGGGTGTGAGAAGTTCGCCAGCCAAAACCAAATCTCATTAGTTGCAGAGCTGCTCTGGTGGGTCGCACTTCAACTGGATGTAATTCACTGGCCAGGACATCAAAATTAGTCGTTGGTTTAATAACCAAAACATGAACATCACATGCCCTCTCAAAGTTATGATAGCCTCTACTTAAAACCTTTCCTAAAATGTGCAGCATACACATCGCAAAAGGGATGGTGACGTTAAAGGGGACGAAACCATTCGGGGTCTGTAGAAGAAAGGATTAGCGACGAGACGCACAACACCCCACTATTTTGGTCCATGTATGGTGTGTGCATCCTGGCGTCAATAAATAAACAAAGGCTGGTTAAACTGAGGCGACTTTGTACAACAGCGCTGGCATTGTCTTGTACACGTCTTTGTTGAGGTTCCTCAATGGCCTGCTCCTTGGTTGGCTGATGCATTGCCTGCTGCAAGGATTTGCCGAAACAATGTACATACTTTGTGGGAATTTGTTTGCTGAAAGTTGGTTAAAACTTCTCCCACAAGGCCGAACTAATCAGAGTTCTACGGAATATGCCATCAATTTGTGGCGAGGATGGCGTAAACGAGGGGGCCAGTGAACGACCGTAGATGGGAAGCTATGAAATTGGGATTTTTTTATGACACTCCAAAGATGGCTTTTGTTAAGGGCGTACCTTTGAAACTTGGCATATTGTGGCGGAAGCTGTACTTGGGTGTTTGGCGGTAGTAAAGGAAAATTTTGGGAAATTGATGTTGGGTAAAAGTTAGGACTTCGTTTATGAGCTGTTGTAAAAAGTCGTAGCTTGGATTTGACTGCAGGAACATAAGCCCGTCTATCATGGTTGTTTTACGGACCTAGGTGAAAAGTTCAGAATGAGGCATATCATGATGATGCGCGGGGGCGAGTACGGAGTGTGGGGAGGGCAGCCTAAGACGTTTTCGTAAAGTAGTCTACGAAGAAGCTCATTTTAAGAAAATGAAATAAAGAAACGTTGTGCCGATGCACACTTGATAAACCCTATTGAAGCCGTCGCTATGAAAAGTTAAGCAAGGCGTATCCTATCAAAATTGCACACTAAAATATTTGATGGTAACGCCGAAAACCCTGATGGAATTTAAGGACACGTACTTTTTGAAGTTGGATTAATGCGGACATCTTTATACAATAATGTACAAAAAGTCTTAAGGTGAATCCTTAGCAGGTAGTTATTGAGAGTTTGACAAAATGTAAGGCAACATTTAACAACATAAGATAAAGCTCTTACTAACTTTTGGCCGAAGATCAATAGCAACTTTTACAATAAAGAATAGAGGCCGAGAAAATGACCTGGATAGTTTATAAATCGGAGGTTCACTTTGTTCATATCATTCGAATGAACATGGTACGGTGCATAGTGTCTAGCTTTAATAAGCCTAAACAGCGTGGCTCTTATTACATTTATGTAAAGTTTACTTGTAACAAGGAACCAACCTCAATGGGAATTGGACAATAACCCCATTCTACTGTATTCGTAACTAAGGATGTGATGGTTAATATTTTACCACGCTAAAAACGTCGGTTCCTCAGCTACTACATTTCATCCTTTAAAACACTTTACGTTACTTTTAGTAGTAAGCCTGATGCTGCCGTAGTGTAGATTGTCAGGATATTGTCGGGGTTCTCTATATTACATGGAGAACCAACCCACAATCCCAACCTAATTTCGACCGCTAACAGCGCATCATTTCAACCCCTATTCCTCCGTTCAACTATTTCACCTGTGAAAGATAGATCCCAAAAAGAATCATGGCCAGAAGTCATCGATCTATGCAGTTAATGCACAATTTCATTCAGTCTTTTCTTACCATACGGCAACGCTATTGCATTAACCCAATGAGATTTCCACAGGAAATCTCAATGTTATATTGGTTAGTAACAACCAAGTCTGGCCAAACGACGCGGTTGCATAATTGTGCAACGGCTGGGGCAATTTCCAAATTCTTCGAGCTTGTTTCCCACGGTCATATTTCCCTAGCCGATTTAGCGTCCCTTTGATTTCCCGATTTACCGTCCCTTTGATAGTTCATTGCACTCTGAGATCACCACAGCCATCGAACTAGGTCACTCGGTCAGCCTCAGATTTTGCCTTGATGCATGCACGCAAAAGCCAAGCCAACCCTAGGTCATTGTGCTCTCCCTTTTGATTTCTCCACTCTACCTATGCCTAGCGACGCTCGAATGAATGCACAGGTGTTTATTCACCTCGATGGGGCGAGGAATTTGAGGATTGCATGAGAGAGCGCGACGATGATTGGTTGATCGTTGTGCAAATCATAAATGCGAATTTTCATCCCTGGTTGGGATCAGTCGATTACCAGCCTCCAAACAGTGCACGAGGGTCGAGTGTTTAACGCGCCGGAGAGGTCGTACGTGAGTCTGGTGAATTTTATTTTAACAAATAACAAAAATTCGGTGTCACTGGATAATTACATAGGATAATATTTAGTTGCACGTTAAATATGGTTGGACGTATTTCAATAAAATGTTAATAAGTAGAGTTCTTCAAATCAATACCCTAAACTAGAAAATCGGTGTTACGTAATAACAAAGTGTAGTCGAGAAAGCCCGTTGTAAATTATATACAAGATTGGCATTCGCGGTGATTCATATATGTTTAAATGTGCATTAAAGAGGTATTCACTAATTAAGAAAAAGATCAGCAACAGTCTTGTGGAACAATTTTAGTCTAAAACAATTAAAGGGACATTAAAAAAATAAAAGCATTTAACACCAAACAACATACCTTCCTAGTGTTTCATTTTATTTAATTATTCTGGGTGAACAGTTTTCGGCGACGCACTTGGTGGGTGATAAGTGAACCTAGTGCCCATGATTAGCATAATTATCTCACCCCCACAATATTACAACGAGAAAACATGTATTTAGGCAGAGCATTCCACATTTGTGAAAACGTGCAGTGCTGTCGTAGACTTGAAATTAAAGTCCAATCTAGGACATATACATGCCACGTATGTTTTTTTTTACACTAACGCGCGCACAAAAGGGGATTTTGAAGTACCCTTAAATTCTTAAATGTGCGAGCGGATGGAGAGGAAGTGGATAAGGAAAGTAGGTGTCGATGTATATTGGTCTTGAATGTCTGGACAACACAACAGGCAGGAAACACATGATCAGGCAGAACATTCCAAATTCGTGTGGTTCGGCTAAAGAATGACTCTCTACGATTATTTGTGTGCCTAAAGTCCACTTCCAACGTGAACTGATGCGCATTCACAGATTGACGAGTATCGCGGAAAAATGTCTGTAGGGGCGGAACACATTCAGCAAGTTCAGTTGAGCAACGACCGTGGTAATACTTATAAAGAGATAGGCATGATACGTTGCGCCTGTGTTCTAACGACGGGAATGATCGACTTACGGCTGAGTCCCCAATAAGTTTCACTGCTCGTTTTTGCATCCTGTGTGCAGTTTTGGATGCGCCTGACCAAATATAAGAGTTGAACTCCATTTTTGGACGAATATACGCCTTGTAAATAGTGGCCAGGTTGGATGAACTGAAGTATCTTTTGCATCTCTTAAGGAACTCCATACATTTGGCTGCACTTTTCGCAGCTTAAAATATGTGGTCATTCCAGTTAAGAGTCGAATTATTTCGAGTGCCGAGGATTGATAGTTCCTTGGCATCGTTGATGCAAGTTTTATTTTATTTATTTTATTTTTTTTTTATTAGACTTCTCTCGGGAGAGGCAAATCTATAGCGCCGAGTGGATGCCCCGAGATGCCATCAAATAACTGTTGCAGTTCTTTTTGAACAGTTGCAGGTTGTAACGCTCCGGGAACACTCGTGTGGGAAGGGAGTTCCACAGCTTCCCCGCTCTGTAACGGAACGAGATCTGATGCAGGGATGTTCGCACCGTCGGGAGATGAACCACAAACGGGTACGATCCGTCGGATTGTCTTGTGGAGCGCATATAAGCCGAATTGCGCGGAACAATACCAAGAATCTCCGAAGAACAGTACCCGTGATAATATTTGTAAAACAGACAGAGGTCGGCTACGCGCCTTCGATGTGATAGCGACGGTAGTCCCGACGTCAGCGCCGAGTCCCCGATCAGGCGGATCGCTCGTCTCTGTACGCTCTCAAGTAGGTCGTGGGTATATTTAGGAGCCGAGCTCCAAACATGAGAGCAATATTCGAGCGCGGGTCTAATTTGAGATTTATATAGTACAAGAAGTTGGGCCGGAGTAAAAGATAGCTCAGTTTTCCAGAGGCTGACATGGCGATACTCGACACGTGTTTATGCCATGATACATTCCCACAGACCGTGACGCCGAGCAATTTCAAGCTTTCCCCAGCCTCGAGGACCCGGGCATTCATCATCAGCTGTGGAACCGATGATCCACTTTTCTTTGTGCCGTTCATAGACAGTATATTTACTTTGGGGCTCGCCTTTGATATCAAGAGACAACACAGAGTTTTTCGGGCATTGAATTCTACTCGGTTGGATAATCCCCACTGACATATGTTGTCAAGGTCTAAATTCAATGTATTAAGCATAAGTTGCTGGTTGGTAGTGACGTTCGAAGAGTTTGGATTGGAGTGTTCGTATAAGTATGAGAAACTCAACGTGCAATCATCAGCAAACGAGTGAATTGGGTTGTGAGTAATTGACAAGAGATCATTTATAAATATGAGGAAAAGAGTGGGTGAGAGTACCGAACCCTGGGGAACACCTGCATTAAGTTGGGAGACTGATTTGACACGGGCAGAAAGATAGTCTCTTATCCATTGGATCAGGGAATTGTCCACTCCATATGAATGCAATTTTGACAAAAGGGCTGGATGCCAAACTCTGTCGAAGGCTTTTGAAATATCCAATGCGACTACGTTGCTTTCACCGAGGTAGTGGACGGAATGGTTCCACGTTTCGATAAGATACGCCTTCAGATCTCCTTTGGACCTGTTGCTACGAAAGCCATATTGGCGGTCATTGAGGAGGTAATTTGATTCCAGGTATTTCGAAAGTTGACGGTTGATAAGTGATTCTGTGGCGGTTCCGCCAAACCCCAACTGACTACTTACCTACAGAACCCCCATCCCTACAACCCAGTCTGCATAAACTTTCGCTAATGGAATAGAATTAGCATCTTAAATTCTTCACGCATTAAAGAGAACAAATTTGTAATCAAAAAAACCCCTGGAGGAGAGAATTCTTACCTGCATGCATAACTTCGCATTTAAAATCCCCTATAAGAGTTCTCTCCAAGCTTATCATAAACTCCCTGAAAGAAAATTCATCGGTTCATATATAATACAACCGAATAATCAGGAAATCTTACCCTTGAGTTGGCTTATCCCAGCTTCATCATGTGTATCATAAATCACCATACAAACACATTGGCTGGCGACCTACACCCAACGGACCAAAACAAATATACACATCTCTTGGCACCAATTAAATCCTACAGCATAAGCAAATGCAAATAGGAATTCAATACTTACCCTTACCAGTGATGCCATAAACATCATTTCCCGGTAATCTAGCCAAAACCCATTAACAACATTTCTTCGATGCCTCGCTTCTATTTATTTAGCCGCGACGAACATCTCAAACAAACATCCAATTAGCATCCGACGAGTTTCGGTTTTGTTTGATTTACCGGACTCGCATCCCATGAATGCACATTTTCCCTTTCTTTGTTTGCATTCTTTCCCATGGCTTTGACCCATAAAAGAACCAATGTACACACATACATGTGTACTGTGGCGATCTTAAGTATGAGATCTATTTGGTTACCCCTGTAGTGCTCCAAAACGCCCTACCACCTTTTTCCTCCATTCCTACATCCAAATCCCAGCTATAGTACGCTAAAACCCTATCAAAAAATCCTATCAAAACCCGAAAAAAAACCCAAACATGATCCAAAATTCGCAATAAACGAATCAAACATGTGTTTATCGCCTAACATTTGCCCCCACGGCATAATTATAACCAAAAACCTAAATTAAAATTAAAATTCACAATAAACGAATCTGATATTCGTTTATTGTTGTACATTCGCCCCACAGCATCAACGAAAACCAAAATTCAGAGATCATTATCTCTATCTGAAAATTTTCCATTGAGGAAAACAAACAAAAAACCAAAAGCAGATACATATCCACATCTGCGCAATAGTTTCGTAAGAATTCAAGAAATTGAATTCTTATCTTAAATAAACACTCAGGATACCCAAAAATCGAGATTGTTGTACGAAAATGTGTATTTTCGGGATACAAAATCTCGATTTGTTTTCCTTTATAAAGGAATAGTTAAGTGATCTCCGGGCCGCAGTATCTTAATCCTCGTGCCACAGAGCAGTAATTCTCAAATTTAAATTTTACATATCCCTCTTGCCTTGGAGGCATTGCCCCCAGGAAAATCAATAATAAACCTAAACTAAAAATTAAAACCAAAACTTCTTTTAATATTTTGGAAATTGTGCGTCGTCTGCAACGTTGGCTGATTCTTTTGTGTACCAGGACGACCCCAAAAAATTGGAACAGGAACCGGTGAGTAGAGTGGTGACAAGACCGAAATTTTAACGTGTATAGCGTCCACGATTACGGACATCAACCGAAGGTACTAAGGTTGCAGGGTACAGGGACACTATTCCTAAAGTGACGTCCCACGAACGATCAGGACGTTGCTCTTCCCTCTGGGTCAGAGGAAGCACAGCAACGGCCCCTTTGTAGGTCCATCTAAAGTAAAGTAAAGTAAAGTACTAAAGAGATCAAAGGTCGTTTCAAGGACTAGGAGACGCTTCCTGAAAATAAAACCCCCTACAAGAAGCACAACACCCCAAAGAGAAACTTTACGTCTCTGGAACATGAAATGCATCCTTAATTTAATAGAGCCAGTTTTACTGGCTGAATTTCTTTCGACAATAGTTAAATATCGTTGAGTCGTTTTCCACCCGCTGACCACGCTGGTCACATTCCGCCCCCGCTGCCCGTAGCGTTGCGGACACGGGATAATACCCGGAGTCGTGAGAAGTATTTTGAACTTGTCGGTTTTCAAGTGTTTGGCGAGTTTGTGCCGGTGTAGTGCTCCAAAAAGCCCTACCATCTTTTTCTCCCATTCCTAATCCAAAATCCTATCAAAACCTGAAAAAACCCAAACATTATCCAAAATTCGCAATAAACGAATCAAACATTCGTTTATCGCATAACATTTGCCCCCACGGCATAATTAAATCCAGAATCAAAATTAAAATTAAAATTCACAATAAACGAATCCAATATTCGTTTATTGTTCTATATTTGCTCCACAGCATCACCCAAATCCAAAATTCAGAGATTGTTATCTCTATCCTAAAAATTCCATTGAGTTAAACAAACAAAAACTCAAAAGCAGATACATTCACACATCTGCGTAATGGTTTCGTAAGAATTCAAGAAATTGATTTCTTATCTTGTGTAAACACAACATCTCGCTCGAAATATCCAAAAGATCGAGATTGTTGCACGAAAATGTGTATCTTTGAGATACAATTTTCGATTCCTTTTCCTTTATAAAGGAATGGTTTCGTGATCTCCGGGCCGCAGTATCTAGATCCTCCTGCCACAGAGCAGTTATTTTTCAAATAAAATCAATAAAACTAAATCCAAAATAAATAAAACTGCTTTCATTACTTTTGAAATTTTGTGCTGGCACCCAACGTTGGATGATTCTTTTTATATATATATATATACCAGGACGACTCCAAAGAAATCGGTACAGGAACCAGTACTGAGGTTGCAGGGTATAAGGACACTATCCCCTAGGTTACGTCCCACGAACAATCAGGACGTTGCTCTTCCCTCTGGGTCAGAGGAAGCACGGCAACGAACCCTTGCTGAAGTGTGTTGTTCCAGGAGCAATCAAATAAAGAGATCCAACGTCCTTTTCAGGACAAGAAAACGCGCTTCCTGAGGAACAACCCCCACAACGGCAAAACACCGGCGTTCGTTTGAGATAGTGAAAAAGAATTTATAAGTGAGAAAAGTAACTTTATTTTAAAACAATGAACTCGAAATTGCTGTTGATCGGTGCACTCTTTGCACTGGCCGCCATCGTCGTTGCTGATGTCCCCACAAAATGTAATCCAACTAAAGAACCTTATTACAATAAAAAAAACATTCATTAAACCAGTATTTTAATTTGCCGTGCTGCTGTTCCTGAGACTGTTTTCCTCATTGCTCTCGGTGATCGTGGTTTCGAACAGTTTTGCTTCTCTCCGTGTGGTGTCCAACGAACAGATAATTATGAGGGAAGACGAACTCTCGCCCATTCTGGCGTCGCGATCTCGTACCCACAATTCCATTACCTTGGAGAGAATAGAAGTTAGTGCTATGAGTCGGTAAGAAGAAAGGAATGATTTGTTTTTGGGAATTGGCTGAATGTTCGCTGACTTCCATCTATTGGGGAAACGGCCAGTAGAATAAGATGAATGGAAAAGTTTCCGCAATGTAACATTATCAGGCACAGCATTTCAGATTCGTGTGTTTCGGCTAAAGAAGGACTTTCTGTGTAAACGGATGGACATTTGTTGGGATTCAAACAGATTACATATACCCATCCTTAATAAAGAACATAGCACGAAAAGAAAATGGAGGAAGTGAGAGATAAAAAGATCAAAAGAAAAAGAGACACCGAGTTTCCAATTCTATATTTTCTTTGTATTCATAAGTAACCCATCATTTTGATGGAATGTAGAGGAACAGTAAGGCCGAAAGGCAGTTGTTTATGATATTAGTCACCTTATGTCTATCTTAGAAAATCAGTTGGGCTCCAGAACATATATAACCAGCGTTTAAGCATTTTTTTTCTAGCAAATACCCTAAAATCTAAGAAGAAAAAAATATTTATAAAATCGCAATGGAAATGAAGCGAAGGAATTAATTCCCTTTTCGCTGTGAAAATGTTTATTAAGACACTACAATATCGTACATGTAACTTACACATGACTTACGGTATGCAACCAGGTACGAATATAGAATTCGCCTAATCTGGGAACCGACAGAAAATGGCCCATAAAAGCGAAACCTTTTTTTTATCACGCCTTTCTGTTATCCTTTTCTATTATTTATTTCCATTTAGTTACCATTTGCTCTTACACTTTCAGTTAGGGTTTTTTGGGACAGTTGTTTGGGACAAAAATTATCAACAAATAAAGTAAATAGTTCTAAATGTACCTATTATCAAAAGTTAAGAGCATTTAAGTTAATTTGTTTTATTATTTAATAACACAGAATCGATCTCTTTCTACATCATCAATATACTAATCCTATTCAATGCTTGTGGACAGTGTTCCCCCCTTGGGGTCAATAGCCTTCCGCCACGGCGATGTGAAGTTCCCATTGAATAGTATCACTTTACATTTCAAGGGCATTGCTGAAGTTGAAGGTATTCAATAACTTTAATTATAAATTTACAATATTGGGACGGGATGCAAAATGTTCAACCGTTTTGCATCATAACTTTACCTGTATTTCCATTTTCATTATTGAAACGGAATGCCCAGGAGTTTAATGGTTTTGCATGATAAAATATCACTTTGCTTTTCCGTTGTCACGATTGTGATGGAATGCAAGCTGTTCAACAGTTTTGGATTATAAAATAGCACCTTGTATTTCCATTCTGATTATTGTGACAGAATGCAAGGAGTTCGAAAGTTTTGCATGATAAAATATCACCTTGCATTTCCGTTCACGTGATTGTGACGGAATACAAGTAGTTCAACAGTTTTGCATTATAAAATTGCACCTTGTATTTCTGTTCTCATTATTGTGACGGAATGCAAGGAGTTCAAGAGATTTGGATTATAAAATATCACCTTGTATTTCCGTTCTGATTATCGAGACGGAAGGCAAGGAGTTTAATAGTTTTTCGTGATAAAATATCACCTTGCATTTACGTTCACATGACTGTGGTAGAATGCTAGGAGTTCAACATGATTGCAGCGGTATACAAGCAATTGAATATGATTGTGATGGAATACAAGGAGTTCAACAGTTTTGCGTGATAAAATATTACCTTGTATTTCTGTTCTTATTATTGAAACGGATTGCGAGGAGTTTAATTGTTTTACATGATACAATATCGCCCTGAAATTCCGTTCTGATTATTAAGACTGAATGCAAGGAGTTTAACAGTTTCGCAATTGCTTTTTTTGTTTTTGTTTTAAATTGCAGTTTTCTCGGGAGTGGCGAACTTATAGCGCTGAGTCGAGTTGGTGGTTGTAACGCTCTGGAAACAGCTTCCCCGCTCTGTAACGGAACGAGTTCTGATGCATAGATGTTCACGCCGTCGGGAGATCAACCGCAAATTGGTGCGACCTTGTGGTGGGCATATAAACCAAATTACGTGGACAATACCACGAATCTCTGAAGAACAGTCCCCGTGATAATATCTGTAAAACAGGCAGAGGTCGGTTACGCGCCTTCTATGTGATAGTGACTGTAGTCCCGACGTCAGCGACGTGTCCCCGATCAGACGGATCACTCGTCTCTGAATGCTCCCAAGTAGGTCGAAGGTATGTTTAAGAGCAGAGCTCCAAACATGGGAGCAATATTCGAGCGCGGGTGTAATTTGGGATATAATATATAATATAAAATATTTCTTGCCTTTAAAAAAATAACTCAGCTTTCCAGAGGCAGACCTGGCGATGTTCGACACGTGTTTATGCCACGGTACATTCCCTCAGACCGTGATATTGAGCAATTTCAAGCTTTCCCCAGAATCGGGGGCCTGGCCATTCATCATCAGCTGTGGAACCGATGATCCTCTTTATTCATTGCACTGAAGTTGACGACATTGGCCTTTCCTCACTGTAGGACCTTATCCAGATCCCGATTCAGAAAGTCAATTTGGCTATATCTCAGCTGGTGCGATTTTGATGCACGAATTGGCCGATCACCCGAAAAAGAAGAAACAAGCGTAAAAACATTCGCAAAACTGAGCACTTTGTGATCCGTCGACTCCAACAAATCATTTATGTGAAGCAAAAACAAGGTTGGAGCCAAAATAGAACCCAGAGGCACCACAGAATTAACAGGATACAGGTCCGAAGACTCGCCGTCTACAGCAAGCCGGATCGATTGATTTTCGAGGAAGCTCTTCGTCCACTGGCAGAGCTGATGCTAAAGTCCGAATGAACTAAGTTTGCTCAGCAATGCTCCGCGCCATACCCAGTCAAAACCGTTGGAGATATCCAATGCGACCGCTCTTGATTCACCATGGCCCTCAATCGCAGATGTCCATATATCGGTTATAAGGGTCAAAAGGACTCCAGTGGGCCGCCCGTCACGGAATCTGTATTGACGATCATTTAGAACTCTATTTCATACCAGATATTTAATCAACTCGGTATTGATGACCTTGTCCATCACCTTGAATAACATATACAATAATGCTATCGGCCAGTAATTTTGTGGATGACATCCTTTCCTCTTTGCTCCTCGATAGTAGAGTGGTTAGTATACCCGCCTGTCATGCGGGAGACCGGGGTTCGATTCCCCGTCGGGGAGCCTCTGGGGTAAGACCAATGACCTTGCCCGGAAAATAAAAATCATTATTGAAAATTTAACAAACCTCAGGACTTGCTGAATAAGGCCAAGACCGGTTCCCGGTTGTAGTGCCGATGATGATGATGATGATCCTTTCCCCTTCTTTGGAATTGGCTGAACTCGAGGAATTTTGCAGAAGGTAGGAAAATTCCTCCGTGCATAAGATACGCGGAAGAGTCTGCCAAGAACCGGCGATAGTTCTGGAGCACAGTTCTTAAGCACTATTGCTGGTATTCCGCCCGGGCCGGTTGCCTTCTTAGAGTCCAGTCCATGGAGAATGCGTTGAATAGCACGTGAGGGCAACCTCACATCCCACACCTGAGGCCGTACCGGCGCGATCACGGGTGGTTCGAAAAGACCGGTATCAAGGTTTGAATTCGCGGAAAATAAATTCACATAAACTTTATCTTTTGGATCTGTGACCAGCGTCCAGCTAAACGTCATTAACGGAGGAAAGAGGAGGAATCGAAGTTACTGCTGACAGCCCTAGTCATCGACCAGCAGGGACGTGAACCAGTCTTGGACTCACTCTGTCGTTGTAGGCCATCTTCGCGGTATCAATCGCAAGGTTGCACGCGTTTTTGATTCTAAAAAAATTCGTTCTGTTAACCTCGACAGGATTGGAACACCATTGTTTACAAGCTCTATTTTTCGCCGCTGTAATTAACTCGCATTTTTTATCAAACCAATGTTAATCAGATGACTTTCGTTTGGAGGAATGCGGAATGTAGATCTCCACCCCGAGAAGAATAATCTCTGTGACCGACTCCGCTCAAGCGTTAACGGATCATAAAATATCACCTTGCATTTCCGTTCTGATTATTGAGACGGAATGCAAGGACTATAATAGTTTTGCGTGATAATATATCACATTGCATTTCTGTTCACATGATTGTGATGGAATGCAAGGACTTCAACATGATTGTAGCGGAATAAAAGGAGTTTGTGGCGGTTCCACGAACCGCACAAACCACTATAGGCCGAGATACGTTCGTTCCATCAAGGAACATACTCACCTATGACTAAACTTCACGTGCCTATAGACACATGCTCCCAACGTCCGCCTTTCCACCTGGCCAAAGGTGACATCCATACTGGTGTCAACGCCGGACCAAAAAAAGAGTGCGATCTTCCCTAGTGGAGAGATTCTCGATTAAGAGAGAATCACCAGGAAAGGTAAAAAGGAGAGAGAACAATCGGGTGAGTCGTGACATCCCCTAAGAAAAATTTATTAGTTCTTGTTCGGAAGGAAGGTAATCGGGAGTGTGTCGCGCGAGTGTCCGTTTAATAAAGTAACGCCCGTTGTAGAAAAGTAATGACTGTTTCAATAACATCAAGAATAAAAATAAGCAAGTGGTGTTTTTCTTCTTCAAAGACTTGTGTCGGTTGTTATTGGAGTCGCGAGTAAAGTGTTCGGCGGAACACTTCCCCAAGAATATCCTATGTGTGAATACGAGAATCCGCCAAAGTTGTACTTTCATAAAAATATTAAAACAAAAATCGATTTTTGAAGTCGTCAATAAGAATAGGAGCCGGTCGGAGGGGCTGGGTTTGAGTATGCTCCATCTTACTAAATTTTTTTCGAATCGACACAAAATATCCGAAGAATATTTCGGAGACTTGTACTTTCAAAAAAAGACTAACATAAATTAAAACAATAATAGACTTTTTGATAATGATGACTACATATGCACCCTTAATACATGTTTGCGTCTGACTTCCGATTAACTAGTTCAAATTTGTATGTACACGCACTATTTTTACAAAACCTGGTTCAAACACGAGTCGTTTTATAACCACACCCGATTCAATTTTTTGACATGTGGGGGTTCTTTTAGCTTACCAGACGAACCCCCCATAACTACAACCCAACTTCCACAACTTCCCGCTAATGCAATTGCATTAGCACCTGTAAATGCTTCCCGGATCAAGTTTACCTAACGTATAATCTGAAAACTCCTGGAAGAGAATTCTTACCTTCATGCACCAATTCGCATTCAAAAGTTCCTACAAGAATTCTGTCCACCTTATCGGATCATAAATCCAAAACCCAATTCGGCACCTTCGGTTGCCAGGCAAATCCCGATCTTACCATATGCATTTTCCGAATTCCTGTAAACAATTCGGTTCACATATAGTGTAACCATCATAACTAGGGAGCATAAACATTGCGTCGCCTATTCCCAGCCTCACCATGTGTATAATAAACTTACCTCCATACACATTGGCTGGCGACCTTTGTCCAAGGGACAGAAGCAAATACACCCATCTTGCGTCTAAAGGCATAAACGAAATCCTATAGTATAAGCAAACGCAAATAGGAAATGTGTACTTACCCTTAGCAGCGATTCCAGAAACACCAATTCTCAGTGAATATGCTAAAACCAATAAGCACCATGCCCAAGATGCATTGCGGTCTATCAATACAGCTGCAATGCACATCATAGACAATGATCTACACGATCTCTTTGTCTTCCAATATTTCTGGATCCGCTTCTCATGAGCTCGGGGCATGAGCAAACAGAAAGCCATTAGTACCCAATGAGATACGGCTTGTTTACCTAGCCGAACTCACATCTCATTGATGCCCATTATCCCTTTTGATTTTTTTTAGCTTCGTTCTCATGCCCTTGCCCCATGAAAGAACCAATGTGCACACATATATGAATACCATCATGATATCCTCTGTGAGATCCGTTTACCTACACCAAAGAGACACTTCACGTTTCTTTTGTAAGAGGAAACACACCCTAAATTAAGAGAGCTGTGGGGCTTTTCAGGGCCCGAAGAGCCATACATCGCTCGATCCCCACCTTTCCAGGCGAACGACTTACCTCTCGGTCGAACTTCAGCAAGGTTGCGTAACCTTGCTACGGCATTTACCCTCAGCCAAATCGCCGGAATCAATACGGTTACCCAATCGGATAACCGTTTTGAATTTATGTTAGGCAGCTTACCTATTCAGTAGGGGATTTCCGTCCAAACCCCTTTTTCTCCAGCATCACCACTGAAAACATTAAATCCACGGCAAAGCTTATCACCTTGCCGTGGCATCGAAAACTCACCCTCGGCCAGACCATATTCCCTAAAAAACATTAAGCCCACGGCAAAGCTTATCACCTTGCCGTGGCATCGAAAACTCACCCTCGGCCAGACCATATTCCCTAAAAAACATTAAGCCCACGGCAAAGCTTATCACCTTGCCGTGGCATCGAAAATTTACCCCCGAGGCGTACATCATTTCCTGAAAAGAACATAAGTCCATGGCAAAATCATCACATTGCCATGGCATCTGAAATCTTATCTTTAGGCATACATTCTGCCAGGGCATCTCGTTTCCATAGCCTTAAGCTATGGAAACAACAATCAACAAGAGTTCCTTGTGACTCGTTGTATTTGTTTACCCCCGGCATAACATGCATACGGCTATTGCCCCTATTGATTTACTACCGCCGACAAGGTTTCTGTTGACGCAAATCAAACATGTCCCTGTTTACCAGCAATCGCTGGCTTCCAATTATCGTCCCCCATGTTCAGAGACCGTAATCGCGCAGCGACCAGGATGCAGCCAGAAAATGTTTACTTTCAACATCTGGCAACGGCTGCACCCTATGTTCGTTGCAATGTAATCATCGACATCCGAAATGATGATTTATGGCCTTCCATTAGGATGACCAAATTATCGGTTTCAGTTTTTCACACCTCACATGCTAGAGTTTGCATTCCTAGAAAATGCACTAGCGATGTTGCCCGCCATCCACGGTCGCTGAACGATCGTATGCATGGCATACGCACACATGCGTAATGTATGCCTATTCCGTCAGGTCCAATCACGATTAACTACATCAAGTTAATCGTGTAACTCCGCCTTCTTTCCAGTTTCTTTCGGGATTCTTTCACTTTAACATTTTCCAATGGGATTAGTCAGATTTTAGTCACGAGTCCAGAAGGAGTCACCCGCGTCGCTGTCGTTGCGCAAAAGTCAGTTTTTTTTCCTTGGGGAGAGCATCGGTACCACGAGTACAAGTCGAAGTCAGTGAGTTTTGCGATACACGTTGTTTGGTGCGTTGTGTTATCGTTTTTATTTCGGTTTACGTGCCCCTTGATATCAATAGTGTAGTTTAAAATTACGTTTCGAAATCTTTCTTAATCAAATTTCCTAAGAGAACACAGGCTAATCTCATCTCAAGCCTTAACTAAATCGATGTGAATTAAATAGACAGACAAAAGTACATAACTGTGTAGTATCCATTATTGCAAAATAAAAGTGACCTTGTATCAAAATTAAAGAAAGAAACTTGTGTGTGTTTTAATTGTTCCGGTGATAGAGTTTTGTCTTTCGTCGGTTTAGTTTTTACCAACCCGTATCCTTCGGATACCACCATAAAACTGAACCACAGAGCCCGTACCGCCGGCCCAATTTCCTTTCCTAGCGAATTGACATCGCTGAGTCCTTTTCCACCCACCGACCGAGCCGGTCGTGTTTACTCCCGCTCCCCGGTACGCACGGGGACGCTAATGTTACTAAGTCGAGTTGAGTAAGCGTGCTATTAATTAAAAGATAATCCCTTCTTGTGCCTCCAGTATAGTGCCGTTCTCAATTAAAAGTTTAATGTCATACAAGTGGTGTACACCGTCTTATATTTCCTTTTTGTGCATCCGTTTCATCGTCTGTGTAATTAGCATCCCGTAAACTAATATATGATACGTATCAATAAACTACAATTAATAACCAGAAACAGTGCGCTAGTGTTTTATTATTCCTTTTCCTGGTGAACAGTTTTTTCTCTCTTGTCGTGGAACTATTATGATGGAGGAAGGAAGTAAATCCGCGCCGTACGCCGGCGCGCAATACTTCCTCCCCACAGGCATGCAATTGTTCACTGATTGATATTAATTTTGTTCCCCCATGTTCAATAAACATTTTGCCTTTTCTTTATTTTTTTGCCCCCTAGCTCGTGCATCACAACAGAGGTCATCACTCAAACAGACACGATCGTCGGCTTTGAAGCACACGACAAATCTTGTCGGTTCTTCTTGTAATTTTTATGCATTATAGTTGGACGAATCTCAACTTAAATGGGCGACGCATGATGGTTTCAATGGTCAGTCTGTGGATTGGCGTCCGGCTGCGTGGACGCCAATCATTTAAAATACGAATTTGAATTAATTTATGAATTTATCTAATTTAATGAAATTATTACGTACTGTGAATTGACACCTGACACAATTGCCGACAAAATATTAAGTGTAATTACAGCTAGTTATTAATAAAGAAGCGAGTAAAAGCACCTTAAAATCATTTTATCTTTTACTCGACTTCAATAGCGGATCTCAGTGTCCCTCTGGATTTGTGTTTACACTAAAGTGCGCAAAAAGGGAATTTCGAAGTATCCTTAAATGTCAGAGCACAGCACGATCAGAAGAAGAGGTAGAGGATAAGAAAAGGAAGTATCGATCTACATTAGTCTTAAACGTCCGGATATTATAACGACGGGTAAACACATTATCTCATCCTGAGAAAGGTTGCCGCAAGGCTAATAACCTTGCCCGGAAAAACAAATTATTATGGATAGTTTACCAAGTCTCGGATAAGGACCGGATACCGGTGGGGAGACTTGCTAAATAGGACCAAGAACGGATCCCGGTTGTAGTACCGATGATGATGATGAAAGACATTGTGGCGACTCTAACAGATACACACACAATTCACAAGCAAACTAGTGAAGAACACGAACGAAAAATCCAATAAGAAAAATACATCAGAACCGTATACCTTAGCATAACAATTCGCATCAGTGGAGTATAGTCGAGTTTTGAAATCAAATTCAAAACACGGTCAGTAGCCTGATGGGTAACGCTTAGGTTCAATTTTTTTCGTGATTCAAACTGTCATAGCGTCTGTTCGAATCACACGATCTTCTTCACTATTTCTTCAAACGCTATAACTTTATCTGGACAGAGTGTCGTTAGGCTAGAAAATGACACTCGCTATGTTTTTATTGCGCGTATTAAGTTAACTTTCAATGTGAACTTGGGTTAGAGGAAGCACGGTGGTGACCGCAACAAGAGATCCCAAAAATCTTTAAAGACGCCTTTTTTCAGAACATAGATATTTCTGGATTTCATGACAGCAACGGGCTAGCACCCAAGGCCAATATCGCATCGGAATGGGGTGTAAGCTGAAGTCCGCAATGGATGTGTGAACGTCACCAATATAAGTGTTACTCGATTGCAGCGCCTGCCTCGCTGAAGCTCGGGTCAAAAACTCCTGTGGCGGTTCCGCCAAACCCCACGGTTCGCCTTCCCGAAAAAACCTCAATAACTGCTACCCAGTCTGGATAAGCTTTCGCTAATGCAATTGCATTGGCATCTTAAATGCTCCACGCATTAAAACAATCGAATTTATATAACCTAAAAATCCCTGGAAAAGAAAACGTACCTTTCATGCATCTCTTCGCATACAATTCCTGTAAGATCTCTTTCTTACCTTATCAGGAATCTCAAACTAATTCGGCACCCTCGGCGTCAAGCAAATCTCCCTAGACGAATTCCTCTAAACAAAATGATTTGAATTACATATAATGTAACCTTCACCAGGGGCCATAAACATTGCGCCGTCTATTTTCCAACTTCGCCATGTGTATGATAAAGCTCTTAACGTATACATTGGCTGGCGACAATTAGCGCAATCGACACTGAAGCCTATTTCCCTAACTCACACCATGACTAAACAAAATACCCCTGTCCTTCATCAGGCATTCGCGCGATACGCAAATAATTCAATATCTACCCTTACTAGCGATGCCATAAACATCATTCCCCAGTAACCTAGCTAAAACCAATTAGCACATTTCCACATCGTATCGGCGTCTTTTTGTTTAGCCGCGACGCACATGTTCCAACAAAGATCCCATTAGCATCCGACGATTTCGGTTTTATTTGCTTTACCGAAATCGTATCCTATGAATGCACTTATGCCCTTTCTTTGTTCTAGGTTCATTCTTATCCATGAAAGAACCATGCACACACACCATTGAATTGAAAGAGTGCATTTCCTACAGCGGCCGCACCCTTAAGAGAAAAGTGTTTCTCTCTCTTCCCTTGTTTCTTAGCCCTAAACTGTGCAGTGTTTACCACCCGTATTTTGAACTCGATGTCCTTTGGAGAGCAATTTTCGACGGAACAGTCTTTGGAAATTATAGTGACAGACGATGGGGATGGTAGTGAACCGAGTGTCCGTGTTGGCACAATACGTCCTGCCCACACTCCTCATAATGAGTATTACCTCACTCTTACCTCAGAAACCCACTTATGAAAGGAACTCATTCGAAAGGATTGACACAGCAGAGGCATGAAAGAAAAACAGATGTTGAGGAAGGTTTTACGGCATTGCATTGCATTCGCGATTATATTCCTTTCGGACTGCATCGAAGGCATCTACCCCGACCCTTTATTTCCTTCACAATCATCCACTGACCATTGCCCAAACTATTCGATACTTCGGAATCCTATGCGATAGGGAACTCAATTTTCTCTTATATATTGACGAGATAATCCTAAATCTCAACTCGGGCCTAGGGTTCGCGAAACGCTGGTCAACGGTTTTTTTTCCACCTCTACGTAACCCGATCCCTTTACTTTTCACTCATCCGTCCTTTCCTAAAATATGCTAGCTAGGTATGGTCTCCCTGTCAACAGATCCATATTCGTAGAACCGAAAATCCCCAACGTCGCTTCTTACGGTTCGCTATCCGTGGTCTAGGATGGGAAAACCCTTTAATCCTGCCCCGATACATGAGCCGGCTGAAATTTATCAACCTCAGAACTCTTGAGAAGCGGAGAGTTCAGGCCGACATTCTTTTCATTCATCGACTCCTCTCCGGCTCGGTCGACTGTCCTGAATTTTTCTAAATACAAACCCTCGTAACACACAAAATCGCCGCTGTCTTTATACTCCCCAACCGCACCTTGTTGCGTGCGGCTTCCGCCATCTCCATCGTTTGTTCTTTTTAATATAATTTAATAATAGATGGTAAGGTGGTGAAAAAAACACACGATCCACATGTTGAATGTGCGAACATACTCTTGTTCGAATGTGGATCGTGTGGAAGTTAGATCTCTTTTTCGGAGTGGATGGAGATGGAGAGAGGGAGAAAGGTTCTTTTTGTGTACTTGACGAAGGGGAAGGAGAAAGGAACAACAAGTTTCTATTATGCCGTTTGTTGATGGTTTTTTGTAAAAGACTGTTTTTTTTTATGGTTCCGTTGTGAATGTTTTTTGGGGCAGTTCGGCTTACGGTTGAAGAAGGAAGGAACGAAATTTTTCCCGTTTTTCTTTGAAGAAGCATTGTAAAAAGAAAATGTTTAAAAATTAAAAGAAATTGGATAAATTGTAAAGAAGCAAGGATTAAAATTAAAAAAGATATTGAAAAGTACTTCGGACAATTTGGTTTACTATAGCTTTCAATCCAAAAATTTATAAGCAGTGTACTATCCAAAGAATCGGAGAACGAAGCAGAGAGTGGTATTTTCCCTGTCCAGATTGAATAAAATAAATTGAACCAGGCGAGACATTTGAGGCTTCACAAGGTGGTACCCGAGAAATTGGCAACCGCAGCCGGAGGGAAAGCGGCTGCACAGACCTGAGCCGATCACAGTAGGATTGCTGAACTAGTCACCAGGGGAAGGAAAAACAGTATTGCTGAACTAGCCACCAGAGAAAAAGAAAAAACACGTAACCAATTTATACTTATATTAAATGTTCTGTGGCAAAAACGTCACAACCTCTTATGGTTTGAACGATCCCCTTTCGCGGATGCTGAAAAACATCAACTCTAACTCCACCTCGTTTGATTTCGACCTCACTACCCATACTCTCAAGCACATGTCTTACAGGACTTTTTTGCGGTAGAATTTCTTATGTTGCGAGCCCGGGGTTCTATACATTTCGGGGCGGGAACGCAAGCACTCCATCTCGAACAGCCGAAACTTTTCCATGTAGAATTGGAATATATTATACCATACCGGGCGCCCACACACCAACACTGGTGGGATGAATGCGGAGTATGAAATTATTTTGACTTGGGGGTCTAGAAGACTACTACGGAAGTGACTTCTAGTCGTAGCATATGCGCTTTTAGCCGTGGTAAGAGCAGCTACTATATTCTAATTAAAGTAAGGATACTGATCAAGCCAGATATTACAGTTTTTACTTTTAGGAAAATATTATTACTGCCTGCAATGGAAAATGTGTTCCAATTCCGCTTTGTATCCCTCGATGCCATGGACGTGGGCATTCTGATCTCTGTTTTCTGGTCATTTTATTTTAGTTTCCAGTCCTCGCAAAAACATTTGATTCTATTGGAGTCATCTTGCAGAAGTCTGTTGATGACATAAATCGTCTCTCCAGATCTGTACACCGAATTGTCGTCGACGTGTACCATGGCATAGTTGAGAGAACCAAAAATGAATGGGACAATTCACTGCTCCCTGCTGCAAGCCATTTTTGGTGTAAACGGTCTTGTTGGAGGTTATATCTCCACATTTCACCACAAACTGTTTACCCACTATTATATCGTAGATGATATATAACATAATCCCGGCATTCCCAAATTTAATACAGAAGCTTATATACAAACCGTTCAAGCCACGAAACGTAGTTGGGATATTTGGCTAGAATATTTGTTCTGTATGAGTAAATGTCATTAATAGGGTCGTTGCAGCACTTATGACATTGCGCCTATCTCAATGTATTTATCGGTTGCACAATTTAACTGAAAGGTCCTAATTGTTTACAGGAAACAAGACAGAGACAGCGAACATTCCTGCTCCGAATTTGAATTAGCAAGTAGTAACCCCTCAATAGCACAGTAGTCAAATGAAGCTGCACGTATAGATGCATGCATTTTGATGGTGTGCACAACATCCCCTCTGCGGGTGCTAGTGAAATAGTTTTGAATATAAACTGAATACATCGTCGTCAATCGTAAATCTTTTAATTCCATTTGAAAGCTTTGCTTTGACTTGAGAAGTGTCATCGTTTCGGTTCATCTCGTTCACATTGCGAATCCTTGGACACTCAAATTTGAAAGAGAAGGAACAAACAAAAATGCACTTGTCTAGAGTAATTTGTTTTAGTTGGTTCCAAACGAATCCAATTCGCAGCGTATGCAAGAAATTTATTATCCTGGGGACTTTCCGACCTTCTGGTGGGTAAGGATTGATAAACGCAAAGTCGACTACAGATCTTGCTTCCCTGATGCAAGCTGACTGGTAGAGAGGGAGAACAGACGAATAAACTCGTAGGTGTTTAGTTGTGTAGGCAACTCCCTTTACTAGATGTGCTTCTGGTTCCTTTGTGTCTGGTTCTGTCCAGGTATTATACAAACACAGCATCGCGATGCAATTAATTTGTGCATTTAACTGAAGAGGTGACAAATATTCATCAACAGTCCTCTTTGCAAGGACGAATGAATATTTCAGAACGAGTCTGGTATTATATTGGTTGCCCTTTCGTTTGGTAGTTCTGTCAACCCTGTGATTTAGGAATCGCCTTTCGTCCTGCAGTAGACAGATAAAAGTAGAAAAAAAAACAACTCAAAATTCACTGTTTTCATGTTCATGTTACTCCTTCCTGTGTGCTCACAATAACGACTGTGTCCTTGCAGCGTTCATAACAAAGTGAATTCTCATAACGAGGATTTTCCGTTAAATGTTTGGTCGTTTATCCTTCATCTGATTTGTCCATATACTCCCAACGGGTCTTTTATTACGCATCACTTGCCATCAACAGATGTAGAGTGGATATATGAGGTTCATTCTATCAAGCATTTCTGTCCTTGAACGTTGTTACCTTTAATTTTCCCTTAATTATCAGCCAACAGTTTGTAGTTTATCTTGATCATTAAGATTTAAGGATCTACGTTTGCATTTATGTTAAATTCGTCTGTATAGTCTTCTTTTGTAAGCAAGCGTGAAACCCATCCCTCTTCAAAGGAGCCCGTTTAAGGCCCCTCCTTGTTTCCATCTTTATCTCCATCTGCATGTGAAAAGAGTGTGAAAGTAAATTTTCATTTTTCCTTCCGCATTCGTTTTGTAATCTACGAAATGGACTGTTATCCATTTCAGCATCCGATATCCTTGTTGTAACATTTCAGGGAAAACTTGAATCCAACTGCTTCCCTAACGGCGGGTCGATTAGGGCTAAAAATCTGAATTCATTTTGTTAGAATACTCTTTGGAATTTTATTTTAGTTACACCATTGAGAAGGATACGTTTCGGGCAGCAGGACAAACAGGACTGAAAATTTAGGATTCACGGGATTTATTGGGCGAAAGTTCTGCTCAGTGTCTGGTTTACGAGGAGAAGGTGTAACATTCCCTTGGAAATTAGCATATTACCGTTGGCAAGTTGGAGAAAACTAACTCCCGAGAGAGGTATGGTTACAACACCTCGAACATTGCATTAGATCGAAGTTATACCGGGTTGGGGAGAGATGTGTGTTTATGTGCTGGTCCCTGCACAAATTCACTTAACTATAAAACGCTGAATTTTATCTTATGTCCTTGATGTAAATGTGTTTGCGATGGCATTTGAATTAACTGTCAATCTGATGAATGAGAGTGCGAATAAGATATTCAGTTTAGAATCGAAGTTGTGATTGTCACATTATCCTGTAGACTACATCGGTTACCGAAAAGATGTTTCTATTGTATTTAATCTATACTTATGTATTTATTTATTAAACTTTACACTTCTTAGCAAGTTTATGTTTAGATTACAATAGTAATCCCATGCGGGGTGTATGGTTTTATTTGTTTTGCTCCCTAAACGAACATACGAGCATAGTTTGATAACTCAGTGACTTTTTGAATAAAAGATACTTTTTTCGGCAAATAAGCATTTTATTTCCCAACATCTTCTCGTTTTAGATCGATACATCTAGTCCAGCGTTTGTACAATTTGTTTATTCCTTCCAAATAATAGGTTTCCTGAAGGCCTACAAATGGGGCCAAATCTCTTACCGCCCAGCCATTTCTTCACGTATGCAAGCAGAAAATAATCGCAGGGGCCTAATGTGGAGAATGTGCTGGATGCGATAGCAGTTCGTAGCCCAATTTATGGATTTTGCTTGATTATACTTAATCAGCACACGCAATTCACTTTTTTCCATTTACGTTAAAATTCACGAAGTTGTCTGTTTTCAAAGGCTGTCAAACACAAACTAAATGATCCAGCTTTACTGTCAAACTTTGACAGTAGTCTGTTTATATATGGCAATTGACGGGAGGGTCTCATGTTTCTGTGTGGGGAATTCAGAAAGTCACTGATTTATCAAACTGTCTTTTATATGCCGATAACAAGTCCCGTGATTTATAAGTACCAGTGTCTACTGAAATATACAGGTATGTGTACGATGGTGAATACTGATTTCTACATTTTCAAACGATTGAGTAGTAGGCGCATCAACGTCCCACAAGCTGAGTTGCAGCCAGATCGACTCTCTAAATGTGGATTTGTGGCGGTTTCAATAACGCCACCGCTGGCCTTTTCCAGATACAACACTTAACTTCCCCATAGGGCATACAAAAAGCATAAAAAACAAGTATTGTGGCAGTTCCATTGAACGCTACTACTTACCTTACAACCTATGACGAAGAAACAGTTTCCCAAAACACATAAAAACATGTACTTACCTTCCATAGTTGTACCAACTATCTTCAGAAATACTTTGAATCAATAACTCTCGCTGATGTAAAATTCCATCAGCAATAATAGGTATTTTTCCACAAGGGCATGGTAGCATAAAACGCATCATGTGCCTTAAAAGCAATTTGGTTGCACTATCAAGCAACCAACATTACCCGAACCACATCGATGAAATATCTCCTGATGAGCCTGCCACAAACGTGCAGGAGATGTGTGGTGCTTTTCCACTAGAGGCATCGGCACGGACGCAGGTTGAGAAAAAAGCCACTGATTGATCCCTGAGAATCACTACGAACCACATTGTTCTTCACCTAGGTTCACCAAATCGTACAACGGTAATCTCGTCGCGGATAGTTCAGCAAAGAAGAAGAGTATCAATCGACTCCAACGGGAGTGGCCAGCCTTTGGTAAACTCTGTCCTTTCGCTTCAAGCGGCACAGGAACGGGAACCAGTTTGACGAAGTTTACAAATAGTGATAATGTTCGCTAACTTAACGTGGTGCACTTGGGACCGTAGGGTCAGTTAATTAACACAAATTGGTAAAACGTTTTAAACATCGCAATCGAGGAACTATGGCGTTAGAGCTGGCTAAGGTGTTCACTTATATTTCTCCTTAAGACTCCACTGAATATATGCACAACTGTTTGTCGATTCACTTATCCACTGAAGACTGATTAAGTTGGAACACGAATCTCACAGGTACTGTCAATTATTCGAAACCGATTTTACGATGAACACGATTAGATGAATGCATTATTATTGTTTATTTAACTACGCGTAAACTGCACTATGTCTTATTATGCAAACGGCTCGGAGACGAGAAATAGTTATACAAAGGTAATTAAGAAAGGCCGCGAACAGGTTAGGTGAATTTTCAAACGGACGTTTACTAAACAAGAATTTTCCTCTCGACATTTAACCGCACACAGGGGGGGGGGGGGGGGGGGGGGGTGAATTTATTACTCTTGCTAACTTGATGCGCACTCTGCTACGGATAAAATCTGACTCAACGATGTTCGTCGAGATCAACTTCCACCAGCCGCCATGGATTCTTCCTATATCCCTTCAGGTCAATGTACTGGTGCACAAGGCGGAAAATCTTTCATGATGGTGAGGGATTGACCTGCAGATGTGCAGGTTAACGTCTCATCCAGGGGAGCCATGGACGAGCGATTAGTAAACAAAACAACCGCAGTGAGGTTCTATGTGTTTGCTTTGATTTCCTGGTTGGTCATCATAGGGCATGGCGTGGGTAAGATTGTCTAAACAATGATCATATCCATGCCCAAATTCCGATGAAAAGAAATTGGTATTAGGGGCTGCAGGCATCGCTGAGATAAGCGATGGCGCAAAATCGCCGAAGAAAGAAATAGGTTTTGCGTGTTCTATAAATAGAAACGCTATTTCGGAGGGTCATACGCTGAGATGCACATTTGTTTAGTTTAACCAATGCTGCATGGGAACGTCGGCTGTTTACGTAATCGCCCAGAATCATATCGTTGCAGGCAATAGATTTCTCTGTGACGATAAGCCAACCGCAGATTTGTTCGCCTATGGCAAAGGCTAGGGCGGCTATTGTTTGGCTATGAAAACTGTACGTGGGACACGATCGTTGGCATGATTGTTTAAATAGCAATCATGATCGTGTCCGATTCAATGGGTGTTAGTTTTTGGAAATTGCATCATAGGACATGATCATTAGGATGATTATTTGAACAACGATCGTGGTCATGTCCTATTCGATGATCGGGTTTCGCTTGGGCGATCAAGGGTCGGAAATATCCGCTGCAGCTGTGTCCACAGATCCGCTGGCCAGCGTGTGTTTGTCGATTATAATTGCTGACAAGCTGAGCCGATTATGAACCAGAAAAAATTCGATATTATGCATGCCCTCGTGGTGAGGTTTAACTTTCAGGTATGATGCTGCAGGGGAGCTTAAGCAGCCCCGTAATTGCAGTTAAGTACTATGGGTTTGTATGGGAAAAGGAAGGTGGTTAATTTACGAGGATGGGCGGCTCTTTGGGAATGTATTAAAGAACTGCCACAGATGTTTCTTCTTTTCTTTCCTTTTACCTATGCCCACATCGGTCGGTCATCCGATCGACAAATACATTAGGGCATACGGCTGACCGCCCAAGGAAGTCGAGTTCTCCTAAATGGAAAATTACCATCGTGAATTCGACTACTTGGAGATGCCGCCAAGATGTCCACGATCATTATAAGTGCTGTGCGCAGTTGCTGATCGTGTAAACACCTAAATCTCTACGTCGAGATAGCTGCACCAGCTGCAACCATGCCAGCTAATGTCCCCTTATGGATTCGGTTGATCCACGGTCCGCATGCTCGTGGACATACGCCATGAGCAGCAGAAGCGATCATCGTGTGTGTGTTTCAGGCCCTTTTGCTAGACCAATGCAAGGAAAATCGTCCCTTGTCGGGCACCGAAGCAATGAACGAAATTCGCTGTGTTGTCGTCTTCGGTGAATTAATCAATCGCGATACGGATTCCGTGGAGGCAGTCTTGCCTCCACGTTAAATAATATGAGTCGAAGCCCAACAACCGTCGATGAAGGAGTTATCAATCTATAAGTAATCCGCACTCCTGAAAGATACTTAAAATCGTTCGAGTAATTTTCAGTTTATTTTGAAGCATTCTTAAATCGGTGTTTCAGCAGTTCAATTCACCTAAAGCATAATTAACTGTTTTAAAATATTTCGTAGCTTTTACAAACGCTTCCGAACAGTGGAGTTCCTTTTTATGTTAAATGCATTCTTAAATCAGTGTTAACCAAGTTCAGCAATTCATTTCACCTAAAGCATTATTAACCGTTTTTAAATTATTTCAAAGCTTTTACAAACACTTCCGAACTGTGGGGTCCCTTTTTTGTGTTAAAGCCCGAAAGCAATGTTTCCTGTAATGTAGTTGTCGTTTATGTTTATCATCATCATCATCATCGGCACTACAACCGGGAACCGGTCTTGGCCTTATTTAGCAAGTCCTGAGGCTTGTTAAATTTTCCATAATGATTTATTTTTTCCGGGCAAGGTCATTAGTCTTGCGCCATGTCGTTTATGTTTATTAAGTTTTAAATAAAGGATAAAATAAATAAAGAAAAACCGTCAGCGGTTTATTTGCGCTCCACTAGGCAACCCAACGAATACCAACAATCTTCGACTTATCTCCCAATGACATATGTCTTTAATAAAATTCGTTTTTTTATTGCTTTTGGTAGAATGGGACAACTGTGAAACTCCTTTCCATGACGTCTGCTTCCGGATCACTATAATTTGCAGCTATTGAAAAATACCAACAGTTGTCTAATAGCATTTCTGAGATTGGGTTCGTGCCGTCGATTCACCTTTTCTAAAGTATATTTTAAAAAATCAATCGAATTGCTGCGCAAGGTGGTAACAAGGTAAGCAATCGATGGCAAATCGGCGTATGAGACAATGCAAATTACCGTCGACGATACAACGAAGAAAAACATAAGCGCAGTTTCATCAAAGGAGAAAGAGAGAGAGAGAGAGAGAGAGAGAGAGAGAGAGCCAAAGATTTCAGGTGTCCAAAAAATTTACCCACCAACCACACATACATCGTCAGGAAACTATCATGTGGCTGGTACCGGAATACCTACTTCCAACCGGTACAAAGATGTTCGAAGAAATGGAACGTCTGTAGGAGCAATGACCGCAACGGCCATTAAACCGATCGATGAGAACATCCCAGTTTCCTTCGGTTATGGGAGAAAAAGAAAATACTGTAAGTGGTTAGTTTCCTTTATTTATTCTAATAATGATAACAAAAGGTCTTATATTTCTATTAATAACCCTGACGCTCACCACCGGAAAAAGAGAGAGCGAGTGCCTGCCATGCGCTCTTTTTATATTGCATACTCAACGAACAGTGTAGTTAGCGTTCGTTCAAAGCCCGAGAACACAAGTAGACGTCAGCCGCGCCAGAGTTGGGGTTACACTGAACAGAATTGTTCTTCACCATTTAAAATTACGGCTATTGGTAGGAAAGCTGTATTTTTGCAGTTATAGCATTTCGTTGGTTTTTCGTGCCTGTCAAATAGCGAGCGTGGTTTTAATGAAAAATTGAAACTTAACCTGTTTCACTAATTGTAAAGCACAACATATACCATCTTGTGGTACACACTGCCGTCTTCTCGCACCCACAGCTGGCTTGATCTCTTTTCTTGGTAATTTATAATTACTCAAGAACTCAATGTGTGTTTCCTTTTTGGAAAAGAAGTTGCTGGTGTTCTTGAAACATCATTCTATAAAAAAGTTTTCTCCGGGCAACACAAAACTCTATACTTTACGACTGAGTTGGTGTTGTTGATAACTCTAAGTAGTACGTGTGTAAACCGATAAAACTCTGTCGTAGGAGACAGAACCACAAGAAAGGCAAAACTGTAGTTGAGAGTAGCTTTATTAATTGATTATATTGTTGATTGGACGAGAACCGATGGTGTTCGTTCGATGAAGGTTGACGGCAGACTGAATGAATGGGCATAACTGCCAATTCAAAAAGGGACGCTATGACATCACCGTGGTGACAATCGGCCAGTTGGTGCCAGCTGCTGCGCAACTGGTATACATGCGAATGTACTAGATTTCTCCAGTACATTTCAGCACATTTAATTGCCAATTCGCAACAGTTGGAGTAAAGCATCATTGTATCAACCATCTGTGAAATAAAAGAATTAAAAAAAAAAATTACGATTCTTACAGCTGACATAATATATGAGTAATGTTGTAATCCATAGGTATTTGCGTTAAATAGTATTACTCATGGTGGACATCTTCGAAGTTTAAATTAGGCCGTAATAAGGGATCAGTGTGAATTATGGGTGACACAGTGCAGAGCAGAATCTACTCCGTGGTAAAATTTGGAGTCGCCTGTAGAAAGTGAGTTTTAGAATACTAGAAGGCTTTGCTCCCTGTGGACTATAGCCCGCCACAGCCTCTTGATCTAATATCTCTTTTTTTAAATCTCTATCCTTGTCGTTTGTAATAATCTTGACACAAATTTTAAAACCTCTAAACTAAACTCTAGTTAATTAATGGACGTTGCAACAGAGCTGTGACAAAGTTATATTTGATTGCTACACACGACTACATTCAAACTGTTCGATTGTTTTCGTACTATGACAATATGTTTCATCATCATCATCGGCACTACAACCTGGAACCGGTCTTGGCCTTATTTATTAGCAAGTCCTGAGGCTTGTTAAATTTTCCATAATGATTTGTTTTTTTTTTCCGGGCAAGGTCATTAGTCTTGCGCCAGAGGCTACCCGACGGGGAATCGAACTCCGGTCTCCTGCGTGACAGACGGGTATACTAACCAGTATACTATTGAGACAATATGTTTCGCAATCTGTTTAATTAAGACTTCGCAGTGAATTGATGCAAAATGTGTGACAAATGTTTCAATGATGCCTTGCTCCAGATCTGTATTAGAGTAAAGAGTTTTTGTCGCCCGGAGAAAATTTTTAATACACTGCAAGCTGTCGCACACCAACCAATTAGCTGTGATATCGCTATGTTTCCCAATATGTTTACACACAATGTTTCATAATGTAATTTACAGTTCGCTGATAGAAGGTGCCTCAATTATGCCTTGCTCTACAGCCGTCAGTAACGGTGCGCCATAAAAGTTGTCGGTATGTCAACATTGAACAACTTTAACATTTATCAACCAATTGTATTGAGTAGACATATTATTGAAACGTCAATTCAGTACAATTTTAACCATGAATCGCTCCACCCACAAACGACGCGCTATAATAGCGACAGTGTGGAAAACACCGTGTGCAACAAGTTCCATCTGAGAACAATTATTCGTCGTTTTGTTTCAAATTTTTTTCATCACGGGACAGTGAGACATCGTCGACAAGCTATTCATCAACACCCAAGACGTTCCAATGAACTGGTTGAAGTGGTAAGAGAGAGTGTTACCGAGAACCCATATGTGTCGTACCGTCACCACGCTCAGCATTTTGGCGTCAGTAGAATCACCTTGTAGCGTGGAGAAGGATAATTTGCATTTGTTTCCGTATAAAGTGCAATTGACTTAAAGAATATTGTCGATAGACCATCTACGTCGCTTGGAATACGGCCAAGCAATCGCATACCGCCATAAAAGAGGACGCACTCATATAAATACATACATAATATACGTTTTTAATTGTAGGTTGGCCACATAAGCATCAACTATATATATATATATATATATATATATATATATATATATATATATATATATATATATATATATATATATATATATATATATATATATATATATATATATATATATTTAAAACTCTTATGTTGCCAACCGACAATTAATACAGCCGCACCTCTCCCATTAGAAACGGTGCTAAATCTAGTCCGCCGCCTTCCACCAAACCACCCTCAACATTGTAAAACCCCATATTCAGTTCTACATTCCTCTTTCCGACTCCTCTTTCATAACAGAAATACAAATCGTTAATGTCACCTTCCATTGCTGGATAACATCCCAAAGAGAAGTAAGTAATACGATTGTCAACCATTCTCTATCAGTGATAGCACTTACCTCAACTGAGGATTTGTCCGATAACCGAGGGCAGTCACATCCGGATTAGTACCCAAATGACCTCTTCAATGAATACAAATCAAAAGGCATTATAATACATAAAACTCCTTTCAATCAGGACAACCCCATCAGATTAAGAATCCCAACAAGTGCAGTGCTCACCTAAGAACAAGTAGCTGAAGAATCAAGGGTTCGAAGGAGTACTTCTACATTCATTGACACCCCAAAGAGAGTGAACCCTCTCGACTTAGCTATAAAACGCCAGCTTCAATTCACCCTCAAGGATATTGGTGGGGAAGATTCGTTCCCATTAACTTCTATTATTTTGAATAATTCATTTTATCCTCTCGACTTGGCAACCCCCCCAAAGGGACCGAAGCTGAATCAAGTCTCCCTTATTCACAACAAAACTCCTAACGTAATTTGGTTTAGAGCAGAAACACGGATGCCCTTCGATTGTTACAGCCACCAGGAAACATTCCTGTGTTAAAACGTTGGCAACAGCAAAGAGTAAAGTCTTCATAAAACGCTAAGCGGATGATCCGATCCGTTGTGAGTGAAACCTTTTCCTTTGTCACACTACCATTGAATATTTCATGCTCTGATGGATCCACAAGAAGCTAGCGTTTTCAATACCGAATGTATTTATGCCCTTTTTGTATGAGTATATACGAGCAGTGCACGATACGAGTACACACGGTCCCAGGACACTTGATATCTGGCTGCTCTTGTGCCAGGCTAACGGGCCAATCTTACACAGAAAAAGTGCAAGAGGATCAGCCCCAACCCCAAATCTTCAAAGAACGATTTTGATGGTATTAAATAATGTCCTGGGATCCGAAGTCTGCTCGGTGAAGGGGCCCTCAATCTGTTTTCTGGAGTATATGAAAAGGAAGCTCTTCCGTTCGTTAGAAGGGCTGGCGTGAAATGTTCGCCATCTGTTGGGCTACAATAAGGACCCTCAGATTTCACTTGACTAGAGATACATTAGAGGCGTTGTTAGGATTAATTCTTCCTTGGAATTATCGACGTCTGTGCTCGCCTTAAATATCCGCATTTTCAGGATTTAATAACAAAACAAGGAAGTCGCACAAAAGTGCAATTAATCGTCCACCCCAGCTACCAGCCGAATGTTTCATAACAATCGACAGTCCCTGGACAATTTCAATACACAAAGCCCACGACGCACCGGGAACAATCGGACTGAAATTGAATAACTGATCACGGGAGTTATTTATACGCTCTGCATCGTAGGGAATGTTCAGCGACTGCGGGGCAGATTCCGACCAGAGCGGAATCGAAAAACAATCAATGCACCCCGAAGTGAATATTGCCAAAGGAAGCTTAGAGGGATGCATACGCGCTACCCCATTGCATGCATCCATCCTGGGCCCTTTTGAATGATACAGAAAAGGATATTTTTTTGAATGAGCCATAGCGAAATAAATAAAATTTATTTGCCCCAGCAGCACTAAATAAATTTGCGAAGGGGGTGGGAGACATGTTGTCTATGGACACGAGGCGATGCCTTCCCTCCCAATGTTTCGCCGCGACATGCACATTCAATTGATAGTAAAACTTGAATAGGACATACAATTGACGATCGATTCCAGAAATTCAACCTTTCATATTGCACTTGACTTAGTGCAATTTAATACAATTTGATTGCATTCTCCTCCGTGACTTTTGTGATTTGATGTCTTCGGGTTCTCTAATGACGCTTCGGTGCTTGATGTGTTACAATGGTGGAGCTCAAGGTAAAATATTTGTTATTCGCAATCAAACGTCTGCCCCTTTATAGCAATTCCAATGTTGAGCTCAGTGGTTAATTACGTATGACGTCTGACCATAACAGGATGTCTAATCCCGAAATAAAACACCGTTTAGATTTTTAGGTGGCACGTGCATAAGAACTTGTGGCACTTCCAACGAATATACACGAACACGCAACCATAGTGACCAACTGGATACAGTGCCGAAAAAAGAAATCAGCAGAGCTGTATACTAGAACAACTAACATAACGATCCATATCGTAAGTAGTGAAAAGAAAACCACTATAGTGGATATGCGTCCACAGTCTGATGTACATACTGATACTTCGTTTGTAACCTTTTCATAGTGTGGGTTCGAATTACGTTCTTCAGTTGTTATAAAAACGCCACAAGCTCTCTATATTTGGCACTCGAATTAATTTAACGTTTTACTGCCACACGTGAAGCAGCAGAATTTCTTAAGAGATGTAGGAAATATCAATCTTATCCGGCCGCTATTTATAAGGCATATATTTCTCCAATGTTGGAATTCAGTTACTATTTTCCGCCGGCAGCATCAAAAACAACAACTTACAAGCTCGATACGATGTAAAATCAGGTAATAAAATTCATAAGAGATTTGGGCGATACACACTTATGGTCATTCTTTTAATAGACCACAAAGGGAAAGTATAATGTTTGGTATACCCGCCTGTCACGCGGGAGATCGGGGTTCGATTCCCCGTCGGAGAGCCTCTGGCGCAAGACTAATGACCTTGCCCGGAAAAAAGAAATCATTATGGAAAATTTAACAAGTCTCAGGACTTGCTAAATAAGGCCAAGACCGGTTCCCGGTTGTAGTGCCGATGATGATGAAAGGGAAAGTATCGCACCTTCGTTTGCAGACATTACCGCTCACGTTCAGGCATCCACTGCGGATCTTATCTCACTCTCCACTCCGGAGAATGGCGTTTTATGCGTAACCGTAACCGTAACCGTGTAGTATATTGTATTACAAGTAGTATATCGAAATCCAATTGTCGTACGGTCTGCGGCAATTGTAATATAGTTAATTGTCACAGATGGGCATATAATGAACCGAGTTCCCTGTCCATGTTGCCAAGTGGTAATGCACTTGTTGCTTCCAAGGGTTGTGGCCTTTCCGTTGACAGTACTTTGGTCTAATTTTTATCCAGACATCAAGTGAATGAATTTCGTTTGCAAGGTGTCTCGGGGTTGTTCTGCAAAAAATATATCATACCACCCAGTAGTGTCAGTGGCTTTTTGCGCCAGCCGCTGCAATCGATCATAAAAATGTTGCGCTCCTCTTCACGGGATGTTGGTCTTTTTCGCTTGCGCCCGTTGTGCTGTTTCTTTTCGTTTTCCCGTTGCAAGGTACAGTGGACTATAGTCACCAGATACGGTTCATCTTAGATTGAACGGTAAGTTTCGAGGAACTCCAACGGCAGTCTCTGCGGACGCACACACACGCAGTAATTGGCCGGTCTTTCAGCATCTGCGAAACGGAAATAGAAAAGATTCGATAGGTTACCATTTCCTCTTGCTGAGGATGCTCCTCCAACCAACGACTCCAACCACCCAGGATGACCCATACAACAGCAAAACAAACGAGCCTTACTCCAATGTACATGCGTTTTATTGTTTTTATTTTTTACACTAAATGATTCCAATACACATTTACGCGAGACTTTTTAATTACAATGCTTCAATTCGTCAACAACCATTCGCGTTTTCATTACAGCTAACTTCTCGCATCGCGTTTTTTTCCTTTCGTGTTAATTTTTCTTATATCTTCCTTTTATTATTTCCGCGCCTCGCTTTTTTTTCTTTTTTCACGCAACCACAACCGCTTCTTTTGATTTCTAGAACAATACCCTGTGAGTAGGGCGTTAGAATATACTCACAGGTAGGCCAGCTTGTCGTAAGAGGCGACTAAAGGCCGAGTGGTAGCCGGGGTCCCAACGCCCTGTGCGCCCGGTGAAATACCACCCCATCAAGCTTTAGGCTCCGTGAAATGGTCGGGAGAAATCCCTGGCCATCTTTCGGGGCTTGGCTGATGGACCGGTTCGAGAAAAGGTTGGTTAGGTGGTAGTCGGTCCCAAGGTGAGATACCACCCCGTCACGCTCTACATTCCGCGATATCGCCGAGAGAAATCTTCGACGGTGTTTCGGATGTGTGGCTGATGGCCCGGACTGACACGGGGATAAGTCATGATGGTGTCTTCTGATATAAAGAATTCCGGAGGTAAACTAGTCTCCCATTCGGATCTCCGGGGGAGACTATGTCAGGGGGAACATCATGCAGATATCATGATAAATAATGGAACTTTGAGAGGTTCGTCATCGCATAACCGGGCTAGCTCTCGAGGCTCGGCCCACGCTCGACTGGTGACGGCATTTTGTAACATCAGGGGCATCGGTTTCACCAATACTAATGTAAACGCCGTCCACCAATATTTGCAAACAACGAAACCGGATATCCTTGCCCTAACTGAGACCCAGGTCGATTCGTCAACTGATTCGACATATCTTCGTTGCTCAGGATACGACTTACATTCGAGATTCCGTTTTAAGGGCGGAGTCTTCGTCTTCGCACGGTCTGATCTGGCTTGCCAGAGGATGGAGGCGTTGGAACCCAATAATATGGACATCGTATGGTTGAGGGTCGTGCTGAGAAATTCCGTTAAATTTCTTTGTTGTCTTTACCGCTCCCCGCCCGAATGACGATCGACCGGCGACATTTTTCGAACATCTTTCATATACCGTCGACTGGATACAGATCAACCACCCAGCTTCTGAAATTATTGTCCTTGGCGATTTTAATGTGCACAATTCCGACTGGTTGTTACATTCTAACAGAACCGACGAGGCTGGGAGGCTGGCGGAGATGTTTGCTGTAAGCCACAACTTGACTCAACTCGTGGGAGAGCCAACGCGAGTACCGGATGCCCGAGGCGATTATGCGAACACCCTGGATCTGTTTTTGACATTCGAACCGAGTATTTGTACCGTAGAGGTTTCTGCGCCACTGGGAAACTCAGATCACTGCTTGGTATCTGTCGCGCAAGCACTTGCATACCAAGCGAATAACCGGCCTAGGCAGCTTCGCCATGTATGGAAGTACGGGGCCGCTAACTGGGACGATATGCGAGATTTCTTCGCATCCTTTCCATGGTCGGAGGTGTGCTTCGGAAATTCCGATGTTAACGCTTGCGCGGAGCCATTATCAGAGATTATTCTCCTAGGGATGGAGATGTATATTCCACATTCCATCAAACGATGTTCGTCTGATAAACCTTGGTTTGACAAAAAATGCGAGCTGATTACAGCGTCAAAAAATAGAGCTTTTAAGCAATGGCGCTCCAATCCCACCGATGTTAACAGAGCGAATTTTGTTAGAACCAGAAACGCGTGCAACCAGGCGATTGATACCGCGAAGAAGGCTCACAACGACAGGGTGATCAATAAGCTCCTTCGGTGCCCAACTGGTTCGCGTTCCTTCTGGTCAATGGCAAAGGCTGTCAGCAGTAACTTTGCTTCCTCCTCTTTCCCCCCGTTGGTGACAGACAGCGGGACGTTGGTCACGAATCCAAAGGATAAAGCTAATGTGTTCGCGAATTTATTTTCCGCGAACTCAAACCTCGATCCCGGCCTTTTGGACCCACCTGTGATCTCGCCGGTACAGTCTTCCATGCGGGATGTGAGATTTCGTCCGCGCACTATCCAACGCATTCTACGTGAACTGGATTGTAGGAAGGCAACCGGGCCGGACGGAATACCAGCAATAGTACTTAAGAACTGTGCTCCAGAAATATCGCCGGTTCTTGGCAGACTCTTCCGCTTATCTTATGCACGGAGGGCCTTTCCCGCCTGCTGGAAAATCCCTCGAGTTCAGCCAATCCCAAAGACGGGAAAAAAGTGTCTCCCACAAAATTACCGTCCGATAGCATTACTGTCTATTTTATCTAAGGTAATGGAAAAAGTCATCAATACAGAGTTGGTTAAGTATTTGGAGTGCAACGGTCTTCTGAATGATCGTCAATACGGATTCCGTGGCAGGCGGTCCACAGGAGACCTTTTGACACTTATAACCGATATATGGACATCTGCGATTGAACGGCATGGTGAGTCAAGGGCGGTCGCATTAGATATCTCCAAGGCTTTTGACCGCGTCTGGCACGGGGCATTGCTGAGCAAACTTCGTTCATATGGACTTTCCCAACAGCTTTGCGACTGGACGAGGAGCTTCCTCGAGAATCGATCGATCCGGGTTGTTGTGGACGGCGAGTGTTCGGATCTGTATCCTGTTAATTCGGGGGTGCCCCAAGGTTCTATTTTGGCTCCAACCTTGTTCTTGCTTCACATAAATGATTTGTTGGGGACAACGGATAACAAAGTGTTCAGTTTTGCGGATGATAGTACGCTTGTTTCCTCCTTTTCGAGTGATCGGCCGATTGGTGCATCAACGTCGCACCAGCTGAGATGTAGACAGATTGACTCTCTGAATCAGGATCTAGATAAAGTCCTGCAGTGGGGAAAGGCCAATCTTGTCGACTTCAACGCAACGAAGGCCCAGTATACAACATTCACAAAGAAAACTGGATCATCGGTTCCACAGCTGATGATGAGTGGCCAGGCCCTCGAGGCTGGGGAAAGTTTGAAATTGCTCAGAGTCACGGTCTGTGGGAATGTATCATGGCATAAACACGTATCGGGTATCGCCAGATCAGCCTCAGGAAAACTGAGCTATCTTTTTAGAGCCAAGAAATACTTTACTCCGGCCCAACTTCTTCTCCTATATAAATCTCAAATTAGACCCGCGCTCGAATATTGCTCTCGTGTTTGGAGCTCGGCTCCTAAACATACCCTCGACCTACTTGAGAGCATAGAGAGACGAGCGATCCGCCTGATCGGGGACTCGGTGCTGATGTCGGGACTACAGTCGCTATCACATCGAAGGCGCGTGGCCGACCTCTGTCTGTTTTACAGATATTATCACGGGTGCTGTTCTTCGGAGATCTTGGCATTGTTCCACGCAATTCGGTTTATATGCGCTCCACAAGACAATCCGACGAATCGCACCCGTTTGTGGTTCATCTCCCGACGGCGCGAACATCCCTGTATCAGAACTCGTTCCGTTACAGAGCGGGGAGGCTGTGGAACTCCCTTCCCACGCGAGTGTTCCCGGAGCGTTACAACCTGCAACTGTTCAAAAAGAACAGCAACAGTTATTTGATAGCATCTCGGGGCGTCCACTCGACGCTATAGGCCCGCCTTTCCCGAGAGAAGTCTAATAAAAAAAAAAAAAAAAAAAAAAAAAAAAAGGCTACTTCGAAACTCTCTTCCTCTCAATCTCCACCCACTCCGAAAAGGAAATCAGCTTCCACACGATCCACAATCGAACAAAAGTATGTTCGTACATTCAACATGTGGATCGTGTGTTTTCCCACTACCTTACCATCTACCATTACATTATATTTAAAAATAAAACAAACGATGGGGATGGCGGAAGCCGCACGTAACAACCGTTTTATGCGTACGTAATGGGTTTTTATGCGTAACCGTAACGAGAGTTTCGCATCGACCAGTGCAACTTCTCTGCTTTAAGATTGCGGTTACAAGTGCAATGTTTGCTTCAAGCGATCGACATCCTGCAAAAAAGTACCGGGAACTAATCATTTAAAAAGTCCGTTTTAAGGGATTGTCAATATTCAAAAACGAAGTTTAAACGCGATCTGTCATTTAGTTTATTTACACTGCGCATTATTCGGAATTCACTTTAGTTCTCACCGCGAATTCTCTTTTATCTGATATATGTCTTCTATCGTCTGAAAACGAGTTTTGGAAAGAGAAACAAGTCAGGCTGTTCGATGATATTTGATGGTGCTTTATCGTGGTGCAAAATGCAGGAGTTTACTTTCCACAAACCTGGCCTTTTTTGACCAATTTACTTTCTCAAACGCCACATAACACCCAGATAATATTAACTATTTACCATCAGATGTTCTGGCAAGAATTCAGAGTGCACAACACCGCGATGGCCAAAGAAACCAGTCAACAGTACCTTGACTTTGGATCGACTTTGATGTATTTTCTTCAGTTTCGGTTTAGCAGGAAGGCGCCATTCCAAAGCTTGTTTACTGGTCTGCTTGTCAAACTCGTAAACTCATATCTCATCACCAGTTTTAATGCGTTTTATGAATATGGGGTCGGAATTGACTCGTCGTAGTCTGTTTTCAGCGACCTTTACGCGACTGAGTTTTTTAAGAAAATTTAGGAAATATTGAAAAGCACGCTTGAGATGAACTGACAAAATCAAGCACTGTAAACAAACAAAATGACAGATCGCTGTAAAACTTCACTCCAAGATAGAGGACAACGACTAAAAGAATTTTTGGAATCCCTTTAGGTGGGCTTTTCAAATCATCAATTCCCCGTACTTTTTCTCCGGAATGCATTTGTTAGGATGTAATAGGATCTTAGATCGTCTAGTGATTATGCCGGATCACCGCTTGAACTTCATACATTATACACGCCACGTAGCAAGACAGACAATCCTAACAGATGCCGCTCTGTAGAGACTCATGCCTAACAATCGTGGGCCTAACATATCTGGCAGAATCTCCTCGTTTCAGTGGCCAGATAGGCAGCTCAATTGTTGGCGATAGTAACCGTTTTCAACTCCCGCATTAAGCCCGAGGTATTCGTTCGTAGAAGGGGAGCGGTAATTGAGGACCCTTTGCCGATCAAACTAACAACTAGTATTGTAGGGATAATGAAAAAGCTGCGCCAACAGAATACATGCAGCCTCAATGCTCCACTTACATCTATGGGAGAAAGGAATCTTAGTTAATAGGAATATCAATGGGACACAGTTATAATAGGAAGGTGGAATTGACAAAGTGTACCTGACTGTAAGGAATGGACAAAGATACCACCGAGATCAGCTCTATGGTATGTGTAGGGCTTAAGAATATACTCACAATTAGGTCAGGTTGTCGTAAAAGGCGATTAAAGGCCGAGTGGTATGTGCAGTCGCAATGCCCTTCCACACGCTGAAATACTACCCCTAAAGCTATAGGCTCCGTAAAATGGTTGGGAGAAACTCTGGCCATCTTTCGGAGCTTGGCTGATGGACCGGGTCGAGAAAAGGTTGGTTTAGGTGGTAGCGGTCCCAAGGTGAGATACCACCTCGTCACGCTGTAGATTCCGCGATATCGTCGGAAGATATCTTCGAATATTTTTCGGATGTATGGCTGATGGCCCGGACTGACACGGAGATAAGTCATGATGGCCCCTTCTCCGATGAAGAATTCCGGTAAATTCGCTCCCAATTATTCGCTCCCAGATGGGACTATGTCAGGGGGAACATCTTGCAAATATTTTCATATGTAACCGAACTTCGAAATTCGTCATCGCGTAATCGGGTTCGTTCTTGAAACTCTGTCGACGTTCAATTGATAACGGCATTTTGTAACATAGGGGGCATAGGTTTCACCAATACGAATGTAAACGTCGTCCACCAATATTTGCAAACGGCGAACCCTGATATCCTTGCCCCAACTGAGAGCCAGGTCGATTCGTTAACTGATTCGACATATCTTCGTTTCTCAGGATACGACTTACATTCGAGATTCGGTTTAAGGGTGGAGTCTGCATCTTCACACGGTCCGATCTGCCTTGCTAGAGGATGGATGCGTTGGAACATGGACATCATGTGGTTGAGGGTCGTGCTGAGGAATTCTGTTAAATTTCTCGCTTGTCTTTACCGTATAACAATTTTTTTTCACAATAAAATATAATGACTAAAAGGGTGTACTCACAGCTTCGTCCCCGCGTCTGGCTCGACGGGGGTTTTGCAGGGCTTACTCACCCCCAACGCTGGAGCGGTGTTGTAGGTAACACTCTGGTAAACTCTCCTCTACTCCAATACGGTTGAATCAAAACACACCACGTTGCTGGTCTTATAATCTTTAATTCAATATTTCTAATTTCGTTATTACACAATTTCTTCTCCTTATTCGATAATTCTTTTCGTCTTTTAAATTCAAAGTTTAGTTGGATTTTAAAAAGGAAACCTTGTTTTAGAAACTGTGCCGACTTTGTCATTAACATTTTTCCACACGACCATTTTCATCGATCTCTTGATAACGACTGCTGCTTCTGCCTAACAACATCTCTCCATTCGCACCCTTCTCTCTGATCGCCCATTTCCGATAAGACACTCATCCTTATTTTCCCATTTTCCCGACCACTAAAGGTGAATAAACTCTTGCGAATTTACAATCAATGAAGCCAGGGAGAATGGGAAAATTGGAAAGGAGAGCAGCTTGGTTTAGGAGTTGACCTGGTTTGGCTTGCAACGGAAAGAGAAACCAGAGGGGTGACCGCCTGACCTCGTTTGAAGCTTAGGCAATTCTCAGAAAGCAGAACCAGTAGTGCATTCCGGGTAGGGGAAACAGAAAGTGTTGAAAAGTACACTCATGCATATTTCTCACCTGAGATTGATATTGTTCCCAAGGGAATAGCTTGCACTTTTTATACAGCGGACTATGGCTTGGGATCTTCTTTTGTATTGGAATGTGTAAAAGGAATTCCGTGATCGACTGAACTGTTTCGCTACGTAGAAATAGCATAGTCCATCCATGCAGGACGGATTTAAGATTATTCATGTAGAATAATGTTGAGGCGGTTTTTGGGTAAAGGTGTTTTTAGGCCAAAAAGGATGCGAATCAGCTTAATGATTCGCGAGGGGGGGGGGGCGGTTAATTATTTAACAACCGCTCCCCGAATGACGATCGACCGGCGACATTTTTCGAACATCTTTCACGTACCCTCGACTGGATACAGACCAACCGCCCGTCTTCTAAAAATGTCGTCCTTGGCGATTTTAATGTACACAACCCCGGTTGGTTGGTACATTCTAACAGAACCGACGAGGCTGGGAGGCTGGCGGAGATGTTCCCTGTTAGCCGCAATTTAATTCCACTCGTGGAGGAACCTACGCGAGTAAGAATAGCCGAGGTGATTATGCGAACATCCTGGATCTGTTTTTGACATCCGAGGCGAGCATTTATGCCCTAGAGGTTGCTGCATCACTGGGAAACTCAGATAACTGGTTGGTATCGGTTGCGCAGGCACTTGCATTTCAAACAAATAACCGATCAAGACAACTTCGCCATGTATATAGGTATGGAGCTACTAACTAGTATGATTTGCGAGATTTCTTCGCATCCTTTCCGTGGTCGGAGGTGTGCTTTGGAGACTCCTATGTTCATGGAAGCGCGGAGTCGGTCACGGAGATTATTGTTCTTGTGATGAAGATTTACATTCCGGATTGCATCAAACGAAATTCACCAGATGAGCCTTGGCTTGATAAAAAAATGAGAGCAGATTAGAATGGCAAAAGATAAAGCTATTAAACAATGGCGCTCCAATCCCACCGATGTTAACAGAACGAATTTTGTTAGAATCAGAAACACGTGCCATCAGGCGATTGATACCGCGAAGAAGGCCTACAACAACAGAGTGATCAATAAACTCCTTGAGTGTCCAATCAGTTCGCATCCCTTCTGGTCAAGGACAAGGGCTGACAGCATTAACATCGCTTCCTCCTCTTTGCCTCCGTTAGTGTCAGGCAGCGGGACGTTAGTCACAAATTCAAAAGATAAAGCTAATGTGATCGTGAATTTATTTTCCGCGAATTCAAACCTCGATGGCGGTCTTTTGGATCCACCCGTGATCGCGTCGATTCGGATCAGCACGTGTCTTACGCATTGAGAACACCAGCAACACCTTTGACCATGCAAGAGGAGATGCCGGAAGATTGGCGTCGTGGAATAATTTCCCCCATACATAAGAAGGGAGATATCACAGTGTGTAGCAACTAGAGGGGTATAACATTGCTGAGTACCGCCTATAAGATACTCTCCTCTATTCTCAAGACGGATAGCCCCATACGCTAAAGTCATCATTGGTCAATATTAGTGTGGCTTCATCACAGGCAAATCAGCAATCGAGCAGATGTTCATCCTTACGCAGGCGATGGAAAAATGTCAGGAATTTAAGATTCCATTATATCATATATTTATAGGTAGATAGATACGACAGCATAGTCAGGGCAGAACAATATAATGCCATGAGAAGAATTCCAAACAAGTTGATACGACTTTGTAAGTTGACCATGACCAATGTAACTAGTCAAGTAAAAATAGCTGGATTGCTGTCCAAACCAATACACATCTTTAATGGACACCGAAAAGGGAAGGTCCGGCCTGCCTCCTCTTCAACCTGGCGTTGGAGAAAGCAATCCGTGGCTCTGGCGTTACAACTAGAGAGACTATTGTCACCAAGTCCAGCCAGACACTCGCCTACGCAGATGACATCGACATCATCGGTAGAACCGAATCGGCTGTACAGAACTCCTTTACCCAGATCGAGCAGGTGGCACAAAAACTGCGACTGCACATTAATGACGGGAAAACTAACTACATGTTGGCAGCTTCTGCGAAGAGAAGACCTAACGCCGGTCAGACAATCAGGATAGCGGAACACGAATTTGAAGTTGTGCAATCCTTTAACTACCTTGGGTCAATAGTATCAGTCGATATCAGTCCATATGGAAGAAGAAATACGTGAACGGCTGATTAAATCCAACATAGCCTACTATGGTCTATCAAGGCTCTTTAAATCCCGAAATTTATCCAGAACATCCAAGCTACTACTGTACAAGACCATGGTCTTACCAGTACTCATGCATGGATCCGAAACCTGGGTGCTCAATAAAAGGCACTCTGAACTCTTAGCCGGGTTCGAGAGGAAGGTCTTAAGTAGAGTTGTTGGCCCCGTATGTGAGGGAGGACGATTTCGGAGACGCTACAACCATGAGTTCTACGCAATCTGCCTTGAAGCTAATATTGTAAGAAAAATCAATGTCGGTAGATTCCGGTGGGCGGGGTACCTAGTGGTTAGTATACCCGCCTGTCAGGCGGGAGACCGGGGTTCGATTCCCCGTCGGGGAGCCTCTGACGCAAGACTAATGACCTTGCCCGGAAAAAACTAATCATTATGGAAAATTTAACAAGCCTCAGGACTTGCTAAATAAGGCCAAGACCGGTTCCCAGTTCTAGTGCCGATGATGATGATGAACTCTTAGTCGCGTTCGAGAGGAAGGTCTTAAGGAGAATTGTTGGTCCTGTATGTGAGTGAGGACGATTCCGGAGACGCTGCAACCATGAGTTGTACGTGATCTTCTTGGGGCAAGTTATTCATAGGAGAACAGGATTAGAAAACCACATAGATATTAGAATTTAGTTTATTCCCTGATATTTGGTCACTCCCAGTGAATGTTGAGAGAACTCCACTAATTGCTTATTCATTACGATCCAACAAATATAATTTTCCATTATTCGGTCGACTCTAATGAAAATAGTTTCTCTAAAAACCATAACACATACAGAACACTCTTTCCTCCTAACGAACTCACTCTATACCTCAACAATTAGTTCCGGCGGTCTGTCCACATAACCCAACCATTTTTTAAAGACCGTTTCTGACATCAAATACCTCGCAGTTACTAAATCATATTTTACATCAGACTCCCTATAGCCATCTTCATTCAAAGCTTAACCAGTAACGGAATAACCGATTTGACCGACACCTGAAACGATAGAACGTTTGATGGTAACGATATCCATCAGATTGACGTACATCGGGGCTGCATCCTCTGAACGGTAGAATTGCCAATTAAATTCAACTTATCAATCCGACGTGTTGGCATACGGTGGCCACATTCCATAGCAGGTCGTAGACCTGGGCGATATGTGGGTTAAAGGAGGTTAAGCGGCATGTGCCTAGTCGCCTGTGATTTAACATAAATTGACAACTCTTGGCGATGTCCCTGTGACCCAGAATAAGAACGCAGGATGCCAGCAAGCTGGAAAATAAACGCAATCACCATGTGATCCAATCACAAAACCGATTCTAGTGAAATGCACTACACTCCACGGAATCCTGTCCATCGGGTCTCGTCAACAGATGCCTGCTCCGTATACCATTGCTATCGACGGATTCACCTCTTCGGATACGCGCCAATATGCACATTTGTCAACACTAGGTCCCGTTTTATTCAACGGCAGGACACTGATGCATGTGTGCATTTCATTCATTGCTTTTATTGGCACACGTGCTATAGCCGGAGTGGAACAGTAGGGCCCGCAACCTGCACCTTGTGAATGATTGATTTCCAAATAATTTGCCCCTGAAGTATTGCCGCCAATGGCAGGACATTGAATCACGTCACGAAACGTTCAACATAAATAACGCGGGACATAAGAACAAATAGCAACAGAAAACTGAAAAGACTCGGAGGGCCAGAGGTTGGGGGTGGCTGTGTCATTCAAGGGTCCTCAATAACCCAGTTCCGACATTGTAATTAAAAATTGAATTTTATTTGTAATTTAGACGAACACGATGCGAATAAGAGTTGGCTTGTAGATCCTAGTGACAGGTGACGAGCGAAGTGTTGAGTCACGTGCTTTATTACTTTTGGGCTACGATGCGAAATCAATCAGGGAACTTTTGTTGATTAGTTCCAGTTGGTCATAATGCATGTGCTTCTCCATGTCGAGTTTGGTCACAATTCGGTGTACATCGTGTCACTAAAAAGAACAATTGAAGCGATCGGACCGGCGGTATGCAAATAGAATATGTGCATAAGATCAACTGATGGGATGGAATGTGTGTGCAATTTTATTCTGCTTTCCTCGCATTTGCGAACACCATTAATCTATAACGATTCTGAAGAAGTAAACCCTTGTAAACGTTGGTAACTTGGCAATATGTTGTAATCTGTTGGTACCCTTTTCTTGCTCTTATCACAACTCACGCCAACGTATCCTGTTGGGTGGTATTGAAGGTCTTTTGAAATACTTACGCTGCTCGACATCTGTTTGGTTCCGGTATTCAATGTATAAGAACATCTATAGTGTTTGGGATGATAGTGAAGAACGTGTGATTCGAACTGACGCTATGACAGTTAGAATCACTAAAAGTGTAACCAATGCTTAACATATCAGGTCACTGCCGCGTGTACGGGTTCGATTTCTAAACTCAAGTACACTCAACTGATGTGGAGTTGGTATGTTATCGCTATGGTATACGGCTCTGGTGCTTTGCTTATTCGAATTTCCTTTCGGTGTTCTTCACTATTTGCTTCCATATTGTGTGTGTGTGTATCTGTTAGAAACCCCACACATCCACCTTTAACTTTTTTGGTCTATGACATTGTTTTTAATGATGGGTCTAATGTGAATTTGCACTTGGTGACTGATGTATCATTGTGGACGTTGAGCATTCGTTTCTTTTTTAGATAGTCTCCCAGTCTCATAGTCGGTTGGAGTTTTACGCATTTAAGACTCCAAACCCAAAAGTTCTAGATGATGTTACTGGGTAAAAGTATGTCCAATTTATGAATGTTAAGAAGATGAAAGAATATCACTACTGCGGAATGGCTTTCCGGTCCAATAGTGTTCAAGCTGCTAGGTTCGATAATTCCACATGTAACGCAAATCAGACAGCGTGAAAACTCAGCTGCCGCCATTAAATGTGTAAATTGTATCTGAGGGAACAAAGACAAGCCAAGTTGGTAGCCAAGTTAGTCTAAGTCGCAATTGGGGTCAGAATAATCTTTGCTGTTGAAAAATGTTGGTTAACGACGTGACTGAAAACGAGTCCTTTGATATCACATCATGCTGTCACAAGTTCAGCATTTCAGAACTTTGCGATCAGACCAGATTTATTTATTTTGTGTTGGATTTTTTCTTGAGATCCGATTGGAGGGTTATTTTACCTCTGTAATGCTTTATCTCAGGAGGTTAAATCATGGTGTGGCGGTCTTGCGAACTTCGCGAACCACTGTGGGGTTAAATACCGCTACGCCCAGCTAAAGGGCACATACATGTGGTGTCCTCAGCCCCACGCATTCACAGACACGTGGGCCGAATATAACTTTTCGCCTAGCTAAAGGGGACATACAAACTGGCGTACGCAATCCCACGTGTCCACGGACACGTGGGTCCAATTCCTCAACCGATTCCTCATGCCTGCACGTTTATCGAAGGACACTAGCCATAAACGAAATTGTTTGATGACCCATTAGCTGGGCAAACACAAGTGGCCGGCGCGGCAGCGCCAGACGCCAACAGCAATCAAAATCCCATGCTATCAAAGTATGGCCAAAAAAATAAACAAATTTTCTTCTCTTGAGCCAACCGCAATTTGGGTTTCCTTTTCGAAAGGACTATTGTGGGAACAGCAGGTAAACAATAAACGAACCGACACTGTTTCTACAAGGAGATATAAACCTTGTAAAAATATCGCAGCCGAAGTTAATGACTTCGGCCGAGGAAATCACCAGGGCCATAAACCACATCCGGGTAAATTACACAACGGGATATCGCAGATGTGTGAAAAGCCTGACGATCCTCGGCATAACTCCGGCCACATGGGTAGCAACGTTCGTGTCTGTGTGTGTAGGTGCATCCACACAGTATTGTGAGGGGTTTAACTTGTGCACCTGCACGGGCGCGGATTCAGAAAACACCCACCACTCTATTGGGCGCACTAAATTGATCCTCCAGAAAAACACAGAAAAGCAAAACACCGATGTATTCGAAAACAAAGAAACACACAGTTATTTAATTGTATATAATAGTTACACTTTATTGATTATAGTTCTTAAGTATAACATTGCTACATCGATTTAATCTTTCTATTGTTCAAACTTTTAATTTAGGCTTTAAAATGTAATTATATTTGCCTGCGCGTGCGGCGACGGATTTCAACAGCGACACATTAGATTACTAGTTGCACAAAAATTACGCCTCGACTAAACCACTTCGGAGGAAAAATTTGTATAAAACGTTACATAAGGCGACACATAACATTTAAGGATCTCGACTATCCTCCTTGCGTGTAGAAATCTGACTGACGCAACGTCCCCGGTACGTCTGCGCGGTTCCAAGGTTACTATCTGACTCCCGGTAAGCTGCTCTATGCTGACCCTATCTCCACGAGTGAGATGGGTTTCCACTCATGTCCTCGTAGGGGAAAACAATCTTTCCTTCCCCCCACGACCAATGAGAAACGATTCGCATCCCATTGAAAGGTTCTCATAGACATCGTCCCGATAGGTTGAATGTCTTTACCTAGGTAAGAAAGGCAAACGAAACATGCGTGGGGTGAAGGAAACGAAAGCAAACATGCAGCTGGTCAAATATGATGACCGATGTAAGGAGGCTAGTTGCCACGCCATCACAAACCATCCGGGATCGGTTTTTCTGTTGTTGTTATGTCAACAGAGCTTCACTTACGATGGCAAAGGCTAGAGTGCATGGATGCATGTTGGTTTTAGGAAAAACGTATCGTGGGACACGATCTGGTGATTACGATGATTACGTAATGACGGTTGTGTATTTATTCACGTCAATTCTGCATTGCATCCATAGCGAGTCAAGGGTCGAATTCCAGTGTGAATATTTACACTGGAAAAGAATTCGGCTCTTAGCAGCTAGGCGTGGGTTGTGCTATGCTTTGTATTAGCGAACAAAACACGGGACGTGACCATTGCTAGATTGCTTAGGGAAAGCAAACTATGATCACGTCCAATTCGATCCCAGTTTATCGCTTATGCAACCGATCAGGGATAATCGGCTGCAGCTGTATAAGCAAGCGATTTGCCATTGCTTGTCTTTTGGACCAACGGATTGTTTGAACGAGAACACTCGGAAGGATTGGCATGTGGTCGCCCATAGTAACCGATCGGTTCATGACAGATGAACCGAGATGGTTTAATTGATGCCATTGGTTTTGATGCCATGGGAAGAAGGTAATCTTGCCGTGGACTTATGTTTCAGGTACAAAATTTTTGAATAGAGCTTTGTACTGCTCGTAAACAGGTAAGCTGCTTATGGTTGGTGCAGGTAATTGCAGGTTGGGGACAGGGAGTTGGATTAGGACGATGGGTGGTTCTTGGGGAATGCTTAAAGAACCCCCACAGTATCGCTACGAACAAAACGGAATCGTAGGAAAAGAGAGGGTGCGATCTCCTGGAAAGGAGAAACCCCTTGGAAAAGAGAGGATGCCCAAGGGAAAGTTTTATTTAAGAAAAAGAAAGAACAACCGGGTGAGTTTCCTTTCCTTCGGGAAAAATTTGACAAGTCAGCCCAGTGATAACATCCGCCGCGCAGGGTCCGCGACACAAAAAAAAACTAAGAGTGTGTCGCCGCGAATCCCTTCTAAATATAATAATAAATAAAGGCATATCGCCAGATAGAAAAAAGTGACTTTTATTCACCAGCAGTGTTCGGCGGAACACATCAATCAATTAAAATCCGCCAAAATGCAATTTTTGTCAATCTTAGGCCAGGACATTCACCAGTCTGCGAAACATAATCAACGCTTTTTCCCAGCCATGTCACGGAATCGTTAGCTACGTTACATGCAATACTTGACACCTGCAACCCGTGATATTCTTTAAGGCTAACAGCAGGGGCCGCCCCACACAATCAGTGTTATACTTATCGACTAACAGCATGATAGTGTGGTATATCGCTGGGGGGCTGATTTTGGATCCCAAGCTACCCCCTATTTTTGACCAAGTATCGAAAGATGGTGTTGTGATGATTCAAACAGTGTAATCTGCACACACCAAAAGAGAATAGAAAAAATCATCAGCGCCTTGTACCAAAGCATTAACATAGCAATCCCAATTTTTGTAGCGAATTGAGACATCTATGCAAAGACGTGGCCGTGATCTGATGTGTCGGTGCTTTGGTTCTAATCTTTTTGTAGCGTGGGTTTGAATCATGTTCATCTCTGTTTCGTTCAACATTATAATGCCTGTAATCAGCTTCCGGAAGTTTTAACTCTGCATGGCCTGCTATCTATGGCTTTCCGGATTGTAGTGGACCTTGGTTAGTTTTTCACATTTAGGCTTTCGGCATGACTTGTATATATTAAGCTACAGAATGGACCAACGTAATCGAGGGCTCGTCTAAGTTCGGTAATTCTGGATATAGAATAGAAAAAAAAAAGCCAGAATATTAATTTCATAAATATTTGAAGGGCACGGACTTATAATTTTTAAAAGTAGTTTTATTAAAGGCATTATATGTATTGTGACAAAGACAGGGTGGCCCAATTTAGGTGAGTGCTCGCTCAAGTTCAGCGACCCAGTACTTATTGGGTAATTGACATTTACCAGTTTTCATTTAAATAAAAATAGCAGATTCACAATAACCACTGAGGGTTCCAAAAATTAGTCCAATTTAGGACGTTTCAGTACGTTTTCCCTTTCGTGAAGAACTGCTCATCGATATCTAGGATTTGATTTCAAGGAGAAAGTATTACCGAATCATATATCAAGTTGACCAGTGTCTTCGTCACATATTTGATGACGCCTTTTTCTAAACACGTTTACCAGATCACTAATGTAATTAACACTGTACTTAGTTGACAGTGGGTTTTATGTGTAAATTAAATTACCACTTCGTTCCAAGGTGGTGTACCAACGGCCGGTAGTCAAATGTTAACAACGTGGTAACGTGCTAAACGCCGACTCATGACCAAGCACCACCCTTGGCTTCCTGGCATTTGTGTCAATCAAATCACCTTTTCAGATTCCGCTTTGCATTTGGCCAACCAGAATCGACAGCAGCGCACCAAATTAGAGACCACGAAAGCCGCAAATCGTATTATTCCCAGCTTAAGTGGAGTGTAGTTGCCTCCCCATCCTTCTATCCAGCTCGCACATTTAAAATGTAATTTTTGAAGTTAATTTATGCAAAGTCGTTAAAAGCAGCAATTCAACTTGTAAATGCGAAAACAACCGCAGAGGGATTGCTCGTGGATCCTGTTGTGATGGGGTGGGGTATTCCTTCGCTCACACCGCAGGACCCGACTCGATTTGCCTTCAATAGCGTTCAGCTTCGCCGTCGTCGGCTTAAGATTCAGTTCGACTTGTAGTTCCTTGTTTGTTATCTTGTGCATTTACACAGTAGATTGGCTTCTGGTGGATGCTGGGTGTTGAATAGCTCCTGGATGACGGAGGACCGACGGATAGTGAGCAGCTCTTGGGAAATCCTTTGCGGATGATCAGAGTGGGGTGGTGTTTACGGTTCCTCTAAAATTGTATGGATTCCATGGGCTGCGTTGGGAAGACAAGAGCACGCGGTGTTGAGGGTCTGGTTCCACTTCGTGGCCAAGAATTTGCATTTCGTAGTCATTTTCGAATGCACACCGAGTAAGCAATCTTGTAATCTTAGCCGAAGAATAGCGAATGAGATTTTAATTGTTTTGAAGTTGAGTTTCTTGGGAATTGGGTTTATGACGTTGTTAAATATTTGCCAATTGTTTGGCGGATTTATCATCTGCCCGCCAACTACTTCAGACTTTGGGGAATTGCAGTCTTGCAAATGGGGAGGCATCTTCTCTACGCAAGATGAGTGATTGCATTATTACCATCAGGATCAGGTCGCAGACATGTTTTATTCCATTAATTATCATAAGGGTGCCAACTACTTACCGACTATATTTCTTTTGTTCACGATGTCCGTTGGAGAACTTTAAAGCAAATCGTACAAATAAAATTTGGCCTATGTACATCTCACTCAACCGGCACTTAGCATCATTAGTTTATCACAATTATCTAATTCGAGTAAATTTCCGCAGTGGACTTGATCAATGAAGTTGTCCGAGTATCTCGTTGATTTCACAGGCGTGTCGACATCTATTTGTCTTGAGTTGCTTGAGCCACTAGGTAAGATAGGTGGACGAGAGCAGTATCAGTTGAAGTGATGTACTTGTTTGTTTAGTAACCGAGAACAAATATGAACGAGCGATCGCGAATATCATCCGCTGCAGCGATCGCATCTGAAAATTGTGACGAGGGGGACGTGTGCGAGCCGTTACATCAGACCATTGTTCTGCGGAAGAGTGCCGACAACAGTTGGAGTAGTCGTGTTTGTAGATTTCTGAAAGGACGATTACCTATCCTTACGTGGATAGTTCAGTATGACTCTCATTCAGCTGTAAATGATCTTATCGCAGGAGTAACGTTGGGATTGACGATAATACCTGAGAGTATAGCGTACGCCTTATTGGCAGGACTTCCACCGCACTATGGACTTTTTTCGGCTTTTGTTGGTAAGTAATTGTGTGACATTCAGTTGGTTTAATGTAAGACTATCTTTTTCGCGATCAGGTGCTCTAGTGTATTTGTTTTTCGGTTCGATAAACAATGTAATTGTGGGACCAACAAGTCTGGTTGCTTTGGTTAGTGTTCAGTTTACGATGGGTAAGCCGATTGAATTTGCTGTGGTGCTGACATTTCTATCTGGAGTGGTCCAGTTGCTGATGGGGATTTTGCAGTTGGGTGAGTAGAAACGCTTAAGAAAATTGTATATGCTCCTAATTAATAACCACGAAAGTATATTATAAAAGATAGATAAATTAAAAATTCTGGAACTGGTTTCTTCTGGGATTGGACTGACAGTATAGCCAAGTAATCAGTGCAAGTGGAAAATTTCCCCTTTCTAATTCACTCTTTCTCTAACCAGATTCAGTGGTGCTAATATTGGAATACACATATTTTGTAGGATAAATAAAAGTGTTACAACGAGTGGTCGTTGATTATGTTCTTTGTAACATTGCCCTACCCTTAACACAGGAATGAACTGAGCATCTATTCAAAAATAAATCAGATACAAGGGATGTTTGTTGTTTTGCTATATCGTTCTTCACCAAACCAGTACCTGAGAAAAAAAGGGGTCCAGACTTGAGATTATAAGCAGATATAATTCAAACCCAAGCGCAAGACTAATGATCTTGCCCGGAAAAAAAAACAAATCATTATGGAAAATTTAACAAGCCTCAGGACTTGCTAAATAATGCCAAGATCGCTTCCCGGTTGTAATGCCGATGATGATGATGATGATAATTCAAACCCACGCAATGCGCCAGACATACTCCCGCTATTTTCTGGCATATGTAAAACGGGTAAGCGGCAGTTCATTTATGCTCGTTTACGACACTCGAGTGCTACTTTCCTGGATGATGTGAAAAAGTCACGTACCAGTTCATTCCTGTTCACCTACGAAATGTCCCACTATTCTTCATTGAAGTGTAAAACACATCACGTGACAGTTCATTCCTGTTCACCTACGAAATGTCCCACTATTCTTCATTGAAGTGTAAAACACATCACGTGACAGTTCATTCCTGTTCATTCCTGTTCACCTCACTCAAGAAATGTCCCACTATTCTTCATTGAAGTGTAAAACACATCGCGTGACAGTTCATTCCTGTTCACTGATGAGATATGCGCATTGTTTTCAATAGACCATACAAAATCCACGCAAAAGTTCATTATTATTCGCATGTGAAGGTCAGCGCCAATTATCCAATATGCTGTAAAAAAATCACGTTATAGTTCATTCTTGTTCACCTGTGATATGCGCGCATTTCACTATGATGTTACAAAATGCAGGTGATAGTTAGTTTATATTCTTCTGCGAGATACATCCATTATTTTCAAGTAGAGTGTCAAAACAGTCACGTTATAGTTCATTCATGTTCACTTATGTGATGCGCCCAGTATTCCCCAATAGAGATAAAAAACAAAGTCTAGCGATAGTTTGTGGCGGTGCCGCCAAACCCCACGGTACACTTACCTAAAAACCCCCATAACCTCACCCCAAGTCGCATAAGTTTTGCTAATGCAATCGCATTAAGCACCTGAAAATGCTTCACGCATTAATTATATCAAATCTATAATCTTGAAGTCCCTGTAAAGAAAACTGACCTTTTCATGCATCACTTCGCATACAATTTTCCGTAAGATTTCTTTCTTTGCTTATCTCGAATTCCAAACCAGTTCGGCACCTTCGGTACCAGACAAATTCCTGTAAACAAAATGAATCGGTTTGCATACAATGCATCCGTCATGACAGGGACCATAAATATTGCGCCGTCTATTTTCCAACTTCGCCATGTGTACGATAAATTCTTTACGTACACATTGGCCGGCGACCTTTTTCTCCCAGCAATAAAATTCCCTAACTCGCACCATGTGAAAACAGAAGCAAATGCACATGTAGCGGTTCTTTAATACATTCCTAAAGAACCGCCCGTCCTCTTAAATGAACCACCTTCCAAACCCACCATCATCATCATCATCGGCACTACAACCGGGAACCGGTCTTGGCCTTATTTAGCAAGTCCTGAGGCTTGTTAAATTTTCCATAATGATTTATTTTGTCTGGGCAAGGTCATTAGTCTTGCGCCAGGGGCTCCCCGACGGGGAATCGAACCCCGGTCTCCCGGGTGACAGGCGGGTGTACTAACCACTATACTATCGAGGAGCCCACCATACCTACCTGCAATTTTGGGCAGCGTAAGCTACCCTTCATTCTCTTTCACCTGAAAGTTAAATCTTAAGGCATGCATCACATTGAACTTTTCCGTTTATGATTCGAACCATATCTCCATCGGCTCGGCTTGTCAGCAATTATAATAGATAAATACTAGCTGGCCAGCGTAATTGTTGACATAGCTGAAGCCGATGGTTTCTTGCTACAGTTCATATCCATTTATTGCCCCAGTCCCAAGGTTCGCAACACTTGCGACCAATTTCCTTTGTCGGTTATCTACCGATCATGGGATTTGGGCACTAATATGATTAACGTTAGACAATCATAACCCAAATCATGCTAACGATGCTCCGGCCTGTAAAACAAACAAAAGCTACCATAGCCTAGGTCATAGGCGAGCAAACCATCGGTTTGCTTATCACCACGAAAAAATCTATAGCCTACAATGGCATTAGCATGAACGCCTAAGTAAACCCGATGTGCATATCATCGTGACCCTTGAAATAGCGTTTTTGATTATCTTGAAGCAAAAACATATTTCGTTCTCCGGCGCAGGTCGTCAAAGATTTATGGCCGTCGAAATAGCGTTTCTGTTTAGTTAAGACACAGAAACCTATTTCTCCCTTCGGCGATTTTTCGCCATCGCAGATCTCTATAATACCAATTCATTATACCATCCCATGTTTATTTAGGTTCATTTTCGTCGTTGTCGATATGCAGGCTGAAGGGCAACGTACATGTCCCATACGGACGCATATAGCATCCTCCCACACCAATGTAATCCACACCGTTGAATTTGGCCGATAAGGATAGTTACTTAGAGTCAGATTCCTATTACCGCAGCGGACAGTCGCATCCGCTTAGAGTTCCGCCTTTTACCGGCCCCGCTACTGAGTAGTCAGTTTTGTATTGTTTCATCGTTTAAATATTCGAGTTGGAGTGCCGTCTTTCCTTTCGGTCAATAAGTCAAGGAATTCGTTTTGTTCCTTTTAAGCGAACTTTCCGTTGTTCTTTTTAAGTAAACTTTGTGTCAAAACTTCCCAATGAACCTGAAGGAGTGCAGGCGTCATCGCAAAGGATTAAGTGATTGTGAAGTCCCAGTTGTATGAGCATGTGACGATGCCATATTAAAAATAGAAATAGAGAACACCAATCAACTAAATAACTTGTGTGCATTTTTATTTTTTTCTGCTTGCTTGAAGTGAATTTTATTCGTGGACAATTTACAGTGATACTAATGGTAAGTGATGGGTGTTGAGATGAACTAGTGCCCATGACCGGAACGATAAAACGCACTAGCGTCTAGTGCCATAAAACGAATTTCTTCGCATGCGATCATGTATACAATTCGATCCCTTCAGCATCACCAGCGATACACATTTCCCATTGTGTAAATAGAAAAACCATTAGCACTTCTTCCTAATGGCGATACACTTATTTACGCATACCATTGCACTGGAAGAGTGCATGTCCTTGGTGGTCACACCCTTAAGAGAAAAGTGTTTTCTCTCTCTTCCCTTTTCTTAACTCTAACCTAGGATGGAATTCATGTCAGAGTTCTATCCTCGGTGAGTCGTTTTACATCAGCCGACCAGAACGGTCACGCGTCGCTCCCGCTCCCCGTTTCGCACCATGAGGACGCGTACATAACCGGAGTCGTGAGACTATGTCAAGCGATCTATCCGCGAATAGATAGCGCCTTTTCGAGATGTCAGTATTGCAATAGCTGTGTCTGGAGAAAATCTCGTTTGTTACCTGTTCTCGTGAAATTGGTTTTAAGGCGGTGTCTGGTATATCTTTGTGTGACTGTTTGTGTTTGTTTTCTTTTTCGCTGTACAACGATTTGATATTTAAAAAAATTCATAATTTTCAAAGCTGTGGATCATGTCAAGTTAACAAAAGAGTTCTTATAATTTGGAATAAACAATTATTCAGCAACGCGTTACACCATAACAAAACAATAAAGAACCTCTCCAGAATAAATAATAATGTGTTTTAATTGTTATCTGTGGACAGTGTTTTGTTCTTTGCATTCGGTTGTGGACAAACGGTGTCGCTAAATTTGTTTTGTTCCTTTTGATCAACGGTGGACCGAACCCGGTGAAACATTTAGTGTAAGTAGTGAGTGGGACGAAGTAGAGCTCTCGCCCATGCTGGCGTCGCGACTTCGTACCCCACAAGTTCATTATTGTTAACCTGTGAGTTGCGCCCACTATTCTCCAGGTTATCATAAAAAAAGTCACGTGACAGTTCATTCCTGTTCACTGGTGTGATGTGCCACTATTATTAAGTATGATGTTAAAAACAGTGAGGTAATAGTTGATTTGTGTTCTTCTGCGTGCTACACCCATTATTTTCAAGTAGAGTGTCAAAACAGTCACCTTACACTTCATTCATGTTCACTTATGTGATGCACCCACTATTCTCCAATAGAGATATAAAAGGTCTAGTGATGTTCATTATTGTTAATGTGTGAGTTGCGCCCACTATTCTCCAGGTTATCATAAAAAAAGTCACGTGACAGTTCATTCCTGTTCACTGGTGTGATGCGCCCACTATTATTAAGTATGATGTTAAAAATAGTGAGGTAATAGTTGATTTATGTTCTTCTGCGTGCTACACCCATTATTTTCAAGTAGAGTGTCAAAACCTTACACTTCATTCATGTTCACTTATGTGATGCACCCACTATTCTCCAATAGAGATAAAAAAGGTCTAGTGATGTTCATTATTGTTAATCTGTGAGTAGTGCCCACTATTCTCCAGGTTAACATAAAAAAGTCAAGTGACAGTTCATTCCTGTTCACTGGTGTGATGCGCCTCCTATTCTCCAGTACACCTGAGAGTTAAAAATGTTAATGGTATAAAATGTCACGTGGCAGTTCATTTATATTTTTCTATGAGATGCACCCACTATTCTCCAATAGAGTGTAAAATAAGTCAAGTAATAGTACATTACTGTTAACCTGTGGATTGCGCCGACCCTTCTCTACGTTTACGCAAAGAAAAGTCACCTGAAATTGCATTCCTGTTCACCGGTAACATGGGCCCACTACTGTCTAGTATTCTGTAAAACTTATACGAGAGTTCATTATTGTTAATTCATGTTCACCTATGTAATCCTCCTACTATTTTCCAATAAAGTGTAACACAGTCTCGTTGCAGTTCATTCTTGCTCAAATTTGGAATGTCCCACTAATCTTCAGTAGAGGGCGAAAAACAGCATGTGGCAGTTCATTCGTGTTCATTCTGTACAATGCGCCCACTATTCTTCAGTATGGTGTAAAAAAAAAAACCACGTTACAGTTAATTCTTGTTCACCTGTGAGACGCATCTACTAGTCTTCGGTATTATGTATAAAAGTCACGTTACAGTTCATTCTTGTTCACCTGAGAGATACATCTACTATTCATCAGTATGATGTAAAAAGGTCGCGTTACAATTTGTTCGCAGATGCGGAGGTGGGGAGGTGGCGTCCACGGATGATCTGGTGACGGATGTAGGTAGTGACGTTCACGTGGGCAATTGGCGTCCAGCGAGGTTGAGCAGCGGATGTGCATGCAGTAGCGTCTACGATCGTAACGACGTTCAGCGACGTTGAACAGCGGATGAGCAAGCAGTAGCATAAACGATCGTAACGGCCTCCAGCCAGCTTGAGCAGCGGATTTTCAAACAGTAGCGTACACGATCGAAGCGGTGTCCAGAAGTTGAGTGGCGGATGTACAACCGTAGCGTCCACGTTCGTAACGGCGTCCAGCGAGGTTGAGCAGCAAATGTACAGGCAGTAGCGTCCACGGTCGAAACGGCGTGCAGATGTTGAACATCAGATGTGCAAGCAAAAGCGTCCACGATCGCAACGGTGTCCAGAGCGGTGTCCAAACGAAATTGAGGGAGGTGTGTGGGGATATTACGTAGATGTGCCGGCACGCGAACGGGTTCACTGTATCCCGAACACGTCACTGGATAAGACAAAACTGAGTTCCTCTGCAACACGTTCATTCAAGAAAAAAGAAGGAAAAAAACACTATGATGTTGTTTTGTATTTAATGTTTTCTTTTTTATTTTAAACTCATCCTTTTTTCCAATACAAAGCTTGTTTAATTAAGCCGCAGCATAGGGAACTTGTAACTCTTTCATATTTTACAACGCAAAGTTTGTTTAATTTAGCAGCACAGGGAACATTTAACTCTTCTTTTGGTATATTCACGACACTGTTTGTTGCTTTTTTAATAGGTTCTATTTGATGCACGTTTAATAGAGGATTGACGTGGAATTAAGGATTTAACTGGTAAGGAAAATCTTTTGCACTCGCACAGAGACTTTGTTCGAATAGGGTTGTGTGCACTTCAGGGGTTAAAACTCGACTGCTTTTAACACACGGGGGTGTGCGCACGCTGCGGTGGTTGGATTTCGATCGACTGCAGCAGATTACCTAGGGACTCTCTTCCCCCACAGGATCAACCATTCTTGATCGCACACTCATCCGCATTCTCCCACTTCCCCGCACATTAAAGTGAATAAACCCTTGCGCATTTACCCAACAGTCAATGAACTTAGGGAGAATGGGAAAACTGCAACGGAGAGCATGGCGATTTCAGGGTTGATTTGCTTCCGCATGCAACGAAAGCGAAACCAATTAGGTGACCGCGTGACCCCATTTCGTATTTGGATTGCTCTCAGAGTGCAGAACCAAAAATGCACTCCAAGAAGGGGAAATGGGGTGGGTTGAAAAGTATATTTCTTATACATTTCACCTGACTCTGGGTTTTTGATCCCCAGCCAATAGCCGTGTCTGGCGCGATGGCTTGGGATAATATCGGCGTGGGAAAAAAACTAAAGGAATATGCGATAACCCAAGCCGTTTCGCTATGTAGCAACAGCGTCGCTTACCCACGCTTTGCTGTTACTAACCAGACATGGGATTTTTTATTTCCGATAGGAAATCTCATGTGGTTCATCAATAATGTTGCCATATGGTATGAAAAGTCTGAATTCGGTTATGCATTATCTGCGTGGAAGGATGCATTCAGGTTATGCATCCTTTGGGAGGGTACCTTTTACAGGTGGTATAGGCCGTCAAATGGGATTGGGGTTGACGTTGTGCGCGGCTGTGGGCGAAATTGTGGTTGTAATTGTGTGTTGGTTCTCTGCGTAATGTAGAGAACCCCCACATGTGTATAAAAGTGCGGAGGTAAACGGCAGCTTCGGGTGGTGAGTCACATCCAGGGCGGTGTCCCAACGGCTGTTGAGTAGGGACACTAGGTAAATGGCAGCAACGGGTGATGCGTCACGTCCAGACTGGTGTCCAAACGGCAATTGAGTAAGATGTACAAAAAAGCAGATGTAAACGGCAGCAACGGGCGATCCCTCATGTCCACAGAGACAAGAATAAACCACTCCGTAGACGTTGCACAAAGGCAGTTAAGTGGAGATTTTAAATTTGACGTTCTTATGGCGTCCCTCTTCTGTCACGGAAGCGTAGTCAGCTGGCGGGTGACAGTTGGCAAATGGCAGGCAGGTGTGAACGTACTAGATTTTCCCAGTATACTTATTTGTGGATCCGCAACACAATTCATTTTTATTCACCTGTGAGATGCGTTCACTATTCTTCGGTATGATCTAAAAAAGGTCATTCTTGTTCACCTGTGAGATGCATATATTATTCTGCGGTATTATGTAAAAAAAGTCGCGTTACAGTTCATCCTTGTTCACCTGTGAGATGCATCTACTATTCTTCAGTAAAATGTAGAAAAAGGTCACAGGTAATTAGTGGTCACCAGTGAGTTGGGTCCACTATTCCGCAGATTGTCGTAAAAACTTCACAGTGAGAGTTCATTATTCTTAACCTCATTTAAAAAAAACTCACGTGACATTTCATTCCTGTTGACCGCTGAGATGTGTTCACTATTCTCTATTATTGAGAAAAAAAGGTTACGAGACATTATTGTTCACCTATGGAATGTCATACTTTTGTTTTTTTAATATACTTCTCACGGAGGATGTGGTGACGGATGTAGGTAGTGACTATTATTCAGTAGAGTTATAAAAGAACTCACGTGCTGGTTGGTGTTTATTCACCGATGAAATGCGCTATAGAGTGTAAAACAAAGTCACATTGCAGTTCATTACTGTTCACATGTGACAATCAGTTGCAATTATCGAATAGGCTGTAAAACTGTCACATAACAGTTCATTCTAGTTAATTTGTGAGATGCGTTCACTATTCCGTTGTGACATCAGTGATAGATCCTCAATTTGCCGGAATCGTTTTCAACACCGAAGCTCTCATTGAAGTGGCTTCCGAATTATATGGAACATCTGCTCAGCGGTTCGAGTTTACTAGGGTTCTCAAAACTATGCATGACATTATATAGCCGTACAGAGACTTTCGTGTAATAATACTCCTTAGAAAGGTGTTTGTCAAAAGGACCTATCATAATATATCCTTGTGTAGTCGAAGGTCAACCAGTTCGCGAGTGTTAACTTAGCGCATCATCAACAACGGAATAGCTTGGGTTGTGAGCGTTGCACACGGGCTAATTTATAAAAATGAGGACGTGCGTATGTGAGGGTTCGTAGCCCGAGGAACACTAATGTCAATTTGATTGCCATCAAGAGCCAGTTCGATTGAATGATCCGAAAGACCACCTTGTCACGTCGAATGGTGTTATCGATGCATATCACGCTTACTCATCCCAATGATACGTAATTTTCCGTAGCTCTATGTTTAATCCCACAGCTGGTGATTCATGTCAACATGACGATGTAATATAATGATAAGTCTCTCTTTGTTTCATGTTAAGATAACGATGTAGTATAATGATAACTCTCACTTTGGTTGATAACAACGTAGTATAAATAGTATATAAATCTAGCCTAACTACTTTCTTTTGTACCGTAAAATTAGCGAATAAAGTATCGAACTCCGGTCGTAGGTGGGAAAAGAATAATGTTTTATAAAATTCAAGGAAGAAAATTCAAACTTAACTCGATCAAAAAGAATTAAAGCAATCCGACTTTTTTTGATACTGTTTACTATCTTCTCGTATTTCTAGATTACTTGTTAGAAAGTTTTTAGTTTAACATATAATTTTTAAAAAAAAGATTGATATTGTGACTTTGTATATCATAGTAACTACCGCACCCATAAGCTTTTAAAGATACACGACTCCTTTGGTTATTGATTCTTGGCCGAATTTCTCTTGAAATCCTCCAACTTTCATTGTCTGCCGATAGGGTGCGAATACACCCCACCCACATAATCGTGGCTGCCTTTATAGCGATAAAGATCACTTTGTATTTTTACACTTCACAGTGTTCCTTTTTAGAAACAATTTTACTCTGTAAGATTGATGATCTATGATACCCCCTCTTTGCTCATATTTTTCATTTCGAACACTGCGGCAATGAATCGCTTTATCTTTGGATAGAAAAGTACATTTTATACTGTGTGACACAGTATGGAAACCACATTATATTACTCTTAATAGCTGTCTAATGCAATTGTATTGACGAGATTTCCGTGAAGGAAAGCCCAGTGGGCGTGGAGTTCAAATGAGTATCGTAAAATTTCTTTTCGTTTGAATACATTTTTGATTTCCGCTGTTTCGCAGTGTTCTTTTTTAGAAATAGTTTCCCTCAGTGTAATTACAATCATATCGAGTACTGCAGAGCGAACAGATATTCGCTCATAGCATAGCTGAAACTCGTGTTTGTGAAAGTGTGTAACGCACGTGGGTGAAGTGCAAGTGTAAAAATACTTTTAGTAATAAATCAGTGAAAACTAACAGTAACGCATGCTGGGCGACGGCCCCAGTGATTGCCAACAATTCATCATAGAGCGTAAAAGAAGAGCCACCGACGATTTACAGAGCGCAACAAAGAAACCAACAACCATGGTGACACAAGCTATGGACTACCAAAAAAAGTATCTGGAAGCCGTGGATTATATCAATACACTGCGACTCCAGATGAAACAACTCCACGAGTAAATTCGCTCCCTAAAAACAACCAATAAAATCAGAGATGACGTCTGTATGGAAGAAACGCCTGCTCAACACCCCGGACTAGCCCCATCATCCCCAAAGCAACAATTATCGTCCCCCGAAACACCATCTCCCCAACAAAAGAAGACAGCCGGGAATCAAATGCCTAACACGCACGCCAAAAATACAAGACCACCACCCATCTATATTAAAAATATAACAACCATCAAAGAACTAATTAGAATGCTCGAAAGTACCTTAGGCCACCGCAATTTCACCACAAACATAAGAGGAGCTTCGACTTCCATCACAACAACAACTTAACCGGATCACAACAAGGCGGTAGAAAAACTTGCGCAACATAAGCTTGCATTTTTCACTTTTCAACATGGACAGTTGAAACCAGCGACTTTCATCTTAAGACATATTGATCCAGCATGGACTAATGAGGAACTTGCAGCAGAAATACTCAGGATCTGTCCGGAACTGAAAATAAACAGGTTGGACTACTTCCAAATGCCATACATGCGGAGTAACAAGACTCTGCATTTATGTATTATACAAATTCCTCCAACTGATGTCACCCGGCTCAAACAAGTCAAATATCTTTTCACGCATAAAATTGCGATTGATGAACCACATAAACAAAACGTTCTTCATTGCAAAAGATGCCAAGGCTCAGGACACTTGGCGGCCGCATGTCATCTAAGCGTACGATGCGTAAGGTGTGCAGAAAAACATCAACCTGGAGAATGTAAGGTCAGCCCGCCTGGGATGGAACCCGGAACAATCCAAACAACAAATCCCGATAGATCCATTACATCGAAGAAAATCACAGTGATATTCTGTAACTGCGGAGAACCCCACCCTGCCAACTTCTCGCAATGTCCTCATAAGCTGAGGATTCTACAAAGGCGAACAACACCCATGGCAACGAGCAAACTTTCACCAACCAAAACAACATCACCTCAATCAATAAATCCTACAAGTCCAGGAATGTCATACGCTAAGGTTGTCAAGGATTCCCTTAACACGACAAGAAATCGCCAATCCAACAGTAACGATCTGAATCTGGACATCACAGGATACATAAGTAGCTTACGGAAGATGCTGCCCACTTTGAAGCACAGCTCAGAAATAGAAAAAAAAGGTTAGATTTTATCTCTTATAACTGCACATATCCCCTCCCTTAATAGGTAATTTAACCATAATTTCCCTCAACGCAGAGTCCATATATTCCAATATTCGCACACAACACCTCCGATTGTTCGTTGACAAGTTTTCTGCAGATGTCCTCCTCCTCTCAGAAACGTGGCTTAAACCAAACTACCGAGTATCTATCCCGAATTATACACTTGTTTCTAATCCACGAACAACTGGACCTCGTGGAGGTACTGGAATTCTAATACACAAGAAATTCCAATTTTCCGAAATTAGGTTCACCAATATAAATAATATTGAGTACACGGCAATTAAAATGTTTTGCAAAAGCAACAAGGTGCTTGTACTGTGGTCCGTATACATTCACCCTTCTCGGGAACCAAACTTCCCTAGTTCCGACATCACTGAGATAATCCAACAGTCTCTACATGCACTTTTCATAATAGGAGGAGACTGGAATGCTCGGCATACTTCATTTAACGACACTAAGTGCAATAAATACGGTTGCCAACTTCTAGGACTCCTTCAACTCCATCCATATATCTATGGGGACTGTCCATTACAGCCAACACGTATCTCCAATACTACTAAATCAACAATAGATTTTTTCCTAAAATCCGTAGACGTCTACTCACCTTACCTCCCTACAGTATCCTTCGAATTCGCTTCCGATCATAGGTCCGTCCACGCCACTGTCCAAATCCCAGCCCTCGAACCATGTTACTCATTCAATCCGATCCCGAATTTCTCCAGGACAAACTGGAAAAGAGTCAATAGGGACATTGCTGCCAGTTTTACAGACTATACTTTGCCAGAGATGTAGGAGTTTCCTTTTTCACCCACTTTAAATACCACACACTTTAAATAAAACACTCATTTGTTTGTTTTATATTTAAACTAATTTTTATTCTTAATTCCCATCTATGGGCACAACTTGAACCTATTAATATCGGCCCGGACACCATTTCAACTTAATTCCACGCACCACTTTTACTTAATCATTTTTGTTTCGAACATACTTTTAAAATTAACTCCGCGCACCAACTCGGTCAAATCTCAAAAACCAACTCTTTTCAAGATTTTGAACCCACTCTCGATGTCCGTTTTTTGATCGGACGATAACTTTTCTTATCCTGCAGATAAAAGGATTTTCCTTTCTTTCTCTTTCCCAAATTTGGGATCGAAAGAGGAAACACAAAAGAACAATCAACAAAGGATCTTGCCGAGGAGCATTTACGATCCTTTGTGTCGGTCGGCGATAAACGTACATGTAGTTCGTTTTATAGCGCGAATTGTTTGTTTTAACTTGGTTTGGTTAAAACGGAAAATGACGCTGATTGTGTTAATGGTTTTGGGTAACCATATTTCTAGATGATCATAAAATTGCTGGCGCGCATTTTATGATTCCCAACGATTTTGTTTGAAGAAAGACATCTGGTCCGCACATTTGGATCTTAGGAGATTTTTGTGGCGAACCTGTGGGTCGATTATCCTAAGTTTTCTGTCGATTTTATCTAAGGTAATGGAAAAAGTCATCAATACAGAGTTGGTTAAGTATTGGGAGTGCAACGGACTTCTGAATGATCGTCAATACGGATTCCGTGGCAGGCGGTCCACAGGAGACCTTTTGACACTTATAACCGATATATGGACATCTGCGATTGAACGGCATGGTGAGTCAAAGGCGGTCGCATTGGATATTTCCAAGGCTTGTGACCGCGTCTGGCACGGGGCATTGCTGAGCAAACTTCGTTCATATGGACTTTCCCAACAGCTTTGCGAGCTTCCTCGAGAAACGATCGATCCGGGTTGTTGTGGACGGCGAGTGTTCGGATCTGTATCCTGTTAATTCGGGGGTGCCCCAAGGTTCTATTTTGGCTCCAACATTGTTCTTGCTTCACATAAATGATTTGTTGGAGACAACGGATAACAAAGTGTTCGGTTTTGCGGATGATAGTACGCTTGTTTCCTCCTTTTCGAGTGATCGGCCGATTGGTGCATCTGCGTCACACCAGCTGAGATGTAGACAGATTGATTCTCTGAATCAGGATCTGGATAAAGTCCTGCAGTGGGGAAAGGCCAATCTTGTCGACTTCAATGCAACGAAGCCTCAGTATACAACATTCACAAAGAAAACTGGACCATCGGTTCCACAGCTGATGATGAATGGCCGGGCCCTCAAGGCTGGGGAAAGTTTGAAATTGCTCGGCGTCACGGTCTGTGGGAATGTATCATGGCATAAACACGTGTCGAACATCGCCAGGTCAGCCTCAGGAAAACTGAGTTATCTTTTTAGAGCCAAGAAATATTTTAGTCCGGCCCAACTTCTTCTTCTATATAAATCCCAAATTAGACCCGCGCTCGAATATTGCTCTCATGTTTGGAGCTCGGCTCCTAAACATACCCTCGACCTACTTGAGAGCATACAGAGACGAGCGATCCGCCTGATCGGGGACTCGGCGCTGACGTCGGGACTACAGTCGCTATCACATCGAAGGAACGTAGCCGACCTCTGTCTGTTTTACAGATATTATCACGGGTGCTGTTCTTCGGAGATTCGTGGTATTGTTCCGCGCAATTCGGCTTATATGCGCTCCACAAGACAATCCGACGGATCGCACCCGTTTGTGGTTCATCTCCGGACGGCGCGAACATCCCTACATCAGAACTCGTTCCGCTACAGAACGGGGAAGCTGTGGAACTCCCTTCCCATGCGAGTGTTCCCGGATCGCTACAACCTGCAACTGTTCAAAAAGAACTGCAACCGTTATTTGATGGCATCTCGGGGCGCCCACTTGGCTAATAATAATAAAAAAAAAAAAAAAAAAAAAAAAAAGTGATCAAATTGAACGTTTAGTTCAATTTGTTTGTAATTGAATTGATTAGAGCATTATGGTATTGCATTAATGTGGGACCATTTGATGCCTGGGATAATGCTATGGTTTGGGGAGTGTCTCATCCTTTAAGTGGATGTTATTGGCGTGTATCGCAATTAGTAGTGGAGATTGGCTCCAAAGGGGTAAGTATTATGGGATAGGTTGTTGTGACCGTAACAGAAACTTCAAATCTACTCCCTGCTGAAATTGATCAAGCAGCCTTAAGAATAGAGCAAATACTAAAAAATGCCCTCTTCAGCCACACACCTACATCCATCCCTCATAATCACCTAGGAAAACTTTTACCCAACATCCTTACAAAACTGTTACGCGTAAAAAAAAAACAGCTTAGACGAAAACTACATAGTAGTTACTCCCCTTTTATTAAAAATCAAATCCAACTCTTGACTACCCCGATAGATGGACAACTAAAACAATTTGCCGACCAGGCTTACACGTCTATACGTAAAAATATTAAACCCAATCGTGATGTATTCAAACATATCAACAGACTAACGGGTCGAAAATACAAACCTCGAATCGATTATATTATCAACCCTACGTCCAATCAGATATTGACATAGCAAACTGTCTAGCTAATCACTTTTATAAAATCCATCAACAAAACGACTCCCTCTCAGTCTCCAATTTTCAAGATACTGTAAACGATTAGATCTCACGCACAATGATCACATCCTTCACCCCTTACATCGCGGAATTCAACGAAACAAACAAAGCGTCTCATCCTCTGGATAATGCGACCTTCCTAACAGCAGACGATTTATCTGAATTTATAACATCACGCAATATCAAGAAGTCGACCGGCTTAGATGGAATTCCAAACCTTCTTTACAAAAGACTCCTCCCGTCAAATCTAGTCCCTATTCTCGTTCTTCTCAACCATATAATTAACGGATCACATTTCCCAGATAACTGGAAACCCACGGTTATAGTCCCTATCAGTAAGTCCAGTCCTTCCAACAACCCCAGCAACTATCGTCCGATTTCGTTATTAAACACATTAAGCAAGATATTGGAATGCAAGATATATCGAAATCTCCTTTCATTTGCTAATGACAACGCTATTATCCCAAATTCCCAGTTTGGCTTTCACTCACAACACTCCACCTGTCATGCTCTGTTAAAACTAACGCACGATGTCACAACTAATCTTCAAAACCAAAGCCCGGCGGTCTGTATCTCTCTCGACATATCTAAAGCATTCGACTGTGTTTGGATCTCAGGACTGCTTTACAAGCTGCACTACATATTTGGATTAAACACCCATACTACCAAACTTCTTACTTCCTACCTCTCTGGTAGAAAATTCATGGTCAAAATAAATTCTTCTATCTCCCAATCGTATAATATAACCGCAGGGGTTCCGCAGGGTTCAATTCTTGGACCACTATTATACCTCCTCTATACTTCAGACATACCGCAGCCTCAATTACGCAATACTGTAATGTTGAAATACGCTGATGACACCATAGTCTACTCCAGCAGGAAGTTTGTAAAATAGGCAAGAAACCGCATTAATAACTTCCTCCCAAATCTATCAACATACTTCAATAAATGGAAAATTCGCCTAAATCCTGATAAAACCCAACTTATAGTGTTTAAGGGTAAAAATGAGCATTGCACAAACAACACAAGGTGCACCCACAACAAAATTAGACTCAAACTAAATAACACCCAGATAAAACCTTCTAAAACTTTAAAATATCTGGGAATAACCTTTTCCAATGACCTTTCATTCTCCACCCACATTAAAAATACTTTACGTAAAGCCACAATACAACTAAATCTCTGTAGAAGAGTGGTGTGGAAACCCAACGGTCTCTCTCACAAAGTCAAACTGCTCATCTATAAACAAATAATCAGACCCGCACATATGCGTGTCCACTGTGGTATTGTGGGGGTTTCTCTATTCTATATGAGAAACAACCCACAATTCCAACCACAATTCCTACCTAATTTCGACCGCCTTACAGCGCGTCAAATCAACCCCATTTCCCCCTACTTACCTGTTCACCTGCAAAGCATGTTACCACCAAGGACACATAGCTAAAATCATTGTACCACGCAGACAATGCATAAATGAGTTTAGCTTCCCTTTTTTGCCATACGGCAACTCGTGTCCGTGTCGATTAGCGACAACCAAATCCAGCCGGACGAAGTTGTCGCATCATTGCAGAACCGCTGGGGCAATTTATCAAAACATTCGATTGAATCATGTGATAATATTTCCCTAGCGTTACTTCGGCTTTTCTCCAGACACTTCATTCGCTCGGGGTCAATGCTCTGTTTTTGCAGGTGAATACCATCAGCTTAATTCTCCTCTCTTTCTCAGTTCTGTATTCGTACAGATCAATGTACTCTGAACTCACCATACTACCGAATCAGGTCAATGGGTTCCGCTCAGAACTACATTGACTCATGCACATACAACCAAATCCACCCCAAGATAATCGTACAGCGTGTTTCTGTTCTCTCATTGTCCCGCTCTCTTCGATCATCAGTTTACCGATGTAACCTACCACACATCGAAGAACGTGGCAATGAGAGAGCAGAAGTATGTTCTCTTTTGGTTGTATCCAATTTCTTCCCTTTTCGAGTTAGTTGATCTTATCCGAGGACAGTCGATTAAGGAGATTCACAGGAGGAGGTTGTGACGCTAATCACCGCCGCGTGTGCATGCTTATGCACACGCTTGTCCGCGAAGATTCACTAACGTAATTAAATTAACTGTCAGAAATCGGAGACTTCACTGAAGAAGTGTAAAGTTATAGTGATTTAAATTGTACTTATATTGCGATAAAAATGTATCTTTAGCTGTTTTTCGGGTAACAGGCTAACGCACCTCGAGTGCCTAAGAACGTTCTACTTATCAAAATGTTAATTAAAAACTCAGCCGCGATGGCGCAACAAAATCAAATAAAAAAGAAACATTTATTCAACCAACAAACATCAGTGTGTTATTTATTGTTTTAGGAATCCGTGCCATACACCGGCACACCAAATTACACCCCCACAGTATCATATAACACCAGCCCAAATGGAGAAGCTACGCACTTTCGAAAGGAAATGCTTCAGGCAACCCAACTGTTACAAGTATTACAATAACAGCTTGCTATACAATGCCGCTAATATTGACCGTCTCGATAGACGCTTCCTAGAGCTGTCTATCAAATTTATTGAAAACCTCCCAAATAATCCCAACCCCATACTAACTTCACTACTACCAACTCCTCTAGATAACAAGGCTCACTATCTGAATTGTCTCCACATCAGAAGTCTCTTCACGTCTGAAAGATTGGTTAATGACTCCAACGAGGTAGTGTACCATAACACCGAGCTGGCATCCAATCAGTTCAAATATTGTAACATACAACCATTCTCCAACATTCTGCGTTTTAACGAACAACCGGAAAGTATTACCGCACCCGAGAACACTAACTGACCATATCCCACGCCAACCTACTTCCTTAACCATCAATCCCTAATATTCCTCACATTACATATTTAACTTATTATAATATTAATTAGGTTAAGCTAGAATAAGTTAGAGTTAAGTTAGGTATTAGATTAGATTAAATTAAAAAATAAAAATCCAGGTTTTCTGACCTTTTCCAGGAAAACTGTTAATCATCATCATCATCGGCACTACAATCGGGATCCGGTCTTGGCCTTATTTAGCAAGTCTCTCCACCGGTATCCAGTTCATATCCGAGGCTTGTTAAATTGTCCATAATATTTTGCTTTTCCCGGCAAGGTCCTTAGCCTTGCGCCGAAAACTGTTAATATTAAAACCTATAATACTCGAGTAGTTATTCACACATTCAGTTATGTTTGAAAAATGTGTAATGTATGCATGTAAACAATTGTATCACTAGAATTATAAGTTAGCTGTAGTACTTAATGTAAACATTGATTATTGGTCAAATAAACACAGTATGTTTAAAAAAAAAAAAAAATCAGTGTAATTTATGATCTATGATACCGTCTTTTCCCTCGCATTTTCATTCTCGAATACTGCAACGATGAATTTTCTCTGCCGGTGAAAAGCTATGTCGCTGGCTCAGGCCACAGTGCGGGAACTACATTATATTACTCTTAATAGCTGCTTAATAACGTTCGTTTTGGCAGGTTTTTCGTGAAGGAAAACCCAGTCAACGCAGCGTTCAAAGAAGGATCCTAAAATTTGTTTTCGTTTGATACATTTTTGATTTCACTTTTATCGCTTGGGAATTTTGAATATAGCTTTGGTGATGATGGCCCTTTGGTTACTTGTATATACGCATTATTTCGGCCACCAAATTATTTTGGTTTTACAACCATGCGTCACGTTTAGTGTGGGGGCAGAACCCTCATTTATTTAGCTTAATGCAAGCTTCCATTAACTTAAATTAAATTAATATAAAAAGTCTTACAGACTATCTTAAAACTAGAGTAAGAAGGAGAAGAAGAGAAAAAAACCAGGAAGGTGTAGGTGACTGTGCGATGGGGGAGGTAGGAGGCTAGGTGCGAGTGTATGTGGTGGTGGTAAATTTGGCATTTGTGAGACAGTGACAGTGCAGGGCATGTCTACGTACTGGTAGGGGGCGGGGTTGGTGAGCTGGGGGAAGATGTTGAAATTGTGGGTGGGGCTGGGGGAACTATTTTGAGGGTAGGGAGATGGGTTCGTTAGCGCCGTAATAAGTGTGATGAGCAGGCACGTAAAACAGTCGTGGGTTACGTACGTTACGGGGGTTTGTATGCAATGTTAAAGTGGAGAGCAAGCTTGGGCAATTGATTGAGCCAGACAGAAGGCGATGGACAAAGATGATATCGGCATGGATTCTGCGCTCTGCAAGTGTGTTTAGATTGATTAGACGGAGCCGGCTTGTGTATGGTGGTAGAATCAACCGATTTTGCCAGTTTAGTCCGCGGAGGGCGAAGCGCAAGAAACGACGTTGAACTCCCTCAATCCTGCCAATGTGAGTCACTTGATACGGGGACCAGACCTGACTAGCGTATTCGAGTAGTGGTCGGACGAAAGTTGTGTAGAGTGATCGGGTGGCGTATGGGTTAAGGAATTCCTTCGACCAGCGTTTGACAAACCCAAGGGCGGCGTTAGCTTTGAGGATTATGTAATCAAAATGTGCGGTAAATTTGAGCTCCTTGTCGCATAGGACGCCCAGATCGCGAATCAATTCAACCGATGTTATCGGTTGGTTCAGTAAGAGATAGGAGAGTGGGTGAGTGGGGGAACTCTTCCGAGAGAAGGTGATTGTGTGACATTTGGCGATATTCATTTCTAGACAATTATTTTGGCACCAAGTCGAGAAGCTGTCAAGATCTGCTTGGAGATGTGAGGAGTCCAGGGGAGAGCGGATTGTCTTAAAAATTTTGGAATCATCCGCGTAAAGCGAGATGAAGGAGTGATTAATGCAGGAGCCTATGTCGTTTATGGTTAGGATAAATAGGAGTGGGCCGAGGTGACTGCCCTGGGGGACACCTGAGGCTGGGAAAAAAGGATCGGAGAGGGTGGATCTAAATCGCGCGCGGCAGGTTCGATAACTAAGATAGGATGAGACCCACTTAATCAACAGGGGTTCGAAACAGAGGGAGGATAGCTTGAAGAGAATGAAGTTATGGGAGATTTTGTCGAAGGCCTTGTAGCGATTCTAACAGATACACACAATTCACAAGCAAGCAAAAATAGTGAAGAACACGAACGAAAAAAATCGAATAAGAAAAATACATCAGAACCGTATACCAAGCGATAAATAAAAATAATTCACACCAGTGGAATATACTCGAGTTTGGAAATCAAATTCAAAACACGGTCAGTAGCCTGGCGTGTAACGCTTAAGTAAAATTGTTTTCGTGATTCGAGCTGTCATAGCGTCAGTTCGAATCACACGATCTTCTTCACTATTATTTCAAACGCTATAATTGGTGACTACGACGTGATCTTGTATACACAGCATACACTTCCCATAGTAAAGCAGAACTTCACACACGGTCACGACTTCCGAATAGAGCCCAGCCTCCGACGTTTTCTCGTTTCTCTCTCGTTCGTCCGTCGTCCGCATACGAATCTGATCGTAACGAAGTTACTGCGGCGGGAGTGTGTAGCGATTCTAACAGATACACACAATTCACAAGCAAGCAAAAATAGTGAAGAACACCGAACGAAAAAAATCGAATAAGAAAAATACATCAGAACCTTATACCAAGCGATAAATAAAAATAATTCACACCAGTGGAATATACCCGAGTTTGGAAATCAAATTCAAAACACGGTCAGTAGCCTGGTGTGTAACGCTTAAGTAAAATTTTTTTCGTGATTCGAGCTGTCATAGCGTCAGTTCGAATCACACGATCTTCTTCAATATTATTTCAAACGCTATAGCCTTGCTAAAGTCGGTAGCGACTACGTCGACCTCATCGCCGTTTTCTAGGGCAAGGAGTGTGTGGAATGTGAATTCGACAAGGTTAGAGCTATGCAGGATTGGGATACGTTGTAGTATGGCCCCTTTGCTGGGCGAAGGGTCTGACGACCCTCTGAGATTGTGGGGATATTCGAAGTGTCGCTACAACCACTTATCCATTAAATCTGGGTAAACGGAAGGGCGCCAAACGTCATGCAATGTGTTTTGGGTATCTGGACAAACTATCTTTCACCAGAAAAATGCATTGAGTGGTTCCTGTTGCTCCAAAAGCCATTTTTACGGTCATTATATCTTGGGCAACTAGAATTATGGTTTCTGTTGTGTTACATTAGTCTGTTCTCGACGTGAATTGGGTGGGTACCAACCCATTTTGAAAACTGTTGAACACTTTACTGTGTCTGGGATTTTGCTTCAGGTGAGTCCACCCTTTGGTAATGTTGTATAAGCCATCTGACTTAGATGGACACTAAGGACATTGCTTGTTCTCAGATAATACAAAAGTTGGCCGCCAATGAGTGAATCTGTAATCATGACGGGCCAGAAATGAGTACATTGTCGACATGAAGAGGAAATAATAGAACACGATTTTTGTTTTTAATTTAAATAGGTCCAACTGACGCTCCTACACCGGCGTCGCCGTCGGTCGTTAAGTTTAGTTCCTATAAACTCCGTAAAGATTCCATAAAGAATTCCCTCTTTACACTAAAACGTTTGTTTGGATATTTCAGGCTTCATATTTGAGTTCATATCGATGCCCGTGATCAAAGCTTTCTCTACAGCAACTGCTATCCTAGTAATCGAATCACAGTTTAAGGTAATGCTTGGAATCAAGTACCTAGCCTCTGGATTTGTGGATTCGTTGAGATCTCTGACATTTAAACAGGACGAGGCCAATCTGGGTGACTTGTGTATGGGTCTCTCGGCTATGGCTTTTCTTATCGTTTTCGAGGTATGCATTGAACTGTGTATTGAAAGTTTGACAACAGCCTTTGTCTTGACAGCTCCTAGGAAAACTGGCACAGAGGCCAGACCAAGCAAAATCCATAAAGCTGATTCTGCAGTATTTATCTCTCTCAAGGAATACCCTGGTTGTCTTTATCACAGCTGTCGTCACAGTGATATGGACGGAGTACTTGCCAGACTCATCGGAATTGCCGTACGCATTAAGTACTACCAATACTTCAGGCCTGCCAAATGTCTCCTTACCGCCTATGGTAATCGAAACACCTGAACGTACTTACAGGTTCGTTGATATACTAGTCGAGTTGAAAATTGGTATTTTTGTTATACCAATAGTCGGTGTTCTGACGAATATTTCCATAGGAAAGCTGAGTGAGTACATGGGATCGTAGGCGTCCACGAGGCAGATCTAAGGTTGTAACGGATTTTTTTTTTTTTTTTTGCAGTTCCTCAGTGTCGGGCCAACCCAAATCAGGAACTATTCACCCTTGGATTGTGTAATGTTGCTGGATCTTTTGTCCAGTCAATGCCGACATCGGGAGCGTTTACACGGTATGCAATCAGCTCTGCATGCGGACTGAAGACTCCTATGGCCAATTTGTACCTGAGTACGCAGTAGGACGACCCGTTAGCGGTACCACACTAATGAAATGAAATTCTAGGTGTAATCGTCCTTCTGGCGCTCGGGTTTCTCAGCCCCTACCTGAACTATATTCCCGAGGCTACCCTAGCGGCTATTCTCATGTGCGCCATAGTTAACTTGATCGACCTGAAATTGCCTCTCCGACTGTGGAAGCAGGCTCGACGAGATTTCTTTATATGGTGCTTGTGCTTCTGTACGTGTGTATTATTCGGAGTCGAGGTTGGACTGGTGGTGGGAATCTGTGTTACAACCGGGTACCTGTTACTACTCTGGGCCAGACCAGATATACGCATTAAAATTGATTCGGTAAACTAAATGGTCGATGTGTAAATGATCGTATATAAATTGTTGTCCATTTCAGATCGATGGAATGCAGTATATTTCAGTGACACCGTCAAATGGGATTTACTTCCCTGCCATTAACAATCTCCGCTATAAGATACTGAAAGCCTGTGCTCAAGCTGAGTTTAAGGTGCCCGTTGTTATGAATTGTCAAATGATCACTGGACTAGACTACACAGCAGCCCAAGGAATATCAAAGCTGTCCACCGACCTGGCGTTTGATAACAACAACACGCTTTTGGTACTCTACCAGATGCAGTTGCCGTTGCAGAAATTAATCGACCTCACTGACAATCTTGTATTCTGCGAGAGTAAAGAAAAAATGAACGAATTCGTTACTCAGGAATCATTAAGGAATGGATTCATCAATCTAAAAGCCCACATCCGGGCATCGATTGACTTAGGGTACAAGGTTGACATAGAATAAAGCCTCGCCTGCATTCAGGAGATTGAAATGGAATTGTGGTGTTAATGCATTTCCTTAAATGCAATTGCCATTCAAATCCATTAACAGGATTCTTCTTTGGCTTTTGCATTCTATTATGTTAAACGAGTCAAAGGGGGCGACCCCGATATTCCAGTAGGAAAGCAAGTCCATTAGATTCTCCAACAGGTAAGAGGCGTTGCGGACTTTTCTTCCTCCCGGATTAGCACCAAACCGGAAAGGCAAAGAAAAAATGAATGCAATTACCAGTTCATTAACTCATCTTCCTATCTAATGACCTGGCAAATGGTCAATAGCGAAAAGGTCATGAAGTGCACTGTATCTCGACTCCTCGCATTGAAATAATCAAGAAGAATATGAAGAATAACAAAACGACAGAGGATAATAAGGCAAGTATAGGTTGTGGTCCACAGAAAGGACATACTAAGGTTCTAAAGCTTGACGATCAATTGTACGATATTCCAATCGCACCAAAAGTGAATTTCATGCTTTGCCTGATACTTAAATGCAATTAGACCGCCTCCGGCACACCGTATCGCTAATGAAGGCCGGCTGAAAGCTCAACCGGAAATTACTTGCTTAAGATATTCACAATCATAAGGACCACAAACCACGACTGGAACCGGGACCAGAGCCATCAGCGGCATTATGTTACCCGCAGTAGTCACTCTCTAAGACTTCGTCCATTTCTTCGTCGTCGCTTTCATTAAAATTTCATCAGCAATTCAAAATACGGAGGAGCAGGCAGAACTATGCAATTAAATGCAAACCGAACTGCACGGTGCTGCTTACCTGTGCGTGGAAGAGGTGTACCTGTGTGCGACTGAATAAGTGTGAATGTGTTTGAATGTATCTACACCTTGGTTACCTATTCCCACAACCCTGGCAGCGCTGATGATGGCTTATTTATTTATTGTTCTTGATGCTCCGCAGTACTTACTGCCGGCGTTGATGCTGCTATTTGCTTTCCTGTTATTGTTGGTGTTTACCTCACCCGGGTGTTGTAATAATAGCCAAGGTGAGAACTTATTTTGAACACAAGAGCTTGTGATCTGTGGCGAGCAAAATTTACATTTCGTCCTTTAGCAACGAAGATCTGTATAACTGAAATGGAAGCTAATAGAAATTAGTTAATAGAGTGTTGTGAGGTGTTCAGCTACTGTGAATGTTATTAACTTGCAGTGGTCGGTTTATGTTAACTAGGGCATAATTAACTTCCTAAGTCCACCGGGGGCTATATTGGAAGATGCTCTATTAATATGCATTTCCATTTTGTATACCACAATCTGAGCAAGACTGGGAAACGCGGCGTGGGAAGTTTCTTCAGATCTGTTTTACTTGCCCCTTCATGGAAAATGTATGTGTTTTTGGTTTTTGTTATTACAAACGTTCGGAATTGGTGTATTTTAACTTTTAACTTTAGAGGGGACTGTATTTCGATATATTAAGCATATTACACCAAAAACACAAGCAGCTCTACAAAGCGTTAAAGGAAAAACTAATGATTTGAACACGTAATGAAAAAAGGAGAATAGATATTTTTTTTTACCATTTTTGCAATACTGTTTATTTCCATTTTATATTCTTACATTATAAATTACAGGCTAGTCAAAAAATGCTTAAATTCTAGCTTGATTATATTATGTTATATCCTACTGGTCCTACGCGGACGCCCTAAGCTAAACGTAATATGAATACTGTCGTACTGTTTGGCTTTCGGTCACAAGCAATAGGTATGTCACTGCCTGACGGTATGATAATCATTTCATTCAGAGCACCGTCTATCACTTACCTATTACACATTAGTCAAAGTTGTAAAGGGTCTTATACAAAAAGTGTCGAAATCCACTTGTCACACATAGATGACAGCACTGTATTACGTTTACACTTGATGTTCTGTTTTTTTTAAATGGCACACATCAAACAGTGAAAAAATGCTACCTCTCACTAAAACAAAATAGCGTATGTGTAAACATTATACAGTGTTGCCATCTAGGGATAATATTTGGATATAGGCGCCCTTTGTGAATGACCCTACAAATTTCAGGGGATTGCTGTGGTTGTACGAGAAAGAATTAAAAGAGTAATGGGACTGACAACACTGTGCAAAACAGAATAGTGTATTCCATTTGAAAGAAACACTCATGTAAACATTACGCTGTGTCGCTATCTAAGGCGACATGTGGATATCGATGCCTTTTGCCGACGACCCTATACCTTTCAGGAGGTTGTTGTGGTTATACGAGAAAAAATTAATAGAGCGATAAGACTGACAGCACTACGCAAAACAGAATAGTGTATTGCATTTGAAAAAAAAAAAACACTTATGTAAACATTACGCAGTGTTGCTATCTAGGGTGACATTTGGATATCGGTGCCTTTTGCCGACGACCCTATACCTTTCAGGAGGTTGTTGTGGTTATACGAGAAAAAATTAATAGAGTAATGAGACTGACAGCACTACGCAAAACAGAATAGTGTATTGCATTTGAAAAAAAAAAACACTTATGTAAACATTACGCAGTGTTGCTATCGAGGGTGACATTTGGATATCGATGCCTTTTGCGGACGACCCTATATCTTTCAGGAGGTTGTTGTGGTTATACGAGAAAAAGTTAATAGAGTAATGAGACTGACAGTGTGGGGAACGAGGTTTGAACGCCGGTATGGGCGCAGGGTTCTACCTCGTCTCCACCGTCACTAAAAGATTTGCCGAAAGAAAACACCAAGAAGGAACGACGATCACGTACCGAACAGCGCAGCAACATGTTCGCCAAGATAAAAACGCCACACACAGGAGAAATTAATCGAAACACACTGGTGTAATTTCTAATGATGATGTTTTTTTATTAATTTCCACTCAGACTAAAACAATTGTCAAAATACGAATTCAAGTTGTTCAAAGTACTTAAACTAATTGTACAATTTTGTTTGCAATATAAATTCGCGCTTCTTAATGTTCGCCAGCTGGGTTTCTTGGATCCAACTTCATTTGTTGGATCTGGGTCGCCAACTGCGAATAGCCAGTATTCCTCGATGCGAACAGCAAACGGTTGTTTCTGCGCCGAGCAGAACAGCAAATATTTTGGCGTTATAGCCCATCAAATGACTGCCGCATTGGGCAGTAATTAATTCACACCGGATGTACAAACAAAATTAAACAATTTCATTAAAAATGCACTAAATTAACTTTTATTTGACATAAAACCGTTCAGACAAAAAAAGATGCTGAAGGCACCGTACACTTTTGATTAACAACGTTAGAATAAAACTGTCTAAAAACAGTACAACAACCAAAAAAAATGGCGTGAAAACAGTAACATTTAAACAGTCAAATGAATAGACAATTCTGCTTTTCGTCTATTCAGCAATAGGTGGCGTTCAGTGACAGCATGTTTTTCCGTACTGGTATACTTCGTATTGTTGCGGAACTGCAACATCTTCCCGGGCCGCCGACAATGGACCCAGTAGTCCTCCTTAGTTGGCGTCACCAACGTTTTCGTGTCAGCGCCGTGGGAAGTCACGGTTGGTGATTGTGGTTGAGCTCAGAGGCCTTAATGCTCGTGTTGCTCATAAACCGGTACGGTAAAACGGTAGGGTGGTAAAGTTAATTATATTGTTATACTATATAGTGATTCTATTAATTGATTTTGGTTATGAAATATATTCGGTTATGAGCGAATATTGCATTAATCAAGTTATTAGTGTGTGTGTGTGTGTGACAGAAGGTCCCAATGGCCTTTGAGTATGAGCGTTCTAGCTATCGTTGACAAAATGTAATGGCTGTTAAATCATTGACAGAATTTGGCATACACTAGGCGTTGGGCGAATTTCTTGATGGGAACTGAACTCTCTGTCGGCAGCGTTACGTGGTGGAGTATTCGATCCACTGATAGAATGATGGTGCTGGACATGGTGTCTTTTTCTTTTTGTAATGTTGTGGTTGAATCCTTGCGGCATATTTTATTGAATTACAAGTGGCACTTGGTTCAGAGAGGTTGTACATCCTGGTCGCTATTAGGAAGAATAATCTGCTGATCAATGGCAGCCCTCGTTCCATTGTGCCGCAGGATGAAATAGTCCCCAAGGTATCTTTCTTCTTGTCTGGTAGCTGGACCATGTATTCATTATTCGCTCTCCGTTGATATGCTTTCTCGAAGGGTGCGGCATCTTTCCTGTTCCTCATCTTCTATATCCCCTAATCCTGTTACCGAAAGCCCAGCTTAGACACCGACTTTGTTGAAGTGGTGCCCCCAGATACGTGATTCGCGGTGCCTGGGCGGTGATAAGAGGGTGCCCCCAGAGCTTGTGTCCAGGCGGCGAGATGTGATGAACCCCAGACACGTGACAGCGGTGTGCTTGGGTGGAGAGAGGCGGCAAATCTTGGACGCGTGACAGCGATGAGTCCAGGTGGCTAGTAGTGATGCCCCAACAATGGATGTAAATGAACGTGAAGATCGCAATTCCCGGGGTTCTTGGATTTACTCATCTGCAATTCGAAGTTTGGATTGATATTGCAGGTATAGGACCGGAAGCGTCTTTGTTGACAAACTTTTCTTTGTACTGACCGCCTGCATTGGAAACGCTGACTCGTCAGATGATATTCTTATTCAGGAAGGAAGTTTCCAAAACTTTTCTGTCTCCCTGATGTTGTTGCAGGTGACGCTTGCCTTTCCCATGAGAGCTTCTAGGTCTTTCGTTGACTCTGATTTCAACACGCTTAGAGTTAATTTAATTGTCCTCTCGACTATTCTGACCGATGGGCCATCGTCCTCTTCTTGAAGTTCTTTCATTGTACGCGGGGCGTATCGAATTCTGTAGCGTGGATTATGAAAAGTACCTGCAACATCGTTAAAAAGGAGGAGCCGAATGATGTCCTCAACCTGATACTGGAACCGATTATAAAACTTCCTTATTTACCTGCGGTGAATTCTGAAGAATTAAATAAATGAACAACCTCGGATATTAAAAGTGGACTGTAATTTAGATTGTTAAAGGTGATTACTAATTAATTTGTTGTTTGACTTGTATTAAAGTTGAAATGTAAGTTGGATCGTAAATCCATCTATATCATCGATGACTTCTTGGACGTGGTCCCCCTTTGGATCGTGAATCCCTCTATGTCATCGATGAACCCTTGGACGTAGTCCTCCTTTGGATCGTGAATCCATATGCGTCCCACTCGAAAGAAACGCCAAAAATGTTGGTTTTGTATGTAATCTCTAGGACGTAATCCTATGTTGGATCGTAAATCCATATGCGTCCCACTTGAAAGAAACGCCAAAAAATGTTGGTTTTGGTTGCATTGGAGTTTATAATATGGAGTTTGTGTATAATCGAAAAAACAGGAAATATTTATGATTTTATTTTATTTTCCGCTGATTACAAACAAAACGACTAATCAAATAAAAGCAGAGGTTAGTTTTCAGGTAGTTGACAAAGGTAATGAACTATCCAACCAGTACGGGCTTGTAGATGTCCAGTCCGATTGAAACTCAGGACATATATATGTGGTAGGCATAATTCACTTGACCACGGTATCTTCGTTTTCAGAATCACATCTGCCAGAGTTCCAATCCTTTTGAATGCATTCAGCGTTTGGTGATGTAATACCTGCATCATGTTTTCCATAATTATCGGTAGACTTCTTATCGCTTTCTACCTGATGAGTGTTGAGCCATTTTTGTTGCAGAAACTGGACAGATAAAATCTTAAAATAGGCTGAAATTTATTCGAATAAGTTCATGCGGGTCGTTTTCCCAGAGGTCTTGATCAGACTCCGTGAATAACATTATCTGAAATATAACGTCTTGAACAATTGCAACCATGTGATGTTTAATTACTTCCAGGAATACATGAATCACAGCATTTCTCAGGTACACTAGCATATGTGTTAAGACTTGCGGTGACACATAAACGCGGTTACGATATTGGTCGAAATCCTTAGTGATACATCCAGAACACTTGACGCGAACGTCAGAAAGTACCATTCTGTAAAGTTCAGGTTCACCACTTTAATAAATTTAATTGTTCGATATATGTTATGTTGAAAATTCTTCATATAGGCGTCTATGGCTTCATCGTACTTTCCTGTATTGAGATATGCATCTCCCATTCGGCCATATGCTTTGCTGAAATCTGGATTGTCGAACAACGCAGAGTTGCAGTTTTTAATCGCACGATCATTTTCTGTTACACGGATATATGCTGCAGCACGGTTACAGTAGAATATTGGGTTTTTCGGATCGAAACTGATGGCCCGGTTGATTGAATTACCACTTCTTGATACTTGCGTTCCTTCATCAGGCTGTTGCCTTCATTCTTAATCTGTTCGGCTGTTTCAAGGGATTGCGGATTGCGTTCGATAAACATTGATTGGAACATCTCGAATAGATCTAACTTTGTGGCCTTGTTTGTAATTGCCGTTATTCATTCCAAATCAATGTCTGCACTCAGTTCAATTAGAAACTAGAACAGCCCCGGACAAATAAACTCCAATATCGTTAAAGTTAATTAAAAAACGACAATCGCTACCCGGTGGTAGAATGTCGACGAAAATTGGTTCCTTTTATGCACACCACACAGCACCTTTTATTATATCACTTTGATCATTTAATTAGCTAATAATAAATTATAATCAATTGCCACCTACCTTTCTTCGTCGTTGAGATCGATGTTGAATGTGATCAATGGACGTAATCCAAGTTTTCTTCTCGTTGATGTCGATGTTGAATGTGATCACTGGACGGAATCCAAGTTTCTTCTCGTTGATGTCGATGCACACTTCGAGCGATCCGGCTCGAAGGACCAAAATGTTCGCCAGCTGGGTTTCTTGGATTCAACTCCATTAGTTGGATCTGGATCGCCAACTGGGAATAGCCAGTATTCCTCGATGGGAACAGCAAACGGTTGTTTCTGCGCCGAGCAGAACAGCAAATATTTTGGCGTTATAGCCCATCAATGACTGCTGCATTGGGCAGTAATTAATTCATACCGAATGTACAAACAAAATTAAACAATTTCATTAAAAATGCACTAAATTAACTTTTATTTGACATAAAACCGTTCAGACAAAAAAAGATGCTGAAGGCACCGTACACTTTTGATTAACAACGTTAGAATAAAACTGTCTAAAAACAGTACAACAACAAAAAAAAAACGGTGTGAAAACAGTAACATTTAAACAGTCAAATGAATAGACAATTCTGCTTTTCGTCTATTCAGCAATAAGTGGCGTTCAGTGACATCATGTTTTTCCGTACTGGTATACTTCGTAATGTTGCGGAACTGCAACATTAATATTCCTCATTGAAACGTTCGAACGTACACATTACACGAACTAACTAAACACTCCACCGTGAGCATCGAGGAGCGAAGGAAGAAAAGACTCCTAGAGAACCCACCGTAACGCCGCAGTGATCGTATGCGCAAATTGTGATCGGGGGGAGAACAACCAAACAGGCTACAACACTGGTAGCCACAAATACTCCCACACATACGGAAACAACAGCGCAAGCAGAAATGGTCACAAGCCTGCTCAATCTGCAGAGACAGATGACACAGCTGCAAAGTCAAATAAACGAGATCTACTCGCACCTGCCCAGTCTAAATGTCAATATAAACCCTCTAACCAAAAGATTAATCAAAGCTCTTGTCGTGAATGTAAATTCAATAATAAGAACAGAGAGAAGAGCCACGCTATTCAACCTTCTGCAAGATGAAAATCCGGATATACTTCTGGCGGGTAAACAAAGTTAAAACAGAAGCATAAGATAGGGCATAAAAACTACAATATTATACGAATAGATCGACATAACTCCCCAACAAGACATTCAAGACACCGCCTTTCCTCATCCACTCCCTCTTCATCCGCTCGCACTATGCTCTGACATTTAAGGGTACTTCAAAATCCCCTTTTGTGCGCGCATTAGTGTAAAAAAAAAAGGTGTTCGGTGAAGGTCAACCTGTTGTCGAGTATAACATCAAGATATCTAATATAGGCACTGGATGTGATTGTTTGTCCTTCTATTTCCAAATCGAGGTGTTCAACTTTCTTGGGGATGCTTATTAAAACTGCATCCGTCTTATGTGCGGCTAGTTTCAGTCCGGCCATACCTAGTCAGCATTTAACACTCTGGATAGCTTGGGTGCAAATATTCTTCAAGTCATCTAGATGTTTAGCTACGGCCACTATCGCCAATTCATTCGCGTGCCCAATGATTCTAACTTCTTCTGGTACATTGACCCTGAGCACACCATCATACATGATATTCCATGACAGCGGACCTAATAGAGACCCCTGGGGTACATTTGCCGTTATTTTATATTCCTGCGGTGCCTCATCTGTGTCATAGAGTAGTCTTCTATCCGAGAGATAGTTTGCTAGTAGGCCGATACTTGTAGCTCGCCCAGCGCTTCTAGAAGCCGATTCCAGTTCACCGATTTAAGTGGATTTTTTACGTCTAGTGTCACCACGGTGCAATCTTTTTTCGTACCTCCTAGCCATCGGACTCCTGCTGTCGCATTGCGAGCGATGTCGCACACCACAGATAGTGCCTTACCGGAACCCATACTGCCATTCAAGGAGCTCCGATGTCCCCTCAGCGAATTGTTCCAGGCGAGTGGCAATTACTCGCTCAAGCAGTTTGCCTGTTGTGTCCAGGATGCACAACGGGCGATAGGACGACGGCGCTTGTGGATTATTGACTCGTTTTGGTATAAGCTCAAATCGCTGTTTTTTCCATCGTTTAGGAAAGTGTCCTGTTTGGAGGCAGGTCGTGAAGAGACTGGCTAAACACTTCCTGCTTTTTTTGTAAAAGCAGTCTTCACTACGGCGTTAGTAATACCACCCAATCCGGGGTTTTTGTTTTTTTTATCTGGATTCTATGATTTGCATTCGAATGCATTTTAGATTTTATGCGTTTTCACAGGTATGAATACTTATAATTTAGTATGTTGATTAAGGTTAATCAACCTGTGGACGTTCATGTTAGGTGGATTCGTTTAATGCCCCTCTTAAATAAAAACAGCAGTATTGCTCAGACGATCTTGTGGCGGTCCCACTAAACGTCACTACAACCTTCTCAAATTACCTAAAATCTTCCAGTCCTGAAGCTCCCATAATCCCTTTGGTCTTTGCTAATGCAATTCCATTACCACCTACAAGCATTCAACCCACAAGGGCATTCTCCATGCATCAACGCATCATATCGATTTTCCGAAAGGAATTCTTTGTAGGCCAAGTATCACTATTCCGAAAGAAAACAATTGGGTTACCGTACCATGTAACCGCCATAATTAGGAAACCATTCGACACCCTTGTTTGCCAAGCAAATCCCAGCCTCACATGTGCGGAACAATAGTCTTTAGATGCACATTGGTTGGCGACCCTTGTGCCTAACGATAAAAAGCAGCGTCGGACAGCTTGTTTATTCAGCTGCAATATACCAACCCGCGATCTGTTTGTCCAATCGACAAACAATTACCGCATCTCGCGCATTATCGCCGAAACCGAATTCTTCACCGTGCATCACGTGCAAACAAAAGAATTCGGCTCTGCCGCAGTCATTCCACAGACACGATATATAATTTTTATTGTATGAAGTATCCCAAAATCCATTAGCACCTAATGAGTTGCAGCGTATTTACTTAGCTGAACCCTCATGGCAGAGCGATACTCTAGGTCGCTTCTCCCGTTGTTCTTTTCCCTTGTTTTAGGTTTCGTTTATGCTTTGCCGAAATGCGTCGATAAACAATGCGATCTACATGATCACACACACACATACACCACCGGAATTTAGCCAGCAAGATTCTCTTACTGGTTACTCACCAAAGAGAGAAATTTTCTTTTTTCCCACGAAGTCCACATTGAACTGGGGGTTGGATCAAGAGTCGGATTCCAACCCTTAGTTGACTCGTTTTCCAACCACCGGCCGAGCCGGTCGGTTCTTCTACCGCTCCCTGTAGCGCTGCGGGGATGCGTACGGTACACCACCAAGAGTCGTAATCAGGTTGTTTTCAAGACAAAGCGTTTAATCGTTTTATTTGTGCAAAATGTTGTGAATTAAAGTAAATATATCAACAAACGTGAGACGAAAAACCCGACTATCCGCAAATTACCTTAATCCAAACCAATTGCCAGTGCTATATGCTCAACAGAAAATAAATTGCAGCTAATCGCGAAATGTGTATGTAAAGAGCGGATCTGCCCTATTCCATTCGCTTCCTTTAAATATAATAAGACAACAACTAATCATAAAAAAAACAAAAAGTTCATAGTAATAGTTTAGAATCCAAAGCTCGAGTGTACATTTAACGTTTGATTTGCAACTGCATTAAGTAAAAACTAGGACCTTCTGTGAACACTAAATAAAAGAACAACGGGCACACAAAAACAATATTCTGTGTGTCTCATTTTCCTATTTTTGTTCCCCTGGTGATCGTGCTTGGATACTCAGTGTCTCATGTGGGGGTTTCTTAAAATATTCGGCGGAACTTTTAGTGATGATGGGGATGGGAGTGAACCCGTGCCGTACGCCGGCACACCCGATACTACCAACCCCACAATCTTAAATCTTCATAAATTAGTGATGTTTTTAAATTAATGTTATCGCACTCCAGTACTTTGTTTGTCCAGTGCAGTAGTAGGAAGTTGATCGATGACAACTCGTTAAAGTAAAGGGTAAGGAATGTTTTTATTCTCAAAAGAAAAATGTAAGCAAACTTAAAATTGCTAATTTTCATTCGAAGAGTCAATTATACGAAAGTTTTTTTACCCAAAAAATAAAAGAAAAAAATATGATCATGTCTTAATGTGGACAAGCCATTCATGTTTTGTTTTACTGAGGCAAGGAACTACCTTCCACCTAAACACGTCATTTAAAGAACACCCTGTATATACGCAAATATTTTAAAATGCATTCACGGTTTCTATTTGAAATTTAACACGGTATAGTCCGGGCTCGGCTCCTCGATAGTATAGTGGTTAGTATACCCGCCTGTCACGCGGGAGACCGGGGTTCGATTCCTTGTCGGGGAGCCTCTAGCGCAAGACTAATGACCTTGCCCGGAAAAAACAAATCATTATGGAAAATTTAACAAGCCTCAGGACTTGCTAAATACGGCCAAGACCAGTTCCCGGTTGTAGCACCGATGACGATGATGATACTCGGGGCTCAGTTTTTTTTTTTTTTTGTGACTGTGCCAATGCCTAAGAAATTACACACGTGCCGCTGGATTATATATTTTAGAACAACTAGTACGACTGCACAGATATTGTACCGACTTGCAAAGTAGCAGGAGTTGCCAGTTGAACAACCTCTTTACCAACTTAGCCATTGAGGCGGCAACATTGAAAAGCTGAAACCACCTTAAATAATGCAATTTTTTGAGTTAAGAGCTTCCAAGTACTTGACTGTTTGAGATCCCGTCTTTTACGGCGTGCCAGTCTTCCCATTTTTCAATCTTCAGAGTAAATTGAAATGACTTAATTTTATTGTACTTCAGTACTTACCGAGACGATTATAGCAGAAACTTAAACGTTACTACAGTTTATACCGGAAAAATGACAGCGTATAAATCAAAGGCAGTCTTAAAAATCTACGACGACTGTAATTCATCATACGCCCTGCTTTATACATCACTTACCAGATTTCATTGTGGTTATATGACCACAATAAATACTAATTTATCGGAACGTCTAATAGAGGAGGCATCATAAAATATGATGAAAGAATGGTTATGACTACTGCGTTTTGTAGGGTACAGCCTGGTAGATTATCACCACTAATGAAATGATTGCTACAGCGCAGACATTTGTAAATGATTGGATACATTTTATGAGATTTTGACAAAAAGTATTGCTTCAACTATTTGTTCATGGTTCGCAAAAATTGTCGTCGTGTGTAATAGCCTTGAACTGCTTCCTCATCTACCCTATTTTCTGAGATACGCCCATGAGGCGGTCATCTCTTTTATATGTCTGTCGTGGCGGGACAAGTTTCCATTAAGGGAAACGGATTTCTGAAAATTATATTAATATTGCCCCTCTTATGGTAAGGCATTAGGTCAAGAGGTGGCGATGGAGCGTTGTAAGATCTAGTATTGGTATATTATTTATTTATATGATTGTAGCGATTTCAACAGATTACACATTCCGGCTCGTTCTAAAGAACACAACGTAAAAAGGAAAGGAGAAAAGCATCATCATCAGTGCCGTATACTAAAGCATTAGCGTAGCAATCACAGTTATCCAATTATTCCAATCCAATTCATCAAATTATTTGTGTTATACTTCTTATTCAGTTCATTTATCTAGCTGGTTGAGAGAGCCCCATGTACACACTGCGGTGGTCTGATATGTTGATGGTTTAGTTCTAGCATTTTCCAGGCGTTGGTTTGAATCACGTTCTTCACTGCCATCTCAAAAAGAAATACGTTTTAGCACCATTAACCCATATATAATACAGTGCGGACGGAAATAAAGAATTGGGTGCTAACAACTTTAGCAATTAAATGACAAGGGAGATAATATAACATAGACCGCACAAACAAAGGGTGGCAAGACGGGAATAATGATCAGTATGATCTGGTTCTTGAAACCTACATTCCAGTACATGGGTGAATCAATCTTCAACACCGAGTTATCAAAAATATGTTTTAGATTTCCTATGCTGTCACGGAAGCAGACAGTTACATAAAACAAAAGCACGACAGTATCAATCCAAGTCAGAGTTAGAAAATATGTGCAGTTGACCGAACACAAACTTTAGTACATTTTTTGCCCACATACGAAATGATTTGGTGTACCAACTTTACAATAATTATTATTCACAGATTATTCAATAATACGAAGGAGAATCAAATATAAAAAGTAATTTTACTTTTCTGCTTAGAAACAAGTTGCGATCTAGATAATCTTGTGCGTAGCTGTTGTTTGGTTTATGAAGAGTAGTGGAACCGGCTTGGCTACCGGTCGCGCTAATTAATAAAACACCGAAAAAAATATTTGTTTGGTCTATGCCCTTTATTACTTAAAATATATACGAGTATGCACATCTAAAGCACTGAAAAAATACCGCCGATCAATCAGGAATCGCTGTGTAAACATTGCATGTATTTAAAGATGTTTAGATTACTCCACAGATAGTGGGCCCTGACTGAAATAAGCTATAAACAAAGGGTAAGAAAAATGTAAAATGTGTGTACCGATCTGCACGATAGAAAAAGAAGAATGGTACGCTTCAACCTTCAAAAAAAGACGGATGTAAACTGTAAATTAATATACTAAGAGTCGTTGATCAACCGTCGTCCAAGACCGACGCACTGAGAATTAGATTAAAATAATAAATCAATCAAACCGTCAGCGAAGACGGTCATCGAACAGTCACATTTTCGACAGTGTGATGTAACTTGATTTGTAAATATAAGGATATTAGAGTAGACTAAAAAAATGTGGGTAGTATAATTTAAAAATGTGGGTGGTATAATTTAAAAAAGTAAAAAGGCCAGGACGATCCTTGTCCCTTTCAATCCAAGTTGACATACAGTCTCCACGTGACACCCCTGGATAGCTAGTTTGGCGCATATCAAGTAGTGAACCAATGCATGCGGCGACATCCCAAGAAAGGTTGGCGCAAGGCTAATAACCTTGCCCGGAAAAATAAATTATTATGGACAATTTAACAAGTCTCGGATAAGGACCGGAGACCGGATACAAGTCTCGGATAAGGTCAAGACTAGATCCCGCTTGTAGTGTCGATGATGATGATGAATATAATTTATAAAACAGGGTATGCTAGTGTGATTTGATATAGTACGTTACTTATGAGTAAGTTCCCCCGCTTGGTAGAAACCTTGACGTGGTGCGGGGGCTTAAACTACGATGAATCACTAAGGCTATGCTGACGGAAGCATACGCTTCCAGTAGGGCCACCCATGTGAGACAGGCCAGCGAGGAGTAACACACAAAGATCTACCGCTCCTAATCCAGGGTGTTACGCGTCACCGTGCCCATTGGATGGTTTGCAGCCAGGGGTATGCCGGCTGTATTATAACGGCGCCTCTCTGACACCGGGTCGAATCAGAGCAGTAAGCAGACCTTACCATAACAAAGAGGGGCTCTGATATGGCGGACCATTTGAAACCCAGAGTGATCCAATGAAATGAATGATCAATACACAAAAAACAATCTCACAAAAAACCCGGCAGGCGTAGGTGTGATGAGCCAACACTACCATAAAGCAACAAGTCATCAAGAAAACACCGACTCGGCAAAAACAAGACGTAGGGAAAAACTGAAAAAGCGGGATATACGTGTCGGCATGTGGAATGTTCGAACGTTATATAAACCAGGCGCGATACAGACGGTCGTAGAAAACACGAAACAATATAAAATGGACATCGTCGCGCTCCAGGAAGTCCGACTCCCACATCAAGTAATCGAAACCAACGGATTTACACTGGTGTGCGGAGGTATCGATACACATAACCTCGGAACCGGCTTCATCATAAGCAAGAAGATTACGCCCTATGTAAAAGATGTGAAATTTATTAATGACCGAATGTCTGTGCTAAAAATACAGGGCCCATGGTACAATTATGTATTTATAAACGTACACGCCCAACAGAATCTGCGGACGAAGAAACGAAGGACACGTTCTACGAGACCCTAGAGGAAGTATTTCATGGGATCTCATCATTCGATGTTAAAATCCTCCTCGGGGACCTCAATGCGAAAATTGGAAAGGATGATATCTTCCAACCAACTATAGGTAAAGAGAGCCTACACGACGTTTCAAATGATAATGGAATTCGAATTATCACGTTCGCAGCGTCAAAAGATCTGTTAGTGAAAAGCACGATGGTCAAGCACAAGCAAATTCATAAAGCCACATGGATATCACCCGACGGCGTCACGCGTAACCAAATAGACCACTTCCTCATAGACAAAAGACACCACTCGAATATCCTTGACGTAAGATCATATAGAGAAGCAGAGAGCGACTCCGATCATCTTCTAGTGATGGGCAAAATCAGGAGTCGCCTCGCAGCAATCCCACATGGGCAGTCACGGGAGACAAGCAAAAAGTTCGACACTGATAAACTAAAAGACCTGCGCAAAAGGGCTGAATATCAAGACGAACTAACAAATAGATTTAGCATTCTAGAGAATGTGAGCAGTGAGGAAGAGGAAGCTAATAGTGTGGACACTAAATGGACATCGATCAGAGACACAATCAAACTAACAGCCCAAAAGGTATTAGGGTTTAAGAAAACAATTAAGTCCAAAGCTTGGTTTGACGATGAGTGCAAGGCGAAGATCGAAGAACGTAAACGCCTCAGAGTGCTCCACTTAGAAAGATATGATGAAGTCAACGCAGAAAGATACGCGACAATTCGGAGAGAGACAATGAGGCTCTTCAAACGCAAAAAACACGAATGGGAGAAGACTCGGATCGAAAAAATCCTAGAAAATTCTAGGGCAAAGAACAACAGAAGTATGTATGTCGGCATAAATTCAATTAGAAATGGCCACCGAGGGAGAGTCAAAATAATTCTAGACGCAAACGGCTGTCTGGTCACAGAAACAAACAATATCGTGACTAGATGGAAGCAGTACTTTGAAAACCTGCTCAATGTACGCACCCATCAACCACAGATAAATGCACCATACGTACATACAGCCGAGCCTCCGATCCCAGAGCCGTCTCTCAACGAAGTTGTAGACGCAATAAAGCGATTGAAAAACAACAAGGCTTCCGGAGTCGACTGCATACCAGCAGAGCTTGTGAAGCATGGAGGAGAGGCAGCCGCTCGAAAGATCCACCAACTCATCAAAACAATATGGGATAAGGAAGTCACTCCAGAAGAATGGAAAACCTCAATAGTAGTCCCAATTTTCAAAAAAGGCGACAGATCTGACTGCGGAGACTAGAGAGGAATATCATTGCTCCCAACCGCATACAAAATATTAACAAATGTCATACTGGCGAGAATCAGACCATACGCAGAAGGGATACTGGGAGACTACCAATGTGGATTCCGTAGGAACCGGTCAACAAGCGACCAAATGTTCACAATAAGACAACTACTGGAAAAGAAGTGGGAATACGGAGAGACGGTTCACCAACTGTTCGTTGACTTCAAAAAAGCCGACGACTCAGTCGTAAGGCAAAGACTCTATCATATTGTAGTTGAGCTGGGAGTCCCAAAAAAGTATGCCGCCTCATTCAAATTTGCATGAACGAAAACAAAGGGCGAGTTAGAATAGAAAACCACCTCTCAGAACCATTTGAAATCCGGGATGGGATAAAGCAGGGAGATGGCCTATCACCGTGTCTTTTTAACCTTGTGCTCGAGTATGTCATCAGAAAGGTACAAGACGACAACATGGCCGGATCATCCCTGAACGGGTTCACACAAGTGCTCGCATATGCGGATGACATCGCCGTTCTGGCCGATAATCTAGAAACTGTTAGTAAAATCTGTGAAATCATCATGCAAGCGGCAGAAGAGGTGGGCCTAGAAATAAATGAAGACAAAACAAAATACATGATTACGGCGAGAGCAGGTGGACCTCAGAAAACACATATAAACGTCAGAGGTAAGATATTTGAAAAAGTTAAAGAATTTAAATATCTGGGAACGATACTGACGGCCAGTAACGAAATGTCGAAGGAAATTAACAAGAGACTGCATTCCGGAGACGCTAGTTGGCACGCAGTCAGTAAACTGCTGAAATCCAGACTGCTATCACGTAACATAAAGCTCCGTGTCTATAGAACCAAAACAAATTACGCGTATTCGAGAATACAGTTTTGAGGGGCATCTTTGGAGGTAAATATGACGAGGAGGCAGAACAATGGAGGAAACTCCATAACCACGAATTGGAAGAGCTATATCGCAAACCTACAATAGTGAGAGTAATCAAGTCGCGAAGATTAAGATGGGCCGGACAGGTGGCGTGAATGGGGAACGATAGGACCGTGCATAGAATTCTTGACAGTAAACCAACGGGAAAGAGACCGGTAGGACGGCCGCGACGGAGATGGGAGGACAATGTTAGGTCTGACCTTGAGGAGATCGGATTGAATGGTCAAGCGTGGAAGGAGAGTGCCCAGGACAGGGAAAGATGGCGGTGAGGTCATGAACTTCCGGGTGCCTACAGGACAATAAATAATAAAAAAAATGAAAACTTATGAGTAAGTTATCTTTACATAAAGTTTCAATGCAAAAAAAAAGTATTTGTTTGAATGTTTAGTTGTAGTTATCGGTGACGTTTAAGGGTAGTCGAAAATTTTATTTAGCTAAGAAATTGTCCATCCCTCGGGTATATTCTCTAAGCACCAAGCACAGATTAAAATTACACAATTCTTTGATAAAACTCCTTCAACAGCAATGAAGCTGCGTTCATCTACTTACTATTACAATTTCTTCGTCAAGATATCACATTAAGTTCATTAAAACACCGGCAATACCGGATCGAATTAAATGCAACATCTCGCCACCTGATGGCATCATTTTATCAGAAAAATATATAACGACTACATAAATACCGTGAAACAGCAAACAAAACTTTAACATGACATCTATGGTCATAAGGACGAATTGTGTTAATATCACCAACAGTTTGTGGTGTAACCATTTTCTCCTACTGTTGTTAACCTCCTTTACACTTTCAGGTTGTCTAGCATATAGATGCCAGAACTCACTACGCCACGTCATTTATTCCCTTTGCGGAGCAGATGACCTTTCTCCTGAGTGTGAGGATACTGTCTAAGAACTGTGGTTATAAATCGCGTTGGCGTTACGAAAGTTGCAAATAGTAGAATGTTGAACATATGCTGCCACCTACTGGAGGGAGAACCTTGGAATTTACTGCATTGGGCCAGGAGCGAGTTGAGTTGATACATAAGTCTGACGAAAATTATGCCTTCTAAGGACGAAGATTCCTTTATGGTTCAACCAAATGTGGGTACAAACTTCTAGACGATGGTACTCGCGCACACGTGCTTGAGTGTGATAACAAAGTTGAAACGACTGTCAGGTTTCAATAATTCCAAGAAGTTCGTGGCTTGAGGGACAATTAGGACATAGATAAAATGGCAAAGAGCCGGACGATGATGCCCGAGTTGGATCATGTGATTAGATTTCATCGATTTCACGAAGTTAACTTCCTTCAACTGGTTGATTAAAACTAGAGTATTCGGAGGATACGATTGAGTTGTAAAAAAGTTAAATCCTTGAAAAACGTTTGGTGTACTCTAGGGGCTGTGCTGGAGACATTCTTCTAATTTGCAGGTGTGGTGCGGATAAAATGATAAATTCATTATTTCAGTTTAGGGTAAATTTCGGAGCCAAGCATTCAATATAATACAAACAGTGACTGAGAGTACGATGAATCAACGAAAAAATGTAGGTATGACAGAGGCTCTTTGTTATCGTTGCATTGCAGACAGAAATTTATCACATAATAAATAAATTTAAGAAGAAGAACAAAATAAAAATGTACGTAATATGCAAAAAAAAGTGTCACATAATAGGGAATGATAAGCTCAAGCATAAAATATACGACGGAACACACTGTTTAATTAGTTTCACCATTATGTCTTACCATGGTATATGGTGATTATTTCACATAAATTCCACCCACTCCTGCCCTTCAATACATAATCAAAAATTTTATTATTTCGAAGAATAAGTCGAACGGAATGCATGACACATCAACAATGTCAAAATACACATTCATTGACTCGACGTTCATCGCATGAACTATACAGGCCCCCGCGCTGACAACACCAACCCATTTGCACAAGAGAGGGGCCTATATGTGACCCACGCATGCATGGCTATTTTATCTCACATAGTTGGTAAAACCAAAATTGTCCGACGACCCGAGCGCTAAGTGAATACAATTGCCCAAAAACCATAGCATCATCACCTAATGTTGGGTATATCCAAAAAAACTCAGAGTGCAATCAAAATTCCATCAAACGAATGCCAATATTGCGATCCTTGTTTACACGCCGCGCCGACTGGGTTTCCTTCTACGGACATTTTCTTATAAGCATATTATATCACTCTTATGATATAATGGATTTCCTGTGTTGTGCCATACATCCCACATTTGACAATTCCACCGAAATATGAAACAAGGTCAGTGATTACAAATTACACCTGCCCAAAAAGGAACATCATTAACATATGAATTTCTCAATTGATCATGATCATATTCCCATACGCCTTAACCCATCCGCGATCGGGGGAAGCATACAATGAAAAAGGGAGAATTTACCTCGAACATGGAAAGATGAAAAAATTATAGTTGGTTTAAAAAATCTCTTTATAAAGCTCTCCATTCTGCTCAACCATGCCTACAACATGGGGTACTTTCCCCGAACTTGGAAGCATGCTATTGTTTGTCCAAGAGCAAACGTTGGGAAACCAACGTATCACCCTGCAAGCTTTCGTCCTATGTCGCCTCTCACTTCCACCAGCAAAATATATAAAAAATTCATATACGAGAAGCTAAATAACTTTATCAGTGCCAGGAATCTATTACCTGATTTCCAATTTGGATTCAGAAGAGCGCACAGCACCACCATGGTTCTCCAGATATTTCAAAACCACGTCTGGGTGCGCCTCTTTAATAAGGAACCCACCATTGCAGTGAGCTTGGACATCGAAAAGGCTTTTGACATGACGTGGATCGAAGGTCTCATTTTTAAATTACTGAATATTGGCCTCAGTAGAACGCTGTGTAGTATCATCTACCAGTTCGTTCTAAACAGAATCTTCCAAGTTCGAATGAATGGAAAGTTTTCCCGAACTTCAAACGCCGCTGTAGGCGTACCACAGGGCTCCATTCTAGGCCCCATCTTATTTAATATCTACACCTCAGATATTCCTCGCCCGGCGGGCGGGAGAGTAAACTAGATATGCTATGCGGATGTCGTTCTAGTATACACGTCATCCAAAAGCCCTAAACTCGCAACAAATCGACTCAACCGTCACCTAGACGAACTGTATCAGTATTACAGTCGATGGAAAATCCGACTTAACCTATCCAAAGCAGTAGCTATCATTCTGAGTAGTAAACACTCCCAACCTTCTTCTCGATATTCACAGAATATTCGAATACAAATAGGAGGTACTACGATTAGACCACAGGACGGGATGAAATATCCTGGGGTCATCTATACCCTAAAAATAAATTTCATCAAACATGTGATCCACATTCTTCAAAGGGGCCTCGGTCGGTCTAAGCAACTGCACAACATCTTGAAGTGGAGCAACAAAGTTGACACCAAAGTTAAGCTTCTCTGCTATAAGCAGCTAATCCGATCTGGAATATCGTACGCCTTTCCCATATGCTCCTCCATATCTTCGGCTCAAATGGAAAGACTTCGAGTTTTCGAAAGAAACCTCCTCAGAAGATCCATCAACCACTTTAGAAGGCCTGGTGGTCGCCATTACCCGAACTCTCACCTGTACGAAGGTGCCTCCATTACCCCTATCGACGAGTACTTGCTACAATTAGCATACAAGTACCTCGAAAGCATTCAGAACAGCGAGGACCTACTTGTACGGGACTCTTGCGGTCTTGACCTTTCTCTCTCCCGATCTCTTCGGATCAGACCACCACAATTTCTTCTTCAGTACAAAACTGAAGAAAGCAACGTTCCCAACAATATTCCCCTCTATAATAGCGAATTTCTGGACCCATCCCATAGTGTATACTGCTAACATACCACACGCACACACACACGCACAGTACAAGACAGCACAAACATACACACACAACGACCAAAGCGCAGATCATCATACGCAAAAAACGTGATCTACGGTCACTACCACACTCAAGACCTACCGGTCTTGTACGATTTCTTTCCCACTATTCCTTCATCCAAGTAGTTAGAGAACACCTGAACTAACCCTGTCCACACTATCCTTAGATGTCCCCCCCCCCTCCCCCTTTTTTCCTTTTCAGATATCGGGAGACCGAGCCCAACATCCTCACGGATGTGGGTGATTCTGGTTATCCCAAGATGACCAGAAGCCACAGACAAGATGAGGGGCACTTCTGTCCTTGTCTCGCCACACACTCAATGGATCTGTATTAGGTCTGCTGTTATGAATATCATGTATGATGGTGTGCTGATGGACCGATCCTTTCACGAAAGTAAACCACATGATAGTTTGGCAGTTTTTCAGTTAATTGTGTTCCGCCGAACACTGTCTGCGAAATAAAAACCTCTTATTGTTTTTCCTTCTCAGATTTTTATTCTTCTTTTTTTATTTTTCTATATTTATTTTGCAACTTTTTTTTTTTAACGAACCTCAAGCTGACACATTCTCGATCGGTTAGTTGAACTCGCGGATCTCCTTCTTCGAATGTTATCACCGGACTGACTTATACAATTTTCCCGAAGGAAAGGAAACTCACCCGGTTGTTCTTTCTTTCTGTTGAATTCACCTTCCCGTGGTATCCCCTCTTTTACAAGGGATTTCTCCTTTCCAGGAAATCATCCCCTTACTTCTTCTACGATTCTGCTTTGTTCTACTACTGTGTGGATGCCCCCACACACACAGACGCGAACGTTGCTGTCCATGTCGCCGGAGATATGCCGAGGATCGTTAGGCTTTTCACACATCTGCGGTATCCTTTTGTGTAAAATACCCGCGTGTGGTTTATGGCCCTGGTGATTTCCTCGGCCGAAGTCTTTACCGTCGGCTGTGATATTTTTACAAGGTTGGTCTCTCCTTGTAGGAACAGTGTCGGTTCGTTTATTGTTTACCTTCGGTTCCCACAATATTCCTTTCGATAAGGGCAAATCAAATTGCGGTTGAGTCAAGAGAAGATCACAAATATTGTTTATTTCTTGGCCGTACTTTTATCGCATAGGATTTTTTGATGGCTGATGATGTCTGGCGTTGTCGCGCCGGGTCGCTTGTGTTTGCCCAGTTAATGGGTCGCCAAACAACTTCATTTCTGGTGTAGTGTCCTTCGATACCGTGCGGGCATGAGGAATCGGTAGTGAAATTAGACCCACGCGTCTGTGGATACGTGGGGTTGCGGACACCAGTATGTATGACTCCTTTAGCTGAGCAAAAATGAATATAACTCCACAGTGATTTGTGAGGTTTGCAGGACCGCCAGAGGAAATATACATTCTGAGTGCAGACGTTTGTGGGCAGGAAGTATTATGCCAGGCATGGGCACTCCGTTCACTTCCTCCTCCATCATAAATTAATTGTTCCGACGAGCACTGCACGATTCCGCCGAACCAAAGGAAACACCAACACAGGAAGTAGGCCGAGAGAAATAAAACACTAGTGTTGGTTGGTGATCACCACTTTAAATTAATTTTATTGTTTGTTTCTTATCAATATACACAGTTTTATTTGGAACGAGGTCACTAGAGAAATTGGTGTTAATTTATTTAGTGGTGACATTTACAAGATTAACAATACGACAAAGTTAATTGATATGAACTGGTCCGCGATGGGAGTATTCGGTGGCTGTGACACTTTTTGGCCAACGTACTCAACACTACAACCACGACTCCGAGGTATTTTCGCGTCTCCGTGTGCACCGGAGAGCGGAAGTCGGCATTCCCGTTGTAACGTTTTTGCCACAGAAATTTGGTTATAGATATAATAAATTACCTGTCGTCCAGGAGACTAGTTCGGCAACTCTCTTAGCTGTGGTCTTCAATTCCTCGTGAACTAGGTTGGAGGTGATTTCCCACGCACTCGATTTAATTCCTCACACCTCCGGATCAGCAGCTACCTTTTTCGATTGTGCATTGAGCTTGTATCGCACGGTTTTGCACCTTCCTCGGTTCCCGGTCAGATCAAAAACTGCTTGATAGTTTGTGGGATTAATTGACACTCCCCTTGATATATCACGCACTCGTAAACACAATAACGCACATAGTTTAACAATGAGCTTTTAGTTGTAACCCTAATTAAGTCGTTGTGATTTAGTGGAGTAATCAGATGCGTCTACGGATGACTAAATCGTGAGTGACTTGGGCGACGATTTGGAAAATGATGCTTTTCTTTTCGATTTAGTAAAGAACAATGGTTGGGCGTTTTCCTTGGTGCTAAGGGTCTCACTCTGCCCACATGCAATCCCGGCTCTTAGCCACTTGGTATTATCAGCTTTCCTGAGTATTTTTATTGACCATGTGTCAAAGTATCTTTTTCACTGATGGTCACTGATTTTGTATCGATCCCACCAATATTAGCTTTTTTAAACTTGGGTCACTTGAACTCGCTTTTGTATGCAGCACCGATCGTGACTTTCTCTGTAAGCAATTTAAAGTCTTCTGTTGTTGTTGGTTGCTTTTAAGTTAATTTATATTGTTTTTTTTATTATCTTATTTAACATTATAAACTAATTTTTCATTCACATTCGCATGTCAAATACAAAGTTTTTTCTTCTTTTTTCTTTACTTTTTCACTGTTAACATCAACCGACCCAATAAAAAACTGTCACATAACTCTACTTCTCCTTCCTTTTCCAACTGTTTCCTTACGAACTGAACTCATCGTCTCAACCAACGGAACCAAAAACCTTGTTGTTCTTTCTTTTGCTATGTACACTAGAAAGACCTTTCTCTCTCTCCATCTCCACCCACTCCGAAAAGGGATTCAGCTTCCACACGATCCACAATCGAACAAGAGTATGCTCGCACATTCAATATGTGGATCGTGTGTTTTTTCACCACCTTACCATCTATTATTATCATCATCATCATCGGCACTACTGTAGTGCTCTGAAAAGCCCTACCACCTTTTTTCCTCCATTTCCACATCCAAATCCCAGCTATTTTACTACAAAACTCAAAATCCGATCGAAACCCGAAAAAACCCAAACATAAACCAAAATTCGCAATAAACGAATCAAACATTCGTTTATCGCTTATTAGCTGCTTCCACGGCATAATTAAATCCAAAATCTTAAATTAAAATCAAATTCCCAATGAACGAATCTAATATTCGTTTATTGTTCTATATTCGCCCCACGGCATCATCTAAATTCAAAAACCAGAGAACGTTATCTCAATTTGGTAAAATCCATCAAAGTGAACAAACAAAAACCCGAATTCATTTACATATCCACATCTGCACAATAGTTTCATAGGAATTCAGGAAACTGAATCCTTATCTTAAATAAACACTGAGCATCTCACTCAGGATTCCAAAATCGGGATTTTTGTAGGAAATTGTGTATTTTCGAGATACAAATTTCGATTTGTTTCTCTTTATAAGGGTGATGAATTTCAGATTCGAAGGTCAGTCTCGATTGGCGTCCGAAGTGGTAGAACGCCAATAAACTAAATAAAATTATAAAATAAATGTAATTAAATAAATAAATCGAGGTTTAAATGCTGGAAATAAAGGTGATAGATTTTTTATTGCGCTTGGCCGATTCTTCCTACTCGACGACCGGTACCTGCTCTTCCCTCGAGGTTCGAGGAAGCACGGCGGCAACCGCAACGGGTCCCCTCGGGAGCGGTCTTTAAGAGATCTTACGTCCTTTTCAGGATAAGAAGACACGCTACCTGAGAGAAGGACCACTACACTACAACCGGGAACTGGTCTTGGCCTTATTTAGCAAGTCCTGGGGCTTGTTAAATTTTCCATAATGATTTATTTTTTCTGGGCAAGGTCATTAGTCTTGCGCCAGGGGCTCCCCGACGGGGAATCGAACCCCGGTCTCCCGGGTGACAGGCGGGTATACTAACCACTATATTATCGAGGAGCCCAATTATTATATTATATTTAAAACCAAACAAACGATGGGGATGGCGGAAGCCGCACGTAACACCGTGGTGGTCAGCGGATGGAATTTGACTCTCCGATATTCAATCGTTCTCGAAAGAAATTCAGCCAGTGAAACTGGCTCTCTTAAATTAAGGATGCATTTCCTGTTCCAAGAGAGACGTAAAGTCTCTCTTTGGGGTAACCAAACAGATCTCATACAGAAGATCGCCACAGTACACATGTATGTGTGTACATTGGTTCTTTTATCGATCAAAGCCATGGGAATGAATCTAAACAAAGAAAGGGAAAATGTGCATTCATGGGAAGCGAGTCCGGTAAAGCAAACAAAACCAAAACTCGTCGGATGCTAATTGGATCTTTGTTTGATATAATAGACGTGACGCATCGAAGAAATGGTGTTAATGGGTTTTAGGTAGATTACCGGGAAATGGTGTTTATGGCATCACTGGTAAGGGTAAGTATTGAATTCCTATTTGCATTTTCTTATGCTGTAGGATTTAATTGGTGCCAAGAGATGCGTGTATTTGTTTTGGTCCCTTGGGTGTAGGTCGCCAGCCAATGTGTTTGTACGGTGATTTATGATACACATGATGAAGCTGGGATAAGCCAATTCAAGGGTAAGATTTCCTGATTATTCGGTTGTATTATATATGAACCGATGAATTTTCTTTCAAAGAATTTATGATAAGCTTGGGGAGAACTCTTATAGGGGATTTTAAATACGAAGTTATGCATGCTGGTAAGAATTATCTTTCCCACGGGCTTTTTTGATTACAAATTTGTTCTCTTTAATGCGTGAAGCATTTAAGATGCTTATGCTATTGCATTAGCGAAAGCTTATGCAGACTGGGTGAACGTTATGGGGGTTTTTTAGGAAAGCGAACCGCGGGGCTTGGCGGAACCGCCACACGTTCATGGATACTTGTTGGATGCTCGTGTAATAAAGGGAGCTACCGAACAGCTTGCGGTTCAACTCACAAAATTCAAGTGTGTGCTATCCGGATCAGCACTTTCAACATCGAAGTTATACCTGCATTCCATCCATCGATACGTCATGATCTGAATTTAATGTTGGGACGGTTTTTGAGGAACTCTACATTAAGCAATCAGAAGCCAAACAAACAGAGTGGGGACGCTGCAATCACTTGCTACAAATGTGGGCAGAAAGGACACGTGAAGAAGAAATGCACAAACAGACCATGTCCAAAGTATTTAGCCTACTGCAGGGAGAATTATCCCTGTTATGTTTGTGGTCAAAAGGGACATTTTGCCAGAGATTGCTTGAAGAAAAATGATCACAAGTCGGATAATGAAAGACCAGACAGGAGTGACAGAAAAAACGGAGGTCGGACAGGCAAACTGTACGTTGCCATTGGTTTGTCGAGTGCTGAATTGAAAATCCATCAACAAGGACCAAATGAAAATTGGTATCAGGACACAACATATGACATCAAACAAAAACTGGTTTGTCAAGCTGAGAGAACTGAAGCAGCCAATCAGAGTGACAATGGGAGATTCTCGTCAACTCAAAGCCACTACAGTAGGAGACATAGAACTGGAAGCCTACAACGGCAATGAATGGCGGTTGGCAACACTTGAAGATGTACTGTATGTACCTGGTCTGATTTCTCTCAGTCAAATCATGGATCAAGGTCGCACTGAAGAATGTGATAAAGATGTGTCAGTTATCAAGGCAAAGGACAACCAAGAAGTTTTTTCGATGGCTCAGCGTGAGGGAAACTGGTACAAGGTCATGTTACGCAAACCAACCCGGAACAGCAGTCTGATTGCAACTTCGATTGCCACTTGGCATGAGACGCTCGCACATCAGAATCTGATGTACGTGAGGGACATTTTGAAGAAAAACAACATCAAGTTTGTAGATGACTGGAACAACCGAGTATGTACAGGATGTATCGATGGAAAGCAGCAACGAGTATCACATCCCAGGAATGAGAAAGTAGCCAAACAACCATTGGATTTAGTTCATGTAGATCTTGGAGAAATGAACGACAGGTCAATCGGAGGAGCGAAGTATTTTTTGATGTTCAAAGATGACTACTCGCACTTTCGAACAGTCTATTATCTGAAGTCTAAGGATCAAGCAGCAGAAAAGTTGAAAATTTATTTGAAGGAAGTCGAAAATCAAATTGAGAGAAGAGTAAAGGTCCTGAGATTTGATCATGGCAAGGAAATAGATAATTTCACTACTCGCAAACTTCTGAAGGAGTTGGGAATCAGGCACACCTTCCCCAATGTTCACACTCCAGAACAAAATGGCAGAATCGAACGAGGAATGAGAACAATTGTGGAATCAGCAAGGTCAGCCATGCATGCGAAGAACTTGAAGGACACTTTATGGGCAGAAGCTGTAAACTATGCTGTGTTTACAATCAATCAAACTGGGACAAGCTCAGTCGTCGGGAAAAGTCCAGCTGATTTGTGGTACGGTCGTCGCATTGATATTAACAAACTGAAAATCTTCGGATGCGATTGTTATGTTTTAATCACAAGTCAGACTAGAAAGAAGTTGGATAAGAAGTCAAGAAAAGCAATTTTCGTTGGATATGATCTTCAATCGTCAAGTTACAGAGTTTACATTCCTGGAAGCAGAGAAGTGATTTGTTCGGACAATGTTATCTTCGATGAAGGTGGAACGAAAAGCCAATCAGGAGGAAAGCCAGTGAAGTCAATTCAGGAGTCAGAAGCAAGCCCGATAAAGAAGAAAATGAAGTTGGGGAGGAGACTGAAGAGGTTGATGAGACTCAAACGATAGAAGATCAGACTGAAAGTAATTTTGAGAGTCAAATAACTGAAGATGAAGATGAAGGATTTCCAAAGCAAAAAGACGAGAATGAACAATGTCAGAAGAGGGAAGGTTTGCGAGATCGTAGCCAAATACTGAAGCCAGGAAGACTCAAGAACTACGTTCTTAACTACGACAACAAGTCAGCCAACGTCGCAATGATAGGAGAAGTAGCAGATATTCCAATTTCTGAAGCCCTGAAGGATCAAGGATGGAAGCGTGCAATGCAAGAAGAGTTTGATTCCTTGATGAAGATGAAAACTTGGAAAATTGTGAAATGTCCTGAAAATGTCAAACCCTTGACATGCAGATGGGTGTTAAGTGAAAAGGCTTTGAACAGGAAGAAGGAATCAACTACACTGAAACGTTCAGTCCAGTCGCTCGTCATGCTTCAATCCGTTTGATGCTGAGTCATGCAGCCACCGAGAAGATGAAGCAGGTAGTCTTTGATGTCACGACAGCTTTCTTACATGGAAAACTGGAAGAGATAATTTACATGCGTCAACCGGAAGGATTCGATGATGGCACTGATGATGTTGAACTCAACAAGAGTCTTTACGGACTGAAACAAGCACCGAGAAATTGGCACGACACTGTATCGACGTTCTTTGAGGAAAAACTTGGACTGATATGCTGTGATGATGATCCCTGCTTATACTACAACAAAGACAAGACAATTATGATGACCTTATTCGTGGATGACGGACTCATTGCAAGCTGTGACGAAGCTGAAATCTATCGAACATTGAACATCATAAACAGGAAGTTTGAAATCACCTACAGCAAAGAAATTCAGAAGAAAATTGGATACCTTGGAATGTAAATTCAGGTCGGTGAAGCAAAGTACACAAACAGAATCAAAGTACACAAACAGGATTATGGGTCTTGTCGGTCCTTATCTTCGTCTCTCCTTGGGTATGTAGATAAAAACACACCTCTTGTTCGTTTCTTTAGTTTATTTACCTTACTTAGTTTAATTCGAAGTTCTTAGACACTTAGTTATTTACACAACATAGGTTGTAATAAATTCTTGAGTTCTCATACGCTTAGTTATTTACAAAACATAGGTTGCAATCAATTCTTGAAGTTCCTTTTCACTTAATTCAAATATAAAACACAGATTGCAATAATTCTTGAAGTTCCTTTTCACTTAATTCAATTATAAAACATAGGTTGCAGTATATTACTGATGGTACACAATAGACGGATACTAAATACTCCTTGCCGGACTCGCAATTTCAGACTAACACGAATAAGTTAACCGATCCCTTGGGACGCCCCAAGAGGGATGTAAATTAACGTGAGGGCGCAACTTGCCCTCACGGAATCCGAATCGCGAGTACCTAAGTTCATCGAAGCGAGAGAATACCACATATTCCGTCATCGCTTCGATGACCATATTTGGTAAGATATCCCTTTTGCGTTTGGTTCAACACAAAAGGGGTTGAAATACACACACGATGATTGCTTCTGCTGCTTATCGTGTGCGTCCACAAGTATGCAGACATAGCATAGGTCCCATCTAAATGTTCGCAACAGGTGCGAGTATCTCAACGGCAAAAAGGGGTTGAAATGTTTACACGATCAACGACTGCGTAAAGCATTATTACCGATCGTGTACATTTCGCTGGTATATCCTCGCAGTCGAATTCTGATGGTAAATTTCCATTTGCGAATTCGACTGCCAGGGCGCCAGCCGGATGCCCTCATGTATCGGTCGGTCGGTGATCGATCGAGATGGGCATGCTGTGTGGCATATAAAGCCACACAAAATTTGGATAATGGAATATAAAATTGGTTACCTGGTTTTTCCGCCGTTTTCTGCTACTTTCCCGGGGAGAGTTGGAGGTCGGTGCAGCAGCTTTCCTCCGATTCAATCCTGGTTCTTCTTCCTTACCACGAAGAGGGCGGCCACAGCCAGATGGTGATTTTGTAGGAAATTTAATCTGTTTCTTCTTTCCTCTACGTTTTATGTCTGCGATATGGCTGCGACTGGCCAGTCCAATCTTTAAGCACTTGCGCTTTTACTTTTATATTAAATTACAAAAACTTTACTTTCACGAACACATTTTAGTGTTTTATAATTTTTATTTCGAGTCTAACATTATATCTTTTTACAATTTTTACTTCTCCAAAAAAAAAAAGAACAAAGAACAAAAAAAAACGGGAACACTTTTTTCCTTCTTGCTTTTCCTTCACTCTTCCAAAACTGAACTCCATCTAACAGCACTCAAAAACAGTACCGAGCAGGCAGAAACAAAACAAACGGAATTGCAAAAACTTGCCGCCTCTCTCTCTCCCCCCATCATCCACCCCGAAAATCGAACTCGAACCCGCCCACGATCCTCACTCGAATCGGGGCGTGTTCGAACACTCACATGTGGATCGTGCAATTCTTCCACCACCTTACCATCAAACTATAATAAAACAAAATTATATTAAAAACAATTAAATGATGGGTGTGGTGGAAGCCGCACGTAACAGCTGTGCCAAGGCAATATACATTTTTCCTGCTGGTGTGCAGCTGGCGCGCAAAAGAATATCGTGTAGATATTGCACGGGCAATATTGGTTGCTTGGTTGTTAAACCAAATTGCTTTGAAAATATTGCATTTGTTGCCGCTGGAATTTCATATCAGCGAGAATTAATCTTTCACCGGTTTCTCTAATGTTACAGGTACGGCATGGAAGGTAAGTACACGCTTTTAGTGTATTTTAGGAAACTGTTACCTTTTGTACCTGTAAGGTAAGTAGTGGCGTTCAATGGAACTGCCACGGTACTTGTTTTTATTTTTGATTGTATGCCCTAGATGGGGGTTTTTACTTAGGTTATGGGAAGATGGTTGGCGGCGTTCAAGGGCACCGCCACAGGATCATCAAACGATTCAAGTCAGTCAGCTGCAACCCAAGTTTCACGCCCATCGAGAAAGGTATGGTGACAGACGAAGAGGACAAGCAGAACGATCAGCCGATACAGCCAACTATCCCGCACAGAGAAGCAATTGGACGTTTACTCTTTTTGGCCACCATCTCTCGACCAGATATCTGTTCTGCAGTCAATTTTTTGAGTCGCTTCAACGGAAGAGCAAAAATGAGTCAGTGGAAAATGGTGAGAAGAATTTTTCAGTATCTGAAGAGAACACCAGACCTTCGCATTTACTTTGATGGAGGAGATCAGCTCGTCACTTATTCGGATTCTGATTACGGCGGAGATCCTGATACGAAACACTCAACCCCCGGAGTACTTGTGATGAGAGGAGGACCGATAGTTTGGTACACCCAGAAGCAACAACTAGTGGCAACATCAACAGCTGAGGCAGAGTAACGCGCTGCTGTTGCGGCAATTGATGAAGTCTGTTGGATCAAGAGAATTGGACTTGAGTTGAAAATTTTGAAGAAAGAGGAACCTGTGAAACTATTGATCGACAACCAGGCTGCAATTCAGGTGGTGCTAAACGCACATGAAGGTATAACTACAAAGGGAAAGAAACATATAGAAATTCCGAGAAGGTTCCTACAAGAACATGTCAACAAGACGGTTGCACTCGAACACGTTGAAAGTGCCAGCCAGCTTGCAGACATATTCACGAAACCATTGTCACGAGAAGTGTTTGAAAGTCAGCGTTGTAAAATAATTAAGGAGGAGTGTTGTGGTTAATTATTTTCTATTAACCTACAATTTTAGAACTGTCAAAACTCTGTTATAAGTGTAAGTAAATTGGTGCCTTTTAACGTACACGAAATGACAGAAATAAAATCTTTGTAAGACTGTGATTACTGAAGGGAGAAGTACTTTTGTAAAATTGTAAATAAAAGAACGTCTGTTGAAACAACAATCTGACTGTTTGATAAGTTATTGGTGTTTATTAACTAACAACTGTTTTTAAAAAAATCGAAAAACTAAAAAAAGAGGTACAAAAATAAATTTTTTTTCAAGCAGGCGCCATTTTGTTAAAAAAATAAATTTTTTTCAACATTTTTTAATGCCAACGACAGACGCATTTCTGTAAATTAATAATCTTTTTTTTTTTTTCAGATTACTAGGAGGGTTGAATCGCGGGTATGGTCGCGTGCCAACTTTTTGAGATCCCCCACTTCATCAGCTGTTAACTTTTTGAATTTAGAATTTTTTACTTTCAATTTTTTGACTGTATTCTTGAAATATTAATAAACATCCTATAAGAAAATGAATAGTAAAAATATTGATTGCTTTTTTTTTACAGCACTTCAAAAATTGCGTTAAATTAGTGCGTCTAGACCAGAATACCCCCTTAAGTCAGGGATCACTTTGCCCAATTTCACTCCCGGAGCTCGTCAAAAAGATTTATCGTCCGGTTACACTTTAGAGACCAAATAGGCGCTGGAAGACTTGGGACCCATAGCCTATCGAATCCTTTGAAGCCTTCAACGTAAATACACGTCGAACCAAGGCAACCCGATATACCATACTAATTTTAAAATAGTATACAGAACTCCACGCTTTGGAGCTAGCTTGTAATACTGGCGCAGATACGTTTCATTTTGAAATTTAGTTCAAACAAACATGTAATAGTAAATTTCCAATCAACTTAAATTATAAATTCATAGCGAAACATCTGCGCTGAGAGGTGAACAGTCAAGCAGCCATAATCGAATAGGTTGACATTAGCCTTGACCATACCACAACGAAGCTTTTAACACACTTCCCGCATTTTTTTCTTTAGCTCTCTAAATGCTTTCAATAGGTTGAAATATTCAGCTTCTGGATTTCCCATAAATTCCACCGGATTCAATCAGCTGATCGAATAAGGATAAAGAACCCTCTCGAGAGAAGTTAAGCAGTCAACCAGCTATTCACATAAACTCCCCACTCTCTCCTTATCCTCGCTCTCAAGCACAAGAGATGCGAACTACAATGCGATTTGTTGCCATGTTATAAGTGTTCCCCTAGTACAGCTAGGTGATTCTAGAGTCTAGTCGGTTAACAATCGTTTTTTTTTTTCTTTAAATTTATTCATTTATCGACTTTGCTGTCGTTATTGTTGTTTGCACTCTGGCTAAGTTCTTGGCATTTTCGATGTCAATATAGGAATGGAGTTGAAGGCTATATTCAAGAAATCTCCTCTTTCAAGGACCATAAGGTGCGGAGAATCCCATTTACACACTTGTGGTCTCTGACAAGGCCAACGAAAACTCATGTCCGTCGATGAAGAATACACAATCTGTAGCTGTCAAATGCTCCATTGAATACGCAAAGTACCCAACGGAAGCCTCACTCAACATCGATTTCCTCGTGCGCCAAATCCACATGCTGGTCTTAATATTGTAGCTACACAAGCGGAAAAGAAAGCAACCCTAGAAAAAACGATAGAAAAAAAGGAAGACAGGACCAAAGCACTCAAAGGACTTGATGATTACGAACTTGAATTGGATTCATCTCACAGAGAAAACATAGCAAAGTACTACACAGTAAGAAGGATTTCCCAAGTCCTCATTAAATCACATGCAACCGGGTGTGTGTGCCGATAACAATTTCCACTTTTCATCGAAACGGATGTGCAACATCGAACCGAACCAGAACCAGAAAACAGGAAATGTCCTCACGTGGACTCTAAATCTCTGTGTGTGCATACTTTCGTTCTGTACGGTACACAAGACATTGCATTCGATGCAATGATTGCAGGATAAACGTTCAAGGAGTTGTTTTCGTTGTGTTTATTTCCTTCTTTTCATTCTTATTATTATCATTTTTTTTCGTTTGCTTGCTTGCTTAAATCGTCCTGCTGTACTTGGAAGTCCTGGCGTTGGTACGTCTCCCTTGCCTTAGGGATTTTTGGCTTTGATTTCGAGTGCAAGAAAACAGGCCACTAAGTCCTTGAGGAATTTTAAAATAAAGTGTTTGGGAATTTGATTATTTTTTAATGAATAGCGCACGTAGGGTGATTGCTATTGGAAAGGATTTTCGGCTTTTCTTATCCTCTGCTGTCGCTACAGAAAACAGGAAAAACTGAAAGCAATTCAATTATTTTTAAATCAATTAATTTTGTCGGACAATGTCGGCAAGACAAATGCACGAATACAAGTGTTCACTGGTGTGTCAGGTTTCATTATTATCCTTCAAGGAATGATCTAAGTTGTTAGAGCGTTCGATTGTTGAGGACGTGCAATGGTGAGCTTGGATCCTGGTGCCCAGGGGCGAATAGAGGCTGAGGTTTGTTATGTCTTCAGTTAGACAGACATTCAATGGTCCATTGGTTGTTATGAAAAATAAATGATGTAGAAGAACTGTGGCCTAAGTGGCTCGTCATGTGCATGTGTGTGATAGAGGAAGAAGATGACGGAATTAGTATTAATGGATGACAAGGATATTGGTATAAAGAGGATATGGGAACTAATTGAGATAAATCTTTGTGATTTCCTATTCATTAACTATGTGATGTTGACAGGAGCAGGAAAAGCATTTTCGGTTCACTTTCCACATATGAGCGGTATGCGGAAAGTGACCCGTGTATGTAATAATTTCGTGATCAATGTCAACGGGATTTCAATGAAAGTAAAACTGATTAATCTGCAAGAATTCCTCACTTCAGAAAGCCAATGGGTTTTTTTTCAGGTATGGCAATCATCCTCGTATCACTTAGAGCGTCGGTCATGGGGCTAAAATATATCGTGGGGTCGAAACTTGCAGAAAAAAATATAGGAAAGAAAAAATTGTGCCACACACTCTTGTTTGATTCACCATTCTGATGGACTCACCAGCAGATGAAGTGAACTTTGATGGTGTCACAAATTAATTTGGAGACGAAAGGATTAGGTGTTCTGTGAAGAAACTGGAGATTTTTGGACCAAAGTACGATTCAAGTGGATCTGTCCGGTTAAAATTAAAATTCTTTTACATAAATGTTTCTTACTCAAACCTACAATAGTGAGAGTAATCAGGTCGCGAAGATTAAGATGGGCCGGACATGTGGCGCGAATGGGCAACGATAGGACCGTGCGTAGAATTCTTGGCGGTAGACCAACGGGAAAGAGACATATTCGATTGGAAAGTAGTTCCTATTCAAGTCAGAGAATTTTTTTTGAATTTGGTGAGGATGGGTTTAGGGTTTAAGTGAGGCCAAAGTCCTCATTCACTCAGCCCAATACAAGCGTTATTTACATAACTGAGGTGCGGGCTAAGAGGAGAAAATAAGGGGGCGGGGTTTGAAAGCAGGAGAGCTGACATTGAAATCAAAAGGAGGTGGGCTAAGAGTTTACGTTGCGTAGCATACGTGAGATCGGTTCGTTAAGGCCATGCGAGGTGTGGTGAGCTGGTAGGTAAAACAGACGAGTGTAGTGTAACAACATGTCCATGAAATGACCATGAAGAATAATATCACATGAATCAACTGCCCTTTTCACAATTAGCAAGTGTCACGTAACCAGCATTCGTTGTCGACAATAATTCAAGGTCGATTCTTTTCATTGAGTAAAAGAAACGAATTGCCCCAGTTACGATTTGAAAGAATCATACGACACCAGTTTGCGAGCTTGCCACTAGCAAGTGATTCACAAATTAATTGGGTCAAATCGTGTCATTGTTCTTACACTATGCGCTAAATTGGTGATAGAAAATAGAATAGCACAATAAGCAAATTGTATTGAGTGAATTATGAATTAAGAATGAAATGGCTTGTTAAGCAAAAATTGTATGAGTGGATTAAGAAATTTGTAAATAATTGAGTGGTTGATTGGGAGTATAAATACCCCAGCAATTTCGATAATAAATCAATTAAAAACTAACAGCGTCTTTGATTCACCAACTGCGGCGATTTCGCCATACTCTTTCAGCGGGCTGCGCTTAAACAGCAACCATTGGAAGTTAGGTCATTGACAATTAGGGTAAAGTTTACATAATTGCCACCCAAAACTATATTACCACATATATATTACAAGACGATCCTAACCCGAAAATATTACACGAGGGTTTCGTAGGTTACGGGAATTGGTATAGAATGGCATGGTAGAGAGAAGGCTACGACAGTCGGTTGATCCTGACAGAAAGCGGTGGACGAAGAGGATGTCAGCGTGCATTCTTCGCTCTTCTAGAGTGGTTAGGTTAATTAGTTTGAGGTGACTTGTGTAAGCGCGGGGGCAGGGTGTTCTCCTAACACAGTTCTCGGAGGGCAACAAGAAAGAACCGTCGTTGAATGCTTTCAATTCTGCGGATATGGGATACTTGATATGGGGACCAAACCTGGCTACCGTATTCAATAAGAGGGCAAACGTATGTAATGCAGATCGATTGTCACGTAAGGGTTAGAAAATTCCTTAGACCAGCGTTTCAAAAAGCCGAGGGCTGAATTGGTCTTGAGAATCATGTCGTCAATATGTGTAAGGACTATCACATAAGATGCCGAGATCTCGAATCGAGTTAACAGAGGATGAAGGTTGGTTGAAGAAGAGGTAGTGAGGGCGGGGGGGGGGGGGGGGGGGGGCGCTTTCGTGTAAACGTAATTGATTGACATTTGTTGACATTAAGCTCCATACAATTCTTCTGGCACCTTAACGAAAAGTTGTCAAGGTCTGTCTGGAGAAGCAAAGAATCAAGCGGAGAGCAAATAGTTTTGAAGAACTTAGTATTGTCGGCATAAAGGAAGATGCAGGAATGCTTGATAATCATATCGACGTCTTTTATTGCTAATATGAACAAAAGGGGTCCTAAATGATTGCCCTGGGGGACTGCAGAGGTACCACGGAAAGGATTTGAAAGAACGGATCTGAAACGCACTTTGTAGGGCCGGTTACTCAAGTGTGACGAAATCCATCTTTTTAATATGGGTTTTAAGACCAAGGTGGATAATTTAAAAAGTATCAGTCTGTGCGAAATTTATCGAAGGCTTTAGTTAAATCCGTAGTAACAACGTCGACCTCGTTGCCGTTCTCTAGGGCTAGGAGTGTTTGGGAAGTAAATTCGACTAAGTTAGTGGTGGTAGATCTCCCACCAAGAAAGCCGTGTTGCCTGGGTGAAATAAGGGATTTGGAGTGGAAGCGTATCGTTTGGTAGAGAAGGCTTTCAAACACTTTGTGGATATGCGAGAGTTTGGCAATGGGACGATAGTTTGAGATATCGCCTTTGGGTCCATTTTTATGCACGGGCGTGATAAACGATGTTTTCCAAATATTAGGAAACTCACCTTGAGAGAGCGACAGATTGTAATAGTCGAAAGAGAGGAAGAGAGAACGGAGACCATGTTATTACTTTTTGTTCACCACCATTTTGCACACCACACACACTTTAAATAAAACACTCATTTGTTTCTATTAAACTTTTAGTCTTTATTCCTAACAAACACACATAATAGTAATCACTTATTTTTGCCGTTGTTTCCACATAAGTCATCAAACACACATCATAAGTCGTTAAACACACATGATAAGTCACTTAACTTGAACGTTAGGTCCACATATACTTAATTCCCACTTTTCACCTTCACGCACGTTCCGCACCACTTTACGACGGACTCCTTCAAAATTATCAAACCAACTCCACTCGCGGACCGTTCCGGTCAAATCTCAATAACCAACTCCTTCGCCGTCCCGGCGAACCATCTACAACCACCTTTCGAACGAAGACCTTTTTTTTTTCTTCCATCCTGCAGATCGAAGGATATGTTCGATTTGGATTCAAACGACGAAGAAAGCCTCACGCCGAACCATTTCCTACTGGGGCGTTCATGCAGTGCGATGGCATCTGATGAATTCGACGACAACTACCTCGTTAGTAGGGCGAGCTGGAGAACAACGCAGGGGATCCGACGTAAGGATCAGAGCCCTGGACGTGGGGACGACATGGGGAACGCTGCGAAGAACAACGCGCCGAGTCCTAGTGTCGATTCCCGCGATGACTTTGTAGCGTTTCCGCCAAACCCTACGGTCTACTTACCTGAAAAACCCCCATAACTACTAGCCAACTCCCTTAAGTTTGCTAATGCAACGGTATTAGTACCTGTAAATGCTTCACGCATTATATAGATCACCATCTGTAATCATAAAATCCCTATAAAGAAATCTTACCTTCATGCATCCCTTCGCATACAATTTTCCGTAAGGTTTCTTTGTTTGCTTATTTGGTATTCTGAACCAATTCGGTACCAGACAAATTCCAGTAAACAAAATAATTCGGATTGCATTCAATGTAACCGTCATGACAGGGACCATAAATATCGCGCCGTCTATTTTCCCAGCCGCGTCATATACCTTTTCATACACATTACCTGGCAACCTTTTTTGTTTGTCTTACCAACAAACAACCCAAGCAGCTGCATATAATTAGCGCAATAGACGCTGAAACCAAATTCTCCAGCATTTCCTAATGCAAATATGAACCCGGTTTCTATTGCAGCCAGAGATGCCATAAACATCCAATTTGCTTTTAGCACCTTTTTCTCCTAACGTCGAAAATAGCGACGAGGCATCGTGTAAACAATGACCCGCATTACCAGCGGCGCATGTGGTCATTTTTCCCTATTGTCCTTGCCGCCTGCCTGTTTTCGAACACATGCAACAACATTGAATCTGTTCGATCGCGCACATATACCACTGCGCCACTAGATACACCCCTAAGAGAAAAGTTTTTCTCTCTCTTCATTTTTTTCCTTAGCGAAATCATCTCTGCATGAGATGACGATCGCTGAGTCTCATTCCATCACCAGACCAAGTCGGTCGGGTCTCCACTACGCTACCTTTGCGCTCGGTACGCGTAAATACGATGGGCCACCCTTTTACCATCGAGGGGTGCGTCGGAGTTCGCACCCCCGTGAGTCGTATGTGTGCAAAATGGTAAAACACCAATATCCTCCGTCCTGTCTGTTGGAGGTGATATGTAAAATCGCGTAGAGTTAAATAGCTCCCAATTATGAGCAAATGTTGTTTCGGTAATAAGTTTGATGTGTAGCCTGATAAAGTGTGATGTCTTCATCAGCGCAGTCACTAATTGTGCTTATTTTGAAAGTAGTTTGTTCTACGCCAAACCATTAAAGGAAATAAAGTGACGATCTAATCAATAGCTTAAATCAGTGCGTTTGACTTTCTTTGCCGCGGAACCTTAGTGACAATACACAGTGAATGAAGGACGGAGGAGGAAGTGAACGGAGTGCCCGTGTATTGGCACAATACTTCCTCCCCACATTGGTGACTCCGAGTCGGAGCAATCGCGCCTTCTGACCAATGGACAGTGACTTCATGGCGGTAATCGGTTTTTTTTTTTCTTTTTTTATTTAAACGGTGCAAAAGTGCAAACAATAAAAAAAAAACAACATCACCGGGAGCAGCCGTTTAAACACCATCACACACCGGCGGCAGACACCACCTGGCTAGGAACAACAGCCAAGGACTCCAGATAAGTATCCTTCCTTCTTTTTTTTTGTATTCACCAGCCTTTCAAGTGAAAGAGTTGTCGGGACTAAGCCAATCAGATGCCTTCGAATTAATACACAATTAACAGAAGACAATTAAAAGGATACCCACTACCCAACACCGCTTTGCCAACGACGTCCCAGCGATGCAGCGTAGCCACCTGTATCACCGAACAGCAGCACAGGACACATGCTCAACATCACCAACGTAAACAAGACACGCCACTAACGACACACAGACTAAGCGCGTGTATAATATCCCTTGGTGACATTTGACCTGTATGGAATTTTATGCCAACAGCTTCCTCGAAGAAGGCTACAACGTTAATATTACCGGATGGCTAGAAACAAAACCGAAAGGCGCATTACCAGCAACTGGAGCAAAATTTTACTTTGTCCGTCTTACCAAATGACTGGAACGGAAATTTGGAGCAACAAATGTAGACGACAATGAACCGGAAAGCATCGCTCCAACGTCCCAGCGACACCACCTGACTCAACACTTTATCCAACAACATCGCATCACAGGTTTGCCTTTTTTTTTTTGTTCATTAGTTTCATTTTTATTGTAAGCTCCTTCGGAGCGAAATCAAAATTTAAAAATTTCAATAATACTTTTAAAAATTGATTAGTGGGTTATATCCAATACAAGGAAACATAGATATAATTATTAAGCTTGTTTTTTATGCAGAAATTAATTATTGATTTGAAGTGCAAATTTCCATATACAGTTCTCATTGGGTTAAAACCTCTTTAATTTATTTATAAAAGATATCGGCATTCGTATAGATGGATATTTGTCCGGAAATATATTCGTTTGTATGAGTGCGTTTCTTTTATTTTCTTTTGAAATGTACATACCAACATGAACAATTGGAAATATCCAAAGCACATTACCATCAACGACTTAAAAAATAACATTAAATACAGAAATAGTGTAAAATTTTTTTTCTTTTTCATTGCACTTCACTGTGTCGTGCTGACAAACTAAATCAAAACGAAATATTAATTTCATGTATTCGAATTAGTAAAAATAAATAAATCAATTTAAGATTTTCTGTGTATCGTTAAACAAATATGAATAGTTGTACGTTAATAAATTATTTTCTATTAACGAAATATAATAAAAAGGGATAAAAACTGAACAATTAAGATCAATTATATTAACGATTTTAAGAAGAAGCAACGTCAAGTATATTTTTAATAACCATCCTAAATGTATCATACCCGAAATTGGTACCATTTTACTGTAATAATTATTCCAATTGTAACGTACTTACTCTTAATCCCTGTCACAAGTACACTTAAAGTAAAAGGAAAGTTAATTTTCCGCGAAGACTGTCGTTTTTTACATTAACGACATTACGTAATTAGTATTTGTATTTTACACTTTCAGAAACCGTTTGTCTTATATTTTTCATTTATATTGCGCTCATTGAATTTCAAAAATACGTACATTTACTTGTCTCCCTCATTAAACCACTGACAGTGTTTAACGAAAATAATGTACGAATATGCCAAATAACAATAAAAATTGTAATTGACTTAAAAGCAACCAACAACAAAAACTTTTAATTTATATACATATATACATATATATGCAAGCACCATCATATTGTTTAAAAAAATAAAAATATTTTCATTGTATTCCTAATTCCTTGCTTTTAAATATTATTTTAACTGCTTCTCTGCTGTTATGTTAAGACGAACACAAATAACCAGAAATATTTTGAATATTAATCACTCTAGGCAAACAAATGCCAAATATTACATAATGATAATTATACAATCGCAAAACATCGAATATACGCATGACAGAATAATAATTATTTTAAGAACCTGTAAGATTATTAATATAAACACGACTGTAAGCCCCTTCAGGGTTTTGATTAAGTGCAACCCTTTCCAACACTACTCGACTCCACATGACTCCTTTTCAACCTCTTCCGACTACATTTAATTTCTTTTTCGACTACACGTCGCTCACATTCAACTCTCTCGACTCCATTCATTCCTCCACAACCAACTCCTCTTTTGACAGCTCGTCTTTTACATCGGGACACAATGCCCCATAAGTACTCGACCCCACCCAACCTGACTTGACCCCACATCGGCTCAATTGAACTTCTTTAACCGGCTCCTCATCACACCCTTCGGACTCTTCGAGTTCAAAGTGATGACCTTTGGCCTTCTTTAAATACTGGCAAAACTCGCCTCTATCCACCCTTTTAAGGCTCCTTTTCTAAATATTGGCGCACACGCTCGCCATTACTCAACACCCTTTTTTTGCAAACCGGCCCCTTAGCTAACAACAGCTACTACGCGTAGCATATAATCAATAGGACGCCCGGTTTTGTCTCGCGTGAAACACCTCACCCTTTTCTGTCTCTTTTCTGAAGGTCGGCGCTCACGCTCACCAACCATAGCCTTCACGCAACCCCATGCATCCCTTCTCGACTCTGCTTGACCTCTAACACCTTTTTCTGTCTCTGTTCATATATTGGCGCCCATCCACGCCAAAAACAGTTATCACGCGAAACTGTTCATCAATGCTCGACCTTTCTACCCGATTTCAGCAAGCCAGCTTCCCTCGTAACACAGCTACTACGCGTAGCAGCACCGAGCAGGACACCTGGCTTAGCTCCTTTATTTAAACTTCAGGACATTCGTCCTTAGATCTCTTAACGTCTCCCAAATGTCTCAGCAACACCGGTCCTCAAATCAAACCGATACCACCGGACTGAGACATTATACCTGGTTCCCCAATCCTTTAGCCACCATGGTTCCCCTTTAGCGGCAACTAAAGGCTATACACGCCCCTCTACGCCGCCTCAAATACCTAGGTGCATAATACTTCGGAGAGTGCAGCAGTTACTCTAGGCCGCCTTGTGGTTAGACACAACCAACCATACCCCAGGAGCCCCATAATCGCCCAACTTAAACGAGCGCGATTGGCCGGTCCTCCCAACAAAGCGCCGCTTGGTCGAGGTCGCGGTCGCCGTTTATCAAGCTCCGGGGTCGACACCGGAGCCGATATATCGGACCTCCCTCGATCGGTAAGCCGCGCAACTGGAGCGCCCGCCCCCTTTTACCAGTCACAGCGGCAAACAATTTGCCATACAAACGTATGGACAAAAGACACCCGCTCTGGACTTGGTCCCTTTCCATTCCGCACACGGCAACCCGTCACTGCGGATGGGAATTACCCTGGGATAAATTCCCCTCCATCTCGCACACACTATTTCGTCACTGCGGATGTGAGCGGATTTCCGATGGGTTCCGACCTATTCGGGCGATAAGCCTGTTGGTCCACGAGACCCATAACAGGCCTATGGACCACGCCGCACACATTTGCCCTTGATGGCATCAAGCGGTAACAACTGTGTCCATCTTATCGATAAAGGCCCAAACAATAACCAGGAACTGGTCACCACGACAGTCCCGTAACATTACCACAGCGCATCCCGAAGCAACCTCCCTATCATCACAGCACCCACCATCGAGCATTCCCTCGCCCCTACCTTTTTTTCGTGACTACGTCACGGGGGGGGGGGGGGGGGGGATACTGTAGCGTTTCCGCCAAACCCTACGGTCTACTTACCTAAAAAACCCCCATAACTACTACCCAACTCCCTTAAGTTTGCTAATGCAACGGTATTAGTACCTGTAAATGCTTCAGGCATTATATAGATCACCATCTGTAATCATAAAATCCCTATAAAGAAATCTTACCTTCATGCATCCCTTCGCATACAATTTTCCGTAAGGTTTCTTTGTTTGCTTATTTGGTATTCTGAACCAATTCGGTACCAGACAAATTCCAGTAAACAAAATAATTCGGATTGCATTCAATGTAACCGTCATGACAGGGACCATAAATATCGCGCCGTCTATTTTCCCAGCCGCGTCATATACCTTTTCATACACATTGCCTGGCAACCTTTTTTGTTTGTCTTACCAACAAACAACCCAAGCAGCTGCATATAATTAGCGCAATAGACGCTGAAACCAAATTCTCCAGCATTTCCTAATGCAAATAGTACCCGGTTTCTATTGCAGCCAGAGATGCCATAAACATCCAATTTGCTTTTAGCACCTTTTTCTCCTAACGTCGAAAATAGCGACGAGGCATCGTATAAACATGACCCTCATTAAAGAGCGAACCATTTGGTCGCCTTTTCTTTTGTCCTTGCCGCCTGCCTGTTTCGCTGTTTCACTGCACGTGTGAATAGCATTGATCTCAACGATCCCACACATACCACCATGGCCTGTATTACAAGATCTAGTTTCCTATACCACCAAGAGAGACTTTACGTTTCCCTGGTGTTAGGTAAAAAACGATATCCTTATTGGATATCGTTTGAGTCGTATTACAACCAGCAAGGCGGTCGGGTCGCCTGCCATCCACCGTACCGGAGGCGGCCGCCGACAGCCATGGTCGTCGTATCTCTCCCGTATACGTTTCGCGCACGGTGATGTAGATATTCCGAGTCGAATAGAGTGATCGGGCTATTAATTAAAAAGTAATTTAGTTATACCAGTAGTGTACACTATCGTATATTTACTTTTCTTGTGCATCCGTTCGTCGTCCGTATAAGTTTGTGTGTGAACTATAAACTAATTAAGTATAGCCCGATTAGCCTTAAATAAAAAGAACCTCTACAGAATAAACAAAAGTGTGTTTTACGTGTTTACTTTTGGTGTTCGTTTTGTTGGTTGTTTCCAAACGTGGCGGCGTTTCGTTCCTTTGCTTCGGCGGAATTGTTTAGTGCTCGTCGTCCGGAACAATACATGATGGAGGAGGAAGTAGAACGGAGTACCCATGCAGGTACATTACTTCCTCCCCACAACTTCGCCGCCAGACGAGGGAGTGCTTCGCACTGCGGGGGAAACTGTTCGCGATGCGATTTCCCAGGAAAGACAAGGCAATCACCAGCCAACAAGTTTCTGGGAGGCACAACGATCAGCTGTGCGCCGATTGCGAGAAACCACTCCAGGAGCAAAGCGCTCAGGACACGAGCTCAAAACGAGAACAGCACTCAGAGAAAACGAGTGAAAGAGAAGACCCGACAGGAAAGGACCGAACGCGAAGACAACTGCGGACTATATAAGGCGAGCGCAACGATAGAACACCAGGAGGATTGACGTCGTTCATACAGTATATAACATACATACATTGCATTGCATTCATTGCATCAACACGTGAGAATCAAAAAGACGAGAACAACACATTGCGTCAACAAAAATATATACAAATTCGTGAGAATCAAAAAGACGAGAACAACACAAAAATCGTTTTGCCTAGTTTTCTAGTTTCGTTTCTCAAAACCTTCAATTAACTATATTTCTAAATTCAATTAATTTAAATTCATTAAAAAAAAAAAAAAAAAAAAGAAAAAAAAAAAAAATTGCCTGTGAAAGTGATTGTGAACTTTGCGAGTGTGTGAAGGAACAGGACGCGGAGACTGGTTTGCACATTTATATAATTTAATTTATACTTTCTTATTTATCTTAATTTATTATTTACTTAACTCTTTTTAACTCTTTTAATTCCCCAATATAGGTTGATTAGGTCTGTTTGCTTCCCTTCTTGGTTTTTGTTTGTTCCTCTTTTCCTTTCGCCCCACGCGTTTCTTGTTTCCTTTTCGTGCCCGATGTTTGCGTACCCGCAATAGATGGATACCTGTTCTTCTCGTGGTGTGGGCCATCAGCTCGATCAGGGCATGATGGCTCTCATAAAGAGATTAAGGGAGGCACTCGAGGCTCTCAAGGCAGAGAACGCTGCCTTGAAAGATAAATTGTCGCGTTTGGAAGCAGCACCACCCGCATCCCCGTCCAGTGCCAGTTCGGAGGCTTCTGATTCGGAATCGGAGCGCGAGCCCGAGTTGGAGAGTCTCGCTGAGAGTTCCGACGAAACAATGGATGACGGTGACTCGCGCACCCCCACCCCAAACTCGTCTAGAGCCCCTAAGCGGAAAACACCGCTTCCCATAATAAACTGCGAAGGAGGACCTTCCAATAAGCGTGCGGCCACCGGCTCCCCGCCAACGCCGCACCCCAAACTGTTGTCGAACCCCGCGATAACACCAACTCATGTCAGGGTCGTACCTCCGCAGCAGCCTTGCCCACCACGACCAACTCCATTAGTTAACCCAAAACCAAAGGCTGCTGGTGTTCCCAACACTGTTCAGCCAGAGGTCGGGGACCGCCCACCTGTTTCTAAGAAGAAACAGCAACCCGGGGTCTTTGCACGAGACCTCAATTTAAAAAATTTCGTCGGTGACATGAACCGGCTAGGGATTTCTAACTTTAAGGCAAAGACCTTAAGCCCATCCCTAAACAAAATCATAGCCTACGATAGGGAAACCTATCGCACGGTTAACGACAATCTCAAGGCCAAGGAGGTGAATTATTACACCTTTACTCCGGCCGACGAAAAGTCGAGGACAATCCTTTTAAAACGAGTCGCTGCCTCTTGGGAAAAGGACGACATCGTAACTGCTCTTGAGGCAACATTTCCTAACGTCAAATTCATTGACGTCAAAAAATTCTCTCCCCCACAGCGGTTTGTGAACATCAGACCGCAAAGATACACCAAGCTGAACATATGGCAGCTTCTCCTTGCCCCAGGAACCGACATAGATTCCATAATACGGACAAAGTCGCTTCCAACTTTGCATCAGCAAGTTGTCTTCGAGGTATTTCATAACAGAGAAATACCTCAATGCAGACGTTGCCAACGTTTCGGGCATGTCTCCCGAAACTGCAACATGAGTCGCCGTTGCGTTCGTTGCGGAGAATCCCACGATATTGGCAAGTGCGAACTTCCGCTAGCGAAATACGATCCGGCAACAAATGTGCAGGATGAAAAAACACTGCCAACTTGCTGCAACTGCGGCAACAAAGGGCATCCGGCCAGTTATAGAAATTGTCCTAAATATAAGGAAATTAAACTAAGATCCAAGGAGACTCGAGCTAAGCAAACAGCCAAGTCAGACTTCGGAAAACAGGCCACACAAAACCTCATCCAAAATGGATTCACATTTGCCGACATGCTTAGGGGTCAGCAGGCAAGGAATACAAAAACCCTTTCAACTCCCACCCCCCAAAAACATATTCAAGTCCCTAAGCGAGCCCCGGTAAAGGCCAACACGACGCCTCAAATTCAAGCGGTGGTGCAAAAGCCTCCGAGGGGGCAATCTTCAATGCTCGACAAACTACTTAGTTTCTCCCGCTTAATTGAGGATATCCGACCCCGATATGAGAAACTATCAACCGAGGCAGAGAGGGAGGCCCTCCTTTTCACTGCATATGCAAGACATACCCTCCACAATGGATTCCAAAATTAAAGTTATCCTCTTAAATGTCAACTCCCTTGTTTCGCATTCCAAGCGTATGATAGTTTCTGACTTCATAAAGGAAAGCCGGGCGGACGTGGTACTTGTAACCGAAACTAGGTTGCATCCATGTCACCGTCCCGTATTCCCAAACTTCTCCATGATTCGAAGAGATCGAACCCTCACTGGTGGTCCCACCATCAACGGAGGTGGAACTTGTATACTGGTTAATAGCGGACTTCGCCATGAACCTATTGACCTCCCACACCTAGAGTCCATAGAGGTATCTGGAGTTGAACTGCATCTGGCTAGTAATGGTAGAGTGAATATATACTCCGTATACCACTCGCATAAAACCAATAATGGTCCCATTAACCCCGAAGATATCGGCAAACTAATAAGGACCTCGGGGCATACACCCTTCATCATAGGCGGCGATTTTAACTCCAGACATCCCCACTGGAACAACTCTGTCTCTTGCCCAAATGGCACAAAACTGTACCAATGGTACACCGCAAATATGTATGCCCTCAACTGCGAAATAGTCGCACCTACTGTTGGTACTCGAGGTAACTCAATTCTGGACATATTTATTGTGTCCAAAGACTTACTTCCACAAATCACTCCTCCTCAAGTTTCAGCGGGTGTATCTGACTACAACGCTGTGACCACATTCATTCGCGGCTATCGAGCATCCCGGGCTCACATCAGATACATACCCGATTATGGGCGGACAAATTGGGACAACTTCAATATTACATTGAACGATAAACTCCACCACTTCTCTCTTCCCACTGACAGGAACCTAACGACGGTTGAGATAAACAACGCTGCAAAACGACTTCACGAGATTCTAGTTGAAACTTCGGAGACTCATGTCCCGAAGTACAAACTTGAAAAGACTTATCAGATTCCCCATGACGACATCACTCTTCATCTCATCCGGGAGCGTAAAAAGCTCTGCAGAATGAGATATCGTCACCGCTTTACGCAAAGGGAGCCATTATTGCGATCCATTATTCACAATATTGGTACACTGATAAAACAGAGAATCCAAAACAATCGTACCCGACAATTGGAAGACAAGCTGAAGGGTATTCAGATGGACCAGAACGTTTATAAAAATGTTAAAAAGATATGTGGCACTTCCCGCATCACTGGGCCAATTATGCACAATGGTGTTGTTGTCAATAACGACACCAATAAAGCAAATATCATCGGAGAGACCTTCGAAAACAATCACAAACTCACTCTCCAAGATGGCGACCCGGAAACTAATGCAATCGTTAGTTCAGAGGTCCACAGTAAGTTGGACGACTTCAACGAGCCAATTGTTGTCTTTAACCCAACTAACAGTGCATACTTCGATGACACACGTGATAATGGTCACGGTTTCATCACACCAAATACCCTACAGAGTCTGGTCAAATCTCGACACCCTAAGAAGTCACCTGGTATCGACAACATGTCATACCACTCGTTGCGAAGGCTTTCTGCCTTATTCTTTATAAAGCTCTCCATTCTGTTCAACCATGCTTACAACATGGGGTACTTTCCCCAAGCTTGGAGGCACGCTATTATTTGCCCAATAGCAAAAGTTGGGAAACCAACGTATCACCCCTCAAGCTTTCGCCCTATCTCGCTTCTCACTTGCATCAGCAAAATATATGTAAAATTCATATACGAAAAGCTAAATAACTTTGTCAGTGCCAGGCACCTAATACCTGATTTCCAATTCGGATTTCGAAGAGCGCACAGCACCACTATGGCTCTTAACTTATTTCAAAACCACGTCTGCGTGCGGCTCTTTAATAAGGAACCCACCGTTGCGGTAAGCCTAGACATTGAAAAAGCTTTTGATACGACTTGGATCGAAGGTCTCGCTTTTAAACTTCTGAATACTGGCCTCAGTAGAACGCTGTGTAGCATCATCTACCAGTTTGTTCGAAACAGAACCTTCCAAGTTAGAATGAATGGAAAGCTTTCCCGAACTTTTCACGCCGCTGCAGGCGTACCACAGGGCTCCATTCTAGGCCCCATCTTATTCAATATTTACACCTCCGATATTCCCCGCCCCGCGGACGGGAGAGTAAACCAAATATGCTATGCGGATGACGTCCTGGTGTACACGTCAACCAAAGGCCCTAACCTCGCAACAAATCGACTCAACCGTCACTTGGACGAACTGTATCAGTATTACAGTCGATGGAAAATACGACTTAATCCATCCAAAGCAGTAGCCATAATTCTGAGTAGTAAACACTCCCAACCTACTTCTCGATATTCACAGAATATTCGAATAAAAATGGGAGATACTACTATTAGACCACAGGACAAGATGAAATATCTTGGGGTCACTTATACCCCAAAAATGAATTTCATCAAACATGTGACCCACTTTCTCCAAAGGGGCCTTGGTCGGTCTAAGCAACTGCACAACATCCTGAAGTGGAGGAACAAAGTTGACACCAAAGTTAAGCTTCTCTGCTATAAGCAGCTAATCCGATCTGGAATATCGTACGCCTTTCCCATATGGTCCTGCATATCTTCGGCTCAAATGGAAAGACTTCGGGTTTTCGAAAGGAAACTCCTCAGAAGATGCACCAATCATTCTAGAAGGCCTGACGGTCGCCATTACCCCAACTCTCACCTATACGAAGGCGCCTCCATTACCCCTATCGACGAGTACTTGCTTCAATTAGCATATAAGTACCTCGAAAACATTCAGAACAGCGAGAACCTACTTGTACGGGACTCTTGCGTTCTTGACCCCTCTCTCTCTCGATCTCTTCGGATCAAACCCCCACAATTTCTTCTTCAGTATAAAACTGAAGAAAGCACCCTTCCCAACAACATTCCCCTCTATAATAGAGGATTTCTGGACCCATCCCATAGGGTCTACAATTAACAAACCAACACACGAACGCACAGTACAAGACGGCACAAATACAAACATACACACCGACCAAAGCGCAGATTATCAGACGCCAAAGACGTGATCTGCGTTTACTACCGCACCCAAGACCCACCGGTCTTGTAAGATTTCTTTCCCACCATCCCTCTATAAAAGTAGTTAGAGAACACTTGGACTAACACTGTCCACACTATCCTTGGATACCCCCCCTTTTTTCTTCTCTTTTCAGATGCCGCGAGACCGAGCCCAATATCCTCACGGATGTGGGTGATTCTGGTTATCGCAAGATGACCAGAAGTCAGAGACAAGATGAAGGACACATATGTCCTGTCTCGCCAAATTCGGCCTTCTCGCCACTTTTTTTTTTTTTTTTTTTTTTTTTTTTTTTTTTTTTTTTTTAGAACGCCAGGAGTCGTCACAGGACTTCCTCAACAAAGCGGTCTTAACGAGACCAGTTATAAAGAGAATTTTATAGTAAAACAGAATAAATAAAGAATAAGAAATGAGAGAATTGGTACCGGCGTGTTTTGGCTGGTTTTGTTTTCGCTTTTCGTCTACACCTTAATCGTGGGGGCAATCGCATCCACGCGATTCGTTTGGTCCTATCGCTTTCGCTCTTTTTTGGTTTCGCAGGTTGCAGTGATTTGTAATGGGCAGGACTACAGCGCCCTTTCATCCAGAGCAGAGTCCGGCTCTGGGAGTACAATTCGCTAAAGAGAATAGTTCGTTTAGCCGACCAGCGCTGATTAATACACAGTCCACTACGGAAAGTTGCGACGTCGTTGGGAAAAGTGCCGTCCGCAATTTTCAGTTCTTTTCTTGTCAGCAACATAGGCGGTTACTTGTTTAGATGACGTTACGTGTGTATGAAACAGGGTCCTCTCCGGCTCGGTTGACTGCGCCTACCTCCTTAACTTAATTCCTCTGAACACAAACCCTCAAAATACACGTAAGCTTTGCCTTCTTTACATTCCCCCTCACCGCACTTCTTATGGTTTCAACGCACCCCTTTCGCGGATTCTGAGAAATGTCAACTCCAACTGCAACGTGTTCGACTTCGGCCTCTCTACCCATACTCTCAAGCACCGCCTCCGAAACCATTCTCATCACCAGTTTTAAGCTGCGGTTTCTACACGTTCTTCTCTAACCTGGCCGCACCTTCCGGCCCTACTCTTGTCATCATAATATGTCCTGTTTACCTTAGGTTAAGCTTAGTTAAGTTCCATTCTTCTGCTTCCATTTGACGAAGACATGGACCCTAAAATGTCCAATATGCCCCACTTCCGGCGTTGATTGCACTTTGTAAGCATATAATGACAAATCCTTTCTCAAAACTAGAAGTAATGTTGTGGTGGAGAGGTTCAGTTCCTCCGATGTGTTTGAATTTTCGGCCACATTCCTGTTCACCACAGCAATGAGTTAGTTTTCGGCTGAACGATATGCGGAGCACTCACTGATATTGTCACATCTGCTCCCTATCTAAGTTCTTTAAATTTTGCGCCAATTTTTATAGTTACAGTTTCAGTTGGTCGATAATGGTGACCGAAAAAGTTGCGAAACGTGAGTTATGGTTTTTTGTACTAGCTGAAAAACTAGAGCCACGACGCCGAGGGAATGGCGATCCTTTACACACCAAAAATTATTAAAAAACAAAACTCGGAGTCACTCTTTGTTTTACATTCACTTTTATTGTTTTCATTACTTATATAACCTTTTCTAATTATTCGTCCTCCAGTTGCAACAATTAACATATATTTCCTTTTCGTTAGCTATACACAATTTTCTTCAAGTACAGGCTTAGTTTTCACTTGATTTTTCCTTCAGTTAACATTAATTAGCTTTTACTTCACCTTCTCTAATCAACTCACAATTCAGTCCAAATAAAGTTCTGGTATACCACTTAATTCATTCTTATGTTACACCAACTAATATTTACTGCTTATTCTTTATTCCCTTTACAATTTACCCGTCGACCCTCTTGTAACTTTCGCTTCCTCTTAAGTTCACTACCAAATCTCCCTTTCACGACCAAAATGCCTCCTAACTTGTTCCTACCTCTTCTCGTCAGCTCGGAATTTCGATTTGCATTAACCCAATTTCCAATTTGCAATTCCGATTTGCAATTGCGTTGAAATGCGGCGTCAGCCGATATACCTGTGCCGGTTTCAATAACGCCACCGCTCGCCTTTTCCAGGTACAACAACTAACTTCCCCCTAGGGCATTCAAAAACGATATGAAACAAGTATTGTGGCAGTGCCATTGAACACCACTGCCTATCTTACAACTTATGATGAAGAAACAGTTTTCTAAAACACATAAAAGCATGTACTTACCTTCCATAGTTGTACCAATATCTTCAGAAACTATAATTTTAGAACTATAATTGCGCTGATGCAAAATCCATCAGCAACAAATAGGTGTTTTTCCACAAGGGCATGGTCGCATTAAACGCATCATGTGCCTTAAAAGCAATTTGGTTGCACCATCAAGCAACCAACATTAACCAAACCACATCAATGAGATATTCCCTTACGAGTCAGCCCCACACGTGCAGGAGATGTTTCTTCTTTTCCTTGTTATAAATGCCCACATCGGTCGGTCATCCGATCGACAAATACATTACGGCATACGGCTGACTGCGCAAGAAAGTCAAGTCCTCAAAAATGGAAAATTACCAGCGAGAATTCGACTGCTTGGAGATGCCGCCAATATGTGCACGATCAGCATAAATGCTGTACCCAGTTGCTGATCGTGTAAACACAAAATATCTACGTTGAGATATTTGCACCAGCTGCAACCATGCCAGCTAATGTTCCCCTTGTGGATTCGGCGATCCACGGTCCGCATACTCGTGGACACACGCCATGAGCAGCAGAAACGATCATCGTGTGTGTGTTTCACCCCTTTTTGCTGGACCAATGAAAGCAAAATCATCCCTTGTTGGGCACCGAAGCAATGTACGAAATTTGCTGTGCTGTCGTCTTCGGTGAATCTTCAATCGCGATACGGATTCCGTGGAGGCAAGACGTACCTCCACGTTAAATAATTCCAGTCTGAATCAGCAACTGTCGGTGGACGAACGTCCCAGCAATGCCATTTAGAGCTTTTACTGCCGCGGATCGTTTCTTGCAGTGTTATTCGAACGTTGTTCCGAAAGGTCTGGTTAAGTGACCACGGATTTAACCGAGCAATTGTAAATACTCTGCGCATTTAATAGTTAATTAAGCATACTTCGGCCAATTCCTAAGACATAGCATTAAATAAAAGCAATGTACTGGAGCCTAGGGTTAATGAACTCGTTGTTAAGACATAGCATTAACTAAACGCAGTGTACTGTAGCCTAGTGATAATGAATTCGTTGGGTCAGGACACCCACAAATTGTAAATACGCTACACTTGTATTAATTAATTAAGCATCTTTCTGTTAATTTGAAGTCCTTTGTTTGTGTTAAGGACCGAATAAGTGAATTTTTTATATTTGAGGTTTTTTGTTGTTAAATGAATTAATAAAGAAATTGAAGAGAGAAACTTAGTGGTTTATGTTACTTGTCCAATGGGAAGACTCCTCAGAGACTTAAAGGACCATAAAATCACCACATACCTCCATCGGTTTGCGTCACAGTTCAACATCCGCAATTGCAAATTAACCTAATAAATTTCTGTATGCAATTACTTGCTTTTTACGCTATATTGATTGTGACGAAATGTGAGGCAATGAATTGCGTTATCGCTCTGGGGGTTACCCGGGTTCAGAATCGCTTGGCGTTTTTTGGTTTAAGTGCATCAATGACCTCATGTACAACATCTTTATCTATGCCGTCACTGATGCACTTAAAACGCGCGAAATGCACTTTTATTTAAAAGTTTTATAATGTTGTAGATTTCAATGACTTCATACTTTTTTCAAATGACTAGTCTTTCCATAGTTAAAATTGCCGAAAACTGAAATTGTTAAGTAAAAAAATCATAGCCAAAAATCTTCGGCACTACAACTGGGATCCGGTCTTGGCCTTATTTAACAAGTCTGAGGCTTGTTAAATTTTCCATAATAATTTGTTTTCCCCGGGCAAGGTTATTAGCTCTGCGGCCGTTAGATACCTAGTGCTCATCCATTTTTCAAAGTTTTCCTTGCAATTGGAACACCCTTTGACTCGGTTATTGGCGAAATCTCAACTCTGTAGCGGCCCCCCCTTTTCTTATTAACGTGATCGTATTTCTCGGTGGTTTAGGAAAGGACATATTTAAAAAAAACAGCTATCTTGATCAACGGCTGGATATCGATTATTAAGACTGCCGACCGTCTTCATTGACAATTTTGATTCCACTCTTAGATTGTTTTTAAAAGGCAGGCGAACGTTTATGTAGTGGTACAAGATCTCTAATTCTACAACTTTTTTTATCCTCTGGCATAAGTCGTCGACACAATTATGTCGGTGAAGTAGTGAAAACATATGAACTTAACTTAAATTGGCAACCCCAATTAAATTGTTATTGAGCATGCCGGATCGTTGATAATTCCTCAGACAGGCAAAGGAAATTACAATTCTCCATTCCCGTCCACGAAGATTTTATAAATTACCACGTTCTATAACTAAGTTCAGGTACTGTCTAATGTATTTTACTATGTACGGAAGTGATAACGACGCAAGCACACACTAATCAGGAATACGATTCCTTCCTTTGTGCTGATAATTCTCGACTAACTCTCCCTAATCTTACAAGTCCAAGGGGAACTATCACTTTGTACGCACCCTACACACAGACATATAATCATCGCTGCCTGTGTAGCCGAAGATGCGATAATGTTAGTCATTAGTGTTTATCCAGCATTTGGGTCGTCAGACAATTTTGGTTTTATAACCATGTGCCATGCAGGCATGGGACACATGGGAGAATGGTCCGCCTGTCACAAGATAGTCATGCAGGCGTGGGACATGTGAAGATTTTCCCCCTTTGCTGGGATAAAGATCGGGCAGTTTTCGGACCTTTTAAGGGAATCAAGTAATTCCTTACATTAATTTACCATTTGTTCTCATAACCGCACAACACGCCTTCGAAACTGGATTTCATTCCACAGATTTTTGGTAATGCATTTGTTGTTTTTTATTTGTTTCCTATTATAGTGACCGGCAGATTGCAGAGGTATTTCCAAAAGCGTGTGTCGTATCCTAATGAACAGATTGAAATAAGTTAACTCCTATGCTACAAGTTCGCGAAATATTGAATAAAATACGCACGCGTCAATTGCTTGGTTTTGACACCATTGCTCACCTATCGATAGAAATACAATGACTAGGATGCTCTCGCCTTTTCTAGGTACTCCAACCTGTTAACTGTGTCCGCGTTGAAGGAAATCTAACTATGTTGCCGACCATTCGCTCTGAATGTATTTTAAATTCGTTAATTCAAATGTCCGAATTCATATAGAACCTCGCCCACACAAATCACTACAACCACTCATTGCATCCACTTACCTAATTTTCAGGAAATTCATCTTCATACCACTTGCTCTCCCCGTCGAGCATGCATGTAAGGGCTTATTATCGCACAACGGGGTGCACAGTCCTATACGCGCCCCATACACATCGGTGCTCTTTGTCGTACTGACTTCAATGCGACTCTATCACCTCTAGCGTTCTTTGAAAAGCGACCGTCATTGCAGCTATACCTTGTTCGCCCTGCATAATTTCCTCAGTTTTATCAAAATTCAAAGTTATTCCCTACGTGATTCTAGCACCACTTGCAAGTCGTATGCACTCCTTTGCGCTGCTATTTCATTTAAAATCATTTTGAAAATGCAAAAGTCACGAACCGGAACACAGCTCTCAATGAGTCACTGCGGGACACGAATAACAACGACCTACTCATGATGCAATATTCAGTAGGTAACACGAGTTTCGGGACCACTCTAATCTACGAACCTTATCTGGGTCAGTAAAAATTTACAGCAAACCCTAGAGGACACCGGAAGTATAGGATACGGGACGTAATCTCAAGAAGAACGAGAAACTAAGCAGAGTATTCCCGGTAATCTGCTAACAGCAGGCTTAGAGCAAGGACACATTTACTTAGGTGGCGCCGCTCTAAAAACTCAGACAAAGAAAACTCACCCGCGTATTGTCCGTGGTCATAACATCCGCCAAATTGTCCAGGACCAAAAGAACTCACTCCAACCGGCGGGACTTGACTTTGTTTAATAGCTTAACTGAAAGATTTCATATCCTACCAACAGATGCCGGCAGTGAGATGGATTAGGGCGCGAAATGAAATGCCTGTCTGGCAACATTTGCTGCGGTGATAATAACCACCAGAGGCAAATGTTTGCCTTGAGTCACCTTATAGAATTTCATTCTCGGAGCCGAAATGAATTCGTTGGGAAAGATCGAATGGACATAAGCGGCGTTTAATGGCAAACACGGAATATGCTGCTTCTCGCACCCGCTCATCCTTCAGTTGGTCAAGTTGTAGTACAACAAAGAGTCCGTGTCCCTCTTGAGAATGGTGAGCATCAGAACTGAGCGTAATGCTGACATATCATCTTGTTCATATATCATGTTATCGGGTCGTTTAGTTAGTTTTATTGCAGGAACTCACCATGCTCACGTCTATGGTGCCATAAAATGCGATGCACGTCACCCCCCCTGGCCCTAAAATGGTCTCAAACTCGTATCATCCACAGAATGTTAACCGAACTTCTGGAGCCAGTTGACGAATACCCTCACGGGAATCCCTGCCATCCCTACCTCTTCTAATCGACCGGGCACTCGTGATCAAAATACTGCAAAAGTTTTCTTCACTTTTACGATGATTACTGACAGCCAATCGAAAATTCACTATCGTCCTTCGCCACTTGCTTGTCCGGAATTACGCCACTTAATCAACCACTAGCAAAGTAAGCCCGCCCACGGGACTTTGCGACCGACAAAGGAGTGTTGGGAGTGGGCGGTGGCGTTCGGGTACGAAACAAATAGAAGCGCGCATATTTAACGCAAATTGATACTTCCTTCATGTCATATTTTCCACTAAGTTTGACGAAAGACAATTCGGCGGGACCGCCCCAACACAACAATCCTCGTGAGTTTTTCAAGGAACCCAGTCAAATCACCCCACTCAATTCACGCCACCTAACAAGGTGCTCTGGACTCCGCAGAAGTACGCTAAGTATTCCTTTTCACGTTTCTGCTACCGACCGGAGAACAGGGGACTTGGTGGCGTTAAAATAGATTATTCGACTTTCCACATCAAATTAATGAAGAATTTATGGGAATCGTGCTTAAAATTTTCAAAAAGGACCGCAGCAGCTTTGTTGGGTGGCTAGCTAGTGAACACCTTGCAATTACTAGTGACAGCGCATAGACTCGGGGTGGACGGTGAGGGGTGAAGCGCCACCGGGCGCTGACTGAGCGTTATTTCAAGGACGCAAGCGAGTGTACACGTACACGTACCGATAAAGGACTAAAGCCAACAAAAGAACTGGTGTGTTGTTGCCTGTTTGCGAGAGAAAAAATTCGCAAGGGAACTTCGGAAATTAGGCGGTGCGGTGGATCGCTCCATATCGAACATCTCCGACAGCTTGTTATTTCACATCTTATGATATTTTTGCCGCGAGCAGGTAAGTTATGGATGAGCTGTTAAACTTGGCGTTCGATGGGAATTCATTGGGATTATTTATTTAGTCGATGACATGCTGAAAGGAGCTGCTTGTTAAGTGTAAGTTGCTTTCCTGTCTCCCGCAGATTGAGTTTAGTTGAGTCGAGAACATTTGCAATGAATGTTTTCCTGTAGCGAATGAATCATGAAACGTTGTCCAAAGTCCAGAGGAATACTGTGAAGGACGGAACCAGTGAGGACCGTTTTTATTCCAATCTAGTTCGAACAACACAATCACCAGCTTAAGACGGACGATTAGGAATTAAGAAGTTTGGCAGGATGCGAACATGCTAGTGCTGAATTGTGTACCCCAATTATGTCATTGGTGAGGGAGTTGAAACAAGCGTAAGTTCGACTGACTATGGTATACTGTGCCCTTGGGGTTTCTATTTGCTCATTTTATATTACACCAAGTTGCCGAAGATGTGTTAATAGTATACGTTTCGTTTTTATTAACATACTGAATTTTTTGATACCCTTCTCGGGCAAAGTATGAAAGAAGGGGGGGGGGGGGGGGGGGGGGGGGGAATTGTGGATCGAACTATCAAGATTGACCTAGAATGCTTGAAGAGTGTAGCTACGAAGAAAGACACATGATCTAGCCGAGAGTTCAACGCACAATTCTGCACATTCGATATATGCTATTTAAACGAAGTTTAGATTGTATCCACAGGAAGCGCGTCCTGCTTGGAATGGGTCGTAAAACGAAGGTAAAAAAAAAAAATTAAAATTATCCATCGACCTACACGGTCGAAAACAGAGTTCAAACTCGTCAAAAGTGTTACAATAACTGTGATGGCGAAATGGCACTGACCACTGAGGATGGGTAGTTTTTGTTTTTGCCATTAGAAAATATTCAATATCACCTAGAAAAAAACAGTGACTTCCTTAAATCAGCTCTGAATGGTGGTGTTGTGATCCTTCTCTCAGGGAGCGTGTCTCCTTGTCATGAAAAGGATGAGGGATCTCTTTAGACCACTCCTGAGGGGACCCATTGCGATCGCCACCGTGCTTCCGAGGCCTCCGGGAAGAGTGACAACCGATTGTTGAATATGGGTCCTGGGAATCGGCCAGACCCAATAAAAACTTATTTTTATTTTATGATATTTTATTTTATTATATTTAGATTAATTTATTGTAATTGATTGGCGACCTTAAACGTCGGACGCCAACCTAGAGACTGATCCTTGAATCAAAAAAAATAAAAAAAAAGGGTTGGCGAGAGGGCCGACTTTAGCGAGACAAGGACAGATGTATCCTACATCTTATCTCTGGCTTTTGGTCATCTTGCGATAACCACACCCACATCCGTGAGGATGTTGGGCTCGGTCTCCCGATATCTGAGAAGAAAAGAAAAAAAAAAGGGGGGGGGGGGGTATCCAAGGATAGTGTGGACAGTGTTACCCCAGGTGTTCTCTAACTGCTTGTATAGAGGGATGGTGGGAAAGAAATCAAGATCCGTAGGTCTTGGCTGCGGTAGTAAACGCAGATCACGTCTTTGGCGTCTGATGATCTGTGCTTTGGTCGGTGTGTGTATGTTTGTGCCGTTTTGCACTGTGCGTCCGTGTGTGTGTGGTTTGTTAACAGTAGACCCTATGGGATGGATCCAGAAATCCTCTATTACAGAGGGGAATGTTGTTGGGAAGGGTGCTTTCTTCAGTTTTGTACTGAAGAAGAAATTGTGGTGGTCTCATCCGAAGAGATCGAGAGAGAGAAGTGTCAAGAACGCAAGAGTCCCGTACAAGTAGGTTCTCGCTGTTCTGGATGCTTTCGACGTACTTGTATGCTAATTGTAGCAAGTACTCGTCGATAGGGGTAATGGAGGCGCCTTCGTACAGGTGAGAGTTGGGGTAATGACGACCGTCAGGCCTTCTACAGTGATTGGTGCATCTTCTGAGGAATTTCCTTTCGAAAACTCGAAGTCTTTCCATTTGAGCCGAAGATATGTAGGACCATATGGGAAAGGCGTACGATATTACAGATCGGATTAGCTGCTTATAACAGAGAAGCTTAACTTTGGTGTCAACTTTGTTGCTCCACTTCAAGATGTTGTGCAGTTGGTTAGACAGACCGAGGCCCCTTTGGAGAATGTGGGTCACATGTTTGATGAAATTCATTTTTGGGATATAAATGCCCCAAGATATTTCAACCTGTCCGGTGGTCTAATCGTAGTATCTCCCATTTTTATTCGAATATTCTGTGAATATCGAGAAGTAGGTTGGAAGTGTTTACTACTCAGAATGATAGCTACTGCTTTGGATGGGTTAAGTCGAATTTTTCATCGACTTCAATACTGATACAGTTCGTCCAAGTAACGGTTGAGTCGATTTGTTGCGAGTTTAGGGCCTTTGGATGACGTGTACCGTAGGACGTCATCCGCATAACATATCTAGTTTACTCTCCCGTCCACAGGGCGAGGAATATCTGAGGTGTAGATATTAAATAAGAAGGGGCCTAGAATGGAGCCCTGTGGTACGCCTGCAGCGGTGTGAAGAGTTCGGGAAAACTTTCCATTCACTCTAACTTGGAAGGTTCTGTTTCGAACGAACTGGTAGATGATACTACATAGCGTTCTACTGAGGCCAGTATTCAATAATTTAAAAACGAGACCTTCGATCCAAGTCGTGTCAAAATGATCCTCGAATCTGAAATTCATCGCCCTTTTATACAAATCTTCATTGAAAAAAGGAATGGAATATCTATTTTTAGATTATACACATCTGGCTGCAATCCAGATGGAGATAAGGATTTCAGAATTGTGTGTATGGGAACGAAATGAATATCTTTTAATATGGGTTTGTTTGCATATGAAGATGTGCATTGTGGTGTTTAGTTTTTAGGAAGGGTTTGATATTTGTTAGTTTGGGGATATGGATGCATGATATAGTAGGCGGGTAGAAATGTATGTGGGACGAAAATGGTAGGGCTTCTTGGAGCACTACAGTGGTTACGAAAATGACTTTGTCAGCCAAATCACAGAGTTGGGCAATGTGAAGCTTCTAAGAAATAAAGTTATTGCTGGAAGCAGCATCGCATTCGTCTGTGTGGTACAAGAGACCCAGAGCAGAAGGGAATACGCCCTCAAAGGGCTTATTGATGCCTGCATTAATATTATCAATGAGAAAAATGTCCACAAACAGCTGTCGAGCCAAACGAATATTGTCGGCTTTGTTGTCGGGACTTTTTTTGATAAATCAAACGGACTTCAGAGTAAAGCTGAATATCTGTTGTTAATTGACCTGTATAAAGGTGGATCACTCATCGACTGCATAGGAAACTCGACGAAACCTGCATTGGTGCTTAAAACATGTAACATGTGGTATTGGTCATAAGCTTTCTCAAGAATCCACCTATCATTCATCAAGATATAAAAATTGAGAACTTTTAATTGGGAAGCGATAATCAACTGAAATTGTGTGATTTTGGATCGGCTACCATTCAAACATATCCGCCTAATATAGATTGGTTTGCACAACAGAGGGTCAGGGTAGAGAACCACATTACCACAATTACGACACCCATGTACAGATCTCCAAATATATGTTGGCACTCGAAAAAACGATCAGATTGGTCCCAAACTATTCTCCACTTTCTATGCTTACAAACGCATCCCTTCGAAAATTCGGCTAAACTACTGTAGAGTAGGAAGAAATTGGTTTATTATGGCAGGGTCGGAACACCTGGGCAATTAAGTATTGTGATGTTAGTCTTTTTGTCTGATTCTCATGGTGTCCGTGTTTTGGCGTGTGTCGTCTGGTATTTTGTTTCATGATAGTGGATTTTGATTTGTGATCCGGTCATATTATGGAAAATTTAACAAGCCTCGGATATGGACCGGAAACACGACGACGACCGCGAAAACGAAAATGGGTAAACGATTTGAGAATTTTCTCATGTAACGTCCGGTCACTACACAGAGCTCGAGCTGCGCAGCAGCTAGCCGTGCCCTGTCCGCATATAAGGCTGACATAACAGCAGTGGTGTTATTCAAAGAAACGTGTATGACATTTATTACAGCTGTCATGCAAAACACCATTTGCTCGGGTTAGGCTTTCGAGTCAGCCAAAAACTAAACCCTGCCATTATCGCTTTTTATACAATAAACGAAAGGCTGTGCACTCTTCGCGTTTAAGAACATAAGCCTCATAAACGTTCGCGGGCCTACAGAGGAGTCCCCTGACGACGAAAAGGAAGAATACCACGAGAACGTCGAACGGGCCCTCAATGCCTGCCCAAGATACGATGTGAAAATCATTCTTGGTGAGTTGAATGCAAAACTAGATCGGGGGCCGGTTTTCAGGCACTACGCAGGTTCCCATAGTTTGCATGAGAACACTTATGGCAATGGACTACGGGTCATCGAACTGGCGGCATCAAAAACTTGGTCGTTGCCAATACCAGGTTTCCGCGTAAAGATATCCACAAGGCCACCTGGGTATCACCTGATGGAGCCACTCGCAACCAAATTAACCACGTGTTGACAGATCGCCGTCACTCCTCGAGCCTAATGGTACGAACGTACCGAGGTGCCACCGTCGACTGGGATCCCTATCTTGTTGGTATAGTTTTCCGAGCGCGGATTGCCTTACAGAGACGTATTGCATCCACGGATCAGGTTCCAATAAACACGGCTGCCTTACGCAATAAGAATACCAGTAACAGCTTTGGTCATACGATGTAAAAATCGTTCTTGGGGATTTGAATGCAAAAATAGGTCGGGAGCCGGTTTTCGGGCACTACACAGGTTCCCATAGTTTGCATGAGAACACTAATGACAAAGGACTATGAGTCATCGAATTGGCAGCATCGAAAAACTTGGTCGTTGCGAGTACCAGGTTTCCGCGTAAAGATATCCACAAAGCCACCTGGGTATCACCTGATGGAGCCACTCGCAACCAAATTGATCACGTGCTGATAGATCGCTGCCACTCTTCGAGCCTGATGACGGTACGTACGTACCGAGGTGCCAACGTCGACTTGGATCACTATCTTGTTGGTACAGTTTTCCGAGCGCGGATTTCCTTACGGAGACGTATTTCATCCGCGGATCAGGTTCGAATCAACACGGCTGCCTTACGCAATGAGAATACCAGCAACACCTTTGGTCATGCGTTAAGACTCGCCCTCGAAGATCTCGACGGAGGGAGAGTAAGTCCTGTGGCCAGATTGCCGGGCGTAGAAGAGAAATGGACACGCCTTAAGAATACTGTCATTAGTACTGCCAACTCCATCTTAGGCAGTAGTCGTAGAGATCGGAACGACTGGTTTGATGATGAGGGCAAACTAGCGACTGAACGTAACAATGCTGCATACCTGGCAATGCAGCAGTCTTATAGGACGCGGGTATGCGAGGGGAAATACAAAGAGCTCAGAAGACACGAAAAGTGCCTATGAAAAAAACCTTGTCTGTGAAATAAAGAAAAGAAGAGTAGGGAGTAATCTGATCACCGATCCTGAAGGCATTCTGGAGCGAGGGGAAGTGCACTTCAATGAATTGCTAAATGGTCAGCTCACAGAAGAATTGGAGGCTCCACCAATGCAAGATCAAGACCAAGTGCTATCGCCACCAAGCATTGAGGAAACATTAAAAGCCATAAGACCGCTCAAATCAAATAAAGCCCCGGAGCTGATGGCATACCAGCTGAGCTGAACAAAAAAGAAGGGACAGCGTTACCAAGTGTAAGCATACCATACCTATTTGCATTTGTCTATGCTGTAGGGTTTAATTCATGCCTTAAGACGCAAGATGCGTATATTTGCTTTTGTCCCTAGGGTATAGGTCGCCAGCCAATGTATATGGTGAGGCTGGGAATAGGCGACGCAATGTTTATGATCCCTGTTATGATGGTTACATTGTATGTAAACCAAATTGTTTTGTTTTCAGGAATTCGACTAGGGAAAATGCGTGTGTAAGATTGAGAGTTGCCTGGCAACCGAAGGTGCCGAATTGGGCTTGGGATTAATGAAGTTTGGAACAAAATTTTTATAGGGAATTAACTTAACTCTTGAATTGCTGACCCCAATGGTCCTTTAAGCAACATTTGCTTAAGAGCAGTAACTAAGCTATTTGCCCCACTCTAGTTCAATAAGTCCTTAAAAAAGATTTCCACATGCGTTTTTTGGTCTATTTTCTCGCTCAGCCGGTACAATAATGACGCATTAGTTTCTTTTTTTTTCAAGTAATCGGTGTTAATGATTCCGCGTTTATCTAAAAATATCTTTGCCAGTGCCCTGCCGTTTATTTCTATCAGCATCGCTGCACATTAGCCTTTAAAAAGCGAATGCTTTGATTGTTCTTTGGTAATGTACCCACGTTTCGTCCTCAATTATATACCTACGCAGAATCCCGTCAGCATTCCCACAGAGAAGTGAAGTGATGCTTACTAGTAAACAGTCTAGTGAGTAATGACATTTACTAAAAATAAAGAATTTCGATACTACGAGCGGCATCTCTTGGGCGTTCTAAGGATTTATTGAACGACTCTCATACCACCTCCTGTGGCTACAATTTCATGTTATTAAGCATATTATTCATTATTGTTTCCTGTCTAGTATGTAGAATTTGGATAGAAATGTAATGATGATCTCTCTGACCACTGATAGGGGCTTGATCCTATGCCGCAAAACTGAGATTGTCATTGCGGGTGATTTATTTCTGCATAATTCCTAATGGGTTCCCTCTCTAGGCAAGCAATATATCAACGTTAGACTGTCAGCGCCCCGTCGAACCAAATAAATTAACTCAGCTCACAAATGAGAGTGATTGGTACCAGAAGTAAATGGAGAGCGTGGCAATGGCATTATATTCGACTTGGAATGCAAGTTTGGGGGTTTCAGCCTACGTCTGCTGGGAGATCATAGATTGGAGTCAAGATCTCGGACAGGAACCGAAGCTGCTAGGTTTTTACAAAAGTCGCACTACATTTGCGGGATATGGAACCTTGGCACTAGCTATTAAATACTTCACTGATATGGCATAGCGACAGTTTGTGATTCGGTGTCCCTGTGGGGGTTCTCTATACTACATGGAGAACCAACCCACAATTTCATACCTTATTTCGACCGCTTTCAGCGCGTCATTTCTACCCTTATTCCCCTTATAAGCTATTCAACCTATAAATCATGTTAAACGGACGCATAGCTAAACTCGTTATCCTATGCAGATAATGCATAATTGAGTTTAGCTATGTTTTCGCCATGCGGCAACCCCATTTCGCTAACCCATGAGATTTCCAAAGGGAAATCGCTTCATGTCGGTTAGCTACGGCATAGTCGGATCAAACGACGTAGTTGCATAATCATGCAACCGCTGGGGAAATTATCAAAGCATTTAATTTAGTTCCCATGATCAGATTTCCCGAGCCAATTCGGCGTCCTATTGTAGTATTATGATTTGTAATATGATGATAATGATGAGTATTGTAACTATATAGTACGTGCCTTGCACTTCTGCTGTGGAAATTTAGGGGGGAAATGTTAGATTCGTTACCTAGCTATTCAGCTCGACGTCCCGATGCCGAGCCACGGCTCCAACCGGTTTAGAGAACTCTTGCTTTTGCTGTAGAGGGATCCTTATGTGCCGTCCTTTATTTTCGAAATGTGTTCTAGTTTCCCCTTTGTTGAATCTGCAACACCATTTGCAACACAATCTCGTAAGCACTGAGTTGTATATCCACTGAGATCGCCCAATAGGTAACACAACGTTAAATGTCTTCTTGTTCAAATCCAGCAATGTAGTTTGTAGATTATCCAGTGTCGGCTCCTCTGGATGTTCTCCCGATGCGGCACTGATTAGTTACTTTTAGCTTGCCGAACAACCGCTGTTAATTGAATTTGTGCTTATTACACCCAAAAAGCAACGACTGAGGCCACACAATTTCACAGGAAAGAACGGAAATCACTTCAACGTCAACGTTTGCCTTTCTGCAATTTCTCCTCGAAGAAAAAAAACTACTTTTTTCTTTCGTTTTTAATCTCCTTTTCTTAATTAATTTAATTTAACACACGGGACAATTTCTTTTTTACTTCTGCCTTTCTTTCCCTGCTACGCCGTTAACAACCGTTCTCTTATCTGTCTCCAAAAAAAACCCGTAGACAACGGAACGTCAACAAAAAACCCGTACATCAAAAAAAACATTAACCCTTTCTCTCTTTCGCTCCCCATTCACGTCCACTTCGAAAACCGAATTCGAACTCGAAGAACTGCACGATCCACACCCGAATCGCGGCGTGTTCGAAAACTCACTTCTGGATCGTGCAATTCCCCCACGACCTTACCATCATACCACCTTAAAACAAATTATATTAAAATTACAAAATGATTAATTGATGGGGTGGCGGACGCACGTAACATAGCCCCCCCCCCCCCCCCCCAAGACTGCGTGGCATTCTTAGGAGAGGAATGTCACGCCGGAGAGTGGACGGCGGAGAGCAAACAAACAAACAATTAACAAACCAACCAATAAATAAATAAATAAACATGCTTAGGTGTTAAGGTTAGTAAGGATTTTCTATATATTTAGTACTACTTATATATTAGGGTTAGTAAGAAAAAATAAATAAATAAATAACATTTATGTTTTTACTAAATAAGGGGAACACAGACAAGCATTACCCGGAGACAAGGACAAAGTAAACATCACAGACTTCTATCCATCGCGGCGGGCCCGACACTTACACCGATGATCCGACCGAAAGCTCGACCGCCCACACGACCCGGTTAGGACCCCCCCGCTAAGGCGAGGTGATCCCTTCTCGTCTAACCTCCAAAATGTCACCCGGCCGGCGAAATCGTCCCGCTCCTATATATTTCCTCTTGGACTCCTTTACTCCCAGTCCATGGGTTGGCAGATCGGGGGTTGCCCCGTTCTGGCGGCAAAACCTACCATCACCCAACATTATACTGCGCTTTCGCACTTTCTATATTTGCGATCCAACCCCCAGCACTGGGGTTTGCCTCTGCAGTCTGCGCTGGGACTGCGCCTGCAGCATTAGGCCTGGCCTTAAAGACTTTTCGTCAGACTCTCATGGATGACCACGTGGGTAGCACGTGGTTGAACAGCTTTTCGCAGCCCTTCCCTGTATGGGTAGGGTCTCCGGGCGAGTACCTGCCGCCGTATCGACCTTAACAGGTCCCTTTGGCACGTCTCCCCGTTTGGCTGCCACACGCTCAACCCTTCCCGTCCCATAGTTAACAAATTGAATGGAGAATGGCACGGGATTTACGGTCGTTCGGGGAAAAACCGAACAACCAGCCGGCCCGCCTACCTTACAATTCCGAGACAGGAAGTCGTAACCCAACAATCCGTCTTCCTCCAAACCCGGCAAGGAGTCTACTATTTGGAAACTGCAGGGAATCTCATGGTGCAACTTGAAATTCCCAGTGCAGCATCCCCTCGACTTGCCTTTGACAAACAGCGCTTGGAGCGTTGTAGATTTATGCACATCCATGCCATATCTAGGATGGAGTGCCTTCAGCTTCAACAGGCTGGTCTCAGCGCCGGTGTCCACGATTAGGCGCGTAGGGTTCCTACGGCCAATGTCTAAAGGGAGAGCGACAATTGGGACCTGAGTCGGTGAAAACTGAGAACAGCTGGAGCCGGGTGGCGTTTCTAGTGCGGTCGGGTAGGATCTTGCCGACCCGACCTTGGGGAGTTTCCCGAACTCTCCCATTTTGCCTTATGTCGACACTCTGCCGCCTTGTGAGTGTGCCGACCGCAAAACTCGCACAATGTTCCGCTCCCCCGTTCAGGAATATTCCGCTCGGGAGTCCCACTGGACTCCGAACTAGCGGAACTGGAGCTATTCTTTCTGCCCACTTTGGGCCCAATGCGCCGGGGCTGCCATTCCCGGCTCCCCGCGCTGCCTGACGAGGCATCCGTTTTTGAGGACTTCGAGTCCATGGAGTCGGGTCGCTTACCGCCACCGCTCGACACGGACGATCGTCGCCCGTCATCTCCACCTGCTTTCCGGGAATCCTTACTCTCCGCGCTACTATTACCGGCGTTCCGATTTCGCCGACGCTGCCTCCGACGCCCTCTGCGCCTATTTCTTGCGCTTGCCCCAGTCGCCACACGGGTGTCTTGCTCTCGGCTCGCAACAGATGCTGTTCCGGCGTGCCGCTTATGGGGAGAACCCTGGGAATTCTGTTGTTGTTCCCACCTTTGCCTATATTCGCACCCGCGCAAGCTGTGACCTTGCCGGCCACAAAACTCGCAACAGCATCGGACGCTGAATACTCTGGGGCCTGATGTCGCCGTCCCGCCACCCGTAGACGGGGGCTGCAGCTCTGGTAGGGCTCTCCGCTGAAACTGTGGTCGCTGATAAGGCGGTTCTTGCCGTGCGAAACCGCCCTGCTGACCTCTACCCCTGTATGTAGTCTGGGGACCGCGCGTCCTCGTCGGACGATCCGGGCAGTCCACTATGTCGTGGCCATACCGCCAACACTCGCGACAGAAGGGAGTGTTTCGTCTTTGTAGACACTCGTCGTATACGTGACCCCTCAGATGGCAAAAATTGCATATGGTCTGGGATTCCAGGGGGTGCGCCGATCGACCAACCGGATCCCTGAACGGATTGTCGCGACCCGATCGATCCTGTGGCACATACGTCCCCTGAGCCAAGCTCTGCGACTCTCCACTCTGGCTCGGCATGGTATTTGACCACGCTCCCTCGCCAGAGGAGGCCGGAGCATAGGCACCAGCATCCCGTCGATAATTGAGAGGTCCGTACGACCGCTCCCGAACGAAACTATCCTCTCCCCGCCGACGACTATCAGCCTCTTCGGCCGACAACACGAATGACACCGCCCGGGGATTTAAATTCGATAAAACCGGCGCCGGCGCCGCGATGTAATCCCTAGAAGTGGAGGATGTATTTCCTAAAAGGGTCGAGCAACTTCCCGGTCCTACATCTAATGATTCCGACGGTCGCTCGGCGATTCCGTGCCGCCCATCCACAAACAGGTCGTCCTGCCTCAGCATTTCCCTACGAGCTCGTTCAAAACCAGTTAGGTGGTCCACCAGGCTTCGAAAAGGGACATTACCCAACGTGAGAAGGAAGTGCTTTAGTCCTTCCTCCCTCAGACCCGTTACCAATACCGGTTTGGCCATGCCCTCAAGCTGGCTGGCGAAGATGGACCTACCCTGGCGACCATAAAAGCGCTCAGCTGCCTCCTCGCACCGCACCACGGCCCGCTTCACTCGGGAAACGAAACTTGTGGCATCCTCGGAAGGAAGTTGTCGCATTTTGGAGAGTTGTGCACACAACTCCTCATACGACACCCGGGGTTCGTAGGCCTCTCTGAGACGCTGTTCCACTTCGAGGAAGGTCGTGGGTGGTCTCTCCTCGAACATTCTATAGGCCTCGCCGCTCAGCCTAGAGGGCAGCCACCGGAGGAATGTATGTTCCTCCTCCACTGCCAGCCCATCCAAGGTCCTTCTACAGCCCTTGAGAAACGAAGAGAGTCTCTCAGCTGTATCCGGGCCTTCCTGTCCCGAAAACATGGGGACCGCCTTCGACACGAGGTCGAAAACCCTATCAGTGCCCAACATGGTCCGTACAGGACATGGTTGCGGGCCCAGTTTAAAATATGAGGGCATCGGCGTGTCCTCCATGCTCCCAACAGGCTGTTTACTGACGGTGGGGGGGGGGGGGGGCGTTGGCGATCGGTCGTCCACAAATTCGTCTCGCGAATCATGGAATGCCTCCGGATCCACCTCGTCAACCGGCGGCTCGGGAAATGCCTCGGGCCGCGCCCGGGCAGGGGTGCCCTCTCGGAGATCTCTTTGACGTTGCCTTGTTTGCATTTATAGGCCGTCTACTAAACTCAAAATTTCTCTCTATACTAAGAACCGAACCCGGAACCTCGACAAGCCCTATCGCCAACAGCAGAATCGGGAAAAACAACAGACCAACCCCGAGAACCAGCAAAAAAGAACAACTCCGAACTCGACAGAAACACAGCAACAAACACAACACTCGGGATCCAAACAGAGAACCACCCCGAATGCGACAGAACCAATCCGTACACGGGCCGGCTGTATACCGGACACAAACCCAAAATGTCTGTTTCGATCAACGTTCTATTTCGAAATTTTCCTACTGCTAAGGGCCGCACACGAATCGAGGGGGCGCGAAAAACAACAAGGAATACGATCCCCAAAACAAACAAACAAGCACTCCCAAAGGGGGACAAACAACAATGACACCGCTCGAGAAAGGGGAGAGAGAGAGAGAAAAGGAAAAGAATTCGGAAATGAAAAAAAAACTTCAACGCGACGATGTAGCAATAACACCAAAATTTACACAACACGGATACACGCGCAGCTGAAAAGGAAAGAAAAGCAGAATCCCTGCTCCAAACAAAAATTTAGAGATCGATTAAGCTCAAAATTAGTTAATAAATAAATAAATCAAAAGCAATAATCAACAATCAATAAACAACATCAAAGTATCAGCTTAAGGCTAAAACCAAAACAATTCTACAGTCATTAACATACTAGCTTTCCATTTAACAATAAGAATAAATAAATAAATAAATAACAAGTATTGTTCTATTAATAACAAAAAAAAGAGAAGAAATAAGAAAAAACAAAAATTTCCGCTTTCCGTCCCTGGTCCATGCAGGCCTCTCCGCTCACGAGTATTAGTTGCGTGATGTATCACAATAGGTTTTATAGGCTATACCCACAATCCGTAAACCTGTCCTAGGAAGGTTTGTCCGCAGCGCCAGTTTGTAGTATTACAATTTGTTTTATGATGATAATGATGAGTATTGTAACTATATAGTACGTGCCTTGCACTTCTGCTGTGGAAATTTAGGGGGGAAATGTTAGATTCGTTACCTAGCTATTCAGCTCGACGTCCCGATGCCGAGCCACGGCTCCAACCGGTTTAGAGAACTCTTGCTTTTGCTGTAGAGGGATCCTTATGTGCCGTCCTTTATTTTCGAAATGTGTTCTAGTTTCCCCTTTGTTGAATCTGCAACACCATTTGCAACACAATCTCGTAAGCACTGAGTTGTATATCCACTGAGATCGCCCAATAGGTAACACAACGTTAAATGTCTTCTTGTTCAAATCCAGCAATGTAGTTTGTAGATTATCCAGTGTCGGCTCCTCTGGATGTTCTCCCGATGCGGCACTGATTAGTTACTTTTAGCTTGCCGAACAACCGCTGTTAATTGAATTTGTGCTTATTACACCCAAAAAGCAACGACTGAGGCCACACAATTTCACAGGAAAGAACGGAAATCACTTCAACGTCAACGTTTGCCTTTCTGCAATTTCTCCTCGAAGAAAAAAAACTACTTTTTTCTTTCGTTTTTAATCTCCTTTTCTTAATTAATTTAATTTAACACACGGGACAATTTCTTTTTTACTTCTGCCTTTCTTTCCCTGCTACGCCGTTAACAACCGTTCTCTTATCTGTCTCCAAAAAAAACCCGTAGACAACGGAACGTCAACAAAAAACCCGTACATCAAAAAAAACATTAACCCTTTCTCTCTTTCGCTCCCCATTCACGTCCACTACGAAAACCGAATTCGAACTCGAAGAACTGCACGATCCACACCCGAATCGCGGCGTGTTCGAAAACTCACTTCTGGATCGTGCAATTCCCCCACGACCTTACCATCATACCACCTTAAAACAAATTATATTAAAATTACAAAATGATTAATTGGTGGGGTGGCGGACGCACGTAACACTATTCACTTTCTCCAGACACTCTATTCGCTGGGGATCAATGCTCTCTTTTCGCAGGTGAATAGCGCCAGCTAAATTTTCCTCTCCTTCAGAGTTCTGTCTTCCTAGAGTTCAATGCACTCCGAGATCACCACATTCACGAATTGGGTCAGTGGGCTAGTTTCAGAGCTGCACTGATTCATGCACACACAACCAAACCCACCCCGAGATCATAGTACCTTGTGTTTCTGTTCTCTCATTCTCCCATGTTCGTCGACTATCGAATTAACCGATGTATTCACCACACATCGACGGGCCTGGCAATGAGAGAGCAGAAGTATGATCTCTATTGGTTGTCTTGTGTGCAAAAATAAAATTACCCATGTTCATCCCTAATTCAAGTCAGTCGTTATTCAACTACCGCGGCGTGTGCATGCTGGTGTACACGCTCGCGCGCGAAGTAAAAGTAAGTGTGTCAGACGAATTTAGTATCCCGTTAGTCAATCGATAAAGAGAAACGGGTTGCCTTTTTAAAATAGACTGGTTACAGATACATATTTGCCACGAAAAGTCAGTTTAATAATATTCAAGAAAGCAGTTAAATTTTAACAGTTTATTTGTGTATGTGGAATCATTGAATGTTAAATAAAGGAAACATTAACCAACTAGACACCACCAGTGAATTTCATTTTACTCTCTTTTGACGATTTGCGGATAATTTTGTGATCTAGTGTTTGTCGAAACATTGATGGGGATTCAAGTGAAACCGTGTCATACGTTGGCACACCTACTTCTACCCCACACCCCTAACACCGACTTCCTAAACATGAGCACAAGCACCAAGGAAGATTTCGGAGCATGTGCGGGAGATGACCTATGGCACCAATCTGTTTCTGCCTAGGGAATTCTTGCTAGATAGCCAAATGTTAGACGACTCATTGTATTGATAGGGATGGCGTCAAAATACTATTTGTCGGAGGGGCAAGTTAAAAAAAAACATTTTTATTTTTATACATTTTTACAAGTTTACCCACAAATAACTAGGTATGTTTTGTTAAGCGTAATTAATCAACATGGGAGGAAATTTGCATTAAATAAATTCAATTATTGTTGGAAGCGGCCACAATGGGTAAGTATTTGGGGGCGGCAGTTTTTGCGTGTAATAAAGAGTGTTATAAAGAGTTCTCGACCGCAACAACGAACAACTCAATTCGATTGACGTTGTCCGAAGAATGTCCACGGTAAGCGTTGAATGACTTATGGTTGGAGTATCGGTGAGTTTTTCTTCCCACAAACCTCTTTGTGATGCGATTGTCCCCGAAGACTATTTGTCGGTGGGTATACTAACCTCGATAGTATAGTGGTTAGTATACCCGCCTGTCACCCGGGAGACCGGGGTTCGATTCCCCGTCGGGGAGCCTCTGGCGCAAGACTAATGACCTTGCCCAGAAAAAATAAATCATTATGGAAAATTTAACAAGCCTCAGGACTTGCTAAATAAGGCCAAGACCGGTTCCCGGTTGTAGTGCCGATGATGATGATGATGATGATCGGTGAGTTTTTCTTCCCACAAACCTCTTTGTGATGCGATTGTCCCCGAAGACAATTTGTCGGGGTGTTGATTGTCATATAAAGCGGTACAGACCAATGCCACGGCATCGAGCACGCGTTCAGCGAAAAAAGGAAGGCGCTGCATCAATTCCCAGGCATTCTTATGGCAAACAGAAAGTGGTGGTGTCAACTGGCGAGATGAAACGAGAAACAAAAAAGGTTCGTAAACTTTGACCTCATGGCAGGCCTATTTTCGTCACAATTGGGAAGGAAGTGCGTTGGGAGTGTTTTTAACGTCACTTATCTCAAAGTGGTATCTCACCGTGGACTAAAGTTGGGACACCTGTAGGTAGTTTTTATGTTGGCATCAGCAAGGATACGGGTTCCATAAAAACACCACCGATGTCTGCTGCCAAAATTGTCCCACAAGTAAAATCAACCACACGGAATTTCTTTTAATGTTCCTTTTATTTCCACGAAAAACAATATCGTGCCTCTATTCGTTCTATTGACTTAATTTTAAATTTACACGGTGCACTTGTTATATACGGTGTGGTACACGACTTTATAACACAACGTCACATTCTTATTCGGCAATCATTATTTAGTTAAATTCGACTCGCACACGAACTCTTCGATTCTGTTAAAGACGCGACAGAACTTCACATATGTATTTTTTGACTTTAAATTTGACTTTATAAATTGCGTGCGCACACTTCAGGCGATGAAATCTGACTCCACGATGCAATTCACATCCATCAGATTCGATGGCCGCGAATTGAATCGATATGGGGAGGATTGTATATGTGTCCGTATAGGACAAGTACGATGCCCTGCGATGAGGACGATGATCGGCGGACACCTGATTAAACAGACGTACGATGATCGGGGGCTGAGGCGATGTACCCATACATCGTTGATGATGTATGCCAGGCATCTAGATAGATTTTTGTTTCAAAGTAAACAAGAACTCTATTTCACAGATCAAATGGTGGCACACATGATGTAAAATGATGTGCCTATGATACAAGGGGTCGTCATGGTATTTGCCTAAGATTCCTTGGAAACACCGATGTAGGCAATGTCCAATCTAGCCGTATGGCTTCGGTGCACAAGGAGGCAAATTATTTTGTAGACATAAGTCAGCAGAAACCTCGTCGATGGCGGCAAAGGGTCAGGCTGGATGGCTGTATGTTTGATTAATATGCGGGTAAGTAAAACGCACACAGTGAGATACTGTATGTTTACTTTAGGTTTTCAGGCAGGTCATCATAGGCATGGCATGGGTAAGGTTACCTAAACAATGTTCATATCCGTGCCCAAATTCTTGATCGCTTGTTATCCGATAAAGGAAAATGGTCGCAAGTGTTGCGAACCTCGGGACTGGGGCAATAAATGGTTATGAACCGTAGCAAAACCCATCGGCTACAACTGTGTCAACAATTACGCTGGCCAGCAAGTATTTATCTATTATAATTGCTGATAAGCCGAGCCGATGAAGATATGGTACGGTTCATATAATAATTCAATGTGATGCATGCCTTGATATGGTTTAACTTTCAGGTGTGGTGCTGCAGGAGAGCTTACGCTGCCCCTAATTGCAGGTAAGTACTATGGGTTTGGAAGTTGATTAATTTAAGAGGATGGGCGGTTCTTTGAGAATGTATTAAAGAACCGCCACACACCACCCACTTACCAATGTTCGAAATGTCACCAAAGATTTCTATGGACCATTTTATGAAGCCTCATGGTGTGGGACTGAGCACTGGAATTCAGCCTACCGTCTACACTGAATAGGAAAATAAAATTATTCATATCTGCACAATTTTTTTTTTAGAAATTATTCATATCTGCCACATTTTTTTGACATATAAATCAGAAGGCTATACTTACTACGTAAGTAAAGCCCTGTCAAAGCCATGAACCGTAATGCATGATCTAATTGTGAGTATAAAATTAATATTAACCTCCTCAAGTTGGGGCTGTCAAAAAGTCATTCGCATCCCCTTTAGGCGAATCGAATAAATCGACAAGTCGGGGTAATGGTAAGCCCATCAAATTACAAGATGAATTATGAAACTTTTCGCACATCAATCAGTCTCTTCAAGAACTAACGCCACATGGATAGAATCCTCTTCGCGATCAATTTCTTTTCAAATTAAGTGGAAAATCAATTTATATGCGTGAAGCTTCGCCATTTCGCCTCGTGTCAGCTTCACCTCCCCAAAATTACCCAATAAAAAACTTTCCTTTTTTTTCGGCAAAAGTAATCAAAATCGTCATCTGACGACACTCAATAAAATTTTCTTATCTGCTGTGCGAATAGCTCTGGTGTGTAGCACTCTTTCTTGAGGTTGCCTTCGGGCACAAGTTAGAAGATGGAGACTGGTACGATGGTACATCCGGAAGTATATGGGAAGTTTGAGGCAATGTTATGGGCTAAACTCATTCGCAGACGTTTATAATCGTTCCACGAACTGCATACACACGCACTTGCGTAGGCACATCATTCGACCTGGAGGATTCACGAAAGGCAATTTTCCAATTTTACATTTATGATCCCCAATCTGGTGCGGTACAACGGCAGTGTGAATATGAAGAAAGAAATCCTTCAGATTTCTTTAATATTCTGAGTCTATTTATCTCTCCGAACACCGTTTGCCAGATGCCATTAAAACGTGAGTAAGGGACGATTGTCGGAAACTCTAAGTCTGGAGGTCGTGTAATAAAAATGAAAATTCACACCAAGTATCTGAGTGATGGAGGTGGAATCCTTTTTCTTTATTCTTTCTCAAGGATATACGCAACATGCATCCGATGATCGTTAAATACTCCCGGCACGTAAGTTAGGCAAATAACAGATACGCGTATAGCGATATAAAAACGAACAAACTGTCGGAGGGATTTGTTTAACAATGGGAATTAGCATGAGAGGCACAGGCGGACCATTAGGGTACTAAATCTGTGATTCATCGAGGTCCTCGGAAAGGGAACCAAAATCCCAAACGTGGTTTTTCTGCAACTGAGACTGCTGTTGGAAAACTTTCAATGAGGGGGATGAGATGGGTATCCTTGTCCCTATGAGAAAAAACAGTAATATATAGATGTCACTCACTGGGATATATACGTCTCGCTTTTGTTTCCTTAAGTTGTCACATTTTGCCCAATAAATGGCAGTAGCCGTTGCGAGGAAGACATATGTCCACTTTTGTAATACGCGCACAGACTTTGGCTTCACTTGAAGGTCTAAAACCCCAATTTCGTAGGTTTAAATGATAAACTAGAATTATCCCAAAAAGCTGCCGTCAAACTTATGCAGGGTGGGTCATTTAAACCGTCGGATTGTTTTCTGGTACGATTTACAACAAAAAAAATCACAAATTATTACTTTCAAGAAGCAAAAATTCATTATTTAATCGCTGTAAGCCTGAGAAAAATGCGAATCTTAGAAGAAACTGATGCCAATAGCCCTTCTTACATTCCTTAAAAAGATTCACAATCTCCGCATTTGCAAGCATTACTTTGATAGGGCACAATGGAGGCCTTGCAAGACACAGGACAAAGGTCAGAAGAATGCAACAGATACTGTGATCCCTAGATTTTCGTTAATCTGAACTAACCTTAAACACAATCTTTTTCAAGATACAACCATCCACCAGCAACCGCGAAGTTTAAGAAATCTAGAGGGCTATTTCGTTAAAAGCATATCACACAACGATGATTTTGTACTTTATGTGCCCTTCGCTCAGCTGTTGTAATAACATTTATCTATATTGAGGCTACACTGTGGTAATAGAAAAAGCTCGCTTCCACCAGGAAGTAATTAGATGCGCTTTCATTATTTCAACCCACTTTTAGCAGAGTTCCTTCCAGCATACATAATAGACCACAAACAGCACGTAAGTTAACCCAAAATCTTACACAAACATTCGTTAGTCAATAACCCTCTTGGAAACCGAGGGCAAACAACAAACAGCAAATCCTTTTGCAGCATTCCCTGCTGAAACGCAGATCCGTTCTTTATCTGTAGCCTTGTAATATCTGTCCCCCACATAGGCCACAGCGTCCATAAACCCTTAAAGAGAAAACTTTCCACATTCCAACTTTGAGGGGATTAACAACGCGGATACGTTTACTTGTGCAAGTGTGTGCAAATGTCCTTCTTCAATTCAAATAGATGCACTCCCAACAAATATGGGCAGAATTGCTTTTTAAGGATTATCATTGTAGAGGACTTGTGAAACTCGAGGACATCGGAATCATGAGAGTCCTTCACCTAAGCTTTCTTATCCCGGTCTTTTGTTCGTTTTTCTTTTTCTTTGTGTTTTTCTTTTCTATTTTATTTTCTGTTTATATTTAAAAACTAGTCCTGGAAGTCAAATGGGCCTGCATTGGTTTTTAAGCACTTTTCGTCCTTTTAGATGGATTCCATAATAGAGTAGCATTTGGGCAAGGTTCCTTATGATAGCTCACATCGTTGAAAGGGAGTATGATAATAGAAAGACGTGCTGGTTTGCTACTGACGTGATATCAAATTACTGTTTATTGAATAACGAGTCCTTATAGAGGGTTTATATTATCCATATACTTACTTCGGTTAATTTTCGAGTTGGATTTTTAAAATTACTATTTGATTAATTTTTTTTTAATTTCTATATAATTATTTTTAAATGAACATTGAATTGATTCTTTAAATTCATATATAATTAGTTTATTAAATTATCATTTAATAATTTTTTTAAATTGCTAATTAATTAATATTTTAAACTAGTTTTTAATTAATTCTTTTAAATTCCTATATAATTATTTTGAAATGAACATTGAATTGATTCTTTAAATTCATATATAATTAGTTTATTAAATTATCATTTAATAATTTTTTTAAATTGCTAATTAATTAATTTTTTAAACTAGTCTTTAATTATTTTTTTAAATTATTATTTAATTTTATATTATTAACAGAATTTAGATTGCAGTGGATTTAGCCCGAGATTTTTGTAACAGTTATGTTAAATTGTGGGTCTAGTTTTGTTCAAGCGGCATTTGAACGCTCGCTTATAATACAACAGAGGGTAACTGCTATAAATCCAGGCAAAAGTTCAATACATCGTTAGTTTTTGCTGTTATGAATGGGTCTGACCTGATCTGAATAATTTTGAAAGTCTATATAAAATTAGGGCGGGTGTTTTTTTTTTTCTAAATTGAATTTCTAAATCAGCAAGATTAATTGGCCGCACTGTAAATATCAACGGATACACTATCACATCTAGTTCTTCTATAGAATTACACAGAAAACGTGAAACATCATTACTGTGTTCAGTTGAGTTTAAATTAAGCCTCTGATATTTTAGTTAAATCAAGTTAAATTTAACAAGCCTTTAATAATTACAAAGTGTGCTAAAACAATCATTCAAAGTACTACTGTGAGGTTCTTCTAACCTATCCAAAGAACCACCCATCTATCTTAATCAACTCCCCATCCCCCACCTAGAGATTATTAACTTACCTGCAATCGGCAGCGTTAAGCTACCTTTCAATCGCCATCTATTTCCTGAAAAAAAAAACGAAACAACCCATGGCAAGATCATCATCTTGCCGCATCACACCAGCGTAATCGGTTCCTTCGGTCGGCAACCATGACCACTACGATTCATTAGAAAATCCACCGGGTCCTATTGCCGACACCCATGCTTATCATTACACAGCAATTCCACTGTGTTTGCTCTTCTCCGCCAACCGTTGGTCCCACGATCAAGCCTTAGCAAGTCGCTAGCTTGTATACCTGCATGACTGATTGCATGATCCGTCGCCTTATCGAGGAACGATAATCGCATCGGTCATGTCTAACGATTTGCTGTCTAAACAACGAACAGCCACGATCCTCACGCTGGCTATCAAACACAACGCTTCTGTATACACGATGTATAAACAGAAGAAGCTATTTTGGCCGGCACGGCAACATTCCCTAGTATAAACGAATTGATAGTATAAACATAGCAACCTTTTTCGGTCGCTACCATTCGTTTGCACAGTTGACCTGGTCGAACTCCCTTCGTCGCATCGAATCTCTGATGCAATTCCGTTGGTCCAAAGACAAGCTGGGTAAGTGTACGCTTGCACATCTACAAGCCAAATTCCTCATGATCGGTCGCCCAACCGATAAACGATCATCGGATAGGACACGACCCATAGTTGTTTATCTAAACAATTATATCAATGGTCGTGCCCTACGATTCCTTTCCCAAACCATACATACACCCATCTATCCTTGCCTTGCCATCGTAAGCGAAGTTCTGTTGACTTAACATCAACAGAAAAATCTATCCGATATTATTTATGATCCCAATGCAGGCAGCCCCCGGTACATGGTCATCTATTTGACCATCTGCAGGATTGATCACTCTCCCTCACATCTAACCGCTGATGCATTATCGTTGTCCGCACTTCCAGTGTATGGACACCGAATCAGATCTGCACGATCACATGGAAGTACTTCCAATCAAACCGAATCGATTTCTCATTGGCCGTCACTGGGATGAAATATCGGATTTGTTTTCCACCACAGCGGAGGGGAATCCACCCCAGTGAGACTGGCGATATGATTCGTCCCCATGGTTTAGAGAGTCAGATCGTAACCATCGAACCAGGCACACGTACCGGGGACGTTGCGTGCCGAGTCAGTTTTCTAATCGCGAGGAGAGTACTCGAGGACATTAAGTGCTGCAAACTTTAAGGTTATATTCAAACTGTTTCCTCTGATCAGGTGTCTTAACCAAGTCGTGATACGTCGTGCAACGAGTAATCTTTTGTGTCGCTGTTAAGAATCGTTACCGCACGCGGAGGCAAAGGTAGTTGCAGTTAAAGCGAAACCCATGTTAAGAATAAGAACAATAAAAAGTCTAAATCGGCGCACCAGTGTAATACCAGTTGCAGTTAAAAGGAAACCTATGTTAATAATAAGTTCAATAAAAGTCAGAATCGATGAAATAATACTAATGAGCAACAAAAAGTGTAAATCTATGCAACTATGTAATACTTAAGAACAGAAATAAGACCGAATCTAGGTCGCAGTTTATCGCTTAAGGACATCGGTGTTAATAAAGTTTTAAACAATAACTCCAGCGTTTTACTTTGGTTCGCTTTTGTGACAGGGTTTTTGATCCTTATCCTTGCGGGACAATTTAGTGCGCCATTTAGTGTTGTGGGGTGTTTCGCTTAACCCGCGTCTGTGCTGACGCCCTTGGTAAATACCACCCACACTACTATCGTACAAATATATTTGTCTGGGCTTTACCATTAAATATATAATTTAACATCATATTGGGTTTCATCTGTCATCGGCTGTCCATCAGGTTCTGCAATTGCGCCGCTTGTAGACTGTGCCGCTCAAGAAAGGAAAGAAGAAACTATCTATAAACGAAACAAATAGATCTAAACACCTCTATTTCCAACCAATAATTGGTAGAAAAAGCATTTTTTGAGCAATCCTATTATTAATAATAACTATATTGAAGGACTGTTGGCCGCTACTGGAATATTGCGTGATTTGAGAGCAATATAATTAAAGTGATTACAAAACGCCTACTTCAATTTATCATCAAATAATAGTTTTCAATTGGAATCATACCGATGCATCCTGTTATAGTGCAAACTGAACCAGTCACTTAACTTACCACTAGATAGTGATAATTATTAAACAAACTGTTTTTTATATACACAAAAGGCTTTCAATCTACCGAAAATTCCGTACAAACCTATTTGTCTGGGCTTTGCCATTAAATATAGAATTTAGCTTCATATTGGGTTTCATCTACCATCGGGCATCCATTAGGTCCAGTAATTGCGCCGACTGTAAATTGGGCTACTTAAAAAAATTTAAACATCTATTAACGAAGGAAACAGATCCTGAAGCCCTCATTTCCAACCCAATTATTGGTAGAAACAGGAAAACGCCAATTGGGACATAATTGCACATATTTGTAACCATCGTTTCTTATCCGTCAAAAATTGCGGATGAAACTGCAACAACACAACATCACATCAACCACTAGCAATTGGTGAGCAAATAATAGTGTTGAACGAATGTTGGCCGCCACTGGGACATTATGTGATTTGATACTAATATAAGTAATGCGATTACAAGGCGCCTACATCAGTTTAACATCAAATGAAAATTCTCTATGAGAATCATAACCGACGTAGCGTGTTGTAATGCAAATGGAACCAGTTACTGGAATTTAGCACTAGATAGTGATTGTTATTAAGCAAAGTGTTTTATATACACAAAAGGCTTTTTTATCTACCGGATATTCGGAAACTTGGGGCTGCAAGGAAGCACTGCTGGACTCAGTGTTACGTACGTCGGCCACCACCATCATTTAATAATTTGCATTTAATTTTGTTTTAAAATAGTACGATGGTAAGGTGGTGGAAGAATTGTACGATCCTGAAGTGAGTTTTTGAACCCACCCTGATTCGGGTGTGGATCGTGCAGTTCTTCGAGTTCGAATTTGTTTTTCGAAGTGGACGTGAGTGGAGAGCGAAATGAGAGAGACAGGAGGTGGTGAAAGTTCGGTTTTTTGTTATGGTCCCGTTGGTGACGGTGGTGAAAAAAAAAAAGAAAAGGAAAAACGTTGTTGTTAACGGAAGAAAAAGGAAAAACAGCAGAAAAAAAAAGTCAGTCGAGTTCTTTGTACAGTAGTGTGGTAAACCTAAAGAGAAACGGTTACGGTTGACGGTTTTCGGCATCTAGTGTCAGTTTTTGTTAAATTATTATTAAGCGAAATTTATTGAGTAATAAAGTTATCATTGTCTTTGTCAAATTTATATATATATAATTTGTTGGCGATTATTTGATTTTCGAACGACAAGTCTTCAAGTTTTGTTTCACGTAAAGTTTGGGTACAAAAGATAGCACAAGGTCCATGTGCTTCACAAAAATGGCATAGTGCTATAGCAGCATTCATATCACTTAGATAAGGGTGCTTGTGGAGGAGTGGAAAAACAAACTAATTTGTCTAAGCCGAGTGAAGACGTCGAGTGGATTGGGGAAGTTGAAGAAATTATAATTTGACTTACGGCGTTGGCGCTTGGTGATCATCGACCGACTTGCAAGCAACAAAGGAAAAGCTTTGCGTGAATTTTATTGAGCCTACATCTAAACCAGACAGTTTTCGGTGGCAAAGACAAAAAAGGAATTGGAAGGAAAACGAAAACAGTTATAATTTGACTTACGGCGTTGGCGCTTGGTGATCATCGACCGACTTGCAAGCAACAAAGGAAAAGCTTTGCGCAATCACAGGTAAAATTAATCATTAATTAGTTTTCGGTGGCAAAGACAGAAGAGGAACTGCCACAACTGGCGCTGCGGACAAACCTTCCCAGGACAGGTTTGCGGATTATGGATATTGACTGTAAAATCTATTGTGATACATCACGCAACTAATACTCGTAAGCGGAGAGGCCTGCATGGACCAGGGACGGAAGGCGGAAATTTTTGTTTTTTTTTTTTTTTTTTTTTCTTCTCTTTTTGTTATTGATTGAACGATTTTGTTATTTTTTTTATTTATTTATTCTTATTGTGAATGGAAAACTTGTACATCAATTATTGTAGGATTGTTTGATATTAATGTTAAGATTTTGCTTTTGATTTATTTATTTATTGAATAATTTTCAGATTAATCGATCTTTGAAATTTTTGAATGTGATTCTGCTTTTCTTCCTTTTCGGCTGCGCGTTTGGTTTTAGTTTAAATATTTTTTTTTTTTCTCGTTGTTGTGTTACAAAATTGACCAAAAAGTGGTCATTATATTCGCTTACCCCTTTCTCTCTCTCCAATTCTCGCCCGCTGAGAACTGCGTTTGTTGGTAGAATGGTGTTTTTGTTTGTTTATTGTGACCGACGGGTGTAGTGTGTGTTTCTTTTTCTCATTGCACGACCGTTTGTTTTGTCGATTAGTGCACCGTTTTTCAGTCCCAAACATTAGTGAATTTTTGATTACGGGCTGACCTCTTCTGGTGTTCCGGGTTTCCCTGTTACGCATCGGGCCCCTATAGTGATTGTGAGGGAGGAAGGTTCGTCGGCCGGCGTCTTGTTGTGTATTGGGAGCGTGCTTGTTTTTGTTTTTCGCACCCTTTCCGTTGGTGGATACTGTCGGCGACGAGGTTGTTTTTTTTCTTTTCTCCGCGGGGTATCCGGGATTAACTTTGGTGTAGGTGACCTTAGGTTTGGAAGAAGGTCCTATAAATGCAGACTAGGCAGCGTCAAAGAGATGTCCGAGAGGGCACCCCTGCCCGGGCACGACCCGAGGCATTTCCCGAGCCGCCGGTTGACGAGGTGGATCCGGAGGCATTCCACGATTCGCGGGACGAGTTTGTGGACGAACGATCGCCAACGCCCCCCCCCCCCCCCACCGTCAGTAAACAGCCTGTTGGGAGCATGGAGGACACGCCGATGCCCTCATATTTTAAACTGGGCCCACAACCATGTCCTGTACGGACCATGCTGGGCACAGATAGGGTTTTCGACCTTGTGTCGAAGGCGGTCCCCATGTTTTCGGGACAGGAGGGCCCGGATACGGCCGAGAGACTCTCTTCGTTTCTCAAGGGCTGTAGAAGGACCCTGGATGGGCTGGCGGTGGAGGAGGAACATACCTTCCTCCGGTGGCTGCCCTCTAGGCTGAGCGGCGAGGCCTATCGGATGTTCGAGGAGAGACCACCCACGACATTCCTTGAAGCGGAACAGCGTCTTAGAGAGGCCTACGAACCCCGGGTGTCGTATGAGGAGTTGTGTGCACAACTTTCCAAAATGCGACAACTTCCTTCCGAGGATGCCACAGGCTTTGTTTCCCGAGTGAAGCGGGCCGTGGTACGGTGCGAGGAGGCAGCTGAGCGCTTTTATGGTCGCCAGGGTAGGTCCGTCTTCGCCAGCCAGCTTGAGGGCATGGCCAAACCGGTGTTGGTAAGGGGTCTGAGGGAGGAAGGACTAAAGCACTTCCTCCTCACGTTGGGTAATGTCCCTTTTCGTAGCCTGGTGGACCACCTGACCGGATTCGAGCGAGCTCGAAGGGAAATGCTGAGGCAGGACGACCTGTTTGTGGATGCGCGGCACGGAATCGCCGAGCGAGCGTCGGAAACACGAGAGTTGGGACCGGGAAGTTGCTCGACCCTTTTGGAAGGTTCATCCTCCACTTTTAGGGATTGTACCGCGGCGCCGGCGCCGGTGTTATCGAATTTGGATCCCCGGGCGGTGTCATTCGTGTTGCCGGCCGAAGAGCCTGATAGTCGTCGACGGGGAGAGGATGATTTCGTTCGGGAGCAGTCGTGCGGGCCTCTCAATTATAGACGGGATGCTGGTGCCTATGCTCCGGCCTCCTCTGGCGAGGGAGCGTGGTCAAATACCGTGCCTTCCTCGAGTCGGAGTGAAGGGTCGCAGGGTTTGGCTCGAGGGGCGTATGTGCCGGGAGATCGATCGGGTCGGGACAATCTGGTCCGGGATTCGGTTGGTCGATCGGCTCGCCCCCTGGAATCCCAGACAACATGCAGTTTCTGCAAAGTGAGGGGTCACGTGTACGACGAGTGCCTGAGGAGAAGGAACACTCCTTTCTGTCGCGAGTGCTGGCGGTATGGCCACGACATAGTGGACTGCCCGGATCGACCGAGACAGACGCGCCAAGCCCAGGCTCCATACAGGGGTGGTGGTCAGCAGAGCGGAACCGCGCGGCATGGGCCACAACATCAGCGGCCGCAGGCTCAGCGGAGAGCCCTACCAGAGCCGCAGCCCCCGTCTACGGGCGGTGGGCCGGCAACATCAGGCCCGAGAGTATTCAGCGCCCGGTGCTGTTGCGAGTTTTGTGGCCGACAAGGTCATAGCTTGCGCGGGTGCGAATACAGGCAAAGGTGGGAACAACAACAGGGTTCCCAGGGTACTCCCCACAAGCGGCACGCCGGAACAGCACCTGCTGCGAGTCAAGAGCAGGACACCCGTGTGGAGAGTGGGGCGGGCGCGAGTAATAGACGCAGACTGCGTCGGCGAAATCGGAGGGCCGGTAATAGTCGCGCGGAGAGTGTGGTTTACCGGAAAGTGGATGGAGTTGATGGGCGACGATCGCCCGCGTCGGTCGATGACGAGAGACGAGCCGACTCCGTGGACTCGGAGTCCTCAGAAGCGGGTGCGAGGCGTGGCACCTCACCAAGGGATAAAAGAAATAGGAGGGAGCGACCTCAGCACCGTGGGCCCAGGTTGGGCCAAGGCCAGTCTAGTCCCGCTGGTTCGGAGTCTATTGAGACTTCCAAGCGGGATAGTCCTGAACGGAAGGACAAGGCACGGTGCGAATCTTGCAGCCGACGCACTTATGCGGCGACGGTGCGTCGGCGGGAGACATCTAATCAGAGGTCGGAAAACTCCCGGAGGTCGGGTCGGGAGACCGTAACCCGACCGCACTGAACACGTTGTTTGGCCAATACTGTCCTCAGCTTTTGCCAGTAGAGGTCCCCATGGTCCAGCTTCCTTTGGACATTGGCCGTAGGAAAACTACGCGTCTCCTGGTGGACACTGGCGCTGAGGTCAGTCTTTTGAAGCGGGGGGCCCTTCACCGGGGCCAGGCGGTGGACGTTCGGCAATCCACACCATTGCAAACCATATTTGGCAACGGCAAGTCGAGTGGGTCCTGCCATGGGACTCTCAAGTTGCACCATGAGATTCCCTGCAGTTTCCACGTAGTAGACTCCATGCCGGGGTTGGAAGCAGATGGCTTGTTGGGTAATGACTTCCTGTCCAGACATTGCAACATCAACGGACCGGGTGGATGTTTGGAATTTCCCCGAACAACCATAAACCCCGAATTCTTCTCCGTTGGTTTTGTTAATGGTGGGACAAAGGGGCTGAAGCATAAGGTAACCAAACGGGGAGTTGGGACACGGGGACCTGTCAGGGTCGATACCGAGGTCCACACTTCACCGGAGACCCCACCCACACGGGGAAGGGATACGAAAAAATGCTCAGCCAGGTCACCCCAGCGAGAGGAAACATCGTGGATGGATGAACGTGAGCCGCCGAGGATCGAAGTAGCCCTGAGTAGGCCGGTGGAAGTGCCGGCTCGCTCCCAGATGGAGGTGGCTATCCCCATTGACATCCGGGAAAAGGCCATTCTGGTGCCGCAGGACGCGCGAGGGAACATTTTATTCTCGCACTGCGTTACTGGTAGGGCAAGGAGTGCCAGGTTATTGGCACTTAATACCCAGAGTGGCCCTCAAAGGATCGAACAGCTTACGGTGAAGGTATACCCTACCAAGGACTATAACACCATCCCCTTGGTCAAGCGTAAAGATACGTCGCCGGGAACTGACTCTGACGACGAGTCAAGCAGGCCCGTGCCCGAGAACCAATCTTCGGAGGGACGATCCCTCCACTTCATTCGACACCTGTTCTCGGATGGTCAGTCGCCTGATGAACCCGATTTGAGCTCCAGGTTGGCACAATTGCACGGGGAACTTCGTTTAGGGGATACCCTGAACACACCCGAGTGCCAATCGATAACGGAGTTATGTCGCGAGTTCAACGACATATTTCATTTACAGGGCGACTACCTGACGTACACCAGTGCAATCTCGCACGAAATACCTTTGGTACGGGATCAGGCACCCATTAACCAAAGAATGTACCGATTGCCCGAAAGCAAAAGGCAGGTTATAAACGAGCAAATTCGGGAAATGTTGGATAACGACATTATCCAACCAAGCAAAAGCCCGTGGAATTCCCCCCTTCTAGTGGTTCCCAAGAAAGCGGGCCCCGACGGAGAAGCCCGATGGAGAGTTGTGGTGGACTTTCGCAAACTAAACGAAAAAACCATCGGGGACGCGTATCCTATTCCCCGTATAGAGGACATTCTAGACCAGCTCGGTCGCTCGCATTACTTCTCCACGCTCGATTTGGCCAGTGGCTATCACCAAGTTTTGGTAGATCTAAACGATCGGAATAAAACCGCCTTTAGCACCAACTATGGGCATTATGAGTTTCGACGTATGCCGTTCGGGTTAAAAGGAGCCCCGGCTACGTTTCAGAGACTAATGAACCATGTCCTTACTGGTCTGCAAGGGGTCGAATGCTTTGTGTATCTGGATGACATCGTCATATATGGTAAGAACCTGGCTGACCATAATGACAAGCTCCGGAGGGTGTTCGACCGGTTGAGATACCACAACCTCAAACTTCAGCCGGAAAAGTGTAGATTCCTGCAAAGGGAAGTGGTCTACCTGGGACATGTTTGTTCAGAAAAAGGGGCTTCGCCAAATCCTGACACGACAGCTAGTGTCAGAGATTTCCCCATTCCAAAGACGGTACGTCACGTCCAATCATTCATAGGGTTGGCGAACTATTACCGGAAATTTGTGCCAAATTTTTCCCGGATAGTGCGCCCCTTAACGAACTTATTAAGGAAGGACGTGAAGTTCACGTGGTCGTCCAAATGTCAACAGGCATTTGAAGAGATAAAGGGGAAGTTAATTTCGCCACCACTATTGGTTTACCCCGACTTCACTAAACCCTTTAATCTAACCACGGATGCGAGTAATGAGGCACTTGGAGCGGTGTTATCCCAAGGTGAGATAGGCAAAGACCAGCCTATTGCTTATGCCAGCCGCACCCTGAATGGGGCCGAGCGTAGATATAGCACAATCGAGAAGGAGTTGTTGGCCATTGTATGGGCGGCGACGAATTTTCGGTGCTATTTGTTGGGTAGACGATTCACCGTGTACACGGACCACAAACCGTTGAAGGGAGTGTTCGGCGTGAAAGAACCCACCTCACGCCTTACCAGATTTCGTCATAAACTATCGGAGTTTGACTACTCAATCGAGTACAAACCCGGTAAATACAACACCAATGCGGATGCGCTAAGCCGTATTCCCCATTCTGTAGACGAAACCCCTTCACCACCGCGATGCAATGTAGTGACTCGCGCCCAGGCAAAGACCCAACGGGACAGCGAGGGATCCCCGGGACGTCCAAGTGACGAAGAGTCACCTTCTGAAGAGGACGCCATTCCTTCCTGCACGGAAAAAGGAATGGAAATAACTAATCCCGAGGAGATCCAACACTTATTACGGGATTACCACGATCACCCTTTAGGTGGGCACCAAGGGGTGATCAAGACGTATAAGAAGATACGCAGGCACTACTGGTGGAAGAATATGATGCGCGATATCAAGCAATATATTAAAGTATGCAAGATTTGTCAGCGCATGAAGTCTTCCCCAAATTTACGAATGCCGATGGTAATCACCGACATTGCCAAGAGGCCTTTCGAAAAGGTTTATTTAGATATCGTGGGCCCCCTGGACCGTACTCCTGAAGGCAATCTATATATACTTACGTTCCAAGATAATTTATCGAAGTATATAGATTGCTATGCCCTGCCCAATGCAGAGGCTGAGACGGTGGCTTCGGTCTTTTTCGACCAAATAGTTGCAAGGTATGGTGTACCTACACAACTGGTCACCGATCAGGGCAGCAATTTCCTGAGCAGCCTGTTTAAAAGCGTGTGCAGGCTGCTCCGCATCAAAAAACTGCAAACCTCAGCGTACCACCCACAATCGAATGGTGCCTTGGAACGAGCCCATCGACCGCTGGTAGAATACCTACGCAGCATTGTGGGCACAAATCCCCAAACCTGGGATCAGTACCTGAGGGCGGCCACTTTCGTGTACAACACCAGCGTGCACGAGAGTACCCGATTGACGCCGATGGACTGTCTCTTTGGTTTTACTCCGGAGGTTCCCTCGAACATCAAATTACCTCCGGAACCGGTTTACAACCACGAGAGCTTCCATAAGCTATTGAAGTACAAGCTTCAGAAAACGTACGAAATAGCTAGGCGCAATCTGTTGATCTCGAAAAGGAGGTCCAAAGGGTATCATGACCGCCAGTTACGCCCGTTCACGTTCCATGTGGGCGATAAAGTCTTGATGCGGGAAGAAAACAAAAAAGGAAAATTGGCGCCCCTATGGAGAGGTCCTTATGACGTGGTGGAGGTGAAAAGTGCGGTCAACAGCGCGGTGAGGCAAGGCAAGAGAACGGTGGTTGTGCACAACAACCGTCTGAAGCCCTACTGGGAGTAGGGGAGTCGTGAGCTCGAGGATTAGATTAAATATATAAGAGCGGGACGTTTTCGCCGGCCGGGTGACATTTTGGAGTGGTTGAACGAGAGGGGATCAACTCGCCTTGGCGGGGGAGTCCTAACCGGATCGTGTGGGCGGTCGAGCTTTTGGTCGAACCATCGGATTGAGTGTCGGACCCGCCGCGGTCGTTTGTGTTGTCATTGGTTTTGTGGAGCGCTAGTCTGTTGTTCCCCCCCCTCTTATATTAATAACTACGTGTTAGTTAATTTATTTATTTATTTATTTATTTGTACTAACCCCCATATAAAAGTATTATAATCCCTACTAACATTAGCACTTAAGCATATAGACTAGTTAATTTATTTATTTATTTATTTATTTGTACTAACCCCCATATAAAAGTAGTATAATCCCTACTAACATTAGCACTTAAGCATGTAGACTAGTTAATTTATTTATTTATTTATTTATTTATTTATTTGTTGATTGGTCTGCTGGTTGTTTGTTTGTTTGCTCTCCGCCGTCCACTCTCCGGCGTGACATTCCTCTCCTAAGAATGGCACGCAGTCTTGTGCGGGGGGGAGGTGTGTTACGTACGTCGGCCACCACCATCATTTAATAATTTGCATTTAATTTTGTTTTAAAATAGTACGATGGTAAGGTGGTGGAAGAATTGTACGATCCTGAAGTGAGTTTTTGAACCCACCCTGATTCGGGTGTGGATCGTGCAGTTCTTCGAGTTCGAATTTGTTTTTCGAAGTGGACGTGAGTGGAGAGCGAAATGAGAGAGACAGGAGGTGGTGAAAGTTCGGTTTTTTGTTATGGTCCCGTTGGTGACGGTGGTGAAAAAAAAAAGAAAAGGAAAAACGTTGTTGTTAACGGAAGAAAAAGGAAAAACAGCAGAAAAAAAAAGTCAGTCGAGTTCTTTGTACAGTAGTGTGGTAAACCTAAAGAGAAACGGTTACGGTTGACGGTTTTCGGCATCTAGTGTCAGTTTTTGTTAAATTATTATTAAGCGAAATTTATTGAGTAATAAAGTTATCATTGTCTTTGTCAAATTTATATATATATAATTTGTTGGCGATTATTTGATTTTCGAACGACAAGTCTTCAAGTTTTGTTTCACGTAAAGTTTGGGTACAAAAGATAGCACAAGGTCCATGTGCTTCACAAAAATGGCATAGTGCTATAGCAGCATTCATATCACTTAGATAAGGGTGCTTGTGGAGGAGTGGAAAAACAAACTAATTTGTCTAAGCCGAGTGAAGACGTCGAGTGGATTGGGGAAGTTGAAGAAATTATAATTTGACTTACGGCGTTGGCGCTTGGTGATCATCGACCGACTTGCAAGCAACAAAGGAAAAGCTTTGCGTGAATTTTATTGAGCCTACATCTAAACCAGACAGTTTTCGGTGGCAAAGACAAAAAAGGAATTGGAAGGAAAACGAAAACAGTTATAATTTGACTTACGGCGTTGGCGCTTGGTGATCATCGACCGACTTGCAAGCAACAAAGGAAAAGCTTTGCGCAATCACAGGTAAAATTAATCATTAATTAGTTTTCGGTGGCAAAGACAGAAGAGGAACTGCCACATCAGGCACGATAGGACGTGGGTTCAGCTAACGGCGGAGTTTGTGCACCTATTTTCTCCTCTTTTCTTCTATACAATTTAATATCTATATTACTATATTATTCTTTTTATGTTTTAGACTATAATATTTCTTTATATTTTTAATCTTTATTATATTTTTAAACTCTTATTTTTATTTTTCGAATTCTTATTTTTTATACTTAATACTTGTTTCTTTGTTCTTTCAATTTTTATTTGAATATTTATCAATTCTTTCTCCCTAAGCCAAGATATACTCCATACTCCTTCTCACAAACCTAGCCGCACTAGCATTCGCCATTCCCATCAAACTTAAACTCGTCCCACTAAAGCCTCTCCCAAGCCGAGCTATAACCGGCCTCCCTCCCCCTCCCTATATCTCACTGCGTTTGTACTCCTTATTCCTAACCCTTCTCCGCATCCTCCTGTTACACCCAGAATTCTAAAACCCTCATATAAGACCCAATATAACTTCCAGACCCTAACATTCGCGTACACATAACATGTATGCATGCAAGATTCCAATAATCTAAATCCTATAATCAATTATTCCTAAATCCAATAATCAATACATATAACATGTATCACATGCGCATATGTTCAAAACATATAGCATTCCATGCATTTCATCCAGTTGCACAATGCAACTTGAAACATGTCTGGAAATGTAACACATCTAATGTTGCACACCATTAGCCGAGGCAAATCCAAAAGCCATCACCTTGAAATGAATGCATTCCCATTCTAATACCTGAAATTGCAATCTTGCATTTCCCACACCCAACATTCTCATCACCTCGACGATCACACCCAACGCCCAATCACCTTCAAGGAAATTTTACCTACATGCTATTCGCTATGGGAAAATCTGATTCGCGTCAATCTTTTTTTTTTTTTTTTTCTTTATTTATTTTTTTTTTTCTTTATTAGCCGAGTGGGCGCCCCGAGATGCCACCAAAATAACCGTTGCAGTTCTTTTTGAACATTTGCAGGTTGTAACGCTCCGGGAACGAGTTCTGATACAGGGATATTCACGCCGCCGGGAGATGAACCACAAACGGGTGCGATCCGTCGGATTGTCTTGTGGAGCGCATATAAACCGAATTGCGTGGAACAATGCCAAGAATCTCCGAAGAACAGCACCCGTGATAATATCTGTAAAACAGACAGAGGTCGGCTACGCACCTTCGATGTGATAGCGACTGTAGTCCCGACGTCAGCGCCGAGTCCCCGATCAGGCGGATCGCTCGTCTCTGTACGCTCTCAAGTAGGTCGAGGGTATGTTTAGGAGCCGAGCTCCAAACATGAGAGCAATATTCGAGCGAGGGTCTAATTTGGGATTTATATAGGAGAAGAAGTTGGGCCGGAGTAAAATATTTCTTGGCTCTAAAAAGATAGCTCAGTTTTCCTGAGGCTGATCTGGCGATACCCGATACGTGTTTATGACATGATACATTCCCACAGACCGTGACGCCGAGCAATTTCAAACTTTCCCCAGCCTTGAGGGCCCGGCCACTCATCATCAGCTGTGGAACCGATGATCCAGTTTTCTTTGTGAATGTAGTATACTGGGTCTTCGTTGCTTTGAAGTCGACGAGATTGGCCTTTCCGCACTGCAGGACTTTATCCAGATCCTGATTCAGAGAGTCAATCTGTGTACATCTCAGCGGGTGCGACGTAGATGCACCAATCGGCCGATCACCCCAAAAGGAGGAAACAAGCGTACTATCATCCGCAAAACTGAACGCTTTGTTATCCGTTGTCTCCAACAAATCATTTATGTGAAGCAAGAACAAGGTTGGAGCCAAAATAGAACCTTGGGGCACCCCCGAATTAACAGGATACAGATCCGAATACTCGCCGTCCACAACAACCCGGATCGATCGATTCTCGAGGAAGCTCCTCGTCCAGTCGCAAAGCTGTTGGGAAAGTCCATATGAACGAAGTTTGCTCAGCAATGCCCCGTGCCAGACGCGGTCAAAAGCCTTGGAGATATCCAATGCGACCGCCCTTGACTCACCACGCCGTTCAATCGCAGATGTCCATATATCGGTTATAAGTGTCAAAAGGTCTCCTGTGGACCGCCTGCCACGGAATCCGTATTGACGATCATTCAGAAGTCCGTTGCACTCCGAATACTTAACCAACTCTGTATTGATGACTTTTTCCATTACATTAGATAAGATAGACAGTAATGCTATCGGACGGTAATTTTGTGGGAGATACTTTTTTCCCGTCTTTGGGATTGGCTGAACTCGAGCGATTTTGCAGCAGGCGGGAAAGGTCCTCCGTGCATAAGTTAGGCGGAAGAGTCTGCCAAGAACCGGCGATAGTTCTGGAGCACAGTTCTTAAGGACTATTGATGGTATTCCGTCCGGGCCGGTTGCCTTCCTACAATCCAGTTCACGTAGAATGCGTTGAATAGTGCGCGGACGAAATCTCACATCCCGCATGGAAGACTGTACTGGCGAGATCACAGGTGGCTCCAAAAGGCCGGGATCGAGGTTTGAATTCGCCGAAAATAAATTCGCGTACACATTAGCTTTATCTTTTGGATTCGTGACTAACGTCCCGCTGTCTGTCACCAACGGAGGGAAAGAGGAGGATGCGAAGTTACCGCTGACAGCCTTTGCCATTGACCAGAAAGAGCGCGAACCAGTTGGGCACCGAAGGAGTTTATTGATCACCCTGTCGTTATGAGCTTTCTTCGCGGTATCAATCGAAATTTTCTCATGGCCTTGGGGTGAAAATTTTTGCAACACGCCCTCTCAAACATATACCCTATTAGAATTCTCTAATCCCCACGTTTCCAAATCGCTCTATACAGCCTTTGTCTGTCCCCTTTCTTGAATGGTGCGCGTGACTTTCCCATTGTAGCACAATCGCCCGTCTACGGATGATCTACTTACATGATAAATCAACGGAATTCCGGATCCATCCTGTATAAGTCCTTTCATGTCCAAATCAGGGAACGCCTCTGGTGGGACCAGGCCGTTGCGGCGTGTTACGTACGTCGGCCACCACCATCATTTAATAATTTGCATTTAATTTTGGTTTTAACATAGTATGATGGTAAGGTGGTGGAAGAATTGTACGATCCTGAAGTGAGTTTCTGAACCCACCCTGATTCGGGTGTGGATCGTGCAGTTCTTCGAGTTCGAATTTGTTTTTCGAAGTGGACGTGAGTGGAGAGCGAGAGAGATGGAGGGTTAACCTTTTGTTCGGAATTCCGTTGTTGACGTTTTGACAACGGAAAAAGCAAAGAAAAAGAAAAAACGTTTTGTTTTTTTCGTTAGAGTACGGAATTAGTGGAACAGCGGTTTGTTAGAGTACGGGATAGTTGAGCAGCTATAAAGGAAGAAGATAGAAAGAGCCTTTTTTTTCCCTGTGGCCCCCTTTCTTTTTTGGTAAAATAATAAAAATTAAAAGCATTCATGTAAAGATGAAAGTTCGAAAATTAAACGTGTATCCAAGAAAAAATTGTGGTTTCCGTTTTTGCACCGTGAATTTGTGTGGCCTCTGTCGTGAAATTTGTGCACCTTTCTTTAATGGGAGGTGACTTCTTGTGAATTGTTTGCCGAGTCAATAAGGGACCCATTCGTGGTCGATAACAGCAAGGATCACCATTTGACGACGGCCAATCTGGGCGCTGAAACAGAAGGAACCAGAGGGAGGACCGCCACACGGACCTAGGCCGAGTTGCACCATCAGCGGCCGCTCGCCTTACCGACAGGTAAATTTTGGTTTATATATCGATAACAAATATTCTGTGGCAGGAGGAAAACACCACAGTGGCGCAGCCGGTGCCCATTAGTTGGCTCTGCACTGGCATATTGCCCTAAGTCCTTGAGCAAGCCTTGCTCGGAGGTGCAAGACCATTGGTGGGTGGAGCCCTGAGGCTCCATACGTCCCTATATTTCCGGAGGAACGACTGCCGAGATAGACGTTTTTTTTTTTGTTTTGGCAGCAATTGGCATGATGAATTTGCGCTTCCTGAATGACTACTTTGACAGAATATCAACGAAAACGTTTTTCTAAGAAACTCTTCTATTGGATTACATCATAAAAACCGTTGTGAGTCAGCAGTGTGCGGTTTAGATGCAAAAAGATACACAATATTTGCACGATAATTGGTGTTGTTATTATATATTCATAAGCACATTATTTCTATTGGTTTCCGCAATATAATATATAATAAGCGTGCCCAAATCAACTATAAAAGTAATCACCAATCGATTTACCAGAGGATATTATCAATAATTTTTGGCGAGGGCCCAACATAACGGCGGAGTTGCGGGAGAATATTTTTTTTTGTTATTTTTTTTTTTTTCCTTTTTATGTATAAAATTGAAAGGTCACTGTGGTTGGTTGAAGAATCTAGTATCAATTTTAGTAGCATTGTTTTAGTTTTAGATTTAAGTAATGTTACTGATCTCTTTTGTTTTTTTTGATTGATCATTTTATTATTATTGTAATTTGTTATTCGCATTTGTATTTTGTAAATTTTGTTGTTGTTGTTACTCTGGTTGATTTTTTGAGTCTAAGTTATCTATTTGTTAACTCATTTCTTTGTTCATTTTGTATGACTCATTTCTTTATTCATTTTGTATAACAACAATTCTTTATTCATATTGTGTAACAGACATTTTTGGAGGGGATTCTGCTTTTCTTCCTTTTCAGCTGCGAGGTAGATATTATTTTTATACGCGACAGGTGGCGCGTTGAGGTTTTTCCTTTTTCTCTCTCTCTCTCTTCTCGGGCGGTGTTGTTGTGTTTGTTCTGTGGCGCTTCTTGCGTGGCCTGCAGTCTTGTGGCTGGGAGAAGAGTTTGTCCCTTGTTGGAGTGTTTGTTTGTCTGTTGTGGGGGCTGTATTCCTTGTTGTTTTTTCGCGCCCCCTCGATTCGTGTGCGGCCTTTTGGCAATCAAAGATTTCGAAATAAAACACTAATCGGAACAGACGTTGTGGGTTTGTATCCGATATCCGGTCGGCTCGTGTACGGATTGGTTTTGTCGCGTTCGGGTTGGTTCTCTCGTTGGACGAGTTGTGTTTGTTGTTGTGTTTTTGTTGGACCGTTGTTTTTCCCGGGTTTACTGTTGGCCACAGGGCTTGTCGAGGTTACGAGTTCGGTTCTTGAAATCGTGAGATTTTAGGTTTAGTTAGACAGCCGACAGATGCAAACAAGGCAGCGACAAAGGGATGTCCGAGAGGGCACCCCTGCCCGGGCACGGCCCGAGGCATTTCCCGAGCCGCCGGTTGACGAGATGGATCCGGAGGCGTTTCACGATTCGCGGGACGAATTTGTGGACGAGAGATCACCAACGAGGCCCCCTCCCACCGTCAGCAGACAGCCTGTTGGGAGCATGGAGGACACGCCGATGCCCTCGTATTTCAAACTGGGCCCGCAGCCATGTCCTGTACGGACCATGCTGGGCACAGATAGGGTTTTCGACCTTGTGTCGAAGGCGGTCCCCATGTTTTCGGGACAGGAGGGCCCGGATACGGCCGAGAGACTCTCTTCGTTTCTCAAGGGCTGTAGAAGGACCCTGGATGGGCTGGCGGTGGAGGAGGAACATACCTTCCTCCGGTGGCTGCCCTCCAGGCTGAGCGGCGAGGCCTATCGGATGTTCGAGGAGAGACCACCCACGACCTTCCTTGAAGCGGAACAGCGTCTTAGAGAGGCCTACGAACCCCGGGTGTCGTATGAGGAGTTGTGTGCACAACTTTCCAAAATGCGACAACTTCCTTCCGAGGATGCCACAGGCTTTGTTTCCCGAGTGAAGCGGGCCGTGGTACGGTGCGAGGAGGCAGCTGAGCGCTTTTATGGTCGCCAGGGTAGGTCCGTCTTCGCCAGCCAGCTTGAGGGCATGGCCAAACCGGTGTTGGTAAGGGGTCTGAGGGAGGAAGGACTAAAGCACTTCCTTCTCACGTTGGGTAATGTCCCTTTTCGTAGCCTGGTGGACCACCTGACCGGGTTTGAGCGAGCTCGAAAGGAAATGTTGAGGCAGGACGACCTGTTTGTGGATGCGCGGCCCGGAATCGCCGAGCGAGCGTCGGAGACATTGGAGTTAGGACCGGGAAGTTGCTCGACCCTTTTGGAAAGCTCATCCTCCACTTCTAGGGATTACACCGCGGCGCCGGCGCCGGTTTTATCGAACTTAAATCCCCGGGCGGTGTCATTCGTGTTGCCGGCCGAAGAGCCTGATAGTCGTCGACGGGGGGAGGGTGATTTCGTTCGGGAGCAGTCGTGCGGGCCTCTCAATTATAGACGGGATGCTGGTGCCTATGCTCCGGCCTCCTCTGGCGAGGGAGCGTGGTCAAATACCGTGCCTTCCTCGAGCCGGAGTGAAGGGTCGCAGGGTTTGGCTCGAGGGGCGTATGTGCCGGGAGATCGATCGGGTCGGGACAATCCGGTCCGGGATTCGGTTGGTCGATCGGCTCGCCCCCTGGAATCCCAGACAACATGCAGTTTCTGCAAAGTGAGGGGTCACGTGTACGACGAGTGCCTGAGGAGAAGGAACACTCCTTTCTGTCGCGAGTGCTGGCGGTATGGCCACGACATAGTGGACTGCCCGGATCGTCCGAGACAGACGCGCCAAGACCAGGCTCCATACAGGGGTGGTGGTCAGCAGAGCGGAACCGCGCGGCATGGGCCACAACATCAGCGGCCGCAGGCTCAGCGGAGAGCCCTACCAGAGCCGCAGCCCCCGTCTACGGGCGGTGGGCCGGCGACATCAGGCCCCAGAGTATTCAGCGTCCGGTGCTGTTGCGAGTTTTGTGGCCGACCGGGTCATAGCTTGCGCGGGTGCGAATACAGGCAAAGGTGGGAAAAACAACAGCATTCCCAGGGTTCTCCCCATAAGCGGCACGCCGGAACAGCACCTGTTGCGAGCCGAGAGCAAGACACCCGTGTGGAGACTGGGGCAAGCGCGAGAAACAGACGCGGAAAGCGTCGGAGGCAGCGTCGGCGAAATCGGAAGGCCGGTAATAGTAGCGCGGAGAGTGGGGATTCCCGGAAGGTAGGTAGAGATGATGGGCGACGACTGTCCGTGTCGAGCGGTGGCGGTAGGCGACCCGACTCCATGGACTCAAAATCCTCAAAGACGGATGCGAGACTTGATGCCGCATCAGGCAGCGCGGGGAGCCGGGAATGGCAGCCCCGGCGCATTGGGCCCAAAGTGGGCAGAAAGAATAGCTCCAGTTCCGCTAGTTCGGAGTCCAGTGGGACTCCCGAGCGGAATATTCCTGAACGGAGGAGCGGAACATTGTGCGAGTTTTGCGGTCGACACACTCACAAGGCGGCAGAGTGTCGACATAAAGCAAAATGGGAGAGTTCGGGAAACTCCCCAAGGTCGGGTCGGCAAGATCCTACCCGACCGCACTAAAAACGAAAACCAGCTCCAGCTGTTCTCAGCTTTCGCCGACTCGAGTCCCGATTGTCGCTCTCCCTCTAGACATTGGCCGTAGCAACCCTACGCGCCTAATCGTGGACACCGGCGCTGAGATCAGCCTGTTGAAGCTGAAGGCACTCCATCCTAGATATGGCATGGATGTGCATAAATCTACAACGCTCCAAGCGCTGTTTGTCAAAGGTAAGTCGAGGGGTTGCTGCACTGGGAATTTCAAGTTGCACCATGAGATTCCCTGCAGTTTCCAAATAGTAGACTCCTTGCCGGGTTTGGAGGAAGACGGATTGTTGGGGTACGACTTCCTGTCTCGGAATTGTAAGGTAGACGGGCCGGGTGGTTGTTTGGTTTTTCCCCGAACGACCGTAAATCCCGTGCCATTCTCCATTCAATTTGTCAACTATGGGACGGGAAGGGTTGAACATGTGGCAGCCAAACGGGGAGACGTGCCAAAGGGACCTGTTAAGGTCGATACTGCGGCAGGTACTCGCCCGGAGACCCTACCCATACAGGGGAGGGCTGCGAAAAGCTGTTCGACCACGTGCTACCCACGTGGTCATCCGGATGAACCCCAAACAGTGGACGTTAATAACATATAGTATAGACAACGTTCTATATAAACGAACAAATAAGGGAAGGATAAGCCTTCCTATAACTTGGAGCCCCTGATCCTAGCTGGCCAGACTCTGGTTACCCTCCGGAATCTTCGTCCTTGTAAAGGATCTTCGTCGAGGGATACCATCTTGAGAGTCTGACGAAAAGTCTTTAAGGCCAGGCCTAATGCTGCAGGCGCAGTCCCAGCGAAGACTGCAGAGGCAAACCCCAGTGCTGGGGGTTGGATCGCAAATATGAAAGTGCGAAAGCGCACTATAATGTCGGGTGATGGTAGGTTTTGCCGTCGAAACGGGACAAACCCCCGATCTACCAACCCATGGACCGAGGCAAGTACCGAGTCCAAAAGAGGAGGATTAAAGTAAATATATAGGAGCGGGACGCTTTTGCCGGCCGGGTGACATTTCGGAGGTTGAACGAGAGGGGATCGCCTCGCCTTAGCGAGGTGGTCCTAACCGGATCGTGTGGGCGGTCGAGCTGTCGGTCGGACCGTCGTTTCAGTGTCGGGCCCGCCGCGATAGATGGGAATCTGTGTAGTTAGTGTTCCCCTATTAATTTATTTAATTATTTATTTATCTTTACTAACCCTAGTATATAGGTAGCCTAAAACGTACTAACATTAACCTCTAAGCATGTAGACTAATTTATTTATTTAGTTATTTATTTATTTGTTGATTGGTTTGTTAATTGTTTGTTTGTTTGCTCTCCGCCGTCCACTCTCCGGCGTGACATTCCTCTCCCAAGAATGCCACGCAGTCTTGTGGAGGGGGGAGGTGTGTTACGTACGTCGGCCACCACCATCATTTAATAATTTGCATTTAATTTTGGTTTTAACATAGTATGATGGTAAGGTGGTGGAAGAATTGTACGATCCTGAAGTGAGTTTCTGAACCCACCCTGATTCGGGTGTGGATCGTGCAGTTCTTCGAGTTCGAATTTGTTTTTCGAAGTGGACGTGAGTGGAGAGCGAGAGAGATGGAGGGTTAACCTTTTGTTCGGAATTCCGTTGTTGACGTTTTGACAACGGAAAAAGCAAAGAAAAAGAAAAAACGTTTTGTTTTTTTCGTTAGAGTACGGAATTAGTGGAACAGCGGTTTGTTAGAGTACGGGATAGTTGAGCAGCTATAAAGGAAGAAGATAGAAAGAGCCTTTTTTTTCCCTGTGGCCCCCTTTCTTTTTTGGTAAAATAATAAAAATTAAAAGCATTCATGTAAAGATGAAAGTTCGAAAATTAAACGTGTATCCAAGAAAAAATTGTGGTTTCCGTTTTTGCACCGTGAATTTGTGTGGCCTCTGTCGTGAAATTTGTGCACCTTTCTTTAATGGGAGGTGACTTCTTGTGAATTGTTTGCCGAGTCAATAAGGGACCCATTCGTGGTCGATAACAGCAAGGATCACCATTTGACGACGGCCAATCTGGGCGCTGAAACAGAAGGAACCAGAGGGAGGACCGCCACACGGACCTAGGCCGAGTTGCACCATCAGCGGCCGCTCGCCTTACCGACAGGTAAATTTTGGTTTATATATCGATAACAAATATTCTGTGGCAGGAGAAAACGCCACAGGCGCACGCTCTCATAGAACAACGTATTTGGCTAATAAGCCCCGAAAATTAGGTAATTGGACGAGATTATTGCGCTCGCAATATGTTTTCTGATTAATTTGATCATAAAATGATCCGCCCTATTTATGTAGGCTTCATTATATAAAGTCTCATTTGACTAGTACTTTTTGTAGTCAGATTCCAAGGTATTTAACTAAACTCTTGGTTTGCAGTTTACCTCCATGCAGTCCCACGATAACTAGCTTTCGCCAGTTTTTCCTTGTGTCGTTCGTGGCTTTATATAATGGGGTTCTAAATAGGATGGCTTCACATTTCTGGAAGTTGATCTTAAGTTTCCAGTCATCGCAATAGCGCTGCACTTCGTTGAAGTTTCACTGTAGTAAACTATTTATGATCTCAACTTTCGGAGCTATTATATAAAGTATGAGATCGTCTGTGTACGCAATAGCCTGCGAAAGTGCATCTAATAAGCCGCTAATGTAAATGTTAAAAGAAAGTACCGCTCCATGTTACAAGCCATTCTTGATATTATACGTTTTATTAGAGGTCACATTACCACTTTTGACCACGAACCTCCTGTCCTTCAACATATCATAAAGAACATATAACCCTTCGATTCAGGCGGTATCAAAGTCTCTCCAAGTCGATCAGACAGACCCCTGTGCATTGGTTCCTACATTTATTCCATTGTATGTCAGAGACCAGTTTAGCTGCGGCATGTGCGGTTTCATGACCCGTCTTAAAGCCAAACTGGTTATTCGGAATAATGTTGTTGCCGTCTACCCATTTTAGCAGAGCTTTGTTAATAGTCTTTTCAAATACTGAACTAATGCTTGGGAGTAAACTTATCGAACGCATGCTCATTGGGTTTGTACAGTCTTTGTCCTTTTTTGGGATGGGCTGTATGATAGCCGTTTTCCAATGCGCAGGAAAGTGTGCCGTATTCAACGCGTTGTTAAACAGCACCGTGTATATATCTATTGCCATTGGGGGCAGGTTCGTGAGTGCGATGTTAGGTACTCCATCTATTCCCACTGACTTTTTACTTCTCAATGAGTCAAAGATACCCTGGATTCCTTCCCTCGAAATTAAAAGGCTATTAAACCTACCATTGGCATTAATGTCAGTTGACAAATTATCGTCACTGAATTCGGTAAAACCGGGATTCTCCGATTGCCATTTCGGAGGTGCAGGTGATTCAGTAGAGCTCTGTCCTCCAAGTCGTGATTTCTGTGAATGCTTTCATTCACCTTGTACATTTCCTGAATTGTTTCAGTTTCGATAGCAGTCTGTTCTTTTTCTTGTGGAGTGCGTTTATTGTTGTGTTACTGTACATGTTTATGTGATCTGTAACTGTTGTTTTGGGAAGTGTTTTAGTCCATTGTTCGTTTTACGGTTTCCTCCATTTGTTGGATGTATTTGTCGATTTCGTCATTTGTCAGGTTTTTGTTTACTGGCAGATTAAAGTCGTTCGAACCAAGTTCTCTTGTTAATGATCTGGTGAATCGCAGCCATCGCATTGCCCCGCAGTTGTAGGGTTGCGAGATCACGAATTCCCCCAGATCTGCGAGATCGTTGGGAAGGTTTATTGCAGACGTCAATGCACAGTGGTCACTGTCGTATTCAATTGTCCGTAAACAGTTTCTGTTTCGTCTATTGGTGGTTAGTCTCAGTCGTGGATTAATAAGCAAGATATCTAAGTACGATATACCTCTAGGGAGCGATGGGTATTCCGGAGCCAGTAGTTCAGTTCTATATTCTATATGATACTGATCGAACCAACTAGCTAACTGATTTCTTGTGGTATTAGATATATAATTTCCCCAAACTTTATATTTGGCGTTCATATCTCCACCTCCTCCAGATGCAGTTGTAAGAATCAAAAGAGTGTTGTGTGGGTTCTCTATACTACATGGAGAACTAACCCACTATTTCGACCGCTAACAGCGTGTTACCTCAACTCCAATTTCCCCTACAAGCAATTTCACGTGAAAAGCATATTTCCCAAAAGAAAGCATAGCTGAATTCATTATCCTATGCAGTTAATGCATAATTGAATTCAGCTCCGTTTTGCCATACGGCAACTCCATTTCTCTAACCCATGAGATTTCCACCGGAAATCGCATTTCATGTTGGTTAGCAACAGCCATGTCTGATCAAGCGACGTGGTCGAATCATCGTGCAACCGCTGGGGAAATTATCGAAGTATTTAATTTAGTTCCCACGGTCAGAATTCCCTAGCCGATGTAGCGTCACTTCGACTTCCCCCAGACACTCTTTCCGCTTGGGATTAATGATCTCCTTTTGTCGGTGAATAGCACAAACCACCTTCCTCTGCTTCCCATTTTTATCTTCCCATAGTTCAATGCACTCTGAGATCACCGCAGTCACCGAATTAGGTCAGTGGGCCTCCTCAGAGGCTGCATTGGTACACGCACACAAGCCAAGCCACCCCGAGATCATTGCAATTCGCGTTCTGATCCTCTCATTCTCTCATTCTATTTTGTCGTCGACTATCAAATTAACCGAGGGGTTTGTTCACCTCGATGGGCGGAGAACATGAGAGAGCACAGATGTAAGAATTATCTTGATTGGTTGCTTGAGGTGCACAATAAGAAATCCCAATTGTCATCCCGAATTCCCATCATTCGCTATCCAATCCCCAACGGTGTCGGTCACGCCGCACCGTGTCAGATTTCACCCCTCGAGTCGGAGAGTCGATAACTATCACTTGCGGAAAGAAGCCGATTACATCTAGCACCAGGAGTGCACGAGTTATTTGTCCGTGGTTTATCAATTTTAATATTATAATTTCGTGGTTTATCAATTAAATTTAAGTGTACAGTGCATCTGAACAAAACAATAAATGAAATATAGTAATTAGAATGCCCAGTTGCAACAAATATAAGCGAAATAGCGAATGCATTTCTGCTGGATAGTTTCGTGCAAAAAGAAGAACTTAATGTAAAGTAAAGAAATTAAATTAAATTGACGCAGGTATTAATAAAAGCACTCATAAACAAAAAAATAATAAAAAGAAAAAAAAAACGTTAAACAACTAAACCAGCGCCTTTTATTTCTCCTCTTTCGGCAACATGCGTTCGGAGTAACAAGTGTCGGGGGATTTAAGTGAAACCAGTGTCGTATGTCGGCATCATAACTTTACCCCCACAGAGTCTCGAGCTTTGCTATAAAGAGGTTATGTTGGTGGTCCTCAGGTGCATAGACCGCAATCGCATATAAACCCCTCCCTTGCTGAAGAGGTACGAACGATACAGGCTTTCAGCACCCGGAACCTGCGCACTTCTTCACTATTTATCACTTTGAGTTGGATACCATTTTTAATAAAGATTGCGACACCTCCCCCTTGAGAGGAGTTAGGTCGATCTCTTCGTATAATATCGTAATTTTTCTGTCCTATCTTATGCCTCGGATTTAACTTTGTTTCCCCCGCTAGAAGTACATCAGGGTTTGCATCTTCCAACAGGTTGGCAAGAGTGGCTCTTCTCTCAGGTCTTATTAGTGAATTTACATTCACGACACGGGCTTTAAGTGATCTATTGGTTGGAGGGTTTATATCGACTTTTTATTTAGACTCGGCAAGTGCGAGTAGATCTCGTTTATTTGACTTTGTAGCTGTGTCATCTGTCTCTGCAGATTGAGCTATATTGAGAACACGTCTGCTTGGGATCTTGTTTCAGTCTGAGCCGGATTATTTGTGGCTACCAGTGTTGTAGCCTGTTTGGTTGCCCCCCCCCCCCCCCCCTGTTCGAGATGCCTCTGTTTTTCTTTGGCCGAGTCACACTACTCGACATTAATTCTCGGAATTTAGGACATTCTCGATAGTTAGCGGTATGTCCCTCATTCCGATACAGTGCACACTTTACAAGGGTTTGGTCTTCTACCATTTCTTCTACCTTGCGGTCAAGACCACATTTTGGCTCTAAAGATCGCCTAGGACTACCTCAAGTAAGTCGCGATTTTTATTAGCAGGACACCGGTCAATCCTTAGTTCATATTAAATCCCACTTTTCGACGACTCACTTCGCGATCGTTCAACAAAAATTTGAGGTCAACCGTTAAAAAGTTGACGCCCCCGGTCCTGTCTTCTGTCTTCTGTCTTCTGTCTTCTGTCTTCTGTCTTCTGTCTTCTGTCTTCTGTCTTCTGTCTTCTGTCTTCTGTCTTCTGTCTTCTGTCTTCTGTCTTCTGTCTTCTGTCTTCTGTCTTCTGTCTTCTGTCTTCTGCCTTCTGTCTTCTGTCTTCTGTCTTCTGTCTTCTATCTTCTGTCTTCTGTCTTCTGTCTTCTGTCTTCTGTCTTCTGTCTTCTGTCTTCTGTCTTCTGTCTTCTGTCTTCTGTCTTCTGTCTTCTGTCTTCCGTCTTCCGTCTTCCGTCTTCCGTCTTCTGTCTTCCGTCTTCCGTCTTCCGTCTTCCGTCTTCCGTCTTCCGTCTTCCGTCTTCCGTCTTCCGTCTTCCGTCTTCCGTCTTCCGTCTTCCGTCTTCCGTATTCCGCCTTCCGCCTTCCGTCTTCCGTCTTCCATCTTGTGGGGTTTAGGTTTAATTGGTGGTAGCGGAACGCCAACCCAGTTCTGTCTTCTATCTTCTGTCTTCTGTCTTCTGTCTTCTGTCTTCTGTCTTCTGTCTTCTGTCTTCTGTCTTCTGTCTTCTGTCTTCTGTCTTCTGTCTTCTGTCTTCCGGCTTCCGTCTTCCGTCTTCCGTCTTCCGTCTTCCGTCTTCCGTCTTCCGTCTTCCGTCTTCCGTCTTCCGTCTTCCGTCTTCCGTCTTCCGTCTTCCGTCTTTCGTCTTCCGTCTTCCGTCTTCCGTCTTCCGTCTTCCGTCTTCCGTCTTCTGTCTTCCGTCTTCCGTCTTCCGTCTTCCGTCCTCCGTCTTCCGTCTTCCGTCTTCCGTCCTCCGCCTTTCGTCTTCCGTCTTTCGTCTTCCGCCTTTCGTCTTCCGTCTTTCGTCTTCCGTCTTCCGTCTTCCGGCTTCCGGCTTCCGTCTTCCGTCTTCCGTCTTCCGTCTTCCGTCTTCCGTCTTCCGTCTTCTGTCTTCCGTCTTCCGACTTCCGTCTTCCGTCTTCCGTCTTCCGTCTTCCGTCTTCCGTCTTCCGTCTTCCGTCTTCCGTCTTCCGTCTTCCGTCTTCCGTCTTCCGTCTTCCGTCTTCCGTCTTCCGTCTTCCGTCTTCCGTCTTCCGTCTTCCGTCTTCCGTCTTCCGTCTTCCGTCTTCCGTCTTCCGTCTTCCGTCTTCCGTCTTCCGTCTTCCGTCTTCCGTCTTCCGTCTTCCGTCTTCCGTCTTCCAGCTTCCGTCTTCCGCCTTCCAGCTTCCGTCTTCCGTCTTCCGTCTTCCGTCTTCCGTCTTCCGTCTTCCGTCTTCCGTCTTCCGTCTTCCGTCTTCCGTCTTCCGTCTTCCGTCTTCCGTCTTCCGTCTTCCGTCTTCCGTCTTCCGTCTTCCGTCTTCCGTCTTCCGTCTTCCGTCTTCCGTCTTCCGTCTTCCGTCTTCCGTCTTCCGTCTTCCGTCTTCCGTCTTCCGTCTTCCGTCTTCCGTCTTCCGTCTTCCGTCTTCCGTCTTCCGTCTTCCGTCTTTCGTCTTCCGTCTTCCGTCTTCTTTCTTCCATCTTTCGTCTTCTGGCTTCTGCCTCTCCCACTCCCTCTCCCTCTCCCTCTTCCTCACCCTATTTATTTGTCGCCTCTTTCTATGCACCCACGCATTTTTCCCATTCATTCTTCCATAACATCTCAAGCAGATATTAAACCGTTTATACACATGATTGATATTCCGTATACGTATAATTTAATTGCTACATTGTGGGACAGTCTGATTGATGTAACCAGTAGCTGCAAGCGTCAGGCAAGTTAACAATCTGTTATTACACAAACAGCGAGTCGTTTGGAGTTCCTATTTCAGAAAGATTTACCTCGAATTCGCGACTATAATCACATCGCTTCCTGTTCACAATGCATTCTGGGCTGCCAGAGCCGTTAGTGGTTCCATTAAAAATCCAAAAATACGAATAAGATGACTAAGATCCAGGCACACAATCGTGCATCTGGCTTGAAGATATAAAGCGTCTAGACGCGAATAACAATAAATCAGGAAGTCCTTGTCGGTTTCTCTGTGAAAGGAAAAAGAATTATACATTTCCTCTCAAGCGGAATACATCTTCCTTCTTCGCATTTACGTTACGTCTTCATCATTTTGTCTAATTTCCATAGCAACGAGTGTGTTGGATACATATATTGATCGTACCCCGGTAAGCGCCGGAATAATTTATGATGATTCTGTTAGGTGAGCACAAAATATATCCTGAAATGAGAATCCTTCATATTCTCTACGGACGCCGATATTTATAAGGAATGCAGATTTTCAGATTGAATGCTGAATGGTAAATGGTGATGGTGAATGCTGAATTCGAATTATGAATGTAAACGCACATTGAAAGGATAAAAGATATTCCACTTAGTTGTGATCTACTTTCCATTTAATCCACGGTAATTTATTCTTTAATTAGAAACAGAAGAAATAAACGGGAGGGGGAGGAAGAGATGAGAGATAACGCAAAAATATTGGAAGGCTGTTCGCAGGGGTCAATTGCTCAAACGCTAACAAGTTCGTGATATAGAGATGGTCGGCCTCTTCTGGCAACACCTGTGTCATTGTCTAGACGCCAATAAGATGTAACCTACAGTATAAATATTCATGAAGTAAATCCAAAGTCAGCAAGTATTGCGGTGTGGCGCTTTTATTAACCATGCAAGGAGGGTCGTTCAGGTTGTGGCACAATTTACGAACGTGATTTGTTGCAAGTTATTTTTGTTTCACCCTAAGCCTCTGATTCATTCACCTGGTTTTCCGCTTCTCTATCATCTATCTCATCCCTTGGCTTATACTCGTGTGAATTACACTTTGGGGATTTGCGTATCCCTTGAATTAAGATTAAGGGGTAGTCCGATTGGATCCCCCAGGGATTTATAGAATAGAATCAATTACCGAACCGAAAACTTTACCTTCTAGCCCTTTGGACTAGATAACCAATGGTAATAATACTTTCTATCGCAACATTCGCATGGATACTCCCGATAACTGGGAGACATCATTGATATACACATATACATATTACGGTACATAGATATAAATGCAAACGTACAGATATATGAAATCATGGTCGACAGAAAGATGTGTGAAATTAATACCACAGCCGTACCAGTTCCAGAAGTACACCTTTTGCGGAACGATAGATATTATCTGCGGCTCCTTTGGGTTGCCATCAAACCGCCCAAAGACGTTAATGTGCGATTGGGTGGTCGGTAAACGAAGCAGATTGTGTGTCCCGGCATACTTGTGTTAAATTAAGGTCCTCGAATCAGGTGTGTGAGGTTAATATTAATGTCACGTTTATCAAATACATTACGTCCCGGCAAGACTGAGACTACAGGTTGTCCCACATGTGAAGTAAAACAGGTGCCGTGACCAAATCAAAATATTTTAAAAACTTAAAAATATTTAAACTCCACATAGTTAAACTAATTTCTGTTACTTGCATTTGAGTTTGAAGGAATCTGAGTCTAGTAAGGTGTAGATGGCATCCGTTATTGTCAATACACTGACTGTGTATGACAAGTACCCGTTCTCGAGATCATAAAATCAGGAAATTATTTTATTTAAATGGATGTCATTCAGAAACCAAACCAGTCAGATACTTGGCAGACTGATATAATGTTTACGAAAAATGTCACTTTTTAAATACTAGCCGCGCTATCTCTCGTCTAGGTCGTGTACTTACAACACCTTTTCTTCTTTTATTATTATTTCAGTTTGAATTTGGTTAATAGTTACCAACAATAGTGAGAATCATCAGGTCGAGGAGATGAAGATGGACCAGCCATGTAGCGAGAATAGGCAACGACAAAAGCCTCTATAGAGTTCCTGACGGAAGACCAACAAAAATGACGAGTGGAAAGGCTGCAACCGAGATGGGAGGAAAATGTCAGGCGTGGCCTTGAACTAATCGGACCAGGTGGCGAAACGTGAGAAAAAGTGCACAGAGCAGATAACGGTATAATAGCCGAGTTAGTAAGATGATGAACTTTCAAGTTCCTACAGATAAATAAGTAATAAGTTACCAAAAAAGTAATTGCAGATTTTACACATAGATGGAATTAACCATTTTTTGAATGTCTTCTTTCAATGTAATGATTTTTTGCCACTTGTTATCTGTCACTTTTAGAAACAAACTGATCGTAACTTTATTTCCAGATGTTAGTTTGGTGCCCAGTGGATCCTTGTCAACCCAATAGAGAGCTGTATAGGATCTGGATTGATTGATTGATTGAAAACGCATTTGTTTGCAAAATATATATACAATTTGTTTTTTTTTTACAATTTTAGACTAAATGCTAAGCCTATTTTAATTATAATTGTTCTTAATCTAATTTACTGACCCTGCACGAGCACTCTAAATTATTCTAGTTACAATTTTAAGGTATCCCTTTCGGTGTTCAATTATTTATTAGTTTTATTATTTTAATACAGTAAGTTGAAATAATCAAGTAAAAAAGATAAAAAACTTGAAACTAGTAATATTTTAAAGTTTTTTTTTTTCTTTTTTTTTCTGTATATATATGTTATATACCTTTTTTTATTTTTTGTTAGCCAGCTATACTATAATTTAAAATTAAGAGAATTGAGTGGGAAGAACAAAAAGAAGAATAAAGATTGGGAAAAGGAAATGGTAGAAGCGGAATGAAGAAGGGAGAAGCCGGATGTCGGAAGGGAAATGCCGTTTAGCCTATGAGGCGTTATAAGTATGGGGACGTGCAGTCCTTTCTTCCTTATTTAGCCACCACCAGGTTGGTTGAAAATCACATTCATTTTGTTTGTCACGCTCTCCTACCGCCGCACTATAGCATAGACGATTCGAGGAGTTGTCGATGTTGTAGTTATGACGAATTCTTTTGTCCTTAGCTCTCCGGAAAACGTGGTAGATAATGGGGATTCCCGAATTGCCCTGTATAAGACCTCTATTATCCAATAAGAGAAATGCTTCTGGGGGAACAAAGACGCTTTGAAGAGTGCTCTCCAGATACCTATCGTTGGGGTAAAAGGCCCCCGAGATCAAATTGTTTCCACAAGCTGTTGTTCTTGCAACATGGAGTCGAATTACTTTGATTATGAAATTGTCTACTCTTTTTACACCTGCTTTATTATACAGGTCTTCATTTCGATAATATTTCGTGTACTGTGATTCTGGCGTTCTGTACATTCGTAGACAGGAACGCAGACATTGTCTCTCGAATAATCTATATTTTTCCATATAGTAAGGAGCGACGTTGAACCATATAGGACAACCGTACACCAGTATGGCTCGTATAAGTGACGTATATGATATGATCTTAACTTTTGAATCCAGGACGCGATTTCGAAATAATCTCCTCGCCATCGCATAGGCACTTTTCGCTCTAGAGAGGGATGTTGCTATGTGTTTATCGAAATACAAGAATTGGTCTAGCCAGATACCAAGGTATCTAACAACATTTCTGACTGCCAACGGTCTTCCGTTTTGTCCAATAATGGAAAATTTTCTCCAATTCTTTTTTGTGTCACCCGAGCCCCCGCTTACGGGTGTCCTGAAAAGGATCGTTTCAGTCTTTTGGAAGTTAATTTTCATCTTCCATTTATCACCATAATCTTTAATTTTGTTGAGATCTTCTTGTAAACCTCTATTTATGATCTCGATTTTGCTACCCGTTCTGTAGATAACTATGTCATCGGCATATGCAATGGCATGCGTGAGAGAGTTTACCAGATCACTAGTATAAATGTTAAATAGAACAGGAGAGTTGACTGCTCCCTGTTGTAAGCCGTTTACTATGGTGAAGGTCTTATTGGAAAATGTATCTCCACATTTAACGATAAACTGTTTATTCGTTACCATGTCATACACCATATAAAGCAAGTTTGCAGGCATGCCAAGAGCGGTTAACCTATAAAATAACCCTTCAAGCCAGATGGTGTCGAAGGCCTATTCAAAGTCTACCAAACATCCGCCAGTGCACTGCCGTTTTGCTTTGTTCCACTGTATATCCGATACTAGTTTCGATGCCGCGTGGATAGTGCTGTGCTGGGTTCTAAAACCAAATTGGTTGTCCGAAATAATTGTGTATAGGATCTGGTCTAGGGTTACGTGGCACACTAGAGGGAGAGGACACATCGAATGTTGTTCCCTTTTTTTGACATTTGCCGAGTTGAAGCATTGGCAAATTGAACTGTGGGTAGTTATCGCTCGTACGCCTTCATGGGCATGGGGTTCAGCAACACTTCCACTTAAAATTGCGGACCTCCGGTCAAAACGGTCGTCTCGAAAATCACTTCCCAAACGGAACGGACATCAGATAAACAAACACACACCGTTTCACGTCTATTGTAATTTATTTGGTTGTCATTCACGTTTTACAAGTTATTACAAAGGCTTAAGAAAAGATTAACTATTTATTTTTGTCTTTAGTATTTTTTTTTTGTCTTTTGTTTCCACCAGGTCTTAAGCGTTATAAATATTCACACTTCCAGCCGCACCGGAGAAAACTCTACGTTCATATAATCTATTAGTTCCGAGTGTCAAGAAAAACCGAATGGCTAATTTAAATGCGCAAACGCGAAAAGGAAGTGAACAGTACAATTTCAATGACTCCGTGGTGATAGGTTCCGCGATTCAAATCTGACTCCAAAAATGACATGAAAAACAATCGACTGAACTCCAGCAAACTCACACGATCGCGGTGGTGGTAAAAATCCGACTCTACGACGAATTCGTCGTCAACATCCGTGATGAAGATGGATTTCTATTCATCTGGGAGGAGCCAATCCGATCCTCTCCTTGGTGATGACCAATGGCGATCGAATTGGAAATTCCAATCGTGGAATCCTCTCTGGGACTGTAGAAGTCAAGATGGCACACCCATTCGTTGGAATCAACGACAACGTGGTTGCGTAGGGTGCACAAAGAAAATTCGGATGCTCACCTGATTAAATAAAAGGTCGGGTCATGATGCTGGCTGAACATGCCGTCATAAATCATAGGAATTGGTTTCCTATTCTGTTGATATTATATCAACAGACTTCGATGAGATGATCGAGGCTACGATGCATGGGAGCATATTTATTTTAGGATACATTAATCCAAGAGATGTTGCCGTCAGGCGAAAATATCTTCTTCTGTTTAGCTTGAGTAAACGGAAGCATTCCGTTTCGATAGCCAGCGTGGTAATCGTGACTGCTCGTTGTTTGGACAACGTATCATAGGCATGACCTGATGCGGCGATCGTTCCTCGATACGGCAACGGGTCGTATAATCGGTCATGCTTATATGCAAATAAACATGCGTACTTGAAGGCTAAAGCCATGTTGTAGACAGTACTAGGGAATATTACAGGCGGCGGAAATGGGTTCTTCTGTGATGTTAGGTCAACAGAAGATTGCTCGCCATGGCCAATGCTAGGATAAAGGTTTATTTATTCTTTAATTGGAAAATAGATCGTAGGGTATGCTTATTAGAAATCTGGCTTACGGATGTGCAAGCAAGCAAGTAGCCGACTTGTCTTTTTGGACCAACGTGTTGTTGGAACAAGGAGACGCAGGATGATAGGAGCATGTTGATGGACACGTTGCCGCCCAGAGGAACCGCTCAGATTCCTAATTGATCCATGTAAAATGAACCACAATGGTTTGGTTGAAATACATGCTGTTGCTGAGGGTTTAATTTTCAGGTATAGGATATTGAAAGGGTAGCTTAAAGCTGCTCGATTGCAGGTAAGTTGGCTATGGTAATTGCAGGTTAGGTGGGGTTGAAGCGATGGGTGGTTCTTCGGCGCCTTGAAGGAACCCCACAGAACTACTCAGCGATACACGCATATTGTCGGCCGAATATTGTGTTAAAATATTACAAACGGTTTACAAAAATGGGCGTTCCGGAAAACTTGTTTCGCCCTTCACGTGAATTTTTTGATCAGCATGATGGTCCTACTGAATTCACAATTTGGAAAACTGAGAAAACACGGGATCTATGATGAACGCAGCCGTGAAAACATGCCTTCGTTCGGTCCATGCCATTGAAGTTTTTTTTATTCCATTTTATGTACATTTTGTATTTTCTTCTTTCTCTTAGATACCATTGTGAATATTGTGGAGAAAGTGTGTCTGTGTACCCGGACACAACGCTGCATCATCGTGCCCAGGAAATATACCTTGCACCGTTGTTCAAGACTTTTACGGATGAATCATTGAGAAACCCACACAAATCAAAGTAGTCACTGTATGGTGGTATTATAAGGATGAAAGCTACTGAGAGGACTCTAGGCAGCTATCAGATTCTAAGAGCAATATACGCTACAAAATTAATTGTGCTTTCTACATATATAAACACTTTTTCCCACAAACGATGTAAACACATACATATATTCTACAGTCCACTTAGAATCCTCGCTCCCTGATTTCTTTACTTCAGTCCGGTACAATTTGCCATCCCTAATTGTTGAAATTCACCATTGATGTTAAGCAAACCTTATAATCACTATGGGTGTATGTATTTCTTTGGTATCTGTGGTGGTTGCACGGCTGACCACTCCATTCTTGTCGGCAGGAAACCATTGATGAAGGTTGACAGCATCGGTGATTATTTGCATCATTCTCCGATCTCAGACTCTTACCGCCTGCACCACGTACCGACAGCAATTGATGGGAAGTGGCACGAACTAGTTAGACTTTGGTTTGGTCCTTTGAGCTGACGTCGATCGGAGGCGAAGCAACAGTCGACATACAAAAGACCGAGGGTAGTTAAATTCTCGAATCGATCCAATGTGAGTTCCTTTTTTCCCAGGCGAATTCTACTTATCGCTTTGTTTTGTGTGTCCTTTTTAATATTACATTGTTCTCTTTGGCAGAAAATAATTTGAATAACCGAGCTCGACTCGACTCCTCATTAATAGCTGCTAGTTATATTGTACAAGTTAACACACGGTTCATGAATAAACACAACACATCATAAACTAATGACACATACCATAAACAAATCCGCACACGCATTCATGCGTATCATCATCATTGGCACACGCACTCCACATAAAGCACAAACTAGCACATGCCCCATAAACCAATCTACGTACGCATTCATGCGTATCACCACCCATTAACTAATCTGCGCCCTCATTCGTGCGTATCACTTTGGAACCACAGGTCACGGCCCATCACACTGGACATTGTCACACTAGTCTCCGTGACACATCTCATCATCACAGCTTCTACGACAGCAACAATGTTCCACTCAGCATCCGTCGCATGGCAGTATAAATATAATATTTTAAGATAGTCTGTAAGTTAGTTGCTTAGTGATAATTGTCAAATAAAGTTGTGTTTTTAAAAATTTCAAAATTCTAGTTTGATTTTAACCACTTCAAGTGGCCAAACATTCAAGATATAAGGTGTTGAGACCAGCAAAAGAAAATCCCACCGGAGTATCAGGTTTATCCACTCAATTATTCCCCCAGGCTCTAAAGGTCGTCGAAGACTACCGACTTATATTAGCAGGACACCGGTCAATCCTTTGATCATACTAGATCCCACTTTGCGACGATTCACTTCGCGATCGTGTAGTTAGAGATATCCCTCCATGACTCACGTCCGTGCTCATGCGAGGAGAAGTCAGCCGCGACTCACCCTAGTTTTGAGTCACTTTATGGTCGTGCACACCGACGTCATTGAGATTAGCCACAACTCACGTCAGTAACCGCAAGCGCAGGCTACGTGGGTTGAAAGAAAACTCCGATGATGAAGTACATTCGCACTTGCGGGTGAATTACGACTCCCCCGAGGGTTGGAATCTGGTAGAATTCGGTGGTGGTGGACATCCTCTCCACTAAGGATATGTTTTTACTTACCACCAGAGAAACGTAAAGTCTCTCTTGGTGGAATAGAAAACCAGATCTCGTAATGGAGATCATGGTGGTATGTGTGTGATCGTTTAGATCTGTGTTGTTTACTCATGCGCGCAGACAATGGCAAAACAAAGCAGGCAGGTGGCAAGGACAAAGGATCGCGAAGATCGTTGTTTATGCTGTGCATCGCGGCTAAACAAATAGACGACGATGCATCGAAGAAATGTGCTAAAAGCAAAGATGGAACGAGGGCATCACAAAAGTCTTAGATGAGTGATGCCCTTGTGTAAATAGACGAATGGACATGGGGAAAAGGTGCTAATGTGTTGCGATACTTTATACAATGAAAATTTTATTTTTATCGTATCCTTGGTCGGCGGCCGAAAAGAATCCCTTGCTTGCATTTGTATATGCGGGGTAATTCGTTGTAAGAAACGGCTTCTATATTTGCATTGTTTATGCTTTGAATTCAATCCGGCGGCTATGCGCGAAGTCAATGATTGTTTGGAGATTCAAACAAAGGAGCATTTCGGGGTAAAGTGCTGTATCAATAGTTGCAAGTCATTGCGAATCAATTCAGGTGGTTACACAATGACGGTTTGTATAACGTCTATGCCAATTACATATGGCATCTAAGGCGACTCCAGTGTGAGTGTTTGCACTAAACGAGAATTCGGTTCTTGGTCACTAATGCAGAGATGCATTGATGTCTGCATGAATGCCCTTGTGGGAGAAATTCTTTACAGGAATTCCTAGGTAATGCGTATGTATGATTGGGATCTGTGATAAATTTGGATAGAATTCTTATGGTGAATTTTTGGATTCGAATGAATGAATCAAGGTAGGAATTCTTTTCCAAATGCTTTTAAATAAATAAATTTGATAAGATTGATGCGTGAAGCATTTACAGGTGCTAATGCAATTGCATTAGCAGGAAATCATGAAAGTTGGCTAGCTGTTATGAGGGTTCTTCGGTTAAGTAGCAGTGGCGTTTGGCGGAACCGCCACAAGAGTACCAGTTGTGACAGGGCGACCGATTCGATAGACGTCCTGTTCGAGATATTCCCTGAACGTAAAGGCTTTTTTAAAATTAGACATAACATATTCCTAGGCAAGAAGCAAACACTGCCTCTCGAACATCCACAACTCCGGGCAGTCATACACCAGAAGTGGTCGATGGAAGCCGAATATTAAAAAAATTTGGAAACTGGGGTCCAAAAGGAGTTTTTCAAAAAGGAAGTTCTCTACAAGTATTTCAATATGAGCGTACCTGTTGGATAGGGTCCGACTGGAGTTACCAATTGTTGATGGGGCAGACTGCGACTTATATAATTCCGACGTAACGGGCCCTTTCCCTTTTCCATATTGTGGACTGTCTAACAATTCTAGCGGTAGCTGGCTAAACGAATTTCTCCTAGATCAAACTCAATGTGTTTGAAAATACATTTATTTCACAAACGTTAATCTCATAATACTCTTTCAAATCAGTTTTCAGCGGAGCTGAACTGAACTTAACTTTAACTTGACTAACTTGACTTAAATTCGAACTCTATTTACTTGAATAAAGGCTTCACTTCAATTCCAAAGTAGAACATGAATAGAATCATAACAATGGTGCAATGGATCTTGTCGATGATCAAGGAGGATCTAAACTCCACGATGATAAAAGAGGAACTGAACCCTTGACGATAATAGCGGAACTGAAATCGCCGTGCAACTGTCCTTATTTTATAGGTTCGTGGTTCTGCCATCTGTCATTTTCCAGAACTTTCTAAACAATCCAACACGCTGTAACTGTGGTGTCGTCTAACACTTCGAAATACAGTGGCCATCACGCCGTGTAAGAATTCAAAACGTTGTGGCTTGTGACGTCTTCCACAATTTTCTAAGCAATTCAACACGCTGTAGTTCTGGCGTCCTCTAATAATTCAGCATACTGTGTCTGTGGCATCGTTGACCAATTCAAAACGTTATGGCCTGTGACGCCTTCCAGAAATTACCAAACAATTCAACATGCTGTTGCTGTGGCGTCGTCTACAAATTCAAAACTTTGTGGCTTGTGACGTCTTCCACAACTTTCTAAGCAATTCAACACGCTGTAGTTGTGGCGTCGTCTAATAATTCAACATACTGTGTCTGTGGCATCGTTGACCAATTCAACACGTTGTGGCTTGTGACGCCTTCCAGAAATTTTCAAACAATTCAACTTGCTGTGGCTGTGGCGTCATCTCCAAATTCAAAACGTTGTGACTAGTGACGCCTTTCAGAAATTTCCGAACAATTCAATATGCTGTTGCTGTGGCGTCGTCTACAATTTCCAAACGTTGTGGCTTGTGACGTCTTCCACAACTTTCTGTGGCAGCTGTGGCCTCGTCTAATAATTCAACATACTGTGTCTGTGGCATCGTCGACCAATTCAAAACGTTGTGGCCTTTGACGTCTCCCACAATTTTCTAAGCAATTCAACACGCTGTAGCTTTGGCGTCGTCTAATAATTCAACATACTGTGTCTGTGGCATCGTCGACCAATTCAAAACTTTTGTGGCTTGTGATGTTTTCCAGAAATTTCCAAACAATTCAACATGCTGTTGCTGTGGCGTCGTCTACAAATTCAAAACGTTGTAGCTTGTGACGCCTTCCACAAATTTCCAAACAATTCTACATGCTGTGGCTGTGGCGTCGCCTACCATTTCAAAACGTTGTGGCTTGTGGCGCCTTCCACAACTTTCTAAACAATTCAGTACGCTGTAGCTGTGGCGTTCGAACAACTCAACACACTGTGTCTGTGGCGTTGTCGTCCAATTCAAAACGTTGTTGTTGTGACCCCTTCCACAAATTTCCAAACAATTCCACATGCTGTGGCTCTAGCGTCGTCTAATAATTCAACATGCTATAGTTTATGGCATTTTCCAGGAACTGGCGCACTGCGGTTTGGAACGTCTTCTGGAGAAAATTCGGCGTCGGTAATAGTCTCCCCCGCAGAGCGAAGTACTTTTTCCTGTGGTAGCGACATCGTTCACTCCACACTTCTGGCCCCGGATGCACTGTTTGCAAATCCCTTACAACCCCAGTGTTCCGTGATAGTTGCGTGCCCGCTTTCATGAATATGTATCTCCAGACGCTTAACTTTCTTTCTATATGAGCTTGTGACAATGGGAGGACAATGTTAGGTTTGACCTCGAGGAGATCGGATTGGATGGTCGAAGGTGGAAGGAGAGCGCACAGGACAGGGAACAATGGCGGAGTCGAGTCGGTGAGGTCATGAACTTCCGGGTTCCTACAGGCACATAAAATATAATAAATGAGCTTGTGACATTCGACCGCCCTTTAGGTTGTGGTTCCTTTTAGCTACTCGAACCTTGTTAGTTCAACAATCTACACGTTTTTTCGTGAGGGATTCCGTATGCGAAGAAGGAACATGTACACTCCTTCGGTCTCGTTTTGTCGCGTTTGTCGTACCCCCGTCATCATTTTTATCATATATTTATTAAACACTATAACCGAGCATGGTATAGACTGTTCGCCATTTTAGGCAATCCTTATTTTCGTTATAGCTCTGCAGTTTTCTTAAGCTCTTATGTTAAATTTCGTCAGTGTTGCATTCGCAGCTAATCCTTTTTACGAGGGTAAAATATAAACGGTAATTTTACTTTTTTGGTTAGCAACAAGTTGCGAGCTAGATAATCTTGTGCGTGGCTATTGTTTAGTTTATGAAGAGCAGGAGAACCGGCTTAGCTAGCGGTCGCGCTCGACTTTGTAGTCAATACAGCCATGAGCAAGCAAGAGATACATACGTCTGTGGCGCAACGAATTATTATAAAATGTTTAAGAAATTAAGGCGTTAAACACTAGGATATCTTTTCTCAATTGAAGGCACAGTTTGGTGATGATACAATGTCTTAGAATCCTGAATTTGGTATACGTAGGCCAAAGAATTAAAAAGTGAGCGAGAACGTATCGAAAACGAAAGTCATGATCGACGCCCAAGGCCAAGTCGTACATATGACAAGATCCGTGCCGTTCGAGAGCTTATTGAAAGTGATCGCCACTTAACAGTAGGAGAAATCTCATCAGAAGTCGGTATCAGCTATGGAAGTGTTCAATCAATTATCACTGATGATCTTAGCTTCAAAAAAATTACTGCGCGATGGGCTCCGATGTTATTGACTGTAAATCAAAAACAGCTCAGGTCGGAGATCAGTGAGGGCTTCTGGATCGATTTCGACAAGAAGGGCAGGCTTTTTTGAAGCGTATCGTCACATGTGATGAGACATGGGTACATCATTATACTTCCGAGACGAAAATGGTAAGTAAGGAATGGCGAAGGAAGGATGAAAGCTGCCCAGTGAAGAGCAAAACCCGTCTCACAGCCGGAAAAAGTCTTGTAACGATTTTTTCGACTCAAAGGGAGTTTTAATGATTTATTTTCTTCACGAATATCGAACAGTGAATGCAGCTTACTACTGTCAGTTGTTACAGTCGGCAAAAGCGGCATATCGAAACCAAAGGCCAAGTATGCCCATTCGAGATGTCATCCATCTTCATGACAACACCGGGCCTTACACTGCGTCCTTGCCAAGGGATGCATTGGAAGAAATGGGCTGAGAAACACTCGAACACGGTCCTTATAGCACTGACTTGTCTCCCTGTGACTATTTTTTGTGCGCACCCTTGAAGGAAACACGTGGAGGAAAACAAATCGAAAGTAATGAAGAAGTCGATGAGCACGTGCGCAATTGGCTAACAACTCGTCCTAAATCTTTCTACGAACAAGGGATATTAAAGCTTCCAAATCGGTGGCAAAAGTGTGTACATCACACAGGAAACTAATTGAAAAGTGTTGATAGTATAGTTGTTGTGTAAGATTATTCAATAAAAAGGAATTACCATTTATATTTGAGTCATCTTCGTATCTCGCTTTCGAATGCTCCTTTTCGATTGAAGTTATCAGCCTGCTTCCCAATAAGTTTGCATGCACTTCCATTGATACTGGTTTTGTTCACCTCAAAATAGCCTTACCTCGTGTGGAGTCTACATTTCTCTGTGCTCCAGTACATTGCTGCTGTGCAGCTCCGTTTTCGAATCAGCTTTGGAAAATACGAAAGTGAAGGATTTACATGATGGGTTGTGACCGAGTATCTTTTAAATCATGATTAGTGTTCGTAACCACATCGGAATAATGATAACAAGTTTTATCCGAATTAGGAAAAGTCATTCAATTCACCTTTCAAAAACAATCGCCGCTTTATTCAATGGCAGCAAATCTGCCAATTTTATTGAATGCCACCAAACAAATGCTAGAGGATCACCGAAATCAATTAGGCAACAACATGCAAAGAGCTTACATGGATTTTTCCCCAATTAATCGGATACACGCGGTCTCTCTGAAAAAAGGAGGGAACAAAACCGACAATAATCCGATACACTCAGGCGGACATGTACCCTCCGCCCGCTGGCAAAGGACCAGCGGGGCTTTTTTCAAATAGCAATTATTACAAAGACCCCGATTTCAGGAAAAACTTATTCAAATGCGTGGCGGATCCTGATGCCTGCCGCTCGCCCTCGAATCACAATGTAATCACAGGATTACTGGCACCCTCCGCCGCCGCAACACTTCCGATGTTTCCATAAATATTTTGAATTGAATAAATTGATTTCAATTTGTCCGCGCGTACTTCTGTATTTGAAGGATGTATTAGGAATTTTGTTTGGTTTAGGTGATTGCTGTCCGATTTGGACGTCCATTTTCGAAATTGTTGTTTTAAGTCAGATACACTTTTTTATATTGTTGTTGTCATTATTGTCGTTGTTGCTGTTGCTGAATAAACTCAATTGAAATGCGAACAGTTTGTGGAGCAGACGAATATACAGGATATTATGCAAATTTATCGAGGATTAAATGGGAGAGTCAAACGTATGGCGAAAGGGGTTTCACTATGTTGGCAAGCAATGTTGAATTTAATTAAATGGTTAATTGATTTAATTTTGTTAAATTAATTTCATATTGGGAGCAACGTTTTGTTTGTAAATTTGATTAATATTTTTGTTTTGCAAATACAATCTCATCGGCATTAGGCTGGAAATAATGAAAACGGACGCATTAGTTCAGCGAGCTGGTTACTGCCTGAAAATATATGTACACAATCTGACACTAATGGATTATTTATTGTCGTTCGATTCAACTAGTTGTGGTGCAGAATAAATGCAAATGAAATTTTGCAATTTTTTGCGAAAATCGTTAGGACACAATTACCACCGTTTTGTGTCCTTTTCAAGGGTCAAATTCGAATGAAGTCAAACTTATTGGTATTGATTTCGGTTCATATGGACAGTTAGAATACAAATGTTGAGAGGAGAAAACGATGATTGGACCAAATGTTTAATGTGGATGTCCTTCCAATCGTCCTTGAGGCGATTCGAGATTCGCAGATACATATATCGGACATGTTTGTGTATTAAATAAAGGATTGCCTTTGGCATTAAATCGAATTCGTGAGGCATATTTAAATGAGTAACTTGCACATGGTACAATGCATAGAGTGTACAAATTAGTCTACTCCGTTTTTCTAAGATGAGAAATGCACTTGTGGCGGTTCCGCCAAACCCCACGGTTCGCTTTCCTGAAAAACCCCCATAACCTTTATCCAATCTCCTAATTTCACTAATGCAATCGCATTCGCATCTTAAATGCTTCATGCATTAATGAGATCAATCTGTAATCAAAAAAGCCCCTGGAAAAGAAAACTTACCTTTCATGCATCCCTCCGCATACAAATCCTCTGTAAGAATTTCTTTCTACCTTTTCAGGAACCCCAGGCAAATTCCAACTTTCCCACACCTGCACCGCAATCTCCACCCAGCATACCTGAAACATTTCCTTTTACAAGGACATTTAACGCATACAACGCATTACCTAAAATTCCTAGAAATAATTCTTTAAAGTGCATATAGCATCATGAATCCCAAGCAGCTGCATTCAATTAGCGCAATCGACGCTGAAGCCAATTTCCCTAACTCGCATCAAGTGCAAACAAAGAACGCTGTTCCTCCATAGGCTTCCTGGTGATACCATAAACAATCCATATCGTTTGTATCCTAAACGCAGTTTTCATTTAATGAGTGACTGCTATTTATCCAGCTGACCGTCATTATCGAACGATGCATAGGTCGCTTTTCCCTTTGTATTGTAATTGCCCTGAATCCATCCCTCATGATCTCGACGCATAATCAAACACAAACCCATTAGCATCCCACGAAATTCGATTTGTTTGTTTCAATGAACACACATCTCCTGGATGCACATTATGCCCCTTCTTGGTCTTTCAGATTCGTTATCATGGTTTCGACCCATGAAAAGAACCGACGTACACATATACATGTGTACCATAACGATCTCCTTTATGAGATGCGGTTATCACCACAGTGAAAGCAAATGCACCCAGAATTTCCTTAGCCAGCGAATTGAATCTTGGAGTCGAATTTCATCTGCTGACCACGCTGGTCGCACAATCTCCCGCTCTCCGGTGCGTACGGAGACGCGAATATCCCCCCGAGTCGTAAACCCATCGAGTCGAGAAAGCGCGTTTTTTGATCACAATAAGTTAAACGTCCCATATGTTGTTTCTGTGCGTCCGTTTATCCTCGGTGTAATTTTTTTAGATAAGATATTAAAGCTCAACTAAATAGTGCAACCCGGAAACTTAATTAAAATAGTGTGCTATTTTTAAAAGGCCAATTAAACTATATCCATAACAGCAGTATTTTGTTTCATGATAGTGGATTTTGATTTGCGATCCGGTGTATATTATGGAAAATTTAACAAGCCTCGGATATGGACCGGATACACGACGCCGTCGGCGGAAACGAAAATGGGTAAACGATTTGGGAATTTTCTCATGGAACGTCCGCTCACTACACAGAGGTCGAGCTGCGCAGCAGCTAGCCGATGCCCTGTCCGAATATAAGGCTGACATAACAGCAGTGATGTTATTCAAAGAAAAGAGTATGACATTTATTACAGCTGTCACACAAAACACCATGTGCTCAGGGTAAGCTTTCTAGTCAGCCAAAAACTGAAGCCTGCCATCATCGGCTTTAATGCAATAAATGAAAGGCTATGCACTCTTCGCGTGCGAGGCAAGTTTAGGAACATAAGCCTCATAAACGTTCACGGACCTACAGAGGAGTCCCCTGACCACGAAAAAGAAGAATACTACGAGAACGTCGAACGGGCCCTCAATGCCTGCCCAAGATACGATATGACAATCGTTCGTGGTGATTTGAATGCAAAAATAGGTCCTGAGCCGGTTTTCAGGCACTACACAGGTTCGCATAGTTTGCATGAGAACACTAATGACAATGGACTACGAGTCATCCAACTGGCAGCATCGAAAAACTTGGTCATCGCAAGTACCAGGTTTCCGCGTCAAAATATCCACAAAGCCACCTCGCCTGATAGAGCCACTCGCAATTGACCACATGTTGATAGATCGCCGCCAATCCTCGAGCCTGATGACGGTACGAACGTACTGAGGTGCCAACGTCGACTCGGATCACTATCTTGTTGGTACAGTTTTCCGAGCGCGGATTGCCTTACGGAGACGTATTTCAGCCGCGGATCAGGTTCGAATCAACACGGCTGCCTTACGCAATGAGAATACCAGTAATACCTTTGGTCATGCGTTAAGACTCGCCCTCGAAGATCTCGACGGAGGGAGAGTAAGTCCTGTGGCCAGAACGCCGGGCGTAGAAGAGAAATGGACACGCCTTAAGAATACTGTCATTAGTACTGCCAATTCCATCTTAGGCAGTAGTCGTGGAGACGGGACGACTGGTTTGATGATAAATGCAAACTAGCGACTGAACGTAAGAATGCTGCATACCGGGCAATGCAGCAGTCTCATAGAACGCGGGTACGCGAGGGGAAATACAAAGAGTTCAGAAGATCTGAAAAAAGACTTCACAGACAAAAGAAAAGTGCCTGTAAAAAAAAACCTTGTCTGTGAAATAGAGAAAAGTAGAGAGCAAGGTTCGCACCAGGCGCGGAAGTTCTACCAAATAATCTGCAGTATGACGCGGTACACACCACGCCGCACTTACTGCAAGGATAAAGAGGGTAATCTGATCACCGATCCTGAAGGCGTTCTGGAGCGATGGGAAGTGCACTTCAATGAGTTGCTAAATGGTCAGCTCACAGAAGAATTGGAGGCTCCACCAATGCAAGATCAAGACCAAATGCTGCCGCCACCAAGCATTGAGGAAACATTAAAAGCCATTAGACAGCTCAAATCAAATAAAGCACCTGGAGCTGATGGCATACCAGCTGAGCTGATCAAACAAGGAGGGACAGCGTTACATCACGCAATTCATGAGATCCTGGTGCAAGAGGAGATGCCGGATGATTGGCGTCGTGGTATAATTTTCTTTACATAGGAAGGGAGATATCACACTGTGCAGCAACTATAGGGGTATAACATTGCTGATAACTAATTATTTAAGTGTTTATATCGGAGGTCAAACTTCGATATAACAGGGGTATAACATTACTCAGTACCGCCTATAAGAAACTCCTCACTACCCTACAAGATCGGACAGCCCCATACGCTAAAGTCATCATTGGTCAATATCAGTGTGGCTTCATCCCAGGCAACTCAACAATTGATCAGATATTCACCCTTAGGCAGGCGATGGAAAAATGTCAGGAATTTAAGATTCCATTATATCATCTGTTTATAGACTTCAAGGCCGCCTACGACAGCATTGCCAGGGTAGAACTGTATAATGCCATGAGAGAATTCCGCATTCCAAACAAATTGATACAACTTTGTAGGTTGACGATGACCAACGTAACTAGTCAAGTAAAAATATCGGGATTGCTGTCCAAACCAATAAATATCTATAATGGACTCCGACAAGGGGACGGTCTGGCCTACCTCCTCTTCAACCTGGCGTTGGAGAAAGCAATCCGTGATTCTGGCGTTACAACAAGAATGATTATTGTCACCAAGTCTAGCCAGATACTTGCCTACGAAGATGACATCGACATCATCGGTAGAATCGAATCGGCGGTACAGGAATCCTTCACCCAGATCGAGCAGGCGGCACAAAAACTGGGACTGCACATTAATGAGGGAAAAACGAAGTACATGGTGGCAACTTGTGCGAAGAGAAGACCTTATGTTGGTCAAACTATCAGGGTAGTGGAACACGAATTTGAAGTAGTGCAATCCTTTAACTACATTGGGTCAATAGTATCAGCCGATAACAATATGGAGGAAGAAATACGCGAACGGCTGATTAAATCCAACAAAGCCTACTATGGTCTATCAAGGCTCTTTAAATCCCGAAATTTATCCATATCATCCAAGCTACTACTGTACGAGACCATGGACTTACCAGTACACAGGTATGGATCCGAGACCTAGGTGCTTAATAAAAGGCACTCTGAACTCTTGGTCGCGTTCGAGAGAAAGGTCTTAAGGGAAATTGTTGGCACGGTATGTGAGGGAGGACGATTCCGGAGACGCTACAACCATGAGTTGTACGCAATCTACCTTGAAACTAATGTTGTAAGAAAAATCAAGCTCGGTAGACTCCGGTGGGCAGGACACCTAGCTCGAATGAGCGAAGAGGAGCCTGCCCGTAAAGTCCTTTGTGGCAGGATGTATGGAAGGAGACAGAGCGGCAGACGTTGTCTGCGATGGAGGGATGGCGTAGGCCAGTAGGCCCAGAGCTTGGGAGTGCCAAATTGGGTGACATCGGCTCGAATTCGGGACCGGTGGAGAAATTTGTTAAATAAGACCAAGACCGGATCTCGGTTGTAGTGCCGATGATGATGAGGATACAATAAAAGAACATTTACTTTTAAAACAGTGAGTTTCATTTACTTTTCTCGTAGTGGACGTTTTGTCGTGAAGTTCGATTTCCTCGGTGGACTGTGTTTTCCCCTTACACCCGGTTGTGGACGAACGTGGCGGCGTTTCGTACTTTCGGTTCGGTGTTTTACGCGGCGAACAATTTATGATGGAGGAGGAAGTGAACGGAGTGTCCGTGTTAGGCACAATACCTCCTCCCCACACACTTATTTCAGAACAAATGGAATAAATAGATTAATCAAAGTAAGGAGCTTCGACCTTAACTCCTGCGCGGAGTCAGGCACGGAAGTTAATCTTCTCGGCATGAAACTTCACATTCCACCTTCAATCAAACGAAATTCATCCGATAAACCTTGGTTTGGTAAAATATGCGAACAGATTACAGTGACCAAATATAGAGCATTTGATTTAAACAATGGCCCTATAATTCCACGGAGTAAACAGAACGAATTTTGTACGAATCAGAAACGCGTGGAACCGAGGATTGAGATTGATCCATCGACCTCGCACCCCGCCTGGTCAATTTCAAAAGCAATAACTCTAGTTTCTTGTCTTTACGTCCATTGGTGATTAGTCACAAATTCAAAATATGGAGCCAGCGTTTTCCCGAATTGATTTTCTGCGAATTCAACTCTCGATGCTGGTCTTTTGGAGCCTCCTGTGACTGAAGTCCCTACATGTCATTCAAGGTATTCTGCGTCGACTGGAGTGTAAAAACATAATTGGCCCGGATAGAATACTAGCAATATCCTTAAAAACTGTGCTCCAGAAATATCGCCAGTTTTTAGTAAACTCTTTCGATTATTTTTTTGCTTTGTTTTCTCTCCACATTTATTAACAATTCAATTACAGATTTTACTTAAGACTAAATGTTAAATTATATTTTACCAATATCATTCTTACATTAACTTACTGGCTCTTCGCAAGCCTTCTAAATTATGCATTATTAATCTTTTGTTTTTCTTATGCCTTTCAGCGTACAATTCTTTCGATTATCCTATCCGTATAAAACCTTTCCTACTCCCTGGAAAACCTGTGGGGAGGAAGTATTGTGCCATGCATGGGCACTCCGTTCACTTCCATCCCCATCGTCTATTGTTCACGCGCTAAGGAATGCACCACAAAACAAAAGAAATAATTGGACCCAGGAACAGCAGCCGGGAAATCAAACACAGGGATTTAGTTTATTGTTTTATTTTTATTACGCAATTTTTAATACCAAAACAATTGCAAACTGTTATTCTATTATAAAAACCGTTTTTCACTTATTAATTTGTTTGAGGGATGAATTGGCCAAAAGCGCTCCAAAAAAAAAAGGAAATGAAAACTCAGAGCAAACTTATTGATGACAAACTCACTTTGTTAATTTTGACATATCGGAGCTGTAGCTACTTATTCGACGTTTCTCCGCCGCGCAACGGAGAGCGGGATCGGTCGGCTGTTGGAAATGGACTCCTCGATATTCATTCGTTGTCCAAGGGAAATTTGGATGCATTCGCTTTTACGGTGGTGATAACCGATCTCATAGAGGAGATCGTGACGGTACACATGTACATGTGTACGTCGGTTCTTTTCATGGGTCGAAACCATGATAACGAATCTGAAAGACCAAGAAGGGGCATAATGTGCATCCAGGAGATGTGTGATCGTCGAAACAAACAAATTGAACTTCGTGGGATGCTAATGGGTTTGTGTTTGATTATGCATCGAAGTCATGAGGAATGGATTCAGGGCAATTGCACGACAAAGGGAAAAACGACCTATGCATCGTTCAGTAATGAGGGTCAGCTGGATAAATGGCAGCCGCTCATTAAAAATTTAGGATACCACAATCGATATGGATTGTTTATGGTATCGCCAGGAAGCCTATGGAGGAACAGCGTTCATTGTTTGCACTTGGTGCGAGTTAGGGAAATTGGCTTCAGCGTCGATTACCCTAATTGAATGCAGCTGCTTGGGATTCATGATGCTATATGCACTTTAAAGAATTATTTCTAGGAATTTTAGATATGCGGTAATTGAATGCAGCTGCTCGGGTATTTTATTGCTGGGAGAAAAAGGTCCAAATTGGTTTGGATTTCCTGATAAGTTGAGCAAGAAATCTTACGGGGAATTGTAGGCGAAGGGATGCTTGAAGGGTAAGTTTTCTTTTACAGGGACTTTTAGGTTAAAGATTTGATCTATTTAATGCGTGAAGCATTTAAGATGCTAATGCGATTGCATTAGTGAAGTTATGAGATTGGGTGGAAGTTATGGGGTTTTTTTAGGTAAGCGAACCATGGGGCTTGGCGGAACCGCCACAAACCCATCGAATTCACCCAATCCTGAAGAAGTGGGAAAAGAGTCTCCCACAAATCTACCGGCCGATAGCATGACTATCTATGTTATCCAAGGTGATGGAAAAGGACCGAGTTGTTTAAGTACTTGGAATACAAAGGACTTCTAAATGATCACCAATGGGGATTCCATAGTTGGTGAATTGCGGGATATTTTTTAACCTTTGTAACTGACATGTGTAATTGAAAAACATGATTAATCTAGGACTGTCGTATAAAATATGTCCAAGGTTTTCGACCGCGTCTGTTACGCAGCGTTACAAAGTAAGTTTCGTTCAAACACACTTTCGCAACAACTTTCCGACAAGGTCAAGGATTATTTCGAAAATCGATCGATTCGGGTTGTCGTAGACGGTGTGCTTTCGAATCACTATTCTATTAATTCCGGGGTGGCTCAGGGCTCTATCTTGGACCCAACCCTATTTATGCTTTATATGAATGATTTATTAGATCGATGAATAACAAAATATTGCGTTTTGTGGGTGATGGTTGACTTTCGAATGATCAGTCTATTAAAGCGTAACGCTGAGATGTAGCGAGATCAACTATCGAATCGGGATGTGGATAGTTGATTTGCGAATTATCAATAAGTGGGGATAAATGGTCTGGGTGTCGGCATGGACGCTGATTCTACCATCCACCCACTACTTCCTCTAAATGTTCCACCGATTAATACACGGAACCAAAAGAACGAAACGCCGCCACGTTTGTCCACAACCGGGAGTAAAGAAAAACACTGTCGACCAACTTGTCCAAAACTGCACGACAAACCGTCCACCAGATAGAAATTAAAACACACTGTTGATTGTTTATTAAATGATTACTTTATTTGGTTTGTATGTATCCAAGTATTTTGCTGCATTTATTTCGTTTTATTTGTCGTTATATTTAAAATTGTGAAGGATAATTTGTAATTTTATAGGTTGAAGTCGTAAATTAATCTAATTAGACAATGAAATCACGCGTACACGTCCGATGTAATGAACCGACGACTTTGTATGACCAAACTGATGAATACAATTCCACTAAACTGTTACTCACGCGACTCGCGGTTGACTTTCGCGTCCCCGTGCGCACCGGGGAGCGGGAGCGGCACGATCGTGGTGGTCAGCGGATGTAGTTGGACTCACCGATAAACGGTTCGTGGAGAGCCGATTCGCTAATGGGGTGAGTTTGTGGTGCGGTGGTAGATATCATGTCCACTAAAGATATGTATTTACTTACCACCAGAGAAACGTAAGGTCCTTCTCTGTGGAACAGAAAACCAGATCATGTAATAAAGATCATGATGATACACATGTATGTGTGTACATTGGTTCATTCATGGGACAAAGACATGAGAACAAAACTAATAATAATGCATAAGGCATAATATGCATCCATGAGATGTGAGTTCGGCTAAGCAAACAAGCCGAATCTCATTGGATGCTAATTGGATTTGTGTTTGCTTATACCGCTGCTGATGAGAAGCAGATCCCGAAATATGAGAAGACAAAGGGAACGTTTGGGTTTTTGTCTGAGATGTGCATTGCGGCTAAATAAATAGGCGGCAATGCAATGTGGAAATGTGCTAGTTTTAGCTAGATTACCGGGAAATGGTGTTTATGGCATCGCAGGTAAGGGTAGGTATTGAATCCCTATTTGCATTTGGTTATGCTGTAGGATTTAATTGGTGCCAAGAGACGCGAGATGCGTATATTTGTTTTGGTCCCTTGTGTGTAGGTCGCCAGCCAATGTGTATTTATAGTGATTTATGATACACTTGGTGAGGACGGGAAATAAGCGACGCAATATTAATGTTCCCTGTTGTGATGGTTACATTGTATGTAAACCAAATCATTTTGTTTTCAGGAACTCGTCTAGGGGGATTTGCCTGGCACCGAAGGTGCCGAATTGATTTTGGGATTCCTGATAAGTTAGGAAAGAATTCTTACAGGGAATTTGTATGCGAAGAGATGCATGAAAGGTAAGGATTCTGTACAGGGATTTTTAGGTTATAAATTTGATCTATTTGATGTGTGAAGCATTTAAGGCGCTAATGCGATTGCATTAGCGAAAACCTATGCAGACTGGGATGGTGTTATGGGGGTTTTTCAGGTAAGTGGGCCGTGGGGTTTGGTGGAACCGCCACAAATCTATTAACGCATCAACGTTTCACCAGCTGAGATGTGGCGATATCAATTACTGAATCGAGATGTGGACAATGTCCTGCAGTGGGAAATGGCCAATCCCGTCGTCTTTAATGCAACGAGGGCACAATATAAAACGTTTACAAGGAAAAATAGATCTTCGGTTTCACAGCCGATGATGAATGGCCAGGCAATTAACTCTAAGGAAAGGACGAATTGCTCGGCGTCACAGTGTGTGGGAATATATCGCGGCACGAACACGTGTCAAATATCGCCAGGTCCGCCTCCAGAAACGCCCAACTTCTTCTCCTTTACAAATCTCAAATAAGACACGCACTCGAATACTGCCCCCCTGTTTGGAGCCATATGCTCCTAAGCATACCCTCGACGTATTTGGTAGCATGCAGAGATGAGCAATCCACCTGATGGAAAACACAGGGCTGATATCGGGACTACAGTCGTTTATCACATGTAAGGCGCGTAGCGAAGCCTTGTTTGTTTTGTGGATATCATCACGGGGACTGTTTCTCGAAGATTAGTAGTACGTAGGAATTCGGCTTATTTGCGGCCCAAAACACACTCTGACGGATCCCATCAATTTGCGGTTCATCATATCTGTACCAAAATTCGGTACGTTACAGAATGGGAAAGCTGTGCAACTTCCTCCCTACACGAGTGTTGCTGAATGTTTCAACCTGCAACTGTTCAAGAGGTATATGGAATATTTTTTATTTTTATTCGGTCCATTTACACATTTGCATCGGATGCTAACAAGCTTTCATTGTAAAAATGAGTTGTGGGCTTGTTGTGTAACACGCAGTTGGAAATATTAAAAATACAAAAATAACGTGAGATGTTGAATCCGGTGTACTATCATTTTTATTTTACATACCATTCTATTTCACTGCGTTGTGTAGTTTAGAAAATTAGATAATTTTCACGCTTGCTATTTGTATGCGCGGATGATCTATTAACAATGGTTATTATCTCCATTTGAAACAGACAAATTCCCTTAGTCATTGTTGTATTTGAAAATACATTTTGACCACACCCATAGGTCGTTTTATCATATGCTATCTGCACCTTAACTCAATTAAGTGCCAAATTTTATCTCTAACCACAGAACAAAAGTTTTCATTGAATTTTGATATTCACTGGAGAAAATGTTCAATTGAATGGCAACTTGTTGAACATGTTTCAGGGGTTCGTTTATAAGCTCTATTCATTTATTGGACGGGTAGTGAATACACAGCTAACAAAGCTAATTCGATGCAGAAGTTTTTCAATAGCCACTTCGATGATTTCAACGAATGCCGAAATCTCTACACGTGCCTCTCATAGCACCAGTTTCCGTGATATTGCAGCATCATTTGGACCCCCCTCTACAGTGATTCCTCTCACAGAACTGTTCGAACTAAAATATAACTGATGTACCCACATACAGAAATCTATTTATAGGCTAGCGGTCACATAATTGTCGAAGAACGTTTTTCTTTTTCTATAATGCTCGTCAGAGGCAAAGTTGGATGATTATTCTTGATTATTGAACCTTTCTTTCTTCTACCTCTACTTGTGATGCCTTTTTCGAGAGGTTACGTGTCCCAGAGCGACGTCGTTATGTAAAACTTGAAGAAAAATGACCGATTTCTTCTAGAAGGAGCATGCTATCGGCACATGCCAATAAATAGTAGCTCCTAGTTACAACTTCCTAGAAGACAATTAGCCCATATGTGAAGTCATTTTTATGAATAAATAAATAAAGAGGTTTGGCTAACGTAGATAAGGAAGATCGGATGGTTTTGCGAACTGTGAAAAGACTGTCAGTCAAATCAGTTCAATATTGGCTAACCTCTGATACACAAAATTCGCGTCTCTGCCGCGTCGCTGCCTGTGTAGCCGATAGGTCAATATCTGGCACGTTTGATTTACTCGCATTTGTTCTAGAACGAATGAATTTCGGCAGCGCTGTCACAATGAACCGACACATTTTTTGAATTCATTTGCGCTCTTTTCCTGTGGAGTTAGATGGAGATCCAGACGGAACGTTAACAATGTTAACATCGTATTGTGTATATTTTAATCAAGACTTTTGTTATTGCCTGGACTTCGAGAAAAACGTCGCGTTACCAACCGGAGATTGTGTGGATTCTAAATATAGTAGTCTAACGGCGATTTTACTGGACGGGTTCATGGAACGAGAACCTGGCTGTTGAGTCACTTGCCATCGGAACGATGTAAAAATAACATTTTTAGGTCAGATAAATTTTTCCCAAGAATAGTTTTATGCTATGTGGGAGGATTCATGACCACCCAGGCGTTGCAAGGTAACCGAGAATGTGGCTGCCCCACGGGGTTGCTTCTTTTTCTATCATATATTGTTCTCGTTACTTGCTCTACCAAGGATTTTGGAGTTATATTGATGTATAGTAATACGCACACTGCTTTAAGAACTTTTCGTCATTTATACAAGCTTTGCTTACAATTAACTTACCACTAGATGCTGCGGTTCTGTCGAACAGAGTTGAATAAATATAATATAAAGGCTTTTACGTGGATACAAATATTCGTTAATGTGTATTATTTCTCATTCTATACTTTCTAGTGACCACTATCCCTCTTCTAAAGTGTAAACATAACATCGCTGTCAGGGGGAACATCATGCAGATATCATGATAAATAATGGAACTTTGAGAGGTTCGTCATCGCATAACCGGGCTAGCTCTCGAGGCTCGGCCCACGCTCGACTGGTGACGGCATTTTGTAACATCAGGGGCATCGGTTTCACCAATACTAATGTAAACGCCGTCCACCAATATTTGCAAACAACGTAACCTGATATCCTTGCCCTAACTGAGACCCAGGTCGATTCGTCAATTGATTCGACATATCTTCGTTGCTCAGGATACGACTTATATTCGAGATTCCGTTTTAAGAGCGGAGTCTGCGTCTTCGCGCGGTCCGATTTGGCTTGCCAGAGGATGCTGGCGTTGGAGCCCAATATCATGGACATCACATGGTTGAGGGTCGTGCTGAGGAATTCCGTTAAATTTCTTTGTTGTCTTTACCGCTCCCCGAATGACGATCGACCGGCGACATTTTTCGAACATCTTTCATATACTGTCGACTGGATACAGATCAACCACCCAGCTTCTGAAATTATTGTCCTTGGCGATTTTAATGTGCACAATTCCTACTGGTTGTAACATTCTAACAGAACCGACGAGGCTGGGAGGCTGGCGGAGATGTTTGCTGTAAGCCACAACTTGACTCAACTCGTGGGGGAACCAACGCGAGTGCCGGATGCCCGAGGCGATTATGCGAACACCCTGGATCTGTTTTTGACATTCGAACCGAGTATTTATACCGTAGAGGTTTCTGCGCCACTGGGAAACTCAGATCACTGCTTGGTATCTGTCGCGCAAGCACTTGCATATCAAGAGAATAACCGGTCTAGGCAGCTTCGACATGTATGGAAGTATGGGGCCGCTAACTGGGACGATATGCGAGATTTCTTCGCATCCTTTCCATGGTCGGAGGTGTGCTTCGGAAACTCCGATGTTAACGCTTGCGCGGAGTCGGTATCAGAGATTATTCTCCTGGGAATGGAGATGTATATTCCGCATTCCATCAAACGATGTTCGTCTGATAAACCTTGGTTTGACAAAAAATGTGAGCTGATTACAGCGGCAAAAAATAGAACTTTTAAGCAATGGCGCTCCAATCCCACCGATGTTAACAGAACGAATTTTGTTAGAATCAGAAACGTGTGCAACCAGGCGATTGATACCGCGAAGAAGGCTCACAACGACAGGGTGATCAATAAGCTCCTTCGGTGCCCAACTGGTTCGCGCTCCTTCTGGTCAATGGCAAAGGCTGTCAGCAGTAACTTTGCTTCCTCCTCTTTCCCTCCGTTGGTGACAGACAGCGGGACGTTAGTCACGAATCCAAAGGATAAAGCTAATGTGTTCGCGAATTTATTTTCGGCGAATTCAAACCTCGATCCCGGCCTTTTGGAGCCACCTGTGATCTCGCCACTACAGTCTTCCATGCGGGACGTGAGATTTCGTCCGCGCACTATTCAACGCATTCTACGTGAACTGGATAGTAGGAACGCAACTGGCCCGGACGGAATACCAGAAATAGTCCTTAAGAACTGTGCTCCAGAACTATCGCCGGTTCTTGGCAGACTCTTCCGCCTAACTTATGCACGGAGGACCTTTCCTGCCTGCTGGAAAACCGCTCGAGTTCAGCCAATCCCAAAGACGGGAAAAAAGTGTCTCCCACAAAATTACCGTCTGATAGCATTACTGTCTATTTTATCTAAGGTAATGGAAAAAGTCATCAATACAGAGTTGGTTAAGTATTCGGAGTGCAACGGACTTCTGAATGATCGTCAATACGGATTCCGTGGCAGGCGGTGCACAGGAGACCTTTTGACACTTATAACCGATATATGGACATCTGCGATTGAACGGCATGGTGAGTCAAGGGCGGTCGCATTGGATATCTCCAAGGCTTTTGACCGCGTCTAGCACGGGGCATTGCTGAGCAAACTTCGTTCATATGGACTTTCCCAACAGCTTTGCGACTGGACGAGGAGCTTCCTCGATCGATCCGGGTTGTTGTGGACGGCGAGTGTTCGGATCTGTATCCTGTTAATTCGGGGGTGCCCCAGGGTTCTATTTTGGCTCCAACCTTGTTCTTGCTTCACATAAATGATTTGTTGGAGACAACGGATAACAAAGTGTTCAAGTGTTGTTGCAGATGATAGTACGCTTGTTTCCTCCTTTTCGAGTGATCGGCCGATTGGTGCATCAACGTCGCACCTGCTGAGATATAGACAGATTGACTCTCTGAACCAGGATCTAGATAAAGTCCTGCAGTGGGGAAAGGCCAGTCTTGTCGACTTCAACGCAACGAAGACCCAGTATACTACATTCACAAAGAAAAGTGGATCATCGGTTCCACAGCTGATGATGAGTGGCCGGGCCCTCAAGGCTGGGGAAAGTTTGAAATTGCTCGGCGTCACGGTCTGTGGGAATGTATCATGGCATAAACACGTATCGGGTATGGCCAGATCAGCCTCAGGAAAACTGAGTTATCTTTTTAGAGCTAAGAAATACTTTACTCCGGCCCAACTTCTTCTCCTATATAAATCCCAAATTAGACCCGCGCTCGAATATTGCTCTCATGTTTGGAGCTCGGCTCCTAAACATACCCTCGACCTACTTGAGAGCGTACAAAAACGAGCGATCCGCCTGATCGGGGACTCGGCGCTGACGTCGGGACTACAGTCGCTATCACATCGAAGGGGCGTAGCCGACCTCTGTCTGTTTTACAGATATTTTCACGGGTGCTGTTCTTCGGAGATTCTTGGCATTGTTCCACGCAATTCGGTCTATATGCGCTCCAAAAGACAATCCGACAGATCACACCCGTTTGTGGTTCATCTCCCGACGGCGCGAACATCCCTGTATCAGAACTCGTTCCGTTACAGAGCGGGGAAGCTGTGGAACTCCCTTCCCACGCGAGTGTTCCCGGAGCGTTACAACCTGCAACTGTTCAAAAAGAACTGCAACAGTTATTTGATGGCATCTCGGGGCGCCCACTCGACGCTATAAGTTCGCCTCTCCCGAGAGAAGTCTAATAAAAAAAAAAAAAAAAAAAAATTTCGCTGTACTAATGTTGTTCCTCTTCGGCGTATATATGTATATTTCCAAATCCATGTTCAGCAATCAGTTGTATTCTTTTGCAAGAAAGGCCCGCTTCTCCAATCTAATTTATTCATTTACCTTCTCTTGTTCTTGGGCATCATATCGACCCTCTTTCGCAAACACTGCCTTTTGCCTAGATGCCATTTTTGGCCTTGGCAACGTTATGATCAAATTAAGACACAACTCCGTTCAGTGCTTCTTAAAAACTCCTCTTTGCATTGAACACCAGCAATATTTAATTGAATTTAAAAAGCATCTTGAATGTTCGTTCCTCAGTATATATCACCGTCGGAATAAAACTCAACCTCTTGGTCCAAGGACATCTCGTTTTATCTTACACCAGGGAAAACGTTGTTCCTTGTACACGGTCAATCTTTCCTTTGGGTAGAGAGAGTTCAAATACAAAAAGGATCAAATAAAAAAATAAAAAAAATAAACAATTCCTAAGTCTACACTCTATCACAGGACCGCGCCGAGATCTGTCTCATCATATTAATTACGGGACGTAGGCGCACAGTTCCTGTTATCATCTATCACGATGCTATAACGGTGAAGGATGGGAACGCAATCTTCTCTACGTATTTTGACAAATTTTCCCAAAATAACTTGGCGGGAGTTAATTAAAGTATTGTTCAGGGAAGCGAACCAGTTTGTTCTCAAGGACATTGGTGGGTTATAAACACGAGTTTAATTAATTCATCTTCAGTTCCGTTGTTTTGTCTTGTTTTGCTTTGAACACCAGAAAGGGGCTTACGATATGCGAAGAAAGCGAAAAAAAAACGACTTCAGAGGTTCAATTCTTGACGTTGGTTTGGTATAGCCGATCCTTATTACTTGTAAGTGCGGACACACCAGACGTCTGTTCACTATTCTTTAATTTTCCTTAGAGAAGGACACATTTCAACGTAACAAAATCGCGGGCATTATTAACCTTGTAAAGTATTTAGTGATTAGTTTCTAAGAATATTTTGAAAAGGGCCCACTTAACAAAAACTAAACAATTAAGAATAGAAAAAATGTAATCAGTTTACAACGATGTTTATGACAGATTAAAAAACGTTTCCTTGACAGTTCAAATTTGCGGAGCTGATTAATACAAGTATTTTCAATATGCATCTTACAGTGGCACATGGTTCATAATGCCCATGTTGCCTGTAACCGTACGAAGTACTGCTCATTCCTTTCTATCTTTCTACAACAAATAAATCGGATTTATTGTTCAAGCAAAGAAGATACGGCAGTTGTAGACATTCCATGTAATACATTTCTTGCGTATTCTTCTGTGTAACTAGGAGAAAGCACACCTAGTCAAAATTGTTATTTTATCAGAAAAAAGTTAATGCCTTGTTCAAACAACGTCATTTAATTTCAAACCAAACATTTTTCCTCCGGGAAAACAAAGATTAAGCGTGTCCACGTCGAATTTCACGCAGTTGACTTCACATTTTATACAATAAATTGTGAGTTATTGTCTCATCACACTTCCTGATAATGTTTATATTTAGTTACGATAATTCACATTAATAAAATTTCTTACAAATGTATTCATATAATTTTTGGTATTCATTTTAACAATATATTTATTTATGATAGTTCACACGAATAAGAGGCTCACCTTGATAACGTTTCTTACGGATGTTTTTACATACCTTGAACGTCCCCAATATACTTCTTTCTTATGATATCCAATCAACAATGTTTCCATCAACCACGAGAGTCGTTCTTCTCTTCCTTGTTACCCTTGTTCTCAACTTGGATCAACAAAGTTTGGCTGCGGCAATGCAGTGTTCTCACATTGACCAGCTTCCCATTTCCCTATTACGCCGAAATGCCATGTCCTTATTAATCTCAATACAATAAACGAATTGTGCATTTGAACTCCTATTTACGCGCAAAACGTTTCAACGGACTTAATAATAATAAATAATATTGCACTTCCGCAATTATGATTGGAAAGTGTTTGACGGTCATTGGCTTTGCATTCCCACTCCCGGGGATATATTATTTTGTAGACTAATTGGTGTAAACATATCGATGATGCTATTATTGGTATGACTTTAATTTGGGCCATTACCGATATACAGGGTGTCCCACCCTATCCGAGCGCATCGGCCAACACTATAACTTTGACATTATTTTCCTGAAAGCTGTTATAGAGCAAGTGGTTGAAACTTCGATTTTGCATTGTATTGAGAACGTGCAGAATTACTTATGATCAAATTGAATACCAGGGTTGGCGATATGTCCTGTAAGTTGGGGTTAAATCCGAGAGATGAAGTATCTCTTGCATCCTTTTTAAAACCGTAAGCCCACGAACCCCTGCACTCCTCAGGACTTTTAATATCTATTCTTTTTAGTCAAGAGACATGTGAATTCGGGTGCTAAAAATATAGAATTTGTTAGGTTCGGCTTCTTTGCTATTGGCTTTTTTAATTTTAATTTTGGTGAGATTAGAATCCTCATTTATTTAGCTTAATACAAGCCAATTGGAAAAAAAATCGACCAGGTGTAGTGATTCTAAATCACTACACCTTTCCATTTACCTAAAACCCCCTAACCCAATATCCCATTCTGAAATACTTACCCTCGACCTAAAAGCCCACTTCCACTCATCCATTTTTCCATAGTGAGTCATATGTGCGACCGATTAAACCAAAATTTAATCTGCCGTACATTGATTCAATTCCCGAACCCTAATTCTATTTAAAGCACAAAAATCGGATTTGTGCTTCGCCAATGAACAAACACTTGTGGACAAATCCCGATTTGCTACAGTATAAAAGGGCGGCGCATATTGGTTTCGCGTCAGTTTAACAGATTTCATTCATTTCATTTCATTAGACGCCAAAGACGTGATCTGCTTTTACTACCGCACCCAAGACCTACCGGTCTTGTATGATTTCTTTCCCACCATCCCTCTATAAAAGTAGTTAGAGAACACCTGGACTAACACTGTCCACACTATCCTTGGATACCCAGCCTTTTTTCTTTTCTTTTCAGATATCGCGAGACCGAGCCCAACATCCTCACGGATGTGGGTGATTCTGGTTATCGCAAGATGACAGGATGAAATAACACTGCCAACTTGCTGCAACTGTGGCAACAAGGGGCATCCGGCTAGCTACAGAAACCGTCCTAAATATAAAGAAATTATTCAAAGATCCAAGGAACTCGAGCTAAGCAAACAGCCAAGTCAGACTTCGGAAAACAGGCCACACAACACTTCATCCAAAATGGATTTACATTTCCCGACATGCTTAAAGGACAACAAACAAAGAATATAAAAACTCTCCCAACTCTTCCCCCTCAAAAACATATTCAAGTCCCTAAGCGAGCCCCGAGAAAGGCCAACACGACACAACAAATTCAAGCGACGGTGCAAAAGCCTCCGAAGGGGCAATCTTCAATGCTCGACAAACTACTTAGTTTCTCCCGTTTGATTGAAGATATTCGACCCCGATATGAGAAACTAACAACCGAGGCAAAGAGGGAGGCACTCCTTTTCACTGCATATGCAAGACATACCCTCCACAATGGATTCCAAAATTAAAGTTGTCCTTATAAATGTCAACTCCCTTGTTTCGCTTTCCAAGCGTATGATAGTCTCTGTCTTCATAAAGGATAACCGGGCGGACGTGGTACTTGAAACCGAAGCTAGGTTGCATCCATGTCACCGTCCCGTATTCCCAAACTTCTCCATGATTCGAAGAGATCGAACCCTCACTGGCGGTCCCAGTATCAACGGAGGTGGCACTTGTATACTGGTTAATAGCGGACATCGCCATGAAGCTATTGACCTGCCACACTTTGACTCCATAGAGGTGTCTGGAGTTGAACTGCACCTGGCTAATAGTGGTAGAGTGAATATATACTCCGTATACCACTCGCATAAAACCAATAATGGCCCCATTAATCCCGAAGATATCGGCAAACTAATATGGACCTCGGGGTATACACCCTTCATCATAGGGGGCGATTTTAACTCCAGACATCCCCACTGGAACAACTCTGTCTCTTGCCCAAATGGCACAAAACTGTACCAATGTTATACCGAAAACACGTATGCCCTCAACTTCGAAATAGTCGCACCTACGGTTGGTATTTGAGGTAACTCAATTCTGGACATATTTTTTGTGTCCAAAGACTTACTTCCACAAATCACTCCTCCTCAAGTCTCAGCGGGTGTATCTGACCACAACGCTGTGACCACATTCATTCGCGGCTATCGAGCATCCCGGGCTCATATCAGATACATACCCGATTATGGGCGGACAAATTGGGACAACTTCAATATTACATTGAACGATAAATTCCACCAATTCTCTCTTCCCGCTGACAGGAACCTAACGACGGTTGAGATAAACAACGCTGCAAAACGACTTCACGAGATTCTAGTTGAAACTTCGGAGACTCATGTCCCGAAGTACAAACTTGAAAAGACTTATCAGATTCCCCATGACGACATCACTCTTCGTATCATCCGGGAGCGTAAAAAGCTCTGCAGAATGATATATCGTCACCGCTTTACGCAAAGGGAGCCATTATTGCGATCCATTATTCACAATATTGGTACACTGATAAAACAGAGAATCCAAAACAATCGTACCCGACAATTGGAAGACAAGCTGAAGGGTATTCAGATGGACCAGAACGTTTATAAAAATGTTAAATAGATATGTGACACTTCCCGTATCACTGGGCCAATCATACACAATGGTGTTGTTGTTAATAACGACACCAATAAAGCAAATATCATCGGAGAGACCTTCGAAAACAATCACAAACTTACTCTCCAAATCGGCGACCCGGATACTAATGCGATCATTAGTTCAGAGGTCCACAGTAAGTTGGACGACTTCAACGAGCCAATTGTTGTCTTTAACCCAACTAACAGTGCATACTTCGATGACACACGTGATAATAGTCACGGTTTCATCGCACCAAATACCCTACAGAGCCTGGTTAAATCTCGAAACCCTAAGAAGTCACCCGGTATCGACAACATGTCATACATCTCGTTGCGAAGGCTTTCTGCCTTATTCTTTATAAAGCTCTCCATTCTGTTCAACCATGCTTACAACATGGGGTACTTTCCCCATGAAAGGCACGCTATTATTTGTCCAATAGCAAAAGTTGGGAAACCAACTTATCACCCCATAAGCTTTCGCCCTATCTCGCTTCTCACTTGCATCAGCAAAATATATAAAAAATTCATATACGAGAAACTAAATAACTTTATCAGTGCCAGGAACCTAATACCTGATTTCCAATTTGGATTTCGAAGAGCGCACAGCACCACTATGGCTGTCAACATATTTCAAAACCACGTCTGCGTGCGGCTCTTTAATAAGGAACCCACCGTTGCGGTGAGCCTGGACATTGAAAAAGCTTTTGACACGACTTGGATCGAGGGTCTCGTTTTTAAATGATTGAATACTGGCCTCAGCAGAACGCTATGTAGTATCATCTACCAGTTCGTTTTAAACAGAACCTTCCAAGTTAGAGTGAATGGAAAGCTTTCCCGAACTTTTCACGCCGCTGCAGGCGTTATTCAATATTTACACCTCCGATATTCTTCGCCCTATGGACAGGAGAGTAAACCAGACATGCTATGCGGATGGCGTCCTAGTGTACACGTCATCCAAAGGCCCTAAACTCGGATAAAATCGACTCAATCGTCATCTAGACGAACTGTATCAGTACTACAGTCGATGGAAAATTCGTCTTAACTTAGCTGTAATTCTGAGTAGTAAACACTCTCAACTTACCTCTCGATATTCACAGAATATTCGAATAAAAATAGGAGATACTACGATTAGACCACAGGACAGGATGAAATATCTTGGGGTCATTTATACCCCAAAAATGAATTTCATCAAACATGTGACCCACACTCTCCAAAGGGGCCTCGGTCGATCTAAGCAACTGCACAATATCTTGAAGTGGAGCTGTGGGGGTTTCTCTATTCTATATGAGAAACAACCCACAATTCTAATCTTATTTCCACCTTATTTCGACCGCTTTCAGCGCGTCATACATATCCATTTCCCTCATATGAAATACATAACTTCCCCAAGGACGCATAGCTAAACTCATTATACTATGCAGATAACGCATAATTGAGTTTAGCTACAATCTTCGCCACACGGCAACACTATTGCTCTAACCATGGGATTTCCACCGGAAATTCCATTCGTATTGGTTAGCAACAACCAAGTCAAACCAAGCGACGCGGTTGCATCATCATCCATTGGCTTGGGTATTTACCAACATTCCACGGAGTTTTCTCCATGGTATTATATCCCCAGCCGACACGGCGTCCCATTGACTTTTCCCAGATCACCCATTTCCTTGGGATCAATGATCTCTTTTTGCAGGTGAATAACATCAGCTAGGTTTTCTTCTCTCTCGTATTTCTGTCTTTCTATAGTGCGATGACCTAAGAGATCATCACGAGGTCAGTAGACCAGTCGCATACGCGGCACTGATGCACACACACTAAGCCAGATCAACCCTGGGTTATTGTGCTTTCCCTTTTGATTTCTCCATCCTTGCCACGCCCATCGACGTCGAACGAATACACAAGTACGTTTCTACCTCGATGAGTGTGGTAAGTTGAGGAATGCACAAGAGAGCATGATTACCATTGGCGGATCGATGTGTAAAAGCAGAAATCACAATTTCCACCCTAATTCAAATTAGTCACATCTCAATCGTCTAAGTGGAAGGTCGCGCCGCCGCTCGTCTTCATAAATCACACGCGATCGATTTTTATTAAGAGTCTGTCGAGTCCTATTTTGGAGTCTCTGGCCGGAATTAAAAAAGAAAACAAAAGGAACAATAATGTTGTGATGGTGATGCTTTTAGTTCGGAATTCTAGTGCCTAAAACCTAGAAAGTCCAAAAACAAATATATTCGTTAAAGTCAAAGAAAAAAAAAAAAAATACATAAAAGTGGGCAGCGATAGTGAATGTAATCTATAAAAAAATATTAAGTAAAACTAAATAAAAAAACATTTATACAACACAACAACCCAGTGCGTTCATTATTCTTCCCTTCTTCCTGGGGACAATTTTTCGGTGGACAAGCGTTGGGGAAAAAGTGAATACGTGCCCTACCCTGGCAACAATACTTTTCAACCCCCACAGAGCAACAAAGTTGACACCAAAGTTAAGCTTCTCTGCTATAAGCAGCTCATCCGATCTGAAATATCGTACGCCTTTCCCATATGGCCCTCCATATCTTCGGCTCAAATGGAAAACTCCTCAGAAGGTGCACCAATCACTCTAGAAGGCCTGACGGTCGTCATTACCCCAACTCTCACATATACGAAGGCGCCTCCATTACCCCTATCGACGAGTACTTGCTTCAATTAGCATATAAGTACCTCGAAAGCATTCAGAACAGCGAGAACCTACTTGTACGGGATTCTTGCGTTCTTGACCCTTCTCTCTCTCTCGATCTCCTCGGATCAGACCCCCACAAGTTGTTCTTCAGTACAAAACTGAAGAAAGCACCCTTCCCAACAACATTCCCCTCTATAATAGAGGATTTCTGGATCCATCCCATAGGGTCTACTCTTAACAAACCACACACACACGGACGCACAGTACAAGATGGCACAAACATACACACACCGACCAAAACGCAGATCATCAGATGCCAAAGACGTGATCTGCTTTTACTACCGCACCCAAGACCTACCGGTCTTCTATGATTTCTTTCCCACCATCCCTCTATACAAGCAGTTAGAGAACACCTGGACTAACACTGTCCACACTATCCTTGGATACCCCCCCTTTTACCTTTTCTTTTCAGATATCGTGAGACCGAGCCCAACATCTTCACGGATGTGGGTGATTCTGATTATCGCAAGATGACCAGAAGTCAGAGACAAGACGAAGGACACCTCTGTCCTTGTCTCGCTAAAGTCGGCCCTCTCGCCAACCCATTTTTTTGGGAATTGAATCAATGTGCGGCAGATTAACTCTAGGTTTAATCTGTCGCACATATGACTCACTATGGGAAAATGGATGAGTGGCAGCGGGCTTTTAGGTATAGGTAAGTATGAATGAATAGGAATTGGATAGGTTTTAGCGAGGGTAAGTATTTCAAGATGGGATATTGGGTTAGGGGGTTTTAGGTAAATGGAAAGGTGTAGTGATTTAGAATTACTACACAGGTTATGCACACGTTACCGTAGCGGAGAGCACAACACCAATAGGGAATCGGAAAAATCATCAGAGCCGTATTCCAGAGCATTAACTTCCGTAGCGAGTTTAAACATCGCATACACGTGGCCTTTTCTAACGCTATAACGCCATGATAGGCCACTTAACAACTGCCTTCAAATAATGCATGTTTTTTTTTCACCAATTGGCTGGTAGATGGTCGCTTTTTAATTTTGCAGATTGCGAGACTAAACGATAGGGGCCAAGCTTTTTCGCGGCAGCGTGTTACTTCAAAACAGGGTTTCTTCAAGTGTGAATAAGTTCATAATCTCGTGACCTGTGTGACTGTGATCACCATAACATAACTCGCGGTTCCTGTTTACTTTTGAAAGTCCAAACTCTGTTTAAGTAATAACACTTTGGACTCTAGTTAAGTAATAACACTCTCGACTCTGGTTACTAGGTAAAAAGACGGCAAAACACTCCTAAGATAAGAAGCGCTTGCAATACATCTTTGACAAAATCGAGTAATATCAGCGCAACGTATTGAAGGTCTCGTGTTTAGTACGAAATGATAAGGTGAGTATTCAATTAGTTCCCTTTCTCCACGTTGCTGTCAACGCCTACTCCTGCCTCCCCCGGTCTTTACCGACGCACACATGCGCCCATCTCCAAGGAATACGCATATAAGCAATCAGAAAATTTGCATACCAATCGTCGACTAATTAACATCGAACCATCAGAGGTTTTCAAAAGGGTGCATATTTAAGCTAGAAAAAGAAAGCTAACAAGCCCCATTGTCTGCCAGACCCATCTCACATCAACGCAGGTTGTTGCCAACATTTCTATGTGTTACAGAGTGACCAATCCATTTGCGATTGAATGTGCTCACTGGTAAAGAAGTTGTCGCCTTTAGCAAGGCATCAGCGAGAGAAAACATTTTACCAACGTTGTTCGTTGTCTAATGCTTACTTGGGGTTGTTTAAAATGCAGCCCCAATGTTGAAGTATCGACGCCGTTAAGAGAGTTTTTCCGTTAATAGATATACTAGTAGCCCTAGGAAGTATTTCCCGATTATTGATAGGTGCCCCCAGGTGCACCGACTGGCATGTTTTTGGGAAACTATGATATAGCTGATCTAACTGCTTCACTCAGTTGTGTACTTTGTATTGGGGGCAATTCAATGATTGTGATGTACAACAAATAACTTGCCAAAGCTCCACAATCCGAAATCATTTTGCAGTGTATTAGAACATTCTTAAAATTAAGTGTCACTCCTGTAGTGAGAAAGAAACTTCTCACCTGTAGAGAGAGCACAGTGATTTCAGTATACTGCACGTAATACTTGGTATAGCAGGACAATAATGAGGGGTATTAAGTTAGGTTCGAATGTGTGCGACGTGTGTGTGCACCTGATTGTTGACTACAAGTAATAGAATTCCTTTCAATTGTTGGCTCCTTGTTCGACCGCAAATAAGTACGAGTAACTGCGTCTAGTATGGCAAAGGATACTCAAAGGATGTTGTTTGCCCGAAAGGTTCTATTCTTCGAATTTCTGTTTACCAAAGGTGCTGTACGTACAAACAAACACACACACTATACAATGGATGATTTTGTTAATTTAATTTTGAAAATGCCTTTGGAGGGATGCTTGTTGACTGAAGAAGGAGGGTGCGAATCGAAAATAAATACCTGCAGGCTCTTGATCAACCGAATGCGGATAGTAAACCACATACGATAAATCACCTACGGCAACAAAGTAAAACTAAACTTCAAGATCTGCCCAGTATTCTATTCGGTATTACCATATAGGCGGATGGGAAAAGACTAATCTGCCCACGGATTTCAGCCGTCCCTCATCCTTATTAGTTCTTATTATAATTATTATAATAATAATAATAATTATTATTATTATTATTATCGTGTAGTTGCTGTATGGTTTTTTATAAATGTCTACTCCCCAGTAGAGGATTTTATTCCTTGAATGTGAATAAGGTAAAAAAAACCTCTTTAGTAAAAGCTGGACACATTAGCAATTTATATCACTTTTAGGTGGCAAAATTGGGGTCACTTCTGTGCTGTGCTGGGTGACGTTACAGCATTTTGCAATTGTGGCGAAGAATGTAATTCAAACCCACAGTAGAAGCGGTTAGGACCGACGCATCAAACCACAGCCGCATGTATGCGAGAACGTCTCAGACCGCTACATAAGCTGTGATTGCTACGTTAATGCTGTGGTATACGGTTCTGATGATTTTTGCGAATCTCTTTTGGTGCTGGGTTCTTCACTGCGCTTGGATGTGCGTAATTTCTTGGAATCTTCACAAGCTTCCACAAGGGAAGCGCGCCAGTAGAGGGGGTAACAGTTATTGAAGCCACTGAAAACTGCAAACTCTCACCCACGAAGCAGCACGCTCGGTCCTATTTCTGACATTCCCAACTTTTGCGTTGGTCTTTCCCATCGGGTGTTCGTATACCAAAGTAAATAAAATACGCAGTTGCATTGTTGACTATCGATTCATGCGATAAGTATTGTGTAATTCTTAGGACACAAGGATATCCTACAGGCATGACGGTGGTTATTTCGGAGTCTCATGTGATAGGGAGTCCAAGCTGTGTTCAAGAAGTAACAGGAATTTGTATTATTTTTTTTTGTTTAAGAATCTTTATCTACTAATTTTTATAAATAATCTTTTCCAAATTTTATAGCTCGAATTAAGTATGACACAAGGCCATCCTTCAGAACCCCAAGCAATAAGATTGTAAAAGTTATATAGTTAGCTCTTCGAAAATGTTCGTCCTATAACGTTTCACTGTTTGGAAACACTTAACTTAAATTTGTGGTAGTGTGGGGGGGAAGTATGTACCAGCATGGGTACTTGATTCACTTCCTCCTCCATCATATATTGATCACGTGAATATCACCGAACCGAAAGAACGAAACGACGCCGGAAACAAGTTCGAAATACCGAGCGGACACAGCGCAGGAACAATAAAACAAACCCTCCAGGAACGGCAGCACAGCAAATCAAAACACTGTATTTATATTATTAAAACTGGTTTTTATTGTGGATTATTTAATAAATTTATTTGAATTTATTTAATAGTTGTAAGGAGACACTCTTACTGCACTTAATTATTTATTTAATTTTATTGAAGACAGATTCTTTTATTAATGACAAATAAACTGACGCACCAAAATATTATACTAGATACCAGGCGAATATTAAACATGACTGTGTATGTTTACGCTTCTCCGCCGTTGTGACGGAGAGCGGGAGATCGGCGACCAGCGTGGTCAGCGGACGTAAATCGACTCCACGATATTTTGCTCGTTCAGAGCTCACTCGTTCAGCGTGATCATGGTGGTATGTGTGCCCAGAACAAAGAAAGACATAAAGTGCATTCCTAGGATACGATTTCGGTAAAGCAAATAAAACCGAAGTCGTCGGATGCCAATGGAATCTTTGTTGGAACATGTGCGGCTAAACAAAGAGACGATGATCCGATGTGAAAATGTGCTAATTGGTTTTAGCGCGGTTACTGGGAAATGGTGTTTATCGCATCGCTAGAAAGGGTACGTATTGAATACCCATTTGCATTGAATATGCTTGGATTTCAATTGATGCCAAGGGACGCGAAGAGAATGCATGAAGGTAAGTTTTCTTTACAGGGACTTAAAGATCATAGATTTGATCTCTTAAATGCGTGCAGCATTTTTAGGTGCCGAATTCGAATGCATTGGCGAGGACTTGTGCGTTTTGGGTGATGATTATGGGGGTTTTTCAGGAAGGTAAACCGTGGGATTTGGCGGAATCGCCACAGTAGAAATCCCTGATTTTCGGTTTTTATTTTATGACTCGCCATCAAATTTTACAGATTGCAGATCGAAATTGTAGTCAAGATACTTGAAATTGACTCTTCTATAAAACAGAAACAAAAATCTGTCAAAACGAAATTAATTTCACAAAAAAAGGAAAGGATAAGTTACGTTGTACGGTTCAATTTTATGGTTCTATTGTTATCCTTAAGAAATAAAGCTTGCCATTTAAACTAATTGATAATATTTTATGTTTGTCAAGTTTTTTTTAGAGCCTATCTTGAGTAGCAAGTCAAATGTGAGCGCCCTCGAAAAACAATTCACATAACGTACTGTTACATTGTTAACGCGCCACATGGTTCCTGTTTTCCGAAGGCCAGGTGAAAATACCCCAAACAAATTTATACACGTATTGGTATATTGTGATCGCTACGTCGACTTTTGCAACCAACGAGCTAAGCCGAGGGAATTGAACCAGACCTTTTTTTGCCTATTGGCCACAGAGAAAGCTACTAGTGGTATCTTACAAACAATAAGGAATAAATTGAAGGGGGTGAATCATTCAACCTTCTGTAAGTCTTCGAAGGATGGTAGCTGGACACAGAGTCGCGGTTATGCAGTCAGAGTGAAGTCGGCAGTAAAGTAGCATAGGGAGCAAATTGCAAACTATAAAGCCACCATTATGGTTGTCAAATCCAACTGTTCCTTTTGCACAATTCTGGGTCGTGGTCAGGCAGTTAAAGTGAAGTCGGTAGTAAAATGTGGAATGAGCGCAAGAAATAAAGCAGACGAACTCTGTAGTATGGGGAGAAAAATTGTTAACCCGCCATTATGGTTGTTAAATCTGGCAGTTTCTTTTTGCACAGTTCTGAATAGACTGCACCGTTAGGTGTGGTGCTATCCTTTTGCTGTGATTCTGACCGTTCCATAGCGTGAGATAAAATTACATTCTTCACTTCGTCACAAAATTGGAGATGGAGTTTGAGGGCTGAAGTGCTGAGGTTGATATCAAACGAAGTGAGGTAAGAGCTAGAAATGGAGTTGGAGGGCAGATGTTCTAAGGTTGATATCAACGGAGGTTTGGTGTGATCCTCGCCGTTCGATAGCGTGAGTTCGAATCACATTCTTTACATCGTCACAAAATTGGAGATGGGGTTTGAGGGCTGAAGTGCTGAGGTTGATATCAAGTGAGCTAAGAGCTGGCACTCCGTAACATTCCGGAGGCAGATTCGTTAAGACCATGCGATGCGTGGTGAGAAGATATATAGAAGATCCGAGGACTCCGTAAGTTGTAGAGGATGGAGTAGCGAAGGTTTGCGCAGTCGACCACGCCCGAGAGAAGACAGTGGATGAAGAGTGTGGGTACGAGTATTGCGTTTTTCAAATGTGCTTAAGATCATTTGTATAAGGTGGTTTGTATAGGGTGGCAGGATCAAAGACGCGACGCTGAACGCTTTAAATTATGCCGATATCGGTCCTATGATGGGGGAACCAGACCGGGCTAGCATATTCTAGCGAAGCCTGGACACAAAAAAAAAACCTCAGAGGTAACGTCACCTAAGGGTTCGAAAATTCCTTACACCAGCATTTCAGAAATCCGAGAGGAAAATTCGCTTTACGGATTATGTCATTAATATGTGAAAGGAAATTTAGTTTCCTACCATATAAAATGCCCTAATTTCAAATCGGTTCAACAGGTGATGCAGACTGATAAAGGAACAGAAAGGTGGGCGGGGGGGGGGGGGGGGGGGTTGCGGTTCCACAAAAACGTAATCGATTGACATTCACCGAAGGTAAGTTTTAGGCAATCTTTTTGGCAGCAATCCGATAAGCCATCGACATATATTTGAAAGAGTTATGAATCAACTGTCGAGCTAGTAGTTTTGCAAAGTTTCGTATCGGTAGGATACACAAGGACATGAGAATGCTTGTTAATCATGTCAATATCATTTATAGTTTGTATAAAAAGCAAAGGGCCTTAGTAACCAACTTGAGGGACAACCTAGATGGCAAGAAAGAGTTTAGAAAGGACAGATTTGAATCTTATCTTGTAGAGCCTGTAGCGTCTCTAACAAATACACACACGGTAGACAAGCAAATAGGGAAGAACACCGAACGAAAATCGAATAAGAAAAGACATCAGAGCCGTATACCATAGCGATTATATAATAATAATTCACATCAATGGAATATACTTGAGTTTAAAAATCGAATTTTAAACACGGCCAGTAGGCTGATGGGTTGCGCTTTGGTTCAATTTTTGGTGATTCTAACTGTCATAGCGCCAGTTCGAAGCACACGTTCTTCACTATCAATCCCAAACGCCAATTCAGGTAAGAAGGAATTCACTCTATCAGAACGAATTTGAAGACGAGGAAATGTAATTTAAAAAGATGGTCTTTGTGAAACGGGTTGTTACAGCACAGATGTCTTTGCGTATTTTCCTTGAATATATTGTACGATAAGCCTGGGAAAGAGTCTATATTTAGGGGAAGAATAGTGTTGCGGGAATATTACAGCCCTGTAAGCTGTTATATCCATTTGTTTGGACTTGTAATATGTGGCAACCATGAAGGGAGTTATCTTTTGTAAGGTTTCATTTAGTTTCACTAGTCTTAAGACATCTCATGGGAGGTTGCCTTTTTTATGCTAGTTTCGAACAATTCCTCTTTTTACGTCATTGAATGGCGGACAAATCTCCACAGAGAATTCACTTTTTAAGCTTACTACCTTCGACATAGGGAAACAGATGCATTGGTGGACTATTAGAGTATTTGAGTTAAATTAGTCACTCTATGTTGGCTTATTTAGTATTTTAGAGATCAAATTCAATCGTATCCTTTTAATTCATTATACAGTTGAAAATAATATAGTAATAAGATAGGACCATAAAACCATTTCCTGAGGTCCTAATTCCTGTTTACTTTTTACGAATAATTATTTGTCGAATCTAACTTTCGCCCATGAGACAACCGATATAGGAACCCGCCTGTCTCTCCCAGCATCAAATGCACAATAGTTGACACGAGAGGAAGCAAGAATCCATGTAAAGTGGCAAATACCAACAAAAGAAGGCCTGTCTTTAGTGTAGGGAAAGGCTAAAACCGAAGCATCATACAACGAGGCAGTCCGAATGCATTTATGGAGGAGTTTCATTAGTTCAAGGTAACCTACATAATAGCTTGTCTAGAGTGGATATTTCCCTTTTTCGAGGTCATAGTAATTTGTCCGAAGTCACTACTTCACTCTTTTAACCTCAATATTGCAGTAGAAGTGCGCGAGGTCTTGTACGGCCATCTGCAGTAAGTAATTCTTTATAACAACAGAATATTGCAGTCGAGTAGCTGCAGTTGCAAAATCCTTTGCAAATGGTCAAACAATTTACCTCATTGCCACATGAACCTTTGCTGCCTGTTGACACGTACCCCCCCCCCCCCCCCCCCCCCCCCCCCCCGATTTCTCGTAGTACAATTCTGACTGCAAGCATCCTTTGGTTCCAATGAACGGCTCTACAGCTGTTAGCTGGTACAGGCAAAGAAGAAAAGGGAAATACAGAAAACGACCAACACTTATAGAGATCCTTCAAATTACCTTTAGTTCTATGCAACAAGCAACAACAGTGACATGATTGTAACCTTTGCACGAATACATACAATTCCCCCTCAGCTGCCTCATCGTACATTTACTCGAGGTGAGAATAGAACAAAACCAACAAACAATCACCAAGAACGAATGAAACGGTGCAATTGCAGAGTATTGCCTGCAGGAGTGTATCCTGGCATCCAAGTTGGCTACGTCTTAAACACTATTTCGCCCCATCATCATTTATTGGATACTTCCAAGGATTTATTGACGTTCTGTGATGTTATTAAAGTTGATTGCAGTTAAGTCAACATCTCTGCAGTTGCAGGACCACGCAAGGTAACAGCTTGGCCGGCACCAAGGGAACGAAAATAATACAAAGGCAAGTGGAAAAATCTCTTGATCCTAGATTGGGCACGAAACGCCATCCAATGGGGTGTTGGCCGGTAGCAAAGACGACGATGATGACGATAAGGACGATGACGACAACGGCGGCGGCGACACCATTCAATAATACCAACAATACAACAATCCTTTTGCAGGTTCATGTGCAATGAGGAATTATTATTAAATTTTCCTTCGCGTTTGTATAAAACAAAAAGGAAGTAAATAAAAAAATTATATATGTATACATTGTAAATATATATATATATATATATATATATATATATATATATATATATATATATATATATATATATATATATATATATATATATATATATATATATATATATATATATATATATATTATAAAAAGAAATGCACGAAAAAAGAAGGAAAGCAAAACTAGGATACCTTTGACGCACCACAGAGGGACACCGAGAGGAAGAGAACTGTACGACAGGATGTGCATTAAAGCAGGACTACTCGACAATCATGACTGCTGTGCACTTTTGTGCAATTTGAAGTTTATTGTGAGAGTTGTTAATGGGAAAAATATGTTATTTGTGTTTTGTATCCTTTTTTCTGTTTATCCTTTCATATCCTTATAACTTATCTCAATACCAGACGACCAGTCGGGTGCTTTCTCTCTTCCATTTGGATCGGTGTGTGTTGATACACCCACATGAATTGTCAATTTCTCCGTTTTAGTATCAGAAAAATGAAAGAGGGAAAAAGCAATAACAAGGATTAAGGACATATTCGAGAAAAGAACAATATGCAAATGTGTTACTTAATCCTTTTTCTCGTGTTTTCTACCATTCCTGTCCGACCACCTGCTTGAAAATGCAAATTAAATGAGTACCACATAATATTCAAAAGCATTGATATACTACATAATCTCCCACAAGCACACACGCGTACAACTTTGTGCGAAAATCCTTAGGTCACAACTACCGATCATTGGATAATGACCACTTTTGGTCCTTCTAAAGGGTCAAACTTGAATGAAGTGTAGCTTATTCCCCTTGATTCCAGTTCATTTGGGCTCTGAGAATACAAACGTTGACAGGAACGAACTGTGATTGGATCAAATGTTTAATGTGGGGTATCCTTCACAATCGGATTTAATTAGATTCCTTGAGGCGATTCGAAATCCTCCCATGCTTGTGTGAATTCAGTGAGGCATAATCCAATGTATTGCTATCAGCTTTGAATTGAACCAGTGGCGACTTATTTAAAGGAGTGATTTAATAAAAACTATTTGCACCTTTAGCCGCAGGAATATTGTAGGATCCTTTTTGGAAATCAATTCTGTGTGTTCAACAAGCGTTGAACACACCTTCCACGAACACCGGGTTCTTATTGTATTGTGGGCTGGCGTCAGGAACAATGCGGTCTCCTGACATGCACGTTGGTTCGGCGTTGTTGGGCTTCGCCGACTATATGGAATGCGCAATCCCGGAAATACTCCTTCTCATGGCGGCAATAAAAAATATGGTTGGTTTAGTTTACTTTTAAATAACTTTTACTAGATTATTGGATTGGATTGGATTGTAGCTCCGTGCTCGTCAACAGTTAAAGTAAGAAGGAAAACAAACTGGTAAAAGTGGTTGTCATTTGACAATCAAAAGAAATAATGCCAAAATGTCAGCTGGTTGCTGACATTGTTTACGGTGATGCCACATCTTGAATTTAATTGCGAATTCGCCGGTTGTGTCTAGGGCGAATCCGCAACAAATTCAGTCAGCGAAAGGTACAAACAAAATGAATGTTAGGATATGTTAGGAAGTGACTGGACACAGTGGCTTAGCCGAGTTAGTAAGGTCATGAATTTTCCTACAGATCAATGAATAGTAGCAGTAGGGGTAGGGTCTTCACTACACTACCATACTCATAATCATCGGCACTACAACCGGGATCCGGTCTTGGCCTTATTTAGCAAGTCTCTCCACCGGTATCCGGTCCATATCCGAGACTTGTTAAATTCTCCATAATAATTTGTTTTTCCGGGTAAGATTATTAGCCTTGCGTCACTACACTACCAGCTACTTAGATAATGACACGAATACGAATTTCCGGTACATACAAAAATGTCGGTTGGGGTCTGTATTTCAAATTCAGTTTCAGAAGAGTGCACAACAACATTGTGGCGACAGGCATACACGATCATGCAACTATAGTGAAGATTACAGCAGTAGTAAATTCTTCACTACACTACCAAGTACTTAGTAACTCGAATACGACTCAAATTCCGTTATAAAGGAGGGGCCATACATTTTTGCATATTTAAAACACGAATAGAAATAAAACTACAAATGTTATTTTGTCGATCATTTATTTAACGTAATAGACGTTGATTGAAATTTATTTTTTAAAAATGACATCGTCCCCGCCACTCACGTGAGTTAACTATAACAACAGCCTGCAGATGTTACTACGACAACGAAGGCTGCCGAATACAAACATGTAATGTTGGGATTTCCCATCAGCGGACCACAGATAGCAAACAAATACCTCGAAAAGGTCGCCGACAATTATCCCAGACAATTGTCGCAGGTCGATATTCTTAGAAATGAATACCGACTATGACCTTCGTTATCTCTAAGATGTTTTGGCCTTCAGCCATATGTATAAATAGTTTGTAAGGTCTAATTGTAATTCATTCATATTTTGTGTGATAAATGTGCTAGTCGTTTTGCTGCACAAAATAGCATCGAATCGTGGTTTCGGGCGATTAACTCGCGCCCCTCCCTCTAACGGTTTTTAAGAAATCAAGTGTTGCCATTTGCAAAAACGTATGGCCCACCATATACAAAGAAATTTACGGTTAGGTTGTGTATTTCCATTTAGCTTCAGAAGAGTGTACAATCATGGGGATCCCATCAGACACACACGAACATGCAATCATTGTAAAGACAACGCCATCAAAGGAAAATCAGAAATTTAATCATCAGAACCATTAATATATACTCGTAAATCCATGGTTCGGCGAGAAAATACAACCTCGTGTACACACGTCTGTTATCTACTGTATTGGGGTTTTGGTTCTAACTTTTTGCTGAAGCTCTAACCACTTTAAAGTGTGATCACATTGTAATGTTTGTGCATTCTCAAAGTGTTTAATAATAATAATAATTATATATCTTATGTGTTTTGAAATCAGATCCCCTCTGGGAAATTAAATATAAACGGCCAATAGAGGGTACTCACGTTTTTAGAGTGGCTGGCAGATGGAGGACTGTGCCGGCTCTATCCTGTGTATTTATACTATTACTACTATTTATTGGCCTGTAGGGACCCGAAAGTTCATGACCTCATCGACTCGACTCGGTCATTGTTCCCTGTCCCGTGCGCTCTCCTTCCACGTTCGATCATCCGATCCGATCTCCTCGAGGTCAAACCTAACATTGTCCTCCCATCTCCGTCGCGGCCGCCCTGTCGGACTGCCAGAGTTGCCGGAATGCAGTCTTTTGTTAATTTTCGTCGACATTTCGTTACTGGCCGTCAGTATTGTTCCCACGTATTTAAATTCTTTGACAGTTTCAAATATGTTAACCCTGATATTTATGTGTGTTCTCTGAGGTCCACCTACTCTCGCCATAATCATATATTTCGTTTTGTCTTCATTTATTTCTAGGCCCACCTCTTCTGCCGCTTGCATGATGATTCACAAGCTCTGCCGGTATGCAGTCGACTCCGGGAGCTTTGTTGTTTTTCAACCGGTTTATTGCGTCTACAACTTCGTCGAAAGAGGGCTCTGGGATCTGAGGCTCGGCTGTATGTACGTCTGGTGCGTTTATTTGTAGTTGATGGGTGGGCACATTGAGCAGGTTTTCAAAGTTCTGCTTCCATCTTGTCACGATATTGTTTGTTTCTGTCACCAGACAGTCGTTTGTGTCTCGGATTATTTTGGCTCTCCCTCGGTAGCCATTTCTAATTGAATTTATGCCGGCATACATGCCTCTGATATTCTTTGCCCTGGCATTTTCTAGGATTTTTTCGATCCTAGTCTTCTCCCATTTGCGTTTTTTGCATTCGAAAAGTTTTGTTGTCTCTTTCCAAATTTTCGCGTATCTTTCTGCGTTGACTTCATCATATCTTTCTAAGTGGATCACTCTGAGGCGTTTACGTTGTTCGATCTTCGCCCTGCACTCATCGTCAAACCAAGGTTTGGACTTAATTGTTATCTTAAATCCGAATACCTTTTGGGCTGTTAGTTTGATTGTGTCTCTGATTGATGCCCATTTAGTCTCCAGATTATTGGTTTTCTTCTTCCTCACTACTCCCATTCTCTAGGATGCTAAATCTATTCGTTAGTTCCTCTTGATATTCAGCCCTTTTGCGTAGGTCTTTTAGTTTATCAATGTCGAAATTTTTACTCGTCTCCCGTAATTGCCCATGTGGGTTTGCTGCGAGCCGACTTTTAATTTTGCCCATCACCGTGATCGGAGTCGCAATCTACTTCTCTATATGATTTTACGTCAAGAATATTCGAGTGATGTCTTTTATCTATGAGGAAGTGGTCTATTTGGTTACGCGTTACACCATCGGGTGACATCCATGTGGCTTTATGGATTTGCTTGTGCTTGTACATCGTGCCCTTCACTACCAGATCCTTTGACGCTGCGAACGTGATAATTTGAATTCCATTATCATTTGAAACGTCGTGTAGGCTCCCTTTTCCTATAGTTGGTTAGAAGATGTCTTCCTTTCTAATTTTCGCATTGAGGTCCCCGAGGAGGATTTTAACATCGAGCGATGAGATCCCATCAAATACTTCCTCTAGGATCTCGTAGAATGCGTATATATATATATATATATATATATATATATATATATATATATATATTTATATATATATATATATATATATATATATATATATATATATATATATACGCAGGACAGAGCCGTCACAGTCCTCCATCTGCCAGGCACTCTCTCTCTCTCTCTCTCTCTCTCTCTCTCTCTATATATATATATATATATATATATATATATATATATATATATATATATATTGCTGAAGTGACAACCATTCACTGGTTCACCTGGTTGGATTCCGTAGGATTCTCTCCTGTGATGGTAGTCCTTTGTGACCCTATGTAGTGGTGAATATATACTGTGTTGAAGAGGTAGCCGTTTACTTCGTTGCTCCCGTTAGTCCCGCCGTTAGTCCCAGCGGCTCTAGTGATGGTGGTCGGTGATGCAGATGAGACCGTCGTTGAAAAACCTGTTTCAATTATATCAGCATTCAATTGAGCCCCAACCACTTGTGACTGTGGTTTAATGCCTCCTTGTGTCATAGACGCCGAATTAGACGCTCATACCAGAGAGGCACCACGACAATTTGACGATGAATCAGCAAATATTGCAGAGATCACAGGTATTGCCTCCTTGGATACCGCGGGCCCCTCTACAATTCCGCAGAGACGTCAAAGATGATGTCTAGTTTGCTCCTGGATATTGTAAGATAATATGCTATGAAGTTCTATTAAATGTGACTTAATGTATTCGACTAGGTCCTCCCGGGTTCCGTGAAATTTGGCGGCCCCCTCCCTTCATCGGTGGGTTCAATGCACAAATTCGGACGAAAATATTTCACACAAGGTTTTAATTGGACTCGAACATTTATTGTACAATGCCTTCCTTGTAGTAACCTTTCTCTCAGGATCTTTTTAATAAACCGCTCCTAAGAAGGCTCGTTGCGGCCACCACCATGCTTCCGGAGCTTCCGGCAGGAGTAACGACCGATTGTTGAATATGCGCCCGGGAATCGGCCAAGCCAAATAAAAATTGCTTTTCAACTAAAAATAACCTCCTAAAAATAAACTCCTTACACCTCGGACGCCAATTGAGACTGACCTTCGAATCAAAAAAAATGGCGTGGCGAGAGTCCGACTTTGGGGAGACAAGGACAAATGTGTCCTTCATCTTGTCTCTGGCTTCTGGTCACCTTGCGATAATCAGAATCACCCACATCCGTGAGGATGTTGGGCTCGGTCTCGAGGTATCTGAAAAGAAAAGGGGAAGGAGGTATCTAAGGATAGTGTGGACAGGGTTAGGTCAAGTGTTCTCTAACTACGTCTGGCGTCTAACTGGCGTCTGATAATTTGCGCTTTGGTCGGTGTATGTGAGGGGAGGGGTGATCTTCGAATCTGAAATTCATCACACTTTTATTTAAAATCTTATCGGGATTTTGTATCCCGAATGCATCATAATGCGAGCAGAATCTCGAAAAAGATTCTTGGCTGGAGTCAAATGTTTGTATTTTGAGATAAGAATTCGGTTAGGCGAATTCTTGGAAACATGAGCGTAACTATGGAAATTGAACATCTGGTTCAACTTACCATATGCTTACTATTGTTTGAGGATCATAGGAAATTGATGTATATATGATAAACGAATATTTGATTCGTTTACCAGGAATTTTGTTGGATCGGGATAATGTCTTTGTGGATTTGAGTTAAGGATTATGGGGAGTTGCGTGCAAGGACGATAAACGAATATTTTATTCATTGATCGCGAATTTTGAATATGGTTGATTGTTTTTTGAATTGTAGGTAAGGATTATGGGATTTGGATGTATGTGTGTGGGAAGGAGATAGTAGGACTTTTCAGAGCACTACATCCTTACAAATATTTTAATCTTCACCAAAAATGTTTTTCCTTTTGACACCGCAGCCTTCTCATCCATTTTCTCCACACAAAAAAAAAACAACCAACAAACAGAAAAACAACGGCCAAAAACTAAGAAAAAACTGTTCACACCATAAACAACCTTCAACCACTCTTTTTTTTAGACCTAAACTGTGTCTCTGGTATCTCCTCCTCCGTTATCTCTTTGTTCCCTGACACCACTGTCAGCGAAGAAACTTGGCCATGACTGTCCCGAAAGTGATCGAAAACACTATTGCCGAATTTAGCTTATGCAGGTTTGTGCACCAGCTATTTTTTGGTTTTTTATATTTTCAATTGTTAAATGGTATACATGAATGTAGTTCTTTTATGTTGTAAATAAATGCTATTGTAATTAGCAAATGAATATGGTGTAGTTTAATATTTTATTTATTACGCGTAAATGAAAATGTATGTGTAATTGTAAATTGTTTAAAAGTTTTAATTGTTATGTATGTTTGCTTATGTTTAATGTTCTTTTCTCGCCGAGACAACGGCGGAGGGGGAAGTTACCCCGTAACAACATCCGTCGCCTCATAGCAGACTTACTATAACACCATTTTACTATTTTTTTTTTAAGACTACGTCAAGCAGACGATGTTACGTAGTAACTCACCCACCACCTTTATCCCGCTGAGAAACATAAATAATACATAAATCATAAAATAGACACATAGTCCATTTTGACATTTTTAAGCACATAAAATTAAAGCCAAATTAAAATACTAAACATTAACATTAAACGATGAGTTCCCTTTTTTTTATTTAAAATTCTTTTTTTTATTTATTATTTACTTCGCTTTTTATCGTTGTGCACATTATGGCACGTCGTGTTCTAACGGCCATCATAATATGCTGTATGCCGTAGGTTTGACAATCTCTTGTAAATTCTTTGGCTGTGAATGCTGTACCTCTGTCGGGGGCAAGTCCTAGTGCTGACGCATCCGTGTGAACCTGGTGATTACAATCTCCATCGTATAATGCCAGGAGAGGAGGGTTAATCAGTGGGGACTTGAGGTCCTCAAATGCCGCCTGATGCATCTCCACCCACGCGAAGGGATTTCCCTCCTTTAGCAGTTTGGTTAAGGGTGATGCTATTTGTGGGTACCTCGGTAGAAACTTCCGAAAATAACCTGGCCACAATTTACAAGGCGTACATTCGACCCAAAATGGAGTTCAACTCCCATATTTGGTCAGGGGCATCCAAAACTGCACTACACATGGTCGACAGGATGCAAAAGCGAGCAGTGAAACTTACTGGAGACCCTACTGGAAGTCGATCAATTCTGTCGTTAAAACACAGGCGCAACGTATCATGCCTATTTCATTTCTATAGGTATTATCACGGTCGTTGCTCAACTGAACTTGCTGAATGTGTTCCGTCCCTTCAGACATTTTCCCGCGACACCCGCCAATCTGTGAATGCGAATCATTTCACGTTGAAAGTGGAATTCATGCGCACAAATAAACATAGAGAGTCATTCTTTATCCGAACCACACGAATGTGGAATGTTCTGCCTGGTCATGTGTGATCCTGGCCGTTGTGATGTCCAGACATTCAAGACCAATATACATCGACACCTCCTTTCCTGACCCACTTCCTCTCCATCCACTCTCAGTGTGCTCTGACATTAAAGGGTATTTCAAAATCCCCTTTTGTGCGGTCGTTAGTGTAAAAAAAAGCAGTCGATAAGGGCCAGGAACTACCGCACGTGATGCACATTTTCTGGTTCAGGAAACTTTTTTAGCGCCGCTTTCTTCCACTCGGCTGGTTTTATTCCGCTTCCGTCCAGTTGATGTACGAGAAATTCAATATTGGTTTTCAGAACCGCACACTTTCTGATATTGAGGGCCAGTCCCGACTCTTCAGAACTACCGGAAATTTTCTGAGTTTTTTTAGACCTCCCGCTACTGAATCACCTCCGATGATGATGTCATCGTGCCTGCTTTTATCTGATTCAAGCACATTTGGAAGTAGGCTGGGGCATTCACCAATTCACCGAACGGCATGCGAACGAATTCACACAATCCGTTTTCCGTAGCGAATGCGGTATACTTCCTACTTAGTTTCGCTATGGGTATCTGGTGATATCCGGACTTGAGGTCCAACGTCGTAAATTATTTTTTCCCAGCTAACGTGGCAAGGGTCTTCTGCACAGTAGACATCGGCAACTTTTGCTTGACCGTTACTTTGTTTAGTTCCCGGTAGTCGTTACACATTCAATACACGCCATCTTTCTTCTTTGTAAGGACTATTGGTGCACAAAAACTGGAGGTTGGCGGTTGGATAACTCCCAGTTGTAGCATTTCATCGACTTTTTTCTTCTATTATCTTCTGTTTGGCGAGGGATATGCGGTTAAGTTGAACGTACACTGACTGTGTGGTGTTAAGTTGTATTGTGCATTCCCCCCAGGTTATACTGACCTAGTTCATTAGCACTTCACGCGAAATAATCTTGGTGGGTGTTTACTAATACACTTAGTTTCCCTTACCCCTCTTTTCCGATTTCCCCCGTGTCTAGGTCGTCACTCCTGATCCTGGTCCGGTCCTTTTTGACCGATTCGTCTGTGCCGGGCAAAACATTTGTTTCACTGCTCGCAATACAAACGCTAATTTAAGGTTCGTTGTGGCTCTGTGGCGGTGCCGCCAAACCCCACGGTACACTTACCTAAAAACCCACATAATCTCATCTCAAGTCGCATATGTTTTTGCTAATGCAATCGCATTAAGCACCTGAAAATGCTTCACGCATTAATTAGATCAAAGCTATAATCGTAATGTCCCTGTAAAGAAAACTTACCTTTTCATGCATCTCTTCGCATACAATTTTCCGTAAGATTTCTTCCTTTGCTTATCTGGAATTCCAAACCAATTCGGCACCTTCGGTACCAGACAATTCCTGTAAACAAAATGATTCGGTTTGCATACAATGTAACCGTCATGACAGGGACCATAAATATTGCGCCGTCTATTTTCCAACTTCGCCATGTGTACGATAAATTTCTTTACGTACACATTGGCCGGCGACCTTTTCCTCCCAGCAATAAAATTCTCTAACTCGCACCATGTGCAAACAGAAGAACGCTGTTCCTACATAGGATTCCTGCGATACCATAAACAATTCATATCGTTTGTGGTATCCGAAAAACATTCTTTTCATTTAATGAGCGGCTGCTATTTATTTAGCTGACCCTCATTACCGAACGATGCATAAGTAAACCCATTAGCATCCGACGACTTCGGTCTTATTTGCTTTACCGAAATCGTATCCTATGAATGCACTTTATGCCCTTTCTTTGTTCTAGGTTCGTTCTCATCCATGAAAGAACCATGCACACACACCACTGCACTAAAGAGTGCATTTCTGTGGCGGCCACACCCTTAAGAAAAAAGGTTTTCTCTCTCTTCCCTTTTCTTAACCCTTACCTAGGATGGAATTCATGTCAGAGTTCTATCCTCGGTGAGTCGTTTGCCACCATCCGGTCGAACAAGTCGGTTCGGCTTCCGCTCTCCGTCGCACGGCGGAGTAGCGTAATTACCCGGAGTTTTAATTAAATCGGAGTCGCGTTTTACTTCGGACTATAACCTTATAATCCGGCGCAAGACTAATGACCTTGCCCGGAAAAAAAATCATTATGGAAAATTTAACAAGCCTCAGGACTTGCTAAATAAGGCCAAGACCAGTTCCCGGTTGTAGTGCCGATGATAATGATGATGATAACCTTATAATGTTACCTTTCGTTAGTGCGGAGGGTTTGCTTAGTGTGTATTGTGTATGTCCATCGTTCGAACGAGGATACGTAAATTAGGATGTTAGTAAGTAACTTTCAATCCGTGTTCAGTTGATTAAGTGCAAAATACCTATCAGTGAATTAAATGAATATAACATTTTGCCGACTAAAAATAACCAGTGTTTTGACTCTCGTGGCCTTCTTGGATATCTCTGGTGATTCGTGTCAGCGGAAGTTTGTATTTAATCGGCGAGGATGAAGTAGAAGCCCGTGTCGTACGCCGGCACACGACTTCTTCCCCCACAGCTCTTCTCGATTCGAAGCTGAGGTTGATCCAGTAATTGTCACCCAATGATTATTTTGTATAGTTGGCTGTCATTCGGGACAACTAGCACTTCGCACCAACTTCGCAGAGAATCTACTTGAATGTCTGCATATAATTTTTCTATTGTTCGGCACCCTCCTCCGGTGAATCCGATTCGTTTTCTGGCATCCTCCTCGTAGTGAAGGTTTTAGGCGTTTGCGGTCGAGTCCGATATCGTGACGCAATCGCTCCCCAGGTCAGTAAAAGCGTCGGCCACCTCCCTGTTCACATATACCAGCTTGTGGTACACACTGCCGTCCTCTCGCACACATATAGCGGGCTTGGTCTCTTCTCTTGGTAATGCCCACTGGAGCTCTGACCTACTAGACTCCCACTTAATATGCAGTTACGAGCTATGTGTCCGACTTATTCCACTTGAAGCAGTTGATTTTAGCTGCCATCGGCTGTTCTGTGTCTGTCCTGCTTTGGGTGGCCTTCGTCAATCCGCTTGTAGTTGTTTCGTCCAAGGTGTCCAATTAAGTTACACCTGAAGCATCTAATAGCGGATAATGTTGGACTTCCTGCACTTGTCCCTGACGTTCCGACTGCATCCACATTACGCCTTACGGTTGATATCTGCATTCTCTGTGGTGTTACACTTTCGTTCCACCGAATTTTCTGTAAGAGCTCCTGTGTGGTCTCGGGCTGCGCTGCTTTCAACATATTCCGACACTTCGTGTTGGTTATGCCTCGCATCACGTACTTCACAAGAGTCCTCTCGTCCAGCTGACCTCTCAAGGCGATCACTTTCATGGCGAATGCAAATTTCTCTGTGTCCTCATTCGCCATTTGTTTTTTATTCCAAACGTTCGTGCAGATCGGCTGCATCATCTTTCGTCGAGAAATTATTTACTAAATCGCATAGCAATTTCTCTAATGATGAGTGAAGCACTCCCATGCGCCAAAGTTTTGCTACTCCTGTCAGTTTACAGATAGTTGTCGTCATGACCAGTCTTCCATCTAATTATATGCCATGGAGGATAGTCCTGCTGTATTCCATATATCCAGTCCTTGATATCGTTTTCTCCTCTGTGGCGCTGTTACTGCAAGGCGACGTCTCGGTAATGTCACGAGTGCGGATCGGCTATCAATGAGTGGACTGTATTTTATTTTACAGTACAAACGTATTATATTTATTTGTGTATATACCACTGTAATCTGTTACACGATCTCTTTATGTTGAGCACCTCCAGGCCGGACTCTGGTCTGGACGACGGGCGTTATAGTCTTTCCCGTTGCTTGCGTTGTACTGTTTGTACTCCTCAACTGCCGTTGATTTTATTTTCTCTTTTGTCCTAGTTCCCTCGTTCGCGTGTTCTCACAATAACAAAGAGAGCGATCGGTATAAATTGCCGATCTTCAAATTAAACTCAAGCTTAATAACACCCTCATAAAACCTTCCAAGACTCTAAAATATTTGGGAGTAACCCTTTCCAACGACTGGCCATTTTCAACCCACATCAAAAATTCCGCCTCAATACATCTTAACCTCTGCAGACGAGTGTTGTGGAAACCTAAAGGCCAAACAGTTCATCTATAAACAGATAATCAAACCCACTCTTACATACGCCTGCCCATTATGGTACCACATCTCACCCTCCCAAATGGAGAAATTACGAGTTTTTGAACAAAAATGTTTTCGGTTTATCACTGGCTTACACCGCAAAACCAACTCATATAGATAATATAGTAACAACGATCTTTACAACACCGCAGGCATCGAACGACTGGATAGACGGATCCCAGAACTGTCGATAAATTTCATAGAAAACCTTCCTAACAATCCCAACCCGATAATAACAGACCTACCATCACCCCCCTCCAATACGGGAACTCACTACCGTAATTGTCTCCAAATCAGGACCGTCTTCACCTCAGGCAGACTGGTTAACGATCTAAACGAGATCGTGTACCACAACACGGAACTGGCACCCAATCACTTCAAATACAGCAACATCCAACCATTCTCCAAGATTCTTACTTTTAACACAGAACCGAACGGCACCCTCCTCCTTCAGGAGCATACCTGACCATATCCCTTACTACCCTCAATCAAAACAAGATATCCCACATCCACCTAAATAAAAATTGTAATTATTATTTTTAAGTCATCAAATTGTCACTATCATTGCAATATCAAATATTGTAAAATGTATATAAGATTAGATTAAATTATATTAAGTTATGTTAAGTAATTTTAAGTAGCCTAACTTAAAATAAACAGTGTTCCTGGATTTTCTTCTGACCTTTTCCAGGAAAAACAAAATTAACAATGTATCTAAATCACATTAAATCTTAAGCACATGTAAAAAACAACTGTTTGAAAAATGTTAACAAATTACATATAAACACTTATTATGTAACCAATCTATTATAAGTTAGTCAAATAAATGCAGTGAAAAAAAAAACAAAAATCCGCCAGTCGCAGTCGTGTGGTGCTCCGTCCTTCGCTTTGTATGTTACGTCGCCAGCAGGCGCTTATTCTTTGTTCTGGTGCAGGCGTTTCTTACCTCCGTTCATGTACTCGGATGAGCTCGATTTTCCCCAGCTTTGTTTCTCTGACTTCAATTTCGTGCATGAGTTTCTTGACTGTGTTTTTTTTTCGTCGTTATACGATGTCGTTTCCTTTTTGGTATCGCCTGCTTCCCCTTGCTGCTATCACCTGGTTCGTTTTTGCGTAGTCCTTCGTGAACTACCGACTTATGCAGGATCTGGGGCTTCTCTTTTTCTCCCCTTCATAATGTTGGCTTTGCTTCTAAGCTGAATCTGAACTAAATCTGAGCTAAATCACACTTCTGAAGTTGTAAAAGGTTAGTTTTCTCTAGTTATTCTAATAATGTTTACAAAGGGTGTTATATTTCTATTAATAACCCTGACGCTCACCACTGGAAAACGAGAGACCGAGGTCCCGCCACGTGCTCTTTTTATACTGCGTCCTCAACGAACAGTGAAGTTAGCGTTCGTTTAGTGCCCGAGAACACAAGTAGACCTCAGATGCGCCAGAGTCGGGGTTACACTGAACAGAATTGTTCCTCACCATTTAAAATTACGGCTATTGATGGGAAAGGTGTATTACACTTCTAAATAATAGGTTTGTGGGGGTTCTCTATACTACATGGAGAACCAACCCACTATTTCAGCCCTATTTCGACCACTAACAGCGTGTCACCTCAACTCCAATTCCCCGTACAAGCTATTCCACCTAAAAACCATGGCTTCCAAAAGGACGCATAGCTTAATTCATTATTCTATGCAGACAATGCATAATTGAGTTTAGCTACAATTTCGCCATACGGCAACTCCATTTCGCTAATCCATGAGATTTCCACCGGAAATCGCATTTCATGTCGTTTAGCAATGGCATAGTCTGACCAAACGACGCGGTTGCATAATCGTGCAACCGCTGGGAAAATTATCGAAGTATTTAATTTAGTTCCCACGGTCAGAATTCCCTAGCCGATTTGGGGTCCCTTTAACTTCCCCCAGACACTCTATTCGCTGGGGATCAATGATCTCTTTTTGCAGGTGAATAGCACAAACTATTTCCCTCTCCTTCCCATTTTAACTTCCCATAGTTCATTGCACTCTGAAATCACCACAGTCACCGAACTAGGTCAGTGGGCTATCCTCAGAGTCTGCATTGGTACACGCACACAAGCCAAGGCAACTCCGAAGTTATTGCGCTCTCTCTTTTGTTCTTTTCTTCCTTCGCATGTCCAGCGACTGTCGATTGAATGTGCAAGTGTTTACTCACCTCGCTGAGACATGAAACTTAATGAATTCATGAGAGAGCGCGATGATGATTGGCTAATCTCCGTGCAAATGCAAAAATCCCATTCCCATCCCTAATTGGGATTAGCCGCTTTTCAATCTACAGAGAGATCGGTCGCACCGCTTGATGAGTCGAATTACATCACTGCAGAGTCTAGAGAGATTTAATTTCAAATCACTAGAGTCGTGAATGTTTCTTTGTCGTTAAGAAGGAAAGTGTTTATTTAAAATATAGCTATTAGTGTAACTAACTGCTAGAGTAAAGCTCCTCAATAGTATACTGGTTAGTATACCCGCCTGTCACGCGGGAGACCGGGGTTCGATTCCCCGTCGGGGAGCCTCTGGCGCAAGACTAATGACCTTGCCCGGAAAAAACAAATCATTATGGAAAATTTAACAACACTAATCTCAACAATTAATCAGTGCATTTTCATTACCTTTTGAACATCGTTGGTGGACAATTCTTGTGTACGGAGTAACAGTGTTTGTGGAAAGAGGTGGACCTAGTGCCCGTGTCCTGGCATGATACTTCTACCCCCACAGGTTTTCACAAGGCCCTCAAAATAGACGTTCGTTTCTGTGATGACCTCTTCATTCAACCCAAATCTCTTACCGACCAGGCATTTCTTCAGGTTTGGAAACAGGAAATAGTCGCAAGGGCCTAAATCCGGAGAATATGGTTGATGAGGTAGCAGTTCGTAGCCCAATTTATGGATTTTGCTTGATTATGCTTAATCAACACACGCGATTCACCTTTTTCCATTTTCGTTAAAATTCACGAGGTTGTCTGGTTTCAATGGCTGTCAAACACAAACTAAATGGGGCAGCTTGCTCAGCTTGACAGTAGTCTATTAGTTTTTTTTTTTTAGTTTTTAAACCACATTTATTTTCCTAATTCTTTTTACATGTATAATATTAGGGGTAAATGTTAAACCCTTTTCTACAATCACAGTTCTTAAATTAACTTACTGGCTCTATGCGAGCTCTTTAAATTACACATTACAATTTGATTTTTATGTATGCCTTTCGGCGTACATCTTTTTTTTTTGTTTCTTATATATATATATATATATATATATATATACATATATATGTAAATATATATATATACATATATATATATATATATATGAAATAAGTCATATATTAGGGGGACTCCTCGTTACATATATGTATACATTATTATAATTTTTGTTTTTTTTTTTTTTTTTTTAATTATCACAAACAAAAACTTCAAAACGAAACGAATAAAACATAAAATAAGAAATAAAAAATAAAATAAAAATAAAAGCAATGCGGAAAGGTGGACAGGGGGAGGGGGGACAAGAGGAGAGAGAGAGTTGCTCTTGAGAGGCATACAACGGGGCACCTCTTATGTTTCGGGATTTGGCAACCCTAGTGTTGCAATCCGGCAATTGACAGCTCTGTCGTAAAGTTGGACATTTTTGAGGTTATACGCACTCAGAACGTTTTGACATACGAGCGCTATTTGTGTTGTTTACAGTAACTTAAAAGATTCATCTCGGCCCAAAAATGGAATTAAATCGTCAACATTTTCGTGCGATTATTTTTTACAACTTTCGGTGTGGGTTAGCTCAGCAACAGTGCATGGATGAACTTAATTCAATTTTTGGCGATGAAGCTCCATCAAGGACCATTGTTTATCGATGGTATGGTGAATTCAATCGTGATCATAGTTCACTCCAAGATGAATTTCGTGAAGGTCGTCCAAAATCAGTTGTTGTTCCGAAAACCATTGATGCTGTACGCGAACTGATATTGGAAGATCGTCATGTGACCTATCGTGAGATTGAGACAACCTTAGGCGTTAGTGGGACTAGCATACATTCAATATTGCATAAACATTTGACTGTCAAAAAAATTTGTTCGCGTTGGATCCCACACAATTTGTCAATCGCCCAAAAAAAGGCTCGTGTCAATTGGTCGAAAGAAATGCTCAAAAAATACGGTCGCGGTGCTTCGAAACACGTCTATGACATCGTGACAGGTGATGAATCGTGGATTTACGCGTATGAGCCCGAAAGTAAACAGCAGTCGACTGTCTGGTTGTTTCAAGATGAGCCAAATCCAACAAATTTGTTCGCGCACGAAGCACTTCCAAGCAAATGGTCGCCTGTTTTTTCGGAAAAACTGGACATGTCGCAACCGTACCACTAGAACAACGCAGAACAGTCAATTCTGAGTGGTACACAACCATTTGTTTGCCAGTTGTCTTCCAAGACATCAGGAAAACCAACCGCCGAAGACGGATCACTCTTCACCACGACAATGCGAGCTCTCACACATCGGCTGCGACAACTGCATTTTTGAGCACCCAAAACATCGATTTGATGGGTCATCCGCCGTATAGTCCTGACTTGGCACCGAATGACTTCTTTTTATTCCCGTACGTAAAAAACAAACTGAGAGGTCAACGTTTTTCGACACCTGAAGAAGCGGTTGCTGCATTCAGAATGCATGTGTTGGAGATACCTCAATCAGAGTGGCAAAAGTGCTTCGACAATTGGTTCAAACGCGTGCAAAAGTGTATAGATCTTCATGGGGAATATTTTGAAAAACAATAAAGTGATTTTCGATGATCAATATTTGTTTTTGTTCTCTAATCCCGAAATATAAAAGGCAACCCTCGTATATCTGAGGAAGTGAAGTCCTCTCCTCGTTGAGAAGCCACCACCATTTGGGAGATGTTCGATCTTTGGCTGATTTATCTCTTTCACTGATCGCCGTGCTAAAACGCATGCGGTCTGGGGCATTGGAGATATTACTATCATGGAGAATCCGTTTGTCCCTGGCACCACGGAGAGCGTGGTAAATAATCGGGACTCCATGCACGTTTTGGATAAGGCCTTTTTGATCCAAGAAAGGGAACGCTTCTGGGGGAATAAACCCATTCTGGAGGGTATTCTCCAGATACATATCGTTGGGATAGAATGCTCCCGAGATAAGATTATTGTCACTGCACATTTCCCTTGCTGTGTGACCACGAATAATTTTAATTATGAAATTGTCTATCCTATTTAACCCTGATTTGTTATACAGGATTTTGTTGGGATAGAATTTTTTGTATTGCGACTCTGGTGTTCTATAAAGTCCGAGGCAGGAACGCAAACACTGCCGTTCGAACACACGAAACTTCTCCATATAAAGTGGAGATATATTATACCATACTGGACAGCCATAAATCAAAACTGGTCGGATGAATGCCGAGTACGAAATTATTTTGACTCTGGGGTCCAGAAGACTACTCCGGAATAGACTTCTTGTCGTAGAATATGCGCTTTTAGCTGCGGAGAGGGACGCTGCTACGTGCTTGTCAAAATATAAATACTGGTCTAGCCAGATACCAAGGTATCTAACTACAGTTTTCACTTGTAGTGGAAGGTTATTGTTACCTACAATAGAGAAGTGTTTCCAGTTGTATTTTGTATCCCTCGAGGCCCTGGATAGGGGGGTTCTGAAAAGAATAGTCTCGGTTTTCTGTAAATGAATTTTTAATTTCCAGTCGTCGCAAAATTGTTTTATTTTGTTGAAGTCATCTTGAAGGTGCCTATTGATGTCGTCTATTTTTCCTCCTGCTCTGTACACCACTATGTCATCGGCGTACGCAATGGCGTTTTCGAGAGAACTCACTAGATCACTAGTGTAAATATTGAATAGAATGGGAGAATTCACAGCTCCCTGCTGTAAGCCATTTTTAATTTGGAAGGTCTTGTTGGAGAGTATGTCCCCGCATTTCACCACAAAATGTTGGTTCATTATCATATCATAAATGATGTATAACAGATATTGCGGCATACCCAGGTTTGTTACCTTATAGACAAGTCCTTCTAACCATACGGTGTCGAAAGCCTTTTCAAAGTCAACCAAGCAGGCGCCTGTACATTGTCGCTTTGCCTTGTTCCACTGTATATCGGAAACAAGTTTCGTCGCTGCATGAACTGTATCATGTCGCGCTCGAAAGCCAAACTGGTTGTTGGGGATGATATCGTTTACATCACACCAACCGATCAGTGCTTTGTTTATAATTTTTTCGAATACCTTGCTGATGTTGGGAAGCAGGCTGATCGAGCGCAGATTAGCTGGATTGCTCTTCTCCTTACCCTTTTTGGGGATAGGGTGGACTACTGCAGTCTTCCAATGGGTTGGATAGTGTGCATTGTTTAGAGCGTTGTTAAACAAAGTAGTGTATATGTTCACTGCTTCGCGAGGCAAATGCCTTAACCACATTTGGAATGCTATCTATTCCAGATGATTTCTTATTTTTTATTGAGCTAAGTATGTTTCTAAGTTCATCCTTGCGCACAAACATATTTGTATTTTCATTTCTGACGGGAGAATCCGCCCTATTATTTTCGCCGAATGTGATGAAAGTATGGTTTTCGGATCGGCAGTTGTGAAGTTGATTGCGCAGCGAGCAATGTCTTTGATGGGCATTGCTTTCAATTTCAGTGCTAGTATGAATTGATTCGTTAACTCTGTACACTGCTTCGAAACAGGCTCCAATTGAATTCGCTTTCTTTTGCGGATCTTCGACTACTAGTACTTCATCATTGGAGTTGATGTGCTCTAAGGTGAGTCCTGCGTTCAGCATTATCTGACAATTCTCGGGAGTCGGAGGAAACAGGAGGAGACAGGGAATGTCATTGTGATCTTTTCTTCGACATATTTTCTTGATTTGTGAAAACATGTTCGGACCGTTTGCTTGAACAGCTCGAATTCTGTTGCTCCACTCCTCATTTATTACTGCTCGGTAATTATCCCGGATCAGTTTTTGAAGATTTTTAATCAAGGACTTGATTGTTTTGATTTCATTGCTATTTGGGTCACTGAACTGCCTATAGCACAATTTCAGCTTTGAGAGCAGGGTGCTCTTTTGCCTTTACAAAGCATCGATAGTTGCATTTCTGTATCGGCGGGTATAGCCATCCATATGAGCTACTTTGGGGATGGAACGATTCTTTGTGTTAGTAACAATATCGTTCATAGTTAGGAGGTAATGATCGATTTCATCATTACGGAGGTTTCTATTATTCGGTGGGTCTATGCCAATGTTGCGTATTTATCTTTTTACTATACGATCGAAACGCGACCAATGTGCTTTTCGGAAATCGAAAGAGTGTACCTGGTCGTACTGCTCAAGTAGATGGTACTCGTTTGGCACGTGTATTACGGCTCCAAGTCCGTAATGATCACTATCGTACTCAATTGTGCGAGTACTATTGACTATTTCGAGTAGTTACCTCGGTATCTGGTAACTGAATTCGATCATCTGTCATAAGTAAATCCAGGAAGGAGTTACCTCTTGGATAAGACGGTGTACTTGTAGCGTACAATTCTAGTTTATGCTCGGTCGCATTTGTTTGCCACCAATCAAACAAGGCATTGCCTCTGGTGTTCGAGGTCAGATTGCCCCAGGCACTGTGCTTGGCGTTAAAATCACCTGCCATTAAAAAGTAATTGTTTTCCGAATCTAACTTGAGACTTCGGAAAAGCGTATCGATTTCACTGATAAATTGGCTACCTTGAACAGATTCAGGAGCGTAAGCAGCGACTATATATAAATGCCTTTGACTTTTTAGCGGAATGTCTATAATGCATGCCTCTAGCCCCTGGAATTTGTGTACTTCCGTGCTGTAAACGACCTTATGGTGAAGACCTTTCTTAACTAAGATAGCTACCCCACCCCCTCGAGTAGAGTGTGGTCGATCTCGTCTAATTATCTTATAATATTTGTAGCCCATTTTGTGCCTTTGGTTTAGCTTAGTTTCCCTAGCCAAGAGCACATCTGGGCATTCGGCTTGGAGCAGATTGCCTAAATTATCCCTTCTTTCGATGTGGATTAGTGAATTTACATTCACAGCTATAATTTTTAGGTTAAGTTCAGACGGAGGGTTGAAGATTTTGATGTGGAGAGTTATTTGAGAACAGGGTTGAATAGAGAGTATCTATTCGTGCTCTTTGTTCAGTCAGTGTTCTTTGAAATTCGGCAAATTGTCCTTGCATGGTTAATAACATTGTTATTATTTCTGAATGTGCCTCTGGTGCAAGCATTTTCCCATTATTATATGTATGTTCCATGGATGCTGGTTGCTTAGGAGCACCGGCCATTTGTGCATATGACACACAAGGAGCCACGAAATTGTTGTAAGAACGAGTTTTCATTTTTTTCTCTTCTTCAACTTGTTTCTTTTTGGATTCCAATTTTAATTTCATTTGTTGAAATTTAGGACATCCTCTAAAATTAGCGGTGTGACCTGTATTTTTACAGAGGACACAGGACAGTGTTTTCCTATCTGGAAGCTGTTCCTTGCCCAAGGGGCATTCACCAATGATATGGTCGGAGAGGCACTTTACGCACCTGAATTGCATGTGGCAGTTTGATGCCGCGTGCCCGAAGCGTTGACAATGCATACACTGCAATACGCGATCGATTTTTCTAATTTTTTCCCAACTTATTGTTTTGTGGTTGAGGTGTTTAATGTATCGGAGAGCATCAACTTTACTGTTGGGACTCAGTGATACAATAAAGAAAGGCAATTTGCAATTGCGTTTTCTGGAGTTGGCGGTAGAGAAGGGTTTCACACCTGTAAATTTTAAATTGTCGGTTTCGACATTTTTTAATTCCTCTAATACCTCCTCAGGGGAAAAACATGGATCAACGCCTTTTAGGAGCATGGAGATTATTTTCTCCGACTTCGGGGTGTACGTGTAGTACTCGCTTTTTGTCCTACCCAAAGCAGTCACTACTTTGCGATAACCTTCAATATCATGGCACATTAATTTTATTTTAGAATTATTATTAATTAGCAGGTAATTCGATTTCACTTGGGTCAAGGTCAACCAATTCGATGAATTGGTTGCCTGCGCCTGTGTATTCGTTTTTCTTTCCTTTTGCATTTTTTTCGTCGTCTGAATTTGGCTTGTGCCGCTTTGTTATAATACTCGGCTGTCGCTCGAGTCGGCTCCGTGTCATCGCTTTCAGGTCTGTCTGGCCCCTTTCCATGAAAGGCGACGAGCTCTTTAGCACTTTGTTTGTTTTCATAATTTTTTATTTTTTTATTCTTTTTTTTTATTTTTTAAACAACCGCTCTCAGTAGCGGCCACACTGTGTAATCCACACTTGTTCACTTACACTCGCGCGACCAATTTATTTATTTTTTTTTTCTTTTCTTTTGCTTTCTCCTGTTGTCAGGTATACGTCTTATCTCTTTGACGTGTTGGTAACGACTGACAGTAGTCTATTTATAGATTGAAGTTGACGGGAGCAGTGCTGCATTTAAAGTCACTGCGCGGTCAATTCAAAAAGTCACTGAGTTATCAAACTGCCCTTGTACAAATGCCAATAGGATCTTTACGTCGTAACAACACATTCGTCTCAGAATGCTCATCCAACTCACACCGCCAAGTTCTCCGCTAGTACGAGGGTTGCCTCTTATGTTTCGGGATTTGGCAACCCTAGTGTTGCAATCCGGCAATTGACAGCTCTGTCGTAAAGTTGGACATTTTTGAGGTTATACGCACTCAGAACGTTTTGACATACGATCGCTATTTGTGTTGTTTACAGTAACTTAAAAGATTCATCTCGCCCCAAAAGTGGAATTAAATCGTCAACATTTTCGTGCGATTATTTTTTACAACTTTCGGCGTGGATTAACTCAGCAACAGTGCATGGATGAACTTAATTCAATTTTTGGCGATGAAGCTCCATCAAGGACCAGTGTTTATCGATGGTATGGTGAATTCAATCGTGGTCGTAGTTCACTCCAAGATGAATTTCGTGAAGGTCGTCCAAAATCAGTTGTTGTTCCGAAAACCATTGATGCTGTGCGCGAACTGATATTGGAAGATCGTCATGTGACCTATCGTGAGATTGAGACAACCTTAGGCGTTAGTGGGACCAGCATACATTCAATATTGCATAAACATTTGACTGTCAAAAAAATTTGTTCGCGTTGGATCCCACACAATTTGTCAATCGCTCAAAAAAAGGCTCGTATCAATTGGTCGAAAGAAATGCTCAAAAAATAGTCTATTTATAGATTGAAGTTGACGGGAGCAGTGCTGCATTTAAAGTCACTGCGCGGTCAATTCAAAACCTCACTGAGTTATCAAACTGCCCTTGTACAAATGCCAATAGGATCTTTACGTCGTAACAACACATTCGTCTCAGAATGCTCATCCAACTCACACCGCAAAGTTCTCCGCTAGTAAATGTTCCGGACATCTTATGGCTACGATGTCAATTGATCTTAGGCACCAGGAGAGTCAAGTCCTGACGTCCCCAGCATATATGCGGCATAAGCGTCAACCAAACCTACACACCAGCTAGCTATTTTCTTACCTCGCCCTCACCCTACATCTACTTGACAGAGTACTACAAGTATAAAATGTTCCTACTACTCCGACAAACTTAAATAAATTATCAGAGATCTCTGGAAATTTTATCAGGCATTCGAAATCAGTTACTTCATATTTGATATACACCCCTTCGTAGCATACGTACTCCTCATGGATTCCCCAAATATTCAGTACTCTAATGTATCGTTCGATGGCATCTATGAATACAGGTAAGTCGAGAATTCAAGTTTTCTTGGACGTAGAGCATCAGTGTCTCATTGCAGATATATATGGTTGTCGAAACAAGTTTGTCAAGTCGTACCCGCCACGCATATGATGTCCGAAACTGAATGGAGAAACTTGGGGATCATGATGAGCAGCGGATGGGTGCACGTTGATACTTATGCTACTGAGAGAATTGTTATATTCCGCCGCCCACGAACAGACGACAGAAAATCCCGAGAAGGCGCTTCATCACAAGAATAATGTTTTGTTTATTTTGTCTTGCTTGTATATCTTTATTGAAAAGTTATTTGATTTTATTTCGAATTTAACTTTGATTGTTTTTTTTTTTTTTAATTTATTTTTATATCGGCGTTTTTTGTTTATTACGATGTTGAAAATAAATTGGTTTTACAGTTAGTGGCAGCCGCTTCTATCAACAGATGGATGACTAAAATTATTGACAGAGGACTTCGTGGTGATTTGGGTCCAGCTATTGCAAGAAACAAAATCGACGATCACTTGGGAGAGAAATTATTTCCATTTACCGCTACGTTTCGTAATCACTTAAATAATTGAAAAATAGTTAATACGGAGCAAATATAATAAGACAAAGGTAGAGGAAGGGAGGAAACCTCTGTTTACAATGATATATCATCGACATTCATAGACTAAATATTTTAAGGCTGCCTTTTTTGGGTCGTCTTCTCTGTGCCTTGTGCTGATCTTCAATTTCTGTCAAAAATCACGGACTACACAATAATTGAAACAAGTCTATTAACTTTTTTTAGAAAATGCACCCCTCAACAATTGCTACGAAATTGCAATAAACTCTATTGAGAACTGCCTCGGGCGATTCTATTACAATAACATCGTCAGCTAGTCAATTGCAAACAACTTCGGGTCGTGGGTGAAAAAACCAAACAAAACGTAAACAATCTTATGTAGAAAAAAATAAATCAGGAAATCATCGTACGAACGAGTGTAATCATAAACCAATTTAAAAAATTAATCAGTTTGTGTAAATTTGAATCGAGTAATTGTCGTCGAAGCGCATTTAGTGTGATTACTTCAACAAGAAATAATCTACCATTGTCCCAGTCACATTAAGAATTCCCGTGGAAAAACGTTTCTCGGGCAAGGTGATATTGGCGGTCTTCTCGGATCTTACCAATGCGGAGCGCCTATATTACCTAAAATCCAGCCTCCATGACGATGGTGCGATATTTTATTTTTTTTTAACATACTGTATTTATTTGACCAATAATCAATGTTTACATTAAGTACTACAGCTAACTTATAATTCTAGTGATACAACTGTTTACATGCATACATTACACATTTTTCAAACATAACTGAATGTGTGAATAACTATTCGAGTATTATAGGTTTTAGTATTAACAGTTTTCCTGGAAAAGGTCAGAAAACCAGGATTTTTATTTTTTAATTTAATCTAATCTAATACTTAACTTAACTCTAACTTATTCTAGCTTAACCTAATTTATTTTATAATAAGTTAAATATGTAATGTGAATTGGGGAATATAGGGATTGATGGTTAAGGAAGTAGGTTGGCGTGGGATATGGTCAGTTAGTGGCCTCAGGTGCGGTAACACTTTCCAGTTGTTCGTTAAAACGCAGAATGTTGGAGAATGGTTGTATGTTACAGTATTTGAACTGATTGGGTGCCAGCTCGGTGTTATGGTACACTACCTCGTTGGAGTCATTAACCAATCTTCCAAAGGTAAAGAGACTTCTGGTGTGGAGACAATTCAGATAGTGAGCCCTGTTATCTAGAGGAGTTGGTAGTAGTGAAGTGTGGCGGTTTCCCCCAACGCCGCTGCCCGCCTCACATTTTCAACGGGAGCACCCCATAAGAAGGGCATGAACCCAAGCGACGGTGCATAGTCCGAATTTATCGGACGTGCGGTTGATGCGCTATGGAGCGTGGTTTTCGTGCCGCACCATGGGGGCGGAAACAACAAAAGCCTGGTCGGCGCAGAGCATCAAATTCTATTAGGAATAAGAACAAAATTTCGTGTAAGGAAGAAACGCTTGTTTGTGCGTAGCACAACATGAATACCCGATAGAATTTGCCCAACATGCAGCACCACGGGGAAGTTCCAGCCGACGCCGACGGCCAACGGAAATATTCCAAGTTTGGTTCCCGCCAACATGCGTCCCTTCTAGAGCAGAGAAAACGGTCGCATCTTCAACCAACGGATCAAACGAGATATGCGGACAAGAATATCTTCGATCCAGCATGGTCACACACAAGCAGCCTGCCCCCTTTTTCATCACCGAAACACGGCAGGCATTTCGGTGGCAAAAAAAAAAGAAAAAAAAAACTATCCTACAGGCCAGTAATAGCATGCTTGCCTACATGAGAAACAAAACCATAAATAGCCACCTGCACCATTCGCACAAGGAGCAATAATGCTTCGCGCCGTTGCGATCGTATAAACATTCATCGTCCCTATGGAAGATCCACCCAGGCGAAATGTGCACGATCAGCAATAAGCTTTACGCGTCGTGATCGTGTACATATTTCAACCCCTGTACCAACCTGCAATCATGTAGATCAAGATGATCCCGAGTCTGCATGCTGGGGGGATACAAACGTAAGTTGCGGAAGCGATTTTCGTGTGTGTGTGTTTTCGCCCTTTTCCTTTTTTGTTCGCCTGGCCGAAGGGCTAAAAGCGCACCATATATGGTAATAGAGGCAATGGTCGGGATTTGTTTTGGGTTCTAGCGCGATGTAAGCAAAAAAAGGAATGAAGGAAAGGGTGAATTGGAAATGAGGTAACCCTTGAGTATGAGCATGAATTGAGAAGTCAGTCTTGGAGACAAATTACAAGGAATTGGGTAACGCCGTGCTGAATCCAAGTGGTGTGCCGTATATGCAATTGTTATAAAATATGTGCCGTATAAGTAATTTGTTTAAAATAAGAACATATTAATTTGCATAAGTGCTATGTGATTTGTTTGAAATAAGAACACATTAATTTGCTACGTAATTTGTTTAAAATAAGAACACATTAATTCGCTACGTAATTTGTTTAAAATAAGAACATATTAATGTGCATAAGTGCTATGTGATTTGTTTAAAATAAGAACATATTAATTTGCATAAGTGCTATGTAATTTGTTTAAAATAAGAACATATTAATGTGCATAAGTGCTATGTGATTTGTTTAAAATAAGAACACATTAATTTGCTACGTAATTTGTTTAAAATAAGAACATATTAATGTGCATAAGTGCTATGTGATTTGTTTAAAATAAGAACATATTAATGTGGATAAGTGCTATGTGATTTGTTTAAAATAAGAACACATTAATTTGCTGCGTAATTTGTTTAAAATAAGAACATATTAATTTGCATAAGTGCTATGTAATTTGTTTAAAATAAGAACATATTAATGTGCATAAGTGCTATGTGATTTGTTTAAAATAAGAACACATTAATTTGCTACGTAATTTGTTTAAAATAAGAACAAATTAATTTGCTGCGTAATTTGTTTAAAATAAGAACATATTAATTTGCATAAGTGCTATGTGATTTGTTTAAAATAAGAACATATTAATTTGCATAAGTGCTATGTAATTTGTTTAAAATAAGAACATATTAATGTGCATAAGTGCTATGTGATTTGTTTAAAATAAGAACACATTAATTTGCTACGTAATTTGTTTAAAATAAGAACAAATTAATTTGCTGCGTAATTTGTTTAAAATAAGAACATATTAATTTGCATAAGTGCTATGTAATTTGTTTAAAATAAGAACACATTAATTTGCTGCGTAATTTGTTTAAAATAGGAACAAATTAATTTGCTGCGTAATTTGTTTAAAATAAGAACACATTAATTTGCATAAGTGCTACGTGAATTGTTGTTAAATAAGAACGCTTTTATTCGCATAAGTACTTCTTTGCATTTAGTGAAACAAGAACAGTTTATTTTCCTCTAATAAATCCTTCTCGATCTACAGTGTACATTTTTCTTTAATAAACGTTTCAATTCTTTTGGAGTCAGATAAGGAACGGAACCAGTGGGCAAGCGTGGACGACCTGTGCACATGTGGCACCCAAAACTGACACTCCACGCAAAATAACTAAAAGATACCCATAAAGTTATTATGGGGTTGGGATTATTTGGGAGGTTTTCAATAAATTTGATAGACAGCTCTAGGAAACGTCTATCGAGACGGTCAATATTAGCGGCATTGTATAGCAAGCTGTTATTGTAATACTTGTAAGAGTTGGGTTGTCGGTTGAGGCCAGTGACCAGCCTGAAGCATTTCCTTTCGAAAGTGCGTAGCTTCTCCATTTGGGCTGGTGTTATATGATACCACAGTGGACACGCATATGTCAGTGTAGGTCTGATTATTTGTTTATAGATGAGCAGTTTGACTTTGTGAGAGAGACCGTTGGGTTTCCACATCACTCTTCTACAGAGATTCAGTTGTATTGTGGCCTTACGTAAAGTAGTTTTAATGTGGGTGGAGAATGAAAGGTCATTGGAGAAGGTTATTCCCAGATATTTTGAAGTCTTAGAAGGTTTTATCTGGGTGTTATTTAGTTTGAGTCTAATTTTGTTGTGGGTGCGCCTTGTGTTGTTTGTGCAGTGCTCATTTTCACCCTTAAACACTATAAGCTGGGTTTTATCAGGATTTAGGCGAATTTTCCATTTATTGAAGTATGTTGATAGATTTGGGAGGAAGTTATTAATGCGGTTTCTTGCCTCTTTTACAAACTTGCTGCTGGAGTAGACTATGGTGTCATCGGCGTAATTCAACATTACGGTATTGGGTAATTGAGGCTGCGGTATGTCGGAAGTATAAAGGAGGTATAATAGTGGTCCAAGAATTGAACCCTGCGGAACCCCTGTGGTTATATTATACGATTGGGAGATAGAAGAATTTATTTTGACCATGAACTTTCTACCAGAGAGGTAGGAAGTAAGAAGTTTGGTAGTATGGTTGTTTAATCCAAATATGTAGTGCAGCTTGTAAAGCAGTCCTGAGATCCAAACACAGTCGAATGCTTTAGATATGTCGAGAGAGATACAGACCGTCGGGCTTTGGTTTTGAAGATTAGTTGTGACATCGTGCGTTAGTTTTAACAGAGCATGACAGGTGGAGTGTTGTGAGCGAGAGCCAAACTGGGAATTTAGGATAATAGCGTTGTCATTAGCAAATGAAAGGAGATTTCGATATATCTTGCATTCCAATATCTTGCTTAATGTGTTTAATAACGAAATCGGACGATAGTTGCTGGGGTTGTTGGAAGGACTGGACTTACTGATAGGGACTATAACCGTTGTTTTCCAGTTATCTGGGAAATGTGATCCGTTTATTATATGGTTGAGAAGAACGAGAATAGGGACTAGATTTGACGAGAGAAGTCTTTTGTAAAGAAGGTTTGGAATTCCATCTAAGCCTGTCGACTTCTTGTTATTGCGTGATGTTATAAATTCAGATAATTCGTCTGCTGTTAGGAAGGTCGCATTATCCAGAGGATGAGACGCTTTGTTTGTTTCGTTGAATTCCGCGATGAAAGAGGTGAAGGATGGGATCATTGTGCGTGAGATGTAGTCGTTTACAGTATCTTAAAAATTGGAGACTGGGAGGGAGTCGTTTTGTTGATGGATTTGATAAAAGTGATTAGCTAGACAGTTTGCTATGTCAATATCTGATTGGACTGGGTGATTGTTAGTAGGGTTGATAATATAATCGATTCGAGGTTTGTATTTTCGACCCGTTAGTCTGTTGATATTTTTGAATAAATCACGATTGGGTTTAATATTTTTAAGTATAGACGTGTAAGCCTGGTCGGAAAATTGTTTTAGTTGTCCATTTATCAGGGTAGTCAAGAGTTGGATTTGACTTTTAATAAAAGGGCAGTAACTGCTATGTAGTTTTCGTCTAAGCTGTTTTTTTACGCGTAACAGTTTTGTAAGGATGTTGGGTAAAGGTTTTCCTAGATGATTATGAGGGATGGATGTAGGTGTGTGGCTGAAGAGGGCATTTTTTAGTATTTGCTCTATTCTTAAGGCTGCTTGATCAATTTCAGCAGGGAGTAGATTTGAAGTCTCTGGCAAAGTATAGTCTGTAAAACTGACAGCAATGTCCCTATTGACTCTTTTCCAGTTTGTCCTGGAGAAATTCGGGATCGGATTGAATGAGTAACATGGTTCGAGGGCTGGCATTTGGACAGTGGTGTGGACGGACCCATGATCGGAAGGAAATTCGAAGGATACTGTAGGGAGGTTAGGTGAGTAGACGTCTACGGATTTTAGGAAAAAATCTATTGTTGATTTAGTAGTATTGGGGATACGTGTTGGCTGTAATGGACAGTCCGCATAGATATATGGATGGAGTTGAAGGAGTGCTAGAAGTTGGCAACCGTATTTATTGCACTTAGTGTCGTTAAGTGAAGTATGCCGAGCATTCCAATCTCCTCCTATTATGAAAGGTGCAGGTAGAGACTGTTGGATTATCTCAGTGATGTCGGAACTAGGGAAGTTTGGTTCCCGAGAAGGGTGAATGTATACGGACGACAATACAAGCACTTTGTTGCTTTTGCAAAAGATTTTAATTGCCGTGTACTCAATATTATTTATATTGGTGAACCTAATTTCAGAAAATTGGAATTTCTTGTGTATTAGAATTCCAGTACCTCCACGAGGTCCAGTGGTTCGTGGATTAGAAACAAGTGTATAATTCGGGATAGATAGTCGGGAGTTTGGTTTAAGCCAAGTTTCTGAGAGGAGGAGGATATCTGGAGAAAACTTTTCAACGAACAATCGGAGGTGATTTCTGCGAATATTGGAATATATGGACTCTGCGTTGAGGGAAATTATGGTTATATTAGCCATTAAGGGAGAGGATATGTGAAGTTGTAAGAGATAAAATCTGACCTTTTTTTTCTATTTCTGAGTTGTGCTTCAACGTGGGCAGCATCTTCTGTAAGCTACTTATGTATCCTGTGATGTCCAGATTTAGATCGTTACTGTTGGATTGGTGATTTCTTGTCATGTTAAGGGAATCCTTGGCAACGTTAGCGTATGACATTCCTGGACTTGTAGGATTTATTGATTGATGTGATGTTGTTTTGGTTGGTGAAGGTTTGCTCGTTGCCATGGGTGTTGTTCGCCTTTCTAGAATCCTCAGCTTATGAGGACATTGCGAGAAGTTGGCAGGGTGGGGTCCTCCAAAGTTACAGCATCTCACTGTGATTTTCTTCGATGTAATGGATCTATCGGGGTTTGTTGTTTGGATTGTTCCTGGTTCCATCCCAGGCGGGCTGACCTTACATTCTCCAGGTTGATGTTGCTCTGCACACTTTACGCATCGTACGCTTAGATGACATGCGGCCGCCAAGTGTCCTGAACCTTGGCATCTTTTGCAATGAAGGACGTTTTGTTTATGTGGTTCCTCAATCGCAATTTTATGCGTGAACAGATATTTTATTTGTTTGAGCCTGGTGACATCAGTTGGAGGAATTTGTATAATACGTAAATGCAGAGTCTTGTTACTCCGCATGTATGGCGTTTGGAAGTAGTCCAACCTGTTTATTTTCAGTTCCGGACAGATCCTGACTATTTCTGCTGCAAGTTCCTCATTAGTCCATGCTGGATCGATATGCCTTAAGATGAAAGTTGCTGGTTTCAACTGTCCATGTTGAAAAGTGAAAAATTCAAGCTTATGGTGCGCAAGGTTTTCTACCGTCTTGTTGTGATCCGGTTAAGTTGTTGTTGTGATGGAAGTCGAAGCTCCTCTTGTGTTTGTGGTGAAATTGCGGTGGCCTAAGGTACTTTCGAGCATTCTAATTAATTCTTTGATGGTTGTTATATTTTTAATATACGAGGGTTGCCTTTTATATTTCGGGATTAGAGAACAAAAACAAATATTGATCATCGAAAATCACTTTATTGTTTTTCAAAATATTCCCCATGAAGATCTATACACTTTTGCATGCGTTTGAACCAATTGTCGAAGCACTTTTGCCACTCTGATTGAGGTATCTCGAACACATGCATTCTGAATGCAGCAACCGCTTCTTCAGGTGTCGAAAAACGTTGACCTCTCAGTTTGTTTTTTACGTACGGGAATAAAAAGAAGTCATTCGGTGTCAAGTCAGGACCATACGGCGGATGACCCATCAAATCGATGTTTTGGGTGCTCAAAAATGCAGTTGTCGCAGCCGATGTGTGAGAGCTCGTTCGTCTTCGGCGGTTGGTTTTCCTGATTTCTTGGAAGACAACTGGCAAACAAATGGTTTTGTACCACTCAGAATTGACTGTTCTGCGTTGTTCTAGTGGTACGGTTGCGACATGTCCAGTTTTTCCGAAAAAACAGGCGACCATTTGCTTGGAAGTGCTTCGTGCGCGAACAACTTTTGTTGGATTTGGCTCATCTTGAAACACCCAGACAGTCGACTGCTGTTTACTTTCGGGCTCATACGCGTAAATCCACGATTCATCACCTGTCACGATGTCATAGACGTGTTTCGAAGCACCGCGACCATAATTTTTGAGCATTTCTTTCGACCAATTGACACGAGCCTTTTTTTGGGCGATTGACAAATTGTGTGGGATCCAACGCGAACAAATTTTTTTGACAGTCAAATGTTTATGCAATATTGAATGTATGCTGGTCCCACTAACGCCTAAGGTTGTCTCAATCTCACGATAGGTCACATGACGATCTTCCAATATCAGTTCGCGCACAGCATCAATGGTTTTCGGAACAACAACTGATTTTGGACGACCTTCACGAAATTCATCTTGGAGTGAACTACGACCACGATTGAAATCACCATACCAAAGTTCATCCATGCACTGTTGCTGAGTTAATCCACGCCGAAAGTTGTAAAAAATAATCGCACGAAAATGTTGACGATTTAATTCCATTTTTGGGCCGAGATGAATCTGTTAAGTTACTGTAAACAACACAAATAGCGCTCGTATGTCAAAACGTTCTGAGTGCATATAACCTGAAAAATGTCCAACTTTACGACAGAGCTGTCAATTGCCGAATTGCAACACTAGGGTTGCCAAATCCCGAAACATAAGAGGCAACCCTCGTAGATGGGTGGTGGGCTTGTATTTTTGGCGTGCGTGTTAGGCATTTGATTCCCGGCTGTCTTCTTTTGTTGGGGAGATGGTGTTTTGGGGGACGATAATTGTTGCTTTGGGGATGATGGGGCTAGTCCGGGGTGTTGAGCAGGCGTTTCTTCCATACAGACGTCATTTCTGATTTTATTGGTTGTTTTTAGGGAGCGAATTTCCTCGTGGAGTTGTTTCATCTGGAGTCGAAGTGTATTGATATAATCCACGGCTTCCAGATACTTTTTTTGATAGTCCATAGCTTGTGTTTCCATGGTTGTTGGTTTCTTTGTTGCGCTCTGTAAATCGTCGGTGGCTCTTCTTTTACGCTCTATCGTGAATTGTTGGTCATCACTGGGGCCGTCGCCCAGCATGCGTTACTGTTAGTTTTCACTGTTTTCACTGTTTTATTACTAAAAGTATTACTAAAAGTATTTTTACACGTGCACTTCACCCACGTGTGTTACAGACTTTCACAAACACGAGTTTCAACTATGCTATGAGCGAACGTCCGTTCGCTCTGAAGTACTAGATAAGAAACGACGATGGTGCGAAGACCATCAAAAATACATTGATTGTACATTGATTACAATCTCCTCCGCAACGCCCAGCACTCCATCGTACGGTAACGACGCCGTCTATTCCGACCTACGTACACTGCTTGCAGTTGTCTTTCTGATCAGATGTATTGTTGAGGCTATTATCCGGTAAAATATCTTCGAAATCAATCCCAGATGTGTATAACGCATCAAAGGTAGCTCCTCAACTTCGGAATCATTGTGTACATTTTCAGATTATGTTATGTTATGTTGTGGGTTTTTATGTGTGTTACCACCGCTGTTGAAATTGTTATAATCGTCTTAACGAAGCGGCAATGCCATCCAAAAAAACAAACACCTACTGTTCTCCTGCGATTAATTGGTTTTTATTTCTTAAACATATAAACACTACTATAGTAACAAAACAAAACATAAAATGCTGACTCCAATAGTTCTAGGTTAATAGGTTCTCTTTAAACACTAAGCCGTTTAATATTATTTTAACACTAAGTAGTTTAATATTATTTTAATCTTAAGTCCGGAAGAATAGTTTACACTATTTAGTTTAATGTTATTTTAATATTAAGTCCGGCAGGATAGTTAATATTACGTTTTTTTACACGGCCGCGCTTACTTCAATCTATCCGAGCAACAGAACTCTCCCTACAGAGACTCGCGTGTACATTACCAAAAAACAGCGACCTTGGTCGCTACGACTTCTCTCAATGACCACTGGATTTAGACTTGTCGAGTCAACTCCCATGGACGTGCACTATCCATAGGGGTTGATCTCTTTCACAAAACTTACAATATCGTTCGCTGGGCAGCCGACCAGCACGAGGATCATCGACATCTTCTAACTAACGTTGTACCACAGTCAAGGGTGTGTAATTACAGCTGCCTTGAATTCTGTGCTGCATCATAGGGCGGCAAAACACATCAACGGTGCTGCTGTTAGTACAGCGATGGCTGTGCGTCGCAACAACGCTGGTGATAACTCCGCACCCATGGATGTACGTTGTGGTTTATTTCGTTTTGCCTTTCAATACACAGGCACACGATTGGCAGGCAAATCCTCGGTGATCATGGCCTGGGTGACCTGCTGTGCATTGGGATACGTCGCACACTTGCGCGACGAGACAAAAATGTTCGGTTAAAGAAACACCGGGTGTTTCTTGTGGAACTGTACGCTGGATATCTCTTACGAGGAAATTCAGTGCGGGGACGATCCACGGATGCTGTTTACTTGTAGGCTCTATTTAAGGTGCCCTTTTGGTTCGAATTATGCTGGTTTCATGATGATGCAGCCAACTTGTTTCCAAGAAACATGGTGCGTCTAATACGGCTATGCTTTTGTGTTACACACTTATTGTTGCTGGTGTATTTTTGCACCAGTGAACATCATAGATTCACAGCCCCTAGATGTTAGCTGGCAACCATGCTAAGGTAAGTACCTCTTTTCATGTTGTAGGGCGCGCGAGGAAACGGTTACCTGGTGGTAAATGAGCAGGTAAGTAGTGGCGTTCGAAAGAACCGCCACAATGTTGCTTTATGAGATTAGTTATGTTACCTTATGAGTAGTTGCGGCTTTTTTTCTTCATATATCGGTTGACTTTCAATGCTCCGTAGAGCATCTTCTCGTTACTTATTTTTTCACCTCCTGTTCAATGAGCTTCAGAGCTTCGACCGTCTTCACTTCGGCCGACCGTTTGTCTGTTCTATATGCCTTCTTGATCTTTACTGTCTCGAAGACAAGACTTTCTAGCTCCCCCTCATTGCCGACTTTCTGATGATTGGAGTAAGATGGTGGTTTAGCAGATTTTGGTAGTTGTCCAAGTGTTCCGCTGAACACTATTTACCGCAGAGAAAAGAAAACACCCACGGAGCGCATACAGTACAAAATACACACCCAGAAAGGGTTGTTTTAATTGAACTTTTATTTTATTTTATACTTGACTGTTTATAAGCCGCAACGTTAAACTAATACACTGTTCTTTACTAGCGCGGTGAAACGCTTACAAAAATGAGTTACATGAGAATCTTTACACACATTGTACAATTTAATTTGAAACACTTAAATAGTTGCTGCACAAAGCGGATAGTTCCTTAAACACACGATATACTTTAAAAGTTGGTGAAATCGCAGGCTGACTTCCTCCTCGACATTTTTTTGTCCTACCTCACAACAGACACTTCTTCTCCACCGTTCGATGTAGACCCCTGGTCGCTTTGACTATCAAAATTAGACTAACTTCTGCACTACCCACAAGTATCTGGATACCGGTCGTATGTGTATCTTCCCCAGAGACAATTTCCCATTCTGCCCACTAACAGAATCGTCAATATCTCTGTTATCAGCATGCTAATTCATCCCAGGGGAAATTTCTTATATTCCTGAAAGGAGAAGTCATTCCTTGCATACATCCTTAAACATCATTATCACCATCCGTGGTGGTGATTGAAATTCAGATCGACGGTTGTCGATTGTGTGCCGCCTCTATTTGCATAGCACATCTGGCGCGCAGGCCGACGGATATCGTGCAATTTGAATGGACGTACGGTCCATGGTTTTGTTTAACTTCTTTCGGTTAAAACTAACAATCCATTAGACCTTTCTAATGGCTGTGAAATTCGAAAGGGACCGTGGGATCAGATTAGATCCTTTGTAGGTTTTTAGCCTCATAAGACGAGATAATTACGGTTGCCTGCAATTTGGTAGCGGATAGGCGATATGCTTTATTGAACTAGGTTGTCGCGGCCTTTGTTTGCTTGACGGATTTGGGTGGTCTTTATGGCAGCTACCCGCACGTGCAGCCGCTGGTCGGCTAATTTACCGACGATAGCGATTCCTTGTAACATCGTGTAGACGTTCAGGATTTCCTATTGTGCAGAGCTGGGATGCGATGCATTTCGATCTTTTGGAATTTCTCTTGGGAGCCGGATGAATGTATGCTTTTTTTACCTTTGTTTCAGGTATGCTACAATCGACGTGTTGAGCTTGACATTGAAAGCTTTGGGACGTTCAGTTCCTTGCTTTTTCGTGTCGGGCTCAACGTTGTGGTGAATGTTTCAGGGTGCTAGCGAACTTAGTGCCACGCGTCTGTGGGCGCGTGTAACATGTTCAGGGTAGGTATGTTCCTTGAAGGGTAGCAACCCTACCTGGGTGGAATTGTGCGTTCGTAGAACGCTACAGTGGGCTCTTCATCCAGCCAGGCTAATATTTCCTTTGATCCCCATAAATCCACCAGCACCGTTTTTAACTAAGGCTACCCACTGATGATGGGGTGGGGGTTCTCTATACCACATGGAGAACGAACCCACAATTTCATACCTTATTTCGACCGCTTTCGGCACGTCATTTCTACCCTTATTCCCCTCATAAGCTATTCAACCTATAAATCATGTTAAACGGACGCATAGCTAAACTCATTATCCCATGCAGATAATGTATAATTGAGTTTAGCTATCTTTTCGCCATACGGCATGCCCACTTCGCTAACCCATGAGATTTCGACCGGAAATCGCATCACGTCCGTTAGCAACGGCATAATCTGATCAAACGACACGATTGCATAATCATGTAACCGCTGGGGAAATTATCAAAGCATTTAATTTAGTTCCCATGATTAGATTTCCCTAGCCAAATCGGCGTCCTATTCACTTTCTCCAGACACTCCATTCGGCGGGGATCAATGCTCTCTTTTCGCAGGTGAATAGCACCAGCTTAACTTTCCTCTCCTTCGCGGTTCTGTCTTCCTACAGTTCAATGCACTCCGAGATGACCGTATTCACCGAATTAGGTCAATGAGTTCTCCTCAGATCTGTATTGATTCAGGCACACACAACCAAACCCACCCCGAGATCATTGCACATTGTGTTTCTGTTCTCTCATTCTACCATGTTCTTCGACCATCGAATTAACCGATGTATTCACCACACATCGACGGGCGTGGCAATGAGAGAACAGAAGTATGATCTCTATTGGTTGTCCTGTGTGCAACAATTAAATTACCCATCTTCATCCCTTTTTCAGTCAGTCGTTATTCAACTACCGCAGCGTGTGCACGCTGTTGCACGCGCTCAAGCGTGAGGTAAAAGAGAAGTGTTGTCAGACGAACGTAGGGTTCCGTTAGTCAATCGAGAAAGAGTAATGCGTTGCCCTTTTCAAATAGACTGGTTACAAATACATATTTGCCATGAAAAGTCAGTTTAATAATATTAAAGAAAGCAGTTAAATTTTAACAGTTTATTTGTGCATGTGGAATCATTGAATGTTAAATAAAGAAAACATTAACAAACTAAACACCACAAGCGAATTTTATTTTACTCTCTTATGACGTTTTGTGGATAATTTTGTGATCTAGTGTTTGTCGTTAGCAGTAATACTTCTACCCCACAATAGTCCCTATTAAGGTGATGGCTGCCTTTCTCGGCTATTCTTTGGGATCATCGGTTGAATTAAGCCTGTTGCGGTCTCGGATGGCTTCTACCACCTACTGTATCTATTGGCCGTGCACTGAATCAATATTGAGGAACCCAATATCTTCGATTACCCCCAGACCATTGACCGGATAAAGGTGGAGTTCCTTCCAACAAAGGAATATTTCTTCTTTCCTTTGGAAAACTGGGAGAACATACATACGGGTAAATGAGTCGATACGTCAACGGGTATTAACTCTGATGACGTACCGAGTAATCCCGTATCCGAGATTAACACTTCGGAGGTAGAACACCTCCAGTTCATTAGACATCATTTCTCGGAGGGGCGTCCCCTCATGAATCAAAAAAAGATTCAATGTTGACACAATTCCAGGAGGAACTCCATTTAGGAAGAAACCTAAGTCCTCAGTAGTGCCAATCTATAGTGGAAATAAAATTTTCAAACTCGAAGGCGCTTATAAAGCAAAGTTTATAGGCGCTTGGTCTGCTGAGTGTAAGAAACAGGTAATGAAGGAACAATTCTAAATGCTAGAGAATAATATGATTCAATCTAGCAAAAGTCCGTGGAACTCACCTCTCCTGGTTGTTCCCAAGAAAGCGGGCCCCGATAAAAAAGCCGGTCATCCTTTTCAGGACCAGGAGACACGCTACCTGGGAGCGAGGCCTACTATCACAACACATCCAATCTACTACTGTAAAATACCATGGTCTTACCAGTACTTAAGTATGGATCCGAGACCTGGGTGCTTAATAAAAGGCACTCTGAACTCTTAGCCACGTTCGAGAGGAAGGTCTTAAGGAGAATTGTTGGCCCCGTATGTGGGGGAGGACGATTCCGAAGACGCTATAACCATGAATTGTACGCAATCTACCTTGAAGCTAATGTTGTAAGAAAAATCAAGCTCGGTAGACTCCGGTGGGCGGGACACCTAGCTCGAATGAGCGAAGAGGAGTCTGCCCTGAAATCCTTTGTGGCAGGATGTATGGAAGGAGACAGCGCGCAAACTGGATGACATCGGCTCGAAATCGGGACCGGTGGAGAGATTTGTTAAATAAGGCCAAGACCGGATCCCGGTTGTAGTGCCGATGATGATGATGATGATGATGATGATGATGATGATGATGATGATGATGAAAATGCCCGATGGAAAGTTGTGGTCGATTTCAGGAAACTGAACGACAAAATCATCGCAGACGCGTATCCTCTCCCTTGAATAGAGGACATATTAGACAAGCTCTGTCACTTGCGCTATTTTTCCATGCTCGATTAAGCCAGCGGCTACCACCAAGTCTTAGTGGATCGTGATGAGACAGATTTTAGCACTAATTACGATGTAGTGCAACAACATATCCACGAAATGACCACGAAGAATCATATCAAGTAAATCAATTTGACCTTGTCACAATTAGCAAGTTTCACATAACCAGCATTCGTTGCCGACAATAAATCAAGGTCGTTTCTTTTCATTGAGTAACAGAAACGAATTGCTCCGGTTACAATTTGAAAGAATCATATGACAATCGCTTGCGAGGTTACTGCCAGCAAGTGATTTACAAATTAATTGGGTTAAATCGTGTCATTGTTCTTACACTATGCGCTATCTGGTGATAGGAAATTAAGTAGCACAGTAAGCAGAATTATATGAGTGAATTTTCAATTAGGAATGAAATAGCTTGTTAAGCTAAAATTGGTATGAGTGGATTAAGAAATTTGTAAATAATTGAGTGATTGATTGGGAATATAAATACCCCAGCATTTTGAAGAATAAACCAATCAAAAACCATCTATTTTCAGCGAGCTGCGCTTTAAACAGCAAACAGTAGGGAAGTAGGGTTATAGACCAATCCTTCATAATATCACAAGTAATACAAGTCTAAGTATTACAAGAAAACATATTATTTGGCGATAGCAGTCACACATATATTACATGGCGACCCTGCCATGCTAAACATCTTATACCATTATATCACATGACGATCAGCGGATACCACAACGGGCATTATGAGTTCAGACGTATGGCATTCGGTCTAAAGGGAGCACCGGGTACGTTCCAGAAACCCATGAACCATGTCCTAACCGGATTGCAAGGTATCGAATGCTTTGTCGATCTGGACGACATTGTCATCTATGGGAAGAACCTAGAGAACCATAATGACAAACTCCGGAGAGTATTCGAACAATTGAGATATCACAATCTCAAATTGCAACCGCAGAAAGGCAGGTTTCTACAGAAAGAACTGATTAACCTAGGACATGTTTGTTCTGAAAAAAGGGCAATGCCGATTCCCGACACGACAGCTAGTGTCAGGGATTTCCCCATTCCCATTACTATTTGCAATAGTGTACTTGAGGTTAGTAATCGAATAGGTACATGCGGCAGTGGGCTAATGTGTTGAGCATTGGTTCAATTTTTAGTGATTCTAACCGTCATAGCGTAGGTTCAAATCGTCACAAAAGCTATAAACTATTTAAATTATCGCATCCAGTTAATTAATTGCAATGTATCTTATGTTGCTCCCAATATTTCAAAGAAAAAACGACTAAACAAAAACAGTCAAAGGATTAAATAGTTAAGCGAACAACGAAAACCATGACCAACGGGCTCAGCAAACGCCAAAAGAAGGCTTTCCAAGTGGTGAGGTAGGTGACAAGAAGGCAAAAATAATGGCTGCTTGCTTAGAGTTCAAATTCGTACAAATTCAAAAATCTGTAAAATCACAGAAAAGCCAAAAGATCCTTCATGGCATAGTACAAACAATTTAACTTTTTTAGCTGCATGAGTAAACAGGGAAAAGCCAAAAGAAACAGCAACCGGGAATAAACGCCTTCATCCTCAGCTAGTGCCAAAGAACAACACGAAAATCCGTTCTGCTTCCATAATATCAAAACATGAAACTCAAACCCTCAACTTTACAAGCGCCCTCTCTTCCACTTAGCACGTCTGTAAAGTAAAACATCCTTAAGCGATGCTTTCAACATTACCGCTTGTTGTTTATGTTATCGTTCTGTTTGTGTTTTGTTCGGAAACAACAAAAACAAGAATAACTAGAGAAAAAAAATTTAACGCAAGAAAACTTTGTGTAAGGGACACTTTGACTTTGACACTCATATATTTACAACCACTTGGTGTAGGACATAGAAAAGTGGGAAAAGAGCATATTACGTTACGCCCTTCGCACCTTCCGCGCACCCTTAATTGCCTTTAATGTTATAGTCCTTAAACTTGGTACCTTTATATCATAAAATACCATCCACCAAATGACGATAAACACAAAAGTCAAAGTGAAAAAATAATATAGGCGCACCCGGCCCATATCACTGTCTTCCCTTGGTAGTCGAAGCATCTTTGGGCTTTACTGACGTGATCCATTTTCAGCTTTTCATCCAGGAGTCTTTCTTCACTTCATTCATTGCCACCATCACCGCCAACTACCGCTACACATCCATCATCCGTGGAATGTAAGTCAAACTAGAGACTTTACTGGCAAGGATGCAACTTTGTCCAGGATGCCGGAAAATATGGGCAAAGTGAACCAAAATCCTGGGTACAATAAAAGAAAATCCAAAAACAAAAACCAAACGGAAAAACAAAAGCTAAAAACAAAAAACAAAAAATCAGCCAAAGGAAGAAATCCTTTCGAATAAACCGTCAGTTACGTCGTACTACACCTACAAGCCAAGCAATTCTAGTCCTGATATTTCTGAACACCGAACATTTGAGCTGAGGTAAATATTCCAACAACCATCGGCAGTGGGTGGATTTTCTTGCTTGTCCTTCATCGTTTCCTACGTCGTGCATCGTTCACCCCTCGTCCTTATTTTCGTCCTAAAATCCTAAATTACTGTACAAGTTCACCGTAGCGAGATGTAATTTCAGTATCCGAACATAAGAAAGGAATAAAATGCAGTTTGCTCGCCGCCAGTAGTTGCACTGGCAGTAGCAGTAATAACCAGTAAGGGCAGCTCCTTTTTGGTTGCACCAAGTCCTTTCGGACTTTTTACCTTGATTTTCTTTATCTGCTTCTTTTGAAGAATGTACCATTGCGGTTACTGTTTTATGATTGCATTCCACTTGCATCCAACACATTCATATTGCCATTGAGAATGTATCCTTTCGTTTGCTTCCGGTTCTGGTGGCTGCGAATCATGTTATTCTTTTTATTTCCTTTTACTCTTTTTTATTTCTTTATTTTTTTTTGTGTAGTTGTTTTTATACCTTTTCCTATGTACCCACTGGCCGAGTCTAGCTACTGGTGGCACAATTATTTTAGCCGAAGGAAATAAATTTTAATGGACGGTTTTATGTTCTACTACTGTAATTTAAGGGTTATTTACGGTGGTGCCGATAATGAGAACTGGGAGCTACGTTGTTGTTTTTACCCTTACAGAGATCCTGCAGATGTTCACCCTTACATTGCATTGTGGGGGTGGAGTAAAGGAAATTGAACTTTAACATTGGTTACTGTGTCAAGCTTTCGCTCTTGGACTGGGGCTTAAGTGTTTTTATAAAAAATTGATGCCATTGCCATTGTGAAGTTTCCGGGATGTAAATAATTTCAAGGACGAACCCATCACATTGAAGAGTTATTGGTTGGTTTACTTTTTATTTCTTTTGTTTTGGATTTTTTTTCGTTGCTGGAAAAGTGAAAATAACATGATGGTAAGGAAAAGTATGCAACACAAATATATTGAATGAGTACCAACCACCACAAACTTCGGGTGGGTATCGAACCTTTTGTTATTAGACGCCGATGGACTAAGGAGATTGGCGTGGTTCTTCGAAGTTCAGTTCGTCTATTTGTTTATTTTTGTACGGAGCATTTGAAGAAGTCTTCTCAAATTGCGTGGAATTTTGTGCGACGGCGTTTACTCCAAGGATACCCAAGGAAGACATTTCTGAACGTCCACATATTGCAACGACTAGAATATAACTTGACCAGCTGCATTTTACGATTTAGTTCTACGAATGAACAATATAACCGCGAGTTTACGCGAACATCTAAAAGCAGATTACTATGTGTAGTATTGAACATATCCTTAGTATTCAATATTTCTGTCGAAATGGTAATACACAAAACCCCAACAGAACAGGAAATGAACTTGGGTAATATCAATGGGATTGTCGGGCGGGTGGTGGACGACCGGGTTCTGCAAAAACACAAATTATTTGGTGTTATACAAGAACTTTCTTGTACCTTGCGTTAACAATCCTATTAACTAAGTGATTAAGGTATTTATTTCAACTGAGCCCTTTTAATGTATCTTGAGCCTAATATTTCAGCAGAAGTTTGTACTGGATGCGTGGTTCTAGTGATCCACTGTGGTACATCCCCACGGTTCGCCTTCCTAAAAAACATCAATCATATAATTTCGCTAATGCAATCGCATTAGCACCTTAATCTAGGATTATCTAAGGTATAATCTAAAAAGTCCCTGTAAAAGAAAACTTACCTTCATGCATCTCTTCGCATATAATTTCCTGTAAGAATCCTTTCCTAACTTATCAGGAATCCCAATCTCACCAAGTGCATTTCGCCCTAGACGAATTCCCGAGAACAAAATGATTTGGTTTACATACATTGTAACCATCATAACAGGGACCAAAACAAATATACGCATCTCGCGTCTCTTGACACCACCCGACTCTTTTCGACATTTTTCAACTCACACTTGACTCCTTTTCAACCTCACTCGACATTACGCGACCCATTTTAGACCTATAGCGTTTGAAATAATAGTGAAGAAGATCGTGTGATTCGAACTGACGCTATGACAGTTTGAATAACGAAAAAGTTGAACCTAAGCGTTACCCATCAGGCTACTGACCGTGTTTTGAATTTGATTTTTAAACTCGACTATACTCCACTGATGTGAATTATTTTTGTTATCGCTATGGTATACGGCTCTGATGATGTATTTTCTTGTCCGATTTTTCGTTCGGTGCTCTTCACTATTTTGCTTGTGAATTGTGTGTGTATCTGTTACAGTCGCCACAGACTTCTCTCAGAGTCCATTCCTACACAACACCTTCTTTTCGACTTCATCCACTCCTTCAAAACCGGCTCCTTTCTTAACTTTGGCGCAACAATGCCCATTATCCAACTTAACGCGACTCCGCTCGCCAATACTCGACTTTACCCTACCTCCTTACATAAACTTCAGGACCTTCGTCCTTAGGTCCCTGGACATCTCCCAAGTGTCTCAGCAACACCGGTCGACTGAGCAAATCAACTCTACCGGCCTGAGACCCTACCCTAGAACACCTTACACAGGTGCCTCTACCTAACCTCATCCGGGAACACCTCATGCAGTTATTCCAGTTATTAGCCACCACGGCTCATCTGAACCGGCAACTAAAAGGCAATTCACGCCTCACTATGCCGCCACACACACCAGGTGCATCACCATCTTCGGAGCGCACATCATTACCCTAGGGCGCCCTGCGGTTGGACACAACCAACCACCCACCAGGAGCCCCCTAAGCTAAGTCGCCTACCCTTCAACCAAGCGCGACTGGCCGGCACCTCCTCACAAGTTGCCGTTCGACACCGGCGCCGATTGACTGGTCCTCCCTCGATCGGTAAGCCGCGCAACTGTAGTTCGCGCCCCCTTTTACCAGTCCCAGCGGCAAACAATTCGCCATACAAACTTATGGACGAAAGACACCGACTCCGGACTCGGTTCTCTTCAATTTTATCCACTGGCACTTCGTCCTATGATGTCAGTGAGTCACAATAGGTCTCATCTCCTGGCACTTTGATGTACGATGCTAGCGAGCCCCAATAGGTCCCGTCTTCTGACACTTCGTCGTACGGTGTCAGAGAGCCCCTACGGGATTTGACCTATTAGATAGGTACAACCTGTTGGCAGATACCGCCAACAACAGGTTGACACCCACAGCGCCACTATCTGCCTCTTTCCGCACACGCTACTTCGTCACTGCGGACGCGAGCGGATTTCCGATAGGTCCCGACCTACTCGGCCGATAAACCTGTTGGCCCAAGCGATCCACAACAAGCCAATGGACCACGCCGCACACCCTTGCCCTTGATGGCACCAAGCGGTAACATCCGCGTCCACCACTAATTATCGACACAGGCCGAAACCATAACCAGGAACTTGTCATCACGACAGTTCCCTTAACAATTACAACGCCCCCCGAAGTACGCAGGGCCACCTTGTTCTCCAATCGTTCAGCCCTCCTCCCAGCACTGCACCACCCATTCGAGCATCCCTTCAGCCCTACCTCCTTTATTTCGTGACTACGCCGGGGGGGGGGGGGTACTGTGGCGGTCCCGCACAAACCCCACGGTTCGCCTTCCTAAAAAATACCCATAACTTTATCCAATCATATAGTTTCGCTAATGCTATCGCATTAGCTCCTTAAATGCTTTACGCATCTAGGATTATTTAAGGTATAATCTAAAAAGTCCCTGTAAAAGAAAACACCTTCATGCATCTCTTCGCATATAATTTCCTGTAAGATTTCTTTTCTACCTTTTCAGGAATCCCAAAACCTATTCGGTACCTTCGGTTCCCAGGCAAATTTCAATTTCTCACACCTGCACCGCAATCTACACCCAGCACCGCACCACCCATTCGAGCATCCCTTCAGCCCTACCTCCTTTATTTCTTGACTACGTCACTGGGGGGGAGTACCGTGGCGGCTCCGCACAAACCCCACCGTTCACTTTCCTAAAAAACACCCATAACTCTATCTAATCATATAATTTCGCTAATGCAATCGCATTCGTACGTACACGCGGCCAGTAGCCTGATACTTCAATGTTTCGCTTTTCACCCGTTTCATCGTATGTTCAAATCACCGTTTCACTATCGTCGCAAACGCGATAGTGCCGCATAACATAAGCCAAATTCCACAAACCAAACAGAACTTCTCATCGCCTTCACGACCACCTAACACCCCATCACCTTCAAGGTAATTCCACCCATGCACATACACATGCATGCTATTTGCTATGGGCAAATCAGATTCGTATCACCTTGAATCAAAATCTTCCCTTCGTTGATTCAAATAATTCAACCCAATGTTACACTGAAAATCGGCCATCCCCAAGTATTGACTCATTGCGCCCGTCCTTCAAAATAATGCCGTTCACTTGAGGTGAATTTCTTCTTATTGATTAAATAATGTTTGATCAACTTGTTGTATATTGCTACACAACATTTATTATTATTTATTTATATGTGTTACTTACTTTCTTTTCCCAACCACCTTTGGTTCTTCGCCGAAGCCCGCTGAGCAAATGGTACGCTTCCTGGGCGTTTGCCACGATCAGTGGTTACCTCCTTGTTGGCAGAGGGGCCAACCGGTCCGTCTTTCAGGAATTGGTCGATGGCAAATGAAAAGGCCTTTTGTTTTGGTTTGACGGTTAATTTATTCCAAATGCACACTTGTGCTGTCTGCTTCTAGTTGGTGGCGTGTTGATGCACCCCTTGTGCCGTCGGATTCTAATTGAATTTTATCTCCAACGGAACTGCCTATTTGTACCCAAAATCCAAATCAAGATTTTAATACCTTCCCATGGGTAATTGCTAGTCTCAGTCGAAGGCCATGCCAACGACGATGGGAACTGCAACGTTGCAATTTTGCCGCCAGTCATCCTAAGGCGGCAACCTTACGCATACTTTGGCTGTAGTTCTACCCCGAGGCCATGGGAAACTTTCGATTCACGGTGATGCGAATCTGATTTGCCCGTAGCAAATAGCATGTGCCTGGTGAAATTACCTTGAAGGTGATAGGGTGTTAGGTGACTATCAAGGTTATTGGAATTTTAAGATTAGCGTAGCTGCAATTTGCATGGTAGAACATGGGTATGGGCATGGAATGGGAATTGCAGAATTGCAATTTTAGGTATGAAAATGGGAAATCCATCTCAGGGTTATTGGGATTTGATTTTCCTATAGCAAATAGCGTGCAACATTAGATGCGTTGCAATTTTAGATATGTTTCAGGTTGCATTGTGTGAATTTTGCGTACAGCGAGTTGCATGGAATATGGCGCAAGGCTAATAACATTGCCCTTAAAAATAAATTATTATGGAAAATTTAACAAGCCTAGAGACTTGCTAAATAAGGCCAAGGCCGGATCCCGGTTGTAGTGCCGATGATGATGATGATGATGGTATCGACTCAGCGAAATTTCTTGTTTTTCAGTCGACTACTACTACTTCCTGGCGCAAGACTAATGACCTTGCCCGGAAGAAACAAATCATTATGGAAAATTTAACAAGCCTCAGGAATTGCTAAATAAGGCCAAGACCTGTTCTCGGTTGTAGTGCCGATGATGATGATGAGTTGCATGGAATGCTATATGTTTGAACATATGCGTATATGTATGTAGATATTATCGATTATTGGTATAACGATTATTGGAATTTTGCGTACAGCATACATTATACGCATGTCATGGATACGCGAATATTAGAGTCTGGGAGTTTTTGCATATTAGAGTATTGGATGTTATATCAGGGTATTGGAATTCTGCGTGTGACAAACCCACCACATTATTTGTGGGTGAACTTGTAACATTGCATGAAACCTGAACGGTTGTAGCACTCTGAATAGCCATACCATCTCCTTGCCCCACACAATTCCCCATAATCCCTACACCAAAACTTAATTTCAAACAAATCCATCATCAAAATTCACAAATCCATTCTCCCGATCAAATAAAATTCCTGATAAACGATTCAAATGTTGGCTTATCGCCCATACAACCAATTCCCCTTAATCCCAAATTTAAAACAAACGCATGGTAAGTGGAACCAGATGTTCAATCACCATACCCTTATCCTAGTGCATATCTTCATATGCCCTGCATATCCCAAATTTCCAGGACTTCGCTTAACCGAATTCCTACACAACGTACTAGTACTTTTCGCGATATTACGTTGCGATGCATCCGCGATGTAAAATCCCGATAAGATTTTGTATAAAAGGGTGATGGACTTTGTATTCGAGGAGCAGTATCAACTGGTGTCCGATATGTAAGGACGCCAATAGACTAAGTTTAAACTGAACTAAAATTTAAAGTAATAAATAGAGTTTATTTGAAAAGTATCTTTTACTGAGCTTGGCCGATTCCCAGGCCCATATTCAACAATCGGTCGTCACTCTTCCCACAGGTCTGAGGAAGCACAGTGGGGCAAGGAGCCGTCTCAGGAGCGGTCTATTAAAGGGACCCTTGTCCTTTTAAGGACAAGGAGACGCGCTCCCTGAGTGCAAGGCTAGAACACGATCACTGAGTTTATAGTCTAGATGCTGTTACACGCTAAAACTCCCACCCTTAGATATCTACCTCCTGGGGCCACTCTGAGTATACGCGAAATCACTAAATTTGGATTCCCATTTATTCAATTTACTGAAACCATTGACCGATGCTAGGTATACAACCTGGCCCGCATTTCCTCGGTGGCACCGCGTTTCATAAAATCCTAGGCTAGGTTTACAAATCCCTTAGGGAAAAATGGTGTTGTTAAGTTTATTAATACCACACACTTATTATTCCTTTGTAAATAAGCGGTCAAGTTCGATATTTAATGCCCCGAGGAGAAACCGTAAACTTCACATTATTGTTATAAATCTTTAGTCATAGGCACTTTATTATAATCAATAAATGGTAATTGTCACTTATTGTTACAACATTTATTAGTTAACACTTAATTACAGTCAAATTTACTATTGACCTTATTGTTACAACATTTATTAGCTAGCACTTAATTATATTTCTTTACATGCGGAATTAGTTTGAGGAATTCACACGCCCTATCAGTACAGCAAACCAAACATGTAGGAAGGAGATCGAACTAAACGAAGGTCAACTACAACCCCTTGCAGCAACAAGGACCGGTCGCCCCACAGAGAACGGAATTGATATGTGATGATAGTACAATAACCCCGAGTGAATACAAAAAATAATATTGAGAAGTTGAAGAAGCGGCACGAGCCAAACACGGGGGCAACACAGTGAGTACTCTTTCATTGTATTTATAAATATTTTAGTTGTGTCCCAATATTTGCAACAATGTGTTGCGGTTGTAAATCAAAGGCAAATAATTTTTTTTTTTAATTACCTGTATGCCTTTACACTTTAGATAAAAGAAGAGTCGATATTAAACCGCCAACAAAGACGATCATTTTTTTATTAACGAGATAAGAAATAACCATCAACGAAGACGGTCTTGGTTTTTGGCAAACAGAAAAAAGAAACGGGAGTCCTTCATTATACTCTGACCAAAACGGTCGTAAGGATTGTGTTTCTAAATAAAACAAAATTGTGGTTTACCGTCCGTCGACAAAAATAGTTGGCTGTTTTCAAGTCGTATATTAGGAGGGGAACATACGTCTGATTTCCAAGGTGGACATTTTCCATCGTAGTATCAAAAACTGATCCTACGATTGATGCCCTGCGATTAAAGTCATTTGACATTGTAAACAATTTAAAATGGGGTAATTTTAAAAACACTTTAACAAAAGAATGGATGTTCCAACAAGGAAAGATGTGAAAAATACATAATACAAATTACATAAGTATTTAATGGGGTAGATCACGCTATGCTTTTCGCGCTATTTTCACTAAACGCGGTATATTTACAACAAATTCTTCCATCTTTTAGGGCTATAAGACCAGACGTCGCTAATGCAGCAGCTAACGACATTGGTGTCTTTATTGAAGATGTATTAAAATGAACCTGGCTCCTCGATAGTATAGTGGTTAGTTTACCCGCCTGTCACGCGGGAGACCGGAGTTCGATTCCCCGTCGGGGAGCCTCTGGCCCGAAAAAAAAATCATTATGGAAAATTTAACAAGCCTCAGGACTTGCTAAATAAGGCCAAGGCCGGTTCCCGGTTGTAGTCCCGATGATGATGATGATTAAAATGAACCATTTTGGTTCAAGACCAATACGAAATACACCAAATGTTTACCATGGCTTAAACGGCACTCCTTCAAATGGTGTCCAAATGTACCTATATAAGTGGTCCTCAGACTCAATAATATGCATTGATATCTTATTCTTCACCTATTGCTTCTCGGCATAGATCTTACTCTTAAGATGACCCCAAAGGCAGAAACCCAAAACCTTTGTGGCGTAAAAAGTATTATGCCGCGTATGGCACACGATTCACTTGAAATCCCCCGACACTTGTAATGACTATTCTTTTTATTTAAAATTTCTTAAACAAAGGAGGGAATGATCACATTTATTCATTCAAACACTACATTCAGATACTATTAACATTTAATGTATATATAAGTCTATTTTTTTTTTATAACTTAGTCACTAACAGTTTTATTGTTCCGTTTTAGTTCTTCTTATTTTGAATTAACTGATACATCACGAGTTACTAAAACACAGGGATATGTATTTAATTTTTCTTTAATTGTTCTCTGGTGAAAGACTGTATCTGCACAATGAGTTCCGAGTCTACTCTCGTCAAATAATAAATCGGTTCAACACAAAACTACGACACTTTAGAACACTGCTCTCAACTGACTCCTACTAGAGATTAAATTTTGGCTTTAGAAACGTGTGTGTACACAACCACGGTTGAATAGCGACTGGTGTGAATTAGGGTTGAAATTCATATTTCTTTCTACACACAGGACAACCAAAAGAGACCACGCCTCTGCTCTCTCAACCTCACGCCCGTCAAAGTATGAGTAACTTTTGTTAATAGGGTAATTGACGGACATGAAGAATGAGAGAACAGAAAACATGATATGCTGTGATCTCGGGGTAGCTTTGGTTGTGTGTGTTGGTATCAGATGCAGCTACTGACACGACCTACTGACCCAGTGGTACGGCTATGGTGTAGTTAGAGCGCATTGAACCGTGGAAAGAAATACGAATGAGAGGGAAACCTAGCGGATGTTACTCCCCTGCAAAGAGAGATCATTGATCCCAAGCGAATGGGTGATCTGAGGGAAAGTCGATAGGACGCCGCTGATGTTTGGGAAATAATTCGCGTGAGAACCAGACTCTAAGACGCTGAAATTACCCCTGCTATTTTGCTATGATGCAACAGCGTCGTTCTTTTAGACTTGTTGTTGCTAACCGACATTATGCGATTTCCGATGGGAAACTCATGGTTAGCAAGAATGGAGTTGCCGTATGACATTTATGTAGCTAAACTCAATTATGCATTATTTGCAAAGGATGATGAGTTTAGCTATACGTCCATTTGAAATGTTTTACAGGGGAATACATATAAAGGAAATTTGTAAGTATGACGCGCTGAGAGCGGTCGAAATTAGGTGGAAATGTTGATTGGAATTGTGGGTTGTTTCTCATGTAGAATAGAGAAACCCCCCACACCTTCACACCTTCACATCGCATGATCCATGCAACCTATTGACTTCGTTATTTCGAGAAATTATGAAACCAAGAAACTTCTGCGTACCAGATACTCAGAATAATTCTGCAAACACCTTGGAAATATTTCTGTGGTCCGACCCAAGCATTTTTTCCACACAAACGACTACGCTTTTGAGAAATTCAGACTATTATTAGATAACTGTTATGCAATCACTTACATCTCTATCAACTAACCAACCTAAGTATCCCCGCTAGCTGTGGAAGTACGGAAAAATATACTATAATAATTCTTTTTCGATGACGTTCTTTTCCAAAAGAGGTTAACAGAACTGATCAGTCAAGAGCAGCCACACAGTATACTATATCTCACAGGCTTTCGACTGCGTCTAACTCAGAACCTTAGTAATTAACCTTCGTCCTTACGAATTGTCCCGGATAGAATAAAAACTTTCCTCGAAACTCGATCGCCTTGGACTGTTTCGAGGGTTTATATTGATGCCAGTTCTATTTCTGCTCCATATTAATCATTTCCTAGTATCAATGGTTAGATAAAGTCTTGCAATAAACATAAAAATGATGAATTTCTTTTCCCCCCACACCAATATTGTCCATATAAATTCTATTTCTGCTTCATATTAATTTCCTAGCATCAATGGTTCAATAAGGTTTTGCAATAGGAGTGAAGATAATGGATTTCTTCTTCCCCGGACTAATATTTTCATCAAAAATTAATGGATAAGTTTGATTTCGTTCGGCCTTCGAAAATAAGGGACAATATTTCTTAACTTCAAGAACACAATTCTTACCCGTTCCGGTGTCGAGAAAACCCAAAACCCAGCGTTGAAAAATAGGATAGTGAGTGAAAATCCTTTTTCCCTGCGCCTAGCTTATCGACAACCTGAGCACTTATTTATTATCTAAGTAAAACAAATATAAAAAAAAGAAAAAAGAAGAGCAAAGGAAGAAAGCTAAATAAAAATACAAAATCGCTTGTCCGTCTATTTTCAGCCCGATAAAAGCCTATAAATTGAATTTGTGCTTAACTCAAGACTATCTAGCCAGCCAAGCACCCCATGCAGTAAAGCATGTGACTAGGAGTATCACCCAACTATAACTCACCGCAGCTCATTTCAAATAAAACGATCTTCAGGACACGAGTTACTGGATTTTTTCGTTTCATTATCCCATAAATGTGACCCCCAACTCACAGACGACAGTTGTCTGCTCCCTTGCCAGTACCATTTGTCACAAGGCTTCAAAAAGCAACAAGAGCAGGAAATAAAAAAGGCGATACACCTAACTGTCAACTGTCCTACGTAAAACATAAACAAGGAATGACAACGAGAAAACGGGTCCTCTGTCTTGGAAAAACATTTTATTACACCCTCACCCTGTCCCATCAACCCTCTAACTTCCTTTGGCCGCTAGCGCCCCACCATCTGTATCATCCCCATCACAACAGTACTGTTCACTCTCAAACCATCACCTAAAACTAGAAGCAATAGAATTCCGGTGAAGGTGTGAGGGGTGAACGATTAAATAAGGCTCCCAGCCGTCCTCTGTCGCCCACTAGCGACAGATTCATGGGAAGAATAACAGTTTTTCTACTCACTTACTTCGAATTCGTTGTCCTTCGCTCGAGCCCCCTTTGGGTAACAGAACCATATCACCCCACACTTGAATGCATACGGTCCTTATCCTTCCGACGGGGTAGTTGGTGACCCGGTCAGGGGTGGTGGCCAATATTACAAGTTTTAATAATAAAATAAAATCAGGGAGCATCAAAGCATGAAAAATCAGTCAACTATGAAGCGGGTAACCCAAGGGGATGACAGTGAACAGGCGGCGATCTATACCCGGCACATTGCACTTGTGTACATCCTTAAGCACATCAGAGGCAAGTATGTAATAAAAATCATAAAAATGCCACCCCCACAAGCCCACCCGGTTGGTCGGGCCGGCTCATTGGTAAACCTCACGACAACATATTGTTGGTGTGTCATCCATCGAGGTGGCTTTCGAGTGGGTAAGTGTATGGTAAGTGTATGATGCCTGCCACGGGTTACCTTTCCATAGCTCGTCCTTTGTAATAAATTCGACTATTTGTATTCAAACACCGTTGCATCGTAAATAGTATTGCTGCTGGGTGCACAGGAATGACGCCTCATCTTACCGAAGACGTTACTCTTCAAGTGTGGTGATTCTTATTCATGTAACCAGGTAGTTGGCATAGCTATGTATCTTGCTCCTTCAGATCCTTTGTCTTTTCTTCATTTTTTTCTACGTTTGTCGTTTTATTTTTATTTATTTATTTATTTATTTATCTAGATGCCCTTGTTTTATCTTCCGTCTCAAAGTTGTAGCGTCATATGTCCGGAACTTGAACACGCAGCACATCCCTTGGGGCAGTCCTATATGGCTCCTTAGGACCATCCTTGAGATGGTTCAGATTCCCACCTATAGCCTGTTTGGTGTTCGGCTTTATCTTGAAAGTGATGTCTCCAAATGCCTGTCTGACTTCTGACTGCTACGCATTATGAATTTTATACAAACAAATATAAAACGACGTCCATAATGGGCACTAAGGATTACTCCTTGATGTCGTAACGTGGTGATGTAGTCACATTGTGATATCGTTATGATGCCGGAGAAGATCTATTTGGTACGAAATCGGGGGGACAGCGAGTGTCCTTTATTGAATTTCCACGTGGCGACGATGAAAGTGGTGATTATCCTCTTTATTTAGATCTAAGTGGATCAGCCCTAGCTCTATGTCTAGTTAACGATATACTCCAAGTATTTGGCTTTTTTTTTGGTTCCTTCTGTGCTTAATGCATAGAGCCTCTATGTATTTGTTATCATCACATAGGAGCTCGAAACGATACAGAGATTTTTCTACTATTATAGAGTATGGGCTTGTAATGTTAAGAGACAAAGACATTAGCGTTAATTGTTGTTTTAAAGGATAATGAATTAATATTTCGCCTGTTACAAGGAATCTCATTGAACAGTTATTTTAAAAGTACAAAATCAATGTTATTATCACCTGACCAGCCTATCGGAAGATGAAGGTTTAAAAATTCGACACTATCTCATTATCTCTTGTCGCCAGAGAGACTGATGACTCGTTGCCACAATCAACAGGATTGGTCAAGCCCTCAGATATTAATTCCTCAGTTATCAATTCCATCAGTTTATTGATTTAAAAAAAACAAACTATAATTCCATAGCGAGGGCGAGAACGTATCACCTTTCAGAAGCAGTTAGTTTATTTTAATAATCGAAAACGCGACTGAATAGTAACCACTAAAACGAAACGATATGAATCTCCCTTTGGATTTGAAATTCAATAAAAATGCGAAAACTTTCCTTTACTACTTTTGTTCTGCCTCTCATCTTTACGACTATACTTGTAGCAAAGTCAGATATGAAAAAAATCGATTCTTCCATAACATCCGTTTAACTTGTTGGATCACCTAATTGCCATATAATTGTTAACCAAATAATTTCTTGGGGGCAGGGCTATTTTGCTCTCCTCAAATGCTATTTATCATCATCATCATCGGCACTACAATCGGGATCCCGTCTGGGCCTTATTTAGCAAGTCTCTCCACCGGTATCCGGTCCGTATCCGAGACTTGTTAAATTGTCCATAATAATTTGTTTTTCTGGGCAAGGTTATTAGCCCTGCGCCAACCTTTGCCAGGATGTCGCGGCATGCATTGGTTCACTAGTTGGCGGTGCCAAAGTAGCTATCCAGGGGTGTCACGTGGAGACTGCATGTCAACCTGGATTGAACAGGGACAAGGATCGTCCTGGTCGTCGCCGGGTTGAAAGCACAGACTTTAACCTGTATGTTCGCTCCCATCCCTCTCAAATGCTATTACTACTACTATTTATTAGCCTATAGGAACCCGAACCTTCATGACCTCACCGATTCGACTCCACGATCGTTCCCTGTCCTGTGCACTCTCCTTCCACGCTTGACCATCTGATCCGATCTCCTCAAGGCCAAAACTCACATTGTCATCCCATCTCCGTCGTGGCCGTCCTACCGGTCTCTTTCCCGTTGTTCTGCCGTCAAGAATTCTACGCACGGTCCTATCGTTGCCCATTCGCACCACATGTCCGGCCCATCTTAATCTTCGCGACCTGATTACTCTCACTATTGTAGGTTTGCGGCATAGCTCTTCCAATTCGTGGTTGTGGAGTTTCCTCCATTGTCCGACCTCTTCATCATATTTACCTCCAAAAATACCCCTTAAAACTTGATTCTCAAATACGCGGAATTTGTTTTCTTCATCCAGTCCCGGGGTCTTGTTTTATTTTATAACCCTTGCAGCCAAGAGTACCTCTTCGGTGGTCACGGGAGGTATCTCCCCTTCAGTGATCCTCCACTGCTCTTGCACCCTCAATACCTCATCACACTGTGGGAAGTGGACAGCAACGATTCTGGCCATGTCACTTTTCCTTTTTTGCATTCGGTTACTGTTACTCTATAGTCTTTTCATGACTATCCTGTAAGCGCTGCCCCATGAGTTGTTATTTAATTCATCCCTTAGGGAGCCGAACGCGTCATATTTACTTTTGCGGATCACATTCCTCAAGTCCTTCCGTTTGTTCATGGATTCCGCATGTTACGGTTTCTTACTCTTTGTTGCAAGCGTCTTAACCTGTTGAACTCCGATCGCACATGGGCGATTTCTGAGTTCTACCAATACACTGGTTTGATAGCCCCTGTTGGTTGTCTTTTTCATGGCATAGAAGCATCACATGCGGTAGTTAGCCACTTCATGACTTTTCCAGCCTGCCTGTTCGCACCGGCCTCTGCGTCAAACTGTGCGATTTGGTTTTCCAGTATATAATCGAGCAGTTCCGTATCGAGGTCCTTCTCTTTCCAGCATCATTAAGTAACACCACATCTAGGACTGCGAAGGCTTCAGTAGTGCCTGGCCTCTACTGTTGGTCCTTGTGCTTCCCCATTCTACTGCCCAACCGTTGAAATCTCCAGCAACTATAAGAGGGCTCTTATCTCTAGCTTCTTGTGTTATTCTGTCCAAAAAGCATTTGAAATATTCTATTTCCCACCTTGGCGGAGCGTAACAACAGTAGAAATGAATTCCTCTGATCTTAGCATAGGCAATTCCTTCCAGCCGCTGGACACTTCTGCATTCCATGGGGGAATTCCCAGTTGTCCAGATGGCCGCTGTTCCGCTGCTGTCTTCCTCCCATGTAACAATACCAGTACCAGGCATCCTGTACTGCTCATTGATGAGCACCACGTCGGCACCATATTCCTTAACCGTTTGGGAAAATAGATCTTGTGCGGCTCCACAATGGTTTAAGTTGATTTGAATGCACTTAAACCTGTCCATTTTTATTGAGAAGATTGGACATCGCGTATTTGAATGCTGGGCATTTGTAACTCCCTGTTGAGTGGTGGTTACCGCCTTCGCATCCTAATTCGCAAAGCATGCATTTGGGTTGTGCCTTACAACACATTGCTTTGTGGCCTTTTTCTCCACATTTCAAACAGTTTTCCGAAAGATCTTCTTCGGATTTGCAGGATTTCGCCACATGACCGTATTGCCATCATCTGAAACATCTTGTGGGTGCGATGTGTTCTCGAAGTCTGCATCTCACCCATCCAACCCGTAAGAAACCTGTAGCCAGCAACATGCTAGCCTTTTCTCTTGGTAAGCGGATCATGGCAGCCTGCATGCCATCTGGTTTTCTTCTTAAGCTCTTTACCGCTTCCTTTGGGATCGCGTTCAGCGCAGGGAACTCTATAGCGATCGCTGTCAGGATTTCCTCCACAGTGGTCACCTCATCTAAATCACGGCACTCAACTGTGATTTCCTGTGACACTGTTTTGACATTAGCATCTTCCCTTAGTACTTGTTGTACCTTTGCTTTCAGTGTCTCTGTGGTGGCCTCTGGACGGCGTTTCAGTTCTAGCAGCAATTCCCCTTTTGCTGTCTTTCGAACTTTATTTACGCTATTTCCGAGTTCACTTAGCTCGGGCTTGGCCTTCATAAACTTCAGTATATCCGCATATGTTTCTTCCCCGGTTTTGGATATTATTATAGCGTCCGGGTGTGGTCTCCTTCTTTTCACAATATTGGTCTTCCCAATATCACCTTTTGGAGCCTGTTCACCCTCCAACCTCAAATAGCTCTTCCTTCCCCTCTGGCCATGAGAGTCCATGTTTCGCATCCGTATAGAGCAATCGTCATGATGATGGTTCTATAGACCCGGAGCTTTATGTTACGTGATAGCAGTTTGGATTTTAGCAGTTTACTGACTGCGTGCCAACTAGCGTTTCCGGAATGCAGTCTTTTGTTAATTTCCCTCGACATTTCGTTACTGGCCGTCAGTATCGTTCTTAAATTCTTTAACTTTTTCAAATATCTTGTCTCTGACGTTTATATGGGTTTCCTGAGGTCCACGTGCTGTCGTCGTAATCATGTATTTTGTTTTGTCTTCATTTATTTCTACGTCCACCTCGCCTGTCACTTACATGATGATTTCGCAGTTTTTACTTACAATTTCTACATGTCCGCAGAGTTCTCATCTTTAAAACTAGCTACCCTTAATAGTACCTGCATTTAGCAATATTCTTACTTAGAAGTATGCCCCTTTAGAAGTACCTACGTTCGGGAATAATCATCTCTAGAAGTACTCATATTTAACAATAGCGCCATTTGGAAGCACCCACCCTTTACCAGGGTCCACCCTCAAGAGAACCAAATTTTAGAAGTATCCTCATTTACCAGTACCTACCTTTTTAAGTACCTACCTTTAGAAGTACCCACCTTTAGAAGTGCTCACCTTTAGAAGTACCCACCTTTAGAAGTACCCACCTTTAGAAGTGCTCACCTTTAGAAGTACTCACATTTAGAAGTGCTCACCTTTAGAAGTGCTCACCTTTAGAACTACACACCTTAAGAAGTAGCCAGCGTTAGAAGTATCCATCTTTAGCAGTATCCACCTTTAGAAATACCTACCTTTAGAAGTACCCACCTTTAGAATTACTCATCTTTAAAAATAGTGCCATTTGGAAGCACCCACCCTTTACCAGGGTCCACCCTCAAGAGAACCAAATTTTAGAAGTATCCGTCTTTAGCAGTACCTAACTTATGAAGTATCTACCTTTCGAAGTACACTCCTTTTGAAGTACCCACCTTTAGAACTACCCACCTTTAGTAGTCATCATCATCATCGGCACTACAACCGGGAGCCGGTCTTGGCCTTATTTAGCAAGTCCTGAGGCTTGTTAAATTTTCCATAATGATTTATTTTGTCTGGGCAAGGTCATTAGTCTTGCGCCAGTGGCTCCCCGACGGGGAAACGAACCCCGGTCTCGCGGGCGACAGGCGGGTATACTTTAGTAGTACTCATCTTTAATAATAGCACCATTTATACGTGCCCACCTTTAGCGGGGTACACCCTCAAGAGAACCCAATTTTAGAAGTATACACCTTTAAAAGTAACCTCCTTTAGCAGTACCTAACTTTATAAGTACCTAACTTTAGAAGTACGTACCTTTAGAAGTACCCATCTTTAGCAGTATCCACCTTAAGAAATATCCACCTTTAGAAATACCCACCTTTAGAATTACCCACCTTTAGAAATACCCACCTTTAGAATTACCCACCTTTAGAAGTTCTCATCCCTAACAATAGGCCCATTTAGAAGTACCTACCTTTAGAAGGACCCACCCCTAAAGTCCAGGAAGCAGATGCTGAGACCAGGATGGATGACAAACGGGCACAAACATGTGAAATCGGACGCTATCCTAATAGAATCCCCAATAGGTTTGCCATACGCGACGTCTTCGCAGCATAAAAACGGACCCCAAACTTGAAATAGTGAGGCAGGCTGCATACAGAATCCGGGGAACCCAGAAGGGCGGTCTGCTTCTCCACCGGAGAAACATAAGTGGCCACGGGGCCGCACGGCCGCCGTTAGTGGATTGCTGGAAAAAGAAGCAAGTTATGATGTAAACGAGACTTGAGTTGTGATGTAAACAAGGGTTCCCAAACTGCCACGATCAACGTCCCTACAGCAGTAGCGCAGAAATTCTTGGAAGCGGACAAAATCAAAATTCTATGGGTTGTCTTCCGTATCCGAAGACGAACCGAATTGGTCAAGCACTACAAAAATGAAGATCGCCTCCAACTCTGCGGGCAGTGCGGAACACCTGCCCATATCGCAAACAATTGCATCAACAAGACGAGATGCAAGATCTGCAGAGGAACAAACCCTGAAGAATCGAACTATCTGGCTGTCACTAACAGTTGTAAGGAATTTAGGAGTGAATTAAACCAAAAATCACGGCGAAGATTATCCAAATTAAACTAAATCATTGTGAGACGCCCCAGAATATCTTGACACAAATAGCCAAAGGGGAGAAAGTCGACGATATACTGATCAGTGGACCTTTTCAAACTCTTGACAGCAACATATGGATCAGTGATGAGACCAGACAAGCAACTATATGGGTATGCGGAAGACATGGAATTCAAAACATCGGAGACTAACAGAGAGGCTTCATAAAAGTCAGAATTAATGGAGTCTACTTCTACAACTGTTATTCACGACCAAACTATGCTAAACAAACTCAAAAAAAAGAAGTAAAATGGACTTCCTCTGAAGAGCCCGTCCTTAAAATCCTAGCCTTTAGAAATCGACGTCTTTAGAACTTCACAATTTTATGAGATCTTATAGTTAGGAAACCAAATTCTTCAATATCCCTACTCAAAGTTTTAAAAGTCCTCATCCGTTATCGAAATACAGAAACTGGTCCATCCAGATACCAGGATGTCTCACTGTGTGTTTTACTTAGAAGCATAGTTTGTTCTGCCCTATAATGGGCTCTTTTGTACCTTCGAGATCCCTCTCAAATCCTTAAATCCCATTCAAGTGTTTAATTATCGAAAGGACGAAAGGCAGCGAAAACGTAACAAAATCTTAAGAAGTGTGACCCCTCCTCAATCTGTTGTTATCGATCCTTAATTGTTGATCAATCCTCAAATGTTCAAGTATTTTTAAACATACGTATAATTTTCTTAAGGACTGTCCATTTGAAATGTGCACAAATAAATATAAAAATAAATAAATAAATATAAAAACAAATAAATAAAGATAAAAATAAGTAAATGTCTAAATTAATTAATTAATAAATAAACCACATAAGTAAATTATTTAAGAAATGAATAAATGAATAAATAGATGGAATATTAATTAAGTAAATTAATAAAGAAATACATACATACATATACATAAATAAATAAGTAATTAAAAAATTCAATAAATTACTAAATAATTATTTTCATAATGAAGTAAATACGTAAATAAATTATACAAAGCAAAACAGAGTACGTAGTATATAAATTATGAAAATCAATGTATTGTGACCTATTACAATCTATAATAAATATATATATATAATAAATAAATAATTATAAAATTCAATAAATTACTAAATAATTATTTTCATAATGAAGTAAATACTTAAATAAATTATACGAAGAAAACAGAGTACGTAGTATATAAATTATGAAAATCAATGTATTGTGACCTATTACAATCTAGACAGTTCGGTCAGATTCCCAATGACATTAGAACTGTTTTCCGGATAATGTGAGTGTAGCACGCCTTCTGCTTTTTACATTCCAACTTCCTCTTTCTGCACGCTCGTATATCCGTCCACATGAAATTCATCAAATAACAGGAAAAAAATCTCAACTCTCCACACACATCTGCCACAATGCAACGAGTATCTCGCAGGTCCGAAAACTTCCGATCTGGAAAGTTTTAATTACATTTGCTCTAAACACGTACAGTGTGGAACAAAACTCCTACGTGCACTTCGGGTGTATCCTGTCTGTCGGTACAGTTTGCATGGTTGTTTACATGCGTACGCAAATGAATGGAAGAGTTAACAACAAATTTCTATAGTTAATTAGGGAAAAGTTTATTTAGAAATTCACCTGGTAAAACTAAAAGACAGAATGCGATCTCCTAGGCACCTATCAACTTCGTCCTCCGGTCAGGTGGTAATTAGTTTGTTCTTCATAGGACCACCAATTAAAAGCGATCCTTTTCATCTTGTAAGAAATTCGACTTAAGACATCAACAACAAAAACCAAAGGAAGAGAAAAAAAAATACAAGTAACACAATTAAATAAAAACAAAATAAAAAGTAAACAGCAAAGTGAAGAAAAGTTTACACACAAAAACAAGAGATTCTGCAGACTGAGATTGTAGTGAAGAATATCTGACTTCTTATTAGACAGTCAACTTGAGAAGGTATACTTTAATAGGGTTAAAAAATATTCCATCACGTTGCAATACAAATAAAAAAGCTGACGATGGACACAAGTTATTTTCTTTAATATAATGATTTTTCACCCTCCCTATCCATAGCTCGCCCTTTTATCGTTGCGTGTCAAAGTCAAGGGCTCATTTCTTCGCTGTGTGGCTTTTCCTGCTGTCTCTACGGCCAGGATCTCCATTATATTTTAATACTAAGTTTCTCGTTATGTTTTTCTCGTTGCAAGAAAATTTGAAAAGTTTTTGTATTTGAAAAAACTCGTCTTCGTATGCATTGTGAACACAAGCGGTTTTTAGTTCTCCTGTAATTTCCAGTTCAGGAATTGTAAATTAATGAATTTGTGCTCCGGAACCAAATGGGGTGCGGTGTTGACAGTGGCACACTCTGCTCGTGCTGAAAATTAGATGATACTGAGGTGTTGTTCATCTTTTGGATTGTGGGTTGATATTATTCCCCGTGAACTTTGTCAAATAGAAACTATAAATTGAACGAAACTTAGTTCTTGTTTTCTAGGCAAACGAAAAGTCTCTTAGTCTAATAAAATGTTTAATAATTGAGTTGTTTTTTTATTTTTAGTATTATTTTGTGCAACTATTTGGTTTGAGATCCAAGACGGTTGTACAATGGCAAAGGGGGATAACTATCCAATATTCAGTTCATCTTCTCGTCCTATAACTACCGTGCTACTTGTTTTTTCTTGCTCTATGGAAACCTGAGTTTAGCACCAAATGTCGTTTCAAGATGTTGAGCAGTGAACCCGTGGGAAACTATTCATTTTGATTTTTCCAACATTTTTTATTTTCTTTTTTTTCTTAGATTCTAAATTATAGACTAGACGAAAAATGCTTAAATTCTAGCTTAACTCTCGTATATTATAACTTACTGGTCCTACGCAGACGCTCTAAACTAAGCATTATATGACTATTGTGTAGATTGCCTTTCGGCAACAGAACTTTATTTGTGACTTTAATTATGAGCATTTGTATGACGAAGAAAAACTAGAAAAAACGTTGCGCCGATTTTGTTTTTTGTTTTATAATGTGACTTACTTCAATTTTTTTTTAATTAACTTAACCGTTTTAGTGCTAAGCAATTTTTGTGAATATATATGAAAATTGCTATACATTTTTTGATTATTTTAAAGGAAAAATAATGGTGTCAAATAAAACACTCTAATTCAGACAAATATAATATAATATAAATATAAGCACCAAAAACACCCTGATGCGCCCGGCAGTTTTGCGCTGCGGCGCAATTTTCGATTCAAACTATCGTATCACTTTTGCGCCGCTTAGCACTCTAACGGTTAAATATTCATCGTCATCGGCACTACAACCGGGATCCGGTCCTGGCCTTATTTAACAAATCTCTCCACCGGTCCCGATTTCGAGCCGATGTCATCCAGTTTGGCACTCCCAGGCTCTGGGCGTGCTGGTCTACGCCATCCCTCCATCGCAGACAAGGTCTGCCGCGCTGTCTCCTTCCATACATCCTGTCACAAAGGTCTTTCCGGGCAGGCTCCTCTTCGCTCATTCGAGCTAGGTGTCCCGCCCACCGGAGTCTACCGACCTTGATTTTTCTTACAATATTAACTTCAAGGTAGATTGCGTACAACTCATGAGTGTAGCGTCTCCGGAATCGTCCTCCCTCACATACGGGGCCAACAATTGTCCATAAGACCTTTCTCTCGAACGCGGCTAAGAGTTCAGAGTGCCTTTTATTAAGCACCCAGGTCTCGGATCCATACATGAGTACTGGTAAGACCATGGTCTTGTACAGTAGTAGCTTGGATGTTCTGGATAAATTTCGGGATCTAAAGAGCCTTAATAGACCATAGTAGGCTTTGTTGGATTTAATCAGCCGTTCGCGTATTTCTTCTTCCATATTGTTATCGGCTGATACTATTGACCCAAGGTAGTTAAAAGATTGCACTACTTCAAATTCGTGCTCCACTACCCTGATAGTTTGACCAACGTTAGGTCTTCTCTTCGCAGAAGTTGCCACCATGTACTTAGTTTTTCCCTTATTAATGTGCAGTCCCAGTTTTTGTGCCGCCTGCTCGATCTGGGTGAAGGATTCCTGTACCGCCGATTCGGTTCTACCGATGATGTCGATGTCATCTGCGTAGGCAAATATCTGGCTGGACTTGCTGACAATAGTCCCTCTTGTTGTAAAGCCAGAGTCACGGATTGCTTTCTCCAGCGCCAGGTTGAAGAGGAGGCAGGCCAGACCGTCCCCTTGTCGGAGTCCATTATAGATGTTTATTGGTTTGGACAGCAATCCCCCTACTTTTACTTGATTAGTTACGTTGGTCTGTGGGGCTTTTCAGGGCCCGAAGAGCCATGCATCGCTCGATCCCCACTATTCCAGGCGAACGACTTACCTCTCGGTCGAACTTCAGCAAGGTTGCGTAACCTTGCTACGGCATTTACCCCCAGCCAAATCGCCGGAATTAATACGGTTACCCAATCGGATAACTGTTTTGAATTTCTGTTAGGCAGCTTACCTATTCTGTGGGGGGTTTTCCTTCCAAACCCCTTTTTCTCCAACACCACCCCTGAAAGACATTAAGTCCACGGCAAAGCTTATCACCTTGCCGTGGCATCGAAAACTCACCCTCGGGCAGGCATTAATTCCTAAAAAACATTAAGCCCACGGCAAAGCTTATCACCTTGCCGTGGCATCGAAAATTCACCCCCGAGGCGTACATTATTTCCTAAAAAACATTAAGTCCACGGCAAAGCTTATCACCTTGCCGTGGCATCGAAAATTCACCCCCGAGGCGTATATTATTTCCTAAAAAAAACATAAGTCCACGGCAAAATCATCACATTGCCGTGGCATTTGAAATCCTATCCTTAGGCATACATTCCGCCCAGGGCAGCTTGTTTCCATAGCCTTATGCTATGGAAACAACATCAACAAAGAGTTCCTTGTCGACTCGTTTTATTTGTTTGCCCTTGGCACTTCTTGCATGCGGCTATTTGCTCCTATTGGTTTGCTACCGCCGACAAGGTTTCTGCTGACGCAAACCAAACATTTCCCTGATTACCAGCAATCGCTGGCTTCCAATTATCGGTCCCCACGTTCAGGGATCGCAACCAAGCAACGAACATGATGCAGCCAGAAAATGTTTACTTTCAACATCTGGCAATGGTTGCACCCTATGTTCGTTGCAATGTTTAATCATCGGCAACCGAAATGATGATTTATGGCCTCCCATTAGGATGACCAAATCTTCGGTTTGGGTCTTTCGCACCCCAGATGCTAGTGTTTACATTCTTGGAAAATACACTAGCGATGCCACCCTCCATCCACGGTCGCCGAACGATCGTATGCATGGCATACGCACACATGCGTAATGTATGCCTATTCCGTCCGGTCCAATCACGATTAACTACCTCGAGTTAATCGTGTAACTCCGCCTCCTTTTCAGTTTCTTTTGAGGTTTTTCCGTTTCTTTGGTGAGCTCTAGTGACCAGTCAGATTTGATACGCCAAAGTGGTCGCGGACATTCGGAGTTCCGAGCCGTGGAGATTTTTAATCGCGATTTTATTTCCTTTTAACTTAATCGCAGTCCGTGTAATAGTTCCTAGATAAGTGCAACTTTGGAGAGTGTCGTCCTCACCAGTTCTGTTTAATCAAAAGTGTGTTTCAAGTTATCGGTCAAACTACAAAGCTCACAACTTTCATTTGTAAATCCACGTCAAAAATAATATAATGTCAATAGAACCAGAAACAATAAATAAACATTCAACTATCGAGTTATCGTGTTTTCTTTGTGATATTTGGAGTTTCGAGTTTGAAGTGTATCGGCCGCAGGAATCGAGTGCTGAAGCCAGGGTTCACCAGCCCAATTTTGTTCCGGTCTACAAGTGCCTTCTTCCATGAACTACGTGGGTGTTTTTTTATAGATCATGCATTCCTGTCAATGCCTTAGTAATTAAACACTACCACAGGTCATCGTCAACCTACAAAGTCGTATCAATTTATTTGGAATGCCGAATTCTCTCATGGCATTATAGAGTTCTACCCTGGCTATGCTGTCGTAGGCGGCCTTGAAGTCTATAAACAGATGATATAATGGAATCTTAAATTCCTGACATTTTTCCATCGCCTGCCTAAGGGTGAATATCTGATCAATTGCTGATTTGCCTGGGATGAAGCCACACTGATATTGACCAATGATGGCTTTAGCGTATGGGGCTATCCGGTCTTGTAGGATAGTGGAGAGTATCTTATAGGCGGTACTCAGCAATGTTGTACCCCTATAGTTGCTGCACAGTGTGATATCTCCTTTCTTATGTATGGGGTAAATTATTCCGCGACGCCAATCTTCCGTGCATCTCCTCTTGCTCCCATACATGCTTGCACTACGATCTCATGAATTGCGTGATGTAACGCTGTCCCTCCTTGTTTGTTTGATCTGCTCAGCTGGTATGCCATCAGCTCCAGGGGCTTTATTTGATTTTAGCTGTCTAATGGCTTTTAATGTTTCCTCAATGCTTGGTGGCGGCGGCATTTGGTCTTGGTCTTGCATTGGTGGAGCCTCCAATTCTTCTGTGAGCTGACCATTTAGTAATGCATTGAAGTGCACTTCCCATCGCTCCAGAATGCCTTCAGGATCGGTGATCAGATTACCCTCTTTATCCTTGCAGTAAATGCAGCGTGGTGTGTACCGCGTCATACTTCGGATTATTTGGTAGAACTTCCGCGCCTGGTGCGGACCTCGCTCTCTATTTTTCTCTATTTCACAGACAAGGTTTCTTTCCCAGGCACTTTTCGTTTGTCTGAGAAGTCTTTTTTCAGATCTTCTGAGCTCTTTGTATTTCTCCTCGCGTACCCGCGTCCTATGAGACTGCTGCATTGCACGGTATGCAGCATTCTTACGTTCAGTCGCTAGTTTGCACTCATCATCAAACCAGTCGTTCCGATCTCTACGACCACTGCCTAAGATCGAGTTGGCAGTACTAATGACAGTATTCTTAAGGCGTGTCCATTTCTCTTCTACGTCCGGCATTCTGGCCCCAGGACTTACTCTCCCTCCGTCGAGATCTTCGAGGGCGAGTCTTAACGCATGACCAAAGGTGTTGCTGGTATTCTCATTGCGTAAGGCAGCCGTGTTGATTCGAACCTGATCCGCGGATGCAATATGTCTCCGTAAGGCAATCCCCGCTCGGAAAACTGTACCAACAAGATAGTGATCCAAGTCGACGTTGGCACCTCGGTACGTTCGTACCATCATCAGGCTCGAAGAGTGGCGGCGATCTATCAACACGTGGTCAATTTGGTTGCGAGTGGCTCCATCAGGTGATACCAAGGTGACTTTACGCGAAAACCTGGTACTTGCAACGACCAAGTTTTTCGATGGTGCCAATTCGATGACTCGTAGTCCATTCTCATTAGTGTTCTCATGCAAACTCTGGGAACCTGTGTAATGCCTGAAAACCGACTCCGACCTATTTTTGCATTCAAATCCCCAAGAACGATTTTCACATCGTATCTTGGGCAGGCATTGAGGGCCCGTTCGACGTTCTCATAGTATTCTTCTTTTTCGTGGTCAGGGGACTCCTCTGTAAGTCCGTGAACGTTTATGAGGCTTATATTCTTAAACTTGCCTCGCACGCGAAGAGTGCATAGCCTTTCATTTATTGCATTAAAGCCGATGATGGCAGGCTTCTGTTTTTGGCTGACTAGAAAGCCTACCCCGAGCACATGGTGTTTTGCGTGACAGCTGTAATAAATGTCATATTCTTTTCTTTGAAAAACACCATTCCCTGTCCATCTTATTTCTTGTAATGCTGTTATGCCAGCCTTATATTCGGACAGGGCATCGGCTAGCTGCTGTGCAGCTCGAGCTCTGTATAGTGAGCGTACGTTCCATGAAAAAATTTTTAAATCGTTTAGCAATTTTCGTTTCCGTGGTCGTCGTCGTGTATCCGGTCCATATCCGAGGCTTGTTAAATTTGCCATAATAATTCATTTTTACAGGCCTGGTTATTAGCCTTACGCCAACCTTTCTCAGGATGTCGCTGCATGCATTGGTTCACTACTTGGCGGGTGTCAAAGTAGCTATCCAGGGGTGTCACGTGGAGACTGCATGTTAACTTGGATTGAACAGGGACAAGGATAGTCCTGGCCTTCGCCGGGTTGAAGGCAATCAGAGACCTTGCCCTGTATGTTCGCACCCATCCCCCCAACTTAAATCTTATACTTCAATTATTGTACCGACATTGGAATACAGGTCATTATTTGCCTTTCAACCACCAGAACTGTTGGTGCTGTTTAATATGATCGTCCCGGTCTCTGAGGGAACTAGACCTACTAAAGCGCAAGAGCTCTGTGGGGGTGCGGAAGTACGGATGCCGACGTACGGCACGGGTTCAGTACCACCCACCGACGGAAATCACGGAAACGGCGAATACTTGCGGGGTAATAGCAAGCCAGGGAACAGTTACCACTGGGTCAGTTTAGGTCGTTTGCAATTATTTGAAAAGTTTGATTGATTGTGTCATACATTGAAGTTATTCACTGCCAGCCATCCACTAGAAGATCGCACTTCGGGCACGTTGCAAGCACTTGAAAACCTGATGCGAAACCTACATCCGCAAGGAGGAAACACCACAAATGAAACACCCGGGCTTCGTTGAACTCAGTCTTTTATTCCTCCAATTTCTCATATATTCACATTCACATTCTTCAACTTACATGTATGTCTAAGTTAAGATCTAACACCCGCAGTAATACATTCCGATAGTCAAATTACGAAATGAAATATTAAGTCCGCCGTAGTTCTATTTCCAAAACAGTTCCCGCTTGTGTTTTAACTATGAACCGAAGTTATATCGTTTATTAAGTTTTCTTTCTTTCGATCAATACAATGGCGCAGGTTTCCTACTCGACTCAGCTGCGCTCGCTGGTAGTTGGTCTCGACTGTATATGATCGGTGGCGGTTGAATCTCGACTGACTGATTACTGGCGAGGAAAAGTTCGTCGCGTCGTGGCAGTGGAGTCATAGCAAAAATCAACTCACTGCCATTTACTAGGAACTTTGAAAAGGGTTGCTATGCCTGTATAGGGGATGTAGTTCCGGGGAATCATCGCCGTATAGGCTGAGTTGGATTCTTTGGTTGTGTGTACGGGGAAATTGGTTTAGGCGGCATAGCCGAGTATAGTCAAGGGTGTTGATCGTTGCGATGGTCGTTTCGTGGAAAGGTGACGCATCATGCTGTTGGCTTGCCAGTAAGAGGGAATTGGTGTGGTTCTACATGGTTTAGGTGGAATGGGAACCGAAATGGTTTTTGGGGGAACTAAATGTTGCTTGGGTACAAGCGAGGAGATAGTTTAAGCACGAAGTGAGCCGGAATGATTTTCGGGGAAAATTGGAATTGCTAGGTTGCAAGCAAGGGATATAATTTAGATGGGATATTAGCCGAAGCGGTTTTTGGAAAAATGTGTGCGGCTCGATGTAGTTGATGGAGATGGTGAGTATTCGGTTGTAAATTTGAAGATGCGTTTATTACCGAATATGATTTTCGGGGGAAATTAGGATTGCTTGGTCGCAAGCAAAGAATATAATTTAGATCGAAGCGATTTTGGGAAAATGTATGCGGCTCGGTGTAGTTGATGGAGATGGTGAGTGTTTCGTAGGAAATTGGATATGCGTTTATTACAGCTTGGGAAATGGGTTCTTGATAGGTTGGGAATGTATGCAATTGCGGATTTGGTGATGGATACTGTCGCATATTGTGTAGTGTTTTCGCATGTTTGGAAACGGGTTACAGGTTGGGTTAGGGTAACGCGCTGTTAGCGGTTAAAATTGGTTGGCATTGTGGGTTGGTGCTCCATGTGGTTTAGAGAACCCCCACAGCTCTTCTTCGGTGTGCATGAGATCCCGATCTTAGCACAATCGCATGCCAACCACCATCATAAATCAACGGAACTCCGGATTCACCCTCTATAAGACCCTTCATATCAAATTCGGCGAACGCGTCTGGTAGAACAAAGCCATTGCGGTACGCCCTCGCAAAATACGAATGCGAATCAAATATAAACGGTGATTTTATCTTTTTGCTTAGCAACAAGTTGCGAGCTAGCTAATCTTTTGCGTGGCTGTTGTGTGGTTTATACAGAAAAGGGGAACCGGTTTGGCAACGCGGTCGCGCTCGAGTTTGTAGTCAGTACAGCCATGAGCGGGCAGGGAGAAATCGAACAGATGACAGATGACAGATGATAACATCCGTACTATTCGGGAGCTTTGTTTTTACACAAACACGCGCACAAAAGCGGGTTTTGGAGCACACTTAAATACCCACAACACAGTGCGAGCGGAAGGAGATTAAGTGGATAATAAAAGGAGGTACCGATGTACACTGGCCTTAAATGCCTAGACATTACAACGACGAGTAAACACATGATCAGGTAGAGTATTCCACATTCGTGTGCTTCGGCTAAAGAATGGCTCTCTATGTTTATTTGTGCGCCTGAAGTTTACTTTCAACGTGAATTGATGCGCATTCTCAGGTTGACGGGTATCGCGGGAAAATGTCTGAGGAGGCGGAAGACATTGAGAAACTTCAGTTGAGCAACGACCGTGATAATATCTATAGAAAAGAGATAGGCATTATACTGTGGCGGTTCCCTCGAACGGCACCAAGATCTTCCCATAACCTAAGTAAAAACACCCATAACTGGTGACAGGCCGACGTGTGCGAAGACGCACCGTCCGAAGGAGTCATTTGTGCAGATAGACCGAGGACAGCATAAGGGTCCTATCCCCAACGAATGGTGAACTGTGCAACTGGAACAACATCCCAACGTTGGACCCCAGGTTTACTTTTACTTTTTTGTACATATATTTTTTTCTTTTCTCTCTTTCTCTTTTTTTCGGTGAGCTCCTTCTGAGCCACCAAAATATAAGTTTTTTTTTTCTTTTCCAACAACTAAAATAGAACACGCAAATTAAAATAATTACATATAGGGGAAAGAAACCCAGAGGAGTAAACTTTGTGAGAGCCGCAGTGAATTCATATATGTTAGTAGTAGTAATAAGAAATACGGCAATTGGCCACCAACTAGTAGATAGTAATTTTTTGTGACTTTGCCGGGATATTTTGCGGGGGGGGGGGGGGGGGGGGGGCGAGTACCGTGGCGGTTCCTCGAACGCGACAAACATCTTCCCATAACCTAAGTAAAAACCCCCATAATACGTCGCGCCTATGTTCTAACGGCGGAACTGATCGACTTACGGCTGCGTCCCCAATAAGTTTCACTGCCCGTTTTTCCATCCTATTGATCATGTGTAGTCCAGTTTTGGATACGCCTGACCAAATTTGGGACTTGAACTTCATTTTGGGACGAATATACGCCTTGTAAATAGTGTCCAGGTTGGATGGGGTATAATATTCTTTGCATCTCTTAAGGAACCCCATACATTTGGTCGCAATTTTCGTAACTTCAAAAATGTGGTCGCTCCAATTAAGAGACGAATTAATTCGAGGGCCGAAGATTGATAGTTCCTTGGCTTCGTCGATGCAGGTGCCGTTCATCGACAGTGTATTTACTTTGGAATTCGCATTTTAAAACAGAAGACAGCACTGGGTTTTTGGGGCATTGAACTCTACTCGGTTAGATAATCCCCATTGATATATCGTGTTGAGGTCGGATTTCAGTGTATTAAGCATAACCTGCTGATTGGGATTGACGTTCGAAAAGTTTGGGTGGGAATGTCCGTATGAATATGGGAAACTGAACGTGCTATCATCAGCAAACGAGTGGATTGGGCTGCGGCTAATGGACAAGAGATCATTTATAAAGATCCGGAAGAGAGTGGGTGAGAGTGCAGAACCTTGGGGAACACCTGCATTAATTTGATGGGAGGTAGATTTGACACCATCAAGAACCACTTGGATTGAACGGCCAGAAAGATATCTCTTATCCATTGGATCAGGGAATTGTCCACTCTATATGAATGTAATTTTGATAAAAGGGCTGGTTGCCAAACTATGTGGAAGGCTCTCCAGATATCCAGTGCAACAACCTTGCTTTCTCCTAAGTAGTGGATGCAATGACTCAATTTTTCGGTAAGGTACGCCATCAAATCTCCTGTGGACCACTTGCTACGAAAATCATATTGGCGGTCATTGAGGAGGTCATTTGATTCCAGATATTTCGAAAGTTGACGGTTGATAAGTGATTCCATTACCTTGGAGAGAATAGAAGTTAGTGCTATGGGTCGATAAGAAGAGAACGATGAGATGTCACCCTTTTTGGGTGAATGTTCCCTGACTTCCATCTATTTGGGAATCGGTCAGTAGAATAAGACAAATGGAAGAGTTTCCGCAGTGGTTTAGAGAGTGAAGAGGAGCACCTCTTCAAGAGAATTGGGGGAATGCCATCAGGACCAGAGATCTGTATGCGTTTAGCTCCTGGTACGCCATTAAATCTCCTATGGACCGTCGAGAGAATAGAAATTAGTGCTATGGGTCGCTAAGAAGAGAGGGACGATTGGTCGGTCTTTTCGGGAATTTGCTGAATGTTCCCTGACTTCCATCTATTTGGGAAACGGCCAGTAGAATAAGACAAATGAAAGAGTTTCCGCAGTGGTTTAGCGAGTGAAGAGGAACATCTCTACAAGAGAATTGTGGGAATGCAATCCGGATCAGATATGAAATTAATTAATGACGGAATGTCGCTGATAAAAATACAGGGTACACGGTACAATTATATATTTATAAACGTACACACTCCAACAGAATCTACGGACGAAGAAAAGAAGGATACGTTCTACGAGACCCTAGAGGAAGTATTTGATGGGATCTCAAATGCTCCTCGAAGACCTCAATGCGTACATTGGAAAGGAAGATATTTTCCAACCAACTATAGGTAAAGAAAGCCTTCACGGCGTTTCAAATGATAATGGAATTCGAATTATCAGTCAGTCATCAGAGGTATGTATGCCGGCATAAATTCAATTAGAAATGGTTACCGAGGGAGAGCCACAATAATTCGAGACGCAAACGGAAGCAGTACTTTGAAAACTTGCATAATGTGCGCCCCCATCAACCACAAATAAACGCACCAGACGTATATACAGCGAGCCTCAGAACCCAGAGCCTTCTCTCGACGAAATTGTAGACGCAATAAACCGATTGAAAAACAACAAGGCTCCCGGAGTCGACTGCATACCGGCAGAGTTTGTGAAGCATGGAGGAGAGGCAGCCGCTGGACAGATCCACCAACTCATCAAAACAATATGGGATAAGGAAGTCAGTCCGGAAGAATGGAAAACCTCTATAGTTGTCCCCATTTTCAAAAAAGGTGACAGATCTGACTGCGAAAACTACATATAAAATATTAACAAATGTCATTGTGGTGAGAATCACACCGTACGCAGAAGAAATATTGGGAGACTACCAATGCGGATTCCGTGGGAACCGGTCGACAAGCGACCAAATGTTCACAAGAAGGCAACTGCTGGAAAAGAAGTGGGAATACGGAGAGACGGTTCACCAACTGTTCGTGGACTTCAAAAAAGCCTACGACTCAGTCGCAAGGCAAAGACTTTACCATGTTGTGGTTGAATTGAGGATCCCGAAAAAATATGCCGCCCTCATTCAAATTTGCACGAACGAAAACAAACGGCGAGTTAGAATAGAAAACCACCTCTCAGAACCATTTGAAATCCGGGACGGACTAAAACAAGGGGATGGCCTCTCACCATGCCTTTTTAACCTTGTCCTTGAGTATGTTATCAGAAAGGTACAAGACGACAACAGGGCCGGATCATCCCTGAACGGGGTCACACAAGTGCTCGCATATGCGGATGACATCGCCGTTCTGGCCGATAATCTAGAGACTGTTAGTAAAAACTTTGAAATCATCATGCAAGCGGCAGATGAGGTGGGTCTAGAAATAAATGAAGACAAAACAAAATACATGATTACGGCGAGAGCAGGTGGAACTCAGAGAACACATATAAACGTCAGAGGTAAGATATTTGAAAGGGTTAAAGAATTTAAATATCTGGGAACGATACTGACGGCCAGTAACGAAATCTCGAAGGAAATTAACAAGAGAGTGCATTCCGGCAACGCTAGTTGGCACGCGGTCAGTAAACTGCTGAAATCCAAACTGCTGTCACGTAACATAAAGCTCCGTGTCTATAGAACTATAATCATGCCGATTGTTCTATATAGATGCGAACCATGGGCTCTCACAAAACGGAAAGGAAACAAATTCCGCGTATTCGAGGATAAAGTTTTAAGGAGTATCTTTGCCGGTGAATATGACGAGGGGGCACGACAATGGAGGAAACTCCACAACCACGAACTGGAACAGCTATACCGCAAACCTAGAATAGTGAGAGTAATCCAGTGGCAAAGATGAAGCTGGACAGGCCATGTGGCGCAAATGGGCCACGATAGGACAGTTAGGTTTGACCTTGAGGACAGTTAGGTTTGACCTTGAGGATCGGATCAGATGGCCAAACACGGAAGGAGAATGCACAGGACAGGGAACGATGGCGGAGTCGAGTCGGCGAGGTCATGAACTTCCGGCTTCCTACAGGCCAATAAATAATAGTAGTAATGTTTTATCATAGTTTTGATGGGCGGGGAAGCTGTGGAACTCCCTTCCCACGGGAGTGTCCCCGGAGCGTTACAACCTGCAACTGTTCAAAAAGAACTGCAACAGTTATTTGATGGCATCTCGGGGCGCCCACTCGGCGCTATAGGTTCGCCTCTCCCGAGAGAAGTCTAATTAAAGAAAAAACCTTCGCTAAAGAAACAAATATTGACCCGAATACATTGTCTCTGACTTATTATGTGTCATGCTTTACGTAATAACGTCGTCCTTGACTCTTCTCTTATCATTTTCCAATGCTTTGATAATATACGTTAATCTCCTGGAAGTTTCGATTTAATATTATATATTCTACGGGTTTATTCAGTGACCAAAATATACTTCAATTTTACCAAATCACCTAAACTGATTGGACATAATAAAAACTTTTTAGTAAAGACATCTTTGAGTGTTGCCACATAAAATGATACCGTTACCATCAAATAAGAACGTACAAATATAAATGGTGGCTCGAAACCCCAAAGGATATGAAACTTTCTAAAATTTGAAAAGTTAGAACACATTTTCCTAAATGGTAAGTGATTTACGTGAACTTAAGACCCAGCGACCTGCATAGGGCACCCTTCTAAACTGAGAGCCAATTAACTGGAAAGTGCCACTTCTCGAGGTGTTAGCACAACATACGCCAGTCACCCTAAAGATGATATTTGCATTTCATCCCTCAGTTTAAGTGCCTGAAATCTCATCGAGGCACGGATAATCTGCCAACTTGCCCCCGAAATTTCCTTCTAATAGTTCCGCTTTATAATGTTCTCATTAAAATGTAAATTTATCCTGCACCACCTGTTCTTCCCGAATGACGAGCTTAACACAACGAATATAAGAAAGATTGTTTATATTTGGCTACGCAACTGCGTACAATGTACAATGAATGGTTTCAGTGATAGCATTGAATCACAACCGGAACCGGAAGTTGAATGAAAACAAATCTGGGAAAGAGAGAGGAAATTAATCAAGTCTTTTGTAAAATTGTCCTGGTACGTAAAAATTCAAATGCAATATTTCAAAATATTAGATCCCTGTCAAATAGGATGTGCTTTTGGGTTGCCAGGAAAATTCGAGTGAAATGCTTTTCAGTCAACTATTTATTTTGCACAGCGATTTTTATTCACTTTTTTATAATGTATAGAGAGTTTTGTTTCGAGGTATAAATCGTTAAGCGCGCATTACTTATTTTCAGAGACAGTCCATTTCACAGCTAATAGTTAACGTTTAGTTAGTTTAGTTAGCCATTTTATAATGAATCACGTCAGTTTATTTTGAAAACAATGGTTCGGTTCGTGAAATACGTAGCTCGCTATATTCATTTTGTTGTTTTCCGTGACGAAGTTCAGCCCAGAAGCGTTCGCCTTCTTATATAGAAAAGGTCTTTTCCAAGACAAGCACGGAGTCCCCATTAATTACCACGCTTTCCGTGGTGTCATGAATAAACGAATTCTCCATTACAACGACATCTCTAATGTTTCAGATCGCCTACGCTTTAGTATGCTGTTCAGTGAAAGAGACAAATCAATAACAAACTGGTCTCATCCCAACTGTCCCGGCCCTGTGAGTAAGATATTCGTATATACTCACAGCTAGGCGGCTAAAGGCCGAGTGGTAGGTGGAGTTGTGGGGGTTCTTTACGCCATTTCGCAAGAACCACCCATTCCCTTTCACCTGTCTCCCACTTCCCAAGCAAGCCTTTCTACTAACCAAATGGCAACGAAGGTGGGATTCTTCCACCAAAGGAAGATGGACCCACACCATGATACCTGATATAGAAACACCTTCCTACCGAAACCAAAAAAAAAAAAAAAAACCTGCAAATGGGCAGCGTAAGCTCCCCTGCAGCATCTCCCCCCTGAAAGCAACCCTGACATGCATATTATCGAATTGTTCTGGTTCATAATACTTGAGCCATTCAACACCCCCCTATCGGCTCAGCTTGTCAGCAATTATAATCGACAAATACACGCTGGCCAGCGTATCTGTTGATACAGCTGTAGCCGATATTCTTTCTACAGTCACAATTGTATATTGTGCCTATACCCTTAGGTCCGCGACAGTTGCGACAATTCCCGATTATCGGCTATCAACCGATCATGGGATTTGGGCATGAATATGCTCGTTGTTTAGGCAATCTTACCCATGTCATGCCCTATGATGACCCTCCTGCAAACCAAAGCAAACACACAGTACCTCACTGCGTTTGTTTTGTTTGCTAACCGCTGGTCCGTGGTTCCCCTGGGTGAGACGTTTGCTTGCACATCTGGAGGTCAAATCCCTCACCACCATATGCATGTACCAGCACATTAACCTAACAATATAGCCACCCAGCCTGACCATTTGCCACCGTCGGTGAGTTTTCTGTTGACTTAATGCCCATAAAAAATGTTCCTCCTTGTGCTCCAGAGCCATACGGCTAAAACAAACATACCTAAAATCTCCGGTTGAATATATCATCACCGAAGTATGTATCGCCTACAACGGCATTTCCTTGAACTCATAAATAAATACGAGGACAATCCCATGCAACATCGGCAGACCATGAACGATGCGCATCTCATCGTTTGACCCCCGAAATAGCGTTTTTGTTTACTTTGAAGCAAAATCCTATTTCGTTCTCAGAAGTGGATCATCGATGATTTATGACCACATTGCCTGCAGCCCCTGATGCTCGTGCATTTGTTTGATCAGGTGCCGGCCGATCGTTGTCTGTATTGCAGGCAAAAGGGGCATCGTACGTGACCTATGCAGCATTTGGGAAATCCTCCCGTTTAACCCCTTTCTCGATCACCATTGGCCGCTGCCTAGTCGATCCGGATCGCCCCTCCTACAACGATGTGAGCCACCGCCCTTGAATCTAACGCATGTGAATTGCATCGAGGAGTCACTTTTTATTCATTGAAGGGTGCGCACCTTCATTTACGAATCCCCGCGGAGAGTCGCCGAGAGTTCTTTCTTTACGCTTGAGTCTTTTCTTTTCGTGTGCGTTTCTAACTAAAGTGCCAAATTTGTATCGCGTAAAAGAAAACCGCTTTGCTGGCCGGTTTTTTTTTTCAGAAAATCAAAAGTTGTCAAAATGTGTCACAGTGCGATGATGTTTGATAACTTTATAAATACATCAGAAAGTGTAGATGTGGATAACACCAGTTAAATAAAAAGCTAGGAAATTAAAATCCACCAGCGTTTTAATTGGCGCTAAATTGCAGAGAAGGAGAAACGTTTCTATACGTGTGTGTTGGTGCATTGGCTTTGAGTATTGGGTAAGTTAGTGAACGGAGTGCCCGTGTCTTGGCACAATACTAAAAATACCCACAGAGTCCCAACGCCTTGTCGCCCAGTGATATACCACCCAGTCAGGTTTTGTATTCCGTAAAAAAGTCAGGAGAATCCCTTGGACATCTTGGTTCTTGGTCCAAGAAAACGTTGGTTTAGGTGCCAAGGCCGGTCCCAAGGTGAGATACCACCCCATTACTCGGTACATTCCGGGATATCGTCGGGAGGAATTTTCGAATATATTCCAAACGTTGGACTGATCGCCTAGACTGAAATGGAGTTGACGATGGATTAGTAGGTGTCAATGCCCCAAATCGGTGTCCGGCTTCGTTGAATGTCCAAGTTATTGACACCGATGAAAGTTAGACGTTGGAAAACAAGCGCATTAACATTAAGGGCTCTCACCGGAGCGAATCGGGATGAAAGAGGCACTATTACGGCACCTCTACGTTTGGTTAGCTTAGATGATGCTACTCCAACAAATGGCACCGATTTGGAGTCTATTGGAGTTGAAGTTGTTGAGCAACGTTCTCGATGACCAATAAGACTTCTGAATCCTATTCCAACAGTGCTCTAACAATCATAAGGGAACCCTCAGAGCCAACCACCTTGATTCTAATGGTTACCAGGAGCACCTGATTTATTTGATCTGTTGACGACCCAATTGTGGCGATCCTGCGAACCTCACCTATCACTGTGGGGTTAAATACCTTGTCGCCCAGCTAAAGGAGCCATACATACTGGTGTCCTCAACGCTACGGGTCTGCAGACACGTGGGCCCAATTTCACTACCAATTCCTCATGCCTGCACGGTTATTGAAGGACACTACACCAAAAACAAATTTGTTTGGCAACCCATTGGCTGGGTAAGCACAAGTGGCCCGGGGCGAAAGCGCCAGATGCCGACAGCCATCAAAAATCCCATGTTTATGTTTTGATAAATAACCACCCTGTAAACAACCCACGTAATCGGATCCGCTCTTGAAATACTGCCAACGTTCAACTAGTTACGGCATTTTGTAACATCACGGGCATCGGCGTCATCAATACGAAGGTAAACGCTGTCCACCAATATTTTCAAACAACGAAACCTGATATGCTAGCGCTAACTCGTCAACTTACTCGACAGCAATCCTCGCCCGTCCTACATTCCCCCGCACCATTCCGCTTACGGCTCCAAGGAACCCATCTCCCGAATGCTACGAAGTGTCAACTCCAGGTTATCCATCTGCGAACTCAATATTAGCATCCTCACTCTAAAACATCCTCTTCAACTTCTTTTCATCTTCCGTCCTATCCCTCATTATCGTAGTTAAGTTATTAATTAAGTTAGTTCGTAAGTTAGAGCTTTTCTTTTAAGAATCTTTTTGTAAACTTGCTCTAAGCTAATAAATGGGGTTTAGCCCCACCTAACTTCAAAACTCTTCGTTGCCCAGGATGCGATTTACATTCGAGAATTCATTTTAGAGCTGGAATCTGCGTCTTAGCCTGATTCGATTCCCCTTGCCAAAGGGAAGAAACATTAGAAGGCAATAACTTGGACACCATTTAGATAAAAATTGTGCTGAAGAGTTCTGTGAAATTTCTTTGTTGTCTATATCGCTCCCCGAATGACGATCGACCAGCGACACTCTCCGACCATCTCTTATGTGCCATCGACTGGATGCAGATCAACCACATGGCTTCTCAGATTGTCGTTCCTGGCGACTTTAACGTACACACAACTCCCACTGGTTGGCACATTCTATCATAACCGATGAGGCGGCTGGGAGGGAGACTGAGGCGTTTGCTGTCAGCCGCAATTTTATTCAGCTCGTGGAGAAAGCTACACGAATGCCATATGACCCAGATAGTTTTGCGAACAACCTGGAACTGTTTCTAACAGCAAAGCCAGGCATTTATACCGTGGAAGTGACCGCGCCATTGGGAAACTTATAATATTGTTAGATATCGGTTGCGCAACGACTTACATTCCCAACAAATTATAAGCTTCGCCAAGTATGGACGTATGGAGCTGCTAACTGGGACGATTTGCAAGATTTCTTCGCAACCTGTCCGCGGTCAGAGGTCTGCTTCGGAAACTCCGATGCCACGGAGATTAATCTCCTCGGGATGAAGCTTTACATTCCGCATTACGTCAAATGCAATTTCTCCAGTAACCCTTGGTTTGATAAAAAATGTGAGCAGAATACAGCAGTGAAAAATAGAGCTCTTAAGCAATGGCGCTCCAAGCCCACGGAGGTCGACAGAACAAATTTTTTTAGAATCAAGAAGGAGTGCAAACAGGTGATTGATACCGTGAAGAAGGTACACAATGACAAGGTGACCAACACACTGTTTCAATTCCCAACCCATTTCATTCTATTCCGGGTGCAGAGAAGTCATTGAGGGTAAAGAGTTTGGCTTCCGGTTGCGTAACTCAAACAATACTGAGGAAAACAGGAAAAGATATAAGAGAGCGTGAAATGACTGCAATGCGTATATTCAACGCGCAAAGTTCTTGCATGAACAGAGACTGAGACAAAAAAACCCACAGGTAGTAGAAACTGTTGGGCATGCGTGAAGGACATCCAAAAATCGGTCTCGTCATCCATTCCATCGCTAATACTCGATGACAGACCAGGCACCACATCAATAAAGAAAGCGAATCTACTTGCTCCACATTTTGGAACCAACTCAACGCTGCCTAATACCACATCAGTTCCGGCTCAACTTCAGCATAAGCAGCACACCATGAGCCAGATTCACTCCCGAACCCGTACTGTTGCCCACCCACTCAAGGAGCTAAACGCAAACAGATCTCTGGTCCTGATGGCATTCCCCCAATTCTCTTGAAGAGGTGCTCCTCTTCACTCTCTAAACAACTGCGGAAACTCTTCCATTTGTCTTATTCTACTGACCGATTCCCAAATAGATGGAAGTCAGGGAACATTCACCCAAAAAGGGTGACATCTCATCGTTCTCTTCTTATCGACCCATAGCACTAACTTCTATTCTCTCCAAGGTAATGGAATCACTTATCAACCGTCAACTTTCGAAATATCTGGAATCAAATGACCTCCTCAATGACCGCCAATATGATTTTCGTAGCAAGTGGTCCACAGGAGATTTGATGGCGTACCTTACCGAAAAATTGAGTCATTCCATCCACTACTTAGGAGAAAGCAAGGTTGTTGCACTGGATATCTGTAGAGCCTTCGACATAGTTTGGCAACCAGCCCTTTTATCAAAATTACATTCATATAGAGTGGACAATTCCCTGATCCAATGGATAAGAGATATCTTTCTGGCCGTTCAATCCAAGTGGTTCTTGATGGTGTCAAATCTACCTCCCATCAAATTAATGCAGGTGTTTCGCAAGGTTCTGTACTCTCATCCACTCTCTTCCTCATCTTTATAAATGATCTCTTGTCCATTAGCCGCAGCCCAATCCGCTCGTTTGCTGATGATAGCACGTTCAGTTTCTTAAAATCATAAGGACATTCCCGACCAAACTCTTCAAACGTCAATACCAATCACCTAGTTATGCTTAATACACTGAAATCCGACCTCAACAAGATATATGAATGGAGATTATCCGACCGATTAGAGTTCAATGCCTTATAAACTCTGTGCTGTCTCTTGTATTTAAAGGTGAATCCCAAAGTAAATACACTGTCGATGAACGGCACCTGCATCGACGAAGCCATGGGGCTATCAATCCTCGGCGCTCGAATTAATTCGACTCTTAATTGGAATGGCCACATATTTGAAGCTGCGAAAAGTGCGGCCAAATGTATGGGGTTCCTTAAGAGATGCAAAAAATATAATACTTCACTGCATCCAACCTGGGCACTATTTCATCATCATCATTGGCACTACACCGGGATCCGGTCTTGGCCTTATTTAACAAATCTCTCCAACGGGCCCGATTTCAAGCCGATGTCGGCCAGTTTGGCACTCCCAGGCTCTGGGCGTGCTGGTCTACGCCATCCCTCCATCGCAGACAAGGTTTGCCGCGCTGTCTCCTTCCATACATCCTGCCACAAAGGGCTTTCCGGGCAGGCTCCTCTTCGCTCATTCGAGCTAGGTGTCCCGTCCACCGGAGTCTACCGAGCTTGATTTTTCTTACAACATTAGCTTCAAGGTAGATTGCGTACAACTCATGGTTATATCGTCTTAGGGATCGTCCTCCCTCACACACGGGGCCAACAATTCTCCTTAAGACCTTCCTCTCGAACGCGACTAAGAGTTCAGAGTGCCTTTTATTGGGCACCCAGGTCTCTCCATACATAAGTACTGGTAAGACCATGGTCTTGTACAGTAGTAGCTTGGATGTGTTGTGATAGCAGGCCTCGCTCTCAGGTAGCGTGTCTCCTGGTCCTGAAAAGGATTATGGATCTCTTAGACCGCTCCTGAGGGGACCCGTTGCGGTCACCACCGTGCTCCCTCAAACCTTGAGGGAAGAGTAGCAACCGATCGTCGATGGGTGATTTCCTCCCTGAATTGACAGTCACCAGCCTCTGCGGGGGTTGCTCCCCACCATGGATCTGCAACTTCAAAATCTGGAAAGAAATCCGGTCTCTACAAAACTCAAAAACGCGCGGAGTATCTACTTTTGCATTTTGTATTTTATTACGGTTAAAAATTATAATTTGTTCCTTTCCTGGGGTGCTTCCTCCAGGGACAATGCCTTATTAGATACTGCGGCCCGGAGATCGCGATGCATCTTCCTTTTAAAATGAAAACAAATCGAGATTTTGTATCTCAAAACGAACGTTTCAGATGGAAAATCTCGATTTCGGGTGTGGTGCTCATTAGGATAATCGTTTTTGAATTAGTGCATATTAGGATATGCATTGGAATTTGGGTTTTTTGCTTTTGTTATCCGTCTGGCTTATGCAGACAAGAGTTTGCGTGTCCTTCGTATGGGTAACACAAGTTCCGTGGGAATTAGGTAATGGGTTTTGAATTGGTGCATTTACAAGTCATAAAACATCTGCCATGTGAAGATATGGATTAGGATGTTTATGATTGCTTGAATTGTGTGTTTGCGGAAAATAGATATGCCTTTGGGCTTGGGATCTTGTAGGAATTTGAGCAGTGAAACTTATTGGGGGCTCAGGTGTAAGTCGTTCAATTCCGTCATTAGAACTTGTGAACATTGAACAATGTGTTCCGCCTCCTCAGAAATTTTCCCGCGAATGCGAATCAGTTCAAGTTGAAAGTGAACTTCAAGCGCACAAATAAACATAGAGAGTTATTCTTTAGCCGAATGTGTTTCCTCGTCCTTATAATGTCCAGGCATATAATACCAATGTACACCGATACTTCCTTTCCTTATCCAGTTCCTCTCCTTCCGCTCGCTCTGTGCTGTGGGTAGTTAAGGATTTCTGGATTACCCTGCTGTGCGCGCATTTGTGTAAAAAAAAGAAAAAAAAACTGGCTCGCATTCGCTCTGGTCGGTAGCAAAATATATGAACAATAACTTCGTTTCCTCCTCTTTTGCTCCATAAGTGACAGGCAGCGGGGCACTGGCCGCGAATTCAAAAGATAAAGCCAATGTGTTCGCGAATTTGATTTCAACCCTCGATACCGGTCTTTTGGAGCACCTGGGATGCCTAGTACGAGATATTTAATGCACTCTCCATGAACTGAACTGTAAGAAAGCTGTAGCGTTCTACGAACGCACAATTCCGCGCAGGTAAGGTTCCTACCTTCAAAGAACTTACTTACCTGATAACGCAGCGCCCGTGCGCACAGACACGCGGCCAATAGTCATTACAATACCTGTAACAAAGGTCATAGGAGGCTGCCAAATGCGAACCGATATAAAAAGAAGCAAGGAACTGAACGTCCCTAAGCTTTCAATATCAAGCAACAAGTCGAGGGAGCATACCTGAAACAAAGGTAAAAGCATTCATTCATCTTTTCCATAAAGATCGAAATGCGCCGCACTCCAACACTGCACAATCGAAAATCCTGAACATCTACACGATGTTACAAGGATTCGCCATCACCAGCAAATTCTCCGAATAACGGACGCAAGTGCGGGTGGTCTACCACAAAGACCACCAAGTCTATCACCCATCAAAAGAAACGGCAACCGTAATTATCTCAACGAGATAATCCAAATTGTATGAGGTTGAAAACCTACAAGGGAACTACTCCGACCCCACGGTGTCTGTTTGTATTTCACACCCATTAGAAAGATCTAATGGATTTCGGGTGTATTGACAAAAGTCAAACAAAACCCATGAACCATGCATCCATGCAAATTGCAGGATATCTTTCGGCCGCGCGCCAGATGTGCTATGCAAATAGAGGCGGCACATAATCGACAAGCGTCGATCCGAACGTCGATCACCACCACGGATGGTGATGATGATATAAGGATGTATGCGTCGAGGGACTTTCTCCTTTTCAGGCACCTAAATTACCCATGGGCATTAATAACATGCCGCTAACAGATACTGTGGAAAATTCTGTTAGCGGATGAAATGAAAGATTTCTTCTGGCAGAGGTAGATACGATCTGTATCAGGTTTTGGTCTTTGGATGGAGATAGTTCAGTTAGATTTTGATAGCCATATCGCGTGGTCTAGTGGAAGAGGTCGACGGGAAGCTGCGAGGACGTGAGGATTAAGAATCCTTCCGAACTGCCACCGACGGCAACATTAAATATTATGTTTTATTTATCAATGTTTATTTTCAATTCACGAGTTGACTTTGTTTAATCGGACGCGGCACAGTAAAAGGAGCGAACGGTCGAGCGTGTGTATCGGCTTACGTGTGTGTCGTGCATGTGTTTCGCTGCGCTTTTAATTAAAATACTGTCGGGACATTTATTTGAGTTGTAAAGAATAAAAAAAGATTCAAGCCGTAAAGGATCTGTTCGTGTTTTTATTGTGCTGATTCGCTCCGTGTTCTGGTTGTTTTTATTTTCTCCAGCGCGAACAGTGTTCGGCGGAACATTGTACCCACACACTATCTAAAGACAATAAACTCCGCCAAAAAGCCCCGGGTTGAATACTAGCCACAGTCCTCAAAAACGGTCTTCCCGAACTGTCACCGGTTCTCAGCAAACTCTAATCTTATAAACAGAGGACCTTTGCTACTTGCTGGAAACTCGCTCAAGTTCAGCCAATTTTAAGAAGTAAAGGTGTTCCTCGAAAAATTACCGGCCGATTGCCTTACTGCCCATGTTATCCAAAGTGAAAGAAAATGTCATTAATGCCCAGATTAAATATTTGGAATACAACGGACTTCCAAATAATCGTCATTACGGATTCATTTGGAACTGAAAATAGTGTATTACAATATTTTAGTGCTTGTATTAAGTTAAAAAAAAATTATAACAAGTAAAAGTAAGCACTGACGACTAGGTTTAAGACTGGAATTCATACAAGTGTGTGGCGTTTCGGACAAATACACACACAATACACAAGCAAATAGTGAAGAACACTGAAATAAAATCGAATAAGAAAATGCATCAGCCATATACCAAGCAATAACACAGCAATTCTACATCAGTTGATGAATGTACTTGAGTTTAGAAATCGAATTCAGACACGCAGCCACTAGCCTGATGGTTCAATGCTTCGCTTTTTACCCGTTTCATCTATGTTCAAATCAACGTCTTCACTATCCTTGCTTAACGCAACAATCCGATGTGATCTGTATACACAACAAACAATCTCAGAATTTTACTACTCGTTCACGACTTCCGCATAGAGCACCGGCACGATCGCCTGCTCCGATGACCTCTCGCTCGCTCGTCCCTCGCTCCGTCGTTCGCACACGAACTTGATCGTAACAAAGTTACTGAGGAGGGAGTAGTGTGGCGTTTCTACAGATACACACACAATATGCAAACAAATAGTGAAGAACACCGAAAGGAAATTTGAATAATCTAAGCCTCACAGCCGTATATCATAGCGATAACATAACAATTCCACATCAGTTGATGAGTGTACTTGAGCTTAAAAATCGAATTCGTACACGCGGCAGTGGCCTGATGTGTTGAGCATTGGTCAATTTTTAGAGATTCTAACCGTCATAGCGTCAGTTCGAATCACACGTTATTCATTATCGTGGCAAACGCTATAAGTGTACCATAGTTGAATCGTTTACTAGATACAAGAAAATATGTATTAACTGGAAACAAAATAGAGAATAACCACTTTGTAAAAATAAAGCAACTAAACCAAGTTTCCTGCCTGTTATGTGCTAAAATGTAATGTCAACATCTTCATATTTTTCGTCGACCTCTCTCTAAATTAACTCATTCATTTTCTTATGTAAAACTAATTATCTTCGAGAAAATTAAATAAAATTAAGAAAAAAAAATTGTTTAAACTAGAAATCAATCACACACAGAAAATACACATTTCTTATACCTAAACACTAAATTAAACCTCACAGCTGTTTTCAATAAGTTCGTTAAAATAAATATAAAACTATAAAAAAAAATGCGATCATGAAAAAAAAGGCAAATTCAAAAACTCCAAAGGATCTTCCAAAAGTTGAAGATGCAACGACCTCAACCCCAGATATACAAGAACCCATAAGAACAGCAATAGCTTCCAATACTTTGTCAGATGCACTTCCAGGCCCCAGTGTTGGCCAAGAGAAAAACAAAAGTCAATACAAGCGTTGGAAAAATGGATTTCAGGTGACATCACATTCTGTGAGCATGGCAACACCAGAATCTCAAGTTCGAAACTCCTGGCAATGGAAGAACTTTGTCCATAAGGATCTCAGTGCAGGTATGTGCCTCCATTATTCGAGATTGTACGCAATATGAAGAAAGTCTTCCTTCAGAAACCGTTCCAAAGTGCCCCGCTAATTCTGAAGACTCGTTCTACACCAAACTTAACTACAATAAAAGTAACACCAGTTGTAAGTCTAATGAAAATTTAAATGATGGCATTCGATTGCAGAAGTCGGCTAAGATACCACTCTATGACCAACTGCTTCTTATGATGTTCCAAAAAACGTATGCCGGTTCCAAAACTAACAACGGTCTTCCAATGATGGACTTAAATCATAAAGCAATGATAATGGACAGTGATTTGTTTTGTGAATGTGAATCTTCGATAACAAAGATAACTAAACAAAAAAGCGATGACATGACACTCGCTGTCAAACGAATTAGCATAAGTAATACGATTTCGAATTCCAGTTTCTCCAGTCTTAGGAAAACCAACAATATGCACTACTTCTCGCAGTTTCTAAGATTTTGGAATGGACATCCAGGTATTAGATGCAAAAAGAGCGAGTCCGGCACGCAGACTCCTAGTAGCAGCAACGTGTGTATATTTAATAAAAAACCTTTTCAAAAAAGCACTCCTGTTTGTTATGAGAAGCCCAAGGGCACATATTATCATGGATCTCCACCGGTCATGGAAGACAAGCCGCCAAAGTCCATAGAGAGACCGCAAGTGCAAAATATGCTTGTCACAATGCAAATCCAGAACCATAGTCCAGTTCAATCACAGGTAACCATTCAGTTCGTCATATACTGTGAATAAGTAATACATTTCTCTGCCACTTTACAGTCAAGGTTCGCTGAATCAGTGCTGACACATTTGGTTCAAATTCAGCGTAAACGGAATTGGCTGATTAGATGTTTCCACAAACACTTTGGAACGAAATCGACCACAGACAACGACAAGCAAATCGTTCACGATCACAGTTTCCCTGCAACAATAGAAAAAGTGAAAAAGATGGCAGTCACTTCGATCCTTATAAAATGGAGAGTCCACGATTCGAAAAACATCACAGGCTTTGAGGTATGGGTAGCATTTTTATTTCTGTGCGGATGTGAAAGATAATTGGCAATTAGACTAACTTGTAATGATCGAGCACTAATCGCTTAGACACCACGCGAGCCCACAGTCCACTGTCTGCCTGCTTTTGCGTTACATTTCAACAACATTTCAACAGTGGTAGGTTTGTAAAGGCGGGCTATGTTAATTGAACAGCGTTTTTTACTCAGGCATCATACTATTGGCTCCTCGATAGTATAGTGGTTAGTATACCCGCCTGCCACGCGGGAGACCGGGGTTCTATTCCCGGTCGGGGAGCCTCTGGCGCAAGACTAATGACCTTGCCCGGAAAAAATAAATCATTATGAACAATTTAACAAGCCTCAGGACTTGCTAAATAAGGCCGGTTCCCGGTTGTAGTGCCGATGATGATGATGATCGCATAGCGAAGTCGAGCTTATATTTTGTGTGTGATATCACAAGGATTTTGCATTATGCTCTGAATGGCGAAGTCGAGCTTGTGTTTGAAATTTTTCAAAGATTTTACTTTCCGCTTTGCATGGCGAAGTCGAACTTGTGTTTTGTGTGATACTTCGCAAGGATTTCACTTTCCGCTTTGCATGGCCAAGTCGAACTTGTGCTTTGTGTGATACTTCGCAAGGATTTCACTTTCCGCTTTTCATGGCGAAGTTGAGCATGAGTTTTGTATAGAACTTCCCAAGAATTTTACTATCTGTTTCGAATGGTAAAGTCGGGATTTTGCGTTGTGTTAAAATTTTCTATTCGAGTATTAACCTTACACCGGTATTTTGGAAAGCCAGTCCCCTTTCTTTCCTACCCTGATTATAATGTTCTCCTTTCTCTCAGTTATTATCATAAGAGTAATAACGAAGCGTTTAGAGTGTGTACATTGTACTGAGTTAAAAAGAAAACAATCACTGGAATCAAATAATGTCCAAAATTCTTTTTCCATTTCAGGTATTCATAGATGGACTGCAGGTCCTCAATGTGTTAAAGTCCTATCGGAGGGAGTTAGTCATTTCTGACTTCAACTACCAACAGCCGCACAAGATCGTATTGAGAGCCTTGCCAATGAATGACATGGAAATTGCTATAAATCCTGAAGCATGTTCTATTCAACCTGATGGCACAATTTGGTATCCTTCAATTTACCTTTACTCCCCAAAAGTATTGTAACACCTACACTAGCTTGAGTCCCATAAGTTAATAAACATATATAAATAAAATCTACTATTTTCAAATGTTCTGTGTTGGAAGTTTGCCTTGATTAAAAGCTATGAGGGTGGATTAATAGGGCTCGAAAAAGGTCAATAATCGAAATCCAAGAACTTGCGAACAGATATGACAATCCGGCTATCGTACTAGTAGCAGAATCATATACCAAAGGCTATGGAAAGACCACGCTCAGCCAGACTCGACAGATGCTACGCAAATTGGAACATAATGCGTGAGAAAATTAAATTACCGATTTTGGTGGGATCAAGAGCTTTTGCCATATATAGGCCAGACATCTCTCATTGGGCCACCGCAGCGAGCTTTCCACTTTTAAGTAATAAAGAAAACAGTCGTCAGTCTCTCAGACTAATCTTTTTTTAAGAACATTCTTGGCGAGGTGTATGGCTTAGTGAAGAGCTCACCTTATAGCGTTCCTCCACATTAAATCAATTCATCATTACCGAACATGGCCCTCTACTTGACCTTGTGGTGTTTTTAACAGATACACACAATATGCAAGCGAATCGAATTCGTACATTCGGCAGTGGCCTGATGCGTTGAGCTTTGGTTCTATCTTTTTGTGAATCTAACGGCTAGAGCATCGGTTCGAATCACTGTTTTCACTATAGAAATCGAATTCGTACACGCGGCAGTGGCCTGTGCGTTGAGATTTGGTTCCATCTTTTAGTGATTCTAACCGCGAGAGCATAGGTTCGAATCACACTTTCTTCACTATAGAAATATAATTCGTACACGCGGCAGTGGCCTGATACGTTGAGCTTAGGTTCTATCTTTTAGTGACTCTAACCGCGATAGCATCGGTTCGAATCACACTTTCTTCACTATAGAAATATAATTCGCACACGCGGCAGTGGCCTGATGCGTTGAGCTTTGGTTCTATCTTTCAGTGATTCTAACCGAGATAGCGTAGGTTCGAATCACACTTTCTTCACTATAGAAATCGAATTCGTACACGCGGCAGTGGTCTGATGCGTTGATCTTTGGTTCTATCTTTTAGTGATTCTAACCGCGAGAACATCGGTTCGAATCACATTTTCTTCACTATCCTTGCTAAACGCTATAACTGGGGACCCCGACGTGATCTGTATACACACAAAGCACAATCTCCCATAGTAAACAGAACTTTACTATTCGATCGCGACTTCCGCATATAGCGCCGGCAAATTCGCTTGCTCCAACGTCCTCTCGCTCGCTCCGTCGTTCGCACACGAAGGTGATCGTAACAAAGTTACTGAGGAGGGAGTAGTGTGACATTTCTAACCGACACACACACAATATACAAGCAAATAGTGAAGAACACCGAAAGGAAACTCGAATAAGCAAAACATCAGAGCCATATACCATAGCTTTAGCATAACAATTCCACATCAGTTGAGTGTACTTGAATTTAGAAATCGAATTCGTACACCCGGGAGTGGCCTGATGCGTTGAGCTTAGGTTCTTTCTTTTAGTGATTCTAACCGCGATAGCGTCGGTTCGAAGTACACGCTCTTCACTATCTTCGTAAACGCTATAACCTCATCCTAGAAAAACTAGTTACTGTCGGCGATGAACTCACAGTTTTGCGATCCTCGCTTGGCCAGCTTTATTTCTTCTTTTTTTTCGGTAGAAAGGAGAAATTTTCGAAAGATACCTCTGGACCGATCCAGAGGCATGCCGGGATTTTACCGACTAAGGCCACTTCCCACCAGGCTCATATTCCCGTTGATCCCCGTGGAATTTTCTTTTATATATTCCATCGCGGGGTGGGACGGAGTTTACCTGTTATTCCGCCCGTCGCGTCGCAGCTGTTGCATCATGTCACATAGCATATCATTTGTTACGGACCATGCTTGTTTGGAACTCAGCATGTATTGTATTACTCCTGCCGAAGTAACTGTCCGTCTCATATGTCTCTCCAAAATCGTTCGTGTGGTCTCGAATCTCACGCCTCGTTTGACCAGCTGAAAAGTGTCATTTGTGTTAAATAATTAGCCCCCCCCCCCCCCACGCAATTCCCTAACACCACCACAGCACTATTCTACACAAATCCCTCATGCCGATTTCCCTACAAGAAAGCATAATACACCCTGCTGTTTAACAACAACAAAACATGGGTAGACGACGCTGTTTCTACATAGTGAAACAGTTTAATCTATCCTCAAATTCCTTTTGTACATTCCAATGCAAAAGAAGATCCCAAGCCGATATTTCCCTTACAAAATTAAAAAGTACAGGCAATTCGCTTGAAAAGAGTTTTTGTTCGGCGAAAAGTATACGTGGGTATACTTTTCATCTTTCTCCATTTCCCCTTCTCGGAATGCACTTGTAGTTCTGCATTCCGAGGGTGACCAACGTGGTCCCGCGTTCAACCTCCTGGTTTCGCTTTTAATTGCAAGCGAAACCAAATCAAATCCGAAACCAAGCTGCTCTCCTTTGCTATTTTCCCATTCTCCCAGTGTTCATTGACTGCTGAGTAAATTCGCGAGAGTTTATTCAAATTTAGTGGGTGGGGATCAGTACGCGATCGGAAATAGGAGACCCTTAGGAGACCCTTAGAAGAATGTCTTATACTTCCTGCTTCTAAGAGAAAATCCAATTTCCATATAGTCCCTCCCACCAGATATGACTAGATTTTTCAAGCGAACAACACCGGTACCATAAAATCGATGACATTATCCAACTGTAATTCCACACGTAACTGCACCTGCTAAAAATCTGCCTACTAAAAATCGACACACTCGAAAATCAGGCCGGACTGCCACTCATCTTTTTAGAACCTTCCGACGTACGCCATGTTCCAACTATACCTCGTTCCATAAAAACCCTATTCTAGGTGAGATACAATCATATTTCTTTCCCGAAATATAACCATATCCGCACTCCTCACTACACCCCCGCCCCCTCGCAGAAAAAAAAGCGCCTTAATCTATACTCAACCACACGTCCCACATCAGGGTCTATCCCTATTGCAAGCCCCTTCCTTCGTTTCGACTTCAAAACTGGAGCAAAGTATCCCAATCCCAGCTCCTAGTCTCCTCATAATTCCTGCTATTAAAATCACACAGTAAGTCATAAACTCTACAGAAGTAGCGACAGTCTAAACTGAGAAGTAAACAGACTTACGAAACTGTTCGTATATCGATAAATCTGACTCAGTCTGCTTTGAAGGCAAAACGAAAACGAGCGTCATGGTCTCCATTCAGCAAGCAGGTGTACCCGCCGGCTTTCGCAGTCTTCTATTTATTTTTTTTACTTCTCCCAGGAAAGACGAACCTATAGCGCTGAGTCAGCGCCCTGAGAAGCTATTTTCAACCGGGTTCATCAGCCAAGCTCCGAAAGGTGGTCAGGAATTTGTCCCAACAATTTCACCGAACCTTTGTTTTTACACTAACGCCCACACAAAAGGAGCTTATGGAGTACCCTTAAATGTCAGAATCTATAGTTTAATGGGGTGGTATTTCACCGGACGGCTGAACTTTGACACCCAACCTATCACTCAGTAATTATGCCGAATTGCACAATTGCAAGAGTCGTTAGTTGAAGATACGTTTGCACAATCAAAGGTAAGGCACAACCTCCTTACCAACTCAGCCTTGACCTCTTTATGAAATTCCATGAGAATTTTAACATGCTACCGCAAAGAGTACCAAAGGATCTCTCGCCTTTCGGACAATACATTCACATGAATATGATCTCTTATCTCCAACTTAGTAGGGCTAACCATGACAGGACCCAAATCCATCGCCCACTCCACCGCCTTTAAAGTCTCTCCATACTTTCCCTCTAACCTTCTACAACCAATGTTAGAAAGTGGTGGTTCCACGAACCGCACAAATCACCATAGACTGAGATACCATCGTTCCACAAAGGAACATACTCACCTATAACTAAATTTCACGTGCCCACAGACACGTACCCCCAAAGTCCACCTTTTCAGCTGACCAAAGGTGACATCCATACTGGTGTCAACAAGCCCACGTATCCACAGATACGTGGGCCCCAAGTCCCGAAGAATTTCCCTACGCCTGGACGGCGATGGAAGGACACGACCTAGTATAGAAATTGTGTATCGATCCATTAGCTGGATAAACACAAGTGGTTGGCACAGCTACGCCAGATGACGACAAACATCAAATCCCCGGCGATAAGCAAATTGCCGTAAAACAACCCTACCACAATGCACTTCGTCTAGGCAAAGGCCATTGCGGAGAAACAGCAATAAACTAAAACGCTGTTCCCATAGGGCACAGCAAATACAATTATCATAACCAACGATAATTACCACGATCCCAGGATCGACTAGAATAAACCACACACCCGAATGTTGACAGAAGCAACGCAACAGAAGGTGTGAACATTCTGGCGATCCTCCGCGTCTGTGTGTGTGAGTGCGATCTTCCCTGGTGGAGAGATTCTCGATTAAGAGAGAATCACCAGGACAAGGTAAATGAAAGGGAGAAAGAACTATGGGCTGAGTAGAATCATCCCCAGAAGAAAATTTTAATTCAGTCTACATAGAGAACCCCCACGAGGAGGTTAATTGGCGCGACGCGATAAAACGAGAAAGAAACGGCTCGACCAGAATTTTTTAAACCTTTTATATACGCGAGTTAACTTGAGTACATTCACTGAACTGCCACCAAAGGCAAACACCATAAACGTATATATTCGGCGTTCAACGCACCGCAATTCAACGCACGCAGGCCTGTGATCCTCACTAAGGACATCGGATATATATTTAACAGTTAATTCCTCTGCTCTCTAAAATAATTAAATTAAGTGGGGACAGTCAATACGGAGACTGACACGGTTATCCTCGTCGTATCACTTTCGTTGTATCCTAACGTGTGCAGTTTAATATTGTCAATGTTAATTCACAATTTCTTTCTTTCTGCTGATTGTAAAAACGAAAATACAAATCAAATAAAACAAAATTAAAATAAAAACAAAAATCTCCGTGTTTCCTTTTTTTGTGGACAATGTTCGGCGGAGCACATCAACTATCGACTCTCAAAATCCGCCAAAAGAGTACTTCGCTCAAAAACCGCATAAATCGAGCAAAAACCATTCTTTACCTTTTTATATGTACGCTCTTACCGAAACCAACCTTATCAAAAATAAGGCACTGTCCCCTTCCTCCTTCAGGGTTTTTCCTGATGGCGATGTTTATCGATCTTGTTCTTTATTATTGATCATTTTGCTATCTCTTCTTTTCCCAAACTCGACTACATAATAAAATGTGTGGCGGTTCCGCCAAACCCCACTGCCTGCTTACCTGAAGATCCCTCATCCCTACAACCCAATCTGCATACGTTTTTGCTAATGCAATCGCATTAAGCACCTGTAAATGCTTCCAAGTGCATTTCTCCCTAGACGAATTCCTGAGAACAAAGTGATTTGGTTTACATACAATGTAACCATCATAACAGGGATCACGAACATTGCGTCGCCTATTTCCCGGCCTCAGCATATGTATAATAAATCTCCTTACATACACATTGGTTGGCGACCTATACCCAAGGGACAAAAACAAATATACGCATCTTGCGTCTTAAGGCATCAAATAAACCCCACAGCATACCCAAAGGTAAATATGAATTGAATACCTACCCGTACGAGCGATGCCATAAACACCATTTCTCTGTAAACAAGCTAAAACCAATTCGCACAATGTTCGTGATGCATTGCATATTGTAGACAACGATCATCAACGGTCCATTTGTCTTACATGTTCCTGGATCCGTTTCCCAGTAACCTTCTCACATAAACAAAGATCTTCACGATCCCTTTTCCCTTTCTTTGTTTTATATTCGTTCCCATGGTTTTTATCCATGAAAGAACGAATGTACACACATACATGTATACCGTGACGATCTGCTTTATGAGATCTGTATGGTTACCCCAAAGAGAGACTTTACGTCTCTCTTGGAATAGGAAAATGCACCCCTAATTAAGAGAGCCAGTTTCACTGGCCGAATTTCTTTTGATAGCGAATGAATATCCCAGAGTCGTTTTACATCACCGTGGCCGGTCGGTCCGTCTTCCGCTCCCCGGGGCGTCCGGGGACGCGTACATCCTGGAGTCGGGATTAGATTAATTAAATACTACATGTTGAATTAAAAGCAATTTTTCTTGTGGCACCAGTGTAATGCCATTCAGTAAAGCAAATTAAATGTACTAAGACGTGTTGTGAATAAAGATCCTTAGTTCTTCGATAAAAGTTTTAAATAAAAAGAATCGAATTAACCAAAAAGTAAACTTTTAATAAATAAACAGTACATACGCGTTTCACTTTTCCTCTCTCCTTTGGTGGACGGTGCGTTGTTGAGGTTCGTGTTTGTGCGTTTCGTTCGGTGGTATGCGATAGAACTTTGTGTAGCAGCGAGTGAACGTTGGTGGTAGAAATCTCGCCCATGCAGGCGTCGCGACCTCCTATCCCCACAAATTCACCCGTAAAATCTATTTACGTCATTTTTTCTAAATACTATCATCCCAATCCATCAATCATACGAAGTCGAAATAACTGCAGTCGACCACTTAAATGGGATGAGTACTTTTCAAGACAATATCGTAGTCCTTGGCGACCTTAACCCCTCTCAACTCCAATGGACATTGTCAGGCGATCAATTCTTTTACATCTCTACCCCAAAAGTACCAAGGAATGTCTCTTTACAGATCGCCTCACCAACTTCAGACCTTGTATAATTTTCTTTTTTTTTCAGTTGCTGAATTTCACCACGACACACAATTCCAAACGACAACTCACTAAGTCGCTCGTCAAAACATAACTCAACATATCGTTGAATCCGATCTCCTTTAAAGGATCGTCTTGGCGGTCGATTTGTGGCCGTCGCCTGGCATTATCTTTCTATTTGCCGTTTGTCAAACCCAAAATCCGATTTTGGCGCATCCTTCGTTAGTTAACAGATACACAGTTTAACCCGTTGGTTCGTTTATTTAACCTCGTATCATAATTGTCGGGTTATCGATCATTACGTGGAGTTTCCAGTGATGTGCAATGAATGGAATTACCCGATATTCTCTTGGTTATTGAAATTTAATAGACAGTGGTGTCAATAATATGTTTGTATATTTTAATATTTCATTATTAATTGTCGGCACCATTTTTTCCGTGAAAGACCTTTTTCTTGAGACAGCATTTAATTATATAATTATATTATTTCCACCATAGAGTTCTCTCTCATATTTGTGTCTGACTCTATGAGAAAACAAAAGAAAATACGAAAGCCTGACGACCGAGAGAGAAAGAGGGACAAACCGACAGACAAACCGTAAAAGAGAGAGAAATACAGAATGAGCGGGAATTCGTAAGTAAGAGAATACATCCATGACAATATTTGGGCCTAAAATGATCCAACCGAACATTCTATTATTTAAATCGCGTAACTGTTAAAGCACTGAGAATTGTGCACATTGACCCAACCTTTACTTAACGATGGGCACTCCTATGAATATCTTACTGCTGGCGTATAGACTAGTTTTATTACTTCACTGAGAAAAGACGTAATGTGTGGAATGCAGTCCATTTGGATGCCAACGGAATTCGGTCACCTTTAGTCTTAACTACTATTGTATTGAAAGAAAGTCACCTTAAAAGTCTTCTCGGTTTTTGTGTTACTTAATGTTTTACAGGACTCATCCACACTCATAATGAAGTGTTCGTAGCTCAGTTGTGAACCGAGAGGAATGCTCCTATGATGAGAGTCCTTTATACACTTCACCATTTCTTGCCATTTCACCGTGACATATACGCTCATGAAGGGGGTTGTATAAGCGTACATCGTCATTCATGCCATCTTCAGGACAAACGTGACAAGAATAATTAAGCTAGTAAGGCTCCTGCGATAGTACCACTGGATTTCATACTACATTCCTTCTCATACACCAAGTCACGGTATATGTCTAACTTGTTTGTGTTTTGTCCGTTGCTGTTGTTGCCCTCGCTTTAAGTAAAACTCCTTGCCAACTATATCGCTTACTTTCCCTTTGAGGACTTTGGTGACATCATATACTACACCTCTGTGGCTTATAGGTCCTTTAGTGTTCCTTCTCATTCAGTTAAGGAAGCAAATTTCTAGCTGGATGGCTTTTGTTTCCCTATCATACACATGCAAGGTGGCAACGCTTCAATATTTACGGAGATGCTCTATACATTCCATATGTAACTGACGCGAAGGGCAACGATGAGGGAACTGGAAATCGCCTTGTACGTGGTGACGGTGTTGATTACGAGCTGAAATTAGCCAGGATCCGGTGACCATATTTATAGATTTATATACCATATGACAGCTGTCACAATATGATGCAGGGCATTTTTAATTGTAGGTCATTTAGGTCAATTACTGGTTGGATCATCTTATCAGTGGTTTAATCAACGGAAAGCAGTGCAAGTGAATCAAAGGAAGAATAATTGCCCTCTGCATCCTACGCATGAACAGAAAGGCAACCACTTTCTAAAGACAAATATGGAAATATGACAAGTTTGTGTATGTCTCTTAAAGGCAGTAAACTTAAATAATGGTCTATACATATGCCTAATTCACTCCATAACCGATTATCCGACAGGGACTACGGATTTAGTTTTCTGTTGTGTTCTTCACTATGGTTGCGTGTTCGTGTTGTGTGTCGTGCCTGTTCGAATCGCTCACTTGTAAAATCTAGTGCCGTAGTATCGAAAACGATATTTATACTCTGGACAGTATGAAGATTATTATCCCTGTTTACAGAATACGATGCTTCAAAATGCATTATTATTTATCATTGAAGGTAGCGACTGCGTGTGTGCAGCACGAGGAAGACGCTGTTAGAAGAACTAGTCCACAAACAGAAGTTTACCGCGACGTTGGAGTAAAGGATAACAGATAAATTAGTAATACACAAACATCACATCAGGTGGTAAACTTAGTATCTGTTCATTTAAAATGTTTGTTATAAAAATAACTATCTAAATGAGCTGTTATCAAAATAAGTGTGTGGCATCTCTAACAGATACACTCAATTCACAAGCAAAATAGTGAAGGACACCGAACGAAAATCGAATAAGAAAATACATCAGAACCGGATACCTAGCGATAACATAACATTCACTTCAGTGGAGTATAGTCGAGTTTAAAAATCAAATTCAAAACACGGTCAGTAGCCTGATGGGTAACGCTTAGGTTCAATTTTTTTCGTGATTCAAACTGTCATAGCGTCAGTTCGAATCACACGATCTTCTTCACTATTATTTCAAACGCTATAAGTGTAACACCTCGATAGTATAATGGTTAGTATACCCGCCTGCCACCCGGGAGACCGGGGTTCGATTCCCCGTCGGGGAGCCTCTGGCGCAAGACTAATGACCTTGCCCAGAAAAAATAAATCATTATGGAAAATTTAACAAGCCTCAGGACTTGCTAAATAAGGCCAAGACCGGTTCCCGGTTGTAGTGCCGATGATGATGATAAGTGTAACACACGTGCACACACATTTTGTTAACATAAACATCATCATCATCGGCACTACAACCGGGATCCGGTCCTGGCCTTATTTAACAAATCTCTCCACCGGTCCCGATTTCGAGCCGATGTCATCCAGTTTGGCACTCCCGGGCTCTGGGCATCCTGGTCTACGCCATCCCTCGATCGCAGACAATGTCTGCCGCGCTGTCTCCTTCCATACATCCTACCACAAAGGCCTTTCCGGGCAGGCTCCTCTTCGCTTATTCGATCTAGGTGTCCCGCCCACTGGAGTCTACTGAGCTTGATTTTTCTTACAATATTAGCTTCAAGGTAGATTGCGTACAACTCATGGTTGTAGCGTCTCCGAAATCGTCCTTCCTCACATACGGGGCCAACAATTCTCCTTAACACATTTCTCTCGAACGCAGCCAAGAGTTCAGAGTGCCTTTTATTAAGCACCCAGGGCTCGGATCCATACATGAGTACTGGTAAGACCATGGTCTTGTACAGTAGTAGCTTGGATGTTCCGGATAAATTTCGGGATCTAAAGAGCCTTAATAGACCATAGTAGGCTTTGTTGGATTTAATCAGCACGCGAACGGCCTCTTCCATATTGTTATCGGCTGATACTATTGACCCAAGGTAGTTAAAGGATTGCACTACTTCAAACTCGTGCTCCACTACCCTGATAGTTTGACCAACGTTAGGTCTTCTCTTCGCAGAAGTTGCCACCATGTACTTCGTTTTTGCCTCATTAATGTGCACTCCCAGTTTTTGTGCCGCCTGCTCGATCTGGGTGAAGGAGTTCTGAACCGTCGATTCGGTTCTACCGATGATGTCGATGTCATCTGCGTAGGCAAGTATCTGGCTGGACTTGGTGATAATAGTCCCTCTCGTTGTAACGCCAGAGTCACGGATTGCTTTCTTCAACGCCAGGTTGAAGAGGAGGCAGGCCAGACCGTCCCCTTGTCGGAGTCCATTATAGATGTTTATTGGTTTGGACAGCAATCCCGCTATTTTTACTTGACTAGTTACGTTGGTCATGGTCAACCTACAAAGTGGTATCAATTTGTTTGGAATGCCGAATTCTCTCATGGCATTATATAGTTCTACCCTGGCTATGCTGTCGTAGGCGGCCTTGAAGTCTATAAACAGATGGTATAATGGAATCTTAAATTCCTGACATTTTTCCATCGCCTGCCTAAGGGTGAATATCTGATCAATTGCTGATTTGCCTGGGATGAAGCCACACTGATGTTGACCAATGATGGCTTTAGCGTATGGGGATATCCGGTTTTGTAGGATAGTGGAGAGTATCTTATAGGCGGTACTCAGCAATGTTATACCCCTATAGTTGCTGCACAGTGTGATATCTCCTTTCTTATGTATGGGGCAAATTATTCCACGACGCCAATATTCCGGCATCCCCTCTTGCTCCCATACGTGCACCACGATCTCGTGAATTGCGTGATGTAACCCTGTCCCTCCTTGTTTGTTTGATCAGCTCAGCTGGTATGCTATCAGCTCCAGGGGCTTTATTTGATTTGAGCTGTCTAATGGCTTTTAATGTATCCTCAATGCTTGGTGGCGGCAGCATTTGGTCTTGGTCTTGCATTGGTGGAGCCTCCAATTCTTCTGTGAGCTGACCATTTAGTAATGCATTGAAATGCACTTCCCATCGCTCCAGAATGCCTTCAGGATCGGTGATCAGATTACCCTCTTTATCCTTGCAGTAAGTGCAGCGTGGTGTGTACCGCGTCATACTGCGGATTATTTGGTAGAACTTCCGCGCCTGGTGCGGACCTCGCTCTCTACTTTTCTCTATTTCACAGACAAGGTTTTTTTTCCAGGCACTTTTCTTTTGTCTGAGAAGTCTTTTTTCAGATCTTCTGAGCTCTTTGTATTTCTCCTCGCCTACCTGCGTCCTATGAGATTGCTGCATTGCCAGGTATGCAGCATTCTTACGTTCAGTCGCTAGTTTGCACTCATCATCAAACCAGTCGTTCCGATCTCTACGACTACTGCCTAAGATGGAGTTGGCAGTACTAATGACAGTATTCTTAAGGAGTGTCCATTTCTCTTCTACGCCCGGCATTCTGGTCCCAGGACTTACTCTCCTTCCGTCGAGCTCTTCGAGGGCGAGTCTTAACGCATGACCAAAGGTGTTGCTGGTATTCTCATTGCGTAAGGCGGCCGTGTTGATTCGAACCTGATCCGCGGATGCAATACGTCTCCGTAAGGTAATCCGCGCTCAGAAAAGGCCCGTTCGACGTTCTCATAGTATTCTTCTTTTTCGTCGTCAGGGGACTCCTCTGTAGGTCCGTGAACGTTTATGAGGCTTATGTTCTTAAACTTGCCTCGCACGCGAAGAGTGCATAGCCTTTCATTTATTGCATTAAAGCCGATGATGGCAGGCTTCAGTTTTTGGCTGACCAGAAAGCCTACCCCGAGCACATGGTGTTTTGCGTGACAGCTGTAATAAATGCCATACTCTTTTCTTTGAAAAACACCACTCCCCGTCCATCTTATTTCTTGCAATGCTGTTATGTCAGCCTTATATTCGGACAGGGCATCGGCTGGCTGCTGTGCAGCTCGAGCTCTGTATAGTGAGCGTATGTTCCATGAAAAAATCATTTAGCCATTTTCGTTCCGTGGTCGTCGTCGTGTATCCGGTCCATATCCGAGGTTTGTTAAATTTGCCATAATAATTCATTTTTACGGGCCTGGTTATTAGCCTTGCGCCAACCTTTCTCAGGATGTCGCTGCATGCATTGGTTCACGACTTGGCGGGTGTCAAAGTAGCTATCCAGGGGTGTCACGTGGAGACTGCATGTCAACTTGGATTGAACAGGGACAAGGATCGTCCTGGCCTTCGCCGGGTTGAAGGCAATCAGAGACTTTACCCTGTATGTTCGCACCCACCCCCCCTGATAACATAAACAACCCTCATTTATTTTTATTCTTAACTTTTATATATTTAATTATTTTAAATATACACGACTTCTTTCACAATGCACAGATTCACCCATCGTGTAGTTTGAACACAAAGCTCTGACTAAACAAACCACAAATACGTATTGTTTTAATTCTTTTTTTTTTTTACATTAAGTTAGATATTTAAAAGAATTTAATTGTTGATAGAAACAGTAAGTACTACACATTTGAACACGAACCACAGTATTTTTTTGAGGGTTTTACACGGACTCTTTGGTTAATTAATTTATATCTATTTCATTCAAATGTTTAATTGCGACTCTCTTTGTTTTCGATCGTGTCTATCGATGGATATGGTTTTGAATTCTTCTTACCCTTTGTTTTTGTGGCTCATCACAATCGAGGCACACGATCTGTGGATGTCATCTAAACATAAGACGTATGCTCGGAGTGCATTCCTTATTTACCCAAGAATAGGTCGAATGTTTACTCTGCGATTCCTGATTGATAAGCGCAACTTGCTTATTATTTGGAATGTATGCATCACAGCCCTAAGCAAGTTGTGTTTAAGAAAAATGGCACGGTAAAGTTTACGATTACTACAGTGAACAGAAATAGAATTATCAAGGTTGTGGTAAAGATCACAGTCGCTACCATGGACCCCACGGGAGCGATTACTTTCATGGAGCCAAGTTCACGTTCATTGCCGTGCACATTATTATTATTATTTATTGGCCTGTAGGAACCCGGAAGTTCATGACCTCACCGACTCGGCTTCGCCATCCTTCCCTGTCCTGGGCACTCTCCTTCCACGCTTCACCATTCGATCCGATCTCCTCAAGGTCAAACCTAACATTGTCCTCCCATCTCCGTCGCGGCCGTCCTACCGGTCTCTTTCCCGTTGGTCTACCGTCAAGAATTCTATGCACGGTCCTATCGTTCCCCATTCGCGCCACGTGTCCGGCCCATCTTAATCTTCGCGACTTGATTACTCTCACTATTGTAGGTTTGCGATATAGTTCTTCCAATTCGTGGTTATGGAGTCTCCTCCATTGTCCTGCCTCCTCGTCATATTTACCTCCAAAGATGCCTCTCAAAACTTTATTCTCGAATAGACGGAATTTGTTTTCTTCCCGTTTTGTGAGAGCCCATGTTTCGCATCCATATAGAACAATTGGCATGATTATGGTTCTATAGACACGGAGCTTTATGTTACGTGATAGCAGTCTGGATTTCAGCAGTTTACTGACTGTGTGCCAACTCGCGTTGCCGGAATGCATTCTCTTGTTAATTTCCTTCGACATTTCGTTACTGGCCGTCAGTATCGTTCCCAGATATTTAAATTCTTTAACTTTTTCAAAGATCTTACCTCTGACGTTTATATGTGTTCTCTGAGTTCCACCTGCTCTCGCCGTAATCATGTATTTTGTTTCGTCTTCATTTATTTCTAGGCCCACCTCTTCTGCCGCTTGCATGATGATTTCACAGTTTTTACTAACAGTCTCTAGATTATCGCCCAGAACGGCGATGTCATCCGCATATGCGAGCACTTGTGTGACCCCGTTCAGGGATGATCCGGCCATGTTGTCGTCTTGTACCTTTCTGATGACATACTCGAGCACAAGGTTAAAGAGACACGGTGATAGACCATCTCCCTGCTTTAGTCCGTCCCGGATTTCAAATGGTTCTGAGAGGTGGTTTTCTATTCTAACTCGCCCTTTGTTTTCGTTCATGCAAATTTGAATGAGCGCGGCATATTTTTTTGGGACTCCCAGCTCAACTAGAATATGGTAGAGTCTCTGCCTTGCGACTGAGTCGTAGGCTTTTTTGAAGTCAAAATAACATTATCCCTCTCTTGTCAAGGATTACGGCCACTACAGTTGTTACATGCCAAAACCCGCATTCTAAAATGTTTACCTCCTGGAGCTACCGCCCAACACGGAATCACTTCAATGCGATTTCTCATATGCTGACTAATTTTATATTGATCAGTCAAACCAATTGTTCAATTTCTGAAACCTGTATACTTAGACAGGTATTCAAAATAAATATAAAACTCGACCGACTGGCCAATAATCGTCAATGTCACAATGTTCCATAAAATCCTACTGTACGGGGATCCGATGGCAAGTAAGTCTGCGTCCCCGAAAGACTAGCCGGCGGGGTGATGGGGGCGCCTCCAAGAAGGAATTGGGTGTAGAGCTACGCGTCGACTGGCAATGTCCAATGAAGGGTGTGCGATGCCGGCGGAGTGGTGTGACCAAGCGGGGATGAAACCAAACTAGATAACCGAGTGGTGATGACACCAGAGTAGACGACCAGGCGGTGCTGAAACCGGAATAGATGACCAAGCGGTGATGGTACCACAGTCAATAATCAAGCCGTGATGAGACCGGAGTAGATAACCAAGCGGCGATGATTTAAGAATAGATAACCAAGCGGCGGCCAAGCGGTGTAGTCCAGAGTAGATGGCCAAGGGGTGTAGTCAAGAATAGATGACCAAGCGATGATGAGACGAGAATAGATAAGCAAGCGGTGGCCAAGTTGCGTTGAGCCCAGGGTGGTAACCAAGCGTTGTTAAGTCCAGAGTAGACGACCAAGCCGTGATGAGACGAGAATGGATAACCAAGCGCTAGGCAAGCGATGTTGAGTCCAGGGTGGTAGCCAAGCGGTGTTAAGTCTAGAGTAGATGACCAAGCGGTGATGAGACGAGAATAGATAACCAAAAGCTGGGCAATCGATGTTGAGTCCAAAGTGGTAGCCAAGTGGTGCCCAAGCGGTGTTAAGTCCAGAGTACATTACCAAGCGGTGATGAGACGACAATAGACAACCAAGAGCTGGGCAAGCGATGTTGAGTCCAGGGTGGTAGCCAAGCGGTCTTAAGTCCAGAGCAGATGACCGAGCGGTGATGAGACAAGAATAGGTAACCAAGCCCTGATCAATCGATGTTGAGTCCAGGGTGGTATCCAAGCGGTGTTAAGTCCAGAGTACATGACCAAGCGGTGATGAGACGACAATATACAACCAAGAGCAGGGCAAGCGATGTTGAGTCCAGGGTGGTAGCCAAGCGGTGTTAAGTCCCGAGTAGATGACCGAGCGGAGTAGATGATGAGACGAGAATAGGTAACCAAGCGGCTGGGCAAGCGATGTTGAGTCCAGTGTGGTAGCCAAGCGGTGTTCGAGCCTTCCCAGGAGCAGTCTATTAAAGAGACCCTTGTCTTTTTAAGGATAAGTAGACGCGCTCCCTGAGAGTAAGGTATTATCGCACAAAAAACTCAGTATCTTGCCAACCGTTTCTTCCCCGTCGCATAGGTTTCTCACTTGACCTGTGATCGAAGATGTTTACATTATGCGTGCGAGACCAAGATCATAGTGTCTGCAGATGGTTCCAATTGATGAGATGATGAGACTCGTAGGTAAGGGTCGCATCCGGCTGTCAATTTTGTGCAGTAACCTTCAGAATAACCATATTCTTTGATGAAATTGTATATGGTCGATGACGACGAGGATTATGCGGAACAGCCCCAATGATTTGAAATGTGCGTGTTTATTGGTTTGCAGATTGTACAACTGTTGTACATTTATTGGATCGCATATTTGTAATCAAGGGTTTTGTTGTCTGTGACGAAGGTGAGTACATAGGGTGTCGGCTGTATCAAAAGAGGAGACACATTGAGATTCGCTTGGGTTTCGTAGGGGTTTTGTTTTTGTGTGTCGTGGCGTGTGCTGAGTTGATAAATATGTTTGCATAAGCTCGAGCAATGTGTAATGAGTTTGTTTGGATATGTTGGAGTGCAGGTCATTGCTAAACATAGGTCTGCTAAATTGTGGGAGGCGTTGTCTGGATTGATGTTCGTAAATTCTTAAGGGGGCATTCCGGTTTGTTTGCTCCAAAAAATCAATTTTTTTTGCTTAATCGATAGTTTTATCCTTCAAAAATAATGTGTTAAAATTTGGAAACGAAATCGTAGGCGGTTCCAAAGTTATAGGTCATTAAAAGGTCGGGTCTCCCGCGGATACAAATTCGTATCATAGGTGGCAACTACCGTGTATTTAGAAAGATGCAGACTATCCATTTATGGGCATTAATTTTATTCGCTGTTGGCTTGGGCCAACTGCCACTTCTTTGAATATGTCGCAATCTTGTGCGTAAAACTGACAGATCCCGATTTGTTAAAAAAATGCGAGGGAGGTTTCACGCAAAATAACAACGAAAGTTTCAATGCTACTATCTGGCAAATGGGGCCAAAACACACATACAGTGGTAAGAAAAGCATTGAAGTTGCGGCTCTTACCACAGCTTGTATGTTTAATGAGGGGTTTTTACCCGTATTGCTAATAATGCAAGTCATGGGCATCAAAATTGAGTACGCTGCGAGAGCGTTTGCGAACGAGAGGGACAGAGATCGGCTGCAAGACGCTGACCGCAGCCTAGTATACAACTCACACGGGGCACGAACAGCGAGGAAAAAGGCGAAAATGCAACTGGGGGACCAATTCGAAGTCGTGGAAGGAATTGTTTATGGTCCAGGAATAGATGTCTAGCTGTTAGTATAAAAAATCCCCATGATTTCATGAAAAAAATCACTTTTATCTTTTGTCTAATTTATCTCCAAACTTTGAATGCGTTTTTCTCGAAACGACTTTTTTGAGTGCGGTGCAAGCGATAATATGAAAACGGTGCATGCGATTCTTATGAATATTCGCACACATATTTTTAACAAGCATACGCTTGTGAGTGAATTACTTTTTTATTTGTTTATTTATTTTTTTAGTTATAACTAAAAAATAGAGTAAAAAAGGGCCGACAAATCATTTTTTTTTCAATAGTCCGCCATTTTGTTGTTTTTTATCAATTTAAAATTTTTTTTGTTCACTTACATTGGTGCTGAATGTATTTAAGTTCAATAAACTTTTTGCATTTTTCGTATTTTTTCACCGGGGACGAAAATAACCCTTACACGAGCAGAACGGATGGCTAACTTTGAACACCTGGGGGGGGGGGGGGGGGGGTATTCCGGTTCCGGAGTGACTCGACAAAATTTACAAACGTAGTCGAAAGATGAATAAAATGTTTAAAAAAAATGTTTGCTATATCTTTAATACTTTCTCTTAAAAAAAATCATGAAAATAACATCTTTTTTGACCCGACAAACCGGAATGTCTCCTTAAGGCAAATTTCAACACGACCCAATTGAAGGTCGTACCAGTGGTGTTGCGGCATTTCTAACAGATACACACAGTACCCAAGCAAATAGTGAAGAACAACATAGAAAGAAAATCGAATAAGCGAAAGCATCAGCCGTATACCAAGCAATAACATAGCAATTCCACATCAGTTGAATGTACTTGAGTTTAGAAATCGATTCGTACACGCGGCAGTGCCCTGATGTGTTGAGCTTTGATTACATTTTTAGTGATTCGTACGGTGATAGCGTCGGTTCGAACCACACACTCTTCACTATCGTCTCAAAACGCTATAGTAGTATTATTTTTCTGCCATTATTTCAAGTTACATCTCTCAAGCTCAAGTTTAGAAATCGAATTCGTACACGCGATTCTAACCGTCATAGCGGTGGTTCGATTCACACGGTCTTCGCTATCATCACAAATGCGATGCAATGCTTAACACTTCCAAATATACCTTGGGAACGGAAAAGTGAATTTTGTTAATATTAGTCAACGCCATGCATTTCCTCACAGTTATGTGAATGGAAATGCAAGGCGATATTCGGTGATTCAAAATTGTTAAACTCCTTGCGTTCTGACGCAATAATACGAATGGAAATGTAAGGTGAGATATTTCACTTATAATTAAAATGATTGAACACCTTGAACTTCAGCAAAGACTATGAAGTACAAAGTAATATTAGTTGATGAGAACTTCGCATCGCCATGGCCGAATGCATTTATTTGAATTATTATTTACAAGACAGTGCGCTTAAAAAAAAATACCCAAAGGAGATTTAAGAAGTAATTTCACAGATAAGCCAAAAGCCTTGAATATGCAGTATTGACATGGCAGAGATAGTATAAGTGTATGTCTGATATTACAATCTTCATACCTTTCAAACCAATAGCATCGTTAACTTCCCCAGTCTTTATTCCATCCTCTGACTTTTTCACCACAATTGGATATACCACCTATAGGGTAATAATAAAGTCTTAAGAGTATCCACAATTTAAGATAAACAATTGGAAGCGTGAGGAGTCCCCTCTCCCCCTTGAACTGTGTCATATTTCTCCGGAAGTTGAAAAAAGAAAAACCTAAGGCAAAACGACTGCTAATCTTTGTAGTGTCCTTATCTCTGGTGGCTATTTCGCGTTCTAAAAACAGCTACTCACTAACCTGTCATTAAACATGCCCAACTCGTAAACCGCCCGACTAGTTGATATGTACGTCCGGTTGCTATACATTTGTGGCACGACCGTATCTCTACCTGAATTAATATCGTTGCCATGGAATCTAATTAACGTTGAAATCAAAGTACCTTGGCGGAAACACCCCAACGCTGTGATATCAGTTTTTATTTAAACGAATCGTTCAGCTTATATCATGATTCACATGAACGTATTTCGTAACAGGGCGAGTGATTAGGCCCCATGTGATTTCTAATTTGATTAGCTCCACCAAACGATCAAGAATAAATAATTTAGTTCCATGTCGCTCAATACTAGAAGCATATACTTACAGATGAACATAATCGAATTTCGACAAAGCTGTTAACACTTTAAAACCACTTAAGTGATCGGACTGTAAGACAACTGGACCTTAAAGAGTGGCGTTCAATTGAACTCATAAAACCTGACTGTTATCTATGCTTCGAAAATGTTATAACGAGACGTATGTGGTTCGGTGGTAGTACTTAAAAAAATGTGATGAAAAAGACCATTTCAATCTTCTTCCCTGACGCCTTGAAAGGTGACTCAAAAACACAGATAAGATATAATTATTTTTTCACTTGTAGATAGGAATGAATTAACTTGTCCAAAACAGACGTTTATCTCGAAAAGACAAACCAACTCAACCGAAGGACAGCACATTGGGTGCTTCGATGATACTCAGAAGATACCAAATATCGCAACCGCGCTATCAGACGAATTGCTCAATTTCTAACTAAAACATTTTTGCCTTGGCACGTCGATAAAAAAATATCTTTCAAAAACTGAGCAGATCCAACCTACGGCGTAATTAAACAGCCGTACGTACTTTTCGTTTGTTTTGCGGTCGAACTTTGAAATGTCGTTCAGTTTAACTTCTGATTTGAAGTATCTGCAGCCTTAAATGAGCTCAAGGTTTAAAGTTCGGTCTTTTGAGTCATAATGTTAAACTTTCAGATGGAGAATATCAGACTTGTTGTTAATACCGTCAGAGACTACGTGGAGGATGTGGGTTTTTCGAAATTTTAAAGATACTGTCAAGTAAGCAATTTCATCAATATTTGCAATCCAAAACGAGGACTGGAAAAAACAACTACAGTTGCACATTGCCTGATTAAGCTTACCAGTAGGTGAACAGATAAGGCAGAAAAAGATTACTTAACAATACGCTAGGAAGACGAAAATGAAGATGATTGGAATGATGGATAAGAAATATTTGACTCTGAACTTGAATATGTAAAGTTTTGTGCTTTCGTGATTGTAAGAAGCAGAAGCAACCATTTGCATTGCATTAAATATTGCTTTCATTTCGCTGAGGGAATTTTTTGTTATTCGTTTTTTTTATGTCCGCTAATGGCGAAGAAGCTTTACAAATATTACACTCACAAGTCTCGTCATTTTTCAAAGTACAAGCCTACAAGATGTCAAACCACCAAAGAAAAACAGCAAACCTCAGAACAGCATTCCTACTCATTTTTTTTTTTTTTTTCATTTCTCCCAACATTTTTTATTTCCGTCTTTTTTCTTAGGTTCTAAATTATATGCTAGACAAAAAATTCTTAAATTCTAGCTTGATTATTTTATATTATAACTTACTGGTCCTACTCAGATGCTCTTATGGGGGTTCTTTAAGCATCTCCCAAGAACCACCCATTTTCCTTACCCCGATTTCCCATCTCGCACCTGCAATTAAAAGGTGCAAACCACCTGTTACCTGAAATAATAACCCACGGCAAGATCATCATCTTGCCATGGCATCAACGATATGACGTCATCCAAACCATTTCGGCTCAGCTATCACGAACCATTTAGGAACTGATCGGTTCCTCTGGTCGGCAACCATGTTAAGCAAACACACAGGAATCCTCCTGTGTTTACTTGTTCCAACAATCCGTTGGTCCAAAAGACACGCCATGGCAAATCGCTTGCATATACAGCTGCAGCCGATTATCCCTGGTCGGTTGCATAAGCGATATACTAGCATCGAATTGGACGTGATCATAGTTTGTTTTTCCCAAACAATCTAGCAATGGTTACGTTCAATGTTTTGTTCACTAATACAAATTAGCCAAGAGCCGAATTATTTGCCAGTGTAAATATTCACACTGGAATTCGACCCTTGACTCGCTATGGATGCAATGCACAATTGGCGTGGATAAATACACAACCGTCATTGTGTAATCACCCTGATCACCAGATCAGGTCCCACGGTATCGTTCTTCTAAACAACCCTCGTACCATTAGCTAAGCAAACAAATGCGTATCTTAGCGTTTGACCCCCGAAATAGCGTTTCTGTTGACATAATACCCAGAAACCTAATCCTGCATCAACGAATCGGTAGTTTAAACATAACAACCTTTTTAGGCCGCTATACGAGCGATCATCTATTTGCACAGCTGACCTATTTGAATTCAAATGTCGTTAATCAGTTTCTCCATGTACAGGCCCTCTTCCTGTTTATATGCATCTTAAATAGTGATACCCGCACGAAGAACATCGAGAATCCTCGCGAGAGTCAGATCGTAACCACCGAAACAAGGACATATCGGGGACGTTGCTTGCCGAGTAAAAAATCCGCACCCATTTATTAACCTAGGGAACGAAAATTTAAAAAAACAAATTCCACTTTGGTCGTGTACGTGTGGACAATAATAAAATAAATTATCGTGAATACCAGAAAAGTTAATAAACAATATAATACTTAGTTGAACGCGTGTAATTCGGTGGATAAAATAAAATCAGAAATTAACGATCGATAGTTTTCTATACGAAGGCTTGTGCCTTAAACCACTCTTTGTAATTCATGTGCCCAAGTGCTACCGTTTTGTAAATTGCAGTAACGTCAAGATATTTTCATACTGTACAGAATTTTGGTAAAATAAAAAACGTTAACATTAAAAAATACTCCAGTGAGATTTCTTTGGAAAGTTGCTGTGTTCGCTGTTGTGTTCTATTCCTTCTGATAGGAACAATTTACAGAGTAATATTGGTGGTGTTCCTGCTGAACCAGCGTCCGTGTTGACGCATTAGCAGAAACCAGCCACACTCTTAGCTAAACATAATATCACAATTGTGCACTATTGCTGCAGTTCGTCTGACAAAGAATAATTAGAAAAACCTTGTGCCAACATTTTTTTCCAGTTTTATTTAAAATTTAACGTAATTCAATTTTTTTTTTACTTAAAAGAACTTAACTTAAATCTTATACTACCCTAATTCTAGAAAATCTAAGTCTGTGTAAGCTGACTGTTAATGCAGTAATTCTACCCACATTGGTATTGAGCTCTCTTTTGCCATTCAACCAGCAGAACTGCTGGTGCGGTTTAATATGATCGTCCCGGTCTCTTTGGGAGATAGCCCTACTGAAGCGCAAGAGCTCTTCTTCGGTGCGCGTGTCTTCCCGGCTGTAGCACGATCGCCCGTCTACGGATGATCTACTTACATGATAGATCAGCGCAATTCCGGATCCATCCTGTATAAGTCCATTCATGTCAAAATCAAGGAACGTCTCTGATGGAACAAAGTCGTTGCGACGCTCGCTCTCAAAGTACTGAGTATTTGGATAATAAGCCCCGAAAATCAGGACAAAATTGGACGAGCTTATTGCTCTCGCATTATGCCCTCTGATTAATTTGATCATAAAATTATCCACCCTGTTTATGTATGCTTCATTATATAAAGTCTCATTTGAATAGTACTTTTTATAGTCCGATTCCGGTGTTCGATATAATCTGAGACAAGTTCTGAGACCGTTCCTTTCAAACACCCGAATCTTTTCCATCAAATTTTGACCTATGTTAAACCGAAATGGACAACCGTATATGGACGTTGGGCTGATTAGCATCATGTAACATATAACCTTTACCCTGCTTTCAAGTTGGCTACTGTGAAATAGCCTCAATGTCATAGCAAACGTTTTTGGCCAAAGCAGACTCTACATGTCTGTTGAAATGCCGATTCCCCTTCTGCAGTCCACTGTTTTGACTGAGTTTTTGTTTCGTCGTATAATGGTGTTTCCAAGTTTCATCAACAGTAATTAATCGGCGCCAAAACTCGGATTTATTGGGCCTAAACTGCGCCAACAGAGCGAGTTGGAAATGTTCACTCGAACACGTTTTTGGTCTAACGTGAGCAAACGCGCAGACAGCTTTCTCATGCCTAAATCTTGATTTAGTATGTGACAAACACGTTCTTTGGACATTTTCATAGCCTCTACTATCTCTCTCACTTTAATTCGGCGGTTGTCTAGCACCATTTGGTGAACTTTAGCAATATTATCGTCAGTTGTTGCAGTTTTTGGACGTCCCGAATGTTTACCGTCTCCCAAGCTCTCACGGCCACGTTTAAATTGAGCTGCCCAAAATTTCACTGTGGTAAACGAGGGTGTAGAATCCCCATACACGTACCCAACTCATCTTTGATTTGCGTAGGCGTATTGCCTTTCAAAAACAGAAATTTAACGACAGCTCGATACTAAATTTTGACCATTTTCATAAAAACACTCACATCGACTGTCAAATAGAAACTACGCGTCCGAAATGGCTGAAATTTTGGTGAGTAGCGGCCAAAAGAGGCACAACTACATTCACTGGCTTTATTGACGAGTGCTGCTATTTTCACGTTGGGTTGGAGACTTTTCAGCCCACCATCGTATCTCTTGCCATTGGGGGGATGTTCTTGAGTACGATGTTCGGTACTCCATATATTCCCACTGACTTTTTGTCCTGGATACCCTGGATTCCTTCCCTCGTAATTAAACGGCTATTGGCCTGTGAGGTATTTTACTAGTGCGTCTGCACGGACGCTGATTCAATAAAACACCCACTGAGTAAAAGCTGACGAAACACCAAACACAAGAGAAAGCAGTAGGATTAAAAACACACCACCGATGTTAGGACAAACCACTGAACACCCTGGTGAAGGTTGATGGAATGAAACAAGTTGGTTTATTCTGTTTATAAAACGTCTTTTTATTAATGTTCACTTGATGGTGGCAAAGTATAATTTGTTACTCCTTAGCACAGTGTCTTTTTATAATAAAACGTTATTTTTATTAGAACTAGGCGTACATATTAGCGTTAATAAAGTGGAAGCTGCGCTTAGCTTATCTGTTTTAACACTTTCACAACGGATATGAAGTTATATTTAGTGGCTTGCAAAAAAAATCAAGACGATACTCAATTATTAACTCGGCATCAAATAGAAACACGCACAAGACTCAAAGCGGTACTTAATTACGAACTCGACATCGTATACACTTTTACCGATCCTAACACGACTCGTATAGTGGGTGTGCACACTAAAGGGGATGAAATCTGACTCCACGATGCAATCCACATCCCGTCAGATGCAACGGTGGTAGATCAGATCGATGTAGGAGGGGCGAACCGGATCTCCTTGGCGACGGCCAATGGGCCATCGAAACGGCATTAAATGGGAGGATTTCCGTATGACCGTACGGTCATGTGTAATGCCCTTTCGCTAGAAATACCGACAACGAACGATCCTGCACTTGTTCAAACAAAGAACGGGCATAAGGGCTGCAGGCATCGTTGCCGTAAATCCTCGCAATGGTCGCCTGAGAACGAAATAGTTTTCTGCGTCCTAAGTAAACAGAAACGCTATTTCGAGAGTCGTACATTAGATGCATTTTGTTTGGGTTAGCCGTATTGTTCTGGTGCATGATGTAGGATAGATATTTTGTTGACATTAAGTCAACAGAAACCTCGCCGACGATGGCAAGGTACCAGGCTGGATGGCTGAGCGTTTAGTTTGGGCAAGCATCGTAGGGCTGGCCATTACTATGATTATTTACTTAGGAAACGATACTTGAGACATTACCAGGGTGTGTTTGATTTGCGTTCTGCAAATCGTCCGCAATGGCGTTAAGAACAATGAGTCGTTCTCTTGTCGTGTAGTGAATCTGGTTCCGTGTAAATGACGTCCGGAACAGTTGATATCTGCTGGAATCAACTCTTAAGAAATTTGCTAAAATGAAAAGATTACCTTTTGATTCCAAATTGGATCTTCCCGGTGATTGAAATGATGGGGCTCTTGAATTTAATGGTAAATATAGTATTTATTGTGTCTGATGATTTAGATTTTTAACGATTACAAAAGACGAACTGGAGTCGTCAAACGATTTACAAGGAAGAGAATGATAAACGTAAAAATGGTTGTCAAGTGACAACCAACAGAAAATTCACAAATGTCAGCTGATTGCTGACATTGTTGAAGGTGATGCCACATATCTTGTTCAAGTGGTGCCACAGATTTTTAATTGCCAATTCGCCGGTTGTTTCAAGGGCGATTCCGCAACACAGGGTATGATTGGTTAAGTAGCAATGTTCATATATAGTTCATATCGGTTGGTAGCCGATAATGGGAATTGATTGCAGCTATTGCGAACCTAAGGATATGGGGCAGTATTTAATTACCGAATGGTAGGGAAATTATCGGCTGCAGCTGTGTCAACAAGTACGCTGGGCGGTGTGTCTTCTGGACTAACGGATTGTTGTTTGGACGATCGACCGATGGTTCATCAGATAAGGCGAGGATGAACATGTCATGCACGTGTGTGAGAAAGTGCTTCTCAACAATGCGCATTGACATGTTCGGGAATAAATGTCGGTTACGTGAAGAGGTATCCGAATTAGATTTCAGAAACATGATGCGTTGGATGTAAGCATGTCCCGGGGTGAAAGTTTGATGCCACAGCAAGGTGGTAATCTTGCCGTGGGCTTATGTTTTCAGGAGGAAGGTGATGCAGGGTAGCTTTGTGGAGTAGGTGGAGTCTTATACCAACCACTGAACGGAGCGGTCGAGCCGTTCATTATCCCGTGTAGGGTGTGCTCGGAGTGCACACCCTGGAGTCGCAATTCAATCTTCCGAGCGGTGGGGTCGCTTGCCATCCACCGTACCGACGCGGTACGGTGGGTTTTCCCGGAGTCGTAGTCATAGTGTTGTGCCTTTTATAAACGAGACGTTTCCCAATACATTTTGTACAGTGCAGTAAAGTCGCGTAATTACGTGTTCGGTCAATTGACATTATTAATAAGTTCAAAATACCGCTGAACACGAACAATAAAACAATTAAAGAACCAATAGACAATGTGTTATTTCTTATCCTCCTGTGCTGCAGTTTACTGTGTGTTATCGTTCATCCTTCCGCGTTTATGGGCAATTTGGGTGCTCGCATTTGTGGTGGAACTTTCGATTAGTGATGGGGAGTGAAGTGAACCGTCTGTCCGTGTTCGGCATAATACTTCACCTACCCCACAGCTTACGCCGCTCGTTTGCAGGTAAGTATAATGACTTGGCTGGTAAGTGGGAGGCGGTTAATTTGTGGGGGGTGAGGAGTTTGTGTGCCGGCGTATGACACGGGTTCCTATCACCCACCAACGGATTGTGCACTGAAAATGTTCACGAAGGTCAAAGGTTCGTCACACCTGTGCACTTGCAGAAAAGTAAAATAAAACACACGGAGTTCTTCTTGGTCTATAAGTATTTTTATTGCGGCACTTAGGAACGGCTTTTAAAATTTAACTTGCAATGTTACTGCGAATAAGCGACTGTAGCGTTCTACGAACGCACAATTCCGCGCAGGTAAGGTTCCTACCTTCAAAGAACTTACTTACCTGATAACGCAGTGCACGTGCCCACAGACACGCGGCCAATAGTCATTACAATACCTGTAACAAAGGTCATAGGAGGCTGCAAAATGCGAACCGATATAAAAAGAAGCAAGGAACTGAACGTCCCAAAGCTTTCAATATCAAGCAACAATTCGAGGGAGCATACCTGAAACAAAGGTAAAAGCATTCATTCATCTTTTCCATAAAGATCGAAATGCGCCGCACTCCAACACTGCACAACCGAAAATCCTGAACATCTACACGATGTTACAAGGATTCGCCATCACCAGCAAATTCTCCGAATAACGGACGCACGTGCGGGTGGTCTACCACAAAGACCACCAAGTCTATCACCCATCAAAAGAAACGGCAACCGTAATTATCTCAACGAGATAATTCAAATTGTATGAGGTTGAAAACCTACAAGGGAACTACTCCGAGCCCACGGTGTCTGTTTGTATTTCACACCCATTAGAAAGATCTAATGGATTTCGGGTGTATTGACAAAAGTCAAACAAAACCCATGAACCATGCATCCATGCAAATTGCAGGATATCTTTCGGCCGCGCGCCAGATGTGCTATGCAAATAGAGGCGGCACACAATCGACAAGCGTCGATCCGAACTTCGATCACCACCACGGATGGTGATGATGATATAAGGATGTATGCGTCGAGGGACTTTCTCCTTTTCAGGCACCTAAATTACCCATGGGCATTAATAACATGCCGCTAACAGATACTGTGGAAAATTCTGTTAGCGGATGAAATGAAAGATTTCTTCTGGCAGACGTAGATACGATCTGTATCAGGTTTTGGTTTTTGGATGGAGATGGTTAGTCAGATTTTGATAGCCATATCGCGTAGTCTAGATCGAGCACCAGGGAGAACCCCAGCGAAGAGGTCGACGGGAAGCTGCGAGGACGTGAGGATTAAGAATCCTTCCGAACTGCCACCGACGGCAACATTAAAAATTATGTTTTATTTACCAATGTTTGTGTTCAATTCGCGAGTTGACTTTGTTTAATCGGACGCGGCACAGTAAAAGGAGCGAACGGTCGAGCGTATGTATCGGCTTACGTGTGTTTCGAGGCTTGCAAAAACTAAAGATACGTGTAATTGACTACAAACAAAAAGAAAACAATAAATAAAGTTTAAAGCAAGTGCTCCGTGTTTCATTTAGTGTGCTGTGGCGTTGCGTTGGCGACTCTCTTCTTCTTGCGAGCAGTGTTCGGCGGAACACTGCACCAATTGTAGACAGGTTCATTCGCCAAAGGACCCTTAGGTGATCTTATCCTTGTAATGCACTTAATTTATTTATCCTTTTGACACTAATGAAAACGGTGTTCGGTTTTCTTTGATAACGCATTATTAAACGTACGCGATTATTTACGGCAGTGATTGTTCGATTTCTTCTTGAGACATTATATTAGATACACACGATTCTCTACGGCGATGATTGTTCGATTTCTTTTTGAAACAGGTTATTAGATACACACAACTCTTTATGGCAATGATCGTCCGATTCCTTTTTGAAACATCTTATTAAATACATACGACTCTTCATGGTGATTTGACCTCGTTACGCAGGGCTGACGTGCGCGCGTCGATGGTAGAATGATGACTATATACTCGGGGGTTTGAACCCCCCCGAGCGCACGTTACGAGGAGGGCTGACGTCCGCGCGTCGATGGTAGAATGATGACTGATGATGAAATCGAAAATCCATTGCGTTGTGGCAGTGGCGTCGTAAACTCATTGCCACTTCCTAAGAATTTAGTGGAAGAGTTGCTATGCCTGCATAGGAATTTAATTCCAGCGAATCCTTGCCGTGTAAGCTAAGTTGGATTCGTTGGGTGTGTATACCAGGAAATTGAAATTGCTTGGGTGCAAGCAAGGAATATCGTTTAGATAGAATTTTAACCGAAGTCATTTCGGGGAAATGTATGCGGCTTGGTATACTGGTTAATGTTCCGTTGTGGATTTGAATATGCGTTTGTTACGGCATACGAATTTCGAGGAAGTTAAGATTGTTTGGTCACGAAGAGGAAATGAAAATTCAGTAAAGGATTGACCGAAGCAATTTTGGGAAAATGTATGTGGGGTGATGTAATTGAGGGAAATGATTAATATTCCGTTGTAAATTGAAATATGCATTTATTTCAGCTTGGGAAATGGGTTCTTGCTAGGTATGGGATGTATGCAAATGCAGATTTGCACGCGGTTGGCATTGTGGGTTGGTTCTCCATGTGGTATAGAGAACCCCCACAAATTAAAATGTAGTGGGTGGGAATCTTTGGGAATGCCCTAAAGAACCCCCACAGGTCCTAACATTGGCATTAATGTCATTTGACAGTTTATCGTCATATAATTCGGTAAAACCGGTATTCTCCGATTGCCAAAGTGGGATTTCATTTCGGAGGCGCAAGTGATTCAGTAGAGCTCTGTTCTCCAAATCGTGATTTCGGTGATTGCTTTCATTCACCTTGTACATTTCCTGAAAGACAGCGATCCTCGATTGCGAAGAGCTGAAACATCTGAAACAAAACTACATTATGGCACCGCTTTAATTAAATCTTTTTCCAAGAAAAATGTGTTACACGGAATACGATGTTATTCATGAACCTGCAAACATTTGACAACAATATCAATAAGATATAGGAAATTATCTTCGGTACCGTTGTCTATTAAAATTATAATTATCTAAAGAGCTCCGGATAATATCGGCCTATGAACATTACTGGTTATCCCAAGTCATGTTCGGTAATTTAGGGCAATTAACAATCCAAGGGCCGATAAATGAATCAAAAGATCATGTATGGTGTTTATTGGGTAACAAAACATCTTGTGAGAGATCTGTAGAAAATGGAAGAACATTGCCAGGCTGCGGCCTTATATCGACAGACGAGAAAAGCGATCTCAAGAAAAGAATCTGATAGCATTGACGAGAATGAATTTTAACGAGAATTGCAGTTTTGAAAGTAAAATATTTATTTGTTTTTATTTTTTATTTGTACAATGTAAGTAAATTACATAGTAACTTAAATCTAAGAGCACTAGCTACTAAGGCTTTCGGCTAAAATATGAAAATTTAACTATTAGGACCTTCTATAAGATGATTTGATTAAGTTCTCGATGGCTTCAACTCGTGCAGCATGTTCGAATCATGCTTTTTCAAATATTCCAAACGAGAACTTATTCAACGACCTAACAGTTACAAAAAGGATGATGTTCAATTTTCCCCAATCTTCTAAGCTGTTGTTCAATTGGAAACTGTTTCTACTTGGACTTGATAAATCATTTACTCGATTCCGAATTGACAATTAACCACTAAGTTACATAATATATATGACGCAGGTTTGAAAATGTAAGCACCGTTTTTGGACTCTTTCCAAATCAGATAATATACAAAATAGTTGCCAATGGCAGAGCGTTTATTCTTATGTCATACATCCTGGTTCACCAGCGTTCAATTTAGAATTCGGCAGCAATGGTCGCCTTGACTTTATCAGGCCATCAAGGGAATGCCACTTGAAACACAATCACTGATAAGAAGTATTCATTCGAAAACAGTCTAATTAGATGGATTATCTTTGTGCGATATCTTAGTGGCAAGATAGCATTTCCACGACGTTCCATCTACTTATCTATAAATTACTCACACTGCCGTCGTTGAGGAGAGATACGGAATTTTAGTTAACAATTTTTTACTTCGCATCTAACGAATTGCACAAAGCCATAAATTGAGTTGCTAATAAAGATTCCACTGGGGGTTTTAAATAGAACATTCTAACGGAAACTCATATTGTCTTTGTGATTAGTCATGTATTTGATATTAGTCACATGAACGATTACACGGGAAGTTACCTGAGCTCAAGATATACAATTTTTGGTGACGGAGAACACACGTAGATGCCTTTGGTTAACACAAATAGTTTGTTCAATTTCTTGTCCCAGTTAAACCCTGTTAAACTGTTTGTACATTGCTGGATATAATATTGTAGTTGGCAGTGATAGAATATCAGTCATTTTAGTTGTCTGGCTTGCATTTTCGCATTTATCAAAGCAAAATTGTATAGATTTCTTCCGCACTGAATCGTCCAAACATTGTGGCCAAAATTGCCCGTATCAAATCCCACCGCTGCCACCATTTTTGTTGTGGTCCTTCTCTCAGGGAGCGTGTCTGGTCCTGAAAAGTACGAGGGATCACTTTAAGATAGCTCCTGAGGGAACCCGTTGCGGTGCCGCCGTGCTTCCTCAAACCTTGAGGGAAGAGCAGCTACCGATCGAATATGGTCCTGGGAATCGGCCAAGCGCAATAAAAAATCGATCACCTGTATTTCCAGCATTTAAACCGCGATTTATTTATTTAATTACATTTATTTTATAATTTTATTTAGTTTATTGGCGTTCTACCACTTCGGACGCCAATCGAGACTGATCTTCGAATACAAAATCCATCGCCTTTATAAAGAGAAACAAATCGAAATTTGTATCTCGAAAATATACATTTTCATACCAAAATCCTGAGTGAGCTGCTGTGAGCTGAGTGTTTATTTAAGGTAAGGATTCAGTTTCCTGAATTCCTATGAAGCTATTGTGCAGATGTGGATATGTAAAGGAATTCGGGTTTTTGTTTGTTCAATTTGATGGATTTTACTAAATTGAGATAACGTATCTCTGGTTTGTGAATTTAGATGATGCCGTGGGGCAAATGCAAAACGATAAACGAATATATGATTCGTTTATTGTGAATTTTGATTTTAATTCGGTTTTTTAGATTAAATTATGGCGTGGGGCAAATGTTAAGCGATAAACGGATGTTTGATTCGTTTATTGCGAATTTTGGATCTAGTTTGGGTTTTTTCGGGTTTTGATTGAATTTTAGGTTTTAGTGTATTACTGCTAAGATTTGGATGTAGGTGTGGGGGGAGGAGATGGTAGGGCTTTTCAGAGCACTACAGAATGTCACTTTTCCCAGGCGCACAAGTCTGAATTTATTTGTTCAATACTTTACGAGATATACACTGCATCTTTCTTCTTATCCTATTCAGCCCAATATTAAAAAAAAAACTGTTTCCTGTCCACAGATTGTCCCAACATGGACCTGTGGCGGTGCCGCCAAACTCCACGGTACACTTACGTTAAAAACCCCCATAACCACAACCCAGTCTGCATAAGCTTTCGCTAAGGCAATTCGCATTAGCATCTTAAATGCTTCACGCATCAAATAGATCCAATTCATATAACCTAAAACTACCTGCAATAGAATTCTTACCTGCATTCATTTATTTGAATTCAAAATTTCTCTTAAGAATTCTGTTCCAAACAGCAAATCCCTGAAAAGAAAACCTCGGTTCACATATCATGTGACCCTCACCAGGGATTATAAATATTGCTCCGTCTATTTTCCAACTTCGCCATGTGCACGATAAATTTCTTTACGTACACATTGGCCGGGGACCTTTTTCTCTCAGCAATAAAATGCTCTGACTCGCACAATGTGCAAACCAAAGCAAATACGCATTCCGCGTCTCTTGGCATCAATTGAATTCAAAGCATAAACAATGCAAATATAGAATCCGTTTCCCACAAACGGATTTCCCTGCATATATAAATGCTAGCAAGGGATTTGTTTCGTCCACCAACCCATTAGCACCTTTCCCAATGTCTATTCGTATATTTACACAAGGGCATCATTCATCTAAGACTTTTATGATGCCCTCGTCTCATCTTTTCCTTTACCACATTTCTTCGCTGTATCGTCGTCTATTTATTTAGACGCGATGCACTCCATAGACGACGATCTTTTCGATCCTTTTGTCTTTACCGCCTGTCTGCTTCGTTTACCCATTGCCCCCGAGCACGTGTAAGCCACACAGATCTGAACGATCGCACACATACCACCATGACCTTCATAACAAGATCTGGTTTCCATACCACCAAGAGAGACTTTACGCGTCTCTGGTGGTAGGTAAAAGCGATATCCTTATTGGAGAGGATATCTACCACGACACCATAAACTCACCCCAATAAGCGAATCATCTCTGCACGAGATGATCATCGCTGAGTCCTTTTACATCCGCGGACCAGGACGCTCACGCGTCACTCCCGCTCTCAGCCGGCTGCGGAGACGCGAAGATAATACACACCAGAGTCGAGTGTATCGAGTTGTAAGAATCGCGAGTTTTCACCCCGGAGTGTAGATCGTCAACGAAGATCTTGAATAGTGCATATATCCAATTAACAATTAAAGTGTAGTGCGCATATCACGAACCATTTCTTTTTTTTTTCTGGAACTATATGCTAATGATGTACATCTATTAAGTAGTTGTGTTTACTCTGATGATGAACATCTATTAATTTTGTGTTTACTCTGATGATGTACATGTATTAATTTGTGTTTACTTTGCGGCTGACTAATAAAATAAAAAAAATTGTTTAACTATAATAAATCTTGTGTTTATTTTTCCATTCCCGTCTGGTGATTGTTTGGCGTTTTCCTATTGTGTCGGTGGAACATATATATGATGGAGGAGGCAGTGAACCAAGTACCCATGCTAGTACATCCTTCCTCCCCACAGACCCTAGCATAACATGGACTATACTAATTCTGTCCCTGAGTAAATGCCCATGACAACTATATTAACTGAAACAATAGGATTATATAATAGGGTCTTAGGTTTTGTCTGAAAAAAGGTTGGTTTAGGTGGTAGTCGGTCCCAAAGTCAGATACCACCCTGTCACGATTTACATTCCGCGATATCGTCGGGAGAAATCTTTGACTATATTTTGGATGTATGGCTGATGGCCTGTGGCGGTTTCGCCAAACCCCACGGCCCACTTACCTGAAAAACCCCCCATATCCGCAACCCAACTCCCATTCTCTCCCACCTGAAAATATTTCCTTTTCCAAGGACATTAATGCATACAAGCATTACATAAAATTCCTAAAAATAATTGCATCTACAACGCCATTCATACATTACCAACGCAAATCTCTGTATTAGCGACCCAAAAACCGAATTTCCAATTAGTGCAGATATTCACACTATAATTCGATCCAGCCGTCTCCATAGATGCCTAGACAACCGTCATTGTGCATCCATCTAAATTACTTTCCGAAGACTTGCAACTATTGATTCAGTTGCAAGCACTTCTCGCGGAAATATTTCTTTGTTTGAATTTTCAAACAATCACCGACGCCAAGTTTCGCCGTCAAAGAATCCGATTCTTCCAGTCGGCAGAGAGACGATATACGATCTCTATTGTATGAATAATCCCTTTTAGCATCTAATGAGTGGCTGCTATTCAGACAGCTGCCCCTCATTACCGAAAGATGCCGTAGGTCGTTTCACCATTGTTCTTTTGTTCCTCGTTTCAGGTTCTGTTTATCCTTGGCTAAACGCATCGATGAACATGGTGGTGTGTACGAACACACACATACATCCACGCGTCCCCGAGATCGCTTTCCATTGGTCACTGGTCAAAGGAAATTTCATTTCCTTTTCACCACACTACCAAACTCACCCCAAACGAGGATTGAATCACTGAGTCGTTTTCCATCCGTTGACCACGCTGGTCACACGCCGCCCCCGCTCTCCGCCGGCTGCGGAGACGCGTAAAAATACCTGCAGTCGTGAGGGCGATCGTTTTAAACCATTTTTCGTGAAGTTGTAAACGGAACGAACCGCAGACGTGTTGGCGATCGTGTCAAAGTTATTGAAAGTTTTAACTGAAATTTTGGCATTGTATGTGTTGTTCGATTTTAATATACACCAAACTAAAGAATAAATCTAAGGAAATGTAATAAACGTAACGTAAAATAAATAAACCTAAAACAAAGAAATCCTGAGTTTTATATTTTTACTTGTGTGATGGCATGATCAGTGACAATTGATCGACGCTGGTGTTTCCTTTCCTGCTGCGGTGAATCATCAAGAGTTTGGGCGGAACCGTGTGAACAATGGCGTGAATGCTGGAGGAAGAAGGGAACCAAGTGCCCACGGCACTTCACCTTCTGAGGTAAAAAATTCCTGAGGTAAACTAGTTTCCCATTCAGATCTCCGGGGAACATCATGCAAATATTATGAAAAATAACCGAACTTTAAGAAATTCGTAATCGCATAATCGGGCACGCTCTCGAGACACTGTCGACGCTCGACTCATTGTGGAATTTTGTAACATCAGGGGCATCGGTTTCACCAATGCGAATGTAAACGCCGTCCACCAATATTTGCAAACAGCGAAACCTGATATTCTTGCCCTAAGTGAGACCCAGGTCGGTTCGTCAACAGATTCGACATATCTTCGTTGCTCAGGATACGACTTGCATTCGAGATTCCGTTTTAAGGGCGGAGTGTGCGTCTTCGCGCGTGTTAAGTGTGTCAGTGACATCATAGTTAAAGATGAGGTGCAGGAGGTCATTGATGCACTCAAACAAAAAAACGCCATCCGATTCTGAACTCGGATGACCCCCAGAACGGTAATGCAATTAATTGCATATTTCGGCACGAATAATAAATCGCATAAAAGTTATCAATTGCATATTTCGGCACGATTAATGAATCACAAAAAAGTAATTGCACAAAATTAATTGGGTCAATTCGCAATTGCGGATGTTGAACTGTGGCGCAAATCGATGTCAGATATATCGACTGACGCCGCAGTACAACGCAATTGAGGATTGGAATTGAAAAGCGAAAATTAGGTCATTGCAAATCGAAATTGCATTATCGTCACGGGGAGGTGTTGACCCCGAGGTGATGAGAAGTGGTAGGAAGAGGTTAGGAGGCAGTCTGGTGTTGGTCTTGGAAGTGGAGTGGCGGATTGGTCGTGAAGATAGTGGAGTCGGGTGTTGTTAATGGAAGTCTGATGGCGCGATTTTGAGGTAGTAACGGACCGAGAGAACCCAAGTTTAGTGTGGTTCAGTTCTTGGTTACCGAGAAGTGAAAACTAACTAAAGAACAAAAGATAGCTTAAAGTTAGGCAAAGTAAATAATGGTGGTACATTGTAAAAGAAAAACTAAAATGAATCATGACTGAAGTGAAAACTAACTAAACAACAAAAGATAGCGCGAAGTTAAGTAAAGTAAATTATGGTGGTACATTGTAAAAGAAAACTTTGTTGAAGTGTAGCTGAAGTGAAAGCTGACGAAAGAACAATAGATAGCCTAAGGTTAAGTAAATTAAATAATGGTGGAACTTTGTAAAAGAAAACTAAAATGAATTGTGACTGAAGTGAAAACTAACGAAAGAATATTAGATAGCCTAAGGTTAAGTAAAACAAATAACCGTGGAACATTGTAAAAGAAAACTGAAATAAGTTCTAATTGAAGCGAGAGCTAACGACAGAACAACAGATAGTTTAAAGTTAAGCAAATTAAGCAATAGTGGAACTGTATGATCTCTGCCGACCGAGGAATGTCGTCGGGGAAGCGTTGTGTTCTGACACACAGAAAAGTTGATAAATTAACTGAAAAGAATACCTCTAAACTGAGCAGCAATCCAAACAATAAACGTCCTCCAGAAACCCTCAATAAAACGTGTTGTGTTTCTTGGTTTAGCAATTAACTTTATTGACTGGATTATGTCGATTCTAACTGGATTAGTCATTTATGCAAGCGTGTCTGTTGAAGTTTTACGAAGAAAGGTGAAAAGTTTGTTATTTTCCTTGGCAACCAAAGAATTTATTGTCTGTCAACTGGTTACTGACATTTGTTATTCTTTGGTTGCTAAGGGCTGCATTCAGTTGCGAATTCGCTGGTTACATCCAGTGCGAATCCACAACAGGAACTTTGTAAAAGATTGTAGAACGGAACGTCCCTTTAGTGTCAATAAAGAGAAATATCTTTAGTGAGGGCAGGGCCCTCATTTATTTTGCTTAATGCAAGCTTAAATTAAACTTAAATTAATTAATATTTAAAAAAAACCTTACAGACTATCTTAAATCTAGAGTAAGAAGGTAAATAAAAGAGAAAAAAAGAGAAACCAGGAGGTGAAAATGACTGGCGATAGGGGGGGTAGGAGGCTAGGGAAGAGCAAGTGTATGTGGGCGAAACAAATGCGGCATTTGTGAGACAGTGACAATAAAGGGGACGTCTACGTACTGGTAATGGGCCGGGGTTGGTGGGCTGGGGGAGAGGTTGAAATTGCGGGGGGGGGGGGGGGGGTGAGGGCGGGTTTCTTCTGAGTCGTCGTTTGAGGGCAGGAGTGGAGAGGTTGAAGAGGTTGAATAAAGAAAGAAAATAAAACAAAGAAAAAGACTCTGTGTTTAAAATCTATGATTGATACAAAAGATGTTTTGGACGTCGGTTCCTCGGTGATATGAACTTTGACTTTCGACGGTTACCTAGAAACCATAACTCGCGGTCCGATCTGGATTGCCAGAGGAGGGAGGCGTTGGAACCCAAGTACATGAACATCATATGGTTGAGAGTTATGCTGAAGAATTCTGTTAAATTTCGTTGTTGTCTTTACCGCTCCCCGAATGACGATCGACCAGCGACATTTTTCGAAGATCTTTCACATACCGTCGACTGAATACAGATCAACTATCCGTCTTCTGAAATTGTCGTCCTTCGCGATCTTAATGTACACAATTCCGGCTGGTTGGTACATTCTAACAGAACCGACGAGGGTGGGAGGTTGGCGGAGATGTTCGCTGCTAGCCACAATTTGACTCAACTCGTGGATGAACCTAAGCGAGTGCCGGATGCCCGGACTGGTTATACGAATACCTTGGATCAATTTTGAAATCCGAGCCGAGCATTTATGCTATGGAGGTTGCTGCGCTACTGAGAAACTCAAATCACTGCTTGGTATCGGTCGCGCAACCACTTGCATTTCAAGCGAATAACTGACCTAAGCAGCTTCGCCATGTATGGAGGTATGGGGTTGCAAACTGGGACGATTTGCAAGATTTCTTCGCATCCTTTCCGTGGTCGGAGGTGTGCTTTCGAAACTCCGGTGTTCACGCATGTGCGGAGTCGGTCACAGAGATTATTGTTCTCGGGATGTAGAACTACATTCCGCATTCCATCAAACGAAGTTCATCTGATAAGCCTTGGTTTGATAAAAAATATGAGCAGTGACAAAATAGAGCGTCCAATCCCACCGAGGTTAACAGAACCAATTTTGTTAGAATCAGAAACACGTGCAACCAGGCGATTGATACAGCGAAGAAGGACTACAACGACAGAGCGACCAATAAACCCCTTGAGTGCACGACTGGTTCGCGCTGTTTCTGGTCAACTGCAAGAGCTGTCAGTAGTAACTTCGCTTCATCGTCTTTTCCGCCTTTAGTGACGGCCAGCGGGACGTCAGACACAAATTCAAAGGATAATGCTATGTGTTCGCGAATTTATTATCCGCGAATTCAAACCTCGATGCCGGCTTTTGGAACCACCTGTGAACGCGCCTCCGAAGCAGGATGTGAAGTTTCGCCCGTGTACTATTTAACGCATTCTAGCCGGACTGGACTGTAAGACCGCAACCGGCGCGAACGGAATACCAGCAATAGTTCTTAAGAACTGTGCTCCACAACGATCGCCGGTTCCAGGGAGATCTATAGCATTTGCGACGATAGTGAAGAGCGAGTGATTCGAACCGACGCTATCACGGTTAGAATCACTAAAATATAGAACCAAAGCTCAACCCATCAGGGCACTGTAGCGTATGTGAATTCGATTTCTAAACTCAAATACATTCGACTAATGTGGAAATGGTATATTATTGCTATTGTATACGGCTTTAATGGATGTGCTTTTGGTGGTGTTGTTCTTCACTAGTCGTGTGCGTATCTGCTAGAAACGCCACTGAGCCTTCCGCTTATCTTATCTACGGAGGACCTTTCCTACCTGCTGGAAAATCGCTCGAGTTCAGCCAATCCTAAAGAGGGGAAAAAAGTGTCTCCCACAAAATTACCGGCCGATAGCATTACTGTCTGTTATCTAAGGTGATGTAAAAGACCGTCAACGCCGAGTTAATAAAATATTTGGAGTGCAGCGGACTTCTGAATGATTGTCAATACGGATTCCGTGGTAGGCGGTCCACGGGAGACCTTTTGACACTTATAACCGATATATGGACATCTGCGATTGAACGGCATGGTGAGTCAAGGGCGGTCGCATTAGATATCTCGAAGTCTTTTGGCCGCGGCTGGCACGGGGCATTGCTGAACAAACTTCGTTCATATGGACTTTCCCAACAGCTTTGCGACTGGACGAAGAGCTTCCTCGAGAATCGATCGATCCGGGTTGTTGTGGACGGCGAGTGTTTGGATCTGTATCCTGCTAATTCGGGGGTGCCCCAAGCTTCTATTTTGGCTCCAACCTTGTTCCTGCTTCACATAAATGATTTCTTGGAGACAACGGATAACAATGTATTCAGTTTTGTGGATGATAGTACGCTTGTTTCCTCTTTTTCGAATGATCGGCCGATTGGTGTATCAACGTCGCACCAGCTGAGATGTAGCCAGATCGACTCTCTGAATCGGGATCTGGATAGGGTCCTGCCGTGGGGAAAGGCCAATCTCGGCGACTTCAATGCAGCGAAGACACAGTATACAATATTCACAAAGAAAAGTGGATCATCGGTTCCACAGCTGATGATGAATGGCCAGGCCCTCGAATCTGGGGAAAGGTTGAAGCTACTCGCCACTTCGGTCTGTGGAAATGCATCGTGGCATAAACACGTGTCGAACATCGCGAGGTCAGCCACTGGAAACTGAGTTATCATGTTAGAACCAAGAAATATTTTAACCCGGTCCAACTTCTTCTTCTGTATAAATCTCAAATTAGACCCGCGCTCGAATATTGCTCTCATGTTTGGAACAGGGCTCCTAAACCTACCCCCGACGTACTTGAGAGCATACAGAGACGAGCGATCTGCCTGATCAAGGACACGGCGCTGAAATCGAGACTACAGTCGCTATCACATCGAGGGCACATATCTGACCTCTGTCTGTTTAACAGATATTATCACGGGGACTGTTCTTCGAAGATGCGTGGCATTGTTCCCCGCAATTCGGTTTATATGCGCTCCACATGACAATCCGACGGATCGCACCCGTTTGTGGTTCATCTCCCGATGGCGCGAACATCTCTGCGTCCGCACGAGTTATGTTTTTTCTTAATTGCACTTAAGTAACACACGCGTTCCGTTACAGAGCGGGGAAAGTACAGGATTCCTCTCGCGTAAATGGCAGCCGTCAGAGTGAATAACGCGATAGACTCGCTTTTTTTGGTATTTGCTTTCACTTTTCGAATTGTTTGGGAGTGAACGGTAGGCATTTCCTATCTAATATTGTCTTTCGGGGCTCACGAGGTTCATAGCTTGTCGACAAAAATATAGAACTCAAATAACTCGAAGGGCAGAAGTATGGCGGCGCTAACTCAGGGAATCGTAGAGGGCAGTCAAACTCACGATCCTTCGAAAGTAGGCGAACAATTTCCTTTAGCATTCTCCTGCATTTCGAATAGGTTGGCTTTAAGCTCGTCAATATAGTCGAAAACCGTTTTTTCGTGTTGGGTGTCTACACCACTAGCTCGGTTGACTTCGTTACCAAAAACTACTTCATAGGGCGTGTAGCCCATAGTATTGCGAACTGTACAATTGTAACAAAATCCGGCATATGGAATTCGTTTACGCCAATTTTCTATTTGGTCCAACTCTTTTCCTGTAAATCTTATATATTCGAGCAATCGGCAATGGGCCCTCTCCACGGCCGTTAGCTTGGGGGTAGGCAACACTAGTTGTTATATGCTTTATTCCCAATAAGTCACACAACGCTTAAAAGAGTTCATTACAGAACTCTAAGCCGTTACCTGAAAGAATCAATTCAGGCATACCAAAGTTCATTATCCATTCCTCCACCAGAGCTAGCGCCACTGTTTGCATTTCCTTGTTCTTTAGAAATATAAATTTAATGAACTTCGACAGGTCATCCTGGCTTGTTAATCCGAATTTGTAACCTTCGCCTGTCTCCTGAAAGGGTCCTATGATGTCAATCATAATCTTCTCCAAGGCCCTATCGGCTGAGCTAACTATCTTCATAGGGTTTCTGGTCGGTTCCCGGTTAACCTTTTCGGTCTGGCAATGGGGACAACTCCTAACAAAGTTCCCAATATCTCTTTGCATCCCTTTCCATTTATACATCTTTCTTATACTACCATAGATTGCTTTTTAACCTGTGTGGCCCCCTATTAAGCCTTCATGATACTCCTTCTTAACTGCCAATCTTCTGTCTGTGTCAGCCACTTCTTCTTTGTCACTTGACGCTTCATCCTGTATGCTCGAGTTTTCATAGCTGGCAGCAAGTTCAGTCTCGAGATTAGGACCAATTCCATCGCAGGGCTCGATGTTGTTGTCACTAGTCTTGACATTCCCTTGTTTCCTTTCAGCAATTCTAACTCATCAACAACCACGTTTTCCTTGCCCTTCTTGTAGGTTATAAAGTAGTCAAATTCTTTGATCTTGAGACGCAACCTCACAAGCCGACTACCAGGAGCATTAACATGAAACAACCATGTTAATGGTCTGTGGTCTGTCACAATGACAAATTTGGTTCCATAAATATATGGGTGAAACTTTTTCGTAGCCCACACGATGACCAAGCATTCCTGTTCTGTCGCGCTATAATTGGTTTCTGCCTTGTTAAGCGTTCGGCTAGGCAAGTGTATTGGTAAATCCTTACCATTATGTCCCTGACTTAAGAGAGCACCTATACCGCAATTAGACGCGTCGGTAGTTATTATGAAGGTCTTTTGGAAATCTGGATACTGCAAAATGGGATGACTTGTGATACTCTGCTTCAATGTTTCAAATGATTGTGGCTGTTCTGCACCCCATCCAAATTCTATATCCTTCCTTACGAGTTTATTCAGTGTCTCGGCCACCTGATTGAAATTCTTTATGAATTTCCTATAATATCCTATCATTCCCAGGAAAGATTTTATACCTTTGGGGTTTTTCGGTTCCTCTATTTGTAGGATACTTTCAGTCTTCCTTGGATCTGGTTTGATACCATTATTCGTAAGAACCCGGCCAACCTTAATATTCGTGACTTGATGACTCTCACTATTGTCTGGGCTACAGTTCTTACAAGTGACGGTTGTGGAGTGTACTCCATTATCCTGCATCCCAAGCATTTTTATCATCAAAGATACCCTTTAAAACTTTATTCTCGAATACGCGGAATCGGTTTTTTTTCTCGTTTTGTAAGCGCCCATGTCTCGCATCGATATAAAACAATGAAGCAGAATATGGGGCTTCATATTACGTGACACCAGCTTCGATGTTAACAGCTTTCTAACTGCGCACTAAGTAGCGTTGTCGGAATGTAGCCTTTACTGATTGCCTTTGACATTTCGTTACTGGGCGTGAGTATTGTTCTTAAATATTTAAACTTTTTAACGTTCTCAAATGTCTTTCTCCCGACGTTCATGTGTGTTTTTGAGCACCACCTACCCACATCGTAACCATCTGTTTTATCTTGCCTTCATTGATTTCTAGGCCCACCTCTTATGCCGCTTGAATAATGATTTCGCTTCTTTACTTACAGTTTCTAGAACCTCGCCCAGAACGACGCTGTCATCTGCATAAGCGAGCACTTGTGTGACTCATCATCATCATCGGCACTGCAACCGAGATACGGTCTTGGCTTTATTTAGCAAGTCTCTCCACCGGTGCCGATTTCGAGCCGATGTCATCCAGTTTCGTACTCCCAGGGCCTGGGCGTCCTGGTCTACGCCATCCCTCCATCGTAGACAAGGTCTGCCGCGCTGGCTCCTTCCATACATCCTACCACAAACGACTTTTCGGGCGGGCTCCTCTTCGCTCATTCGAGCTAGGTGCCCGCCCACCGGAGTCTACCGAGCTTGATTATTCTTACAACATTAGCTTCAAGGTAGATCGCGTACAACTCACGGTTGTAGCGTCTCCGAAATCGTCCCCCTCACAAACGGGACCAAAAAATCTCCTTAAGACCTTCCTCTCGAACGCGGCTAACAGTTCAGAGTGCCGTTTATTGAGCACCTAGGTCTCGGATCCATACATGAGTACTGGCAAGACCATAGTCTTGTACAGTAGCAGCTTGGATGTTCTGGATAACTTTCGAGATTTGAAGAGCCTTGATAGACCATGGTAGGTTTAGTTGGATTTGATCAGCCGTCCGCGTATTTCTTCTTCCATGTTGTTATCGGCTGCTACTATTCACCCAAGGGAGTTAAAGGATTGCACTACTTCAAATTCGTGCTCCACTACCCTGATAGTTTGACCAACGTTAGGTCTTCTCTTCGCAGAAGTTGCCACCATGTACTTCGTTTTCCCCTCATTAATGTGCAGTCCCAGTTTTTGTGCCGCCTGCTCGATCTGGGTGAAGGATTCCTGTACACCCGAATCGGATCTACCGATGATGTCGACTTGGTGACAATAGTCCCTCTAGTTGTAACGCCAGAATCACGGATTGCTTTCTCCAACACCAGTAAGTTAGAATATAATTAAAATAAGCTAGGATTTAAGCATTTTTTGTCTCGCAAGTAAAATAAATATATTATAAGAAAAAGAACGAAATAAAAATGTACGTAAAATGGAAAAAAAAGGAAAATAATAGCGAGAAAAAATACATCCTCGTCTACACACGGCCGTGTTCAAATTGTTACAGCGTTAGTTCGAATCACATTCTTTACTTCAACGTAAAGACACTGTTATGCTTTATGTCACCAATGGTGATCTGGTGTATTAATTATTGTCTATGAGACTTGGATAAGTGGTTATGACTTGAAGACGGCTCAACAGTCCAGTGGATAATGGGCTACAGGTGAACCAATTTATACATTTTAAACAATCGCCGACAACAATTTTCGACAAACACAAAACAAATGTAATGACATTTTTGTTAGCTGTTCACAACAGCAATTGACACGTCGATATTCATGGCGCAGGAATGCCTTTTGATAGAGTCTTGTTATGTTCTGGCAAAACTAGGCTCCTAAAAACGATGTTGTCTACTTACCCGAAGAAGCCCCAGTAACTGCAACTCAACCTTCATAGTTTTCTGCTAATGCAATCACCTGTAAATGCACGCATTAAGTTCATCAAAGGTATTTAGCTAAAAGCTCCTGGAAGAGAATTCTTACCTTCATTCATTTATTCGAATTCAAAATTCCCTATAAGAATCATGTTCTAAACTTCATTAATCCCAAGCCCGGCTGCCAGGCAAATCCCAACCTTACATACGCATTTTCCTGGTCGAATTCCTGAAAACAAAACAATTTGGTTTACATACAATGTAACCATCATGACAGGGATCATAAACATTGCGTCGCCTATTCTCAGCCTCACCATGTGTGTAATAAATTCTTTGACATACACATTGGCTGGCGACCTATACCCAAGGGCCAAAAGCAAATATACGCATCTCGCGTCTTAAACCATAAATGAAATCCTACATCATAGGCAACTGCAAATAGGTATGGTATGCTTACCCTTGGCGGCGATGCAATAGACACCAATTCCCTGTAAATACGCTAAAACTAATTAGTACTATGTCCACCAGCATTGCGGTCTATCAATACAGCTGCAATGCACATTCCTAGACAATGATCTAACGATTTCTTTGTACTACACATTTCTGGATCTGCTTCTCATGACTAACGGCATGAACAAACAGCAACCTAATTCGCACCCAATGAGATTCGGCTTGTTTGCTTAGCCGAACTCACATCTCATGGATGCACATTATGCCCTTTCTTTGTTTCAGATTCGTTCTCATGGCTTTGTCCCAAGAAAGAACCAACGTACACATATACCACCATGATCTCCATTACGAGATCTGGTTTTCTATTCCACCAAGAGAGAGTTTGAGGAGTTGGGTGCGAACATACAGGGTAAAGTCTCTGATTGCTTTCAACCCGGCGAAGGCCAGGACGATCCTTGTCCCTGGTTAATCCAAATTGACATACAGTCTCCACGTGACACCCCTGGATAGCTAGTTTGGCATCCGCCAAGTAGTGAACCAATGCATGCAGCGACATCCTGAGAAAGGTTGGCGCAAGGCTAATAACCAGGCCCGTAAAAAAGAATTATTATGGCAAATTTAACAAGCCTCGGATATGGATCGGATACACGACGACGACCACGGAAACGAAAATGGCTAAATGATTTAAGAATTTTTACATGGAACGTCCGCTCACCATATAGAGCTCGAGCTGGACAGCAGCTAGCCGATGCCCTGTCTTATATACGGCTGACATAACATCATTGCAAGAAATAAGATGGACGGGAAGTGGTGTTATTCAAAGAAAAAAGGATGACATTTATTACTGCTGTCCCGCAAACCACCATGTGCTCAGGGTAAGCTTTCTAGTCAGCCAAAAACTGAAGCCTGCGATCATCGGCTTTAATGCAATAAATGAAAGGCTATGTACTCCTCGCGTGCGAGGCAAGTTTAAGAACATAAGCCTCATAAACGTTCACGGACCTACAGAGGAGTCCCCTGACGACGAAAAAGAAAAATACTATGAGAACGTCGAACGGGCCCTCAATGCCTGCCCAAGATACGATGTGAAAATCGTTCTTGGTGATTTGAATGCAAAAATAGGTCGGGAGTCGGTTTTCAGGCATTACACAGGTTCCCATAGTTTGCATGTGAACACTAATGAGAATGGACTACGAGTCATCGAATTGGCAGCATCGAAAAACTTGGTCGTTGCAAGTACCAGGTTTCCGCGTAAAGATATCCACGAAGCCGCCTGGGTGTGACCTGATGGAGCCACTCGCAACCAAGTTGACCACGTGTTGATAGATTGCCGCCACTCTTCGAGCCTGATGACGGTACGAACGTACCGAGGTGCCAACGTCGACTCGGATCACTATCTTGTTGGTACAGTTTTCCGAGCGGGGATTGCCTTACGGAGCCGTATTGCATCCGCGGATCAGGTTCGAATCAACACAGCTGCCTTACGCAATGGAAATACCAGTAACACCTTTGGTCATGCGTTAAGACTCGCCCTCGAAGAGCTCGATGGAGGGAGAGTAAGTCCTGTGGCCAGAATGCTGGGCCTAGAAGAGGAATGGGCACGCCTTAAGAATACTGTCATTAGTACTGCCAACTCGATCTTAGGCAGTAGTCGTAGAGATCGGAACGACTGGTTTGATGATGAGTGCAAACTAGTGGCTGAACGTAAGAATGCTGCATACCTGGCAATGCAGCAGTCTCATAGGACGCGGGTACGCGAGGAGAAATACAAAGAGCTCAGAAGATCTGAAAAAAGACCACAGACAAAAGAAAAGTGCCTGGAAAAAAAACCTTGTCTGTGAAATAGAGAAAAGTAGAGAGCGAGGTCCGCACCAGGCGCGGAAGTTCTATCAAATAATCCGCAGTATGACGCGGTATACACCACGCTGCGCGTACTGCAAGCATGAAGAGGGTAATCTGATCACCGATCCTGAAGGCATTCTGGAGCGATGGGAAGTGCACTTCAATGAATTGCTAAATGGTCAGCTCACAGAAGAATTGGAGGCTCCACCAATGCAAGATCAAGACCAAATGCTGCCGCCACCAAGCATTGAGGTAACATTAAAAGCCATTAGACAGCTAAAATCAAATAAAGCCCCTGGAGCTGATGGCATACCAGCTGAGCTGATCAAACAAACAAGGAGGGACAGCGTTACAGCACGCAATTCACGAGATCGTGGTGCACGTATGGGAGCAATAGGAGATGCCAGAAGATTGGCGTAGCGGTATAGTTTGCCCCACAAATAAGAAAGGAGATGTACCGCTTATAAGATATTCTCCACTATCCTACAAGACCGGATATCCCCATACGCTAAAGCCACCATTGGTCAATATCAGTGTGGCTTCATCCCAGGCAAATCAGCAATTGATCAGATATTCACTCTTAGGCAGGCGATGGAAAAATGTCAGGAATTTAAGATTCCATTATATCATCTATTTATAGACTTTAAGGCCACCTACGACAGCATTGCCAGGGTAGAACTATATAATCATCATCATCATCATCGGCACTACAACCGGGAACCGGTCTTGGCCTTATTTAGCAAGTCCTGAGGCTTGTTAAATTTTCCATAATGATTTATTTTGTCTGGGCAAGGTCATTAGTCTTGCGCCAGGGGCTCCCCGACGGGGAATCGAACCCCGGTCTCCCGGGTGACAGGCGGGTGTACTAACCACTATACTATCGAGGAGCCCAGAACTATATAATGCCATGAGAGAATTCGGCATTCCAAACAAATTGATACGACTTTGTCAAGTAAAAGTAGCGGGATTGCTGTCCAAACCAATAAACATCTATAATGGACTCCGACAAGGGGACGGTCTGGCCTGCCTCGTCTTCAACCTGGCATTGGAGGAACCAGTCCGTGACTCTGGCGTTACAACAAGAGGGACTATTGTCACCAAGTCCAGCCAGATACTTGCCTACGCAGATGACATCGACATCATCGGTAGAACCGAATCGACGGTACAGGAATCCTTCACCCAGATCGAGCAGGCGGCACAAAAACTGGGACTGCACATTAATGAGGAAAAAACTAAGTACCTGGTGGCAACTTCTGCGAAGAGATGACCTGACGTTGGTCAAACTATCAGAGTAGTGGAGCACGAATTTGAAGTAGTGCAATCCTTTAACTACCTTGGGTCAATAGTATCACTCGATAACAATATGTAAGAAGAAATACACGAACGGCTGATCAAATCTAACAAAGACTACTATGGTCTATCAAGGCTCTTTAAATCCCGAAGTTTATCCAGAACATCAAGCTACTACTGTACAATACCATGGTCTTACCAGTACTCATGTATGGATCCGAGACCTGGGTGCTTAACAAAAGGCACTCTGAACTCTTGGCTGCGTTCGAGAGAAATGTGTTAAGGAGAATTGTTGGCCCCGTATGTGAGGGAGGCCGATTCCGGAGACGCTACAACCATGAGTTGTACGCAATCTACCTTGAAGCTAATGTTGTAAGAATAATCAATTTCGGTAGACTCCGGTGGGCGGGACACCTAGGTCGAATGAGCGAAGCGGAGCCTGCCCGGAAAGTCGTTTGTGGCAGGATGTATGGAAGGAGACAGCGCAGCAGACCTTGTCTGCGATGGAGGGATGGCGTAGACCAGGACGCCCAGAGCCTGGGAGTGCCAAACTGGATGACATCGGCTCGATGTTAAATAAGGCCAAGACCGGATCCCGGTTGTAGTGCCGATGATGATGGTGAAGAGAGACTTTACGTTTCTCTGGTGGTAAGTTTTTTTTTTTATTTTTTTTTTTTATTAGACTTCTCTCGGGAGAGGCGAACCTATAGCGTCGAGTGGGCGCCCCGAGATGCCATCAAATAACTGTTGCAGTTCTTTTTGAACAGTTGCAGGTTGTAACGCTCCGGGAACACTCGCGTGGGAAGGGAGTTCCACAGCTTCCCCGCTCTGTAACGGAACGAGTTCTGATACAGGGATGTTCGCGCCGTCGGGAGATGAACCACAAACGGGTGCGATCCGTCGGATTGTCTTGTGGAGCGCATATAGACCGAATTGCGTGGAACAATGCCAAGAATCTCCGAAGAACAGCACCCGTGATAATATCTGTAGAACAGACAGAGGTCGGCCACGCGCCTTCGATGTGATAGCGACTGTAGTCCCGACGTCAGCGCCGAGTCCCCGATCAGGCGGATCGCTCGTCTTTGTACGCTCTCAAGTAGGTCGAGAGTATGTTTAGGAGCCGAGCTCCAAACATGAGAGCAATATTCGAGCGCGAAGTAAAAACATATCCCTAGTGGAGAGCATATCCACTGCCACCGAATCGAGGGTGAATCAAGATCCAGATTCCAACCCTCGATTGAGTCCTTTTTCATCCGCCGACCGAGCCGGTCGTGCCACTCCCGCTCCCCGGTGCGCACGGGGACGCGAATATAATATAACCAGAACAGAGTGTATCGAGTAATTTCCTAATTCAATTCATGAACAATTAAGAACAAAGTGTGTTGAGTAATTTTCCAATTCAATTCATGAACAATTAGACCAAAGTGTTAAACCAGCAAGGACCCAAAATGTAATCAAATAGATCATGTAATATTATTAAAGCCGTCGACAATAAAAACCTTGTACACTAAACAACTTTCTGTGCATTTTATTTCCGTGGTTCAGTGTCCGCTCCGTCCTTTATTCAACTGCCGATACCTTCTTCTCCGTGGTGCATGTAGAGAAAACGAATGATGAGGAAGGAAGTGAATCAGCGCCGTAGGTCGGCGCACAATACTTCCTACCCCACAATGTCTCAACCAAAGATATTTAATTTACTACAACTAATTTGAGATGCCAGCCTTATCCAGGGCAATGTAAGCACCTTATTTATTTATTGCATTTTTTCTGCTAAAAAAAACTTAGTGCAATTGTCAAGTATCTCTACGCAATCTGTGTAGTTTACAACCCGGATCGATTACATGGCAAATGATAACTTATCACTGAATGGTTGCTAGTGTGTTTTATAGGTATATGGATAGCCAGACTATATATTATAGATTTGAAGGCTTATCTGGAATTCCGGTATCGTTTGTTAATGTCCCACTGGTTCTTTGTATACAGCCCGACGAGCAAGTGTAAAGGTCATCACAGACTTTAAATTTTAAATATTGCATAAGTGAACATTATGAAGTACAACTACTTGGCTTGGATGCAAGGTTTTGGTTGTTTGTTTCTATACTCAATTCCTATTATTATCATTTATTAAGAAGTAATTGAAATGACAACATAGTACTAGGTGTTAGAATACCAATAACACCAATGATACTGTGAAGCCTTTTATTGAGTCACTTGGATTGAACTAAAGACACTCATCCACTATCAAGGCATTTCTTAGAGAGCCAATTAAATTCAGCCTACATTAAATAGTAGATATTACAAATCTACATTCCCGAATGCACGATACAACTTACTTTAAACATTAATCCCAACTCAGTTTAGTTTTGTCTGTCGCCAGGGCTGTAACTCACCTTTTTCAGACACCCCTCTAACTTTCTCTTGACCTTCTTTTTGCTTTATTTACCTTAACTAACACAATGCCAAAATAATCAAACAAATTGCAAAATGAACACAAGATCGCAACACCTGCTATCGTATCGAAAACACATTTCATTTTGGATAATAATCCGCCAAGCAGCTCCTTGCAAGATAACAAACAGCCAACTGTAATTGAAACAATTTTGTCCTCACGTACGCCCCACACACTTTCCACTCCGCTCACCTGTTTGCCAATGCAGTGAATGTGACATATCATGAAAAATCACCGATCACCTCTTCAGATAAATGCTCATCGCTCTTCACCTGCTATCAGTTAAGTATAAATGCGGTTACCACAACTGAGATAGTTCTCAGTACAATTTCGACTATCGAATATCGCGGGATATTCATACGCAATCTAAAACTGAACGTGCATAAGTACTTAGTTCTAAATATGGCTCGTTCTATCGGACTTTCTTTGACCTACCTGGTGGCAATTTGCTATTTTACTTCATACAATTTTGGAGCTTTCGCCGTGGACCCTGCTGTTGCCTGCCAGAACGCAACTGCCCCCACAGTTAACGGAACTAAGGTAAGCTGCGATGACCTCCAGGGTTTAAAAAAAAAAAAAAAAAACATCATACACAGTGACCGGCGTAGGATAGATATCTTGGTTTTTTAACAAGTACGTGTTCTCCTGTTAACAGTATGAATAGTGATGGACGGTAGTGCTGTGATTTTTGAAACAATTTTTACACAATTTGCCAACAAGTTTTAGAAAACTCTGTGACGAATTTGTACATTAGTCAGTTACGCCGGAGGGTAATTTATGTTTTTATATTTAAAATAAAACCAAGAATTTATTTAACCCACTGAAAGCAGCAGAAACTCATGGATATCTAGGTCAAACTGCGTCGCGAGTTAGTTATTATCGTATCAGACACCAGAGCAGTCAACCTTTTTGTGAATGATATTTTACGTTCTATAGAAATGTTGATTCGTTACAAATACATTCGTTATTTTTTTTTTATTTCTGCCTGCTCAACATCTCTTAAGTGGGCTGTACTGCCCTTCAATGCAAAACAACAATATTATTGGACAAAGGGGAGAGTCACCGCAACCAACTTTGTCCTTCTTTTTCTTAATCTTAATGGCTTACATTATTTTTCTGTTTCAAGGATTTTGCGATCGTTTGTAATCTTATCAAGTTGATGGACTTCGGATAAAAATACGATACCATACCATCAGTAATGCGTTCACTAGCAAATTCCGAAATTTAGATCATACTCGGTTCAATTTGAACAATTGAGCTTATTTCGATCACGTTCTATGTTGCATTCCATTACGAGGCTATGTTGATCTACTCCACCGAGATGTTGCAATGACACAAGAGTTTCGTATCAAACAGGCGAACATCCGTGACTAAAAGTGCAATGCCATTGATCTACTCTCCCAAGCCGTTGCAATGACACAAGAGTTCCGCCCCCAATGTTGCAACATCTGTGATTAAAGGTACAACGGCATACTGTCCCAAGGCGTTGCAATATTACGAGATGTATCTTATTTGCCCTGTGTATCTTAATTTATAGCAACACATTAGCACTCCTTGAACTACGCTAAACCCAAGTAACAAAAGGTACCAATTTCAACCTAGCTGATTATAACTTATAAGTTGAGGTTTTGGTCCTAAACTTTGCTATAGTTCTAACCGTCGTAACGTTGATTCGAATCGCATTCTTGAAATGTCTAAAACTCCGTAGTTTCACCTCCAAAGAATTCCAAGTGATACTGGTCAATCAGAAAGTGCGCATCAGTTCGCATTAAAAATTAACCTTAGATGTACGGATAAACAAATTAATCGTTCTTTAGCCGAACCACACGAATATAGAGTACTCTGCTTGTTAATGTACGCCCGCGTCACTGTGATATTCAGGCGTTCAAGACCAAAGAACTTCGATGCGTGCTTTTCTTGCCCATTCCCTGTTCTTTCGCCGGCATTGTACTTTGCCATTCAAAGGTCAAAATCGCTTTAGTGCGAGTTTAAGGTGTGGCGGTTCCGCCACAATGTGTCTGGTGGCAGATTTGTGTTTTTAAATACGATTATTTCAAAAAATATTAAACAGTGCGGATTGGGTCAAGTCTTTCGATTCGTTGATCACGCGGATTTTTTAGTTGCGATATTGCAGTGTTCGGAAGAATAATGTTCATTTGTTATCAAAACGTTTTTTAAATGCGACGATTCTTGTGTTGTCGCTCGTCGACAATTTTGTTCACGATTCAATATTCGACTATTGAGGGATGACCCGAGTGTTAATTTAATTCGCTCATTGATGCAGAGTTTCCGTTCAAGTTCTTCGGCTATCAATATAAAGATTTTAAGATAGTCTATAAGGTTTTTATGTTAAGTTAATTTTAAGCTTGCATTAAGCTAAATAAAAATGGGGGTTCCGCCTTCAATCAATCAATCAATCAATCAATCAATCAATCAATCAATCAATACGCCTTGACCTAGGCCTAGTTGATCTTCGAGGACCCCACAAAACACTGAAATCGTAGAAAACTGTTTAAGAGAAAATCCTGCACTTTCAATTTAGAAAGTCCCCCCTTTGGGACTCTCAAAAGCAGCCGTACATGAAATTTGGAACAAAGGACTTGAAATTCCATCCTATTACGATTCAAATCATTCAAGTGCTCAAGGAAAATGATTTTGTTTCGCATAATTTTGTGAAACGATATTACAGAGATTCGAATTGTACATTCAGTTTTTTGAAGTGACGAGGACAAATCTCACTTAAATGAGTATGTCAATAAGCAAAACTACCGTTACTGATCTTCAACAACCGGTAATCCACAACACAAGCACCAAAAATCAATGCATTTTTTTTGGGGCAAGTGTTTGGTGCGCTTTATCCACAAATGTGATAATTGGGGCTTCTTTTTTGAAAATTCCCGAGCCCCAGTGGCATATGTCAAACATGAGATTATGATCACGGATTTCGTTTTCTCCGATTTATGTGCTCATTCATCGTTATCACCATACGCCCGGTTACAACAACATGGAGCCACTATACACACGTTCAGACTTACGATGAATTTCCTTTAAGATGTTTTTCTTCAAAAATTGATCAGTGGCGTTGGCGAAATCGAATGGCTTTAGAGGTTACCTATTTATAAGCAATTATAATATAAAAACCGTGTGTAATGGCTGCCAGGGTGAATTGCGTGGAAGGAATGTCCAATTCGCCGAGATAGATTAGATGATGAACCAGGCTTTCAAAAGAAAATATGGTGTCTTCCTTACTGACGACAGGTTTCCTTGTGATCATTAATCGTTCTCATCACACACCTGGTTTCAACAAGCTAACAAGATTCACTCCACACACGTTCAGGGCTACGATGAACTTGTACCGGTTACGCCAAAACCTACGGTCTACTTACCTGAAAACCCCCCATAACTACTACCCAACTCCTTTAAATTTGCTAATGCAACAGTATTAGTACCTAAAAATGCTGCACGCATTTAAGAGATCAAATCTATGATCTTTAAGTCCCTGTAAAGAAAACTTACCTTCATGCATTCTCTTCGCATACCATTGCTCCTTAAGATTTCTTTATTAACTTACCAGGAATTTCCAATCAATTTCGGCATCTACGTCGCCAGTCAAATTCCCTTATATGAATTCCTGTAAACAAAATAATTCGGATTGCATTCAATGTAACCGTCATGACAGGGACCATAAATATCGCGCCGTCTATTTTCCCAGCCGCGTCATATACCTTTTCATACACATTGCCTGGCAACCTTTTTTGTTTGTCTTATCAATAAACAACCCAAGCAGCTGCATATAATTAGCGCGATAGTCGCCGAAACCAAATTCTCCAGCATTTCCTAATGCAAATATGAACCCGGTTTCTACTGCAGCCAGAGATGCCATAAACATCCAATTTGCTTTTAGCACCTTTTTCTCCCAACGTCGAAAATAGCGACGAGGCATCGTGTAAACAATGACCCGCATTACCAACGGCGCATTTGTGTCATTTTTCCCTATTGTCCTTGCCGCCTGCCTGTTTCGTTGTTCCACTGCACGTGTGAATAGCATTGATCTCAACGATCCCACACATACCACCATGACCTTTATTACAAGATCTGGTTTCCTATACCACCAAGAGTGACTTTACGTTTCCCTGGTGGTAGGTAAAAAACGATATCCTTATTGGAGAGGATATCGTTTGAGTCTTTTTATCCAAACACCAAGGAGGTCGGTCGCGTTTGCCATTCACCGTACCGCGCGCGCGGTGCGGTGCGATAATCGAGTTGTAAGTCGAATCGATTCGAATGAGTGTTTGAAAAAAAAATATTAATTCCTTTTTTTTTTACACCAAATAAAATAAATCTGAATGAACGAAATCGTGCGTTTTATTGTTCCTCCTCAATAGTGTGTTATCTCTTTTAAACAATACCTGTGTGTTATTCTATGCTGTGTCCGACGGGAAACGAAGTGCAATCATCGTTTCCTTATTTCTCTTGGTGAACTGATTTCTCGTGCTGAGGCGGAACAATCTTCAATTAAGGACCGTGAAACATTTGTGAGGACGAGGTACAACCCTGCGCCCATGCCGGCGACTCGTCCTCATTCCCACAAGCTTTCGACGGGATTTTTTCCCCAAAAAAAAAAACAAAAACCTGTGACATTCAATGGTCACAGAAGTAACATATTTATAAATCGTTATAATCCAAAGACCTCTTGTCATATCCGCCAGGATGCATTGCGAGGAAGTACAATCCCAGTTCGCCGATATAGATTCGGTGATAGAACTAAGAACGCACAACAAAAAAATTATTGCCTACCTTACCGACGGCAGGTTTCTTAGAGCTGGTTTCAACAAGAGAGCAAGATTCACTTCACACACGCGCAGAGCTACGATGAACTTTCTACGGGATGATTTCCTTTAAAAAAAAACCTGGTACATCCAATGGCCACAGAAGTCACATATTCATAGGTCATTATAATCCAAAGCTCCTCGATAGTATAGTGGTTAGTATACCCGCCTGTCACGCGGGAGACCGGGGTTCGATTCTCCGTCGGAGAGTCTCTGGTGCAAGACTAATGACCGTGCCCAAAAAAAAAAAAAAATCATTGTGGAAAATTTAACAAGCCCCAGGACTTGCTAAATAAGGCCAAGACCGGTCCCCGGTTGCAGTGGCGATGATGATGATGATAATCCAAAGACCTCTTGCCATGTCGGCAAGGATGTATTGTGAGGAAGTACAGATAGATTCGATGACGGAACTAAGAACTCAAACCCAAAAATGATTGCCTACCTTACCGACGGCCGGTTTCTTAGAGCAGGATAAACTTTCTACCGCATGATTTCCTTAAAAAAAAAACCACAGAAGTCACATATTTATAAGTAATTATAATCTAAAGACCTCCTGTCATGCCCGCCAGGATGAATTGCGAGGAAGTACAGTCCCAGTTCGCCAGTTCGCCGATATAGATTCGATGATAGAACTAAGAACCAAAAATGATTACCTACGTTACCGACGATAGGTTCCTAGAGCTCATTCATCGTTCTCATCACACATCTGGTTTCAACAAGATAAAAAAGAACAGGATTCACTCCACACACGTACAAAACTACGACGAACTTTCTATGGGACGCTTACCCTGAAAAACGGATCAGTCGCTTTGGGCATCACCTGGGACATTCAATGGGCACAGAAGCACATATTTATAAATAATTATGATCTAAAGACCTCCTGTCATGCCCGGCAGTATGAATTGCGGGGAAGTACAGTCCCAGTTCGCCAGTTCGTCGAGATAGATTCGATGATAGAATAAGAATTCAAAACCAAAAATGATAGCCTACGTTACCGACGATAGATTTCCTAGATCTCATTCATCGTTCTCATCACACATCTGGTTTCAACAAGATAAAAAAGAACAAGATTCACTCCACACACGTACAGAACTACAACCAACTTTCTGTGGGATGCTTTCCCTGAAAACTGATCAGTCGCTTTGGGTATCACCTGGGACATTCAATGGCCACAGAAGTCACATATTTATATGTAATTATAATCTAAAGACCTCCTGTCATGCCCGCCAGGATGAATTGCGAGGAAGTACTGTCCCAGTTCGCCAGTTCGCCGAGATAGATTCGATGATAGAATAAGAATTCAAAACCAAAAATGATTGTCTACGTTACCGACGATATATTTCCTAGAGCTCATTCATCGTTCTCATCACACATCTGGTTTCAACAAGATAAAAGAGAACAAGATTCACTCCACACACGTACAGAACTACGACGAACTTTCTATGGGACGCTTTCCCTGAAAAACTGATCAGTCGCTTTGGACATCACCTGGGATATCAAATGGCCACAGAAGTCACATATTTATAAGTAATGATAATCTAAAGACCTACTGTCATGTCCGCCAGGATGAATTGGGAGGAAGTACTGTCCCAGTTCGCCAGTTCGTCGAGATAGATTCGATGATAGAATAAGAATTCAAAACCAAAAATGATTGTCTACGTTACCGACGATAGATTTCCTAGATCTCATTCATCGTTCTCATCACACATCTGGTTTCAACAAGATAAAAAAGAACAAGATTCACTCCACACACGTACAGAACTACAACGAACTTTCTGTGGGATGATAGCTGATCAGTCGCTTTGGGCATCACCTGGAACATCGAATGGCCACAGAAGTCATATATTTATGAGTACTTATAATCCAAAGACCTCCTGTTATGTCCGCCAGGATGAATTGCGGGGAGGGACAGTTCCATTTCGGCATCTAAAAAATGAGAGGATCAAGCTTTCAAATAAAAAATAAAAAAATGTATTACCTATCTTACCGACGATAGGTTGCCTTGGTCTCTTACTTAATTTTATGTTTTGCAACAGCAATACTTACCTTTACGTATATTGTATTTAAATAAGTCTACTCGTGTTTACTTTGTATTTAAATAAGTCTGCTCATACAGCAACTGGCTTGGAAACTTCTAAAATATATTGGCTTTTCCAACAGACATGCAATCCTTGCGAAAATAATTGGCTGCATCATAGCCGCGGATTGCCAGACCTTACAGTCTTCTTATCGTTTAATTTATATTTGTTTTTCGGATCATATTAGTTATTATAAGTCCTTTCATGTGTGACTAGAGACGCTATCTATCTTAAAAATCTACATAAAGTCCAACCCCATTTCGCTAATACAATCAATAAAACCACCAGCCGATTTTAGATGAAGAGTATTTTATTGTTGTGGAAGTTATATTTTCAGGACCTACAGTGGAATAAATTAAATGGGTTTCTAGCATAGGCATTATATATGTGCCCGTAATAAATATCAATTGAACCTCTGCGGCGACTCACACAATCCTTCATAAAGCAACCAAGAAGATTTGTTATTTGAGCCTAAAAATTCCTATAGTTATATCTAGATTCCTAAACTAGGAATAAGTAGTGGTGGGTTACAAAGGTACAAGACATATTTTCGATCTGAAAGTTGGTTTTTCAAATTAATTTTAAAACCCTGTTCTCAGACTTAAGCATAAACAACAGAGGCAGCTAATGTTGCACAAAACATCATGAACCGCCACTGAGCCACCATCTGTCTAACATACAAAGCTTCTAGACAAATCAACATCAGACTAAAGCCTTTTGAAATAAATTCCGCGAAACTGATTTAAACAAATGAGATGTTTGAGGAAATTCCTTGACCATCTTTCCTAGCTTGGCTGATATACCGGGTTGAGAAAAAATAACACCTCGGGGTGCATGCGCTATTAGTTTGACTTTCCTGATAGAAATAAACTGAATAACTAAAACTAAAAAATAAACAAATCTAATTTAAAAAACAAATGCAAACGTGGCTTTAAATACTATTTCCAAGCTGTGCTAGAACTCGCGCATAAACTTGAGTGTGACTCTAAGTTCGATTCTCCAAAACCTGACTTTAAACTCAAGAATTACCTTTAAAGTGGATTTAAGTTCTACATTTCCAGCTAAGCTGACCCCCAATCTTAAAATCGGACATAAGCTTGAGTACATCTTTATTTGAGATTCTCCAGCTATACGAAAACCTTGCCCTAGACACAAGTGTTACTTTCAAGGTTTAATTCCTATATTTCCAACTAAGCTAAAGCCAGACCTTAGAATCGGGCATAAGCTTGAGTGTGCCTTTATTTGTGATTCTTCAGCTGGACTTAAACCTGGCCCTAGACTCAGGCATTACCTCCAAAGTTCTATTTTTCCAGCTGAGCCTAAACCCGACATCGGAATCGGGCATAATCTAACTGTATCTTTATTTACGATTCCCCCTCCTATGCTTAAACTTGGTCTTAGATTCAAACATTTCCTTCAAAGTATCCTTAAGTAATTATGTTTCCAGTACGCCACCCCACTGGCTGAGTTGGTAAAGGGGTTGTGTCTTGTGCTTGAGTGTGCCAATCTAGGTTCCCCTGATGACTCTTGCTATTGTGAAGTTCGGCACGATTACTGAGTGGTAGGGTCCCAAAGCCCAGTCGCCAGGTGAAATACCAACCCATCAAGCTATATGCTTCCTGAAGTGGTTTGGAGAAATCTTTGAGCATCTTTCGGGGCTTGGCTGATGGACTCCGTCGAGAAAAAATACCATTTCAGACGGTCGACTCAGCGTTAGAAGTTCGCCTTTCCTGAGAGAAATAATTTAAAAAAAGGTAATCTGAAACCTAACCTTAGGTTCGGGCATAAGCCAAAGTGTGTCTTCGCGTATGCTTCTACAGCTATGATGAAACCCAACCTTAGACTTAATCAAAAACTTGAATGCGATTTTAAAAACCATTCTCAAATTAAGCTAAAATCGGACCTCATGTTCAACCATAAACTTGATTGAGACGGTGCTCTATCGCGACTTAAGAATCGGCATAAACTTTAGCGTGGCTTTAAGAACTGTTCTCCTGCTATGCAAAAAAACCCACCATGAACTTTTGTATTGCTTTAATAAATATTTTCCCGTGGTGCTCCCTTCCGGCCTTAGGGCCCCGAATAAACTTGAGAGCGACCTTAGACTCGGGCATGCATTTGGTGTGACGTTAAGAACTACTTTCCTACTATGCTGAAAGCCGGGCTTATAATCGGCATAAACTTGAGTCTGTCTTCAAAAACTGTTCTCTAAAAAAACAATGTGTACTTACTAGTTCGTACGATAAATTTTCTCTGGAATCCTAAGTAAATAAACTTGTCTCCACAGACGCATCCGAGTGCCTCTGCAGAGTGTGATGCAAAGTTAAATGTAGAGCGGAAAAAATCCCGATCGCTTCCTTCTTATTGTTGTTTTTTTTTTTTGTTTGTCTTGTTCACACTTCTGCCGCTTCCCTCAGATATCAAGACTTTTGGGCGGCTTCCAACCATTAGTTGGTTTACGGTATATGAGTGGTATAATATTTCTCTAGGAGCGAACATACAGGGCAAAGTATCTTCTTTCAACCCAGCGAAGGCCAGGGCGATCCTTGTCCCTGTTCAATCCAAGTTGTCATGCGGTCTCCACGTGGCACCCCTGGATAGCTACTTTGGCACCCGCCAAGTTATGAAGCAATGCATACAGCGACATCTTAAGAAAGGTTGGCGTAAGGCTAATAACCTTCCCCGGAAAAACAAATTAGTATAGACAATTTAACAAGTCTCGGATATGCACCGGATACCGGTGGAGAGACTAGCTAAATAAGGCCAAGACCGGATCCCGGTTGTAATGGCAATTATGATGATAATATTTCTCACCGAAAAGATACAACATGGGTTTCGACGCAGATTCGGTGGAATAATTACTATAGGGACATCACACCTAGAGTGGCCACATTTTGGTCAACCGTTGTGGATCACAGCTTGCATCGTATTCCGTAGCGATACAGATTTACCGTACCGGGCCTATAGCGTTTGCGACGATAGTGAAGAGCGAGTGATTCGAACCGACGCTATCACGATTAGAATCACTAAAATATAGAACCAAAGCTCAACCCATCAGGCCACTGCCGCGTATGTGAATTCGATTTCTATACTCAAATACATTCGACTAATGTGGAAATGGTATATTATTGCTTTGGTATACGGCTTTAATAGATTTGCTTTTGGTGGTGTTGTTTTTTTACTAGTCGTGTGTGTATCTGCTAGAAACGTCACAGGCCATTCCAATGATACGAGACTTTCGTGGCTAGCAATACAACATTCGCGGTTTAAAATATAATTTCTCCTGTAAACGAAACGGAATTATAAATAAGTGTATCTGTTCTTCCTACTTCGAGGCTTAGCCACCTATATACGAAGTAATAACTTATCACCTTCTATCACGTTTCTAAACATAACATTGATTATTATTTGGTATGCAGAAGCCAGAATTTGGATAAAAACGCATCCTTAACGATTTCAATGCCCTATTGTATACGTATTCGATCATATGGAAAAACATGTAGTGGAATTCATTGGATATCCAGGTATAAGTCCTTCAAGTCGGTTAGAACATAGGCGCACTCTGTGCTATCTACCTCTTTAATATAAGTATTTATTATCATGACTGCTGCTCTAATGAATTAACTGGATGAATTTCACATCTCCAGAAATGCTACCGCGATAGCCACCAATCAAAAAGTGCGCATCTTGAAAGTCAACTTCCATCATTAACATCGGCACTACAACCGGGATCCGGTCTTGGCCTTATTTAACAAACCCTCCACCGGTCCCAATTTCGAGCCGATGTCATCCAGTTTGGCACTCCCAGGCTCTGGACGTCCTGGTTTACGCCATCCCTCCATTGCAGACATATAATTTTTTTTCGTACACATTTTAACGTCTATTGTAATATGTAACTTCAGAAATTGAAATAATTGCTTTCAGTTTTTTTGTAAAAGATTATTAAAAAACACATCGTTTACAGGGACGTCATCCCTTAAACATCAACTGAGAAAAGTATACGACTGATGGTTGAAACAATTTGTTTAACAGAAGTCAACTTCCAACGTTTACAAAAACTATTTACTACTATTTATTGGCCTGTAGGCACCCGAAAGTTCATGACCTCACCGACTCTACTCCGCCATTGTTCCCTGTCCCATTGTTACGTAATTTTGATTTTACGTTTATCGACTTCCTTGGTCCGATCTCTGGATTGTGAATAATCCAACAAAAACCCCAAGTTTGTTTTCCTTTCCTGAATAGATGTATTTCATTTTTCACCAATTATTTGCCACTTAATATCACGCTGTCAGTTTTGTTTACAGAGTCGATCTATCTCGTTCGACGTCCAAGTTCGAACTAACTGGAGACGCCCGGCATGTTATTCACGATTATTCGAGTGTAAATTCGTCACACTGGCCTCCACTTAAGTCTGATCGCCCCGACCAGACACCAAACTCCTTGATCCATATGAGGGTAGTCTCTCCAAATGGACGACTTTCATTTTACCCCGTCTCTGCGTGTAGGATTGTATGCGATACACAACATCGTTCAGTCGCATTATGACTTTGTATGGCCCTTCCCACGATGTTTGCAATTTTGGAGACATACCCTTTTTCCGTTGCGGATTGTATAGCAACATCAAGTCGCCTTCTTGAAATCCATCAGAATTCATAGCTCGGTCATATCGATCCTTCATTTTGTTGCTCATCAACTGTGTTCGCTGCCTCACATGTTGGTGTATGTCATCCATTTCCCAGTAGCTGCCTCCAGTTTCGGTAAGTTCGTTGTTTCTTCCAAATTTGAAATCTGATGGAAGTCTCAATTCTGTGCCAAAAATAACCCTCGCAGGTGAATGGCCGGTAGTGTCATGGACTGCTGATCGGTAAGCCAAGAGAAACATTTGAATGCGCCTGTGCCAATTGCGCTGACATTTGTCTACCACTTTTCGCAAATGTTCTTCTAATGTGCGGTTAAACCTTTCTACAATGCCGTCCGAGCGTGGATGTAAAGCCGTTGTTCGAGTCTTCTTGATACCCAACAGTGAGCACATTTCTCGAAATATAGCGGACTCAAAGCTCCTCCCTTGATCTGAATGTAACTCAATTGGTATACCAAATCGCGTGACCCAATTCTGCACAAAGGCTTCGGCCACAGTTTTAGCCTACTGATTTGGTATGGCATATTCTTCTGGCCACTTACTGAAATAGTCAATATACACCAACACATATTTGTTCCCGGAGTCACTAGTGGGAAATGGACCAGCTACATCCATTGCAACGGGTTCAAATGATGCTCCTGTGTTGTACTGCTGCAATCTTCTTCTGCTTCTAGCTTATGGACCCTTTTTTTTTTCGATGCGTCAACGGATGTGGAATCTTCATAGATACTAGCAGCCCGTGCTACTAGCATGCACGATTCGTGTACCTGGAACGACGGTTCCAAGTCGCACGCCTGCGTACTAAACCACACCCTCGCTCCCGTCAACCACTCTCACCCCGGGACTGCCGTTAGGTATTACTTCGCGAGGCTGGTTAGCTTTATGCTTTTTTAAGCTGCTCTCTCCATGTCGGCTATTTGTGCTTACCTTACTTTCTCGATTCTTCTAAGTTCGAGTTGCACTTTGGTCACATATGCGCTTATCTCCATCCAGTTATCCTCGGAGCATAGCATCTGCTCTATGAGATCTTGCGGGCCTGGGAGACTGGTTCTTCCTTCGTTGAAGCGTCTACAGTGGAACACCACATGCTCCGTATGTTCCTCTTGGTTTGGACACGCTGGGCACAACGGTGAGCTGCTGTGTCCAAAACGGTGCAGGTATTTGCGATATCCACCATGGCCGGTCAGGAACTAAGTAAGATGGTAGTTGCAGGCACCGTGGTCTCTCTTCATCCAGGTGGCGATAGATGGGATTAATTTGTACGTCCATCTGCCTTTCGTAGTGTTAGCTTTGGGACCCTTAGCCGCCATGCATTGTGCACAGTTTTTAATCCATTCCGCAACTGATTCTTGACAATTCACCCAAGGGTATACTGGCTGTATTATAACGGCGGCGCTCTGACACCAGGTCGAATCAGAGCAGTAAGCAAACCTTACCATATCAAAGAAGGGCTCTGATGTGGCGGACTATTTGAAACCCCAAGACTCATGGGAACAAAAATGAATAATCAATATACGTTTACAAAAACACAGATAATTATTCTTTAGCCGAACCACCAGTATGTGTAATGCTCTGGCTGATAATACGTTTCGTGGTCGTTGTAATATCCAGGCATTCATGACCAAAGTACTTCGGGACCGCCCTTCCTTATCTCCTCCCACTTCTTCCACTCGCACACTTGAGACCCCGCTTATGTGCAAAAATGAAATCCCTATCGTCTGCACATAAGATGTGCGAAAAATTCTGCGAAGAACCAGCGACCGTTCTGTGGCAGAGTTTTTACCGATTATTATTGGTATTCCATTCCATCCGGTAGCTTTCTTCCAGTCGAGTCCACAGAAAAAACATTGAACAGCAGATATTGTTTTGCGAGGAAGTGAAGTGAAGAACATAATTCGAACCCACGGGCTGAGAAAGTTAGAACCCAAGCGCAAACATATGAACTACGGCCGAGTGTACACGAGACTGTTTCAACGCACTACTTAAGCCGTGAATTGTTTCGTCAATGCTCTGGTATACGGCTCTGATGATTTATTATTGTCTTTTTTTGTTATTGTCGTTTATTTGGTGTTGTTTGCCTGCTCGTGTATGTTTGTTGGGATTGTGGGGGTATAAGTTGGTGTGCCAGGACAGGGGCTCGGTTTCACTTTTCCCCAATGATGATCCGTAGAAGATTGCTCACAAGAATATCCAATTAGAAAGCACTGGTTGTTTCTTGTCTAACTTAGTTTATTTTATTTGTCGATATAATGTTTATGATTCTTTATTTACACTTTAATTTAATAATAATTTTATTCATTGATATGATGTTTGTGAGTTCTTTATTTACACTTTAATTTAATAAGATGTACATTGACTATCATATCTTGTCGGCTTCCTGTTACAAATGGTGCCGCTAGCAAAATTCGTATTAAGGTTTAATTGTAAAACTTTCAATTGAAAATTGGTTACTGAATACCACTAAATCAATTCTCACTAATTTATTTGCAAGAACACACGTTTCTTATTAAGCTAGTAGTTTTAAATTAAATTCCACTCAGCAAAATTATTTCACCCGACTACTTCTTGACAACGAGACGACTCTCTGGCGTGACCAATCTCGGTGATGTATCAATAACGACTGATTTAAAACCCCACGAAATTAACTTTTCCCGTGCGGCGGCGTGACGACTGATTCCAATTAGGGATGAAATTTTGATTTTGCAATACGCACGGCTATTAGCCAATCATCATTGCGCTCTTGTCATGAATCTTCTCATTTGCTTGTCTCAGTGAGGTGAATAATACTCGCGCATCATTCGACCGACGCTGTGCATGCGCAGGATGAAAAAAACAAAAGAGAGAATAACTTCGGGGTTGGCTTAGCTTGTGTGCTGGTATCAATGCAGCCTCTAAGGATGGCCTACTGCCCTAGTGCAATGGCTGTGGTGATCTCAGTGTGCATTGAACCCGGGAAGATAGAAACGGAAAGGAGAGGAAAATGATTTGTGGCTATTCACCTGTAAGAAGAGATCATTGCTCCCCAGCGAATAGATGGTCTGGGAAAAGTCAAAGTGACGCTAAATTGGCTAGGGAAATATTACCGCGGGAAAACGCTAAGGAATGCGGTATTTACCCAAGCCATTGGATGATGATGCAACCGCGTCGTTTGATTCGACTTTGTTGTTGCTAACCGACATAGGTTGGAATTTCCGGTGGAAATCTCATGGGTTAGAGGAATGGGGTTGCCGTGTGGCAAAAGGTAGCTGAATTCAATTATACATTACTTGCATAGAATAATGAATTCAGCAACGCGTCCGTTATTGAAATATGTTTTACAGGTGGAATAGCTTATAAGGGGAATACGGGTAGAAATGACGCGCTGAAAGCGATCGAAATAAGGTATGAAATTGTGGGTTGGTTCTCCATGTGGTATAGAGAACCCCCACAGGATCCCCATTAGCACGTGGGCGAAACTTTGCGCCTGGCATAGAAGATAGGACTCGGGCCATCGCGGGACCAGTATCTAGGGTTCAAATTGCAGAAAATAAATTTGCGGAAAATAAATTCAGGAATATAAATTCAGGAAAATAAATTCGCGGAAAATAAATTAACGGAAACCTAAGCACTACATTTGAGCTCGTGGCTAGTTCGTGTTCACCTAAGAAATAAAATGCAACTGAAGTTAGTACTCATAGTCTTTTCCGTTGACCAAAAGGGAGATTTGTTGCTTGCTTTGTCCTTATGAATTTTCTTTGCAGTTTCGATTGTTTGGTTGGAAATGATTCCGACTCCAACAAAAGTCATTCTACTGATCCACAGTTTTAAAGTGTTGGGCCATATGAAAATAACACATATTAGATGATTCTTTGCCACTCGCACTAAGTGTGTCATAAGTTCTAGTTAGACAACCATTTGAACTGCTTTACCATGCTTCGACCACGATCTTTTTCAATATTGTGGATGTGACCATTTCTCGTCTCTAGTCACCATTCGTTTAAAAAATGAATCGATTTCGTCCGCCTTCGAAAGGATCCGCAGATGGAAATTCAATCCATCATGTTTTTGGTTCCCTAAATTCGTGAGGCAGCCAAAAATCGACGGTTTCCCTTTTTAATTCAGTTCTATGCAGTTATTTTTAAAACTGCTTTGTGACCGATCTTCAGTTCTTGGGCAGTGGTACGACTGCAAATTTGCCAATCTACTTCGAACTTTCATTGATATTATCGACGTTTTTGAGGACGGGTCTACCTGTGCGAGATGCACCTTTAAGGGGAGGTTCCTGTCAAGACCGATTTTTTTCTTCTTTTTTTGTAGTAAATTGTATGTAGAATATATTCCCAAAACTGTTTGTTTGAAAATATATTTTTGTTAAGTTATGGAACAAAAACCAGACCCACCTTTTAAGTCAAAAAAATGAAATCGAGCGTTCATATCCATACTATGATAAGTAGAGTTACCAAAAGTGCCACCAGATGTCGCCTGTATGCTATGACTCCGAAAAGATTCGAGCTTACGACTCTTTACACAGTATATTATTTTAATGTTAACACAGAAAAATCGTTAATAAAATCTTTGATCGCGTTTGCTGAAAAATCATGTTTTTCAAGATTTCTCAAAAACTACTTGACGGATCGCCTTTTTTCTTTTTTTATTTTAAAGTAGATTTAAGTGGTTGGAGCCCCTACTACAATCAAGATGCATAATTTTCTTTTTGCAGTACTTTAAAGAGTGAAAAATTGGTGAAAAACCGTATTTAGAAATTCAAATGTCCGTCATTTTGTTAAATTTCAACTTTCATGGATTACTCATGACTTCACACACGCCTACACCCATGACTACACTCATATAGTTCATGAAAATTCTTCGATTATTGAGTTTCGATCATTTTTGCAGGCGCTAGAGTGGCCAAAGTAAAGTACCTTCTTTTTGAGGCGGTCACATTACAAGGCGTGTCAACAATTATTGTCGCTATATTTTTTAATTAAAAAAAATAAATAAGTGACAAAAAGTTTGAGTTCTTTAATTAATTCCTTCTATGAGAAAAAAAATTGAGAAAATGACCTGTGGCGGTTCCCTTGAACGCCACCAATCATCTTCCCATTACCCCATGTAAAAACTCCCACCTAGGGCATACAAACCTGGATATCAAGCAGTCACCTGTTTATAGTTGAACCATAAAGCCGTAAAACGCATAAAATCACAACATTTGCTGATGCTGAATCCATCAGCACCAAACAGGCATGTTCCTTATGGGCAATTTGGTTGCATCACCATGCAACCAACAAGAACCGAACCAATCCATTGAACATGTCTCGGTTCGATTTCCATCATGTAACAGGCATCTTACACACGTAAGAGCAATATGGTTGCACCATCTAGCAACCAACATTGCCCGAACAATATCCAGGAGATATACCTTTACGCGCCAGCCGCACACAAGCAGGAAATATTTTATCATTCCCTTTGCATACATGCCCACATCGATCGATCATTTGACCGACAAATACATGAGGGCATCCGCCCAAGCAAGTTGAGTTCTCAAAATAGAAAATTACCATCGAGAATTCGACTACGTGGAGATGCCACCAACATGTGCATGATCAGCATAAATGCCTTACGCAGTCGTTGATCGTGCAAACACTTCAACCCCTAAGTAGAGATATTTGCACCAGCTGCAATCTAGTAGATTTGATCGATCTACGGCCCGCATGCTTGTGGACACACACACGCCATGAGCTGCAAGATACGATCGTCGTGTGTTTCACCCCTTTCTTGCTGGACCAAATGCTAAAGAGAATCTTACCTTATATGGTCATCGAGGCGATGGACGGAATTTTGGTGTTCTGTCGCTTCGGTGGCAATAGCCAATCGCGTACTGGATTCCGTGGAGGCAAGTAGGGCCTCCACGTTAAATACACGAAAAAGAGTCGAGTTTTATTAGCCAAATCGTACGGTCGTGCCGTTAAATTAAAATAATATATCATTTTAAAATAATATTCGTTTAAATGTCCGGTGCTCTGTTTTAGAATTAAATCAAAGAAGTGTCACTACAATTCGATTTCAGTTTACACTGACTGTGCTGAAGAGCAGAATTAAATTAAAGAAGTGTCACTACAATTCGTTTTTTTTTTTTTTACATTAACTATGCTGAAGAGCAGAATTAAATCAAAGAAGTGTCACAACAATTTGTCCATAGTTTACGCTAAATGTAAAATAGAATATCAATTAGTCGTTTGGTTTAAGTTGTGTATAAGTTTTGTTTTGATACAATTAAGAACAATAAAGAGATTTTGTTTAATTTTGGATCGTGCCTTTCACCCTTTTTGTTGTCCACCGCGAGTGGCGCAGTTGCGCAGTTCACTGACTGTGAACTTGGAGTCGAAGACAGTTTCGTGAAGAAGTTAAACCTACGAAACTACCACAGGCTTTTTTGACCCTCTCAGATGAGAACCTCCCCTTAACAATGAACATCGTCATTTGATAATTCTCTGTATTTTTGGGAACAAAAAAAGTCACATGAAGATATGTCTGGCTAACATGGTAACTCGGGAATAGCTACGTATTATATTTGGGCAAAAATTCACGAACAAGCAACAATGAGGTGTGAGCAGTCTTTTTACACTTAAACAAAAGAGAATATTGAAGTACCCTTAAAAATCAGAGTACAACGCGAGCGAAAGAAAATGTGCATTACATTAAATCCGAGGGTTTTTTTTATTGCTTTACATTGTTGAATTTCTTGACCTACATTGTTGAATTTCTTGACCTCGTGCAAAGAACTCCTCCTACACTATGCCATTAAAGTCGAATAATACAGTGTGCACAACCTTCACCCTCCATGAAACTTGACGAAGTTTTTTCGGTCTTGGCGAACCACAATACCTCCACTTTTCAGATTCGACATCATATGTTTCGTCTCCTGTTACGACACATTCCAGTAGTCCTGCGTCGTTGTTGACATCATTTAGTGACGCCTGAACTACTTTCATTCGAAATTCAACAAAATTTGCATGCATTTTGCTGCCACACGTTACATGCTAATAATAGACGAAAAAAAATTCATGACATGAGGCAATTGATGTACCACATCATGGACGACTTCTCTGGTTGAGATCCGGCGGTCATTCATATCCTTTATTTTCAATGAAATACTAGTAAAATATACCATAAATGTAATTATCTACCTAATAAAAATTGAATTGAAACCACATTACCCACCTACAAAAATCCCATCCAATATCATTCATCTATATCCCCAAATCAACATTGAATTCAATGTCAATCAAATCGAACCAAATGTTCAACCCTCTAACATTGAACTCAATTCCTTTAAATCCAAAAAGCACGATGCATATCTTTACATATGTGGTATGTGCAATTAACACTTTTTAAAACCTAGAATCCTAAACCTAAAACGAACACGTGCCTAAACAAAAACATGTTCATTTGAACCGCCGACACACAATGCCGGCAATCTAAACATCACAATGCATACGCATTGTCACCAGATGTTTTATGACTTGCAAATAGACACAGATTCCCAGATTCTAATTTCACGCCCAATTCCCACGGACTTTGTGTTACCCATCTGAAGTGCATGCAAACTCTTGTTTGCATTAGCCAGATTGATAACACAAACAAATCCCAAAAAGGATTGGTGATAAGTGGCGATGCGTCCGGACTGCGAAAGAAGAATGAATAAGAAAAGATACAGACAGTAGTCAGCTTCGCTCGTCGGAATCGACAACTGGAAATTAAGAATAAGTGCGTGTTTTATATCAATATAAGAAAATCAATCCATTATATCAGTAAATAGAATAAATCAGTTTTTCAAAGAATCGTGCTTTTAGAAACACTACATAATCGTGCAGCGACACCTTCGATATTGTGCAGAAGGACAAAATATACTGAGTTCGACACACCCATAAAGGAGAACAACGATAGCCCTCTTTTCCCGGGGAACCGGAAGCTCGGTGGTGCACCAGAAATATTATTATCTCGTACATATCTCGTACATCCTCCTCAAGAAATGCTTATCCATTCTTTCTGCTCCCCTTTCACTGATCTTCAATCTTTCACTCTCTCAAGGCGTATTTCCCCACATTTTAAAAGCCTCCTTCATCAGCCCCATTCACAAGAAGGGCCCCAAAAACGATGTCACGAACTACCACCCCATCGCCAAACTGCCCCACTTATCCAAATTCTCGAAAACATTCTATACGAATCTCTTAATTTTCGTTGCTAATCTTTGATTTCATCAAGGCAACATGGTTTTCTCATTGGCCGATCAACCATAACCAACCTCGTTGAGTTCACTTCCTTTACACTCTCAGCACTAGAGAACGGTAACGAGGTCGACATGGTCTCGACCGACCTCAGTAAAGCATTCGACAAAATCTCCCACAATCGAATCCTCTTCAAATTATCCGCCCTAGGCTTCGAACCTAGGTTGTTGAAATGGATTTCTTCCTATCTAAAGGATAGACTTTATTCCGTTCTGTTCAGATTCATGATATCCAACCCGTTCCCTGCTGCCTCTGGGGTCCCTCAAGGTAGCCACCTGGGTCCTCTCTTATTTATACTTGCCACTAATGACATCGATCAAGGTCATTAAGAGTTCCAACTTGTCCTTATACGCTGATGATACCAAGTTATACAAAATCATTGAGTCACCAGTTGATTCTGCATTGCTGCACTCTGACCTTGACAGGTTCTCGAGTTCATCATCATCATCATCAGCACTACAACCGGGATCCGGTCTTGGCCTTATTTAGCAAGTAAAATTTGTCAAATTTTCCATAATAATTTGTTTTTCCCGGCAAGGTTGTTAGCCTTGCGCCAAGCTTCTCGACTTGGTGTGACAAAAATTGCTTTGTACTTAACATCGCCAAATGCCAATCTATAACCTTTTCCCGTAAGCTTATTCATTCATCCCCACGTTCCTATTCCACCCATAACCAACCCCTGAGCATTGTCCAATCTATTCGAGATCTTGGGATCGTTTGCGACAGGGAGCTTAACTTCCCCTCTCACATTGATGAGACGATCCGGAAGCCAATTCTGCCCTCGGATTTGTGAAACGATGGTCTAAGGAATTCTCCGACCTTTACGTTACTCGATCCCAAAAAAATTATAATAATAATGTATACATATAGATGTAAACGAGGAGTCTCTCTAATATATTACCTACTTCATATATACATATATATATATATATATATATATATATATATATATATATATATATATATAAGAAAAAAAAGATGTACGCCGAAAGGCATAAATAAAAATCAATTTGTAATGTGTAGAGCCAGTAAGTTAATTTAAGGACTGTGATTGTAAAAGAGGGTTTAACATTTACCCCTAATATTATACATGTAAAAAGAATTAAGAAAATAAATGTGGTTTAAAAACTAAAAAAACAAAACAAAACGTTACTCGATCCTTACCCCCGTCTGTCCACTGCTTGAATATGCCAGCCAGGTATGACCTCCTTATCACAAGATCCATATCTGTAGATTCGAAAGTATTCAGCGTCGCTTTCTTCCATTCGGTTGTGGGGGGCGAAGTCGTGGCGCCGGCATGGGCGCAGGGTTCTACTCCGTCCCCACAAACTGCCAAACAGTTCCGCCGAACCCCAAAAGAAGTCTATTCACCGGCAAAACAAAACAAATCTCCACAACACACTGTCCACTAGGAGCAAGTAAAATGAAACACGGTTTGGTCTATTGTAGTGGATGATCTTTAATTTATTTAATGGGTATTGTTTGTCTTTTTCCAATTACTTTTAATTGAATATTTTTGCTATTTACTTAATCTGACTCAATATGTGTTCATCGCAATCTCCACATTTTTTTCCGAGAAGAGTCTTGACACTTGATTTACACCAATTCGCGACTCCTGGTACTTACGCATATCCCCAACGCTACGGGTAGCGGTGGTGGAGGACCGATCGGCTCGGTCGGGTGGAAAACGACTCAACTGCTGGTTGTAATCCGTCTCTTGATCCCCAGTTCGATGGTGTGATCGGATGAAGGGAGAGAAAATGTCTCTTTAGGGTGTGGCCACAAAGGAAATGAAATTTTTCCTTTTTGCCCGTGCCCAGTGGAAGGCGATCTCTGGTATTCAGTGGTGTGAGTGTATGATCGTGCAGATCATATTGTTTAACTCATGCATGAAGGCCATGGAAACACAAAGCCGCATAATTGAAGGGGGGCTCCTCGATAGTATAGTGGTTAGTATACCCGCTTGTCACACGGGAGACCGGGGTTCGATTCCCCGTCGGGGAGCCTCCGGCGCAAGACTAATGACCTTGCCCGGAAAAAAAAAAACAAATCATTATGGAAAATTTAACAAGCTTCAGAACTTGCTAAATTAAGGCCACGCCCGGTTCCCAGTTGTAGTGCCGATGATGATGATGATGATCATTGAAGGGAATACTAGGCATTGATGAGATGTGAGTTCAGCTAAGTAAATAAGCTGTAACTCATTAGGTGCTGAATACATTTGGGATACTTCAAACAATTTGGGTTGTTTATCGTATCACCAGAATGCCTGCAGACGAACTGAATTCTTTTGTTTTGCGCAAGATGCATGCTGAAGAATTCGGTTTTAGCGGTTATTGTGCTGATTGTATGCAGCTGCGTCAACAAGCTGATTTGGTGTTGCTTTATGTCGTTAGACAGATAAGTCGCCAAGCAATGCGTATGCAGGGAAAATTGATGGGATTACTGGTTACATTAAATGTGAACCTTAATGTTTCCGGGGAAACGCAATGATGCGATGATGCAAGGCATGATGCTGGCCTTGGTGGTGGAAATGTGGCGCACATGTGTATAGCAGGACTGCTTGGCATACAAAAGGTGCCGAATAATTTGACTTCAGGATGCCAGTAAAATGCAAGGGATTCATTTCAGGAATTTTGAAAGCAATTGATGCATGAAGGTAAGAATTCCTTTACCACAACAAGGTTATGCATTAGATAACCTTGATGCTTGAAGCTTTTGCGGATGCTAATACAATTGCATTAGCGGGAGGCTATGGGGTCTTAGACGCTTCAGGACTGGAAGCTTGGGGCAATTGGGCAAGTAGGTGGCGGCGTTTAGTGGAACCGCCACACGCTCTCCGAGGGCTAGGATGGGAAAACTCCTTAATTCTTTAACCGTCTCAAATTAATCAACCTCAGAACCCTCGAGAAGCGCAGGGTCGTAGCTGAAATAATATTCATTCATCGGGTCCTCCTCGGCTCGGTAAGTGCACCTACCTCCTTAACTTAGTTCCTCTAAAAACAAACCCTCGGAATACGCGTAATCCCCGCCATCTCTACATTCCCCCTCACCGCACCTCTTGTGGTCTCAACAACCCCTTTCGCGGATGCTGAGAAATGTCAACTCCAATTCCACCTTGCTCGACTTCGACCTCTCTACCCATATCCTCAAGCACCGCCTCCTAAACCATTCTCACCACCAATCTTAAGCGGTGCTTCTACACCTTACATGCCCCCTCCTCTCGCCCCTACTCGTGCCTTCTTAATTTGTCCTGATTAGCTTAGGTTAAGCTTAGTTAAGGTAGTTCTTAAGCTCTCTAGTTTGTAACTTATATATACTTTAGATGTAGGTAATTATGTTGCTTGAATTAAACCTATAAATGGGGTGGAAGGCCCACTAAACTAAACATAGATCACCGACATTCTGCTTGTGTTGCAGATCCCACAGCTTCCTCCTGTTTTTGAGGTGATGAAATTTCCCAGTAATCATATGCCAAAATCTATTTAAGCCGCACAGCGGGCTCTAGGTATATGTTGTTCACATCTTCATTATCCTGTAGGGTGTATTGGGTTTCTATTAGGTGCCGGCATGGGCACAAGATCACAAAACCCGTCCTAGCCTGTCGCCGCTTTGTCAAGTGTTTGGTGAAGTAGGACTGTTCTGACTCCTTCCTTAGTCCCAGAAGTTCCTTTGGGGCACACTTTCCGCAAAGAAACGCAAACCCTCTGGCTTTGAATTCTACGAACGGATATTCACTTTGAAAGAAACACCACAGGTCTTTACTTCTTTATTTAACACAAAATTGTATTCATTCTGTTCTTTATTTATACATTAGGCAATATGAATGTGAATCGTAACACAAACGGGTATAAATTCAGTTCTTTATTTATACAATAAGCAATTGGCATATAACGCAATAGTTATTTGAACACAAACGGGTATAAACTCAGTTCTTAATTTATACATTAAGCAATTGGAAGATAACACAATAGTTACTTGAACACTGACGAAAACAAACGCAACCTCGTAACGTACATTAAATTACTTTTTGCCGTCCAAATAACTCTTGGCAATATGACAGAAAGATACTCTTTCAGTGGCCACTCGATTCAGACTGAAATCACCGTCCGACCTAACAAACGCTATTCATTAGATAAAAAAACGAATAACAACTTCGCTTTTGCATCCCCTGGCCGAAGCGACCCATCGGAAAAAGATCTCCGACGACCAGTCCCAGCGAGGATGCACACACACACATGATTACCCCGGTCGCCCATGCTGAGCATCCCTCAGCATGCGAACCGTGGACATGTAGATATATTTGCCTGAAACGAAAGCAATGCCTGCAGTTGGGGCAAACCATTAAGACTAGGGTGTTTATGTTCATCTAAACTGCGCACATCACTTTGGCTGCTCGTGCGTGATATTTTTTGTGTCTCACGACCAGCCAACCTGCAGGCAGATAGGTAAGGAACATTTACAAGTTGAACCCAACAACCGAAAGGGTTGCAGCTGTGCAATATGGTGTACGGGGACGTTGGCTGTTTATACGATCGGCGACCGTGCGCCGCATCTACGCTGATCGTAAATCCCCCGATTGGTACTTGGTGTAGCATTTTCGCTGGTGCTATGTTGGTTTGGTCTTGCCTGTGGATTGGTTTAGCGACCGAAATGCTCGCTGTAAAACAGAAAAGAGAGGATATCTCCTGCACGTGTGTGGCGGGATTGGATAGGCGATATGCGCGCCCAAATATATTTCAAGTAGTGATGCGACCGTATTGCCTTTTAGGAACATGGATGTCTCACGTAATAATGCCCTTGTGGAAAATACTTGTTTGATGCTGATGGATTTGCATCAGCGAAAATTATAGATTTACGGCATTTCGGGTGATAGTTTGCGCAAAAGATGGAAAGGTAAGTAAATGCTTTCCAGGTTTTTGGTGCTCTAGGGAGCAGTTTTTGAATAATTGGTGGGAAGGTAAGTGGTGGCGTTCAAAGGAACCGCCTCAATACCTTCCCCTTTATTCTGTCAGTCTCGATCTTCTTAACATTTTGAGAATGTCAATAATCTCTTTACGCGTGCATACGGTGACAAACAAATTATCCTGTTATGGTCCTTTAGAAATACCTCAGGCAATTTATCGCCTCCTTACAAAATATTATGTTTACACTTATAATTGACCTTTAAAACAGACTCTCAACGATGTCCTGTCCTTACATTACCATTACCTCAGTCAAGAAGACTCATTACAGCCATATTTTCTGAAATCTTCGTAAACACTTTGCTGTTTAAATGATTCCTAATCGTATCTCCTATAAACTTAACCTCGTCTCAACGAGTCTTTTAATTTAATGAACCTAATGAATCCCTAAAAATTGCACACGTGTACCTGATGTCTACGTAATGTCCTATATCTGGTTCATAGTCTACTTTTAAACAATCTCAACTCATGGAATCTGTCTGTTTATTTCCAGCTTTTAGGCACATGGTACGAGGTGGCGAGGAAGCCGATCGGTGGGGGCCCTAACACTGAACAGTGTGTTCAAGTAGTAATAGACCACAAAAACGACAATAAAAACGTGACAGTGTCTGTCACCTTCAACAGCAAGCCGAGTTCGTTGTGGGTGAACCAGACCATCAACGAGACCCTTTCGTTCGCGACAACCGGCGAAGGAGCTGCCGCCGCTGAATTTAATGCCACTTTCAATGTGACTGCTTTTGGTAAGTTACATTCCTTTTTCCTGTTGAGTTTATCCACAACCTTTATACTATCTAAAGGCGCCAACGTTACATTGAAGATCCTCGAAACTGACTACACTGGGTACGCATTCGCCTGCGCTTATGTAGTGAACTCAACGAGCAATGTGGCTAAGGGTGCCATTGCTAATTCCAGCATTGCCGGAGCAACCATTTTGAGCCGGCGACGTCAGGTTAACGTGACTGAGCTGTCTAATCTAATAAATAATGCTCATTCAAAGTATTCGGACTTCACGGACCTCTCCAATGTAACTCAGTCAGAGAAGTAAGTTCCTTGACTAAATATACGCTCGAAGCATATGTCTAATGTCCTTTAAACTTTCAGGTGCTACCGGAACAGTGCCGGCACGATTATGCCACAGTTGACCGCGTTACTCGCCATCGTCTACTCAATCATTAAATTTGTCCACTAAGTGTAGCAATCAAAAACATGTCCTCAGATAGTTTTAATTAAATTTGAACATTGCAAGGATACCGCACCGGTAGCGGTTGTTCTTTTCACTTCTAAAACAAAATCTTCGTTTCACTTGTTCCCAGTCTGCCCCCTAGGGCACATCTAACATCTTGGATAGTAGAATCAGACATAAGTACACGCACTTATGTTTTATGGAAGTTTTCCCTTAAATCTCGCCATAAGTAATTTCCGCCAAGTCCCTCACCAAAAGAGATTGATGAAAACAGCCCCGATGACATCGGCAACAAAGTAGTTGATGTTCCTGACACTGATGGAGATGAGATACACGATTATTTCCTAGAGGACCCCCAAAACATACACCAACTCCGACATCACTTATATGTCTGACTCTGAAAACTATTGCGCACACATGTCTGCATGTCGGGATGGGGATACGTAACAAATATACGTTGCCAACTGTCAGGAGCATCTCCAAAACAGAATGGCTGGAAGGATTAGAAGGGTGCTGTAGAATAGTATCGGAGATATTCCGCAACAGCATCACCATCTCCAACAAATCTGAAAGTGTATCATCGGTTTTGTGTTCCGGCTGTGAGTTCGAGTGGCAGTTCGTCCTTACCTATTTGTTTGGTTGAGCCTTGTTTAAGGGAATATGAATTGTGTTGTCACAATTGTGGCGGCTTAAGGTTTTCTGTCCGGATGTAACAAGCAGGTCCTGATGAATGCTTTATTATTAAATGGTTCCTCAAATTTGATGGATATAAAGTATTCAATAGAATTCAGTTATACGAGAGCAAGTCCTGTGAATAGGGGTGTATTTTTGGTGATTGGTAAACTACCTTATTGCAAGGGTTCACCATTCGAGTGAAAGGATATCGTTTGATGTCGGATTACCCTGATCAAATTCATTTCATAAATACTTTTTAATTTTCCGGATGTTTCGGTTCTCATACATGAATAGTATCAATTGAGTGGGAGTATATGATGAAGGTCCAGTTGACAGATAAATACCAGTTTACAACCGATATCTTGCCCTATAAAAGAGTTCATCGTCTATATAAGTCTTTTCAATCTTTTTGCTTATCTTGTCGAATCAATCTTTCGACCATTAGGTATTTTTAGTGACTCTTACGACAACACATTGGTTTTTTTATGTTCCCCAAAGTTGAAAAGGGTGTCAAATTCGGAAGAGATGTTTTAATGGAAAAAGGTTTGCGGTATTGTACAACAAAATAATGTAGACATTTTCAGATAACATGACAACATAACATAACAGTCAGATGATGAAAACAAAATGGCATTTGGCTCCTGGACTCGTGTGTCAGTTGATTTTGCACCAAAGCTTTTTGACCAATTTCTCTAAGGTGTAATTGGCCATCTTCTCTGTAATGAGGGTCACCAGTAATAACTTTGACAGGGTTTACAAACGGCCCCTTAACTGGCCACCAATTGTTTTATACTCAGCTTTAGACTGTGATCCAAGCGCAAATCATGAATTGGACACAACCCACAAATAGCCCCTTGATTGACCCCCCATTCTGCAAATCATAGTTTTAATTTCTGATCCAACCGCAAATCGTGTACCTTACACCATATCCTATGACGAATTCAATCTATCAATGTATCAGTCCAACTACCAACGGGAGCATGTGAGCTCCTGTTTCCAAATCCCTATTATGGGATTTCGACGGTGCAATCCGTCGTGGATCACTTAAACAATCGCAACATATCTGTGTGTCATCATCATCATCATCGGCACTACAACCGGGATCCGGTCTTGGCCTTATTTAACAAGTCTGAGGCTTGTTAAATTTTCCATAATAATTTGTTTTTCCGGGCAAGGTTATAAGCCTTGCGCCAAAACGCTAACCAACAGAAAGCCAATAAAAACAAGTATACAGACACGCGGGCTCCTCGATAGTATAGTGGTTAGTACACCCGCCTGTCACGCGAGAGACCGGGGTTCGATTCCTCGTCGGGGAGCCTCTGGCGCAAGACTAATGACCTTGCCCGGAAAAAACAAAATCATTATGGAAAATTTAACAAGCCTCAGGACTTGCTAAATAAGGCCAAGACCGGTCCCCGGTTGTAGTCCCGATGATGATGATGATACAGACACGTGGAGTGACAGCAGTGACGGCGAAGACAACGCCCGTGGTGTCCAGTACTCAGGGGCTGGAAACCACTTCCAAGAATTGGCTGTTATTGAAACAAATGCAGACGGCAGCAATCAGGTCGAGGTCCTCAGTAGACTTATTCACTTAAAACAAGAACTGGGCAAACAAATGGATGAAGTTTTTAAACTAAAAAACAATCTGAGCCAGAATGAGCGAAAAACGAAAAAGGTACAACAACAACAGCAAGAACAAAGACAACAGCGACCCACGAAGACAAAGAAAATACGACAAGCTAAGGAAATTCAATAGCAGGAATCACATCAACAGCAGGAACTGTGGGGTACGAGTATGTATGCCAGACAGGGGCATGGATTCACTTGCATCCCCGACACTTGTTCCGCCGAACACACTCCACAAAAATATCCAAGAGAAGGGGAGGGGAAACAAAATATCCTTGGTTTGCAATTTGGTTTTATTGTTCTTTATTGTTCTCAATTATTATTTTATTTGATTGTTTACAATTCATTTCGTATTTACACAAGCGACCGAGGAACGATGCCAAATTTACACTTTGACTTTAGTTCTTTAATTTATCCTTCAACGATTCGGCCTGCACAAATAAATGAATAAAATCCAACTGTTTTCTTGAAGAAAATTAAACCGACTGCACCGTATGGTGAATGATTAGCGACTTCTTTCCACGAGTGTTTGTAGTTAACTGTGGTAACGTGGGTGTACGCGACGAGGGATGATTTTGACACGGTGCGGCGTGACCGTCACCGGTTGTGGATGTGTAACGATTGATCCCAATTAGGGATGAAAATTTGGATTTTGCATTTGCACAACGGACAACCAATCGATATCGTCTTTACGTTTTTGCTCTCTCATGTTCCCCGCCCCCGAGGTGTGGTGAACACTTCGGTTAATTGGATAGTCGACGAACAAGGGAGAATGAGAGAACAGAAACACAATGCACTATGATCTCGGGGTGGGTTTGGTTGTGTGAGCATGCATCAATGCAGCTCTGAGGATAACCCATTGCCCTAGTGCGATGACTGTGGTGATCTCAGAGTGCATTGAACTGTAGGGAGGCGGAATTGTGGAGGAGAGGAAAATGTTTTGTAGCTATTCACCTGTAAGAAGAGATCATTGATCCCCAGCAAATGGAGTGTCTGGAGAAAGTGAATAGGACGCCGACAGGGCTAGGGAAATCTGATCATGGGAACTAAATTAAATACTTTGATAATTTCCCCAGCGGTTGCATGATTATGCAACCGCGTTGTTTGATCAGACTATGCCGTTGCTAACCGGCATGATGCGATCTCCGGTGGAAATCTCATGGGTTAGCAAAAAGGAGTTGCCGTTGGCGAAAAGATAGCCAAACTCAATTATGCATTATCTGCATAGGATAATGAGTTTAGCTATGCGTCCTTTTAGGAAACATGTTTTACAGGTGGAATAGCTTGAGCGGTGGGATAGGGGTTGATGTGGCGCGCCGTTAGCGGTCAAAATTAGGTTAGGATTGTGAGTTGGTTCCCCATGTAATATAGAGAACCCCCACAGAACCACATCAACAGCAGGAACCAAATCAGAGGCAGAAACCATCTCAGCAGGTGCCAGTCAACAAAAAGGAGAAAGTACCTCTGTGGCGTTTCTAACTGATACACACACAATATAAAAGCAAATAGTGAGGAACACCGAAAGAAAATCGAACAAGAGAAAGTATCAGCCGTATACCAAGCTATAACATAGCAATTCCACGTCAGCTGAGTGTACTTGAGTTTAGAAATCGAATTCGTACACGCGGCTGTAGCTTGTTTCTCTGTGTGTTCAATTCACCAAGATGGTGAAGATCTCTATCCTTGCTTAACCCGATAATTGGTGACCCCGACGTGATCTATATACACACAGCACACACTTTCCCATAGTAAACAGAACTTTCCGACTACGATCACGATTTCCGCATAGAGCACCGGCACACTCGCCTGCTCCGACGTTCTCTCGCTCGCTTGCTCCTCGTTCCGTCGTTCGCACACGAAGTTGATCGTAACAAAGTTACTGGGGGGGGGGGGGGGGGGGGGAGTAGCGTGGCGTTTCTAACAGATACACACACAATACACAAGCAAATAGGGAAGAACACTGAAAAGAAAACCGATTAAGAAAAGGCATCACCATATACCCAGCAATAACATAACAATTCCACATCAGTTGAGTGTGCTTGTGTTTATAATTCGGATTGGTACACGCGGCAGTGGCCTGGTGTGTTGAGCATTGGTTCAATTTTTTGTGATTCTAACTGTCATAGCGTCAGTTCGAATCACACGTTCTTCACTGTCGTCGCAAACGTTATACCTACTATTTACAATAGTTACATGGAGACAAAGGATCTAGTTGGGTGAGTTAACATGCAAAACTTTTTAAACGAGACGTATAAATAATTTTAAGATATGTTTAACATGCGATGATTTAGAAGGCTATCACAAAATGCGGAAAGCAAAAAATGAGTACTACACGTACACCCCTAAATCTGAGAAAACTGTCTCCATGATCCTCAAAGGAGTTGATCCTTCCTTTACTCCCGAAGAGGTTCTCGAAGACCTAAAAAGCTTCGAAAACGATAACCTGAAATTTACAGGTGTGAAATCCTTTTCTACAGCCAATTCTAGAAATCGCAACCGTAAGTTGCCTTTCTTCATTGTGCCGCTAAGCCCCAAAAGTAAAATTAATGGCCTTTGATATATTAAATACATTAATCAGCAAACAATAGGTCGGAAGAGAATAAAGAAGTCCAACCACGCATTGCAGTGTAAGCGCTGCCAACTCTTCGGTCATGTGGCAGCGAATTGTAATATGCATTTCAGATGCGTCAAATGCCTAAATAAGCATATCATTGGCGAATGCCCATTGGGCAAAGAACAGCTCCCCGATAGAAATAAACTATCCTGCGTCCTCTGTGACAACACAGGTCTCACTATTAATTTTAGAGGTTGCCCTAAGTACCAACAACTAAAATCAAAGTTGGAAGCCAGAAAGAAGCAAGTTGAAGAAGAGAAACGGATGAAAACTCGTTCTTGCAACAATTTCGTGGCACGTGCCCAAATGGCAGGTGGAATAAAAAATGCACCAATCTTAGAACAATCACGCAATGTCATTAAAACCCTTGCTCCAGCGACACAAACTGATATAACACCTATGTTACTATCTATACAAGGACAGTTTGCTGCGTTTGATAAAAAATTCGAAATGATTGAAAAAAACTGACGGAACAAGTGGCTCGAACTGACATTATCTATTCGACCCTGTTTCCAGATGAACCCGCACTTTAATCCGCGTTGGTTGCCTTTTTACAGTCCAGTCCGCGTAGAATGCGTTGAATACTACGCGGACGGAACCCTACCGGCGCGGTGGCGGCTGGCTCCAAAAGACCGGCATCGAGGTTAGAATTCGCGGAAAATAAATTCGCGAACACATTGTCTTTGTAGTGATCCTAAATCACTAGTCCCATCCAATCCCCATTATTCCAACCTTATCCCAAAAGGAACCATTGAGCGACGAATTAAACCAAAAGTTAATTTGTCGCACATTGATCCAATTCCTAATTTCCTCACCCTTACCCTTAATCCAAATCATGTTTCCCCAACTGAATCATATGCACGACAAAATTAACCAAAAGTTCGTTTGTCATACATTGATTCAATTCCTAACAACCCCGACATCATGAAATGCTTAACTCTAAATGCATTTCATGATTTCTCCTTCCGGGAATTTATTCAAATAAATCCCTAGTCACTTCCCAGAACCCTCTTCCAATTGGAGCACACGAAACCTTGTTTGTGCTTCTTGGAATTTTTACAATCAAAATGTTGACAAATCTCAATGGCCAAAAGTATAAAGGGGCGGCACATTTCTATTTTGCAATTAGTAAAGTTCCAGAGGCCGAACCTATGGCCAAAGCAGGAGTTCAAATCTGAAAAACGACCACAATTTAAATGCCACAAATAAACAATAGTTAAATCTCATTAATCAATAAAATAAATAAACAACTACAAAACGCGTCTTCATTCAGAGGCCGAATCTATGGCCGCAGCGGAAATTCGAATCTTGAAGACGGCCCCAAGCCAAATACAACAAATACATAATAAGTAAGTTCCCTTGATCAATCACTTTCCAGAGACCAGACCTGCGGCAGCCTATCCTAGGGCAATCAGTTGACTACGCTTATGAACTTGCCAAGATCTGCTGAATAGATCGTAATAAGCATAAAGGGAACCGTCTTTTATTGTTTAACATTCCACCACCATTGACATCCATCACCTGCCGAGGGCTAATGCCTGGAACAACGAGCCCCTGAAGGAAGCGCCCGTTACTTGGTGAGGAAGGCTCCCACCAAAGAGGTTCGACATACCCCTCTACGCTGCCCCGCACCCTCAGCTGGAACGGTCACCTACATCAGCACCGGTCCCGACACCAGCGAAGCGGAGCGACTACGTCTCCCCCGCTCCGGGCAAGGGATCAAATTAAATATCCCAAAGACATATAACCTTAACATCTTTATCTTTGTGACTAACGTCTCGCTACGTCACTAATGGAGGAAAAGAAGGGAAAGCGAAGTTATTGCTGATAGCTCTTGCCATTGAACAGAAGGGACGCGAACCAGTTGGACGCTGAAGAAGTTTTTTGGTCACTCTGTCAGTGTAGGCCTTTGGCGGATTTGGATGTTGGTCTATTAGTTGTGCGAGTGTTCCACCGAACACTGTCCACGAGAGGGAAACAACGCGGAGCGAATACAACGAAGAAAATGAGACACTAAACAAATGTTTTTTTTAAGTAAAATTCCGTTTTTTTTTATTTTCACTTCGCTTTTGTTTTATTGTACACCTATTCTTAATTGACAAACTGTGTGTCTGTGACACGATTGCAATACGAACGTTCGGTTCGGTCTATATGAGCAACACGGAACTTGCACACACTTCACGTTTTGTTCTTGCACCACCGATTATGCGTAATAGATAATACGACGCGAAGATTTTTCTATTTCCGATCGGTTCTGTTGGCTCGCGTATCTTTCCTAGACTAATTGTCCCTATCCAAAAAAGATCCCGTTCTTGTCATTCCTCGTGTCTGCAAAAGAAAATCTTTCATCCTGCCTGCTAACAGATTTTCCCATCGTATCTATTAGCAGCATAAAATTTCCCTTTGCATCTCAAAAGGAGAATTTCCCATCGGATCTGAAAAAGGGGAAATCTTTCTCATGATCATTAACATTACATTCGCTGCTGGTGGTCGGTATCTTTTTTTTTTTTTTTTTTGCTTTTCATTACAGATCGGATGCCGCCGCTTATTCTCCGATCTTTCGCCGGTTTGTTTATCCAACACACCTGGCATGAGGAAAAGGGTCCCATGCAATTCAGATGGGATAGGAACCATAGAATGTAATTCTTTTGTTTGCCTTTAACTCATAAACATCTACGAGGGTTGCCTCTTATGTTTCGGGATTTGGCAACCCTAGTTTGGAATCCGGCAATTGACAACTCTGTCGTAAAGTTGGACATTTTTGAGGTTATACGCCACTCAGAACGTTTTGACATACGAGCGCTATTTGTGTTGTTTACAGTAACTTAAAAGATTCATCTCGGCCCAAAAATGGAATTAAATCGTCAACATTTTCGTGCGATTATTTTTTACAACTTTCGGCATGGATTAACTCAGCAACAGTGCATGGATGAACTTAATTCAATTTTTGGCGATGAAGCTCCATCAAGGACCAGTGTTTATCGATGGTATGGTGAATTCAATCGTGGTCGTAGTTCACTCCAAGATGAATTTCGTGAAGGTCGTCCAAAATCAGTTGTTGTTCCGAAAACCATTGATGCTGTGCGCGAACTTATATTGGAAGATCGTCATGTGACCTATCGTGAGATTGAGATAACCTTAGGCGTTAGTGGGACCAGCATACATTCAATATTGCATAAACATTTGACTGCCAAAAAAAATTGTTCGCGTTGGATCCCACACAATTTGTCAATCGCCCAAAAAATGGCTCGTGTCAATTGGTCGAAAGAAATGCTCAAAAAATACGGTCGCGTTGCTTCGAAACACGTCTATGACATCGTGACAGGTGATGAATCGTGGATTTACGCGTATGAGCCCGAAAGTAAACAGCAGTCGACTGTCTGGGTGTTTCAAGATGAGCCAAATCCAACAAAAGTTGTTCGCGCACGAAGCACTTCCAAGCAAATGGTCGCCTGTTTTTTCGGAAAAACTGGACATGTCGCAACCATACCACTAGAACAACGCAGAACAATCAATTCTGAGTAGTACACAACCATTTGTTTGCCAGTTGTCTTCCAAGAAATCAGGAAAACCAACCGCCGAAGACGGATCACTCTTCACCACGACAATGCGAGCTCTCACACATCGGCTGCGACAACTGCATTTTTGAGCACCCAAAACATCGATTTGATGGGTCATCCGCCGTATAGTCCTGACTTGGCACCGAATGACTTCTTTTTATTCCCGTACGTAAAAAACAAACTGACAGGTCAACGTTTTCCGACACCTGAAGAAGCAGTTGCTGCATTCAGAATGCATGTGTTGGAGATACCTCAATCAGAGTGGCAAAAGTGCTTCGACAATTGGTTCAAACTCATGCAAAAGTGTATAGATCTTCATGGGAAATATTTTGAAAAACAATAAAGTGATTTTCGATGATCAATATTTGTTTTTGTTCTCTAATCCCGAAATATAAAAGGCAACCCTCGTATCTGGGATAGTGTTTAGAGTTTATGGCTCTATGGCTCTATGGCGCCTTAGGATTATGACATGCCAAGGGTTTAGGTGCTAATTGCATTTAGCTACCAGCGTATGCATCCGTTGTTCGGTCTATTTACCGACAATGGTATTTCTTTGGAAACATCGCGTTGATGTTTACGATGGGAGATTGGTGACCTGTATGCGATGCTTTCTGCATTTGACGCATTGCTTAGATGCGATGCTTTAGCTGCCCTTTTGAATTGGGGTAGAATACCATGTATGGATGCGTTGCACTCGATATTGGAAGCTTTTGAACGTTAAGTTCCTTGGTTTTTGATATCAGGTTCAACGTTGTTACAATTTCGTATAACCTTTGTTACAGGTATGATCACAGCCTATTGGGACACGTGTCTGTGGGCACGTGTAATGAATAAAGGTAAGTATATTCCTTGGCGGAAAGGACATCGCAACCTATAGTTGGTTGTGGTGGTTCGTAGAACCGCTACAGGCCTTCTTCGCGGTATCAATCGCTTGATTGCACGCGTTTTTGATTATAACAAAATTCATTTTGTTAACATCGGGGGGATTGGAGCGCCGTAGTCTTAAAGTTCTATTTTTTGCCACTGTAAACTGCTGGTATTTTTCTTCAAACCAAGGCTTATTAGGTGAATTTCGTTTATGTAGATCTCAATCCCGAGAAGAATAATCTCTGTGACTGACTAAGCGCATGCGATTACGGAAAGGATGCGAAGATATCTGGCAAATCCTCCCAGTTAGCAGCCCCACACCTCCATAGATGGCGAAGGTCGGTTATTTGCTTGAAATGTAAGTGGTTGCGCGACCGATACCAACCACTGATCTGAGTTTCCCAGTTGCGCAGCATCGTCCACGTTATAAATACTCGGCTCAGATGTCAAACACAGATCCAGGGTGTTCGCGTAATCCCCTCGGCTATCCGGCACACACGTAGGTTCCTCCACGAGTTGAGTCAAATTGCGACTAACTGCGAACTTCCCCGCTAGCGCCCCCCCCCCCCCCCCCTCGTCGGTTCTATTAGATTGTACAAACCGGCCGTTCGAATAAACACAGACAATCGTTCTTTAGTCGAACCACACAAATGTGAAATGTTCTACCTGATCACGTAATTCTCCGTCACCATTGTATGCAGGCATTCAAGACCAATTTCCACGACTGTTTCTACCCTGCCCCCTTCTTCCCCCTGCCACATGCCTTGGCGCAGTATCTGGAAATCTCTTATGTATACGTGATATTTAAAAAAGTGTGCCCGAGAAATACCACACTTCAATCTACGACAGCACTTCCAATGTATGAAGCTCATACCTTAATCCCACTTTTTATTGAATACTAATACATTTTACATGAGATTTATATCTACGACCTCCTGAAATGAATTTAGATTCCCCAAATGTTCACCCCTTTACGCAAATAAAAAAAATCAATAAGTGGAACTTCATGATATCCCCGGCATTTGAACCCACACACCGTCACGTGCAAGTGTCATTCGTTGTACCTGTTGTACCACTTAAGCATTAGATTTACCCCAATTACATTTATTAGAAACCCCCTCAACACATTGGGTGACATTTTCTAGTGTTCTAGAAAATAAAAGCTCACTGAAGTGAGCTGTTTTATAACCCTTAAAAACCACTCCTTGCGTGTCGCCTCCACAGTCCATCATCCTTCTCTATAGCCCTTCGTGAGGGGAACACCTATATTAACCGTCTTTCCCACTACGATGAATCGATGTTGAAGGTACGAAAAGTTGATATACTCTCACGTTTTGAGTTAAGCTTGATCTTCTTCATACGCAGGGTAATTTAATTAAAATCAATTTACACCACTTACACAAGTGAAGGGGTGTCAACCATTGATGATGAGCGTCGTATATGGCGAAGCTTGTGCTGTGCCAACTAGATGGTGTATTAATTACCACTTGAAGTTGAGGATCTTGAGAGCCGGAAGGAGGATTGCGTTATGTTGATGTTGGTTAATGCCTTCGAAGAATTGATTGTTTCCTCTTGTAACTGGTGAGTACACTTCATTTCATCACAAGGATATCAAATAACAATGAGTGGCATCATGAGTTAAACACACGGATTCCTACATCACTCACCACCAGTTGATGGAATCCAGCCACCCTTAAGATGTCAACCGTCTGAGAGAGGTTGATACCATCATCCGATGAGGTCTTGTTTACCTATATGTAGCAAGGACCATGTTAGCACAGGAAGTAGATAAGTAACGTGGGGGCTTCAATAGTTCTATTTGAATCTTACCGAACTTTGTTAACGCGACTGCACTTTCGTAAGGTTATAACTATCGTGATTGTTTCACATACTTACGGCGCCTGCAGTGATATTTTTGAATGGCCCATGAAGAACTGAACCCTCATTCATTTGGCCTAGTGCAAGCTTTATAAATATAAATAAGCTTGCGAACTAATTTAAAATTTAAGGTATAAAGAAAAAAACAAACAAAAAGAAAAAGGAGAGGGGTGAGTATATGTAAGTGTGGCCGGTGTTAGTCAGAGTCGCGGGGGGCAGGAGAGGTGAGGTCGAATTGCCGGAAGGGATGAAAAATGACAGGGGGGAAGTAAGGTGGGACTTGAAGCATAGTTTCAGAGCGGAAGAGGTAAAGTAGAGTTGAAGGATGTTGTTATTTGCCGCGGTGACGCGGAGGGAGGGGGGGCGAAGAGACGAAGTTTCAGAACCGTAGTGGTGAGGTTGAAGTCAAAGAGGTGGGGAAAGAGTTGGCCCTTCGTAGCGTAACGCGAAATGGATTCATTAGAGCCGTAAGAGGTGTGATGGATTGATTGAGCCAGACAGAAGACGGTGGATGAAGAGGATGTCGGCATGGATTCTGCGCTGTCCAAGTGTGTTAAGGCTGATTAAAAGCAGCCGGCTTGTGTATGGAGGTAGAATCTGACAAGGGGCATAGCGCAAGAAACGACGATGAACGCTTTCGATCCTGCGAATGTGAGACGAATGATACGGGGAGCAGACCTAACTTGCATATTCAAGGAAAGGACGGACAACCGTTATGTAGAGTGAACGGGAGACGTGGGGATATAGGAATCTTTCCAACCAGCGTTTCACAAAGCCAAGGGCAGCATAGACCTTGAGGAGTATGTCGTCAATATACAAGATAAATATGAGCTCCTTGTCACATAAGGTGTCAAGTTAATGAATCGATTTAATCGCTGTTATTGGTTGGATAAGTAAGAGATAGGAACGCGGCGGGGTGGGGAAGCATTTCCGAGAGAAGGTGAGTCCGTGACAATTGACGATATTCAGTTCGGGGCAGTTGCTTTGCCACCAAATCGGAAAGCTGTCGAGATCAGATTGGAAAAGTTCGGGGTCGAGGGGAGAGCGGATTGTCTTTAAAATGCGCGTTAAAGGAGATAGAGAAGTGATTGATACTGGAGTCTATATCATAAACGGTTGGAATAAATAGAAGGGGATCGAGATAACTGCCCTGCGGTACACCTGAAGTTTGAAAAAAAAAATGGATCGGAAAGGGTGGATCCAAATCTCACTTGGCAGGTTAGATTATTAAGATAAGAAGAAATCTGTGGTGTTTGGTCCTGTTGGTCTAAAGACATCAACACTTATTCTCCTTTCAGTGCGACGAACTACGACACTCCTTGATTCTGACTCCAAGAACGAATAATAAAGGTAATAAATGTACAGCACCCCAAATCTCTTTATTGTTTACTTAATTACAAAGTTTAATGCTAGGGTCTTTATATTACACCTTCACACTTACTGTAGGACTTAGTGTCTAACGTTTATATAAGAACTTAATAAAACACTTCAAAATTTAACATACAAACTTAGTGTTCGCTGCACAAGTAGGTAACTTATCGTTATTATAACTTTATAAAACACTGCGAAAATTAACATGAAAACTTAGTGTTCGATGTATATGTAGGTAAGGCGCGACCGACTCCAACGAGAGATGTATCCAGACTCTTGGTTTTTGCTTAACGTGGCGTGCCGACTTCACTCCTCAGAATCAGTTTTAAGATTGGTTAGGTCATCGAAGACGGCAGCATAGCGAAAATCATCCATCGCCTGAGTGCCCACAAGGGATGATTTACTTTGCATCAGCACAAAGGGCGCGAAACATACACGATGATTGCCTCTGTTGCTCATGGTGTGTGTATCCACAAATATGCGGACCGTGGATCGACCGAATCCATAAGGGGAACATTAGCTGGCATGGTTGCAGCTGGTGCAACTATCTCGACGTAGATATTTTGGTATTTACACGATCAGCAACTGCGTACAGCATTTATGCTAATCGTGTACATCTTGGCGGCATCTCCAATTAGTCGAATTCTCGCTGGTAATTTTCCATTTTTGAGAACTCGACTTCCTTTGGCGGTCAGCCGTATGCCATAATGTATTTGTCGATCGGATCACCGACCGATGTGGGCATAGATAAAAGAAAGGAAAAGAAGAAATATCTCCTGCACGTGTGTGGCAGGCTCATCAGGAGATATTTCATCGATGTGGTTCGGGTAATGTTGGTTGCTTGATGGTGCAACCAAATTGCTTTTAAGGCACATGCTGCGTTTTATGCGACCATGCCCTTGTGGAAAAATACCTATTTGTTGCTGATTGATTTTGCATCAGCGAAATTATAGTTCTAAAGCATTTCAGGAGATAGTTGGTACAACTATAGGAAGGTAAGTACATGTTTTCCAGGGTTTATGTGTTTTAGGAAACTGGGTCTTCGTCATAGGTTGTAAGGCGTTCAATGGAACTGCCACAATACTTGTTTTATATCATTTTTGGGTGCTCTAGGTTGGGAGTTTTCGAATGGTTAATGGGAAGGTGAGCAGTGGCGTTCAATGGAACCGTAGGGGTTCAAAGCCGAGGAAAGATAACTTAAATCGAATGAGGTTGTGCGAGATTTTGTTGAAGCCCTTGAGGAAATCGGTAGTGATTACGTCAACTTCACGCCCATTTTCTAAGGTAAGGAGTATGTGTGATGAGAATTCCACTAGATTGGTAGTGGTAGACTTGCCGGAGAGGAAACCGTGCTGGTTGGGGGAGATGATGGATTTGCAGCGGAAACATAACGCGTCATATATGTTAGAAGGCGCTCGAATATGTTTGGAATGTGCGAAAGCTTAGCAATGGGACGATAGTTGGATATATCGTTTTTTTGTCCCTTTTTCTGTATGGGGGTGATATAAGACGATTTTCAGATGTCGGGGAATTCACATTATGCAAGGGATAGATTAAAGATTAAAGCAAGCGGGAGAGATAGAGAATAGGAACTTTTTTTTTTAAAGTATAGCAGGGAGCATTTTTAGGAAACTGTTTCACAACTTATTCCTCTTGTTACGAAGGATACGGAGTTTGCAGTTATACCAAGGGAGCGGTGAGAACGATATCCTGTATGTGGAGAATGGAACATATAGGGATATGGCATTGTAGATTTCAGTCTAGAGAGAGGCTGTAGCGACCTCTGCACTTATATCGTTGAAGAGAAGTGTGATATTGCTAAGGTACTCATTTATGAGGCGGCTGTTGGCTTTTCGGAAGTTATAAGAAAACTAGTGGGGGGAGGTGTGGGGTGTGCCGAGCAGACGTGGTGTAGGAATGGGAGAAGCGGGGGGTGGTGATTATCAATAGTTGAGAGGGTATGGGGACTAGGGACAACTGACGAATAATAGGGGTCTGTCGTGCAAGTTGTCTCTCCAGATGATTTAGGGCGTTGCTTACTTGACAAAGGCTAGAATCGGCGAGGCTGTGGCGGTTCCCCCAAACCCCACGGTACACTTACCTTAAAAACCCCCATAACCACAACCCAGTCTGCATAAGCGTTCGCTAATGCAATCGCATTAGCATCTTAAATGTTTCACGCATTATATAGATCAAATCTATAATCTAAAAAGTCCCTGTGAAAAAAAAAACGTACCATCATGAATCTCTTCGCATATAATTTCCTGTAAGAATTTCTTTCTACCTTTTCAAGAATCCCAGGCAAATTTCAATTTCCCATACCTGCACGGCAATCTCCACCCAGCATACCTGAAACATTTCCTTCTCGAATGACATTTAATGCATACAACGCGTTAGATAAAATTCCTAAAAATAGCTCCTTAATGTGCATATGCACCATAAATACAAAACATTCGGCACCCATTGTTATCAATTGAAATGCAACGTCGGGCGGCTTGTTTTTACAGCTGCAGTAAGCCGACCGGCGATTCACCATCAATAGACAAACAATCATCAATTTCGTACGTCGCCACAAACTAATTTCCCTGCATATACAAATGCAGACAAGGGATTCGTTTCTGCCACCAATCCCATTAGCACCTTTTTTTCTTTCCAACGTCTATTATAGCGACGATACACAGCGTAAACATGACCCTCATTACCGGACGAATCATTTGGTCGCTTCTCCCTTTGTTCCTTTTTTTCTCGTTTCAGGGTTTGTTTATCCTTTGCTAAATGCAACGATAAACACGGTGATGGGTACGATCACACACATACCACCATGATCTGCATTACGAGATCTGGTTCTCTCTTGTGGTAGGTAAAACATATCCTTAATGGAGAGGATATCTACCACGACACCACAAACTAACCCCATAAGCGAATCATCTCTGCACGAGATGATTATGGCTGAGTCCTTTTACATCCGCCGATCGAGCAGGTCGTGGTCATTGTCGCTCCCGCTCTCCGTCACACGGCGGAGAAGCGTAAACATACGAAGTCGTGTTGAGCGTTGTGTTTAAGGTTTAACTTGTGTTCCAGGCTTTCTGTAACTAATATTAAAAATAAAAAGAACCTTCATTACAAATTCCAACGAGCGTTTAATTTCCCGTGCTGCAGTGCCTAGCAGTTTCCTGAGTGTTTGTTTTATCGTATTATTGTTTTTCTAGTGAACAGTTTGTTGCGGCGTCGCTCAGAGTTGTGTCCGGTGAACAGTTCGTGGGACGAAGTAAAACCCCGTGTCGTACGCCGGCACCACGACCTCGTACCCCACAAGGCTGTCTACAAAGATACATTCCTTGGCAGATGTGGGGTTTGAGATGTAGTGGGATTTATCATCTGATAGCGTCCATTGGAGATGGGGGAGGTTAAAATCGACAAGGCCAACGATGTCATCTTGGGAAAAACCCAGCTCAGTTAAGCGGTCGATTGCAGCAATTGCGAGTTCGTATGACTCGATAGTTTGCGAAGGCGGTATATAAAAGCAAATAATGTATAAGGACTTTAAGCAATATTCAATTTTTATTGCGACATACTCGAGGTGGGGAGAATAAGAGACGTTAAGATGTTGGTTCATTTCATTGAATGGCAAGCAACATGTGGGGAAGGAGGTCGCTACGCCAGCATGGGCGAGAGTTCTACCTCGTCTCCACTGTCAATAAATGTTCCACCGAAGGAAATCCGTCGTTCCGCCGACACGAAAGGAAACACCAAAACACCGTCCACCAACGCAAGAAGAGAAAAGTACGATTCGAATATACTGGTGGAAACTGCAACGCATGAAAGAAACGCACTGCTTTACTTTGTTTATTAATTAACTGTTTATTAGGAAGTGGGTTTTTTTTATAGATTTCGGACACAAATCTTATTTCTACACACGAACTGCGGCACAAACGTTTTAATCCACCGTACCTGCGCAGGTACGGTGGATGAAGACCGACCCGACCTCTCCGAAGATTGAATTACGACCCAAACGATATCCTCTCCAATAAGGATATCGTTTTTTACCTACCACCAGGGAAACGTAAAGTCTCTCTTGGTGGTATAGGAAACCAGATCTTGTAATACAGGTCATGGTGGTATGTGTGGGATCGTTGAGATCAATGCTATTCACACGTGCAGTGGAACAGCGAAACAGGCAGGCGGCAAGGACAAAAGAAAAGGCGACCAAATGGTTCGCTCTTTAATGAGGGTCATGTTTATACGATGCCTCGTCGCTATTTTCGACGTTAGGAGAAAAAGGTGCTAAAAGCAAATTGGATGTTTATGGCATCTCTGGCTGCAATAGAAACCGGGTTCATATTTGCATTAGGAAATGCTGGAAAATTTGGTTTCAGCGTCTATTGCGCTAATTATATGCAGTTGCTTGGGTTGTTTGTTGGTAAGACAAACAAAAAAGGTTGCCAGGCAATGTGTATGAAAAGGTATATGACGCGGCTGGGAAAATAGACGGCGCGATATTTATGGTCCCTGTCATGACGGTTACATTGATTGCAATCCGAATTATTTTGTTTACAGGAATTTGTCTGGTGCCGAATTGGTTCAGAATACCAAATAAGAAAACAAAGAAATCTTATGAAAAATTGTATGCGAAGGGATGCATGAAGGTAAGTTTTCTCTATAGGGATTTTAGGGTTATAATAATTGGGTCTGTTTGATGCGTGAAGCATCTAAGATGCTAATGCGAATTGCATTAGCGAAAGCTGGTGCAGACCCGGGTTATGGTTATGGGGGTTTTTTCAGGAAGGCGAGTCGTGGGATCTGGCGGAACCGCCACAAACACACTTCGGCAGGGGGAGTCAGGACAGGAATGAAGAACATCGTCGTCACGAAAAACGTTGAAGGAGGAAGGAACAGTTCTTGGTTATTGATACTGGGGATGAGGTTACTTTTAGTCAAAGCGTATATATCAAAGGGAGAGGAGTGTGTATTTTGTAAAATCGAATGGGTTTTGGAGTGAAGTCCTCTGACATTCTCATAGTAAATGGTCAGGGGGAGAGTGTGCGGTTGGCAACTGATTAGGGCAGAAAAAAACTTATTATTTACGGTTTCACAGCGATGGGAACCAGAAGCCATTTCCGTGCTGATGTAATGGCGAAAAGCCGAGAGGTCTTTTGAGACTTTAAGTGGGGGAATATTGAAATTTTCGTGGAATTTTATATACTGATTACGAAAGCTAGGGATATTGGTGGGTAGACCTTCCTGTTGAATGGAAACACTGATGCTCGTTTTTGTTTTCCCTTCATAGCGGACTGAATCAGGCTTGCCATTGAGGTAAGCAAGTTAGATGCAAACACATCCGTACACCAGTTTATTTCTGAGTTTATGAAGGGCGTAGCGATATACAGTTGACTTAAGGGACCGCGATTTTAACAGCAGGTGGTGACAGGAGATCAATTGTTGGTCGGGGAGAGGGGGTGTAGGGCGGGGGCGAGGTTAGGGCGTGCGGTGGGAGATGTGAAATTCAGTCTGGAGCTAGGTTCAGAGGACAAGTGTGATATACCCTGATGGGGAGAGCTTATAAGGTTGAGAGTGTGTGTTCTGTGGAAGTTGCTATACTTATTTCCGGTTTTGAGGTCGAAATGTGATATGGGGCTGGAGATAGGGGCAAAATGTGGTGTGGGAGGAGCAGTTGGGTTAATATTAGACAAGGCGTTATTACGGGAGCAATATTCCCGGTAACCTTTTCGAATGTCATTATCAATCAGGAGGGTATCGTGAGATCATTGAGTTCAATCACAACAATGGTGATTATCAAAAGAGGATTATTTAACCTAGTAGAGTATTGTTTATTGTATTGTTTAAAGATATTACTTAAAGTAATTGTTATTATATTTTGGTTATAGGTGTATAATTAATTAATAAGGACGTTTTTTTGGAAAATTTCGAAGAACGTCCGCCAGAACTCAATTCATGTAAAGGAAAAAGATTGATTTTCAGGAGATGTTAAAAAAAAGGTTTTATTATTTTTGTGGTATAAAGAAAATGTCATCCCTGTTTAATCAGTCGCTTTATTTTTTAGTTATTACTAGTTTTGTTTGTCAGGCTTTTCTGTGCTTTATACTTTTCTGGTGAAATGTAAAGTTCAAAAAATTTGATTACATTTTGTTTTTACCTGTTAAGTAAACTTTGGGTCTTGTGAGTAGGCCGTTAGAATACACTCACAACTACGACACCATGTCGTAAGAGGCGGCTAAAGACTAGGTGGGGTCCCAACGCCTTGGCCCCTGTTGAAATACCACACTGTCAAGTCATAGACCCCGTGAATTGATCGAGAAAAATCCCTGGCCATAGTTCGGAGCTTGGCTGATGGACGTGTTCGAGGAAATGTTGGTTTAGGTCGTAAGTCGTCCCCAAGGTGAGATACCATCACGTCACGTGATATCTTCAGGAGAGATTTTCGACTATGTTTCGGATGTATGGCTGATGGCCAGGACTGAAACGGAGATAAGTCATGATTGTACCTTCTGAAATAAAAAACTCCGGAGGTAAACTAGTTTCCCACTCGGATCTACTGGAGCGACTATGTCAGAGGGAACATCATGCAAATATGTTGATAAATAATCAAACTTTAAAAAATTCGTCATCGCGTAACCGGGTTCGTTCTCGAAACTCTGTCGACTTCCGAGCGATAACGGCATTTTGTAACATCAAGGGCATCGGTTTCACCAATACGAATGTAAACCCAGATCTGCAACATCCGCCTCAGGAAATTTGACCTACTTGAGAGCATACAAAGACGAGCGATCTGCCTGATCCGGGACCCGGCGCTGACATCGGGACTACAGTCGCTATCACATCGAAGGCGCGTAGCTGACTGCTGTCTGTTTTACAAATATTATCACGGGTACTGATAAAAGGTAACTGGTTTGGGGAACTGATGAAAGGTTCTCATGTCTTGCACTCGGGCCCATGTGTGAGGAGATCCGTTTGTTTACTCTAGATAAAAATCGATCGCGCGACCCGAGAACCGTGAAATGATTGGACTATCTTCCAGGTACTGACGGATTTTTGGGGTTTCTACAAGGCGCCGAAGAACCACCCATCGCTTTACCCCCACCTAACCTTCCTCTTTCCATACATACTCCATGGTACTTACCTGCAATTTTGGGCAGCGTAAGCTACTCTGCATCATGCCCCCTGAATTCGAATTCGGTTACCTATTCAGGTAACCAACATGAATCCCCGAACATGTCAACGCACAAGGCTAAGCAGCATTTTCTCATGCACGTGCATGACATGTTCATCCTCGCCTTATCGGCTGAACCTTCGGTCGATCAATCAAACAACAATCTACAGCACAGCCCATTGCTGGCTGCCTACAGGGATTTCAAATGTTGTTTTACCATAAACACACACCCGACACATCGTCCGACTGGACGTTGGCAATCTGCGTACAAAGTATTGATGCTGTACGCAGTGGCCAATAAGTAAACACACAGTATGTCACTGTGTTCGTTTGCTTACCCGCTCATTAACCCAAACAACGAGCAGCCACGATTGACACGCTGGGTATCGAAACGGCTGTCGTTTACCCAATGTAAACAGACAAAAATATTTTTGCCTGACGGGAACATCTCTGGGATTAACGTATCCTAAAATAAATATGCACCCATGCATCGTAACCTCGATCATCTTATCGAAGTCTGTTGATATAATACCAACAGAATAGGAAACCAATTCCTATGATTCACGATGGCATGGTCAGCCATCCTCGGTGGCGGATCGTTTGTTTGATCAGCCGGCGTATCTGGATTTCCATTTACGCACCCTTCGTTTTTGCGTTGTCGTGGATGGATTTTCATCCAGGCCTCTACGGCCACAGGGGAAATGCTTCGGTTATGGATTCCAGTTCGATCGCTCTTTGGTTATTACCAAGGAAAAGATCGGATTGGCTACTTCCAGACCGATGGAAGTCCATCTTCACCCCTGGCCTCAGATTTCTACCATCACCGCGATCGGGCGAGTTTTCGAGAGGAGTTCGATTGCCTTTCACCAAGAGTCAGCTTCCACCCGGAGTGGTGTAACGTATTATTTTTCGCAGTGGCGTTTGAAGGGAGATTCCATCGTCCGCTGCAGCCGTTGTCGGGGAGATCAACGAATGTTCATCACTATTTGTTGTGCGTGTATCCGAAATAGATTTCATAAAGAACCGACTGTGCTTAATTTTTATGCAGTTTAAGAACTCGATTAATTAAATTTGTCTCGAGTACGAGAAGTTTTACGTCAAAATAGATTTAACAAAGAGCCAATTGTGCTTAAGTTTTATACAGTTTAAGAACTCGATTGATTAAATTTTGTCTCGATGGTGAGAAGTTTTACGCCAAACTAGATCTAATGAAGCAGACAATAAAGAAATTTATAAACAACATTCCAGTGTTTAAATTCTCCTCTCTCAAATCTTGCGGATGAATTAACCTACCCAGAGACAAGTCGGTGGAATATTAGTGAATCTCTGTCCTTTCCGACACACTTTAACTAATAAACACCACAGATTTAAACCGGTCGAGAAAAAAGGAGCAATCACGGGCACGTGTTCGCCTTTCCTAAGATAAAAAATAAAAACAAATACACACGGATATCTTATGTTTGTTCAAAATTCCCACGACGGATTGCACTACCGAAACCGATAATAAGGATTTCATAACAGACGTTCACCTGCAATCTAAAGACCTTTAAGATGCAGCCACCACCTGCTCCTTCGATGGTGGTTGGACTGATACTCTGAAAGTTTGTATCGCCATAGGATGCGATATCCGATTTGCGGTTGGATCACTGGCTAAAGCTCTGTATTGTAGAATTATCGGCCAATTAAGGACCATGTCCAAGAAACGATTTGTGCTGGAGACTCAAGCCAATGGTATTTTTCGAAGATCACATATCCTTTGGCGCATTAAAAAATAGTGACGGCTGACCAAGAATTGGTCCCAAGCGACTTCTCTATCCCGAAATTGAAGCTAAACTTGAAAGGATGCTTGGCGGTATAGTTGTCGTGGATTGTCGCTATGGCGGATTTGTATGTCGTCCAAGTGTCGTAGGTCTCTGGAATGTTCCGCCGAACACTGTTCACGAACATGAAAATAACTTGGTAGATGGGCACCGTCACAAATGAAACACAAATTTCTTTTATTTATTGATCACGTCCCTTTTATTTTATCGTTGATAATCAAATTATAATGTTTTGTTCTTAAAGTAATTACAATGACTCCACTATGTTCTTTAGCACTCTTAATCACGGATGACACCTTTCCGATAATTTTTGTTCGGTTCTTACAGTTGTTAGTTTAACTTTATTAGGTTCTTAGCACTCTTAATATTTTCCACTATTCAATCAAAGGCGAAACTAGACTTGTGCGTATCTTTGCGAAACTCGAACGTCTTTCAAAAGTTGTAAGGACTCGTATTTTACTGCGAGTTATTTCTACTATCGTAATCTTCTCGCGGTTCGACCTCCTCGGTGGGGTTCGCTATCCTGCTGTTCTATAAAGACTTTTCTAACACGACATCTTGACTATGATCCTCTCCGTTCGACTCTCTTTGTTGGAACCGTCTCGTTCGACTAAATTCCACTTCGCCATCGGCAAGGGAAATCTCCCCGGCGCATCTCTGCACAGAACTTCCCATCATATCTGCTAACAGACTTTCCCATAGTATCTGTTAACAGCATAAAATTTCCCATTGCATCTCAAAAGGAGAACGTCCCATAGGATATGAAAAGGAGAAATCTTACCTCATAATCATCAACACCATTAGCTGTTGGTTATCGGAATCTTGTTCCTTTTGTTTTAAGATCGGATTCCGCCGCTTATTCTCCGATCTTTCCGTGGGATATGTTTAGGTTACCCATCTGGCTTAAGGTAACAATGTTCTTGAGCGTTTCAGCTGGGTAATAAAAGGAACCGTGGGATTGGTATGGTTTCTTTGTTAGGATTTTCGAACCATAAACATCTAGCGAGCGATCTACGTTAAGATGTTTATGATTGCATGACTATTGGACGGCAGCGAAACGATATGCCTTGTTCGCACAACTGTGCCTTTTGCGTTAGGGTCATGCAAGGGATTTATGTGCTAATTGCTATTAGCTACCAGAGTAGGCATCCGTTGTTCGGTTTATTTACCGACAATGGTATTTCATTGGAAACATCGCGTTGATGCTTAGAATGGGTGAGCGATTTACATGCGACACTTCCCTGCATGGCGCATTTGCTTAGATGCGATGCTTTCCTGTCTTTTGGAATTGGGTTGAATACAATGTAGGGGTGCGTTGAACTTGATATTGGGAGCTTTTGAACGTTTAGTTCCTTGCTTTGTGATATCGGGTTCAACGTCGCTGCATGTCCTATAACCTTTTGTTTTGGGTATGGTTACTGACTATTGGGACACGTGTTTGTGGGCACGTGTGCTGAAAAAGGTGAGAAAAGTTCCTTGGCGGAAAGGATACCTCAACCTGTAGTGCATTGTATGGTTCGTAGAACCGCTACAGATGTTTTTAATAACATTTCGACCATCACAGACAATTGCACAAAATGAGCTATAACACAAATTTGATTCATTCTGGAATCGCTGTAACAAATGTATTGAATAAAAAAAATTGAAAAACATTTAGATATTTTGTTTCAATGACGTTTTCCCCGGCTAAATTCGAAACTTATTTGTCGTCATGTGTGTTGCTCTTAATGGGGGGATGGGAGCGAACATACAGGGCAAAGTCTCTGATTGCTTTCAACCCGGCGAAGGCCAGGACGATCCTTGTCCCTTTTCAAGCCAAGTTGACACCCCCGGGATAGCTACTTTGGCACCCGCCAAGTAGTGAGCCAAAGCATGCAGCGACATCCCGAGAAAGGTTGGCGCAACCTAATAACCTTGCCCGGAAAAACAAATCATTATGGAAAATTTTACAAGCCTCAGACTTGTTAAATAAGGCCAAGACCGGATCCCGGTTGTAGTGCCAATGATGGTGATGATGATGTATTGCTCTTAATGACTTTTTAACATCGTTCCTGTTAACCAAATTAGCGTAGAGAAAAACCAGTTCCAGAAGGTTTTTGATTGCGCGTTTATCACTTGGGCTTGTTGAAGATAGCTAGCATCTGGTGATGGATTTCAGTCGCCATTCATATTTTGATTTACAAACATGTCTCATGATCTGTGGCCGTACAGACGTAGCACACATCGGGATATGCCCAGTCTGTTGGACGGTGATTCTCTAGGCCTATGTGTAGATTCGTATACTCCCCACAAGTTCACGTAGAAAGTCAACTTCCAGCATAGGTTTGTGGCGATTCCGCCAGATCCCACGGCTCGCCTTCCTGAAAAAACCCCCATAACCATAACCCGGGTCTGCACCAGCTTTCGCTAATGCAATTCGCATTAGCATCTTAGATGCTTCACGCATCAAACAGACCCAATTATTATAACCCTAAAATCCCTATAAAGAAAACTTACCTTCATGCATCCCTCCGCATACAATTTTTCATAAGATTTCTTTGTTTGCTTATTTGGTATTCTGAACCAATTCGGTACCAGACAAATACCATAAATATCGCGCCGTCTATTTTCCCAGCCGCGCCATATACCTTTTCATATACATTGCCTGGCAACCTTTTTTGTTTGTCTTACCAACAAACAACCCAAGCAGCTGCATATAATTAGCGCAATAGACGCTGAAACCAAATTCTCCAGCATTTCCTAATGCAAATATGAACCCGGTTTCTATTGCAGCCAGAGATGCCATAAACATCCAATTTGCTTTTAGCACCTTTTTCTCCTAACGTCGAAAATAGCGACGAGGCATCGTATAAACATGACCCTCATTAAAGAGCGAACCATTTGGTCGCCTTTTCTTTTGTCTTTGCCGCCTGCCTGTTTCGTTGTTCCACTGCACGTGTTAATAGCATTGATCTCAACGATCCCACACATACCACCATGACCTGTATTACAAGATCTGGTTTCCTATACCACCAAGAGAGACTTTACGTTTCCCTGGTGGTAGGTAAAAAACGATATCCTTATTGGTGAGGATATCGTTTGAGTCTTATTCCATCCTCCGACCACGCTGGTCGCACGGTGAAACTCCCGCTCTCCGCGCCACCAGCGGAGAAGCGTAGACAGTAACACGCGAATATATACCCGGAGTCGTGTGTGTTTTATTTTTCAACTCTAGGAAGTTTTAGTTTATTTTTTTCCACGTAAATTTATCCGTGAATCTATGAAATAACGTAAATTTATTGATCCCAAATTGTTTATTATCGAAAACATATAAATTTCAAAAAAAAAAAAATCGGTATGCAATAGTCTCATTGATAAAACAATATCATTAAGTTCATACGAAAGTGTTCAATAGTTTTTTTGTGTAAACGAATAAATCATACAAAAATGTAAAAGACAAACAATAAACAATTTATAAATTTCATTTAACTGTCTTGTGGCGGAGTTTTACTTCTTGTGTGTGACAATTTTTCAATTTGTTAACTGGTGGAACTTTGTTTCGGTGAGGATGGGGAGTGAAGTGAACCGTGTGCCCGTGTCCGGCATTAATACTTCTCCTCCCCACAGGTTTCTTAGATGGTTTAAACAAAGGCACTCATTCTTTAGCCGAACCACACGAACGTGGAATAGTCTGTCTGTAATTGTAATATCCAGGCATTCAAGACCAATGTATACCGATACGTCCTTTCTTTGTCGGCTCCTTCTTTTGTCCGCAATGTGCTGAGACAATTTTCGAAACTCCCTTTTGTGCGAGGATGTATATAAAAAAAAGAAACATGCTGTCCTCCCAAATTGATTCCTAAGCCAGTGAGAGAAATATGGATGACCTTCACAAAAATTCTCATTTCAAGTTCGATCAGTGTAACGTGACTCGAATAACGTTGTACGAAAACCGGACACCGATGGATCTGTAACATTTGTCCAACTGTATGGCGTGGCCGCTTATGAGAGGTATCAAAAACGATTATCCTTGAAGGATAATAAGATTTTACAGTTCATAAAGACCGCTTCTTCTAAGTTAAACATCCAAGGAAGTTCAGAGAAGGGAACATAACAGTTTCGGATGCGTGACAAGCAGAGCTTCAAGGATAATTCGTTGGTCCTGGTTATAATAAATAAATTAAGGTGTGCACTAGACAATCTATTACAGCCCTAATGAGACAGTTCATCTACCTGTACGATATAGGATGCCATCCACATTCATCCTGAAATACATGTTCTGGTGAAGAATCTATGACATGTCATTCCCACTCAAATTACATGCGGTAGAGTCAATCCAGCGGCAAGAACGTCGCTGTTATCCTTTATACCCGATTCGACAATATTTGGTACATTCGTCAATTAGTTTAGTTAAATGTGATGTGAAGCACTATTAATTAACTCCCATTACATATCCTTGGCAGATCCTTTAGTTGACACGTATACGAAACGTCTCTGGTAGGCAGCAGTGTACATATACGAATAAAAGTGTGCGGATGTAACTGTATACTCATCTGTAATCGCAGTTAAATTCTCTCGAGACGTTCTTCACATCTCCTACAGTTGATAATGAATCCTTAAGAAAATTGTTTGCCAACCACAACAGTAGCAGCATGCGCCACATGAAAGGATCGTGAATGGGCTCGGGTTATTCATACTCAAATTACTTAACCCTGGAGGGTGATTCAGTATGTATGAGGACTATGATGAATCACCTGTTTTGGCGCGTGCGGGCTGCCTAGAAGATACACATATGCGATCTGTCTTATTAAACAAGGAGGAATTTATTAATTTGCTCGCTTCGGGGAGCCTCTGTGGATTCCTAGACAGTTTTCAAATTTCCTGGAGATGGGATGTTTTAACTGTTTATTTGGTTAGATATGTGCTTGTGTGTGTTATTTTGGCTCGTCTTTTTATCATTTGCAATCGTCCCTTTGGACAATCTAACGATGAAGGAATTAAATTATCTTTGCGAAGTACACTTGCTATAATTCGAGCTTTCTAAGTCGTCAACCGTACATTAGAGAACGAGAAAATAGATCGCTGTCATGTATCGATGACGATAACAGAAAGGACCAGAATAAAAGAATGTGACGTGCATATAATAAAATGCAAATTTAAATTGAATCAGAATAATGATAGTAGTACCTCCGCCGAAATGATGTGCAGTTGCAAGAAGGATCCAGGATCCGTTTGCCATTGTCATAGACTTGGATGGATACCAATTTTTCGTTTCGAGTTCCTGAGTCCTTCAGACTGTAGTTAGTTGAGTTTTGTTTCAAGAACTTGGTTTCCTTTTCCTTCTGTTGCTCTTCTGTTCGTTTCTTTGTTTCTTTTTTTTTTTTGTTTCTCTTTCTGTCCTTGTATTTTATTTATTTATTTAACTTTTCTTCTTTTTTTTTTGCTAAATTGAGATGAAATTTCTTCGAAAGTCCTTGTGCCTGCCTCTATGTGCATCTATGTGGGTGGTGGTGAATGGGTGCCAGTATGTTTTCGTTCTACTGTCAGAAAAAATTTATTATAAGTTTTTCTTTTACCTTTTGTTTAGTCCTTAAAGGATTCTTTGGTATACGTGCATAAAATGGGAGGAAATGCAATTTACGAAGAAGGATATTCGATGAAGAGCGAAATTGCAATACAGCGCACCCCGTTTCATGGATGTATTTCAAATTTATGAATTTTCAAGTTGCTAGGTTCACGAACTAACAGGACGACGTTAGGTACTGGAGTTGCGAAGGGTTGTGAAAATTCGATTTGACATTGAATTACTTTCGGCACTGTGAATGTGGGTGTACAAAAGGGCTAAACGTTATTGTAGTGAATCGCATCTGAATAACCTGGGATTTGTGATTATGTCAAGAGATAAACTATTGTACTCAATGAAGGATAACAAACAATATTGCATCTCAAGTCAGAGTTTGAAAAGGTTTACTGGTATCTTAGATGGTCTTGTTTACAAACCCCATATGAATACTTTCGAATAACTGATATTGCAGCATATATCAAACATATTATGAACAGATTCAACGAAGTAAAGACCGAGAAAAGATCTAAAACTCTCCTCATTCAACACATACTCGTATAGTTTTTTTCCCCTATGTTATTTTGTTTACAGTTGAAGGCAATGTTATATTTTCAGGGGCGAAGGAACACACTAGTTGGGTGAGCACAAAAAATAAAACCATAAGAAATAGATGTATAGCACTTTGTGGTAGTTGGAAGAAGTTGCACGTAAAATTGTATGGTCTCTTAACTCAACTAAAAATTGATTTGACACCATAAATTTTAGTAGGGTGCATTCTGATGTGTTAACACAATTTACTCAGCCAAGTGAATGATATCCTTTCTTGTCAGAAGTCTATTGGGTTTAGTATAGCCGATCATTTGATACTACGTTGGATTTTATTGTTGTTGTGTTGGAGTGTATGAGAATCGATTCGCTATATGACGCTACATTATTTTTTTTATTTGGTAGATAATTACATTTATGGTATATTTTACAACTAGTACTTAAGAGATTTAGGATAGCAATTCCTTTACAACTATAATCTTAAATCTATATAATGACAATAGCACAATTTTAATGAATAACAAATAATAAATTAAGGGAAAACTACGATAAAAAAACCATTATTTGAATCTTAAGACTAATATTGCACGGGCTTCCGGTTATCTTATATAGTAATGACCTCGATATAATTTTCATAGACAGAGTACATATGTAGTGATTTAGGATAACGCAAGACGGGAAACAAGAACATTGTCAGAAAAAGAACAATTGACAAAGAAGTTTCGATTGATTTTGTCAATAAGGAACTCTACCGGTTTAACGTTAGCGTTTTCATGTAGTTCATGTGTCGTATAATGCCATGGCAAATTTAGCAACATTTTCAATATTTTATTTTGACACCTTTGCAATTTTATTTTGTGTGTGCGAGCACAATTACACCATACAGGGGCCCCGTACAGGAGTATCGCTTGAAAAATGGTTTTAAATATTATAATTTTATTTTCGATGCTAAGCTTTGACTTTCTACACACTAATGGATACATAACTCTTACGACTTTGTTTATTTTGTCAATTGTGGTAGTGATGTGTTTTTGAAAGATAAGTTTTTTATATAGAACAATACCTAGATATCTACAGTCAGCAAAGACTAATGACCTTGCCCGGAAAAAAAAAAAAAAAAAAAAAAAAAACAAATCATTATGGAAAATTTAACAAGCCTCAGGACTTGCTAAATAAGGCCAAGACCGGTTCCCGGTTGTAGTGCCGATAATGATGATGATGATCTACCGTCTTCGGGCCAATCAATATCAACTGCACACATACTGAGTTTAGTGCCATTTGGTAGGTAGCAGTGTTTCCTACATCTCGAAAACCAGACAACTTGTGTTTTATTACCATTTATTTTTATTTTCCATTTCCTGTAATATACTGCTAGTTTGTCAAGAGCTGTTTGCAAAGAGTTGTAGACATTAGTGAATAAGGCACCCGAAGAGAAAATGGCCGTATCATCGGCAAACATAGCTACCTGAATGTTTTCCCCTAGACATGGTAAATCTGCGACACACAATGTGAATAATATGGGACCAAGGACCGAGCCTTGGGGTACACCATAGTGGATTTGGTGAGTAGAGGACATATTTTCTCGAACGAAGAAAGCACTGGATAATTTTGATAAGCGGCATTGGCAGCTTAAGCTTCAGTAGCTTATAGATCAAGGCATCGTGCCATACCGTATCAAAGGCTTTTTCGATGTCTAGAAGAACCAGTCCAGTTGACTCCTTGTCGATGAATTTACCAGCTATGTGGTTTTTAATGCGTAAGACTTGGTGGATTGTGATGTGACCACTACGGAAACCGAACTGAAAGTATGGTAAGATGTTATTGTCTTCCACAAAACGATCAATCCTTTCCTTAATGATTTTTTCTAAGAGCTTACTTAGACAGCTAAGTAGACTAATAGGTCTGTAGCTTTCGGGGCTGTTCTTCGGTTTGCCGGGTTTCGGGATAGGTATTACTTTTGCTGTTTTCAAACAGTCCGGAAAATAACAATTCTTAGGACAAGCGTTGAAAATGAACGTTAAATAGTTACTTGCAGCAAGTGGAAGTGCTTTGATTAATTTGTTGTTAATATTATCGAGACCCACAGCCTTTTTCGATTTCGATTTTTTTATCAATTCTTTAACTTTGCTGATATTAGTTGCGTAAGTACTTTCAGCTGGTGTTTTTTTTTTTTTTTTTTTTTTTTTATTATAGATATCATTTTTTATTTCTTCCTATTATTATAATTTACTTACTTGCTAGACAAAAATGATTAAACTCTAGCTTATGTTATCTTATTTCTTAACTTACTGGTCCCTTGCGGACTCTCTAAGTTACATGCATACGCTTAAAGCATGAAAATTTGTCTTTCGACACTATGGTTTATTTTGTTTACATGAATTTTTAGGGAACTTAATTGGATACAAAGAAAATGAAGAAAAGAAAAAACTTTGTTCTTGTTATTGTTTTTACCTTATATCTAACTTAAATACTAAACTATCTATAGATTTTTTTTTTTTTTTTTTTTTTTTTTTTTTAACTTAACTCTATTCTAAACTTAACATCAAAACTAAATTTTCGAAATGCTAAATCTATGTAAGCTTTCCGTTGTTTGTCGGGTTTTTTTTTTTTTTTTTTAATTATTATTATTATCATTGCTTTAGTTTTATAAGGAAACAGGGTTTTATGTGCCACTCAGCCACCAAAATCTCTGGTGTTGCTTATTCGCGTCTTTTCGGTCTCTCTGTGCTACTGCAGTACTGAACTGCAGGCTCTCTTCATTAGTGTGCGCAACCTCTCGATTAAAACATATTCGTTTATCTATACCCGACCGACGCACGTGATAAATCAACGGTATAGCGGATTCATTTTGTATGAGGCCGTTCATGTCAAGACTAAGGAATGCTTCTGGTGGAATAAAGCCATTGCGACGTACCACCTCATAATACATATTGTTTGGGTAATATGCACCAAAAATCAAATCGTTCTGTGAGCTCATTGATCTCGCAATATGCCCTCGGATCAGCTTGATCATAAAGTTATCCACTCTGTTTATATTGGCCCCACTGTACAACGCTTCATTGGGATAATATTTTTGTGATCGGATTCAGGAGTCCGATGTAACTTAAGGCACGTCCTGAGGCATTGCCTCTCAAAAATCCGAATCTTTTCCATTAAGCTAGGTCCCACATTAAACCACACTGGGCATCCATATATGATCATCGGTCTGATGAGAGCCATGTAGCATATAACTTTAACTCTGCTGTCAAGTTGACTACTATGAAACAGTCTTCTTGTCATAGCGTAAGCTTTCTTTGCCCTGGCTAGGGCAGCTTCCACATGTTTGTTAAAATATAGATACTGATCCAGCCAGATGCCTAAGTATTTGACTACGGTTTTGGTTTCCAGTGTTTGTTGGTGTGGTCCCATAATAGCTAGCTTTCGCCAGTTTATCCTGGTGTCTCTGGTAGCTTGAGCCAGTGGTGTTCTAAAGAGGATGGTTTCACACTTCTGGATATTGATTTTGAGTTTCCAGTTGTTGCAGTATCGCTGAACATCATTGAAATCCCCTTGTAATAATCCGTTAATGATTTCAATTTTTGGTGCTGTTCTATATATTATCAGATCGTCTGCATAGGCAATAGCCTGATGAAGAGACCTTACCAGGTCGCTAGTGTAAATATTAAAAAGGATCGGAGATAACACCGCTCCCTGTTGTAAACCGTTTTCTATATTGTAAGTAATGTTAGAGGTCACATTGCCACTTTTGACGATGAATTTCCTTTCATTCAACATGTCGTATAGTATATACAGTAGTGGTCTATGAATGCCTAGTCTCATTAGCTTGTAATATAACCCCTCTAACCAAACGGTGTCGAAGGCCCTCTCCAAGTCAATCAAACAGGCACCTGTACACTGTTTCAGATTTTTATTCCACTGAATGTCTGAAACCAGTTTTGCTGCGGCATGTGTGGTTTCATGACCAGCTTTAAAACCAAACTGGTTATTTGGAATAATATTATTGTCCTCAACCTATTTAAGTAGAGCCTTGTTTAGAACCTTTTCGAATACTTTACTGATACTCGGTAACAAACTGATCGATCACCGATTTTTTGGGTTTGTTCTATCTTTCCCTTTTTTTGGTAACGGTTGGATGATGGCCGTTTTCCAACGTACTGGATAGTGTGCGTTGTTCAGAGCGTTGTTAAACAATACTGCATATATGTCCATTGCGATTGGAGGAAGATGTTTTAGTACGATATTGGGTACTCCATCGATTCCAACTGATTTTTTGTTTCTTAATGATGCAAAGACGCCATGGATGTCTTCACTAGTGATCAAAAGACTGTTGGCGCTTTCGACAGCAATCTCGGCGTTTGCCGTATTTTCATTACTGAATTCGTTAAAACCATGGTTTTCCGATCGCCACTGTGAAATATCATTTCGAAGATGACCATAATTCAGTAAAACTCTATCTTCCAAGCCATGGTTGCGACGAATTACTTCATTTGCCTTGTACAGTTCTTGAAAGACGGCCCCTACAACATTCACTTTTTCCAAGGGATCTTCAAACACAAAAACTTCGTCATTTAGGATGGCGTTGTTTGTGTCTATGCCTATATTTGCCAGCATTCATTGGTTTTCGTCAGTTCGTGGTATTTGGAGACACTGAATCTCGTTTTCATTACTCCGTCTAAATATTTTATTAATTTGCGGAAACATACTAGGGTTGTTGGATTTTACCGCCCGAACTTTGTTGTTCCAATACAAATTTGCTGATAGCCTATAGTTGGCTTTTATCAGCTGTTGGAGATTTTTTAATCTGGACTTCAGTGATATTATCGCCTGGTCGTGCCTATCAATAAATCGTCTGTACCGTAGTTTTAGTTGCGACAGAAGTCTACTTTTTTTTCTGTGGAGCGCGTTGATTGTGGCGTTTCGGTACATGTTGATGTTGTCCGTAGGTGTGGTTTTTGGTATTGTTTTGTCCATAGTTTGTTTTATGGTTTCGTCCATTTTTTGTATGTATTTGTCGATGTCATCGTTGGGTATGTTTCTGTTGGTAGGAGGGTTAATGTCTTTTAAGCGAATTTCTCTTGTTAAGGTTCTCGTGAAACGCGTCCATCGCATACCCCAATAGTTATAGGGTTGCGGTATCATACATTCACCGAGTTCCACAACTTCGCTTGGTGTTTTTATCAATATTGATAATGCACAATGGTCGCTGTCATACTCAATTGTGCGTAGGCAGTTTATATTTTGTCTGTTAGTATGTGTATGTTTAAGGCGTGTGTCAATAAGCATAATATCGAGGAACGAGCCCCCTCTGGGGAAAGAAGGATATTCTGTAGCTAGCAGGTCAACTTTATATTCAATGTGATGTTGATCTAGCCAACTAGCTAGTTGATTCCCTCTCGTGTTGGATATGCTATTTCCCCAATTTGGGTGTTTAGCATTCAAATCGCCACCCACGATGTAATAGTTCCCTTCCGAGTAAAGTTGTAAGCATTGGAAAAGAGTCTCTAGCTCCACTATAAATTGATTTTGTTGATGTGCTTCTGGTGCGTAGGCAGATATCACATACATCCCCCTACCTTGTCGGAGGGGTATGCGGATAATGCACGCTTCAAGCACCTGAAATCTGCGAATCTCACCACTATATATTACCTTATGTTGAAGTTGTTTTTTAATAAAGATTGCCACCCCTCCTCCTTGTGTGGAGTTGGGTCGGTCTCTTCGTATAATGTCGTAGTTTGTGTGACTTAGTTTATGGCTCTGATTCAGCTTAGTTTCGCTAGCCAGAAGCACGTCAGGACTTTCGTCTTGCAACAGTTTAAAGAGAGCGGCTCTTCTCTCGATTCTGATAAGTGAATTTACATTCACGACTAAAGCCTTAATTGTGCTTTCTGTTGGGGGGTTTATATTGACGGCTGGCTAGGCAACTGCGAATAGACCCAGTCTAGTCTAAGGTCCTGTTCTTTTATTTGTTTTTGCATTTGTGTCATCTGCGTCTGAATAGCGAGCAAGGTTGTGAGCACATCTGCTAGTGTTACTGTTTCTGGAGGCACAGTATGTTGCGGCGGTACCCGTGTGGTGGGTTGTGGCGTGTTTCTCCTGCCAGCTGTTACTTGAGCATACGAGAACTGGGGTGTTACATTTAGTGCTGGTCGGCCTTGAACTATCGGGCGTTCTGATTTTCGTTGCTGTGAAAACTTTTTTTTCCTGTAGTTCGCGGAACTTAGGACAGCCTCGATAATTAGCGGGGTGTCCCTCACTCTTACAAACTGCACACTTTAGAAGAGATCTGTCGTCTACCCTTTCTTTACCTAACGTGCATTGTTCTGCGCTGTGGTCCTGTCCGCATCTTACGCATCGATACTGCATTTCGCAGTTTGCTGCTGAGTGCCCGAACCTTTGGCAGCGAAGACATTGGATTATATCTCTGCCTTTTTTCAATTTGTCCCATGTGACAATTTGATGGTTCAGGATAGTGATTTTCCTAAGTCCACCAATTTTGCTCCCAGGGCCCAGCTGCACCAGGAAGAATGGTAATTTTCTATTCTCCCGTCTAGCCCTAGCTGTATTGAAAGGTTTTACTGCGATAAACTCAATATCATTATAGTTAAGCTCTCGCAGCGTTTGTAATAGAACTTCTGGTTCTGTTTCAGGGTCAACGCCTTTTAGTAGAACCGTTATATTCTTTATTTCTTTCGGGGTGTACGTGTAAAATTCCGCGGTGGCCCGTTTTAGCACATTTTTCATTTTTTCGAAATCCTTAACCGAATTTGTCTGTATGGCCAACCTGTTCCCTGTCAGTCTTTTAATTGAAAAATCTTCCCCAATAGAAAGCTTACATAGACTTACCAGTTCGTTACAGTCCATATCTGTAATGTTGATGGGTGGCATCTTCGTTTTCCTTTTTGCTGCCTGTTGCTCTTGTTGTGGTTGTTGTTGCGTCATCTGTTGTGGTGGACATTCTTTTTGTTGGCTTGGCTTCTGTTGTGCACATTGTTGCTGATTCTGCTGTTGTTTCGTTATTAGCTGCTCCTTTTCAGCAAATTCCTTTTTCCTGTGACGCTTCTCTGCTAATTGCGCCCTTGCTCGGGCTAGCCTTGTTTCAAGATCGCTGATTTCATCTTCTTCGTCCTCAGTGTCGGTAGTCGCTAAACATGCAAACATGTTATTGCTGAGATGGCCGTCATTATATGGAACCGCAGGGAATAGATTGTCCTCTTTCATTTTGTGCGCCTTTTCGAGCAAGTCTGCTATTGCCTCGTTTGGCTTGTTTATTTTTGTTGCAGCTCGTGTTAGTGGGGAGCTCGCCGGGCGTTTTATTAACGCGGACTTCGGTTTTAATTTTTTAATATTTTGTTTTTTGTCTGCCATTCTGCATGCTGAGGGCCCATACACCGAGCTTGTTGCATCCAAGATAGCAGGCCAGTCTTTGTTTGAAACCAGTTCTTAGGTTGGATTCACTTTGTAATTTCACTGTATATTTTAGTTCCTTTTGTTTCTTCTTTATTTATATTTATTGTTTTTGTTTTGTTTTTCTCTTACTTCAATTTTTTTTTTTTTCGCTAAACATGTGCTCACATACACTCTCACAGTTGATTAGTATTAAACGGTGTTTGTTTTGACTGTCAAACCACGTGGCTTCGTTCTCTTTTATTTGTTTATTTTTATGTATAATAACTTTATTTTGAGTGTTCTTGTCACTAGAATTGATTTATTTATAAATAGTCTTATTATTTCAAATTTCACTCGCGACTCATAAGAGTAACTTTTACATTTATCTCGATCGGCGAATTTAAAACACGTCCGCACTCGGTCAGTGTGTATCGTTGTGTGCTTTCAGCTGGTGTTTGAGAAAGTACATGGATAGTGTTAGCAACTTCAGCTTCAGTATACGCGTCGCTTAAATGCATAGATATGGAGTGGTTCTTACTAAACGTGTTAGCAAGTAGGTTCGATTTCTCCACTGAAGAAATAAACAATTTGTCTTGAACTTTAAACGGAGGAATACTTGACCCTCTCTTTTTCATAATTTTTGATATTTTCCAGAACGGTTTGCTTGCTTTGTCAAGAGAGGAAAGGTGTTTATTCCAACACTTGTTCCTATATGTTGAGATTTCGTTTTTAATGATATTATTTAAGACTTTAACATTAACTAAAAAACAGTCGATTCTATGACGCAGCCATTTTCTTCTTTCAGAGTTTCGTAGCCTAATCAGATATAAGATATTTTCAGGAAGCGGTGCCTTATCAACTGGAGCAGTGGAACATTTAGGCATCGCAAGATCGGCCGCTCTATTGATCATCATCATCATCGGCACTACAACCGGGAACCGGTCTTGGCCATATTTAGCAAGTCCTGAGGCTCGTTAAATTTTCCATAATGATTTGTTTTTTTCCAGGCAAGGTCATTAGTCTTGCGCCGGAGGCTCCCCGACGGTGAATCGAACCCTGGTCTCCCGTGTGACAGGCGGGTATACTAACCACTATAGTATCGAGGAGCCCTATTGATAACAGAAACAAAATTGGTACATAGGATATCAATGTGCTCGCTGCAGGTTATAGAATTTAGGCTGGTATAACCTAGAACCAAGTTCGTGTTTATATATGATTTATAACAATTCCAGTTGGCGGCGGAATAAGTGTGGTATAAACTGGTACGATTTACAACTTCTGTATGATTCACTGTGAGGCTGATCGGAAGGTGGTCTGAACTTAACGCATTTAGAGTTAATGGCACTGTGCAGTAATTTGGAATATTAGTGATATATAGATCAAGAGTTGAGGGGTTCTTGTTAGCACTCGCTGGGATATAGGTGGGGAGAAGTGGATAAAGTATGGAAAAACTTGGGCTGGATTCAGTAACATCTAGTAAAATGTTACCCCAGCAGTTTGCCCTAAGACAATTCCACGACTGATGTCTGCAGTTTAGATCACCACCAATAATTACCTTGTTTCGAGTGTTGAGTCTATACAATATTTGCAGATCCCGCTTAAAGTAAGTAGATTTCTCAATGTTTCTATTTCCTCCAGGGAAATAGACCGAAAAAATACTCATCATCATCATCATCATCGGCACTACAACCGGGGACCGGTCTTGGCCTTATTTAGCAAGTCCTGAGACTTGTTAAATTTTCCATAATGACGTTGTTTTTCTTCCGGGCAAGGTCATTAGTCTTGCGCCAGAGGCTCCCCGACGGGGAATCGAACCCCGGTCTCCCGCGTGACAGGCGAGTATACTAACCACTATACTATCGAAAAATACTCACCTTGGGTTATCACTTAATGTTACATCTATACTAATTTCCTCAATTAACTTAAGGTGCAATGAAGGACGCAAGGTATGTTCTATACATTTTTTCACAACAATGGCGACACTTCCACCACTATCATGTACCCTGTCTAGGCGATAACATATGTAATTTGGATGAGAGAAAGAAATGTCTTGTTTGAGCCAGGTTTCTGAAACAAGCGCAATATCAATATTAAAATTTATCAAGAAATTAAAAAATGCATGCTGTTTGTTTTTGATGCTTCTCGCATTCCAAGTTATGATGCTAAGAGAGCTTCTTAACATGATTTTTCCGAATATATATACTTAATAGCTTATGAGGTGATGACGTTAAATTGATCAGCTTTAGTTTGACAAGCACTAAGCTTGGTTACAACTTCATTAAGAACAGAATTTATCTCGCTATATGAGAACAAGTTATCATTATTTATAGTTTCAGACGGATTTTTCTTCGTGTGTGTCGTATCACTGTTGGAAGGTTGCTGGGTTTGATGGAGGCCAGAAGCCCAGGTGGATGAAGGAAGTGAAGGTTGACGCACAGATCGGGGTAGTGGAGGAACATTATCAATGGATAATCGGTCGGGCAGTGGCTGCTGTTTGTCACTCGAAGGCTGTAGGAACGTTGTATTTCCTGTACCACGTCCACGTGGGAATAATTTGCGGCGAATGTCTATGTACTGCTTTCGGCTTATGCATTCTGGATCGGTGGATTTATGTGTCCCACTACAATTTGCACACTTGATGACCTCATTCGTTTTGCAGTCGGATGTTTTATGGTTTCCCGAACAGATTGCACAGAAGCTATTTATGTGACAATGCATCGAACCGTGACCGTAAAGCTGACAATTGTGGCATTGTGTGCCCTTACCTGGTTGATGTTTTTTTAAAATCCCAGCGAACGACGGTTTTGAACAAGGTAGAGTATTTCCGTTTTAGTTCGTTTAATTTAACAGTACCGCGTTGAATGTAGACGATGTACAAGTAGTGTTTGTACAGTGCTTTTGTTGACGAATTTAATGTGATGGTTTTAACATCTAGGCACTTAATCCCGAGTGCAATTAGTTCATTTTTCACTATATCGTTGCTAATCAAGTCTAATCCTGATAACACTACCTTCAATGGACGATTTTCCTTACGCGAATGGGTAAAAAGCTCACATTTTAACCGTAAGAGTTCGGATCTGATTTTGTTATATATGTCCATTGTTGGGGCACATATTTTTTGTCCAACCGATATGTTTTCGATTAAGTATTTGTCTATCCTAATGTTGCTCAATATATCACGCACTTTAGCACTAGGTGTTTTTAAGACCACAATTGGCGGAACGGTTTCTTTAGGAAGTTCTGCGCACTGTTCGTCATTGGTCGGATCCATTTCAGGAGAGTCTTCCATCAGACTTTGAAGTGGTTGAAAAAAGTTAGTGTTTGAACACATTTTAGATTTTTCTAGCACTTTATTGTTCACTTTTGAAAGTTTATCGGGAGGAGTTTGGCCTCCAATAACGGGGTCGTAACGCAACCGTTTACGCTTAATTTTGTTTAACACACGTGGCCCAGGGGCCATAACTTAACGGTTTTCACACTTGATCAACTTATGAGTTTACGGTATCGAGGCAAACAAAACAAGATAGCAAGATAATGGCTTGTAATAATTATTGTTAATATAACGGTTTATGTAATTAAGAAAAATAGCACGAGCAAAACTGAGCGACTGGTTGTCTGTTTGAAAGTCAGCCAGGTACTGCGACGCTACATTATATTTTCTGGATCTGTTTATATTTAAGTCAATTAGGGTGGCTTTCCAAATAACAGACGGTATGTAATAACCATGTACACTGGCACTGTTGCAACTATAAATAAACATCCTGTGTACAATGGTATTTAAATGTACCCACAGTTACACTGGTTTATCATAAAAATTAACCAAAGGCCTAGCGTCAGACGCATCGAAGCCAACAACTCACCATAACGTTGTTTTGCTTGATCATTCAGTTTTCTTTGACGCTTATGCACAACATGTTTATGATTCCTTTAATAGACTTGGATGTGGAATGGTTCAGTTATGACAATGGAAAGTAGCGAGTTACTGGGTTAGCTAACCCATTTCGTCTTAGAAGTCTGTGGGGGTACGAGCAATATGCCTGACACGGGCACACGGTTCGCTTAATTCCCCCAACACTTACCTCGGCACAAATTGTCACACAGAAGAGGATGATCAATAAAAACACGCTGGGTTAGTTATTCGGCTGTACATCGGTTCTTTATTGTTCTAGATGATTTAACACTGGTGAATTATTGTTTAAGTTAAAATGCGGAAGGCAATCATTTTAATGGCTGAAACACTACTTGTGGCGTTAACTTCACGTAATTTAGTTTTCGTTTGTTCACATTTTTGATTATTTCTTTAATCACCTTTCTTTCGATTAATATAAGGGCGCGGATTTGGTACTTGGCAAGCAACGTCGCCAGTGCGTGTGCTTGTTTTTCACTCACAACTCCACGACTCCGACACGTGCCTGTAGTCGGGCGGTTAAAATCTGACTCCTTGAGAGCTGCTCGATGCAGAACCCCCCCGGTGGGTGAGGTGGATTTCCACTCGTGTGGTGACAAGGGAAATCGTTCTTTCTGGTGACGCTGCGGCCAATGAGAAACCGATCCGCGTCCCATTGGAAGGTTCCTCACAGATATCGTTCAGATTGGAATGAATGTCTTCACCTTGGAAGGAAAGACAAACGAAACGCGCGTTGGTAGAAAGAAGAGAAAGCAAACATGCAGCTGTTCAAATAATGAACGTGCATAGGCTGAAAGCATTTCTATCATAAACGATAGAGGTTATATTGTATATACCGTAACGCTATCTCAAAGGACAAGCGCTAAGATGCGCATTTGTTTGTATTAGCGAACGAAACATGGGACGAGAGTTGTTAAAGGTAAACACATTAGGTTCGCATCCAATTCGTTGCATGTTTATCGCTTATGCAACCGATCTGGGATAATTGGCTGCAGCTGTATAAGCAAGCGATTTGCCAGGGCTTGATCGTGGGACCAGCGGTTGCTGGAGAAAAGCAAACACAGTGGGATTGCTGTGTATATGGTAGGCATGGATGCCGGCAAGAGGACCGGGGAAGATTTCCTAATGGTTTGCAATGGTCATGGGTGCCGACCAGAGGAACCAAATATGTTTAAGGGAGTATAGCGATGCGGTTGATGGTGTGGCAAGATGATTATCTTGCAATGGGGTGGTTTACAGGTGAGTTAATAACCATTAGGGGATGAGAAATGGGGAGTTGAATTAAGGAAAATGGGTGGTTCTAGGGATATGTTAAAAGAGGAGTGCCCATTGGTGCCATAACAGGAGACTCCGCCATTCCCTGCCAAGGAGCTTACGAAGACCGTGCCCACGTCCGAGCGAAAGAAGTTGCGAGGGCACACCTTTTCACGCCATCCACTTCAACCAATAAACGCCCCGAAACGAAACGAAGTAGATATGGAAAGGAGGTGTCGATGTACATTGGTCTTGAATGCCTGGACATTACAACACCGAGGAAACACATGATCAGGTAGGTTCCACATTCGTGTGATTCGGCTAAAGAAAGACTCTCTATGTTTATTTGTGCGTTCTCAGATTGACGGCTATCGCGGGAAAATGTCTAGAGGAGCGGAACACATTCAGCAAGCTCAGTTGAGCAACGACCGTGATAATACCTATAGAAAAAATATAGGAAAGATACGTTGCGCCTCTGTTCTAACGACGGAATTAAACGACTTAGGGCTGGGTCCCCAACCAGTTTCACTGCTCGTTTTTTTTTTTGCAACCTATCGAACACGTGTAGTGCAGTTTTGGATGCCCTTGACCAAATATTGGAGTTGAACTCCATTTTTGGTGCAAGGCTAATAACCTTGCCCGGAAAAACAAATTATGATGGCAAATTTAACAAGCCTCGGGACTTGCTAAATAAGGCCAAGACCGGTGCGGATGATGATGATGGTGTTGATGATGAGCTCCATTTTGGGACGAATGTACGCCTTGTAAATAGTGACCAGGTTGGATGGAGTGAAGTGTCTTTTGCATCTCGTAAGGAACCCCATGAATTTGGCTGCACTCTTCGCAGGTTCAAATATGTGGTTATTCCACAATTCACTTAATTCGAGTGCCGAGGATTGATAGTTCCTCAGCTTCTTCGATGCAAGTGCCGTTCATCGACAGTATATTTACTTTGGGGTTCGCCTTTGACGACAAGAGGCAGCACTGAGTTTTTAAGGCATTGAATTCTACTCGGTTAGATAATCTCCATTGATATATTTTGTTGAGGTTTGAATTCAATGTATCAAGCATAAGCTGCTGGTTGGTAATGACGTTCAAAGAGTTTGGTCAGGAGTGTTCATATGAGTATGAGAAACTCAACATGCAATCATCAGCAAACGAGTGAATTGGGCTTTGGGCAACGGAGAAGAGATCATTTATAAAGATCAGGAAGAGAGTGGGTGAAAATACCGAACTCTGGGCAACCCCTGCATTAATTTGACGGGAGACAGATTAGACACCATCAAGAACTACTTGCATTGAACGGCCAGAAAGATAGTCTCTTATCTATCGGACCTGCGAATTGCCCATTCCATGTGAATGTAATTTTGACAAAAGAACTGGATGCCAAACTCTGTCGAAAGCTTTCAAAATATCCAGTGCAACAACCTTGCTTTCACCGAGGTAGTGGGTGGAATGGCTCCACTTTTCCACGTAAGGTACGCCATCAGATCTCCTGTGGACCTGTTGCTACGAAAACCATATTGGCGGTTATTGAGGAGGTCGTTTGATTCCAGATATTTCGAAAGTTGACCGTTAATTAGTGGTTCCATTACCCTCGAGAGAATAGAAGTTAGTGCTATGGGTCGATAAGAAGCGAGGGACGATTTGTCACCCTTTTTGGGAATTGGCTGAATGTTCGTTGACTTCCATTTTTTGGGAAGCGGCCAGTAGAATAAGACAAATGGAAGAGTTTCCGCAGTGGTTTGGCGAGTGAAGAGGAACATCTCTTCAAGAGGATTGGGGGATTGCCGTCCGGACCAGCGTATTTGTGTGCGTTTAGCTCTTTGAGTGCACGGGCAACCGTACGCGTTCGGAAGTGAATCTGACTCATGGTGTGCTGCTTATGCTCAAGTTAAGGTGGAACTGATGTGGTATCAGGCAGCGTTGAGTTGGCCGCAAAATGTGGAGCAAGTAGATTCGCTTTCTCTATTGACTGGTGTCTTATCGACTATAAGCGATGGAATGGATCAAGGGACCGAGTTTTGAATGTTTTTCACGAATGCCCAAAAGTTTCTACTACCTATGGGAGAGTGTAGTATTTTTTGTCTCATTCTCCGGTCATGCAAGAATTTTGCGCGTTGAATATGCGTATTGCAGTCATTTCTCGCTCTCTTAAATCGTTTACCGTTTTCCTCAGTGTTGTTTGATTTATACAACCGAAAGCTCAACTCTTTAGCCTTAATGACTTCTCTGCACCCGGAATCGGACCACATATTTTTCTTGGGTTTGATACTCTTTACATTGTGTGGAATAAAGGTTCGCATTCCAAGTAGAATCGTGTCGGTCAATGAGGCCGCTATAGAGTCAACATCGTTATTGAGGCAAAATGACGACCAATTTAACCTCCCAAAAAAGTCGTTCAGACCTTCCCAGTTGGCTTTTTCGTAGAACCATAGCTTTCTCGTTAACGTTGCTGTTGGTTAGACCAAACTTACCTGACACAACACAGTGGTCTGAAATGCCTAAGGGCTAAGAAACTTCAATTGTGTATTTGTTCGGGTGGGAGGTGTGAAACAGATCCAGTGTATTGGCTGGTACCCGTGTTGGGTCATTGGCGAGTTGAGTTAAACTATTTGAATCAGCGAACAGCTGAACATGTTGACCTTCAGGTGTTGTGTCCGGAATGACGAAGCCATTGAGAGTTATGCATCTTAAAATCATCCGCAAGAACGATTTCAGTGTGTGGATATCCGGTTAAGATCCTATCGATAGAATTAGACAGAGCATCAAAGTCGTTAAAGGATGCGTTTCTATCCAAATGTGGGCTTCTTTAAAGAAAGCAGTAATGTATGATATGCTTACGAACGTGTAGTTTTAGCCAAGAGAAATTTAATTCTGGGTTGGAACAGAGCACATATTGTGGCAGAAGCTGATAAGCAATATCACTTCGTATGTATGTAGCTAGACCACGATGTGGAAAGAACGAAGGCAGTAGGTTATAACCGGGTATAATAAAATCGGAAATATCTGTATTAATTATTACCTGCGTTTCGCTAAGTGCAAGGGTAGTTGGTTCCTGGTTAGAAACTTGGACAGACACAGAAGAGAAATTGCACCTCAAGCCGCGAATGTTACACAAATCAACGCGATATTCCCGTTCCATTGAAATGGCCTGACACAGAAAACCAATACCGCTGTGGCGGTTCTTGTGAACGTCACTACTTACCTGCTCATCTACCACCAGGTGACCCCACTTCATAAACGGCAAGTTTCAACCAAGCGTGTACTCACCTGCATTGGTATTTCTAATAACCACAAAAACTTGTAAAGCACAATGTCTGCTGATACGAAAAGTATATCAGCAATAACAGACATTCCCAACATGGGCATATAGAAACCTGAAAAGTATGTCTTACCTGCCCATACGACTAACCACCAGCTGCAATGCTGAACTGCGCTGAAGTAAAACACCATCAGCAACACAAGCGTTTCTATAGCAAGGGCAAATTGGTCGCACATCTAGCAACCTACATGACATTGGTTTCCACCAACGAAGCATCTCCTAAGAAGTCGGCTACAATGCCACAAGAGATGTTTACATTTCTTTTGACTCTTTAATGCATGCCCACCTCGGTCGCTGAATCAAGCAACACGAAATGGAAACGCGCATCGTGTACTTCAAGGCAAAAATACAGTTGTGTTTGCAGCGAGTAACGCTGCCAAAGTACCAATGAAATGCCCCTAACATACAATTTGCCACAATATGGGAACCTTTCCCATACAAGTACGTGGCAATTCATGTAAGAAGACGCCAGCAGCATACGCCCGAGCAGCATACAGCCACCACACAGCGCTGGCTGGATATACATATCCTATTATGGAAATGTGATGTGCACGATCAGCAATAATGCTTTACACAATGACTGATCGTGTAAACATTCTAGCCCTTCAGGAGGACTTGCCCACAGCTGCGAGGGTTGTTTATGCTTTCGAGTGATGCGATGTTCACGGTTCGCATGCTGGCCGACACCAGCAATGAGCAACAAAAGGGGATCATGGTGCGTATGTGTGCAGCCCTTCAGCGGTGGCACACCGATGCGAGAAATAGGATTACCAAATATGGCCATCGAGACCATGGATGGGATTTTGGTGTTCGGTCGCAACGGCGAATTAGTTAGTGACTTACAAATAATTGTTAATTACAGTGTCCACTATCGATAATATAGAATATAGTTTTGTGACTTACAAATAATTGTAAAATACTGAATAACAAACATTTAGGATTAATCAATAAAAAATAAAGATAATAGACGTAAGAAAGCCGCAGTCTTTTTATATTGAGTGACGAAACACGACGACCCGGGTAAGCAGTTGGGACGTCTCAGTGAACCAGTGTCGGACGGACACACTACCGAGACCACGCTAAAGGAGAGAGCAAAACCCATACCGCCTCGGGAACGAATGCAAGTCGGGACCAGCTATAAACACGCGAAAGCACCCAGTACATGTGTTATGCCCTTGTAGTAAGTGCCCCACTAGATCCGTGGCGAAATCCAGGTCACATCCCTTCCATGACGAATATGATGCCACTCTGACACCAAAAACTCTCCAAAGATTATAAATCAATCGAGAGTATCGATGCCCGAGGGACTCAAACAGCGGTGCAAAAAAGAGGAGAACAGACACAAGGAATGGAATGAGTAAATAACAAAATTGTATGCGAACTAATAAAAAAAAATCTAAAACCCAAATCGTGTCCTCATCCGTGATATCCTATCTACTTTATTGTTTGGTTCAAATTGCAAGCCTCTCCATTTTTTCTCTAAATGGCACAGCACTCATCCGGTAGGTTGGTAATTTCAAAGTCTCCTGAACTAGAATCATTTTTGGTCCAAGTCCGTTGACCGTTAATCATAATTCATTATGAGCTAATGACATTGTTATAAACGGACGTTTATTCCTCTCACCTGTGCCACATTTAATAAATTAGTTGCTGGCTATCGTGATATCGAGGACAGCAGGTCCTGCAGACATACAAGCCCAAATTAGCACGTATTATCCTTGCTATTGACCTCGCATTTATCCCTTGCTCGTTTAGTTCCCTGTCTCCCTGACACTTCAATAACGGCGACCAAAACTGAAAACAAAAAAAAATTACTCCTAGCCTTTGACATCTGCACACGCTCTATCAACGTAGATAGCCTCGAAATTGATTGATCGTTTTGAATGTGTATGGGTGAAAGTTCCATCGTTTTTTCCAACGCCAATAACAAAAACTAGATATACTGGCAGACAGGAGAAATCTCTTCTGACAAAGAACGTTACCGGCAAAGGATGGACACCAAGGATACAAAACAAAACAAACACAACTCGACTCTGGAAAATTGTTAAATGGATCTGATCCGATGGGTTAATGGATAACTTGTGTAATCTGCGATTATTTCAAATAAATTTCCACCCATTCGGTCCAGCCAAATGCCCTCTCAGATGCGACGCATCCCATTCCATCTGCATTCTCCCACACAAGTCCAACATCTGATATCTAGATTTAGGATTTCTGATTCCTTACGCCGCTGCTTTTTTGTCAACCTACTTCCGTGTAAAGCTACTGGGGGGCACTATTGAAAATAGTAAGAGGAAAAAAGCAAAAATAAAAAACATAGAAGAGAGGAAACAACTCGTCGAACATTGAAACTGTAGGACATTGATAAAGGAGCTGAACAACCAGTGAATCACTAAGGGCACTCTCCATGCTGGTGCTCATCTTCTTCAAGGATTTGTGATTTGTGCAAAAGATTTTGGGATCTATGTGAAGGTAATTGAAATTTATCTAAGTCGACGAAAGCAAAATAAAGTAAGAAGTGGAGAATAATAATAATAACAACAACAAAAATAGGACAACAGCAACAAAATGACGACGGTGTCGACAGTGAAGTCTTTGGTGATAATCAACCAGAGGATCAGGATTGACGGAGGGCGAAGATAAACAAGACAGATGCCGGTGTGTCCTGGATAGACAATTGCGACTAAGGTGACTTTCCTGCGAGCTGCTTAAAACGGATAAGATTAAGGACGATGGCGACGAGCTAATATCCAATGGATTTGAACGATAATACACACTAACCGCACGACGATTGAATGAACTAGACTGGCTGAATGGTGTCCCCATTGATATCAGATCATAAGATTGATGACATTTTAATTATTTGATTCGATTTGCCTCCTTTGCTAAATGCTATTGATGGCATTTCTAGTTACGTGAACTTATCTTTGAACGGCACTCAACTAAAATGAAATCACTGAGAGTGCCTTAAGGTTACTACAGTTAGGCGGAAACACTGGTCTTGCCCACAGAATAAACACAACAGGAATACGTATCAATTACTGTGGTCATCTGTTTGATCTACCCCGCAATTAAAGGTATTTAACATTAAGGATCATCCATGTGTTTGTTCCTTCCTTTATCTCGTACCGCAATTGATGTTATTGCGAACTTTAAGCAAAGTTAATAAAATGTGAAATTTACAAATTATTTAGTCGTGTGTAGTTCTTTTTAATTTGATTGATATCAAATGTCGAATTTGGAAAATAGGATCCTCGTATATTTTGACTTTGACCAAATTTGGTGTAAATAGAATTGTTTGTGTGTGAATTGATGGTTTCAAAGAATGGATTTTCAATTCAGTAGAACTATACTAGAAGATCTGTACATTCAATTAAATCAAACAGCAAAGCTTATAGAAGTCCATATGCTAGATGTATATGTCCGTTATTAGCACACGATCGGAACGTAAACTGCCTGTCCCTATTTTACAAATATTACTTAAATCTTTGCACAAGCGAACTTGGTTGTTGTGTTCTTCGTCCTTAAGTACTTATCCTCGAAATAAAGCTAGTTCACCATTTTAAACGAACAGATATAAACAGAGAATCGTACTTTGGTCAAACTACATTGTGGGACAAAGGATTTGCTTAACTTGTATAGAGGGGTGTTAAGCCAAACTTTCTCCCAGAATGACGAGGATGGGCAAATTAGAGAGTGCTATCCGTAAAGCGTTCGTCACTTGCACTAAACTATACCATAGAATTGAATAGAGGCGGACCGCTCCTTCGCCGTGGAGTGGTACTTTTTTAACGGTTGACCAATTGTCGCCACGCTATATGCATCCTACTTCGTCGATATTAATCCCGTATGATTTCTTTATGGGGATATCTCAGTATCCGAAGGTAAACTAGTATCCCATTTAGATCACAGGGCGGGGGGCGGGGGGCTACTTCGGGGGAACATCATGCACATATTATGATAAATAACCGGACTTTCAGAAATTCGTCGTCACGTACTCGGGCTCATTCTCAAGACACTGTCAACGTTCTGAAGATCCGAAGATTCCATAAATGTTTTGGTTGGGAGGACACCGCTTGACATTGCAGCTAAAGAAAACGCTGCATTGCATCAGGTCTTTCTAGAGAATCACCGGAGAATGCGGTCACAATTAGAGCTCTCAAGCCTAAAAGAATGGCAACGAATGGTTCCTTTCCCAATTTTTAAAGTGAATCGGCGCGAGTTAACAGTCATAGTTAAGAACCATAGTTAACAAATCACATTAGTCATAACCAACATGGCTATACATATCTCAAATAGCTATCATATCATATTATGACTCATATTCAAATACCGCAGCAGAACAATATATAATCTCCTAGGAAAATTCCCAAGAACATCAACCGATGATCTCATCAGTAGCATCATATACAAATCCATCCGAACAAAGGAAAACCATTACTGATAAGACACACAGATGCTTTATAGGAAAACTACCAGAGACAGCACCAACGAAATAAGGAGATAAGAATATCAATATAAATAGAGAATACTGAACCAGCAGCATCATTCCCGATTACTCCGCATTAGGATAACATACTTTAAGAAACGTGTTAACTAGTGTGTAAGATTTAAGAAAAATAAAAATATATTTTTTTAGAAATCTTGAGTCGTGGAATCATAATTGGCGATCCTGCCAGGAGTGTAATATACTTCTAACGTTTTTACACCCTGTGGACCAACTTAAAGTGGAAGTAAACCGAAGCAAAGGTGAAACCACAAAAGTGTTAGATCTTAAAGAAGAAACAACACAATCCAACGGACAAAGGACCATCCCCATTCGAAAGGAACGTAAAGCCAAAACGTATCCAGATTGAGATGACCACCTCTGACGAAGGAAAGCAGAAAAACACAAACTAATAGATACATCAATCCAAGAGACGATCAATATTCATTCAGTGTTCCAGACTTAAACTAATAGATACATCGATCCAAGAGACGACCAATATAAATTCAGTGTTCCAGATTCAAACTAATAGATACATCAATCCCAGAGACGACCAATACATATTCAGTGTTTAATAAGATACATCGTAACAAATACATCAAGCCAAGAGAGGATAAAAAAATCTAGTGTAAATGAAAATAGACAAGACCAAGAAGAGAACCAGATTACAGAACCCGTACCCAAAGGAGGACAACAGCGAAAGCGGATCAGAAGAAGAACCAGGTTTTAAACACAACGTACCGACAGCAACAGTAGCAGATATGGCAACCACATCCAATATCGCACAACTGGAAGCCAAACTCAACCAGGTAATCAACGAATTCCAAAGGGTAAATATTGACAACAATTTTTTAAAACAAAAATTAGAAAAATTAGAAAATACAGGACCTAGAATAGAAGCCTTTACTATTAAAGAATTAAAACCCGAAACCATAAATCTCCAGAATGCCAATCAAATAGATAAAGATATATTTAAATCTCTACCTACATTCAATGGTTCAGCAGAAGATTATAGAGCATGGAGAAATAACGTAGATATATTTATGAAAGGTATAGAAAAATTCAAGGGTACGGAAATTTACTACAATTGCCTATCTATTGTCAAGACAAAGATAACGGGTGCAGCAGCAAACATGCTAGCAGCCCATAATACAATATTTAATTATGAGGCAATCATGAATAGACTAGATTATATTTATGGAGATCGAAGACCGCTATATCTTTTAGAAGATAATTTATTAAAAATTAGGCAAGGGAAACTAACATTGAGCCAATACCACGAAGAAATGAATAGAGCCCTAAATCTTGTATTAAGCAAAATTGAAACAAGTCGAGATATTCATACAGAGACACGCTCTAGAGAAGCGATGGAAAAAGGTGTACGTGCATTCATAAGCGGGTTGAATGATGATTATACGAAAAATACATTATATACGCATTTGCCAAAGGATTTAGAAAGTGCCTTAGCTTTAGCAGACACAGTGGCACACGATAGCGAAGGATATCATTTACGGAGAAGTCTCAACCTACGACCACAAATGGCTCAACAGATGATGTACCATCCTCCAAGACAACAGAGTAGATACCAACCACCGAATTACGAAGCTCCAAGATATCGACCTAACATTCAAATGGGATATCGCCAAGCGGCAAAGCCAATGGACGTAGATCCTTCAACACGTGCAAGATTTAACCCCTTCAGGAATAATCACCATGGAAATCCCTATAGAAATAACAACTATAACCAATATAATAACAGAGATCCTATCAAGGGAGAACACGGCGGTTCCTCCCAAAACCAAAGACCACCGAATAAATTTCAACGCATCAACCAAATATCCACTGATGATAACGAATCCATGATAGCACAGCCAGACGAAAGTAACCAATCCAAGGGTAAAACTTTTTTAGGTTATGGAAAGGCTTACCGTGTTTGGAATTAAAAACCGAGGATAAAGGAAAGCCAACTTTAGATATTAAGATCTTAGTAGACACAGGTGCAACAAACAATTATATAAACAAAAGTTATCCCTATGGTAAATCGATAGAAATAAGACCTGAAATAATGAAGACACTTCATGGTAATTGTAAAATTAAAACTAAAAAAATCGTAAATTTGTTTAATCAGGACTTAGAATTTTTCGAAATAGATGATATGGAGGATTTTAATATGATTTTAGGTATGTCAGGATTAAAAGAACTAAAGGCAGAATTAAACATAAATACCCTCGAATTAAAATATAAATTTGAAACAGACAATTCAGAACAAAAAGTCCATTTTACAATTGACAGTAACAAATATAGAGACCAAATAGCAAAAATAATGGAAACTAACCAAATTACTAACCCTTCACTCCCCTTTACCACTAATATCGAAGCTACTATCCGCACAAAAAGCGAAGATCCAATTTATACACGTCAATACCCTTATCCCCTATCTGATCGCGATTTTGTTAATAACGAAATAAAAAATCTATTAGAAGAAGGGATTATACAAAAATCCTTTTCACCATATAACTCACCGGTTTGGGTAGTTCCAAAAAAGGGAACAAATGAAGATGGCACACCAAAAAGAAGACTTGTAATCGATTATCAGAAACTAAATGCTGAGACGATCACCGATAGATACCCAATCCCTGATATAAATTTAACTTTACAAAATCTAGGTAATGCAAAAATTTTTTCAACAATCGATCTTGAAGCAGGTTTCCACCAAATTAAAATAAAGGAAGCCGACAGACAAAAAACAAGCTTCAGTATAAATGGTGCTAAATACGAATTTGTCCGTATGCTATTCGGTTTGAAGAATACTCCTTCCATTTTTCAAAGATGCGTCGATGACATATTACGACCCTTCATTGGTAAATTCGCATATGTTTACATAGACGATGTTCTAATTTTTTCAAACTCTGAAGAGGAACATATGAAGCACGTAGAAATAATTATAAACGAATTAAGAAAAGCTAACATGAAAATTTCGGACGAAAAGTCACATTTCTTTAAAAATTCAGTTATATATTTAGGACATATTATTAAAGGTGGAACGTTTACAGTAGACCCAGAGAAAATTAAAACTATTAAAGACTATCCGGAACCAACAACGCTTAAAGAACTCAGATCATTTCTAGGACTGGCAGGTTACTACCGGAAATTTATCAAAAATTATGCAAAGATCACGAAGCCAATGACTCTGCATTTAACGCAAGAAGAAGGGCAAGTGTCTAGAAATAAAAGTAAACATGTTCAGATAAAATTTGATAAAGAAGCTCGAGAATCGTTCGATAAAATAAAGAAAGAATTACAAGCACAAGTAGAGTTATACCAACCCGATTATAGCAAGCCATTCGAATTGACAACTGATGCCAGCAATTACGCTATTGGAGCAGTACTAAGCCAAGGCAAGCAACCAATAACTTTCATATCAAGGAACCTAGTCTCAGCTGAAGAGAACTACTCCACAAATGAAAAAGAGTTACTAGCAATCGTATGGGCACTTCAAAAGCTAAGAAATCTTCTATATGGTATAACAAACTTAACTATATTTACAGACCATCAGTCTTTGACATTCGCGATTTCGGAAAAAAATCCAAATCCAAAACTAAAAAGATGGAAGAATATAATTGAGGAATACGGCGCAAAGCTTACATACATGCCAGGAAATCAAAATGTTGTAGCAGCTCTTTCAAGACATCAACAAGCGAATACATCATCCTGTTCTGACCATTCAGCTCTCAGTTCTCCATCAGAACCATTACAAAGGGTAAACCAAGCCATAAACAAATACAAAAATCAGCTTGTAATAGAAAAAGCAAATCTTAACGATATACACTCGTATACAATTTTCAAGAATTCAAGACATAGAATATCTTACAAAGATTCCGAAAGTTTAATATCCCAATTAAAAAAGGTACTGAATCCCAACGTAATTAACGCAATAAATATGAGAGAAGAGTTATTTTTCGAAGAACAAAATAAGATAGTCGAAACATTTAGCAATTATAAAATGGTACTAGCACAGCTATTTTTGAAAGACGTAGTAGAGAAAAATGACCAATTAGAAATTGTAACGAAACTTCATAATCGAGCTCACAGGGGATACCAAAATAATGTAATAGACGCAGGTAAGGAATATTTTTGGCCAACTTTAAAAAAGGATTTTAAGAAATTTCGACAATATAACGCCACAATACATTCGGTCACCGGATTAAAACCCGAGGACGTTTTTTTTTCGCGAAGGGAGCATACTAACGTTATACATAAACTAAAAACGAATCAAGAAAAAATTCTTCAATACTTTAATAAAAACCGAGAACAGAAAACATATCAGCCAGGCGAAAAAATATATGTGAAAAACAAAAGGAGAAATAAAAACAGTGACAAATTTACAAGCCACGTAGTACAAAAAGATAACGGCATTACGGTAGAAACAAACAGAAGTAGAGCAGTTCATAAAGACAATATACGTTCAAAATGATCTTTAAGTTTATAATTGTACTAACACTAATAACATGGCAAGAAATGGAAACTTTTATTCTGGATCATTAAATTTAAATGAAATCAAAGAAATCATATCTCACGAAAACATTAACATACCTTTATTAAACATATTAGAATACTCAAATATCACGATCTGTAACTTTAAGGACACCATCGTAATTATATACAAATATCCTATCTTAGAATATAAATGTAAACTTTATGACGTATACCCACTAGCTACTAAACATGGTAAATTACAATTAAGAAATAAAATATCAATATGTAACCAATATAAATTTAAACACATATCGAATTGTAAAAACTATATCGGCAACTACATATGCCAAGAAATAAATATTCCTAACGACAATTGTACCATTAACATATTAAAAAATTTACCATCTCAATGTAATTATATTAAAGAAAATAATGAGAAACTTATAGAATTACCACACGGAACAATCTTTGTAAACGGGAAAAATGTAATCGAAGGAAATACCTATAATGGCAAATTCTTAATTCAATTTAATAATTCAATAGTAATTAATAACACAACTTATGTAAATGTAAAAAGTAAGATAAAGAAACTTATATCAGAAAGACATAACGAAGAAATAGAAATATTAAAATTGTTATCGTCCCAAGCCGAAACTAAATTCACCAATTTACAAGAACTATCAACAATATTAATACCTATTGAAAAGAACCCTATAACAAGTGCCATTGTAATTACTGTTTCAACATTGTTTATATTAATGTCAACTTATCTATTAAGAATTTTATGCAAAACCTATATAGAACATAAGAAATTAAAACAGCAAAGAGATTACATAGTCGCATACCAGCAAGAAGTAAAAAGACTCCAGCAACAACTTTCAATTTTAAACGAGGACGTTTAATTCCAAGAGGGAGGAGAGTTAACAGTCATAGTTAAGAACCATAGTTAACAAATCACATTAGTCATAACCAACATGGCTATACATATCTCAAATAGCTATCATATCATATTATGACTCATATTCAAATACCGCAGCAGAACAATATATAATCTCCTAGGAAAATTCCCAAGAACATCAACCGATGATCTCATCAGTAGCATCATATACAAATCCATCCGAACAAAGGAAAACCATTACTGATAAGACACACAGATGCTTTATAGGAAAACTACCAGAGACAGCACCAACGAAATAAGGAGATAAGAATATCAATATAAATAGAGAATACTGAACCAGCAGCATCATTCCCGATTACTCCGCATTAGGATAACATACTTTAAGAAACGTGTTAACTAGTGTGTAAGATTTAAGAAAAATAAAAATATATTTTTTTAGAAATCTTGAGTCGTGGAATCATAATTCGCGCACGCTGTTATTATTGGATATCGTGGACAATTATTTGGAGATCAGGGGGAACATCATTCAAATATTCTGATAAATAACCGAACTTTAAGAAATTCGCGTATTTGGGCTCGTTCTCGGATCTCTGTCGACGTTCGATTGATAACGGCATTTTGTAACATCAGGGGCATCGGTTTCACCAATACGAATGTAAACACCGTCCACCAATATGTGCAAACAGCGAAACCTGATATGACCAAGACCAAGGTCGATTCGTCAACCGATTTGAACCCCACGGTTCACTTACCTGAAAAACCCCCATAACTTCCACCCAATCTCATAACTTTACTAATGCAATCGCATTAACACCTTAAATGCTTCACGCATTAAAGAGATCAAATCTTTAATCTAAAAGTCCATGGAAAAGAAAACTTACCCTTCATGCATCTCTTCGCATACAATTCCCTCTAAGATTTCTTTCTTAACTTATCAGGAATCTTAAACCAATTCGGCACCTTCGGTGCCAAGCATATCTCCCTAGACGAATTCCTGAAAACAAGATGATTTGGTTTACATACGAGGATTGCCTCTTATGTTTCGGGATTTGGCAACCCTAGTGTTGCAATCCGGCAATTGACAGCTCTGTCGTAAAGTTGGACATTTTTGAGGTTATACGCACTCAGAACGTTTTGACATATGAGCGCTATTTGTGTTGTTTACAGTAACTTAAAAGATTCATCTCGGCCCAAAAATGGAATTAAATCGTCAACATTTTCGTGCGATTATTTTTTACAACTTTCGGCGTGGATTAACTCAGCAACAGTGCATGGATGAACTTAATTCAATTTTTGGCGATGAAGCTCCATCAAGGACCAGTGTTTATCGATGGTATGGTGAATTCAATCGTGGTCGTAGTGCACTCCAAAATGAATTTCGTGAAGGTCGTCCAAAATCAGTTGTTGTTCCGAAAACCATTGATGCTGTGCGCGAACTGATATTAGAAGATCGTCATGTGACCTATCGTGAGATTGAGACAACCTTAGGCGTTAGTGGGACCAGCATACATTCAATATTGCATAAACATTTGACTGTCAAAAAAATTTGTTCGCGTTGGATCCCACACAATTTATCAATCGCCCAAAAAAAGGCTCGTGTCAATTGGTCGAAAGAAATGCTCAAAAAATACGGTCGCGATGCTTCGAAACACGTCTATGACATCGTGACAGGTGATGAATCGTGGATTTACGCGTATGAGCCCGAAAGTAAACAGCAGTCGACTGTCTGGGTGTTTCAAGATGAGCCAAATCCAACAAAAGTTGTTCGCGCACGAAGCACTTCCAAGCAAATGGTAGCCTGTTTTTTCGGAAAAACTGGACATGTCGCAACCGTACCACTAGAACAACGCAGAACAGTCAATTCTGAGTGGTACACAACCATTTGTTTGCCAGTTGTCTTCCAAGAAATCAGGAAAACCAACCGCCGAAGACGGATCACTCTCCACCACGACAATGCGAGCTCTCACACATCGGCTGCGACAACTGCAGAGGTTTTGAGCACCCAAAACATCGATTTGATGGGTCATCCGCCGTATAGTCCTGACTTGGCACCGAATGACTTCTTTTTATTCCCGTACGTAAAAAACAAACTGAGAGGTCAACGTTTTTCGACACCTGAAGAAGCGGTTGCTGCATTCAGAATGCTTGTGTTCGAGATACCTCAATCAGAATGGCAAAAGTGCTTCGACAATTGGTTCAAACGCATGCAAAAGTGTATAGATCTTCATGGGGAATATTTTGAAAAACAATAAAGTGATTTTCGATGATCAATATTTGTTTTTGTTCTCTAATCCCGAAATATAAAAGGCAACCCTCGTACAATGTAACCATCATAACAGGGACCATACACATTGCGTCGCCTATTTCTCGTCCTCACCAAGTGTATCATAAATCACCATACAAACACATTGGCTGGCGACCTACAACCAAGGGACCAAAACAAATATACGCACCTCGCGTCTCTTGGCACCAATTAAATCCTACAGCATAAGCAAATGCAAATACGAATTCAATACCTATCCTTACCAGCGATGCCATAAACACAATTTCCCGGTAATCTAGCCAAAACCCATTAGCACATTTCCACATTGCATTGCCGCCTATTTATGTAGCCGCAATGCACATCTCAGACAAAGACCCAAACGTTCCCTTTGTGTTTTCATGTTTCGGGATCTGCTTCTCAGTACCAGTGACCTCCCAACATAAGCAAACAAAGACTCAATTAGCATCCAATGAGATTCGGTTTGTTTGCTTAGCCGAACTCACATCGTATGGATGCACATTATGCTCTTCCTTTGTTTTAGATTCGTTCTCATGGTTTCGTTCCATAAACGAACCAATGTTCACACATACATGTGTACCATCATAGATCTTCACTAGGAGATCTAGTCCCACGATTGACCATCCGATCCTATCTTGTCAAGGTCAAACTGAGACGAGAAAGTAATCGTGTGCGTGCCGCTTGTGTTTGACCCGCGCAGATATAAAAATAAAGAATTAATAAGTTCATACGAAAATGTTTAATAGTTTACGTGAAAACAAATCAATCCCACAAAAAACAAAAAGACAAACAATAAACAATAAATTTAAATTTCATTAACAGTTTGATTAGCTATGCAATAGTCTCGTTTAGAAAAATAATAATATATCGCATACCTCCGAGATCCCCATTTTTTTCTTTCACTTGATTAAGCAAAAACGATAAATTGGTTTCAGTGACATTATAAAGTGCGCTGCTTCACAGCAATAATAACAGTCAAAACAAAGTAACAGAACGAAAAGTGAATCAAAAGTAATCGAAAATAATCGAAAATAAACAAAAATAAAAACAAACAAACAAATTAAAGAATAAAAAAAAAAAAAGTGCATAACAAAATCCTTTCAGTGAGGTGCGACAAAGAAACTATCAATTAAAATATATCACCTCGCAAGCGTGAAAATTGAAACAGACAATATATTGCTCATTAAGCAAGTGGTTTTTAAGGCAGCATTTGGCGCGAGGGCAGAGTCACTGATTCCTACTCGGCGATAGCCAAGTTCGAGTCGGCGTGCGGAAGAAATCGGGTGCGTGCTTCGTATTGCGGGTCGCCTTTGTTTTTTTTAAATGAAAACAAATTGGAAAGAACCAGTATGAACACGGAGGACGACAAAAACGCAACAACACACAAAAGAAAAGGTGCACAGAAAATCTCCATTGTGACGCGAAGTAAAACCGCGAAATTAACAATGGAGAAAAAAGGCCAGCAAATGGAGGAGGACAGAGGGCGCCCCTCCCCCTACAATTTTAATATGTATGGGGCAAACAATTCGTTCGCTTCTCTTGCATCCTCAGAGTCTGAGGATGAAGAAGAGGAAATAACTGAATTGGAGGCGAAACTTGCGATGGCAAGAGCCCGTCTAGAAGAGAGACGCCGAAAGAAAAAAATAGCGGCACTCGAAAAAGAAAAAGACACGGAACAACAACAAAAGCCGAAGCCAAAAGTCGGCCAACAGCAACAGCCACAGCAACAGCAACAGCAACAGCAACAGCAACAGCAACATCAACAGCAACAATCAACACAAAATCGACCACAGCAAGCAACACAACAGCGGCAAAGCAACAATCAGAACCAAAAAATAAAGATGCCACCGATCAACACTATAGATATTGAGTGTAAGGAATTGGTAAGTCTTTGTAAGCTAGCGATAGGTAACAATTTTGTAGTTAAAAGACTGGCTGGTAATAGGCATGCCATTCAAACCTATGCGGTGGCAGACCACGAAAAAATTAAAGAGGTCTTAAAAAGGGCCACCGCGGAATTCTACTCGTTCACGCCGAAGCAAACAAAGAGGGTAACGGTTCTATTAAAGGGTGTCGACCCTGAGGTGGAACCGGAGGCTCTGCTCGAGATGCTTCAAAAGTTGAGGCAGGACGATCTCGAGTTTATCTCCGTAAAACCGTTCACTACAACCAAGGCAAGAAGGGAAAACCGCAAGCTACCCTTCTTTTTGGTTCAACTAACGCCCAGCAGCAGAATTGGTGGTCTAAGAAAGATTACAGTCTTGGATCATCAAAGTGTCACATGGGACAAGTTAAAAAAAGGCAGAGACATCCTGCAATGTGTCCGCTGCCAAAGGTTTGGTCACGCGGCGGCGAACTGTGAAATGCAGCACCGTTGCGTGAAATGCGGAAAAAACCATAAGGCAGAAGAGTGCCCTCTGGGAAAAGAAAGGGTAGAAGACAAAGCCCTTCTAAAGTGCGCAGTGTGCCGGAATGAGGGACACCCCGCTAATTATCGAGGATGTCCTAAATTCCGAGAAATAATGGCAAGAAGTGTGATCCGGCAAAAAACCACAGAGCCAGCTCGTACTACAACAATGCCCGTAACATCGCAGCGATCGTACGCACAAGTTGCGTCGGGTGGGAGACCATCAAACCAGGCTACAACATTGGTAGCCACAAATACTCCCACACAGACGGAAACAACATCGCAAGCGGACGTGGTCACGGTTCTGCTTAATCTGCAGAGACAGATGACACAGCTGCAAAACCAAATAAACGAGATCTACTCGTACTTGCCCAATCTTAACAAAAAGTCAATATAAACCCTCTAACCACAACATCAATAAAAGCTCTTGTCGTGAATGTAAATTCACTAATAAGAACTGAGAGAAGAGCCAATCTTTTCAACCTGTTGCAAGTTGAACGGCCTGATGTACTTCTGGCGGGGGAAACAAAGTTAAACCAGAGACACAAGATATGGCATAAAAACTACGATATTATACGAAGAGACCGACCTAACTCCTCTCAAGGGGGGGGTGTCGCAATCTTTATTAGAAAAGGGATCCCTCATAAAGTTATATATAGTGGAGAAGTGCGCAGGTTCCGGGTGCTGGAAGCCTGTATCGTACGCATACCCCTTCAGCAAGGAAGGGGTTTGTATGCGATTGCGGTCTACGCACCTGAGGAGCACCAACATAATCTATTTATAGCAGAGCTCGAGACTCTCTTCCGATGCTTACAATTGCACCTGGGCAAAAATTACTTTATCCTAGGGGGAGATATGAACGCCAAGCATAGAAATTGGGGAAATTATATATCTAATGCCAGAGGAAATCAGTTGGCTGGCTGGTTAGATCAGTTTCATATTGAATATAGAACTGACCTGCTAGCTACGAAATATCCATCGTTCCCCAGAGGTAGATCGTTCTTAGATATCTTGCTAATCGACTCACGACTGAGATTACTTAACACCAACAGACGAAACACAAACTGTTTACGGACAATTGAATACGACAGTGACCACTGTGCATTCACGGCAGTAATAGAGCTTCCGAACGAGCTCGCAGATCTGGAGGAATTCGTGATCCCGCAACCCTATAACTACAGGGCAATGCGATGGCCGCGGTTCACCAGATCATTAACAAGAGAACTTTGTTCGAATGACTTGAATCTGCCAGTAAACAGAAACCTGACAAATGACGAAATCGACAAATACATTCAACAAATGGACGAAACCGTAAAACGAACAATGGACAAAACAATTCCCAAAACAACAGTTACAGATCACATAAACATGTACAGAAACGCAACAATAAACGCACTCCACAGGCAAAAGAGCAGACTGCTATCGAAATTAAAACAATTACACAGACAGTTTACAGACAGACAAGACCAGGAGATAATATCACTGAAATCCCGATTAAAAAACCTCCAACAATTACTTAAAGCTAATTATAGATTAGCAACAAATTTGTATTGGAACAACAGAATTCGAGCTATAAAAACTAATAACCCGAATATGTTCCCACAAATAAATAAAATATTCAGGAGAAATAATCAAAATGAGATTCAGTGTCTACAAATCCCACGTACTCAGGTAAACAAGCAGCTGCTAACCAACATTGGCATAGATGCAGAGAACGCTATCCTCAATGGTGAGCTCTTCGTGATCGAAGATCCTTTGGAAAAGGTGAACGCTTTGGGAGCTGTCTTTCAGGAAATGTACAAGGTGAATGAAAGCATTCATCGAAATCACGACCTGGAGGACAGAGTTCTACTCAATCACCTGCACCTCCGGAATGAAATTTCACTTTGGCAATCGGAGAATCCGGGTTTTACCGAATTCAGTGAAGATAATCTGTCAACTGACATTAATGCCAATGGTGTAGTGGCTAATAGCCTTCTAATAACAAGGGAAGGAATCCAGAGTATCTTCGACTCATTAAGAAGCAAAAAGTCAGTGGGAATAGATGGAGTACCTAACATCGTACTCAAGAACCTGCCCCCAATGGCAATAGATATATACACGGTCCTGTTTAACAACGCGTTGAATAATGCATATTATCCCGCGCGTTGGAAAACGGCTATCATTCAGCCCATCCCAAAAAAGGGCAAAGACTGTACAAACCCAAGGAACATGCGTTCGATAAGTTTACTCCCAAGCATCAGTAAAGTATTTGAAAAAATCATTAACAAAGTTCTGCTAAAATGGGTAGACGACAATAGCATTATTCCAAATAACCAGTTTGGGTTTAGGGCGGGTCATGAAACCACACATGCCGCAGCTAAACTGGTCTCCGACATACAATGGAATAAATGTAGGAACCAATGCACAGGTGCCTGTCTGATCGACTTGGAGAAAGCCTTTGATACCGTCTGGATCGAAGGGTTGTATTACAAACTGGTCAGACATGGCCTACATAAGCCTTTACTATATGTACTTTACGATATGTTAAAGGACAGGAGGTTCGTGGTCAAAAGTGGTAATGTGACCTCTAATAAAACGTATAATATCAAGAATGGCTTGCAACAGGGCGCGGTACTCTCTCCGATTCTTTTTAACATTTATGTTAGCGACTAATTAGAAGCACTTGTGGCGGTTAGCGCAAACGCCACTACCCACCGGCCTACTTACCACCAGGTAACCTCTTTTCGCAGGCAGTCGGCGCCAGAAAAGCGAATACTTACCTGCATTAGCATGTAAATAACCACAGGCCCGCTGATACAAGCGTTTGTCCAATACAGGCATCTTCCTAAAAGTAGAAATGCATAAATCAAGGAAATCATGTCACGATGACCAAGCACAGCGTAGCACCAATGGTAAGAAACTAAACACCAGAGGAGAGCATGGGACACCTGCACATCGATCTGGTAAAACCATCAACCAACGATCGGATGTTGCAGAACAACCAAGAAAAACATGATACGGTTGCGCAAGCCTGCGACTAATTCCTGGAATTACCAGAAGGCGCGCAAACCGACGAAACCTACAACGCATGCCCTTTAAAAGGACACATCTCAACAAATACAAATACGTGAGATATAACGCATGCCCATGTAGCAGCATCACATTGCACGTATAAACAATATGAACGTCCCTACACATAATTTGGTACAAAGGGTAAACACTCGCAATGGCGCTCACCCCCGTGCGAACAATAATAAAAATACACACAGGCAGGGGTAAAATGCGGTTACCCACACCAAGGGATGTAATATGTTTTGGTAGCGAGACCAATCCCGAGGAGCTCGAAAAGTAAAATGACCAAATATGGGCATCGAAGCGATGATGGAGTACGAGATATTCTGTCGCTTCGGTAAACTAATTCAGTCTGTTGTTAATTTCTGCATTGAATGGTTGATACGTGCCCCTAGTGTGAAAATCGAGAAAATCTTAATACAGTGCCATGACCGATTGTATGTTAACTCTCGCGTCAATCCTTTTTTTAGTTAAAGTGACCGCACTTGCGCAGAGAATAATTACCTCTGTTTGTAATTAACGATTTTGTCAATACAGTGCCACGACCGATTGTATGTTAACTCTCGCGTCAATCCTTTTTTTAGTTAAAGTGACCGCACTTGCGCAGAGAATAATTACCTCTGTTTGTAATTAACGATTTTGTCAATACAGTGCCACGACCGATTGTATGTTAACTCTCGCGTCAATCCTTTTTTTAGTTAAAGTGACCGCACTTGCGCAGAGAATAATTACCTCTGTGTAATTAAACGAAATTCTTAATACAGTGCCACACACGACGGAACTTTGAACCCTTTTGTTTTGTGTCTGAGTTTTTTTCTTGAGAATGGTGTCAACCGTGTGTGCTGTTTATTCTACATTCATGGTAAAATAAGATTAATGATTACAATACAATATACTATGTTAAAATAAGTTCATGTACTGTTTAAAATACATCCATGGTAAAAATAAACCAAATGTTTACAATACAATATACCTTGTTAAAATAAGTTCGTGTAATGTTTATTCTACATCCATGGTAAAAATAAATTAATGTTTACAATACAATATACCTTGTTAAAATAAGTTCGTGTAAGTTTATTCTACATCCATGGTAAAATAAAATTAATGTTTACAATACAATATACTTTGTTAAAATAAGTTCATGTACTGTTTATTCTACATTCATGGTAAAATAAATTTATGTTTACAATATAATATACTTTGTTAAAATAAGTTCGTGTAATGTTTATTCTACATCCATGGTAAAATAAAATTAATGTTTACAATATAATATACTTTGTTAAGATAAGTTCGTGTAATGTTTATTCTACATCCATGGTAAAATAAAATTAATGTTTACAATACAATATACTTTGTTAAAATAAGTTCGTGTAATGTTTATTCTACATTCATGGTAAAATAGGATTAATGATTACAATACCATACTCTATGTTAATATAAATTAAGTTCAACTCACGAAATAAATACTGTCTACAAACCGGAATAAGTTTATTTACGAGTAAAAACAAGTAGACGAAGGTGAATCGTTGGTTTTGCACTGAACTACAGGGCACAAGCGAACAAGCTTAGGCGAGCGGGGACGGAGTTTGGGTACGTCTCGGTGAACCAGTGTCGGACTGACACACTACTGAGACCGATCGCCGAGAGTGAGCAAACCAAATACGCCACACACTTCCGCAGGCTATTGCGTACGCAGACGATCTCATAATTTACAGAACAGCTCCGAAAGTTGCGACTATAAATAGGTTAATACAGCGAGACTTCAACAAAGTGCAGCGCTATTGCAATGACTGGAAACTTAAGATCAACTTCCAGAAATGTGAAGCCATCCTATTCAGAACTCCATTATATAAAGCCACGTACGACACAAGGAAAAACTGGCGAAAGCTAGTTATCGTGGGACCGCATGGAGATAAACTGGAAACCAAGAGTTTAGTTAAATACCTGGGCATCTGGCTAGATCAATATCTGTATTTCAACAGACATGTAGAGGCTGCTTTGCTCAAAGCGAGGAAAACTTTTGCTATGACAAGGAGGCTATTTCACAGTAGCCAACTTGACAGCAAGGTAAAAGTCATATGCTACATGACGCTAATCAGGCCAATGCTCATATATGGTTGCCCAGTATGGTTCAACATAGGTCCAAATTTGATGGAAAAGATTCGGGTGTTCGAAAGAAAGTGTCTCAGAAGTTGTCTCAGATTATATCGGACACCGGAATCGGACTATAAAAAGTATTACTCAAATGAGACTTTATATAATGAAGCGTACATAAATAGGGTGGATAATTTTATGATTAAATTAATCAGAGGACATATTGCGAGAGCAATAACCTCGTCCAATGACCTAATTTTCGGGGCCTATTATCCAAACACCTTGTACTATGAGAGCGTGCGTCGCAACGGCTTTGTTCCACCAGAGGCGTTCCTTGACTTGGATATGAAAGGGCTTATACAGGATAGATCCGGAATTCCGCTGATCTATCATGTAAGTAGATCATCTGTAGACGGGCGATTGTGCTACGAACGGGAAGTAGCGCGCACCGAAGAAGAGCTCCTGCGCTTCAGTAGGGCTATCTCCCACAGAGACCGGGACGATAGTATTAGACAGCGTCAACAGTTCTGGTGGTTGAATGGCATATAAAGACCTGGATACCAAAGTCGGTATAGAATCATACTATCATCAGCTAGCTTACATAGACTTAGCTTTTCTAGAATTAGGGTAGTATAAGATTTAAGTTAAGTTAGGTTAAGTGCTTTTACATAAAAATAAAAAAAAAAGTAGGTAAGTTAAGTAAGTTAAATTTTAAGAAAAAAAAAACAAAACAAAAAATTGACAAAGTTTTTCAAATTTTTCTTTGTATTTCAACTAAATATCAGTACTGCCACAAAGTTCTGTCGCCGAAAGGCAAATTATACAAATGTTAAGTAATGTTTAGCTTAGAGCGTCTGCGAAGGACCAGTAAGTTATTATATAAGATAATTAAGCTAGAATTTAAGCATTTTTTGTCTAGCCTTTAATTTAGAAATTAAGAATATAAAAAGAAAAATAAAAAATGTTTTAAAAATGAAAAAAAAAAATTAAATGGAGATCTAGTCCCCTACCCCCAAAGAGAGACTTCACGTTTCTCTTGGGATAGAAAACCCACCCTTAAAAGTAAGAGAGCCAGTTTCATTGGCCAAATTTCTTTGACAACGAATGAATATCGTTGAGTCCATTTCCATCTGCCGACCACGCTGGTCGCGCGAACCCCGCTCCTCGTCGCGCGCCGAGGATGCGTTCATCACAGAGTCGCGAGTGTCCGTGAATTGAGTTATTTTTTTTGTACCGGAGTGACTTAATCGAGAACCATTGCCAGTGCTATGAGTTCAACATAAAATAAATTGCATTCAATCGCGGAATGTGTGTGTAAAGAGCTGTTCTGCTCTATGCCATTCGCGTCAGTTATAATATAATTGTACTTTTTATCGTTTGTTTTGTTTCACCAACCGTTTTTAAATAAATAAACACATCAATAACATTAAAACAGTGAGTTTTATTTGCTTTTGTTTCCTGGTGATCGTTCGTTTGCAGGCAGCGGAACAATCGTAAGTGACATTGGAACTTTAGCGGCGAGTGGGTGGATAGTAGAACTTACGCCCATGCTGGCGTGGCGATTATCGTACCCTACAGATTCGATATATCTTCGTTGCTCGGAATACGACTTACATTCGAGATTCCGTTTTAAGGGAGGTGTCTGGGTCTTTACGCGGTCCGATCAGGCTTACCAGAGGATGGAGGCGTTGGAACCTAATAACATGGGCATCATGTGGTAGAGGGTCGTGCTGCGGAATTCTGTTAAATTTCTTTGTTGTCTTTACGGCTCCCGGAATGACGATCGACCGGCGACATTTTTTGAACATCTTTCACGTACCGTCGACTCGATACAGATCAACCACCGCGCCTCTGAAATTATCGTCCTTGGCGATTTGAATGTACATAATTCCGGATGTTTGGTGCATCCTAACAGAACCGACGAAGCTGGGAGGCTGGCGGAGATGTTTGCTGTTAGCCGCAATTTGAGTCAAGTCGTGGAGGAACCTACGCGAGTGCCGGATACCCGAGGTGATTATGCGAACACGCTGGTTCTGTTTTTGACATCCGAGCCTGTTACGGACCTATCTCGCGTCCAGGTCCCCCCTAACATCCACTAATCCGCTTTCGCAAGTTTCCCCTCTCTACCTGTAAAAGGAAAATAAATCGCCAAGTAGCTAATTTGCATAAACTACTTTATGCAAATTCTACTTGGTAGAAAAATAATAATAAAACGGCGTGGGGTCTTTCACGTTGAATACCCTCTTTAACGGTTTGTGATCCGTGTATATATTGAATTTTCTCCCTTGTAAATCATAGCGGAAATTCTTAGCCGCCCAAACAATGGCTAATAACTCTTTCTCGATTGTAGAGTAGTTCTTTTCTTTTTACAGGTAGAGAGAGGAAACTTGAGAAAGGGGGCTAGTGGATGTTAGGGGGGACCTGGACGCGAGGTAGGTCCGTAACAAGCCGAGCATTTATACCGAGGAGATTGCTGGACCACTGGGGAACTTAGATCACTGCTTGGTATTTGTCGCGCAACCACTTGTATTTTAAGCAAATAACCGACCTAACCAACTTCGCCATTTATGGAGGTATGGGGGCTGCAAACTAGGGCCATTTGCGAGATTTCTTCGTATTCTTTCTGTGGTCGGAGTTGTGCTTTGGAAACTCGGATGTTAACCCATGTGCGTAGTCGGCCACAGAGATTATTCTTTTCAGGATGGAGATTTACATTCCACATTCCATCAAACGAAGTTCATCTGATAAGCCTTAGTTTGATAAAAAGTGCGGGCAGATTGCAGCCGCAAAAATAGAGCTTTTAAACAATGGCGCTCCTATCCCCCCGATGTAAACAAAACGAATTTTGTAAGAATCAGAAACGCGTGCAACCAGGCGATTGATTCCGCGAAGAAGGCCTACAACGACAGAGTGACTAATAAACCCCTTCAGTGCCCAACTGGTTTGCTTTCCTTCTGGTCAATGGCAAGGGCTGTCAGCAGTAACTTCGCCTCCTCCTCTTTTCCCCCGTTAGTGACGGCCATTGGGTCGTCGGTCACAGATTCAAAGGATATAGCTAATGTGTTCGCGCATTTATTTTCCGCGAATTCAAACCTCGTTGCCGGTCTTTTGGAGCATCCTGTGATCGCGCCGGTACGGTCTTCGATGCGGGATGTGAGATTCCGCCCGCGTACTATTCAACGCATTCTACGTGGACTGAACTGTAAGAAAGAAACCAGCCCGGTCAGAATACCAGCAATAGTCCTTAAGAACTGTGCTCCAGAACGGTCGCCGGTTCTTCGCAGACTCTTTCGCTTATCTTATGAACGAAGAACCTTTCCTGCCGCTGGAAAATCGCTCGATTTCAGCCAATCCCAAAGGGGGGAAAACGGTGTCTCTCACAAAATTACCGTCAGATAGCATTACTATCTATGTTATCTAAGGTAATGGAAAAGGTCATCAATGCCGAATTAATCAGGTATTTGGAGTACAACGGACTTCTGAATGATCGTCAATACGGATTCCGTGGCGGGTGATCCACGGGAGACCTTTTGACCCTTACCACCATATATGGACATCTGCGATTGAGGAGCATGGTGAGTCAAGGACGGTCGCATTGGATTTCTCCAAGGCTTTTGACTGCGTCTGGCACGGGGCATTGCTGAGCAAACTTCGTTCTTATGAACTTTCTCGCCAGCTTTGCGACTGGACGAAGAGCTTCCTCGAAGATCGACAGATCCGAGTTGTTGTGAATGGCGAGTGTTCGGATCTGTATCCTGAATCCAGGGTGCCTCGGGGTTCTATTTTGGCTTCAACTTTGTTTTTGCTTCACATGAATGATTTGTTGGAATCGACAGATAGCAGGATGTTTCTATTTCGCGGATGATAGTACGCTTGTTTCGTTTTTTTTCGAGTGATCGATCGATTAGTGCATCGGCGTCGCACCAGCTGAGATGTAGCCAGATCGACCCCCTGGATCGGGATCTGGATAGGGTCCTGCAGTGGGGAAAGGTCAATCTCGTCGACTTCGATTCAACGAAGACACAAAGAAAAGTGGATCATTGGTTCCACAGATAATGATGAATGGCTAGGCCCTCAAATCTGGGGAAAGCTTGAGATTGCTCGGCGTCATGGTCTGTGGAAATGTATCATGGCATAAACACGTGTCGAACATCGCCAGATCCGTCTCGGGAAAATTGATAACTCTTAAGAGCCAAGAAATATTTTACTCCGGCCCAACTTCTTCTCCTGTATAAAGCCTAAATTAGACCCGCGCCCGAATATTGCTGTCATGTTTGGAGCTCGACTCCTAAACATACCCTCGATCTACTTGAGAGCATACATTGACGAGCGATCCACCTGACCGGGGACTCGGCGCTGACATCGGGACTATAGCCGCTATCACATCGAAGGCGCGTAGCCTATCTGTTTTACAGATATTATTACGGGTACTGTTCTTCGGGGATTGGATGTATTTTTTTGCCCAATTCGGTTTATATGCGCTCCACGAGACAATCCGCCGGATCGCACCAATTTGCGGTTCATCTCCCGACGGCGCGAACATCTCTGTATCAGAACTCGTTCCGTTACAGAGCGGGGAATCTGTGAAATTCAACTATTCAAAAAGAACTGCAACGGTTATTTGGTGGCATCTCGGGGCGTCGTGTCTCGTTCTCCCGAGAGAAGTATATAAAAAAAAAAAAAATTTCTTGTTTACAACGATCGTTCCGATTCACCCAAAAGAATAACATAGACAGGCTGCCCTCAACATACCCATTGATATGTTGCAAGGAGTTCAACGAAATGTTCAAGTTCGATTGAAGCAAACAATTTTTTTTTATGTAGTTCTCTCAAGAAAGTCTAAACTACGGCGTCGAGTCAGCGCACTGCAATTTATTGGAGGTGTTTTTGTACAATTGCAGTTTGTGGTGCTCCGGAAACACTCGCGTCGGAAGAGAACTCCACCGTTTTCCTCTTCTGCAACACAACGAATTTTGATAAAAAGATTTAAGTGCCATTGAGTGATTAATTGCAAATTGATGGAATCTACAGAATTGCGTTGTGTGGCGCAAATAAACCAAATTCCTTGGAATGGTGTAATGGACCTCCCAAGAATAGACTCCGTGGTGATATATATACAAGAAGCAAAGTTCCCTCATACGCCTTCGATGTATCAGTAGTTGTGGCATTGCGGTAAGCGCCACGTTGTCATCTAAGTAGCTAACTACTGTCAGGTCGAGGGTATGCTCAGGGGCAGAACTCCAAACACGTAAACAGCATTCGAACGCGTACCGAATTTAAGATTTGTAGAGCAAAAATAGTTGTGCCAATATAAAATATCTTTTGGCCCTGGAAATATAGCTGTTTCTTTAGGACGGACCAGACGTCGACACTTCCCACTTAACCATGAAACCCATCAAATTTATACTGTCCTTAGATTTAAAGACTTGGTCATTCATCATAGGCAAACGTATACTGGGCACCTCGCAAACGTTAATGAAATATATTGTCCCTTCCTTACATTGAATTCAACAATCAATCCATACCCATCGCCGGATCCTACCCACATCCCAGTTCAAGGAGTCAACCTAGTCTCAAGTGGAACGATCTTGATAGGTTAAGCGGCTATCGAAAATGAAGAAATCAGTGTACCATTATGGGCAAAATTGAATAATTTGTTACCCGTTGATATTAGGAAATCATTAATATAAAGTAGTAACAGAGTTGATGTCAAAATGGAACCTTGAGGCACTCCGGGATGTATAGAAAAGAGATCCGAGGGTACGCCTTCTACTACGATCCGAATCGATAGATTTTTAAGGAAACAGAGTCGTCCATAAGGACGAAGCTTACTTTGTAAGTAAGCCGGATACGATCAGAAGCCTTGGAAATATTCAATGCGACCGCTTTGAATCCCTATGCCTGTCAATGGCAGATGTTCAAATGTTAGATACCAAGGTCAACCTCCTTACAGCAGTCGCAAAAAAACTCCTGGTAGCGGGCAAAATTAAAGCTGGATTTGTTGCCTGTCGTGTCGGAAAACGAACCCCACTGATCATGTTGTTGGTTTCGTGTATAATATGATATTTTGGGTTTTCGTTCAAAACATTTTGTAATTCCCATTAGGGTGAGAACACCTACGAGCTCATGGAGGGATGGTGGAAAGTTTTTGTATTGAAATACAACGGAAAGTTTTGACCACAGTATATCATTTTTTAGGATAGGATTTGGTGTTGTAAGCAATGATGTGATTTTGGAATGTGACGATTTTATGTAGGAAATGTTGTTTTAAGGAATGTGATGTGTGTTTCTTGGAATAAAGACACGAATTAGCGATACTTGTTAATGGTATAAAGAGGGTGATAAGTAACGGTTGTTAATTATATAACACTGTATATAATCGATGGTTCGTGAAATATCTTGGAAGAACTTCGCTGAATAATCGCCATTTGGGTAGCGATAGGGGCAACGAAGAAATCATACGAGTCCTAATATCGTTTAGCAAAACGCGATTCGAATCTAGGGTGCAAAGGCTGGCAATGGTTAAAACCAGTGCACTGATGCATCAAACCACGACCGTATGTGCGCCAGCGTGTATTTTCGGAATTTAAGCTGTGGGTTGCTGCGTTAATTACTCTGATATATGGCTCTGTTGATTTACTTTTTGATCTTCCTTCTGGTTGTGTATTCATCGCCGCGGTTGCGCGTTCGTGTGTTACATCGTTGATGACAAACTGGACTGAGAGCATATTCTAAGCTCCTGAGAATCGAAATTATTCAGATATTTTTGAATGACTACTAGAAACTGTGGCGGTTCTATGAACCACACAATCCCTTATAGGTTGAGATATCATCGTTCCACCAAGGAACATACTCACCTATATCCATTACACGTGCCCACAGACACGTGTCCTCAAAAGTCCTTTTTTCCGTCCGAAACAAAAGGTAACATTCCATACACCCAACATTGAATTCAATGGTCAAAACCAATCGAACTAAACGTTCAAAATTTCCTAATATTGAATTCAATGCATCCATTCAATTCAATTCAAGGCAATTCCCCCATTTACTCAATCCATCCAATTAAACGCATTTTTCTAAAAACAAACAGAATAATGCATATCTCCTCATATAGCTAATAGCAATTAGCACCCTAAATTCCTGGCAATATTCCAAAACCAAGAAGAGCACGTGTGCAAACAAAGGCATAGCGAATCGCCGCAGACACACAATCCGTGCAATCATAAACATCTTAACGCAAATTTCACGCCAGATGTTTATGACTTGGAATTGCGATCTAGGAACCGACATTCAAATCCCACGGTTCCTTTGTTACCCATCTGGAAGCACGAAAATTCTTGTTGTATTAAGCCAGATGGGTAACGCAAACAAATCCCATGAAAGGATCGAGAAATAAGTGACGGTACGCTCGATCCTTCGAATAAAGAAACAAGATTCCGATAAGAAATCGAAATGGAATTTTTTTCTTACAAATAAGAGAAAGGATGATCATGATGGAAATTGTTTTTTTACCGAAGAGAAGTGGGAATGAATAGGAAAAATTAATCAGGACAGAAAGTTACAGAGAACCCAAGAAGGAGATCGGTCCCCGCCGCGCTACGAAATCGTGAAAAATAGAAAAAAGAAATAACGTCGAGTTTGTAACGAAGGTAGTTATCAAAACGGTGCAACTTAATCTAACGAATCCAGCGGTTGATGTTGAAAAAATGCGCCAGTGTTGTTTAAGAATCGTAATGCTAATCAGTGGCTTCGTGCGAAAGATTGTAAATCGACATAATTAAATACAAACGAATGCGAATGTGTGCTTAAGTTGACTACTATTATAATGTATAGAATAAAAACATTTCGTAACATCAATTAAATAAAACAGTTTATACGCAAAAAAATATATTTCGTAGTTTCATTTGCCACCGTTTCTGCCCTGGCTGTGTATTTTTCATCTGCGGTAAACAGTGTTCGGCGGAACACTGTAACATCATCGGCTATAAACATTCAGGCATCGACAAAACCGCCAAAACACCATCATTATTCAGCAAACAAGGGAACTGGGTTGAAAAATCGTTCATAAAAACGAGGAATAGAATGAGTGACATTTTGGAGTGCTGAGGAACACCAGCACTATTTGAAGTGAGACAAATTTGGTACAATCCAAAAATAGTTGAATTGAGGGGCTAGAATAATAGTCAATTGAATCAGTGTACTGTCAACTCCATAGAAATGCAATTTGGAGAACACATCGGGGTGCCCTGTCGTACAATTTTGAGATATACATCGAGAGACTCTACCTGTCGGTAATTTACGCCACAAGATCTCCTGTTGATCAGTTACTACAAACCCTATGTTGGCGGCCACTGAGGTGATCGGTTTCAAGAGAGTTAACAACCTCAAACTTAGTCTGAATAGAAGTTAGAGCTATAGATCAATCCGAAGAGGGATTGGTTGAGCTACCCTTTTTGAGAAATAGTTGGACATTGAACGACTTTCATCTAGGTTGGGGGTTCATCAGTTGAATAGGATAAGTGTACAAGTTTAGAAAGTGAAGAAGAACATCTCTTCAAAAGTATCACGAATTTGTTGATGTTAAACTTTTTCGGTGGTTGGGAGCAGTACAAGTGCGAAAGGGAATGGAATGTTGTTCATGCCTGAGTAGGGATGTTAATAGTAGTGGGATTAGTGATTAATTAGGATGCGAAATGTGCAGTAAATCATCGCCTGATCAAGTCGAAGTCGGCTGTCTAGGTGGTAGTGTGGGTTATTATTTATATTAGGGTACCGGCGTACGGCACAGGTTTACTAAAAAACACCCAACGATCGACGATGTTAACCAGTTCTCACACGGAAAATGGGGTAGTAAATCGTTCCGCGAAGGAAACAAAGAAACCAGCACACAAGTTGATCCTCAAGGCAGCAACGGAAAACATAATTAAACACTTCACTTTGAATGTAGTTTGCATATTTTTATTACTTGTGTATTATCATTAGTTGTTCACAGTAAGTTACGGTTACATATTAATTCAAATTTTGATTACATAGGAAGTTCGTTGATAGGGTACATTGTAACAAAGTAACATCGAATAATACGAAACAATTATGCGAATACTCGGCGTGACATAACATAAACGTCTAACATTACACTTGACAAACTATGGGACACGCGTAGTGACATAAAATAAACGTCTAACATTACTCTTGGCAAACTATGTTGACACTCGAAAATCCTTCGTCTCCCCGGCACAAGATGACTCCTTGAATAATTGTATCTGACTGCCAGGAGCAATCGTCCTCCACATTCCTTGTAGTATCGGATACCTCTGGCGTACCAGGGAAATTCCAATACACATCTGGTCAATTAGAGGGACGGAAATTTAGGCTGGCAGAAAATGCAGTCATAAATCATGAGAATGGTTTTCCCATGATGGTGATAAAATATCGGCAAAAACCCAAGGCTGCCTGAGAGCATGAATCTTTTGACTACATTGTTTATGTAGGAAATTGCCGCCTGGACGAAAACGTTTTCTTTTGTCTACATCGGATAGACAGAAGTGTTTCGTGTAGCATAAGGGAACAATGCTGGCGGCGGCAATTAGGTCTTCTGTTATGTAACATAGAAGATCGCTTGCCATAGCAACTAGAAAAAAAGGCTGATTGATCTTTGGGTTATCCCGCTCATTATGTCCTATTGCAGGGCTATTAGAAATCTGGTTTGCAGATGTGCAAGCCAGCAAATAGCCCGGCATGTATTTTTGGACGCTAATGGGCATGGAGACTGGTGGATGTGTAATCTTTTATTCTGCTCAAGGTAACATTCCATCGGGTGTGTGGTATTTTTGAAGGGCATACAGTCGGTTGCAGGTAGTCAACGGTGGCTACTCTGCATATCGTCGATAGAACGATCGGTCGATGGGTCTGTAGCTACGAGGTAAGTATACAATGCCGAATGTGGAGAAAAGCTCCTCGGCTCTGATGGAATATTTATGACGGTTATCCAAGAGGATAACCGAATTGTTTTCAGCCATTTTAGGACAGTGGTGAATACTATGGCAAGGTTGTGTGATCTTGCCAGTGATTCGACTTAAGGGTAGATATGGGGTGTATAGGGTTTTTATGGGGTTAAAAATGATGCGAGAGTCTTCTGGCCCTGAAAACCCCTTCAGTAGTGAAAAATAAAATCATTGTACTATACACATATGCATATATAGGGTGGGCCATAAATTTTTGATTGGAAATACTTGATTTCTTAAAAACCGTTAGAGGTGTAGTGCTCCGGAAACACAATTTCTACAATTTCCTTACCCCATAAAAACAATCTCCTTCCCCCACATACAAATCTCTACACCCAAATCAACATTGAATTCAATGTCAACTAAATCGAACTAAACGTTCAAACTCTCAAACATTGAATTGAATTCAATTCAAATTCTTAAAAGATCCAAAGCCCAAAACGTGCTTGTGCCTAAACAAAGGTATATCTATTTTCCGCCGACACACGATTGAAGCAATCATAAACATCCGAATGCATATCTTCACATGCCAGATGTTTTATGACTTGTGTTACCCTCCGAAAGACACGCAAACTCTTGTCTGCATAAGCCAGACGGATAACAAAAACAAAAAATCCAAATTCCAATGCATATCCTAATTATGCATAATAGTTTTATGAGAACTCATAAAGCCGAACCATTACCCTAATGAGTATATTGAACACCACACCCGAAATCGAGATTTTCCATCTGAAACGTTCGTTTCAAGATAGAAAATCTCGATTTGTTTTCATTTATAAGGAAGATGCATCTCGATCTCCGAGAGTGGAGGTACCGGCATCCTAATAAATAATAAACTTCAATTCACCGAAATCAGGTTCGCCAATGTTTTCAATATTGAAATGAACGGCAGTTAAGCTTTTTTTGTGAAAACAAAAAAGTAATCATAATAACATCCGTTTACATCCACCCAACACGAGAACCAGACTTTCCTGACTCTGACATAACTCAAATAATCAGACAGTCTCTCACCGCACCATTCATAATCGGTGGAGACTGGAACGCTCGACATACAGCATTCAACGACATAAAAAATAACAAATACGGGTGCCAACTTTTGGACCTCCTCTCATCTCACCCATATCGACAGTCCACTGCAGCCAACTCGTGTCACCAACAATTGACTCCTTTCTCAAGTCGGCTGACCTTTCTCAAGTCGGCTGATGTCTACTCCGCCCCCCACCCCTCTGTATCCTTCCTCTTTCCCTCTGACCATGGTTCCGTTCACACCTCGATCAAAGTTCCCTCCTTCGAACTGCTCTACTCATACAGTCCTGTCCCGAACTTCTCCAAGACTAACTGGAAAAAGGTTAATAGAGACGTCGCCGAAAGGTTTTCTAACTTGCAAATCCCCGAATCTTCTAACCTAATCCCTGCTGATATCGATCGAGCAGCCCTAAAAATTGACCAGACGCTCAAGGATGCCCTCACCAGCAATACACCCACCACCATCCGTCATAATCATTTAGGAAAACCATTACCCAGCATCCTAACTAAATTGCTGCGTCTCAAAAAACAACTCCGCCGAAAACTTCATATCAGATTCTGCCCCTTTATTAAAAGTCAGATCCAACTCCTGACCACCCTAATAAATGAACATTTAAAAAAGTTCGCGGATCAGACTTATACCTCTACACTTAACAATATTAAACCCAATCGTGATCTCTTCAAAAACATCAACCGACTAACTGGTCGGAAGTTTAAACCGCGAATCGATCACCTTAGCAACCCACTCAGCAACAATCTTATCCAATCCGACACGGACATAGCCAATTGCCTCGCTGATCACTTCTCAAAGATCCATCAACAAAATGAATCCGTCTCAGTCCCTAATTTTCGAAATACTGTCAACGAATATATTTCACACAGATTACCCGGATCTTATACTCATTTCATTGGGGAATTTAACGACACAAACAAGGCGTCACATCCTTCAGACACCACCACATTTCTAACCACAGATGAATTAATCAAGTTCATAAAATCACGACCCAACAAAAAATCGACCGGTCTAGATGGAATACCACACCTTCTATTTAAAAGACTTCGCCCGTCAAATCTACTTCCCATTTTAGTCCTTCTTAACCATATCATAAATGCTTCACATTTCCCAGAGAACTGGAAAATTGCGGTAGTAATTCGCATTAAAAAGTCCGGCAGTTCCAATAACACCTCCAACTATCGTCCAATATCTTTATTAAACACCCTAAGCAAAATATTGGAATGTAAGATCTACCAAAACCTTCTCTCGTTTGCCAGTGATAACGCTCTCATCCCTAATTCTCAGTTTGGCTTTCGTGAGCGACACTCCACTTACCATGCGTTACTAAAACTTACACACGATGTCACAACTGGTCTGGAGAATCAATGCCCTACCGTATGCATATCTCTCGATATTTCCAAAGCGTTTGATTGTGTCTGGATCTCAGGACTTCTTTATAAGCTGCACTGCTTATTTCGTCTGAATTCCAACATCACAAAGCTTCTAGCATCTTATCTTTCTGGTAGGAAATTCATGGTCAGAATAAATTCTTCCCTCTCACAAACTCACAACATAACCGCGGGAGTTCCCCAAAGATTCATTCTCGGACCACTTTTATATCTTCTATCATCATCATCGGCACTACAACCGGGGACCGGTCTTGGCCTTATTTAGCAAGTCCTAAGGCTTGTTAAATTTTCCATAATGATTTATTTTTTCTGGGCAAGGTCATTAGTCTTGCGCCAGAGGCTCCCCGACGGGGAATCGAACCCCGGTCTCCCGGGTGACAGGCGGGTATACTAACCACTATGCTATCTTCTATACACATCCGATATTCCCCACCCGCCACCTAGTGTTGTAATGCTAAATTATGCTGACGATACTTTAATCTACTCTAGCAGTAGATTTGTCAAAGCGGCAAGAAACCGCGTTAACAACTTCCTCCCGCTCATCTCAGCATACTTTAACAAATGGAAAATTCGCCTCAACCCAACCAAAACCCAGCTAACAGTGTTTAAGGGCAAACACGCTTACTGCTCAAACAACACTAAACGTTGTCACAGCAAAATTAAACTCAAGCTTAATAACATCCTCATAAAACCTTCCAAAACTCTAAAATATTTGGGAGTAACCCTTTCCAACGACTGGTCATTCTCAAACCACATCAAAAATTCCCTTCATAAAGCCTCAATACAGCTTAACCTCTGCAGACGAGTGTTGTGGAAACCTAAAGGCCTCTCTCTCAAGGTCAGACAGCTCATCTACAAACAGATAATCAGACCCACTCTTACATACGCCTGCCCATTATGGTACTGTGGCGTCTCTAACAGATACACACACAATTCACAAGCAAAATAGTGAAGAACACCGAACGAAAATCGAATAAGAAAATTCATCAAAGCCGTATACCATAGCGATAACATAACAATTCACATCAGTGGAGTATAGTCGAGTTTGAAAATCGAATTCTAAAATCGGCCAGTAGCCTGATGGGTAACGCTTAGGTACAATTTTTGGTGATTCAAACTGTCATAGCGTCAGTTCAAATCACACGTTCTTCTTCACTATTATTTCAAACGCTATAGTACCACATCTCACCCTCCCAAATGGAGAAATTATGAGTGTTTGAACGAAAATGTTTCCCGTTTATCACTGGCTTACACCGCAAAACCAACTCATATAGATACCATTGTAACAACGACCTTTACAACACCGCAGGCATCGAACGACTGGATAGACGGATCCTAGAACTGTCCGTAAATTTCATAGAAAACCTTCCTAACAATCCCAACCCGATAATAACAGACCTACTATCACCCTCCTTCAATACGGGAACTCACCACCCTAATTGTCTCCAAATCAAGACTCTCTTCACCTCAGGCAGACTGGTTAACGATCGAAACGAGGTCGTGTACCACAACACCGAACTGGCACCCAATCATTTCAAATACAGCAACATCCAACCATTCTCCAAGATACTTACCTTTAACACAGAACCGAATGGCACCCCGCTCCTTCAAGAACATACCTGACCATATCCCTTGCTATCCTCAATTAAAACGAGAAATCCCACATCCACATAAATCAATATTGTAAATATTATTTTTAAGTCATATCAAATTGTCACTATCATTGCAATATCAAATATTGTAAATTGTATATAAGATTAGATTAAGTTAGATTAAGTTATGTTAAGTAATTTTAAGTAGGCTAAGTTAAAATAAACAGAGTTCCTAGTTTTTTTTTCTGACCTATTCCAGGAAAAACAAAACTACCAATCTATATAATTCCCATTAAATCTTAAGCACATATAAAAAAGAATTGTTTGAAAAATGTTAACAAATTACATGTAAACACTTATTATGTAACCAATCTATCATAAGTTAGCTGTATTACTTATTGTAACTCTTAATTTTTGGTCAAATAAATGCAGTAAATTAAAAAAAAAAAAAACGATCTCCGAGAGCAGTTGATAGATGTATATGGTCCCTGGAAGAAGTGCTGCAGGAGACCAACAGGATAGTAAATCCTGAACAAAGCAGAACGAAAAGAATATAGAAGACCTGTACGGATTAGAAATAAAACGGAGTTTTATTCTGATATGGTGAGTAGAGCTGTGGCTCTCGCCCCTTTCGTTTTTCTTCACAGATTGTCGCTGATGCTGAAGATCACTTGCCCCACGGATGGCAGCAGAAGCCGCTGGCGGTTGCCCTCAGAAGTTTGCGGCACTAGAATCGACAACGATCGGTCGCTACTCTTCCCTCAGGTTTGAGGAAGCACGGCGGCCACCGCAACGGGTCCCCTCAGGAGCGGTCAATAGAGATCCTATTCAAGACCAGGAGACGCGCTACCTGGGAGCGAGGCCAATAGCTATTGTTGTATTCCAGAATACTACCCTTATTCGCTTTAACACTAACTCATGTCCTTTCAAACACAACCCTTAAAACTACATCCTCACATATCTTAAATTCTCAGTTAATACAATTCATAAATAAACAGACACAATATTCTATATCCAGTCACTTACAGCACATTTCATAAATATGCCCCTTTTCATAACAAGCACATTTTTCATTTCAAAACATGGCCACCTTGATTTTCGTTCAAAGTTTATTCAAAATTCTAAGTCACAGAGTTTTGTTCAGTTTATACGCCACAGTCAGTTAGAACAAAATGTTCTATATAAACAAGTAAATTTATATGAAAAAGGTAGAAAGAAGAGAGCTCAGCTTGAGATAGCTGAGTTCGATAAAATAAAAATAAATAAATCAAATGCTTAAATAAAAGAGATCTTTTATTAATAAAGAACAATTAGATTCTTTAATAAATAAAATAACCTCCACGCTCTTCCTTAACTAGTGTTACGGCTCCAACGCCGTGCTTCCTCTTTCGAGGGAAGAGCGTGGAGGTTATTATTTATTAAATTAAGGGGTTATTAAAATAATTTAAGTTTTCTTTTATCAAGATAATTATTAGTTTTATTTTTATTTTATTGAACTCAGCTTTCTCAAGCTGAGCTCTCAGTGTTACGGCTCCACCGCCGTGCTTCCTCTTTCGAGGGAAGAGCGTGGAGGTTATTATATTTAAAGAATTTAATTGTTCTTTATTACTATGTTATTAATAATAAAAGATCGCTTTTATTTAAATATTTGTTTTATTTTATTTTATCTTATCGAACTCAGCTATCTCAAGCTGAGCTCTCTTCTTTCTACTTTTTTCATATAATTTTACTTGTTTATATAGAACATTTTGTTCTAACTGACTGTGGCGTATAAACTGAACAAAACAATCTAGAAGTCTCTGTGACTTAGAATTTTGAATAAACTTTGAACGAAAATCAAAGTGGCCATGTTTTGAAATGAAAAATGTGCTTGTTATGAAAAGGGGCATATTTATGAAATGTGCTGTAAGTGACTGGATATAGAATATTGTGTCTGTTTATTTATGAATTGTATTAACTGAGAATGTAAGATATGTGAGGATGTAGTTTTAAGGGTTGTGTTTGAAAGGACATGAGTTAGTGTTAAAGCGAATAAGGGTAGTATTCTGGAATACAACATCCCACCCTTCTTCGAGAAAAATGTTTAGTGTTTTCGGCTCAATGTCATCATTTTCTATAGCTTTAAATTCTGTCGGAACGTTTACCTTTTCAGTCTTACTCATTGCTGATGGATCGTTTAGTTTCTCAGTCTAATTTACTGATTTGTATAGTTCTTCAGACTTATTTGCTGTTAGAACATCTTGGTTCCCAGTCTTATTTGCTGTTTGAACTATTTCTTCAGTTATATCTGCTGTAGAAACCTTCAATCCTTCAGACTTTGGTGCTGAAACATGGTGTTCTTCAGTGTTAACTACTGAACTGACCTGGGTTTCGATTTTTATTGCACCTTTTGGATCTTCAGTCTTTACCACTGCTGAATTTTCAGTCTTTGTTGCTGAAGTGTCGGGGTTGTCTATAGGGACAGCCGAAATGTGAGGGATTTTTGTTAGTGTATTTTCTGCAAGTTCTGAATTTTCAGTCTTTAATATTGCTGAGTTTTCAGTCTTAGTTGCTGAAGTGTCTGTGTGGTCAATAGGGATATCCGAAATATTAGGGATTTCAGTCTTTACTACTGCTGAAAATTTCGAATTTTCAGTCTGTGTTGCTGAATTATTTTTCAAAATTGGAGTATGAATCGGAATCTTTATATTAGTGCTTGTTTTCTCTTCGTTTATCTGTATCGCTTTAGTTATTTGGTTAGGAGCTTCATTAAAATTGTCGTTATCTATTGCCAAAGATCTAATGTTATAAATAGATAAATGTTGTCTGTCTTCCACAAAATTGGGTTGGCGTCAGGCCTCGTTTTCCGACTCTTGCACCCGAGAAAAGTGAACATTTTGCCTATCGTTTTGTCTATTGGTGATTCTAGGATTTTCACTAAAACGATTTTCGGTGTTTGCAGGATTATTTCGGAATGGATTACGCGTTGTTGTACCTTGTTGGTAATTTGTTAAGAATGGCCCATTCCTAGATATCTTGTATCTACACTCGTTCTCTGTGTGATTATTTCGTCCACAGAAATTGCATATAATGTTATATTCTCTTTTTATTGGTTGTCTATTCGGAAAATTGTTGGACTGCATGTTCCGATAACAAGTGTCCTGAGAATGACCTGGCTTACCGCAGGTTTGGCAGACTATTCGATTAAATTATTTTTTATGGCCTGGGAGAGTTGTCCATTCGAACAACATGTGATACTACATGTGCAATAGACTGTTTTAAACTACTTCCCCCATGGACTTTGGCTAGGATTTTCAGTTGTTCATTCTTGAGACCATCCTCAAATATTTGCACTGCCAATTTTGAGTTTTCTTCTATCAAGAATTCTCTAACCACCGCGTCTGCTGTTATTTCACACGTAGCAGAGTTCAGCGTCCTCAGAGCATTCGCAACTCTATCTCCGTATTCCCGAACGGTTTCTCTGATGTTTTGTTTCAGGGATATCAACTCATTGTGTGCCGTTGACCGAGATTGCTCCTCTTTATATTCTGATTCAAGTTTATCCTTTAAATCCTCCCATTTAGCAATTGTGCTATACCTAATTAGATCATAGGCAGGACCCTCTAGTCTATTTTTGACTAGCTCCAAAAATGTTTCATATATCTCCGGGTCTGCCCTTTTTATAGATCTAAATAAAACGTCTCCCCCGGAAATAAATTTATCTAGGTCGCAGGGTTTTCCGTCAAAGGTAGGGACGATTCTAAAAACATCAGAAATTCCGACAGAAAGAGCCATTTCAGGGGGGTTATGGTGTATTTGTAGAGAGTGGATTTGTTCTTCCCCCTGCCTAGCCGCCTGTCTCGTGTAATACGGACTCGTAATCTTGAAAACTCTGAAATCAATGTATGGCAAAATCACTTCTTAAAAATACGGTATATAAAAATGGCCTTTCTTTTAGTTATTCAATATATATGAAAAAGAAAGTTAATTTGGTCTCAAAGCTGTAGAGAAAGAAAATTCGGCGAAAAAGACAAAACGGAAATGTCGTCGAAATACTGGAAAAATACTGGAAAGAGAATATTCGAAATAATTTCTATCGGACAAAATTGTTAGTAAAAAGGAAAAGTTAAAAGTTCCAAGTTAAAAATATTCCTACGGAAAAATGAACAGAAAAATTGATATTTCGCTAACGATTCTTACTACTAATATATGTTGATTGATGTTTTGTTCTCCTTTTTTATAATATTTTTTTTTCTGAGGTGTTGTCTTCTTGTTTTTTTTTTTTCATCTGCTGCCACTGAGGTTAATTTAGATTTCCTCTGGAACTCATCGGCAAAGGAAATTTCGAAGTTATTTGCACTCGATACATCGAATGTTCCGCCATCCAAGTCGAAAAAAAGTGAGGACCTTCCTTCCCTCTTTAGGGTTTTATCTTGCACTAATCTTCCTCTGGGATCGAGTCCTCCTTCGAGGATTAAGTCATCCTTCGGGGATTGGTCTTCCTTCGAGGATTAAGTCTTCCTTCGAGGATTGAGTCGTCCTTCGGGGATTGGTCTTCCTTCGGGGAGTCCACCCGTCTTCGTGGATCGGTCTTCCTTCGAGGAGTGGTCTTCCTTCGAGGAGTGGTCTTCCTTCGAGGATTCCACTAGTCTTCGTGGATCGGTCTTCCTTCGAGGATTGGTCTTCCTTCGAGGAGTCCACTAGTCGGGAGTCCACCAGTCTTCGTGGAAATTTTCTCGGGTGCAAGAGTCGGAAAACGAGGCCTGACGCCAACCCAATTTTGTGGAAGACAGACAACATTTATCTATTTATAACATTAGATCTTTGGCAATAGATAACGACAATTTTAATGAAGCTCCTAACCAAATAACTAAAGCGATACAGATAAACGAAGAGAAAACAAGCACTAATATAAAGATTCCGATTCATACTCCAATTTTGAAAAATAATTCAGCAACACAGACTGAAAATTCGAAATTTTCAGCAGTAGTAAAGACTGAAATCCCTAATATTTCGGATATCCCTATTGACCACACAGACACTTCAGCAACTAAGACTGAAAACTCAGCAATATTAAAGACTGAAAATTCAGAACTTGCAGAAAATACACTAACAAAAATCCCTCACATTTCGGCTGTCCCTATAGACAACCCCGACACTTCAGCAACAAAGACTGAAAATTCAGCAGTGGTAAAGACTGAAGATCCAAAAGGTGCAATAAAAATCGAAACCCAGGTCAGTTCAGTAGTTAACACTGAAGAACACCATGTTTCAGCACCAAAGTCTGAAGGATTGAAGGTTTCTACAGCAGATATAACTGAAGAAATAGTTCAAACAGCAAATAAGACTGGGAACCAAGATGTTCTAACAGCAAATAAGTCTGAAGAACTATACAAATCAGTAAATTAGACTGAGAAACTAAACGATCCATCAGCAATGAGTAAGACTGAAAAGGTAAACGTTCCGACAGAAGTTAAAGCTATAGAAAATGATGACATTGAGCCGAAAACACTAAACATTTTTCTCGAAGAAGGGTGGGATGTTGTATTCCAGAATACTACCCTTATTCGCTTTAACACTAACTCATGTCCTTTCAAACACAACCCTTAAAACTACATCCTCACATATCTTACATTCTCAGTTAATACAATTCATAAATAAACAGACACAATATTCTATATCCAGTCACTTACAGCACATTTCATAAATATGCCCCTTTTCATAACAAGCACATTTTTCATTTCAAAACATGGCCACTTTGATTTTCGTTCAAAGTTTATTCAAAATTCTAAGTCACAGAGACTTCTAGATTGTTTTGTTCAGTTTATACGCCACAGTCAGTTAGAACAAAATGTTCTATATAAACAAGTAAATTTATATGAAAAAGGTAGAAAGAAGAGAGCTCAGCTTGAGATAGCTGAGTTCGATAAAATAAAAATAAAACAAAATATTTAAATAAAGAAAAGTTTAATTATTTAATAACCCCTTAATTATTAATAATTATAATAACCTCCACGCTCTTCCCTCGAAAGAGCGTTGGAGCCGTAACACTATTAACAGAGGGAGGGTCGCGCGAATGGCGGGGAATTGTTTATTACGTTGTTGTTGGAATTGTTTATACGTTTATTATGCCCCGCCATTCGTGCCCCCCTCCCTCTAAGGGATTTTAAGAAATCAAGTGTTGTCATTTGAAAAAAAATTATGGCCTACCCTATATATAAAAATACTTAGTACTAGTGGCCTTAAAGAATCTGCTGTCCTAATTACGGCAGCTGGTACAAATATTAGTTATAGAAAATGTAAACTTTATTCGTCCAATAAATTATCTCAGTTATCTGAAAAATTCGCCATCGTCGCGAGATAGTTTTCCGCAAACTCATAGAACCAAGTTGTTCTAAGAGCTCTTGAGCAATTCTAGCCTGGAACTTCATATTCATCGTGGGGGATGTGGTATCCTTGTGCCCAACATACCACCTCATCAGCAAATTCTGGCTCTGTCTTTGCAACAGCAGCAACAGACGTAAAGTATATGCACAGGAACATATTCCTTAAAAAAAGGAATTATGAAGGATTCGAAACCGCATACAAAGGACCTTCTATACGACTGGATGAACGTACTTTGTAGACATTTGTTCTCAGTAGAAATAGAAAAAGGGAGAAAAAAAGGGCAAATAAAAAAAAAAACAAGTGCAAAACTAGATTGATAAAGGCGGTGGTATACGGTCTCATGAGGAAAGTTTGAAAGGGGAAACGGGCGTAGGACAGTACGACAAAGTACAGATGAACGAATTGTGTGGTAAGTAGGCTTGTACAACAATACACCTGATCTCCATCAGTTGCATATTCACAAAATGTTAGGATTATAAATGACAGGATAAACACGGTATCTAGAGTGTTCTCTATCAAGGAGAAGAATAAATAAAAGCAAATGTGTGCAAAGTTGAAGGAAATCTTTGCCCAAGAAAATCATTTTTGGGCAGACACGGGCACAGAACAGCCAGAAACACAGACACATTGTTGTCAGTAGATGGGCGTTATTCCTTTTGTGTTTGTGTTCATTCAATCGGAAATGTTTCGTATTCAAGTGGAAGGACACAACTTTTCAAAAGAGAATTTTTCTACAAAATAAAAGAAGAACCGTGCTGAAACGACACAAAACCAAAAACGGATGTAGTATGTAAATATACGGCAAAAGGATTCATGTCATTTGGTTTTACACAATACACCGATTGTTCGCTTTGCCTTTATCTATTCTCCACATCATTATTGTTATTATTATTATTATTATTTATTATTATTATCACTGCTGGTTTTTGTAGACTTTATGCCATTGTGTAGATGAATGACCACTTGGCAACGCATGATGCCACACCGTAAAATGGGAGTCTAAAGTGTTACAGAACTTTGAATTATGACCCGGAAACTCTTCGCATTATGTTCGATAGAACGAAAGCGATGGGTTTAAAATCAGGGACACCACCGGAATAGATTTTCTTTTACAAAATCCTTCATGTTCGCCTATTGCATTGGAATTCTGAATAACAGAGAGGAATAATAACCTCGATATTGTATAGGAGGGCAATTTGACAAGTCAGTGACTTTTTGAATAAAGGACATTTTTTTCGGCAAATAAGCATTTTATTTCTGAATATAGCCTCCTTTTAGCTCGATACATTTAGTCCAACGTTTTCCAATTTTGTTATTCCTTCCAGATAATAGCTTTCCTCAAGGCACTCAAAATAGGCGTTAGTTTCTGTGATGACCTCTTCACTCGACCCAAATCTCTTACCGTCCAGGCATTTCTTCAGGTTTGGACACAGGAAATAGTCGCAGGGGGCTAAATCTGGAGAATATGCTGGATGGGGCAGCAGTTCGTAGCCCAATTTATGGATTTTACTTGATTATGCTTAATCAACACGCGAAATTCACTTTTTTCCAGTTTCGTTAATATTCACGAGGTTATCTGCTTTCAATGGCTATCAAACACAAACTAAATGACGCAGCTTGACAGTAGTCTATTTATAGATCGCACTTGACGGAAACAGTGTCGCATTTAAAATTATTGCGCAGGAGATTCAAAAAGTCACTGATTTATCAAACTGCCCTCGTATTTTGCGTTTTGTCGACCATTTGCAATGAAGGGAAAAAATATTGTCGGGGTGATAAATGCCTTTAATAAAATTTGTTACCCATGAGACTGACACTCAGAATCTGCCATTTTCGTTGTAAACAGATGAACTATAGAGAGGAAAAAATGAAATCATCTCAGAATATGAAAGGACTCATTCAAGGATTGTTTTGCCATCATACAGTACCGAGAAGTGATTTGTTTCCTACTTATACCACTCTACAACAGAAGTGTAGTCCTTACCATGCTTTTTTTACCATACTGTTTTTTTTTTTTTTTTAAGTACTATAGCTAACTTATAATTATAGTGACCCAATTGTATACATGTATACATTACACATTTTTCAAACTTAACTCTAACTTAATCCAGCCTAACCTAATTAATATTATAATAAGTTAAATGTATAATGTGAATTGTAGGTAGGTTGGCGTGGGATATGGTCAGTTAGTGGTCTCGGGTGGGGTAACACTTTCCGGCTGTTCATTAAAACGCAGAATGTTGGAGAATGGTCCTGTGGGTGGTAGTTGCTATGCGTAAACACGGACGCGGGTTCAGTCAAATACCCCACAACACTAAATGGCGCACAAAATTGTTCCGCGAAGAAAACAAAGGAAAAACAAGCACACAAGTTGATCCTCGAAGGCAGCAAAGGAAAACAAAATGAAACACTTTATTGTCATCTATCGGCAACTAAACATTCACTGAATTATATCGAGATGATTTTGGCGTAAACGTTAAAGGTCCGTCTTTATTAAATTACACGTTAACATAAACAGAAATACTTGAATATATCTTAACTATCGGCAACTAAACGTTCACTGAAATACATCGAAACGATTTAGGAATTGATTTGACACGAGTGCTAATCGTTAGTTTATATTAATATTTAACAGCAGCGGAACACATCATTAAAATTATACATCTACAGGACTCGCGAACGACTACTCTGGCGCATTAAAAGAAACTCGGCTCCTGGGCACGTGTGTGCGGTTGGGCGGTAGAAATCTGACTCTAAGAGGGAATTCACATGTAATGAATAGCAGGCATTATGAGATACGCGATAGCGAAGTCGCCGAAGGGAGAAATAGGTTCCTGTGTCCTAAATAAACATGGGCTGGTGTAATGAATTGGTATTGGGGGCTGCAGGCGTCGTTGAGATAAGCGATGGCGAAAAATCGCCGAAGGAAGAAATAGGTTGTGTCTTAAATAAACAGAAACGCTATTTCGAGGGTCATAAATCTTAGATGACCTTTGTCTGAGAACGAAATAGGTTTTTGCTTCAAGATACACAAAAACGCTATTTCAAGGGTCACGATGTTATGTTACATCGTGCTTACTTAGGCGTTCATGCTAATGCCATTGTACGAGTAGGCTATAGATTTTTCGTGGCGATAAGCAAACCGATGGTTTGCTCGCCTATGGCCTAGGGTATGGTAGCTTTTGTTTGTTTTACAGGCCGGAGCATCGTTCGGCATGATCTGGGGTATGATTGTCTAACGTCAATCGTATTAGTGCCCAAATCCCATGATCGGTAGATAACCGACAAAGGAAATTGGTCGCAAGTGTTGCGAACCTTGGGACTGGGGCAATAAACAGATGTGAACCGTAGCAAGAAACCATCGGCTACAGCTATGTCAACAATTACGCTGGCCAGCTAGTATTTATCTATTATACGAGGGTTGCCTTTTATATTTCGGGATTAGAGAACAAAAACAAATATTGATCATCGAAAATCACTTTATTGTTTTTCAAAATATTCCCCATGAAGATCTATACACTTTTGCATGCATTTGAACCAATTGTCGAAGCACTTTTGCCACTCTGATTGAGGTATCTCCAACACATGCATTCTGAATGCAGCAACCGCTTCTTCAGGTGTCGAAAAACGTTGACCTCTCAGTTTGTTCTTTACGTACGGGAATAAAAAGAAGTCATTCTGTGCCATGTCAGGACTATACGGCGGATGACCCATCAAATCGATGTTTTGGGTGCTCAAAAATGCAGTTGTCGCAGCCGATGTGTGAGAGCTCGCATTGTCGTGGTGAAGAGTGATCCGTCTTCGGCGGTTGGTTTTCCTGATTTCTTGGAAGACAACTGGCAAACAAATGGTTGTGTACCACTCAGAATTGACTGTTCTCCGTTGTTCTAGTGGCACGGTTGCGACATGTCCAGTTTTTCCGAAAAAACAGGCGACCATTTGCTTGGAAGTGCTTCGTGCGCGAACAACTTTTGTTGGATTTGGCTCATCTTGAAACACCCAGACAGTCGACTGCTGTTTACTTTCGGCCTCATACGCGTAAATCCACGATTCATCACCTGTCACGATGTCATAGACGTGTTTCGAAGCACCGCGACCGTATTTATTGAGCATTTCTTTCGACCAATTGACACGAGCCTTTTTTTGGGCGATTGACAAATTGTGTGGGATCCAACGCGAACAAATTTTTTTGACAGTCAAATGTTTATGCAATATTGAATGTATGCTGGTCCCACTAACGCCTAAGGTTGTCTCAATCTCACGATAGGTCGCATGACGATCTTCCAATATCAGTTCGCGCACAGCTTCAATGGTTTTCGGAACAACTGATTTTGGACGACCTTCACGAAATTCATCTTGGAGTGAACTACGACCACGATTGAATTCACCATACCATCGATAAACACTGGTCCTTGATGGAGCTTCATCGCCAAAAATTGAATTAAGTTCATCCATGCACTGTTGCCGGTTCCCGGTTGTAGTGCCGATGATGATGATGCACTGTTGCTGAGTTAATCCACGCCGAAAGTTGTAAAAAATAATCGCACGAAAATGTTGACGATTTAATTCCATTTTTGGGCCGAGATGAATCTTTTAAGTTACTGTAAACAACACAAATAGCGCTCATATGTCAAAACGTTCTGAGTTGCGTATAACCTCAAAAATGTCCAACTTTACGACAGAGCTGTCAATTGCCGGATTGCAACGCTAGGGTTGCCAAATCCCGAAACATAAGAGGCAACCGTCGTAATTGCTGACAAGCCGAGCCGATGGAGATATGGTACGGTTCATAAACGGAAAAATTCAATGTGATGCATGCCTTAGTGAGGTTTAACTTTCAGGTGAAAGTTATTTGAAAGACAGCTTAAGCTGCTCGAATGCAGGTAAGTATTATGGGTTTAGAAGGTGGTTAATTTAAGAGGATGGGCGGTTCTTTGGGAATGTATTAAAGAACCGCCACAGTCCTATGTTACAGTATTTGAACTGATTGGGTGCCAACTCGGTGTTATGTTACACTACCTCGTTGGAGTCATTAACCAATCCCTAAGAGATGAAGAGACTTCTGGTGTGGAGACAATTCAGGTGCTGAGATAACAGGGTTCAGAGGTGTTGGTAGTAGTGAAATTATTATATAGTTCTCCACCAAGCCCTACCTTTTTCATCCCACAAACATATTCATCATCATCATCGGCACTACAACCGGCAACCGGTCTTGGCCTTATTTAGCAAGTCCTGAGGCTTGTTAAATTTTCCATAATGAATTGTTTTTTTTTCCGGGCAAGGTCATTAGTCTTGCGCCAGAGGCTCCCCGACGGGGAATCGAACCCCGGTCTCCCGCGTGACTGGCGGATATACTAACCAATATACTATCGAAGAGCCACATACATATTACCCACTAATAAATTCCCATCCAAAACATCCATATCCCCAAATCAATGTTGAATTTAATGTTAAACAAATTGAACCAAACGTTCAATTGTCGTACATTGAATGCAATTACTTAAAATTCAAACATCACAACGCATATCTGCATATGCATTGCATGTTCAATTATCAAATCTTAAAATCCAAAGTCTAAAATAAATACCCGAATCTAAAATAAAAACGAGCCAAATGTCCGTTTATCATGCACACACAAAATGCAAGCAATCTAAACATCACAATGCATATCTCCATATGCACTGTAACCAGATGTTTTATAGACCCAGATTCCCATCCAATTTTCCATCCAATTCCCATGGACTTTGTCCTCATCTGAAGTGCATGCAAACTCTCGTTTGCATTAGCCAGATGGATAACGAAAACAAACCTCAAAAGGATCTATGATAAGGGGCGACCCGTCCGGACTTCGAAAGATAAGAAAACATATAGATGGCAGTCAGAATCGAGAAGTCAGACCGTTAGTAGCCGGTGTAGAGAATAAATATAGTATAAAATTTAGCAGTTGTGTTATCAATTACGACTACGGCTCAGCAAGAAGTTACTTTGTCGCTGCATTGTTTTTGCGGAACGCGATTTGGTCGTTTCCCTCCAGCTAGCACATTGGACTATCTTCAATAGTGTTTTCTTTCCGTATGTGTATTGACAGTTACGTCCTTAGTGAAATCGTGCGCCAAACCTTTGATATTGTCGGACGGATTAAAGATACACGACCGCACATCCATCAGGATCTATACGGTAGCTCACTCTTCTGGAGGCCCCGGAAGCACGGTGATGCACCAGGAATATAATAATTATGGGGTTGGGATTACTTGGGAGGTTTTCAATAAATTTGGTAAATAGCTTTAGGAAGCGTCAATATCAGCGGCATTGTATAGTAAGCTGTTATTGTAATTTTTGTAAGAGTTGGGTTGTCGGTTGAGGCCAGTGCGTAGCTTCTACATTTGGGCGGGTGTTATATGATACCACAGTGGACACACATATGTGAGTGTGACACACGCATGTTGTTTATAGATGTGCAGTTTGACTTTGGAGGAGAGACCATTAGGTATCGACATAACTCTTCTACAGAGATTCTGTTGAATCGTGACTTGACGTAAAGTATTTTTAATGTGGGTGGAGTTTTATCTCGGTGTTATTTAGTTTGAGTCTAATTTTGTTATGGGTGCGACCGGTGTTGTTTGTGCAGTGCTCATTTTTACCCTTAAACACTATAAGTTGGGTTTTATCAGGATTTAGGCGAGTTTTCCATTTATTAAAGTATTTATTTATTTTTTTATTTATTTATTTATTTAGGCTTAATCCAAGCAGCATAAGTTAATATAATATAACAACTTACAGACTAACTTAAAAACTAAAGTAGTAATTAAAGTTGCTTCTGGAGTAGATGTTCTGTTTAAAGTCGACAAACGCCGTACTTCCTCGCAACCGAGGTAAGGCCGCTGTGCGACTGAGTTATTTAAAAAAAAATACCTTAAATGATTTTTATTATTTTATTTTATTATTTCGTCCGTACCGTTGGGCGTTATTCGAGCTCCTCAATACTATAGTGATTAGTATACTCGCCTGTCACGCGGGAGACCGGGGCCGATTCCTCGTCGGGGAGCCTCTGGCGCAAGACTAATGACCTTGCCCGGAAAAAATAAATCATTATGGAAAATTTGATAAGCCTCAGGACTTGCTAAATAAGGCCAAGGCCATTTCCCGGTTGTAGTGCAGGTGATGATGATGATGTTGGGCGTTATTCGCAAATTGAGTCTAACAGGTCAATTGAAAAGTCCCCGGCCTGGCACATAGATGGCGGCACTAGAATTAAATCCATATGAAAATACAGTTGAAGCAAAAACTTGGCTTGATGACGAGTTTCCAGATGCTGCCCCAGGAAAATTAACCATCAGGGATTGGTGAAATGAGCACCGAAGACGGTGAACGCAGTGGACGCCCAAAAGAGGTTGTTACCGACGAAAACATTAGAAAAATCCACAAAATGATTTTGAATGACCGTAAATTGAAATTGAATGAAATAGCAGGCACTCTAAAGATATCAACTGAACGTGTACATCATATCATTCACGAATATTTGGGTATGAGAAAGCTCTGTGCAAAGTGGGTGCCGCGCGAGCTCACTTTTGACCAAAAACAACGACGAGTTGATGATTCGGAGCAGTGTTTGGAGATAATCAAGCGTAATAAACCCCAGTTTTTGCGTCGATATGTGACAATGGATGAAACATGGCTCCATCATTTCACTCCGAAGTCCAATCGACAGTCATCCGAGTGTACTGCACACGATGAACCCGCCCCAAAGCGTGGAAAAACGCAACAGTCGGATGGCAAGGTTATGGCGTCTGTATTTTGGGATGCGCGCGGAATAATTTTCATTGACTATCTTGAAAATAGAAGGACCACCAACAGTGACTATTACACAGCGTTATTGGACCGTTCGAAGGACGAAATCGCTGAAAAACGACCGCATTTGAAGAAAAAGAGAGTGCTGCTTCACCAAGGCAATGCACCCTGTCACAAATCAGTGACAACGCTGGCAAAAATCCATGAATTGGGCTTCGACTTGCTTCCGCATCCATCGTATTCTCCAGATCTGGCCCCCAGCGACTATTTCCTGTTCTCAGATCTCAAAAGAATGCTCGCTGGGAGGAAATTTTCGTCGAATGAAGAGGTGATCGCCGAAACTGAGGCCTATTTTGAAGCAATGGACAGATCGTACTACAAAAAAGGTATCGAAAAGTTGGGCGGTCGCTATAATCAGTGTATCACCCTCGAAGGGAATTATGTTGAATAAAATTGCTAGAGAATATAACCATAGAGTCCAGAAATACATTTGAGAATAAAACTTAATGGCGGCACCGTTTCTTTTAATCCATTGTAAGGATACGTTTCCTAAACGGAACAAAGGGCGATGCATGTGAATAGGATTCCTGGACAACAATAGCATTAAGATGTACTAAATATCTTTGGCACCGTTGTCCATTACAATGTAATTACCAAAAACACCCGAGGTAAATACCAATCCTAAACATTACTAAAAAACCCAAGTAATGTTTAATGACCTATGGAAATTGTCGATCCTAGGAAAATTACCGAAGGATCAAACAAAAGATCGCTGGCTCACAATAGAGATCCGGATACAAAGGATTTTGTGTGAGGTCGACGAGAAAGCAAAAAACGAAAATAACACGTTGCTTTGAGTTAACGTGGAAAAAAGTTTTCCTCCGATCAAACGATCGATATAGAGTGGAGTTGGTTTTTTGAATTAGTCCAGAACGGACACATGAATTATTTTTCGGGAGTTGGTTGTGAGAAATCGGAGGAAACGGACATCCCAAGTTTGTGTGCATTAAGATTAAAATAAAACTGATGTTAACAGAGTGTTTTCCATAAATACATTAACAGAGTGTTATCCATAAATACATTTTTTTTAATCCCTAAGTTTAAATTGTGTCATTTCAAAATAAAACTAAAAGATAGATGTTGTGTGCATTAAGATTAAAATAAAAACCATAAACTACCACCTAAGAACGACGAGTGACTTTTAATTCAAGTTGTGTTTATGGTTAAATCTTCCTCTCTGTCACCAACCGGCTAAGTGGGATTTGATAGATCCGCTTTCGACTGTGTAAATACTCCTCTATAGCTCACAACAAGCGCGGACCGCCCCAGCCCATTCGTCAGGTAATACTACAATTAAATAATTTTAACTAACCACAATTAATACAACATAACTTTATATAAATATAACCCTACACTAGTGAAAGACAAAAACACACCCCCAAGCCGAACTTCTCCAAAAAAAAGTTATGGTGACAATTTGGTGGACATTGAGACGATCAATCCACTTTTCAATTCTTCAACCAGGGAAAATGATAAACGCTATCAAACATTGTGAGAAAATGGACATATTGCCTGCCAAATTGCCTGGAAAGCAACCTGCGTTGGTCAAGGTCAGTGTGGTTAAGGGACGCCCAGATCCTTTTGCATGACAATGCTAGACCCCATACCTCACAAGTAACGGTCCAAAAACAGTTGCAGTTGGGACTTGAAATTCTTCCGCATCCACCGTACTCTCCGGACATTTCCCCAAAGGACTACCATCTTTTCCGCAATCTGGGATTCATTTTGCCGACAGAAGGCCTTCCGGAACCGAGTAGAGGTCTTAAAAGCCTTTGAAGATTTCATTGCCTCAAAAAGTCAGCTCTTCTACAAAAAAGGTATATTTGACCTTGTATCACGTTGGAAGAACAAAACACTACACTCCGGCAACGCTAGTTGGCACGCAGTCAGTAAACTGCTGAAATCCAAACTGCTATCACGTGACATAAAGCTCCGTGTCTATAGAACCATAATCATGCCGATTGTTCTATACAGATGCGAAACATGGGCTTTCACAAAACGGGAAGAAAACAAATTCCACTTATTCGAGAATAAAGTTTTGAGGGGCATCTTTGGAGGTAAATATGACGAGGAAGCAGGACAATGGAGGAAACTCCATAACCACGAATTGGAAGAGCTGTACCGCAAACTTAAAATAGTGAGAGTAATCAACTCGCGAAGATTAAGATGGGCCACGATAGGACCGAGCGTTGAATTCTTGACGGTAGACCATCGGGAAAGAGACCGGTAGGACGGCCGCGACGGAGATGGGGGGACAATGTTAGGTTTAACGTTGAGGAGATCGGATCAGATGGTCGGACATGGAATAGGTGAGGTCTTGATCTTCCGGGTTCCTACAGGCCAATAAATAATAAAAATAATATATAAATAATAATCACGTTGGAAGAATGTCTTAGATGCCAACAGATCCTATTTTGATTGAATACAAATTTACGGAAAATAATGGTTGCGGGTTTGCAACTGAATGTACTGGAGGATTCTAGTACGTTTACCCCCTGCCTGCCACATGACAACTGTCACCCAGCTGACTAGGTGTCATCGAAGAAAGGGGACGCCACCCAAGCGTCACCGAATTTTAATAAGCGCAACGGTCGCTTGATTCAGTCTGTCACCAACCGCCAACGCGGGTGCACCGCGTGCGCAGCGCCGCGAAGATAAAAGACCACGAGACCAAAACAGTTTTCTCCTGTTTCTGCCTCCGCTGTTTCTAATGACTTTCTTATAATAACTTAGACCAAATCAACTTACACCACTACATGTGCCGTACAATACCAAATAAGGAACCAGCTTCACGAGTGTACAATCCCTTTGTTGTTCATTCTTCGTTCGTCTCACAAACATTAGCCTCCCTTCCCTTCGATGCACGCGTTATGTTTTGCAGCCAAACTCAACGGTCCTTGCTATTGGAAGCAGCTCACCGTTCCTGGACGGTGCTTGATGATCGGCTTTCCTCCACCCTTCGCGGACGCTTCACCCATCAGACGCTTTTCCCCCGAACGTACCACCAAGAAAAGGGCTAGTAGTTCCATCCACTTCCTTGCCGAATGTAGGAATTGAAGTTCTTACACAACATTTAATGGTCCTTCGAGCCGGACCCAGCGAGATATGGATTAACACCCGAAAGTGCGAGTGCACATTACCATTCAAGGTGCAAATATCATCACCAAGACGAACGCTACCAGCAGCGAGTTAAAAACTGATAAAAGTGAAGATGAGGAAACGAACCATAGCTTAAGTGTGCTACGTGCTCGTCTACATCAATTCGAAGTAACCGCTAACAATATCACTAATAACAATAAAACTCCGGAGAATTCCACTAGTGCTAATATCAGTAGAATTAACTCAGACAGTACTAGCAGAAAGGAAACAGTGACACCTTCCAAAGAAAAGGAAGATGAGATGGCAGTGGATCAGCCACTGCCGAATGTACAAAAATCAAAATGTGCCCAATGCAAATGAAGTGCCTAGTCTAGAAGCATCTGAATCAGGACCAGCAATAGCAACGTCGACCAATTCAAGCATTACAAGACACTCAACAGCAACAGAAATGGCCCGCGACCACGAGGAATGATGATGCAATGTAAATTAAAAAATTCCTTTTATAATAAGAGGATACATAGAGCCCAACATACAAAATGTTTGTTTTGTACATAAAGGACAGAGGAGTACCCCCAAAATTTATTAAATTCTTTTTCATTTTTATAATACCATCAAAGGGGGAGAAAAACTAACGTATTTAAAAGTATTTAGCGTAAACCACTCATTATTCCACATATACAAAGTAAAATCGACCATATATTAATAAATAATACACGCATTTTAAATGGATAAAAACGAAAAACCCCAAAAATAAATCTAAAATCCCCTAAGAATATAAATACATATTTTAAAAGGGTTAACAATTGAGAAATTAAACAGTTTTTGAACAAATTCTATTTAAGGGAATAATAAATCGTAAAGTAAATTTTAAATCCATGCATTTGAAGAGGATAAAAGGAAAACTCCGGATTAAATTAATTTTTTTAAGCTCTTAAACGCATTCAATTTAAAGGGACAGATATACCCCAAAATTCGAATTCAAAACACATATTCAATGTAAATATAATATAAATACAAATATACACGTATATACACTATTAACATTGTTCGCCCATCTATCAGGATGTTTCCATTTTAAGGTTGCTCTATTTGTGTTCAATAAAAATCTCCTCTCCTCTTACCTTCAATAGGATCGATTTCCTCGGGTTCTTTTCACATAGGTTCGTCGTTCCAGTTTTAATTGGGAAGATAAATTTACCTAAGGATGTACGCGTCAAAACTACTAATAAGGGACTCAATACCTAAAACGCTCAAAACTAACCCGCGATCGAAATAAATTATCAATGAAAGTCACCATCGGGTTAAAAGACATACTGGATTTCGTACCGGTGTTTGACGGTAACACGGACGAATTGGATAATTTTGTTTCTTGTGGGGATATTATTTTTTCACAGGCACAGGACGACAGTCAGCATGCTTTTTATCTAAGCGTGGTACAAATCAAACTGCAAAGGCCAAAATACGACCACATCCGACACAAGGTAATTTCAACCTGGAATGATATTACTTCCGAATCAAAGGGAGAATTCAAAATTCTCACCTCTATATCAGCGACACAAAACAGTTTGGTGACAGCCAAGCAAGATAGCAAGGAAGGTGTGAAGGAGTTTGGAAACAGACTCGCACACCTCTTGCATCTGCTGAACAAGGCCATGTTCGAAAGCACTGTCGAACCTGCGGTACAGACATATCTTCTAGAGGAAAATAAAAAGGTCGCTTTGTATACATTTGATGACGGTCTTAGGAAACCTAGTTTAAAAATATTGGTTAAAGCACAGAACACCCCAAACCTCAGAGCAGCAATCATTTATGCTCTCGAGCAAGCTTCAAGATTAGGTGATGAGAATACTTTAAAATTTCTCACTACTTCAAATTACAGCCAGCCACAAATTTGCCAATAGTGCAATTGTGGCGTTTCTAACAGATACACACACAATACACAAGCAAATAGTGAAGAATACTGAACGAAAATCGAATAAGAAAATGCATCAGAGCCGTATACCATAGCGATAACATAACAATTCCACATCAGGTGAATGTACTTGAGTTTAAAAATGGAATCGCAAAGCTGGTCGTAACAAAGTTAGTGAGGGGGGAGTAGGGTGGCGTTTCTAACAAATACACACACAATACACAAGCAAATAGTGAAGAACACCGAACGAAAATCGAATGAGAAAATGCTTCAGAGCCGTATACCATAGCGATAACATAGCAATTCCACATCAATTGAATGTCCTTTAGTTTAAAAATCGAATTGGTACACACGGCCAGTAAGTAAATTGCCTAGAACTGAATATCGCCAAAGTCACAAAATCACCTTTTCTCGGAAACGCTCCCCCACCCAGCAACGCTCCTATCTCTTATGGAACCAACCGATAACATCGGTTGAATCGATTCGCGACCTGGGCGTCATATACGACAAGGAGCTTCAATTTACCACACATATTGATGACATAATCCTTAAGGCCAACGCCGCCCTTGGCTTTGTCAAACTCTGGTCGAAGGAATTTCTAAACCCCTACGTCACCCGATCACTCTACACATCTTTTGTCCGGCCACTACTCGAATATGCTAGTCAGGTCTGGTCCCCATATCAATTGTCTCACATTCGCAGGATCGAGGGCGTTCAATGTCGTTTCTTGCGCTTTGCCTTCCGCGGACTAAACTGGGAAAAACCGCTGACACTACCACCATACATAAGCCGGCTCCCTCTAATCAATCTCAACACACTTAAAGAGCGCAGAATCCATGCCGGCATCATCTTTGTCCATCGCCTTCTGTCTGCCTCAATCAATTGCCCAAGCTTGCTCTCTACTTTAACATTTCATACAAACCCCCGTAACGTACATAACCCTCGACTGTTTTACCTGCCCGCTCATCACACTTCTTACGGCGCTAACGAACCCATCTCGCGTATGCTACGACAGGCCAACTCTTTCCCCACCTCCTTCGATTTTAACCTCTCTACTTCCGCTCTCAAACGACGTCTCAGAAAAAACCCACCCTAACCCCGCCCCCTACCTTCAATAACCCCTCTACCCTGCAATCCTACCTCTCCTCTTCTGCCTTCAAACTAGTTCTCCCTTATACCTTTCCAGCACCACCCCCCCCCCCCCCCCCCAGGCTCCCTAACCCCGCCGCCTTACTAGTCCGTACACATGCCCTTTACTGTCACTGTCTCACAAATGTCGCATTTACCACCCCCACATACACTCGCTCTTCCCTAGCCTCCCACCTTCCCTATCGCCTAGTCATCTTCACCTTCCTGGTTTTTTTTCTACTTTTTTTCGTTTTTAATAATGTCTTAATTACTGCTCTAGATTTTAAGATAGTCTGTAAGGTTTTATATCAATTTAATTTAAGCTTGCATTAAGCCAAATAAATGAGGGTTCTCCCCTCACTAAACTTAAACTTAAAATTAAAAAAAGTCGAACTGCTCATCTATAAACAAATTATCAGACCCACACTCCCATATGCGTGTCCACTGTGGTATCATATAACACCAGCCCAAATGGAGAAGCTACGCACCTTCGATAGGAAATGCTTCAGGCTCGTCACTGACCTAAACCGACGACCCAACTCTTACAAATATTACAATAACAGCTTGCCATACAATGCCGCTAGTATTGACCCCCTCGATAGACGTTTCCTAGAGCTGTCTATCAAATTTATTGAAAACCTCCCAAAAAATCCCAACCCCATAATAACTCCACTACTACCAACTCCTCTATATAACAGGGGTCACTATATGAATTGTCTCCACACCAGAAGTCTCTTCACATCCGGGAGATTGGTTAATGAATCCAACTAGGTAGTGTACCATAACACCGAGATGGCACCCAATCAGTTCAAATACTGTAACATACAACCATTCTCCTACATTCTACGTTTTAACGAACAACCGGAAAGTGTTACCCCACCCGAGACCACTAACTGACCATATCCCACGCCCACCTACCTCCTTAACCATCAACCCCTATATTCCCCAACTCACATCACATATTTAACTTATTATAATATTAATTATGTTAAGCTAGAATAAGTTAGAGTTAAGTTAAGTATTAGATTAGATTAAATTAAAAAATAAAGTCCCTGGTGTTCTGACCTATTCCAGGAAAACTGTTAATATTAAAACCTATAATACTCAAATAGTTATTCACACATTCAGTTATGTTTGAAAAATGTGTAATTTATACATGTAAACAATTGTATTGTGGCGGTTCCGCCAAACCCCACAGCCCACTTACCTGAAAAACCCCCATAACTTCATCCCAGTCTGCATTGGTTTTTGCTAATGCAATCACATTAGGCACCTGTAAATGCGTCAGGCATCATATGGATCAAATTTGTAATCTAAGGATCCTTGTAAAAGAATCCTTACCTTTCATGCATCTCTTCGCATACAAATTCCCTGTAAGAATTCTTTCCTAACTTATAAGGAATACCAAAACCAATTCGGCGCCTTCGGTGCCAGGCAAATCCCCCTCGACGAATTCCTGAAAACAAAATGATTTGGTTTACATACAATGTAACCATCATAACAGGGACCATAAACATTGCGTCTCCTATTACCCATCCTCACCAAATGTATCATAAATCACCATACATACACATTCGCTGGCGACCTACACCCAAGGGACCAAAACAAATATACGCATCTCGCTTCTCTTGGCACCAGTTAAATCCTACAGCATAAGCAAATGCACATAGGAATTTAATACCTACCCGTACCAGCGATGCCATAAACACCATTTCCCGGTAAACAAGCTAAAACCAATTAGCACAATGTTCATAATGCATTGCGGCTGCCAATACACCTGCTATGGATATTGTAGACAACGATCATCAACGGTCCCTTCGTCTTACCTATTCCTGGATCTGTTTATCATTGACCTTCTCACATAAGCAAACACAAACCCCATTAGCATCCAATGAGATTCGGCTTCTTTGCTTAGCCGAACTCACATCTCATGGATGCACATATTCCCTTTCTTTGTTTTAGATTCGTTCCCATGGCTTTGTCCCATGAACGAACCAATGTACACACATACATGTGTACCACCATGATCTTTATTACGAAATCTGGTGTTCTATTCCACCAAGAGAGACTTTACGTTTCTCTGGTGGTAAGTAAAAACATATCCTTAGTGAAGAGGATATCTACCACCACACCACCAAACTCATCCCATTAGCCAGTCGGCTCTGCACGAGCCGTTTATCGCTGGGTCTCATTACATCCACCGACCGTGCCGGTCGGTTTTTTCTCCCGCTCCCCGTAGCCTTCACGGGGACGCGCCCATTCCAGAGTCGCGAAATTTGCGATCCCGAGTGTATAACGAAACTTAACGGAGACTTGTGTTGTGTTAGAGTCGGGTCCTTTTATAAACGAGACATTTCCCAATACATTTAGTATTTCCTACAGTGCAGTGAAGTCGCATAATTATGTGTTTATTCAATGGACAATTATTATTAAGTTCAAAATACCGCATGAACAATAAAATTAGTGTAATTCAGTGAAACCTTCCGTGTTTTATTTCCGTTTGCATGGTGATCAGGAACACTCGAATAAAATTCCGCAGCAATTTTGTGAATACAGGCCAAATAACAGAGAACAATAAAGAAACATCGACGACCAACAATCGAGTGTTTTATTTTTACTTGTGCGACGTGCAGTGTTTCTTCAGCAAACGTTTTGTGGGGACGAGTTAGAACTCTGCGCCCATGTCGGTGCCCCCCCCCCCCCCCCCCCCCCCCCCCCCGGGTATCACTAGAATTATAAGTTAGCTGTAGTACTTACTGTAAAAATTGATTACTGGTCAAATAAACACAGTATGGTAAAAAAATAAAAAAATAAAAATGGATTCGAGGATCAGTCTCGATTGGCGTCCAATGGTTGTGGACGCCAACAACTAAAACATAAAATCAGTCCCTGTGCTATGTCCGACAATGTGGACCTTGACAATTAGTGTATTAATTTGTGGCTTATTATTTATATTAGGGTACCGGCGTACGGCACAGGTTTACTAAAAAACACCCAACGATCGACGATGTTAACCAGTTCTCACACGGAAAATGGGGTAGTAAATCGTTCCGCGAAGGAAACAAAGAAACCAGCACACAAGTTGATCCTCAAGGCAGCAACGGAGAACAAAATTAAACACTTCACTTTGAATGTAGTTTGTATATTTTTATTACTTGTGTATTATCATTAGTTGTTCACAGTAAGTTACGGTTACATATTAATTCAAATTTTGATTACACAGGAAGTTCGTTGATAGGGTACATTGTAACAAAGTAACATCGAATAATACGAAACAATTATGCGAATACTCGGCGTGACATAACATAAACGTCTAACATTACTCTTGGCAAACTATGTTGACACTCGAAAATCCTTCGTCTCCCCGGCACAAGATGACTCCTTGAATAATTGTATCTGACTGCCAGGAGCAATCTTCCTCCACATTCCTTGTAGTATCGGATACCTCTGGCGTACCAGGGAAATTCCAATACACATCTGGTCAATTAGAGGGACGGAAATTTAGGCTGGCAGAAAATGCAGTCATAAATCATGAGAATGGTTTTCCCATGATGGTGATAAAATATCGGCAAAAACCCAAGGCTGCCTGAGAGCATGAATCTTTTGACTACATTGTTTATGTAGGAAATTGCCGCCTGGACGAAAACGTTTTCTTTTGTCTACATCGGATAGACAGAAGTGTTTCGTGTAGCATAAGGGAACAATGCTGGCGGCGGCAATTAGGTCTTCTGTTATGTAACATAGAAGATCGCTTGCCATAGCAACTAGAAAAAAAGGCTAATTGATCTTTGGGTTATCCCGCTCATTATGTCCTATTGCAGGGCTATTAGAAATATGGCTTGCAGATGTGCAAGCCAGCAAATAGCCCGGCATGTATTTTTGGACGCTAATGGGCATGGAGACTAGTGGATGTGTAATCTTTTATTCTGCTCAAGGTAACATTCCATCTGGTGTGTGGTATTTTTGAAGGACATACAGTCGGTTGCAGGTAGTCAACGGTGGCTACTCTGCATATCGTCGATAGAACGATCGGTCGATGGGTCTGTAGCTACGAGGTAAGTATATAATGCCGAATGTGGAGAAAAAGCTCCTCGGCTATGATGGAATATTAATGACGGTTATCCAAGAGGATAACCGAATTGTTTTCAGCCATTTTAGGACAGTGGTGAATACTATGGCAAGGTTGTGTGATCTTGCCAGTGATTCGGCTTAAGGGTAGATATGGGGTTTATATAGTTTTTATGGGGTTAAAAATGATGCGAGAGTCTTCGGGCCCTGAAAACCCCTACAAATTTAAAAATTAAAGAATTTAAAATAACTACCTAACAATTTTAACCTCCGAACAATCGATTGTCGCTCTTCCCTCAGGCCTGAGGAAGCATGGTGATGACCGCAACGAGCCTTCTCAGGAGCGGTCTTGAGAAATCCCTCGTCCCTGTAAAGACAAGGAGACACGCTCCCTGAGTAAAAGGCTACTACACTCTTGTCGCTTGTAATTTGAAGGTTTTGCGATTTGTAGTGTTGCAGTCTATAAGCCGGCTATTCGTCTTTTGTCTACCCTCTACAATCTTCTGTACTCTTGTGTTCAATACTTTTGTGGTGCTTACGGCAATAGTCTGTACTATGATAGTCGATAGCTATGCGGTCTGTATCCTTGAGCTTTGTCCTGATGATGTGTTTTTCCGACCGTCTTATGACCTTTTCATCGACCGTCTTATGACCTACGATTGGGCTGAAGACGGGTGCATAGTCTATACATCCATAATCAATAACAATATTTTTCACCTTAAAGATTCTTTTACTTACATTTTATGAGCTTCTGAGATGTATTAAGCAGGCCGTATGCTGTATGTGCGACATCGATTGTTTGATACCACTCCAGAGAACCTATAAAGGGAAATGGTAGATATAAGTACTTAATTTTATCACCAAACCAAAGAGCCAGTTTCCCAGTATCGGTGTTATCACCTGCGATAAATGGATTTTTGAGGGTTTATTGATCTGAATAGATAGGTAACAGGCGCTTGGATCTAATAAACGACAAGTACACAAAAGTGACTGGAGTAGTATATAGAGTCAAAGAATATTGACACTTACTCTTTTTTTTAGATTCTCCCATTCTGTTTCAGTCAGCTCTCCCCTCCCCACGATGCACTGTATTACCTGATGTGCTGTATTATTCAACATAGTAATTCTTCTACCGTGCGCAAAATACAAAAGAGTAGCATTGACATGGGTCTCGTTTATAGTCTCGGCGGTTTTTGTTTTAAGAACCAAATCCCTTTCCGGTCGAAGTTGGTCTAACCTATTCACCAGTAGGACTATTGCTACTGAAAAGGACTAGTCACAAGTGTCACCCGTCACGATGTCTGTAGTAATCCTCATGTTATGTGGAAATCAATAGTCATAATGTCAGTCAATCAATATAAGTTGAGCTGCCATTCCAAAACCAGCAACGAGCAATAAAGTATTAATGAGCTCAATTCCTTAACGAGGGTATTTTCTTGGTTACGATAAATGCTTTCTAGGAAATTGAACGACTTTCCAGAGGATAAGGTCTCTTACACCGAGAATATTATCTGTCACTTGTTACTAAGTGCCCACAACCATCATGTGAAATCCTGTCAAATTGACATCTGTAAAGCAATTCATAGCTAAGCAACTAAAACAAATTAGACCTACGTAAGAAAGCAGTTACCTGTATGAAATGATAATATGTTACTTTAAGCAATCTCTCCCCTGCGGGGATTAGAATTCAACCCACCAGCCTGTAAGTCATCAGCCTTTGCAATAAAGCAGGAGGAGGATAAGAGAAGAAGAAAAAATGAAAATCAAAGGACGAAAAGGCCCCATCGACGTAGATACTCTTTGGTTTGACACACACACACGTCCTGCTTAGCTATTTGGCCAAACGAACAGATAAAAGCCAAGTATTTCCACGCCGGCATCGCCTGCCACGAACAAAAATGAATCCTTAAGTTTGCTATCGAGAATAACAAAGGATACGTGGCAAAGAGGATTTGTTTATCCCAGGGCCGAGAGTATGCCAGGGTATGAGCGTGATGACAATGATGGTCAACAAAGTTGCGAATTACTAACGAAGAAGATGTCTGTGGAAAAAATTCGATTATCATTCCAGTGGTTCAGTTATTTCGATTCCCATTTCGATTTGTGTGTTTTACGTTTTACGCAAAACATATAATTGGACGTGTATCTCGAGGCGAGAACGGTCTCTAATTCAGGGCAGAGCAAGAAGCCAAGGATTGCCGAACAACACGACATATCAACTAGGACTCGTGCGAATAAACAAGTGTAGTGGGAGTTGCTTCGTTTCCTTTTTAAAGGAGAGGAAGATCCCTTAACTACTCTCAACGACAATGTCATTGCTGTGGGAAGGACATGGCATAACGGCAGACCAAAAATACTCAGAGCATCGGTCGTGCATCCTTTTGGGCGATGCACATGAAACAACAAACGCTTGGCGATTAGATTCCAATCTGCTGTCTGTGATGTTCCGTAGTTCTTTTATAATTTTTTTTTGTTATCCTTATGTTGATACAGAATTTTACAGTAGAAACGTAAGGGACAAGAATGGGATGAACGGAGAAAACTGAGAAGTTGGACAACAATGTGCAGTCCAGGATACGTGGATATTGTGCTCGTCATCGTTGGGTGTACCTTTGAATATTGAATACGACTGTATCCTGGTGTCCTTGCAACACCATTTTGCACTGTGGTCCCATGTCGGGTGTGGAGCTGAGTGCTGGGTTTTTGTTTTTTTACGTTGCTTAACCCAAAGACCTCCGCATGAAGCCGAATGGTCGAGAAGTGGTAATCGATTTGCATTTCGACGCACACAGTACGACAGGATAATGCATATGACAAGCGCACAGATTTGATTACTTACAGACTTTTGAATTGCATTTCCGAGTTAGTTGAAACTATGTCTGGAGATAAGCGGATTTCCGTTGCCCTGTGGGGAATATATAAGTGACAACGTATCTCTAAAGGGTTTTGACTTTCGCCCAGCTATCTTCGTATAATCAATCAACCGAGAATGGGTTGATCTCAAGGATCTCACTATTATGCCCAAACATTTTACATTGGATAGGAATTTCGCCGGCGCTGTTTTTCTTCGAGTTATCTATCTGTGTTATAGCTTCTATCTTATGGATGTAATATGCAGACATCGCGAACGGAATGCCGGGCCATTAATTTTCACAGGCACGGCGACAGTATCCACTTTTTCTTCATCTTCATTCCTGTGTCACACCACCGCCACTAAAGTTTTATTCTATGGATACATCGCTCAAGGAATGCGTGCATCTTCATTTTCCTTGACACTTCATTACCTGTCCCACTTGTCTTCCATGGTTGATGGCGCGGTAGGTGTTCTTTCGTTCTACCACTATCTGTCGCGTAAATTAGATTCAATAATGTGTGGCATTGCTGTTTTTTTTCCCCACCTCTTCTTGTCGCGGCACATAAACTTGACGACAATGGAACAGCTGAAAAGTGTCCTGTTCGAGGGTTAAGGAGCATATTGCCTGTAGCACACGTGGAGTAGGTTCGGTATTATGTGGACATATAATAGAGCCATTTATCACAGGTTATCAGTACATGGTTGGTAGGGTCTTTCTGATGCTGTGTCATGTGTGTTGTCAATGAACGGCGTTGGGTTGTCAATGATCCTATTGAAGGATATCAACCATACAATGGAGACTGATACCGGAAGTTGATTTTATTTACGGCCCCATTAGTTAACTTTATCTAGACTGCAAAATAATATTGGCAAAGGTTTCAATAAAAATAAAGATCCCATAAATCACTAAAGGATTCCCCAAGAAATTGATCCCATTCAATTTGATAATACTCATCTTTTGACGTTCACCTATCGAGTGAATGGGCAGGAGTAGGAAGGCCATGACGTAGTATCGCGGAAGTTGATTTGTCGGTTCCGAGTACACATCAAGGAGAAAATTCGTATAGAAGGTATCTTAATTATTACTGTGTGTTCTTGGCGGAGTGCGGGTGAGACCATTGGAATTTATGTTAGTATGTGTTTTATATTGATCGGATGAATTGGGCCTTACCATTCGACAAGGTTGGTCGTACAACATTTAATATAGTTTAAAACATACGGCCAATACATCCTTCTGCAGTCGAATAGCACTAATATGGACGATTCTATTCTATTACGTAATGAGAGATGGAAACTGAAGGATATATCAAAAAAAGTTTTGTTTTTACTTACTGTTTTTGCGTTGAATTTGTGTAGAAGGGTTGTTAGGGATCCTCTGGGATTCCATGCAAAGTTCTTTAGCTCTCCCTAATTAAACTTGAGAGCTCCCCTTCATTGTTGATCTGACCACAGCTGGGTAAAACAATAAGAAAAGGTGCTCTTATTCGTAGATTCAATCACTGCCCACACTTACTATTTATTACTTTGAAACACTGACAAGTTGAAGACGTGGAGATTTTTTTTTAAAAGTCCCTTCTTAGAAGATGTCAACCTTTGGATACATTGTGCTGTGATTCGAATGAGTATCTATCGGGTTTTGTTATGAACACATGCAAATCCTACAAGTATTCGAAAGATAGTTCCACAAAATGCCTGTTCTGTAGTAAAACGAGTTTTGCTATAAAAATATACGCACCGTTTAGAGATGAATTGTGAATTTATGGAAGGTACCAGATTGACTCGTCGAATTCCCTAGGATGATATTGTGGCGGTTCCCTCGAACGCCACCAATCATCTTCCCGGTGACCACGTAAAAACTCCCACGTCGGGCATACAAAAACCTGGAAAGCAGGTACTTACCTGTTTATAATGAACCATAAAGCCGTAAAACGCAATAAAATCACAATATTTGCTGATGCTAAATCCATCAGCACCAAACAGGCATGTGTCGTATGAGTAATTTGGTTGCATCACCATGCAACCAACATGAACCGAACCAACCATTGAACATGTCTCGGATCGATTTCCATCATGTAACGGGTGGCTTCCGCACATAAAGGCAATTTGGTTGCATCACCAGCAACCAACATTGCCCGAACGATATCAACGAGATATTCCCTTAGCGCCAGCCGCACACATGCAGGAAATGTTTTAGCTTTTCCCTATTGCATACATGCCTACATCGATCGGTCATCCGACCGACAATTACATGGAGGCATATGGCTGATCGCTCAAGCAAGTCGAGTTCTCAAAATGGAAATTTACCATCGAGAATTCGACTACGTGGAGATGCCACCAAACATGTGCACGATCAGCACAAATACTTTACGCAGTCGCTGATCGTGCAAACACTTCAATCCCTATGCAGGGATATTGGCACCAGCTGCAACCATGTCAGCTTAGGATATTATTGTATCCACGGTTCGCTTGCTCATGCACAGCATGAGAGGGCGAAGTAACCTCATCTGTGTGTGTGCACACCCTTTCGATAATCATCCCTTATATGGTCATCGTGGCAATGAATGAAAGTTTCGGTATTCTATCGTTTCAATTATATCTTTAATCGCGTTCTGGATTCCGTGGAGGCAAGTCGGGCCTCCACGTTAAATACACGGAAGGCGGGAGTCGAGTGCTAGTAGCCTCAATGTGCGGTTGTCCCATCAAATTTAAAATAAATTAATGATTTCAAATAATAGTGTAACTGTTTAGTATTCTTTTGTTTAATTAAAAGGTGACGCTACATCTTGTAAATTAACCTATGTTAACTGCGCTGAAGAGCAAAAATAAATTAATCATTTCAAATAATAGTGTAACTGTTTAGTATTCGAGTTTTAATTAAAGAAGTGTCACGGCAATTATTACTACGTACATGACAATAAAGAGAACTTATTTAGCTAGGACCGTGTGTTTTACTTCCTTTTTGCTAATCGCGAACCGAGAGTGGTGCAGTTGTGCATTTAAGAGGACAGTTTCGTGAATCGGTACCCGTGACGGTACATAGACGGAAGAAGTTAAACCAAGGAATTTTCCACAGTATCACGAACTTCCTAGGAACAGTTCCTGTGATAATATGTGTACCTAGGTAACGGATTACACCCAAAATACTGCCACTCTAAAAAACTTGCCCACTGAATTCCCTCCCATATAGTCAGGGAATTCACTTACCGTGGATTCTGCTGTATTGGTTATTGTTTAGTTGATCAACACACCAAATTATTTGTGGGTAAACCGATAAAAATGTTTAGATACACACATAAACTTAATGGCGTCCTTCACGGGACATGTTGTGCTACCAATAACAAAAAAAAAATCTGAAATCAAAGAGTCCAAATACTCACGTCTGGAAACGTCTATGATGGCACTAACAAAATAAATAAATACGTAGAACCAATGACAGTGGGATATCCGAAAACATCTTCGGTATTGTTGGCCACAAATGGACACTTGTATAAACAGAACTTTCTTAGAATCATAATATACACGTTGCAAGGTAATTGTGCACTTCCATGAAAACGTAGTCGAGTGACATTTGTTGACATAAAACTCCCGACAATTCTTCTGACCCCATAACGAAAAGTTGTCAAAATCTATCTGAAGAAGGAAAGAATCAAGCGGAGAACAAATTCTTTTGAAAAATTTGGTATCGTGGGCGTAAAGGGAGACACAGGAATGCTTGATACTCATATCGATGTCGTTTATTGTTAATATGAACAAAAGAGGACCCAAATTACTGCCCCGAGTGACTCCAGAGGTACCACCAAAAGGATTTTAGAGACCGGATCGGAAACGCACTCTGTAAAGCCGGTTACTCAGGTATGACGAAATCCATATTTTTAATACAGGTGAGAAGCCGAAGGTGGAACATTTGAATAGTATCAGTCTGTGCGAAATCTTATCCAAGACTTTACTAAAATCCGTAGTGACAATGTGGGGGTGAAGAAGTATTGTGCCGATCATGGGCACTAGTTCACTTTCTTCCCCACGATGTTGCTCGGCGAATATCCAATAAAAGGCACTGGTTTATTGTTTTGTAAAATGTTTTTTTTAATGTTAATTAAGGGTATTTTTGTTTGAATTTAAATTCACTTAACTTATGCCTTATGATTAAATATTGGTAAGGTTAATCCGTACGCGCTGGCGATAATCCAAGTGGTGGAAACATGAACAGCAGACAGTCTTTTGCTTTTCACTAAGATATTATTTTTCCTTGTTGTTTTATTTCATTTTATTCGACACGAGCTGGCTAAAGGAAGCCGAATTGAGTTTGGATATTTTATCTGCGGTGCACAATTTCAGCAGAGAACTGATGGTAGTATTTGTGTAGTAACCGTAGTATCTTTCGCGTAGCTCCTTTTTTTCTTTCAAAAGACAAATGTCGTTTACGAATAATGAATTCTTACTCGATTTGGTAACGAGGGACTACTTCGCGCGCGAGCGTGTGCATTCGTATGCACACGCTGCGGTCGTTGGCGTAACGACTTAATCCTGGTGAAGGTTGTTAATCAACTGATTGGAAAAGGGATGAATGTGGGTAATTTAAGTTTCGCACTTGACAACCAAAAGAGAACATACTTCTGCTCTCTCATTGCCACGTCCGTCGATGTGAGGGGAATAATCGGTTAATTGATAATCGACGAACATGGGAGAATGGGAGAACAGAAACACGATGTATGATGATCTCGGGGTGGATTTGGTTGTGTGTGCATGAATCAATGTACTTTGAGGATAACCCATTGACCCAATTCGGTGAATATGGTAATCTCAGAGTACATTGATCTGTACGAAGACAGAACTGTGAAGGAGAGGAAAATTAAGCTGGTGCTATTCACCTGCGAAAAGAGGGCATTGATCCCCAGCGAATGAAGTGTCTGGAGAAAGTGGAAAGGATGCTGACTTGGCTAGGGAAATCTGATCATGGGAACTAACTTAAATGCTTTGATAATTTCCCCAGCGGTCGCAAGATTAAGCAACCGCGTCGTTTGATCAGACTATGCCGTTGCTAACCGACATGATGCGATTTCCTGTGGAAACCTCATGGGTTAGCGAAATGGGGTTGCCGTATGGCAAAAAGGTAGCTAAACTCAATTATGCATTATCTGCATAGGATAATGAGTTTAGCTATGCGTCCGTTTAACATGTTTTACAGATGGAAGAGCTTATAAGGGGAATGGGTAGAAATGACGCGCTGAAAGCGGTCGAAATAAGGTATGGAATTGTGGGTTGGTTCTCCATGTGGTATAGAGAACTCCCACAACAACATCGACCTCGTTGCCGTTCTCTACGGCTAGGAGTGTTTGGGAAGTAAATTCGACTAAGTTAGTCGTGGTAGATCTCCCACCAAGAGCGCCGTGTTGCCTGGTGAAATTGGAGATTTGGAGTGGAAGCATAACCTTTTGTAGAGAATGCTTTCAAAAACTTTGGGGATGTGGGAGAGTTTGGCGATGGGACTATGGTTTGAGATATCGCCTTTTGGTTCCTTGCTATGCACGGGGATGATAAAAGATCTTTTCCAAATATTAGAGAACTCACCTTGAAGAGCGACAGAGTGAAAATAGTCGAAAAGGGGGAAGATGGAACGGAGGAGCATTTTTTTAAGAAACATAGCGGGGAGACCATCACGCCCGGGGTGAATTCGTCCATGATCTGTGTTAGTTTGTTTTCAATCCTGTGTGGACCAATAAATTGAGAAAGATATGGATCATGGGAGAAATTTGGAAAGTAATTGAAATAAGTGAGTTCGGGAAGGAACGAGTCATCTGTGAAGATTTGTCTGAAAAAGGAGGCGAAGAGGTTCGCAATGACATGTGAATCCGTTGAGGTTTCCAAGTTATATGAGGAGGAGGTGGGATAATCATCGGATTTACGTTTGTGATTAATAAATTGGAAAAACGTTTTTGGGTCATTTATTAGGTTAGCCTGAATTTTTGTTAGGTATTTTTGGTAAAGGTCATTGTAGAGTGCGTTGAATTGAAGATAAGTGCCAAGGTAGTTGGAGTAGTTGCAGACGGAGCGATTGCGGATGAAGGTAGCCCACAGCTTTTTCCGTTTATTTAGTAACAAACGAAGCTTGCGATTAAACCAAGAAAGTGAGGAGGTAGAATTTTTGCGCCTGGAATAGGGAACGTAAAGGGAAATAGATTTAAAGATTTCGGTCTAAGGATTGGTGGTAGCATCTTCTACCGTCAAATGTTCAAAATTGAATGGAATTTTGTTGTGGTAATCGTTAATAAGGCGAAAGTTCGCTTTGAGGAAGTCACGTGAGTTAATGGCTGGGGAGGTGGGCTGTTATGTTGAATTATGAAAAAGACAGGGTAAGATGAGGGTGGTGATTGTCGATGATAGATAGTAGAAGGGGAGAGGGTGCTGCTGAGGAATTAATAGGGTCCGTCGTGCAAATAAGGTGTGGTTGTCCACCAAAGTGGTTTACGATATTACTTACTTGAAATAGGCTTGAATCAGTTAGGTCGTCGATGAAGAGGCATTCCTTGGCAGTGGAGGGGGTGGTGATGTAAAAGGAATGGTCATCTGATAAAGTCCATTTTAGGTGTGTGAGATTAAAGTCGCCAAAAACAACGACGTCATCCCGCGAGTCGCTTATCTCGATTATGCGGTGCTTGATAGCCTTAATTGCTAGTTCGTGCACTTCATTGGGCTGGGATGGCAAAATGTAGAAGCAGATGACATACATTGATTTGTGGGGTAATTTAATTTTGACAGAGACATAATCGAGCTTGAATGAGGAGGAGATAGCGACGAGGGTTGAGTCAAGGTTACTTTGAACGGCTATGAGCACCCCACGGCAGTGGGAGTCAATGGAGGGACGATAAGCAACGTCGTCGCGATATACAGTAAAGAAGAGGGGAAATAACTCTAGATTATTAATACTAGGGATTAGGCCGGTTTCAGTTAGGGCGTATATTTCAAAAGCGAAGGAATGAATCATCTGCAAGATTTGTCGACACTTACAACGGAGACCTCTCACATTCTGATAATAGAAGGTAATAGGGAGATTGTGATGGGTTATGGCGGGAGAAAGATACGGAAACAAATTATTACGATCAGCTCTATTGCCTTGAAGATTTCAGCTCAAAGAGTGGACGTATTGACCGACATCCCGGAGGTCCTTAGACACTTTATATGGTGGTTAGTTCAGATTTGCATGAAATTTGATGAAAAGTTTACGAAGGCAGGGGACATAAGTGGGTAAACCCTCTTGTTGAATGGCGACCATAACGCTGGTCTTGGTTTTTCCCTCGAATAAGACTGTTTTTTTTTTTTTTGTTTTTTTGTTTTTTTTACACTAACGTGTGCACAAAAGGGGATTTTGAAGTATCCTTAAATGTCAGAGCACAGTGCGAACGGATGGAGAGGAAGTGGATAAGGAAACGAGGTGTCGATGTATATTGTTCTTGAATGTCTGGACATCACAACGGCCAGGAAACACATGATCAGGTAGAACATTCCACATTCGTGTGGTTCGGCTAAAGAATGACTCTCTATGTTTGTTTGTGCGCCTAAAGTCCACTTTCAACGTGAACTGATGCGCATTCACAGATTGACGGGTATCGCGGGAAAATGTCTGAAGGGGCGGAACACATTCAGCAAGTTCAATTGAGCAACGACCGTGATAATACCTATAGAAAAGAGATAGGCATGATATGTTGCGCCTGTGTTCTAACGACGGAATTGATCGACTTACGGCTGAGTCCCCAATAAGTTTCACTGCTCGTTTTTGCATCTTGTCGAGCACGTGTAGTGCAGTTTTGGATGCGCGTGACCAAATATGGGAGTTGAACTCCATTTTTGGACGAATATCCGCCTTGTAAATAGTGGCCAGGATGGATGGAGTGAAGTATCTTTTGCATCTCGTAAGGAATCCCATACATTTGGCAGCACGTTTCGCAGCTTCAAATATGTGGTCATTCCAGTTAAGAGTCGAATTAATTTGAGCGCCGAGGATTGATAGTTCCTTGGCTTTGTCGATGGAAGTGCCGTTCATAGACAGTATATTTACTTTGGGGCTCGCCTTTGGCGACAAGAGACAACCCTGAGTTTTGAGGGCATTGAATTCTACTCGGTTAGATAATCCCCACTGATATATCTTGGTAAGGTCTGAATTCAATGTAGCAAGCATAAGTTGCTGATTGGTAGTGACGTTCGAAGAGTTCGGTCGGAAGTGCTCATATGAGTATGAGAAACTCAAAGTGCTATCATCACCAAACGAGTGAATTGGGTTGTGAGTAATTGACAAGAGATCATTTATAAAGATGAGGAAGACAGTGGGTGAGAGTACAGAACCCTGGGGAACACCTGCATCCATTTGATGGGAGACAGATTCGACACCATCAAAAACCACTTGTATTGAACGGCCAGAAAGATAGTCTCTTATCCATTGGATCAGGGAATTGTCCACTCCATATGAATGCAATTTTGACAAAAGGGCTGGATGCCAAACTCTGTCGAATGCTTTGGAAATATCCAATGCGTCTACCTTGCTTTCACCGATGGAATGGCTCCACTTTTCGGTAAGGTACGCCATCAGATCTCCTGTGGACCTGTTGCTACGAAAGCCATATTGGCGGTCATTGAGGAGGTCATTTGCTTCCAAATATTTCGAAAGTTGACGGTTGATAACTGATTCCATTACCTTGGAGAGAATAGAAGTTAGTGCTATGGGTCGATAAGAAGAAAGGGATGATTTGTCACCCTTTTTGGGAATGGGCTGAATGCTCGCTGACTTCCATCTATTTGGGAAACGGCCAGTAGAATAAGACAAATGGACTGATGAAGAGCCATACATAGGGAGATGTGGAAATGGAATGAGTTGGCTTTCGAAATCTTTTTGACGTTCTTAATACGAATGGCGAAATTGTCGAAGAGGAAGCCGGATACTTAAGAAGCACCAGCGGTTTTGTGGATGCCGGTAATAATAAGGGCAGACAGGTTATTATTTCTTAATTTACGGAGCCTTTCGTTCCACTTGTCAATGCTCCACGTTGATCCGAATCGATATATTACAGCGCTGTGCATACGGAGCTTATTTGCTGTGATCTCAGGTCCCCATTTCGCTAAGGTGGGTTGTTCCAGGTTCAAGAGAGGGGCGTTGGGTGCCATCACACTGCTTAGATTACGGCCAGTAAGGAGACGTTCTCAAGCACAGGGCTGACCTTATCTGGACCTTCGGGAGTATTTTTGTTTACACAAACGCAGAGCACAGTACGAGCTTAAGGAAAGAAAGTGGATAAGGATAAGGATAAGAGGTATGGTTTGATATAGTCTTAATGTCGTCAGTTTGATCGCTAATGAGATCCCTCATCAGAGCAAGATCGTTCGAAAACGATCGATATTTGTTTTGACGGAATTCATATATTATGTCTCTGGAATGGTCGCCGGCCTTGGGTTGTGTGCGTAGATCTGTTCTAAGATTATAGCGTTTGCGACTATAGTGAAGAGGGTAATTTGAACACACGATGAAACGGTTGAGAACCGAAGCATTGAAACATCAGGCCACTGAAGTGTGTACGAATTCGATTTCTAAACTCAAGTACATTCAACTGATGTGGAATTGCTATATTATTGTTTGGTATACGGCTGATGTTTTATGTTATTCGATGTTCTTTCCGCGTTCTTCACTCTTTGCTTGTGTACTGTTGGAAACGCCACACTACTCCCTCCTCTGTAACTTTGTTACGATCAACTTCGTGCGCGAACGACGGAGCGAGGAGCGACAGAGCGAGAGACCAGGTGAGTGAGCCGATCTGTGGGGGTAATATGTCTGGTGTGCCGGCACGGGAACGGGTTCACTCACACCCACAACGCTTCACTGGACACCACTGGAAATTGTTGACGAAGTGGGGAAAGAAACACCGGAATGTTGTTTTGAAATCTGTGCTTTATTGTCTTGAAATTTTTCTTAAAGTACTTAATCACTAGATGAACACTACATCATACTTGTACAACGAGTCGAACTAATTTACTTTGGGAAAATATCCCTGCTGATCGGAATTAATGTTCAAATAATTTGATTTGTGTAAAAAAAAGTTATACTGATTCACTACTAGTACTCCACGGTGATTGAAATCTGACTCCTGTTGATGCGCACACTGCCGAGGATAAGACTCCGAACAATTAACGATGCGCACTCTCCAGTGGCTGAAACTCGACTCTTGTTATGATAACGACTGATCGCCACGGTGGTTGAATTTCGACTCGTTGAAACTGACTCCTGCAGAATCGGTCATCTACTGGGACTATTTCGCTTGCCCATGTTGCTAGGTCATGGGCAAAGGAAACCGAGAAAAAGGGAATGAGACAGGGGCATCGTAATGGTGTGCATGCAGCTGCGCAAATGGTCTGCATGACATTAGGACAACTTGTGCCACAAGCAAATACGATACTTGCACAACGATGATTATGCACGGTATCGATGCCGGTGGCCAGAGTCGAATTCTTTGTGTACATGTTTACATGTTAGAGAATTCGATTCTTGGCGGGTAGACGCGCGTTGCGTGAACTGCTTTTATATAAGGAATATGTATCATCCTACTGAGTATACGGACTTTTATTCCACGCAAAGTAAGTCATTTCAAAACTAAGCCGAATATAAGGCTAAGGAGTAAGGCTTAGGCTCCATGAGTCCAACAAAACAGAAAGGAGAGCCTTAAACGATTTGGGAGGGCTTGGGTGCACATTCACCATGCAAACTCCTTACACAACCAGAAAGTGAGATAGACAAATATTACACTTTGTCAGAGGTAACTGAAATGTTTATGACGAGTTTAGCATCCAAATCCAACCTAATAATGAAAATAAAGCATTGATAAAAGGCTTGTTGTAGGAGGGCCACCTGTAATTTCCAAACGTTGCTCGTTTATGAACTTTACCATGATACATATATGTACAAACTTTGACTGACGTTTTGACACTGGCAGATCCTGAGAAAAATGTTTATGGCTGTGTTCGTATTACAATACAACATTTTTAAATCCCTTTCCAAAAACCCTTTATCTTCACTGACGCCTACAACTCGACTCGCAGATGAAAATTTTCTCTTGTCGAGTAGACATCGGTAGCGAAAAATCAAAAAGCTACCCGACGTCAAGGCTTACTAGTAAAATCTATGTGAGGTGTTTTTATATTAGCCGAGGAATTAACTACCGGTGTGGAAACTATGCTGCATCTCAGCCACAAAGTTTTGGCAACGTCGTTGACATCTTTTTACCATACCTTTACATAGTTCATACAATAAGGATTATCCTTATAGTAATCATAAATAGCTCGTGTCCTTACATTACCGTGTATACAGTCCACTCACGAGTTTAAGACCACCATTATTTATTATCGTCTATACAGCGTGCTCAAGAATTTATGAGCCTGTGCCGTTTCTAACAGATAGATACACACACAATATCGAAGCAAATAGTGAAGAACACTGAACGAAACGAAAGGAAAAAGCATCAGCCGTATACCAAACAATAACATAGCGATTCCACATCAGTTGAGTGTACTTGAGTTTAGAAGACGAATTCGCACATGCGGCCGGTAGTCTGATACTTCAATGCTTCGCTTCTCACCCGTTACATTGTGTGTTCAATTCACCCCCTTACTATCCTTGCTAAACGCTATAATCCTAACGCGTGATCTGTACACACACCACACACTTTCCCATAGTAAACAGGACTTTACTACTACAATCCCGACTTCTGCACAGAGCACCGACTCACTCGCCCACTCCGACGTTCTCTCACCCCGTCGTTCGCACACGAAGCTAATCGTATCGAAGTTACTGAAGAAGGAGTAGTGTGGCGTTTCTAACATATATCCAAGTAACAAGTGAACAACACCGAAAGAAAATCGAACAAGAAAAGGCATCAGCCGTATACCAAGCAATAACATAGCAATTTCACATCAGTTGAGTGTACTTGAGTGTACTTGATTTAGAAATCGAATTCGTACCCGCGGCAGTGGCCTGATGTGTTGAGCATGGGTTAAATGTTTAGTGATTCTTACCGTGATAGCGTCGGTTTGAATCACACACTCTTCACTATTGTCCCAAACGCTATAATTGGTGACCCCGACGTCATCTGTATACATACACAACACACAATCTCCCATACGCCTTCCTATAATATACTGGATAATCAGAAGACTTTATGACGGCATTTCTATCATTGTAGGTACATCATCATCGAACTGGCAGCATATAAGGAGATGGTCGTTGCGAGTACCAGTAACACCTTTAGTTATGCGTTAAGGCTCGCCCTCGAAGAGCTCGATGGGGGAAGACTAAGTCCTGGGTCCACAATATCGGTCGTACAAGAGAAATGGACACGCCTTAAGAATACTGTCATTAGTACTGCCAACTCCATCTTAGGCAGTGGTCGTAGGGATCGGGGCGAGCGGTTTGATGATGAGTGCCAACTGGCGACTGGACGTACGAATGATGCATACCGGGCAATACAGCAGTCTCATAGGACGCGGGTACGCGAGGAGAAATACAAAGAGCTTGTAGCGTCTCTAACAGATACACACACAATACACAAGCAAATAGTGAAGAACACCGAAGGAAAACCGAATAAGAGAATGCATCAGAGCCGTATACCATAGCGATAAAATAACAATTCACATCAGTTAAATATACTTGAGTTTAAAATTCGAATTCTAAACACGGCCAGTAGCCTGATGTGTTACGCATTGGTTCAATTTTTGGTGATTCTAACTGTCATAGCGTCAGTTCGAATCACACGTTCTTCGCTAATTATCCCAAACGCTATTAGCTCATAATATCTGAAAGAGACTCCATAGGCAAAAGAAAAGTGCCTGGTAAAAAAATCTAGTCCGTGAAATAGGGGAAAGTAGAGAGTGAGGCCCGCACCATGCGCGGAACTTCTACCAAATAATCCGCAGTATGACGCGGTACACGCCACGCTGCACTTACTGTAAGGATAAAGAGGGAATCTGATCACCGATTCTGGAGCGATGGGAAGTGCACTTCAATCAATTGCTAAATGGTCAGCTCACAGAAGAATTGGTGGCTCCACCAATGCAAGATCAAGACGAAATGCTGCCGCCACCAAGAATAGAGGAAACATTAAAAGCCATAAGACAGCTTCAATCAATTAAAGTCCCAGAAGCTGATGGCATACCAACTGAGCTGATCAAACAAGGAGGGACAGCCTTACATCACGCAATTCGTGAGATCGTGGTGCACGTATGGGAGCAAGAGGGGATGCCGGAAGATTACAAAACACCGCTTTATCCCGAGCAAATCGTAACTAGTCAAATAAAAATAGCGGGATTGCTGTCCAAACCAATAAAGAGCTTTAATGGACTCCGACAAGGGAACGGTCACCAAGTCCAGCTAGATTCTTGCCTACGCAGATGATACGAGGGTTGCCTTTTATATTTCGGGATTAGAGAACAAAAACAAATATTGATCATCGAAAATCACTTTATTGTTTTTCACAATATTCCCCATGAAGATCTATACACTTTTGCATGCGTTTGAACCAATTGTCGAAGCACTTTTGCCACTCTGATTGAGGTATCTCCAACACATGCATTCTGAATGCAGCAACCGCTTCTTCAGGTGTCGAAAAACGTTGACCTCTCAGTTTGTTTTTTACGTACGGGAATAAAAAGAAGTCATTCGGTGCCAAGTCAGGACTATACGGCGGATGACCCATCAAATCGATGTTTTGGGTGCTCAAAACTGCCGTTGTCGCAGCCGATGTGTGAGAGCTCGCATTGTCGTGGTGAAGAGTGATCCGTCTTCGGCGGTTGGTTTTCCTGATTTCTTGGAAGACAACTGGCAAACAAATGGTTGTGTACCACTCAGAATTGACTGCTCTGCGTTGTTCTAGTAGTACGGTTGCGACATGTCCAGTTTTTCCGAAAAAACAGGCGACCATTTGCTTGGAAGTGCTTCGTGCGCGAACAACTTTTGTTGGATTTGGCTCATCTTGAAACACCCAGACAGTCGACTGCTGTTTACTTTCGGGCTCATACGCGTAAATCCACGATTCATCACCTGTCACGATGTCATAGACGTGTTTCGAAGCACCGCCACCGTATTTTTTGAGCATTTCTTTCGACCTATTGACACGAGCCCTTTTTTGGGCGATTGACAAATTGTGTGGGATCCAACGCGAACAAATTTTTTTGACAGTCAAATGTTTATGCAATATTGAATGTATGCTCGTCCCACTAACGCCTAAGGTTGTCTCAATCTCACGATAGGTCACATGACGATCTTCCAATATCAGTTCGCGCACAGCATCAATGGTTTTCGGAACAACAACTGATTTTGGACGACCTTCACGAAATTCATCTTGGAGTGAACTACGACCACGATTGAATTCACCATACCATCGATAAACACTGGTCCTTGATGGAGCTTCATCGCCAAAAATTGAATTAAGTTCATCCATGCACTGTTGCTGAGTTAATCCACGCCGAAAGTTGTAAAAAATAATCGCACGAAAATGTTGACGATTTAATTCCATTTTTGGGCCGAGATGAATCTTTTAAGTTACTGTAAACAACACAAATAGCGCTCGTATGTCAAAACGTTCTGAGTGCGTATAACCTCAAAAATGTCCAACTTTACGACAGAGCTGTCAATTGCCAGATTGCAACGCTAGGGTTGCCAAATCCCGAAACATAAGAGGCAACCCTCGTATCGACATCATCGGTAGATCCGATTCGGCTGTACAGGACTACTTCACCCAGATCGAGCAGACCGCATAAAAACGGGGACTGCACATTCATAAGGGAAAAACTAAGTAGATGGTGGCAACTTCTGCGAAGAGAAGACCTAACGTTGGTCAAACTATCAGGGTAGTGGAGCACAAATTTGAAGTAGTGCACTCCTTTAACTACCTTGGGTCAATAGTATCAGCCGATAACAATATGGAAGAAGAAATACGCGAACGGCTGATCAAATCCAACAAAGTTTACTATGGTCTATCAAGGCTCTTTAAATCCCGAAATTTATCCAGAACATCCAAGCTACTACTGTACAAGACCATGGTCTTACCAGTACTCATGTATGGATCCAAGACCTGGGTGCTTAATAAAAGGCACTCTGAACTCTTAGCCGCGTTCGAGAGGCTAATCTTAAGGAGGGAAGACGATTCCGGAGATGCTGCAACCATGAGTTGTATGCAATCTACCTTGAAGCTAATGTTGTAAAAAAATCAAGCTCGGCAGACTCCGGTGGGCGGGACACCTAGCTCGAATGAGCGAAGTGGAGTCTGCCCGGAAAGTCCTTTGTGGCAGGATGTATGGAAGGAGACAGCGCGGCAGACCTTGTCTGCGATGGAGGGATGGCGTAGACCAGGACGCCCAGAGCCTGGGAGTCCCAAACTGGATGACATCGGCTCGAAATCGGGACCGGTGGAGAGATTTGTTAAATAAGGCAAAGACCGGATCCCGGTTGTAGTGCCGATGATTATGATGATAAAGAGCATAAATCAATTGCAAAATTTGTGGCCTCATCCTAGCGATTGGGAGTGTATATTTTTATGTTGTTTCACCTTGTTTCTCATAGTCGTCGGCCACATACAATATTAACCATACACTTCAAAATAAATACACATTGTGATTATTTTTTTAATAAAATTATTTAATACATTTTCTAAATTCTTTCTTGTCTATATAGTCATGATTTCTAAATATATAAGAGTACTTAGAACGCTAAGAACCAAATGATGCTTTAGTTTTTAGTCCATCATAAAAACAATCTCGGAAATGAAACCCTAATTGTTACCATTACTAAAATCTCATAAACACAACTGTACAGAGGAAATCATTTGACAAACATAACTTTATATAGAGGAAATAAGATTTCTTAATTGATATGATTTTTGTTTTTGTTTCATTGTTTTGTTTTATTTAAAATTTATACTTTAAAAGGATTCCATTGTAAAGTTAATTAGTAATGCTAATGGCGCCGTTCGCACAGGAATTAAACGTTTATAACGAAGGATGAGTAAATGCTTGACACTTATAGCTGAATGTAGTTTTACTTCTACCTTGGTATTAATATAGACACTTAATTATTTAAGATTTCCTGTTTTTATTTTTGTTTCACTTAAACTGCTACATACACATAAAGACTTTATATATTTTTATATGTATATATATATATATATATATATATATATATATTTGTATATATATTTTTCTTTTGTTTTTTTTTTTTTTTTAATTCTATTTTGCTTTTCTTTTAATACCTTTCGTTTTATCTGCACTCTTATGATTGTTCTGCTGTCGGACAATTTATTGAATTTATTTTTGTTTAAGAAGTTTTCAACACATTTCATTTTCCCGTTTCTTTTGTGTTAAGTATTTATTAAATCATTTCATTGACTTACCTCTAAAAGTTCGTTTAATTACTTAATTAGATATTGTAATGGACATACACATTTTAATTAGTTAAATACTAATTTGTATCGATAATCGATTTATATATATTCTCATTGGTTTTTGTTTTGCTCGTTTTTTATACTTTGCTCATTTATGAAATAAAAACACACAGTTACTTAAATAAATAATTAATAATAGTTTAAATGGTATTTCGAATATGTAATTAACAAAATCGAACTTCTATTCGCTCTGATAGAGAGTAGGATACATTTTTGTGCTCATTTCACATGTATTAGTGTTTTTTGTTTTTTGTTTTTCTTTTTCTTTAGGGATTGTTACATTTCATTTATTTATTTTTTTTTTTTATTTTGTATAATTAATATTTATTTAGCTTTTCGGTTTTACCTTACGTTTATGTAGGTCTGGTTTTTGGTTTTTTACTTTTACACATTTAAAACTGAGATATCATCATTTAGGATTTCACTTTACAACATTTAGTGTCTAATGCATAAATATTTGTTACGTTTATATTTATATTTATGTGTATATAAATATATTTTATTAAGTTTAGTAACTTTGACTATTTCTATATACAACATACACAACCTAAAAGTGGTCAGGATTCTCTTTCAGCATTGTGCTGGATTTCAATTTTTACAAGTTATTTTTGTTTTAAATTCTTTTTTATTCTGTTGATTTTGTTTTGTTTTTTGTTTTTGTTTTAATTTGTGTTTTTACTTGATGTGAAGCTAATGTTTGTCTATAATTATCATATAACCATTTTGACTGGGAATACCTGCAAGTACAAGACATGCAGTTTTTCTTATTTATTTGTTTGTTTTTTTTTTTTGATATTACTATATAAATACGAATATAAGGGCCGACACAAGTATTATTTTATAAATTATGAGGTTTGCTTTAGGGAACTCTTGAAATCTAAAACTGCGTTTGAAGGGAAAAGTAATCTACAAAACAGTCTTAGGTAAGCTTTCAACAAATATCTAGGTAATATTTATGGTATATACATCAAGTTATTATTAATTTCTAAACTCTTTTATAAATTCATATATAGGGAGAAGGAGCTGTTCCCGAACAATAGGAAAGGGGATAGAATTTGGAATCTAATTTCATTGATATGTTAAACATTGATATATTAATTAATATTGTTATTTTCCAATTTTTTGTTGTTTGGTTTTTTTATGTTATTGTTTAAGTGTAATTTTATCTCTTAAATTGAACGCAAATGATATACACCGAAGGGAGTTCAGTACTTACATATTTATATATTGTTACAAACTAACACACATACATTTAACGATAATATCTGATACAAGTATTGACTATCTAGTCAAGTTATTGATGATCATATATTTAGGTTTTAATTAAATTGTTGCGCTTAGCGCATTTGTCAACCATAATCTAAAGTTTTTTTTTCTTACAATATATAAAATTGTTCTGATTTGGGGGAAAATGTTGTCCTTATCGGGGAGAAAATTAAGTTTATCAACGGATGGAATCAAACGAAAAATTGTATTTACACTCTGCAGGATTGCCACTAACTGATGTGATGTGTCACTCCTTTCCTTAACTACAAATCAGCCGATCTCGGGATATCAGTAGTCACAGACTTCGTAGGACCCCTTTAACCCAATAACTTAAAGATGTGTCTCATGATGGTGTCGGAGTAGCCACAGACTGCCATGAGTAGAATATTTTTTACACAATCACCTATTCGCACTGCCTAGTGTCAACGATGGACTTGACGACACTGCAAGAGGAATCCCAGAACCATCAATTACCCATACGCCCTTCTTGCATTCAGTGATTTGTCTCGCGACAGTACACGCCTCTTGTAAGACATTAATTAAATATACACTCTGCCCGCAATCATTAATGCATCTCATGGTAATGGAAAACTACTGGCAAACTTGGATGCATAGTATATCTCTTGGTCAACTTACTATTCGCTCTGTTTGCAATAAGTGATGTGTCTCGTGATAGCATGATAGAAGTCGTAGAACACCATGTGCATGATGTAGGTTCCTCAACTATCGATCTACCCTATTCATAATCAGTCTCATGATACCCCAGAAGTTGTCTCAGACCCCCACATACCCAATTATCCGCTCCACCTGTACCCAGTGATGAGCCTTATGATAGTTTGAGCGAAATCACTAGACCCCAAGTGCAGAATATGTATTTTTCAACTAACTATCGGCCCTGCTCGCAATCAGGGTCACTATACGGTATAAATAGTTGTATACCACCCGAAAATAGTTTGCTCAACTACCTATTGGTCCTACCCATCCTCAGTGATGTGTCTCATGACAATTTTAGAGTAGTAACAAATACCTGTTGCGTTCAATATCGGTTGCTCAATTATCTGGCCGTCCCAATCGCACTTAGTCTCATTATAGTGTAATCTCAATGCTTCTGCAGCTAAAATTTCATTACGCACACAAAATGTAAATCAAATTTTCGCCGATTTCACTTTACACAGCCGTCTTTTAAAATGACCGCTTCCACTGACCGTTTACGTTCAACTCTATTATTTTTATAAGATAATTACAAAATTGGATTCAAAATGACCGTCTCCATTGATGATTTACGATCAATTTTGTTGTTTTTGTACTTTAATTTCGCAAGCGCCTTTTAAATTTACCGTTTACGTTCAACTCGATTATTTTCATGCGATAAATACAAAGCCGGATTTGAAATGACCATCTCCATTGATGGTTTAGTTTCAATTCTGTTATTTTTCTTACTTTCATTTCACAACCGCCTTTTAAAATGACCGTCTCCACCGACCGTTTGCGTTCAACTGTATTATTTTTATACTATAATTAGAGAACTGGGTTTAAAAAGACCATCTCCATTGATAGTTTACGTCCAATTCTGTTAGTTTTATATATTTTAATTTAACAACCGCCTTTTAAAATGACCGTCTTCATTGACAGTGTATGTCTAACTCTATTACTTTTGTACTATAATTACACCACCGGCTTTTGAAATGACCGTCTGCTCCTAATCAGAGAGAAATCATGTCCAGAATATCTATTTTGAACTAACTATCTGCCCTGCTCACAATCAAGGTCACTATAAGATATAAATAGTTGTATACCACCCGAAAATTGTTTTTCAACTATCTGATGGTCCTACCCATCCTCAGTCATGTATTTCATGACAATTTTAGAGTAGTAACAAATACCTGTTGCGTTCAATATCGGTTGCTCAATTATCTGGCCATCCTAATCGCACTCAGTCTCATGATAGTGTAATCTCAATACTTCTGCAGTTAAAATTTCATTAGGCACACAAAATGTAAAGCAAATTTTCGTCGATTTCACTTTACACACCCGTCTTTTAAAATGACCGCCTCTACTGACCGTTTACGTTCAACTCTATTATTTTTATAAGATAATTACAAAATTGGATTTAAAATGACCGTCTCCATTGATGGTTTACGTTCAATTTTGTTGTTTTTATACTTTAATTTCGCAACCGCCTTTTAAAATGACCGTCTTCATTGACAGTTTATGTTTAACTCTATATTTTTTGTACTACCATTACACTAGCGGCTTTTGAAAAAGCCGTCTGCTCCCAATCACAGAGAAATCACAAGACCCCATGTTCAGAACATCTATTAGGTGTACAACTTTGCTTCCTCCGTTTTTTTTTTTCCGAAATTCGAGGCTTTATTGTAAAAAACTGGTTATACATTTATGATTCATCATTCTATCAACAAGCCTCTGGACTTGCTAAATAAGGCCAAGACCGGTTCCCGGTTGCAGTGCCGATGATGATGATGAAATATACCTTTAAACTGGATGACATCGGCTTCCATGTCACCGTCCCGCTTTCCCAAACTTTTCCATGATTTAAAGAGATCAAACCCTCACAGGCGGCCCCACCAAAGCGGACTTCGCCATGAAACTATTGACCGCCCATATTTCGAGTCCATAGAGGTCTCCGGGGTTGAACTGCATCTCGCCAATAATGGTAGAGTGAATTTTTATAGGGTGACGCAAAATTAATCAGCCTATCGGAAGGTGTTATAATTTTTGCAAACGGCGTCGTACGTCAATCAGTCAATCATCATGAACTAGACAGCTGCCATTGCCCCATTGCATGTCTGTTTGTATACTGCAGCTGTCTAGTTCATTATTGATTGACTGATTGACGTACGACGCCACTTGCAAAAATTATAACTCCTTCCGATAGGGTGATTAATTTTGTATACCAGTCGCATAAAACCAATAATTGCCGCATTAATCCTGAAAATAGCGGCCAATTAATAAGGTCCTCTGGGCATACAACCTTCATCATAGGCGACGATTTTAACTCCAGATATCCCCAATGGAACAACTATGTCTCTTATCCAAATGGGACAAAATTGTACCAATGGTACACCGAAAATTCTCATGCTCTTAACTTTGAAATAGTTGCAGCTACGATTGGTGCACGAGGCAACTCAATTCTGGACATCTTTTTTGTGCCCAAAGACCCACTTCCCGAAATCACTCCTCCCCGAGTATCGGCGGGTGTTCCTGACCACAACGCTGTGACCACATTCATTGGCAGCTATTAAGCATCCCGAGCACATATCAGATACATCCCCGATTATGGCCGCACAAATTGGGACAAATTCAATGTCACATTGAACGATAAAACTCCACCAACTCTCTCTTCCCACTGACAGGAACCCAACGACCGTTAAGATAAATAATGCTGCAACTCAACTTCACGAAATTCTAGTTGAAACTTCGGAGACTCATGTCCCGAAGCACAAACATGAAAAGAGATCAGATTCCCCATGACGAGTTCACTGTTCGTCTCATCCGGGAGCGTAAAAAGCTCTGCAGAATGAAATATCGTCACCGCTTTACGCAAAGGGAGCCATTATTGCGATCTATTATTCACAATATTGGTACACTGATAAAACAGAGAATCCAAAACAATCGTACCCGACAATTGGAAGACAAACTGAAGTGTATTTAGGTAGATGGACCAGAACGTTTATAAAAATGTTTAAATGATATATGGAACTTCTCGTATCACTGGGGCAATCACCCACAACGGTGTTGTTGTCAATAATGACACCAATGAAGCAAACATGATCGGAGAGACCTTTAAAAATAATCACAAGCTCACTCTCGAGGATGGCGACCCGGATACTAATGCAATAATTAGTTCAGAGGTTCACAATAATTTAGACAACTTTATAAAGCTAATTGTTGTCTTCAATCCAGCGAACAGTGCATGCTTCGACGACACACATAATAACGATCACGGTTTCGTCACACCAAATACCTTACAGCACCTAGTTAAATCTCGAAACCCTAAGAAGTCACCCGGTATCGACAACATGTCGTACCACTCGTTGCGAAGGCTTTCTGCTTTATTCTGTATAAAGCTCTCCATTCTGTTCAACCATGCCTACAATATGGGGGACTTTCCTCCAGCTTGGAAGCTTGCTATTGTTTGTCCAATAGCAAAAGTTGGGAAAGCAACGTATCACCCCTCGTCCTATTTCGCCCCTCACTTGCATTACCAGAATATATGAAAAGTTCATATTACTACTACTACTACTATTTATTGGCCTGTAGGAACCCGGAAGTTCAGGACCTCACCGACTCGACTCCGCCATCGTTCCCTGTCCTGCGCACTCTCCTTCCACGCTAGACCAGCTGATCCGATCTCCTCAAGGTCAAACTTAACATTGTCCTCCCATCTCCGTCGCGGCCGCCCTGCCGGTCTCTTTCCCGTTGGTCTACCATCAAAAATTCTACGCACGGTCCTATCGTTGACCACCCGCGCCACATGTCCGGCCCATCTTAATCTTCGCGACCTGATTACTCTCACTATTGTAGGTTTGCGGAATAGCTCTTCGAATCCGTGGTTGTGGAGTTTCCTCCATCGAAAAGTTCATATACGAGAAGCTAAACTCCTTTATCAGTGCCAGGAACCTAATACTTGACTTCCAATTTGGATTTAGAAGTGCCCACAGCACCACCATGGCTCTCAATGTATTTCTAAACCACGTCTGCGTTCGGCTCTTTATCAAGAAACTCACCATTACGGTGGGCCTGGACATTGACAAGAGTTTTGACACGACGCGGATCGAAGGTCTCGTCTTTAAATTGCTGAGCACCTACAAGGGTCAGCAAACGACCACATCCGATACAAGCTCATTTCAACCTGGAATGATCTGGTTTCGGATTTGAAGAGTGAATTTGAAATTCTCATCTCTAGGTCTAAGGCGGAAAACAGTCTGGCAATAGCTAAGGAAAATATCAAGGAAGCTATAAGGGAGTTTGGAGACAGACTCATACATCTCTTGTATCAGTTGGACGGAAAAACGTTCGAAAGCTCTTTCGAACCTGTGGTGCGAGCATATCTCCTGGAGGAAAATAAAAGACTCGCCCTTCTTACATTTGAAGATGGACTTAGGAATCCAGAGCTAAAACCCTTAGTTAAATCCCGAGGTACCCCAAGTCTTAGAGCAGCGATCAATTATACCCTCGGGCAAGCCCCAAGAGGTGATGAAAAGAGGGTTTTCCTCTTGCCTAGTAATTGAGGTTATAGTGCGTCAATAGTCTGCCAAACGTGCACTAGATCTGGTCATACGTCTGCGACATGTCGTCGAAATGCAAATGTTTCTAATCCTATCCCCCCATTAAGAAAGTGGTTGAACGCCTCCAACGCACATTTGTAGGCCCTTTTTCAAGAATTTCGTCTACACAAAATTCTTATCCTATTGTTGCCTGCCGTAGCGCATGTATAAACCCTTGCTTCATTATTTCAATGCTACAAAATCCAATGAAGAAAAGAATGGTGCACTTAAGTTTCATTTTTCTTTAGAGTTTTAAGATCAGTTTTGTGCAGAACGTCGAAGGAATGACCCAATAAGTTTAAATATAATTCCTGTAAAATAGATAAAAACGTTTTTACTAAACGAAATTCCGCGGGCTACGCTCTTCCCTCTTGGGCTCCTCGATAGTATAGTGGTTAGTATACCGCCTGTCACCCGGGAGACCGGGGTTCGATTCCCCGTTGGGGAGCCTCTGGCGCAAGACTAATGACCTTGCCCAGAAAAAATAAATCATTATGGAAATTTTAACAAGCCTCAGGACTTACTAAATAAGGCCAAGACCGGTTCCCGGTTGTAGTGCCGATGATGATGATGACGCTCTTCCCTCGGTCGTGAGTGTTAAAACACACTGGTCTTAGTAGAACGCTGTGTAGTAAGATCTACCAATTCGTTCGAAATAAAACTTTTCAAGTTCGAGCGAATGGAAAACTATTAAATACCGCTGCAGGCGTACCACAAGGCTCCATTCTAAGCCGCAATCCTATTCAATATCTACACCTCAGATATCCCTTGCCCTGTGAACGGGAGAATAAACCAGATATGCTATGCGGATGACGTCCTAGAGTACACGTCATCCAAAAGCCCTAAGCTCGCAACAAATCGACTCAATCGTCACCTGGGTGAACTTTATCAGTATTACAGTCGATGGAAAATTTGACTTAACCCATCCAAAGCAGCAGCCATAATTCTGAGTAGTAAACACTCCCAACTTACTTCTTGATATTCACAGAATATTCGAATACAAGTAGGAGGTACTACGATTAGACCACAGGACAGGATGAAATATCCTGGGGTCATCTATACCCTGAAAATAAATTTCATCAAACATGTGACCCACATTCTTCAAAGGGGCCTCGGTCTGTCTAACCAACTGCACAACATTTTGAAGTGCAGCAACATAGTTAATACCAAAGTTAAGCTTCGCTGCTATAAGCAGCTAATCCGATCTGGAATATCGTACGCGTTTCCCAAATGGTCCTACATATCTTCCACCAAAATGGAAAGGCTTCGAGTATTCGAAAGGAAACTGCTCAGAAGATGCATCAACCACTCTAGAAGGTCTGACGGTCGCCATTACCCCAACTCCCATCTATATCGACGAGTACTTGCTACAATTAGCATACAAGTACCTCGAAAGTATTCGGAACAGCGAGAACCTACTCGTACGGGAGTCTTGCGTCCTCGACCCCTCTCTCCTTCGATATCTCCGGATCCGACCACCACAATTTCTTCTTCAGTACAAACATTTCCCTCTATAATAGAGGCTTCCGGGACCCATCCCATACGGGCTACTGCTGACAAACTACAAACACACACGCACAGTACAAGACACCACAAAGACAGGTGTATTCATACGTTTTTTCCGGTTTAAGTAAGAGATGGTTATAGTAAAAAGTACGTAGCGTATTAATTTGACACATATGTCATTTTGTTCGTCTGAGATTTAACTACAAACACACACAAGTTGAGTCCGCCAAAACCGAGCATCTTTATTTTATCCCTCAGTGATCATGTCGAGTTGTGTGCCTGAAAAAGGACATTTGCGGCACGCATTGCTTTTCTTATTTAATCAAAAGAAAAAGGCTGTTGAAAGTCATCGGTCGCTGGTATATATAACATATGGTCAACACGCTCCATCAATTAGAACATAAGAGCCATGATTTTAACAATTTAAAAGTGGTGATTTCAATGTAAAAGACAGTGAGCGCTCTGGGGGACCACAAACATGTGAAGACGGGCAATTGCAGGCGTTATTGGATGATGATCCAACCAACTCAAACTCAACGGCAATTAGCAGAAGCATTACATGCGTCCCAAGAAACAATCAGCAGACGTTTACGAGCAATGGGGAAGATCAATACCAGGTGTATGCATACCTTTTTTATTCGGTTTAACTAAGAGATGGCGCCAGCGAAAAGTACGCAGCACACAGTAAAACTAGTGAAAGACGCCCTGAAATCGCTTGGATGGGACATCATTCTGCACCCGCCGTACTTTCCAGACTTGGCGCCATCTGACTATCACCTCTTCGTATCAATGAGGCACGCGCTCGCAGAGCAGCACTTCAGCGATTTCGAGGAAGTTGGAAAATGGCTCGACGAACGGTTTGCCGTGAAAGACAAGCAGTTTTTCTGGCATGCTATTCATAAATTACCTGAAAGATGGGCGAATGTGTAGAAGCCGAAGGGCCATATTTTGAATAAAAAAAATTGATTTCCTTAGAAAATTACGTTTTTTTTTTACCAAAGAAAATGGAAAAAACCTTATGCATACACCTAGTAATTGCAATTCAAGTTGACAAAATTTTCTAATATAAGGTTCGTGCTTCCACCGTTGTGGTAACAACTATGTTCTTTTTCACAATTTTTATATCTCTGCATGGTATTTGAGTTGCGCCTTCAGTACTGTGGTACAAGACGTAAAAATACACACACACACACACGCACACACACACACACACCAACCAAAGCGCAGATGAGAGACCACAGGAAGATAAAATAACAGCGGGTGTACCTTAGGGATCTGTATTAGGTACGCTGTTATGGAATATCATGTATGATGGTGTGCTCAGGGTCAATGTACCAGAAGGGGTTAGAATCATTGGGTACGCAGATGATTTGGCAATAGTGGCCGTAGCTAAACATCTATTTGACCTGGATGATATTTGCTCCCAAGCAATTCGGAGCATTAAATGCTGGCTATATATGGCCGGACTGAAACTAGCTGGACATAAGACGGAAGCAGTTTTAATAAGCAGCCACAAGAAAGTTGAACACCTTGATTTGGAAATAGAAGGACAAACAATCAGATCCTGTTCCTATATTAAATATCTTGGTGTTATACTCGACAACAGGTGGAGCTTCAAGGAACACCTGAGGAAAACGAGTGAAAAAACGGCAAGAGTATGCAAAGTTTTGGCGAGACTGCTATCCAATGTTGGAGGACCCCAGTCCCACATAAGGAAACTCATAACCAGTGTCATCACCTCCATTATAATGTATGCAACTCACATATGGGCAGGAGCGGCGCAGTATAAGTCGTACATTTGGGGAGTGAACTCAACACATTGGCTGGCATCACTAAGAGTATGCATTCCGAACGGTATCCGAAGATGCTATAAATATGTTGGCCGAGAGGACACCACCTGCCATTGCAGCTAAAGAAAACGCTGCATTGCATAAGGTCTCACAAGAGAATCGTCAGATAATGCGTTCACAATTAGAGCTCTCAAGCCTAAAAGAATGGCAACGAAGGTGGTGTTACACCTCGATATTCACCCCCTCTTAAACAATACCATACATAATCTCAAACAACAATTCTCAAACAATAAATCTTCACAGCAATTCAATCATCATTCACTTGACTCATATCGCGATACACACCTATCCATTTCATGGTCATTCATAATACCATAAACAATTCAATCGTCACAAGTATTCTGCATACAATGCAATACTCGCGTTCATTCAGAAGCAAAGCCTTTCCCACGAATTTATATCGCATACATTGCGATAATTACCCATCCATGCCAAAGCATATATCAGTCATACACTTGACCTTGCATTCTGATTCGTATTACGAAAATCAAACAAGCACCTGTCCACAGACCTACACGGTCTCAGTTTACGAGCACATATGTTTACAAGTGTGATACATGATATGCGAGCACAATCGGCATTAGCAAAGGCCACCGATGACGAAATAATCGAGTGTCGGAAAAGTGCTGAGTTCGGCGAAGTAGCGAACACAGCAGTGAGGCGCAATTAGTCGTATGATACGATTGGCACATGCGGGCAATGGCCTATAATTGGTTCTCCGCATGGAAAGCAATTAAGTAATTGCGCAAATCATTACCGTTGCATTTTTGGCAAGGAAAATTAAACGATTATGGAATTGCTCAATTCTCTGTCGCTGCAGCTTTTGCAGAACAATAAAACGGTTATTGATTATTGCGAATGGATTATGACAGGCGAATAACCTCAGAATAGGTTACACGTTCTGGGTGAGGAAAATGCATCATCTGCATTAACCCACCAATAATTTGGTATTTAAAGGGTTGTGCAAGTGAGTTTCTTTGCAGTGTAATAATATAACAAGAAGACTGCAGCCATCGGAATTGCACAGCGGGTCTTCTTGTTAGTTAGCAGTGTAGCGTAATAACCAAGTAAGAAGGTTGCAGCCCTAACGTTGGTACAGCGGACCTTCTTACTTTTCTTTTTATAAGTAATTGTGTATAAAACCAAGGGATCGACATTCCCAACCAATAAATTGTTCAGTCAAGTGTAGTGAAGCTTTCATTTCAATTTCAACCTTACAACCACAACGCTGAAGAAGCTGCCGCCACAGAGAAGCCGAATAATCCCATGCTATACTGTCTTAACACGTAAGTACCTCCTGCTGCCATAGAGAAGCTGCGCCTAAAAAACTAACTAAAACTAACTATAACTAAAATCAAATCACGATAATTAAATAATAAATGTTAACATCTGGGGTTACGCTCAGGTGTTGCATTTTGGCACCCAACGTGGGGCCTAATAAAATATAAATCATTTAACCAATACGAAAATACAAATAAGTTAATCAAACAAATCTTCAGATAAGTAAATATTAAATGTCTAGGGTTGCACTCTGGTGTTACAGTGGGACTCTTCCACCAAAGGAAGATGAACCCACACCATGATACCTGATATCGACACCTGGATGAAAAGAAAACATGGCGAGCTGAATTACCACTTGACCAGCTAATATCAGGACATGGATGCTTTCGGCAATACTTGCACAAGTATAAACATGTGAATCCCCAAATTGCTGGTATTGCGAAGACAAAATAGAAAATGCGGAACACGTACTCACAGAGTGCGTGAGATTCGAGACCGTACGAACAATTTTGGAGAGACATATGAGGCGGACAGTTACTCCCGCAGAGTAATAGAATACATGCTGAGTTCTAAACAGGCATGGTCCGTAGCATATGGTATTCTCTGTGAAATAATTCATCAGTTGCAACCCGACGAGCGGAATAACAGATAAACCCCGTCCCGTCCCGCGATGAAATATCTAAAAGAAAGTTCCGCGGGAATCAACGGGAATATGTGCCGGGCGGGAGGTGGTTTTAATCGGTAAAAACCCGGCATACCCTTGGTTCGGTCCTGAGGTATCTTTTGAAAATGTCCACCTTCCTACCGAAACAAAAAAAAAACAAAAAAAAATGGTTGCCTGGGCGCATGGCGCTCGGACATTATATTCGTGACAACGTATCCTAAATATGTAACATTGAATATCATCATCATCATCATCGGCACTACAACCGGGAATCGGTCTTGGCCTTATTTAGCAAGTCTTGAGGCTTGTTAAATTTTCCATGATAATTTGTTTTTCCGGGCAAGGTCATTAGTCTTGCGCCAGAGGCTCCCCGACGGGGAATCGAACCCGGTTTCCCGTGTGACAGGCGGGGATACTAACCAGTATACTATCGAGGAGCTTGCTTCGGCAGAACATAGACTAAAATTGGAACATTGAATATACAAGTTATTAAATCAAAATTAAAGTGTTTTTTTTTTCCGAATGCCTCCAAGTGTAGGCATTAATTTTGGTTTGCTTAACGAAATTTTACAAGTATTGCAAACTACTGTGTATTCGTCAGGACACAGTTATCTATTTTGTTTTGTGTGCCAGTCCGAAATTACGTTCATCTGTTGCACTGTGATCGGTTTTAAATCGCGTTCAAACCAAAGCCTATCGCAAACAGAGCAAGCATGCCCAAAGTCATTGTCAAGAAACATCAATTTAAATCTTGATATCGATTTGTTCCATTTCATTTCCCATACCTCTTGCGCCGATATAACTGGTTGTATTGTAAAATACACGGGTTCTGCTGCTGAAGGCTGTTGTAGGTTTACAACCTGTAGTTCTTGAACGCTGTTTGAACTTGCCGCTGCGAAACCACTATGAACAGACAATTTTCTCTTAGCTATATCCGATTTATTTAATGCTGAAAGGCGCTGCCTGTATTCGCGTTGTCTCTGTGTATTTTTTCTCTTAACACTTTCAACCTGTACAGCTGTTCTTGACAGTGCAAAGCGCTGTCTGTATTCCCGTTGTCTCTCTGCATTTGACTTAGGAACAATTAAGAGAGTCGCGCTCTCGCTCACTGCGGCTCGTGCGTTATCGGTTATCGTTATCGTAACGCTACAAACTTTTTTCCGAATGCCTCCCAAGGTATACCGATTTATAAGACGTTGTCACGTCAAAAAACCGACCAAAGCGCAGATTATCAGATGCATTCGAGAACATTCGAACTAACCCTGCCCACACCATCCTTAGATACCCCCTCTTCACCCACCGCTCCAACACCCTTTCTTTTTCAGACATCTTGAGACCGAGCCCAACATCCTCACAAATGTGGGTGATTCTGGTTATCGCAAGATGACCAGAAGCCAGAGACAAGATGACGGACACCTTGTCCTTGTCTCGTTTAAGACTGCCTCCCGCCGCTCCTTTCTTTTTTTGAAATGCTGATTATAGAGAAATGACATATCATACCCTAGCGGTACTTAAGGGGGGAACCTCATGTAAAATGTAATTTTTTAGCCATTTTTTGTTTTTGCCTAAATTGATAGGAAAGTTCCTCAAAAATACGAGAAAAAAACTTAGAAAGTAAACAGTCTAATTGGGCGGATGCCACCAAAGAGGCTCGTACTTTTCGACAACAGGAAAAAACGGCTCAATTAGAAGAGTTTGAAGTAGAGGAAGGTCTACTCTATGGCCCTGGAATCGCAGATTAGCAGGTAAGTTAGAACGAATTACGGATTTTTTTCATGATTTTTCTATTACTCAAACTTCAACCGCGTTTTTCTCGAAACGCAAAATTTCGCGCGCCGTGCAACGTAGCTCAAAAACTAATCATTCGATCTTTATGAAGTTTGGTATAGAAATTCTATAGATATTTGACCTCAGCATGACGAGCACCGATTTTTTATTAATTTTATTTATTATTTTTTTATTTAAAACATTGTTATTAAAAATTGTTTATAAAAGAAAATCCTTTTTTTTCAAAACTTCGCCATTTCTGCAAATTTGTAAATTTTAATAAAAGAGGAACGTCATGCTGAGCGTTTTTGCATAAACTAAATAACCCATTTTGTATTTTTTGTTTCAGATCATTTTTGTGACCTGTATGCTGCACGGCGCATTTTCAAGACGCTGTTTTCAAGCTGCCATTGCACCGTTTTATTGTTAACGATTAGTCTTAAAAAAATATTTTCTTTAAATATTATAACGTAAATAAATTGTGCCTTAAATTGCAAATTAATCTACGCATTACATTTTTCAAAAAAAAATCCTGAAAAACAGGCTATTTACATGAGGTGCCCCCCTTAAGTCGGTGTAGTGCTCCAAAAAGCCCTACTACCTTTTTCCCCCATTCCTACATCCAAATCTTAGCTATCTTAATCCAAAACCAAAAAACATATCAACACCCACAAAAACCCAAACATGACCCAAAATTCGCAATAAACGAATCAAACATTTGTTTATCGCTTAACATTTGCCCCCACGGCATTATTATTCCAAAATCCGAATTAAAATTAAAAGTTACAAAAAACGAATCTAATATTCGTTTACGTTTCACATTTGCCCCACAGCATCACCCAAATCCAAAAATTCAGAGATCATTATCTCTATCTGAAAATTTTCCAGTCAGGAAAACAAACAAAAACCAAAAGCAGATACATTCACACATCTGCGTAATAGTTTCGTAAGAATTCATTCTTATCTTGTGTAAATACAACATCTCGCTCGAAATACCCAAAGAATCGAGATTGTTGCACGAAAATGTGTATCTTTGGGATACAATTTTCGAATTGTTTTCCTTTATAAAGGGATAGCAAAACGATCTCACGGCCCACCCAAGCCAGAGCAGAAACAAAAACGAAATCAACCGCGAGAAATGAAAGACCCCCCCCCCAATCTACGTCAAAAACCTGACCAGCACCAAAGCTATAATTCAAACCCTGCAAAATCCTCTGGGTCACCGGAATTTCAGCACAAATATAAAAGGATCTAGGACTTCAATAACAGTCAGATCATTAGACGATCATGAAAGGGCAGTTAAAAAACTGTTAGAGGAACAATGTCAGTTCTTCACCTTCCAACATCCAAATAGCAAACCAACTACCTTTATTATAAGGCACATCGATCCAGAATGGACCAATGAAGAATTAGGACTGGAAATTGCTAGGATATGTCCACAAATAAAAATTAATAACCTGGACTACTTCCAAACACCATACATGAGGACAAACAACATAAAAAGCCTCCGGATCATACAAATCCCACCAAATCAGGATATCAACCAATTTAAACAAATTAAATATTTGTTTACCCAAAAAATCGCAATCGAGGAGCCACACAAACAAGAAATTCTACATTGCAAGCGATGCCAAGTCTCAGGACACTTGGCGGTCTCATGCCACCAGCAAAGTCGTTGCGGCAGATGCGCAGAGGAACACGAGCTAGATGAATGCAAGGTAAATCCACAAGGCCTGGAACCAGAGACAGTCCAAACCGCCAACGCCGATGGATCCATTACCACAAAGAAGATTACAGTAAAATGTTGTAACTGTGGAGGGCCACATCCAGCAAATTTCTCTCAATGTCCTCAGAAGCTAAAAGTTCTGCAAAGACGGAAATTAGCAATGTCAACAGTTAAACCAACTACAACGAAACCAACAGTATTGCAGGAAGTAAAGTTAACCCGACCCGGAATATCTTACGCGGATGCAGCAAAAGGAAGCCTCAACACCACCACTCCCTCTAACGATAATATTAAAAATTTCAATCTGGACATCATGGGTTACATCCAAAGCCTACATGCCATGCTTCCTTCGCTGAGGCATATGTCAGAAACAGAAAAAAAAGGTCAGATTCTTTCACTAATAACTTCCCATATTCTTTCCAGCTCTCTTTAAACTAACCATTATCTCCCTCAACACAGAATCCATTTACTCTAATATACGTAAGCAACACCTCCGGTTGTTTGTTGAAAAATTTTCCCCAGATATCCTCTTCCTTTCAGAGACCTGGCTCAAACCAAATTCCCGAGTTTCCATTCCCAATTATACTTTTGTTTCTAACCCCAGAACTAATGGATCCCACGGAGGTACCGGCATCTTAATACACAAAAAATTTCAATTCAGTGAAATTAGATTCACTAATATATTCAGCATTGAATACACGGCAGTTAAACTTTTTTGTGAGAACAATAAAGTGCTCGTCTTAGCATCCATTTATATTCACCCTTCACGACAACCAGATTTCCCAGATGCTGACATTTCTCAGATAACCCAACAGTCTGTTCCCGCTCCATTTATAATCGGGGGAGACTGGAATGCTCGTCATACAGCATTCAATGATAATAAATGCAACAAATATGGTCGCCAATTGCTAGCCCTCCTCCCGTCTTATCCATATACTTACATTGACTCCCCATTACAGCCAACTCCTGTCTCTAGCTCAGCCAGGTCAACAATCGATTTCTTCCTCAAGTCCGACGATGTTTATTCAGCGGGTACACCTACAGTCTCCTTTATATTTCCTTCTGATCATGGTTCCGTTCACACCATGATCCAAATCCCTTCTCTCGACCCACTCTACTCGTCAAACCCTGTCCCAAACTTCACCAAAACAAATTGGAGAAAAGTCAATAGGGAAATAGCGATAAGTTTCTCTGACTTGTATATCCCTGAAGCATCTAACTTACTCCCTACTGCAATCGATCAAGCATCTTTAAGAATAGAGCAAATTCTTAAGGAGGCTCTCAGCAACAACCCCCCAACAACCATTCCTCATAACTATTTAGGAAAGCCTTTGCCCAGCATCCTAACCAAACTATTGCGCCTTAAAAAGCAGCTCCGTCGTAAACTTCATACAAGATACTGCCCCTTTATTAAAAGCCAAATCCAACTCCTATCCACTCTGATAAATGAGCAGTTGAAAAAGTTCGCAGATGAAAACTACATCTCCACACTTAAAAATATCAAACCAAATCGGGATCTTTTCAAAAACATCAACCAATTAACTGGTCGTAAATATAAACCCCGAATTGATCATCTCATCAACCCAATCAGCAATAATATTGCCCAGTCCGATACGGACATAGCAAATTGCCTCGCAGAACACTTTGCAAAGATTCATGAGCAAAATAATTCTCTGTCAACTCCTGTCTTCGAGAACACTGTAAACGAATACATCTCTAACAGATTATTCCCATCTTTTACTGCTTTCATCGGTGAATTTAACAACACAAACATAGCTTCACACCCCTTAGACACTACAAATTTTCTAACTGCAGACGAATTATCCGAGATCGTAAGATCAGGAAATAACAAAAAGTCAACTGGATTAGATGGAATCCCACGTCTTCTATTTAAAAGGCTACGCCCACCGAATCTACTTCCCATCCTCATTCTTCTTAATCATATAATTAATGCATCCCACTTCCCAGAGAACTGGAAAACTGCGGTAGTAATTCCTATTAAGAAGCCCGGTAGTAGTAATAGCCCTTGCAATTATCGTCCAATATCCCTATTAAGTACACTAAGTAAGATACTGGAACGCAAGATCTACCAAAATCTTCTCTCATTTGCCAATGAGAATGCCCTCATCCCTAACTGTCAGTTCGGATTTCGTAAGCGACAATCCACATGTCATGCTCTACTAAAACTCACACACGATGTTACAACTGGTCTCCAAAACCAAAGCCCTGTTGTGTGTATATCTCTCGATATTTCTAAGGCGTTTGATTGCGTCTGGATCTCAGGGCTTCTGTACAAACTGCACTCCATATTTAATCTAAACTCTCACACAACAAAGCTCTTAGCCTCATATCTTTCTGCCAGAAAATTTGTTGTGAGAATAAATTCTTCTATCTCAGGAACCCACACCATAACCACGGGTGTTCCCCAGGGCTCTATTTTAGGGCCAATTGTATATCTGCTATATACCGCGGATATTCCTCAACCCGTATCTCCTAATGTTGGGATGCTGAATTATGCTGATGATACATTAATTTACTCTAGCAGCAAATTTGTTAAGGCTGCAAGAAACCGCATTAACACCTTCCTCCTTAACCTATCAACATACTTTAATAAGTGGAAAATCCACCTTAATCCAAATAAAACGCAGCTCGTAGTGTTCAAGGGCAACAACGAGCACTGTACAAACAACACTAGATGCTGCCACAACAAAATTAAGATTCAACTGAACAACACTCTGATAAAAGCCTCCAAAACCCTAAAATATCTGGGAATCACTTTTTCTAATAACTGGTCTTTTTCCTCCCACATTAAAAATTCCCTTCAAAAAGCCACAATTCAGCTTAATCTCTGTATAAGAGTAATGTGGAAACCTAATAGTCTCTCTCACAAAGTCAAACTGCTCATTTACAAACAAATTATCAGGCCCACACTCACGTACGCGTGCCCATTGTGGTACCATATCACTCCCTCCCAAATGGAGAAATTACGAGTATTCGAGGGAAAATGCTTTAGGTATGTCTCTGGGTTACATCGTCGTCCTAACTCCTATAAGTACTATAGTAACGTCGAACTCTACAATACCGCTGGTATCGAGCGCCTCGATAGACGATTCCTCGAACTGTCTATCAAATTTATCGAAAACCTACAAAATAATCCCAATCCCATAATAACCTCGCTCTTAGAGAACCCTCTAGATATCAGAACTAACTATCCCAACTGTCTCCACACCAGAGCTATCTTCGCCTCAGGCAGACTGGTAAATGATTCAAATGAGATCATATACCACAACACCGAAGTTACCCCTAACCAGTTCAAATACTGTAACGTCCCACCATTTTCCAACATCCTACGTTTTTCCATCGAACAACCGGAGAGAAATACTCTACCTCTAACCCATAACTGACCTCACTCCACATCCTTTAATTCATAACATATATCCCATTAATTATAAAACTTTGTTTATGGCTTTATGAAAATCATACTGTAATCAGGCTAAATTAGGTTAAGTTATTTATATAATTAGGATTCAGTTTAGATTAAGTAAAGTTGAAAAAACAAATTCCTGGTTTTCTGACCTTTTCCAGGAAGATAATACCAGATGTTATACCAGTATAGCAATTGTTTCATTGGATACTTGCCGGATTTCAACCAGCATGAATGAATATCATAACAATCCGAAGGTATTTAAGCGGCACAACAAATGCGTAAAGATATGGGACAGATTGAATTTTCCCGCACTATACGTAATTTCTTGATAGTATAGTGGTTAGTATACCCGCCTGTCACCTGGGAGACCGGGGTTCGATTCCCCGTCGGGGAGCCCCTGGCGCAAGACTAATGACCTTGCCCAGAAAAAATAAATCATTATGGAAAATTTAACAAGCCTCAGGACTTGCTAAATAAGGCCAAGACCGGTTCCCGGTTGTAGTGCCGATGATGATGATGATGAATACCACTAAATTTATAAACACGCATCTATCTTATATCTCATAAAATATTGTTTGGAAAATGTATATATTATTATAATAATTACATGTAAGCAATTGTTACAAAATTAATTTTAAGTCACTGTATTACTTAAATGTACGAATTCTAATTATGGTTAATAAATACAGTTTTGAAAAAAAAAAAAAAAACGATCTCACGGCCGCAGTATCTAAATCCTCCTGCCAGTAATTTTACCAATGCAAGTTTTACACCTGCAGTAATACTCAAATATTAAATCAACAATAAAACTTAAACAAAAATCGAAAGTTCTTTTAATATTTTGAAAATTGTGTGTTGTCACCAACGTTGGATAATTCTTTCGTGTACCAAGACGACTCCAAGAATTGGTACAGGAACCGGTACCAAGGTGGCAGAGTATATGGACGCTATCCCCTAGGTTACGTCCTACGAACAATCAGGACGTTGCTCTTCCCTCTGGGTCAGAGGAAGCACGGCAACGACCCCTTGCTGAAGTATGTTGTTCCAGGAGCAATCCATAAAGAGATCAAACGTCCTTTTCAGGACAAGAAAACACGCTTCCTGAGGAACAACCCCCACAACAGCAAAACATCGGCCTCCCGCCTAACCTTTTTTTTTTTAAATGGTGATTATAGAGAAATAACATCTCATACGCTAGCGGTGCTTAAGGATACCTTGTGCAACTGTACGAATACCTGAATCATGTGTGTAGCTCCATAGAAAGACAAATCAAAGAAATGAGGATCTTTTTAAATGTGTCAGAATCTTAGAGATTTAAACACTACTCCTGTTAAACAAGTCGTCAGTTCATGCTTAGCCGATTGATGCAACGGACGGATTACATGCCTTCACAGTTTCTTCTCCGTATTTTATCTACCCATGTTCCAAACCAACGCTGTAAACTATACCTGGGTACTGTTTTCAATATATACCTGCGACTATACAATGAATGTCTTAAACATTTTTTTTCTTCTACTTACAACAAAAATTATACTACCATAAAATTTAATAACCTATTCTTTGCTCAAACTAGTGGTAGTATGATTTCAATTTTATTGAATTACCCCAACAATGATTTTAACTTAAATTCAGAAAAACCAACGTTTTCGGAAGAAACGATGCAATTAAAAAGTTTTTATGAATCTTGCGAGCGGAACAATATATAATGGCATCATATATGTTTATTATTAACAACGCAACGGACATGGGGTTGGCGAGCCCTGCTATAAGAGATACAAATTTCCGAAGCATACTACCGCGTGTCACAACTGTATTTTCACTGGAGCTACTTAGGCGTCGAAAATTTAATTCCCAGGATTGGTTACCGAACATGTTTTTAGGCGTCGTTAATAGCTTCAGTCTTCTCGTCAATTTGGTGGGACATCTATCAGGCGCCACGTGAAGGCGTAGTACACTATTATATGAATCTGATCATCTAGAAACATTAATAATTTTTTTTCAACGTTGGATACAGATTGTGCGATAAATTTATTGCTCTTGTCAAATAGTGGCAAGTTAAATGTTGAATTCAATAAAAATAAATCCTCTTGATCATGGAATTCAAGGAATTTACCTCACCCAATCGTTGCCTGATGGTCAGCACCAAATGGCAAGATAAAAGGAAAAACATGTAGTGTGTAAATATACATTATATCGCAACTATTCTGGACTGTTGTAGTAAACATAATAAAAGTTTACATTGCTAATTTTATGGAGATTATACGATGAATTTGTTATTCCTGTGCGATTACTTGGAGTCTATTAAATATATAACTTAGGTCGACATTATGTAAATTGGGAACATTCGCACTTGTTTAATGCAATTGGTAATTTCATCCTCTAGAAAAAATAGGAAAATTTGCCGGAAAAATGTAAAGGCCTTTATTTGATTTCATGCCTGTCACTCATTCGGCGTGGTGGTTTAGTTAGTCAGAGGATTCCAATGTACGAGAGTGTTATATGCTGACTCCCTAGGGGCTCTCCCTTAAGCTCGCTATGGAAACAATAATACATAATAAAAGAAATAAAATATGTGTAACAGGTACGAAGTTTATCTGTGTATTTCAACTACTGCGGGTCAAGAATCAACCCCACCCCCCAGCAACCAGAACAGCCGCAGAAAACACAAAACCCATGAGTACGATGCATAACACTATATTTTGTTTATTTTGTGTGTAAATATTACAACAAAAGCAACAAAAGTTCCAGTACCGCCCAGAGGTGGCTCTGTTGCAAATGACGGTCGTGTTTTATTTTGGCGCAATTGTTACAAATATAAATACATACCGTGTACGTACATAATAATGCCGTGCGAGAGTTGGCCGAGATCATTGGTTGCCTCTATGATAAGTAAGTGCAAAATCGTTTAAAGAAGCCATCTCCGCCGGCTGAAGCAAGCGGTGGATACTTTCAAATCCAACCAAAACAAAACTCGCCCATAGACATAAGCAGGGTCCCAGGACAGATCAGTGATGGGTCTGAGGGGGTTTCTCTATTATACATGAGAACCAACCCACAACTCCAACCACAATTCCTACCTAATTTCGACCGCTTTCAACGCGCCATACCTACCCATTTCCTTTATATGTTATTTCCCTGTAAAACATGTCAAACGGACGCATAGCTAAACTCATTATCCCTATGCAGATCATGCATAATTGAGCTTAGCTACAATCTTCGCCATACGGCAACACTATTGCTCTAACCATGGGATTTCCACCGGAAATTCCATTCGAATTGGTTAGCAACAACCAAGTCAAACCAAGCGACGCGGCTTGGGTATTTACCAATATTCCACAGAATTTTCCCCATCGTATTATATCCCCAGCCGACGCGGCGTCCTATTGACTTTTCCCAGATCACCCATTCGCTTGGGATCAATGATCTCTTTTTGCAGGTGAATAAAATCAGCTAGGTTTTCCTCTCCCCTGAAATTCTATCTTTACATGGTTCAAAGCGCCCTAACTACACCATAGCTGTACCACTGGGTCAGTAGGTCGTGTCAGTAGCTGTATCTGATACCAACACACACAACCAAAGCTACCCCGAGATCACAGCACATCATGTTTCTGTTCTCTCATTCTCCATATCCGTCAATTACCCTATTAACAACACACTTTGACGGGCGTGAGGTTGAGAGAGCAGAGGCGTGGTCTCTTTCGGTTGTCCTGTGTGTGGAATGAAATATGAATTTCACCCCTAAGTAGAGTCAGTCGCTTTTCGTTTATCATCACGGGTAGTCACGCTCCCGCGCGAAATAAAAATGAAATCTTAATCCAACAGTCACATCTCAATCGTTTGAGCGAAAGGTCGCGTCGAAAATTTCATCAATAAAAAAAACTAACGAAATAAAACGAAAAGTTATTAATTTAAAGCTTTCCTTAGAGTGTAAAATAGTATATTGTGTGCGTTTCAAATTCATCTATTTAAATAAGGATACCTGTAAACAGACTTGACCTGCAAGAAAAATACAAAAAAATAAAAATAAAAAAAAACTTTAAATAAACCTCAGTGCTTTTCATTTATTGCCCTCTTCCGGTGAACAATTTTTCTTTGGACGACGTAAGTACGTGGACAAGTGTGGGGAAGAAAGTGAATCCTGTGCCATACGCTGGCAACAATACATTTACAATCCCCATAGGTCACCCAATTACAACTGGTTTACGATTGCCCGGAAAGGGAGGCAGAGGGATGCGAGGTTAAAGGTGAAGAGGCTCCAAAAAATGATGCCGGGAAAGGCAATATTATAAAAAGCAGAGGCCACACGCAGACGCTATAATACGAGTAATATCCAAAACAAGCAAAAAAACATATGCGGATATATTGAAGTTCACGCAGGCCAAGCCCGCGCTAAGTGAGCTCGGAAATAGCGTGAATAAAGTTCAAAAGACAGCAAAAGGGGAATTTATGCTAGAACTGAAACCCCAACCAGAGGCCACCACCGAGACACTGAAAGCAAAAGTACAACAGGTATTAAAGAAAGATGCCAGTGTGAAAACTATGTCACATTTGTGATTTAGATGAGATTACCACTGTAGAGGAAATCCTAACAGCGATCGCTATAGAGTTCTGTGAGTGTTCTTTAAAGCCACGCAAAGAACCACCCACGATTCCAACTCCAACTACCTTTGCCAACCTGCAGTTACCTGAAAACATTTCCTTCCCAAGGACAAGTGGCGGTTCCGCAAAACCCCACTGTTATTTACCTGAAGAACCCCCATAACTTTGCCCTACCAACAATACCGTGACTATGTCACCGGGGGGGGGGGGGGGGGGCGTACCGTGGTGGTTCCACTAACGCCACTGCCACCTTTTCAACTTACCCCCAAAGCTTCCTACCCTAAAGCTTTAGTGATCTTACCATTTGTCGCTTATGCAAGCACATTAACCCAAGCATTCTCCCACCGATTTTATCATCTTTCGATTATGCAAATCGCATCCAACATCGCAAGCATTTGCCTCACCAAGGACATTCACGCATCCAATGCGTAATATCGTTTTTCTTGGAAAAATTCGGTACGCCAGTACCGCATACATCAATGCATCTCAGCATTGCTCTAAAAGAAAACATGTTGGTTGTCATACTAGATAACCGAGATGAACAATGAAACAATCAGCGGAACTCCTGCTGCCTGTGTTTTCTGTCCCACATGTGCGCGACAGATTTTCATGTTGTACCCGTACCCAGGGCGGCTTTTATGCAACCTTCAAAGCACCAGAGCAACTCGCGCCTAGCTGCCAAGAGCCGAATTCATTGCCCGTGTAAATACTCACACTGGAATTCGACCCGCGACTCCCTATGAATGCAAAACGCAATCGACATGGATGTAAACGCAACCATTGTGGGGACTCTAACAGATACACACAATTCACAAGCAAAAATAGTGAAGAACACCGAACGACAAATCGAATAAGAAAAATACATCAGAACCGTATACCAAGCGATAACAAAAATAATTCACATCAGTGGAATATTGTCGAGTTTGGAAATCAAATTCCAAACACGGTCAGTAGCCTGATGTGTAACGCTTAGGTAAACATTTTTTTCGTGATTCGAATTGTCATAGCGTCAGTTCGAATCACACGATCTTCTTCACTATTATTTCAAACGCTATACCATCATTGCGGAATCACCCCAAACGCATCCTAATCCCCACCGCGATATTTAAACATCTGCACACATTTCTCCTAAAAGACGTTCTATCTTGTGAATGAGCATTGCCACGGTTCGTACACCCACGAGCTCGCACCACGAGCAAACAAAGTGATCCGCGCGCAAATGGACACACCCTCGATAGGATCTATGTACTGGAGATCCACTCCTGTTGGTCGAGCCAGAAGGAAAATTCCATTGTCTTTCTTACCACAGCGCCCAACCCACCCCAATCGAAGAGGAAGTAGTTTAGTCGAGTGTGATACACGGAGTAGTGCGCCCGCGCGAGCAAAATGTCTTGCTTTAATTTCTGAATAGAGCGTCAATGTTAATTGCGAAACCACGGATAGAATAATAGTCCCGGGTTGTTCCAAATAATATCGAGTGTGCGGAAGCGATGTGATTTCCTGTTAATGTAATTTGTGAACTTAGTGCCGGACCTAATAATGTGAAGATCCGTCACAGTCTAAATATTAAGATAAAGACTGTTTTACCTAACAATAAAAACAAAACAGTTTCACCAACCTTATTCTAATGTTTTATTTTCTGCTGGTATCTGCGCTGTGTCTGAGCGCTCGTTGTGAAGTTTACCCCGAAGTGACAGTGCAACGTCCAAACCTGAGGAAGTTCTATTTGGTTGCTGATGGCGTAGATTAAGTAACTCGTAAGGGAATCTTAGTCAACCCGTGCCTATGCCGGCACATAATTAAGACAATTCCTACAGACATCTAATGCATCACCAAAAACTCCCTGTAAAGAATTCGCTAACATTCATGCATTTAACGCATCATCAAAAGTCTCTGAAAAGAATTCTTTACATGCAAAGCATCATCATACATTGGGAAACCTTATCGGCGCCCCTGTCAGCCAGTGTACCCTGCCACACACGTTCGCAGCACATTTTCCTGGTTTCGACAAAATCGCATCTAGCGTCTAACCGCCAAGAATCGAATTCTCCAGCACACAAACATGCATACAAAGAATACGGCCCTTTCCGCCAGCAAAGATACAGTGCACAATCACCATTGTGTACCTAAATTGCTTTTAGCATCGTTTTCCCTAACTGCATGCAGACTATTTATACAGCTGTCCCATGTCTCCTATGATGCCCTTTGTCTATTCCCTATTCTCAGCTTCGTTACCCATGACCTCGTAGCATGAGTAAACAATGGCTCAATTAGCACATTAGCCAAGACCAACCGTGAGAGATCCTCTCCTATTGGTCACCACAAAGAGAGACTTCACGTTTCTCTCGAGAAAATAAAACTCACCCTTAGCTGAGAGTGGACTCACCACGAGTCTGTGGCGTCTCTAACAGATACACACCCAATTCACAAGCAAAATAGTGAAGAACACCGAACGAAAATCGAATGAGAAAATACATCAGGGCCGTATACCATAGCGATAACATAACAATTCACATCAGTGGAGTATAGTCGAGTTTTTATTATTATTATTATTATTATTATTATTTATTGGCCTGTAGGAACCCGGAAGTTCATGACCTCACCGACTCGGCTTCGCCATCCTTCCCTGTCCTGGGCACTCTCCTTCCACGCTTCACCATTCGATCCGATCTCCCCAAGGTCAAACCTAACATTGTCCTCCCATCTCCGTCGCGGCCGTCCTACCGGTCTCTTTCCCGTTGGTCTACCGTCAAGAATTCTATGCACGGTCCTATCGTTCCCCATTCGCGCCACGTGTCCGGCCCATCTTAATCTTCGCGACTTGATTACTCTCACTATTGTAGGTTTGCGATATAGTTCTTCCAATTCGTGGTTATGGAGTCTCCTCCATTGTCCTGTCTCCTCGTCATATTTACCTCCAAAGATGCCTCTCAAAACTTTATTCTCGAATAGACGGAATTTGTTTTCTTCCCGTTTTGTGAGAGCCCATGTTTCGCATCCATATAGAACAATTGGCATGATTATGGTTCTATAGACACGGAGCTTTATGTTACGTGATAGCAGTCTGGATTTCAGCAGTTTACTGACTGCGTGCCAACTCGCGTTGCCGGAATGCAGTCTCTTGTTAATTTCCTTCGACATTTCGTTACTGGCCGTCAGTATCGTTCCCAGATATTTAAATTCTTTAACTTTTTCAAAGATCTTACCTCTGACGTTTATATGTGTTCTCTGAGACCCACCTGCTCTCGCCGTAGTCATGTATTTTGTTTTGTCTTCATTTATTTCTAGGCCCACCTCTTCTGCCGCTTGCATGATGATTTCACAGTTTTTACTAACAGTCTCTAGATTATCGCCCAGAACGGCGATGTCATCCGCATATGCGAGCACTTGTGTGACCCCGTTCAGGGATGATCCGGCCATGTTGTCGTCTTGTACCTTTCTGATGACATACTCGAGCACAAGGTTAAAGAGACACGGTGATAGACCATCTCCCTGCTTTAGTCCGTCCCGGATTTCAAATGGTTCTGAGAGGTGGTTTTCTATTCTGACTCGCCCTTTGTTTTCGTTCATGCAAATTTGAATGAGGGCGGCATATTTTTTTGGGACTCCCAGCTCAACTAGAATATGGTAGAGTCTTTGCCTTGCGACTGAGTCGTAGGCTTTTTTGAAGTCAACGAACAGTTGGTGAACCGTCTCTCCGTATTCCCACTTCTTTTCCAGCAGTTGTCTTATTGTGAACATTTGGTCGCTTGTTGACCGGTTCCTACGGAATCCACATTGGTAGTCTCCCAGTATCTCTTCTGCGTAAGGTGTGATTCTCGCCAGAATGACATTTGTTAATATTTTGTATGCGGTTGGGAGCAATGATATTCCTCTGTAGTTTTCACAGTCAGATCTGTCGCCTTTTTTGAAAATGGGGATGACTATTGAGGTTTTCCATTCTTCCGGAGTGACTTCCTTATCCCATATTGTTTGGATGAGCTGGTGGATCTTTCGAGCGGTTGCCTCTCCTCCATGCTTCACAAGCTCTGCCGGTATGCAGTCGACTCCGGGAGCCTTGTTGATTTTCAATCGATTTATTGGGTCTACAACTTCGTTGAGAGACGGCTCTGGGATCTGAGGCTCAGCTGTATGTACGCTTGGTACATTTATCTGTGGTTGATGGGTGCGTACATTGAGCAGGTTTTCAAAGTACTGCTTCCATCTTGTCACGACATTGTTTGTTTCTGTGCCCAGACAGCCGTTTGCGTCTCGAATTATTTTGGCTCTTCCTCGGTAGCCATTTCTAATTGAATTTATGCCGACATACATACCCCTGATGTTCTTTGCCCTAGAATTTTCTAGGATTTTTTCGATCCTAGTCTTCTCCCATTCGCGTTTTTTGCGTTTGAAGAGCCTCATTGTCTCTCTCCGAATTGTCGCGTATCTTTCTGTGTTGACTTCATCATATCTTTCTAAGTGGAATAGTCGAGTTTAAAAATCAAATTCTAAACACGGCCAGTAGCCTGATGGGTAACGCTTAGGTTCAATTTTTTGTGATTCTATCTGTCATAGCGTCAGTTCGAATCACACGTTCTTCTTCACTATTATTTCAAACGCTATGAGTCTCTCGAGGTTAACCCTTGAGTATCAAGGAGTCGAGTTTGATCCATCACAGAGTGCGCACGGTAGTGCGCACACCCCATTTCGTTTAACGGGTTCCTACACCCAAATCGAGTGTCACTTTTCAACCAGCCGAGTGGACGAGTATGGAGTGATTTTATAAGTATTCCCGTGAATTGATACAAACAAAATCAAAACTTGTATGGTCAAGATAAAAACAAAATCCTTGCTGTTGTAATTGTTCCACCGAATATCCACACTGTTACAATTTTCATAACTTCCTCCAAAACTATTCGTTTGTGATTGCCTGCCACAATTAGTGTTTAACTTAAGTGCCTTTTGCAATAGACTAAGTAACAATTTTTTTCCTGTGAAAACTGGTGGTAACAAATAAAGAAATACGTATTGACTAAAAGTCCGTTTTATTTTTTCTTGGTGATTGGTTTTCGGTGGAACTATCAGTGAACTCGTTAGTGGAGTAGTAGTGAACCAGTGCCCGTGCCGGCACACCGACTACGTACCCCCACAGTTCCCTGCACTGAACGCGATCCCAAAGGAAGAAGTAAAGAGTTTAAGAAGGAAACCAGATGGCACGCAGGCTGCCATGATCCGCTTACCAAGAAAAAAGGTTAGCATGTGGCTGGCTACAGGTTTCCTACGGGTTGTATGGGTGATATGCAAACTACGAGAACACATCACACCCACACGATGTTTCAGATATTGGCAATACGGTTGTGGCGTTTCTAACAGATACACACACAATACACGAGCAAAGAGTGAAGGTCAACACAGAAAGAAAATCGAATAGGCAAAAGCATCAGCCGTATACCAATCAATAACCTATCCAATCCCACATCAGTTGATTGTACTTGAGTTTAGAAATCGAATTCGTACACACGACAGTGGCCTGATGCGTTGAGCATTGCTTAAATTGTTAGTGATTCTAACCGCCATAGCATCAGTTCGAATCACAAGTTCTTCACTATCGTCGCAAACGCTATACGGTTATGTGGCGAAATCCTACAAATCCGAAGAAGATCGTTCGGAAATCCGTTTGAGATGTGGTGGAAAAGACTACAAAGCATATTCTGCAAATCAGGGTGCGAAGGCGGTAAGCACCACTCAACACGGAGTTAGAAATGTGGGGAGGAAGAAATATGTACCGGACACGGGCACTTCGTTCACTTCCCTCCCCATCGTGCTCTGCCACAACGTTTCGATGTAAAATGTTCACGAACCGAAAAGAGTAAAGGGAAAAAAAAACACACAGGAACAGCAGGACGGAAAATTAAATGCACGGAAATGAAACTCACTGCATGCTTATTGTGACGAATGTTCTTTTATTTTTAATTTGGTCCTTATTTTATAACCGCACAGGGGTCTTTGATTTGTTTTTATATTAACTTCCCCGGTGACTTAAATTTACACGATTGTATGCAAACACTAGAACAGTGACTTTGGATCGAACATCTTTTGCTAATTACTTGCTCGAACTCAATACGTGTTCGCGTGTCCGCGGCGCTACGGACAGCGGGAGTGACGCGGCCGGTTCGGTCGGTGGATGGTAATGGACTTGTAGCGATTCTAACAGATACACACGATTCACAGGCGAAATAGTGAAGAACACGAACGAAAAATCGAATAAGAAAAATACATCAGAACCGTATACCAAGCGATAAATAACAAAAAAATAATTCACACCAGTGGAATATAGTCGAGTTTGGAAATCAAATTCTAAACACGGTCAGTAGCCTGGTGTGTAACGCTTAGGTAAAATTTTTTTCGTGATTCGAGCTGTCATAGCGTCAGTTCGAATCACACGATCTTCTTCACTATTATTTCAAACGCTATAGACTCAGTGATAATCAGCGCGTGTGGCTGATTCGCGAACAAGGGAAATTTGGGTGCAGGTCGCCAGCCAATGTGTATGTATGGTGATTTATGATACACTTGGTGAGGACGGGAAATAGGCGACGCGATATTTATGATCCCTGTTATTATGGTTACATTGTATGTAAACCAAATCATTTTGTTTTCAGGAATTCGTGTAGGGGGATTTGCCTAGCACCGAAGGTGCCGAATTGGTTTTGGGATTCCTGATAAGTTAGGAAAGAATTCTTACAGGGAATTTCTATGCGAAGAGATGCATGAAAGGTAAGGATTCTTTTACAGGGACCCTTAGATTATAAATTTGATTTATTTGATGCGTGAAGCATTTACAGGTGCTTAATGCGATTGCATTAGCGAAAACTTATGCAGATTGGGATGAAGTTATGGGGGTTTTCTGGGTAAGTGGACAGTGGGGTTTGGCGGAACCACCACAAATCTTAATGAAGATTTGTATAAAAGGGCGATGCATTTTAGGTTCGAGGATCAGTCTCTAGGTTGGCGTCCGACATTTGTGGATCACATAAACTAAAAATTCAAATTAATACAAGTAGTTTCAAATTCAAATACCTGCGTTTTTATTGAAATCGGCCGAATATCAGTTCCGTATTCAGCAATCGGTCGTCACTCTTCCCGGCGGTCTCGGAAGCACAGTGACGACCGCAATGAGCAACTAGGGAGCGGTCTATTTGTCCTTAAAAAGACCCTCGTCCTTTTAAGGACAAAGAGACGCGCTCCCTAAGATTTGCTACAACACCTGGCACTGGTACAATTACATGGGAAGAAGACAGCAGCGGAACAGCGGCCATCTGGACAACTGGAAACTCCCCTATAGAATACAGAAGTGTCCAGCTGCAAGAAGGATTCGCCTATGCTAAGATTAGAGGATTTCGTTTCTACTGTTGCTACGCTCCGCCAAGGTGAGATATCATCATCATCATCATCATCGGCACTACAACCGGAATCCGGTCTTGACCTTATTTAGCAAGTCTCGAGGCTTGTTAAATTTCCCATAATAATTTAGTTTTACGGACAAGGTTATTAGCCTTGCGCCATAAGGTGAGATATAGAAACATTCAAATGCTTTTTGGTCAGGGTAACACAAGAAGCTAGAGATTAGAGCCGCCTTATAGTTCCTGGAGATTTCAACGCCTTGGCAGTAGAATGGGGAAGGACAAAGACCAACAGTAGAAGCCAGGCACTACTCGCAGCCTCTGCAGTCCTAGATGTGGTGCTACTTAATGATGGTGCTGATGACACCTTCATAAACGAGAGAGGCCGGTCCAAAATCGACATCACATTTACCAGCTTCATGTTGGCAAGAAGTATGGAGTGGCGAATTTTGGACACCCACACCCATAGTGACCACCAAGCCGTGATGTACGAAATATTATCACACAGGGGATTCATCACTGGCAAATTGGCGAAGAAAGCCCAGAAAAATGGGTGGAAAGAGAAGAACCTCGATACGGAACTGTTCGATTATATACTGGAAGACCAAATCGTATAGTTTGACGCACAGGTCGATGCGAACAGGCAGGCTGGAAAAGTCATGAAGTGGCTAACTACCGCATGTGATGCTTCTATGCCACGACAAAGACAACCACCAGGGGATACCCAACTAGTGTATTTGTGGAACCCAGAAATCGCCCATGTGCGTTCGGAGTGCAACAGGTTACGACGCTTGCAACAAAGAGCAAGAAACCGTAACACCTACCCACAGTTGCATGCAGAGTTCGTCAACAAACGGAAGGAGTTGAGGAATGTGATCCCGCAAGAGTAAATATAACGCGTTCCGCTCCCTAAGAGATGAATTAAATAACAACCCATGGGGCAGCTCCTACAGAATAATCATGAAAAGACTATAGAACAACAGTAGTCAAATGCGAAAAAGTAAAAATGACATGGCCAGAAACGTTGCTGTCCTCTTCCCGCAGTGTGATGAGGTGTTGAGAGTGCAAGAGGAGTGGAGTATCGCTGAAGGACAGATACCTCCCGTGATCACCAAAGAAGTGCTCTTGGCTGCAAGGGTTGTTAAAAAAAAAAAAAAAACCGGGGCTGGATGGTATTCCTAACGCTGTAGTGAAGACTGCTTCAACAAAAAAGCCGGAAGTCTTCAGCAGTCTCTTCACATTCTGCCTTCAAACAGACAATCTCCTCCACGATGGAAAAAACAGCGGCAAAAGGAGTCAAGAATCCAGAAGCGCCGTCATCCTATCACCCGTTGTGCATGCTGGGCACAACAGGGAAACTGCTTGAGCGAGTAATGGCCACTCGCCTGGGACAATTTACAGAGGGGACATCGGGGCTCTCTGAATGGCAGTATAGTTTCCGGAAAGGTAGATCAACCGGTAAGGCACTATCTGTTGTATGCGACATCGCTCGCAATGGGATAGCTGGAGCACGATGGCTAGGAGGTACGAAAAAATATAGTGCCGTGGTGACACTAGACGTTAAAAATGCATATAACTCGGTGAACTGGAATCGGATTCTAGAAGCGTTGTGTTATCTACAAGTCTCACCGTTCTTGATGCATATACTAGCAAACTATCTCTCGGATAGAAGACTGCTCTATGACACAGATGAGGGACCACAGGAATATAAAATAACAGCGGGTGTACCTCAGGAATCTGTATTAGGTACGCTGTTATGGAATATCATATATGATGGTGTGCTCAGGGTCAATGTGCCAGGAGGGTTTAGAATCATTGGGTACGCAGATGATTTGGTGATAGTGGCCGAAGCTAAACATCTAGATGACCTGGAGGATATTTGCTGCCAAGCAATCCAGAGCATTAAATGCTGGCTAGATTTGACCGGACTGAAACTAGCTGGACATAAGAAGGAGCAGCAGTGGCAAGCAGCCGCAAGAGAGTTGAACACCTTGATTAGGAAATAGAAGGACAAACAATCAGATCCTGTCCCTATATTAAATATCTTGGTGTTATACTCGACAACAGGTGGAGCTTCAAAGAACACCTGAGGAAAAAACGGCAAGAGTATGCAAAGTTTTGGCGAGATTGCTACCCAATGTTGGTGGACCTCGGCCCCACATAAGGAAACTGGTAAACAGTGTCAATATGGCTATTATAATGTATGCAACTCACATATGGGCAGGAGCCGCACAGTATAAGTCGTAAATGAGGGGAGTGAACTCAACATATAGGTTGGCATCAATAAGAGTATGCTGCGCATTCGGAACGGTATCCGAAGATGCCATAAATGTTTCGGCTGGGAGAACACCACTTGACATTCCAGCTAAAGACAACGCTGCATTGCATAAGGTCTTTCTAGAGAATCGCCGGAGAATGCGGTCACAATTAGAGCTCTCAAGCCTAAGAGATGGCAACGAAGGTGGTTCCTGCCCCAATTTTTAAAGTGAATCGGCGCGCACGCTGTTATTATTGGATATCGTGGACAAATATTTGGAGATCAGGGGGAACATCATTCAAATATGCGGATAAATAACCGGCTCGTTCTCGGGTCTCTGTCGACGTTCGACTGATAACGGCATTTTGTAACATCAGGGCCATCGGTTTCACCGATATGAATATAAACGCCGTCCAGCAATATTTGCAAACAGCGAAAGCTGATATATTTGCCCTAACTGAGACCCAGGTGGATTCGCCAACTGATTCACCTTCTTCGTTGCTTAGGATACGACTTACATTCGAGATTCCGTTTTAGGGGTGGAGTCTGTGTCTTCACGCGGTCCGATCTGGTTTTCCAGAGGATGGTGGGGTTGGAACCCAATAACAAGGACATCATGTAGTTGAGGGTCGTGCTGAGAATTTCTATTAAATTTCTTTGTTGTCTTTACCGCTCCCCGAATGAGGATCGACCATCGACATTTTTCGAACATCTTTCACGTACCCTCGACTGGAATTTATTTTCCGCGAATTGAAACCTCGATCTTTTGGAACCACCTGTGATCATCGATGCGGGATGTGAAGTTCCGCCCGCGTACTATTCAACGCATTCTTCGTGGAATGGACTGTAAGGAGGCAACCGGCCCGGACGGAATCCCAGCAGTAGTTCTTTAGAACTGTGGTCTAGAACTATTGCCGGTTCTTGGCAGGCTTTTCCTATTATCTTATGCACGGAGAACATTTCTTACCTGCTAGAAGGTGACTCGAGTTTAGCCAATCCCAAAGAAGGGGAAAAAGTCATCATCATCGGCACTACAACCGGGAGCCGGCCTTGGCCTTATTTAGCAAGTCCTGAGGCTTGTTAAATTTTCCATAATGATTTGTTTTTTCCGGGCAAGGTCATTAGTCTTGCGCCAGAGGCACCCCGACGGGGAATCGAACCCCGGTCTCCCGCGTGACAGGCGGGTATACTAACCACTATACTATCGAGAAGCCCAAGGGGAAAAAGTGTTCTCTACAAAATTACCGATCGATAGCTAACTATCTATGTTATGTAAGGTGATGGAAGAGGTCATCAATGATGTGTGAATTAAGTATTTGGAGGGCAACGGACTTCTGCACGATCGTCAATATGGATTCCGTGGTAGGCGGTCCACGGGAGATCTTGTAACCCTCTGATATACGAACATCTGCGATTGAGCGTGAGTCGAGGGCAGTCGCATTGTGTATCTCCAAGGTGTTTGAGCCGCGTCTGGCACCGTGCATTTCTGAGCAAACTTCGTTCATACGAACTTTCCCAGCAACTTTGCGCCTGAGCGAAAAGCTTCCTCGGAAATCGATAGATCCGGGTTATTGTGAACGGCGAATGTTTGGATATGTATCCTGTTAATTCCGGGGTGCCTCAATGTTCTATTTTGGCTCCAACCTTTTTTTGCTTCACATAAATGATTTGTTGGAGTCAAGGGATAACCGAGTCTTCAGTATGTGCGGATGATAGTACGTTTGTTTCTTCTTTTTCGAGTGACCGGCCGATTAGTGCATCAACGTCGCACCAGCTGAGATGTAGCCAGATTGACTCTCTGAATAGGGATCTGGATAAGGTCCTGCAGTGGGGAAAGGCCAATCTCGTAGACTTCAATGCAACGAAGACACAGTATACAACATTCACAAAGAAAAGCGGATCATCGGTTCCACAGCTGATGATAAATGGCCAGCCCTTCAAATCTGTGGAAAGCATGAGATTGCTCAGCGTCGCGGTCTGTGGAATGTATCGTGGCATAAATACCTGTTGGACTTCACCAGGTCCGCCTCTGGAAAACCGGGTTATCTTTTTAGAGCCAACAAATATTTTACTCCGGCGCAACTTCTTCTCCTGTATAAATCCCAAATTAGACTCGTGCTCGAATATTACTCTCATATTTGGAGCTCCGCTTCTAACCATAACCTCGACCTACTTGAGAGCATAGAGAGACGAGCGATCCGCCTAATCGGGGACACGGCGCTGACGTCAGGACTACAGTCGCTATCACATCGAAGGCGCGTAGCTGACCTCTCTCTCTGTTTTACAGATATTTTCACGGGTAATATTCTTCGGAGATTCGTGGTATTGTTCCGCGCAATTCGGTTTACACGAGACAATCCGAAGGATCGCATCAATTTGCGGTCCATCGGCGCTAACATCCCTGCATCAAAACTCGTTTCATTACAGAGCGGGGAAGGCGTGGAACTCCCTTCCCGCGCGAGTGTTCCTGGAGTGTTACAGCCTGCAACTGTTCAAAAAGAACTGCAACAGTTGTTTGGTGATATCTCGGCGCGCCCACTTGGCGCTATAGGTTCACCTCTCCCCAGAGTGGTGCAATAAAAAAAAAATTAAGATGATCTGCGAATGTGAGGTCTTAGCCATGAAAATTTAAATTCCGGGGTGAAAGAAGTACCATAATGCGACTGAAATTGATAAGCAATATCATTTTTTATATATGTGACTATGCCACGATGTCAAAGGATCACATGGTCTAAATTATATACACGAAAACTGAGTTCGAAACTAATGGTATTAACAGCTACCTGCTTTTCATTTAGTGAAACAATTGATGGTTTGTGGTTTGACAGATTGACAGAGTTAGAAGGAAAAGACATGATTAAGCCACAGATTGTGCGTGGATCGCCGATTGACAGACACAGCGGGGAAAACAGCTTTAAGTCAGGGATGTTGCATTGGTCGACGCGAAACTCTCATGCCATTGCAGTGACTCGTCGGAAATGACCAATATTCATTTTGAGTTTGATGTGTGTTGAGGCCCACAATGACTACCATAGATGTTATACCAGTATAGCAATTGTTTCATTGGATACTTGCCGGATTTCAACCAGCATGAATGAATATCATAACAATCCGAAGTTATTGGTATTTAAGCGGCACAACAAATGCGTAAAGATATGGGACAGATTGAATTTTCCCGCACTATACGTAATTTCTCGATAGTATAGTGGTTAGTACACCCGCCTGTCACGCAGGAGACCGCGGTTCGATTCCCCGTCGGGGAGCCTCTGACGCAAGACTAATAACCTTGCCCGGTAAACAAAACAAAAAAAGTCAATATGGAAAATTTTACAATCCTTAGGACTTGCTAAATAAGGCCAAGACCGGCTTCCGGTTGTAGTGCCGATGATGATGATACGTAATTTTACGTCCTTTGTGGGAGGATATATGGAAGGAGACAGCATGGGAGAGCTTGTCTGCCAAGGAGGGACGGCATATACCAGGACCATGGCCATGGGAGTGCCAAACTGGATGACATCGGCTCGAAATCGGGACCGGGTGGCGAGACTTGCTAAATAAGGCCAAGACTGGATCCCGGTTGTAGTACCGATGATGAGTTTTTTTTTTACACTAACGCGCGCACAAAAGGGGATTTTGAAGTACCCTTAAATGTCAGAGCACAGTGTGAGCGGATGGTGAGGAAGTGGATAAGGAAAGGAGCTGTCGATGTGTATTGGTCTTGAATGTCTGGACATCACAACGGCCAGGAAACATATGATCAGGCAGAACATTCCAAATTCGTGTGGTTCGGCTAAAGAACGACTCTCTATGTTTATTTGTGCGCCTAAAGTCCACTTTCAACGTGAACTGATGTGCATTCACAGATTGACGGGTATCGCGGGAAAATGTCTGAAGGGGCGGAGCACATTCAGAAAGTTCAGTTGAGCAATGACCGTGATAATACCTATAGAAAAGAGATAGGCATGATACGTTGCGTCTGTGTTCTAACGACGGAATTGATCGACTTACGGCTGAGTCCACATAAGTTTCACTGCTCATTTTTGCATCCTGTCGAGCACGTGTAGTGCAGTTTTGGATGCGCCTGACCAAATAAACTCCATTTTTGAACGAATATACGCCTTGTAAATAGTGTCCAGGTTGGATGGAGTAAAGTATCTTTTGCATCTCTTAAGGAACCCCATACATTTGGCAGCACTTTTCGCAGCTTCAAATATGTGGTCATTCCAGTTAATAGTCGAATTAATTCGAGTGCCGAGGATTGATAATTCCTTGGCTTTGTCGATGCAAGTGTCGTTCATAAAGAGTATAATTACTTTGGGGCTCGCCTTTGACGACAAGAGACCGCACTGAGTTTTTTGGGCATTGAATTCCACTCGGTTAGATAATCCCCACCGATATATCTTGTTGAGGTCTGAATTCAATGTATCAAGCATAAGTTGCTGGTTGGTAATGACGTTCGAAGAGTTTGGACGGGAGTGTTCATATGAGAATGAGAAACTCAACGTGCTATCATCAGCAAACGAGTGAATTGGGTTGTGAGTAATTGACAAAAGATCATTTATAAAGATCAGGAAGAGAGTGGGTGAGAGTACAGAACCTTGGGGAACACCTGCACTAATTTGATGGGAGACAGATTCGACGCCATCAAGAACCACTCGGATTGAGCGGCCAGAAAGATAGTCTCTTATCCATTGGATCAGGGAATTGTCCACTCCATAGGAATGCAATATTGACAAAAGGGCTGGATGCCAAACTCTGTCGAAGGCTTTTGAAATATCCAATGCGACTACCTTGCTTTCACCGGGGTAGTGGATGGAATGACTCCACTTTTCGGTAAGGTACGCCATCAAATCTCCTGTGCTACGAAAGCCATATTGGCGGTCATTGAGGAGGTCATTTGATTTCAGATATTTCGAAAGTTGACGGTTGATAAGTGATTCCATTACCTTGAAGAGAATAGAATTTAGTGCTATGGGTCGATAAGAAGAGAGGGACGGTTTGTCACCCTTTTTGGGGATTGGCTGAATGTTCGCTGACTTCCGTCTATTCGGGAAACGGCCAGTAGCATAAGACAAATGGAATAGTTTCCGCAGTGGTTTAGCGAGTGAAGAGGAACATCTCTTCAAAAGGATTGAGGGAATGCCATCCGGACCAGCGGATTTTTGTTGGTTTAGCTCTTTGAGTGGGCGGGCAACAGTACGTATTCGGAAGCGAATCTGGCTTATGGCGTGCTGCTTATTTTCAAGTTGAGGTGGAACTGATGTGGAATCAGGCAGCGTTGAGTTGGCTGCAAAATTTGTGCAGCAAGTACATTCGCCTTTTCTATTGCAGCGGTGGCTGGTCTGTCATCGACTATAAGCAAAGGAATGGATGAGGAGACCGAGTTTTGGATGTTCTTCACAAATTCCCAGAAGTCTCTACTACCCGTGGGGGAGTATAGTATTTTTGTCTCACTCTCTGGTCATGCAAGAACTTTGCGCGTTGAATATACACATTGCAGTCATTTTAAGCTCTCTTAAATCTTTTCCGGTTTTCCTCAGTATTGTTTGATTTATACAACCGGAAGCTCAACTTAATGGCTTCTCTGCACCCGGAATCGAACCACATATTTCTCTTGGGTTTGATACTCTTTACTCTGTGTGGAATAAGGGTCCGCATGCCAAGTAGAATCCTGTCTGTCAATGTGTCCGCTACAGAGTCAACTTCGTTATTAAGGAAAAATAACGGCCAATTTAACCTCCCAAAAAAGTCGTTCAGACCTTCCTAGTTGGCTTTCTCGTAGAACCATACTGTTCTTTTGGGAGCTTTCTCATTAACGTTACTGTTGGTTAGAGGAAATTTAGCTGACACGACACAGTGGCCTGAACTGCCCAAGGGCGAAGAAACTTCAATTGTGTATTTGTTTGGGTGGGAGGTGAGAAATAGGTCCAGTGTGTTGGCAAAATGACCATATATATCTGGTACCCGTGTTGGCCCATTGACCCAAGTTGAGTTAAACTACTGATGACGATGATACGAAGTTTTACACGCGTTTTGGTAATGAATGGACATGTATGTGGAGATCATTTTGTTCATTTAATATTCCACATAACTTTGTGTGGGAATCGATAAACAAAGGTGGAAATAGGTAGACAAATCGGTTTCTGAAGGTTATGAATAAGAAATAATTAAAATCACTTGAAGGTACTATCAATTGAACCAATAAGGGCATTGAATAGGCAGAATGTGTTGGTGGAATGGCCGCCTAGTCTAGTATCAGAGTTTTTTTTCATTTTTAAGTTGAGTTTGGTCGTTAAACTCCGCAAGGAACTGAACACAACTTACGTCGCAGATTGTTTGTGCAGAATAGAGAGATTTATGGTCCATCGAAGCCGTCAGCATTTGTGTTTTGAATGGTCACGTATAGGAACAACATTTAATCAAGAAATTCCGGTTGAGTATGACATTTTTAACGGAGACAATTCAATTTAATTTCGAGATCCCATAAATGAAAGGATAGTGCATAACATGCTTACGAACGTGGAGTTTTACTCATGAAGAATTAAATGCAGGGTTTAAACGTGTGGCAGAATTTGGTAATCAATATCACATCAGACCTTACCATATGAAAGAGGGGCTCTGATATGGCGGACCATTTGAAACCCCAGAGTGATCCAATGGAATGAAGGATCAATACACAAAAAACAATCTCAAAAAAAACCCGGTAGGCGTAGGTGTGATGAGCCGACACTACCATAAGTGAACAAGTCATCAAGAAAACACCGACTCGGCAAAAAGAAGACGTAGGGAAAAACGGAAAAAGCGGGATATACGCGTCGGAACGTGGAATGTTCGAACGTTATATAAACCAGGCGCGATACAGACGGTCGTAGAAACCGCGAAACAATATAAAATGGACATCGTCGCGCTTCAGGAAGTACGACTCCCACACCAAGTAATCGAAACCAACGGGTTTACATTGGCGTGTGGAGGTACCGATACACATAACCTAGGAACCGGCTTCATCATAAGCAAGAAGATTACGCCCCGTGTAAAAGATGTACAATTTATTAATGACCGAATGTCGGCGCTAAAAATACAGGGACCATGGTACAATTCGGTATTTATAAACGTACACACCCCAACAGAATCTACGGACGAAGAAACGAAGGACACGTTCTACGAGAAGTATTTGATGGGATCTCATCATTCGATGTTAAAATCCTCCTCGAGGACCTCAATGCGAAAATTGGAAAGGAAGATATCTTCCAACCAACTATAGGTAAAGAAAGTCTACACGACGTTTCAAATAATAATGGAACTGGAATTATCATGTTCGCTGCGCCAAAAGGTCTGATAGTGAAAAGCACGATGTTCAAGCACAAGCAAATTCATAAAGCCACATGGATATCACCCGACGGCGTAACGCGTAACCAAATAGACCACTTCCTCATAGACAAAAGACACCATTCGAATATCCTTGACGTAAGATCATATAGAGGAGCAGATTGCGACTCCGATCATCTTTTAGTGATGGGGAAAATCAGGAGCATCCTCGCAGCAATCCCACATGGGCAGTCACGGGAGACGAGCAAAAAGTTCGACACTGATAAACTGAAAGACCTACGCAAAAGGGCTGAATATCAAGACGAACTAACGAATAGATTTAGCATTCTAGAGAATGGGAGCAGTGAGGAAGAGGAAGCTAATAGTGTGGACACTAAATGGACATCGATCAGAGACACAATCAAACTAACAGCCCAAAAGGTATTAGGATTTTAAAAAAACAATTAAGTCCAAACCTTGGTTTGACGATGAGTGTAGGGCGAAGATCGAAAAACGTAAACGCCTCAGAACGATCCACTTAGAAAGATATGATGAAGTCAACGCAGAAAGATACGCGACGATTCGGAGAGAGACAGTGAGACTCTTCAAACGCAAAAAACGCGAATGGGAGAAGACTCGGATCGAAAAAATCCTAGAAAATTCTAGAGCAAAGAACATCAGAGGTATGTATGCCGGTATAAATTCAATTAGAAGTGGCTACCGAGGGAGAGTCAAAATAATTCGAGACGCAAGCGGCTGTCTGGTCACAGAAACAAACAATATCGTGACAAGATGGAAGCAGTAATTTGAATACCTGCTCAATGTACGCACCCATCAACCACAAATAAACGCACCAAGCGTACATACAGCCGAGCCTCAGATCCCAGAACCCTCTCTCAACAAAGTTGTAGACGCAATAAATCGATTGAAAAACAACAAAGCTCCCGGAGTCGACTGCATACCAGCAGACCTTGTGAAGCATACAGGAAAGGCAACCGCTCGAAAGATCCACCAACTCATCAAAACAATATGGGATAAGGAAGTCACTCCAGAAGAATGGAAAACCTCAATAGTAGTCCCCATTTTCAAAAAAGGCGACAGATCTGACTGCGGAGACTAGAGAGGAATATCATTGCTCCCAACCACATACAAAATATTAACAAATGTCATTCTGGCGAGAATCACACCATACGCAGAAGAGATACTGGGAGACTACCAATGTGGATTCCGTAGGAACCGGTCAACAAGCGACCAAATGTTCACAATAAGACAACTACTGGAAAAGAAGTGGGAATACGGAGAGACGGTTCACCAACTGTTCGTTGACTTCAAAAAAGCCGACGACTCAGTCGTAAGGCAAAGACTCTACCATATTGTAGTTGAGCCGGGAGTCCCAAAAAAGTATGCCGCCCTCATTCAAATTTGCATGAACGAAAACAAAGGACGAGTTAGAATAGAAAACCACCTCTCAGAACCATTTGAAATCCGGGACGGACTAAAGCAGGGAGATGGCCTATCACCGTGTCTTTTTAACCTTGTGCTCGAATATGTCATCAGAAAGTTACAAGACGACAACATGGCCGGATCACCCTTGAACGGGGTCACACAAGTGCTCGCATATGCGGATGACATCGCCGTTCTGGGCGATAATCTAGAAACTGTAAATAAAACCTGTGAAATCATAATGCAAGCGGCAGAAGAAGTGGGCCTAGAAATAAATGAAGACAAAATAAAATACATGATTACGGCGAGAGCAGGTGTAACTCAGGGAACACATATAAACGTCAGAGGCAAGATATTTGAAAAAGTTAGAGAATTTAAATATCTGGGAACGACACTGACGGCCAGTAACGAAATATAGAAGGAAATTAACAAAGCACTACACTCGGGCAACGCTAGTTGGCACGCAGTCAGTAAACTGCTGAAATCCAGACTGCTATCACGTAACATAAAGCTCCGTGTCTATAGAACCATAATCATGCCGATTGTTCTATATGGATGCGAAACATGGGCTCTCACAAAACGGGAAGAAAACAAATTCCGCGTATTCGAGAATAAAGTTTTGAGGGGTATCTTTGGAGGTAAATATGACGAGGAGGCAGGACAATGGAGGAAACTCCATAACCACGAATTGGAAGAGCTATATCGCAAACCTAGAATAGTGAGAATAATCAAGTCGCGACGATTAAGATGGGCCGGACACGTGGCGCGAAAGGACAACGATAGGACCGTGTGTAGAATTCTTGACGGTAAACCAACAAGAAAGAGACCGGCCGGACGCCCGCGACGGAGATGGGAGGACAATGTTAGGTTTGACCTTGAGGAGGTCGGATCGAATGGTCAAGCGTGGAAGAAGAATGCACAGGACAGGGAACGATGGCGGAGTCGAGTCGGTGAGGTCATGAACTTCCGGGTTCCTACAGGCCAATAAATAATAAATAATATCACATAATATGCTTGCGGATGTGCTCTGGAAAGCAATCTAGTCTGAAATGAAACAGTAAAAATCGCATAAAGCACAAAAGACCAGTGACGCTAAATTACATCCGTATTAATGATTTCATAGACTTTATTTAGTGCAAAAAATGTCGTTCTGTGATAAGTTGTATATCATAGAAATTACACCTTAAAACACGGATGTTGCAGTGGATGGAGTGAAACTCTCGCAATGCCTCGCCAGAAAGGACCAATATTGCCTCGAGCTAAGAAATAATGATGCCCCTAATGCAAATCGCAGCGCTATAAGTGTTGTGCTTTTACAGCAGTGAATCGCCGCGAGATCCTGTTATATAATATAACAAATTATTTTGTATTAAATACATAAAAAAGGTGCACCATTTCTATAGGAAAATCTGACCAATCTGTAGGGTCCTTGTCAATACAACTTTAAATGTCTAAAATCGAGTGAAAGAGTAATGCCAGATGTAAGACCAATACAACGGAGGATTTCGAATATATGCAATTTAAATTGATGGCACGACCCCAGTTCTTAATTTAAAGCCGTTACTTTTCAAAGCACTAGAAATCGAATTACTTGAGATACATCATACGCATCATGTGGATGCGGGTGGTACATACCTGCGTGTTGAGTATAAATATGGCTAAGAAACGTTAATAAAAACCAAATGAACTTACGTCATTTTTAAGGGAAAAGCGAAATAAAATCCGGGAGGAAAGAGAAATTTATAAAAATAAACAAATTAAAATAAAAACAAATGAAAATATTGGGATTGTATTGAATTTATTTGCCTTTGGATCAGCTTGCGTCAACTTCAGACTTGTGTCCTTCTTTTCATTTGCTTAAAAACTAAATTAACAAACTTAAAAAATAATAATGGCTTAGAAATCAAACTTAAGGTTTAAGTACTCGAATCTAGGGACAAATAATAAGTCTTATACAATGTTTATACATACACACAACAAATGGACAACGAGATGTCCTTATTTGCTCGTGTTTTCCTTAAAATATAATCATCACATAGTTTTTGTGTTTTTTTTTTAATTAAATTAAAAAACAGAATGAAAAATGATGAGAAAAAAAAATAAACTAAAACAATAAATTAATTAATTCACAGGACATTATTTGACGAATAATTTTTTTTAGAACCGCTATTTTTTTTGAAATTCTTACACGGACACCTAAGGACAGCCAATGAATATGAGGAATGATAATGAGGAAAACGATTATTATGGAAAGGAAATACAGCCGCAAGCAGCAATGTTACGTAGTGTTCAAATGGATGTAGGATACAGTTATGTACAACAATTGATGTCCTTTCGCCATTCTTATTTAGTCCATGTAATAGTATTTACAGTTAGGCTGGTGTTTCTTTCATGTCTTCGCAGTCGTGTTGCAGTTGACAATGTCCGGACTGGTGCTGCTGCTGCTTCCGGTCAATGGTGTTAACGGGGACGTGGTTGTTGTTGTCGATTGTTGTTGAGAATCAGAAGCCGCCGAATTATTATTGGGACTGCGATCGACTTCAATGGTGCTGGAAATTGATGATGTCGCCGGCTGAGATGGGGTGTGCAGTGTCGGTTGGGTAGTTTGTTGTTTTGTTTGTCGACGATTCCATCCGAAATTCAACGCATTTGTCAATTTACTTTGACCCGTAGCTGAATTAACACCGGCTCCACGTCCAATGGACGATGCCGGGGTGCTGCTGTGATGATGACTGTAACCAGAATCGGAGCCAAAGCTAGAATCTCCTCCGCCAGTACTGCCCCTGGAGTACAATTGATGACTATGATGATGATTATGACCTAATCCTGATGCTGATGCTGATGTCGATGACGATGCCGATGGTGTAGCTGCTGATGCACCACCGACAGCAGGATGATGGTGATGATGGTGATGTGCTGTAACACGGAATGAACCCATTAAACCAACCATGGGGCCAGTGTAGTCAGGAGCAACGTATTCGGGATAAGAAAGTGGCCCACTGCCACCAATATTTGTCGTCGCATTGCGGCCTCCTGTGCCAGCCGATGGTTGATGATGATGCTGCTGTTGTTGTCGGACACATGGGTCGTATAGGTATCCTTCATGGAAAATAGGCTCCGCATAGCCGTAAGTCGGTTCGACGGGTTCAATAGGAGGAACTATTCGTCTACGGTCAATGTTTCGTGGATTTGTTCTGGAACGCATTGTGTTCAACAGGTTGCTGCTGGCATAGTATGACTGTGGATAACGATTTATATGATTTCCGATATTCCTTTCACGAAATATTGTTGCCACAGCTGATGGTGGGTGATGCAGTTGATTGTTGATGCGATTGCGTCGTTCAACTTCATTCTCGAGGGAATTGTAGTACTGTATTCGATTGTTGTTTCCACAGTTGTTGTTGTTATTGTTAGCGTTATTATTTAAGCTCTGATGTTGAAAGTTGTTGTTGTAGGTCAGAGGCATCATATTGTGACTACGGTTGTCATACAGATGATTATGTCCGACTGCAACCATCACATCACTTGCCAACTGTTCTGGTTCTTCAGATGTATAAAATTCTCCTATACTCGAGCTTGCCACAACTGGCACCTTATGTCGATTCTTTCGATTAGTATTCTGTCGACCGGTCGTATGCCGTAGAACACCAGCTAGAATACCACCACTACGACTTCCGTGCGCATTATTATTGCCCGCAGCTAATGATGTTGAGGCGGTCGAAGAAGCCACTGTAATAAGATCATTATGGGCATTGGATGATGACGATGAGGACAATAGCGAATTACGTTCCTGTCCGTTATTATGTTGTAATGCACTACGTCGTTCGTGATATATCGTTGCAACTGGCATCGTTGAAGTTGTATCTGAGATCGATTTGTTGAAGGATCTCTCCCCAGGAAGTGAGAGCTCATCTTCAGCAAAGTCATCATCTGAATGTAATGGAGGTTCAGATTCACCATCTGAATCACGTCCGGGTCCAAGTTCTTCATAAACATTATCGTTCGACCGATAAGGATCGGGTCCTGGTGACGATGACACGAGAAACGGCGGAGACCTGGTCATGGGATAACCGCTGGGATAGTGAATTGCCTTCGAATGATGTAGCATCTGCAAATGAAGTAAATAACAAATTGGTTAATGAAAAACGTGGCACGTCTCCTTTATATTATAAATTTCAAATCGTTAAATTGATAATATAGAAATAATAGAATGATAGCATTTATGGTATATGTCAGGGAAACAAAAGAACACCCCGATGGTTTTTCGGCTCACGAAAGAGTACAGAAAGCGGATACGCTTCCAGCAGATGGATGCAAATGGCACTGATAGGGAAAAGATGTGTTCGTGTACATCGGTTTTGAATGTCTGAATGTTATATTATGATAATGAAGAAACATTTCGTCAGGTGAAGCGTTCCATATTCATGTTGTTCGGCTCAAAACTTATTTCTACGACAAGAAGTAGTTTTTAAAATGAATCAGTGCCCATTTACTAATCATCATCATCGGCACCACAATCGGGATCCGATCTTGGCCTTATTTAGCAAGTCTGGGGGGTTGTTACATTTTCCATAATAATTTATTTTTACGGGCAAGGTCATTAGCCTTGCGCCATCATTTACTAATCATATTGTGGGGAAATTCTTAGAGATATCAAATGTCTTCTCGAAAATGAATTGAGCCGTGATCGATACAAGAGTGTCCAATAACTGAGCAACTTGCACCGGAGTTCTATAGACTTTTGCGACGATAGTTTAAAGAATGTGATTCAAAACAACGATATGGCGGTTAAGATCACTGCAGAATCTAGAGTCAAAGTCTCAACACATCAGACACTAGCCGCGTGTCCTTTTTTCAAAAATCTAATTCCTATGGTATCTTGGCAAGTGACTGCTCAGAAGTTTAAGGAGTGTCCGCGTTAACCTGACCTTTCACGTAGCCCCACAAAAAAGTCAAACGGTGTCAGATTGCGAGCGATTGACACCAGCAAATCTCGAAATTACACGACTTGGGAACTTGTTCGGCAATAGAGCTAACATTGCCCGGGCTGTGTGGCTTGTGGTGCCGTTTCGCTGGAACCACACATCTCTCAAATGTAAACATTCAATTTTTGGCTAAAAAAAAAAACGATTTCCGTACGGCCACGGCGATGAGAATTGGGCGTCACCCCTTTACGTCTTTAAAAAAGGACGATCACTGACACACCACACCACAACACACGTTATCTAGTCATTTTTTACAAATGCAACAGTTTCTTAACAATCATTTGTGGATTTTCTCACACACAGATACGGCAACTTTGCCTATTCATGTATCCGCCAAGCAAGAAATGAGCCCCATCGCTTGAAAAGATTTCGTGCGGTTGCGGGTGGACCCAGTTGGCATATGTATGGCATATTCCATGGTCGGCGGGCTTCAATGCGTACGTGAGTTGAGCTTTGTAAGGATGGAGATGCAAGTGCAAGTACCATGATGTGCCCTTAATTCAAGCGCAGAGTCTAAGAGCGTCGAGGATTCGATCGAATGAGTCGACGTCAGCGATATTTCCCATATATCGAGCCCTCTGATGATGCACATATCTCACCACATCCTCAAAAGACCCAGTTCCTTCCAATTTCTTAACTGTGTTGGAAATTGGCGACTTAGAAAGATGGCAGTAAACCGTGAACCATGGCTTCTGCAGAATCACAAATTTTGTAAAAAAAAAAAAAAAAAGGTTACCACTTCTAAGACGTTGTTCGATGGATCTGCGGGGGTTCTCTATATCACGCTCAGAACCAACCCACAATTACAACCACAATCTCGCCCGCAGACCGCGCACAACGCCAACCCCAATCCCTTTCGTTGGCCTATACCACCTGTAAAATGTACCCTTCCAAAGGCCATAAATCATGTAAAGGATGCTTTACCTGAATTCATCATTCCATGTAGATAATGCATCACAGAATTCAGCTTTTCAAGCCAGAAAGCATTGCAAATTCCTAAAATCTAAAACCCTGTACATGCATTTACAGCATCGCTATAGGGCGCCATTCAATTTCCCGAAAACGAAATATCGTTCGCTCCTATGTTGCATCACCAGAATTCCCTGAAATAAATTATCAACATGGAACATACATCGGGGAACCAATTGGCGCCCCTAGTTAACTGGCTTACCCTGCCACACACGTGCGCGTACATTTCTTTGACTTATTCAAAGTCACCCTCGGCTTTTGTCTAGCCGACAAACTTGTCCGCGCATCTCGTGCCCGGTAGCCGAGAAACAAATTCTTCAGCATGCAAACATGCAAACAAGAATCCCACATAGGCCACCGGCATCGATACAGCGCACAATCATCGTTGTGCGAGTATCCTATTAGCTGATGGCACAAGTCTTCCTAACGACCAACAAAGAATTTGCGTAGCTGCAGGCGCACACAGTCATGATGCCCCTTTTTCTCATTTCCCTTTTTTTGTTGTTTCGTCTGCCACCACTGGCAACACGAACTACCACGCATCCTCGTCGTGATCAACTCAGAGAGATCCTTTCTGATTGGTCGCTGCACAGAAAACCAAACCACCCTTAACTGAAGACAGACTCTGTACGAGTCTTTACCAACAGTCGCATTTACACCACCACGGTGCGCGCATCGCACTTTAATATATAGATTGTCGAAATTCACCGACCAAGGGAGTCGAGTCGCGTTTCTAACCACCTCAGGGGTCGAATATTCATGATAAGCGGTAACCGGAGTCGGACGCACGCGTAATGTGTAAATTCAGCCATCAGTTCTTCAAACTCAATTTAAATGCAGAAAAACAATAGTGCAAATTAAAGACATAATTTCTTCCAATACCAATCTGAATGTAGAAAAGCCATAGTCCAAAGCAAAGATAATTTTTTCGGACAACAATTTAAATGTAATAGAAAGCATAGTAAGGAAATAAAGAACATATCCCCTACAACAATCTTCCAGCGAGTTTTATTTTCACCTACTACTAGTGATTGGTTTGCGGTGGAACGAAGTTTATACAGAACAGTGAAGCGTTGGTGAGGATATGGTGAACCCGTGCCCGTGCAGGCACCATACCATATAACACATCAACATCAAACACCCCCCACAGATCAATAAACAACAATCCATAATTTAAATTGACAACTTTAAACTGAAGACATCACGAGTTGGATGCCATTGTAGTTTGAAAGATGTTAGAATTACTTTCCGAATCATGAAATGGATAGCTTATTACAACTTTTGAATTGGGGTCAAGTTGGATGAAGTGAAGTACTTGCCGCATCTTTTAATACACTATCGACGCGTAACTGGACGAAGAGCAAGAAAGGGATCTACGTTATGCTAAAACAACCTGCAGGTTGCTTGCGAATGGTTATGCTAAACAAGCTAGCTGTAGTAAAAGAAATCCATTATTTTTGCATGGAATTTAAAGCTTTATTTAGCATAGAATAATCCAATGTAGGTGAAATGTGACCGTTTTGTTCGATAGCTTGCTGCCATTTCGAACGTTATGCCTCTCTCATAGAAACCCTCGCTCCTATTGGAAGAAACTGGGACAGTCGATTTTCACAAGCTTTTCTTGAGGCGAATTTTTCACCAGCAAAATCATTCGCCATAGACAGGATAAGGAGGTGATCACTTGGTGCCAGGTCTTGATTATAAGGTGGGTACATAATAACCTCGTGGCGCAAGTCTAATAACCTTGCCTAGAAAAACAAGCTATTATGGACAATTTAACAAGTCTCGGATATGGACCGGATACCTGTGGAGAGACTTGCTAAATAAGGCCAAGGCCGGGGATGGTAATAACCTTCCAACGAAGCTCCCGGAGCTCCAGGCGGGTCACTATCGATGTTGTGGCGTTGGCCTAATGGAATACAACTCCTGTCCCATTGGCCAAAGCTGGCCGCTTGTGGGCAATTGCTTCCTTCGGACGGTCCAATTGTTGACAGTACACGGGAGAATTAGGTGGGGCGGAGCATTCCATGTCGGGACATCGTGTTTCTATACATTAACGGTAATGTTGCTGCAGCTTGGCTTTTAGTGCCATTGTGGGGAACAAAGTATTGTACCAAACACGGGCACTAGGTTCTACTTCATCCTCGCTAATCATCACAAAGTTCCAACACGTATTGTACACCAGAAAAACTGGTCTCTTCACTAAATCGGATGCACACAGTTGTTTACAAACGAAAAGGATAAGTACTCCCAGGAACAGCAGCTCGGAAATCACACACACTAATTCTTTATTTATTTTACTATTATTATTGTTTTTTATTTCACAACGGATGTACTAAGATACAAGACAGTTTACTCTACTTGACAACAAAATAACTGGTGACACAAGAAAGAATTACTTAATTAATCACGCGCTAGGAAAAAAAACGTTTAAATTAAAGGCGCGCTTACTCCACTCGACTTAGAATCGCGTCCCCGTGCGCACCGGGGAGCGGGAGACAGAATGACCGTGGTGATCGACGGGTGTAGAGCGACACAATCGAGGGTTGGAATCTGGTTCTTGATTCACCCTCGATTCGGTGGTGGTGGATATCCTCTCCGCTAAGGATATGTTTCTACTTACCACAAGAGAGACGTAAAGCCTCTCTCTGTGGAACAGAAAACCAGATCTCGTAATAAAGATCATGTATGTGCGTACATTGGTTCATTCATGGGACGAAACCATACGAACGAATCTAAAACAAGGAAAGGGCATATGTGCATCCATGCGGTGTACGTTCGGCTAAGCAAACAAGCCAAATCTCATCGGATGCTAATTGGGTTTTTGTTTGCTCATGCCTCGAGCTCATGAGGAACGGATCCAGGGAAATTAAAAGACAAAGGGACCGTATAGATCCTTGTCTAGGATGTGCATCGCGACTAAATAAATAGACGACGATGCATCGAAGAAATGGTGTTAAAAGCAAAGATGGGACCAGGGCATCATAAAAGTCTTAGATGAGTGATGCCCTTGGGTAAATAGGCGAATAGCCATTCGAAAGAGGTTTAGGAAAAATAATAGTTATCGTGTAAAGAAATCCATTATTTTTGCATGAAATTGAAGGCTTTATGATGATTCCCTGCCAATCCCATCAAACACATTACAAAACCTCCCTGACTGTCAATCCTGGCTTGGCCACCCTTTGCGACGGCTTACCACGATCCGACCACGACCGTTTCACTTGGCCCTGTCGTCAATGACCCACTTTTCATACCAGTCATCATGCGCTTCAGAAATGGGTCGAATTTGTTGCTATTCACAGATGGAAGTTTGGTCCACGAGGTTTTTCTGCATTAACTCGTGTATTACCCATACATCGAGCTGCTTTTTGTACCCAGCCTTATTCAAGTGGTGCCAAATGGTTTTTTGTACAATGTTTAGCTCCTGGGCGATCGAATCGGTGCTCACATGACGATCGGACTCGACTATTTCCATGATTTTATCGACATCTTCGACAATTGGACTTTCAGAGCGTGGAGCATCTTTGGCATCAAAATTCTCGGAACGGAATCTACAAAATCAAATTGCGCGGGATTTGTTATTACAGTATGACGACCATAAACACTGTTCACATTTTCAACCACTTGGCTTGGGTTTTTGCCTTCATCGGAGACAAACTGTGGAATATGGGGTATTTTCTCTTTGCTAGTGTCCATATTTGACATACGCTCAAGGAAAACCGAGTCAAGCAATCACGAAACTATCTGAATCGATTTTTTAATACTTATCTTTCTAACGCCATCTAGCGTAGCCCGATCCCCCTTATATAACGCGAGATACAGGTTCCTAAAGTCATCTATTGCAAAAATAAAGTATTGTTTTATTATTGCAATTAATATTAATATTTCGCCGGTAGTGTGTTAATTAATTGCATATATTTGTCCGCACTTTTCGCGACTTCAACTATGAGGTCATTAGAATCAAACTATATAGAGGAAAAACGGAGAAGACTCGAGAAATATAGTTTTTTTTTCATTTTACGCACATTTTTGTTTTTATTTTGTTCTTTTTCTTATATTTATTTTACTTACTAGTCAAAAAATGTTTAAATTCTAGCTTATTTAAATTATATTCTCACTTACTGGTCCCCTGCGGGCACTCTAAGCTAAACTTGGAATGACTATTGTCATGTATTGTTGCCTTTCAGCTTGCAAGAAATATAGTCTTGATACAAATGTTCACATTCGACGAGCAAAGTTTTTACGTGGCCAGAAGGTTGGATCAAAAATACGCTCTAATATCAATGACCAAGTTCGTGTTATGGGTTTTTTTTTTTTGGGTTCCGGTAGGAAGGTGGATATTTTCAAAAGATACCCCTGACCTATCCAGAGGCATGCTGGATTTTTACCGAGTAATACCATCTCCCGCCAGGCTCATATTCCCATTGATCACCGCGGAACTTTCTTTTAGATATTCCATCGCGGGGCGGGACGGACTTTACCTATTACTCCGCTCATCGCGTCCCAACTGCTACATCATGTCACATAGAATATCATTTTCTACAGACCACGCCTGTTTTGAACTCAGCAAGTATTCTATTACTCCTGCCGGAGTAACTCTCCGCCTCATATGTCTCTCCAAAATCGTTCGTGTGGTCTCGAATCTCACGCAACATGTGAGTACGTGTTCCGCATTTTCTATTTTGCCTTCGCAATACCAGCAGTATGGGGATTCCCATGCTTATACTAGTGCAAGTATTGCAGAAAGCACCCATGTCCTGATATTAGCTGAGTCAAGTGGTAATTCAGCTCACCATGTTTTCTTTTCATCCAGGTTTCGACATCAGGTATCATGGTGTGGGTCCATCTTCCTTTGGTGGAAGAATCCCACATTCATTGCCATTCTCTTAGACTTGAGAGCTCTAATTGTGACCGCGTCTCTTGTGAAACCTCGTCCAATGCAGCGTTTTCTATAGTTGCAATGGCAGGTGGTGTCCTTCCAGCCGAAACATTTATGGCATCTTCGGATACCGTTCGGAATGCGCAGCATACTCTTATTGATGCCAGCCTATATGTTGAGTTCAGTCCCCTCATTTACGACTTATACTGTGCGGCTCCTGCCTATATGTGTGCTGCATACATTACAATAGACGTATTGACACTGGCCACCAGTTTCCTTATGTGGGCACCGGGTCCACTAACATTGGGTAGCAATCTCGCCAAAAATGTGCATACTCTTGCCGTTTTTTCCTCAGGTGTTCCTTGAAGGTCAACATGTTGTCGAGTATAACACCAAGATATTTAATATAGGGACAGGATCTGATTGTTTGTCCTTCTATTTCCTAATCAAGGTGTTCAACTTTCTTGCGGCTGCTTGCGACTGCTACTCGTTCTTATGTCCAGCTAGGTTCAGCCCGGCCATATCTAGCCAGCATTTAATGCTCTGGATTGCTTGGGAGCAAATATCCTCCAGGTCATCTAGATGTTTAGCTACGGCCGTTATCGCCAAATCATCTGGATACCCGATGATTCTAGCCCCTTCCGGTACATTGGCCCTGAGCACACCATCATACATGATATTCCATACCAGCGTACCTAATACAGATCCCTAAGGTACACCCGCTGTTATTTTATATTCCTGTGGTCCCTCGTCTGTGTCATAGAGCAGAGGTAGTTTGCTGGTATATGCACCAAATAGGGTGAGACTTGTAGATCGCCTAACGCTTCTAGAATCCGATTCCAGTTCACCGAGTTATATGCATTTTTAACGTCTAGTGTCACCACGGCACTATATTTTTTCGTACCTCCTAGCCATCGTGCTCCAGCTATCCCATTGCGAGCGATGTCGCATACAACAGATAGTGCCTTACCGGTTGATCTACCTTTCCGGAAACTATACTGCCATTCAGAGAGCCCCGATGTCCCCTCAGTAAATTGTCCCAGGCGAGTGGCCAATACTCGCTCAAGCAGTTTCCCTGTTGTGCCCAGCATGCACAACGGGCGATAGGATGACGGCGCTTCTGGATTCTTGACTCCTTTTGCCGCTGTTTTTTCCATCGTGGAGGAGATTGTCTGTGTGAAGGCAGATTCTGAAGAGACTGCTGAAGACTTCCGGCTTTTTTGTTGAAGCAGTCTTCACTACAGCGTTAGGAATACCATCCAGCCCCGGTTTTTTTTTTTTTTTAACAACCCTTGCAGCCAAGAGCACTTCTTTGGTGATCATGGGAGGTATCTGTCCTTCAGCGATACTCCACTCCTCTTGCACTCTCAACACCTCATCACACTGCGGGAAGAGGACAGCAACGTTTCTGGCCATGTCATTTTTACTTTTTCGCATTTGACTACTGTTGTTCTATAGTCTTTTCATTATTATTCTGTAGGAGCTGCCCCATGGGTTGTTATTTAATTCATCTCTTAGGGAGCGGAACGCGTTATATTTACTCTTGCGGGATCACATTCCTCAACTCCTTCCGTTTGTTGACGAACTCCGCTTGCAACTGTGGGTAGGTGTTACGGTTTCTTGCTCTTTGTTGCAAGCGTCGTAACCTGTTGCACTCCGAACGCACATGGGCGATTTCTGGGTTCCACAAATACACTAGTTTGATATCCCCTGGTGGTTGTCTTTGTCGTGGCATAGAAACATCACATGCGGTAGTTAGCCACTTCATGACTTTTCCAGCCTGCCTGTTCGCATCGACCTGTGCGTCAAACTATACGATTTGGTCTTCCAGTATATAATCGAACAGTTCCCCATCGAGGTCCTTCTCTTTCCACCAATTTTTCTTGGCTTTCTTCGCCAATTTGCCAGTGATGGATTCCCTGTGTGGTAATATTTCGTACATCACGGCTTGGTGGTCACTATGGGTGTAAGTGTCCAAAACCCACCACTCGTGTTATGCGTGTGGTTGTGCATACCAAGGTTCTACTGTAGAAACTTGCAATTATGGCAGTTCCACATAATTACTGAGTAGTAGATTGAGTCATATGCCCAGTCCCCCCGTGAAATACCACCCAACATATTTTCTGTAAAATGGTTGGGAAAAATCCTTGATCATCTTTCGGAGCTTAGCTGATGGACCCGCTTGAGACAAAACAGTATCTGAGGGCGGCGATGCTATGGCTTCGCCTTTCTTGGGAGAAGTAAAATAAAATAAAAAACTGGGGGGCGATGCGCTTTACACTGCACGAATTAATCGTAGCGTTGTTTTGTACAAATTGGTCGTAACATATGTGGGGGATAGGTATGTGTGTCGGCAAGGACACGAGTTCATCGATATTCCCACCTACTTGTTCCACCGAGAGCTAAAGCACCAAGTTCACCCGCAGGCTTTAGAAAAGTAAAAAAAGTCAGGCACTGGTATGTTGTTTGAATTAACGTTTATCTATTTATTGTATGTAGCTTTACAAAATCCATTCAAGTTCGTGAACCTTAAGTAACTATTAATCCAAAACTAAAATGTCACAATCTCACATGTGGATTCCTCGCACTCGGAACAGATTTTTAATTCAGTTAAGTTCGTAAATTTTAAGTAATTATTATTCCAGAAATAAAATGTCACAACCTCACGTAATCGTTAGCGTAGTTAATCAAACCCCTAGCCGTTTAAATATTGCGTACACACGTCGCGGGTAGGGATTCTGAACCAGGTGACATGGGAACAACACAACCGTTTGAATTAATAACGCCGGTAAGTAGTGTAAAGACTGCACTCGTACACGCTATCTTAAATACACCCCCATTAATTTGTGATGACAACTCGTTGAGCTCAATGACCCGACTATTCAGCGATGCGCGCTGGAGGGTAGGAAGGAACATCTGTCCTCTGTGGTGGTTATTAATCGACTGACTAATGAATGGAAGGAATCCATTCATCGCGCCGTGGCGGTTGAGTCATAGTTGAAATAAACTCGCCGCTACTTACGAGGAATTTCGAGAAGAGTTGCTATGCTTGCATAGGAACTCAGTTCCAGCGAATCCTCGCCGTATAAGCTGAGTTTGATTCGTTGGTTGTGTATACCGGAAAATTGGCATAGCCGAGTATGATCAAAGGTTTTGATCGTTGTGGTTGATTCGTGGAAAATTAGCTGTCGCTTGGTTGCGGACGAGAAGTATGATTTAAGGGGAAATTGAAATTGCTTGCGTGCAAGCAAGGAATATCATTTAGATAAGATATTAACCGAAGTAATTTCGGGGAAATGTATGCGGCTCGGTATAGTTGGTGGTGATGGTTAATGTTCCTTTATGGATTTGAATATGCGTTTTATTACAGCATATGAATTTCGGGGAAATTAAGATTGCTTGGTCGCAAGGAGGGAATATGAATTAAGTTGAGAATTGACCGAAGCAATTTTGGGAAAAATTGTATGTGGGGTGATGTAATTGAGGGAGATGATTTAGAATATATTCTATTGAATTGTATTCTGTTGGGAGTTCTGGGAAATGCCTTTCATTGCCGATTGGGAGATGGATTCTTGCAAGTTCGGGGTGGACGCGCTTGCAGATTGGGATTTGTTTTGGCATGTTTTGAAATGGGTTATATGTTAGGGTAGGGTGACGCGCTGTTAGCGGTCAAGATTGGTTGGCATTGTGGGTTGGTTCTCCATGTGGTATAGAGAACCCCCACACATACACACTGGGTGGGTGGTAAAGTGACAATTCCAACAGATTACGCACACGCAACTATAATGATAACCACAGCTTCAAAAGATACTAAAAAAGTCATCAGTGTCGTCTACCAGAGCATTGGCGTAGCAAAGACAGTTCATGTACCGAGTGGAGTCTCATGTGTCGGTAGACTGGTTCTAACATTTGCATAGCGTCGGTTCGCATCATGTTCTTCACTATTTCACAAAACTCGGTAGTGTCAACAGAAGAGTAAATTATGTTTAGAAATAAGAAAGCAAAAAGTTTGTGTCAGTGGAATGGTCTTTGTTGTAGCGTCTTCGACAGTTTCAACTATAAATCATTTAGTCGGTGATAAAACTCTCCAAATCACTCATTTGAACACATAATCACGGCAAAATGTCAAGGACAACACCCATACACTATGTTGCACTATATATCGGGTTTTCCAATAGCGACTTGACAACTTTGAATTTAATTTGTGAACGCACCCATTCACTAATCATCGAACTGTCACTCTCAGTTTATTCAGTAAACTCAACATTTTCATTATAATTAAGTACACGAACGAACAACGTCTGTAAATTATAAAAATTTACTATCGAAAAAAAGTTGTCAAGTCCCTATTGGAAAACCCTATAGTTCCGTGGCAGGATTCCTAAATGTGGCAAAGCCCAGCAAGCACAACTGACTCAAGACATAAGAAGATGTAATAGTACTGTAAAGGAGGTCAACAATGTCCAATGAGAATCTAAAATATGAATCACAGAATAAACAGTTGTCCTGTAAAAATTCTTATTAGAGTGTGAGTCAAATTATTTCAAGAGCCATGGCGGCTCCAACTGAAAAATCTTACTGATTTACTAGATTCTCCAATCGTTCTGTCTGTGTCAGAAGGCACATTCCACTTGCAATACACAAGGATCCTTCTCGAACAAAAAATCTTTACAGAAAAAAATTAAAATCACTATTTCACTATATTCAGTCCCCGTCCATTGCACACATCGATTCATCTGACTGCATCGCCTTAACTTTGTTAAGCTTACAGAGGAATTCCATCTGTTTTACACATCCTTAGAATGTCTACTCTTTTCTTTCGTTTACTATTCAATTATTTTTCTTTTTTTTTTATTCTGAGTTCTGTGAATAGTGTAACTTCAGAGTAGACGAATCCTCAGAACACTAGTTGATTCTTTCAATAGTCAACAAAAAGACCAAAATGGATAACAATCATAGAACGATGAAAAGTGTCAGAATCTTTTTCCTCCAAGGATTCCCACAACAGAGACAGGCAGCAAAGAGCCCTCAGTTTATAAGACGACAAAAAAAAACAGAAATAAATGGGGATAGATAAAAATCACTTGCACCATCATATCAATTGGACTTTTTAGCATATAGATGGCGTAATAACTGTCGAATATACCCTTTATGCAATTATCCTTGCAATTTTTTGTCTTCCTTCTACCTTCCATTTCTCCATTGTCGACAGTAATTGCACTCATATCACAAATTTGCAAGCGAATTTTTCTGCCAAGGAGTGCTTCTGTTGCTGACAGCGAGAAAAATCTAACAAAAACAAAAAGAAAAAATACGAAGACGAAAACAGGAGCAATAAAAAAATTAAACACAAAAATCTGGAAAGGGGACCGGAAGGGAGAGCATCCGATTCGTAGTTAAATTTAACAACATTTTCACAGGATTGGTTGATTGAATTTAAATAACTTTTCCGGGGGTGACTGACGTCTTCACCCTTCAGTATCGGAGTGATCCGATTGAGTTAAAAAAAGAGCAAAAAAAAAAATCCCAAAACGGAATCTCTGCACGCAGGGGAAAAGGATAAGAGTAAGCTCGTTAATCATACTTAATCACCAGCAGCGTGTGTATGGTATTCAGTGAAAATCGTTTTTTTTTCAGTATTATTGTTTTTAATTTGTTCTCTGTTTGTTTGGTCCGCCTCGGAGAAGCGCGACAAGGAAACAGGATGAAAGGGGTCAATACAAATGTGTGTGTGGGTATACATCTCAATCCTAATTTTTTTAGGCCATGCATCAAGAAAAATGTCAGCATGCGTCAATATCCTGTCAGGATTTAAAATATTATCCACATTAGACAACGATCTTGGCTACGTTAATTGTTTGACAACAATTCGCAACTCTGGAATCCAGTTGAAGTGTAATGCTGCAATATTCATCCATAAACTCAATAAACTGCTCTTTTATGTCCTGGAAAGTATTCCATTTTGGTTAGCATTAATCACATCAATGATGGAAGGCACGCAGCAAAAGGATAAAAAGGAAAATTTATTATAATCCCACTGCTGTGAGTTCGGGGAGCAAGACTTCATTAATATTCAAAAGGCCGGTCATTTGGAATACAAACAAACTGACATGCCCGTAAAAGAAGCGTTTTTATATATATACCATATATATAGTAAACACAATATAAATATACTTTTATATACATATCTACTAGGTGTTAAATCTTCTTTTGTGTACGCCTGTTGTTTTTTTCCTCTTTAGTTTTGGTTTTCTTTTCGTTTTGATTTCTTGGGTTATTTCTGTTTATCTTTTTTTTCCTGGTTGGTAGTGCCCTGCCCCTTGGGGATAGAAGATCGCAAGAAAGGTGAGCCATAGCCCTCACATTGTCCAGCAGATTTTATCGCATTTGGTGTCCCTAAACGTGAGTAACGCAACACTAACACCAACACTAACACCAACACCACCACCTCCAAACCAACACGAACGTCGCCAAAAACATGACAGAGCAACAAAAACAGCAACGGCAGGGAATCACAATCACCGTCCTTAAACAGGAGAATAAAGCTTATCTTGTAGAACTTTAAAATAAATGTCTGGCCGCATCCACTTAAGCTCCCCTGTAAAAGGATTAACAGGATAAAGAAAAAATAAATGTTTTGCCTACTTGGGACGGCAAAGGATTCGAGTACTCAATAAGCAAAGATGACGGTGATGCGTGTTAATCTTTAGTTGTGTATGCATCTGAAAAGTGTGCACGTGCGACGTTTTTTCAGGTCCCTTTTGAATTTTTCAAAAACATTTTAATTACATTTAGTCTTCTGACACTACAGGGATTTGCATAAAACGGTCTTCACTCTACTTAACGCACGGTCTGCAAGCAAGAATTGTTTTTACCCTACTGCTGCAGCCGTCGTTAAATTTGTGTGTGCGTGTGTTGTTGGATTTAATGGCCGAGGTCATCCTCAAGCTCTATGATAAACCTTATAACGCTGCGTGGCGTTAGCCCGAAAATATTACCAAACTAACATGAGGTAAACGTGGGAACGGCAGACACAGCAAGGAGACTTTAATCACACTTACCGTGATTCATGAAGTCAGTTTAACATTCTGGTCCTTTCCGTAGCGCCGATGTTCGTCGTAAGAGTGCCAACTTTGGCCTGTTTATAAATTCTCTCACAAATAGCTTATCTTGACGAGTACAGCAGCAAGGACTTGAGACTTACGAAAATATTATGGATTATCGGATGATCCAAATGAACCCAGTCAGTAATTCGCGATTATTTTGCAATTGTTATAATAGAATATTAGGTAGCGTTTCAGAGCACAAAAATGCGGGAGTGCCCATGCAACTTTTTCATCGTTAAATAAGTACAAGTAGAATGGGACGTTATTCTTTCTTAATAACGATGTTTACGTTACAGACGACGCAAGAATAGGTATCATCCTACTGAGTATACGGACTTTTATTCCACACAAAGTAAATCATTTCAAACCTAAGCCAAATATAAGGCTAAGGAGTAAGGCTTAGGCTGCACGAGTCCAACAGAAAGGAAAGCCTTAAAAGACTTGGGAGGGCTTGGGTGCACATTCACCATGCAAACTCCTTACACACCCATAAAGTGAGATAGACAAATATTACACTTTGCCAGAGGTAGTTGAAATGTTTATGACGAGTTTAGCATCCAAATCCAACCTAATAATGAAAATAAAGCATTGATAAAAGGCTTGTTGTAGGAGGGCCACCTGTAATTTCCAAACGTTGCTCGTTTGTGAACTTTACCATGATACATATATGTACAAACTTTGACTGACGTTTTGACACTGGCAGATCCTGAGAAAAATGTTTATGGGTGTGTTCGTATTACAATACAAAATTGTTATATCCCTTTCCAAAAACCCTTTATCTCCACTGACGCCTAAAACTCGACTCGCCAATGAAAATTTTCTCTTGTCGAGTAGACATCGGTAGCGAAAAATCAAAAAGCTACCCGACGTCAAGGTTAACTAGTGAAATCTATGCGAGTTGTTTGTATATTAGCTGAATTGACTACCGGTGTGGAAACTATGCTGCTCTCCGCCACAAAGTTTTGGCAACGTCGTTGACATCTTTTTACCGTACCTTTACATAGTTCATACAATTCAGATTATCCTTATAGTAATCATGAATAGCTCGATTGTCCTTACATTATCGTGTATACAGTCCACTCACAAGTTTAAGACCACCGTTATTTATTAACGTCTATACAGCGCGCTCAAGAATTTATGAGCCTGTGCCTGTGAAGAACACTGAAAGAAAAACGAATAAGAAAAAGCATCAGCCGTATACCAAGCAATAACATAGCGATTCCACATTAGTTGAGTGTACCTGAGTTTAGAAGACGAATTCGTACATGCCGCCGTTAGTCTGATGCTTCAATGCTTCGCTTCTCACCCGTTTCATTGTGTGTTCAATTCACCGCCTTACTATCCTTGCTAAACGCTATAATTCTAACGCGTGATCTGTACACACACTTTTCCATAGTAAACAGGACTTTACTACTACGATCCCGACTTCTGCACAGAGCACCGGATCACTCGCCTACTCCGACGTTCTCTTGCCCCGTCGTTCGCACACGAAGTTAATCGTAACGAAGTTACTGAAGAATGAGTAGTTTGGCGTTTCTAACAGATATCCAAGTAAGGAGTGAACAACACCGAAAGAAAATCCAACAAGAAAAAGCATCAGCCGTAGACCAAGCAATAACATAGCAATTTCACATCAGTTGAGTGTACTTGAGTTTAGAAGACGAATTCGTACATGCGGCCGTTAATCTGATGCTTCAATGCTTCGCTTCTCACCCGTTTCATTGTGTGTTCAATTCACCCCCCTGCTATCTTTGCCAACCGCTGTAATCCTAACGCGTGATCTGTACACACACCACACAATTTCCCATAGTAAACAGGACTTTACTACTACGATCCCGACTTCTGCACAGAGCACCGGATCACTCGCCTACTCCGAGGTTCTCTCGCCCCGTCGTTCGCACACGAAGTTAATCGTAACGAAGTTACTGAAGAATGAGTAGTTTTGCGTTTCTAACAGATATCCAAGTAACGAGTGAACAACACCGAAAGAAAATCCAACAAGAAAAAGCATCAGCCGTAGACCAAGCAATAACATAGCAATTTCACATCAGTAGAGTGTACTTGAGTTTAGTAATCGAATTCGTACACGCGGCAGTGTCCCGCTGTGTTGAGCATTGGTTCAATTTTTAGTGATTCTTACCGCCATAGCGCCAGTTCGAATCACACACTCTTCACTATCGTCCCAAACGCTATATATAATTGGTGACCCCGACGTGATCTGTATTAACAGCACACAATCTCCCATAAGTCTCCCTATAGTATACTGCATAATCTTTATGAAGACATTTTTATCATTGTAGATACATCATCATCGAACTGGCAGCATCTAAGAACTTGGTCGTTGCGAGTAGCTCCCGCGTAAAGATATCACCTGGGTATCACCTGATGGAGCCACTCGCAACCAAATTGACCAGGTGTTGATAGATCGCCGCCACTCCTCGAGCCTGATGACGGCACGAACGTACCGAGGTGTCAACGTCGACTCGGATCACTATCTTGTTGGTATAGTTTTCCGAGCGCGGATTGCCTGACGGAGCCGTATTGCAGCCGCGGATCAGGTTCGAATCAACACGGCTGCCTTACGCAATGAGAACACCAGTAACACAGTTGGCCATGCGTTAAGACTCGCCCTAAAAGAGCTCACTGGAGAGAGAGAGTATGTTAAGTCCTGGGCCCAGAACACCAAGCGTAGAAGAGAAATGGACACGCCTTCAGAATACTGTGATTAGTACTGCCAACTCCATCTTAGTTGGTTTAGATGAGTGCCTTAGACTGGTTTGATGATGAGTGCCAACTAGCGACTGAATGTAAGAATGCTGCATACCGGGCAATGCAGCAGTCTCATAGGACGCGGGTATGCGAGGAGAAATACAAAGAGCTCAGAAGAATCTGAAAAAGACTCCACAGGCAAAAGAAAAGCGCCTGGGAAAAAAATCTAGTCTGTGAAATGCACCATGCGCGGAACTTCTAACAAATAATCCGCAGTATGGCGCAGTACACACCACCCTCCACTAACTACAAGAATAAAGAGGGTAATCAGATCACCGATGCTGAAGGCATTCTGGAGCGATGGGAAGTGCACTTCAATCAATCGCTAAATGGTCAGCTCACAGAAGAATTGGAGACTCCACCAATGCAAGATCAAGACCAAATGCTGCCGCCACCAAGCATAGAGGAAACATTAAAATCCATAAGACAGCTCAAATCAATTAAAACCCCAGGGGCTGATGGCATACCAGCTGAGCTGATCAAACAAGGACCGACAGCGTTACGTCACGCAATTCATGAGATCGTGCTGTACGTATGGGAGCAAGAGGAGTTGCCGCAAGATTGGCGTCGCGGAATAATTTGCTTCATACATGAGATGGGAGATATCACAGTGTGCAGCAACTAATGGGGGTATAACATTGCTAAGTTCCGCCTACAAGACACTCTCCTCTATCCTACAAGATCGGATAGCCCCATACGTTAAAGTCATCATTGGTCAATGTGCAGCTTTATCCCGAGTAAATCAGCGATTGATCATATATTCACCCTTAGGCAGACGATGAGAAAATGTGTGGAGCTTAAGATTCCATTACACCATTTCTTCATAGACAGACTTTAAAGCCCCCTACGACAGCATATCCAGGGTAAAACTATATGCCATGAGAGAGTTCGTCATGCCAAACAAATTGATATGACTTTGTAGGTTGGCCATGACCATTGTGTACACAAGAATATTTCAATTCACTACGCTGTAGATTGCGACGTTTAATGCTCTGGTTTCTTTTCCTTTTTCGATTCTTTTTTGTGCTATGTTCTTCGCCACGTTTGGGTGTTCGTGTTTGTCTGTTGGAATGGCACAGTATCATGGACACTTTTGTTGTCACGTGCATACTGCGTGCTTAAGATTATCAGGGTACCCTTCTAACATTCGTGGTTACAACGCATTCACGTCTAAGGCTGCCGTTATATTATAATTATAGGGTGGCGCAAAATTAATCACCCTATAGGAAGATGTTTAATTTTTGCAAATGGCATCGTACGTCAATCATATTTGACATTTGTGAACTAGACATCATATTTGACATTTGAGAACTAGAAAAAATTGTAAAGGTCCAAATAAAAATTTCCATCACTGAAAATTATTTTTTTTTTACTTAGTACAAAAGTAATTCAAAAACAACAATTACGTCCGTCTAAGATCACGGTTACTCAAAATAAAATGTCCAAACTGGCCGACGTTCGCACACAGACGCCTTGTTATCTCTCCCTCAATCATGTAGACCGAAAAATGCATCCATTGTTTACTCGCATAATATACCTTTTTCCCACACAACAGATGTATGCTTCGCAGTACATTTTTTGTTTATCTAACATTGAAAATGTTTACGATCTGCGAGACCTGACTGTGTGGATGCGTGTGATACAATTCTTAGAACCTTGTATTTACACAAGTGTTCATTTATGGTCAACGATGGCAAAGATATTTTGTGTACCTTATTACCATAGAATTGTTCTCTGTTTTGAGTAGCACATTATATTCTTTGTGTCGTTATAGATTTTTCCCAGATGTGGTATCTAGATTCCATGATTCGCCCGTGCATACATTTTGTATCCAATGCACTTTTACAGGTACTCATTGTATTGGATATGTTGATTAATCAACATATGGGGATTCACATGGCGTTGAACACACCTTCCACTAACAAGGGTTCGTGTTTTGTTGTGGCCATAGACGATGACTCCTTACAGAAGTTGCAGAGATCCAACACGGCAGCACAGCAATGGCGTCAGCAGTCTGATTCCTGAAACCTAATGCGTTATTTACAACTGAAATAGAATGAATACCTTTAAATGCCCCAAATGCTGAAAATAACTATCCTTCTACGTTCCAGTAACAGTCGGGATTATTTTGCTTGTAATTTTACGTCCTTTATTAAAATGATTATTGCTATTTTTATGGATTAGAATTAATGCGAACCGTGTCGCTTGAAAAGGTTAAAACGAAGCAAAAGGAACACACAAGTTTGTTTACGGTGTCACCATGACAACCAGACAATCAAAATCAAACTAAACGTCAGCCAGTTGTGGCTGCGTTCAATTGCGAATTCACTGGTTGCATCCAGCGAATCCGCAACCGAGGTGAATCCTGTTAATGGTAGGGGGTGGCCCCAAAAGGGTGAGTACTAAGGGAGGGTAGGCGTTGCTTGTAACATCCGTGTGTAGTGAAATTCGTGATTTATGCGGATATGAAATGAAGATTTATTACGGCCTAGTTTAAGTTTAGTGAGGGCAGAACCCTCGTATATTCAGCTTAGTACAAGCGATAAAACTTAGATCTTAAAACTATATATATAAGAATATAAACTATGGTTAAAAAGAAAAAAAAAGCAGGGGGGGGGGTAATGTTTGGCGGGTTGGTTACTGGGTTTATCCATCAATTATCACTCATTCATTCACTCCGCTTAGTACAGGATGTAAGAGTGTAGACGGGAGTGGGCGTGGTCAGGAGGGGGAAGAGAGGAGATGTATTTTGAGAGCAGTAGAGGTAAAGTTGAAATCGAAGGAGGTAAGGTGGGAGTTTGCCCGGCGCAGCATTCGCGAAATGGGTTCATTAGAGCCATACGAAGTGTGGTGGGTGGGCTGATAAAAGAGAGGGTTTCGCGGGTTACGGGGGTTAGTGTTAAGTGGAATGATGGAGAGCAGGCTTGGGCAGTTGATTGTGCCTGAAAGGAGACGGTGGATGAAAAGGATATCGGCATGAGTTCTGCGCTCCTCAAGTGTGTTGAAGTTGATCAGATGGAGCCGGCTTGTGTATGGGGGGAGAATCCGTGGTTTCGCCCAGTTCAGTCCGCGGCGGGCAAAGCGCAGAAACCGACGTTGCACGCTTTCGATTCTGCGTACATGGGACGAGTAGTGTGGAGACCAGACCTGACTGGCGTATTCAAGAAGGGGGCGGACGAAGGCTATTTAGAGAGAACGGGAAACGTAAGGATTCGAGAATTCTTTAGACCACCGTTTCACAAACCCAAGGACAGAGTTGGCTTTAAGAATAATATCATCAATATGCGGGATGAAGCTAAGCTCCATGCCAAATAAGACCCCGAGGTCGCGTATCGAGGGTACGGATGATATCTGCTGGTTTAGTAGGAAGTAGGAGCGTTGGGAGGGGGGGGGGGGGGGGGGCAGGGGGACGTTTGTGGGAGATGGTGATGGAGTGACATTTGACAACGTTGAGTTCAAGGCAGTTATTAGGGCACCAAGTTGAGAAGCTGTCGAGTTCTGTTTGGAGAAGTGAGGAGTCGAGAGGAGAGATGATCGTTTTGTAGAGTTTAGCGTCGTCAGCATACAGGGAGATGGTTGAGTATTTAATAATGGAGTCAACATCATTGATGGTAAGGATAAATAGGATGGGGACGTAGATGGCTGCCTTGTGGAACCCCTGATGTGGGAAGAAAAGGATTGGACAGGGAGGTTCTGAATTTGACACGGTAGGATCGATCTTTCAGATAAGAAGATAACCACTTGATCAATAGGGGTTCGAAACCTAGGGAGGACAGCTTAAAAAGGATGAGATTATGGGAGATTTTATCAAAGGCCTTGCTGAAGTCGGTGGTGATTACATCGACTTCGTTGCCATTTTCTAAGGCACGGAGAGTATGGGATGAGAACTCGACCAGATTCGTTGTGGTCGACCTACCCGAAAGGAAACCACGCTGGTTGGATGAGATGATGGATTTACAACGGAAAGATAACGCGTTGTAAAGAATTCCTTCGAACAGTTTGAAGATATGAGACAGTTTGGCGATGGGAGGGTAGTTGCTTATATCGTTTTTAGGTCCCTTTTTATGTATGGGGGTGACGTAGGAGAATTTCCAAATACTAGGGAAGATCCCTTGTGAAAGGGATATATTGAATATCTGTGATATCGGGAGGGAAAGAGAAGTGGAACATTTCTTTAAAAATACAGCCGGGAGTCCATCAGGCCCAGGGCTGAACTCGTCTTTGAGTAAGTTTAATTTCTCCTCAACTACCTGGCGCTGAATAATTTGTGGGGTGAAGGGGCCGAGGGAGAATTCGGACAAGTCTTTGAAGTGAGACGGATTGGGTTCGAAGGAAATGTCTGTGAAGGATTTATTGAAAAACGAAGCGAATAGATTGGCAGCAGTTGGGGGGTCGGTTGAAGCCGTAAGAAAGGGAGTTAGGATAAGCGTCGGATTTACGTTTGTAGTTTATGAAGTGGAAAAAAGATTTGGGGTCATTGATCAAATTAGATTGTGTTTTTGTGAGGTAGTTGGTGTAGAGGGAGTTGTAGAGCTCGGCAAATTTATAAAAGGAACCGAGATAGTTGGAGTAGTTTTGGAAGGAACGCGTTTTGAGGAAAATGTTCCACAAGTTATTTCTCTTGTTCCTAAGAGCGCGGAGTGTGCGGTTGTACCATGGCGGCGATGAAACCGATGACCTATGACGAGAATAGGGGACATATAAGGCGATGGCATAGTAGATCTCCTTATAGGGAGCGGCAGTAGCTTCTTCTATCCCCAAATGATCAAAGCGAAACGCTGTTTTCCTAAGATGCTCATTTAAAAGGCGGAAGTTAGCTTTGTGGAAGTTGTATGAAAAACTGTCATGAGGTAGAGAAGGATGCACCTCATCTATCCTATTGTCTAGTCACTCAACATCCTGAAGAGACACAGATCCTTTTTTGCTTTCACTTAAAGGGTTCAATAAAGTTGTTAAATCAACTCGTGATGCCACTCAACAGGATTCGCGTGAAGTTAGACCGTTTTGAAAGCAAAACACGTCCCAGCTCTGGGATTTGAAGTCAAAGACGGCGATACTGGTCCCCCCAACCTCATCACCGAGATCCACCTGTGTGCGGTGACCAACTGAAATCCGTAACCTATTGGCAACATCCCTTGTAACCACAAGGGGAATAACATGTTGCATACAAACATTTTTGTCTGAGTAATTTAAACAGTTCTAAAAAATCACTTGGAGGATAAATCGATGCGTCATCATCATCATCGGCACTACAACCGGGATCCGGTCTTGGCCTTATTTAGCAAGTCTCTCCACCGGTATCCGGTCCTTATCCGGGACTTGTTAAATTGTCCATAATAATTTGTTTTTCCGGGCAAGGTTGTTAACCTTGCGCCAAAATCGATGCGTGCAGTCTTTTTATTGATTTTAAAGCCGCCTAAGGCAGTGTATATAAAGACGAGCAGTACAGATCAATAAATTGCACTCATATCACTGTCAAACTGATTAAATTGTACTAGCGACGTTTGAGTCTTCATGTAATTTGAAAACTACCCTACCGACAAATTCACCGACATACTCATCGTCAACAACCTTACCGGCACAAAGTCGACGCAAAAATAATAATAATAATTAAGACAATGTGACGTGCTGTCATTTGTGTCTTCAAAGTCACTTAAAAAGTCGATGACAGCTGTCAGACGGCAGCGGCGTAATGCTGTACATGTTTCTTGAACTATAATGAATTTAATACCATTGCGCACTTGATGAGAAAATTAAGAATTATTTGTCTATATGGATGCCGGTGTCATTAATCAGTAAACACACCAACCCTACAAGTATGTCCGTTTAATTCAAAGGAGTTATAGAAGAAGAAATTATAAAATGCTGCTTTTATAGATAGATCAAATGATACTGAAGCTGGAGCTTATGGAGTTAAGCAAGACTCAGGATATACACGTATACGTTAAACAGGATGAAGGTCATCGGGATTTTTGTTTAAGGGACACCATGACTTCCTAGTAAATGAACCACAAATCTTATGTGTAAACTTTGGAAATACAGCTTTCACTTACTTTAAATAAAGGTCAAAATGTCGTCCTGTAGGCTCATGGCTCCGACATCATCCTAGATCATCAATTGTGGCTATCACAGTTGTGTTAAACCACAGAGGATTAGAAATATAAGACAGAAAATTATAAGTTCCTGACCACAGTCAATGAAAGCAACCTGCAGTTAATTTGAGTTCCAGACAGCTAGCATTATGTCCTTCTGCACGATAGCCACTGGGATCTAAATGTAAGAAAGTTAATCGAGAAAGAGGAACAAGGATAATTCCTTATTTGTGAGTATGAAAATATATCCCAGTACATTTCAGTGTTATTACATTGTGGTTAACAGATCTCTTGAAAATGTATCTGTAGCAAAAGCCACATTGGTATCAAATAAACTAATGAATGTCTGTTGAAGAGAAATTTCTGACAACAGGAAAACTGACAGGACGAGGAATGCGATAGATTAGAAACAAAAGTCAAAATGCGGTTAGTCCTTACCACCACCAATGCAAACAGCTCCTTGCCTTATGCACTTGTGGATTTGTTCTTAAATATGACTGCGCGCACTTGTGTTGTTTTATGTTGGCAGTAAGGGATTATGTATCTTACAGGAAGGAGAGAGCATTTTCAAAGAATAGAATTTCGAATGATGCTGAGTTACCAAACGATTGACCACTGGATCAGTAATTAGAAATGCAATACTAATCAATGGAATCAAGTGAAAGGGATAACTGATTGTTGGATTATGTTGGATTGTCTGAAAATATCGTTAACCATGTAACTGCAGGATAGTCAAGTTGAAACCATACTGCTATTGTTAGGGTACTGGTTGTCCAACCGACGAAACGTGTATCTGATGTTGGAGATTCTTGCAACGTCTCCATACACACACAATAGAGACACCCGAACATGAACTTCCGGTTTCAGTTTCATGTTGTTATCCTTGTAATGGAGAAGACCAGATCATGAATATCAAAATATTGGGGTAAGTCCTTTCAAAACATGTGTCACCGCTTTGTGTCTCACCTTCGAATAGAAATCCGTTGAAAATGAATCAGGCAAAATAACAAAACGAAAAATAAAAAATCAACCAAAACAAAAACACAACCAAAATGAAGCAGCAAGGAAATTCGCATTAAAAGACAGGACCTCTAGGACACACCGCTAGCGTGATGGTGTACACCGAGTGAGTTCTGAAATCTGATATTTCGTTGAATTTATTTTTAATTCTCCAGCGAAAAGGGGAGCTGAAAGTTATGAGGGTTTAGATACAAAAGAGAACCCGTAAGCCGGTATGAAGGATACGAATCCGCCGGAATATTATTGTTTGATGATTATTTTTACTATCTTCGCCGTGTCCTGATTCATCGTTTTTGATTTAATTTTCTCACCAGCTCTATTTGTTATGTCTGAATGGGCGTTTGTCTGTGCCAAACTGCACGGGAATCAGGTTTTTGTCGTTTCGCCCCCCTGGCCCGCGCGGTATTGCTTTAATGGTATTCTGTGGTGAAGGATGTTTATTTTTATGTTTGTTTGCCGATGACTTTTTACGCGAAGAATATCTTACAATGATGTCACATAACATTAGCGGCAGGATAAAAATGAAGAATAAAGATTCGACAGATATTGTATGAGTCTTATCCTTCGTAAGATTAAATTATCATTCGATTTTTGTCATTGAATTCTGTGAAAGGAAATATATGTGCATTGAATTAGGGACAAAAAAGGTTTAAGGATAAATTATTTTTCAGCTCAATGATTTGCTAGGTGGATTTGGAGGAAATACGTTACGATAACCCAAACATGCCAATAGACGAACTCCTGTCCTTGCAAGTTAATGCAATTATAATACATTACATTACATTTAATACTTTCCGCTTTCAATATCTTGCACACATTCTATTCGAATTAAAATTCTGTCAGACAAGGTGGATACATTTAAGCTTCTTAGATACTCGTATATATTGAACGACTGGCTGATTGGTATTAGATTGCCCTGCAATTATAGGATCACCGGGGCGACTGAAATAATACCAAGTGATTGGTAAAGGTTTTTATGATTAAAGGGTGTGACTGGGGGACTTTTGATAACGACAGAAGCACAGGACGAGCTATAGGATATGAAGAGCAAATGATGAAGGAAAGATGAATCGTAGAACTCTTTAGTATTTGGTGCTTTCAGTTTTGAAATGCCATTGTTATACTAGGTTATATGGGACAGGACATTGCAGTTTCGACTCTACATTCTATTAAATCTTGACGTTGAACCTATATCACAAATTGCCTCCATATTCGACTTCCTATTGTTTTCTCATGAGGATTATCCGTTTAATGATTATAAAATAATATAATAAAGGTGGATAAAATGATATGTAGAGATGTGGCGTTCAAATAAAGAACGATGGCGTACGGTTTATTATTATATTATCATTTTTATTTTTTTGTTCCCCACAAAAACTGCCACCCGCGAAAATTTTCCCATTGGGATTGATCCTCACAATGATGAAACGTGAATTCCCTTGCTTGGTTAATTTTTCTTTGTTTCGAATGTAAACCTTAACTTCTGACTAACGCATCGTATGCAAAAAAATCTGCTGCAGGACTTCTCGATTTTTTTACATTAACGCGCGCACAAAATGGGATTTTAAATTACCCTTAAATGTCAGAGCTCAGTGCGAGCGGCTGGAGAGGAAGTGGTTAAGAAAGGAGGTGTCGACATCAGGTATCAGGTGTACCGGTATGAAGTGAGCGTTTTTTTTTAAAGGCAAAAGCATGAGCGTAAGGTAAAAAAGGTTTTTTGGGAAACTAAAAAACATTTTATTCGAAGTATTGGCCATTGCTTTCTACACATTTCGACCACCTTTCTCGCAATTTGTGGATACCACGCCAATAAAACTGGTCGTCTTTTGAGGCAAACCATTCGGCGACCCAATTTTCGACTTCTTCGTAGGAATTGAAATGCTGCTCAGCCAATACGTGTCCCATCGATGAAAACAAACGGTAGTCGGAAGGAGCCAAGTCTGGTGAATACGGCGGGTGGGGTAACAGTTCCCCGCCGAGAGCTTTTATTGCTTCTTTGACGGGTTTTGCTGTATGACTCGGTGCATTATCATGCAACAAAATTACCTTTCCGTGTCTGGTGACCAATTCTGGTCGTTTTTCGACCAATACATGGTTCAAGTTGATCATTTGTTGTCGGTAGCGTTGCGCATCAACAGTTTCGCCAGGTTTTAGAAGTTCATGATACACCACCCCCTTCTGGACCCACCAAACACAGAATTGTCTTTTTTCCGAACCGATCGGGCTTTGACGCTTCTCCTGGATGTACCCATGATTTTTTGCGTTTAGGATTTTTAAAATAAATTCACTTTTCATCACCAGTCACAATTCGATGCAATACTGACTTCCTTTCGTGTCGTAGAAGCAACGTTTCACAAGTAGTGTTTCGCTTTTCCATCTGCCTGTCATTCAATTCATGTGGCACCCAGTTTCCACACTTTTGGATCTTTCCCATAGCTTTTAAACGGTCAGAAATTGTTTGTTGCGCAACATTTAACATTTGTGCCATTTGTTTTTGACTCAAAGTGTCATCTTGATCCAATATTGCGTGCAATTCGGCGTTTTCAAACTTGTTTGGTGGTCTTCCACGTTCTTCATTTTGCACATCAAAATCATTATCTCTGAACCGCTTAAACCATCTTTTGCATGTTGCTTCCGATTGAGCATGATCACCATAAGCCTCGACAAGCAATCGATGCGACTCTGCAGCACTTTTCTTCAAATGAAAACAAAAAATTAATGCTTCCCGCAAATCATCATTTTCTGGTACAAAATTCGACATTTTTAACAGGATTAAAAAAATTATGTTGTTTGTACAATGACTTGATGCATACTAAATATGTTTGACAGATGTCATAGCAACCAAATAAAAAAAATATAAGGGCTCGTTCACAACAAACGTTCCCTATCGATACATTTGTATCTTGACGCTCATTTCAGACCGATATACCTAATATGCTAGTCTTGAATGTCTGGACATCACAACGGCCAGGAAACACATGATCAGGTAGAACATTCCACATTTGTGTGGTTCGGCTAAAGAATGACTCTCTATGTTTATTTGTGCGCCTGAAGTCCACTTTCGACGTGAACCGATGCGCATTCACAGATTGATGGGTATCGCGGGAAAATGTCTGAAGGGGCGGAACACATTCAGCAAGTTCAGTTGAGCAACGACCGTGATAATACCTATAGAAAAGAGATAGGCACGGTACGTTGCCCCTGTGTTCTAACGACGGAATCAAATGACTTACGGCTGAGTCCCCAAATAGGTTTCACTGCTCGTTTTTGCATCCTGTCGAGCACGTGTAGTGCAGTTTTGGATGCGCCTGACCAAATATGGGAGTTGAACTCCATTTTGGGACGAATATCCGCCTTGTAAATAGTGGCCAGGTTGGACGGTGTGAAGTATCTTTTGCATCTCTTAAGGAACCCCATACATTTGGCTGCACTTTTTACAGTTTCAAATATGTGGTCATTCCAGTTAAGAGTCGAAATAATTCGAGTGCCGAGGATTGATAGTTCCTTGGCTTCGTCGATGCAAGTGCCGTTCATCGACAGTATATTTACTTTGGGGCTTGCCTTTGACAACAAGAGACAGCACTGAGTTTTTTGGGTATTGAATTCCACTCGGTTAGATAATCCCCACTGATATAACTTGTTGAGGTCTGAATTCAATGTATCAAGCATATGTTGCTGGTTGCTAGTGACGTTCGAAGAGTTTGGACGGGAGTGTTCGTATGAGTATGAGAAACTCAACGTGCTATCATCAGCAAACGAATGAATTGGGTTGTGAGTAATTGACAAGAGATCATTTATAAAAATCAGAAAGAGAGTGGACTTCTCGATAAAATTTGTTGCCTAGGTACGGATGTTTCAAATCAGTTTAATGGATTTGAGGAAATACTTTACCATACCCCAAAGATGTCAATAAGTGAACTCTTGCCGTCCTTGCAACTTAAGGGAATTATAATACATTACTTTTGGAAAATAGCGCGATGATTCGTGGTCTTTTCTCTATAATATTTTACATTTACATTTACATTTAACCGAACTTTAAGAAATTCGTCATTGCGTAATGGTGTTCTTTCTCGAGGCTCTGTCGATGTTCGACTATTAACGGTATTTTATAACATCAGGGGCATCGGTTTCACCAAATACGAATGTAAACACCATCCACCAATATTTGTAAACAGCGAAACTTGATATCCTTGCCCTAGCTGAGATACAGGTCGATTCGTCAACTGATCGACTCATCTTCGTTGCTCAGGATACGACTTGCATTCGAGATTCCGTTTTAGGGGTGGAGTCTGTGTCTTCACGCGGTCCGATCCGATGGAGTCGTTGGTACCCAAAAACTTGGAGATCATGTAGTTGAAGGTCGTACTGAGGAATTCTGTTAAATGTCTATGTTGACTTTACCGATCCTCGAATGACGATCGACCGAGGATATTTTCCGGGCATCCTTCACGTACCATCGACTGGATACAGATCTACCACCCGGCTTCTGAAATTGTCCTTCTCGCCGATTTTAACGTACACAATTCCGGCCGGTTGGTGCATTCTAACAAAACCGACGAAGCTGCGAGGCTGGCGGAGATGTTCGCTGTTAGCCGCAATCTGACTTAACTCGTGGAGGAACCTGCACGATTGCCGGATGTCTGAGGGCTTTTTTTTACGCTAACACGAGTTATGTCGGAGTCAGCGACCGCCAACACAACGATCCTCGACGTAATCTTAAGAAGCGATTTCCGACCAGCAAGCAAACTGCAACGTAGTCTTGCGAAACTGTAAAATGCACCTTTCCCAGGCACTGAACTTGACGCGCCGTGAGGTGCAATGTTCTCCCACCGTATCAAGGTCAGTGTCGGTAACTGCATTTTTCAGTTTTAGATTTCGGACTCAATTCGTTTTAGTTCGTTTTTAAACTCGAAAGTACGCAGATCATATATTTTGAAAATCGAAGTCTATATAAAAAGATAAAAGTTGTTAAAAGAACACGGAATAGTGAAAGTTTGTACAGAATAAGTTAAATAAAGGAAAGAAAAGAAAAAAGAAAATATGTTTAATAATTATTTTTAAAAAGGCTACGAGCTGAAAACTCCACTTAACTCGCGCGCACAAAAGATGATTTTGAAGTGAAATGTCAGAGCACAGTGCTAGCGGATGGAGAGGAAACAGATAAGGAAAAGAGGTGTCGATGCATATTGGTCTTGAATGTCTGGACATCACAACGGCCAGGAAACACATAGTCAGGCAGAACATTCCACATTCGTGTGGTTCGTCTAAGGAATGACTCTCTATCTTTATTTGTGCGCCTGAAGTCCACTTTCAACGTGAACCGATGCGCATTCACAGATTGATGGGTATCGCGGGAAAATGTCTGAAGGGGCGGAACACATTCAGCAAGTTCAGTTGAGCAACGATCGTGGTAATACCTATAGAAAAGAGATTGGCATGATACGTTGCGCCTGTATTATAATGATCGGATTAAACAACTCACAGCAGTTTCACTGCTCGCGTTTGCATCCTGTCGAGCACGTGTGGTGCAGGTTTGGATTCCCCTGACCAAATATGGGAGTTGAACTCCATTTTGGGACGAATATCATCATCATCATCGGCACTACAACCGGGACCCGGTCTTGGCTTTATTTAACAAATCTCTCCACCGATCCCGATTTCGAGCCGATGTCTTGGCCTTATTTAACAAATCTCTCCACTGATCCCGATTTTGAGCCGATGTCGTCCAATTTGGCACTCCCAGGCTTTGGGCGTCCTGGTCTACGCCATCCCCCCATCGCAAATAAGGTCTGCCGCGCTGTCTCCTTCATACATCCTGCCACAAATGTCTTTCTGGGCAGGCTCCTCTTCGCTCCGTCCCGCCCACCGGAGCTTGATTTTTCTTACAACATTAGCTTCAAGGTAGATCGTGTTGGACGAATATACGCCTTGTAAATAGTGGCCAGGTTGGATGAAGTGAAGTATCTTTTCCATCTGTTAAGGAACGCCATACAATTGGCCCCATTTTTCGCAGTTTCAAATATGTGGTCATTCCAATTAAGAGTTGAATTAATTCGAGCGCCGAGGATTGATAGCCCCATGCCTCCGTCGATGCATGTGCCGTTCATCGACAGTATATTTAGTTTGGGGTTCGGCTTTGACGACAGGAGACAACACTGAGTTTTTCGGGCATTGAATTCTACTCGGTTAGATAATCCCAATTGATATATCTTGTTGTGGTCTGAATTCAATGTATCAAGCATAAAATGCTGGTTGGTAATGACGTTCGAAGAGTTTGGTCGGGAGTGTTCATATGAGAATGAGAAACCCAACGAAATCTCGCAAATCGTCCCAGTTAGCAGCCCAATACCTCCATACATGGCGAAGCTGCTTAGGTCGGTTATTCGCTTGAAATGCAGTTGGTTGCGCGACCCATACCAAGCAGTGATCTGAGTTTGCCAGTCTCGCAGCAACTTCCACGGTATAAATGTGCGGTTCGGATGTCAGAAACAGATTCAGGGTGTTCGCATAATCCCCTCGGGTATCCGGCACTCGCGTAGGGTTTTCCCCGAGTTGAGTCCAATTGCAGGTAATAGCGAACATCTCCGCTAGCCTCTCAGCCTCGTCAGTTCTGTTAGGATGTACCAATCAGCCGGAATTATGTAAATTAAAATCGCCAAGCACGACCATTTCAGAAGCCGGCTGGTTGATCTGGATCCAGTCGAGGGTACGTAAAAGATGTTCGAAAAGTATCGCTGGTCGATCGTCATTCGGAGAGCGGTAAAGACAACAAAGACATTGAACAGAATTCCTCAGTAAGACCTTCAACTATATGATGTCCAAGTTATTGGGTACCAACGACTCCATCCTCTGGCAAGCCAGATCGGACCGCGCGAAGACGCAGACTCCACCCCTAAAACGGAATCTCGAATGTAAGTCGTATCCTGAGCAATGAAGATATGTCGAATCAGTTGACGGATCGACCTGGGTCTCAGTTAGGGCAGGGATATCAGGTTTCATTGTTTGCAAATATTGGCGGACGGCGTTTACATTCGTATTGGCGAAACCGATGCCCCTGATCTTACAAAATGCCGTTATTAGTCGAACATCGACAGAGTTTCGACACGAACCCGATTACGCGATGACGAATTTCTTTAAGCTGGGTTATTTATCAAAATATTTCCATGATGTTCCTCCTGACATAGCACCCCCCGGAGATCCGAATGGTAAACTAGAACCTCCGGAATTATTTATCTCAGAAGGCACCACCATGACTTATTTCTATGGTATGAAATTAGTTTTCCTTCGCGGTACCGATGTCATATAGATTGCTTAAGGAATATTTCTTCCTCCAAATCTACCAAATGCAGATATCAAATCCATCTTTTGTAATGCATTGAAAGCAAGTGAATGCGTTTAATGATTGCCCCTAAATAGACGATAAGGGTTAGCAAATTTTACTTAAAAAAAGAGCAAATTGCTGCAAAACGTAAATTTAATTCAACTGAAATTAATTTAATGTATGCTTCATATAACAGTTGTTGACTTTGGAGCTTACCTCGACATTGTGATGATGCCTCATAACCAACGGTCGGTGTCCCAATTGGGCATCTGGATCCTCATAAGTAACTGAATGACCTCCGGGTAGCGCACCATTCATGTGGGGTCCACGGGTCGGAGTTTTACATGGCAGAAAATTTTGCACTTTCCTCTTATTCCTAGAAATAGAAACCAAACAAAAGGATCAAATTAACAACTAGCTTGCTAGTAATTAACACACCTAAGAGGGCAATATACGTTTGTTTGAACACGATGCTCATGTGGCATCCTGCTCTCTTATTAAATTAAATTGCGACAGAATTTAATTCAGGTCCCCTATCGCGACGTGAATGAAAGGAGTCTTTTATTTACACTTGAATGCCACCATCCGTACATGAGCCACATATAAAAGCATCTACATTATGTGTGATGTACGTTTTCCCTTTGGGCGCATTATTCCTACATAAAATGACAATTTACAATAATGCGAGTAATAATAACGCCACACACCAGGATCGGTTGTAAGGATATTTCATTAACTGAATCTGACTTCTAATTTGAATTGAATTTTTCTACATATTTCAAATTGTTTGTGCCTCAGAATACAATTACATAAATTACCAGCCAAAGTTAAATGTGAATAAATATTTAAATTAGTAGAACGTTGGTGCCCTCCTCACCGATAACATGACCGCGCCAAGTACAGTCTAAAAAGGAAGTTGTTTCGATTGGCAAGTCGACAGTTAAAACGAAAAACGTAAATCAGGGAAAGATTCCACTTCTTAAATTAATTTGATTAAAATTCTTGAAGGATATAAAAACATCCTGTCAGTCAATCGGGTGTGACGAACGAGCGTCAAGGAATCCTACTGGGATCATGTTTAGGCTCAGGGGTTGCGCGCGTGTTTGGCCTTTTTAATTATATGTTCCTGAAGGGGAGCACTAAGATACTCTTGCACAGTGCGATGTGCTAAATGAGGGCGGTTGTTGCGCATTTAATTGACTATTCAATATGATAAAGGGGCCTTGTAACTCAAGGTTGTCATTGTCATCACATCCATCCAATTGATTGGTATGGTATAGCGAATCTAATTTTCTATTGAAAGCCGGGCTTGGTGACAAGGCAGCTACTTGATGAACAAACCCACCCACCGACAGAATTGAGTGATGATGAAGTTTCTTAGATACACATTTAACTATATAGCAAGGAAAATATCTGAGGGCTGAAAAGTTAAATACTTTATAAATGATTTCAACAAATCAATCGCCGGCGAATATTTTGAAAGTTAATCGTAAAGCTCCAAGAAAATCATTTAGCATACTCTTTAATCTTCAACGGAATAGATTTAATTTGATTTAAAAAGGTTCCTCGAGGAACGAGATGTACCTCGGAGAGCCCGCAAACAAGGAGTACAAATATGGCGGATATTATAATGTAATTAGAATTTGAATGGACTATAATTAGTCGTCTTTACGGTTTTATTATGAGTGAATTTTGATAAAAAGATTTAGTAATCGCCTCGAAGGCTTATTGGAGTAAAGGGGATATTTGTCGAGTAAACAGTGTTAAGAGGCGAAGCGTGGAGGGAAAGTGCACAGGATGGCGAACGGTGGCATGGCCGAGTTAATGAGGTCATAAACTTTGGGGTTACTACAGAACAGTAAATAATAATAATATTAATAGTAATAATAAACAGCATCAGTAAATTAAGGCAAATGCAATCTAATTTCTATGGATCAGTCCACACGCTCTAGGGCCACGAAATTTGTACATTACGATGATTTTTTAACATTTGATACTTTAAGGTGATCTGTTAATACAATATATAGTAAAATCATCATCACCATCATCGGCACTACAACTGGGGTCGGGTCTTGGCCGTATTTAGCAATTCTCGCCACCGGTATCCGGTCCTTATCCGAGACTTGTTAAATTTGTTTTTCCGGGCAAGGTTATTAGCCTTGTGCCATATATAGTAAAATAGAGCAGGAATAATGTCTGCATCTTTGCTCTGATCTGTAAAAATTTAACCCGGCTCAGTGACACAGTTTGTAGTCACGATTGAGCAACTGCAGGGATCGTCACTAATATCCGGATAAAATTCAATTTGAAACTTCCACCGTTCTGGTAAATGCCGGAATTGGCTTTCAAATAGCTTAACAGTGTTGTCAAGATGCTCGATATCATTCAACGAGCTCTCGAGCCGATTTCTGAGGATCTAGAGAGGTGGATCCGAAGATAGTCATCAGTTGTTGATGAGCGGAATGTTATACTACTCGCTCCCGTGCTTCTCATAATTGAGCTACCGATGATCAGGCAGATTCTTTTCTTAATTAAAGACGCGACACTTCGCGAGCAATTTGTGTACTTTATTTTATGTTAACTTTTCGAACAGTGTACATACTTTATTCTATATGTCGATATGAATAACTTCTCGAACTCATCTTGAGTCTTCCGTCGCACAGCACCCCATTTCGACTGCCTCAATTGCCTCTTCTGGATCACCCGCCATTCATATAATTCGTTTATAATTTTTGGGATACTCGAAAAGGAAAAGAAAGGAAAAAAGGTCGTAAATGCACTTCGGCAGGAAACAATAGATAAAGGATCTTGCGGATGCGCATTTATGATCCTAGATGTTGAAGCGCGATAAAATTAACATATGGTTCGTTTTGTAGCGCAATTTGTTTGTATTTGAATTTCGTTTGTTGAAAAAGGTGTAAATGGATGTTGAGTTTTGTGGGACCAAATCTGTGCGAACAAGTTCTTAGAAGATCATAAAATTGCAGACGCGCATTTTATGATTCTCAATAATATTTGTTCGAAGATGGGGCACCTGGTCCGCACACTTAGTTAATGTTAGGGTTTTTGGGAATTTCGCGTGTATACGAACCAAATGAACATTTGGTTCGTATATCGCGTGTTTGTTTTTTGTTTTTTTATTGTTTTTTTTATTGTTTTTTTTTTTTGGTTTTAGGAATTGAATGCGACAATTGGCCGTTTGGTTCAATTTGTTCAACATTGGAGTCAATGTTGATTTGGGGATATGGGTGGAGTTTAGAAAAGAAGGTGCAAAATATATGAAGGAGGGAAATGGTAGGGCTTCGTGGAGCACTACAGGAAGAGAAGAATGCGTCGAATCATTATGATGGGCCTCCGCTACAAACTTCACACAGTTAAAGTGAGACAAATGCTTTCAGCAGATGCCTGATCAAAGTAAGCAGTATTGTTTTTTAAAAGGCACCTGAACTAGTGTGTAATTGCTTGGCTTCCTAATAAATCAGAGGCGAACCTGTGGCGGAAGGCTAATAACCTTGCCCGGAAAAACAAATTATTATGGACAATTTAACAAGTCTCGGATAAGGACCGGATACCGGTGGATGGACTTGCTAAATAAGGCCAAGATCGGGTCCCGGTTGTAGTGCCGATGATGATGATGAACCTGTGGCGGTTCTACCACACCCCACTGTCTACTTACCGTAAAGCCCCCATTACATTCAGCCAATTTCCTAACTTCGCTAATGCAACAGAATTAGCACCTTTAAATGCTTCACGCATTATATAGATCAAATCTATAATCTTAAAGTCCCTGTAAAGAAAACTTACCTTTTCATGCATCTCTTCGCATTCAATTTTCTGTTAGATTTCTTGCTTTACTTATCTGGAATTCCGAACCAATTCGGCACCTTCGGTACCAGACAAATTCCTGTAAACAAAATGATTCGGTTTGCATACAATGTAACCATCATGACAGGGACCATAAATATTGCGCCGTCTATATTCCCAGCCACGCCATGTGTACAACAATGTTCCCTACATACACATTGGCTGGCGACTTACACCCAAGGGACCAAAGCAAATACACATGCTGCGTCTTTTGGCATCAATTAAATCCTTCAACATAAACTAATGCAAATAGGAATTCAATACCTACCCTTACTAGCGATGCCATAAACACCATTTCCCAGTAACCTAGCTAAAACCCATTAGCACCTTTTTTCCTAACGTCTAACATAGCATAGACATAGATCATGAATCTCCTTTGTCTTTGCCGCCTGCCTGTTTCATTATTCGACTGCCTTCGAACCCGTGTAAATGACATCGATCTGTTCGATCACGCACACACACCACTGCACTGAAAGAGTGCATTCCCCTGGCGGCCGCACCCTTAAGAGAAAAGTTTTTCTCTTTCTTCTTTTGTTCTTAACCCTAACCTAGGATGGAATTCATGTCAGAGTTCTATCCTCGGTGAGTCTTATTCCACCCGCTGACCGCCACGGTCACGCTTTACTCCCGCTCTCCACCGGCAGCAGAGACGCGTAAATACATACTCGGAGTCGTGAGAGGTGTTTCGAACTGTCACTTAGTACATAGTCACTTAGTACATAGTATGGCGAAAAGTATTACACCCTTATAGTGTCGTGTTGGTGTGACGCGTTTCGTGCGGTAATTCAAGTGCCTAAAACCTGGACGAACACAAAAAAATAAATATATCTGCAGCCGTGAACGTACAAAGGCAAGGTACATACTTACGCCCCACATAGTTTAACGTACGAGATAAAAAAAATAAAAATAACCCAAACAAAAACAAAGTTTGTGCAAACAATAGTAAAGTGGAAATAAAAGAACTAATAATACTAAAACAGTGTTTCATTTGTTTTTCTTTCTTCTGGGTGTTTATCCACCATCCTTTTCCATTCGTGGACAATTTTGGTGCTCGCATTTGCAGCGATATTCGGCGGTACAGTTAATCGTCGTGTTAGTGATGAAGTGGGTGGATGGTAGAATCAGCATCCATGCCGACGCACAGACCATTCCTCCCCACAAACCCTTTAAACTTTTATGAATGGAGCTCAACTGAAAGGGTCACAAACAAGTCCAGACACCTCAACTTCACGTCACTGAGACTCTTTGTTAAAGTGGTATTCACCTAGATAGACCGTGATATATTTAAAGGCATCTGTGCACGTTTTGATCCCCTCCAAATATGGAGGGGATCATTCAAGCAAATGGGTGATATATGGAATAAATGTGTTCTTTGTGGCATTCCAAGCAATAGGTCAACATTTAATTTGCACAGTATTTCTCTTTCACAATCAAGGCAATGTTTGGAAAATGTATAATTTGTTCACACGTTGTAAAATTGCGACGAAATGTAAAACATGGAACTAATTATAGGAAATTTCGACCTATGAGTTAACAATCAATCACTGTTATAACGCGTCTCGCCGTGCTTGCTCAATAGTGAGGGAAGAGCGAGTAAGCGGTGAGTTAAAAACGTGATTCTTTTGGTTTTATATCTTTTATTAGTTTTTATTTACTATTTTATTCTTAAGCAAAGAGCCCGCTGTTCCATGGCAAGGCTGCAACCCTTTGCTTGGCTTGGGGGAATCGCAAACGATGCACTCTATTCTTCTCCACTTGGGATGACCCCGAACGCAAGTCAATTACCCTGTCGCAGTTCCGCGGCACATTAAGTGCAATTGCCCACATTGAGTGCAATTGCCTGGTACTAGTCATTCACGTGGCTTAATTGTGTACACCAAAACCGTGCTTCATGTTGAACTCAGAATTCTTCTGGTGGCAACGGTCCCTCCTGACCTCTCCTTGCTGTTTTACTCCGTTGCCTGAGATCGCTCTTCATGCGCCGTCGATTAGTCTCTTTTGATTTATGACAATATTATCGATTATTTTGTTTACTGATAATTATCGTTTGCATTTGGTTTATGTCGTTGCCTGTGTTATAATGAGTTGTTATTATTTGGGTTTTATTATGTTGCATTTGCAACAGTTTGGCCGACGGATTGTTTTACGGCAATTTGCTTATCGCCGGGGATTTGATGTTTGTCGATATCTGGCACAGCTGTTCCAACCACTTGTGTTTATCCAGCTAATGGATTGGTACACATTTTCCATGCTGGTCGTGTCCTTCGCTCGCCATGCAGGCATCAGGATACGTGGGATTGTTGACACCAGTATGGATGCCACCTTTGGTCAGGTGAATAGGTGGACTTTGGGGGCACGTGTCTGTGGGCACGTGAAGTTTAGTTATAGGTGAATATGTTCCTCCTCGATAGTATAGTGGTTAGTATACCCGCCTGTCATGCGGGAGACCGGGGTTCGATTCCTCGTCGGGGAGCCTCTGACGCAAGACTAATGACCTTGCCCAGAAAAAACAAATCATTATGGAAAATTTAACAAGCCTCAGGACTTGCTAAATAAGGCCAAGACTGTTCCAGGTTGTAGTGCCGATGATGATGATGAATATGTTCCTTGGTGGAAGGAAGGTATCTCAGCCTATGGTGATTTGTGCGGTTCGTTGAACCGCCACAGATCCATCGAAATATAAAGACTAACCGAATTGTAAAGACCATACCAACGAAAGGATTGACTGAGCTATTAACACTGTCTGAACTAAAATGGCAGTTTGTCTTCTAAAGATCCCCCCAAATATAAAGACTGACCGAACTATACTATCTATACTATAAAGGTTGACCGAAGTATAAAGACTGTTCGAACTATAAATACCGTGTGTTCGAACTATAAATACCGTCTGAAATAAAAAGACTATCCAAACTATATTCACCTCGAACTATAAAAACCAACAGAACAATAAAGCCCGTCTGCCCTATAAATATCGACTGAACTATAAAGATCCACTGATCCATGCGCTTCGTCAAAAACAGCCGCGGTGGCCATATGCGGAAAATCATTTTTAAATGTTGCCATTTAAAGTCTTCTCAATAAATGAAAAATTGTGATTAAAATTATGCTTGCTTTTTTAACAATTTCAAGTTCCCTCAGGTTTCAAAACAACACCCTGTAGGGCCTATGAAATCATTACAGAAATTACTTCCGTCAGATAAGTGAACACCAAGTTATGGCAATTTTAAATCATTCATCTAGTTGCTCGCTGTGGGCCATTTGGACCTATTTCCCCAACATGCTCTAACGCATCTTAAAAAAAGAAGAGAATACAATCTCTCAAGCGACATTTCTGTCAATGCCATCGAAAAAGGCAGAACAGGAAAAGTACCCAAAACAACTTCACAGATCACTTTCACTGCCCCAAAGGACATTTCTATCGGCACAACAATACCTCGCATCACTAACAACAATAACAACATAAACGAAATCAATTCCCCTTCATCAAACATCAATCACAAGTGATAACATCACTTTACATATCAATAATGTGCGCTTGTGTGTTGCTTTTTGTACTTCAAGGATAGGAAGGTTTTATAAAAGGAACATGAAAGCAATACAAAAAAAAATCAAGCCAAGTAGCCGAAAGGGATAAAAAAAAAGGCAAAAAGTAAAGGACCAATATACGTCACCCTCCCACATTTAATGCCCACCGACTTTGAATCATTCAGTAGTCTTCCAAGTCCTACAGAAGTACTACATAAATGAGTGAACGCTCATGCAGATGCCTCCAAATATTCTTCGGCATGGGGAACATCCTTACTATTTTAGTGGAAGAAAGTCCTAAAGTAGGAAGAGCTGGAAGTATAAAAACGAAGTGAAGAGGAACAAGAAAACTTGAGAACTCTCCCCCTTCCTTGGTTCTAATACTTTTCATGTTATCCTTGCTATTTGTGTGCTTTGTAGACAGAAGTAATGGCACACCAAGTGGGGAATAGCCGGCGGTCTGAATGAATATGTGGGCGATTCCTTTTTTGCTGTTTATCGAATTAAGGACATTCTCACTTAGGCCTTCCCATAGACATAACCCCATGGGTATAGCTTTGAAAGGATTAAATTGTGCCAGAATACGCAGAATATGAGTGTAACAGTGCGTTACCGGCTTGCCTGTATGTTTGTGTGCAAGACCACATATTCGACGATATGTCCATCGACCAAGGGGACGAGAAGAAGTTGAATAAGATTTTAAAAAAAAAGGAAATAAAATAAAATTCAGCTGATTCCAGAAATAAAAATCGATTACATTTGATTTTTGTTTATTTCTCGTTCTTTCGTTGGACCCGGCCGTTGCCAAGTCCTTTTGAAGGTGGATAGCATTTTAAAATGTCCAGGATTTGTCACTCATTAATGATTCAATGGCACATGGCACACGAGTTGGTTGCCTCGTACTGAATCTGCTCTTCGAGGAGTCGTGTGTAGCTTTCGTCTTTGTTTTTTTAAGTCCTATTCGCAGTTACCTCGGGCGTAAAGGACATGAATTAAGGAACCTCTAAAATGCGTTCCCTATGAATTTCACTAAATTGATTCTCGGGGGAGAAATAAAAATTGATGACTGTTTTGAAATTCGTATTTATATCTGTTTCCTTTTTTTTTTATATCATAGGTGATCCTTTTGCGTTTGGGTTTACCGATAGTTGGTTGAAATATCAAGGAGAGGAATTCCTTCTAAAGCTTTGTAGAGCAGGGGTTCGTCGATTTCAGTTTAAATGTAATCTTCTGATTTATTAGTGATTTACTGGATCAACGTGCAAATACTAAAAAGTAGTATAATTTTAGCACAATCATTGCTTGGGCCTAATTACATCCCTGGTTATTTACGTTGCCACGTTTGAATAAAAACTAGGAACGTGGCCCATTTATATGACGTATTGGAAGAGAGAGGGTGGAGGCGCAGAGAGAGAGGGGGGGGGGGGGCTTCCTCGCTCTCCATCCTCCCTCCACGTGGCCCATTGAGCTGACGTATGGAAAGAGAGGGGGAGGAGGGGGGGGGGGGGGGGGGTAAAATGTGGGAGGGAGAAAGACACGAGTCAGAGACATGAAGACTGAAATAGAGAAACAAAAGTGTAGTACTGTTCCATGTGCTTAAGTGTCCGTCTTCGGGACACAATTCATTGAAAAGAGTAGTTCGTCTGAAGAACGATTCTCTGTGTTTATTCGCTCTCTAAAATAGACTTTTACTGGGAACCGGTGAGCGCAGATTTACCCCTTCATCGCCGTATACTTGAACAGGAGAAATTTAACTTCAGAGTTCAGTTGAGCTGAGTTTGTGGTAATAACCGTAGAACAGCGACACACAGGACACGATTCGCCTTTGTGCTAATAACAAAATGGAACAATTAGGGCACGAGACTAGCAGTTCAGTTTTTGACGCTCCTGACCAAACACAAAATTTGATTCTACCTTTGAATGAATATATGTATCTCTTCTACCGCTTCAGAAATTTTAAGCATATCGCTGCCATTTTATCGACCTCAAATATGAGCCCATTTCAGTTGAAAGAAGAATTAAATAGAGTGCAAAGTATAGAGAGTTCTTTAACTTTGACAATGCGAGTTGCCTTTGTAGATGTGCCTATTTTGGGGTGTCTCATTGACAAGGTGCAAGGTAACACCGTGTTTTAGAAGTATTGAATTCCATTTAGTTGGATAATCTCCAGTGGAAAATTTTGCTGAGTTGCAAAGTCGAAAGGACATAGTCAAACAAGAGGTAGTAAGAAAAACCCAACGTGCTTTAGCAAAAGAATCAATTGAATTTTGGATGACTGTCAAGGAGTTGTAGGCGAAATCAAGAAATACAATAGGAGACAGTTCGAAGCCCTGAGGAACGCCAGCATTAATATTATAAAATGTAGATTTAACATCCTCAAATACTACTTGCATAAAATGCTTACAAAGATAGTCTTTTGTCCATTGATTGAGCAATTTGTCAAGTCCATCAGAGTGCGCTTTCGACAAGACAGTATACCAAGCTCTGTCGAATGATTTGAAAAAATTCAATGGAACAATCTTTCTTTCATGAAAGTAATTCATGCTACTTTTCTGCGAGGTCTGCCATTGGCACGTTTGTGAACATGTCGCTGCAAAAATGGTGGTCAAGAAAGAGGTCGAGAATAAGGTGGGACTACACAGTTCAGCGGTATTGAAAGACGCAAGACCGACCAGCGTGTAGTCCTGCAATGGACCGACTGAACTATGAAAATAGACCCCGAACCATAAAGACTATCCAAACAATAAAGACCGTTTGTCATAAAAAAATCATCGAATTAAAAAGATCTACCCAAATATGACGACTGAGTGAAGCTCGGCGGAACTATAAACACCGACAGAATTATTAAGACCATTAAGACCGACCGCGCTATAAAGACGAGCCGAACAATAAAGACCAATTGTCCTAAAAAAAAACGATCGAACTAAAAAAATTGCCGGAAATATAAGGACCGGGCGAACTATAAACACCGCCAGATCTATAACGACCGATCGAACCGTAAAGAGAGTCTGTCCCAAAAATATCAATTAAACTATAAAAATCCACCGAAATATAACGACTGAGTTAACAATAAAGATCAACAGATGTGTGGCGGTTCCGCCAAACCCCACGGTTCCCTTACCTAAAAAAAAACCCCATAACTCCCATCCAATTACATAATTTCGCTAATGCAATCGCACTAACACCTTAAATGCTGTACGCATCTAGGATTATCTAAGGCTTAATCTAAAAAGCTTCAGTAAAAGAATTCTTACATTTTCTTGCATTCCCTTCGCATACAAATTCCTGTAAGAGTTCTTTCTTACCTTATCATAAATTCCCTGTAATAAAATTCATCGGTTCGCGTATCATACGACCGCATATCAGGGAATCTTACCCTTGAGTTGGCTAATCCCAGCGTCAATATGTGTACATAAAAACAATCTATGCACACATCGGCCGTCGACCCCTTTAGCCAGCGATAAATAGTCCTACACTAGCTGCGTGTAATTAGCACCATACACGTTGAGACTATTTCCCTAACTCACACCATGAGTAAATAAAAGACCGCTGTACTTCAGCAGGCATTCTGGCGATACGCAAACAATTCAATCATCCTAGTATCCCAAATGCATCTACCATCTAATGATTACTCAGTTGAACTCTCAGGCCATAAATTCCGTTTATCCTACACAGTTCTGGATTCGTTTCCCAGTAACCTCTCACATAAACAAAGAACTCCACGATCCCTTTTTCCTTACATTTCCTTTTTCCTTCCTTTGTTTCAGGTTCATTCCCATGGCCTTGTGTATAAAAAAAACCAATGTGATCTTCACTCACACATACGCATACATTGCCAAGTCCTTCTTCCTTGTTTTCACCACGAGAGAAACAGTTTCTCTCTTGGGAAAACTCACCCCAAACCGATTAAATATCGTTGTCGTTTTCCATCCGCTGACCACGCTGGTCACATGCCGCTCCCGCTCTCCGGTGCGCACGGAGACGCGTATACACAGTCGAGTCGCAATGTTATTTTCAAAAGTCCTCATTCGTGTTAATTTAAATTGATTCGCGAAATTTCGCTTTGTAAATTAAAACAAAATTAAGTGCCCGTAGAAACGTAGTTTGAGTGATTTCTGTAAACACTAACATATTTTATAATGGCAGAGAACTAAAGTGAAATAAAAATTAAAAAAACCATTTAATTAGTAAACAAATCGTGTGTTTCAATTTTCCGACAGCAGTTCCTGGGTGCGTTAATTTCTTTGGCTTGTATTTTTCTTTCGCTCTGCGGCAGACACTTTTCGAACTGGTAGAGACGAGGTAGAACTCTCGCCCATGCTGGCGTCGCGACCTGATACCCCATAGATGTACAAAGACCATCCAAGCTATTAAGACTCGGTCGAACTATAAAGGCTATCTGACCTATAAAAACCGAACGAAATAAAAAGACCAACCGAATTATAAAGACCGACAGGAAAACACTGTCTGTTCTATAATAATGAATATAATTATCTGCCGAAATATAAAAATTTTGAACTATTAGGTCTGACCGAAATATATCATCATCATCACCGGCACTACAACCGGGATCCGGTCTTGGCCTTATTTAGCAAGTCTCTCCACCGGTATCCGGTCTTTATCCAAGACTTGTTAAGTTTTTCATAATAATTTGTTTTTCCGCGCAAGGTTATTAGCCTTGCGCCAACCTTTCTCAGGATTATATAATAATATACAAACACAAAATGTAATATTATTGAAAGTGTTTCATTTGGTTGTACAAATATTTTTTTAATACAACATTTTAAAATACAATAATTGAACATTGAGAATATATTATTACGTGTGAAAGTAGCTATCCAGTAGTGTCACGTGGAGATTGCATGTCAACTTGGATTGAACAGGGACAAGGATCGTCTTGGCCTTCGCCGGGTTGAAAGCAGAGACTTTGCCCTGTATGTTCGCTCCCGCCCCCTAACCTAAATATATACCCCGACAGAACTACGAAGACAGGCAGAGCCATAAAGACCGATTGAACCGTAAAAACGGTATGTCCTAAAAAATCGATCAAACTATAAAGACCGACTGAACCGTAAAAACGGTATGTCCTAAAAAATCGATCAAACCATAAAGACCCACCAAAATATAAGGATTAAACGAACTATAAAAATCGACAAAACTACAAAGACCGCCTGAACTATAAAGACCGAACCATAAACGATGTCTGAGCTATAAAAACAAAATAAACTATAAAGACCGATCGAATTGTAAAGAACGGCCGAAAAACAATAACCGTCTGTCCTATAAAAATCCACGTACTATAAAGATTCATTTAAATATAAAGATCCATTTCATCATCATCATCATCATCATCGGCACTACAACCGGGAGCCGGTCTTGGCCTTATTTAGCAAGTCCTGAGGCTTGTAAAATTTTCCATAATGATTTGTTTTTTCCGGGCAAGGTCATTAGTCTTGCGCCAGAGGCTCCCCAACTGGGAATCGAACCTCGGTCTCCCGGGTGACAGGCAGGTATACTAACCACTATACTATCAAGGAGCCTAAAGATCCATTTAAGTATAAAAATGTTCATCAATAAAACCCAACCGAACTATAAATATCGACAGAACTATAAAGATAGACAGAACTATAAAGACAGACAGAACTATTAAGACCGACTGAATCACAAATGCTATCTGAGCTATGTAGACCAAATGAACTATAAAGATCGACCGAAATATAACGATCGGACGAACTATAAAACCCAACTGGACAATAGAGACCGTCTCTCCTATAAACGTCGACCGAACTATAAAAGATTCACAGAAATATAAAGACGGAGCGAACTATAAAGACCAACTGATGTATAAAAACAACCGAACCATAGAGGACATCTGAGCTATGAAGACTAAATGAATTATAAAGATCGACCGAAATATAAAAACCCACGGGACATTAGAGGTCGTCTCTTCTATAAACATCGACCAAACTATAAAATATTCACAGAACCATAAAGACGGACCGGACTATAAAGAGCGATCGATATGCCATATGAAAAAAAAAAACACCGAAATGAAGTTGAAGGAAGAAATCGACAATCATAATCTATTACAAAGTACGACCTATTCATTTACACGGTCCTATCTGGATGTTTGTATATAATAATGTAGGTTACCAATGGGAGACCAAGTAGAGGCTTGCACTGAACGGGGATTCAGTTAGTAAATGTCATGTTCGAGTACATAAATGGATTCTCTCTATTGATCCCTGGAATGACTACATGGCTAGGACTTTATGGTCCAATATCAGCTAATTTGTTGTCATAAGCCCCTCCTCTCAATCATCATGCCGACTGGACTTTGCAACGCGAATCTGATGAGATTTGACGATGTCATGATCGCCATGACCGACAATGTCTATATTAATTGGTATATCCTCCTTCTTTATAACGGTTTCCTTATAGTGGAACAAGCATTTGGGAACCTTCAGTTCGGTGGCAATCCACGGATTATGTATCAAGAATCCAATGAGAATTATCTCGATTCTTGGTGATACTTGGGGCATCTAAGTTGTACTAGAATGTTTTTGGAAAGAGGATTGGCTCAATGAACTTTTTCGATTAATATGCAACTGGGTTTTTTTTGTGTGTTCAATTCCTTGAAAAACACGGATACATTGTGCAACTTTGTTGTGATCTCAGCGATGGGGGCTGCTTTGTGTCAGGTGACACAACGATAATGAAGAACGTGTGATTCGAACCGACGCTGTGACGGTTAGAATCACTAAGTGTTGAACCTATGCTCAACACATCAGGCCACTGCCGCGTGTACGAATTTGATTTCTGAACCCAATTACATTCAACTCATGTGGAATTGCTTTGTTATTGCTTGGTATACGGCTGATTTTTCTTATTCGATTTTCTTTCGGTGTTGTTCGCTATTTGCTTGGATATTGTGTGTATACCTATCTGTTAGAAACGCCACACTACTCCTTCCTCAGTAACTTCGTTACGATTAACTTCGTGTGCGAACGACGGGGCGAGAGAGTGTCGGAGTAGGCGAGTGAGTCGGTGCCTTTCTTTCTTGTTGTTCTCCACTATTTGCTTGTGCACTGTGTGTGTATCTGGTAGAAACGCCACAGAACCGTCAACAGAAAACAAGGGGTCCACATTTATCATGTCCGTCAATGCCAATAGCGCTTGTCGGAGGAACGTAGAACCCATTAACATCCTCCAGCCCACACGGTAAGGCGCTGCCGACTCAGCTGCTAAGTATCGTAACATCAAAACCACGACAACAATCATCGGCGGCTTAATTCACTGGAGTGATTGTAAACACCAAAGACACCCCAGTGGCCACGTCTTGCTCTGCTCACGTTAGTGGCCGTAACTATTCTGTCATGACCGTTCTTCTACCACGACAGTTTACATTATCTATACGTAGTAGAATCACTGGTCGTTCTCCCAATATTCCGAAAGAGATAATCATGTAACTACTACATAATAATCATGTAACTACTACATGATAATCATGTAACTACTACATGATAATAATGTAGTAGTTCAGAGGAACTTATTCTAGTTCGTGATAAGCGTATTTATTGAGCGTATTTATTTGTTAGGCTTAATCCAAGCTTAAGTTAATATAATATAATGCTCTACAGACTAACTTAAAAACTAAAGTAGTAATTAAAAAAAAAAAAAAAATAAAAAAAAAAAAATATATATATATACATTTTTTTTAAATTTATTTTTTTAATAACATCCTTTATTGGATATGAATAGCACAATCTTAACAATTTAATTTAATACTAGCTATATATATAATTAAAAAAAAATATAATTAAAAAAAAATATAATTAAAAAAAAAATAATTAAAAAAAAAAATAATTAAAAAAAAATATAATTAAAAAAAAGAAGGAGAAGAGGACTTGGGGGTAGGAGGCTGGAGAAGAGAGAGTGTATGTGGGGGTGGCAAATGTGGCATTTGTGAGACAGTGAACGGCATGTGTTGGAATGCGTACGGGGCAAGGTCAGGGGGGGGGGGGGGGGGGCAGAGTTTGAGTGCAGTAGATATAAGATAGAAATCGAAAGAGGTAGAGTAAGAGTTTACCCACCTCAGCATTCGCGAAAAGAGTTCATTAGAGCCGAAAGAAGTGTGGTGATTGGGCAAATAGAAGAGACGACGGTTTCGCAGGTTACGGGGGTTAGTGTGGACTGCGATGGTGGAGAGAAAGCTTGGGTAGTTGATTGTGTCTGAGAGAAGACGGTGGATGAAAAGGATTTCGGCATGAATTCTGCGCTCCTCAAGTGTGTTGAGGTTAATCAGATAGAGCCGGCTTATGTATGGGGGGAGAATCCGAGGACATAAAATATTTTATTGCGAACGGACCCTTCATTTGCTTAACTCAGTCACAACTTACACTAATCCCAGAACCATGGCGCTATACACGTGATGTTACTAAAAACATCGCATGTTTTCTATCAACAACAAATCATTTAAGTTTGATTAGATTATAGCGTTTGCTCCGATAGTGAAGAGCGAGTGATTCGAACCGACGCTATCACGGTTAGAATCACTAAAATATAGAACCAAAGCTCAACCCATCAGGGCACTGCCGCCTATGTGAATTCGATTTCTAAACTCAAATACATTCGACTAATGTGGAAATGGTATATTATTGGAATGGTATATGGCTTTAATGGGTGTGCTTTTGGTGGTGTTGTTGACCGTCGTAAGTGGGTGGAAATGGCTTCCTTGGGGTACCCCGATGGACCCACAAAATTGGTCTGAAAAGTGAGTAGCGAATCTACTTGGTACAGGTGTGATCAATAGGAGGAAGGAGCGCTCTGTTTGGAAATCGGTTACATATTCGCAGTTCGTTGGAGCTCGTTTCATAACATGTCACTAACATGACAGTACGGCTTCATTAGCTCATAAAACTGGAAAGTACAAACTTGCTTAGGAGTAAATTCACATCATCTGGAGCAGATCCCGTCTCCCTATTCTATTGCGTATATTCTGCTAATGACCTTGCACTCAAATGTATCCATAATGTCTTTAGTGCTCGCAACGTGTACAATGGCACAAAACAAAACCAGGATTTGGGAATTTCAGGAAACAATAGACATTTATTTCATTCCTTTGTGAATATACTTGACTGTCTCGTGAAGAAAATTACTCGACGATCCGAGGTTCGCTGTCAAAATCTGTTAAACTTAATATCATAATTAGGTTGTATATATTTTTCTCCTTTTAGACGGTGAAAACTTACTGAGATTTATGAAGGCGCATCCTAAAGCTGTCCGTTTACCTTCATGGACACTGTTTCAACTTAGTCATCCAACAAAGCCATTTGTTATAATAAATCAAAGGCTACCGGACTTGATATCCTACATCTTAAATGGACAACTCTTAGGAGTCGGCAAATTCCGATCGAACACTAAGGAAGATAAATCGACATTGAATCGCAACCCGCAAATCGAAAAAAAAGTTGGGGAGGGCGAACAAAATTCCAACAACGCAACACCCTTGCCAGCCACCCTTAGGAATACATCATCCTTGCCTGACATTAGAACAGTAACAAAATATTTCTCTGGTTCGCCAAGAGTATCTTTTCAGTTAGTAGAATTATATAGAGAATCAGACATCTCAGTCTTTCTTGCTTTGCCCCCGTCCGTCAAGATCCCGGCCACACGCCGTGTCTAGCTCCTGTTATTGCTTTCACAAGGATTTTAATTCCTTGTTTAGCCATAAATTACCCAGAGTAAAAGCAAACAAGTGCCATTCTTAATTTTCAATTTAAAGACTCCCACTACCATCTACATCGGCTGTGTCCCACTTCACACCCCGCAGCCCACTTTGCAACAAACCCAAAGGAAAGGGGGCAGTCACTCAGAAAAACGCCACCCAACGAAGCAAAATTAAATAATAATATACGATGGAATATAAAATTAACTTCTAAGTGAAATTGTTCACTTTCGTGTATTCTACATGCAATTTATTATCCTTTTCCTGTGTGTATATGATGCTATGTCTTGTTATCGTTTTTTTTTTTTTTTTCGTTCGGTGCTGTCTCTCCGTAAGGATTCCTTTGATACTAGAGCACACATGGAGCCACGAAGAATGAGGTAAAAGCATGACGTGGCGCACAGACTTTTGTGCGAAGAGGTTGAATTTTAAATTATATTAAGTTACAATATAACAAGAATGTTATAGAATGTCCTATCTAAATCCTTTTGTGAGGGTAGTCGCTAGAATGAAGCTGTAGTCGAACTCCTTGTTTTTTTATTCGTGATTTTTTTTAAGTACTTTTATTATTAAAGAAGAACATGAGTTGGTGAAACGCGCGAAATATCTAGATACATGTCTTAAGATTCCAGGATTTTGTGATTTTATTAAGAACTTGCTTTTGATTGGGTGTATATGACTGTGTAAGGGCGAGAATTTGTCAAAGCGTGAGAAGTGCATGACTGCTAAGACTTCTTTGATGAAGATAGAACAGCGATATACATGAGAAATAATGTTTTATAACGATGGTTGCCTCGATATAGACAAAGCTATGATATCTAAGATAGAAGAAAAAAAATGTTTGTCAAAATATTCGAATGAGGGAAGACTGTAAGCGGAGAAGTTGAAGGACGACATTTTTGGGTGTAGATTTAATTAAAAAATAAGTTTTATGTAGTTCTCCCTCGGAAAGGTACTTAAAAGGTTTTTAGATCTCAACCGAACTTTCAAAACAATTTTATATACTTTGCATTCATGGGGGATAAATTATTAAATTGAGGAAGGAATCCTTCGATCCCCTATCCTGCTGGAGTCTTGTTGTTACCTTTTCTTTTATATATTCCTGTGACTATTGGAGGGTACAACGTAGCTATGGGGTGAAGGCAAAGTTCGTTGGGTAAAGTGGCACTCTGAGATACAAGGATCTCAAGTAGGATTTACAATGAAGACACAAATTAATTCATGTCTCAGCTTGAGATAAGGAGATTAAAGGACACAACAGTGTCTAACTTGAAACGTTATAACATATCAGTAGAGTAACAGGTTGTAAGTATTGGGGTGGCGGTAGCAAAATTATTGGATTAGAATCTGGTTTTCAATATATTTTACTTATGCAGAGATATTCGTTCAGAAAATTTACTAAATTTACTTTACACTTAACGAATTTATATCAAATCATTTTTTTATAGTTCGAGATAAACACAATTGATATCAAAGACGAATCTGTGGCTTTACAACAAGTCACTGTTTTAGGGATAAGATTCTGCTTCTTTTTACGGTGTTTCCTGTTCACAACCATTCGAGGTCAAAAATGCCGAAATCAATCAGGTGTTGTGGATAGGGACTTTGTGTATTTAAAAGCGAAGTTTACACTTCAAAAATTGAGGTTCGAGCAATTGCATGCACTTTTGTAACTCTCACCAAAGATATTTTACGAGATTGTCTGAAAAGTTTCCCACCTAACAAAGATACAAGACATTTTTCTTAAAATTTATTTTTATTTGTCTACATAGTCTCCTTGTCACTCTACACACTTCTTCCAGCGATGCTCCCATCTCTCTAACCCGTCCAAATAGTATTCGGCGTTTTTCTCTGGAAAATAACTGTTCACGAAGGCGTTACACATCGCTATCCACCCCCCCCCCCCCCCCCCTTATACAATACCATACATAATCTCAAACAACAATTCTCAAACAATAAATCTTCACAGCAATTCAATCATCACTCACTTGACTCATATCGCGATACACGCCTATCCATTTCATGGTCATTCACAATACCATAAACAATTCAATCGTCACAAGTATTCTGCATACAATGCAATACTCGCGTTCATTCAGAAGCAAAGCCTTCCCCACGAACAAATAATTCATGATCATTCATAATCCATGCCAAAGCATATATCATTGTGATACATGATATGCGAGCACAAGCGACATTAGCAAAGGCCACCGATGACGAAATAATCGAGCGTCGGAAAAGTGCTGAGTTCAGCGAAGTAGCGAACACAGCTGTGAGGCGCAATTAATCGTATGATACGATTGGCACATGCGGGCAATGGCCTATAATTGGTTCTCCGCATGGAAAGCAATTAAGTAATGCGCAAATCATTACCGTTGCATTTTTAGCAAGGAAAATTAAACGATTATGGAATTGCTCAATTCTCTGTCGCTGCAGTTTTTGCAGAACAATTAAACGATTATTGAATATTGCGAATGGATTATGTCAGGCGAATAACCTCAGAATAGGTTACACGTTCTGGGTGAGGAAAATGCATCATCTGCATTAACCCACCAATAATTTGGTATTTAAAGGGTAGTGCAAGTGAGTTTCTTTGCAGTGTAATAATATAACAAGAAGACTGCAGCCATCTCGCCGAAAGGCAAATTATACAATTGTTAAGTATTGTTTAGCTTAGAGCCTCTGCAAAGGACCAGCAAGTTATAATATAAGATAATTAAGCTAGAATTTAAGCATTTTTTGTCTAGCATATAATTTAGAAACTATAAGAATATAAAAAGAAAATAAAAAATGTTTTAAAAATGAATAAAAATGAAAAAAGACTGCAGCCATCGGAATTGCACAGCGGGTCTTCTTGTTTTTAAAAGTCAAAATGTAAAATAAATAAAGGGATGGACATTCCCAGTATCTCTAATAAATCATCATCATCATCGGCACTACAACCGGGAACCGGTCTTGGCCTTATTTAGCAAGTCCTGAGGGTTGTTAAATTTTCCATAATGATTTATTTTTTCTGGGCAAGGTCATTAGTCTTGCGCCAGATTTCTAATAAATAGTAAAGCTTTAAAGTTAGTATAAAGAAAAAGTGTTGTTTCAATTCACACCAAAAACCATAAACCGAAGGAAGACCGCCACCCGGTAAGTTAAGCGATCACATCAAGACCGCAGGAAGCCCCCACAAAGAACATGTCGCCAAAAAGAAACCGCCCCCAGGAGACGTGGAACTAACAGGTGAATATCAATAAATTAATAACCTCGGAGGAGTTTTCACCGAGAGATAATCAAATATTAAATGTTAACATTAGGGGTTACACTCTAAAGTTACAAAGGTGATTACCTCCTCATTTGACGAAAATCTCTGTCCTCCGAGCGCAATTTTTAGATTAGGGAACAAAAAGAAGTCGCTTGGGGCTAGATGTGGTGAGTAAGGCGCATGGTCAAGCAGTCCAAGCCGTAATTTGTGGATTTTCGCCATGGCAACCGCTGAGGTGTGAGACGACGCGTTGTCTTGGTGAAACAGGATTTTCTTTTTCTGCAAATGTGGCCGTTTTCCCACAATTTCTGCCCTCAGTTAGTCAAATAATGATGCGTAATATACTCCTGTAATGGTTTTTCCTTTTTGAAGATAATTTATTAAGATAACTCCATCATCATCATCATCGGCACTACAACCGGGAGCCAATCTTGGCCTTATTTAGCAAGTCCTGAGGCTTGTTAAATTTTCCATAATGATTTGTTTTTTTTTTTCGGGCAAGCTCATTAGTCTTGCGCCAGAGGCTCCCCAACGGGGAATCGAACCCCGGTCTCCCGCGTGACAGGCGGGTATACTAACCACTATACTATCGAGGAGCCCAAGATAACTCCGACTATCCCAAAAAAACAGTCACCATCACTTTCCCAGCCGAAAAAAATGTTTTTGCTTTTTTTGGAGCCGATCCTCTCATTGTAGTCTACTGTTTTGACTACATTTTTGTTTCGGGCGTATAATGGTGTATCCAAGTTTCATGGGCAGTAATTAACTCGGCGCCAAAACTCGGATTTATTTATTACTATTATTTTTTTATTAGACCTCTCGGGAGGGGCGAACCTATAGCGCCGAGTGGGCGTCCCGAGATGCCATCAAATAACTGCTGCAGTTATTTTTTAACTTTCTTTTTTATTGCGCCTAAACTGCGCCAACAGAGCGTTGGATATGTTCACTCGAACACGTTTTTGGTCTAACGTGAACAAACGCGGCACCCAAGGCAAGGCTAATAACCTCGCACGGAACAACAAATTATTATGGACAATTTAACAGGTCTCGGATATCGATCGGATACCGGTGGAGAGACTTGTGAAATAAAGCCAAGACCGGATCCCGGTTATAGTGCCGATGATAATGATGACTGCCTTTCAAAAACAAAAAATTTAACGACAGCTCGATACTCAATTTTGTCCATTTTTACAAAAACACTTACATCGGCTCACTGAAACGAGTGTCAAATAAAAACCACCCGTCCAAAATGGCTGACATTTTGGTCAGTAACTGTTAAAAGATGCACAACTACATTCACTAGCTTTTATTGACGAGTGCTGCTATCTTCACGTTGAGGGCATTTTTCAGGCCACCCTCGTATGACACCCTTAAATGCCAAACCAAAGTGAGGACGGAAAAGAAGTATCGATGTACAATGGCTTGGAATGCCAAATCAGTCAGAGCATTCTATATTCAGCTACACAATTTTCAATACCAAACAATTCATTTCATTCGCAGGAGAATTTAATTTTTGTTTTATTTGTTTGCTTCTAATTTCTTCTTAGTTTACGACTAGTCTGAAAGGAACTCATTTCAATTACATGATTTTAAAACACGACCGTCTTTGTTGATGATTTATGATGGATCATTTGAAAATATGACAGTGTCATTCAGCAGTTTGATATCGACTCTAACGCTAATTTTTAGGCTTCTGTTTGCTAGCTTATTAATTGTAACCTTCTCATATGATGGATGGGCTTTTTTTATCTTCGACCGTGCACGTCCATGGGAAATTACCTATTTTATCTCTTTACAACCAGGTTTTGGGAGATTTATTGTAACTACGAATTTTTTAAAGAATGTGACCAATTTTTACAAACATGTTTATAAACCAGTGAATAATTAATAATAATTTAAATGAATTTGATTTTTCTTCAAAATTCTTTTTTATTTGTTCGCAATTTAAAATCTGTCTGACCTTTCTGATAGTTGAAATCTTGACTAATTAATAAATATCATCTTTTTTTTCATCAAGTAAACCTTATGATGGAATAATATCAAGTAGTAACTCAGCATCAGAGCATGCTACTAATATTTTGGGTTGAGGCTTTTAAGGTAAAATCTCTTTGCCTAATCGCCACAAGGATACGCTATCTACGGATGTAATCGAAATATCCTTTAAGGCACATGCATCGCAGTGCATTCCTTGTGTACCCAAGAGTGGGTCATTGTTTATGGGACCTGATTGCTTGCCGATATTCGTTTATTACTTTCGAATGTAAACATCCCGATCCCAAGCACCTTGTGTTTATACAAGTGTCGTGTCGATGATACCAGTGGTATTTTTATATATCTTATTGATAGTATCCCCATATATTAATTTCTTTTGCCAGCGGTGTTTTTGTATAATATATCTTAATGACATTATCCCTATATATTTATTTCTTGTGCCAACATCGAGTTTTTCTAAATGTGGGGTTCTGGATTTTATGATCAATGCACATCAAGTTTTATGCATTTTTACATTTAATTTGATGTGTTAATGAAACACAAATTAACCAAGACGGAGAGATTCACGTTAAATGAATCTCATTATTGCGGGGACGACCCGAATTGATACGTATTTGAGGGTGGTAATTTTTAACAACGCCGTGTGCGAGAGCCGATCAAAAAGTACCCAATGTTCGAAATGAAGATTTTGACACTTCTTTTTATCTCTCTCCTTTTAGGTTAAGTGGCTATCGTGGTGTAGCGGCTTCAAAAAATGTTTTTTTTTTTTGCTTAATCGATAGTATATCATTTATAGAATATAGAACAACTAATATAAAAGGAGTGATAGCCGTGCTCAAGCAGGTCAGCGAATTCTTCGGTATGCCCACGGGCCTAATCACCGACAGAGGTACAGCATTCACAGCCAGCGAATTTACAAGATATTGTCATACCTATGACATACAGAATATTATGAGGGCAGGGATTGGACGCAATAGTTGAGGAGCATTTAATGGAGTCTGAATACGGCGAGGAGCGCAACTGGAAGGATGATCCCACGCGAAGTAACGTTTGCTTATACGCCAGGGGAAATTGCTGGAGACAAATTATTGTTGGAACTCGAACAGGAAGTATGCCATGATCAAGGCGAAATGAAACAGAAGCGAGATGCTGCCCTGCGCAACATCATGGTAGATCAACAAAAGCAGAAGGAACGCTTCCATAAGGCCCACAGAAGATCAACCACATATAAAGTAGATGATTTGGTACTGGTAGAACGGGAGCCTGCAACAACCGGTGAGTCTCGGGAGCCTGATCCAATTTATAGGGGACCGTACATCATTGCAAAAGTGTTGGGAAATGACCGATATGTTTTGAGAGATGCCCCAGGAACGCAACGGACCTAAAGAAATCGAGTCCATAGAAAGTTCGGGCAGGATGAAGAGATGGTGCGGCCCCTTTGGTGACGACACCCATTCCGCGGCGAAACAGACGAAACGGAATCAGAAGGTCTGGAAATCGAGGCGCCCGACAGAAGGATTCCAGAAAAACTCGAGGAAGAGTCTTAAGCCAGGATGGACGAGCTGTAATACACCGTTCCCACCAATAGCCGAAATTTTAAATGGTTGAAGAGCAATTCTGTTCAGTGTAACCCCGACTCTGGCGCGGCTGACGTCTACTTGTGTTCTCGGGCACTGAATGTACGCTAACTTCACTGTTAAAGAGCGCTTGGCGGGCACCCGGTTTCTCCCTTTCTCCGCTGATGAGCATCGGGGTTATTAATAGAAATATAAGACCTTTTGTTAACATTATTAGAATAAATAAAGAAAACTAACCTTTTTGTAATAAATTGCAAATGTTCGCAAACAAATTCGTTTTTTTAATCAGGTTTTTTTATTAAACAACTTTTTTTTTAAATACCTTAAATACTCATCAATTGACTACATTCAAAAACTAAAGAAAACCATTTTTCTTTTTTTTCAGATCATCCAACGAGTCTCTAGACTGCACACCACCTTTTTTTGCGCTGAAGTCTTTTACTTGCTTGTTTATGCATAAAATATAATGAAAAAATTAATTTAAATACTTCTGTCTATGCACAATAAATTCTCAACTTTGCAAAGATATATATTAAATAGCTTTATGTAAACAAAAATTGACTAAATGAGCTTTTTTTGGCCTTCTACACCCTTAATCATCATCATCATCGGCACTTCAAGCGGGAGCCGGTCTTGGCCTTATTTAGTAAGTCCTAAGGCTTGTTAAATTTTCCATAATGATTTGTTTTTTCAGGGCGAGGTCATTAGTCTTGCGCCAGAGGCTCCCCGACGGGGAATCGAACCCCGGTCTCCCGCATGACCGGCGGGTATACTAACCACTATACTATCGAAGAGCTAACCTAGGGAGAATGAGAGAACCGAAAGCGTAACCAACTGGTGACCGCATGACCTAGTTAAGTATTTAATCGCCCTCAGAGTGCAGAACCGAAATGCACTCCGAGAAGGGGAAATGGAGTGGGTTGAAAAGTATATTTCTTATACTCTTCACTTGACTCTGGGTTTATTGATCCCCAGCGAATAGCTGTGTCTGGCGCAGGTCAAAGGACGCCGCGATGGCTTGGGATAATATCAGCGTGGGAACAAAACTCAAAGAATTCGATATTACCTAAGCCGTTTCGCTATGTCGCAACAGCGCCGCTTTCCCAGGCTTTGTTGTTGCTAACCAAACATGAGATTTTTGATTTCCGATAGGACATCTCATGTGGTTTATGAAATAATGTTCCCGTATGGCAAGAAAGGGCTGAATTCAGTTATGCATTATCTGCATAGAAGAATGAATTCAGGTTATGCGTCCTTTAGGAGGTTACCTTTTACAGGTGAAATAGGCCGTCAAATGGGATTGGGGTTGACGTGGTGCGCGGTTAGCGGGCGAAATTGGGTTGTAATTCTGGGTTGGTTCTCGGCGTAATATGGAGAACCCCCACAGGTCGACACGGAATTTTAGTTTCATTGCAACGGCTTGGCATGAGATGTAAACTCGAGGTCCGAAAAGGATGAACAAACCTCTATATGTACTGCCATGATCACAATTACAATATATATGTCATTTTATGACGAAGTGAAGGATATGATTCAAACTCACGCTATGAAAAGATTTTAATCAAAGCAAATGCAACATGTTAGAACTAAAGCATCAACACATCAGAGCACGGCCGCATGTACACGAGATTGTATTTTCTCGTAACTTTAATCTATGAATTATTCTACTATATGTTTTTGATGATTTATTTCTCGATTTTTCTCCGTTGCGCCTTCACGTTTATCTGTGGGAAATGCCACACAGTGAATCCTTGCGGACACTCAGGTCACAGTATATCGGAAACTAATATCACGGCACTTCTACACTAAAACCCGCCAATGATAAACAAATCATTTGAGATTATTGCCGCTTGAGGGGATAACATAGGTGCAAACGAAAAAGAACAGATGCAACGCACAGATAGACAGAAAAACGCCGAGAATCATTCTTCAGTCGAATTGCACGAGCATGAATTGACTTACATTTAACATCATTGCGTAATGACAACCTCATTCCCCAAATCGTTCCCTCTTGTACTGTCCATGCTACATTGATAGTTCATCATCATCATCGGCACTACAACCGGGAGTCGATATTGGCCTTATTTAGCAAGTCCTTAGGCTTGTTAAATTTTCCATAATGATTTGTTTTTTTCTGGGCAAGGTCATTAGTCTTGCGCCAGAGGCTCCCCGACGGAGTTAGGAGTGTCAAAAGCCCCTTTTGTGCAATTTTTTGTGTCCTTTGCTTCGGTTTCTTAAGTTTTTGAATTGAAATACGTCGCATCTTGACATCTGTTATCGATTTCTTTTCTTGTGTAAAAACTTTATACAGATAAGGAGAACTATTTAATCTAATGCCTAGCGCCCCCCCCCCCCCCCCCCCCCGCGAAAAAAACGACACAATTTTCAAATGGTGTGGAAGTTTTAGTTTTTATGTACTACACAGCCCAATTTGGACCCGACCTTAACTACCACAGTCATCGGAGCTCATGTTATGATTGTCAAACATAGGTTCTGAAATTGCCAGAAGATGCCAATTGTATGGTTGAACAGAAGTCGGTAATGTGGCGCGAGGATTGGAATGCGCGAGTATGGCGGCCTTGAGACTTCATTAGCCTCATTCTGAAGCAAATTCCGTCAGTGATCCTACTTTGTGGCTGGAAATATTCTGTGAATGAATAAAATTACCCTTAATTCAAATTCATGACAATGAAGAGAGTATGAACTTTGTACGCCACCATCTGTATCTCAGTTACGTATTGAGTTCCTTTTATCCTGCCAATGGAAAAACTTCCCTTTCTTTATTATTATAATGACATTCATATTTGCGAGTGTTTTGTGTGTTTGTCCTTTTTATTTTGTATCTGTTGTTTGGATGAAAAAAGACAGAGTACGATGAACTAAATTATTACATCTAGAAAAAGTATCTTCCTGTAGGATAATACAGAATATAAAGCCAAATGGAATTTTTATGGGAAAAGAACAAAAACGAAACAAACGAAAGAGATACTCGTTGTTATATATAAATATCGCGTGAATTTTGAGTCACCCAGTATATTTATATAATCATTCGAAAAATACACAAATAATGTAGTAATATCACAACAGATAAATGTGTTCCTGATCTCTGTTAGGCAGGACATTCAGTCCCGATTGTATTGTGCATATGAAACTTGCAACCGTCATACAATTGAAAGCACATAGAAGAGAAGTCATGTCTGTCTGTCTGTTTTCTGAACAGTAATGTTATATTCCAGTGTGGGCATTTTAGGTCTGCAGGACGACGGCACTTACAATCGCACATATTCTCGTAACACACAAAACTGTAGGACATCATGGTACCAACGAAAAATTTAATACCAGAGTCGAGACAGAAAAATATGAATAAATTATTTCTATGATGGTAGCTTTGTTCTAGTCTCAGTCGTGCCTTTAGCCCTGGAAACTACTCCTTTAGCGAGTGAATGGGCATAGAAATCTGGGTCACACATTCGCATATTTGACTTCTTGTTCGGCTTTCAGCATTTGGGATACGATACTTGTTCAGATATTTTCACATATTTCGACAGAAATATTGATCTCAATGCACTGACATAAGGGATTTTGTGTAGGGCCGGCAGGATAACGACACTCTCAACTACACCAAATACACCTAAAATGGTAGCTGAAAGTTTTATTTGCAATTTAAGTCATTTTATGTGCGCTTTACAGTCTGGTAGAGTTACTCTCGAAGGACCCATCTGAATGGAAATTGTTTGTACACATTTTTCGCATCCTTTTGGTTGTCTTTAAACATTTTTGTCTATCGGTCTATCTTAATAATCCTTTTTTTTTGACATTTTCTACATACGGGAACAGGTGCAGTGTGCCGACGATTGTTATGATTATCCTTGTCTAGACAGTTCGTTTATACATTATCCTTGCAAAGTATTTAGTTGCTGTTGCATATCATGAAGTAGGATTCCATGAAGCATCTGATCGTTTTCACTTGAGGGACTTGGTTCCGTGTCATTTTAATTTGGTTGTGTTGTCATTTTTTGTGTACGAGTATTTTCTTCTCTGCCTGTAAGCGGATGATGTTATTTTTTCTTCTAAAGAGAACATACTTGTGGGGAAACCGATTCGGAATTTGTTATCAACAAGGTGTTTCACTTTACAACGGAGAACTGAAGAGTTTTCGCCGCCATCACCAATATTATCCGTGGAAAATAAAAGATTTACCAATTGTAGTGAGCGTGTGTGTAGTGAATATTCAGTGTTGCTTAATTGGTTGGACATTAAACTCACTACCTTTTGCTGTAAAATGAACTCTCGTGGGAAAGTCTTGGGAGAGATGAAATCTATTCACCTTTTGATCTACGACAGTGATAGAAACTGTAGAGAACATATAGGTGGGTCCGTAATGGCTATGTTCTACCAATGGAATTACATCAAACTTGCGTTGAGATCCCCAAAGTATTTCAGTAATCATTTTTGCACCGCGATTCTGGGTGTGTGTGGCCATAAATAAGAGTATTCCTGTAATTAATTTCAGACGGTTTTTGGTCCCACGTCGACAGTGATAACAATTATAAAATTTCTGATTTGACATTGTCTCTTTCTATGAAAAGACGAACCCGGGGATAGTTGAAGTAAACATATACATAATCAATTCGGCGAGCACCGGGACCAATTGGTATTGCCAATTTTGGAATGATCTTGTCTCAAAATGCCTGCTTCATAATTTCCATCATTAATATTCTCCATTTTGAGGTACCGATACACATAACCTCGGAACTGGCTTCATCATAAGCAAGAAGATTACGCCCCATGTAAAAGATGTGAAATTTATTAATGACCGACTGCCTGTGCTAAAAATACAGGGCCCATGGTACAATTATGTATTTATAAACGTACACGCCCCAACAGAATCTACGGTCGAAGAAACGAAGGACACGTTTTACGAAACCGTAGAGGAAGAATTTGATGGGATCTCATCATTCGATGTTAAAATCCTCCTCGGGGACCTTGTGCAGGTTCTCTATACCACATGGGGAACCAACCCACAAAGCCAAACAATCTTGACCGCTAACAGCGCGTCACCTTATCCCAACTCCCCATCCCAATCTGCAATCCATACATTCGCAACCATGCAAAACCTGCAACCGCATCCATCCCAATATGCAACAGCATCGTCCCCAATCCGCAATTGCATACATTCCCCAATTTACCAGGAACTCATTTCCCAAGCTGAAATAAATCATCTCCCTCAATTACACCACCCCACATATAATTTTTCCCAAAATTGCTTCGGTCAATTCTTTACTAAAGTTATATTCCTTCTTTGCGACCAAGCAATCTTAATTTCCCCGAAATTCATATGCTGTAATAAAACGCATATTCAAACCTACAACGGAACATTAACCATCACCACCAACTATACCGAGCCGCATACATTTCCCCGAAATTCATCATCATCATCGGCACTACAACCTGGAACCGACCTTGGCCTTATTTAGCAAGTCCTGAGACTTGTTAAATTTTCCATAATGATTTGTTTTTTCCGGGCAAGGTCATTAGTTTTGCGCCAGAGGCTCCCCGACGGGGAATCGAACCCCGGTCTCCCGCATGACAGGCGGGTATACTAACCAGTATACTATTGAGGAGCTAACCTAGGGAGAATGAGAGAACCGAAAGCGTAACCAACTGGTGACCGCATGACCTAGTTAAGTATTTGATCGCTCTCAGAGTGCAGAACCGAAATGCACTCGAAGGGGAAATGAAGTTCTTTGAAAAGTATATTTCTTATACTCTTCACCTGACTCTGGGTTTATTGATCCCCAGCGAATAGCTGTGTCTGGCGCAGGTCAAAGGACGCCGCGATGGCTTGGGATAATATCAGCGTGGGAACAAAACTAAAAAAATTTACCGAAATTACTTCGGTTAATATCTTATCTAAACGATATTTCTTGCTTGCACTCAAGCAATTCCAATTTCCCCCGAAAACCACTACGGTTCATTTTCTCCTTAAATTATACTTCTCGTTTGCAAATAATTTTCCACGAAACAATCACAGCGATCAGGACCCTTGATCATACTTGGCTATGCCAATTTCCCGGTACACACAACTAACGAATCCAACTCAGCTTATACGGCGAGGATTCGCTGGAACTGAATTCCCTATGCAAGCATAGTAACTCTTCTCGAAATTTCTCGTAAGTGGCAGTGAGTTTATTTGAGCTATGACTCAACCGCTACGACGCGATGAATAGATTTTTCCCATTCTTTAGTCAGTCATCATTCAACCATCGGCACGCGCACATCGGCTCAAGACTCATCCCCTCGTAACGTGCACTCGGGGGGTGCAAACCGCCGAGTATACAATCAAGTCTATCGCGTCTCTGTTGAGTGGGGTCGGGCCCCTTGGTTCCTAAGCGAACACCATTTAGTGGTGTACCGGGTTCTTGGCCCCTTAAACGAAAAGCATTTAGTCGTGTCTCTTAAAGTCCGGCGGACCGGCAATTATTTACTAGAACCTAGTGAACAATTAAACAATTTGTGAATGACTAAACCCGTGTGTTTTATTTCCCGCGCCTTCGTTTCCCCGCCGCCCCGCAGTGTCCTGGATGTTTGCCTCCTTTATTCTCTTCGTTGTGGACAGTACGGTGGCAGAGAGATGGGCACTGGAGTGAACCCTGTGCCGTGCGCCGGCACAAACACACTCCCGCCCCCACAACCTCAATGCGATATCTGCGGAAGATATCTTCCAACCAACTATAGGTAAAGAAAGTCTTCCATTTCAAATGATAATGGAATTCGAATTGTCACATTCGCAGCGTCAACAAGTCTGTTAGTGAAAAGCACGATGTTCAAGCACAAGCAAATTCATAAAGCCACATGGATATCACCCGACGGCGTAACGCGTAACCAAATAGACCACTTCCTCATAGACAAAAGACACCACTCGAATATCTTTGACTTAAAATCATATAGAGGAGCAGAGAGCGACTCCGATCATTTTCTAGTGATGGGCAAAATCAGGAGTCGCCTCGCAGCAATCCCATATGGGCAGTTACGGGAGACGAGCAAAAAGTTCGAAATTGATAAACTAAAAGACCTGCGCAAAAGGGCTGAATATCAAGACGAACTAACGAATAGATTTAGCATTCTAGAGAATGGGAGCAGTGAGGAAGAGGAAGCTCCTAATGTGGACACTAAATGGACATCGATTAGAGACACAATCAAACAAACAGCCCAAAAGGTATTAGGATTTAAGAAAACAATTAAGTCCAAACATTGGTTTGACGGTGAGTGCAGGGCGAAGATCGAAAAACGTAAACGCCTCATAACGATCCACTTAGAAAGATATGATGAAGTTAACGCAGAAAGATACGCGACGATTCGGAGAGAGACAGTGGAACGTTTCAAACGCAAAAAACACGAATGGGAGAAGACTCGGATCGAAAAAATCCTAGAAAATTCTAGGCCAAAGAACATCAGAGATATGTATGCCGGCATAAATTCAAATAGAAATGGCTACCGAGGGAGAGCCAAAATAATTCAAGACGCAAACGGTTGTCTGGTCACAGAAACAAACAATATCGTGACAAGATGGAAGCACTACTTTGAAAACCGGCTCAATGTACGCACCCATCAACCACAAATAAACGCACCAGACGTACATACAGCCGAGCCTCAGATCCCAGAGCCCTCTTTCAAAGAAGTTGTAGACGCATTAAATCGTTTGAAAAACAACAAAGCTGCCGAAGTCGACTGCATACCGGCAGAGCTTGTGAAGCATGGAGGAAAGGCAACTGCTCGAAAGATCCACCAACTCATGAAAACAATATGGGATAAGGAAGTCACTCCGGAAGAATGGAAAACCTCAATAGTCGTTTTCAAAAAAGGCGACAGATCTGACTGCGGAAACTGCAGAGGAATATCATTGCTCCCAACCGCATACAAAATATTAACAAATTTCATTCTGGCGAGAATCACACCATACGCAGAAGAGATACTGGGGGACTACCAATGCGGATTCCGTAGGAACCGGCCAACAAGCAACCAAATGTTCACAATAAGGCAACTGCTGCAAAAGAAGTGGGAATATGAAGAGACGGTTCACCAACTGTTCGTTGACTTCAAAAAAGCCTACGACTCAGTCGCAAGGCAAAGACTCTACCATATTGTAGTTGAGCTGGGAATCCCGAAAAAATATGCCGCCCTCATTCAAATCTGCATGAGCGAAAATAAAGGGCGACTTAGAATAGAAAACCACCTCTCAGAACCATTTGAAATCCGGGGCGGACTAAAACAGGGAGATGCTCTATCACCGTGTCTTTTTAACCTTGCGCTCGAGTATGTCATCAGAAAGGTACAAGACGACAACATGACCGGAACATCCCTGAACGGGGTCACACAAGTGCTCGCATATGCGGATGACATCGCCGTTCTGGGCGATAATCTAGAAACTGTAAATAAAACCTGTGAAATCATAATGCAAGCGGCAGAAGAAGTGGGCCTAGAAATAAATGAAGACAAAACAAAATACACGATTACGGCGAGAGCAAGTGGAACTCAGGGAACACATATAAACGTCAGAGGCAAGATATTTGAAAAAGTTAAAGAATTTAAATATCTGGAACAATACTGACGGCCAGTAACGAAATATCGTAGGAAATTAACAAAAGACTACACTCGGGCAACGCTAGTTGGCACGCAGTCAGTAAACTGCTGAAATCCAAACTGCTATCACGTAACATAAAGCTCCGTGTCTATAGAACCATAATCATGTCGCTTGCTCTATACGGATGCGAAACATGGGCTCTCACAAAACGGGAAGAAAACAAATTCCGCGTATTCGAGAATAATGTTTTGAGGGGTATCTTTGGAGGTAAATATGACGAGGAGTCAGGACGATGAAGGAAACTCCACAACCACGAATTGGAAGAGCTATACCGCAAACCTACAATAGTGAGAGTAATCATGTCGCCAAGATTAAGATGGGCCGGACACGTGGCGCGAATGGGCACGGCAATGTTAAGTTTGACCTTGAGGAGGTCGTATCAGATGCTCGGGCGTGGAAGGAGAATGCACAGGACAGGGAACGATGGCGGAGTGGAGCCGGTGAGGTCATGAACTTCCGGGTTCCTACAGGCCAATAAATAAAATAATAAAATAATAATAATATTCGCCATTTTGTGCGCCATCGTCTTGTTAAAACCAGATAAATTGCAGACCTCAGCATACAACCAATTCCGGGGTACACCTGTACATGTGTTTCGTTCCGAGTTGTTGCCATGATGCAAGAGTTTCTCGTCGGCCAGTGCAATATGGGTAACTTGCGAAAATATATTTTTTATGGGATTATCCGTAACTAAAATCACAGACCGCTAACTTTTTTTATTGGGTGAACTAAACGAGCGTAGAACGATCTGTCCGATTATGACTTGTCTTATGATTACAAAATACAGGTGCAAAACGGACACCATATAAATGCCCATGGAGGCGCTTCCCGCTTCACAATTATCGCATTCACTTGACGTGAATTTTTCATTTTTGGTTCATTTGAGTCCAATCAACGCACCAAATTATTTATGGATAGCTGTAGAAATATATAAAACATGAAACATAACCTGGCAATGGGGTCAGATCATCATCATCGTTGGCACTACAACCGGGAACCGGTCTTGGCCTTATTTAGCAAGTCCTGAGGCTTGTTAAATTTTCCATAATGCTTTGTTTTTTCCGGGCAAGGTCATTAGTCTTGCGCCAGAGGGTTCCCGGAGGGGCATCGAACCCCGGTCTCCCACGTGACTGGCGGGTATACTAACTGCTATACTATCGAGGAGCTGGGGTCCAGATACCCCGTGAAAAAATTCGATGATCGCACAAAACTCCCCATAAAATAGGCAAATACCTGAAAACAAAGTTAAACACAGACATCCTTAGCGTAGTTGATCACAACTGGATACTTGTATAAACACAAGTTCTTTGGGATCGTGATATAAACATCCTAAAGTAATAAACATGTGCCGGCGATCAGTTAAAAATCTCTTGTAAACATTCGTCCTAAAATTTTAGGTAAATAAAGAACAACGCTTATACAATGTATGCATCTTACACCTTCATTGATAGTGTGCTGTGATAGTAACGCGCTATTGCATTGAAGGGCAAAAGGAAGATTGAAAACGACGGTCAAAGGTGACAGAAAGTCCTTCACAAACCATCAAAGATGATGGTACTTTTCCGATTAAAGTAATAAAAGAGTCATTCACAAATAGTCGACAAGAACGATCGTTTTTGGAAGTAATAATGGTCGAATATTTTTCAGTGCCAAGTAGTTAGATTATAAGGCAGTAGTGTATTAAAAGTCCTTCTCTCATTGCGTCGTGATTGAGATAATTAAAGTTAAATTGATCATCCGAGGCATTATAAATCCATTTGACGTTAGTTGAGACTACAGAATTTGACAACGAGTTACGTGATTCGCTTACCGCTATGAAAAGGAGCCAATGCGCGACGCTTCAGACCATTCAATTCGATTTCTGATCACACCAATGGATAATACAGAACGTTGATCATATCCTTTCACACACATATCATCGTTACATTCCTTGGTGCTTTCATTTAGCTATGGAGGAGAGCTTTCCAAAGAAAATGAAGCACGAAAGTATTCCAAGAGGAAGGAAGAGGCCCGCAAGAAATTAAAGTGGTATTTCATGTATCGTTCCACTGACAATACCATCAAGACCGAGTAAAAATCAGAACAAGAAAAAAAAAAAAAAAAAAAAAAAGAAGACAAAAAAAGGAACTCTGTTTCCCAAGAGAAAAAGAAGGACTTAAATTTACTTGGTATTATATTTATTGTTTAACATAAGACCCCTTAGGGTGCGGTGCAAACGGAAGACCAAAGAAATTCAAAGGATAACGAGAGATAACGAGGGAAAGCCAATGACACAGTAAATATTACTTTTGAATTTCGCCACCCCAAATGGGCGCAGGTACTGAAGCGCCGTAAAGGAGGACATTTTTGTTGTTCTCAGTCCGTTTTGTTTAGTGAAATTCCTTGGAAGTATATAACAGTGAATTTTCTGTTTTGTTTCACAGTAGAGTTATTTCATTATTGCTTTGCGGACATCCGCAAAAAGTTTATTTCCTAAAGTCCTTTATCAAAGCAAGAGACATGTCGAGGAAGTTCCACTGCTACAATTGTAGATGGTGTAAAAAAGGAAGAGAGTTACTCGTAGATAGAGGAAGAGAGAGAGAGAGAGAAGGATATGGATTGTGGGAGAACCACACATGGCAGACTGAGATAGCAAGAAATTAAGGATAAGAACCTAACGAGAATATTGCTTGGCTCGACGGCATACCTTTCAGTATAGCGATATGGAAAAGTTATTTGTGCCGACATGGTGTTAAAAGTTTTCTGGATATTTATTGTACACCAAGTCCACAGAGATAAGATAGAGTTGATAGATAAATAATTTAGGAATCATCGGGTTCCCTTTTGTTTTGATGGTATTTTTGTGTCCTGTTTAATTGGTAGATCGGCGAATTATGTTGCTTCTGCGGTTGGATTTGAGTTTTCCATAGTTTTGAAGGGTCAGGTACTGCGTGTTCGGGTGAATGAGTACTAAGTTGCAATTCAAGAAGAGAGTTTGAGATGAAATAATGTTGGCAAATAAGGTATTCACTTGGCGGCGATTTTCAGATGGAAATGTTAGCAGAAGAAGGTGGGGCTGGGTATGTAAGGAGAGCGGTAAAGAAGTGAGTGAAAAAAAGAACGTTGAAGGAACAAAACGGAGAAATAGTAGAGTGATCGGGAAAACAGCAAAAATGGCAGCAGTCAAGGAAGAAAGAGAGAAAATGTTGGAGAGGAAAGAGAGAGCGAGAGAGGGTGAGAGAGAGAGAGGAACGAGAGGTGGGGAGAGGAACGAGGCGGCGAAAAAGGTACGAGGTCGAGAGGGGGGGGGGGGGGGGGGGGGTAGAGGAAGCAACGAGAGGTACATGAAGCAATGAGAGGTAGCGAAAGCAACGAAAGGTAGGGGAAACAACGAGAGGTAGAGGAAGCATCGAGAGGTAGAGAAAACAACAAGAGGTAGAAAAACAACGAGGGGAGCGAGGGGGAGAGAAGAACCAGGGAGAAAAATGAACGGGAGAGAGAAAGGAACGAGAGAGAAAGGAACGAGAGAGAAAGGAACGGGAGAGAGAAGGGAACGAGAGGGTGAAAGGTACGAGAGAATGAAAGGTACGAGAGAATGAAAGGTACGAGAGAGTAAAAGGAACGAGAGAGTGAAAGGAACCAGAGATAAGAAATAGGAGTAGAGATAAGAAAGTTATAGGACAGGAAAAGTAGCATGGGTAGAGGTTTGAGGAGAATAGCAGGAGAAAAAGTTATGAGCAAATAACAAGATCAAGATTATCACGGGTGCTGTTCTTCGGAGATTCTTGGCATTGTTCCACGCAATTCGGTTTATATGCGCTCCACAAGACAATCCGACGGATCGCACCCGTTTGCGGTTCATCTCCCGACAGCGCGAACATCCCTGTATCAGAACTCGTTCCGTTACAGAGCGGGGAAGCTGTGGAACTCCCTTCCCACGCGAGTGTTCCCGGAGCGCTACAACCTGCAACTGTTCAAAAAGAACTGCAACAGTTATTTGATGGCATCTCGGGGCGCCCACTCGACGCTATAGGTTCACCTTTCCCGAGAGAAGTCTAATAAAAAAAAAAAAAAAAAAAAAAAAGAGAAAAGAGAACAAAAAGGGGCTGATTAGGTTAAGAGAAGCAAATGAGACAGAAAGAATAGAAGGGAGAGCGATTAGAAAAATTTACAAAAGAAGTAATGGCCGCCTATCTAAGGACGGCACCGGATTAAAGATTGCGGCGAAAGTAGGGTAATGATAATATAGCAAACAGAAGAGGTAGAATAGACACCTGGCAGCTCAGAAAACTTCTTTCATCTGTCAAGTTACAACCTGCAACTGTTCAAAAAGAACTGCAACAGTTATGTGATGGCGTCTCGGGGCGCCCACTCGGCGCTATAGGTTCGCCTCTCCCGAGAGAAGTTTAAACAAAAAAAAAAGATGGTTGAAAGATTCTTTCCCTACAGGAAGTAATAACGCAAGACGTCAATCAGACACTCAACACCATTCAGCTAAGCTGAAACTATTATGGAAAACTACAATTATTCTATGTCATTTAAGTTTAAGCTCATTAGAAGTTTCGGGATCTGTTTGCCCAATTTTAAAAAATACTGTGAACTAGGTACTAAATCACACCAGCTTCATATAGACGTCAATTGACCACACACAGTACTAAATTCGCGACTCTTAAACCCACCAAACTCTTATTTATTTCGTAATATTGTCCTATATAAGGATGGCCAGAAAAGGCGATTGTAAAAGGAAATATCGGAGAAAGATTCCACCATAGAATGCATTTGCCAGGGGAGGCACCTCACAGAGAAAAAAGCTGTCAAAGACAGGCGAAAAAAAAGAGCTGTCAGTAAAAGAATCTATCAGTCTCTAGACTGGAAAAAAAAATTGGAGATATGAAACGCTGATTTCGTTACGCTTAAACACACCAGACACTTATTTATGAAGTAAGATTGTAAAAAACATATCATCATGGAAAATTTAACAAGCCTCAGGACTTGCTAAATAAGGCCAAGACCGGTTCCCGGTTGTGATGCCGATGATGATGATGATGAAGATTGTGCTATCCAAAAGTTGCCCGAAAATGCGTGAGTAAAAGGAATATTGAGAGAAAGATTTTGCCATAAAATGTAACTGGCAGGGAAGTCATCTGCCAAAGAAGAATGCTCAGAAAAAGACGCTGTTGAAAAAGTGGCCTAACAGTCTCTAGAGTCTAATTGCACATATGACGCCAAATTCCCGACGCTTAAATATGCGTTATTTTTTTGTGCCGTAAGATTGTTTTATCCCGAGATCGCCAGAAAAAGCGCCCGTAAAGAAATTTCCAGAGTGGGATTTCACCCCAAAATGCAAATGGCAGGTAAGGAATCTGACAGAGAAAAATGCTGTTAAAAAAGGAAGAAAAGGCTGTCAGAGAAAGAGTCTCAGAGACGTCAATTGAACACGAAATGTCGAATTAGCGATGATTAAATACACAAGACACTTATTTATGCTGTAAGACTGTTCTATCAAAGATTGTTGGAAAAAGCGACTGTCAAAGAAATATTCAGAGAGAGATTCCGGCAAAGAATGCATCAGACAGGGAAGGAATCGGACAGTGAAAAAGGCTGACCGAGACAAAGATTGGAAGGAACAAGAGGCTGTCAGAAATAGTCAAAGAGTCTCTAGAGCCCTAAAATGAACACATGCCAACTTCGCGATGCTTAAACACACCAGACACTTTTTTATGCCATAATATTATTTTATGAAAGATTGTCAGAAAAAGTGGATGTAAAAGAAATATTTAGAGGAAACTGTCGGAAGAAAAGCGACGATAAAAAAGTATTCAGAGAAGGATTTCGCCTCTAAATGCAACTGGCGGGGATGGAATCTGACAGAGAAAAAAGCTGTCAAAAAAGACTGGAACGAAAAAAGGGCTTTAAAAAACGAGTCAAAGAGTCCCTAAACATGGGAAATGAATACGCGAAACGCCGAATTAGGAACCCTTAAAACGGAAGGCATCTGATGGAGAAAGAAGGACTGGAAGGGATAAGAGGCTGTCAAAGTGGTCTCTAACAGTCCATAGAGTTGGGAATTGAACACACACAACATTGAATTCACGACTCTTAAATACACCAAACATATATTTATGTCCTAAGATTGTTCTATACAAAGAATGGCAGAAAAAGCGACTGTAAAAAATATTTTGAAAAAGATACCGCCGGAAGATTCAACAGGCAGGGGGCATATAATAGAGAAAAACCGGTTAGGAAAACAGGCTGTTAGAAATAGAGACTGTCAGAAACAGAGACTGTTAGAAACAGAGACTGTAAGAAACTGAGAGTGTCAGAAACAGCGACTGTCAGAAACGGAGACTGCCAGGAACGGAGACTGTTAGAAACAGAGACTGTAAGAAACAGAGACTGCCAGAAATAGAGGCTACCAGAAATAGAGACAGAGAGTGTGAGAAACAGAGACCGCAGGAACAGAGACTGTCAGAAACGGAGACTGCCAGAAACAGAGGCCGCCAGGAACAGAGACTGTCAGAAACGTACTGTCAGAAACAGAGACTTAGAAACAAAGACCGCCAGAAACAGACACTGTTAGAAACAGAGACTGTAAGAAACAGAGAGTGTCAGAAACAGAGACCGCCAGGAACAGAGACTATCAGAAACGGAGACTGCCAGAAACAGACACTGTTAGAAACAGACACTGTCAGAAACGGAGACTGTCAGAAACGGAGACTGTCAGAAACGGAGACTGTCAGAAACGGAGACTATCAGAAACAGAGGCCGTCGGCGAACATAAGGGCAAAGTCTCTGCTTTCAACCCGGGGAAGGCCAGGACTATCCTTGTCCCTGTTCAATCCAAGTTGACATGCAGTCTCCACGTGACACCCCTGGATAGCTACTTTGGCGCCCGCCAAGTAATGAACCAATGCATGCAGCGACATCAGAGAAAGGTTTGCGCAAGGCTAATAATCTTGCCCAGAAAAACGAATTATTATGGACAATTTAATTCAGATAAGGACCGTATACCGATGGAGAGACTTGCTAAATAAGGCCAAGACCGGTTCCCGGTTGTAGTGCCGATGATGATGATATGAACGATGGACCTTCCCTGGCTGCTGGAAAGTCGCTCGAGTTCAGCCAATCCCAAAGAGGGGACAAGGCATCTCCCACAAAATTACCGTCCGATAGCATTACTGTCTATGTTATTTAAGGAGATGGAAAAGGTCATCAACGCCGAGTTAATTAAGTATTTGCAGAGCAATGGACTTCTGAATGATCGTCAATACGGATTCCGTGGCAGGCGGTCCACGGGAGACCTTTTGACGCTTATAGTCGATATATGGACATCTGCGATTGAGAGGCATGATGAGTCGTGGGCGCTCGCATTTGGCATTTTGACCGCGCCTGGTTCGGGGCATTGCTAAACAAACTTCGTTCATACGGCGGCACAAAAACTGCGATTGCACATTAATGAGGGAAAAACTAAGTACACGGTGGCAGCTTCTGCGAAGAGAAGACCTAACGTTGGTCAAACTATCAGGGTAGCGGAGCACGAGGTTGAAGTAGTACAATCCTTTAACTACCTTAGGTGAATAGTAGCAGCCGATAACAATATGGAAGACGTGGTCGGCTGATCAAATCCAACACAGCCTACTATGGTCTATCAAGGCTCTTTAAATACCGAAATTTATCCAGAACATCCAAACTACTACTGTACAAGACCATCAAGGACAGTTGCCTCTTCATATGATTTGGCACATTACTTATTTGACGGAGGCTTGAGTCGGTGAGACCATCTATAAAGAGACATTCCTTGGTACTAGTCGGGTTTGACGTGTTAACGGATTGATCGCCTGACAGCCTCCATTGGAGATGGGGGCGGTTGAAATCGCCAATAACAACGATATCGTCTAGGGTAGTACTTAACTCGTATATAGTATAGAGGAACATATGATGTATAACGACATTGGGCGTTGGTCAATTGTTATTGCGACATAGTCTAGATTGGGAGAAGAAGGGATGGCAATAAGAGATGAGGCGAACTTATTTTGAATGGTAAGCAGCACACCACGGCAAGGTGAATTCAGACATATACCATAGTCATCCCGAAAAACGTTAAAGGTGGAAGGGAATAGTTCTTTAGTTCTTGACTGTGAATACTGGAGAAAATGTTGGTTTCGGTTAGTTCGTATATATCGAAAGGGAGGGTATGAGCATTTTGCAGAATCGATGGCGTTTTAGAGGGGAGACAACTGACATTTTGATAGTAGATGGTTAGGGGGAGAGTATTGAGAGTCGTAGGGGGAACTCTCTGTTAGAGAGTGAAGAGGAATACTTCTTCAAGAGAATTGGGGGAATGCCACCAGGACCAGGGGGTTTGTTGGCGTTTAGCTCCTTGAGTGCCCGGGCAACAATACGTGTTCCGAAGTGAATCTGGCTAATGGTGTGCTGCTTATGCTCAAGTTGAGGTGGAACTGATGTGGTATCAGGTTATTTTGTTAGAATCAGAAATGCGTGCAACCAGGCGATTGATACCACAACGACAGCGTGATCAAAAAGCTCCTTCGGTGCCCAACTGGTTCGTGCTCCTTCTGGTCAATGGCAAAAGCTGTCAGCGGTAACTTCACAACCTCCCCTTTCCCTCCGTTGGTGACAGACAGCGGGACGTTAGTCACGAATTCAAAGGATAAAGCTAATGTGTTCGCGAATTTATTTTCCGCGAATACAAACCTCGATCCCGGCCTTTTGGAGCCACCTGTGATCTCGCCGGTACGGTCTTCGATGCGGGATGTGAGATTTCGTCCGCGCACTATTCAACGCATTCTACGTGAACTGGATTGTAGGAAGGCAACCGGCCCGGACGGAATACCAGCAATAGTCCTTAAGAACTGTGCTCCAGAACTATCGACGGTTCTTGACAGACTCTTCCGCTTATCTTATGCACGGAGGACCTTTCCTGCCTGCTGGAAAATCGCTCGAGTTCAGCCAATCCCAAAGACGGGAAAAAAGTGTCTCCCACAAAATTACCATCCGATAGCATTACTGTCTATTTTATCTAAGGTAATGGAAAAAGTCATCAATACACAGTTAGTTAAGTATTTGGAGTGCAACGGACTTCTGAATGATCGTCAATACGGATTCCGTGGCAGGCGGTCCTTTTGGCACTTATAACCGATATATGGACATCTGCGATTGAACGGCATGGTGAGTCAAGGGCGGTCGCATTGGATATCTCCAAGGCTTTTGACCGCGTCTGGCATGGGGCATTGCTGAGTAAACTTCGTTCATATGGACCTTCCCAACACCTTTGCGACTGGATGAGGAGCTTCCTTGAGAATCGATCGATCCGGGTTGTTGTGGACGGCGAGTGTTCGGATCTGTATCCTGTTAATTCAGGGGTGCCACAGGGTTCTATTTTGGCTCCAAGCTTGTGCTTGCTTCACATAAATGATTTGTTGGAGACAACGGATAACAAAGTGTTTAGTTTTGCGGATGATAGCACGCATGTTTCCTCCTTTTTGTTGTAGGAAAAGTTGACATGGGTTGGTGAAGGTCGGAAGCAGTCATAATAAAGGGTTAATAAGGAGGGGGGGGGGGGGGTGGTAATAGTGAATGGTCGAGGGGGCGTGAGGACAGAGGGTAACTGAGGTATTATAGGCGTCCGTTGTAAACACAAGGTCAAGCTGCCTCTTCCTATGATTTGGCACATTACTTTTTTGATGGAGGCTTGAGTCGGTGAGAGCGTCTATAGCGTTTGAAATAATAGTGAAGAAGATCGTGTGATTCGAACTGACGCTATGACAGTTTGAATCACGAAAAAAATTGAACCTAAGCGTTACCCATCAGGCTACTGACCGTGTTTAGAATTTGATTTTTAAACTCGACTATACTTCACTTATGTGAATTATTTTTGTTATCGCTATGGTATACGGCTCTGATGTATTTTCTTGTTCGATTTTTCGTTCGGTGCTCTTCACCATTTTGCTTGTGAATTGTGTGTGTATCTGTTAGAGTCACCACACGTCTATAAAGAGACATTCCTTGATACTAGTGGGGTTTGAGGTGTAAAAGGATTGATACTCTGACAGCGTCCATTGGAGATGGGGGAGGTTGAAATCACCAATAACAACGAAATCGGCAAGATAATTACTTAACTCGGTTAGGTAATCAACCGCTGCTATTATCAGTTCGTATGATACGATAGGTTGTGAAGGAGGTATATAGAAACCTATGATGTATAACGACTTTCGGCGTTGGTCAATTTTTATTGCGACATAGTCAAGATTGGGAGAATAAGAGATGGCAATAAGAGATGGCAATAAGAGATGGCAATAAGAGAATATTGTAGGCATATATATGACCGCGAGATTCAAAACTGCAGCGTCAATAATGCAGTCGAAATTTTGTTTTTTATATCTCAGAATTGCTCTACAAAAATTGACTTTAAGAACGTTTTTGAGTTTTTTTCATGCTTGGACGTTATTGATTATAAATCTAGGTATCATCATCATCATCGGCACTACAACCGGGAACCGGTCTTGGCCTTATTTAGGAAGCCCTGAGGCTTGTTAAATTTTCCATAATGGTTTGTTTTTTCCGGGAAAGGTCATTGGTCTTGCGCCAGAGGCTCCCCGACGGGGAATCGAACCCCAGTCTCCCACATGACAGGCGGGTATGCTAACCACTATACTATCGAGGAGCTATAAATCTAGGTATGTTTTGGCGTAATTTAAGCCAATAAAACACAAATGAAAAAACAAATTTCAAACAGATATAACCCCTTAAGACAGAAAAGTTACACCAGTATTGACGCACAACACCTTTGCCCTTCGCAGGGGACCTCTTTGTGTCTAGCAATAAGGAACTTTTTTCGTCCTCGATTTTTGTTTTAAATTTTCTCTCCAAATATTTTTCCACAATTTTTTTCACTGAATTATTTTTCCTGAAATTGTTTTATAAGTCATGCGAAACAAGCTGAGATGAATAAAAAAAAGTCGTCTATCGTCAAAAAAATGCGTTCGCATTTATCTATGTGAATGCGAAGCCCCCTGGGTTGAGGAGCTTCGCCCCTGTTGGTTTCTGTAGCTGTGACTAAAAGATGGAAAATGAAAAGAATGGGAATGACGACCGACATGAGCAGGGGCGAAGCCCATAGTAATTAATAAAATAATTGGTTTTTCAAAACATGTTTAATAAATAAACGTTCAAAAACTTTCAAGGTTTTTTTAAAGGTACAAAAGGTCGATTTTACACATGGGGTTTGAAGCATTCGCCATTTGATAAAGGATGATGAATTCCTGTGTAAGAAACATTCCTTTTGATGATGACTTTTAAATTTTCATTTAGGGTTCATCATTCCTGAAATTGGCAATGGGAAAAGGACATTTTCGAAAATTCGATTTAAGAGCATTGGGCAAAGAACCGGAATTAGGAGTGTTTTTTCTACTCCCGAAAAATGTAAAAATGCTTTTTAAGGCACGAATATTATCTCATAAATGCGTTGAGAGAAAATTCTTAAAATACGGCGTTTTTTTGGAAGGCAACTGATCTGCACTAACCTTTTAAAGTAGATTTATTATTCAGCCCTGTATAATAAAGCTGGAAGTGAATTCTCAAATTAAGTTTATAAGCTCCTTCATATACATACATTGGTTTTTACGGTATAAATATGCAAACAACCACTCAACATCATTACCCAAAGGCAGAAACCAAGGTGAAGACCTCGTTCATTTTTTTTTTTTAAATTAAAGGAGGTAGGCTCTATCTCAACAGGCGCTTTATGGTACCATCTAAAGGCATAAGAGAGCCTCAATTATCAACTTTCAGAAGAATTTAAACATTCTCTTTTCAAGACGGCCCTAATATTAGATAAGTCAATTTATCGATACCTAAACCGACTAAACTTCAAAAGGATACTTAGCATTACGGTTCTAAGACAAAAAGACAAAAAGTTTCATTGAATATTCCGCACAATTTGAATATTCCTCTGAAAGCCATAAAAAATTCATGATGGCGTCTTCTGTATTGTCCATTGTTCGTTCTTTGGTCTTATTGTTTTTTCCATGAAATCTTTTGATCATTTTGTTTCATCAGTTCGTGCCATACAATCAGGATATTGAATTCAATTTCATCATTTACTGCCATAGTCTTCTCGTATGTTCTTTGTCTTTCAGTTTTCGGTTTTTGGGTTTTTGGTTTTTGGACTTTTTGAACGTTTCTTGTTTTTGTTTCGGTGGGAGTGGTTTTATTTTCCCCTGTTCTCCAAGGGTTTATAATTCCAATGAATCATGAAATCAGATTATATTGTTGTATGAAGTTTATTACAAGCCCACTGGTTGTAACTATCGAACGGTGGTAGTATTAATTATTAATTGGCATGTGATAGGACGCAGTAGTCATTTTTCAACCACCAAACCACATCAGACCCAGGGGGTAAACCCCCAATTTCTCACAATGTCCTTGTTGAATGAAAATGTAATATGAGTACGATTTCAATTGAATGACAGTTAGATTAAATTTTAAGGAAAACAAAAATGTGTTAACAGTGTTTTATTTCATAAATAAGTAAAACAGCGAATAAAGTCGAAGGACATGCTGGGGATTCATGCCCTTCAACATGCAAGCATGGCGTCTATTTATAAGGGTCTACTGTGCCTATAAAATATTCCCTGGGCCTCGAATAGGTATTCTGCAGGATACGATTGTAGAATTTAATGAATTTCAAATGGTATCTGGCGAACAACTCGGTGCTTGTTTAGTCTTTAATATTCTATTTTCTTCCTTGATCATCCACATAAGAGGAATTCATACTCGATGGAGATGTCGTCTTTGCCATCGCAACGCATATATGGAGAATGTGAATAGGGTAAGAAAAAATAATAATAATAATACAGCAATAATTTGGGTTTTGAAATATCGACTTAATCGTGTGACCATGTAGAAGCTTTAGGCAGGATTTAGAGTGTTAAGTAAAAAATTTATTGGATGTCGTGTAGGCGTATGTAGAATTTCGTAACCCGAATTCATTCTTTCCCTAAAGATATTGCGGCTTTTACTGCTAATTACTCCTGTTTGCTATAAGTTATTCGAAGGTTGCAGTCATGTGAAACTTATGGTCCTTAGTCGGGTATGTAACTTGATAAATGTTGCTGTGGCTTGAGCGAAATTAAATTCTTTTCTTGTCTCTGTTTAGTTGTTCGTCGCCAAATAATTGTACCCCACGTACATGCTGACTTATTGTTATACAGGACGTTCACTACTCTCTTCTTAGTCACTGAATTATTAGCAGTCTTATTTATTCTCCCGTTAGTCGGTTAGAGTATAGTAATTAAAACTAACTAGGCATTATTATTCAGGATCGGACGGCGACGGTGCCTTAAATATCTGGAGGCTGTAGGTTACTTTCCTATCGAGAAATACTGTCAAGCACGTACGCACATTCGCTAAGGAACGTTGTTTCATAAAAAGAACAGCACAAAAAAGGTAATGGTGGAAAGTGTCCGGGTTAGGATTTAATTGATCGAGTGTTTTTGTTGGTATTAAATTCCTGACGTACGAAATTAGATACAACTCAACAGATATTAGAAGTGATATGGGTACAGATGACATTGCTATTTTCAGAGTTCAAGTCCTCTTCTTGTTACCGAAGAACTGGTGGCAAATTTCAGAACATTAAATTACTTTCAAAGGTTGTATGTCGCTGTGGTTCTCTATTTTTATGTATGTTCACTTTTGTGCGGGCGTTTGTGTAAAAAAAAAAACTAATTATCCCGCTGCGAGGGTGATGGTCATTTCAATGACATAAGAGTTTCGCGACGAACATTGCAACATCCATTGCTTGAGAAGAAATTTCTCAACTGTGTTTGTTCATCTGACCAACACAAGCTAACAACACCTTCACTGAATGAAACCCAGATTGGCACCGATATTACTTAGACCGTGTGTTCTTTTCATACCGCGGGATTGTTTATCAACTTCGGCTACATTATGAGCTATCTTATAACTTGGTTTTGGCTTTACGTGGCATATCACCCACTATTATTTACTATACAGAACCTCAATAATGTTTCATTTTTAAAGGAATCCATATTTTATCTGATCCGATTATTAGCTGAATGTTAGGAGCGGTATCTTTTTGACTTTGTGGGGGTAGGAAGTATGATGCCGAACATGGGCAATGATTCGCTTTACTCGCCAACACAGACGTAGTCAAATTGTTCGCAGAGAAAATAGATGTGAAAAAATTAACACAGTTTAATCTGTTGTTTTTATGTCCTTTATTAATCCCTGGTGATGACTCTTAATTTCTTACACTGTACATTATAATAAATTATTATAGGTTTCAATTGAAGAACTTGTATTTAGTTTTTTTTTACAGGAAAGGATCGCGACTCAATGTAACTATTGAAAAAAAAAATACGCTTTTTCAAATAATCATCATCATCAAAATATAAGCTCGACTTCGCTATGCGATCATCATCATCATCGGCACTACAGCCGTAAATCGGTCTTGGCCTTATTTAGCAAGTCCTGAGGCTTGTTAAATTTTCCATAATGATTTGTTTTTTCCGGGCAAGGTCATTAGTCTTGCGCCAGAGGCTCCCCGACGGGGAATCGAACCCCGGTCTCCCGCGTGACAGGCGGATATACTAACCACTATACTATCGAGGAGCCCTTTGACAAATAATACACCGTTTAAAAGATTACTTTGGTAATCATGAAATTATTTTACGAAGAAAATATCCGACACCACCATTGCTCGACCGCGACTTGACACTGAACTTAGATTCAGTGAAAAGATTGTAGTACGTATCATGTGACTATCTGCGGTGACGATTGAGTAACGGCTAGTTTGGATTAGGGATGGAAATCGAATTTCGAATTCGCACAGCTATTAGCCAATCATCACTGCGCTCTTATCACCAATCTTCTTATTCGCATGCCTCAGTGAGGTGAATAATACTCGCGCATCATTCGACAGTTGCTGGACATACGAAGGATAAAAATAACAAAAGAAAGAGCGCAATAACTTCGGGGTTGGCTTAGCTTGTGCGCCGGTTGCAGTTTCTGAGAATGACCTACTGCCCTAGTGTTACGGCTGTGGTGATCTCAGAGTGCATTGAACCGTAGGGAGACAGAATTATGGAGGAAAGGAAATGTGGCCGGTACTATTCACCTGCGAAATGAGATCGTTGATCCCAAGCGAATGGCATGTCTGGGGAAAGTCAATAGGACGCCGCTGACGCTTGGGAAATACTCAGCGTGAGAACCAGACTCTAAGACGCTGAAATAACCCCAGCGGCTTTGCTATAATGCAACAGCGTTGTTTGGTTAGACTTGTTGTTGCTAACCGATATGATGTGATTTCCGATGGAAATCTCATGAGCTAGCAAGATGGAGTTGCCGTATGGCAAAAGGGTAGCTAAACTCAATTATGCATTATCTGCATAGGATAATGAGTTTAGCTATGCGTCCTTTGGTAAATCAATGATTCTCGGGTGAATACCCAATGGTGGGATAGGGGTTAGTATGACACGCTGAAAGCGCTCGAAATAAGGCAGAAATCATGGTTGGGATTGTGGGTTGGTTCTCCATGTAATATAGAGAACCCCCACAACTTCGCTGCTACTCCATGACACTCCACAGGCAAAGCAAGGTACCTCTAACTCTTCGCCGACTCAAATAACCAGTATGTTCGCCACAGTACCAACAGGAGAACAGAAAGACCATAGGGAAAGGAGATTTCAATTTACACTGATTTTGAATGTCTGGAGATTATATTGACAAGAAAACACATAATGATGCAGAGCATTCCACATTCAAGTGGTTCGGCTAGAGAACGATTTTGTCTGTCTATTCCTTTTATCCTCGATAGTATAGTTGATAGTATACCCTCCTGTCACGCGAGAGACCGGGGTTCGGTTCCCCGTCAGGGAGCCTCTGGCGCAAGACTAATGACCTTGCCCGAAAAAAAAAAAATTTAATCATTATGGAAAATTTAACAAGCCTGTGGGGATAGAAGTCGGGTGTGCCGGCGTACGGCACGGATTCTCTTCTATCCCCATCTTCACTTAAAGTTCCGCCAGAAATTGTTCACAGGAAAAACAAAACAAATCTCCACAACACACCGTCCACAAGGAGAAAGTAAAATGAAGCACTTTTTATTGGTCTATTGTAGTGAATGGTATTTTATTTATTTGACCGTTCACAAGCACTTTAAAACTCTGGTACAAATGAACTGAATTTATAAATATGCACAATACTGTTTAATGCCCAGCAGATCTTAATTAATCCTCGCTTGAGGTTTTTTTACTCGCGACTTCAAGTGCTGTGGTTGTTGACTATAATTTGCGGAATTGACTCACACGACTCAACTAACACTCGGGGGTTGAAAATCCGCGACTACTGGATGTACGCATCCTCGGCGCGCTACGAGGAGCGGAAGACGGGCCGACCGACCGGCTCGGTCGACTGATGAAAAACGACTCAGAGTTGCTCTGCTCGATGCAGAGCCACTTCGCAACTGGGATGAGTTTCCTCGAGAGAGATAGTGTTTCTTTCGTGGTGAAAACAAGAAAGAAGGACTTGGTAATGTATGTGTATGTGTGATCATACACATCACCGTGTTTATCGGTGCATTTAGCAAAGGATAAACGAAACCTGAAACGAGGGAAATGGAACAAAGGTAAAAGCGACCTAAGGCATCGGCCTGTAATGAGGGTCGGCTAAATAAATAAGCTGAATTGGGTGCTAATTGGGGTTTCTGTTTGTTCATGCCGCTAGTCATGAGAAGCAGATCCAGAAATATGGGAAGGCAAAGAGATCGGGTAGATCATTGTCTAAGCTATGCATTGCAGCTGTAATGATAGCCGCAGTGCGCCATGCACATGGTGCTAATTGATTTTAGCTTATTTACAGGGAATTGGTGTTTATTGCATCGCTGCCAAGGGTAAGTATACCATACCTATTTGCATTTGCCTATGCTGTAGGATTTAATTTATGGTTTAAGACGCGAGATGCGTATATTTGCTTTTGTCCCTTGGGTATAGGTCGCCAGCCAATGTATATGGTGAGGCTGGGAATATGCGACGCAATATTTATGATCCCCGTTATGATGGTTACATCATATGTAAACCAAATTATTTCATTTTCAGAAATTCTACTGCTACTAAATGCGTATGTAAAATTGGGATTTACCTGGCAACCGAAGATGCCGCATTGGGCTTGGGATTTATGATGTTTGGAACAGAATTCTTAAAGGGAATTTTGAATTCGAATAATTGAATGAAAGGCAAGAATTCTCTTCCAGGAGCTTTTAGGTAATACGTTTGATAAACTTAATGCGTGAACCATTTACAGGTGCTAATGCGATTGCATTAGCAGAAACTAATGAATGGTGGGTTGTAGTTATGAGTGTTATTCGGGTAAGTAGACAGTGGGGTTTGGCGGAACCGCCACAAGCCTCAGGACTTGCTAAATAAGGCCAAGACCGGTTCCCGGTTGTAGTGCCGATGATGATGATTCCTTTGATCGCACGACGAATATAACTTTTATGTCTCGGTGCTCTCGAAAGAATAGGCTGGTGCTAGTGATTATATACTGGTAGTCTGACCTCCAAAATATTGGCAATACTTATTACCAAGGAATCACTGAGTAAACAAATTGCTTGCTTATGGATGGATATATGGGCAGACGCAGAAGAGAAATTGAATCCTAAGCCCCGAATGTTACGCTGATGGACGCGAAACTCTCGAGTTCTTGCAACAGCTTGGCAAAAAAAAAAAAAAAAAAAAACCAACATATCTTCGGTGTGAGATCATATAACGATGTTCGCGATGGTTGAGCATAAATGTGTTATAGTGTCTAAAGTTAATAGTTTTAACCGCTGACGATCCACTGAATATATAAGAAGCTTTCACTCATATCAACTGCCCGGAATGGGAACTATGATGAACGTAAATCTAAGTAAATCATGATGGAGGGACATAAATATGAATTAATGGATTTTCATTATTATTTTTTTTTTATTACACTTCTCTCGGGAGAGACTAACCTATAGCGCCGAGTGGGTGCCCCGAAATGCCACCAAATAACTGTTGTCGTTCTTTTTGAACAGTTGCAGGTTGTAACGCTCCGGGAACACTCGCGTGGGAAGGGAGTTCCGCAGCTTTCCCGCTCTGTAACGGAACGAGTTCTGATGTAGGGATGTTCGCGCCGTCGGGAGATGAACCTCAAACTGCTGCGATCTGTCGAATTGTTTTATGACCTTGGGTCAATAGTAAATAAAAAAGAACAGTGCACTCGGAAGAAGAGGAGGAAAATAAGAAAAAGAGAAATTCCGGGTAGATATTTGACAGAATGTATGTCAGTCCGGTTGAACTTTATAGGACAGGCGGCCTTTATTGTTCGATTGGTTTTATAGTTCGGTATGAGTCTTCATCGTTTGGCCAGTCTTTATAAATTACATCATAGTTCAGGCGGTCTTCAGTCGATTTTTATAGTTCGATTGGTCTTTATATTTCGGTCGATCTTTATAGTTCTCTGTGGTTTTTTTTTATTTCTTTTTTTTTTAAATAAAAAGAGCAGAACACTACAGAGTAATATAACGGTATCGTTCCAGACCGGCTCTCGAAGAGCCAACCCAAAATGGAGACACTGAATGCGTTTATCGCGTATTGCGACGATAGTGAAGAACGTGTGATTCGAACTGACGTTATGACGGTTAGAATCACTAAAAAATTGAACCAATGCTTAACACATCAGGCCACTGTCGCGTGTACGAATTCGATTTTCAAACTCAAGTACATTTAACTGACGTGGAATTGCTGTGTTATTGCTTGGTATACGGCTGATGCATTTTCTTATTCGATTTTCGTTTGGTCTTCACTATTTGCTTGTGTATTGTGTGTATATCTGTTAGAAACACCACACTACTCCCTCGTCAGTAACTTTGTTATGATCAACTTCGTGTGCGGACGACGGAGCGAGGGACGAGCGAGCGAGAGGACCTTGGAGCAGACGAGTGTGCCGGTGCTCTATGCGGAAGTCGTGATCGTAGTAGTAAGCCCTGTTTATAGATCACGTCGGCTTGTTGCGTTAATCAAGGATAGTGAAGACGGTGATTTGAACATACGATGAAACGGGTAAAATCGAAGCATTGAAGCACCGGGCTACTGGTCGCGTGTACAAATTCGATTTCTAAACTCAAGTACATTTAACGGGCGTGGAATTGCTGTGTTATTGCTTGGTATATGGCTGATGCATTTTCTTATTCGATTTTCGTTTGGTCTTCTTCACTATTTGTTTGTGTATTGTGTGTGTATCTGTTAGAAACGCCACAAGTTCACAACCTATTCCAAATGAATCCCCCTCACATGTCAACTCCATTCAAGGTTGGAGATGTGTCAGGACCGTAACAGAAGTGCGAAAAGAAAATCCTTGCGAAACCACGGTATATTTTCCTGCATTGCACTACACTCGCATTTATTCTGGGTGAATACCAGAATTTGGTATTAACGCATGGGTGTGGAAGTCATTCTTTTTACTTGATCTATGACACAGGATGCGTGTACAGAAAAATACAACTGTTTCTACTATCAACATACATTTTTGTGTGATACCTATCATCAATCCACGACGGGCGATGCTAGTGAAATCCGAAACAAATATTTCGGGACAGGAGAACGTGCGACAGAAAGGCTTTCAAGTATTACACCTCGCTTTACACCCCCTCTCAAACAATTAATATTCAATCATCCTTGCATCCAATAATCATTTTGCCATTCGCGCCTCTTAAACAATCCTCAAGTATTTTGCATACAATGCAATACACGCCTTTTTCCCACAAACAATTAAAATACAATCACTATATATATACAAATAATCACTCATTCGTTCAGAAGCAAAGCGCTGCCGCCTTTTCTACGGGCAATTAATTCATATCGCATACGTTGCGATAATTACCCATTCATACCCACCTTCTAAAGCCAAAACAATTATCATATATCAATGTAATCAAACACTTGACCCACTCCCCAAGGCCACTCGCTAACTGCATTCTGCTTCGCATTTGAAAAACCAAGCGAGCACCTGTCCGCGGACCTACACGGTCTCATATTTCAAATACATATTTTTTTGCCGGGAAACAAATGTGATACAAGATATATAACACGGTCGGTGTCTTCAAAGGCTTTTGACGACGATATATTTGAGCGTCAGAAAAGTGCCGAGTTCGGCGAAATATCAGACACAGCAATGAAGCGCAAATATTCGTATGATACGATTTGCACACACGGACAATGCCCTATAATTGGTTCTTCGTATGGAAGCAATTAAGTAATTGCTCAATTCATTGCCGCTGCATTTTTAGCAGGACAAATTAAACGATTATTGAAAAGTGCGAATGGCCTGTGACAGGCAAATAACCCCAGAATAGGTTACACATGCTGGGTGAGGAAAATGCATCATCTGCACTTTCTCATCAATAATTTGGTATATAAAGAGTAGTTGCAAATGGGATTTTTGAGCAGTGTAATAACCAAACAAGAAGACTGCGGCCCGATGCATAAGAACAGCGGGTCTTCTTGTTTTTAAATAAAAGTATAAAGTGCAAATAGAAGTAAATATAAACTTGTAACGAGTAGAACTAAATATAGACTTGAAATTGTTAGTAAAGTAATTGTATTGCCAGTGAAATAAAGTTTAAAAATAAAAATAGAAAGGAAATTGGTATATAATTTCGAGCCAAGAATCCCCAGGAGAACACCAGCGGCGACAAGATAAAAGGAGCACAGTCCCGTTGAAGAGATCTTGCAGGAGGCATCAGTTTAAATACCGAGGGAAGAGATCCAGCTCGTAGAAGCCGTCTTGAATACTGTAAGTAACCACAAAGGGAAGCGATCCAACGCGAGGGACCCACACCATAAAAAGGTCTGTAAGTAACGACAGTTCCCTTATAACCCTATACTATATGGTTTCCAGCGTGGGGCCATAATAAAAGTATAAATAAAAAACCCTAACCAAACACCTTCATGATAACTAAATAATTAATGTTAATATCTGGGGTTACGCTCAGGTGTTACACAAGCCTTAGGAAACTAAAAATATTTGAGTCAAATTTCTGTATTTATAAAAATATAGTAATTTCATTTACGAGTGTATGATGAAAGTTGAATGGGAAACGCATTAGGCTTTGTGCTTTAACCGGCTTAGTGTCGTGATCGGTAAGCTGGGTCAGTAGTAGCAGAAAAAGGAGGTTGTAAAATTTGGCAGACATGGTATCCGTTTGATATCCGCAAATGTCGAAACGGCCTTGCCTAAAAAATACCTTCTTCACAACTTCACTTGTTAATTTAGCTATAACCAACGTTTCGTCAGTTGAACCAGGTTTTACAACCAGACAAACGTCTAAGCATTTCAACAAATTGCATAGTCGAAATTTAAAAGAACGGAAGCAAATTGTTCATAAGCGGCAGAGCTCCAGCCCAGGGCTGCGTTCCTCTGAAGTGGTTCAACTCTGAATATAAGGTAAACCTATGAGACTTACATGCCACCTATTGCGCCCCCTAGTCTCGTTCAAAATACCCTCTCCAAGGTGAACAATCCCACACTTCAACAGCAAATTATTTGTTTTCAGATCTCAATTGATTGGGTCGTCTTTTATAACTTGGATATCATGAGCCACTTCGTCGCTTAGGTGACACGTAACAATGCATTCCCTTTGTTATAAATTACTTTCTCCAAAATGCTGGTATAGTCAGGATTACACTCCACGGCGCAATCTTATTAGAAACCCAAGTATATGACGATGTGTCCGATAAGCAAATGCGACACAATGTCAGCGCCAAAAATCAACCAATTCTCCTAATCTACTCCACAATGAATCACTTCAACCTGAACTCGGATTAAGAGAAAGAAAGTGGGTCGGTGATCATTCGAGATGAGATCGTATCGTTAGGTGACTATTTTCAATCAACTGCGGCTCATAATAGTTGGATGAAGCCAAAATGAAATGAATATGACGATAAATTCAAGCGACCGGGATCTTTTTGAGCAATCAGAGTGGCTGTTCCCGTCATTTTTGGAATATATATTTCCGGTGTCTGTGTCAATAGTGCTAGCAAGTAGGTTCAGCGTTGGTTAAAATTATTGTAGTCAAATTCTAGGAGGATTGGTTATGATAAAGTCAGTAAAATCGAATTGGACAAGTTGAACAGTGCCGGTGTATGGGTTCACGACATATTTTAACATTAAAAAACCCCGGAACGATTTTTATAACATATTCTGGGCAGGCATTGTGCTCCCATTCGATCATCTCGAAGAATTCTTCTTTATCGACTTTGGGGGACGGAAATTCGACTGAATATTTTACACATCACGCTGTGATCATATAATCAATCCTTAAGTTTTATGGAAGGAGCATTTTCAGGGTTTGGTAAACGGAGAGCGCTGACAAATTGAAAGCGCTCCTACTGATAGACACAGGTTACGTAACTCTCTATCGAGCACAATGGAAAGTGGCAGAGGTTCAAAGCAGCTCCAAAAATAGCTCCAGGCTGGAATTGTGGTCCCGTGATGTTAAATTGTGGAGAGACCACAGTGCCGCAGACGGTTTTTGAAATACCAGTGCAAATCCCAGATAACTATTTAAGTTAATCATGGCCAATGTTAGCCAAATCGAGATGTCCTCAACAATGTCCAAACTTTCAAACAACTTTAATGCACTTCCAGAAGGAAAGTTAACCGGTGTAACTTTGTTCAACCTGGCGTTGTAGAAAGTGACCCATGATTCGACGAGAGGTAGTCTTGCATTGGTCCATCTACATACTGGCTTATGTAGACAATATTAGCATCGTCTGTAGATCAGCAGGAAATATATAAGAAGCTTTCACTCAAGTCACCTGCCCGGCGTGGGAACTATGATGAACGCCAATCTAAGTACATCATGGTGGAGGGACATAAATATGAATGAATGGATTCGTATTGTGACGCATATGACAATCAGTACTAGAATATTCTATAAAGTCCAAAACAAGGTACTAGAATATTCTAGAAAGTACTGGAAAACTGGAGACGATGGGCAGTAGAAAATTCGAGCCTATGGAACGGTCGGAAACGAAACGGAGAGAGATGAGCAAACGGTATAAATACGTCGCACGCAGATCAGGGAGATAAGTAAGAAGTAAGCAGTCTCCGGTTACGGAGATTATTCTTCCCGGGATGGAGATTTATATTCCATATTCCATCAAACCAAGTCGATCTGATAAGCCTCAGTTTGATAAAAAATGCGAGCAGATTACAGCGGAAAAAAACAGAGCTTTTAAATAATAGCACTCCAATCCCACCGATGTAAACAGAACGAATTCTGTTAGAATCAGAAACGCGTGCAACCAGTCGATTGATACTGGGAAGAAGGCGTACAACGACAGAGTGATCAATAAATTCCATGAATGCCCAGCTGGATAGCATTACTGTCTGTTATCTAAAGTGACGGAAAAGACCTTTTAACCCTTATAACTGATATATGGATATCTGTGATTGAGGGGCATGATGAGTAAAGGGCGGTCGCATTGTATATCTCCAAGACTTTTGACTGCGTTTGGCACCGTGCATTGCTGAGCAAACTTCGTTCATACGGACTTTCCCAGCAGCTTTGCGATTGGACGAAAAGCTTCCTCGAAAATCGATCGATCCGAGTTGTGGTGAACGGAGAGTGTTCGGATCTGTATCCTGTTAATTTCGGTGTGCCTCAATGTTCTATTTTGGCTCCAACCTTGTTATTCATCATCATCATTATCGGGATTACAACCGGGATCCGGTCTTGGCCTTATTTAACAAGTATGAGGCTTAAATTAAATTTTCCATAATAATTTGTTTTTCCGGGCGAGGTTATTAGTCTTGCGCCAGAATCTTGTTTTTACTTCATATAAATTATTCGTTGGAGTCAACGGATAACCGAGTGTTCAGTATGTGCGGATGATAGTACGTTTGTTTCCTCTTTTTCGAGTGACCGGCCGATTAGTGCATCAACGTCGCACCATCTGAGATGTAGCCAGATTGACTCCCTGAATCGGGATCTGGATAAGGCCCTGCAGTAGGGAAAGGCCATTCTCGCCGATTTCAATGCAACGAAAACACAATATACAACATTCATAAAGAAAATTCGATCGTCTGTTGTACAGGTGATGATGAATGACCACGTCTTCGAATCTGGGGAAAGTTTGAAATTGCTCGGCGTCGCGGTCAGTGGGAATGTATCGTGGCATAAACACGTGTCGAACATCGCCAGGTCCGCCTCTGGAAAACCGGGTTATCTTTTTAGAGCCAACAAATATTTTACTCCGGTCCAACTTCTTCTCCTGTATTAATCCCAAATTAGATCCGTGCTTGAATATTACTCTCATGTTTGGAGCTCGGCCGCCGACCTACTTGAGAGCATACAGAGACGAGCGATCCGCCTAATCGGGGATACGGCACTGAGGTCAGGACTACACTCGGTATCACATCGAAGGCGCGCCAGGTCTCGATCTGTTTTACAGATATTTTCACGGGTCCTATTCTTCGGGGATTCTTGGTATTGTACCGCGCAATTCGGTTTACATGCGCTCCACAATACAATCCGAGGGATCGTACTAATTTGCGGTTCATCTTCCAACGGCGCGAACATCTCTGTATCAAAACTCGTTCCGTTACAGAGCGAGGAAGCTGTAGAACTCCCTTCCCGCACCAGTGTTTCCGGAGCGTTACAACCTGCAGCTGTTCAAGAAGAACTGCAACGATTATTTGGTAGCATCTCGGGGTGCCGCTATAGGTTCTTCTCTCGAGAGAAGTATAATTTAAAAAAAAAAATAGGGTTTCTCATCCAAACATATAACGAGATAACCTTCGTTTTTCCAAATGGGGGTACAGGGGTATCCTTTGGTTTTGCCTATAGGTTCGCCTTTCCCGAGAGATGTATTAAAAAAAATTAAATTTAGTCTCACGATATCTGAAAAAGAGGGGGGGGGGGGGGGGGGCATGGGGTCTAAGGATCATATGGACAAGGTTAGTTCGAATGTTATCTAACTATTTAGATGGAGGGATGGTGGGAAAGAGAGGATACAAGTCCGGTAGGTCTTGAGTGCGATAAACCCAGATAACGTCTTTGGCGTCTGATAATCCGCGCTTTGGTCGATGTGTGTATGTGTGTGTATTTGTTACGTCTTGTACTGTCGGACACCACAGTAATGAAGGCGCAACTTAAATACCATGCAGATACATAAAAATTACTCGTGAAAAAGGACATAGTTGCTATCACAATGGTCGAAGCACGAACCTCATATTAGAATATTTTGTTAACTTGATTTGCAATTACTAGGTGTATGCATAAGTTTTTTCCAACTTCTTTGATAAACAAAAAAATTCATAATTTTCCAGGGAAATTAATTTTTTTTTATTCAAAATATTGGCCATCGGCTTCTACACATTTCGCCCATCTTTTAGGTAATGTATGAATAGCATGCCAGAAAAACTGTTAGTCTTTCGCGGCAAACCATTCGTCGAGCCATTTTCCAACTTCCTCGAAATCGCTGAATTGCTGCTCTGCGAGCGCGTGCCCCATTGTTGCGAAGAGGTGATAGTCAGATGGCGCCAGGCCTGGGGAGTACGGCGGGTGCAGAAGGATGTCCCACCCAAGCAATTTCAAGGTGTCTTTCACTAGTTTTGCTGTGTGCTTCGTGCTTTTCGCTTTCGCCATCTCTTACAATAGTTAAACCAGAAAAAACGTGTGCATACAACCTTTTTTAAAAAATAATAAAATCGAGAAAAAGCATCCTCTTCCGGCCTCATAACTGCCTACGGCCCCTTAAGTATGAAAGATCTTTACACTAAATTCGCTACAATGTGATTTGAGTGATTCCTAGGTTCTGTGCACGGCATTGAATCGGCTGATTTGGCTCATTTTGACCTGAAACATTTCCAGACACGATATTTTAGGTACCTCTATCCAAGCGGGCTCGAACTGACACAGGAACATTGAATATATTGACTCACATTTATCCACCTTTGCACGGACAGCCTGCCTGTGATTGGTCAATTATTACGACTGAAATAAGTAGGAAGTGGTCTTAAAATTGCAAACACCGACTCGATCTTTCCGGTTGTAATTTTAAATAATTTACAAGCGTTGCTTGTTCGTGTACTTCACCATGATAAAAATGTAAACCCCGACTGAGGTTCTGACATTGACAGATCTTGAAAAAAGTTTAAAGGTGCGTTCGTATTAAAATGAAGAAATTGTTATGTTCCTTTGGAAAACCCTTGTGTTATGTCCTTTTTGAAAAATCCTTTTGTTACGTCCCTTTTAAAAAACCATTATGTTATATCTCATTTGAAAACCCTTTTGTTATGTACCTCTTAAAAAATCCTTAAGTAAGATCCCTTTTGAAAAACCCTTTTGTTATGTCCTTTTTGAAAAACCCTATATCTTCATTTACGCTTAAAACTCGAGTCACTGATGAACATTTTTTTTTGCCGGGAAAACTTCGATAGCCAAAAATCAAAAAGCTAGGTTTACTATGTTTTATGTGAAGTGCTTCTGCAGTAGCTGAGGCACTGACTTGGAAACTAGGTGTGGAAACAATGGTGTACCACCGCCACGAATTTTTGACAACGTTTATAATATCGTGGACACCTTTATACAGTACCTTTATATTAGTAAAGGTAAATATGACGAGGAGGCAGGACAATGGAGGAAACTCCATAACCACGAATTGGAAAAGCTATATCGCAAACCTATAATAGTGGGAGTAATCAAGTCGCGAAGATTAAGATGGGCCGGACACGTGACGCGAATGGGCAACGATAGGACCGTGCATAGAATTCTTGACGGTAGACCAACGGAAAAGAGACCGGCAGGACGGCCGCGACGGAGATGGGAGGACAATGTTAGGTTTGACCTTGAGGAGATCGGATCGAATGGTCAAGCGTGGAAGGAGAGTGCCCAGGACAGGGAACGATGGCGAAGCCGAGTCGGTGAGGTCATGAACTTCCGGGCTCCTACAGGCCAATAAATAATAATAATAATTTATATTAGTAAAGAATACAATTCTGACCCTTATAGTATAGTAGTCGTGGAGAGCTTAGATGTCCGTGGCCTACCCTTAAGGTGGATACAGTCCACCCGCGAGTTTAAGACCACACTTACATATCTTATAGTGTATACAACGTGCTCAACAATTTATGACCACTCTTAGAGTATCCTAGGTAATCTTGTATTACTGTTTATACGTTCCTCGCCCTTCTGACTACTTATGCCCCTGCATGTTTTCCCTATTCTTCCGTTCACACTGTTCAGTGGGAATTACTGGTATTAGCCAAACCCGTTTGTGCGCGTGCGTTGCAGTCAGTTCTTATCCATTTTGAACTACATCCGGTTGTCCGTTGTGTATGTGGCAGTACTCAGGTTCAACTGAGGAGCCTGCGCTAATGTGGCAGTGGGGTAACATATTTATTAATTTTTCAGCGCCAAATTATGGCAAGCGACGGAATCTGATATTAACTTCAAGCATCTCTATCAGAAGGCGCGAGGCTAATAACCTTGCCCGTAAAAATAAATTATTATGGAAAATTTAACAACCCTCGTGACGTGCTAAATAAGGCCAAGACCGGATCCCGATTGTAGTGGCGATGATGATGAAAATTCATGACCTCGTTAACTCGGCTATGCCGCCGTTCCCTGTTCGGCTCACTTTTTCTTCACGCTTCACTGCCTGATCCCATTTCTTCATAGTCACGCCTTATATTAAGCTTCCATCTCAAAGATAATCTGCGAATAACCCTTTTTTAATTGTATAATTTTACTTGTCTCAGGAAATGCAAACCGCTAGCGTTGAATCGGTGGCTCGAGATCTTATTTCGTCTTGGCCGGGACCATCAGCCAAGTTTCGAAGGATGATCAGACATTTCCTCAAAATCATTTCTCTGAGCTCCTAGTTTAATGGGATGGTATTGTATTTCTCCGGGACGCTGGACATGTGGGCCCAATCTACCACTCAGTAATCGTGTCGAACTGCCTCAACAGCAAAGGTTGTCAGTTGAACCTACATATGCATAATCAAAAATTTGACACAACCACCGCCTCAGTAATTGAGGCGAAATGACAAGGACTGGTCTGGACTGCCACTTTTTAGTTATTTAGGTGGCGCCCCATACCATGGTTACCATGCGCTTCAATCAACAACTTGCCTCACTTAGCCCGTTATTTTCCAAACCACTTCTTGAATCACCTGCGAAGATGATTGAGATCGCCACCAATTTTTCATCTCAGGTGACATATTTCAAGATGTACTCAAACACTCTTCCAGCTGTGGCATTGGTATTCACCTACTCCATGTGGCCTAGTCATTTTAGGCCGTTGATGTACCCCTTCTTGGCTGAGTTGAGGTTGCAATATGCGATCTAACCTTTGCTGTTAGAAATTCTTTTTCCAATACCGTTAACCCGGACGGAATCAAATTTTTCACAAAGAATTATACGCTGAAAACGACCAAAGCTATAACAACTAGTCAAATAAAAATAGCAGGATTGCTGTCTAAACCAATAAACATCTTTAATGGACTCCGACAAGGGGGCGGTCTGGCCTGCCTCCTTTCAACCTAGCGTTGGAGAAAACAATCTGTGACTCTATCGTTACAACTAGAGGGACTATTGTCGCCAAGTGCTGCCAAATACTTGCCTACGCAGAAAACATCGACATCATCGGTAGATTCGATTCGGCTGTACAGGACTCCTTCACCCAGATCGAGCTCTATTAAAGCTCAAGAGCCACGATTGGGGTGATTGAGGTCTTTAATAAACATTCGTTTGTATTTCTTGACAAGGCGTTTTCATGGACAGGGCTTCGTAAGCAACAGAAAATTGGAAAGCGCGGTTTTTCATCAAATTTCTGATATGAAATTCGGAGTTAATAGTAAATAGGAGGACTCCTTCCCTGCTTTCCTGGCTGAGTTGGTAAGGAGTTTGCATCGCGTGCTGCTACTGCTATTTTTATAGCTCGGAAGTCAACTTCCTATTCACACCTGTAAAATGGTACCACACTACTGTAGCGGGAGTTAATTACAGGTGGCTGTGGCCATACATTACCATATTATTTGTTTTTTGAATTGTCTTAAGGAATTGCAATCTACAGGCCGGAATTCCCATTCAAGGAACAAATATGTAAACAAGCAATCAATTTCAGTTGATTTCAGGCAACGTATTATATAGTACAAACATCCGTATCGGGTTAACCCATATATGTCGATAAGGTGGTAACACCCGATGTCAATTTTTTAAATCGCGTTTTAAACGCCGGCATAAGAATGTGATCTCACTATGTGTGTTCCACAAATTCTAATTTAATGCAGTCAATCACCATCCATAAAATAGTTTAAGTGACACCCGATATTCACTTTTGGATAGACTCGTGGTTGGGAATGGTAACTGATGAGGTGATTGATGCGATTTTCCATAATTCATTTCCAGTTATTATCTCGAAAATGATGTCAAAATATTCAAACTAAAGTGCATGTTTAAAATAACACTTGTGTGGCTGTTGTTATTGTAAACTTACCAACGCCACATTCGCCCCAAGGCAAAGAACCGAAATAAGCCCACACACGACTTGGGGCCAAGTTGAATGCCACATAGTAGGTCAAAGACTTAGTTAGCTGGGTAAACATTAAACAAATTTATTACCTCGAAATGCAAGAAGTGATTTTTCTCTCGGCTACAACAGGGTTTCCTTTTGAAAGACCCCGCCTATGCAGACGACACAGTGTCTTTGATTTGACTGTTGATCGACCCAAAGCGACACATTTACAATTGACTCGAATTTCATTTCGAAAATGGGAAATATACAGGACAGCCTAATATATGCACGTCCACGATAGTTAGAGAGATGCTTCATCAATAAGATATGTCCACTTCAGCGCTTTTAATTAGATTAACACAAATTTGTACCTTTATAAGCGCTCATAAATAAAGCGATTGCTGGGGTCATAAAAGCCCCCGACATGTGATGTGCTCGATGTAAGACGAAATGATCACTGGGCGCACGCGAGTGACCCTCTCGACATAGCAACATGGACACGACTGATCTCGTACCATCGGACATAATCTTAACGACAATTCCAAGCATTTTATTATATTTAATTTGAATACCTCATGGTTTCCTTTGGCTTTGTTTATATATCTACAGCACGTCGCAGGTAAAAGAATGTTTGACGTACCTTTCTACTATCCGGCTAGTTTAGTGCTAGTAAGAAAGGGTTTGCTACAAGCAGGACTATCAAAGTTATTATTATCGCCTTCATAGAATGCGTTTTTTAACGCGTTTCGAGGTCAAGGAACCAACCACGTTTAGCACCTTTAATGAATTATTAATCATGAGAGTATTTTGAAAACCTTTGGAGGCTCCTGTGCTTAGCGGGAATAAACGAGGCATAAAATCGCAATTATTGGGGCTTAGACCCGTCTCACGCGTTGAGATCTACGTGCGTTTGTACATTCGCAGATTCAACTGGCGAGTTTCTGCCGTTGTAATGACAAAATTATGCCAATTGCAGAACTTTGAAAATTTTAGTCCTAACTAATCCTTTGTTCGGCATCACAAGATAATGTAGATAAAAAAAAAACAGAGAAGGGATGAAATGGAAATGATTATGTAATTTCGCCTCACAAGGCAATCTAATATATCCACAGTCACTTTGTGATTTATCTCAACTCAACCACAGATTTTACCGAACAGGAATTCCCTTTCAGGACAAGTATTTTCAGAATTCTGTAACTCGTAATTGTAAAAAAAAAAATTAATAATAACAATAACATATTGGTGTTCTAGAGCGCGTTGATATTATATAAAACAATTTTCTTCGGGCAACAAAAAAACTCGTTGCTCCTCTTAAAAATTCTCGAATTCTGACGGGGTCGGTTTTGCTGTGACTGGTGGTTTTGCTAAGACCGCTCAAGAGTCGTGCGGGTTGCCGTCTCCGTGTTTGATTTAAAATAAAATTAACTAAGGCGCACCCAAGATCGACCTCCCAGGCGAAATGGCGACAATTAAATTGTAAGAAAGAAACGCTTTTAGCTATATGACATTCTCAAACATTGTAGCTACCAGGTGCATGTATACGTTTTTTCCGGCTTCTTTGATAAAAAAAAAGTAATTTTCTAGGGAATTGATACTGCGAAGAAGGCCTACAACGACAGACTGATCAATAAATTCCTTGAATGCCCAGCTGATTCGCGTCCCTTCTGGTCAATGGCAGACCCCCGTTAGTGTCGGGCAGTGGGACGTTAATCACAATTTCAAAAGATAAAGCCAATGTGTTCGCGAATTTATTTTCCGCGAATTCAAACACTGATGCGCGTCTTTTGGAACCACCTGTGATCGCGCCAGTACAGTCTTCGATGCGGGATGTGAGGTTCCGCCCGCGTACTATTCAACGCATTCTCCGTGGACTGGACTGTAAGAAGGCAACCGGCTCGGACGGAATACCAGCAATAGTCCTTAAGAACTGTGCTCCAGAACTATCGCCGGTTCTTGACAGACTCTTTCGCTTATCTTATGCACGGAGAAGATTTCCTACCTGCTAGAAGGTGATTCGAGTTCAGCTAATCCCAAAGAAGGGGAAAAAGTGTTCCCCACCAAATTACCATCCGATAGCATTACTGTCTATGTTATCTAAGGTGACGGGAAAGGTCATCAATGCCGAGTTAATTAAGTATTTGGAGTGCAACGGATTCCTCAATACGGATTCGATTGTCAATACGAATTACGTGGCAGGCGGTCCACGATTTAACCCTTATAACCGATATATGGACATCTGTGATTGAGGGGCATGATGAGTAAAGGGTGGTCTCATTGTATATCTCCAAGGCTTTTGACCGCGTTTGGCACCGTGCATTGCTGAGAAAACTACGTTCATACGGACTTTCCGAGAAGCTGTGCGACTGGACAAAAAGCTTCCTCGAAAATCGATCGATCCGAGTTGTTGTGAACGGAGGGTGTTCGGATCTGTATCCTGTTAATTGCGGGGTGCCTCAATGTTCTATTTTGGCTCCAACATTGTTTTTACTTCACATAAAGCTGCTGGTTTGCGACTGGACGAAAAGCTTCCTCGAAAATCGATCGATCCGAGTTGTTGTGAACGGAGAGTGTTCGGATCTGTATCCTGTTAATTTCGGGGTGCCTCAATGTTCTATTTGGCTCCAACCTTGTTTTTCATCATCATCATCATCGGCATTACAACCGGCATCCGGTCTTGGCCTTATTTAACAAGTATGAGGCTTAAGTTAAATTTTCCATAATAATTTATTTTTCCGGGCGAGGGAGACCTTTTAACAATTATAACTGATATATAGACATCTGCGATTTAGCGGCATGATGAGTAAAGGGCGGTCCCATTGGATATCTCCAAGGCTTTTGACCGCGTCTGGCACGGGGCATTGCTGAGCAAACTTCGTTCATACGGACTTTCCCAGCAGCTTTGCGACTGGACGAAAAGCTTCCTCGAAAATCGATCGATCCGAGTTGTTGTGAACGGAGGGTTTTCGGATCTGTATCCTGTTAATTGCGGGGTGCCTCAATGTTCTATTTTGGCTCCAACATTGTTTTTACTTCACATAAATTATTTGTTGGAGTCAACGGATAACCGAGTGTTCAGTTTTGGGGATGATAGTACGTTTGTTTCCCCTTTTTCGAGTGACCGGCCGGTCAGTGCATCAGCGTCGCACCATCTGCGATGTAGCCAGATCGACTCCCTGAATCGGGATCTGGAAAGGTCCTGCAGTAGGGAAAGACCATTCTCGTCTATTTCAATGCAACGAAGACACAATACATGGTACAACATTTATAAAGAAAAGTCGATCGTCTGTTGTACAGGTGATGATGAATGAACAGGTCTTCGAATCTGGGGAAAGGTTGAAATTGCTCGGCGTCACGATCAGTGGGAATGTATCGTGGCATAAACACGTGTCGAACATCGCCAGGTCCGCCTCTGGAGAACCTGGTTATCTTTTTAGAGCCAAGAAATATTTTACTCCGGCCCAACTTCTTCTCCTGTATAAATCCCAAATTAGATCCGTGCTTGAATATTACTCTCATGTTTGGAGGTTCGTTCCTAAGCATATCCTCGACCTACTTGAGAGCATACAGAGACGAGCGATCCGCCTAATCGGGGACACGGCACTGACGTCGGGACTACACTCGCTATCACATCGAAGGCGCGTAGCTGACCTCTATCTGTTTTACAGCTATTTTGGGGGACTCGTGGTATTGTTCCGCGCAATTCGGTTTACATGCGCTCCACAAGACAATCCGAGGGATCGCACCAATTTGCGGTTCATCTGCCAACGGCGCGAACATCCCTGCATCAGAACTCGTTCCGTTACAGAACGGGAAAACTGTGGAACTCCCTTCCCACGCGAGGGTTACCGGAGCGTTACAACCCGCAACTGTGCAAGAACAACTGCAACGATTATTTGGTAGCATCTCGGGGTGCCGCTATAGGTTCACCTCTCTCTCGAGAAGTATAATTAAAAAAAAGATAGGGTTTCTCATCCAAATATAACGAGATAACCTTGGTTTTTCCAATTGGCGGTATAGGAGTATAGTGGTTAGTATGCCCGGTTGTCACGTGGGAGACCGGGGTTCGTTTCCCCGTCGGGGAGCCTCTGGCGCAAGACTAATGACCTCGCCCGGAAAAATAAATTATCATGGAAAATGTAACAAGCCTCAGGAATTGCTAAATAAGGCCAAGGCCAAGGCCGGTTCCCGGTTGTAGTGCCGATGGTGATGATGATGATGATGACGGTACAGGAGTAACCCTTGGTTTTGCCTACAGGTTCGCCTCTCCTGAGAGAAGTATTTATTAACACAAAAAAAAAAAAATTGGCTCAAGGTATCTGAAAAAGAAGGGAAGGGGGTGCGGGGGTCTAAGGATCGTGTGGACAGAGTTAGTTCGAATTTTCTCTATCTACTTGGATGTACGGATGATGGGAAAGAGAGCATACAAGTCCGGTAGGTCTTGAGTGCGATAGCAAACGCAGATAACGTCTTTGGCGTCTAAGAATCGGCGCTTTGGTCGGTGTGTATGTGTGTGTATTTGTTACGTCTTGTACTGTCCGACACCACACTAATGAACTCAAATACCATGCAGACACATAAAAATTACTTGTGAAAAAGAACATAGTTGCTATCACAATGGTCGAAGCACGAACCTCATATTAGAAAATGTTGTTAACTTGATTTGCAATTACTAGGTGTATGGATACGTTTTCTTTTCCGGTTTCTTTGATAAACAAAAAAATACGTAATTTTCCAGGAAAATCAATTTCTTTTTATTCAAAATATTGGCCATCGTCTTCTACACATTTCGCCCATCTTTCAGGTAATTTATGAATAGCATGCCAGAAAAAAAGTTTGTCTTTCGCGCCAACCACTCGTCGAGCCAGTTTCCAACTTCCTCGAAATCGCTGCTGTGTGAGCGCGTGCCCCATTGTTGCGAAGAGGTGATAGTCAAATGGCACCAAGCCTGGGGAATACGGCGGGTGCTGAAGGATGTACCATCCAAGCAATTTCAAGGTGTTTTTCACTAGTTTTCATGTGTGCTGCGTACTTTTCGCTGGCGCCATCTCTTACAATAGGTAAACCGGAAAAAATGTATGCATATACTTGGTATTGATCTTCCCCATTGCTAGTAAACCTCTGCTGATTGTTTCTTGTGACACATGTAATGCTTCTGCTAATTGCCGTTGACTTTGAGCTTCGTCATCATCCAATAACTCCTGCAATTGCTCGTCTTCGCATTTCTGTGGTCTACCAGAGCGCTCACTGTCTTTCACATTGAAATCACCATTTTTAAATTGTCGAAACTATGTCTCACATGTTCTAATTGTTGGAGAGTGTTCACCATATTTTTCTACCAGCAAACGATGACTTTCAACAGCCTTTTTCTTTTGATTAAATAAGAAAAGCAATGCGTGCCGCAAATGTTCTTTTTCAGGCACAGTACTCGACATGATCACTGAACGATAAAACAAAGACGCTAGTTTTTGGCGGACTTATGTGTGTTTGTTGTTAAATCTTAGACGAACAAAAGGATGTATGTGTCAAATTATTACGCTGCGTACTTTTCTCTGGCGCTATCTCTTAGTTAAAGCAAAAAGAAAAAAACGTATGCATAAACCTAGTAAATAGCTCCGAGTCAACGAGCTATTTTCCTATAGCCGAACATAGATATACCTACTACAACAAATCGTGTTTCGTAGCATATTTTTAACATACGATGCACTAGTCAATCTGCTACTAGCCAAGTTTTACCTAAGAATGTCTGAAGCGAAAGAGAAATGAAGTGTAGCACAAGCAATCTATGACTCCAATTGGACACAACAACTAATCACTGGCCTATACCATACTTCAATTATCTTCTCTCTCCGGTATTTCTTCTTTTCATCCTGGTATGTTGAATCGTTGGTTTGTGTTTTGTTGATTTTACTCTACTTATCTAAGACTCTGCAATCGAATACATAACTGAAGTTATTTCCTCAGGACCATTCATAACGTCAGCTTTCAATTCTCAATGTTGGCTGTGACTACTTTCGCCCCGAGCTTAACTTAATTCCTACTTCCCAACTAGAATAGAATTCCCGTGCAATGTAGTGAACACTATCTAAGCCAACAAATCTACAAAATGAAACCTAAAATGCCAAGAAGAGCTTTGTCACATTGTTTGCAATTGAAAAGGAAAGAACTGAAGATGGGGCACATGAAGCCTTTGCATTGATAGTGCAACTACATGACGAGGACTTTTTCTGTGACCATTAAAACAACCAACCGACTTGAACTCCCACCAACAGAATCTTAACTAGATCTTCAAATTGAAACTAAAGATACAGAGATGTAACGTATCTGGGCTTTGTTGAATTTTCAGTTCAGCAAACACTGCAACTGGAGCGTTTCTAATGCACTACAACGATGTGCATATGTCCTTATTAAACAAGCATACTGTATACTTTCTATTGAAGCCACCACATTGACCTAAAAACCATTTAAGTATAGAGGTGAGTACCGGGGGAAATTCCAACAAAAACAACGTACTTACAATAATTAAAAATCGCTGCTACAGCAACAAGAGCAACAACGAAAATTGTGCATGTTGCTATCTTTGGGGTTCTTATCACAATCTGCATTTAATCGGATAATTATATGAGCAGCATCGGAGCACAAGATTTAAGCCGTTCACCAACACATTAACGTCTACTACACACATGTGATATCAATACAGATTGTGAATAGGTAAAAATTTAGGTCAGCACGCATTCATTCAAAACTTTCCATTTGTGTGGTGGCAACCTCTGGCCGGGACATCCCTTCATGACTGTACTGTTCCTAGTGTCACCCCATCGTAATCATCATTCGTAAGTATTTGTCATTACCGTTATTATCCTGCTAGATATAAGGTACAGGAGACGGGCAATGAATGTCTTTCACATGCTTTCACATCCTTCACAATGGACCCTTTATTTTTATCTCAACTTTACGCACGCATCCTTTCCCCATGCAGCGGTGTTTAACTAAATGCGGATGGATACAACTATTTGTTCGTTTGTAGATAATCAGCTATAAGGATCAGAATGATGCTACCGCATGTTACAGACATCCTTATTTTTCTGGCGTCCTCACATATTGATTCTGATATTGAAGCTGACTTCACAGTTCTTCTGGAAGACGTTCGCTCATATGCTTATCCTGGATATTGTTCATATTTGATTTCCGGATTCTCGTCCTGCAACAAGGACAAGGATGATACCATAATGCATATGATATATATCGTAAGATGAGTCCTCAAGTTTTACGTGGCCCAGATAAATATAGAGCGATGTATCCGTATTGTGTGTTCCCAACTGGCCTCCACAATTGAACGAATCACTCCCATCAAATAAAACAAAAAGATAAAGTAAACTAGAATTAGATGAAAATAGATTCGATACAGCTTCGGCGTCTCTTCTCCTGGCCTCTAACTGTTTCCAATCTATAGGCAAACACACATTGCAATTAATTTATTTCTGCTCATCATATCCGTACAAAAATTAAACTGATATTTAGTTAGTATTTGAGGAAAAGCTGTGACGCCAAATATCAGTCTCCTCCGTCTAACAAGACGTGATGTAGAACATCAGTTCAATTAAGCATACCAAGAAATATGTTTTCTCATCATACAATTTTCTGGTTATTGAACTACCGTGATTATCGACCCGGCGCCGGTTGTGGTAGTTAGGTGATATTGCAAGTTTCTGTTATCTTACTCTGGCACAGGGGTTGATGTGATCAATTCATATTAAGACATGTCCTGCATTTCAGTCAAGTGAAGGTGGTTCGGAAAGCGTTGTCTAATAAATGAACCCTCTCTCCCGTCACTTCCGAAGTAGATATTCAGAAATCAAGTGTTCCATACCCACATGTTGACAGTTTACGCCAGGATAAGGATATATCATACAACTGTATTTTTTTTCAAAGTTAAGTGCACACTCAATAGAAATGAACACTACTTTTATTGATGTACTTGGCGTTAATGGTTTATGCACTCAGGCTCTATATTCGTAGCCAAATGTCGATACCAATGCATTGTTGTCTTCACCTAGGTGCAATTGCTGCCTCTGTGATACTGTGTGTTGAACAATAAAACTTGCTATTTACTACTGTCAAAATCTTGCTGTGTTTCGAAAACTGAAATTCAAAGATTTGGATTTTCAACACCCACACTTCCAATTTCTACCTTTGCACTATTGGAATTCTAAATATGATATCAATGTCGATATCAATATTAATGGATGGGTACTCATATCACACGGAGAACCAACCCACAATTCTAACCAACCTTGACAGCTAACAGCGCGTCACCTTAACCCAACTCCCCATGCAAAATCCGCAATAGCATACATCCCAAACTTTGCATGAAACACACTCCAAAACCCGCAACAGAATACAATTCAACAGAATATATTCTAAATCATCCCCGTATACATTTTCCCAAAATTGCTTCGGTCAATTCTTTATCTAAACCATATTCCTTCCTTGCGACCAAGCAATCTTAATTTCCCCGAAATTCATATGCTGTAATAAAACGCATATTCAAACCTACAACAAACATTAACCATCACTACCAACTATACCGAGCCACATACATTTCCCCGAAATTACTTCGGTTAATATCTTATCTAAATGATATTCCTTGCTTGCACCCAAGCAAATCCAATTTCCCCCGAAAACCATTTCGGTTCATTTCCTCCTTAAATCATCTTCTCGTTTGCGACCAAGCGACAGCTAATTTTCCACGAAACAATCACAACGATCAAGACCCCTGATCATACTGGGCTTTGCCAATTTCCCGGTGTACACAACCAACGAATCCAACTCAGCTTATACGGCGAGGATTCGCTGGAACTGAATTCTTATGCAAGCATAGCAACCCTTCTCGAAATTCCTCGGAAGTGGCAGTGATTTTATTTCTGCTGTGACTCAACCGCCACGACGCGATGAATGGATTCTTTCCATTCATTAGTCAGGCGAGCTTCAACCGCCAAGCCACACACACCGGGTCAGTCGGGTCCCAACCGCTCAGTGCTACTAAAGTATTTCGGATGAAAGTTTTGATCCACGCGAGGCAAAACGGAGCGAGTGCTCGCGGGAGGTTGTAACGTAATAAGTAATAGTACTTGCGAATAAACAAGACGTGGGCCGGAATAGTGATTCGCCGAATTAGAAAACGAACAAGGACGATCGTCCTCACCACGCGAGGTACCCGGGTGCGACGTCATCAAATCCTCTGAAGGATTATCAAATAAAAACTGTAAAATATTTTCGAACGATGTATACAAAGTGACAAATTTCGTCTAGGAACATAACAATAAAAAGAAAAAGTTTACAACCAAACAAGCCGCAAGTGTTTCATTTTTGCTTTTTCTGTGGTGGACGGCTATCGACGGAACCTACGACTATTCTGCTGTGAAATCTCGGTGAACGACCTTCAGCGAATTAGACGGTGGACGTTTGGCGAACCCCGCGCCCTTAATGGCGCCCCGACCAAAAACCCCCCACATATCCATGTCGATGTCGATCGCAATTTCGAAGTCCACACCCATGTATATGTCCACGTCCATGTCCATGTCATATTGTATCCTTCTTCGTGCTCATGCCATATCACGCCCATGTCCACGTCACATTTTTTCATGTTTGTCTATTTATGTCTATCTATGTCTATCGATAGTATAGTGGTTAGTATACCCGCCTGTCACCCGGGAGACCGGGGTTCGATTCCCCGTCGGGGAGCCCCTGGCGCAAGACTAATGACTTTGCCCAGACAAAATAAATCATTATGGAAAATTTAACAAGCCTCAGGACTTGCTAAATAAGGCCAAGACCGGTTCCCGGTTGTAGTGCCGATGATGATGATGATGTCTATGCCTAAGCCCACGATCATATCATCAAATCTATGTGCATGCCTAGCTATCGGTCTATGTCTATGTTTGCTTATGTCGATATCTAAGTCGGAGTCGATGTCGAAGTCTATGGTTATATTTATGTCTATTTCTTTGATTATGTCAATTTTCATTCCCACGTCGATATCGATACCAATTTCGAAGTCCATATCCATGTATATGTTCACGTCCATGTTATATCATATCCTTCTTCGCGATCATGCCATATCACGCCCATGTCCATAACCACGTCACATTTTTTTATGGTTGTCCATTTATGTCTATCTATGTCTATGCCCAAGATCATATCAGATCTATGTTCATGCCTGTTTATCAGTCTATGTCTATGTTTGCTTATGTCTATATCTAAGTCGAAGTCAATGTCGAAGTCTATTTTTTTTACACAAACGCGCACACAAAAGGTGATTTTGGAGTACCCCTAAATGTCAGAGCACATTGCGAGCGGAAGAAGGGGAAGTGAATAAGGAAAGGAGGTATCGATGTACGGTTTGGCTAATAACCTTGCCCGGAAAAACAAATTATTATGGACAATTTAACAAGTCTCGGATATGGACCGGATACCGGTGGAGAGACTTGCTAAATTAGGCCAAGACCGGATCCCGGTTGTAGTGCCGATGATGATGATGATGATATATCTGTTCGTGTCTGTTTGTCTATATCTAAGTCTAAGCTTATGTCTATGTTTATGTCTAAGGACACGTCCAGTTTCATGTCGATGGCGATGTCGATATTGGTGTTGGTGTTCATACCTATGTATATTACCATGTATATGCCGACGTCTGTGCCCATGCCATATAATATCCATGTCCATATATGCCCATGTTTGTGTGAGTATTCCAATGGCTACGCTATGTGTATGTTTAAGTCTATGCCTATGCCCGTCTCTGCGCCGATGATGATATCATATCACGCCAATGTCCACGTTTGTCTAGGTCTTTTCTTATCCGCCTGCCTGTCTATTACTAAGTCTAAGCCTAAGTGTCTGCCTATATCTATGTTCATATGTATTTCTTAAACTATTTCCGTGTATATGTCCATTTTGATGGCAATGTCGATGTCCATGTCCATGTCCATGCCAATGCCATGTCCATGTCCATGCCCGTGTCCATGTCCATGTCATACTATGACCATGTTATTTGCATGCCCATGGAATATAATATTTATGTCCTTGACTATGCCTAAGTCAAGCTTAGGTCTATGGCTATGTCTATGTCTATGTCTATGTCTATGTCTATGTCTATGTCTATGTCTATGTCTATGTCTATGTCTATATCTATGTCTATGTCTATGTTTATGGTTTTGTCTATTGCTATAGCTGTGTCTATATCTATGCCCATATCTATACTTATGTCTTTGCCTACGTCTATGCACACGTTCATTTCCATGTCGATGTCGACAACAATATCAACGTCACCGTTGTTGTCAACGTTGTCGACGACAATATCTACGGATGTAGACGTAGACGCTTTTATCCATATATACCAATGTCCACGGATATACTCATGTTTATGTCTAAGTCCCAATGCCCCGCGCTTAATAGCAGAGCATTTCTTCCCTCGGAAGACCCCGAAACCCGACACGGAATGGAACGTTGTCATAACTTCTGGCGTCGAGTCCAACCCGGTGTTGTCGTTGGAAGAAATGCAGAGTGCATGCAAAGAATACACGACGAAGAAGCTCTTGGGCCTGATAGGATCTAAAACAAAACTACAACAGCAGTTTTTTAGAACGAGACTGAAGACATTACAAGGCGCGATGCAAAAATGCCTAGTGGAAGGAATATTCCCTGATGTAGAAAAAGTGCAGTTCCTAGATCTTCTACCAAAGGGAAAGAATGAATCACCAGATAGCGCAACATCCCATTGACCCATGTCTCCAGGATACAATGGAAAAATCCTGGAAAAGAGTATATACGGTAGATGGCTCATCATAGAGGAAAACATCGGAGCGGTATCGCATCATCAACATGGCTTCAGGTCACCGACCCCAAAACAGTTGTCGGTATAACAGCCGAAGTAATAGAAGTGAAAAGATGAAGAAAGGGAATAGAGAAACAATGTACCGTGGTAACGTCGGAATAAAAAAACGCCCTTAACTCGACAATCTGGTTTTCGATCAGAAGCGCCCTTATCGGAGCCCGCTCTACCTCCTAAAAATCATCATAAGCTACTTCATCTACAGAAAGTTGATGCACAATACGGCGTAGGCAGAAAATTATATCGCGTTTCGGGAGAAGTTCCACAAGGGTCAGTATTTGGTCCACTTCTGTAGAATATTATGTAGGATGAACTATTCTAAATTCCACATAGAGTGGATATTATTAGTTTCGCAGACGACATTGCGGTTGTAAGCATACACACGAAGTGGAAGCGGCGACTATTGAGGCAATTTGACTGATTAAAGACTGGCTACAATCTGCCGGACTAGAACTAATCGACAAAAAAACGGAGATAATCCTAATAATTAGTCGAAAGTGTGTACAATACGTTAACTTCCAAATGGGAAACCAGACCAAGTCAAAGGAAGCGCTCAAGTACTTGGAAGTTATGCCTGACAACTGACTAAGGTTTAAGTAACATGTGGAGTATGGGAGTAAAAAGTTGGTAGTGCTGTAAAAATCTCCAAAAATACGTTACTTTATGGACGACCCCTTAGTACCACGCTCGTAATAGAACAATAGTCTGTCGATGATCTTGATATTGATGGTGTTTATTTAGCTGTTCCTTGTATCGGTGTGTTAGTATTGTTTTTTATAACACGTACGTACTAAGGATTTATCATCATTATCATCATCGGCACCACAACCGGGATCCGGTCTTGGCCTTATTTAGCAAGTCTCTCCACTGGTATCAGGTCTATATCCGAGACTTGTGAAATTGTCCATAATAATTTGTTTTTCCGGGCAAGGTTATTAGCCTTGCGCCAAACTAAGGATTTGTAGATGTTCTTAAATGTCAATGCACAGTTCGGGTAGAGAGTTTGAAAAAAATGTATCGATGCACGCATCTCAAAAAAAAAAATCGTAGCGTCAAGAAAACGCATGATAAGGTAGAGAGTATGAAATGATCTTCCATTCTGTGGAATTGATGATCCTGAAAAAAATATTCCTAGGATGGGTGTCATTAGCACGATATATTTAGTTCCGATATTCTCTTCCTATTACTACGGTCGCTGCTTACCTGAACTTTGTGAATGCATTCCACTTCTCCCAAACATTTTCCCTCAGTACCTGTTAATTAGAAAGTATGCATCGGTTGATGGTCAACTTCAGACGTACAAATAAGTACAGATGACCATTCTTTAGTCGAACCACTCGAATGTGGGATGCTCTGTTTGACAATGTGATTCGTTGTGATTGTAATATCTAGACATTCGCGATCAATGAACATCGCCATAATATTCGTATTACCACAACTACGGACAGTCCTACAACTTATGTCGCCCACCCAGTCTAAAAACCCATGTATACTTACAATGCTTAGATATCGTTATCACTGATGTTCTTCATATTGATCTTTTGCTATCACCCCAACACAGCCATTCGGACACAGGACAAACGCTTCATGTTGATAATCCACACTGAGGATCTCTGTAATATGTCCCGAGATACTGAGTTGGCGTTGATCTTGCTATAGGTGATCATATCTAGGCAGCCATATTCCATAAACAAGATCAATAATCTTGTGTCCTTTTGCGGTTGTGTGCTTCTTTGTTTTTAAGGACTGGCAATCTCGTCTATTCTTTCGCCGATTCCATCGTGTTCCACATGGATGTGGGGGCGTTTCCAATTATCCCCTCGACAAATTTTCCATCAGGGTTCTGTTGTGCCCTCTGACGAATAAATCTTCTTAATTTGTTTGCGGTATTTCCCTCTTTCTATCGCACAACCCTGGCAGCGAGTGCAATAAATCTTTCATGATGAAAGCCAGTGAGGATCGTGCGCAAGCAATACGCTCCCAGGAAGACCCCTTTGGATATGGGCTCTTGTATGAGTATTTGGAAAGGGAAAAGCACGCCTTCACAAACTGCGCACATATCGCCACGATCACTGTGTGCGATGTGGCACGCCCCCTGTTCGTTCAACCGCACAAGAGATATCTTGATATCAGTCAAAGCATTTATTTTTCATCTATTTGTTGACGCCCTCCGCGCTCAATGATTACAAACCAAGCGAACAGCGAGGAGAGTAGAAACACTTCAATCGGATGGGGCTTGTGTAGGAGATAGATGCATTTTGCGGCTTTTAATTGAGTCATTTGCCAGCGAGATGATGAAGTTATCTGCGTGTGAAGATCGTAAGGACGCGTAGAGGGGGCATATTGAGGATAATTGCTATTTTCGAAAGCTTGAACACGACTGCGCCATGATGAGGATTAGCCCGTGAGGCTGGTCTCTCTTCACACATGTTTAACATACCCGATGTGTGGAGCTGCAATCCATTATGTAGCGTAGTGGATCCTGTGGCTCATTCCTGTGCCCCAGCGCCGACGATCTTCATTCCACTGCTGCGCGAAATTGTGACATTTGTTGGCGTCGGGCGATTTGTCTTATTTGACAGACATTATGGCGCGGCTTCTGCCCGCTCAGATGTGTGATAGATGGCGGATACGCGGATTTGTGTAGAGTAAACTGTAAGCACTCACGTATTGGATCATCAATCTTTTAGATGCCAAAAGAGTCGTTTGTGCAGTATTTCCATTTAGAACAAGCAGTATAGGTATGGGTATCATTTATCTGCTATTAAATTTATGTCGAGAATTTTCAAAGGAAGACAAATGCATGGGGTACCACGAGATAGACGTTTAGGGCCCATGCATTTTTAACGACTAACAAAACAAAACCACAACATTTGTGGTGATAATCGATTTGTACTTACTTCCATACGAATAGCGATAATAACAGCACGACTAGAACCAATAACAGGGAGAACACAGCTATTATCGCGGATGTCTGCAACGACTGACTGCTGTACAAACTTGCGTCTAAAATCTGAAAAAAAGAAAGGAAAAAAAAAACATTAACAACTAAATAGGCGAAAAAACACAAAAAGGCATTAAACTTTTTTTTTAATCACGAGCTTAATTTTAAACAGAAACAACATGTAAATGTTTGGCCTACGCAAGCACTTTGAATGTGAATTACCACATGAAATAATATGGATTTGTTAGAAGTACGTTACATCGTTTAATGTCCTGGAAGAGCATGTCGACATTTTAAAGCCAAACAATAAAGCATGATGTTGTTGTGCAGTGATTTAATTTCCGGTCGGGTTGTCGAATATGAAATTAATGCATGTCACTTTAAAAGGGAAATACTTAAAACCATACCCAATAAACACTGTGATATCCTTTATGCGGAGTAAAATGCGGTCAATTGCCTGTTGTTAATATCCTGTAACAATATCATTTGAATACAGCTCTAATCATCATTCGCTGGTCATTACCGAATGAAGTAATGAAAAGTAGGGTAGGCTGTTGATGCCAACGGTTTCCAATCAATCAATACAACTCATGGAATCATATCGATTCGGATCAATGGGATGTGAGGTTCATTACTAATGTACTACATTTGAATTGATTGGAATTTCTGAAGGCACACGAGGACTGTGATTAGATATTATTTCCTGTTGATTGTAGTTAAATCGAACGAAGTAGAAAACGTAAACAAATAAGTTCTATTGTGTATGTTGGGTTATTCTATGTGGAGACGAACAAAGGGCATTATTTACACATATCTCCTTTGATATCCTGCAAGGAGATTTCGTAAAGGAACAACATTATATAATTGAAGTACCAGAATTAGAAAAATACGTAAAACCACACGAGCAAGAGTCTAGATATTTATTGTGCAAACGGTATTTTCTAGAAGGAAATGATGGTATAGCGCATTTGTTGCATTCATAAATGTCTTTTCGATTCAGACACTCTTTATAAATTCATTACACTCATAAATAAATTTTTGATTGAGACGTTTGCATTAAAATTCGTTGTATTCGTAAATATCTACCTTAATTGCCCGTGACATTTTGTCACCGAAGACTTTTTAATATAAGTAAATAAAGTCGTGCCACAATGGATCTAGATAAATTAAACGGGCGAATTATGTGAAATTCTTGTTAATAAACTACACACATCTGATAATGAGTATTCTTCCAGGATAACGATGTTGTGGTCCTTTTCTCAGGGAGCGTGTCTCCCTGCCCTGAAAAGGGCGACGGATCTCTTTAGACCGCTCCTGAGGGGACCCGTTGCGGTCGCCACCGTGCTTCCTCAGACCTTCCTCAGAGTAACGACCGATTGTTGAATACGGTCCAAATATTCCAATTTATTATCAGTATCAATATATGATAGAATTTACATTTATATTTATTTATTGATTTTAAATTAATTTTAGTTTAGTTTAGATACATTTATTGGTGCCCTTACACCTAGGACGCCAATTGAGACTGATCCCCGAATAAAAAAAAGTAAAAAAAAAAAAAAAACATGGGTTGGCGAGAGGCCGACTTTAGGGAGACAAGGACAGACAAATGTGTCCTTCATCTTGTCTTCGGCTTCTGGTCGTCTTGCGATAACCAGAATCACCCACATCCGTGAGGATGTCGGGCTCGGTCTCAAGATTCTGAAAATAAAGGGGAAGGAGGTATCTAAGGATAGTGTGGACAGGGTTAGTTCAATTGTTCTCTAACTACTTGGATGGGGGGATGGTGGGAAAGAAATCGTACAAGACCGATGGGTCTTGAGTGCGGTGGTAAACGCAGATCACGTATTTGGCGTCTGATAACCTGCTCTTTGGTCGGTGTGTGTGTCTGTGTTTGTGCTGTCTTGTACTGTCCGTGCATGTTTGTAGTGTGTCAGCAGTAGACCCTATGGGATGGGTCCAGGAATCCTCTATTATAAAGGAGAATGTTGTTGGGGAGGGTGCTTTCTTCAGTTTTGTACTGAAGAAGAAATTGTGGTGATCTGACTCATCCGCGAAAACAAAATTCATCGCCCTTTTATACAAAATCTTATCGGGATTTTTTATCGCGGATGAATCGAAATGCAAGCAGGATTTCGAAATGTACTTCGACTGGAATCGAGTACTGGAGAAAAAGGACTGGGATATCTATTTTTAGAATATACACATCCGGCTGCAATCCAGATGGAGATAAGGATTTTAGAATTGTGTGCATGAGAACGAAATGGATATCCTTTAATGTGTGTTTGTTTGCATATGAAGATATGCATTGTGGTGTTTAGTTTTTAGGAAGGATTTTATATTTAAACATGGGATTGTTATTTTGGGGATATGGATGTATAGCGTTTGGGATGATAGTGAAGAACGTGTGATTCGAACTGACGCTATGACAGTTAGAATCACAAAAAAAAAATGAACCAATGCGTAACACATCAGGCTACTGACCGATTGTGCAAATTCGATTTTTAAACTAAAGGACATTCAACTGCTGTGAATTGTTATGTTATCGCTATGGTATACGGCTCTGATGCATTATCTTATTCGATTTTCGTTCGGTGTTCTTCACTATTTGCCTGTTTACTGTGTGTGTATCTGTTAGAAACGTCACAGATGCATGATATAGTAGGTGGGAAGAACTATATGTGGGAGGAAACTGGTAGGGGTTCTTAAAGCACTACAACAATAGTATTGTGTAGTATGCGAGAAAGTCCTCCATCCGTTTTTTAATTCCTACTCACGTTTTTATCATTATGAATGATTACTGTTATGAATCGTGATTATACTGAATTATTATCATATTAGGTGTACAAATAAGTTTCCGTCGTTTTCTATAAAAAAATAGGAATTTATTGTGAAAGAACGGTGCATTACGTTTTATTCAATGTATTGTCCATTACTAGACACTACTTTTTTCCATCTTTCTGGCAGCTTCCGGATACCACATCGGGAGAACTCTTCATCTTTTGAGGATATCCACGAATCGACCCATTTTTTGGTATCTTTATATGATGTTAAGTGCTGCTCGGAATCATCATGTGCCATGGGTCGAAATAAATGATAATCAGAAGGGGCAAAGTCTGGTGAATACGGCGGGTGGGATAGGAATTCCCAATGAAGTGTTTCCAAATAGTTTTTCACCGGCACCGCAACATGCGGACGAGGATTATCATGGGGAAGGATCTTTTTTTCATGTCTGGAGTAGTAATGGGCGCGTTTTTCCTTGAATGCTCGGCTCAATTTCATTAATTGTGTTCTGTAGAGAACTCCAGTGATGGTGTGAGGTACAAGATAGCGACGACAGCATGGGCGAGAGTTCTACCTCGTCTCCACCAGTTCTAATTGTCTGGCGTAGACCGAAAGAAAAACAGCAAAATGTCACCGAGGGGAAAATAGGCGCACCGAGGGGGAAACGCAAAGCGAAACTCCGCGACATCAACACAGGAAAGAATAACACACTGATTCAGTTTATTATTATTTTATTGATTAAACACTATGATTTGTTTTGAATGTACCCAAGTATTTTGAAATAAATACATTAACTGGCGAAAAACTTTCCTCGACACGACTTCGCTATTGGGACGCTTCTCCACCGTGCGACGGAGAGCGGGAGCGACAACGACCACGACCTGCACGGTCGGTGGACGTAAAAGGACTCCACGATTCAAGCTTCGTTTGGGGTGAGTTTGTGGTGTGGTGGTAGATATCCTCCCCACTAAGGATATCGTTTTTACCTACCACCAGAGAAACGTCAAGTCTCTCTTGGTGGAATAGGAAACCAGATCTTGTAATGAAGATCATGGTGGTGTGTGTGGCTCGCAGGCAATTCTTCGAAAACTCGAAGTCTTTCCATTTATGTCGAAGATATGCAGGACCATCTGGGAAATGCGTATGATATTCCAGATCGGATTAGCTGCTTATAGCAGAGAAGCTTAACTTTGGTGTTAACTGTGTTGCTCCACTTCAAGATGTTGTGCAGTTGCTTAGACTGACCGAAGCCCCTCTGAACAATGTGGGTCACATGTTTGATGAAATTCATTTTTGTGGTATAGATGACCCCAAGATATTTCATCCTGTCCTGTAGTCGAATCGTAGTACTGCCGACTGGCGGACTGAGGATCGGCAATTTATACCAGTCGCTCGCTTTGTTCCTGTGACAACATGCGAACGAGGGAACAGGGACAAAAGAGAGAATAAAAGCAGCGACAGTAGAACGCAAGCACCCGGCAAGGCTACAGCGCCCGTCATCCAGAGCAGAGTCCGGCCTGGAGGTGCACAAAATAAACAGATTGAAGTAACATATAAACAAATAAGTACTTATCTTTGTAAATATATAATCAAACAAATAAAGATAATACGGTTATACTTTAAAATAAAATACAGTCCACTTATTGATAGGCGATCCGTACTCGTGACATTAACGAGACGCCACCTTACAGTAACACGCTCACAAAAGAGATTTTGTGGTATCTGAGTTTTTTTTTTTGTTTTGTTATGTACATATCTCAAAGATGCTATCAATATCCTTATAGTATCGGCGACGAAAATGGGAAAAGGATTAGTGAAGATAGACTGTTTTTTTTTACACTACCGCGCGCACAAAAGGGGATTTTGGAGTACTTTTAAATGTCAGAGCACAGTGTGAGCGGAAGGAGAGGAGGTGGATAAGGAAAGGAGGTATCGATGTACATTACTCTTAAATGGCTGGACATTCCGACGACGAGGAAACACATGATCAGGTAGAACATTCCACATTCGTGTGGTTCGGCTAAAGAATGACTCTCTATGTTTATTTGTGCACCTGAAGTTGACTTTCAACGTGAATTGATACGGATTCTCAGGTTGACGGGTATCGCAGGAAAATGTCTGAGGAGGCGGAACACATTGAGCAAGTTCAGTTGAGCAACGACCGTGGTAATAACTATAGAAAAGAAATAGGCATGATACGTTACGCATATGTTCTAACGACGGAATTGATCGACTCACGATCGGGTCCCCAATAAGTTTCGTTCGCTTGGTTTTGCATCCTATCGAGCACGTGTAGTGCAGTTTTGGATGCGCCTGACCAAATATGGGAGTTGAACTTCATTTTGGGTCAAATATACGCCTTGTAAATAGTGACCAGGATGGAGTGAAGTATTTTTTGCATCTCTTGAAGAACCCGATCTATTTGGCCGCACTTTTCGCAGCTTCAAATATGTGGTCGTTTCAATTAAGAGTCGAATTAATTCGGGTGCCAAGGACTGATAGTTCCCTGGATTCCATTTATCGACACTATATTTACTTTGGGGTTCGGCTTTGGCGACAGGAGACAACACTGAGCTTTTAAGGTATTGAATTCTACTCAGTTAGATAATCCCCATTGATATATTCCGTTGAGGTCTGAATTCAATGTATCAAGCATAACGCGCTGATTGGTAATGACGGTAGAAGAGTTGGGTCGGGAATGTTCGTATGACTATGAGAAACTCAACGTGCTATCATCAGCAAACAAGCGAATTGGGTTGTGGGTAATGGACAAGAGTGGATTTATAAAGATGAGGAAGGGAGTGGGTGAGAGTACAGAACCTTGGGGAACACTTGCCTTAACTTGATGGGAGGCAGATTTGACACCATCAAGAACCAGTTGGATTGAACGGCCAGAAAGATAGTCTCTTATCCATTGGATCGGGGAATTGTCCACTGCATAGGAATGTAATTTTGATAAAAGGGCTGGATGCCAAACTCTGTAGAAGGCTTTCGAAATATCCGATGCAAGCACCTTGCTTTCGCCGAGATAGTGGATGGAATGGCTCCACTTTTCGGTAAGGTACGCCATCAAATCTCTTGTGGACCGGTTGGTACGAAAGCCATATTGGCGGTCATTGAGGAGGTCATTTGATTCCAGATATTTCGAAAGTTGACGGTTAATCAGTGATTACATTACCTTCGACAGACTAGAAGTTAGTGCTATGGGTCGATAAGAAGACAGAGACGATTTCTCGCCCCTTTTTGGGAATTGGCTGAATGTTCGCTGACTTCCATCTATATGGGAAACGACCAGTAGAATAAGACAAATGGAAATGTTTCCGCAGTGGTTTAGCGAGTGAAGAGGAACATCTCTTCAAGAAAATTGGGGAAATGCCATCCGGACCAGCGGATTTGTTTGCGTTTAGCTCCTTGAGTTTGCGGGCAACAGTACGCGTTCGGAAGTGAATCTGGCTCATGGTATAGTCCTTTTTTTTCGTTACACAAACACGCACCGTGCCTATAGAACCATAATCATGCCAATTGCTCTATACGGATGCGAAACATGGGCTCTCACAAAACGGGAAGAAAACAAATTCTGCGTATTCGAGAATACAGTTGTAAGGGGTATCTTTGGAGGTAAATATGACGAGGAGGCTGGACAATGGAGGAAACTCCACAACCACGAACTAGAAGAGCTATATCGCAAACCTACAATAGTGAGAGTAATCAAGTCGCGAACATTAAGATGGGCCGAACATATAGCGCGAATGGACAACGATAGGATCGTGGGTAAAATTTTTGACGATGGACGAACGGGAAAGATACCGGTAGGACGGCCGCGACGGAGATGGGAAGGCAATGTTAGGTTTGACCTTGAGGAGATCGGATCAGATGGTCAAGCGTGGAAGGAGAGTGCACAGGACAGGGAACGATGGCGGAGTCGAGTCGGTGAAGTCATGAACTTCCGGGTTCCTACAGGCCAATAAATAATAATAATAATAATAATAAATACGCACACAAAAGGAGATTTTAGAGATTCGCTTTCTTTAATGTACTGGTGACTGGTCTGTCATCGACTATTAGCGAAGGAATGGATGAGGAGACCGAGTTTTGGATGTTTTTCACGAATGCCCAGAAGTTTCTACTACCTGTGGCAGTGTACTATTTTTTGTCTCACTCTCTGATCAAGCAAGAACTTTGCGCGTTGAATATGCGCATTGCAGTCATTTCTAGCTCTCAAATCTTTTCCGGTTTTCCTCAATATTGTTTGATTTATACTCAACTCTTTAGCCTTAATGGCTTCTCTGCACCCGGAATCGAACCGCATATTTCTCTTGGGTTTGATACTCTTTACTCTGTGTGGAATAAAGGTTCGCATGCTAAAGAGAATCCTGTGTGTTAATGTGTCCGCTATAGACTCACCATCGTTATTGAGGAAAAATAACGATCAATTTCATCATCATCACCATCGGCACTACAACCGGGACCTGGTCTTAGCCTTATTAACAAGTCTCGAGGCTTGTTAAATTTTCCATAATAATTTATTTGTACGGGCAAGGTTATTAGCCTTGCGCCATAACGTTCAATTTAACTTTCCAAAAATGTCGTCTAGACCTTCCCAGTTGGCTTTCTCATAGAACTATACTGTTCTATTGGGAATTTTTTCGTTAAGTTATGAAAACCGTAGGCGTAGTGAAACCTATCGATACTTTAGTTCCCTACTCACTCCCTTGTTCAGGCGACCTCACAAAATTCTTTTTGTGCGAGCGTTTTATAGAAAAAGGAAAAAAGCAGAGACCTGAAAGCAACGCGGATACAAGGACCCCCGCACCCTCGTACCTCTATATTCGAACGATATTTTGTTTCAATCGAAACGACAATGTCTAGTCAAAACATGAGTACCAGTCGCAAATCGAATTCATTTTCAGATCTCTATCACATGACTGGAAGATGTCTCCCCAATCTCTTCTTCACAGGATGAGCTACTATTACGAAGAAATCAGGCTAAAATAACTTTTGTGTTTCTTCTACGTCATTTCACCTTAACCAATGGAAACCTTTAGTTACAACATTCTCCCACTACCCTGTGCCGTTGCTATCATATAACCTGTGTCTAGGTATCCTGCGACTAAGTAGATTATCTTCCCTATAAGCTGTTTTGAGAGTCTGATTTCCTCTTTTATCCTGTTATTTCATTCCCGCTCTGTGGTGTATGTCAGAGAGATGTGAATTTTAATGTGTGTGCGTTGTCGACCCACTTCATTCCACTCGCTACCCTCGCCAGAATCAAATGGTGCTTGGAAAAGTAAACACACAAAACAGGACTCTACACTTCAAATATCGATGAAAAGGCGTTCCGTTAAACAACAAGAAGAATAAATAAAATCAAATAAAAAACTAAAAAGGAGAGTATTAAAAAATAGGAATAAAAAAAGACCTTTTCAAAAGTGTTTCCAAACAATTTCACCGAAAGTGGTTACAATTTTGTCCCTCGGTTAGATTTGTTGTAACGTTGTAACTATGGATGAGGATAATGATGATGGCAATGGTGATAGTATCAAGCTCCTTCTTTTTGTGCCTTGTAGACAACTCATAGCTAGACCGGTTGGCTGAAAGCCCCTGAGGCGAAGATGGGTAGAGGGTTATAGTGATTTTAAGTGTTTTTTTTTTGTTTTTTTGTTTTGTACTTTCTCTTATCCTTTTTTTTTTAATTTCAGTGTTGCCATGCTCGTTTTTATTCCAATATTCGGGTAAATGAGACTGCTTTGTTTGGTCCTTTCGATTGAGGCTTTTGGTTCTAAAATATGCTATTTTAGTTAGCTTCAGTCTTTCTATCAGTAAAACAGTTGGACTATTTATCCTTGTGCTTTACATCGGTGAATTAGTCACGAATAAATCGGCATTAGTATCACGGTTACATGGTAGCAATCTCAAAACAATGACTGGATTATTTACTTTGAGATTGTCGAGTTGTTGGAAAAGCCATTTGGGACATTTATACGGGGTGCCCTAGACTGTTCTAAGTCCGATGGGTGGGGGGCTTTCTTTACGAAAACTGACAACATACGACCACACAACAGTTAAAGATAGAATTATAAGAAAGAGGTTATTCTATGCACTTATGGTTGCTCAGAATAAAATATACCATTTGTCCATGGGAAATGGTGGTAAATTATGAAACCTGAGACCTTTTAGCCCTAAATGGTCATCTTTTCTACACAAAATGCGCACAAAAAATGAATTTTTATGCGCCATTAAATGTTACTGCACAGTGACAACGGAAGGCGGGGGGATAGGGAACATTTCAAAATTTGCTTCCTGAGCGACGCCACTTTCGAAGTATTTCAACAAGTGTTCGAAATTTCGATAGAGGAGAGAAAACAACAAAGTTGTAATTGGTTTAATTTTGTAGGGATAAAATTGGACATGATAAGCTTTCTTGCTTTATAGTGTGTCCTAGTAACATTTTTTTTTACACAAACGTGCTTACAAAAGCGAACGCTGGAGCACTCTTAAATGTCAGACCACAGTGTGAGGGGAAGGAGATATCGATGTACATTGGTCTTAAATGCCCGGCCATCACAACGACCAGGAAACACATGATCAGGGAGAACATTCCACATTCGTGTTGTTCGACTAAAGAATGACTCGCTATGTTTATTTGTGCGCCTGAAGTTTACTTTCAACGTGAATTGATGCGCATTCTCAGATTGACGGGTATCGCGGGAAAATGTCTGAAGAGGCGGAACACATTGAGCAAGTTCAGTTGAGCAACGAGCGTGATGGAAGAGTTTCCACAGTGGTTTAGCGAGTGAAGAAGAATATCTCTTCAAGAGGATTGGGGGAATGTCATCCGGACCATCGGATTTGTTTGCGTTTAGCTCCTTGAGTTTGCGGGCAACAGTACGCGTTCGGAAGTGAATCTGGCTCATGGTGTAGTCCCTTTTTTTCACAAACACGCACACAAAAGGAGATTTTAGAGTACTCTTATGCCCAAGTTGAGCCGGAGGTGTTATAGTATCGAGCAGGGCTGAGTTGGCTGCAAAATGTGCAGCAAGTAGATTCGTCTTCTCTGTTGCACTGGTGACTGGTCTGTCATCGACTATTAGCGAAGGAATGGATGGCGAGACCGCGTTTTGGATGTTTATCACTAATGCCCAAAAGTTTCTACTAGCAGTGGAAGAGTGTACTATTTTTTGTCTCACTCTCTGGCCATGCAAGAACTTTGCGCGTTGAATATGCGCATTGCGGTCATTTCTAGCTCTCGAATCTTTTCCGGTTTTCTTCAATATTGTTTGATTTATACAACCGGAAGCTCAACTCTTTAGCCTTAATGGCTTCTCTGCACCCGGAATCGAACCACATATTTCTCTTGGGTTTGATACTCTTTACTCCGTGTGGAATAAAAGTTCGCATGCTAACCAGAGTCCTGTCTGTCAATGTGTCCACTATAGAGTCAACATCGTTATGGAGGAAAAATAACGACCAATTTAACCTCCCAAAAAAGTTGTTCAGACCTTCCCAGTAGCCTTTCTCGTAGAACCATACTGTTCTTTTGGGAGCTTTCTCATTAACGTTACTGTTGGTTAGAGGAAATTTAGCTGACACGACACAGTGGTCTGAAGTGCCCAAGGGCGAAGAACCTTCAATTGTGTATTTGTTTGGGTGGGAGGTGAGAAACAGGTCCAGTGTGTTGGCGAAATGACCATATATATCTGGTACCCGTGTTGGCTCTTTGACAAGTTGAGTTAAGCTATTCGAATCAGCAAAAAGCTGGACATATTGACCTTCGGGTGTTGTGTGTCCGGAGAGACGAAGCTACTGAGAGTTATGCACATTAAATTCACACGCAATAACGATTTCAATGTGCGGATATAGGTTCAAGATCCGAGCGATAGAATCAGACAGAGCATCAAATTCGTTAAAGGATGCGTTTATATCCAAGTTTGGGCTTCTGTAAAGAAAGCAGTAAGGTATGATATGCCTACGAACGTGAAGTTTTAGCCACGAGAAATTAAATTCTGGATTGGAGCAGAGCCCATATTCTGACAGAAGCTGTTATGCAAAATCACTCGTATGTATGTGGCTAGATCACGATGTGGAAAGAGCAGAGGCACTAAATTATACCCTGGTACAGTAACATCAGAAATATCTGTATCAGTTATTACCCGAGTCTATATAAATGCAAGGATTGCTGGCTTCTGATTAGAGACATGGGCAGACACAGAGGAGGAATTGCATCTTAGGCCGCGAATGTTGCAAAGATCGACGTGAAATTCCTGTTCTATTGAAATGAGGGCACAGAAAACCAATACCGCCTCGGGAAAGGATGCAAGTCAAGACCAGCGATAGATAAGCGAAAGCAACCACTACCGGTGTTATGCCCTTGTAGTAGGTGCCCTGTGGGGGTAAAGTATGGATGCCGACGTACGACATGGATACACTGATACACCCCAAGGATTGCTTCGAAAATTGTTTACAGGAAATCCAGCACCAAGGCAAAGAGAAAACCAGATGCACTGGGGTTGTCTTTGTAATGACTGTTCTTTTTATTTAAAATTAATTGCTACACAACAAGTTACTAATACACAGGAACAAGTGTTTAAATTTTAACTGTCCTCCATTATTCGTTACGACACTACATTTATAATACTTAATGTATCTACATGTCCGTTTTTGTCACAACTTAGTCACTAAAAAGTTTTATTGTTCCGTTTTAACTCTTCCTATTTTGACTTCACGTATACGTCACAAGTTACTAAACCACCAGAATATGTATTTAAATTTTAATTAATTGTTCTCCATGAAAGACGATATCCGCACAATGAGTTCCGCGTCTACACTCGTCAAATTATAAAACCGTTCAGCACAAAACAACGACACTTTAGATAACTCCTCTCAGCTGACTCCTACGAGGGATGAAATTTGATTTTGATTTTCCTTTCGCGAAAGAATAATTGAGGTGGGATGAACAACGACTTATTGCGGTGTGTCCGACACCGGGGGTGGTTAAGATCTGACTCTGGTGCCATGGGGTAGGATCGTATTGCCGGGCGCACTGGGGTGGAATCCCACTGCTATAGTGACCAGCCAATCCGATATTCTCATTCTGGTGACGACCAATGAAAAACCAGTTCGGAAAAACTGGAAGGGCTTCCGTAGAGATCATTCAGATCTGGTAGGGTGTCCATGCACTGGAAGTGCGGACAACGATGATGCATAGGCGGTTACATGCAAGGGATAACGATCGATCGTGCAGTTGTTCAAATAAATTAACAAGCAGTAGATGCTGCAGGCAACGCTGTCATAAACGATAGTGTCCATCGCCGGATGCAGGAATAGATTTCTGTGTATTATTATAAGTAAACGGAAACGCTATTTCGGAGGTCATACACTAAGATGCATGTTTGTTTGCCTTGGCTAATGGTACATGGGTTGGTTAAGAGAAATCCACCGTAGGACCTGATCATTGGCATGATTGTTTGAAAAACAATCAGGATCGTGTCCGGTTCAATGGGTGTTCATCGCTTATACCAGCGGTAAAGGCCAGTATGGAGATTTGTTTAGGTTAGAAAAACGATACGTGGGACATGATCGTTGGTATGATAGTTTGAATAACAATCGTGGTCGTGTCCAATTTGATGATGGGTTGACCCTTGGGCGATCGATCATCGGAAATTTGGCTTGCAGATGTGCAAGCAAGCAAGTTGCCCGACGTTTCTATTTGGACCAATGCATTGTTGGAACAAGAAAACACAGAAGGATTGGCATGTGTTTGATGGGCATGCGGCTGCCCATTGGAACCGATCGGTTCATGACAGATGGGCCGAGATGGTTTAATTAATGCAATTTATTTGATGCCATGGCAAGATGGTAATCTTGCCGTGGGTTTATGTTTCAGGTATGAACTGGTTGATGGAGAGCTTTCCAATGCTCATGTCCAGGTAAGGGGCTTTGGTGGGTACAGTATAGCACGATTGGGGAAGGGAAGTTGGGTTAGGACGATGGGTGGTTCTTCGTGCGAGCCTTAAAGAACCCCCACAGCCCCACTAGATCCGTACCGGAATCCAGGTCACGACGCCTATGACGAATATTCATCATCACCGGCACTACAGTCGGGATCCGGTCTTGGCCTTATTTAGTAAGTCTGGAGGCTTGTTAAATTTTCCATAATAATTTATTCTTACGGGCAAGGTTATTAGCCTTGCGCCATCATGACGAATATTAGGCCACTCAAAACACCAAAACTTCTCCAACGATTATTAATTAATCGACAGTATTGATGCTTGGTGGACGCAACATAGGTGTGGAGAGGAAAAACAGACACAAGGAAAGGAAAGGGTATGAGGTTTTCCCGCACTGTACACTTCCACACAATTTTCACACTTTGGTGCGAGTCCTATAGATATCAGTGCACTACAATCCGTTTGTTTACTTCGGACGCCACAGAAGACGTGATGCGCGAACCAATGGGGCAATTAGGGTATCTTGGGTTTACTTAAGATACACTAAAAGGATTAAGACTGATTGTTTGAAAGTCCGGGCTGGAATTCTATTTCGTGCGGTGTTACACGATTCTTAAGGTTTCAGCGATAGTTGTACAGAAAGCGTCAGCATCAATACAACATGCATTCTGGCCGCGAATGTAACACCACATACCTGACAATCGTCATAAAATGACCGCGAAGCAGTGAAGCAACATCAAGTCTTATGCCAAGTTCCGCAAATCTACTTAGCTATGTGACTAGACTATCTCTTGCCGTGCGGTGTCCTCTGATATAAAGAAGGCATTGTCAGTCTCTTGACAACTTGCGCTTTATTTGTCAAAGTTATACATTTTATCAAGACACCTAATTGGTCTGGGTAAATAACAGACAAAAAATCTATATTAGTGTTTATCAACACTCAGCCTCGGATTTTTTATGTCCGTCTATTTCACCAATATTATCATCATCATCGGCACTACAACCGGGAACCGGTCTTGGCCTTATTTAGCAAGTCCTGAGGCTTGTTAAATTTTCCATAATGATTTGTTTTTTCCGGGCAAGGTCATTAAGTCTTGCGCCACACCAATATTATATGAGTTTTAATATCCCGTTTGCCATCTCAATGATTACAATAAATTCATAATGATACTTTTACAAAAGTTTACGCAACAGACAGTAAATTCAGGATAAATTCCCGAAATTCCATTAAAAAGTACACAAAAAACTTCAAAGCCGGAAGTCCATGAAATCGAAACGTCGTAATTGATAGAGCCTTGAAACTTTTTATAAATATGAAGAATTTTGTTATTTAAAAATTCAAATAACCTTTAAGGGCGATTATATAATAATCGATGGAATGTTATCTGCACAATATGTTACAGGACTTCCTTGGAAAATATAAAATTCTCTAATTAGAAGTGCTTAAGAAAAATTCTCGATTATATTTGCTTTCTCGCAATCAGATAAACAGTCTATGGCAGTTCAGTGTTCGCATCGCCCTCAAGGAGCTGGATGTGGACTCTAAGCCTAGATCTGATGGGTAAGGAAACTAATAAAAAGAAACTTGACAAAACGTAATTTAAATTGTTCAGAGAATGAGGTTCAGTGAGATATTGGGTCTTCTGCTGTTCGGCTTAACATTACCCTGAAGGACATCATCTCTTGGAATAGCTTGCATTTAATAAAGTCCCTCTATATCGTAGTTTCTATTTTAATAACTAACTGGGCTTATTGTTAGTCATTTCCTTTTGCAGCTTAGTACAATGCACACAATGACCTTTTGAGATACTGAAGACACCATGTGACCAGTTAAAAGAATATGAAGGGTTGAAGAGAACGAGATATTTTGTCCTTTGATTTAGTTTTTTTTTATTATGTACCTCTATAACATCGGACCCTTTCAAATGCCTCTGTTATGCATTTAATGTACATAGACATGAAAAGAGAATGAACAAGTAATTAGTTTAGAAATCTGTTGAAGAAATGTGCAAGTATGAAGTAAGTTCCGAGGGCTAAAGGGATCTAAGTGCGGCATGAATTCCTGTGCATAGACTGGCCGTGGGAGGATAGATAAAACCACTTGCTTTACTTTCATTGTAATATAATTGAGTTGTTGGTCGGTGGAGATTTTTGTTGTTGTTGTGTTTTATTCCCTGTATATTCCTCCTCCATTTCACGGTTGTTACTTGATTTTTATGGGGTCTATCTATGGGAAGGATATTTTTAGGGATAATTAAAAAAGAGTAAAAGTATCCGGTGAAGCGAAGAGAAGAAAGAATAAAAGAACAGAGTAAATTCATAAAAAATGCAAATATTAATTTGTGGGCTTTCATCTTCTACCGATTATTTAATCAAAAGAACTGAATCAACGCTTCAAGGAAATGAGATTTTTGACAAATAACTTAATTTGGATGAAGCTTTAAGGCTGATTCAAATTTGTTGTAAACGACATTCTGTCCCCCTTTTCACTCCCTCACACAAACACACGCACATCCTCCCTTAGGCCCTCGTTTTGATCCTGTGTGCATTGCTTAGAAAACGTTTGCTTTGTTAGTATCATCAAGGGCTTTTTGCAATTCACACTAAATTGCACAGTGTGAATATGAAATCAAGGACAATGAAGAGATGATTGTTAAATTAAGTTCAGGTCAGTCGTTTGGCGATGTATAAAGGTCTTAAGGGAGACTCTCCACAAGACCATAAGAAACTGTTTCAGAATAAAGTTTTCCACTTTCTATGTTTGGTTTAGAATCGGTAGAACAATGAAATCGATAAACCTATAGTCAGAATAAACGGATGCTGCTTTAAGGGGGGATATACAATTAGACAGGTTAAAAAACACATTTTTACATTTTTTTTCATATGAAACTTTGTAGGCTTGTTAATACGAGTATTGTTGTAGAGTAGTAGAGACGGAGGGAGGATACCCCGTGGTTTGGATGGACGTGCCCTGAAGCGGCTAGTTAATAGAGGAGAGTGATGATGTGCACGTACATCATCAGGAAGCCTTTTCAACTTGACGAAATACAAAATGGTGGATGTTCATCAAGTTCAATCAATTTCATTGTCGCCGGTGTGCGCATCGGATGTACACTAATGTAGAACATTTGTAATGGCGTAAAGTTGACCCATAAAAAAACCTACGACCTGTGCAAACAAAAAATATTTGTATTAAAAACATTCACAGTTTGTCGGTACACCTCGATAAAGTGAAAACAAATTTAACGATTGTCAGAAGTTGTTCGAAAACTCTCGATTTTGAATATTTAAAATGGCGACTAGTCGCCAACAGGTGGCAAGAATATCGATCGAATAGCAAAACGACATACTTAACGAACATGACGGAAATCGGCCATCTTGTAAAAAACATTCTTCATATTCAACATTGAGTGTTATAATCTGCGTGTGCACTTTGGCTCTTTAAGATTCATCAAAACTTTATCCCTACGTCCTTTGTGCTACACTGAATAGTTTTAAATGGGGGGTGGGAGTGAACACACAGGGCAAAGTCTCTGATTGCTTTCAACCCGGAAAAATCCAGGACGATCCTTGTCCCTGTTCAATCCAAGTTGACATGCAGTCTCCACGTGACACTCCTGGATAGCTACTTTGACACCCGCCAAGTAGCGAACCAAAGTATGCAGCGACATTCTGAGAAAGGTTGGCGCAAGGCTAATAACCTTGCCTATAAAAACAAATTATTATGGAAGGATACACGGCTAAACGATTTAAGAATTTTCTCATGGAACGTCCGCTCACTATACAGAGGTCAAGCTGCACAGCAGCTAGCCGATGCCCTGTGCGAATATAAGGCTGACATAACAGCATTACAAGAAATAAGATGGACGGGGAGTGGTGTTATTCAAAGAAACGAGTATGACATATATTACAGCTGTCATGCAAAACACCGTGTGGTCGGGGTAGGCTTTCTAGTCAGCCAAAAACTGAAGTCTGCCATTATCGGTTTTAATGCAATAAATAAATGGCTATGCACTCTTCGCGTGCGAGGCAAGTTTAAGAACATAAGCCTCATAAACGTTCACGGACCTACAGAGGAGTCCCCTCACGACGAAAAGGAAGAATTCTGCGAGAACGTCGAACGGGCCCTCAATGCCTGCCCAAGATATGATGTGAAAATCGTTCTTGGTAATTTGAATGCGAAAATAGGTCCGGGAGCCGGTTTATAGGCACTACACAGGTTTCCACAGTTTTCATGAGAACACTAATTACAATGGACTTCGAGTCATCGAACTGGCAGCATTAAAGAACTTGGTCGTTGCGAGTATCAGGTTTCCGCGGAAAGATATCCACACAGCCACTTGGGTATCACCTGATGGAGTCACTCGGAACCAAATTGAGCACGTGTAGATAGATCGCTGCCACTCCTCGAGCCTGATGACGGTGCGAACGTACCGAGGTGTCAACGTCGACTCGGATCACTCTCTTGTTGGTACAGCTTTCCGTGCGCGCATTACCTTACGGAGACGTATTTCACCCGCGGATTAGATTCGAATCAACACGGCTGCCTTACGCAATGAGAATACCAGTAACACCTTTGGTCATGCGCTAGGACTCGCCATGCCCTTGAAGAGCTCGACAGAGGGGGAGTGAGTCCTGCGGCCAGAATGCCGGGCGTAGAAGAGAAATGGACACGCCTTAAGAATACTGTCATTAGTACTGCCAACTCCATCTTAGGCCGTAGTCGTAGAGATCGGAGCAACTGGTTTGATGATGAGTACAAACTAGTGACTGAACGTAGAAATGCTGCGTTCCGGCAATGCAGCAGTCTCATAGGACGCAGATATAAATACAAAGAGCTCAGAAGATCAGAAAAAGGCTCCACAGACAAAAAAAAAGTGCCTGGGAAAAAACCTTGTCTGTGAAATAGAGAAAAGTAGAGAGCGAGGTCCACAACAGGCGCGGAATTCTACCAAATAATCCGCAGTATGACGCGGTATACACGACGCTGCGCGTACTGCAAGGATAAAGCGGGTAATCTGATCACCGATCCTGAAGGTATTCTGAAGCGATGGGAAGAGCACTTCAATGAATTGCTAAATGGTCACCTCACAGAAGAATTGGAGGCTCCACCAATGCAAGATCAAGACCAAATGCTGCCGACACCAAGCATTGAGGAAACATTAAAAGCCATAAGACAGCTCAAATCAAATAAAGCCCCCGAAGCTGATGGCATACCAGCTGAGCTAATCAAACAAGGAGGGGAAGCGTTACATCACGCAATTTATGAGATGGTGGTGCACGTATGGGAGCAAGAGGAGATGCCGGAATATTGGCGTCGTGGAATAATTTGCCCCATACATAAGAAGGGAGATATCACACTGTGCAGCAACTATAGGGGTATAACATTGCTGAGTACCGCCTACAAGACACTCTCCTCTATCCTAGAAGATCGGATAGCCCCATATGCTAAAGTCATCATTGATCAATATCAGTGTGGCTTCATCGCACGCAAATCAGTGATTGATCAGATATTCACCCTTAGGCAGGCGATGGACAAATGTCAGGAATTTAAGATTCCTTTATATCATCTATTTATAGACTTTAAGGCCGCCTATGACAGCATAGCCAGGGTAGAACCATATAATGCCATGAGAGAGTTCGGCATTCCAAACAAATTGATACGACTTTGTAGGTTGACCATGACCAACGTTACTAGTCAGATCGAGCAGGCGGCACAAAAACTGGTGACATGTGCAAATGAGGGTAAAACGAAATGTGGTGGCAACGTCTGAGAAGAGAAGACCTAACGTTGGTCAAACTATCAGGGTAGTGGAGCACGAATTTGAAGTAGTGCAATCCTTTAACTACCTTGGGTCAATAGTATCAGCCGATAACAACATGGAAGAAGAAATACGCGAACGGCTGATCAAATCCAACAAAGCCTACTATGGTCTATCAAAGCTCTTTAAATCCCGAAATTTATCCAGAACATCCAAGTTACTACTGTACAAGACCATGGTCTTACCAGTACTCATGTATAGATCCGAGACCTGGGTGCTCAATAAAATGCACTCTGAACTCTTAACCGCGTTCGAGAGGAAGGTCTTAAGGAGAATTGTTGGCCCGTATGTGAGAGGGGACGCTTCCGGAGATGCTACAACCATGAATTGTACGCAATCTACTTTGAAGCTAATGTTGTAAGAAAAATCAATCTCGGTAGACTCCGGTGGGCAGGACACCTAGCTCGAATGAGCGAAGAGGAGCCTGCACGGAAAGTCCTTTGTGGGAGGATGTATGGAAGGCGACAGACCGGCAGACCTTGTCTGCGATGCAGGGATGGCGTAGACCAGGACGCCCAGAGCCTGGGAGTGCCGAACTGGATGACATCGGATCTAAATCCTGATCGGTGGAGAAATTTGTTAAATAAGGCCAAGATCGGATCCCGGTTGTAGTGCCGATGATGATGATGGATTGAACACTTCCACAGTTAATACCCACTTCTGATGAGATTTCTCCAACAGTTAAGCGGGTTTCATTTTCAATAAGCTCTCGAACGACACGGGCGTTGTCAACTGTACGACTTGTCCTTGGGCGTCGATCGTGACGAAAGACTTCATTCTGTTTCTTCGTACAGATGACAACATCCGTCCCGTTCGGCACCTACGAGCGTCGGTCAATAAGTCTTTAGAAACGCCTACAATGGCGCTCGTAGCATCGATAATGGTCTGTTTTTACTTAGCACCATTCCTCACTAGGTATCTGTCAATTTTCAAGTTGTTTCATATCTCAATTTTGCATGTTAAATACGGCATGACAAATATATCTGCGAGGTGGATGCAGCGTCGCAACCCAGCTGAGTTTCTGTGCAGGTTAGTAACTGTAGATGAAACATGGATACAACACTACACTCCCGAAACGAAAAAAAGTCAAAATAGTGGATTGTTAAAGGCGAACGGACTCCAAAGGACCCAAAGATGGTGAAATCAGCTGGAAAGTTTGTGGCTACTGTGTTTTGAGATGCACGTGGTATTATCTTCATTGATTATTTGGAAAAGGGGCAGACGATAACTGGACAGTATTATGCGTCATTATTAGGTCAGGTAATTGAGAAAAATCAACCTCATTTTCTAAAGACTTATTGAGCTGCCCTTGTACTTCTATATATACATATATATACGTACACATACCATAGTCAGCTATATAAATCCGCCTCTTGGCATTGTAGAATAAAATATAATAGAGAAAGGATATCATTAACCTCCGCTCCAGTATACCTGCTACGCACTGTAAAAGACCCTTTCGAAAATCGTCGGAAGAACATAGAAGGGGGTCGAGAATTGCGTTTTGCAAGTTTCACGAGCGTTTTCTAGGGGAAATTTCCTAACTTTTAACATGCATATGGGATTACTCTATGTCGCCTTAGAATGAACTTCGATGAAATATCGGATTACTATGAGGATCGTTCAACGAGAAACAGCCGTGCATTGGGTCAGGATATAGTAAGAAAACGATCCTGACAAGAGTTGTTATATCAATACTAGTACATGTCCCACCAGAGTGGCCAGAAGTTCTGCAAATGAAGCAAGTGAAAAATGTGGTAAGACCAGCACATAGACTTTGTGTTTTAAAGACTTTACAAATCGCTTGTGGTCGGTAAGGTAGATTGCACATAGACAGTAAATAATATAAAGAGAATCTCTTGAGAAAATTATGGCACACTTATTATTAGAAACCTGCGCGTGGGTCTACTTAGAATAAACTTCGATGAAATATGGGATTACTACGTGGATCGTTCAATAAGTCCGTAGAAAAAAATTTTCAGACGAGTGTTTACTACGGGCAATTTCCTAACGTTTAACATGCATGTGGGATTACTTTATGTCGTCCTAGAATGAACTCCGATGAAAAATCGGATTACTACGTGCATCGTTCAATAAGTCCGTAGAAAAAGTTTCAGACGAGCGTTTTCTACGGGCAAGTTTTTAACTTTTAACATGCATGCGGGATTACTTTATGTCGCCCTAGAATGAACTCTGATGAAACATCGGATTACTACGTGGATCGTTCAATAAGTTCGTAGAAAAAAATTTTCAGACGAGGACGTTTTTCCTGATTTTTTCGTTCAATTGTAACAATAACGACGCATAATACTCTCAAAGTAGTGTTTTTTTTTCCCAAGAAATGGATCTAGACGATTCTGCGTGCGTCACAAAATACCATTATCATCACCTTGCCAGACAATTTTATAGTCTTCCCCTTTTTCATAGCCCGTCCGCTTTTAAAAAGCCTGTATTTTAATTGTTCCTTTGTTTGTGGAGTATAGTAGGACATTCACGTTTTGGCCACAATTATGTAGCGGCATAGATATCATCAGGATTATGACGGAAAGGTTTGTGTTTATTCTCCACCGACAGTAAGTGTCAGCCATTTTAACGGGGTTTCTTTCGCATACTATTTTTCTTGCGGTTGATGTACTTTGTGAAACGGCAACAATAAAACAAAAGCAACACAATAGATAAAGCGAATCTACTTGCTGCACATTTCACAGAGAACTGAACTCTAGTTGACGCTACATCAGCTCCGCCTAAACTTGAGCACAAATAGCCTCCCTTGAATCAGAATCACTTTTGTACCGCGCGTGAAACGGCAACAATAAAACAAAAGCACAACAATAGATAAAGCGATTCTACTTGCTGCACATTTCACAGAGAACTGAACTCTAGTTGACGCTACATCAGCTCCGCCTAAACTTGAGCACAAATAGGCTACCTTGAATCAGACTCACTTTTGAACCGCGCACCTGAGTATTTAAAAAGCTGAACATTTACAAGTCCGCTTATCTGTAAGGGACAATTGAGTCTCCCTCATACCTGACGATGTTGACGGACACTGGCTCCGTTCTTCCAGAAACAAAGCGGCAGGTATAGTATAATTTTCTCGCTGGCGGGCTGGACACACTCGTCCTATTGTGCAGAGGGTATGGTGCGATCTACTCCGGGATGGGTAGTTGATGCTCCTCCAACAATAAACTCAATTAATGAACCCAATGGAGTATGGCGGTATCCTTTTCGATGTAGCCGATCTGGTGACAGACATCCTTCCAGTTTTTAAAATCTGCCTGTTGTGTTCGGATGGCGCTATTCATTGAACCCATAATACTTGTTTGAGGGGGCATATGTAGTCATCATCATCATCACCATCAAATTGACTTTATAAAATACTATACAAAAGTACAACATCCCAGAAATGTTCTCCCGATATTTCGAGCGGATTTGAAGAAAATTGAATGAGATTTTTAAGTTAAACCCTTCCGATAGGCTCCTATCCTAATTGAAAACTTTAAACGTCTTTATCTTAAAACAGTATTCAACCTTTTCAAATTTTGTTTTAAGTACAATGCACACAAAGACAGATTTTAAAAACTGGAAGGATGCCTGTCACCAGATCGGCTACATCGAAAAGGATGCCGCCATACTTATATTAAACCAGTTGATACGACGCTATTGTCGGAAACTGGTACCTTGTTAATCACACCGTCATCCTGGTAATCGGTACACTGTGGCTCGTTGGATTTTCCTAATAATTGGAAATATGTTGTTCATTATGCTTCCATATTAAATGGCACCCTGCTGGTATATGACACGCTATTGATTAAAGCGACGACGCACTATCAACAATAGCTCTGGCCAAAAAAGGGCAAGAACTGGTCGAAAAAATGGGAACTATTTCGATAAAGAAAACTATACTGAAGGAAAAAAAAACTTCAATTTTTATCAAAAACACGTCGAATACAGTTTTCTCAATCTGCTACTGTACCTGTTATTTGCCTACGAAAGCCGTCAATCAGAGAGCGTCAAGAGGTGCGCAGCGAGAGTCGTTTTTAAACGAGAAAAGAAAAATGGACTGAAACGTTTGTTAGTCAAACTGCACGAACAAGGAACGCAGCCTTTACGTGTTTTTTTTTGTTAATTTGCGCCTTTCAGACATTCAATACTAAGTTGTATTGATACATGCTTTTGGTGCCCCCCCCCCCCCCCCCCCCCCCTCGCTATTCCAATATTTCACCCGAAGCGGTCTTTGATACTTAAGGTTATCAAAAAAAAATCCCTTTATACGCGAATATTACAAAACTTTTCCACAACTCTACCTTAAATAATCCGCCAACCTCAATGGAAACACTACCCATTGCCTATGCTAAAGAAGCAACATTTAACAGTCTAGATATTCTCTAACCATATATAGAGGTTTTAACCTTTTGTCCAAACGATATTTCACCAAAGCGCCTAGGCTATTAATACACCTCAATTCGACCACCTTTCATGCTCTGAAATCCTCACTTATCACTGTCGCTTCCACGTGCAACACTTTATCAACGATTCTATCGAAGACCAAGGCATTTTCAGGGCACCATCAATCGTCGAAAGCAAACATACATTCTAGCCGTCGATAAAGGCCGACACTAAGCCTGCTCCGGGTCTAGCGATAGAGAAAGGAAAAGAGGTTCTTGCTCCCATCGGTCAACTGATCACCCCTCCATAAAAGGGGTCCATTGAATGTGTGTACTCCTCGCCAAGAACAAATAACTTCCGAATCAATAAAATATAAATGAAATTCATAAATATATTAGATGCCTGACATCAGTCACACAAAGTGCACATTTAACGCTGGCGGCAGAGTACTATGGGGCAGTATCGATGGCGGTGGTATCTCACGCACGTTCTCCCATTACGCTTTCCCGTAATCTATTTGATCCTTGTATTTAATTAAGATTCGGGTCACAAACTAACACAAGGCACATAGATCACAGTCGCCCATATGCACTCAAAAGTTGGCGGCGACAAGCGACGCGGTTTGATTTCAAAATAAATATGGGCAACAGCAACAACAACGACTTAAGCACAACAACAAGAAAAATAAATAAATTTAATGAATGATTAATGTGTGGCACTCGCTGTGACACAGTTTCTCCTCAAGCAACCAGGCACCACTCGTCTACTTATCTCGATGGCATGTTCTGCCTCCACATCCAACACAGACGGTTTTTATCTTGTTTATTCCTTTTTCGGGGGCTCTTCGAATCATATTCCAAATATGGAGCACCAAAGGAACCAAACTAAGGCCAATTTGTATCCCTGGATTACAGAACGCTACTCAAATGTCACCGGGACTAAAACCGGCACAAAGGTTGTCATAGTCACCCAGATCGGGGTCGAGAACGACAACAACACCGACATCGACATCAGCATCGACGTCGATGACACCCGCACAAATTATATCTACAAATCTATTTAAACTGCAGTTGAGATACGAGCTGTACAAACTGCATTCGGCTGCCACTTAAATAAATTTCATTTAGATACGGATGGGATAGAAAGATATCTGTTAAAGGCATACTGCGCTTTACCTGGGTGATAAATAGTCTTATCTATGTTTGAATTAGTGTTTGAACGGGTATTTCAAAAAAACGAAATGGTTTTTGAATAAATATCCTGACAGACCGTTTATACTAGCGGATACAAGTACTGAACAAACATCATGATATTATGCAAAGATAATGATGGAAAAACACTGCTCCGTGTAGAATGTCACCTCCACACAGCCCAGAGTACCATAGTGCAAGCAGAGACTTTGGAGGAAGCTGTTTCTCCCGAAAAGCAAACAAACGCCAACAATCGGCCAACGGAAAGTTATTTGAAAAAGATTATACCTCATTTAGCTGAGAATGTCACCGCTGCCACACACTTGTCTTTATATCTCAAATTGACTATTGAAACGGAAATTAAGAAGCGACCATCAAAACATCTTTTGATAAAGTGGGTAATTACGACATCCATAAAGGAATTTTCTGTACTTGTTTAACCAAGTGCTTTCGATTGAGGAACTTTAATGCGGCCGATGTAAGTCGGATGCTGGAAATGCAGTCGGCGCCATAGACAATATTCTCTGTTGCACAAGAACATTGTTAAAATTCCTTACTTGAAGTCGCCGTTTACCTTAGATATATTCCATAACTCATGTGGAACAAACAAATTAGATGTAGGGTGCCAGGCATGCTATTCAATCAACTGGTCCCCCCGCCTTTGGGGCGCATGCTCCCAAACTGTCTTTCAAGCTCGTGAACAGGTGGTTTTACGATCTCCGAAATTGTTTTTCAAGCTCAGTAAACGTGTGGTCTTACGAGCTCATTCCTATATCAATACCTAAAAACCACAGCACATTGTCATGATCAATGTTACGGAATCGATCACAATCCGATTTTTTTTTAAAGGGGCAACACCACCATTACTCGTTTCAAAACTCGAAATTTTTGATTGCCTTACAAAATACTGTTAACCTTTCAAAATTTGGAACAAACACTTTATTACCTGCAAGATATTTTTAACCCGAAAGTTTCAATCACTCTCCAAGCGCGTCAGGTTGTTCCAAACGAACTACATCAATTACATCAAATAAACTCATGCTGGGAAAGTACAGCTTAGCGTCTTATGTTTTGATCTCTAACTTTCAAAATCTCCGCAGACCAAGTGAGTAAACACCAGAAAATTGCTGAAACAAGCGGAAATGCAATGGGTCATTCAAAAAAAAAATCCCTAACAAATGCAATCTCAACGGCTTCGCGTGGTACCTGTTTTTCGTGTGACATCCGAACGGATGCGAGAACAAACAACACTTACACATGGTACACACTATCGGCAGGTACTAGGGCAAAGAGGAAGAACGAGATCTGCGGTATGCCAAAACAACCTAAAGGTTGCCTACAAAGTGTTGTGCAAAATAAAGTATTCAGCAAGCAAAAAAAAAACATTGGAATGTGCTTTAGTAACGCTTAGCGTGCGTCCTGCATAAAAGATACATACCCGACCCGCCGATAGTGTGTTGAGACGCCATCTAGGGATCCTTAGTCCAAGAACACAGCCGCTAAGAACGTAAACAAACTACACTTGGATTTGGTGTTGTGTAATCCATCGACTTGACGGCCATCCGAGCGGTGATGCAGTCGCTAATATGAATGTATGTGAGCAGTACACGAAAGTGAGGGATAAAAGATACATACTCGACCCGCCGATAGTGTGTTAAGACGCCATCTAGGGATCCTTAGTCCAAGAACACAGTCGATAAGAATGTAAACAAACTACACTCGGCATTTGGTGTTGTGTAATCCATCGACTTGACGGCCATCCGAGCGGTGATGCAGTCGCTAATATGAATGTATGTGAGCAGCACACGAAAGTGAGGGATAAGAGGGCGAGTTTTCCTCGAGTATAGAACAGAAGAAAAAAAGACGAAGTCAGAAATACGCCGCTGCAGGCGTACCACAGGGCTCCATTCTAGGCCCCATCTTATTCAATATTTACACCTCCGATATTCCCCGCCCTGTGGACGGGAGAGTAAACCAAATATGCTATGCAGATGACGTCCTGGTGTACACGTCAACCAAAGGCCCTAACCTCGCAACAAATCGACTCAACCGTCACTTGGACGAACTGTATCAGCATTACAGTCGATGGAAAATACGACTTAATCCATCCAAAGCAGTAGCCATAATTCTGAGCAGTAAACACTCCCAACCTACTTCTCGATATTCACAGAATATTCGAATAAAAATGGGAGATACTACGATTAGACCACAGGACAAGATGAAATATCTCGGGGTCACTTATACCCCAAAAATGAATTTCATCAAACATGTGACCCACATTCTCCAAAGGGGCCTCGGTGGGTCTAAGCAACTGCACAACATCTTGAAGTGGGAGAACAAAGTTGACACCAAAGTTAAGCTTCTCTGCTATAAGCAGCTAATCCGATCTCGAATATCGTACGCCTTTCCCATATGGTCCTGCATATCTTCGGCTCAAATGGAAAGACTTCGGGTTTTCGAAAGGAAACTCCTCAGAAGATGCACCAATCATTCTAGAAGGCCCGACGGTCGTCATTACCCCAACTCTCACCTATACGAAGGCGCCTCCATTACCCCTATCGACGAGTACTTGCTTCAATTAGCATATAAGTACCTCGCAAACATTCAGAACAGCGAGAACCTACTTGTACGGGACTCTTGCGTTCTTGACCCTTCTCTCTCTCGATCTCTTCGGATCAAACCCCCACAATTTCTTCTTCAGTACAAAACTGAAGAAAGCACCCTTCCCAACAACATTCCCTTCTATAATAGAGGATTCCTGGACCCATCCCATAGGGTCTACTATTAACAAACCAAACACACGAACGCACAGTACAAGACGGCACAAACACAAACATACACACCGACCAAAGAGCAGATTATCAGACGCCAAAGACGTGATCTGCGTTTACTACCGCACCCAAGACCTACCGGTCTTGTATGATTTCTTTCCCACCATCCCTCTATAAAAGTAGTTAGAGAACACTTGGACTAACACTGTCCACACTATCCTTGGATACCCCCCCCCCCCCCCCTTTTTTTTCTTCTCTTTTCAGATGCCGCGAGACCGAGCGCAACATCCTCGCGGATGTGGGTGATTCTGGTTATCGCAAGATGACCAGAAGTCAGAGACAAGATGAAGGACACATATGTCCTGTCTCGCTAAATTCGGCCTTCTCGCCACAATTTTTTTTTTTTCGAAGTCAGAAATGGTCAAATGGGGAGTGAACTTTGATCGGGAGGAAATAGGTTGAAAATGTGTACGAACTTGTCTTCCGAGAAATAATTTAAAATGAACGACGCATTATGTAGTAATGTGAATGTAAAGACGCGAAATTCAACACAGTTGTTGGTTAGCGGAAGTTTAAACGACACAGCACACGGTCTGTACGTCCAGTATCCAGTATCAGAATTATTTGAAAGAGAAATTGGACACAGTAAAAACAATGTATTGTTTGAATATGTGTAGCGAAGCTATTGAGAGTTAACACACTATCGGCGGGAAAGGTATTAATACCTTTTCCACAGACTGGCGCCAATCGGTGGGTCGAGTATTAATACCTTTTATGCAGAACGTACGCTAAGTGTTAGTAAAGCATTTACCAATGCATGGTTTTTTTTTGACAGTGAAAGAGCTAAACAAATTTGTAGGGCTGATCCTGATCATGGAGAAAGTTCGTAAAGATAATAGCGATAGCTCATGGTGTTATCCATCGATTGTGTGTTTAAATCGCCCACACAAACAATTTTTTTTATAGAGTCAAGATTCTACCAAAGAATATTCTGAAAAGGCATCGAATTCATTTAAAGATGCGTCTCCGCGGAAGTTCAGGTGTCTCAGCAGGAGAATATGTAGTAATATACTTTAAAACGGAGCACTATCTTGTTGGTATAGTTTTCTGAGCGCGGATTGCCTTACGGAGACGTATTGCATCCGCGGATCAGGTTCGAATCAACACGGCTGCCTAAAGCAATGAGAACACCAGTAGCACCTATGGTCATGCGTTAAGATTCGCCCTCGAAGAGTTCGATAGAGGGAGAGTAAGTCCTGGGGCCAGAATTCCGGGCGTAGAAGAGAAATGGACATGCCTTAAGAATACTGTCATTAGTACTGCCAACTCCATCTTAGGCAGTAATCGTTGAGATCGGAGCGACTGGTTTGGATGAGTGCAAGCTAGCGATTGAACGCAAGAATGCTACATACCGGGCAACGCAGTCTCAAAAGACGCGGGTACGCGAGGAAAAATACAAAGAGATCAGAAGATCAGAAAAAGACAAAAAAAAGTGGCTCGGAAAAAAATCTAGTCTGTGAAATAGAGGAAAGTAAAGAGCGACGTCCGCATGCGCGGAACTTCTACCAAATAAGCCGCAGTATGACGCGGTACACACCACGCTGCACTTACTGAAACGATAAAGAGGTGATCTGATTACCGATCCTGAAGGCATTCTCAAGCGATGGGAGGTGCACTTCAATGAAATGCTAAATGGTCACCTCACAGAAGAATTGGAGGCTCCACCAATGCAAGATCAAGACCAAATGCTGCCGCCACAAAGCATTGAGGAAACATTAAAGCCATAACACAACTGAAATCAAATAAAGCCCCCAGAGCTGATGGCGTACCAGCTGAGCTAATCAAACAAGGAGGGGAAGCGTTACATCACGCAATTTATGAGATGGTGGTGCACGTATGGGAGCAAGAGGAGATGCCGGAAAATTGGCGTCGTGGAATAATTTGCCCCATACATAAGAAGGGAGATATCATAGTGTGCAGCAACTATAGGGGTATAACATTGCTGAGTACCGCCTATAAGACACCGCCTAGAAGATCGAATAGCCCCATCAGTGTGGCTTTATCCCGAGCAAATCAGCGATTGATCAGATATCCATCCTTAGGCAGGGGATGGAAATATACCTAGAATTTAAGATTCCATTATATCATCTATTTCTGGCGCGAGACTAATGACCTTGCCCGCAAAAAACGAATCATTATGGAAAATTTAACGAGCCTCAGGACTTGCTAAATAAGGCCAAGACCGGATCCCGGTTGTAGTGCCGATGATGATGATTATATCATATATTTATAGACTTTAGGGCCGACCACGACAGCATAGCCAGGGTATAACTATATAATGCCATGAGAAGGTTCGGCATTCCAAACAAATTGATACGACTTTGTAGGTTGACCATGACCAACGTAACTAGTCAGATCGAACTAATGAAGTGAAAATAGCGGGATTGCTGTCCAAACCAATAAACATCTTTAATGGACTCGGAAAAGGGGACGGGCTGGCCTGCCTCCTCTTCAACCTGGCGATGGAGGAAGCAATCCGTGACTCAGGCGTTACAACTAGCGGGACTATTTTCACCAAGTCCAGCCAGATACTTGCCTATGCAGATGACATCGACATCATAGGTCGATCCGATTCGCCTGTACATGACTACTTCGCCCAGATCGAGCAGGCGGCACCAAAACTGGGACTGCACATTAATGACGGAAAAACTAACTATATGATGGCAATATCTATGGCACAAGGCTAATAACCTTGCCCGTAAAAATAAATTATTATGGAAAATTTAACAAGCGTCGAGACTTGCTAAATAAGGCCAAGATCGGATCCCGGTTGTGGTGCCGATGATGATGATGATGATGATGATGATGGCAATATCTGCGATGAGAAGACCTATCGTTGGTCAAACTATCGGGGTAGCGTGGGACGAATTTGAAGTAGTGCAATCCTTTAATTACCTTGTGTCTATAGTAGCAATCAATGACAATATGGAAGAAGAAATACGCGCGCGGCTGATCAAATCCAACAAACCCTACTATGGTCTATCAAGGCTCTTTAAATCCCGAAATTTATCCAGAACATCCAAGCTACTACTGTACAAGACCATGGTCTTACCAGTACTCATGTATAGATCCGAGACCTGGGTGCTCAATAAAAGGCACTCTGAACTCTTAACCGCGTTCGAGAGGAAGGTCTTAAGGAGAATTGTTGGCCCGTATGTGAGGGAGGACGATTCCGGAGACTGTATGCAATCTACATTGAAGCTAACGTTGTAAGAAAAATCAAGCTCGGTTGAGTCCGGTGGGCAGGACACCTAGATCGAATGAGCGAAGAGGAGCCTGCTCTGAAGGTCTTTTGTGGCAGGATGTATGGAAGGCGACAGCCCGGCAGACCTTGTCTGCGATGGCGGGATGGCGAAGACCAGGACGCCCAGAGCCTGGGAGTGCCGAACTGGATGCCATCGGATCAAAATCGGGACCGATGAAGAGACTTGCTAAATAAGGCCGGGATCGGATCCAGGTTGTAGTGCCGATGATGATGATGATCGGTGGAAAACTAATATTCGTCAACTTCGTTGTATTCGTCTATCTGTTAGGTCTTTTGTTGTCCGTTGTAATAGATATGCTAATTTTGGCCGGTTCTGGTAAATAGAACGGTAGTGGTTGGACTAATCGTTTTTTATTTGATTTGCTATTATCTGACGCACTTGACAGGGAATATCAATTATGGTCGCTTCCAACCATTTCGAAGACAAAACGTATTGATCTAATTTTGCTTAGTAGAAATACTAATTCTGGTCGTTCTAGTAGTAGAAGTGTAAAATTTTGTTATTTCACTTGTTGACATTCCCGGCGTCTATCTGACGCACTGGTACGGAATACTAATTCCGGTCAATTCTGGGTATTTAGGTATTATGGAACCGAAGACTAAGCGTTTATTTGGTTTGTTGTGAGTTAGAGTTCAGCTTCCGTCAAGGACGTATTGATCTAATTTGCTTAGTAGAAATACTAATTCTGGTCGCCCTAGTAGTGGAAGTGAAGAATTTTGTTACTTGACCTGTTGACATCCCCGGCGTCTATCTGACGCACATGTAGGGAGTACTAATTCTGGTCAGTTCTGGCCATTTCGGTGTTATGGAACCTAAGACTAAGCGTTCGTTTGTTTCGTTGTAAGTTAGAGTTTATATTCCTTCAAGGACGTATTGATTTAAATTTGCTTTAGTAGAAATACTAATTTTGGTCATTCTAGTAGTGGAAGTGTGGACGTTTTTTATTTGAACTGCGGCGTCTATCTGGCTCACTTATAGGTAGTACTAATTCTGGTCAATTCTGGCCATTTCGGTGTTATGGAACCGAAGACTAAGCGTTCGTTTGGTTCGCTGTAAGTCAGAGCTCATATTCTTTCAAGGTCGTATTGCTCTATGGTGGTTTTGCTTTTATCGTGAGAAAGGTTGGCGCAAGGCTAATAACCTTGTGGGGATTAGAAGTATTATGCCAGGCATGGGCACTCGGTTCACTTCTTCCCCATCAATGGCAGTTCAGCCAAAAGTCAATCATCAGGTAAACGAAAGAAACGCCGCCCCGTTTGTTCACATTCGCCACTAAAACATCGAACGAAAACCTCGCAACACACGGAGCAAGTCAAAGAAAACACACTCGAAACACCCAGGAACTGCAGCCGAAATATTAAGACACGCATTTCATTTTTGTTTAGTTTTATTCTATCAATAAAATCCACTGGTGATGTTGTTGATGTAAATGTTTTTTTATATTATTTCACTTTTGTTATTATCTTTGTTCTTAGCCGTTATTAAATATGTTAGTGTTTTTATACTTCACTTAAACTTATTATGATATTAACTTGATTTTTATTAATTTTAAACAATGTGAAACACTTGCTTTCACGACCCGACTTCTGCATATATACGCTTCTCCGCCGCGCGACGGAGAGCGGGAGATCGCGCGACTAGCGTGGTCGGCGGATGTAATATTCATTCGTTGTCAAAGGAAATTCGGCCAGTGAAACTGGCTCTCTTAATTAAGGGGTGCATTTTCCTATTCCAAGAGAGACGTAAAGTCTCTCTTTGGAGTAACCAAACAGATCTCGTACAGAAGATCGTCACGGTACACATGTATGTGTATACATTGGTTCTTTTATGGATCAAAGCCATGGGAACGAATCTAAAACAAAGAACGAGAAAATGTGCATTAATGAGATGTGAGTTCGGCTAAGCAAACAAGCCGAATTTCATTGGATGCTAATTCGGTTTGTGTTTGCTTATGTGAGAAGGTCACTGGTAAACGGATCCAGGAATATGTAGGACAAAGGGAATTTATGATCTGAGAGTTCAACTGAGTAAACAAGTTGTAACTCATTATATGGGAGATGCATTTGGGATACTTCAAACGATATAGATTGTTTATCGTATCGCCAGAATGCCTGCGGTAGAACGGCGTTTTTTTGTTTGCACATGGTGCGAGTTAGGGAAATTAGCTTCAGCGTCGATTGCGCTAATTATATGCAGCTGCTTGGGTTGTTTATTGTTAGGAGAAAAGGCCGCCAGCTAATGTGTATGAAAAGGGATTTGTTGTACACGTTGAGGCTGGGATTAGCCAACTCAAGGGTAAGATTGCCTGATTATGCGGTTGCATTATATATGACCCGATGAATTTTCTTTCAGGGAATTTATGATAAGCTTGGAGAGAATTCTTATAGGGGATTTTAAATGCGAAGTTATGCATGCAGGTAAGAATTCTCTTCTAGGGGATATTATATTAGCTAAATGAACTTGATCAATTTGATGCGTGAAGCATTTCAGGTGCTAATGCGATTGCATTAGCGAAAGCTTATGCAGACTGGGTTGTTGGGATGGGGGTTCTTTAGGTAAGTAGCCAGTGGGGTTTGGCAGACCCGCCGCAACCTTGCCAGGAAAAACGAATTATTATGGAAAATTTAACAAGTCTCGGATATGGACCGGAAAACCGTGGAGAGACTTGCTAAATAAGGCCAACACCGGATCCCGGTTGTAGTGCCGATGATGATGATGATGATGGTGATGATTTTGCTTTAGTAGAAATTGTAATTCTGATCATTGTAGTAGTAGAAGATATGGAAAACTAAACTTTCTTTGTTTGACTTACAATTCGTCTGTCTGTTAGAATTTTTAAGAATACAAGTCGCAATAAAAAACACTGAAGATTGGAGTGGAATATGAGAGATCTTTTTCACAATATCTATTGTTTATTGTTTCTGTTTTGCTGTTAGGCAGTGTTTAATACTTCTTGGGCTATGCGAAAAGTCCAAACCATCACATTCAATGGTCTAAAGGTAGGATTGAAAATACTTCATCATCTTATTGCCTATCGTCTGCCTAGTTGTTGTTTCGTTGGACAACAAAATCTATTCCCATCCATCTATTGGAATGTTCTGTCGAATATGAGCGAAGAACAGCAGCAAAAGTAATCTCTGTAGTACACAACAGCCTTCTATACATTTGTGCATCTCATTCTTATTCCTCTACATTCATTTTATTCGGAACAATATCGGAAAAGATATTCCCATTTGCTATGAACGGTTGGAATCTAGCAGCAACCTTGTAAGAAGGCACCATTGCACGGGAGCCCTACATAAATCCATGTTTGGTTACCCCCTCTCACGTCCATTCGCACACTTAGAAGGAATGTATTTTACTCCGATGTTATATATTGTTATGCGGAAAGTCAATATAAAAATTGTTGTATTAGTAAACAAGCCCAAGTTGAAGACGTCGATATTCTAGGACTGTCGATGTTTTTTAGGTAGCTGCTTGAGGTCCCATGGCAATGATGTTCATGATAAGTTTTGCGATTGGGTATTGTTTTAGTTGCTGATGGCCTAAAATGTATGCACACACACTCATCATAATAAACTCCTTGAAGAGATAGCCAGTAAATGGGAAGTGAGATCCTTTTAACAAAACAAAGGGAAAAGTATATAGGAAAAGGAAAACGGCCAAAAAGGAAAATTAAACGAAGAAGGCAGTGAATAACTTATTCAAATATAATACCAGCTAGAGGTGCCAGAAAGGACACGTAAAGACTTTTTCTTCCTGTTTCCTTTCTTCACCTTTGCTCCCGCTTACGTGCGGATTGCTTTATTTTGTCTTCTCTTGTGCGGCGTCACTTGTGTTGGTTTTATTTTATAGTCAAAGTTAAACCAAGTCCCGTTTTAATATGTTGATAAATCACGGTCCGTCTTGCCTTACTGTATTGGGATCCTTTTGGTCCTTTCATTTTTTTTCGTTGTAGTTTGTAGTTTTCTGCAGTTGAGATGCAGTTTTAATTCAACGGTCACTTTGAATTTTTTCTACTTCTTTATAGATATTGTTCTGTTAGATAGAGAAGGAGGGGAGGAGAGAAGAGCAGATCCTTTTAGAAAGTGTTGACGTTTTGTCAAGTGTCTTTTATTTTCAGAGAAAACATCTGAAAGGAGAAAATCTATGGGGACTTGAACTATGTTACTTTATCCTGACACATCGCAGCCACAGATATTCCATTTGAAATCTGTAGAAATATTTGATGTATCGTTTGAGATTTCAGTTTTGGTAGGGAATTGTTTGATAGTGTCAGTTTGTCCATTGATCCCATCAAAGGGCATCACTGTAAGATGGATTTTGAAGTGACAAATTGTGATTCGAATTGGCAATTACGGTCAGACACTAAGAAAGAGGGGAACCATCGTGAATGGTATTTTATCAGGTTTCTTTTTGTTTTTCTATATTATCTAGGACTTTAGCCGTCGAGACAGAGAGGCTTGATGTGAAAAAAGGACGAGTTTTGATTAAGGATTTCAATAGAAAAAGGGATAGCTTATGGTCGTTTTCAGTTCTGATTGATACGAGTCGATTTGTGAAAATCCTGAATACAGTTGCTGAACAGACGGCATAAAAAATGAAGTGATTGATGTTAAAAAATATATATTTGTTGGGGTTTAAGACTCGCAAGGGTTATCATTTACAAACACAAAGGGAAAAAAAGAAAACAATTCATCCTGCCAGCAATTCGGATTTATTGGTTCATTTTTCAGTGATACGAGTTACTATGAAATCGACATTGTATGTAAAACTAAGTAATATGAATATGTAAACTGAAAAAAAGTTTTTGTATAAAGTGTGTGCGAAAAAAAGACTGGCCACCAATATTATATGTCAAAGCACCCTATGGTCACAACAGAAGGGGCAAAAATAGGGAAAGCAAGAATCGATGTATATCGATCTTGACTGCCTACGAAATTGCCACATCTCACGTGGTTCGGCTGAAGAAAGGTTCTTTATGCTTATCCATACCTCGAACGTTCATTTTTAAAGTGCACAGGTGTGCACGTATAGTATTTTGCCAAGGTATGAAAAGGTTAGAGCCAAAGCATGACAATATCAGATTTGGTGCACTTATGTGTTGAATGCTAAGCATACGATACCGGTGAAGGTTTTCAATTTTGTTCGCTATGGTTGCGTGTTCGTGTGTCGGTTGGAATTACCACACACTCTCTGATTAGTGGGTTTCGCGGAAATGAATTTGGAAGGTAGGACATATTCATTATGTACAGTTAGGAAACGAACGAGGAACAGCAGTGTACATTACCTCACATTTCAGTGACGGATTTGAACGACTTCCGCTTGAGGTTTCTTGCTCATTTTTGCAGCATATACAGTACAAGCAGTGCAGTTGATTAACCTGACGTGGTATGAGATTTGAGTTCCAATTTTTGACAAGAGTATGGTTTGTAAGTTATAGTCAATTGGATATGGATCAGTTGCGTTTTTGACAGTAGAATCAAGAAGTCGACAATCAGGGTTTTGAAATGAAAGTCGTGAGTTGAATGTGTGAAACGCTCAAAGAAATTGTTCGACCGTTGTTTTCCCGCAATTTTCCACCGTTGAATATCTAAGAATATAATATATATATTGTTGCGAGCTTAGGGTTCGCTGGATTAATTATTTTTAATAAATAAGAGCCGTTAAATCGATTTTGAATTAATGTAACACTTTATTAGTCCGTTAATAACAACCGTTACTTTTACCGTACACTGAACGATTTCTTGACTTATCGCGTCTTTGACTTCTTACTTCTTACTTCTCTTCCTGATCTGTGCGCGACGTATTTATACCGTTTTTCCTCATTCTGATTCGGCGTTTCGTTTCCGTCCGTTCTATAGCCTCGAATTTTCTACTGTTCATAGTCTCCAGTTTTCCAGTACTTTCTAGAATATTCTAGTACTTTGTTTCGGACTTTTTAGAATATTCTAGTACTGATTGTCATATGCGTCACAATATAAATAAAAAAAAAATAAGTAAAATAAGGAAAAAATATGATGAGTTTTTGTTTTCAAGCGAAAAATATATTCAATGAAAAAAAAAAAAAAACACTCAAAACGACCTACAATACAAAGACTATATTACACAAAAAACGAAAAGAAGAAAGCTGATACAGTACCGAAGCAATTTCTTTCATTAAATTCGTAAGGAGAATATGGCAATTGACGAACAAAGAAAGCGACTATTTGACTCACATCGTGGAAGAACCTAGGTGAGTGCCGGATGGCTAAAGTTACTATGCAAATCCCATAGATCTTATTTCTGTCATTGGACCCAGACAGTTAGCCAAGCGCCCTTGAAAAACTCAGACCATTATTTGATATCTGTTGCGTAATCACTTGAATGGCTAACGAATAACCAACCTAACCGACCTCACCAGGTATGGAGCTATGGGGCTTCTATCTGGGACGATTTCTGAGATTTCGTCGCATCGTTTCCGTGGTCGGAGGTCTGCTTCAGTCACTCACAGAAATTATTCTTCTCGGGATCGAGCTTTACATTCCGCATTTCTTCAAACGAAATTCATCCGATTAACCTTGGTTTGATAAAAATTGGAAGCAGATTAGAGCGGTAAAAAATAGATCTTTTAAATTTTGTCAGAATCAGAAACCCATACAACCAGGCGATTCATATTGCGAAGAGGGTTCAGAATAACGAAGTGACCTGTGGCGGTTCCGCCAAACCCCACGGCCCACTTACCTGACAAACCCCCATAACTGCTACCCATAACTGCGACCCAATTTCCTTAAGTTCGCTAATGCAATCGCATTAGCATCTTAAATGCTTTACGCATCTAGGTTATCTAAGGTATAATCTAAAAGTTCCTGTAAAAGAATTCTCACCTTTCATGCATTTCTTCGCATACAAATTCCCTACAAGAATTCTTTCCATTATACAGGTGCATAAACCAAAACCTATTCGGTACCTTCGGTTGCCAGGCAAATTCCAACCTCCCCACACCTGCGCCGCAATCTCCCCGCAGCAAAAACATTTCCTTCCCAAGGATAATTAAATCTTTCAATGCCTTACCTGGAAATACCTGCAAAGAATTTTTCCTACAAGGGCATTCATACATGTATCAATGCATTTCTGCATTAGCGACCCAGAACCGAATTTCCAATTAGAGTAGATATTCACACTAGAGTTCTATCCTGGCGTCGCCATAGATGCCATGTACAATTGACACAGATGGTATATACAAACCGTCATTGTATGACCATCTAATCCGCTTTGCAATGACTTGCAACTATCTAACCCAGAAATACTTCTTTGTTTGAATCTTCAAACAATCACCAACGTCGCGCTTAGCCGCCGGATTGGATTCAATGGCATAAACAAATGCAAACAAAAAATCCGATTTTCCCAGTCATCGGAGAGACGATCTACGATCTCTATTGTATACATTATCGCAATCCCTTTTAGCATCTAATGAGTGGCTGCTATTTAGACAGCTGACCCTCATTACCGAACGATGCCTTAGGTCGTTTCCCCTTTGTTCTTTTTCCCTCGTTGTAGGTTCCGTTTATCCTTGGCTAAACGCATCGATAAACACGGTGATGTGTACGAACACACACGTACACCACCGCGTCCCAGAGATCGCCTTTCATTGGTCACTGGTCAAAGAAAATTTCATTTCCTTTTCACCACACCACCAAACTCACCCCAAACGAGGGTTGTATCGTGGAGTCTTATTACATCCGCAGACCAGCACGATCGTGCTACCTCCCGCTTTCCGTCGCGTGGCGGAGAAGCGTAATTAAACCGGAGCCGTGTTTAGTAAATGTTATTCAAAGTTGCCGTGTATACGATGTGAATATATTAAGTAAATATTAACATTACCTAGAGTTTACCGTCGAAATTTAATAAAACATCGCCGTGGCAGAAATACCAGTAGTGAAGTAAAAATTAAATGTAGTTGTCATATAAAATAAACCAATCATAATAGGACAAATAGTGCGATTCGTTGTTCCTGTGCTGTGTCTGCTCTGTATTTTGAATTTGGTGACTTTTGGTGAGCATTTTGCGGCCTTGCTCAGTGTTGTTTCATCAGCGAACAGTTCGTGGGACGAAGTAGAACCCCGTGTCGTACGCCGGCACAACGACTTCGTACCCCACAGACCCACAAACTGCTTACGTGCCCTTCTGGGCAAAGGGTATCAGCAACAACTTCGCTTCTTTCTTTTTCCCTCCGTTAGTGCCGAGCAGTAATCAGGTCGCGAAGATTAAGATGGGCCGGACATGTGGCGCAAATGGGCAACGATAGGACTGTGCGTAGAATTCTTGACGGTAGACCAACGGGAAAGAGACCGGCAGGACGGCCGCGACGGAGATGGGAAGACAATGTTAGGTTTGACCTTGAGGAGATCGGATCGGATGGTCAAGCGTGGAAGGAGAGTGCACAGGACAGGGAACGATGGCGTAGTCGAGTGAGTGAGGTCATGAACTTCTGGTTTCCGACAGGCCAATAAATAGTAGTAGTAATAGTGACGAGCAGCGGGGCATTAGTCACGAATTCAAGACTAAAGGCACTGTTTTCGCGAATTTGTTTTCTAAAAATTCAACGCAGGATCCCGGTCTTTTGGAGTCACCCATGTTCGCGCCTGTGCGGTCTTTCATACCAGCTGTGAAGTTCCACCCAAGGCATGCTCCGGGGACAAGATTGTAAGGTAGAAATCGCCTCGAATGGAATACCATCGATAGTCCTTAAAAACTGTGCTCCAGAACTATCGCCAGTTCTTAACAAACTCTTTCACTTGTTTTATGCACAGAGGACATTTCTTATCTGCTTCAATTCAACCAATCCCAAAGAAGGGAAAAAGTGGTGCCCGCAAAATTACTGATCGATCGATAGCATCTCTGTCGATGTTATCCAAGGTGATGCAAAAGATCATCAATTACGATTAAATACTTGAAATGCAATGGACTACCAACTGGTCGCCGATACGGGTTCCATAACAGGCTGCCCACGGGGGATGTTTTGAGATTTGTAACTGACATCTGGACATCTCGAATTGAAAAATGTGGCGGGAAAAAGACGGTCGCATTGGATGCCTCCAAGGCTTTTGACCACGTCTGGCACAGCGCGTTACCAAGCAAGCGTTGTTCATATGGACGTTCCCAATATTTTTGCGAATGGATTGAGAGCTTCTCCGAGAATCGATCGACCCGGGTTGTCGCAGACGACTTGTCTTCAGATCTGTATTATATCAATTCCGGGGTGCCTCGAGGCTCTTTTTGGCTCAAACCCTGTTCTTGCTTCATATGAATGACTTAGTAACATCAACTGGTAACAAAATATTCAGTTCACTTATTTCCTCATTTTCGAATGATCGGCCGTGTAACACATCAACGTCGCACCAGCTGAGGTGTAGCAGGTCGGCTTTCCGAATCGGAATTTGGTTAGAATCCTACAATGGCAGAATGCCAATCTCGTCGCCTTTAATGCAGTGAAGACACAATATAATACGTCCGCAAGAAAAAATGGATCGTCAGTTCCACAACCCGTTGATGAATGGGCAGGCCCTCAAATCTAGGGAAAGCGTGTGTTTGCTCGGCGTCATAGTTTGGCAGATGGACATGGCAAGAACACGTATCGAATATTGACAGGTTCGCCTCTAGAATATTGGGTTATCTCTTTAGATTCAAAAAATATTTTACTCCGGCCCAACTTCCGCTCCTGTATAAATCTCAAATTAGACCCGCGCTTGAATATTGTTCCCGTGTTTGGAGTTTTGTCGCTAAGCATACCATCGACCTATTTGAAAGGTTGCAGAGACGGACAATCCGCCTGCCTGGAAGACGCAGCACTGACATCAAGACTGCAGTCGCTATCACATCGAAGGCGTGTAGGGGACATTTGTATCTTTTACAGATATTATCACGGGGACTGTTTTTTGGAGATTCGTGGTATTATACCACGAAATTCAGTATACTTGCGCTCCAGAAAATAATCCGATGGATCTCACTGGTTTGCGGTTCTTCTCCGGACGGCAGGTAAAATTCTGCAACAGAAATTGTTCCATCAGAGAACGGGGAACTCCATCCCCACGCAAGTGTTTCTGGAGGGTTACAATCTGCAACTGTTGAAGAAGAACTACAACAGTTATTTGGTAGCATATCGGGGCGTTGAGTCGCTGCTATAAGTTCGTCTCCTCTGAGAGAAGTATATTACGAGGAGGAAGCAAATATAAATGGTAATTTTACATTCCTTGCTTAGCAACAAGTTGCCAGCTAGATAATCTTGTGCGTGGTTGTTGTTTGGTTTATGAAGTGAAGGGGAAACGATTTAGCCAGCGGTCGTGCTCGACTTTACAGTCAGTACAGCCATGAGACCCGAAGAGGTACATACGTCTGTGGCGACTCTAACAGATGCACACACAATTCACAAGCAAAATAGTGACGAGCACCGAACGAAAAATCGAATAAGAAAATACATCAGAGCCGTATACCAAGCGATAACGTAACAATTCACATCAGTGGAGTATAGTCGAGTTTAAAAATCAAATTCTAAAATCGGTTAGTAGCCTGATGGGTAACGCTTAGGTACAATTTTTGGTGATTCAAACTGTCATAGCGTCAGTTCGAATCACACGTTCCTCTTCACTATTATTTCAAACGCTATACGTCTGTTTCCACAAAAGACGAGGTATGCCCATTCGAAATGTCATCGTTCTTCATGACAACGCCAGGCCACACACCGCGTTCTTGGCAAGGGATACATTGGAAGAAATGGGCTGGGAAACCCTCGAACACCCTCCTTATAGCACAGACTTGTCTGCCTGAGACTATTTTTTGTTCGCACCCTTGAAGGAATCACTTGGAGGCAAAAAATTCGAAAGTAATGAGGAAGTCGAGGCGCACGTGCGCAATCGGCTAACAACTAGTTCTAAACCTTTCCACGAACAAGGGATATTAAAGCTTCCAAATCGGTAGCAAGAGTGTGTAGATCACGCAGAAGACTATATTGAAAATGTTGATAGTATAGCTAGTGTGTAAGATTATTCAATAAATGTATAAAAAGAAATTACCGTTTATATTTGATTCATCCTCGTAAAAACAAGATATTTGACGCAATCAAGAAACACTTAAATTGAGCGAGCGGAATGAGATGAATAAATCGACAGGTATAGAAAAGTAAAGAGCGAGATAAGGGGATCATCATCATCATCATCATCGGCACTACAACCGGGAACTGGTCTTGGCCTTATTTAGCAAGTCCTGAGGGTTGTTAAATTTTCCATAATGATTTGATTTTTCCGGGCAAGGTCATAAGTCTTGCGCCAGAGGCTCCCCGGCGGGCAATCGAACCCTGGTCTCCCGCGTGACAGGCGGGTATACTAACCACTATACTATCGAGCAGAGGAGATATGGGGATTGTTGTGATTCTAAATCACTACACCTTTCCATTTACCTAAAACCCCCTAACCCAATATCCCATTTTGTAATACTTACCTCCGCTAAAACCTATACAATTCCTATCCATTCATACTTACCTATACCTAAAAGCCCACTCCCACTCATCCATTCTCCCATAGTGAATCATATGTGCGACAGGTTAAACCTAAAGTTAATCTGCCGCACATTGATTCAATTCCCTAAACCGAATTCTATTTAAAGCACAAAAGTCGGGTTTGTGCTTCGCCAATGGACAAACACTTGTGGACAAATCCCGATTTGCCACAGTATAAAAGGGCGACGCATTTTGGTTTCGCGGCCCTGGTTTTCTGACCTTTTCGAGGAAGATACTACGACTAAATTTATAAACACGCATCTATCTTGTATCTCATAAAATATTGTTTGGAAAATGTATATATTATTATAATAATTACATGTAAGCAATTGTTACGAAATTAATTTGAAGTCACTGTATTACTTAAATGCACAAATTCTAATTATGGTTAATAAATACAGTTTTGGAAAGAAAAAAGGTTTCGCGGCAGTTAGTGACTGACCATCGGCAGTCGCAGTCCAGCATTCGAAGGAAAAACAACAAAAGAATAGTCCAAATAATAAATCAAACCAACAATAAACCAATTAAACAATTGTTTTGTTCGGCACCGGGAGGTAACTACAAACGATAACATTTTTAATAAAGTAAGTATTGGTGTGTACCGGTGTAACGCCCGGTATGCCAACAGGATAAACACCTATAAATAATACCAGGATGCCACTTCAAGGTTTGAGTTGGTAAGGACGTTATGCGTTTGATTGTACATACGTAGCTTCAACTGACGACTCTTTCTAGTAGCAGTTCGGCACAAGTATTAAATTTTAGGTTGGGTTCCATTGCCCAGTCGCCCACTCGCTCAGCGAAGCATCATTAAACTATATTATTCGTGAAGTGACTGACTGGAAGAAACTCTTAACGATCTTTCGAAGCTTGGCTGATGGAACCATCTAAGGGCGGTGACCCAGAGTTATACGTTCGGGTTTATTAGAAAATTAAAGTAAAATAAAATAAAATAAGTGATGATAAGTAAAATAACTTGATAGAAGCATTACAAAATAAAATATATAACCAGACGTAGGCAAATAGATAAACACCATTGACATCACAGCTCAACAACGTCTTGAAATGAGTATTAGCTAAGATAGATGGATAAACTGGCAGATCTGTATACCTATTTAGCTGGTAAACTGGTAGATAGTTATATACAAAAATAGATAGATAGCTATATCTATAAGCACCGAAGACTGATGATGATAAATAGGTATATAGAAAAATATCTGTCGACAAGGGACCGTTCAATAAGTCCTTGGATGGACGTAGTATCGAAAATGGTTTGTCTTTAGTAAGCATTACTACCTATTATACGGCTGACTAGTAAGCACCATTACTCACTAAACAGCTGCACAAAAAAGTGGCTGTGAACAAAATCTCGACAGGATACTCTCAGGAGAGAGAAACGCAATCATGTAGTCGACTCTGAGGCTGTTTTGGGGTTTTTCCGTGGGAGTCCTGGCGAGTTTCTGTGTTAATAGCTGTAGACGAAATATGAATTCATTACTATATTCCCGAGGCAAAGAAATAATCAAAGCAGTATTTTTTTTAAGGGCGAATGAGTTCCAAAGAACGCAAGATTTCACGACCACGATGAAATCGGAACGCAAGATGAATTTAGGCATGTACACAGACCCCGTCTACATCGTTTACGTGGAGAAGATAAAAATAATAACTATCGAGATTTATGTGCCGTTACGAGGGTTGCCTTTTATATTTCGGGATTAGAGAACAAAAACAAATTTTGATCATCGAAAATCACTTTATTGTTTTTCAAAATATTCCCCATGAAGATCTATACACTTTTGCATGCGTTTGAACCAATTGTCGAAGCACTTTTGCCACTCTGATTGAGGTATCTCCAACACATGCATTCTGAATGCAGCGACCGCCTCTTCAGGTGTCGAAAAACGTTGACCTCTCAGTTTGTTTTTTACGTACGGGAATAAAAAGAAGTCATTCGGTGCCAAGTCAGGACTATACGGCGGTTGACCCATCAAATCGATGTTTTGGGTGCTCAAAAATGCAGTTGTCGCAGCCGATGTGTGAGAGCTCGCATTGTCGTGGTGAAGAGTGATCCGTTTTCGGCGGTTGGTTTTTCTGATTTCTTGGAAGACAACTGGCAAACAAATGGTTGTGTACCACTCAGAATTGACTGTTCTGCGTTGTTCTAGTGGTACGGTTGCGACATGTCCAGTTTTTACGAAAAAACAGGCGACCATTTGCTTGGAACTGCTTCGTGCGCGAACAACTTTTGTTGGATTTGGCTCATCTTGAAACACCCAGACAGTCGACTGCTGTTTACTTTCGGGCTCATGCGCGTAAATCCACGATTCATCACCTGTCACGGTGTCATAGACGTGTTTCGAAGCACCGCGACCGTATTTTTTGAGCATTTCTTTCGACCAATTGACAGGAGCCTTTTTTTGGGCGATTGACAAATTGTGTGGGATCCAACGCGAACAAATTTTTTTGACAGTCAAATGTTTATGCAATATTGAATGTTTGCTGGTCCCACTAACGCCTAAGGTTGTCTCAATCTCACGATAGGTCACATGACGATCTTCCAATATCAGTTCGCGCACAGCATCAATGGTTTTCGGAACAACAAATGATTTTGGACGACCTTCACGAAATTCATCTTGGAGTGAACTACGACCACGATTGAATTCACCATACCATCGATAAACACTAGTCCTTGATGGAGCTTCATCGCCAAAAATTGAATTAAGTTCATCCATGCAATGTTGCTGAGTTAATCCACGCCGAAAGTTGTAAAAAATAATCGCACGAAAATGTTGACGATTTAATTCCATTTTTGGGCCGAGATGAATCTTTTAAGTTACTCTAAACAACACAAATAGCGCTCGTATGTCAAAGCGTTCTGAGTGCGTATAACCTCAAAAATGTCCAACTTTACGACAGAGCTGTCAATTGCCGGATTGCAACGCTAGGGTTGCCAAATCCCGAAACATAAGAGGCAACCCTCGTATTGCATCTGTTGTACAAAGAAATCAATAGAGGACACTCTCAACTGAAAATCAAAGGACTTATTGAACTAACCTCATAGATAGCTAAACGTATAGGAACCAAATGAATTGCAGTACAAAAACCTCTTAAAATAAATACCAGGTAAGATAGACGAATGGGCTCCTCAATAGTATAGTGGTTAGTGTCCCCGCCTGTCACGCCGAGACCGGGGTTCGATTCCCCGTCGAGGAGCCTCTGGCGCAAGACTTATGACCTTACCCGAAAAAACAAATTATCATGGAAAATTTAACAAGCCTCAGGACTTGCTAAATAAGGGCAAGACCGGTTCCCGGTTGTAGTGCCGATGATGATGAAGATAGACGAATGAATCGATAGACTTGATGAAATTAATAGGAATTTTCATTGTGCGATTTACCCGATGTACTGTCTAGCACATGCAAGACGAACCTTGGGATTCAGTACAAGGTACGAACAATAATTTAAATGGAAAAAATTGCTATGGGAAGAACTATGTGACACATGACAACATTTTAGTTTCGGATTTCTTTGATGAATTTCTAGGTTCGCATGAACTTTATTTGATAATGGTTATGATTTTTGTAACATCTTCCGCCCATCATCCGTAGAATTCCAGTAAATTTCTCAGGGATCCTTTAAGCTCACCATTTATTCCTTTCGATCGAAGTCTGACAGTAATCAAAGAAAAATTGATTCGAAATAGATACAAGCAGACATAAAAAGATAGATACAATACTAAAATGAAAGGTTTTATTTCAAAGCCAAATAATATTTCCGAAAATAATAGGAACCAGGAAAGGGAGAAGGAATAAAAGAGGAGATTTATCGCCTAGCTTCAGAAGGAGGATACCATTCACTTCTAGTGTGTCCTGGATAGAAAGAAAAAGGATCTCCTTGAACCACAAAAATTCCAACAATGGACTCGAATAGGAATACGGATATAAATGGGAATACGAATGCGAATACAATACGATTCACCTGATGTTTAACAAGTGGGCGGTAGAGAATGTTTTTTGTGTATATCGATGTCACACTGGTAAATTGAATTTGAATTTTGAATTAGGATCTAAATAGAGATAAGAGGATAAACATATCCTGTCGGTGTAAACAAAAAACAATTTACACACGATAAGTGGAACAAGATTGACATGGTTTGGTTTGTATAATAGTGTTGGCATCCTTTGAATCAAAGTTCCTTTCTCAACTAAGACATAAGTAAGGTTTATTAAGGAGGATACCCGATTTTCCCTTTTTATTTAGATTGCTTCGGTGGTATTTATGATTTTTTATTCCTGTATTTATTCTTTATAATCCTCGTAATCGGATAGTAACAGATCGAGATTAGCCGGATGGTCAGAACGAAAAGAAAAACTCACTGGACAGAAGCTACATATTGGCTCCTTTTGGTTTAAGTTGTCTTATTTATTCCTTTTATTATTTCTCAATCTGCGGGTTGATTGGTCGAATAAGTAAATCACGACTAAATTTTATTACAAAATGGGACTTGCCAGATCAAATTGAAATTAGGGAAGAAAATGTGTGGGCCACAGACTGAACACCGAAGATAAGAAAGCCGAAGACAAAAGGAAAATAGCAGCACTAACTAGTATTAGGAGTGAAAAGGGAACGAGATGAAAACTGATTTGAATACCTTTGATGTGTAATGGAGATGAGCCTAGGTTAGATGGTGATTCCATTGATTAAGTGGCCCAACGCCATTGTCGGTCACTTCGGTACTTCCTACCCAATGATAAGTAAGGGGATTAGAAGCAATTTGTATCTCCATCATAATGATCTTCGACTTTAAGGGGTTTTCTTTTATTTCTTATTGTTCAAGTTGTTGTCTTTGGTTTTTAGACATCCTCTTAGTTTTCTGTTTCTTTTTCTTTTTCCTTCTCGGTTGTGGGCCCGTCAACTTGATAGCACTTAAGTGACCATGAATAAATTCTCATTACGTATCAAGAAGATACTTGTATCTTCGAGATTGCTATATTGCTTTTGGTTTGTTTGCCTGTATTTTTATTTTTATTTGAAAGCCACCCTGAAAGTTAAAACTATTTATCATAACCGTCTTCAGAAGTATCTAAAAAGAAGTAGCTGTTGAAGAGCTGCATAAACACGGCACAACGAGGAGTGATTTAGCAGTTTTCTAATTTGGTTTTGCTTTTGTTTTCCATTTAATACTACTGATGGTGTTGTAATTAATCGAGACAACACGTCGGAGAGGATGATACGATAAGTTACATCTCTGGAGATGGGTATCTCATTAAATGTTCGCTTTTTTAAATGATTTTGTATCTTTTGTCAGAACAACAATATAGGACCATCACTCATCATCAGTCATTTGGGTGATGGCTGGATGTTTTAGTATTTCATCCCTCTTAGGTCCATTGACCGAATATATGCCGCATAGGGTGGTGGTGGTGGTAATAGGCGACCCATCTCTCAAGAACATTATGAGAAATTGAAAATCTCTTGAATTTGTTTTCTTTTTATTCCAGTTATTCTCTTTTATTTTTAATCTCAACGGACATATGTTGCATTTCGTATTTACCCCCATTTTTTTTTATTTCAACTTTTCTTGTACGGCGGCGGCATATGTTGGCGAAACGGTGATTTTTAACACATGACCTTCTTTGCCTTTCTACCGTCATACTATCAAAATGTTAAGAACACAGAACGTGTTTTTAAAAGAAATTGGAGCAGTTGAGTTGGACCTAGACGTACGTGGGATTTTGACGGCTCGGCAATTTGAATGATAAATCGGAGGTTAAATTGGGGAAAAGGGTCGATTTGACTGAGGCAAGCAAAATGTGCGAAAGAAATTAACGAACATAATACGCTGAATGGCATTCGAATCAAACTAGGTGAAGAGAAAATGTGTTTTACGAACGATGGAAGGCAGTTTAGATGGATTGATGTTCAAGACGGAGGTCAGTTAAATTGTATCCATTTGATATGCATCATTGGTCTTCGGTAGGTAGCCGAGGCTTGGTGTAAAAAGTGGAAGCACATTTTGGGACTATGTAATGAGATGCAAAGTTAACAGAAGCCTCATCAAAGGTAACACGTTTTCACAGAATGCCTTAACAAATCTATGTGTGTATACGTAATCGGATATAGTGAGGAAAAGTTTGAATGTGAGAATTCCTGAACAGGGTTATTCAATGTCATACATTTTTTCCGGTTACGGCACAAAAATGAAAGAAACGACCAAAGTGTCGAATTTTCCATTAAGAGAGCGCCATAAATGTATTTCATTATAGAAATGTTGTTGGATATCATTATATAAATTATGTTGTATTCAAAATTATTAGAACAGGAGCGAAACGTAGTTTAAAGGGCAGTTATTCTAATGACGTACAAACTAGGGGCACCTACTTTTGTGAAAGCAGGAAAAAATCTATATATCGACTCTTGGAATAAAAGCACAATGCTGCATAAGTTCACTGGAATGTATGTGTATGGGTACTCGAGAAGCTCAGTAAATGGTTAACGCTTGGGCCTTAACATTTTTTGTTGACTTAAATTCTGAGTAAACACAAGCAGCGAAACGTGATACTCGATCGCATTATTAGAATACGGCTATCTAGAAAAATTCCAGGTGATAATAGTACAATAAAAAAACCTTTAACAGAACGCAAATATTGCGACACTTGTTGGGATTCCCGGCCGTCTGGGTTTATTTTCTTAAGCAAACGTCCAAAAAGAATTGTATCCAAAAGCCGTAAAAGTAGAAAAATATCTATATCGTGACTTTCAATTTTTCTACATTCAGAGAAAAGTGATATTACTGGATCATAGCACACGTTTCAATTACCAAATGCGGTGCACAGCAAAAAGGGCAGCAACAACACACGTAGTACTGCAGGGACGCCAAATATGGACGGGCTTAAAAAATCAGACGGGCTTAAAAAATCAGGCAGAATGCTGATGTGAGCAGATCGATCCTCCTTTACGTAATTTCCGTATGGGCTAGAGCAATCGTGTAAAGCTCATACACCGAGCCCAAGGGGTTCATCCGAAGAAGAGGAAACCTGTGAATCTGCAGGGAGAGTAGAACGGGGTCCATCGAAGCGGCCGCGGTAATTGTGGGTCGAGTGTCCATAAAAAGAGAAGCAAGATCGGGCTTAACACGCGATATTCCAGTGCATACAAAGTTTAACTCGTGAACGGAGCTTAAGACAATGGCACCCCAAATGGAGCGCAATACGAATGCTAAGCAAGTAAACGGTGTAGTAGATGTAGCCAACTTAACGCTCGTGACTCTAGTGCATACAAAACCGAACCGAATGGAGACGTAGCCAATGACAACATAAATGGCAACAGGACAACAGTCGCAACTACCATAACTACGCTTGACTACCTGATCCGATTTCCCCAAGGTTAAACCTTACATGGTCCTTCCATCACACCCGCGGCCGTCCTCCCGGTCTCTTTCCCGTTGGTCTTTCGTCAAGAATTCTACGCACGGTCCTATCGTTGCCCATTCTCTGTATCGTGTCATAAACACGTCTCGAACATCGCTAGATCCGCCTCTGGAAAACTGAGTTATCTTTTTAGAGCCAAGAAATAGTTTACTCTGGCTCAACTTCTTCTCCTGTATAAATCCCAAATTAGACCCGCGCTCGAATATTGCTCTCATGTTTGGAGCTCTGCTTCTAATGATACACTTGGCCTACTTGAGAGCTTTCAGAGACGAGCGATTCGCCTGATCGGGGACACGGCGCTGACGTCGGGACAACCGTTGCTATTGTGGCGTCTCTAACAGATACACACATAATACACAAGCAAATAGTGAAGAACACCGAACGAAAATCGAATAAGAAAATACATCAGAGCCGTATACCGTAGCGATAACAAAACAATTCACATCAATGGAATATACTTGAGTTTAAAAATCGGACTCTAAACACGGCCAGTAGCCTGATGTGTTACGCTTAGGTTCAATTTTTGGTGATTCTAACTGTCACAGCGCCAGTTCGAATCACACGTTCTTCACTATCAATCCCAAACGCTATACTATCACATCGAAGGCACGGACCTGGCCTCTGTATGTTTTACAGATATTATCAAGGTTTACTGTTCTTTCATGGTATTCGTCCGCGTAATTCGGTTTTTATGCGCTCTATGAGACAATCCGATCGTACCAGTTCATCTCCCAACGGCGCGAACATTCCTGTATCAGCACTCGTTCCAGTACAGAGCGGGGAAGTTGTGGAATTCCCTCCCTGCGCAAGTGTTCCCAGAGCGTTACAATCTGCAACTGTTCAAAAAGAACTGCAACAATTATTTGATGGCATCTCGCAGCGTCATGTCGGCGCTATAGGTTCGCCTCTCCCGAGAGAATTATTATTTATATTAAAAAAAAAAAAAAAAAAAAAAAAAAAAAAAAAAATAATAATAAATAAATAAATATATAAATAAATAAATATATAAATAAATAAATATATAAATAAATAAATATATAAATAAATAAATAAATAAATAAATAAACATAAAAAATAATAAATGTCGGGCCCATATTAATCTTCGTGACCTGATTACTCTCACTATTGTGGGTTTGCCACTATGGTAGACCATTTTAAAATATCAATACATTTTGTTTTAGACAACTTATAAATAAAACCACTAATTAAATAATATATTCATTTATTTTGGCGCAAGGCTAATAACCTTACCCGGAAAGGTGCTCTGGCATTTAAGGGTACTCCAAAATTCCCTTTTGTGCGTACCGAAGTGTAAAAACAAAAAAAAACTTAAATGTTTCGTAATGTTATCAGTGTTTAAAGTTTTAAAATAATTCTAATAAAATTGATGCTAGAAGCAGAAACCAGGCATTAATATATCGATTTACACCAAACACCGAAAGTATTGTGGGGAAGAAGTATGTGTGCCGGCATGGGAACTGTTTTACTCCTATCCCCATCGATGCAAAGTTCCGCCGAACACATGTGCAAGGACAGGGTAAAATAAAACGCACTGATGTCACGGAGTTTAAATATATTTCTTATTTTAATTTATTTTAACAATGAATATATAATCGGACTGATATGCCGTCGGGGAGCCCCTGGCGCAAGACTAATGACCTTGCCCAGAAAAAATAAATTATTATGGAAAATTGAACAAGCCTCGGGACTTGCTAAATAAGGCCAAGACCTGATCCCGGTTGTAGTGCCGATGATGATGATGATTCATTTATTACGTTTAACATTTATAGACTTTAATTCATTCATATTAAGTAGGAACTTAAGATTAAGAATAATTTAATAACACAAGTTATCAACGAAAATGTAACCGTGGTCTACTATAGTGGGCCACGCGTGTACTCCGGTGTTAAATTCCGCTCGGACTTTGCCCTGACACTTTTTTTACATTAACGCACGCACAAAAGTGGATTTTGAAGTACCGTTAAATGTCAGAGCACAATTCGAGTGAAATTTAAGGTACTTTCTATCCTTATCTTCCCCCGCGTCTGTCGCTCGCGGTGTGTTCTTTTTGTACAAAAAAGTTATGCGCGAAAACAAATACATAAAAATCCTTAAAGTGTCTGAGACATGAGGCGCGGTTGGGTAGTTTTGGTATTCCCAACGAGCTTTTATCTCATGGGGAGCACCTCAGTTGTCGAAATAGTAAGAAGGCTATAACAATTTTGGACCTCCTAATACATCAAGATCGGTTATGCAGGTTCAAAAGAGGACTGTGCCATTGCAGCTGATCGGGTTATATACCTATTTATAACTACCAGTTGTTTGGAAGTCTAGGTCGTCACGCTTACCACCGCCATTACCCCCCCCCCCCCTCCGCCTCCTCGCCTAAGCCCCTTTCCGCATTTCCCCTGCTTTCATTCTATTGCTATGTTGTATTCACAAATTACGAGATTTTTTTCCTTATCATAAAAATGAAGAAGGTACGATATTTGCGAACTACTATCCGGTTTTTCGTTCTAGTACACCATACATATTCCTATAGGGAATAATATGAATCCTCTGAATGCCCGTGTCACACTATGCAAACGGCGAATAAGGCATCACAAACCACTGGCAAGCAACACAACAATTGTGACTAGAATCTTCATATTGCGCACACAATTTAGTTTTACCATATTTATTTGTATTGCCGGCATCATCTGGGAAATAGGGTTTGAACAGATTTCAAATATGATTGATTATACAGAACACGGATAAAATTCAATAACCAACGTTCCGCTGTGCGGTTATCCTTGCCATAAAGGATGTCTATTTGATATAGTAAATGGCGAGATTTTTCATTCGACGACTAGAATCGCGTCTCTGTCATTCGATTCAATGGACACTTCTCTACGAAGTACCCAACCCACATCAGCTATGAACATTTATAAACCGTAAAAAAAAAAAACGAAAAACAAAAATGAAAACAACGAAGGCATGCTCTAGATCTGAAAGCGACAAACAAAAAAATGACACGTCTTTCAAACCCCTGCACTCGTAGAAAGTGAAACCGACGTTGACGCCTAATAATAGTCAAAAGCTGTGCCGACTTTCCCCCACACATTAATGGGTTTCTGGAATATCCATTACAACAAAAGCATCTTTTTGCAAACAAATCAGTATTCGGAGTCATATTTTCAAAAAGTCTATGCATATATATATTCGAGTGATATATATGAACCGTTCAACATCCGGTATAAAGATCTCCCAATGAACAACAGCCTCTCACCCCGAAATTTACATTCTGCTTTGCATAATACTCCGCATATTCTAAGGGTGCGAAATATTCCACCATATGTAATAGTCATAATGATTTGGGTTGGTTTGTTGTTGCCCATTACCCATGGGCGTAGCATGTGACATTTGAAAAAAAAAACAACAACAACGAAAAGAGAAAAAAAAATCAGTTGACACTTGATAATGAATAAGGCGACCCAAAGTGATTAGAAGACCTTTGTCAACAGCCCTGGCAAGTAATTGAGTCGACATGTTGAACGATGACATTTATTTTAAATGAGATTCCTTCTCCCTACGCTACGTATGGATTAACCGAAAAAGGTTACGCATAACAATTAGGACGAAATTCAATTGTAGAAATCACTTATAATTCATGGAATACCTCTCGGGGACGACCCTTATAATATGTACAATCAAATGAATACAACAAATTACACAATATAACACTTACCGGCATCGCTTCACAGATATCACTGTCCCAATTTTGTGCAGCTGCCTTTGTTGCCAATTCTTCTTCATTGCAATTATTATTAACTAAACTGTAATCAACCAAAGACGGTGGTCGCGGCGGCGGCGGAATTGTAAATTTCGGTGGTGGTCCCGGACCACCACACTCTTCACAATCAATATTATCGTCATACATCTCCCACATCTAAATCTAGATCTCCGCTATTCGAAAACTTAAATATCTACGCGCGTAATGTCTTCTTTGTTACTTTTACTTTAGCGTTACGTTATTTCAAAAACTAAAACCGAATAAAAATCGAAAAACGAAAATAAAACAAAAACTAAAAATTAAAATAAAATTAAATAAAAGAAAACAAAAGAAAATTAAAAGTGTTTGTTCTTGTCATATACGAAACATGATGTCTGATCAGCTTCTCGGAGCGAAGGTCTCGAAATGTCGCAGATCGTAATAACACACACGAAATTCCACATGAATCGACAAGGAGGAACGTTCAAAAATTAAAAACGGTTTGGGACTTTTCCGGAACTGTATCTGGAATGAGAAGAGAAAAAAAACGTAATTTGTTAGACATTAGCTATTAGCCGGCATGCAGGTAAATGTGAGTGTGCCTGTGTAGAATATAAATTCATTGGGGTCCTGCAGGTGTGACTCGTTAGGCCTATGCTTATAATTATAATATCTGATCATGTTAGGAAATATCCATGTTTTGCATAAAGAATTCTTGATCCCTCCCAACAAATATGCTGATGTAAATTCCATGAGAGAGCCCACTGAAAACAATGGAATTTATGGCCAATAACTCTTTTCAAATTTATTTACATGAACTTAACATGTTTACAGTAGACAAGAGCAACTGAATTTAAATGGACAATCTACTGAGGTCGAGAGGATAAAGGTACCAGTGCAGTTGGGAATTCGGTTTACACATTCGACGATCGTATGACTCATGGTATTCTTTTTTCTTTTATATTTCGCGGTTGGATAAAATTTGTAATAAATACCAAACAAAGGAATAAGCGGTCTATTAAATACAGGAATCGTGGGGGCGTTACCTATACCAAAGATGTTGGTTAGACCGATTGCTTCTGTGACACCATCACTGACATATAGAGGTCTATTAAAGCGAGAGCAGTGGTACCAATAGCTACGAAGGCATTCCAAAGCAAACGTATGCTGTTTGTTTTTTAAATGCCTCGAGTTTTTACATTTTTGAAACTGTAATCATTTGTCGAGACCATTTCTCGTTAACCTTGCTTTCATTAATTGCTCCTTCCAACCGAGTTAGCTTCACTTTCCCGACGAAGTTCCGTCATGCTTCACAATTCCGTTTTTACTTTTCTAGCAACTGTCGTTTGGTTATACTTCTTGTTCGTTAAAATTCCGTACAAATTTGTCGTACTTAAAATTTAATGAGCTGCTTCCGCGGCTTGTCGTGCATCTTAGAAAGTCCCAAGTTCACACCTGTTGAGTAGCGTAGGGCGTCTTTCGGGGTCTGCGAACCTTTCCTGACTAGGAGAAATCCCTTCCCTGAGTGGAAAAATCACTGTATTGGAAAATGTACACGAGATTGCAATTATTCATCATCTATTTAGACATTTCCTAAGTCAATTCGCATTTATAGGTCCATGGCGTCGGCACCGATATCATGTGAACAGGCTCTCTTGGGATTGACGAATCGTTGCTTCTTGCGACTTTTCAGGTATTGACGCGTTCTGGATTATGGCATCTTCCAGGGAATTGGTGTGCTGCTAGTTGTTGCGCTTTCCCAGAGTTTGAGTCACCGCGGTGATGTGGTATTATAACGTTTTGCGTGATTCGAACCCACGCCGTGTTTTGACAATGATGCCTCACAATTACTTTTGTTGTCGCGTATCGTGTAAAAAGTTGCTTCTTTGGAATTGAAATTCAAATTGCCTCCGTAACGTTTTGCGACGCAGTCGTGAAAAGCGTGATTCAACCCCACGCCGTGAAAACGTTAGAACCAAGGCATCAACACATCAGATCACGACCGCGCGTAGAAGATAATTTTCATCTTGCTACTTTTTTATACGCAAACGCGCGCACAAAAGGGATTTTGAAGTATCCTTAAATGTCAGAGCACAGAGGGAGCAGAAGGAAAGAAAGTGGATAAGGAAAGGAGGTATCGGTGTACATTGGTCATAAATGCATGGACATTACAACGGGGAGGAAACACATGATCAGGTAGAGCTGTGCCGGTTCCGTCAAACCCCACTGTCTACTTACCGTAGAACCCCCATAACATTCTGCCAATTTCCTAATTTCACTAATGCAATCGCATTAGTACCTCAAAATGCTTCACGCATCATATACATCAAATCTATGATCTTAAAAAGTCCCTGTCAAAGAAAACTTACCTTTCATGCATTCTCTTCGCATACAATTTTCCGTAAGATTTCTTTCTTTACCTTATCAGGCAGAAGCCCCATTATTACAACCCAATCTACATCAGTTTCTGCTAATGCAACAGCATTAGCACCTGTAAATGCTTCAGGCATTATATAGATCAAATCTTTAATCTTAAAGTCCCTGTAAAGAAAACTTACCTTTTCATGCATCTCTTCGCATACAATTTTCCGTAAGATTTCTTGCTTTACTTATCTGGACTTCCAAACCAATTCGGCACCTTCGGTACGAGACAAATTCCTGTACACAAAATGATTCGGTTTGCATACAATGTAACCGTCATGACAGGGACTATAAATATTGCGCCGTCTATTTTCCCAGTCGCGCCATGTGTACAACAATGTTCCCTACATACACACTGACTGGCGACTTACACCCAAGGGACCAAAGCAAATACGCATTCGGCGTCTCTTGGCGTAAATTAAATCCTACAGCATAAACTAATGCAAATAGGAATTCAATACCTACCCTTACTATAAACACCATGTCATAAACATTTCCCAGTAACCTAGCTAAAACCCATTAGCACATTTCCACATCGCATCGTCGTCTCTTTGTTTAGCCGCGACGCACATTTCCAACAAAGATCCCATTAGCATCCGACGAGTTCGGTTTTATTTGCTTTACCGAAATCCCATGAATGCACTTTATGTGTTCTAGGTTCGTTCTCATCCATGAAAGAGCCATGCACACATACCACCATAATCACGATTAGCGAGTGAGCTCTGCACGAACAAGATATCGCTGAGTCGCATTGCATCCATTGACCGAGATGGTCACATCGCCGCCCACCGCAGCGTCCGTCGGTACGGTGCGTACATACAAAGTCGACTGTGAGTCGAAAGTTTACTTCAGCTGTCCCTCTTAATTGTCCTTTTCGCGAGCGCGTCTAATTGAGTGTTTGCAACGCCGTGTCGAATATTATATTCGCTGCAGTCTTCGAAGACTGTGTTTTCTTTATTGACTTCATAATGTAACTTTCCGCAGTGCTACCGTAAAATGTTAGTATCCAATAAGAAAATGAAACCGAACAATAATCCATGGATTCAAACTAGTAATTCCAATAATAGTTTTTCTTTTTCTTTTAAAATAAAAATAAAACTAAACAAAGAAACAGTGTGTTATCTATTTCTACTTGTCTGGTGTTTGGTTTTTCCTTTTGTGTCGGCGGAACAACGGATGAACCTTCGCGCGTGAACAATTTATGATGGAGGAGGAAGTGAACGGAGTGCCCGTGTATTGGCACAATACTCCCTCCCCACAGAGCATTACACATTCCTGTGGTTCGGCTCAAGAATTACCATATATATCAGGTAACCAAAGAAGTTTGTGCGGTTTTTAAAACGGGCGTTACTTTTCATGCTATAGTAATCCTATCCATTGCTAGGGGTACATTCGAGCTTTTTCAAAGCGTATGCATAAACACGTTGCATTGGCCATCCTAGAAGGAACAGGTTGACAGTGACAGTTAATCCGTAGTTAAGGTGTTATGCTGTGGGGAGGAAATATTGTGCCAGGCATGGGCACTCCGTTCATCTTCCTCCTCCATCATAATGTTCCACCAAATAAAACGCCGCCACGTTTGTCCACAACCGGGAGTAAGGGTGTGGCGGTTCCGCCAAATCCCACGATTCGCCTTCCTAAAAAACACCCGTAACTCTATCCAATCATATAATTTCGCTAATGCAATCGCATTAGCACCTTAAATGCTTTACGCATCTAGGATTATCTAAGGTATAATCTAAAAAGTCCCTGGAGAAGAAAACTTACATTTTCATGCATCTCTTCGCATACAATTCCCCGTAAGATTTCTTTCTTACCTTATCAGGAATCTTAAACCAATTTGGCACCTTTGGTGCCAAGCAAATCTCTCTTTAGACGAATTCCTGAAAGCAAAAAGATTTGAATTACATACTATATAACCTTCACCAGGGACCATAAACATTGCGCCGTCTATTTTCCAACTTCGCCATGTGTACGATAAAATTTTTTACGTACACATTGGCCGACGACCTTTTTCGCCCAGCAATAAAATTCTCTAACTCGACCATGTGTGCTTATCCTTTTTGGCTTTACTCCTGGTTGTGGACTATTGTGGCGGCGTTTCGTCCTTTTGTTCGTGGATGACTGCGGCGGAACTTTCTTATAGTGATGATGGAGGAAGAAGGGAATCAGCGCCGTACGCCGGCGCACCATACTTTTTCACCACAAGAGAAAACACTGTCCACCAGACAGCAATTAAAACACACTCACTTTCGTTATTAAAATTGTGAAGGATAATTCTCTTAATAAAAACCACTTTGTTCTCAGCCATTATCAAATATGTTAGTGTTTTTATACTTCACTTAAACTTATTATTAATATTAAATTAATTTCTTATAGATTTTATACGGAATGAAACACTTCCTTTTCGACACGACTGCGCTTCTCCGCCGCCCGACGGAGAGCGGGAGCGGCACGACCGTGGTGGTCTGCGGATGTAATAAGACTCAGTGATACAACCTTCGTTTGGGGTGAGCTTGTGGTGTGGTGGTAGATATCCTCTCCAATAAGGATACGTATTTACTTACCACCAGAGAAACGTATGTCTCTCTTGGTGGAATAGAGATCCAGATCTCGTAATGGAGATCATGGTGGTATGTGTGTGATCGTTCAGATCTGTGTTGTTTACCCATGCGCGAAGGCAATGACCAAGCAAATCAGGCAGGCGGCAAGGACAAGGGATCAAGAAGATCGTTGTCTATGAAGTGCATCGTGTCTAAGTAAATAGACGATGATGCTTCGAAGAAATGTGGTAAGAAAAAAGATGAGACGAGGGCATCATAAAAGTCTTCCATGAGTGATGCCCTTGTGTAAATATACGAATAGCCATTCGAAAGAGGTGCTAATGTATTACAATACTTTATACAATGAGAATTGTATATCGTATCTTGGGTCGGTGGCCAAAACGAATCCTTTGCTTGCATTTGTATATGCAGGGAAATTCGTTGCGACAGAGAAAGGAATTGGAGATTGTTTGTTAGTGGGAAAACAAATCATTGGTTGGATATTATACATGGTTACATGCGTAGGAGCTCGGTTTTATGGCACTAGACGCTAGATGCTCGTATTGCTTTTGTCCCTTGGACAAAGGGTCTGCAAGATACGTGCATGCGGGAAGATAAGGGTGCACATGAGGAACAAAATCGCTTGGGAAACAATGGTGCCGGAATAGTTTTCCTACTTATAATACAAGTATGCAAACGAATTATTATCCAGCGAATTCTAATCGATGCATTAGATGTGTGAACAGAATCTTTCAGAAATTTTCATGTAATGCGTTGAAAGCATTAATGTCCTTGTAGTAGGAAATGTTTATGCTGGTGGAGATTGCGGTGCAGGTGTGGGAAAGTTGGAATTTGCCTGGCAACCGAAGGTACCGAATAGGCTTTGGGATTCCTGAAAGTTAAGAAAGAAATCTTACAGGGAATTGTATGCGAAGGGATGCATGAAGGGTAAGTTTTCTTTTCCAGGGACTTTTAGATTAAAGATTTGAGCTCTTTACTGCGTGACGCATTTAACACTAAAGCTACCGACATTCAAATGACCTTTGTTTTAAAAATTATACTCTTTTATAATGCTCTTCGATAGTATAGTGGTTAGTATACCCGCCTGTCACGCGGGAGACCGGGGTTCGATTCCCCGTCGGGGAGCCTCTGGCGCAAGACTAATGACCTTGCGCGGAAAAAACAAATCTTTATGGAAAATTTAACAAGCCTCAGAACTTGCTAAAAATGCCCAAGACCGGCTCCTGGTTGTAGTGCCGATGATGATGATGATGATGATATTTTTATAATGTTATGTTTATAGCATGTATAACTCTTAGTCCAATTTAGTGTATGAATGAAACATTTTTCGATTCCATCTTCTTTACCCATTAAATTGAAAGATACATAAAAATCTTCAATTTGGGATTAAATCATGTATAAAGCTTATGTACGTTCACCGCATGGGTCATTTGACCCGTCCGTGGTAGGTTTAGTGTTAAGGTGCTAATGCGATTGCATTAGTGAAGTTATGAGATTGGGTGGAAGTTATGGGGGTTTTTCAGGTAAGTGGACCGTGGGGTTTGGCGGAACCGCCACACAACCACCTATCAACGGTCAACTTTCGAATTATCTGGAATCAAATGACCTCCTCAATGGCCTCCAATATGGTTTTCGTAGCAACAGGTCCACAGGAGATCTGATGGCGTACCTTACCGAAAAGTGGAGCTATTCCATCCACTACTTCGGTGAAAGCAAGGTTGTTGCACTGGATATTTCGAGAGCTTTCGACAGAGTTTTGCATCCAGCCCTTTTGTCAAAATTACATTCACATGGAGTGGACAATTCCCTGGTACGATAGATAAGATACTATCTTTCTGGCCGTTCAATCCAAGTGGTTCTTGATCGTGTCAAATCGGTTCGGTACTCTCCCCCACTCTCTTCCGCATCTTTATAAATGATCTCTTGTCAATTACTCACAACCCAATTCACTCGTTTGCTAATGATAGTACGTTGAGTTTCTCATACTTGTTGTATTCCACCGCCGTGCTTCCTCGTCACGACCGAGGGAAGAGCGTGGAATTTATTTTAAACGGAATTTCTTAATATTGAAATAAAACGAAACTGTTATTTTTATTCCGAACACAAGACATACCCATATGGACACTCCCGTCCAAACTCTTCTAACGTCACTTCCAACCATCAACTTATGCTTAATACATTGAATTCAGACCTCAACAAAATATACCAATGGAGATTATATAACCGAGTAGAATTCAATGCCCAAAAAATTCAGTGCTGCCTCTTGTCGTCAAAGGCGAGCCCCAAAGTAAATATTCTGTCGATGAACGGCACTTGCATCGACGAAGCTGAGGAACTGTCAATCCTCGGCACTCGAATTAATTCGACTCTTAATTGGAATAACCACATATTTGAAGCTGTGAATAGTGCAGCCAAATGTATGGGGTTCTTACGAGATGGAAAAGATACTTCACTTCATCCAACCTGGCCACTATTGACAAGGTGTTCGTCCCAAAATGGAGTTCAACTCCCATATTTGGTCAGGCGCATCCAAAACTGCACTACACGTGCTCGACAGGATGCAAAAACGTGCAGTGAAACTTATTGGGGACTCAGCCGTAAGCCGATCAATTCCGTCCTTAGAACCCAGGCACAACGTATCGTGCCTATCTTTTTTCTATAGGTATTACCACTGTCGTTGCTCAACTGAACTTGCTGAATGCGTTCCTCCCTTCAGACATTTTCCCGCGATACCCGTCAATCTGTGAATGCACATCAGTTCACGTTGAAAGTGGACTTCAGGCGCACAAATAAACACGGAGTCATTCTTTAGCCGAACCGCACGAATGTGGAATGTTCTGGCTGATCATGTGTTTCCTGATCGTTGTGATGTCCAGACATTGAAGACCAATATACATCGACACCTCCTTTCCTTATCCACTTCCTCTCCATCCGCTCGCACTGTGGTCTCACATTTAAGAGTACTTCAAAATCCCTTTTTGTGCGCGCGTTAGTGTAAAAAAAATTACTGGTATTGCGTCCTGTCCTGTTGTTTTTTTGTAGTCGAGTTCATGGAAAATGCAATGAACAGCACGTAGATGAAAATTTTTTTTGATTCTGAATTTAGTGGAACTAACGCCCCATTTATAGCTTAATATAAGCTGACAAAGTAATAAAAATAATATTATAATTATTATTAGAACTAATTAGAATAGTAAAAAAAAGAGATCGACTTAAACTCGACTACAAGGATGAAAGATGGTGTTAGAGGATGGTTTTGCGGCAGGGATAAAACATGGAGAAACTTAAGATAGTGAAGAGATATGTGGGGATATGGAAGAGAGAATTAAGGGACGGACGTTTAATTGCAAGAGATTCTGGTGTTAACAATATGCGTTCTGTTGACATCTGTTAGAGCAGAAAGCCACCGTGGTAAGTTTATGTTTTTCGCTGCTATGATGTGTCCACATTTCTTATCGGATGAATTTCGATATAGCATAGAGCAATAGTGGTGATGAATGTGATTTCAATCAGGTGACTTAGGTAGCAGGAGAATATAACCTCGTCCACAATACACAAATGTTTATGAGCGAGGCATCGACGCATCAGATCACAGCCGCATGTGCACGATGTTATATTCTCCTGCTAACTAAGTCACCTGATTGTTATGTTAATTGCTCTGATATACATCTATGAAGATTTATTTTTCGAGTTTATTTTCCTGCTATTTTCTTTGCATATGAATATAATAAGATAAATGCAAAAATCCATGGTGTGATTATTGACTAAAATCCGCCACATAAGGTCTCAAATACATTTCGTTGCCACAACCGAGCGACGGGAATACATTTAAATACACATTACAAAGGTGAACGCTCATCCGTATTTAAATGCAAGTCAAAGCCCCCTCAGCTGTAACAGGAGCCATCTCAGAGCGATGAAGAAACGGCAGGAAAAACCAAGTGTACAAAAAGTGACAGATATTTAAATGTAAGCCCTCAGAGATTTGTTACTTGCAACTTTCTTTGACAACATCAATTGATAAAATCTGTCTCGCCAATTCAATTCAACATCCACCTACATTCGCAGTAGACGTGCTACTCAGGATTAACGAGGATACAGCCCCAAAGCGAGTCCACCGAACCGCGTTCGACTACCCAATGATAAACTTAATGAAGACGTTAGCTCAAAGATTAGTCCGATGTCATTGTATGGGTATGGGCAGACGATTCGGGACAATAAATGTTTGCCATTTCAATTGTCAGCTGCGGTCGATATATTGAAACTCATTTGGGGACTGCTTAAAAGATATTCGCATCCGACACTTTTGTCGTCTGGAGAAATTTCTAAAGAAGTTATTCAAGTCTGTCTATCTTGGTCGACGCCGGAAGTTCATTGAAAAGCGTTCGCCTCACCTACACAAATCGAATTCAATGAGACGCTTTGTTGTGTAGATGAGTTCAATGAGTCGAATTTGGATTTGTGATTTCAACTGAGAAGGCTTAAATTACCCCAAAATAGATCCATCGAGCATCCGTCCGATACGGGATACAAGTGCGATTTGTAGGGCTTCTTTCTTTATGGAGTTACAATGAAAGGTAAAACGGTTTTAATTAGCTTGGCAATTAGTCGCCCCGATTGGGATCAAATCATCGACATGAAGTGTTCCATTGCAAAGCACAATCTGGTATATCTAATTCTTGAAGTTGGGTATCTGTAGTTCGGTTCGATGTTACAATGTATCTGCAGTGCAGTGAAAATGACTTTTTCTCGCTGTGCCTTTTCCTTTCTAGTGGCTAAAGTCAATAAGGGATTTCATTAAAAGGACAGTAGCTGACAGATATAGGGAACTGGGGGAACAGGGAAACAAAGAAGTACGGTTTGAATGTACGGCAGAGGGTGAGAACCATTAAGCGACAGTATGGTTAGATTAAATGCCAAGCGGGGGGTGAATATTCACAGGACGAGATCAGGACATTGTGTTATGTTATAGGAGTGTACGACGACAGTTGCATGTTCTGCCCTTACAGTAAAACAGTTTTACGTTTTTTTTTCGATTCGGCTTTTTTTTTCATTTTTTTTTTGTCATTGAGCGTCACAGGAATAAAAAGAAAATTGTATCTAGCCGTCATTGTCCTTAATATCATCCTCTTCACCTGAAACATAAGCATGCGCCGGGTTTTGAGATTTTCTTTTCTTTTTGTGACTGTGTCATCCGTTGATAATCACTAATGTCCTTTTGTTTATGTTCCGTCAAGCAGGAAATACGTAAAAAAAGAAGGACGAAACGTGACAGGAATTTAAATTTTTGGATAATTACTTTTGGTCACACTTTTGGCGATTGGCATAGAACAGACATTTTCTACCAGTCTCATGGCATATGTGTGCAATCTAAATTGTGTAACTGTTTTCGAAACGATTCGATGCGTTTGTCGTAGCAAACGATAAAGAGAGAACAAAAAAGGAAACCATTTCAGCTGGTCTGGTTGATGCTGATTATTTTACACACCATCTGTGGAATTCCGGAAATTCGATGGTCGACCTACTTCCTAAGGATTGGAATATGTAATCGGATTTGAATGCAGTAGATGCCTTTGAATGATTGTATGCAATTATACCAGATCCCTAGAACTTTGACCGTCTACCCCCAACTCGATCCATGTGAAAGTGTGTCTATTTTTATAATTCATGCGGACACATGATATTGTGGGCAGAACTAAAAGGATAATTGGAATAAAGGGCATTTAGTAATCAATGGTCTCGTATAACACCAATGGAGACACAACATATGATTGGGTAGCGTGACAGACATCAATGTGTTCCGGCTGAAGAACAATTTTAGTCAGAATTCTTATATGTGCTGAACACGTTCCTTTTCCTCGTACTAATAATGTCTGCATTTAAAGGACCAATCATCATTATTGTTCGCTTTAATGGATGCCGTGCAGTCTTTGATGATACGGACTAGATAAGAGTGCTTTGGGCGCCCACATGTCTTATAAATAGTTTGTTAGTGTTGTTTGACGGGCGTGTACGGCGAATAAATCTATGGGGATGCCAAACATAACTAGATTGTTCACCTGTGAAATGCGTGACAAAACAAATGGAAATTTTGTAGAGTAGGCGGATTGAACTTGTTACAGCCAACCATGTGCAGTTTGGCCGACTGATGTTTCGCGGCAGGCGTGACCGGTCTTTAACTGCATAGCATAGATTTGACGACGATACTGAACTCCTGTTAATTATACCTGCCACCTATTTGTAAGGACTTTATTATAACGAACTTTATTTGTCGAAGATAAAACATTGTGTTCCCTGCGATTCGAAATTTTAGTTTTAAAACTACTTTCAGAACATGGCTTTTATGACATGTTTCAAATGAAAAAATTAAGATCGTTTCACGTGAGGGCTTGATTTCCCTTCAGAACATGGCTTTTATGACATGTTCCAAATGAAAAAAATTAAGATCGTTTCACGTGAGCGTTTGATTTCCCTTCAGAACATGGCTTTTATGAAATGTTTCAAATAAAAACTAACATCGTTTCAGGTGATGGTTTGATTTGGACTCTGCTTTTTTTCATTTTAAAAACTCCGACCGTCTTTTTGTGAACGACTTAATTGTTATGGTATATACAAATATATTCGTTTCGGCCAGCGGTTAGATTCCGATTTCTGGTTTTATTTTGTTAGGACACGACCGCCTTTTTTGACATTTTGTGAACGATTCTATTGTTATGGTATTTAAAAATGTGGTCACTTCGGTCGGCGGTTAGATTCCGATTTCTGACTTTATTTTGTTATGGCACAACCGTCTTTTTAACGCTTTGTGCACGATACTATTGTTATGATCGCTTTGGTTGGCAGTTACATCTTGACTTCCAGTTTTATTTTGTTATGAAACGACCGTATTTTTTGACGCTTTGTGAATGACTCTTTTGTCATGGCCGCTTCGGTCAGCGGTTAAACTTCGATTTCTTGTTTTATTTTGTTATGACACGATCGTATTTTTTGATGCTTTATGGACGACTATATTCATGTGGTATTTAAAGATATGATCACTTTGGTCGGCGGGTAAATTTTAACCTCTAGTTTTATTTTAGTATGACGCGACCGTATTTTTTGACGGTTTGTGATCGACTGTATTGTTATGGCCGCTTCGGTCAGCGATAAAATCTCGACTTTCAGTATTATTTTGTTATAACATGTGCGATATTTCGGTGTCGGATGAGGAATGTCGTCGTTCGAGATCCTATCTGATGTTCCACCGAATGAGGAATGTCGTCGGGGAATATGGAGAGCACGTTGATGATGAATTGACGCAATGGAATCCGACCCAACGATGCCGGAAACAAGGTTTAGATTAAAAAAGGAACAGCAATACACTTTGATAATCTTCCGTAAGCGAATAGACTTTGATTTGTGTTGGGCTTCAGCAGCGAATCCAAACTTTGCGGCACCGGTATGAAAACTGATAAATTCTCGAGGTCTTATCGCTGAACACAACTTTATTATTTAAAAACAAAAAGCCACATGGTGGCGTGCAATTAAAGTCCAATCATGTTTTTACAAATCCAATTACTTAACAAATTCAAGAAGCCATAGATAATGTTAATTGAGTACCAATAGCAATATGCAATGTATTGACAGTTGCAGATAGTTGATCGAGCACCAAAAGCAGTAAACAATGGACGTTAGAATTGACAGTTTCTCATGCATCGTCATCGTGTTGCCGGCAAGTGTGGTGAATATTTGTCGGGGAGAGTACTAGACGATGTACTAGATTCTCCCCGAGCATATAATTGTGAATCCGCAACATAACACGACCATCTTTTTTGACGCTTTGTGAACGACTCTATTGTTATGGCCGCTTCGGTCAGCGCATACACCTCGATTTCTAGCTTTATTTTATTATGGCACGACCGTTTTTTTAAAGCTTTGTGAACGACTCTATTGTCATGGCCGCTTCGTTCAGCGGTTAAATCTTAACCTCTAGTTTTATTTTAGTATGGCGCGACCGTATTTTTTGACGTTTTGTGAACAATTCTATTGCGATGATCGCTTCGGTCGGCGATTGAATCTGGACTTGTAGTATTATTTTGTTATAACACGACCGTCTTTTTTAACGGTTTGTGATCGCTATTGTTATGGCCGCTTCGTTCAGCGGATAAATCTCGATTTCTAGCTTTATTTTGTAATTTAACAACTCTGTTGTTATGATATTCATAAATACAGTCGCTTCGGTCGGTGGCTAAGCAGTAGTTGTTGCTGTTTTTGTTTTTTATATAATTAAATTCACTCAAGTTTTCCAGTAAAATGACAGATCATCATCATCATCATCGGCACTACAACCGGGAGCCGGTCTTGGCCTTATTTAGCAAGTCCTGAGGCTTGTTAAATTTTCCATAATGATTTGTTTTTTCCGGGCAAGGTTATTAGTCTTGCGCCAGCAGCTCCCCGACGGGGAATTGAACCCCGGTCTCCTGCGTGACAGGGGGGTAAAATGAGAGATACTATCGGCTTAAAATTGGCGCAAGGGTAATAACCTTGCCCGGAAAAACAAATTATTATGGAATATTTATCAAATTTTACTTGCTAAATAAGGCCAGGACCGAATCCCGATTGTAGTGCCGATGATGATGATGATCGGCTTAAAATAATATAAAAAAAAAATTTAAGATATTCAGTGCTTTCATACAATTAAAGAAAAAAAAAAAGAACGGAGTTGAATGCCGCCTCATATTGGCTGAAGTAATAAAAACTTCGATTTTTACGGTGAGCTGAGCATTACAGATTCAACGACTTATCTTGCACATTAAAATAAAGTTGATTCGAACATAATTCATTTCAAATCTCGACTTTAGTTTTATTTTGGTATGACACGACCGCATTTTATGATATGACCGTTTTTCTGACGATTCAATAGCTTATCTTTCACTTCAAAAAAGAAACTTGATTCAAACATAGTTCATTTCAAATCTCGACTTCTAGTTTTATTTTGGTAAGACATGACCGTCGGTTCTGATGTTTTGCGATCGACTCTGTTTTTTCTTTTATAAAGTCCTGACCGTCTCTCACGTTTGCAAAGGACCCTTTTTATCCTCGACCAAGCACGTCGATTGGTAATTTTTCAAATTGTTTTTACCATCGATTTATGGATCATTGCAATTACGACGCACTATATACGGATATAACCTAAACATCCATTGAGATGTATGCATCACAGTGCATTCTCTGTTTCCCAAAGATTTGGGACGAATATTTATATTGTGATCTCTGATTGATTTTCGGCACTTGTTTATTAGTTTGGGGTGTATGTATCGTATGTATAATAAGGCCAAGACCGGTTCCCGGTTGTAGTGCCGATGATGATGATGTATGTATCGCAATCCCAAGCAACGCTTGTGTTTACACAAGTGTCCATTCGTGGTTAACGATAACTTAGTTTGGGGTGTATGTATCGTATGTATAATAAGGCCAAGACCGGTTCCCGGTTGTAGTGCCGATGATGATGATGTATGTATCGCAATCCCAAGCAACGCTTGTGTTTACACAAGTGTCCATTCGTGGTTAACGATAACAGAGACCTTTTAGTATGTGTTATTGGTAAAACTTTCATCATAGAATGATTGCACGAGGGCATCTAGACTATTAGTGGGGTAATACTATTTTTATTGACATCATTTCCACGCATTTGGTTATTTTATGGGTAGCACCCGTTAAGTGTGTCTGTGATTCGATTGTTAAGAAGTTACATTTTGGTTGGGAAATAAAATTGCTTGTCCAGAAACATTTAGGCCATTGCAGAGAGCCTTCAAGGAGCAGACTTTGTTAGAAAGAAATGTTTGCAGGTGATATGAACAGTTCAAAGAAGGTCGTGAACGAGTTTATTTTGCGCCTGAAACGGGTCAAATCTCGATTGGTACGAAAACATTGAATATCTTTGAAAAACAGCGTCGCGCTATAATCGCGAGAGGCTGCTAATTTCATATGAGTACAGAGACTTACTGAGTTCACCTAGAAAGTGCCTGTGCTGTGTTTACCTAGAAAATGCCTTTTTATCTTTGTAAAGAAAGACAAATATCGTAGTTGGAAAAAGGTGTGTTGGGCTGCAGACTGCCAAATATTTAAGTAGAAAAAGAAAATTGAAACAAAAGCCATATATTTACTTTTCTAGAGAAGGATTTATTATGTTGGTCTGAAAGCATTTTTGTAACGAACTCTGATAGGTTAAACACAATTAACGCCTATAGTAGGGAGAACATTGTGTAGACATGTACCTCCTTCATTTATTATCCAAATCTGTTATAAGATACTTCTTAAGGAAGACATTCACCATCAACGCACTTTGAGCGAGATCCTTAAATCTATTTATGCAGAGCGTTTTTATACGATCCAGAATCTTTACAATCAACCTGAACCCAAAGCAATCCTAACCGACATCCTGTTGTATGTATCCAAATCATGTTCGCACTTATTCAAAGCAAATTGAGTGTAAGAGTGTCCGTGTTAAACGAGCGATTACAAACGATTGACTCATTACATCGCCATTCATCCTCTCATCAATCCTTGTTGAAAGTGAAATGCGTATACACAACCTAACCCGGGGATGAAGTTAAACAAAAAATAAAACTATTTACGATTGATTGCAATAGACTTGACGATGGTGTATGATAAAATGTGCTGCCTCTATAGTACGGCATGTACGTTGTGGCGTCTGTCTGTAGATTGTGATAAGGACACATCCACGCTTACACTTAATTATCCCCAAACGACAAGTGGAGAATATTTGCAAACTTCATAAATGAAAGCCAAACATCGTAGTAATTAATAGAGCATAAGAACGTCTCGGAAATCAGGACACTCATCAAGGCATATTCAGCAATCAGGAGCGATGAATACGAGGATAGGCAGACATACTCAAACTAATAGACATTAGCCAATTAAATCTAGCTGCACAGATTGATGATTGCTTCGAGAACAAAATTTGATCGATGAAATAGAAAAACACAAGGAAACTAGGACACACATTCACAAAAAAAAGAAGAAAAAAAGAGAAATAACAAGAAACGAATTAATTCATTCAACCGCCTCCGGAGTGATGTTAAGCGACAGTGTTTTGAACTTTTAACGGCCAACAAGAACTGGCTAGGGGAATATTTATGTTGTTCAAAGAAGGAGGAGGAGCACCACAACTTTGAACTTAATGAACTGTTTATTGGGGTTCTGGCAATTAACTTAGGCCTATCTCGAAGATACAGCTGAATACAGGGATCACTGTGTTACATTTCGATACGTTAGGTGACTCTTATAATGTTACCCTCGAGGGCCGTTCAAGGATGCTCGACACGAATTCCGGCACAACCTTCGGCTGATGAATGTCGACCTTTTCGTTAGGAGCACCATATACTTGGGCCCCATTAAAACACTTACGACAATTAAATGTTCACAAAACTTGTGATGTGTACTACGATCGTCCTTGGAAGAAGATTGTACGCAACAAAATGGATGCCTTCATATATGTATGTATGTTTGTGTTGTATATTTGTTCTTCTCATTATTCACGTCTTGTTTGCCGGGAGGGTGGCATTTAATATGTTCTGAGGACCTTACTCAGATTTAAAGCCCGCAGAAACGTCAAAAACTTTTTAAAAGATCTTGCGGGCCAACGCAAAAATAGAATGTCCATTCGTTACCTTAAACTGGCGACATTGACATCGTTTAATGGAAACAAATTTGGTTACCTGCGGATGTTTTTTTAACCATATTCATGATATTTAAACGAAGAGTAGTCCTCTCATTCGTAACTTATTTAAGATGCCAGTGTTCACGGAAGAATTAGTATGTCACACTACTCAAAATTTAGGCAGACAATGCAGTCGATTTGATTTAGTGGGCAATATCAAGAAGAATTCGTTAAAACAGTTTATTTAGTACAGCTCCCTACATTTGCCTAGTTCTTGCACTTCGTTGTTGGGAGTTAGTGAAAGGCAGAAGTGAGAGCTTGCCCACTCTATTTTGACATGTTTTTGATATTTATCAATCATTATAGATAACTTTAGATAACTTGCTGTTTCAAGTAATTGAAACTATAAAATATATTCTTTAAAAAAATTTTTTTATATATTTTTCTTAACAACTTCAATACGTTGTATCGGGTTTTTCTCTGGGGACATAACAATTTTATATTTAAATAAAACGATAAGTAACTGAGATATCGTCCTGAAAGTTATTTCAGGTGTAGCACACATAAATCATCTAAGGGGGCATATATATTCATCATTAGGAGTGGGAGCGAACATACAGGGAAAAGTCTCTGCTTTCAACCCGGCGAAGGCCAGGACGATCCTTGTCACTGTTCAATCCAATTTGACATGCAGTCTCCACGTGACACCCCTGGAGAGCTACTTTGGCACCCGCCAAGTAGTGAACCAATGCATGCAGCGACATCCTGAGAAAGGTTGGCGGAAGGCTAATAACCTTGCCCGGAAAAACAAATTATTATGGACAATTTAACAAGTCTCGGATATGGACTGGATACCGGCGAAGAAACTTGCTAAATAAGGCCAAAACCGGAACCCGGTTGTAGTGCCGATGATGATGATAGGAGTATAGTGTATCATTATCAAAAAATTGATTTTTTTTTAAATTCTTTATGAAAGTACTGTGGCGGTTCTACGAACCACACAAACCACTATACGTTGAGATGTCTTTTCCACCAAGGAACATACTCACCTTTATCCATTACACGTGCCCACAGGCACGTGTCCCAGAAGTCCCCCACCTGAAACATACATACACCAACATTGGATTCAATAGTAAAAATCAATCCAACTAAACGTTCAAAAGTCTCCAATATTGAATTCAACGCATCCATGCAACACATCCATCCAATGCATCCATTCAACGCATCAATGCAAGGCATCTAATCCAAAGCATCCACTTCGACGCACCAATGCAACGCATCCAATCCAACGCATCCTTCCAAGCATCAGTACAATGCACCCACTAAACTTTATTCTCGGTAAACACACCGAACAACGAATATTGTCTCTTGTAGCTAATAGCAATTAGCACCTAAATTCCTAGCATGACCCAAAACCTAAAAGGCACACTTGTGCAAACAAAGGATAACGATTCGCCACCGACCAACAGTCCATGCAATCATAAACATCTTAACGTAGATCTCACGCTAGATGTTTATGATTTGGAAATGCATTAGAAACCTATACCAATCCTACGGTTCCTTTATTATCCATCCGAAGCGCACAACAACCTTGTTGTCTTAAGCCAGATGGGTAACACAAACAAATCCCACAAAAAGATCGGAAGATAAGTGGTGGTATGCTCGATCTTTCAAACAAAGGAACATGACTCCGATAAGGAGGCAGAAAGAAGAATTATGATTATGACATGAAATTTTTCTTTGCAGATACGATGGGAAATTTTCTTTTGCAGATGCGGGGATAAGAAATTCGAATTGGAGTTTGAAAAGAGAGCCGACCTAGAGAATCCGGAGGAAGTGGTATTCATTTTCATGTATGTTAGTGTGAGACCTATTCCCGGAAAGTATTCGATATCGCGCCGTTGCAAATTCGTTCTCGTGTAAAAATTAACGACGAGTGACAAAAGAACTTGTATCCCAGCCAAGTGATCCGTAGTGTGGACAAAGTTTTAATGTGCAAAGTTCCCTGATTGGTACCGTGCCATCAGCATCCCGAAAACGTTCGGTGGAGTTTAGCTCGTATTGTGTATTGACATTGAAGGAGTGCTCATAGGATCGCCACGGATGATCAAACGTTGTAAATCTGTATTTCGTGTATCAATAAAACTGAATTCATTAAACAATAAAAATAAAAAGGAAGATTCAAAACTATTCTCTCCGTGTTTGATTGTTTGACAGTGTCCCCGTGTTCCAGGTTGTTCTTTTGTGTGCGGACAGTGTTCGGCGGAACATTTACAACTAATAAACCAGGCTCAAAATACCACCGCCAAAGTACATCTTAGAAATATTCCCCCGAAATTTCAATTGGGGAAAAATTGAATGAGATGGAGCATTTTTCAATCCCGCCCTTCAAACCGGTTCTGTTACAATATTTGTTTGCACAAAATAAACGAGAGTTTAAAAGAGCTAAAGACTACTCACAGTTTGCTTATGGAAGGTTTCAGGATGAATATCTGGCTTTGGTTGTTGACCCTCTTTTTCCTTGGAAACGTTGCCGCTTGCTAAATGGATGTCGGAGTTTAACTTCGGCAGCCGCTGTTGCTGAGGGGGTTTTGTTTACTATCGCCTTTTAATACAAATGCTAGGATTTATGAGGACCTTCTCACTGTCACAAGTCGGTTGGTATCTTGAGTTGTAATAAACCAATGCCCACGTCGGTGCACTCCCGTGTCTGTCCTCCGAATAGGGCAAATATTGCAACGAGATGAAACTTCCTTCCAACAAACTGCTTCTGGTGTTCGATAACAGTCCGGTTGCGCTCGTTAAATATTCTTGACTGTTCGGATTTCAACTCGCAAATACCAGCAAACTCAGGAGCACTGCATACCAAATATTATTTTCCAATTTGAAAAACTGTTCAAAATATTCACTTTTCTCTGCGACTACACCGAGAGCTACATCACGAGAGAACTTTGAACACTCATCCGTGTCCTTTTATATGGGGTGACAAATTTACCCCAACCCACCCGTTTACTGATTCCTTGAATGTGGCTTCGGATCTCACTCGCCTGAACCTACTTCAAGGAACTTATTTCTGATTTGCTGGGGAACGGTGGTGGCGCGTTGCTTCTGTTCCAAGACGGGTGGTCGCGAGTTCCGTTCGCATAGGGGCGGAGGTACGGCGGATAGAAGAGGGTGTGCGGGGTGAGAGTTTTTGAAAGCAAGACAAAGTGCCGCGGGTTGCATAAACTGGCAAGTGGACTTATACATTTTGTAACAAGTGCTCAAAGTGCGGAGTGGCTGTAGGGATCTAAAAAGCCCTACCACCTTTTCCCCCATTCCTACCTCCAAATCCCAGCTATATTACCCTAAAACCCAAAATCCTGTCAAAACCCGAAAAAACCTAAACATGATCCAAAATTCGCAATAAATGAACCAAACATCCGTTTATTGCTTAACATTTGCCACCACGGCATAATTTAATCCAAAACCTAAATTAAAATTAAAATTTACAATAAACGAATCTAATATTCGTTTATAGTTTCACATTTGCCCCTCGTTATCTCTATCTGGAAAATTCCACCAAGTTAAACAAATAGAAAACCGAATCCAGATACATATCCACATCTGCACAACAGTTTCGTAAGAATTCAAGAAACTGAATTCTTATCTTAAGTAAACACTGAGCATCTCACTCAGGATACAAAAATCGAGATTCTTGTAAGAAATTGTGCATTTTTGAAATACAAATCTCGATTTGTTTTCCTTTACAAAGGAATAGTAAAGTGATCTCCGGACCGCAGTTTAACCTAATTATTTGTCCCGGAAGGAGCTACCCCAGGAGCAAAGCTGCAGTAAATGGATGTACACTGTGCCTGAAGGAAGTACCCCAGGAAAATCTTTGACTAACTTGAGTAAAGTAATAAACACATACCAAAGAAGACAAAACGAACTTTTCATTTTATCTAACACCGGGTAAGTAAAGCCGTGGTACCTCCACAAAAGACAGTCTTGTAGATTAGACGGAAACCAGCGGAGACGAGGACTGAGGCCAAACCAAGGACGTTGCTCTTCCCTCAGGATCTGAGAGGAGAGAAGCACGGCGACGACCCCTTTGTAATACGTTGTTTCAGGAGGGGCCTATAAGAGATCCCTCATCCTTTTCAGGACAACGAGACGCGCTCCCTGAAACAGAAACCTACTACAGAAAAGAAATTTTGGTGGCAGCGGGAGGATTCCCAAAATCTCCTACCACATGAAGTTTTGGTCCTTCACGTGCTGTATCCATTCCCGTCCAAGTGACCCAGGGCATCTGCATTGATGCATTGGGGAGGCCGGAGAAACAGGCCGTGAGTACGCGAGTTACGCAACCCAACGCACCAACCACCTGTTTCCACATCGCCCCCTAATCCCAAGGTTTATCACTCTACAACAGTAAATTCGACAGCAACAGGTCATCACCCCAGCATTGCATCATATTAAGTTGCGCAACCCGGCAAACCAGCCACCTTTTCCCACAGCCTAAGAATCCCATTGTATTCCACTTCTTATTTCAATTGCACTTGTAAACCTACACCAATTGGAGGATTTTAGACGGTAAAAATTCGGCATGCCTCTGGATCGGTCCAGAGGTATCTTTTGAAGATTTCCACCTTCCTACCGAAACCAAAAAAAAAAAACAACAAAAAATACCAATTGCACTTGCACAAGTGATATATTTGTAGACTCAGCGTCTAGCGTCTATTAAGCTTCCGGTTACCAAATTCTAAATTTCATGACTTTTAAAAATAGCTCATAAGACATCTGTAAAGTAAATCATTGTTTTCCAGTTGAGTTGAATAAGTGTTCATACAGAAAAGTTGTACTTTTTACCTCGAGCTAAGGCGATACACTTAACTTGCGCGCCCTCTTGTATTGTTTTGTGTTTTGTGTGCAAGGGGACAATTTTGCGTTTGAAACAGTTCCTATTCTTATTAAAAACTTTAAACGGGTCTGGCTTAAAACAACCACCAAAAAATAATTTCTTTAATACTTTTTTTTTAAATACATCTCAGAAATATTCTCCCGAAATTTCGAATCGATTCGAAGTAAATTGAATGAGACGGAGCATTTTTATGCTAAGTCTACCGCCCGCTAATATCCATATCGAAACCTTAGCTTTCGATAGTATTTAAAAACTTAATAATTTTTTTTGTGTGCCCGCGTAAGTGTAAAAAAAAAGAAGATCTACTCCGAGGCGGATGGAGGATATTTTGTTTTAACGATTGGAACTTGTTTTATGAATTTTTTTAAAGAAAATCGTGATTTTGAATTTAAGGTTGTCCAAAAAATCCAGAGTTAAAGTTTTTTGAATATCCTTCGTCTACCCACGAAATTGATGAATTTACTAATGTTTAATTTCAAATGATCTTGTCTTGACTTATGGTGTCCCAGAGCAGTCGCTTTTTTTTTAAGACTCGAGGAATAACTATTAATAACTTTTGTAATTACAAATATTTTTTTAATAAAAAATAACCACTTATAAACATGATAACAAACATATGCAAAAAGTTTTAAACGCATGTATTCAACGGTTAAAGAAAAACCAAGAAAAAGCAGCTTTTTCCACCCTCATGACTGCTTATGTCCCCCTTAAGGTACTTAACACACCGTACAGGAGACCAGGCGGAACTGTATACCCGGTAACATATTCCTTCACATGCAGTGGCTAATATGACCCCATACATTTCTTCTATTTAATTCAGTACTGGACTATTAGGAGCCCCATTTGAAACTAAAATCGCCCTGCAAGGGTAATCAGAAATTCTTCACCCCGAAAATAGTGTATAGGATTACAGAATTCCATACTTTTTTACCCCTTCAACATGTGTTTGTTGGAATTCAGTAAAGGACTAATTATTAGTAAATCCATCGGAACCAAAGCCTCCACATAGGAGTAGTCCGAAAATGTTCAGACTGGAAATGGTACAAACGATTCCAGGTTCTCCTACGCCTAGTGCCTAATAGAACGTCATAAACTTCCTCCTTGTTATCATTTATTTGTCGGAACCCAGTAAAGGACTATAATTCATCAGAGTCCTTCCCTATAAGAGTAGTCAGCAATGTTTCAGCCCGAAATTGGTGTAAGAGATTCCAGATTCTCTCACAACCAGTTTCTAATAGAACACCCCACATTCCCTACCGTTCAACTTTTGTTTGGTTGGAATCCAGTAAATGGCTATCAATAAATTTTTCTGAATCAAAGCTCCAACATAAGAGTATTTAGAAATGTTTCAGTTCGAGAACGATGGAAAAGAATTCTCTCAAATTTAGAACACCACATTTCTTACCGATCATCTTTGTTGGTTCGAACCCACTGGAAGACCATTAGCAAACCTATTGGAACTAGAATTCCTATAAGGACAGCCAGAAAATGTTCAGCCAGCAAATGGTATAAACGATTTGTGATTCGCATACGCCCAAGTGCTCAATAGAACACCCCACATTTCCTCCTTTCCTTCATTTGTTTCTTCGGATCCTGGAGAGAACTATTAGCAAACCTATACGAACTAAAGTTCCTACGTAGCAGCAGTCAGCAATTTTTTCGAAAAAGTGGCAGTGGTCTGATGTGTTGAGCATTGGTTGTATCTTTTCGGGATTCTAACCATCATAGCGTCGAATCACACGTTCTTCACTATCGTCGCAATCGTTGTAGATGTACAGCAATTATGTCGATAGGTCATTGAAAAGGTAGATCAGCGGTACTAGATCTGCCTGTGGAATAGTGGTGAATTCTTTTCCGATATTTTGTTCCATATCCAATTGTCATTAATCTATTAATCCAATAAAAAAATTAAAATTGGGCAAAAACAGTTTCATTCGATGTTTTCATCGCATATCTCTTAAGGATCTCGATCATAGAAAGCGCTGCAATTTAGGTTAAAAATCACCTTCAGGCGTACAGATGAGAACTAAGAATTGGCTTTTAGCCGAGCCACACGAGTGTGGAATGCCCCACCTCACCAGGCGTTGCTTCGTAGTTCATTCTTCAGCCGAACTACTTCAATATGGAATTCATCTGTTGCATTATAAACAGTAGGTATAATCAAGACTCGTCCTTAACACTCTTGTTTCGCTTTCTCTGTGCATTACATTTAAGAATATCTATGTGTCCGCGTTTTGTATATAAAAACGTCAGAAAACAGCGAATAAAGGAATTTTTAGATTGTGGGGAATACATCTAGATATAATTTAGACCAAGTAAGTCTTTATCGCTTTATTTTATTTTACCCTTGTAAGTAGGCCGTCAGAATATATTCACAGCTAGGCCGGCTTGCCCTAAGAGGCGACAAAAGGCCGAGTGGTAGGTGGGGTCCTAAGACTCTGCCCGGAGAAATACCCCCACCGAGCTGCAAAGTCAAACGGTCGGGAGAAATTCCTGGCCACCTGTCAGACTTTGGTTGATGGACTGGTTCGAGAAAAGGTTGGTTTAGGTGGTATATCCCAACATGAGATACCATTCCGTCACGCTGCACATTCCGCGATATCGTCGGAGAAATCTTCGGCTATGTTTCGGATGTATGGCTCATGGCCCGGACTTACACGGAGATAAGTCATGATGGTACCTTCCGAGATAAGGAATTCCGGAGGTAAACTAGTTTCCCATTCGGACATCAGGAGGAACATCATGCAGATATCATGATAAATAACCGAACTTTAAGAGGTTCGTCATCCTATAACCGGGCTCCCTCTCGAGGCTCTCCCCACGCTCGACTGGTGACGGTATTGTGTAACATCAGGGACATCGGTTTCACCAATGCGAATGTAAATGCCGTCCACCAATATTTGCAAACAGCGAAACCTAATATCCTCGCCCTAACTGAGACCCAGGTCGATTCGTTAACTGATTCAATAACTTAGACATCATGTGGTTGAAGGTCGTGGAATTCTGTTAAATTTATTTATTGTGTTTACCACTCCCCGAATGACGATCGACCGGTGACACTTTCCGAACATCTTTCACTCACCGTCGACTGGTTACAGATCAACCACCCGGCTCCTGAACTTGTCGTCCTTGGCTATTTCAATAAACACAATTGTGGCTGGTTGGTACATTCTAACAACACCGACGAGGCTGGGAGGCTGGCGGAGATATTCGCTAGTAGCTGACTCTTTACTCAACTTGTGGAGGAACCAACGCGAGTGCCGGATGCCGGAGGTGATTATGCGAACACCCTGGATCTGTTTTTGACATCCGAGCCGAGCACTTATACCGTGCAGGTTGCTGCGCCACTGGGAAACTCAGACCACTGCTTGGTATCAATCGCGCAACCACTTGCATTTCAAGCGAATAAGCTAAGCTGCTTCACTGTGTATGGAGGTATGGGTCTGCCAACTGGAACGATTTACGAGATTTCTTCGCATCCTTTCCGTGGCCGGAGGTGTGCTTTGGAGACTCCGATGTCAATGTATGCGTGGCGTCGGCCACAGAGATTATCCTTTTCGGGATGGAGATCTACATTCTGCATTTCATCAAGCGAAGTTCCGCTCACATCGAAGGCGCGTAGCTGACCTCTGTCTGTTTTACAAATATTATCACGGGTACTGTTCTTCGGAGATTCGTGGTATTGTTCCGCGCAATTCGGCTTATATGCGCTCCACGATACAATCCGACGGATCGCACCACTTTGCCGTTCATCTCCCGACGGCGCGATCATCTCTGCATCAGAACTCGTTCCATTACAGAGCGGAAAAGTTGTGGAATTCCCTCCCCGCGCGAGTGTTTTCCCGGCGTTACAACCTGCCACTGTCAAAAAGAACTGCAACTGTTATTTGGTGGCATTTCGGGGCACTGACTCGGCGCTATAGGTTCGCCTCTTCTGAGGGAAGTGTAATAAAATAGAATATTCTATAGGAATTCGGCTCCTCGATAGTATAGTGGTTAGTATACCCGCCTGTCGCGCGGGAGACCGGGTCGCGATTCCCCGCCGGGGAGCCTCTGGCGCAAGACTGTGGGGGTAGAAAGTAGGTGTGCCAAACGGGGGCACTAGTTTCACTTAACACCCCAACGCTTCACTGAACAAATAGCACTCCGAAACGTAACCAACGAGGAAAGAGAGAAAATAAACACAAACTGTTATGAATTGAAATAGTTTTTTTTTTTTTATATTTGTCTTGAGTTACAGTTGTTCCTTGGTTTCGAAGTAACAATGATTAACTTAGATTTATTTTTAAATTAATTAACATTGTATTTGTTTTTGATTTGTACGACACATGTTTGCAAACAATTTTAAACGTAAAATGAATATATTAGAACTCGAACACACGGGAGTTGATTTATCGACTCGTCAAACTCGTATGGATATAAAGCGACTCGAAGCGGCAGCGTGACTGTCCGCTATGATCACTGTGTAACGACCCGATGCAGCGTAGCGTGTGTACGCTGCTGTGGTTGAATAGTGACTGCTCTAATAAGGGGTGAAATTCTTTGTTCTAGTTTTGCACACAGAACAACCAAAAGAGATCACGCCTCTGCTCTCTCATTGTCACGCCCGTCGAAGTGTGGTAGAAAATCGGTTAATTGATAATCGACGAACATGTGATAATGAGAGAACAGAAACACGATGTATGATGACCTCGGGGTGGCTTTGGTTGTGTGTGCTGGTATCAAATGCAGTTTCTGAGTATGACCTACTGCCCTAGTGTTACGGCTGTGGTGATCTCAGAGTGCATTGAACCGTATGAAAACAGAATTATGGAGGAGAGGAAAATTTAGCTGGTGCTATTCACCTGCGAAAAGAGATCATTGATCCCAAGCGGATGGGTGATCTGAAGAAAATCGATAGGACGCTACATCGGCTAGGGAAATAATACCGTGGGAAAAACGCTAAGGAATGCTGGTAATTACCCAGGCCATTGAATGGTGATGCAACCGCGTCGTTTGATTCGACTTGGTTGTTGCTAACCAACATGAATGGAATTTCCGGTGGAAATTTCATGGTTAGAGGAATGGAGTTGCCGTATGGCAAAACGAGAAGCTAAACTCAATTATGCATTATTTGCATAGGATAATGAGTTTAGCTAAGCGTCCTTTGGGAAATATGGTATTCCAGGTGAATAGCATGAACGGTGGGATAGGGGTTGGTGTGACGCGCTGTTAGCGGTCGAACTAAGTCGGAAATTGTGGTTGAAATTGTGGGTTGGTTCTCCATGTAATATAGAGAACCCCCACAAGACTAATGACCTTGCCCGGTAAAAACAAATCATTATGGAAAATTTAACAAGCCTCAGGACTTGCTAAATAAGGCCAAGACCGGTTCCCGGTAGTAGTGCCGATGATGATGATTCTATGGGAATTAATTAGACAATCTCATTTGCCTTAAAGATGTGACAAAGACTGAAATCGCAACGCCTCTGAATACAAACCATAGAGTCTGTGTCTACTGACAGTATACAAAAATACATTAGATAGCTAATTGAGTCAAATTTCTCTGAACAAAATATAACGCAGTAATGAAATAAATTGGGGTAGTCCCCGAGTTCCACCAATATCCGGCATGCATTCAAATTCCTTGCGTTGACCTATTTAATACTCATTTAAAACCCCATCAAGACGACCAAAAAAGTCCTTTAATAGTGAGGACAGAATAAAACTCCCAAAAGCACATAAAGAGATTCTCCTTAAAGTTTTTCAACTAATTACCCTCAGACCCACACTATGGTTGGCTGCTTCTGCAATTCAAATTCAAAGCCGAGCGCAAAGTAAATGTAAAAAAATGGCGAAAAAAGTACACGCAAGGGAAGCAAGATAAAAAAAAACAAAAGATCGGACCATAAGAAACGAAGTGGTTAAGTCTCTAACACATTCTTTTACACTCTGCCACTTCAGTGTAATGCATTATCCTTTCTTCTCCTTTTGATCCTGTGTTTTGTGGTGTACCTCGTTAAAAATCGTCTAAAAATGAGACTTGGAAATTTTAAAAGAGCACAACTAGAACAAAAATCAAAATGCAAACTTTACAAAAAAAAAAATACAAAAAGGAAAAACCTGTACAAATTATCCAGCGTACGAAACATTGTTCTAGCGCGAAAATTAGTTTCAGAGTCACTATTCTAGTTTTGTCTTGGTTATTCTTGGCCATCCCTCCAGCTAATGTCCTTAGCCACTCTGGTCATCTCTCGAACGGCATGTTCTATAAATTCCTTTTATCCTTTTAATGTCCGCAACCGAAGTTCACAAGGATGACCGACCAGTACCAAGGGACGCTAAAAGGTATAGAAGCTTAAGTAGTTTTGCATTTAACTTAGGAATAATTTTTCAGATAGTTCTACTTGTTTTCATTTTGCCTTTGTCCTTTTTCTCTCACTCTCCTTTTTTCGGGGCCGTACTGTTGGTTTTGTGTGCCAAAAGTTTTCCGTGTATCTATCAAGATTATCTCAAGATCAGGATATTTGAAGAAGATATTTCTTATGCTTTTGTTTCAGTTAAGTAAAGTCGAGCAAAAGTCGTACAGAGCTACTAATCCTCTGGCTCTGTGTCATGAGGGAGAATAGAATCGGGAAAAGAAATACAAATATGCTTTTCTGTATATCCTTGTGTTTTGTCTGTTATATCCAAAACTTTTGTTTGAAATTCTACTAAGGACAATGATGATGGATTGGTATTTTGTACATTCACATTCAGATAAGGCATACAATGTGACTTATCAAATGGATAGTTAAGAACTATGAATCCTGTTTAATATTATCTTTTTTCCTTCGACCTATTTTTGCTTCTATTCTTATGGCCTCTTGTATCACCCGTCAGCGCACTACTCTTAATACATGTGGACATCGTTTAAAGTAGAAAAAAAAAAAACAATAATAATAATAATAAAATTGTAGAGATTGAAATTCCCTTCTTTCCAAGTTCTTACAGGAAATCTGCTGGCATTGTCCTTTAAAACTGACACAGTTGGCAGAAGATTAAAGTAAAGTACAGGAAGGCATATTGCCGTTTGTGGGTCACTTACGCATTTCCCGAGATAGGGATATTTAAGAGAGCAAACATCAACAACAAGAGAATGAATATACACAGGGACGTTGAATGCCAATTTTCTTGTTCTTCATTGTCAGGACGATGGATAGATGATGTACCAAATATAAATATAGAACAAGAAAAAGGACAAGAAAACTTGTGCAAGAGGCAAACAAAAAAAAACACCATTGTACGAGGACTGGTGAGAGATGTCTCTCTGTGCCATGGAATAAAGGGACATTTTCCATGTTACAAGTGAGAAATATTGTACTGCCAGAAATAGCCCGAAAGTGCCATGGATACCATTAAACCTCAAGAAGATATCACAAAATCTCAACATTAATTTAACACTGTTATACAGTGGTCCTTATTTTATATTTACCTCCAACCGTGGGTATATCTAAGGCTCCGATCTGTTTGGTGTGATTTGAGTGATGTCTTCGTTGGCTTTTATGTTGAAAACTTTTACTATATAACTTGCACCAGCGGAAATGAGTCTACAATTCGTAGATTTCTTGTCTTGTCCTTGCATTTGATGAAGCTGGCGGTTTTTATGTGTGAAGTTTCAAAACGTCACTGTAGTTTCTCTCCACAAGTGGTTTCAGTATTGTTGGAGCTTTTATTTTTCACTTGTACATTTAGAATCCTTGATAATAGTGTGAATGAAACAATCTGTTACACTTTTTCATTCCTTCAATCAGCTAGCAGACTGTAGAATAAATGTGGTGGGTGGATATATTACTATATGGTATAGGACTAAGGAGAAGATGATATGAAGAAAAGACCTTACGACGCTGGATTGTACGTCGAAGTAAATTAACATTACTTCTTCACAACCAGAGGAATTGAAATTCGTAGAAAGCAGATAGCTCCTCTAAATTCCTGATGAGGCGGGTAAATTTTGCAAGTGCACATAACAAGATTAGCTATGAAAGCTTTATGGTAAAATCAACGAAAGAAAATGGAGTCACTTTTCAGTTTATGACTTTATGATCGATCTCATTAGAAGACGTTTTACAGACTTCTGCGCCAAAAACAATGTTATCCTTAGAGCGCGTTGACAAGTATCACCCTTAGGTGCGTTACTTTCTTAAAACTGACTCAGACAAGTTTATGGCGTTGGCAATGATAGTAACGAACGGGATTCGGCCCCAGGTAGTGAAAAATTTAGAATCAAAGTACAGACCACGGCCACTTGTACACAAGGGTACATTAACTCGCTAGATAAGTGGTGATTGCCACCTTAATACTCTGACGACCTTTTATATTCGATTCTGTGTTGGACCTGTGTTCTTCTCTACCGTCGTGTGTACGTAATTCGTTGGATAAATTGCCTCAAGTTCGTAAACGTAACCAAGCTAATGACTTTCACAGATAAGCGCAATGATGCGAAATGTACGAAACAAGTAAATAAAATTGTTTTTTACATGAATCCAAGCCACAAAAAGGATTATTAGATCCTCTTAACTGTCAAGCATAGTACGGAAAGAAGAAGTTGATGATGGTAAGGAAAGGTGTTATATACGTCGGTCTTCTCTCCCTGGAGATCATAATAGCAAGCAAACACATAATCGCGAAGTAAATTCATTCGGCTGAGCAACGACACTCTGACGAAGCAACACATGATCAGGTAAAATATTTTACAGATTCTCCTACAAATTGATTCTCTTTATACGTACGACTGAAGTTCATTTTCAACGTCAACAAATGTGTAGTGATCCTAAATCACTGCTCTCACCCAATTACCTATAATCCCAATCCAATTCCCATAGTGAATCATATGAGCGACAAGTTAAACCAAAAGTTAATTTGTCGCACATTGATTCAATTTCCAAGTACCTTACGACCAATTGAATCATATGCACGATAAATTTAAACAAAAGTCCATTTGTCGTGCATTGATTAAATTCCCTATAACCATTGAAATTATGAAATGCCTAATACTAAATGCATTTCATAATTTCTCCTTCCGGGAATTTATTCAAGTAAATTCCTTTACACTTCCCAGAATCTTATTTCAATTGAAGCACACAAAATCTTGTTTGTGCTTCTTGGAATTTGCAAGTAAAATTTTATACAATCTCTGCCATCACAGAGTATAAAAGGGCGGCAGATTTTGGATTCATGATCAGTTACGGGAGTCTTGCGTTCTTGACCCTTGTCTCTTTCGATCTCTTCGGATCAGACCACCACAATTTCTTCTTCAGTACAAAACTGAAAAAAACGCCCTTCCCAACAACATTCTCCATTATAATAGAGGATTTCTGGACCCATCCCATAGGGTCTACTGCTGACACACTACAAACATGCACGGGCAGTGCAAGACAGCACAAACACAGACATACACACCGACCAAAGAGCAGGTTATCAGACGCCAAAGACGTGATCTGCGTTTACTGCCGCACTCAAGCCCTACCGGTCTTGTACGATTGCTCCCCCCCCCCCCCCCCCCCCCCCCCCCCCCCCCCTGTAGTTAGAGAAAAATTGAACTAACCCTGCCCACACTTTTTTTTAGATACGTCCTTCGCCTTTCTTTTCAGATATCTTGAGACCGAGCCCAACATCTTCACGAATGTGGGTGATTCTGATTATCGCAAGATGACCAGAAACCAGAGACAAGATGAAGGACACATTTGTCCTTGTCTCCCTAAAGTCGGCCTCTCGCCACTCCATTTTTTTTTTGATTCATGATCAGTAAGGTTCCAGGGGCCGAGGCAACGGCCAAATATCATACAAAGAAAATAAATAAAGTAAATAAAACCTAAATAAAATAATTCAATAAATAAAGCTAGAAATCATTTTCAATCATGGACTCACCAAAGGAGGTAAGAAAAACTACAAACGTAAAAATATAACTTAACAAATGCAAGGATGTTTGAAAGTGTGGAATGCGTTCACCAAGTTCAGTTGAGTAATGACCCTGGCAATGCTTACAGAAATGAAAGAGAAACGACGCATTTTTGTGTGGAATAAACTTACCAATCTCAATTGAGAAACCACAGTGATAATACATATAAAAAAGAGATAAACAGGATACGTTGCGCGCCTATGTTTTAATAACGCCTGTATTTCCAATGATTTTCACTACTCGTTTTTGCTCTCATCGAGCATGGACAGCACTGTTTTGGATGCGCTTGACCAAAAATAGCTGTTGAATTCTAGTTTAGGGCAAGCATTCACCTTCTAACCTGTGGTTAAGC